>OY982549.1:7502500-10002500 GCA_963859965.1 Ceramica pisi | reverse complement strand
AAATATTACAATGAAAGGTTTAACTTACGTATATTTATTATTTTTACACACAAACAAACAAACTTATTCACATGCAAATAGGACGGGTTATGTCCCCGGTCTAGTTTGAATCCATATTTTTATTGCCAATTGTTTTTAAGCTTGCTCATTTTCAGACTCGATCATTGTTTATTTTCCTTCAATATAACACTCGAAACTCACAGCAAAGAATCAAATTCTAGAGTAGTCAGAAAAGTTTAAAATTAAAGTTTATTACTACCGACATTATTACGCCAACATTATTTACTACTTTTCAAGTCAATTTGTCTGGTAATCTAAAACACGCATCTAATACGGATATATTCATGATATTGACTCTCTGTACGTGTTGGTTTTTACTTTGAGTGCAGAGAGTAATTGAAATAAAATAAATAAATAAATTACAAAGGCATTTCAACCCTATCCCGCGCTGATATTCCTACGTTCATGTCCGTGACATCAACACCACTCCACTCTCGCAAATTATACGAATGGCATTGTTATTGCTGAATTTGGATAGCAATTTGTGTTTTGGAAGTTTCCTACTCTCATGTGAAGATCCTTTGTATTGAGTTGGATTGTATCGAAACAAAACTTTGTTGACTTCCAAACAAAACACTACAAAGTATAAAATAACTTTAATTTTGGAAGTCGGTGTTTTTTGTTTTGTTCCTTTGTTTTTTAACACCGACTTCCGAAGTCGGTTATTGGTGAAGTCGGTTATAGTAAAATAGTTTTTATTTTTCACTTTTAAGTGGTGAAACTTGGACGACTACGTCATCGTCTACGCAGAAATTGAAATACTTAAGCAAAAATGCTACTAAAATAAAAACTAATTAGCCAAACCGAATCAAATTTTACGGGACCAAACGGCAAGTATGTTGCATCGAACTAAAAAGAATCACAGAAATCGGATCAGAATCTTCGGAGTAATCGGTGTACATATATAAAAAACCTCCTTTTTTTTGAAGTCGGTTAAGAACAAAACTACAAATGAAAATAAAATAAAATTGCTTATTTGGGACACGCAAATAATAAACAAAGAATAAAAATAAATTAATAGTTCTTATAACCTAATAATACCGGAGTATACCGGCTCCTTTTCTGTATGCAGGGTTTAAAGGAACCTAACATGGGATGGTGGGAGCTAAGTTCGTTCTTTTCGCACGCTCACTCTAGTCATTCATTTTTTAGAGCAGAAATAGAATACTCAGTAAAAAATTCAACTGTTCACGTATTACGCTTCTTGAGATACAGCCCGCTGACAGACAGACCAACGGATGTAGGTTTAGTAATAAGGAACCCATGTTAGCCTTTGGGCACAGTACCCAAAAAGGTAACAACATAGGGGGACCTATGGGAGGCCAAAAAAGCTCCTTATATGCTGAACAAAACCATCACAAATAATAAAAAAAAGAAACTACTGAAACAAAGCGTAAATATTGCTCAGAAATAAGAGTAATCTAACTTTGAAAACCCCAACAAAATCTGTTCAGTATTATCGGAGATTATATTGTGTACAGACAAACAAACAAAACAAAAAAAGCTCTTTAAGTGTTTTATAGCTTTGTTTTATTATATTTTCTTGAAAAGCCCGCCCAGCCTGAACTATACAGAAATCTGAATATGAAAAAGTAAACCCAAAAATGCTATAAACAAGATCAAAGCAACTGTCCATTAACATTGCCAATATGAATTGATCAAAAGGGTTCCCAATAAAAAGAAACAGGCATCCGCAACTCAAAGAAAACACTGAGTAATCTCTGAAGTTCCGTATGAATGTGTAAAAAACTGGAACGAAAACCAAATCCATACAAAATTGGAAAAGCGGAAGTACCTCTGTCTGTCTATCCATCTGTCTGACTATCCACACAGGTAGGTAATCATCACAATAGTGAGGAGAAGGAACTCAAGGAACGGATAATAATATTAACCAATGGATTCGCATAAAATCGCAGACGTAGAGACGTAGAGGGGAGATTTTATGCAAATCCATTGGTTAATACATCTTCGCTCCTCTCCTTTCTGCTGCAGTGAACAATCAGCCTAAGAGTGCCTGTCCACTTTTTAACCAATGGAATTGTTAATGTTTCTCCATTTCTCTGCTCCGCTTCCACGCTCTACTGTAAAAGACAGGCACCCTAACGCCAGTTCGTTACTTCTTTACACTGAACGGATTGGGATGAAACTTTGCATAGGGGCAGCTTATGCTCTTAAATACGACAAAGGATACTTTTTTGGGTCTTTTAAATGCGCACTGCAAAGAAGTGGAACTTTCTAGCTGCGGTTGTATCCGAACGCATACAATCTTATTCTTTTCAAAGTTAGAGTGAACAGAGTTGCTAGCACGAATATTTTGACGTATAGTAACGTTAACGTAAGGGAATTTTGAATGTGAAAAACTACAACCCCATAGTATTTTGGTTTAATTTGTGGCACATAATAATGTTTATATCATTTAAAAATAAGAAAATAATTAATTCAAAAAAATATTGTGTGCAAAACAAGTATTGTAGCTATGGTAAAACTGACTTTACCTACGTCACTATACGTCAAAAATTCGTGCTAGGCCCTCAGGATTCTTCTGGGTAAGCTCGCTTCATCGTCGACTTTTTCTCTAATAGCTCTGACGACTAGAGTCAAGAGCAAACCCATCTCGAATAAAAAATATATTTATATAAAAAAGCGCGAAAAAAAGGGCGAAGCCGCTGGTAGGAACTGAGAGGGATAGAAGATCGCTTTACCATTAAGTGCAAAAGATATTTATTTTATGTTTCTTTCATGCTTTCTAGTATGTTGTATCCTTCTGTCAAATCTAACTTAGATTTTTTGTTTGTTTGTTTTTGTTTTTTTTTTTTTTAACATTGGCCCACACTAGGAATTTCTCCTGTATCGTGGGTGCGTTTACAAACATACAAAGTCACATACACAAACAGCCAGACCCGGAACAACTATCTGTAGAACATACAAATATTTGTTCCGTGCGGGAATCGAACCCACGACACGCTGATAGATTGTCACGAATATAGTACCTAACGTTATAAAAAAAACTTTTTACAAAAAAATACAACCGACTTCCAAAAAAAAACACTACAAAGTAAAAAATAACTTTAATTTCGGAAGTCGGTGTTTTTGTTAGTTTCTTCGTATTTTGACACCGACTTCCGAAATTAAAGTTATTTTTTACTTTGTAGTGTTTTTTTTTGGAAGTCGGTTGTATTTTTTTGTAAAAAGTTTTTTATTTTTCACTTTTTAGTGGTTCCCTACACCTAACAACACCACTCCAAAATCGCAGAAAAGCAAAATACGCAATTTCGATCATCAAAGAATCATCTAAATAGTCAAATTCCAGCTATTTCGATTTAAAATCCAAAGTTCGTAACCGATTTTGATATGATTTAAATGGGACCAATCTGCAAGTATATCCTTTCAGATAAAACAAAATTTTTTCAAATCGGTTCATAATTGTCGGAGATATGAGGTAACAAACATAAAAAAAAAAAAAAAAAAAAAAAAACATACAACCGAATTGATAACCTCCTCCTTTTTGGGAAGTCGGTTAAAAACAAAAGTAACTTTGTATGTTAACGGCCGTTATTAATAACCAATGAAAGTTGGCGGATAGATAGCTATCCTCGAAAACAAAATAGTTTAATAAGTAAAGTTCCATAATCTGCATTTCACAATTTCAGATAAGAGGCTTGTTATGTCAAACCAACATAAGAAAGCTTTTTCCTTCTCTGTTATTAATCTTATCTGAACAGCAAAACGGTTCAAGTGCTGGCAGGTGCCTATATTGGACAAAGAATGTCTTTGCGAATAGCCTTCTAAAGGTACATCCACACCGAATTTAACATTCCTAAACTTATGACTAACTTATAAACATTTTGTTATCGAATGTTTCCCACTAACTCTTGGAAACGATGCTCCACAAAAAGTAAGTGCGGTGTGGATGCACCTTTAGTGTGCTTGCATTGGTGCAGAAAAGGTCAACGGCTGTACTGGTCATAACAAACTTCGTTAAATCTGCGACTGGCTCCCTGAAAATATGCATACTTGAAAATTCTTTTGTGAACTATCAAAATTCGGTGTTATTGGATTCTTATGAGAATACACACTAATTAACCTTTACCATATAATCCTTACAAAACATTTAGGTAAGCTACAGTGTGGTTCTTCCCTATCATTGCTTGCATTCTGGAGTGCGGCTGGGGTTTCGCCGCCGACACAATCAATTATCATTTGGAATAAATAAATCATCTCTGCTAAATATGCCATAAAAAAAAGAAAAAGCAATGTTATTGTTATTAATATTTAAACGCATACTTGTGTTATCGGTCAATGTTGACGATTAATCAATTGACTACTTTACTAAATTTAGCTCCGTCATGTAAAACATGTACATATTGTACATGTACGTGTACATGTAGAAAGACATATGAGCGGTCATATCTTTAGTAGGCTATCCGATCCGTCCTCCAGATGACAGATAGTCAACGTGGGTAGATAATGCTATCCGTGAGTGGGTTATTCAAATGCAAGTAAGAGCCTTTTTCCTGCCATGCGTGTCTACACCCGCGCGCGGATCTGGTCCGCATGCGGGCTGCCCGCATCCTATTATTTCATACATGTTTTTTCCTGTCATGCGCGCCCGTGCTGCCCGCATGAAAGATAAGGATAAAAAATGATAGCTTTGTTTATCTTTAGTAGCTGGAACAAAAGATAGATTGCTCATATTCTTTACCTTTTCACGTCTTTCGCAAAGAGATATAGGTACTACTTCCTGAATTTGGATATTAGTTACTTTTAATTTCAGAAGAATATTTTTCAACCGACACGCGGCCAAAACTGCTGGCAAAAGCTAGTTATATTAATGAAATACTCCTTCGTTTTATTCCGTTTTCCTTCACGGATTTAGTTTGATTGATCTCTGACTCATCCAGATGAATTAAATCCTTGAGAGAGCGGAGCTATCTTGATAAACGTACCCTCAGATATCCTTTTGTTTTCAGGGTTCCATTACGACATTCATTTGTTAGTACCTTGCTTTCCAGGTAGAGGTTTTGGATTCAAATACATACCAGTACCTATATACTTTTGTGACTCCTTTTATTAGTACCTGATCATTTCTAAACTTAATTCATCGGATCGAAACTTGAACATGCATATAAAAGGGTAAAATTCTAAAAAAAAAACCGGCCAAGTGCGAGTCGAACTCTAACACAAAGTGTTCCTTACAATGAAATGAAAACAATACGTTTCTTGTATGGGAGCTAGCTTTAAATTTAATTTAATTTAATTTTTAATGTTTGTTATTATCGTGACAACAGAAATACACACTCTGTGATCATTGCAAGTGTCAACCTATTACGGTTTTTGAGATACCTACAGCCCGCTGAGTGACAAACAGGTAGACAGTGGAAGCTTAATAATAGGGTTCCATTGGTTACCCTTCGGGTACGGAACCCTAGGTTAGGTTACTCACCCCAAGGCTGTCTTTTTTTTTTTCAGTGTTACAGCAAAAAAAATATATTTAAGAACAGTATTTTAACTTCGTTATATACGGAATACGGTAGGAACCCTTAGTGCACGAGTTACTTGGGTTTTTTTCTAAGAGAGGGAAGAAACGTTTGTCAGTTCAATGAGTTGAAAATAAGAGCCAAGGTCAGTTACTTCTTTTTATTTATTTCTGTCTTTTGCGTGTTTCCTTGTTATTGTTTTGACGTTGATGTGAATATGTAGAATTAGATCAGTCTTCAATCTTTTATAATTTAGAAAGTGCTGGCTCTCAGCCATATTTAAGAGAAGAAGAGAAGTGTATACGAGAACTTAAGTTTTCTTTAAAAATTAAGCAATTAAATTTTTTTAATGACTCTGCACTAGGCTAGACCTGTCCCGCAGGAAGCTTTAAGATTCCAAGCTATGAAGAAATTGTTTAATTTTGACGATTGAAAAATCTAACCGTATTTCTTCCGCCTTCCACCGATATTTCTATTCTCTAAATAAACTTACAAAAACCTTAACCAAAAGAAATCAAACTTTAAACCTGTCTCTATTAAGTATCTTCTTACTAAACAGCTTTTTAAACCAAATTAAACCGATTCAGAAACAACCTTGAAGGAATTCAAGTAAGAACAGTTTGGAGTCTGATGGAGCAGTTTGAAAGTTGTAGGAGTAGTTGCATGCATCCAATGCTTCGAGTACCTACCTTCAGACGACAAAGTTTATGTTCAAACTGCATTAGCAAATGTCTGGAGGAGGTAGCTAGGTGTTGGTATACCATTGCTGTAAACTTTGAGTATTGGAATTTGAATGTGGACATGTTGTTAGTTTCCACGTTTTGAAGGCAATAAATTCATGCTAGTATTGATTTTTGGCCTCATCTATACTAATATTATAAAGCAGAAGAGTTTGTTTGTTTGGTTGAACGCGCCAATCTCAGGAACCACTGGACCGATTTGAAAAATTCTTTCAGTGTTAGATAGCCCATTTATCGAGGAAGGCTATATATATCATCACGCTAAGACCAATAGGAGCGGAGCAGTAATGAAAAATGTTACGCAGACGACGTTGCACGGGTCAGCTAGTAACTAATAAAAATCCATGGCACAGGGCCATGGACATGGCACAGGGCTGCTTGGGTAGAGCTTCTCTACATTGAAAATGTCTCTTACTTATGACGTTAACATAATATTAACGTCAATTTATTTAACGAAGATAAGCATTTTATGAAGCGGACCTGGACCTGAAACCTCAGTGCATTCAACTGCTGTACGTCGTTTTAATAAACCTTAATTGCGATCACAGCTATGATTCACAAATATTCTCGAAAATCCTCGATTACTAATTGTTGTTACGAGTATAAAAGGAAATAAATGAGAAAAATATACTCACTAGGGATGGGCCGAAATTCGGTTCACATTCGGTTCAACCGAAACTTCGCAGTTTTGAAATGAATAACATTCGGCACAAGAAAAATAATACCTACTTGCACTATTGGTCGCTTGACGTAATGATGACTCCACCACTGTGGGTATCTCCTCGGTAGTGTTCGACGTTGAAGCTCTTATTTAAGGTAGGATCGGATTTGGCGAATGAACGGGATGTTGTAATTGTGCATATTAATTTGCACATGCATGCATGCATGCATTTGCATTTGCATTTTTTTTGTGTTTTTAATAAACTCTGCACTGAACAACCACCTGGTTGTTCAGTGCAGAAGTAGACGCTGAACGTTCACTACCACCACGAGATATTAGCGAATCACATATATAAGATACATTTCACTTTATTTAGTTGGTCAGTTTCTGTATAAAATGTTCAAACACTTGATTTTTTTCCTTGCACTCATTTTTGCAATAAGTCAGTAACAAAACTTATCACCTTAAACTTCGTCAATCCACTTATAACAATTATTTTTGTTGAATTTAAACAATCGCACGCGACACGCCGATGACTTATTTGCTAATGACGGCCGGCTCTTGGCCACGCGGTGGGAGCGCGGTGTGGGGACGGGGTACATCAAGCAATAATATTGAAGTAAATGAGTAAACAAGTCACGACGTGTCGCTCTCGAGAAAGCGCTTGAAATTAAACCGAAGTTCGGAAGAACTTTTCATTTTAACCGAATGTTTGGCCGAAGTTCGGATTCGGTTCAAACCACATTCGGCCCATCTCTAATACTCACAAAAATAACATATCCCAATAAACTGTGATGCCTAGCAGAAAACGAATAATAAAGCCCTGGATAACCCCTGGTCTTAAGAACCAAGAGAGATCCTGACAATGATATTTTAAAAGTGACTTACTCGCGCTATAGGCATTTTTGTAATAATTTACTTAAAAAACTTAAAAAAATATACGAACGTGAAGAATTTAAAAAAAATCGTAACAATCCTAAGTTAACATGGAATCTCATCAAAAAAAATTCTAACCTACAGACTAGCAAATCTTGTGCTAGTGAACTGCTAACGATTACTTCTGATCCACACGCCTCGCTTAATATTGTTAACAAACACTTTGCTAGCATAGGAAAGACTCTCGCTACCAAAATTACACCACAAAACAGTCAGGCTTACAGTTCTAATGATACCGATGTAACTAGTTCTGACTCTAGCTCAATGGCCATTTTTAGCACGGACAATGACGAAATAGAGAGAACAATACTAGGTCTTAAACTAAATAGTGCCGTGGGCTGGGACGGTATATCTGCCACCCTGATTAAGGCTGCCAGACACGTCCTTGTTCCAATTATCTGCCATGTTTTAAATCTCTCGTTGTTGACAGGCGTTTTCCCGACGGTCTTTAAAAAAGCTGTTGTGCACCCTGTTCACAAGAGTGGGGACAGAGTCAGTGTCAACAATTTTAGACCAATTTCTGTGCTAACAACCTTATCTAAAATTTTGGAAAAGATCATCAATCTTAGGCTCCTTAACTATCTTACTCAAAAAATATTCTGTCGGACAATCAGTTTGGATTTAGATCGGGTATAAACACAGAAGATGCTGTTCTTAAATTGACTGGTACTGTGGCTAAAAACTTAAGCAGTAAATCCAAAACGATTGCTATTTTCCTAGACTTTTCTAAAGCTTTTGACACTGTTTCTGTTCCCATCTTGCTGAACAAGCTTCAAAAAATCGGCATCAGGGGATTATCACAGGATATCTTTAGAAGTTACCTTAGTGATCGTTCTCAGATAGTGAAAATAGGTAACTATTTGAGCAGCGAGGAAAGCATAGGCTATGGCGTCCCACAAGGAAGTGTTCTTGGACCCACCTTATTCTTAATTTACATTAACGAGCTCTGCAGACTCAAAATACCAAATTCAAATCTTATAGTCTACGCAGACGATACGGCTATAATCGTTCTAGGAAGAGACTGGCCTGAGACCCGTGCCCATGCAGAATCCGCCTTGCGAATTGTTTCTGACTGGCTATCAAATAATTTGCTTACCTTGAACATGGAAAAAACTAAATTTATCACATTTGCTCCACGTATGGCTTCTCAACCGGCTTCATCCTTCGCTTTGACTATCCACAATTGCCTATCCGCTACGAATAATAACTGCTGTTGCAAATCTATCATGCGAACAAACAGTATAAAATACTTAGGCGTAACAATTGATAGCACCATGTCCTGGAACGAGCACATTGGGTCATTGGTTGCACGAGTTAGAAAATTAATATTTGTGTTTAAAAAACTAAGAACGTCGGCGGATCTTCCTACTCTTAAAACAGTCTACTATGCTCTAGCGAACTCCATCCTAACCTATTGTATAACCGTATGGGGTAGTTCCGGAAAGTGCCTAATGCTTCGTATAGAAAGGGCGCAGCGAGCGGTTCTGAAAGTTATGTCACACAAACCAGTCCGATTTCCGACCGATGAACTCTATACTCTGTTGCAAATACCTAGGGTAAGACACAGCTTTCTTTTGAACTCAATCTTACGGAAACATTCAGAGCTTACTTTCGATCGGTGTTTTGCCAACCAAAGTAGGCAGAAACGTAGACCTGTTAATGTTTGCCCTGTAGTAACAGCTAGCATCGTGATGGTAAGACGACAATACCATTTTAAAAGTCCAATTTTGTATACCAAAATAAATGGGATTTTGAACATTTACCCCCTTACTTTACGTGAGTGTAAATCAATTACACATAAGTGGCTCAGTTCCCTGAATTATAAACAGCTTGAAAATCTGTTAAAAATATAAAAATAAAATGAATAATAAAAATACAACATTACAAAATTTCCCATTCATGCCTACCACTGCCTTCCAAATCACATAAACACACATATTCAAGTAGTTACATACACTACACTTACATTCACACTAACACACACACTTGCATGCCTAAATAGTTTAATAATGATTTAGTTTCTATTTACTTTTTAATTATTTTGTTTTTAAAGTCTATAACATTTAATTTTGCTTGTAAACATGGATCTCTGGAACGCTGTCGTCTCCCCTCTTGGAGGTGGGCGCTAACAACCGCGACACAGTATTCCTTACTAATGCGGTTGTTAACGAACACAATCGTTTGTAAAAAATTCTTGTTCCAATAAATATTTTTGTATTTTTTTTTTTTTAATTTTAATGGCGAATCAGACTTATTTGTAAAGTTTGCAAATCTGATTTGCGATGATTAATAAATTCTGATCAATAATTGTGAATCAGATTGACTGTGTGACAGAATAAGTGGCATTGGGACCGTGTGTACCTCAAAATATGCCAAAGGAATCACATAAGAGTGCCGTATTTCAAAACCAGGTGTGAAAACAAAAAAGAACTTGTACAGTTTTGTTTCTTGTTTTACGCCGCACAGCAACCAACTACCTAAGGGAATAACTCGGTACTAACTCTTGAGTTACAAACTTCAGCAATTATTCCTTCTGCAAGTTCTTGTTTAAAACTTGCAAACAACTGACGTTCGATTCCTGTTCTGTTAAAGTTGTGTTCCTTTTTGTTCAAAGTTTTACATCGCTTTTGAAAACTATTGTTCAAATTCAAATTCAAATTCAAAATTCTTCGTGTTCTGTGTTTTGACCCGGTTCATTCATATTAGCAATGTTTCAAGTGGCGTAACACATTTACAGAATTATTTGTAAAATACTTATAACCACTTAGGGAGTGAACTTACAAATGACCATAAAAAAACATAAACTTTGAGACCAACCCTTTTTTTTAGGATGGGAAATCATCAAATGACTCCTCCCGCTCTGGGCGGAGCAGAAGGAAGTGTCAGACTCTTACTGACTAAAACCCATCCGTGTTCCTCCTCCTAATGCCCTTTGCGTTTCTGGGTCGCGGTGACTCTTGCGAACAAATTCCGCAACCCTGGCAGGCGCTGATCCTAGCGGACCCCAACCACAATACTGACATCTCTTAAAGGCGCGCGAACACAGCGCGCCTCTACTCGGGCCTGGTTCTGATCAGATGGCGAGCCACCCACTGCTCACCGTCTGCGGCCCACGCCAGCGGTGGCCGGGAATCGGCCTGCGGCTCCCGACGCCCGGAGCGTCGTCTTCTGTTAAGGCGGCCGGAGCGCGAGGTCTCCTCCTTCGCTAGCATTACTGCTTTGCAGAAGGAATTGACCGCTTCCCATGCCTCCTCGCTCCGGACCATGGATTGAAATCCATGGCCGGACGCAAGACGTCGCCGCCGCCGATCGCCTCGACGAGGACACGGCGTTGCTCCACCCACGCAGGACGGACCTCCACCGTATGCTCCACCGTGTCCTTTGGGCGATCCTCGCAGTGCTGACACCCGGGTGTATCCTCCCGCCGTATTGGAAACAGGTATCTCCCGAAACAACCCATGTCCGGTGAGTAGGTACCTGCGTCAAGCGGAAGGTGAGGACGCCGTGACTAACCCTGATAACTCAAATAAAATATCAGCTGTTTCACACAAAATCCAATATGTACCCGATGAAAATGAGTCTCTTACTCACAAAATCCAACCGTGTTGGGTTTAGTTAGTAACAGTTTGACACTGCAGTACAAAGTATTCACAATAATACATTAGTCATTTGATGATATCCCTGTTCACATCCGAAACAAAGGTCGAGGGCAAGCTCCCAATAGTTCGCAAACGCCCTTTGCGTTCCAGGGCCACAGTAACCTATCCAACTATTCCGGAATGATGGCATTATCATCAACCTTGCCAGTAACCATCCATAGTTCTAGGTAACTCACGATGTGAACAGATAAGTAGTGCACGACTATTGCAGGATATATATCTATCTTATCTATGATAGAATTGTAATGACACTCTCTTGCTGTCGCGCATAGTTGTATCGTGGGGTCGTCAACATCAGCTAGACAAAGTTCGATAGTCGTTGAACTATCGCAGAATACAAAATGGGGTTGTTAGTAAGTTTGCAAATCAAAGGAATTGTCTCAGATAGCCTTGATTGTGGCAATAAATATGAAGGGTGTAGTTTTGTAAAACTTATACTTTTTTTTATCTGAGGAGTGTTGAACTATTTATAGTTATTTGTTTAGGGACAAAAAAAATTGCTCAAAATATAACCGATGTTGTGGAAGTAGGTTTAGTTTTTTTTGTAAATAGGTTTTTTATTTTTCACTTTAAGTCGTGATACTTGGACGACATATTCGTCTACGTAGGAACTAAAATACGCAACAATGCTCCTAAAATAAAAATTACTGAGCCAAACAGAATTTGATTTTTACAGGACCAAATAGCAGGTATTCACACATCCACAGCCACATCAACCTAAAAATATTCACAGAAATCGGATCAGAAACCTCGGAGTAGTAATCGGTGTACATACAAAAAAAAAAACAACAAAATTACCCGCTGAATTGAGAACCTCCTCCTTTTTTGGAAGTCGGTTAAAAAGCTAAACGGACTTACCTATTTAGAAATGCGATGAAGGCTTTTATTTTAAGAACAATCTCGCCACACTGCAATTGAAAGCCAGGATTAAACAATGGCGCCAAAGTATTGAAACCCCACGAGTCCCGAAGAAACGACTTTACTGACTTTGATCCCGAATTCCAATTGCTGATTTTGTAACACTTCCTCTTTTTGCCTGTGTTGACTTTTCTATATCTAGATCTTAACAAAGTAAAGCTTTGCCAAGTAACGGCAAGTCCTGCCAAAGTTTTTATTTCAGACAGCTTCTCCAATAGAAAATAAACAAAAGTTTCAGCTTAAAATGAAAAGAAATCTGCTAAAGTTGCATTTCTTCAAGTACAAAACAGTTCTTGTTTCTAATTGGAAAACTCAGAAAGTTTTCGCCATAAATATTCCTGACTATGAGTATACGTAGTTTACAAGTACCTTTTTCTTTTTTTAAGGATGGGAAATCATCAGTGTCAGTCTTTTACTGACTAAAACCAAATCATGCTCCTCCTAATGGCCTTTGCGTTTCAGGGCAATTACCTAAAGTGGTATTGGTAGTGCAAATAACTTTACTATTACCAAATAATAGCCAAGAAACTGGTACGATCGAGCAATTAAAAGGCAATTAAATTGCCTGAAAATAGGCTTCAGTTAAATTTTGTCGCACTTTCTTCAAGTGCTTGTAACGGTGTTGAAGCTTTTAGTAAATTGATATTCCTTTTAAAGACTTTGTCTACGTTATATTTTGTACCAACTTCGAAAATTTAAAAGAGAAACGACCAAACAATATTTGAAGTGCAGTTTATTTGCACAAAGACGTATGTTTTTTTTTTTTATAAAAAGAAGAGTTTGTAGATGAATAAAAGCCACCTTAAGGGTCGAACATATTGCCAGGGCTGCGGAATTTGTTCCAAAGAGTCACCGCGGACCTGGAATGCAAAGGACACTTGAAGTAACACGGATGGGCTTTAGTATCAGAGCAGAAGGAAACATTTGATGATGATCACACCTAAAAAAGAAAGAAAGTCACTCTCTTCATGTTCACTTCACCCCGCCAAGTTTTCACGGTGAGATTTTTACAGAACAGCACAACCGTTTACACCCAGCGGGTGGCATGTTTATTTATTTATTTTTATTTATTTATTTATTTATTTATTTATTTATAACAATCTTAACTACACTATCATTACAGATCTATGATCCAATGCGACAGAGTGTCCTTACTAACTAAATCCTAAATCTACACCTTATACCTAGTTTAAAAATATCTTAATCTAAATAACTTATTACATATAGTGTAACTTTTGCGAATTCACTCAAGTTGCACCACAATACATCAACCCTCTCGTGAACCTCATTCACCACGCTTAGGGCTCTAGTGGCGGCACCAGTGACATTTAGGCCTTCAATGGTTTAGGTGTGGGCACTTGGGGCCCTCCAACAATTGGGCATATTTTAAAATGAAGTTATCGAATGATAATATCGACGCGAGAAACTCAATTGGAGGTCGCGCCTTGAAGTATTTCGGGCAATTTTATTGTTAAAACCTAGTTTTGTAGAATTTCAGTTGATTCCAGTAAAACCAAATTACAAATACCGATAGGTCCATATTTATTGGTTTCATTCCAGGAACCAAGTTTTCCTATTGAACCCACGGTCAGTATGTGATTGATCCCGTTGCGTTGGAAACAATTTTAACAGAAATGTTTGCTTTTGTGGGATAGGCTTGTCCACTGAAAAAGTCTAATTAGACTTTCCGTCAATTAGAATATCAAAAAATATTTAATACCTATTTTTTCTTTTATTACGTAAACCAAAATTGACGAAGATACGACGCTTTTAAAATTCTCAATACGTCATGCTGTTGTATATTAGTTCGATCTGAGATCACGAGCCCCCAATCCCGAGTTTTGATGCGTTTTATCTTTGTCAATATTCATTGATATACAAAAAAAGACATACGTGGCCAATATTTTCAATACCCTAACTGACGGACTGAAATAGATTTTCAAATTATTGATGGTGAAAACTAACCTATTGCCGTAAGCCAGTTAATCGTTAATTTAATACAAATGTGGAATATTTTATTTATCCAATTAGAATTAATTATACCCCACTGTATCGGAGTGAAAGTCCAATCTACCGGAAACGACATTCAGGGCTCCAGCGAGAGGAAACTTCAAATACGAGCCGTGTCCAGAAGAACCGCTTCCTGAATTCTTGATACAGTGACTTAAACAGAGCAAGAATGGATAGGCAGCTTCGAAACTAGGAACGTGCGCATCATAGTAGACCATATCTTTGCTATCCATTAAAGTGCCTGCTGTATTTGCGCGGAGCGAGGCAATGGGGCGGAGAAACGGAGAAATATTAACCAATCACGTCAGACAAAATGTCAAATACTCACGTGGTGCGGAGATTTTATGCAATTCCATTGATAAAAATTTATCAGTTACTTCGCTCCGCTGCATCGCGTAACGGACAGGCACCCTGAGGCTTCATCAAGGTATCGATAAAAACTTTTATAAATTGAAAAAAAAAAAACTGTTAACTTACTGCTAAATGGGGAAAGGTTATCCACCACGCCTCTTATCAATTTTCCACTACGCCATTCACTTAAAAAATAAGACTGACGTAATACGAAAACAATAGCAAGCTCCGCCCCTCATCGATCACGGAAGACGGGTATATTCTCGTAGTTTATACACATACGTATCATTTTTCAAAGTCCAATATCTCGGCGATGCTATAAATCAGGCCAGTGACCACAGAATAGTGGGTGCAGAAGGTAGGATCCGAGCAACGAGCGAAAACAGGCGTACGCAATCGTGAACATGTACGTTATGCAGTTGAAAAATTCCGTGTTCAGAAATTCCAACCGGAACTTACATTATACTGTAGTCATCTGCCTAGCCTTTTCCAAACTATATTGGAGTTGGCTTCCAGGCAAACCGGATTAAGCAGAAAACCAGTATTTTACGTGGAGCGGCTGCCTACCAGACCTCCACAACCCATTAACTGGGTAACACGGTTCTTCTTTGCAAGACTGTGGTCAGATTTTCTAGCTTCTTACTATCCGTAATGACTGCCAAAGATCTCCAAATGACAGCCGGGACCAACAGCTTAACGTGCATGCCGAGGCACGGAGGAAACTAGATATGTTAAGAAGGTCACCTATCCAGAGAACAACCCCGGCAAGCATTGCTTAACCTTGAAGATCAACCTGTGTGACTTTTATTAATATATTTAGCCACGAGCTCCTTCAATGCTGTAGTATCGGCGCTAAATTATCGTATCCATCGTTTCAGTCGAAAGATGACCACTGCTAGACACAGTCTCGACCCAAGCGTCGCCGCATAATCTGATGAATGCGTTTGCCGAAATAAACAAGAACTGGCTTTGGAATGCGACTTTGTACGTGAAAATCCCGTTTTATCCCGTCCTCGTAGGAAATTCGAGAGAACCTCTCATAAGAAGGAGAGTCTTATGAGAGGTTCTCTCGAACACTCCCCAAAAAACCTACAAGCCAAAGTTCAGCTTTCTATGATCAGCGGGTCTAAAAAGACCACCTAAAACTGCTTTCAGACTACGCTATAATATATTAGCATATACTATATAGCTCATAGCACAACAATATCGCGCACCATACAATGTATGGACATGTTCACACTATACTGTATATATTATTGACAATGTATGTTGCGCGATCTTGTTGTGCTATGAGCTATATACTCTATGCTATATATTATAGCGTAGTCTGAAAGCTGCTTCAGTAGAATAATAATATTAATCACACATCAATCTGTCAAATTGCACTTTCATCTTTATCGCTAACGCATTAGGTTCAAGGTCGATTGGGAAAATTTGACAGTCACAGGTAGCGTGATATGCTTTTTGATTCGACAAAGTGGCTTTTATTTATCCTGCAGCAGTTTCGGCTGTGCGTGCCTGTCAGTCAGTCGCTCAGTAACATAGGTATTAATTAATCTTTTACAGCGAACAGGAACTTTCGACAGCGTTTGTCAGTTTGGTCTTTCTGAAAATAGCCCGCGCTACAATAACCCTGACTGAATGTAACTAGTCTAGAGCCTTAGGTCACTGTTGCACATTTGTTTATGTATTTAAACTTCTCGCACAAAATGGTACAAAGGCGGACTTAATGCCTTAGGCACTCCCTACCAGTCAACCAAGGCTGGTGAAGAGATTAGATGGCAGGTGCTCTCTTTGATAGGAACAATGATAAAAAAAAATAAGAAAATGAAATCATAATAGTAAATAGAATGGATATGAATGGGTATGCCATTTAAAAGCTGTGGATATTGTTAGTGGTCAGGCAAGGCCAATAGTTCTTCTATAATAAACGATTATCAGTTCACTAAACCACCCAAACCCATAGCGTTTCATCTTTTGTTTTCATATTCTGCAATAGTACTGCTCCAAACGGGGATTGTCCTTGGGAATACTTTCAGTGCATACAGGGATAATCGCCGGTTGGTGCCCCATTACATTTGAAATGTCTAACGGGGCCTCTGCGAGTTGGTTTCGGCCCCTCGTACGCCTACCAAAGGAACGGGTCTCCAGGGACCCAAGGAAGTAAAAAAAATAAAAAATAATAATAATCAGGCACTAAAAATCTGTTGCGGAATTTGTTCGAAAGAGTCACCGCGGCCGTAGAACGCAAAGAGCATTAGGTGATACACGGATGGGTTTTAGTCAGTAAGCCTGACACTCCCTTCTGCCCCACCCAGAGCGAGAGGAGTCATTTGATGATTTCCCATCCTTAAAAAAAAAAAACTAAGTACTTATAACCTAGAAATAAATCTAAATAAAGAATGCTGCATTGCTGATGATCATCGAGACAGGCATTCAAACCAACATAACGGTCGGTTTCCTCTTATAAATCCAGTAATTATGTCATAACATATCAATAATACCTAAGTATTCATTGTGCGTACAGCTAAGGAGTGGAATTCCCTGCCTGAGTCTGTGTTTCCTGATAGCTACAACCTGGGAGTCTTTAAGTCAAGAGTGAATAGGTTACTTCTAGGCAAGCGTGCTCCACCTTAGACCGCATCATCGCTTAACATCAGGTGAGATAGCGGTCAAACGTACGCCTATCAATTAAAAAAAAAAAGTAGTTTTTAGGGTTCTGACGTTAAAAAGTAGAATGGGTACACAGTACATAACCCAAAACTGCATCTTCCTGTACGCGGTCTGCAATGCAGAATTTTTAGGTGTTTCTGTTCTCTGTGCAACATGTGGCGTACTATTCTGGCTCAATCACATTAACGTACTTAGCTCTTGATCTTCTGGGTCTGTCTGTTTTGTGCTGTAGCTGAATGCTCGTTCAGCTTAGCTTGTTATTTCTGGATCTGGATTGTTAGCTCGATGTTGTATTATGAAATTGCAAGTATGTTTTTACAAAGGATTTAATTGAGCATCATTCACTTTTATTTATTTAACACTTTAAGCACAAATGTACAGAGGCAGACTTAATGCCATAGGCATTTTCTACCAGTCAACCTTTGGGTGATGTAGAGACAAATAGTGGTAGGTGCCTCTTGTTTGGTTATACTTCATTTTCTATCGTAACTTGCGTTGTTGTTATATCATATTGTTCTGCGGACAGTCTTACGAAATGAACGTTCCAAATTTTTCTTACCCATATCATTACCTACTTTTACAGTTCCGTCATGATTTCTTTTTTTACTTTTGATAGGCACGCGTTTAACCACTATCTCGCCTGATGGTGAGCGATGATGCATTCTAAGATGGAGCACGCTTGCCTGGAAGTAACCTTTTCACTCTTGACTGAAAGACTCCCAGGTTGTATCTATCAGGAAACACAGACTCCGGCAGGGAATTCCACTACTTTGCTGTACGCACTATTGATGTGTTCCCAAAATTTTTTGTGCGTGTGATGTCCACCATGTACCGGTGGCGTATCGCAGTTCGTCTTACGGCCAAAAAAAAAAAAACAAAATTTCAAGACATATACCTACGTGTGCGGAAGTCTCCAACCGAAAACACAACAATCAGTCTGATGCTCACGCGTTTCGGGGATCCCCGCAATCTTTACCAAGTCATCGACTGCTCTCAACTTTCTATATATTCGTCAATATCCTCCGAAACATATTAACCAGCACCCAACATGGCCTCCCATAAAATAAAACATAAAGGCTTCCCAATATTCTCACGATTATGTCGTTCGAGCTTAGAAGTTTATCGCGCGTAATAGGTACCGTCATGCTGTTAGATGCACTGCACTTAAACTAGTAATGGCTTCTTCCCTACAATTAAAAAAGGAAGGACCATTTAATCTACTTTTATCGTTTTGGACACCACATTATTCTCCAAGAAGACTAGCCTATTACTGACAACCAGGTACAATTTTCGGACTATTACTGAGAAAGTCCAGGGGCATATTCCAATATTACTGCCTGACCCGCGAATCAAAAACATTGAATCTCATGCATGTCCTAACCGTTGATAGCAGTACAGGTAAGAGTATACAAATGAGTCCTGGATTCTGAAAGGAAAATACGAACCAGACTGTTTCTTGCTGTCCACACCCCGTAAAGTTAGGTACGATCGCAGCTCCGTAACCTATAGGGGTGTCCTTAACATGTTATCGCTTCGTTTAATGTTTTTTTTTTTGCAGTTCTAGCAGAAGATTTTAATTTCTATTTAGTCTACCTCAGGAAATTCCGGTTGAGCAGACGCCAACTCTCACAGATCAAGCTTTGTAGTGATCGTCTCACACAAAAAAAAAGAAATTTACATGGCTTTCCACTTAATTTAAATGTCACACGCAATCACAACAGCTTATATGAGATTTCTCAGCAGATTTGTGGATGAGGATTTGTAAGGCTTTCAGACACCAGCTGAAGATTAAGGTATTCACTAAATGATTGTGATTCTGTTTTTTCAAGCGAGTATTGTTTTAAAAAAATTGAATAATTAAACAATTCATTACGCAAGTTTTTTGTAGTATACTTTTTTCTACTATAACATATCCGAACGTGGTACGTTCCACTACCATGTTTTCAAAAACACTTTTCTCACGTTATATATTTCATGTTGGCTACTCTGGTTTTATCTATCCACCCCCTTCCCTACGTCTTATTGGATAGAAACGACGCCATCTTTAAACTAAAATACTGTTCGGTGTAATTCGCATCAGCAACTACACGCTGATGAACCGCTCCGCAAAGTCCGCTACTATAGCGCTATATATGCTGTCCATCTAATGGCAGTACCGCGACGCAACCATAAACCCAAAGACAATCTGTGAGTGTTGGCCGACACAACGTGGACAATCAAAATCGTCAAGTGTAGTGCTGGAAGAAATCACGTGCAAGACCTCAACACGGCGCTCTCCAGTCGCGTCAGCCATCGTCCCAGGCGATCATCCAAAACTTCCAAGTAAGTCCCTAGATAAACCAGTGCCAACATTCACTCCCGCATAATTTAAATTCCCGCTAAATTGGTCCTTCGAAGCCGCTATCCTAAACTTCACCATAAGTTTTCTGGTCCATACGAGTCGGATTCAACAATCAGCATTTATAGGTCTCATACCTAGGATTTAGGTCGAATACCTACCTAAATTCGCAAAATTGCCATATTGAACGTGTACTAACGTTCGTACATCCCGCTAGGTACATACTTATTCATTGAGAACCATTGTACCTAACTTAATATTTCTCCTGTTGCATTGAAATAGCATAGGTAAATATTAAAACCGCTAGTTATCTTGAGTAAGTACGGCAAACTTGCCTACAATATACTCGAACCGCATTCTTTATTTACCCACTTACCTACAATAAAATTAATATTGTAGTCTACCCGCTATACTTAAATTATTTTATACATTGTACTTTCTAGAAATATTCCAATATGGAAGATCTTAAAATTAAAGTTAAATTGTTAAATTACTTCAAGCTAAGAATCAAGCAATCTTTGAGCGTTTATCGTCGTTGTATGAAACTTCGAAGAAAATAAATACGACTTGTATTGAACTTCGTTCGACGGAACATTCATGGCAGACTCAGAAATACTCTCAATCAATCGTCAGGAATTTAGTGATAACTTAGATAAAATAAATACATATTCTTTACAATTAAATCCTGATCATAAAATCGATTATAACTGTCAAATATCCTTTGACGGTATTTACACTCGTGTCGAGAGAATACGTTCACTTGTCGCCGCGAAGTCTTCAACATCATTAGATGACGCAATGTCACAGGACAACGCGAAACATTCTAGAAGCTCGATCAAACTACCTCCAATTCAGATTCCGTTCTTTGATGGTAGGATTGAAAACTGGCCTGTTTTTTACGAATCATTCAAATCAAATATCCATAGTAATATAAATCTTACAGATTCTCAGCGTGTGCAGTATTTAATAGGTAACTTAAAAGGAAACGCGTTGCAAATTACCGCCGGAATTATTCCGTCCGGAGAAAATTATACCTCCATTTGGAACAGTTTGGTTCAAAAGTATCAAGATAAACGAGCACTAGGCTCACATTACATGTCTAACATATTGAATATTAAACCCGCAACTAATAATTCCGCTTCTTTAAATAATTTCATTGAAAGTTTTCACGCGTCTGTTTCGGGATTAGAACAATTACAAATTAACGACTTAAAGGATTTCATATTATTAAACTTAGCTTTGAAAAAATTAGATTCCGCTACCATACATTTATTTGAAATGCATATGAGAGATGAGGATGTTCCTACTTATACGGATTTTGTTAATTTCGTAAAATCGCAAGTTAAAATATTAGACAGAACTATTTCTTCTCGGACTTCATCCGTAAATCTTAACAAAAATAACTCGTACCGTAATCAGTCACGTGATAGTACAGTACATACTTTCGTTGCTTGTGATGATAATCAAATTTGTTTTCATTGCAATAAAAATGATCATTGGAAGCTTTATTTATGCCCAAAATTTCGGTCACTCACAGCCAACGCGCGTTTGGATTTTATTAAAAACAAACGTGGATGTGTGAATTGTCTTAGTGCAACGCACACTGCTTCACAGTGTAAATCGATACATACTTGCAGGATATGTAATAAAAAACATCACTCGCTTTTACATCTTGAGCCGCGATCGGTATCGACTGACGCTGTATCTGATTCCGCGCATTCACCACAGGTGGCGCTGTGTGCATGTTCGCGCTTGGGCACAAACGAACCGCGTACTACTGTACTTTTGTCGACAGCACAGGTCTACGTTGACAACACATATAATAAATACGTTTCTGTTAGATGTTTAATCGATAATGCTTCACAAAACAACATAATTACTTCAGCTTGTTGTAAAAAACTACAATTAAATATTATACCGCTTTCAAACTCATTCATAAAGGGTGTAGGAACCTCTTCGCGGCCTATCATAGGTTACGTTGAGATAACAGTTACTGCTAAAAATAAAACTAATTCTTTTAAAATAACCGCTCTTGTTGTTGATTGTATAACGGATAAATTACCATCCCAATTTGTTGACACCTCTGCAGTGCAACATTTATTTGAATTGCCGCTAGCGGACCCCCTGTGGCACGTGCCTGGTGAGGTTGAATTGCTTCTAGGGGCAAAGCTGTTCCCATATTTATTACTTAACAATAAAATTATCTCACCTACCGCGCCTTCCGCAATTGAAACCGTATTTGGTTACATTCTTATGGGTGAGATACCCGCTAGTTTATCCAATAACAATAACAACAGTCCCGCTGATTTAAAAACCGCTTCATATTTTTCTACCGCGTTAAATATAGATAATTGTCATTGTTTTCCGTCGTTAGACGAATCTTTACATAAATTTTGGAATATCGAAGAAATACCTTCAAAATCTTTTATGAGCCCCGCTGAACGGGAGTGTGAACAGCTGTACGTTTCTACTGTGTCACGTGACTCCAGTGGTAGGTATTGTACTGCGTTACCATTCTGTAAGAATCCAGATTCACTCGGAAATTCTTATGCTGTCGCTTATCGACGCTTAACTTATTTGGAAAAAACTAAGCTTCGCGACCCTGCTTTGCGAGCTAGTTATAACGAAATAATCCAAGAATATATTGATCAAAATTATTTAACTGAAACTACACCTAGCGCTGCTGATCAGACTATAGGTTATTACATACCGCATCATCCTGTTATTAGGAATGATAAACAAACTACTAAAGTTCGTATCGTCCTTGACGCGAGCGCCAAGTCTCATACTGGCGTGTCATTGAACGACTTGTTGCACACAGGGCCGAATTTACAGGCTGACATATTTTTATTACTTCTAAATTTCCGCTTATTCCCTATTGCAGTTACAGCTGACATAAAACAGATGTATCTTCGAATTGCTGTTATTGATGAGCATCGAAAATACCAGAAAATATTGTTTCGATTTAATACCGCTGAGCCTGTTCGCGAATTTCAATTTAACCGAGTTGCCTTTGGTCTTAAGCCCAGTCCCTTTCTAGCCATGCGCACTGTGCGCCAGCTGTCAGAGGATGAAAAACATCGCTTCCCGCGCGCATCCATTGTCGCTTCTCATGAGCTTTACATGGATGACTTGGTTAACTCGACTCCTACTCTGGAGGAAGCCAAGATTCTTTCCGCTGAACTTATCGCCTTGTTTAAGGCTGGGGGCTTCGACCTTACTAAGTGGGCAAGTAATTCCTCGGAACTACTAGAGGCTATTCCACACTCTAACCGCTCTTCTATTAACTTCTCTGACGGGAATAATTTAAAAATTCTTGGACTGAAATGGATTCCTTCCGAAGATTATTTCACCTTTACTACATCTAACTTTGATAAAAGTTGTACTAAACGCTCCATACTTTCCACTATTGCCCGTCTGTGGGATGTTCTCGGTCTGGTAGCTCCTGTAGTTTTATTCGCGAAACTACTCATAAAAGAATTATGGAAATTAAACACGGATTGGGATGAAACTCCACCCGACTCTATTGTACTTCTCTTTCAAAAATTTAAAGAGCAACTGCCTCTACTTTCTTCTTTAAAATTGCCGCGTCATGTAGCCGTTACTATGGGTTGCATGACAAATATAGTAGGTTTTGCTGACGCCAGCATGAATGCACATGGCTGTGTCATATATTTACATGTCACTGACACAAATGGTAACACTCACGTAAATTTGGTGTGTGCTAAATCCAAAGTGGCACCTGCTAAGGTCGTATCTCTGGCTCGTCTAGAGCTTTGCGCCGCTGTTCTTTTGTCTAACTTAATTAAATTAGTTTATGACACTTACCGCTCTCGTAACACTATTAATAAAATATTTGCCTTTTCCGATTCTACAATTACACTTTCATGGATTCATTCCTCACCGCATAAATGGAACATTTTTGTTAGCAACCGCGTCGCAAAATGTCAAGAAAATCTTGATCCTAAACATTTTTATCATATTAACGGTAAAGAAAATCCTAGTGACTGTTTGTCTCGAGGTCTTCTACCTGAGCTGCTACTAAATCACGATTTGTGGTGGCATGGCCCTGAGTGGCTTCTCCGCCCAACTGCTGAGTGGCCTATCACTCCGTTTGTTTCCTCATATAGCGAGCAGTTGCCTGAGTTTAATAATAAATCTCTAACATTGGTATCTACCGTATCAAAACTTATAATATATAGCCTTTCTCAAAAATTTACATCGTTAAATAAAATATTGCGCATAATTGTATACATTTTAAGATTTTTGCATATTATTCCTTATGACAAGTCACATCAGACAATTACTGTCCGTGAATTATCTACCGCTGAAATTTATTTAATTCGTTATATTCAACAATTTCATTTTTTAGATATTTATGACGAAATTAAAGCTAAAAAACTTCGCTCACAGTTTAAAAAACTCGATCTCTTTATAGACGAGCATAACATAATTAGAATCGGTGGCAGGTTGTCAAATGCGAACCTTCCTTATGAAGCTCAGCATCCCGCTCTTTTACCTAAACATGATAATTTTACGCATGTTCTAATAGACTACTATCACCGCATTTATTGTCATGCCGGTGTAAGCCTTCTTAGCTCTCTGCTACGTCAAAAATATTGGATCCTCTCTTCTAGAGGTGTCATCAGACAAAGTGTACACGCTTGTAACTTTTGTTTTGAAGTTTCTCCTTCTCACCTTAGTCCAAAGATGGCTGATTTACCCGCTTGTCGCGTACAGGAGACTAAAGCTTTTGTGCATACGGGTGTCGATTACGCTGGTCCCATTAAAGTAACGTTATGTAGACGCAGAGGTCAAAGAAGTCAGAAGGCTTACATTTGCTTATTCATTTGTTTCATAACCAAAGCAGTTCATATTGAATTGGTTACCGACGTGTCATCGGACACTTTTATTTCCGCTTTTAAAAGATTCATTTCCCGCAGAGGACCTGTCTCTTACTTATATTCCGACAACGCAACAAATTTCGTTGGAGCCAAGGCTCAATTGCAAGAACTACTTGCAAATCGCTACCGCATCGAGTGGAAAATGATTCCACCCCGCGCTCCCCACTTTGGAGGGTTGTGGGAATCTAATATTAAATCTATTAAAACACATTTATACCGTATTATCGGTTCTCAACTCCTTACTTATGAGGAGCTTTCGACTGTTCTCACTGAAATTGAAGCAATTCTAAATTCCAGACCGCTCTGTGTCCTGAATGAGGATCCGTACCCAGAACCGCTTACGCCCGCGCATTTAGAATGGCTTCTCCGTTGACTTCGCTGCCTGTCGTGAACGTTCCCGAAACAACGAAGTCTCTAACTTGCCGCAAAAAATTGCTTGACCAAATGGTTTGTAGCTTTTGGAGAAAATGGCGGATAGAATATATTATCTACATAATTTACAAGTTAGGCAAAAATGGTTGAATGCTACAGATAATATTAAGATTGGTACAGTGGTTCTCATGCATCTGGATGATGTCTCTCCGTTACGTTGGCCAATGGGCATAATCACCGAAGTTTTTCCCGGCAGGGATGGGACAACCCGCGTTGCTATGGTGAAGACATGTAGCGGCTCTTTCAAGAGACCCGTTGTAAAATTATGTCCTTTACCTTCTCAATAATTTCATTCTGTAACTAATAACATAATTTAGCTATAGTTAACCATCTTTAATTTTTTTTATTTTTTTCTCTTAGTCCGCTTTAATGGACCTTCTTGCCTTTTTTTTTTTTTTGAGAATACTACATATCCTCAAAACCGGGCAGGATGCTTACGCAAGTTTTTTGTAGTATACTTTTTTCTACTATAACATATCCGAACGTGGTACGTTCCACTACCATGTTTTCAAAAACACTTTTCTCACGTTATATATTTCATGTTGGCTACTCTGGTTTTATCTATCCACCCCCTTCCCTACGTCTTATTGGATAGAAACGACGCCATCTTTAAACTAAAATACTGTTCGGTGTAATTCGCATCAGCAACTACACGCTGATGAACCGCTCCGCAAAGTCCGCTACTATAGCGCTATATATGCTGTCCATCTAATGGCAGTACCGCGACGCAACCATAAACCCAAAGACAATCTGTGAGTCAAAAAATTCAAAAATTCAAAATTCAAGCATTTATTTCAATTAAACCATTTACAGGCACTTTTGAATTGTCAAGGTCGGTCGGTCCAAAAAGTTGAAGCTATTTGCACGTTCCAAAGCGTAGATCTCTATGGAGAAGAACGTGCAAGAAACTCCACGGACACTCTTTTAAAAATAATATGTTTTTACAAAGATTTATTTACATCGGGTTGAAATTATACATACATGTGAGAACGATGTAAAAGACGAGCAGGATAAAAGCGTCCGGAATAAAAGAGGAACAATTCAAAGAAATAATTAAAATTAACCATGGCAGCTAAGAAATGACCAGTCCCGACTGACGGCGCCCGTTCACGAACATGACGCATGCGCCAGCACCATTCGGCTCAACCATTTTGAAGGGAGCCAAATGATCCAACGCATACGCCACCATCAGCTAGACTTTTGAGTGAGCATGACACTCCCAACCGCCAGGGTACATTCAAGTCAAAAACATACCTAAAACTGATAATTAATGTTAAAGGTACACAGTACTCACACATGTGCTGTTAGTGTTGGCCGACACAACGTGGACAATCAAAATCGTCAAGTGTAGTGCTGGAAGAAATCACGTGCAAGACCTCAACACGGCGCTCTCCAGTCGCGTCAGCCATCGTCCCAGGCGATCATCCAAAACTTCCAAGTAAGTCCCTAGATAAACCAGTGCCAACATTCACTCCCGCATAATTTAAATTCCCGCTAAATTGGTCCTTCGAAGCCGCTATCCTAAACTTCACCAACAATCGAAGTATAAAATAATAATCTAGATGGAAAAGGCCATTTATATCAACGATATATTGATAAGGCATTTAGTTTAGGAATAGGTATATCTATCGGTAGAAGTTGAAATAAAGGGTATAAAGATACCTTTTCAAGATGGTTGATTGTTAAAGTACGTTTGTTTTTATTTATTGAAAGACTCTGACGTCCAAATCAATAAATCATGCTTTTTAGAGCTTCTTCGTGTGCCATTTGATATCTTAGGATTGTTGAGTGGGTTACAAGGTAATTCTAAACTTAGAATCTCTTAAAATCTCCCTCGTTAACACTTTTTTTTAAGATTGAAGTCTCCTGGAATAATTTATTGCACTTACTTGGTATGGTTGGATTTGATTCTTGTGTTTCTAAACATAAAAATTACCAGAGCGGCTTCAGACACAAACCAGACTTCGCGTTTTAATGAAAAAGTTTCTACAGAAAATTTTCAGTAGTTTTTCGATAGGTTATTTTTCAGACTAGTCTTAAATCCATCTCTTTCAGTCAAATCCACTTTATTTGTAATCGATAACTTTCGAGGATGGCCACATCAATCTGCTGACGTCAGCACAAAATAGATCGCGTCGCTTTATTCCAAGTGGCCATTATCGGAATTTAAAAGATAGAGGAAGGAAATATTTGAGCCTTTATTTAAAATAATAATAATAAATACGTTTAATCAGGTAATTTACACCTATGAAATTGAATTAGTAAATAAAAATTATTAAAAATTTAATAAAACGATCAAAATTTAATCAAAATCAAATGAAACCCTTAAAATCAGTCAATCCAATAAAAAAGCAATCAATTAAATTACAAGCAATTCAATGAATACATTCATTATAATTTAAAATAAAACCGGCCAAGTGCGAGCCAGACTCGCATACCGAGGATTTCGTACCGCACCTGTAGATATGTAAGTATACGAGTAAAAGTTCACCCATCACGACAATCGAGTAACTAAAAATTTAAGGTTTTCGGAATTTTTCCTTTATATGTGCTATAAAAAATTGCTTCATTCTAAATTTCAAGATTCTAGGTCGACTGGAAGCACCCTTTATGTTTTGATTGCCTTGCGAGTAGTTGCGAGTTTGAAAATATGCGGCTTAAATTGCTGTTTATTTTGATTGGGTTGACATAGAAGTTTGATTTTGTTACAGCTTTAAGGTATGATAAGCTTGAGTATTTGATATAAATTTCAATTTAATACCTCTATGCGATTATCTAAATATTAAAAAAATATTTTATGATATAACTAAAAATTTATGGTTTACGCAATGTTTCCTTTATCTGTGCTATAAGACGTTGCTTCCTACCAAATTTCAAGATTCTGAGTTCACGGCAAGTACGTAAGTAGTGTAGGTTTTGATTCCGTTGCGAGTGTCGAAAAGTTGCGGATATTTGCGACATAAACGGCTGTATCTTTTGATTGCATTGGTTTAGAAGTTTGATTTTTTCACAGCTCTAAGGAACAGTAGACCTGAGTATTTGATATAAATTTCAGCTTAATACCTCCTCGGGTTTCTGTTGAAAAAGGGTCTTGACAGACAGACAGACGGACAGACAATAAAGTGATACTATCAGGGCTTCTTGTTTCCTTTCGAGGTACGGAACCCTAAAAACGAAAAATTAAATACGTCTGGGTTTTTTGTGCAGTTTCTGAGGCCGGAACTCTAGCCGACATTTTAATTAACCTGTGAGGTAAATGTAAATAAATACAGCGCCTGTATCCTCAACTTTGAAGTAAAAAGCAAAGTTGATAATGAAAAAAGTTATAGGTTTAGGTCAATAGGTTCTGATCCTATCTCTGCTCTGTTTAGCTTTTTTTGTAGTTTATACAGACAGCGTTTTTTAGTTTCCCGTAGTCAAGTGTCGAAAAGGAACTTAGGGCCAATCCTACAAATTTTTAAGTAACGCTTTTAAAAATTAGTAGAATAGGCACTCTAATCTGTGTATTTTTTCTGTTCGTATGTTTTCGGAGACTATTATGCGCAAGTTACACAAAAGATACTCCGAATGTTCATCATTGCACTATAATAATGTTGATAAATAATTGCAACTGTTGATTGGATACATGATGAAGGAGATAAATAAAAATGTGTATAATTATTATATTTGTTTATTTATTATGATTCAAACAATGACGCAAAATATTGTGCTTAACAGACAAAGAAACTTTTAATAAACAATTAAATAAAGTAAAAAGTCACAGCTCTTGTACTTCGATAATAATATTTATATTATCACAATCAAAAGTTCAAAACTGACTAGAATAGAGATCTCTGAATTATACTAGACATAATATTATGATAATATGTATTTACTCGTATAATATCAACATAAATATTACTGTGGGA
This sequence comes from Ceramica pisi, assembly GCA_963859965.1. Classification (NCBI taxonomy): domain Eukaryota; kingdom Metazoa; phylum Arthropoda; class Insecta; order Lepidoptera; family Noctuidae; genus Ceramica; species Ceramica pisi. The sequence continues at coordinate 9,973,433 of OY982549.1, read as the reverse complement.
AACAGTACAGGCAATTTTTAATAAAATATATTTTATAAAAAAACAAATAATTTATATCGCGCTTTGTAAATTCAGTAAAATATACAAAATACTGCAAAATTAAAAAAAACTTCACAATTACTACTACTTTGTAGTTATAAACTGTCAGAGAAAAATAGACCCAATATTTAAACAACAAACCGTGGGAGTATTCAGATTGCAACCCACGTACCAACAAATTAATCAATTGATGTAAACCTCGATTCTATAGAATATCGTTGATAAATGCAGCTGAACCAATAATACAACCAATTATCGAATAAACTCGCACTGATCACCACTTGTTCCAAGCTATATTCAATATGCAGGAATCAACCCAACTTATCAATCCATTGATTGCCAGTGCTGTATCCGAAGTTCTAATTAATATATATCTCGTAAAACTATCAGATTAACAAATCCTATTAAAACATTGAAATCATCTAAAAATGCTTACAGCATAAAAGACGCAACGAACGATCTAAAATTAGAAGAATATCTAACAATCACTTAATCCTATGAAACGTGGGTAAAATAAGGAAATTATGAGAATGCAGCAGGCAAAGCATAAATTTTTTTATGACTTACAGCCTGAGATTCACTAAAGGGATGATGAAACGACACCATCGAAATCGGTGCTAGAAGTGATGTATTATACAAATTTTAATGCTTCTTACTTCACGACGAGTATACAATGGACTAGAAAGATACGGAAGTATAAAAGGTTAGTAAAAACACTACAGGGTCCAAGTGTATAATACAATAGTTACTTTTTAGTATTCACACATAATATTCTCACTACATCTTTCTTGAAATCGCTTCTGCGATTTTCGTCTTAAAACTAATACACGTATAATTTCTATTAGATACATTTAAAATCATCTATTAATACTTAACTAGAATTCGGAGGGTATTTGGTCACCCACTACCTTTAACATGTAATTTTCTTAAGAATGTTCTATCATATTATTAATATAATAATCTCTTACAACAGTAATGACTAGACTATCAAAGGAATAATTTATGTGCTTGGCACAAAATACACTAATAACTTTTTTTTAATAAATAAGTATCCCTATAAACACTTCTAAAGTTTTAAAATCTGTTTAGACCGGGCAGGGAAAAACAATAAGCTTTCAAACTTTCCTTCGCATTTCAGTCTTCACTTTTTATCTTCATCTTTGTGCATTTGTTCACTCCATCGCTAGCGATGCCACAGCTGTTGAATCTGTTGACCACATCACGTACCTTACCCTTGCTGATGACGAGTTCCTTATCGTACGTCGGAGTTATTAGGCCTTTTTCGTTTCCATTGCATAGTGGCTTGCTATTGCCTGTCGCAAAATTTGCGCTTTGCGATTTCCGAAATTCTCTAACAGCCATGTCAATGTTGTTTATCAAATCTTTTGCCACGAATGTCGCTATCTCATGCTTTATGCGGTCTCTCTCACTTTGAATCTCAAGTGGTCTGTGGTTTTCTTTAGTATCTGGTGGATGCTGTTCTGGACTGTGACTTTGTGTCAAGGAATGTGATGCAGGACTATCGGGGCCTTGGAATGTGATGCTTGGGTTGTTCACCAATGTAGCCTGCACATGGTTTGTTTGGATATAGTAACACTCCTGATTTTCTGGCTTCTTTTCTCCGATCAGCCAGTACGTTGTCATCTTACCCTTTCCCTGCGAACAAAATTGTTACTTTCAGTGTAATAATGTTGGTAATATCCAAAACAATTTGTCTAGGTAGTTTTAGTATCAAAGTTGGTATTGTATTCATATTAGAACTTTGAAGATCCACTGAAGCAAATAACGATTACAAATTACCTATCCAGAGTTATCTCTAAAGATTTATGTATTCAAAATGTTCTTGTTTATTATTACATTAGAATACTTCCATCCATCTTCTCATGAATTTCTGGTAGCTCGAACGCTTCTGATGAAAATTCATGACATAACATTAGGTAACAAGACAAAGCTCTTTGTTTATTACACTGGCCTTTGACATGGAAAAGAGTAGTACACGGACGGAAATAATATTATGTTGAACTCAAAGTTATTTGAAACATGTACTACTAATGTGGAGTAGCAATGAGCGAAAAAGATTTGATGAAAATCTTGTCTAATCTTGGAATATGGACTCAAATAATCAAACATGATTGAGTCCATATTCCAAGGTAATGCTTTCAACGTGACTCGGCGTCGAATCATGAAATGGACAGTTACAGCTGAACATTTATTTGATTGATACTTGTATTACACTAAACACTGTATAACTTCGGAACTTTTAAAAGTGTAGGTTTTGTATATTTCGTTATTTTTTTTTTTTGTTATAAACTGACTTGGCATATGCCAAGTACGGGTAACTATTGGCTCACCTAAAATTTTTTAACTGAAATTGTTCTTCCTAACGACTTGTAATCCGAATGATCACTCTTCCTAAAATTTTTCATCCTAAAGTTTACATTCCTACTATTTGTAGTGCTACCGGCGATGTTCATAACACTCATGTTTCCGAAATTGTAATTAATAATATCATTCATGTAAATATATTTAAACTCCTACTGTTTTTTTTTTATCATAATGCTTTTTTATCCCTAACCATAATTATCATAATATAGAAAAATTTCGCGACCAATTTCGAGGTAGCGCTTGCCGGCCGCTGCCGCGGCACCGCTCGCTTCGCTCGCTCGGCTTGCGCGTAGTTGGTCACAGTTCTAACCTAACCTAACCTATGGATATCTTGCAGGTACTCACCGCTATAAATAAAATAAAAAGAAATCTAAACAAAAAAGATATGACTTTGAATAATAGTGTAAAAGATGGTTATGTTGAGAAAATATAGCAAGACAAATAAAAGTATAATAGATGTTTATTGCTACTGACATTATGAAGTTGAATGCTTCGGAATTATGAACATAAGAGACAGAGTAGTGAATTGTGATTGTTAGGATAAAAAATTTTAGGAAGAACATTTTCGGATTTCCAATTATCGGAGTTGAAAATTTAGGTGAACTTTGGCGCATCCGCCAATGGGCCTTAGTACTTTGTTTGAACTAAAACCGTAATCACCTCAAACAAAAAAACGCTTTTGAAAAATACTGGCGATAAAATTCTTACCTTCATGGTAATTTCTCCTCTGCACTCCAGATCGAAGCAGTCATACAGGTCCAGAACCTCCTTGGTCTTAGGACTGACGTGGATTTTCAGCGCCTCTCCATGAGACTCCATTCTTGACGCGGTGTTCACTGTGTCACCGAAGAGGCAGTATCGAGGCATTTTGAGGCCTACCACTCCCGCCACGCAAGGTCCTAGGAGAAATAAGAAAATATTTTAGAAATATCCACTAGCTTAGAAAGATGTGAATTCTCTGTCCGCTGGATGTGAAAGGACAGGTCGGTTTGACATAGCGATCTTTGGGGAAAGATCTCTGTTCACCAGTGGACGAACGGAAGACAAATTTTAGAATATCTGCAGATGTAAATGTTTGTTAAAACACCAATAATGAATTATGACTACGCCACAAACTCTTAGGATGAGCGCATATTTGATTTATAAATCAACTAGTTTTTAAGCGACTTCTTACGCGCACATGCCCGTAGGAATTCCAGGAAATCCTCTCTTAGTGGACCGTACCTTACTACTCAGTAACGGAAGGGTTCACAGGTATTTTATTTTAGCGTGTGTTCTGTAAGAAATATGTAATATCGTCACAACGAAATATTAATAGGCTAGATTCCATCATCCTCAAATTGCAAAGCTATTGAGTCCGTCAGTTAGAGTATTGAAAAATAATGGACACGTATTTTTTGTTTTTGTAAATCAATGAATATATACAAAGATAAAACGCATCAAAACTCGGTAGTGGGGGCTCGTGACGTCATGCGACTCACTAAAAATTATGCGAAGGTGTGACGTTCTCATAAACAACCAAAGGAATTACATAATTTACCAATAATGAGACTCTTTATACAAGCTCAGCGGGAGGAGCAAATTTAAAAAAAATTGTAAAGAATAGTTTGCACCTGCGACCACTAGAATTATGAGGTTCATTGTTATTCAGATACAAAATAGCAATACAATGGACCTGTAAAAACAGAAAAAGAAAATTTTCTGAAGTTATTTATAAATCTTTACAGCTTTTAAGCTCTGTCGCTCTTTGGCAAACAGTCTCGAAGCCCGTTATAAATAATAAACACACATTGGGGTAAATTGCTATCTAATATTTATGTTCACAGGAATAAACAATGCTGTTTTCCATATTCATTAACATACTGAATAAATAATGCTTTGCTTTGCTATTAGTTTTTTAAGTTTGCATTTTACTAACAAACTATGGATTCGATATATCTGCAATAAATGAGTTATTTATTTTATTTATTTATTATTTTGCGATACATCCCTCATTCTTTCTCTCCCGTATTTTCTTCACTTCTGAGCGTCGTGATGTGCCTTATTTTTTAATGCTTAACGCACACAAGACTGTCTGAGGCAGACTTAATGCCTTAGATATTTCATATTACTCAATCTTTTGATGATGCAGATACATAGACGTCATTTGACGACACGGTTGGCGCAGTGGTTGAGCGATTGACTGCTGCGCAGCATGTCGCGGGTTCGATTCCCGCACGGAACAAATATTTGTACGACCTACAAGTATTTGTTCCGAGTCTGGGTGTTTCTATCTATAATATGTATGTATTTACAAAAAAAAATGTATATAAGTAATTTATCAGCCATCTCGTTACTATAACACAAGCATTAGGTTGCTTAGCTTGGGACTATATGGCGTTGTGTGAAATGTCCAAGGATATTATTATTATTATAGAGAGGTAAAAGCACAGTATAAATATGGACGGTACGGAAACTACCTACAAACGCTCGAAACGGCACACTCACACAAACATGCGCACCGACGAGACTTTTCGGTGCCCGTCGCGGTACTCTCAGTAGTGAGTGCCGCCGGCCGCGTCAAGATGAGTGGCCACATTTAAGTTTAGCCCCGCGATCTTTTTAAAAATGCCTCGAACGTAGGTACTATGCGTAGTATACGGCTGTTTGAACTCGGCATCATCACAACCGGAGCTAACGTATTTTAAACTTCCTGCTGATTTTGAAAGGCGAGAATTTTTAATGATATTGTTACTTAATCGTTATCGAAGTATAAGTCCTAGTTATCGATCAGAATGAATTCGTGAACTTCAAAACTACTAGGTACAACTACTTCTTGTAAATCCAAGATGGCGTCTGCTATAGGTACAATTTTTTTTTTTGACATGGGTGTCATTTTCATGGTTTTCGAGGGTGTTGAAGCCGACAGTGATGTCAAAACGTGAATCCAAGATGGCGGCTGCAATAGGTACCATTTTTTTCGTCATGGGTGTCGTTTCCATGGTTTTCGAGGGTGTTGAAGCCGATAGTGATGTCAAAACGTGAATCCAAGATGGCGGGTGCAATAGGTATCAATTTTTTCGCCATGGGTGTCGTTTTCAAGGTTTTCGAGGGTGTTGAAGCCGATAGTGATGTCAAAACGTGACGTTTCCGTCCAACAGCGGCTCGCGGACGCTCCCGCCAAAATTTGTAAAAGGTTACGCCGTAATGACAAAGTGCTACAAGTTGTGTGTTAATATTAAATCGTTTTCCGTGTTTAACCTATCGTCTTTTGTCGAGATTAACCAACGCTATGAGATTACCTATTCAAATTGTACTTGTAAGCTAGTTATTCAAATTAGATTGATTGATCACTACAGAAGTAAAATTAAAAAAAAATAAAATAAACAAAAACATTAAAAGTGACAACCCTATTGCTTCAATGGAGCGTAGGTATTTATATTCTCAACTAGGCTTAGTTTCCGTACTGTCCATATTTATACTGTGGTAAAAGGTTCCAAATGCCATATATGGAAAAATAATATTGTTATTTTTCTTAATATTAATCTTGGGATTTTTCCTCTCTATGTGGCGTGGTACTCAGGCGATTAGCGTGTCAGAAAAATCACGTATCTTGTGCCCTTTTTAATTTTTACTATCTTTTTCTATAAAGGCAATAGAAATACATAACTGTAAAAATTTCAAATTTCTTTTTTTATTATTTAATGGGCTTGCTCTTGACCACAATCACGCCTGATGGAAAGCGATGAATGAGGTCTATGATGGAGTGAGCTTGCCCAGAAGATGCCAGGCGTTCACTCTTGCTTTTAAGGCAGACGGGTCTAACTATTACGTTTCTTGAGATACAGTCCGCTGACAGACGGACTGACGGTTCCAATTACTAAGCCGAACAGCCTCCGCTGTCAGACAGCAGAGGTTGTTCGGCCCGAGTGTTCAGTTGGTTAACCTTCAAGTACGCAACCCTAAAAAAGTCGTTTCCTTCACATCACTTTACACAGTCGCACATGCCAATGGAAAGATCCTCTGGATTCGAGGACTTTAAAGTGGAAATAACAAATTTAAGTGTCATTTCGACAAAGGGAGGCATTGAAAAGAAGAAAAAAAAACAAATATAGACTCAGAAACATTCCTGTGAAAAATTGCGGGATTGTTACGATTTAATGAGAGGACTAAGGTACATCCTGATACCCTACTAAAACTAAAGTACTAAGATTATGACCAGCTACACATAACTAATGGCTGCACTTGGCAAGCGTTACTCCCACATACTCAGTATTGATTCTGTGGTATCGGTATCTTAGCTAAGCTAAACGCAAATAGACGAACGTCACTACAATATGTAAAACGTGAATCTTGGTAGCCTTTGCGATGTCTATATTTCCCTGAAAATAGGAATATTAATATGTGTAGTTCTGCATTTTTAGAAATGGATTCGAACTTTTTTCTATGGGAGCTGGCATAGACCCCGGCCACCATTTTATTTTATTTTTTGAAATTTGCGACGCACTTCCTAAAAAGCCCGGGGTACCGTTAAAATGGTGGCGGGGGGGCTATGCCACAATGGATCTATGCCCTTTGAAATACATAATATACCTATGTGCATTCAAAATTACAAAAATAATACTTAATTTGCTTTGTACAAGTTTCTGGATTGAGATTTTTTTTTAATCGTGATTATGACAAAATCTACTTCTCTATAAAATGTTTTTAGGTCTTTGAAAGTATTTATTTAAATGATATCTCCATACCATCGACAGACAAACATTTTAACTACAATATGAAACTATACTATGCTGAATAAGTTACAAAAGTTTTCACATATCTGCTCATTTCAGAATGCGAAAACTTTTCCTCAGACACACTCATGAGAAGGTTATTTCAAACAATAATAGCACCAAACTTTGCTAAGACAAAACTTAAGATTAACACGAGAAATTGAAAGGAAACATTTGAGAATTTTAGACCAAGTTTCATAGAAATTCCACATGCTAAAGAGATTAAGGCTGCGTTTCCACCAGAGATGCGCGACGATGCGTAGCGAGGAATGTGCAGGTTAAAAAAAAGTTTTTTACTTAAACTTAGATAACTTATTCTAGTTACAATGGGGAGAATCCTTTTAAGCAAATAGTTTGCTTGTATTAGGATGCTCCGCCCTTCCCCAAGTTATAGAATAGAATGGAATACTCTTTATTATGTACACCATATAAGTAACAGAAAAAATAAATGAAGTAAACATTACATAGGGTGACACAATGGGCGGCCTGGTTATATACCTAATTGTTATAAAGTTATTGAGCCCGTGCAAGACTTATACAAATAAAAATGAAAGAAAGAAATGGATACACAGTATTTTTATAGAAATCAAAGAAACACGCTGGGATGTGTGTTATGTATGAAATGGTGTGAAGGTGAACATGTATGTGAGTAGTGGGTGACAGTAAGTGTGCGAGGATTGTACCCACACATTATATGGGTCCATTAAGAACCAATAGAATCACTTTTACTAAACGAGGCTAGGTAAGTAAAGTGATTCTCTTGGCTCTTAACAAACACATCGCTCGCTTTTCATACTCGCACATCTCTAGTGGAAACGCAGCCTCATTTTTTTTTAAAACGACTTCCAAAAAGTAGGATGTTCTCAACTCGGTTGCTATTTTTCCACAACTTTTTCTTTAAGTACTTGAGTAAGTGAGCTTAAAGAAATGCTACATAAAATATTCAAAGAAGGTTATTTACTAAGAGCATACACTTACAAAATACTTAAAAATGCTTTAGTGTTTTTACTTTTAAAAGGTAGACATTTCAAGTAAAGACTGTTGTCTGAAAAGTTTTACAGGATTTAATTGAACGTCGGATCTCGCTGTTTGTTTTTTTGAGATGAGTTTGCTCTAGACTCTAGTTTAGGTCAGAAAAAGCCTGTTTACTCTAACTTTGAAGAGATTAGGGTTGTAGGCGTTCGGAAACACAGACGCAGTCAGAGAGTTCCACTCCTTTGTTGTGCGCATTATAAAAGACGTTTAGAAACGCTTAGTGCGAATTCGTGGAATAGCAAAAAGGTAGGGTTGGTATAACTTGCAGCCCGATAGTAGAAGAGGGCCGGTGGGATGATGTTGTGGAGGCTTTACTTGTTTCCTCCCGCGACTCGGCTCCTAAATTCTATTCCACAGGCAATATATTATAACATTTCTAAGATAAAAGTACACGCAACGATAGTGCAGGCAACTAAGAATGTTATCTCTTCATAAATATAAGTTTATTAGAATAAGGCTGAGAGCCAGCTGTCAGTTAACTGGCAGATGACGCACAGTCAAAGTTACTGATGGTAAAAAGCAAAAATTTGGCAGGATGGGAAATCATCAAATGACTCCTCCCGCTCTGGGTAGCGCAGAAGGGAATGTCAGAATCACTGAATAAAACCCGTCCATATTCCTCCTGATGCCCTTTGCGTTCCAGGGCAGCGGTGACTCTTTTGATCAAATTCCACAACGCATATAGCTTCCCGACACAGATTAGGATTAGGAGTTTCCGAAATTCTTACGAGAATGGGAAAAACTGGATTATGTGCGTACGAAGTCGCCGGAAAAAGACTGTCCCCAGAACACCCGTCACTACATCTTAGCTTAGTTGTATTCACCTACATGTAGCATTATTATATCCAGGATATATTTACTTTGGTGATCTCTCAGATAACCATCTGATACATCTGTCATATTTGGCAGCTGCTGGTTCAATTTATCAGAAACCCAGTTCCCAGTGGGCGTTTGTTTGTGTTGGCGTAGAGGCATCGCTTCATCGTCTATTGAATCGCTAAAATATATGTTAACTAGTCATTCTAACTCCTATAGTCATTCGATATTAACGTGGAAACTATGCCTGCAATATGTGATGGAATGCTTGTGCCTAAAGGTGAGGTTGGGTTATGAAATCTATATTACTATAGACAATATAGAGACATGATATTATGCATAAGTTATTCCAAAAGTAAGTGCTGTGTATGCGCAGTGTATATGTATCTGTATTATATTATCAGCTCTCACTCGCCTACTCGCCAGACAGTATCATGCACATGCTGCAGCTCAGACATTACTACCATCATTCGGGCTCGGCAGTAGCTCGCCAGTTTGGGCTAGGCAGTTGCGAGCGGAATCTGCATATTTTTATTGTACTGAAGTCATCGTGAAGACCACTACTGACATACAAGTAGGGTAGGTAATCCAAGTACCCATCTGTCTAATGTCTAGTCAGCAGCTCGCAATGTGTAAAGTAGCTATTCCTCCTTCAAAAACTGCCAAGTCAACGTAATTACTTACCTGTATGCATACCGATCCTCAGCAGCAGCCGTTCACCAGGCCTATGGGGCACTGTCTTGACACGCACAGCGTTGAGGAGCGCAAGTGACATGCGCGCTATCTCGGCCGCGTGTCTGTTGCCATTGCGCATGGGCAGGCCGGATACCACCATGTATGCGTCACCTATGGTTTCCACCTGTGACAAAGGAGAAAATACTAAAAAAGAGTAGGTATGTGAAGTTCGGATCCGCACATGTTACCGCGAAAATGTTTGGTTACAATTTTAACTTGACATTATCTACCGAAAAGTTTTCCATTAAACATTTAATCAGTACTAGCGCATTGCTTACTTCGTTTACTTTATACCAACTAACGAGTTTGTATTTATTAAAGTAACCTAGTGTAGCGAGCAGTTTATAAACGAGCGAGCGTAGAGAGCCCATAGTGAGCGAAGCTAGCGCATAGTAAGCGAAGCGAACGCATCTTCATAAACTGAAAAATCTTCAAAATCACCAATACAACCCTCCAAGTTCATAAAGGCCTAGGAACAAAAAAAAAACAGAAAAAGTAATTCCTAGAGCTTTATGAACTAAGAGCGTTGTATTGATGATTATAAATCTGTAACTACATAAAATGTCTTACAGCCGCGAATAATATTTTAATCAACATACAACCTAGCACTGGCCTGCAAATTGCAAAAAAACGTAAGAAAATTTGAATTTCGCGGGCTGGTTGGAGCATTCACCTTAATGTGAGCTAGCAAGGGAGCCACAGATTACATTATGAGTGTGCGCTTGCCCGTTTCCAAAGACACTGAAGTCGTTTAAGGGCAGATTTGACCAATGAAATTGATCGCGATCAAGCTGCGTTCAAAAGTTTTTAGTGTCAATATTCCATAGAAAATAATGACACTGACAGCTCGTAAACGTGGTTCATATGTTGATCGCGTTCAGTTTCAGATTGATGAAATCCGCCCTAACTGTTACATCTCTGCTTATCTCATAGAAAAGTAACTAGCACCTTTCTTTAACAACATGTACAGAGAAGCGTTATCCTCAAAATGTTTTTCCTAACGAATAATTATTGGGGCTGGTCGGCAATTTGAACAGAAGAGGCGAAACAACCAGCACCTTGCATAACACTCTTCCAAGTTCCTAATGCTAAGAGGAGTCAAGCAATGCTAGATATTGACTGTTCGTATATCTTATCTTAGACATCTTACCTAACGACAACATATTACTTTCCGACATACCTACACGCGAACGAAGTCGCGGGCAACAGCTAGTAGAAAAGTAAAGGGTTTTGTATTTATTTTTTACTAGCTTCTGCCAGCGGCTTCGCCCCCGTGATCCCTAGGGAACATGTTCCCGGGATTAAAAGTAGCTTATGTGCTATTCCAGACTATAATCTATCTTTGTTCTAAATTTCATTAAAATCCGTTCTGGCGTGATTGAGGAACAAACAACCAAACTTTCACATTTTCATTTTTTTTTTTCATTTTTTCTATTGATTGTAGCGTGATGAAAAGTATACTATAACCTGCTCAGGAGTATGAATAATAATTGTACCAAGTTTCGTTAAAATCCGTCGAGTAGTTTTTGTTTCTATAACGGTTATACAGACAGACAGACAGACAGACAGACAAAAATTGTACTGATTGCATTTTTGGCATCAGTATCGATCCCTAATCACCCCCTGATAGATAATTTGGAAATATATTTCATGTACAGAATTGACCTCTCTACAGATTTATTATAAGTATAGATATAGATAGATATAGATTTTTTAATTTTATTCAAAACGGGAAAACTCTTGACCCAAATCTCACCTGCTGGAAAGTGATGATTAGGCCGAAGATGGAAGCGAACTTCACCCGGAATCCTCTAACACAGAGGAACTTATCATACCTATAACTCATCAAATAAATCGATTTCATATTCATCAAAGTCTCGAATTACCGGACCGTGTGCCGTAGATAATCTATATCTATACTTATAATAAATCTGTAGAGAGGTCAATTCTGTACATTAATCTATACTACTTATAATAAATCTGTAGAGAGGTCAATTCTGTACATTAAATATATTTCCAAAATAACTATCAGGGGGTGTTTAGGGATCGATACTGATGCCAAAAATGCAATCAGTAAAATTTTTGTCTGTCTGTCTGTCTGTCTATCTGTCTGTCTGTCTGTATAACCGTTATAGAAACAAAAACTACTCGACGGATTTTAACGAAACTTGGTACAATTATTCTTCATACTCCTGAGCTGGTTATAGTATACTTTTCATCACGCTACAATCAATAGGAGCCGAGCAGTGATGGGAAATGTTGGGAAAACGGGAGAAGTTACTCCATTTTTTAAGCTTCCGTCGCGTGTGCAACCTTAATGGTTAAAGCTACACAGAAATAATGCATGACGGAAATGTTCTCCTTAAAATTATAAAAAAATATCCCACGACAGCATATGTAGCTTTTATGATTGACTCACAATAACACGTGTAACTCCCGATAGCTTAGCAGTTCGAAGCTTTCTGATTATATCTGTCTACTCTTACGTTTATAACACTGTCAGTCATCCCATTCTTTTTTATGGAATAGTTAATAATGTTCATTAAAAAAGTTAGCATTATTAACTATTCCATAAAAAAGAATCATAGAAATCGGTATAGAAACACCAAATTTATACATGAAATACGCTAATAATAAGCCATCGCGCGTGAATACTGAATCATGCTGGTCGATGAACAAGAAGTCACTAATTACCCGATAGAATTTTCAAATTCTTTAAATATGCCCGCACTTCCTTCCCACGAAATTTAAAAAAAAATTGGCATTCCGATTATTCTGCTCCGAAATTAAAGACCACCACAACTTTGCAATGGAACTCGGCTAAAAGTAACCCAGTTGCAACAAAATATAATCGAGACTCAAATTTTAACAGGTTGCGGTGCAGGTGAAACCGTCTTTATTCCCAGAATTCCCATAATACCAAATAATTTTCCATTCCAATTTAAAAGAACGCAATTCCAAGTATCGGTGTCTTATGCAATGACAATTAATAAGGCTCAAGGGCAGACTTTTCGTATTGCTGGATGGAGTAGATCTCGGTGTCAGGTGTTTCTCGCATGGTCAGTTGTACGTCGCTCTTTCCCGGGTTAGCAGTTATAGAAATCTTTATGTTCACGTGCCGGACGGGTCAACTTCCAACATAGTTTACCCGGAAGCTTTGCGCTGAAGTAATTTTGTTCTATAGGTACTTAAGCCTCATGTGAACGTGACCTAAACAATATTACCAATACATTAACTAAATAACACACAAGGAGTTACACGCTGACGGAGTCGCGGGCACAGCTAAGTATTAAACAATAATATTGTGCGGTTCCGTATTGCGAAATTTTTCAACAGTATTGTAGATTGACATATTATATTTCTCTACTACTAAAATACGAAAGTTAATTAATCTGCCTGTTACATCAAAACCACTGAACCGTGAGGAAGGACATAGGCTACTTTTTTTTACGAAAAACGACAGACACGCGGACGAAGTCGCGGGCAAAAGCTAGTTCTATACTAATATTATAAATCAGAAGAGTTTGTTTGTTTATTTGTTTGTTTGGTTGAACGCGCTAATCTCAGGAACTACTGGTCCGATTTGAAAAATTCTTTCAGTTTTAGATAGCGCATTTATCGAGGAAGGCTATAGGCAATATATTATCACGCTAAGACCAATAGGAGCGGAGCAGTAATGAAAAATGCTACGCAGACGACGTTGCACGGGTCAGCTAGTACATATAATAAAACAGTAGAAGCCATGAATTCTGTACATTAAAGAAAAATACCAAAAATCGAGTAGAAGTTTTCAAAAAAAAGCTATAGAACACAAAAAGAGCATTTTTACGTTTTTTGTCTGTCTGTCTGTCTGTCTGTCTGTACGCGATGATCTCCGAAAATACTGAACGGATTTGGTTGGGGTTTTCAAAATTAGATTCAGCTTATTTCTGAGCAACATATAGGCTTTGTTCCATTACAATCGATGGCCGGAAAAAAAAGTTATGAATATTTAAGGTTTTTATTTAAGGTTTACGTATCATCGTTTTTCGACAAGTTTTGTACAATTTTCAATTATTCGTTCAGTTTAGCATAAAACGAGCCTTTTTTTAAACATTCTTAGAAATTGTTATCATCACGCTATATCTTAGAGGAGCTAAGCAGACAATAACCATAACATATAAGATTGGCTATTTAGAACTAATGTCAACTGAATTCATAGACCCGGCGGTACGATGGCTGCCTTTCGAGTGAATGGGTGTAAGTTCGAACCCCGGTAGTAGAAGCGATTTTTTATTATTGTTGAATAATTTCAAATTTTTTAAAATATGTCCTGCTCTAAAATTTTTGTTGGCTGCGACATCATTTGCCTGTACGTTTAAAAATGTGTGGGCGTGGATGTGCCAAAGCTCTGTAATGCCGGATTAGTAGGATAATTAACAGAACCTATTTTCTGTATTCTGTTTGTCCGCATCGCAAAGTACCTACAAAACCAAAGTAGATAAAATCCTAAACCTACTTAAATGTAGATGAAATCACTTACTACTTAATACCGGTAATGCCAAACTGATCCAAATAGTACTTTCGACAAGACGACATAACACCAAAACATATTTTTAGTGGTACATTTAAAACGTCTTAAAATGATTGTAATTATTTTAATACCTTAAAAACATATCGTTCCATCCAAATGAACGTAATATTCCTTAATTAAATGTAGATGAAATCAACTTACTACGTAACACCTGCAATGCCATCTATTGATACAAATAGTACTTTCGACAACATGACATAACACCAAATTGTAATTATTTTAATACCTTAAAAACATAATTATCGTTCCAAATGAACGTAATATTCCTATTAACTCAAATAAAACGAACTCTAACTAATCTTTTCATAGTTCTACTTCATGTTCCATAGATGGCGTTATGCGTTCGATCTCATTTTCGCGGTGTTTAAGATTACAATAATATTCGTCAACAGGCGCGCGCTTAGATTTGCGAAGCTCAATAAGATAAAGCTGCTCAATAACACACATTCTGCTAAAGAGGCCACTTTAGCAGAATCATATTAGAATCATAACATTAACCACGCAACAACCTGTCAAATTTCTTTTCCATCTTTATTGCTAAAGCATTAGGTTCAAGGTTGATCGGGAAAATTTGACAGTGACTGGTAGCGTGATGTGCTTTCTGATTCTGCTAAAGTAGTCTTCTTAGACCATCTCTACTTTGGAGAATTAAATGATTGCCACTTAAGATAAAATAAACGTAGCAACCTACTGGGCCAAAACATTATACAGAGTCAATCATCTACTCAAAAGACGAAGAATGAACCTTTACAGGCCTGAAGCCAGGGATCATGTCATACCACCCGCGAGCAAATTGCGAGGTTCCATCGTAGAGACGCAACAACAGTTGAATTAGCTAGGTAACTGAGTTTCTAACCGACTTCTTCAAAAAGGAGGCTATTGTATTTAATATATTTTTTTGTATGTTCACCGATATCTCAGTCAATTGTGTACCGATTTTAAAAATTATTTTTGTTTTCAAAAGCCTATATTCCTGAGATGGTACCATTGTCACCAAGTCAGAATCTGATGATGGAATCCCATGAAAATCGAGGGAAACCCTCAAATTTTATAGGCACAGACAATGTTTTACAAAAACTTTCGAACGCTATTCAGATATTTGTGTCTGGTAATCATCATCTTATGTTGCTGAGCTAATAATGGAAGGTATAAGTTAGGATCTGATGATGGGATCTCATGAAAAATTTTTGTTCAGCGATATTTTTGCCAATTTTAAACCAAAATTGATGATTCTTATTTTTTTTAGGAGAGTACTTTTTCGGATTGGTCTCATTTCAATTTGATGAAAATCTGATTAAGAACTTCGGAGTTAGGCAACGGAAATTCTTCAATAAATGATATCAAATGGTTCGGGATTGCTGAAATGCAGTTCACAACGTAATATCACAATCGGTACTCAGTGTACGACTAAAAAGTGAAAAATAAAATCTATTCCGAAATTAAAGTTATTTTATACTTTTTAGTGCTTTGTTTTCGGAAGTCGGTTGTATATTTTTGAAAAAAGTTTTTTTTTTTAACTAAACAAATTTTATGATTTCTGTTCCTGGTTCGAAGTAAAGAAACAACTTTATTCATAAAGTAGTTTCTTAACTTCGTAGTTTAAAGAAAGCGCCATTCATTTAGCGCAATACATTATTATCAACACGTTAAAGTTCAAATATGCAAACATGTGGTCTTTTTTATGGTCCAACGCCATAAGAAGGCTATAGAAGATAGCATTTCAGAGCTTTCCACACTCCAGACTACCGAGTGGCTTGGAAACGCGATGTTTCACCAGCAGTGAGGGAACGGCGAAGAAAAAGATGAATGCCACTCAAATGGGCATAATTATACAAAAACTGATAAAAATTACTGACGGCACACACCACAATCAAGACGGTGGTTAGCTTATTTTAGAAGATAGTCTCCCGTTGCTTCAGCATTAATTCATTTCGTCTATGTACGGGGAACCCACCGACGTAAGCATCAATACCCATTATATTGACATAATGTTTGTGGGGAAGATAGGGAAAATATTTTTATTACGATGGCCGTGAAAGAAAAGGTACACATCATCCAATGATTTTTTTATTTACATATTTAATTTCGATTAAATTTTGCAAAGGTACTCGGCTGAAAGTCACACATATTCAACAAACTTTTAAAGTAGCTGATATAAGATTTCGGCTAAATTGCTCTAGCGTGATGCTCCAATCACGTTGTGATCATTCCCAGAGTCTCCCTCATTCCCAATTATTTTGTATTTACTTTTAATGCTGGTCAATTCTCAGTAAGCCTATGATAGGTTAAGACCAGCTCAGGGCCATAAATTATCCGCAGCGGGTCTCATAGGGGAATTGTAGATCCCTAGGCCATGACGCCACAAACGAACTTGTGAAGAGGTTCCAAAGGTAGTAGTGCTGGACCCATTCATACCTACTCCTCCTGATGTTTTTCTCAATTTCAACTAAAATGCCAATATCAAACCTATACATGCGACCAGCTTAACGACGTATCAGCCTAAGTAGAAATACATTTCGAATAATAATAGGTATCATGAGACATTGCCTTCCATAGACAGCCTAATTTGCAGAGGTTGCTTCGACGCCGAGGAGTTGCCGACTTCCTGGAAATGAGGGCTTTGCTTCCCGACCTGAACAACCGATGAGGTCGCAGCGCAAAACCTTTGGATCACCCAGAAGGCCTTAGTGCATTTGGGCGGAGCTAGGCTGGTTAACTTAGCCAGAACACTTACGGTCAACAGACCGAATGGAAGTCTAAGTGAGTATAGCGCAGTCTCTAATCTACTCAACTCTATCCGTTACGGGGTTAGATTTCTATTCGGGTTGGTATACCCACCCAAACTTTATGTAGCTCTGTCGCGTGTTATCAACCTTAGCAACTTTCTTCAACTTATTGCACAGAAGTTTCTCATTACGAAAAATTACTAGGGCTGTACGGCATTTTGAACACAAGAGATAATACAGCCATTGCCTTGCATTACAGTCTTCCAAATTCCTAATAGTAAGAGCTGGGGTCAAGCATGCCAGATATTGACTGTTTGTATATCATATCGTATCAATATTAGGTACATCGCTATGTGTGTTTACTTTTCGACATAGACGCGGACGAAGTCGCGGGCAACAGCTAGTAAAGTAATATTACTCAATGATTGGATGTAACTAATTGGATTTGATAATAAAAGCTACAGTAGCTAGTTCGTGATTTTAAATTGAATTGAGCATTCATCATGTTCAATTAAAATGCAATAAAATAAAAGACATTTTATGAATTCAATAAGTCTATATATCTTTGCTGCAGTTATAATATTGGACAGTAAATGGCAATAACAATACCGCTAATATTTTGGAACTGCTTTCAGACTATAAACTTGTGACAAACAGACAGATTGCCACGTCTACTATCACGTAGGGAAGTTAGTTGCTTGAAGTCTAAGAGCTAAGCCAAGTCACTTTAGCTAAGCTCACAAAGCTGAGGTGTGTGAAGCATAATTACACAGTATAGTATATTTAGTGAATTTACTATTAGACCAATACCATCACATACCTGTGACTTATTGCCCAGCTATAAGAGGTACCTAACTTTAATAGTACATTGTTATCCTAGGTTTGAAAGTAACTTATTTAGTCCCGAGACGGCGGTTGGCGCCAGAGCGTAGCGAGGGCGTCAATAGTTCGAGGGACTAAGTAAGTCTTTCATCCGAGGTAAGCACTGTGCTTTTCATTACGAATAAAATGAAAGTAAAAATAAAAACACGAAATGGCTAAAGAAAAATTCCATATCTGAATCTGATGAACACATCGAGTTAATATAAACCAATGCTATACGAAAGTATGAACAAAAGTCGAAAAAACAAGTAAATATCGGATTGCCGCTATCCCGACTATTTGTTTTTAGGGTTCCGTACCTCAAAAGGTAAAAACGGAACCCTTATAGGATCACTTTGTTGTCCGTCTGTCTGTCTGTCTGTCTGTCTGTCAAGACCTTTTTTCTCAGGAACGCGTGGAGGTATCAAGCTGAAATTCATATCAAATACTCAAGTCTATGGTCTCTTGGAGCTGTGAAAAAATCAAACTTCTAAATCAACGCGATCAAAAGATACTCCCGTTTATGCCGCAAATTTTCGACACTCGCAAGGGAATCAAAACCTACAGGGTACTTCCCGTGAACTCAGAATCTTGAAATTTGGTACGAAGCAACGTCTTATAACACAGATAAAGGAAAAATTGCGAAAAGCATAAATTTTTAGTTACATCATATAATAAAAATATTTTTAATAATTTTAAACTTATTACCCCTTTACTCATGAACGCGTAGTGGTATTATATTGAAATTCTTAACAAATACTCAAGTCTATAATATCTTTAAGCTGTAACAAAATCAAACTTCTACGTCAACGCAATCAAAAGATACAGCAATTAAAGCCGCATATTTTGAAACTCGCAACTACTCGCAAGGGAATCAAAACCTAAAGGATACTTCCAGACGACCTGGAATCTTGAAATTTGGCATGAAGCAACGTTATAAAGTACACATATAGGAAAAATTCCGAAAATCTTAAATTTTTAGTTACATCACATAGTATTTTTTTTTTAATAATCATAAACTTACGAGCTGACCCAGCAAACGTTGTTCAGTGATTAAAAAAAAAAAACAGATTTTGGCCGATTCTCAGACCTACCCGATATGCACACAAAATTTCATGCAAATCGGTTCAGCCGTTTCGGAGGAGTTTGGAAACAAACACCGCAACACGAGAATTTTATATATTAGACTTGCTGACCCAGCAAACGTTGTCATGCGATTAACAAAAAAAATAAAAAAATAGATTTTGGCCGATTCTCAGACCTACCCGATATGCACACAAAATTTCATGCAAATTGGTTCAGCCATTTCGGAGGAGTTTATGTTATGGATTTCATTTAGCAATAAAAATACCATAACTTTTACTTATATACCTACAGGTTTGTACGGAACCCTCGGTGCGCGAGTCTGACTCGCACTTGGCCGGTTTTTTTTTTTTCTGTTACCGGCCAGCTATTCAGTCATAATATTTTAATCATTATAATTTGAAGACTGTAAATTGAAAACGATTCGCCATAGGGCTGCAAAGTAATGCTTTCAACCCGCTCCTCAGACCGCTTCAAGCCTATGTAATTTCCGAGTATGAGTAATGCAAACAATATTTACGAATGCGAAAAGTGCTTAAAAAGAGTATCGCCCCTCAGAAGATCTAACTAGACGAATTGAAATTCTATCAGCGATAGCCTCCCTCAAAGAGCGCCAACCATCTCAGTCTTGAGAAATCAATTCTTCTACCCTTCATGCCGCAGGGTGTCCCATACTACGTTTGCCCATACGCGGTCTCCACTCAAACACATGTCTGCTTCACCAACCGTCTGTCCGTCTACAGGCATGGCCGGTCCACTTCCACTTCAGCATGCTGATTCTACGCGCAAAATCGGGTACTTTAGTTCTCTAGCGAATGAATTTGTTGCGAATTCTATTGATCACAGAAACCCTGAGTATTGCTCTCTCCATTGCACGCTAAATAACGATTGCAAAAAGCCACAATGTAAGAAATTTACCACGTTAAATTTCGGTTCCACATGTCAATTCCAAACATTTTGGACTTCGAGACAATTGTAATCAATTATTGTATTGTATTATTGTTTTCGAGAGCCTAACGTCACTTTACACACACTTTAGGACAGAAATAACAATTAAATTATGTTTCAATAAAAAAACACAGACACAAACAGCATCATTTTATCTGCAGCCAGCTTTAAATGCCAAAGGGTGTGTTCTAAAATGTCATCAGTGTAAATTAGTTACAAAGGCCGCCCGGCGGAATCTCATTAATATTCTATGATGGTCCAATACGGAATTAAAGAGGTCAGTAGTTAATAATGCATTGATTACTGTGTCCCTTTGCTGGGTAGTAATAGAATATTCTACTGATTGCCTTTTGAGTAGCTGCTGAATGTCACAGTTTTAGAGCTTAATTTTCTGTTCAAAGGCCGGTAAAATATCTGATGTCTTCAGATTTACTACAATGGTTTTAAGTTGTTGATGACTGAAATTCAATTTTAATGTTTTATTAGCACTCCTACGTACTAGGGGCGGCTGACCGCGCGGCTGGCCGCTTTTCAAGTTTAATATGCAACCGCTAGTGATTGTACTCACTTAACCCAAATAAACATTTTTCTTTCTTTCTTTCTAACCGCCACAAAACTTTTCCAACCGCAATGGCCGCTCAAAGGATACGTTAAGTATGTTGTTGATGACTGAAATTCAATTGTTTTATTAGAGAAATTTAATTAATGTATTGCAATGGATGGATGTAATGGATTAATGTATTGTTCTTTAATCCGTTCTATTATTTTAGACTAGCTGACCCGTGCAACGTCGTCTGCGTAACATTTTTCATTACTGCTCTGTTCCTATTGGTCTCAGCGTAATGATAAATAGCCTATAGCCTTCTTCGATAAATTACCTATCTAACACTTAAAGAATTTTTCAAATCGGACCAGATACGGGGCCCCCGGGCTACAAAGGCGCAAAGCTATACATTTAGTCCCATTATCTCCTTCGTGGCCTGTCAAGACGGTTCTGAGGTAGTAGGACCTATTTTGTTTAAAGAAACAATACCCTAAAAACGGGGCCCCCAAAAATGTTTGATACTGGGCCCCTTTTAGCTTAGCTACGCCACTGATGACGTAGCTATAAGCTTGTACGATGGTGAAGCTATAAGTTAGTCAATGTATCAGTATTCATTTACTTAATTAAGGACTGATTTTTCATTCGTCAGGTAATTCTTATCTAAAGGATAAGTATGGCTGTTTGAAATATTTTTTATGCAAAAGCTGTCAAACGGGAATTTTTATTCCTCTGATAAAATTTATCTGACTATTGAAAAATCGGCCTGTACGAGCCAATAATGCTCATACAGCGAATTGTCGTGAGGCGCTCTACTTTGACACGCTTCTAAGCAATTAACATTAGTCGTAACAAAACCACGATCGCGAGCGGGGCAATTACCTACGCGTGTAACAACTAAATAACGTGCGACTCAGACGCCAAACATACTCGTAGATAGAAATAGTTAAGTCTTCTTCTCAATAAACCATTAAAACTAAACAGTGTGTGTCAGTGTGGATTATTTACCAACAACTACCTACAACTGGAGTATCGTCAACGACGAAAACCCCAACACGGCCCTTAGACAAATCCAGTGTTGTCTTTGTTCTTGATAATAAACACACTTGTCTTGGTAATACCAACTGAACATTATACCATGAAACTACAGCATTCTTCTAAACAAATTCTTTTTTAGGGTTCCGTACCCAAAGGGTAAAAACGGGACCCTATTACTAAGACTTCGCTGTCTGTCTGTCACCAGGCTGTATCTCAGGAACTGCGATAGCTAGACAGTTGAAATGTTCACAGATGATGTATTTCCGTGGCTGCTATAACAACAAATACTAAGAAGCAGAATAAAATAAATATTTAAGGGGGTTCCCATACAACAAACTTAATTTTTTTGCCGTTTTTATAGATAATGATACGGAACCCTTCGTGCACGAGTCCGACTCGCACTTGGCCGATTTTTTTTAAATTACAAGGGAAGAAGAAAGTATATATAAAAGGAAATCTTAAATTAACTTAAGCCAAGAACAAGTCTTCTATTATCTTCATAGAGATATTCCGGACGCGGCTACATCTAATAAAACGAACCGCGATGAGCGATGAGCGCTCATATTGTGCGCGATACATCACTGTGTTCTACTCCAGCGATAGAGGAAATAAAGTACGTGTAGATGATGAAATAAAAATATTACCCTGCTTCTGGGGATGTTGGAGAAAAATAAAACTGTCGTGTCTTATATATATATATTTTTTTTAGTTCCGAACAAAACACGTGTGTAGTGTGAAAATAACATGTTATAGTACATTACTGCAGCGGCCAGCAATGTTAAATGTAAACGTAAATGTTGGCCGAGGCGTAGCCGAGGTCGAGTCAGCCAGTACCTTGGTAATGGTACGGCAATTTTGATTTATCTCGAAGAAGGTTGTCAAAATAATGCTCACATTTCCAAGCATGTTTGAGAAATAAAAAAAATTGTTCGGAACCGTTTGCACGCGAGTCCGACTCGCACTTGACTAGTTTTTTACCCAACCAACAGGTTGAATAGCTCAGCAATATACTCAAGAGATACTATTTATAGGCAGGCAACGTAACAAACCATGCTTATACAAATGCTATTATTATTATTATTCCTTTATTTCAGGCAACAGTAGCCCATACAAAATAAAATACACCTTTACAACAAAATATAAAAATAAACTAATACATTTATAACATATGAAAAACTAAGACATACGAAGTGACGGGGACTAGCTCCGCACACTGAGATGTATTCTGTAGTTGGACGAATCACTCGGGATGTGTACAGGAAAATAAACTCACTGTTTTGTGTCCGATAATGATTGACAATTTATTAGGTAAAACAATAAATTATATAATACCAAAAGTAGGTGACTTGTGGCGGGCGTAATAACGCAGTCAGCAAATACACATAAATCGGTGAGTTAGCAACTGCTTGTTCAGATAAAAACTAAAACAATAGAAATCATGTGGCGATGCTCGTACATCCTGCCGACTATAAAAATACAAATAACAAGTAAAAATGCATTATCTTAAAGGTAAGTAAAGTATGTAAGGCTAGCTATGATTAGGGCGACGTTTCGCGATCCACCTTGTTGCGGTTAGGAAGATGTCCGGTGACCTCTTCTAGTTCCGGGAAATCTGTTTGTTCGGCATTTGTTTGTCCTTCCGTTGGACGATCCCGTCGAGTATGACTTGGGACCATCTCAATCTCTTCCTTGTGTGCCGGCGTGGCTGTTATGTTTCCATGAAGTAGACTCTGGACGTATCCCCATATGCTGAGTATGGTTGCACAGGTTATCATACAGCCGTACAGGACGTAGTGATGTTGCTCCGCCTCCACGGAATTAACCATTTGTATGTCCTGTTGTTCTGGCTGGCAAAGGATCCGATCCCCGACACAGTTGAGTTTTGGTTGCGTCGCGGTAGGCCAAGTCGTTGCACAGCAGATTCTGTTATAAGGTTCAGTTGGGAGCCTTGGTCTAGAAGGCATCTGAGTACGGTGTAAGTTCCATCTGCGGCCTTTACTTTAAGCTGTACTGTAGCCAGTAGAACTTCGTTAAAATTTCCTGACACGTGATTGGTTTTTCGCTGCGTGTTGTTGTTCGTCACGTTGTCGGTCAGTCGGCTTGACGCCAGAGTCGCTGACGTAGTATCACGGGCTAGGTCATGTAGAATATAATTGTATGTTGAATTATAATTCAACCTGGCAAATATAATCTTTTCACCCATATTATTTTCGTTAAAGATATTTATTATTATTTATATTATGAGACATTTATGAAACGACATCGGGTTCTAAAAATGGAGGAAAGGTTTCGTTAGTAAAATGGGCTGTAGTGTACCAACTACCAAAGTCTGACTGCAACTGCAATCAGAGAGCCTATTCTACTCATATGCAAAGTTCACATTTGCATCTCAGTAGGAAAAAACCAAATTTTAGCAGATTGCGGCTAAGAGCGGATTTCACCAATGAACCTGATCGCGATCAAGCTGCGTTCAACAGTTTTTTTTTTTCTCCTTATGGCAACTGAGCCGGCTCCGACTATTCTGCCAGTGTCACGTGGTGACGGTAGCACAGAGAGGCAGGCCGTCGAACTGTTTACTTCATGGTAGTTGGTTCAACAGTTGTCAGTATCAATATTCCATAGAAAATAATGACACTGACAGTTCGGAAACATGTTTCATAACATGTTGATCGCGTTCAGTTTTTAGATTGAAGAAATCCGCCCTAAGATGCGAGAATGCAAATGTTTACTTGAAAATTAGTAAAATTGGCTCTTAGGGGTTTTAAATCAAGTTTTTTTTTTTTTTTCCTTTTCCTAGGTTTCATCAATACGATGGACCCTAATATTATTACAATCTAGCCCTATAAATAGACTAATAAGTAATTTAATTATAACCTAAACTATTAAATTGTCTATACTAAGAATGTGTCCAATAGCACTTTTCTTATTGTCTCTATTAAGGCGAATACACTTCGATCTTGTGTTCGTTTGGCACTTTTGTACTTTGCACTATTTACTAACACTAAACACTAACTCGAACGGTTTTGTTCTTTTTAGTCTTCTCACTATGTTTGTGTGGTCAAGAAGCTGGATTGCCTCGACGTTCACATGCTGATGAAGTCTCTTTTCGTGAGCTTCTGCAAATTTCTGGATAACTGTTTCGATGAACTCAACTTTTAGGTCCCGATGGAGGTCATCATTTCGTATGTACCAAGGAGCATTTACAATTTCCCTTAGCACTTTGTTTTGGAATCGTTGTATTATTAATATATTGGTCTGTTTGGTGCAGCCCCACAGCTGAATACCATAAGTCCAAACTGGCATCAGGACTTGTCTATATAGCAATAATTTGTTTGGCACGGATAGCATGGAGTTTCTTCCAAGCAGCCAATACATGCTTTTGAACCGAAGTTCGAGTTCATCTTTTTTCTTCTTGACGTGAGCTTTCCAGCGTAGCTTTGCGTCAAGAGTCATACCGAGATACTTGGCTGTATTTTCGTATGGTACTAGTTTACTATTAATGTAAACTGGAAAATACTGATGTTTTTTGTTGGTAAAGTTAATATGAACAGATTTTGACTCATTTAGTTTAATCCTCCATTTTTTGGTCCAGTCATAAACTTGATTCACAGCCATTTGGACCTTTTCTGCTGCTTCTTCGTGGCTGTCTCCTACAGCCATTATAGCTGTATCATCAGCAAAAGTCCCAATCGTGTTTTGCTCTAATTCAGGAATATCGCAAGTGTATAGTAGGTACAGGACCGGACCTAACACGCTTCCTTGCGGTACGCCAGCGTTAATTTGTTTTAGTTCCGAGTAGGCATCTCCTTGCCTTATTCTAAAGACTCTGTTCAGAATGTAAGATTCTAGTATATCTGCAAACTGTTTCGGTAGCAAGCTCTTTAATTTGTGTATGAGGCCTTCATGCCATACTTTATCAAATGCTTGCGCCACGTCTAGGAATACAGTAGAACATACTTTCTTGTCTTCAAGGGCGTTTTCTATCACTGTTGTGATCCTATGCACTTGATCGATGGTAGAGTGATTTTCTCGAAAACCAAATTGGTGCTCTGGTATTATGTTTTTACTATCTATAATTGGTTTAAGCCGTTTGAGTAATAGCTTTTCAAATAACTTAGACATGATTGGTAGCAGGGAAATAGGCCTATATGATGAAGTTTCGTGGGCAGGTTTCCCTGGTTTAGCTATCATTATTACTTCAGCCACCTTCCATAGGTCTGGTACATATTTAAGCCTCAGTGCTGCATTGATAAGGGTTGTTAACTTAACCAGGCCCTTTCTTGGGAGGTTATGAAGAACTTCTCCAGTTATTAAATCGTAACCTGGTGATTTTCTCGTACTTATATTACGTTTAATTTCTCTTACGACTTCTCTGGGTGTTACTAGTTTTATGTTAGCTTCATTTTCTGATGCCTCTATATGAGCCAATGTGTGATCTTCAATCACTTCATCGACATTTGGTTGAAATATATTTTCAAGATGCTCTGCAAACCTCTTAGCTTTCT
This sequence comes from Ceramica pisi, assembly GCA_963859965.1. Classification (NCBI taxonomy): domain Eukaryota; kingdom Metazoa; phylum Arthropoda; class Insecta; order Lepidoptera; family Noctuidae; genus Ceramica; species Ceramica pisi. Next base: position 9,947,394 of record OY982549.1, on the reverse strand, counting down.
GCTCGTTACTAATTGCCCATTGCCCGTTTTCACACTTGATGGGTGGGATTTGGGTAACCGGTCTTTTTAGGTGCTTAGTAGCCTTCCAGAGGGAATAGTCTGTCTTTTGGTCGTTACTTAGGTTCTGGAGATAGGTGTTGGTTGAGTTGTCTTTAAAGTTTTGGATTACTCTTCTTAGTTTTTTTGTTAGGTTATTCAGTTTTCGTTTGTCATCAGGGCACCTAGATTGATGCCACTTTTGTCTCTGACTTCTTTTTTCTATGATGAGCTGAGTGATTCGGAACGGGTATGTATTTCCCTTCGTTCTCTTGTTGAAGTCAGGTGTATTTTCCCACGCTGCTTGCTGGATATGCATTATGAAGTTCTCCACTTCAGTGTTTAGTTGTTCGGGTGTTTTTAATGGGTCTTTAAGGTCTATTTCATCATTCAATTTGGTCTTGAAGCCCACCCAGTCTGTACACTTATTGACAAGAGTGGGACTATTTTCTTGAAACAAGATTGTCTCGCTTATTTCTAAATAGATTGCCGAGTGATCCGAGTTCATGTCATAGCTTTGCTCCAATTTTACATACCCAGTTGATAGACCCTTAGTTACAAAAAAATCTATTAAGTCGGGTATTTTATTTGGATCTGTTGGCCAGTAGGTGGGCTTTCCAGTTGATAAGACATCACATTTCATCTCTTTTATGGCACTCAGTAGTTCTTTTCCTTTAGTAGTAGTTAGTCTAGAGCCCCAATGCGTATTTTTAGCATTGAAGTCACCTCCCAAGATAAATCTACTACCAAGGCGAGTTAGAAAGCTCATAAAGTAATCTTTTTTAATCGTATACCGTGGTGGACAGTAGATAGCAGATACGATAGCTGGATATTTTTTGGTTTGCAGACAAATCGCTACTGCTTGAATCTCTTACTATATGTATTTAAACTTTTCATAATGCTGAAGGTTTTCTTTTATAATAATGGCACTACCACCTCTTGCAGAATTGTCTGGGTGAAGTGCATGGTATACCTTGTACCCTTTAAACTTAATATGAGATTGTTTTGTGAAGTGAGTTTCTGATATCAGGCAAACATCAATTTTTTCTATGTCTAATAGTACTTGTAACTCATTATGATGTTTTTGTAACCCATTTGAGTTCCACGCCATGAGTTTCAATGTAGTATTCATTTTTTTGGCTTAGGGATAGCAGCTTTGTTGCTATTTTCAATTTTTGTTAGTCTTTCAGCAAATGATGACATTAACTGTAAGATTTCAGTTAACTTTTTGTCACTGTCCATATCAGCCAAAGGTGCTTTCGCTATGCCTCTTGTAGCTATTTGGGCATAAGAGACGTTTTTGTCTGTTGTTTTTATTGTGTTTTGGCTTTGTTTGCGCTGACTGATGCTTTCAGCTCTTCTAGTAGGTGTATTTTGTTGAAGGGTTGTGTTATTTGTTGTGCCTTTCGATTTTTTGTTTCGGATTTGCTGAATTTCTTTAGCTACGATGCATCCCCTGTAGTTAGCTGGATGTGGAGCTCCACAGTGGACACACTTTGGCTTCTCTTCTTTTGGTTTTCTGCAATCCTTAGTGAGATGTTTACCTGTGCACTTAACGCACCTTGGTTCTTTGGAGCAGTACTTTTGGGTATGTCCGTACGCCTGGCATCTTTTACACTGAGGTACCAGTTTTGTGGATTTTAGCGGCTGTATTTCCACATTACATCCCAACACAGTTTTGATGCTATATATTTTGCTAGTATCTTCATCATTTGAAAATGTTAGCATGAACATATTGAGTGGCTCTTTGGTTTTCCAACTCAATTTGTTGACAGCTTCTACTATCTTATATCCCTTACCACGTAAGTCTTCAACAATTCTCGCTGGAATGCATGTGAAATGCAGTTTTTTGGCCACTACTCTAATTGGTCTCTCTTGCTTGTTCTCATAGGAGTGCCATAGGCAGTTGTTAAGTGTGAGGGCTTTTGTTATTGCTCTGTACGAATCTTCATTTTTGGCATTTACTTTGATTGTATCTCCGTTCATCATTTTTACGCTAAACGCGTCAGCTGATTGGCTCTCAGATAGAAAATCGAAGAATTTCTGGTAGTCCTGGATACCATCTACTACAATAGGTGGTGGCAAAGGAGTTTTAATGGTTTTATCCTTACCTTTATTCTCTTCACTTCCGTGTTCATTCCGAATGGGTTGGGCGGGAGAGGTGTTCAATTTTCTTTTCTTCCTGCTTTTTTGCCGTATCCATCCTGTTTCTCGAGCTAGTTCTTCTTCGTCCGTGGCATATTCAACACCCGGGGTAGAAGTCTCAGTGCTGGTTGTAGTAGCTGATTTTGGGGGGTTTTCCGCTTGAAGTTTCAGCTGTTGCTGGAGATTTTCTATTTGACCTTTTAAGTCACTTAGGTTTTTTTGCAGCTCTTCACGCTGTTTTCGTTCTTCGCAAAAGTACTTATACAGCAGATGTTCAGTTTCTGTTTTTAAGTTTATATTTATAGAGTTCACTGTAGGATTTTTCGAATCCATTGTAGAAGTTAGTAGTAACTTCGCCTTAACAATAATATTCGCTGACAGCCGTCAGCATTACGCAATAACTAGGTCATTGCGGTGCATCCGACTGGACGGCGTTATTTTGATGCGTAAGCACTTCTACACGGTGGAACGCGCGCGATCGCATGTAACACAACTGCTCTCAGCGAAAATCGAACGTGAAGTTGAAACAAGTGCGTTTATCAAAACTTCAAAAATGTATGGAATTGACAGACTGCCGAACTTTCACGTGATCATTCCCTTATATTTTGGCATTTCGGAAACTTCTACCTCTGATCGAATGTCGTGTTGTTCAGAGCCTCAGGAAAAAACAACTTTAGCATTTTAATTTCAACGCTTATGGAGCATCTTTTTTTCCCCTTTCATCCATATTTGCCTTAAGGTGAATGCTCCAACCAGCCCGCGAAATTCAAATTTTCTTACGTTTTTTGCAATTTGCAGGCCAGTGCTAGGTTGTATGTTTATTAAAATATTATTCGCGGCTGTAAAACATAATTATGTAGTTACAGAATTATAATCATCAAAATTATCAATACAACGCTCTAAGTTCATAAAGCTCTAGGAATGAATTTTTATGTTTTTTTATTTGTTCCTAGGCCTTTATGAACTGAAACGTTTTCAGTTTCTTTGCGATTCTCACACTAATTTCTGAGGTCATCAGATAACTTACGACTGAGGATGCCAATGCATTCCACAAGTTTCTTGGATAAATGTTTTACTGTACAGTGTACAGGCTGCCCGTCTGTGGGATGCTTTGCCAGTTCCAGTAAGACGCGCTCAGTCGTTACCTGTTTCTAAAAAACTTGTCAAAGAACATTACCTGTCACTGTGAATATGTCGATAGCCGTTATTTATTTTTACTACCTTATTGTTTATTTTTATTTATTTATTTTTAATTAACGTTTATGTATCTATTATATAGCTATTATGTATGTATCTGTGTTTCTTTTATGTTATATTATAACTACTGTCCAGTCAAATCTGTCCATCCCAGGTTGCCTGGAAGAGATCGCGAAAAGCGATAAGGCCGCCCATTGTATGTGTGTTGAAAGTTTCCTTTTGTGTACAATAAAGTATATCTATCTATTCTATACTTATAATAAATCTGTAGAGAGGTCAATTCTGTACATGAAATACATTTCCAAAATAACTATCAGGGGGTGATTAGGGATCGATACTGATGCCAAAAATGCAATCAGTACAATTTTTGTCTGTCTGTCTATCGGTCTGTCTGTCTGTCTGTCTGTCTGTCTGTATAACCGTTATAGAAACAAAAACTACTCGACGGATTTTAATGAAACTTGGTACAATTATTATTCATACTCCTGAGCAGGTTATAGTATACTTTTCATCACGCTACAATCAATAGGAGCAGAGCAGTGAAGGGAAATGTTGGGAAAACGGGAGAAGTTACTCCATTTTTTAAGCTTCCGTCGCGTTTGCAACCTTAATGGTGAAAACTACACAGAAATCATGTATGACTGAAATGTTCTCCTTAAAATTATATAAAAAATATCCAAAGACAGCATATGTCTATCTTTTATGATTGACGAACAATAACACGTGTAACTCCCGATAGCTTAGCAGTTCGAAGCTTTCTGATTGTATTTGTCTACTCTTACGTTTATAAAACTCTCAGTCGTCCCTAATTAACATTAATAAAAGTTAACATTATTAACTATTCCATAAAAAAAGAATCATAGAAATCGGTATAGAAACACCAAAGTTATACATGAAAAACGCTAATAATAAGCCATCGCGCGTGAATACTGAATCATGCTATAAGGATTATTTTTGTGGTCGCGAACGCACAGGCAGGCGGCTAGCTTGGCGCCTAGAGGCTAGCGAGTAGCTTCGGAAAACGGCTTACGACAGTTTGCAATATCCTTTAATAATTATAATGTCGAGGGGAAGATGGTTATAATTTCGCTTTACACCAAACGAGTATAATATTATAAATGTGAAAGTTTGGTTGTTTGTTACTCAATCACGCCAGAACGGCTTAACGGATCTTAATGAAATTTAGAACAAAGATAGATTATAGTCTGGAATAGCACATAAGCTACTTTTCATCCCGGGAATATGTTCCCTAGGGATCATGCGGGCGAAGCCGCTGGCAGAAGCTAGTAATTAATAAACAAACAACTCGAAATAATAAGGATAGAAAAACTAAAACAAAACACTCACCTTATAAACATCAAAATTCTCAATAACCGAGTCGAAGCTGGTGTACAGATCGTTGAGCAGGTCAACGACCTCCAGCGGGGTGGACTCGGCAGACAGCTGCGTGAAGCCGATGATGTCACTGAAGTAGATCGTCACCTGGTCGTACGTCTCCGCCATGACCGGCTGGCCCATTATCAGTTGGGAGGCTACGGACCTGCAGAGGAAATTTTTTACGGTGTAGATATGGGTCGAAAATGATGGTAAGGAGTGCCGAAAAACTCAATGTTGAATGCAAATGCGTTTAACCTTCGACTTAGTAGTTTTCGGACATTCTTTGACTTGACTTTTTTATGCTTCTTTGGCCTTGAAAAAAATCCATTCCATCAGCGAAAACAGTGTTGTAAAAACTGCTGAAATGCTACTTTATCATCATCATCCGTAGCCCAACTTTGGAACTGGGGAACATAGGGCTTTCTTTTTGTGCCAATTCCTACATTCCTTTGCCAGCCCAATGTTCTAAACGTGATGGCAACACGCGTCGTCAGCCCATCTGGCTGCCAAACGACCGACACTTCTACTTCCAGTCCTTAGACGCTACTTGGTCATCCAAAAGATGAATTAAAGAATATGAAACTCTTGGAGCGTTGGCTACATAATATATATTATTAACTGTAAAAGATCCCTGTAAGAAACCCTGACAAATATTGTAACAAAAGGAATGTCTCCGTTTCACGCTTTAAAATAGGGTTAAATTGAGTATGAATCACTTTGTAAGAACAGGAAAAACTTATTTTAAAGCTTACATTATCACCATCAGTTCCGATGTTACTGTATTTTTCATTGAGTCAAGCAAGACTAAAAAAATACACAAAAACCTTGTTGCATCTGAAACCCCAGCGAAGGTAATTGCAACATCATCTAATTTAATAACCAGTAACCTCACTCAAGCCTGTCAACATTTACTTTAGACACTAACTAATCCAATATGTACCACACAGCATCTCATGATCACCATCTGATTATGCAAACTATCTAGCTATAATACGACATGTCACTGGTATCATACAGCCTAGGTTAATATAATTTTTCCCAGTCAAGCGATTGACCCGGACGGATACATAGGTAATCGAGAGAAGCTGTAGTACACCTACATAGGTATGTAGTGGCGGGGCAAGTCTATAAATTGATATGAGCAAGATTGGCATTTTGCAAAGCTCTCTACCTAAGAACATAGTGATGTTTTGCGGAGATTTCCAGAGGTTGAATTTTGCAAATTGAGGGTGAGGTGCTGCGAACTATGTTGCACCCCGACACTAGTAGTTCTGATTTCTATTTACTTTTTATGCAAAAATAGTGAATATTTGACGATTGTGGGAAAATTCAAGGAATAACTAATATAAAGTAAACGTATCCATGATTAAGAGCGAGCCGAGTGAGCTTATACGAGTAAATAATAGTGGCTTAACATTAAGGTAAAAGAAAACCTTAACATTAAAAAAAAGCTGTGTATATTGTTAGTGGTCAGGCAGGGGCCAATAGTTCTTCTTTAATAAACGATTATCAGTCCACTAAACCACCCAAACCCATAGCGTTTCATCTTTTGTTTCCATATTCTACAATAGTACTGCTCCATCCGGGGGTTGTCCTTTCACAATGCAGACAGGGATAATCGCCGGTTGGTGCCCCATTACATTTGAAATGTCTAACGGGGCCTCTGTGAGTTGGTTTCGGCCCCTCGTACGCCTACCAAAGGACCGGGTCTACAGCGACCAGAGATAGTAAAAAAAATCAAATAGCAACAGCAAGCAAAGCGAGCTCAAAAAAAAATGCTAATAGGCTCGGATAAGTCGTAGTTTTTTTATGGCCTTAGCTACGATTTTCTAAGTTGAAAATAGTCAAAGCTCCGATGCCCTTCGGACCGCGAGGCCGTAGGTGGTGGCCCACGTCGCCCACGCCTTGCGCCGCCCCTGTGGGTATGTTTAATCCCTTTGTGGAATTAATTTCCCGATGTAAACTTTAGTGTTGGGCTGAACCTAAAGTTGTATTGAGATATAGCTTACGTTTGTAAGCATTGAGAAGTTGTGTTTACCAATAGAACAAGACATAATAACTGCAGATGTCGGTTTATGTTAGACTAAGTAACAGTCCATAATTAAATTACGGTTATCCTCAATGTGACTGAACAAGTATAAGTCACCATAACTTTATCTGACAAGAAAAAAAATATAACAAAAATTACGTCCGAATGATACGTAGGACGTCATTTTGTTGTTTATTTCCTCGTTAAATAGTCTCTCGACGTGTTAGTACTCGTATTATTCGTAAATTCACATAGACGTACTTTTCCTATAAAGTAAGTAGGTATATCGTATTATTAAGTACTAGCTTTCTACCGCGACTTCGTACGCGCATATCCCGTTTTTTTCCCGTTCCCGTAAGAATTTCGGGAAATCTTCTCTTAGTGCACCCTTACGGAGTGTAAGGAAGCTACATGCCAAATGTCAGCTTTCTATGACCAGTAGTTTCGCCTTTGCATTGTCTGTCAGTCACTCACTGAGTAACGGGAGAATTTTATATATTAGGATTTGAGCACCTTAAGGAGTTCTTTCCAACTGAACCCCCAAGTTCCTCCACCCCAAACTAAAACAACATTTCAAATACCACTTACTTCGGCAGCAGCTGATACAGCAGTTCCTCGCACTTCCTCTTCTCCTCCAAGTAGTCCGACGTCCTCTCCTCCACCAGAGCCTCCAGATTGTTGGCATACTGTTCCACTTGAGTCAACAACATGTCCAAACGGGTTGAGGTTTCGCAGTCCCTAGTTAAACACATAAAATTATGTCAGTTATAGGAATAGCAGCCAACATTGGAGTGTCATTGCCTTGATGAATCTGTTGTGTAAAAGAGATAGTGCTATACTTCCTATGATGCTTCATTTCTCTCTTACAAAGGAATCATGATAGCACTGGCACGTCATAGTAATGCTTCAGTGATAAGGTTTATCAAAAATCCAAAATATATTGTCAGTATCTTAACAATGTTCAGGGTTGCGGAATTTGTTCGAAAGAGTCACCGTGGCCCTAGAACGCAAAGGACACTAAGAGGAACATGGATGGGTTTTAGTCAGTAAGAGTCTGACACTCCCTTCTGCTCCGACCTGAGCGGTAAGAGCTATTTGATGGTTTCCAATAAAAAAAAATCTTAATGTATTGTCAGTATTTTAACAAATATTCGTAACATGAACATTACACATAAGACCTTGTTTGAATGCGACTGTTTAGCGAGACAACTTGGATTTCCTCCTTAGAAATTGGCAAAAAGTCGCTCAGAGCCGGGAACTAAGGAATGGAGGGTGGCTTTTGCCAAGCATTAGCTCAGTTCACGCTAGATATTATAATAATTACAAATCCTACCAATCTAATCTTTGGTTTTCTCTCTTTGGCCTTTATGGTGGCTTGCAATTTAAGATCGTGTTAGATATTTCAAAACACTACACTTTTAAAACAGTGTCACCAAAACACTTTCCAGTTCAATGGATCAATTATAAACCCCAATACACAATAGAGCTTGATGTAACAAGCTTGGTGCACACCCAGCTTCTATTATTCCACAATATCACGAGCAACTTGCAGACAAGTTAGGTAATGCCCGACACAAGAGCATCCAATCAGCCACCAAGCGGCAACTCAATCAGGAGCGAGCCTGCCTAGAACAGTAATAAGCCGGCTTACAATGTTGAGTAGAGTATGTATGGCTTATTGTTTGTTTTATAATTTATTATGATTGTAGTGGATTTTCAGACAGTTATAGTTTTAGATGAAAGATTCGGTTATAACGGGGTGGCTTTTAAATTATTGACTATCTTTGATGAGGGAAAAACTCAGGAATATGAAATACTTTTACTTTTGTGGGACACACTTTAAAAATTAAGTGTTCAATTCAATACGTTTTGTCATGTTAAGCGAAAATAAATAAGTGCCGTAAACAGTAGAGTTCTTAGGTAAAAATCTCACGGATACTTAGGTGAAACGAAGTTGAAGCAAGTTATCTAAACTTTTATTAAAACTTAACCAAGTAGTTGTCAGTTACTCGTTTGAGTGTATCTATTCACACATGGCATGGTAGGCTACAGGATGTATTTTTGATCTACAATCTAAGCAGATGGACCAGGACTTGTGACATAATCTTAATGTTAAGTTTGTTTGGGAGTAATCTCCGGACCTACAGATCCGATTTTAAAAAAGGAATACTAAATTAAATACCTATATAAACATCTGTGTGCAACTTACTTGTTGATCCTTTGTATGTTTTCCTTGAGTGCTGAGAAGTCGGGTCGGTCGTCATCTGGGAGGGTCCAGGGAGGTTCCCCGGTGAGGGACTGTCGTGGTGACGCTGATAGAGGTGAGGTGCCTCTGTTACGCATGTCAGCGCTTCCTGGTGGAAGAGAGAAAGAATATTAGGGAGGATTCAAAACTGACGTCCACTAGCTATGGGCCGGTTTCTGGAATAACAAACCCTAGTTTAATTCCAACATTTGACAGATATTCAAGCCAAAGTAGAATTTTACAAATACTCAATTTCAAAACTTTTACATAGGAATGGGGTCACTTTCAAAACGTTAACATAGGAATGGGGTGGGGGGGGGTTAGTCACTATAAAGGTGCAATTCCGATCTTGGTGACTGCGACGCGCGACCGGGACCGGCAACAATGATGTGCGATCGCGACCTACGGCTTCGTATGAATTACTATAGGACACTTTTTTTTTGGGATGGGAAATCATTAAATGACTTCTCCCGCTCTGAATTTTACTGACTAAAACCCAGTTCCTTCATTGGGCTTTGTGTTCCGGAGCCCTTTCGGGTCCCTCCTAATGCTGACACTCTATGAGGCGCGCGTTGAACACGAACGCGCCGTCGACACGGCCTGTCGTCATAAGACGGATGGACGGCGAGCTACCCATAGCACACCATCCACAGGCCCACGCCTACGGTGGCCGGAGGCCACCAGGTGGCCTCCGGCCACCGTGTACGATAGTGCTTAGTACCTTTACACAATGTACCTATACCAAATCAAAAGATATTTAAATTTGGATACTTAGTGCTGTGAATTTGCCTAACGTCATATATTTAATACCGTCTTCAAAAGGGGCTTTTGACTTCTGTCTTATGTAAAAGGGGCTTCTGTCTTATGTACCCTGCACCACTTTTTTCACTCATGAGAAACTTGGTGCAGCTTACTTCTCTGTATCGTCATTCACTCTTATCTCAATTTATTTGGGATCTGCACTGTCTTCTTGCACACTACAGAAGTTATGTTTAGAACATGAAGACAAAAAAAAACAAAAAACACAGCAATAATGTGTTTCTCAAGTGTATCAGATACTACCAATTTCCAACTGCTTACAGCTTGCTCGAAGATTTCCCTTCACATCGTCAGTGTGCAAGACGAAGCCATTTAAATGCTAATTTATCAAACGTCCAGAGCAACGTATCATGCTGTGATTGCTTGGCTGCAGAATGGCTTCCAAGTTCTGCGAACTTTATGATATGTGCGGCTTATTAACATATAACACCATACATATATAGTTTATTTCTCTCATAAAGGTACATTTGTGTCAGTAGGTAATTTACAGATAACTTAATTTATTGCCTAACGCTAGAACCTTTGTGAGAGCTGGAGTCTGAACTAGGTTCAGGACCTGTATGACAGATCTCCAGGCTCAGTGTGAGCTTTTAAGCATTATACTATTTTACGGCATCATTGAAATTATAGGTACATAACACTAGAAGCAAACAGTTTTGATAGAAAGGTAAGTATAGCAGTGTGGGTTATATTTGTGTAAAGATATGTTATTGTGTATTGTATATGTGGTGTGTGTAGTGTGTGAGGGTGAGGTGTGTCTGTAAGTCATATGATTGTGCTTAATTGGTGATTATGAGAAGGATGTTTATTAAAACATCATTTAATGGTCTGGATGGATATATTACTCCCCACACGTGTTATTTTTTTCGACTTCCCATTCAAAGCATATATATTTGCCATATAATAATATATCTTTTAAATATTAAAAAATTATGTGTATGTCACCGGAAAATGGCAAACACGTAACATTTTAAAATATCGCGCGAATGTATAGGAAACTATTGAATTTGGGTGGAATTTATTATAATATATACAAAACCATTTTATCAGAATACATCGAGTAAAAATGATCTAATCGAGATTTATTACAATCTTACGGTGTCTGCCTTATATATATTTTTAATATAATTTACTAGATATTTTGCCGACAACCTTGCCTTGCCTATGAACTTTTTGTCTATTTTTTTTTTCCTTTATCACCTCTTGGCATGATCAATGTTTATCCCAAGCTGACCGGGATCAAACATCCAATGCAGGTCCTGGTCTACCCGTAACTTATATTACACCCAAATCTACTCAGCCCGGATGTGATTGAGTAACATTGACACATAAACTTTCACAATTTCGTAACTGTAGGATAATGTTTTTTTTTCATACTTTTCATAAATGAATACTCTTCAAAAAAATTCAACGCAATTCGATTTGCAACAATCGAAGCAAATCCGTTTATTTTTTATTCGATGGCACAATTCCAAGAATTCAGAGTAAATCTGAACCATTGCAGACGAACGGTAAGCCTGAAAGACCCTCTAGAGTATTTTACTAAAGGATTTATGGGAAAAATATGCTTCACACCCGAAGGTTTTATGGGAAATAATATGGAAACTACACTATACTTTCGTGTGATCCTTTTATGGGAAAGGATCTATGTGTTGAACATAAAGTATTATGTAGGCATCGATATAAAATACGCGGTACTGCTTTTTATGTAAAATATTCCGAGATCCTATTGTTAATAAACTCTTTGTACTTGTATATTGCTGAATCCGGTTTGACTGGAAGCCGACACGAATATAGATGGAAAAAGGCTAAGCAGATCATAGCACTTAGTATATGAGCATCCCTTTTTGGAGCAGTTAACTCTAATTAAATGAGCTTCCACATTCAGAGAGATCAGAAAATTTAAAGACGAGACAGCTAAATTAATTCTTGTAAGATTTAAATAGTGAACCAATATTATACTGGCCATTTAGGTACCACTAAAGAAGGTATCACACCTTTTCTGCCCAAACGTGTTTAGTATTCAATACCTACTAAAAACCGGTTGCCAATCCACTATCACTAAATTATATTGAATCAGTGGTGCAGAGAAAACTCCATAAATACGGCCAATTGGGCATTAGTGGGGCAAATGAGAATATGTCGTTCAAAATGCTCCGCTACATCTACTTACGTTTGAACTTGTCTTCGAGTACAGCCGCGCAGTAGTCACAGGCTAGCGTGCAGTGTGGGCGACGCATCTCCAGTAGTGGGCTGACCGCCCGCCGCGGACTGGGGGAGTCCGCCCCCCCTGGTGGGACCAGAGACATTGTCCTGTAGACAAAAAAAAAATAGAATGAATATTCGGTTAGTCATAGCTTGCACAAGCCATATTTACTCATGTGTGGTTAGCCATTAATATTGTTAGTTGCCATTTTTTTTTAGTTACGTACCAGTAAGAGTAACTAAGGCAATATTATCAAGTCTGGCAGTTTCTATGAATCGTAATGGGTAGAACTATATTTTCAGTGCGAGTTTTTCTGTGCAAAAATACAAATTCTCCAGAAAAAAAAATGTGTACTTACCTAATTTCAAAGCTAATAACTTGTAAAGCATTGAAGTTAAATTATGAAGGGGCGTGTAGAGTGTAGAAATTTATTAACATATAATTATATCTACAAAGTAGGTAATATTTTTGTTTTAAGTAGAAACTGGTTGTAAATTAAATGAATAAAATGTTTAGAAATAAAGAGCTCTAAACTAATTCGATTTGCCTTTTCAAAAAAAAAAATAATAATTTTGCTTTGAATGCTACCAAGGCATAATTATTAGATAAGATACAGCCACTTGAAGGTTGATTTTGAGACGTAGATTACCGTAGACTACCAACTTTAAATTCATAGATAGTGGCACCTCTACAAGGTTCAACGGCATGAAACTGAAATACAATAATAGACTCGGAGCTATTGAAACTTCTGATGATCATAATATAACTATTGCCAAATGTCAATCATATTCATGACTTAAAATAGGAAAATAATTGTTACGCCAAAGTACAGGGCTAAAGCGTTCCAGGTGGTGGTCGTGGTACCAATACGTAGAAATTCTTGTAGACATGATGCATCTACAAGAATTACTAGCATTACAGAAAGACCGTAAGTTGTAGAATTCATTAGCCCTTGGGCCATTATGCAGCTTGGGGCAGGGACATAGAACACACAAACCAGGATATTTCTATCCATTCCAGGTTTCCTGGAAGAGATCGCGGAATGCAATAAGGCCGCCAATTCTATGCTTTTTTTGTTTTAGGTTTATTTTAAATATTTTTATTTGGAGTACAATAAAGTATATGTCGTGGATAAAGATATCATTTAATAATTAGTTCCTGATTTGATTATTGGAGTAGTGGGTAGTGGTAAACGCCGTGACGTCAGTTGATAGTTGTAATGGCGGCACGTGGACAGAGTCGTATACTTTGTCGAGCGCACTTTGGTTCGAGCCACCGACTAAGACACTCGTCCAGAACGAAACTGTCGGTTTACCTATTTTAATTAAATTAAACAGACTTCTTTAATAATGTTATAAATGCGAGTTCTTCTAACTCAAAAGACAGATGTGTTGCTGTGGCGTTTGTTGGCCACTTCTTCTCCACAGCTAAAACACTAGGAATTGGTAACGGGCGGGCGTTTTGGCGGACTATCTATTTGTAAAGTACTAGCACTCAGCCACAGTTAACAAAGAGAGCTTAGTTCTGTATTGAGTGTTTTATTTTACGATGATCCTGATACCACCGAACCCAAACGATGATGGCGCTATCGCTTAGCCGTCGCTGACGCCTTCATATTTATATAAATAAATAAACAAAGTCATAATTTATTGACCGAACTAAATACAAAAACCTAAAATAATTACTTTCTACCAATACGCTTTTGCCCCATCCCTAAGAAAAACCTCTGATTCTTACATTAATTTCCTCCCAGGTGAATTAATGCGCACATATTTCTTACATGCTTCCTTGGCGAGCGTTCCTCTTAGCTAAGGACTTAATAAAGGTAATTAATTTAGCTTACAAGTTACAAGTACTAAATTGGAGGTCCCAATTATATTTTACGTAAAGCAAACCATTAATACGGGGGAATTGGATACTCCAATCACTCCCAAAGGAATATTATTAAGGTTTTGGTACCACCGCAGGTAAAATTTACCTTATTTTTCTCGTTATTTGCGGGTAATTGCCTCTCATCTTGTGGATTGGAGAGTAGAGTCAGCTGGGGAATTTCAAGAACTTTGCCGTGTAGTGAGGCGGCAATCCTGGTTAATAAAATTGGAGTTTGGATGGCTTTGTTACCCCAGTGGTTTTAAAGCGGCTATTTGCAGAGGAATACCTCTCGCCTACAGGACGTTATTACGTCACCAAATCCTTGACGGCCCGCAGCGCCGCGGGCGGCCGCTTATCTGAAGTGAAATCTGACACCGGCCATAAAAAACGTTATCGCGTTTGTATAGTTTGTATCCTCGCACTTGAAATGGTTTCGGGTTCGTTAATTATGTCGTCGTGAAATAAAACACTGACAAGAGTCTTATTAGTACTCGAGAAATAAATATATCCTACTGAAATGAGAGAACTTGCTGAATGTAGTTATGTTGCTGTTTATGTTATTTCTGACAAAACTATTGGATCAATTTACACCAAAATTTGGGAACTAGCTTATGAAAAGACGAGTAATCTAATGACAATTATCTTTTATATGAGTTCTATAGCCGATTATAGCAATATTCAAGCTCAAACTTCATAAAGTGCCTCGCCGTTTGTTGTTTTTTATTGCGTAATTCAATGCGCTATTTTGATGACGATTATCAGAGTTATATCAAACAGATTCCAATTGGAAAAGCTTGTAGATTACTGCCTATATATTCATCAACGCATTGTTAACCATAAATCGTTAAAATATTATGCTTACTTTATTTGTAAAAATTGACAAAAACCAAACAATAACAATGTTGACCTTGGCGAACACTCGGAACTACGTAACTTTTGTTGGCTCAACAAAACAAGTTTTGTGATGTTATTTCATGCAAAAAACTAGCTACATACTTGTAGAAAATAGTGATAAATGATTATTTATCCACTTACCCTAATATATCACACTAAAACCACACAAAATTCACTAAAACCACACAAAATTCACTAAAATCACTGCACCACATGCGCGCGAAATCACCGTGACGTAGAAACTTTTGACAAGAGTTTTTGAAATGTCGGCTGTCATATTTTTAGTATCTGTTTGTGTTTATGGTTGGCAAATTTTATCTGCCATAGAGAACATTCATTCGCAAACGATTCTAAAGCTTAGTTTACACAATTTTTAAGTTTATATCAGTCGCGGTGTGACACATGTGAACCAGCGGGGCTCAAATGCGATTTGTACCAACTGGTTCACATGTGAACCGCCCAGTAGCCACCGGTGGACCCCCGCGGCTGTGACTGTGGTGCAGGACCGGCATTGAGCCAAACATTTTTATCGAGGATATAATCTTCCAGTTTATAATATGCTTTACTACATAGTGTGCGTTTTATGCATGCTTTAAATTTTCTCTCATCCAGTTCGAGAATATCAACTGGTATTTTATTATAAAATTTAACACAATACCCCATAAAAGAAGTGTGTACTTTAGCCAATCTGAACCGGGGTTGATCTAATTTGTTCCTATTTCTCGTATTAAAATTATGCCTGTCACTAATCTTGTTAAAAAGATGAAGATTTTTCCGAACATACATAATGTTTTCGTAAATGTATTGACAAGGTACCGTCATGATGTTAATATCCTTAAACAGCTCCCTTAGGGAATCGCGCCGCCGGAGATTGTATAAGGCTCTGATGGCTCTTTTCTGCAGAATAAATATGGACTCGATGTCTGCAGCTCGTCCCCATAATAAGATACCGTAAGACATGATACTATGAAAATAACTAAAATAGACCAGCCTCGCGGTATCTCTATCAGTGAATTGACGGATTTTTCTGACAGCGAATGCTACCGAACTTAGCCGTCCCGCAAGAGATATTAAATGAGGACCCCATTGTAGCCTTGAGTCAAGCGTGATCCCCAAGAAAACCGTGTTTTCGACGAATTCTAGTTTCTCTTTGGTCAATACTATATCGCAATCATTACTTTTAACATTCGGTAAGGCAAATCTGATGCATTTAGTTTTTTTCCATTTAATACTAAATTATTAGCAGTAAACCAATTTTGGACCTGCTGTAGGGCGTTATTGATGTCGTCAAGATTTATTGAACGCCTGTCTATCTTAAAAATTAAGGAAGTATCGTCAGCAAATAATACTATTTTAGGTTGATTTTTCAAAAGATGGGGTAGATCATTAATATATACTAAAAAGAGGAAAGGACCCAATATTGAGCCTTGCGGTACCCCCATTTTGATTTTTAAGCCCCGAAAATTCACACCATTTACTTGAACTTGCTGCTGTCTGTCACTTAAGTAAGATTTCACTAGACTAAGTGCAAGTTTACCTAGTCCGTAATGTCCCAGCTTTAGGAGCAAGGTTTCGTGATTTACGCAATCAAATGCCTTGGAGAGGTCACAGAAAATTCCTATGGCATCTTGAGCCTCTTCCCACGCTGTATATATGTGTTTTAACAACGTGGCACCAGCGTCAGTCGTACAACTACCTTTTGAAAGGAAACTCCAAATTGATTCTCAGACATTTATTGTTATAAAGGTATACTGCTAACCACAATATTGATATCGTTAAAAGGTTACTTGTATTACTGGTTATTAAAACGGTGTACATACCTTAATTTACTTCAGACAGTACTCTATACCTCAATTATGAGTTTATGCACTCGTGTTATTATTATTTGATCACGGCTATTCGACTCGACTTCCGCGGCAAGACTGACTAGCCTCGCTTGTCCGTTGCGCATCTGCGCCCACGCTTCCCCTTCCACCGCTTAGTAGAAAGGCGCAACGTGGTGGCGGGCAAGTCAGTATTGCCAGGATAAAAACAAAAATCAATGAAATCACTAATTAAGTATCACATTTAAGTATTTTTTTAAACCGTGAGTGGATAAATATACCGACTTCTAAAATTATTTGTAACGCTTATACGATTAAACCTATAATTTACTATCATTTCTAAGAGATTCCTAACACTTTGGTAAAACCATACTGTTGATCGTGTAAGATTTTATTGATGTTAAAATGATTGAGCATCTGATTGAGCATTACTTTTTCAAACACTTTGCTAAAAACTGGAAGTACAGATACAGGTCTATAATTATTGGTGTCTCTGCTGTCTCCAGATTTAAATAGTGGTATAACCTTACTGTATTTCATCACATCTGGAAAGACTCCTTGGTCTACACATAAATTAAATATTAAAGCCAAGTATGGTGCTATGGTCTCTATTATGGACGTGCACACTTTGATAGACATTCCCCATATGTCTTCGGTCAATTTGATTTTAATTTGCCGGAAAGCCATCTTCCTTCATTGCCCTTTGTGTTCCGGAGCCACGGTGCCTCTTGCGAATAATCCCGCGACTCCGGCAGGCGTCGGCCCTTTCGGGCCCCTCTGATCCATATTACCACCTGGGTCTGTATTTAGGCTTTTGATACAAAAAAAAAATTGTGCGTCTTGTTTCGCGTGAATAAAAAGTTTTTCTTTCTTTCTTCTTTCTATGTAAACTGTGCTAAATTTGGAAAAGTTATCTCTACTATTTATAATGGCGTGTCGGGAACCCGTTTCGTCACACGAAACTGCCAAAATGTCTCGTCGTCATTCCTTAACATCTTATATTTTCGACAATCGTTATAGATTTGCACGCTGTCTAGAGCCTGCAGTGTGAGTGCTGAGGCTTTTAAAAATACAACCGACTTCCAAATAAAAAAAAAAAACACTTTAAAGTGGAAGTCGCTTGTATTTTATTGTAAAAGGTTTTATTTTTCACTTTTTACTGTTGATAGGTACTTCGACGACGTCATCGTCTACATAGAAATCAATTCATATCCAAGTAGTTATATCCAAATCCAAATAAGCAAAAATGCTCATAAACTAAAACTACTGATCCAAACTGAATCAAATTTTTACTTACCAAATGGCAAGTAGGTATACCGTATTGGACTAAAATAATAATCATGGATATCAGATCAGAAAGCTCGGAGTAATAGGTGTACATAAATAAAAAAATTGAACCTCCTCTTGTTTTTATGGAAGCCGGTTGAAATGAGCCCTTTCCAAGATATGTCAAACACAAACTCTCAAACTTAAACATTTATTTCAATTAAACCATTTACAGGCACTTTTGAATTGTCAAGGTCGGTCGGTCCAAAAAGATGAAGCTATTTGCACGTTCCAAAGCGTAGATCTCTATGGAGAAGAACGTGCAAGAAACTCCACGGACACTCTTTTAAAAATAATAAATTGTTACAAAGTTTTGTTGACATCGTGTTTAAATTATACATACATGTGAGAACGATGTGACGAGCATGATAAAAACATCCGAACTAAAGAAGAAACAATTCAAAGAAATAATTAAAATAAACCATGGCAGCTGAGAAATGACCAGTCCCAACCGACGGCGCCATGACATGCGCCAGGCCCATTCGTCTCAAACATTTTGAATGGAGCCAAATAATTTAACGCATACGTCACCATCAGCTAGGCTTTTGAGTGAGCATGACACTCTCAACCGCCAGGGTACTTGAGTCTATACAATGCAAACACACACATATTTAAAAATGTAGGTTAACCTAGTGTTGCTATGTAGAATATAATCCAGACACGGAACACGGCACGGCGACGGTTGCGGACCGGAACGGTTTAATTAAACCACAGATTGTGAAGCAGGACGAAAAACGAGCAATGTTTAAACTTGTTTATTAATTGCGGGGGTTTTAATCGGTTTAACGGTGAATTAAATTATTTTGTAGAACAGAAAGTGATAGTTTTACCCATTGTTGCGTTTTCAATATTTAATAGGATACCGTATTTAGTTACTACTTTGGAACATAGCGCAAAATCTATTTATAACCTATTTTCATGGTCAACCAAGACAATTTTTTTTTTTCGTTATTCCAAATGTGAGCATTGCATGTGATCCATAAAACACCCAAACACCCTTTACCTGGTGATGGATGGATTTTTCAGAATCTTACTGACTAAAACCCACCGGCAAAGAAGAAATTGGTACTTCCAAATTTCCTTTGCTCTCCAGAGCTGCGATCTTTTTTAAACAATACCTCAACCCGGGCTCATAAAACCCACACCTTTTTTGATAAAAAATTAAAAAAAAAATGAAAATTGTTAAATATTGTGAAATCGAAAATTGTTAAATATTTTTTGGAAATCTATCTGACGGACTAATTATATTTTTCAGCTATATGCCCTATTGAAGAAGAGGAGCTCGTGGCTAAAAAATAACAGCTGCACAGGTCGATCTTCAAGGTTAAGCAACGCTTGCCGAGGTTGGTCTGTGGATGGGTGACGTTAAGCTGTTGGTCCCGGCTGTCATTTGGAGATCTTTGGCAGTCGTTACGGATAGTCAGAAGCCAGAAAATCTGACACCAGTCTTGCCAAGGATTACCGTGTTACCCAGTTAATGGGTTGTGGAGATTTGGTAGGCAGCCGCTCCACGTAAAATATTGGTATTCAGCTGAATCCGGTTTGACTCGTAGCCGACCCCAATATACTAGTTGGGAAAAGACTAGGCAGATGATGATGCTATTGAAGAAAAAAAAACTTGTTGTTTTAATCTATACTAATATTATCTATACTATAATATTATAAAGCAGAAGAGTTTGTTTGTTTGTTTGGTTGAACGCGCTAATCTCAGGAACTACTGATCCGACTTGAAAAATTATTTCAGTGTTAGATAGCCCATTTATCGAGGAAGGCTATATATCATCACGCTAAGGCCAATAGGAGCGGAGCAGTAATGAAGAATGTTACGCAGACGACGTTGCACGGGTCAGATAGTCTTTAATATAGAAAGGCGTTTTATCTCTTAAAATTAAATACTCGAAGATTATTTTGCTTTTCAAGATTTCAATTGAATTGGCATTATTTTAGAAACCACGTCCAAAATTTAAATGAAAACAAAAGAACAATCTTTTCGTCGTCACTTTGAAACGTTTACTAACGAAGCAGTTTCTGGTATTTTTTAACCGACTTCCCAAAAAGGAGGAGGTTATCAATTCGGTTGTATGTTTTTTTTTTTTTTTTTTTATGTTTGTTACCTCATATCTCCGACAATTATGAACCGATTTGAAAAAAAATTGTTTTATCTGAAAGGATATACTTGCAGATTGGTCCCATTTAAATCATATCAAAATCGGTTACGAACTTTGGATTTTAAATCGAAATAGCTGGAATTTGACTATTTAGATGATTCTTTGATGATCGAAATTGCGTATTTTGCTTTTCTGCGATTTTGGAGTAGTGTTGTTAGGTGTAGGGCACCACTAAAAAGTGAAAAATAAAAAACTTTTTACAAAAAAATACAACCGACTTCCAAAAAAAAACACTACAAAGTAAAAAATAACTTTAATTTCGGAAGTCGGTGTCAAAATACGAAGAAACTAACAAAAACACCGACTTCCGAAATTAAAGTTATTTTTTACTTTGTAGTGTTTTTTTTTCAAAGATTTAATGGAAGTTCAATCGGATTTCATTCAGAAAGAATGGACTCGTTCATTTTTCAGACGGAAGCTTTTCAGCCAGGCTACGCTACCGATACTGCACAAAGGCTTGTGAAACAAAAGGAATAAACCTCTTGGTAACAGTAACGGTGTTGTAAAATCAGTTTTTAGTTAGTTTACGTTTTGTGGTTTACTTGTTACAAAACGGACTATGGTCCATGTTTTAACTCAATTTGAAGGATCTCGACTCGATTCTTCCAGTTTTGCAAAAGGTGCGAAAAAGCGAGCGAGCAAACTTGTATAAACTATAGACAAAACGTGTTTATTTAAAATTAGCTCTTCACCCGCGACTGCGTTCGCTTGGGTTTAGTATTGCAATTTTCGTAATCGTCTCTATTTTTTTAGATAATAAATTATTGCCTTTGTTACTTTCGGATAATTTAGCTTCCCATTGGTGAAATAGTGATTAATTAATATCGGTTAAGTAGTTTCGGAGCCCATTCGGAACAAAACAAAAATTAAAAAAAATCCTCTTCATAATTTAAATAGAGATATGTAAGTATAGAGACATTAAATCCTGGTTATGTGTTTCTTTAAATTCTACTGTGTATTTAAATAAAATCAATAACTTATGTTTTATTGAGGTTAATTTTCTAATATTTTTTGAAACTCAAAAACTTATTCTTCTAATCTTACAATATAGCACTGTGATATAAACATGTGTTGTTTTATTTATTTCTGTTCCAGCAGCTCGTTTGTTGAGACAGGAACGAATCGCAAACGTATGCCATTACATCCTGCTTGAATCCTTCTGCAGATTTCAATTGGATTGTACAAATACGGTTTTGTTCCTGCGCTATTTATTTTTCAAATGTATAGTATATTCTTGCCAAGATAGTAAGGACTTATCACGAATATACTTCATCTGATTGTAGTATTTTATATGAAATATTATTTATCAATACATCTATACTCTATATCACATACATATACATACATACATATAAATAAGATTAGAGTGTCTGTTTGTAATATTGAAACAACCGTTTTTTACTACATGTATTTATGAATACATATATACGGTACATACACCAAAATAACATTTATTATAATTTTTGTCTGTCTGTCTGTTTGTTCCCGCTAATCTCTGAAATGGCTGGACCGATTTTAACGGGACTGTTATTGGCAGGTAGCTGATGTAATAAGGAGTTACGTAGGCTACGTTTACAGCAGAAAAACAAAACTAAAAAATTAAAGAATCGACTGTTAGGCGGAACGAAGTTCGCCGGGTCGGCTAGTCATCTATAGGTACTAATATTATAAAGAGGTAACATTTGTTTGTAAGTTTGTATGTTTGTAAGTTTGTATGTAAAGTATGTAAATAATGGGGGTAATCTCAGGAACTACTGGTCCGATTTAAAAAAATCTTTCTGTGTTGGATAGCCCATTTATCGAGGAAGGTTATAGGCTATATACAATCACGCTAAGACAAATAGGAGCTGAGCATTCATGGAAAATGTGACGCAAACGAAGTTGCGTGGGTCAGCTAGTCATGAATAAAACTGGAAGTTACACGTATATCAAGTCCATAATCATACATATTTCAACTGAAAACGTACACTGCTAGCTACAGCACCCCTCCCAGATGCCACCGTCACCATACCGGCGTGCTTCTCACACCCTGGGGATTTCAAAGCAGCAAGTCGACGGTTCCCCTTGTTTACAATAATCCTACTTATTTTATATATGCGAAAGTATGTGAGTATGTATGGATGTTTGTTACTCTTTCACGCAAATACTACTGAACCGATTACGATGAAATTTGGTATATAGGTAGCTGAAGACCCAGAATAACACATAGGCTACTTTACTACGTTCTACGTCTACGTTCCTGAGGGGTCGGGATTTATACGGGAATAACGAGAATTTATACGCGGACGAAGTCGCGGGCGGCCTCTAGAATAATAATATATTTGTGTTTGAGTGTTTCCCATTAAAAATAGAATTTTCTCGGTTATTTTTTAGGCTGGGCTTCGAACTTAATCACTAATCCCTAGTAGTATTCAGTTAATATACTGTTAGTACTAGTACATAAGAATGTACATCCGCCTGCATTAATTAGGTAAATACCTGCTCACCATCCACGCACATGCAAACATAGATATCCACTTTAGAATAGAGGATTAGGTATAACCCTGTCGGGTTGCTTAATATATGTTTAATTAATTATTTGGAAATAGTCCTACTACCTGTAAATCTTGTATTCAATATGAATATTTGTATGTCAGTAAATCAGTCACGCTTTTAAAAGCTAAATAGATTTGGGAACACCGATATACCTTTACTAGGAAGTAACCAATTTATACTTTTTGATTTGAATCTCATGATAAACATGCAGTTTGTTGTTCACAATCTTGATAATTTTCTCAAATTCTGAATTTCAAAACTGGTAGATACCTTTATGCTTAAAACTGGTATTCCTGACAAGGAGTATGTATACCTGATTCGAAATTTAGGAGACCAATTCTCTAATCCCTAGGTTAGTAAACTGCATCACGAAAATTGATAGATTTTTCCCTCTGAGAATATTTTCATTCGTAATATTCAATCTTGGAATTTATCCGACGATTTCATTTTAAAATCACTTTCTCAAAATCTCGTATATTAAAGTTTTCGAATGATTTTCGATACCACGGTCTGGAGCTTCAAAATTCAAAATAAATTGTTGAGGAATCCTATACACAGAGACCTTCTGCTCCTATACATAGAGGTGAATTTTGCACAGCCAGTGAGATCGACTGCTGCCAGGCATCGTTACCAATCCGTGTTGGCAAATAGGTTTAAAAATATAACTCCAATTTAAATAAATATTTCCTTTGTGGCTACAAAATGGAGTGAAGTTTAAAATTAAAGTCTGGGAAAAGTTTTCAAGCTGGGTTAGTTCTTAGTTTTATTTAAGTATTGTTTTATAAGACCATAGCTGGGATTTAAAAAATACTCAATTCAGTAAAGTACTGACCCGGTTCCGGAAATAATTTCCGTACCTTCAAAAATTTAATTAAATCAATGTGATTTGAAATTCAAAATGCTGGGCTACAGAAATGTCACGCCACCAATAGTCACGTTAATTTTGCTGTATTGAAGAGGTACTTACCAGATACTGAGGCTGAACTTTTAGGTCCAGCTTGTTTTTAACCAATGCCATTAGTTTCTCTAAGGATAATTTAAAAAAAATGGGCATCTATAAAACTTCAGAAGCTCGTGCACGGCGCGAATTCGTCGAAAGCTAAAAGTACCTACCGCTTAAGTCGATTTCTACTTTTGAATGTCGTGGGATATAACTGTTTGTCTCGGATCTCAAACTGACAGTACAGTCTTACACTTGGCTATCAACCAAACATAGGGCAAATACTTCGCTGACATAGCAGCCCAGTACCATTGTTACAATAGACTTATATTTCCGCTCTACTATATTTAAAAATATTTTTCACTTTTTAGTGGTACCCCACACCTAACAACACCACTGCATGAAATCGCAGAAAAGCAAAATCGATTACTTGGATGACAAAAAACCATCATCCAAGTAAACGAATTCCAGCTATTTCGATTTAAAATCCAAACTACGCAAACCGATTTTGATAAAATTTAAATGGGACCAATCCGCAAGTATATCCTTTCAAGATTTTTTCAAATCAAATCGGTTTCTTGACGGAGTTATGAGGTAACAAACATAAAAAAAATACAACCGAATTGAGAACTTCCTCCTTTTTGGACGTCGGTTAAAATGACTTTAACGGTATTGTTAGCTAAAGCGCTTCTTACACAACACGGTATTCAGGGCTCTAAGTCCCGATTTAGGGTGGTGTAGTAATAGTTAGGGACCCTAATTAGGGACCCTTACTACCGGGCAGTATAATAGCGTAACTCTAACTCTAATTACACTACCCTAAATCGGGACTTAGGGCCATGAATACCGTGTAGTGTACTAAGCGCTTTAGCGACGAAACGTATGAAGCGCTTTAGCGACGAAACGTGTTAAGTGCTTTAGCTACAAAACGTATTAAGAGCTTCAACGACGAAACGTATTTTGTTTGAGTTTCATTTCAAACGCAATCTGCGACTTTCTACACTCATTTTGCCACCACGTGATTTCCCTAACTCGTTCTATTGCACGAATCATAGACTGTATATTTAAGCTGTGCATAGACTCATAGAGGAGGCTCTCGAGCGAAGTGTCACTCCACAAACATGGCCTACTTCGTACCGACTCCGGTTACCCGCCTTTGTTGCTTGACGTCACTGATAGGCCGCCGTGCTGCTGATGTTCGGTAGAAAAAGTTATAATGTTATTATGGTTTAACTCTAGTCTTGGTCAGAGACGACAGAGACAAAGTCTACGATGGAGCGAGCTTACCCAGAAGGAGCCTGTCCACTCTAACTTTGAAGAGATTAGGGCTGTAAGCGTCCGGAAACACAGACGCAGGCAGAGAGTTCCACTCCTTTGCTGTGCGCATTATAAAAGACGTTTGGAAACGTCTTAGAGCAATAATTGATTTACTCATTGCTCCAAACGAGACACAGTAAGTAACACAGTTACAACCTACATGTTAGTTTGTTGCATCCTGAATACTATAATTTAAACTATTCTTCCTAACTTTTTTTTAGTAATTTTAACTCAAATTCAAACTCCACGGAGACCAGACTTATATTCGACCAAAATCGTTTCAGACGTAATCTGTGAATGCAATTTGCAGTCCGTTTTATTGGGTATAAAACAAATTTCGATAAGGAAAACTGCCAAAGCCAATCCCGAAGGGATCAAAGTGGTAATAATGTTAGATAATAGACTGAGATTGTTTGGGTAAAACATCGACGTAAACATACATTGGTGGTTGGTTGGTAGTTTTCCTTGCTTTTTTGTTGATTGTAGCCAACTGATACAGATTTAATTCGTCGCTTCACACTAAAAAAAGTAGTAAGTAAACCTTTTTTTCATTTAACCTTTAGACCGGCCGACCAATGACCTGGTGAGGGTCGCATGGATGCGAGACGCACAGCACTGGGGCTTGTAGCGACACTCAGGGTTGGCCTATATCCAGCAATTGACGTTTTTCGACTGATGTGATAATGATAAACCCTTAAATGAAATCACAAGTAACCTCACTGCAAACAATGGTGGCAAGACTTATGTTGCAATGGTCAAAAGGTTATTTATAGGTTTCAACAAAAATGGAATTAACTTGCTGCCATATCTACTATATCCTTACTACTAGGTTACCTGCGCAACTTCACCTGAGTCATATTTTTCATTAATGCTCCGGTCCTATTGGTCATACTGAGATTTTATATAACCTAAAGCCTTCCTCGATAAATGGGCAAGCCAGCACAAAAATATTTTTTTGAATTCGAACCAGCAGTTTCCGAGATCAACTCGTTCAACCAAATATACAAACTCTACAGCTTTATAATATTAGTATAGATATTTACTGAGGTACTAGTAATTTCCATAAACTCCTGTTCCTTACAAAGTTTCAAAGTTGCAGGGAAAACTATTTTTCTTATACTAAGTGCACTTAAAAGCTGTAATAACTTCTTCCATCTAGATATTAGTTAACAAACGAGGTTTGTTCCGACACGAAACCTTCTTTGTAAATGAAGCAAAGTTGAGTTTGTTTTTATTATGTGGAGCTGGGGTTAAACATTAGATATACTTATGTTTATTAATGTTCATCAAGGAGCTTCGCATTAAAGACCGACTTTCGTCCACTGTGAAAAGACAAATACTGAAGTTATTTGGTAACATATGCAAGAATGAGAACCCTATGGAGAGATTCAGGGCCAAGTAGAGATCAGGCGGTCGGTCACCAACTCGCTGGAACCTCGTGAAGTCTGAGAAAGATAAACAAACCAAGTATCTTGACTTGGCTCGCGAGGCTGTCGACATGTGGGATGTGAACACAGCAGTCATTGTGCCGATATTCGTGACGGCCAATGGTATAATTGCCAAGAGCCTCGATAAACATCTCAAGAGGCTCTCGTTGGGCAGCTGGATCAAGGGCTTGATCCAGAAAGCAGTACTCCTGGACACGGCGCGTATTGTTAGGAGGTTCCTCTCTCGAGAACCCAAAGCCCGGTAGCTTGGACCCTATTCCCAAAACTGGTGCTACTGTCAAAAATCTACCGAGTCCACTATGATCCGCTGAGAGGGCAGTCCTCGATAAAGTCGACGTCCCACCGAAAAATCTCCATGTTCCTGTGTTTATCAGCGCAACCACGACTACTTTGACAAGAGTGTCCAACTCAAAAAAAAGAGAATGTTTATTAAGTAATCACACACTAAACAGGTTTTCTTATTTACGTATCAATAATAGACAATTACGGGGTTAGCTTCCTAAACACTATCTTTTAATCATAGGCACCTAAACTCTTCAGGGGTTGTTTTGGCGTTGAAGAATTAGCCACCCACATCATCCTGTAATGCGAAGGCGTGGTTTCTTAATGTTCACCTCCCCACAGTCATCAGAACAGTGTGGTCGCACTGCGAAACCAGTGAAAGCTTTTTGCTTCTGTACACCATCTACCACTTCTTCTTTCTTCATGAGATACAGCACGCTGACTGATAGACACACAGTTGGCCTAGTAATAAGGTTCCACTGATTATCTGCTGGTTTGGTACAGAACCCTAAAACACCGCCTATTGGTCAACGGCTGTCAGTCTAAAAGCAAGATGCATTTGCTTAAGAGGGCGCATTCCGTCCACTAGCGCCGCCAGTTGTTTTTTATTAATCGTGGTAAATTTAAGACACGTAGATAAAAAAACGCTCTGTAGTGTTTTAAAGAAATGTTTTTATTATTTTTTGAGAGTTATGTTTTGTACTTTAGTACATAAATAGTTGCCAAAGTCGATATTTTTGCTAAAAGTGGCCACTTTTAGCAATAATCGCCGTTTTGGCGATGGCTATTTAGCCATGAGTTATGTATTAAAAATAGCTCTAAAAAAATAATAGATAACTACATTTCTTCAGAACACTACAGAGCGGTTTTTTATCTACGTGTCTTAAATTTACCATAATTAATAAAAAACGATTGGCGGCGCTACTGGACGGAATACACCAATCTAGCCAGACCAATTTTTTTTTATTAGAAGCTTTTATTAAACTTGTTACTTTGTTGTACATATTTATGTTCGTCCGGGTGGAATCTTGCAACAGAATTTTAAATCACTTATCTTTATCTGATCGAGCCACATTTGGTATACACGCTTATTTTGGATGACAATTCATGCTTAGCTATGTGACGTTACTCTAATTCCAATATGGCAGATCATCCAAGATGGTGGATAAGTTAATTTTTCTTCAGTACCAGAGTATGGGTTTCATATGAAAAGGCTTGCTGAGGAGAACACGAAAACAAATATAGCTTGTTTAAAAAATAAAAAAAAAAATACCTTAAATTATATCTATCAGCCTGCAATATATAAGGTTCCCGATTCAACACCCTCATAGTACCAACCTGTACAAAATCTAGTTAAACAATAACTGAAACAAAGTAATAGACGTCCGAAATAGAAAATACGATTCGCAAACATTTCCTAAAGTTCTTAAAGTCGTTAGAAAGAGCATCCGAAGCGATAAAATTAATTAATTATAACAAGTTGTGAAGGCCGGGGTTTGTTGACCTTTGGAAACAAAAGGGAAACAGTTTTAATAGACGGTAAGCGTGATTTATCATCATTTTCGTACTCCCCTATTATATACAAAATGTTTCAACATAATTTTTATGCCTCTTCTGTCTCATATTTCAACGTGAAATATGAGCTTTTTATTATATTTATTTTTTAATATGTCTCACTTTTTTAGTGGAGATATTTATATTTTACACAAGAGCTTTTGCCCGTGACTTCGTAAACGCACATCTCGTTTTACCTCGTTCCCGAAGGAATTTCGAGAAATCCTCTCTTAGTGCTGCTCCACACTCTTCAAGGAACCTATATCCCATGTTTCAGCTTTCCATGACCAGTAGTTTCAGCTATGCGTTGTCTGTCAGTCACCGCATCGCAAGGATTTTACAAATTGGACGGCGCCCGCTAACACCAGTGCCTGCAAGGGTTGCGGATTTTGCTATAAGTCAAGATTTAATAGGTTACTTCTAGACAAGCGTGCTTTATCTTAGACCGCATCATCGTATACCATCAGGTGAGATAATGGCCAAACGCGTGCCTATCAAAAGTAAAAAAATAAAATCGAAAGAGTTATCGCAGCCCTGGAACGCAATGGGCAGAAGGAGGAATACGGATGAGTTTTAGTCAGCAAGAGTCTAACACGTCCTTCTGCTTTATCCAGAGCGGGAGGAGTCATTTGATGATTTCCCATAAAAAAAAATATATGTCAAGAGTGAAAGGATTACTTCTAGGCAAGCGTGCTCTATATTCGACAACATCATCGCTTAACCATCAGGTGAGAAAGTGGTCAAACATGTGCCTATCAATAGTACCTACCTAATTAAAAAAAAAATTAGACCTACTTTACCCCACTGCTGGGCAGGACTTGGCTTCCATTCTTCCAGGTGTCCTGACTGCAATTTATTTTTATTTTTATTGTTGACCAATCAACTGTTGGATATTCTTGTGAAAAAAATGGTGTCCTGTATTTTATTTATCAAGTGTAGGTATTGTAGAAGAGTATAAAATAAGTAATTTATATATAGGTTTTTATTTTCCAAAAAAACTAGCTATAAAAGATATGTCGCTACATTCTAAAGCTGAAGGTAGAAAAGTGACTCGCAAAAAGAGAGAGACTTTTCAAATTATGAGTATCCGAAAAACCTGCAAGTCGTTAACCTGTTCATAATGATGTCTGCTATCGATTAATTGGACTAGGCCTATTATTTGGCCATAAACCCTAAATGTCTTGTAAATAGCATTGCTATTGGAAAAGGTAAAATTGTTTTACGGCTAAACTTTTTTGGCTACGCGAATGACGGTCTGTGTATGTGGTCGTCATTTTATTGTTTGTTCACACGATACCATATTCGAAGAAAACCTGCGGTGTTTCGAGATATATTTAGCAAATAAACATTTTCACATTTATTTTTTTATTTATTACATGGAGGACTTATGATGCTAATAAAAAACAAACAAAAAAAAAACCATAGTCACCAGAGGGCCTAGCACGAATATTTTGACGTATAGTAACGTTAGCGTAA
The DNA here is from genome assembly GCA_963859965.1 of Ceramica pisi. NCBI lineage: Eukaryota > Metazoa > Arthropoda > Insecta > Lepidoptera > Noctuidae > Ceramica > Ceramica pisi. Next base: position 9,917,705 of record OY982549.1, on the reverse strand, counting down.
GTGAATTTTTGATGGGTAAAACTACAACCCAATAGTATTTTTTATTTAACCTTATGGCCATCCACTGTCTCTTAAGACACAGGCATAACCTAGTTTAAGAAACAGGGTAACGTAAATAATTGTCGACAGATGTACCATGTACTTACACGTCAACATGTTCTACCATAAAATGTAGTATAGTTTAGTAAATCTGCTAGCTGATGGATATTAGTCAGTAAGAGCCTAACACTCCTTTCTGCTCCGCCCATACCGGGAGGAGTCATTTGATGACTTCTTATCCTTCAAAAAAAAAGTTTCTGGGAAGTGTAGGAGAACACTAAGATAGGATTCTCGAAATTCTTACGGGAACGAAAAATAACATTATGCGCGTACAAAGTTGCGGGCAAAATAATTTATCAATAGCAACTTGGATTTCGTATTTGTTTTGTGTGCTAAATTGATGATTCAGCTGGCGAAATGTGAGCCTACAATAAATAAACCTCTGCCTAACCCTTCACGGAATACGGGCGTGATGGTATGTTGTGGTTTTAAAACACAAAAGTCTATAAAGGCCCATGAGTTTTCCGATAAATGCTGTAACAATAAAGAACATTGAGAACAGTGGAAATAACAGCAAAATAAATTCAACTGGAAATGTTTATTTTTTTATTTGTATTTCGCTTCATTTTGATATTAGTTTTTGTGCCCACAATATAATATCGCAATGTACCTATTAGTAATCACTTTTTTAAGTAGCCTATGACGTAATTGTGCATGGGTAATAATAGGGAATGCACGCGATTATTTTATTTGCCTAATTTAATACTTGTAAGCTGTATTAAACAAACATGATTTTTTTAAATATCTTTATCAGCGATGAAGTTATAAAGCTTTAAAAATCTTTAAAGCAAGAAGATTAGAACAAAAGTCCGATATGGACTTTGACATCAAAGTTCCAAACGCCTATGTAACTGTCATGGAAAAAGCATTTTCGCGAGAGGGACAGATTTATTTGTTTAAATAATTATATCTCGTTTCGTTTGTTTTTTAGCAATTTTGATGCTATGTTCACTATTCGTATTATAATTTTGTATATTTTTGGATAAACTGTATAAAATAATAAATATTTTATCATGCATATTCCTTATTGTTATCAGCATTCTCAGCCCGGCCTCACTTTTCTTATGCCAATTCCTGTGCCACCTCCTTCAATGGCCACTATACCATTGACCCATCTCGCCGCCGCACGACCAGCTAATATTCTTCTTCGAATCATTCACCACCTATATCCTCACCATACTATCACCATACTCCACCTTCTATGACCGAGCCTTGCCAGTTGTTCTGCCCAGTTCATGTTACGGGATTCGTTTTCCGATTGTCCAATATCTCAGCATGCTCAAATTACCTACGCAATGTTGATTATTCTGATTCAATCGAACAAAATCTCACGATCCATTTATTTCCCCAGGAATAGGCAAGGCAATTTATTCAACAAAAGAACGGCCATATCTATGTATATGCATATGTGGATATAAATATTCAGCACATACCTACATCGGGCACGCTATTATGGGATTCTAATACTGGCGGTACTGCGTTGTAGAGCTTGAAGCATTTCATTTGCTTGACTGAACGCTCGAAATTCTAAGGTTTTGATAAGTACGTCTGAAGCTTCAAACTTAAATAAATCCAATTCCTACTTAAGTAATATCACTGTTACTGGTCGATTAAAACAAGCTTCCATATATGTTGGCTGGTTGAAAGCTGCTGGCAAAAATAAGTACAAAATATGTATGTGTTTTCTGTATAATAAAAAATCATCAACTGTGCTGAAGTAGGGAACAATCCAGCAGAATGATAGAAAGCTCATTGCAGAAAAGAGCAGGTGTATTTCTAAAAAGTTTTACAAATGTGGTTTCTCAAACAATAATAAACCAATCAAAAACAGAACAAGATAATATTACAAGTTAAGGAACAATATTTTGTTTTTTGTTTAGCGGCTTGCTGATGTTAAAGTAGTCTATGGCCATCTCCATTTCTGCACCAAAATCATCAATATCGGTTCGGTAAAGCAGGCGTAAATAAGCAAACACACTTTCAAATCTACAATATTGATAGAAGGACGTTCCTTTACAAAAAAAACACTCCTGATTTAATACATATAACTACATATACTACACTACTATTACTTATACTTTGGTACTTTCGGCCGACAAAATCGATTTTCTTCCACAATTATTGTAGCATCTTGCCTGAATACAACACACAAATCAAACTCCATTTCTAATTCATTGCAGGCCGTCGATAGCTCGTTGGTAAACCAGCTCAGGCGACTGTGCGATGCAATCCCAGCATCCCCTACTATTGGCCATTTGAACGACCACTACAATCATACTGTCGCCTTTTGAAGGCTTTTTTATATGACTCAAACTCTTATTTCCAATACTCCATTCGAATTGTGTGTTGAGGGTATTTGAGGGTTTAGAAGAAAATCTTTTCATTTTCTAGAAAAAATTTTCATCAGCTCGGATGTTTTGTGTTTTGGACTTAGCTTTTTGGTTTAATTCGATCGATTTAGCAAAATAGGACTTTACTGGGATTGCTATCTTTGTATGAACGAAAAAATATTTTAACATGATTTTTTGTGTAAATGAAACAGTAATCTATAAAGATTTGGCCAGAGATTCTCTGAAGTAATCCTCATGGAACATATTTGCGAAATTCTACAAAGACATATAACTAGTTAATTTTAAGAGTAAAATTAATATGAAAGTTAGAAAACGAAACAATAGATAATTAGTATTAAAAACAAAATGTTTTTCAATGGTGATATTAACCCAAAGATTTTGCGTTGCACAAGAGAAGGCGTAGTGCGAGAATTGAAACCAAGTTGATCGCGTTAACGTAAACGTGAGCTAATGTCAAATCCTGAAGAAAAAGTGGTTCTCCATAATTTTTTTCGTACAACCAGGCGTTCTCTTTAACTCGATAGATTGCTTTAAAAACTCGTACGAAAGCTACAGCTTATCAATCATTCAAAATTCTTCCGTTACTGAGTGTCTGAGTGAGTGACTAACAGATAACGCACAGCTGATCGTAGGAAGCTGAAGGTTGGGATGTAGCTTCCCTGTACTACGTAGGGGAGCACTATGAAATGATTTCTCGAAATTCTTACGGGAACGAGAAAAAAACGGGTTATGCGCGTGTGAAGTCGCGGGTAAAAGCTAGCCCGCTATAACAGATTACCACTAGAGCATTCTCTTAGCTACATCATTTTTGGCCTCGCACAGATCTGTTTAATTTTATTATCTGTATTTTGTTTGAAGTATTTTGCTTCTGTCTGTTTTATGCCAGTCCCAAATAAACATTTTTCTTTCTTTCATCTACGTAGATACTGAGCTGCAGTTTCTACAGTATCCATTAATTTACAAGTACGATGTCTCTAACCATATAAACATCCAGCTTGTACGTGATCATAGGTATCGCCTTACGACACCCTCGGGATAAGACCTCGCCATCTATTCTTAGCGGAGGCTCCTTGCAGACCATTAGTTTAAAAGTATCACTATTGGAACAAAGCTAACTCTTCCTTATGTTGAAGACGGTATATTTTAGTTTTTCTAAGATGTCGTATTTGGTAAAAAGAAATAAGATAGTAGTTTGAAGTATTATTCGACTTGTACTTCATAAGAAAAGCTACCATACTCCTAGAACAGATTTACTGTCATCGAACAATCATTCTCATTAAAAAACTCAACTCTACGTATTTGTTTATTACGATTGCAAAATAAATAAGATACATTTTCAAATTTTGTTAGTGGCGCCCAGCACGGGCCACTTAGCAATGAACACAAGACACAAGGATTTCTTTTCTACCATACATAATCCAATATGACTGTAATAATATGAAGGCTATTAGTCATTCTACACCAATAATGTGTCGTATAAACGAGAAAATATGAGTAACGACCTGAATATTAAGTAGGTATTAGGAAAAATTGCCATCTACCCTCATTCTTTTATTGCCAGTAAAGCCATTAACAGAGGCAATTTAGTTCTTATCAAATCCTCAAATGATTTCCATACTAGATCATAAAATTCTTGGATTGGCAGTACAAAACATGGTCAATCAATTGCTTTTCATTTTTTTTCTCTTAAATATCTACTATTGTAGTATTTTTAAATTATGTTTATATAAATAGCTGTAAAAATAAAACGACTGAAAGAATAAGCAATTAGATGTAATCAATTTTACCTGAACACACACACACACACATCTTCTCTCATCGCTTCACATCGGGTGCGATTGTAATCAAACTCGCGCTTATCAATAATAATATATTTAAATTGTATGGCTAGTAAAAAGTCCCGTCTTTCATAATATTTGGGTTAAAACCTTACAAAAAGCCCGGTAATGCATCAATTTTCAGCATTAATACAACTAAAGATGAAATAAAGCCATAACTCACAAAACTTCTCCGATTTCCTTCGTCATTAATCAAAACAAAAATGACGTCACACAAAATTTTTCATAAAAATCGAAGTTTTAACCTCAATCCATCGAAATTGGGTCAAACTGAGCGGCACTGCGAAAATTAACGGAGTACTCAGGACTTACAGACATCCCTACCAGTAGCGACACAGGCAATCTCCAGGCAGTTCCGTTGACACTCATATTAGAATTCAAATTGCTTCTGATTTAACGGATGTCGGTCGGGGAGATTGGTAAACTCCTTCTTGTATTGCAGTCAACTTTTTTTTTATCGTTAGTAAAATTCAAAAGTCATTTATTCCAGTTAGGCTGAGAGCCAGCACTTTTTGAACGTCACGTTTTTACAAAAGACAGTCCGTCCCGCCCGTCACCAATTCCTAGTGTTTTAGCCTCTCCAGCAACACATCCTTCACCAACCCACCCTTCTTATTCAATTAGCGTCTGACAGATATATCCACATCACAAAAATGAGAATTGATTTTCTCTTACAAAATAACTGAGAAAAGGGATTCCTGGCAACTCCTAACTATATCAATAGTTTCTTATTACAAATTCATCACAATGCCATTTAACAAGAATTACATATAAATATCGAACTGCTTTGCTGCTGCGAGATTTAAGTCCTACTTTGTTAAGAAACTATAATAAAAAGTCTAAATTGTTGAAATAAGACAGAAGGATATACGATTCTGTGATAACGTATGTACATACAAGCGATAATTGACACTACATGCTTAAACTTTGTTATAACTTTAAAAATTAGAGGAAGAGAGATTTATTTGCGCTAAACTTTAATAAATTAAGCAAGTTTCTCTAAGTAGCTATTAAAACTTATAATAACACATGGCAAGCACTTGTAAACCTCGTTATGCTTTGGGCGAAATCATTTAAAACTATAATTTCGTCATCGCTTAAGTCATCAATTTCTGCCTTACCTTTTGCAACTGTGTTGGGGTTGACTTCAATCGTAATCAGATTCAGTTGAATCCCATCATTTTACTTGAAGCACGTTTGATTTTTACAACATATATCGTAACCTGAAGTCAGACTACACCATTATAATTCAGTATTATATGTATATAATACTGAATCATATACCATTCTAATTTTATAAAATCAGACTCACACACCATGCACCACTCACTCATCATTCATCAATTAACATGGGAAATCTCGGCACCCTTTTTTAATCAACAAAAATAATCAGAAAAGAACAGAACGGGAATAAGAGACTTTCAGGCTACTGACAACCAGTAACAGTTAACAAAGACCTACAATCGTAAATAAAAACCAAATTTGGCTGTCGGAAACGCCAGCATATTTAAATGAACCTACAAAACCAAGGTCGATAAAACAAGCTACGTTAAAAAGTCAATCAATCAAGGAAGTAATTTCTTTGTATTTTCACTTACAAAACAGTACCTAACTTAGAAACCCAAGGCCACACAACTAAACAAACCTTAACCTTGACACAAGAAACGCCAAACAACTATAAAACTTATTAACTACCTACTAATTAATTTAACTTTAAGCCACCTAAAAAGGTTAGGACACACGTTAACTGACTTTAATGCGAATGTTCGACGCAGTGTAGGTATGAACAAATCCTTTTGGCATTATAAGCATCTAAGAACATTTTTGTAAAATTGCTGTACTATTTGCAGTATAATTATCCAACTTTACAGTCGTTTTAAATGTCTTAGTAGGTCTACGCTTCCTCTATAAATTAAGACTGAATTTTTTAAGTTTGGTTTTTTGGATGTTGGTTTACCAATGACGTCACAACAGCTGTAAAAATGGACACAAATATGGATAAAACTTAGCACATGGGTAGACCATTATCTAGATTAGGACACATTATGATGATTTTATCCCGGTAGTATGTTCAAATGGAATAAATTGCGATATTCAAGCCAAGTTAATGTCACGAAAACTCGATCATAGGTAACCAGAGACATAGAGAATCGGTCGCGTTCAATTAAAAAAAGTAACAAATACTGCTTGATTTGTTAGAACGCCATCGTCACTATTATCACTTCAGCCGAAAGATGTTTACGGCTTATCACGGGCATCCCCCAAGTGTCGCAACATAACGCCACGACGGCGACGACACGGCACGACGGCACGGTTGGCGCAGTGGTTGAGCGATCGGCTGCTGCGTCGCGTGTCGTGGGTTCGATTCCCGCACGGAGCAAATATTTGTATGGCCAACAGATAGTTGTCCCGGGTCTAGCTGTTTGTGTATGTGACTTTGGATGTTTGTAAACGCACCCAAAACACAACCGCAAATTTCTAGTGTGGGGCAACGTTTTTTATAAAAAAATACTAAAATACTAGTAACTACTACGCTCAAAACACTCACAACTTTTTTAAGATAAAACTTGGATGTGACCTCACCAATAGATACATGAAAAACAAACAACCGTTGCTAGACGTAATAAACGTGCTGCTAAACAAAATCAGTTTTACTACATTGTTTACGAAAGTTCTCCATAAATAAGCTCTTAATGGGTAAATATAGTTGAATTAAGGTAAAGTTACTTTATCGGTTCAAGGTTTATGGTCTTGAATTAACTTCTAAGGTGAATGTTTATAGTAGGAAGATTTGGTGTGTCGGTAATTTTCTTTTTGGTAGAAGTTTTGTTATTTGTGTTAAGTAGGTTGAAGGTTTTTCCTTTAACGGTAACGCCTAAGTTTGTTTATTGTTTGTTAGTGTGCCATTACGTTTTGAATAAAGAATCACTTATTCACAAGTCGTGATCCCGAAAGGAATTTCTTGTAGGAAAAATTTCGGTTTTCTCTATTTAAAGATTCATCTTATTTTATACTTTAACTTCTCGGGAGAAATGTTCAAAACACATTGAAAAAAAAAACCTTTTGGGACAAATTTAACATATAAAACTTTCTTGAATCACTCTGTCTTTTGATGAAAACGACATTAAAATCCGTTGCATAGTTTATAAATATTAAAAAGTATAAGCGTACGACAAAAAAACGCGTTGTTTTATTGTATATATACTACCAGCAAGGGAAAGGAAACAAAGGAAACTAGAAGCTGTAAATGTATTTTCCAAACAAAATATAAAAGTTTTGCCAAAATCAGCTCTGTAAGTAAAAATCTATATGTAGATAATACCACGATAGAGAATAACGTAAATAGTGTATGTACATGTGTATTATGTACTTAGGACGACCACCCTTCAGCGTAAATCTGGGAAAACCAATATTTCATTCTCACTTCAATAAATCCATTGTGAAAAAAATGTTACGGAAATTCCTTTGAAGATTGTGTATTTTATTTATCTTGAGCAAAATTTATGTCGCTTGTCGATTTAGTGTGACGCTTAAGAAAGCCTGATTCTTGAATATCTTATATGTTTAATCTTGTTTTTTATTTTTGGATGGTAAAAACGCGCAAATATAAAAGCGACCGACTCATGAGATAGATTTAGATACTTAAGTTCAATAGAACTTAAGATATTGGGGCTGTTCTTTAGAAACTGAACCGTATATTTTGCAAAGTTTTATGGTCTAAAGTCGATTTTTTACTGTATGGAAATCCGATCTGCCTAACCTTTTCCCAACTATATTGGGGTCGGCTACTAGTCTCACCGAAAGCAGCAAAGTACCAATATTTTACATGAATCAGAATAGAATAACATTTATTTGCCTACTTAGTGTATTACAAAAATGTCTCTGTGGCCGGTGGGCCGTCGAGAGGTGAGTCAGCCAATTTATGTCCTGATGGATCTATGTTTGCTGTGTTCTGTTTATTCGTAATGTGTGAGACTATACAAACAGATTACGTGTTTTATTTGTTGTGTGCTTAGTCTATATCATTGAGATATTTTTCACTATAATTTATGTTACATGGAGGGACCCTGGAACCGGGTTACATGATATCCCTTGGCCATATTGGTGTCAGACTTTATGCAAAACTAACGAAGCATGTGGGGTAACAAAAAGTACCGCAGCGCCATCTATTTCATCAGCGGCGAACTACTGAATGAAATCCTGCATCGCGGTGTTTGAGTTTTCCGAGCGATTTAACATTTATAAACAACAGCCCCAATTTCAATTATCGGGCAGTTGCACCGTCTGGAAGGAGGATCCTCCATTTCCAATAGAGGTTTGCGGGAACTTTATCTTTGCAGCGCATACCTTCTATACCATAACGACTGTCATCTTCAAATGACAGCCGGCACCAACGGTTTTACATGCTTTGAAATGAAATGCATGATAACTAACCAACGGATCGCCCTCGACAAAGTTCCGTAACCTTCAAAATCTCCTTAGTTTTGTTTATTCATTTATTTGCAGATAACAAGAATCCATTGTGCTAGTAGCAACAGTTTTTAAACTATGTTAATACCTAATTAAAAACCACGACAATGTACAGCAGTGCGAATGTGTAAACATGTCGAAGTGAACACTTAGGCGTAGTGAACGACAAGTGAGCTGTCAAACCATACAAACAAGATGACATGACAGCTCATTTGTCGTTCACTCCACCTACGTGCTCACGGTGAGATGTCGACATAATCGACCGGCTGGTGACAAGTGGCAGCCACCAACAAGCTGTCTTGGCTATTGGCTATAGCGCTTAGAATACTTCTGGGGCTGCCCCGGAGTCTGTATAGCAGCGAGGCCACTCTCATACGCCGTACATCATTGACGCAGTCGGCACGTGCTTCAGCGAACATAGATGACGCGCTACAAAACCAAGGCAGACGCAACAGCACTCTAAATGTGTTGTTATATTGGATCCGCAGTTATATGTAAGAAAAACTTTGGGTAAGTACGATACGTTACGATTGAGTTATGATTTTGAGAGTATTCCTCAAAAACGAAATGAATGTAATAAGTTGCCACTATGTTTAATACAATAAGCTGACACTGATATAATCCAAAACTCAACCTAAAACGTATTCCACCCTCCTATCCTGGTTACAATTTTCAATTAGCTCCAACTTTTTCCTTCGGGTTACGTTAGCGTCATTTAAATAATTTAATTTTAGCTGACCCGGCCATCGTTTGGATCCTCGCCATAAATAAATTAACGCATTACATCTGTCGGATATTGTTAAATGTGACATGAGCCTTAAATCAGGACGAAAACCTTGATCTCATTCAAACCTGAGCTCACTAGCGGTTAGTATAAGGACCCATTAGATTACTACGACTATTCAGCATTCTACACCAGTCTACCAAGCATGGTGAAGAGACCACATGACTGGTGCATTTTAGAATTCCGTAGTCAACAAGGAACTCTTTTAGTAGTCTAGATTTTCCTTGCATAGCCTTCTGTGAATTATGATTTTTGCCAATCTGCATATAACACTTACCAAAGCCAATTAGTACCTAGGGATCGAAACTGTGTCTCAGGCTATTTTGTTGCCTACAATTCTGTGTAACCTGTTATAATTATTTAAGTAAAAAAATTGTAAATCTACAATCTGTTTATTTGAATAAAAATATTTTTGGAGCTAAAGTGTCTTGCCATGTCCGTCAGTCCGTCCGTCTGTCTGTCCGCGGTTTAGCTCAGAGACGCTTAGCACTAAAAAGTTGGAATTTGGTATGGCTATATTTTTCACAGTTAACTTGGCCAGTTTTTTTAAGCAAACACATAGAACACATACATATAAAAAACCTAAATGATTATAGAAAAAATAATAATTTGCAAGATTAGATTACAGACAGACAAAGGGACAAGTGAAACTAAATAAAAGCTTGAAAAAATAACGTATCGTAGCAATTTCAAAAAAAGAAAAAAAAAGTCTATTGAATGAATAAACAAAGTTGGGCGCCCACTGCCTGCAATGGCCGCTTCATGCAATTAACTAATTAATTTTGTTGCTTGCAGAATGTTCATGTGTAAAATTAAATGTACTTAATCAGGTTTAGTAGCTAGGCAAGAATAACTTAGTAGCTAGCTTTGTGTGTTATGCTTTTTATTTAGTCAAGTATTTGAGACCTTTTTTCTGTATACCTGAGGACCGTATTCTACTGTTTTTGGAGTTCCGAACCTCTATATGGAAAATACACGGGTGTGTATCGAAAATAAATGAATTTTGAATATGTGGTCACCTGATCACTTTTCGGGGAGAAAACCGCTTGACGTATCAAATAAAAGGGCATTATTTTTTCTACTTTTCACTCAAAAAGTGACCAGGTGACCACATATATTCAAAATACTTTTGACTAAATACATATAATTTTTTTAAGTAATTTATATTTTAACACTCACTAAACAGCGAGTGTTTAAATATAAATTACTGAATCTATTTTTTTTAACACTCACTAAACAGCGAGTGTTTAAATATAAATTACTGAATCTATTTTTTTTAACACTCACTAAACAGCGAGTGTTTAAATATAAATTACTGAATCTATTTTTTTTAACACTCACTAAACAGCGAGTGTTTAAATATAAATTACTGAATCTATTTTTTTTAACACTCACTAAACAGCGAGTGTTTAAATATAAATTACTGAATCTATTTTTTCTATTTGTGATAGGTTTGCTCTTGAGTCTAGTCTTGATCAGATATGACACAGACAAAGTCTACGATGGAGCGAGCTTACCCAGACGGAGCCTGTTCACTCTACCTTTTTTAGATTAGTGTTATAAGCGTTCGAAAACACAGCCGCAGGCAGAGAGTTCCACTCCTTTGCCGTACATAATTTTGAAAAATAAAATACTAATTTAATAATAGTTCTTAAAACCTATGAGAAGTACATATATGGTTTAAAAGTAATATGTTAAAAAAATGAGATTCGTTACGAACCCTTTGCATGCGAGTCCGGCTCGCATTTTTACAGTTTTTCATTATTCGCAGTCTGTCAAAAATGTATTGAAATTGAGGCTTCTTTTAACGGTAAAATTATTTACTGTAAAAATAATTTCACCGTCCCATTTTACCTAAGACTCCCTCCCAATAATCTTCCACCCCGCTTGTTTCTCTTGACGAACGCCACAAAGTATCATAAAGTCAACGTCAAAAGCCACCTCATTTGAAATTCTTGGCGTAGCGTCAAGTACAGTCAACACAATCCTTTTCGACCCGCTTCCTGTCCTCTTGCAATGCTAATTTGACTGAAAAGTCTCAGACTTCCATAACAGCGCCTTGTATTTCTTGGCAGGCGACGAAATACGAAATTTAATTTAAATGTCCGTATATTTTCTAGTCGTTGTTGACATTTTTCGTTGAGAGCAGCGTTCTCATAAAATGCCAAATTAAAGTAGATGGGTACATTCCATTGGTCTACATTTAGACTGCGTTTCCACCAGAGATGTGCGAGGCTAGGAATGGAGTGATTCTATTGGTTCTTAAAAAACACTTTCCTCGCTGCGCATTCTCGCAAGTCTGGTTGAATTTAAGTACACATGTTTTTGGTTTAATACATTACACTTTGTTTAATAATATGATGTATGTTTACTGTTGAGGACTTTGACAGAAGTTTGTGTTTTGCCCTAGTCTTCATCAAATAGAAACAATACTAAAATAAAGAAAAAATACCACTACCTACGTATCATTAAATGAGAACGCGGTTGGCGCAGTGGTTGAACAAAGATGCGTATGATGTGTTTTGTTTAGAACCAATAGAATCGCTTGCGCTGAGCGATGCAAAATAAATGAAGCGATTGAAATTATAATTTTCTTTCAAATCATTCGAGTCAGGTGTCAAGTTAACTCGACCGAGTAGTAACTATTTTCTTTCTATATTGCTCGAAGGTATTTCCACTGTCATCACCAAGCCAAGTGGAAAAGTAAATAGATATAAGTGTAAATGCCAAAAATAAATCTCCATATTACAAACACAAAAATCTTTATTTACGACTTAAGTGTCTAAACACACTATGCCGAAGGTACGCGACCGATGTCCCCCGGCAGAAATTCAATTGCGCAACTTTGTGTCTAAAGCGCTGTCGTGGCGTCTTGTCGTGTTATCTAAACAGCCGGACAGACAGACGCTTATTGAGACAGACGGACGATTGATCCATAAACACGGTCGCGACTCAACCGCGATTGTTAATTTTTCTGAATCAAACATGGTGTAAGTTAACGACACAAAAAAAGCTCGTGCGTCGTGCGCAGACAGAGGCGAAATAAACTCATCGGCAATCGAACCCAGCTTCAGTCGCGTATAGTGTGTGCTCTACAGAATACGTTGCCGCCGAATCGCCGAACCTACGCCCGACCAAAGTTCAGCCGTACGCTATACCGCAACGTAATTTCTGCATTATGTGTTGTCAGTAATTCAAATAGCATTGCAGGCGTAATCATACCGAACTTCGGTATAGTGTGTTTAGACACCAAGTGCAATTACTCCTCACGTTGTTTCATATAAGCTTTCAAGGTCTAGTTGAGAACATTTCGAAAAAAGGAAAGGGGAAAAAAGAGTGATTTTTTACTTCTATAGAAAACTTAAAACCACTCACTCGCGTTTTGTATGAAAGCATGTGAAGAGTAAATGGTCCTAATACTATTAAGATGTCATCCACGGATTACCTTCCCAAAGATGTACCTACATGTAAATCTCCCCCAAAAATAACCCGACCGAGCTAAATGACCCTTCCACAGAGAGTCGGTAGAAATATAAATTATTCATACGCACACGCTTTTTTCTGAGAGAAATTAATTTATGAAAATGTGGAAAGACTTTGCCGCTGCTTAAATATGCTGGTTTTACTTTTTTCTCGTATTATTTTTTATTTGAGTTAGTAGATAGTGGTGACAAATTTAATTTAGTGAATTTTAAGACTGTACTAGCTGACCCACGCAACTTCGTCTGTGTCATATTTTCCCTGAATTTCGTTTGCTACAAACCTCACGGAGCCCGAGACCTTTCCAACGAATGCAAAACCGTGGAAATCGGTTCGTGCGTTCTGGAGTTATAGCGTCAGGAAGGAAAACCCGACTTATTTTTATATAATAGATTACTATATTTTTATCTTTTTCAAGAAAACTTTAGTTCTTTATTGCTAATAAACAACTTTTATGATACAGTCATAATAAAGTACATGTACAAAGGCGAGCTTAACTCAAAGTTGAGTCTTCTCCCAGCAAATCTTTAAGTGATAGAGAGAGTTCATCATAGAGAATACTTTGCCCCATACTAGGAATTTCTCTCTTTGGACATTGATTTATTATTGGGACAGGCCCGCCTCTTATTCCCTACCACTGCGACTCTCGAAAGCCAGAATCAACAGTGGCGACAACCAGAAAAACGCCGAGCTATTGAAGCCCGACAAGTCTCAGAGAAATGATTCAACTGTCTTGGATCCCGCAACGAAATTAATCAGAAAAGTACAGCGGAGGAGTAGGAAAAAATAAAAAGATATGTAAAACAATAATTCTTCCTATCTTCCAGTCTACCAGATGCAGCCGAATACCAATATTTTAGCTTGGAGCGACTGCCTGTCTCATTTCCAGAACTCAGTAAATAGGTAACATGATATCCCTTGACAAAACTAAAATAAATAATAATAAATAAATAAATTCTTTATCTTCACAACAAGCCATCACATTAAAATATCAAAACAAAAGCAGGAACATTTCAGGCTTATTACTAGGTCACAACACTCCTAAACTAGGTGTAGGCCCTTGACTTAGGACTCAGTGACTCTTCGTAGACAAATAAAGCCATACTTGCAGTATATCGGGATGTGTAAAGACTGGTTGTTAAGTACATAATATATATTATTATATAATACATATGATAAAACAAAGTCCTCTGCCGCGTGTCTGTCTGTCTGTTCGCGATAAACTCAAAAATTACTGCACCGATTTTCATGCTGTTTTCACTAAGAGATAGAGTGGTTCTTTTTTTTTTTTTTTTTAGAGTGGTTCTGGATGAAGGTTTTAGTATAGGTACTTTTAGTTGTAGTAGTATTGGCAACAGCTATTTATATATGAAATTCTTCCGTGTAATAGACAGACAACGTACAGCCGAAACTACTGGTTATAGAAAGCTTAAATTTGGCATGTAGGTTCCTTGGGAAGTGTAGGGGAGTCCTAAGAGGATTTCCCGAAGTTCTTACGAGAACAGTAGGATATGTGAGTAGCAAGTCGCGGGGAAAAGTTAGTATATTATTTGAGTGTATTTTAAAGAGGACAACAAATAATAATGTAGTCCCCACAAGGAACTATGGCCCCGGGGCCGAATCAATTCTTAAATATTTAATCACAAAGCTTAATTGTATTAACAGAAATTAACGGCGTATTTATTCTGTCATTTTAATGTTGCGTCAGAACATAATTCGTTTTAATAATTTACCGTTTTAAATTAAAACTTCGGTGAGCTGACCTACTTTATTGAATGTGAAGCAATTTTACCTGGAAATAATAAACTCTTCAAAAGCTTTAATAATTGCATTTCGATGCTGACAAACGTATCACCAAAATTAAAAAAGGGGATGTTGGGTGTATTATTATTCTTAGTATAACAACGAACGACATAATTTCGTTTGATATTATTATTTTTATATTATAATTGCATAATTTAATTCCGCCAAGCCCGTACCATCATCGAACCACAAGACGAACGGCGATGCGCCACCGGTACATGGTGGACATCCCACCCACATGCAAAAACGTTTTGGGAACACATTCATAGTGCGTACAGCAAAGGAGTGGAATTCCCTGCCGGAGTCTGCGTTTCCTGATAGCTACAACCTGGGAGTCTTTAAGTCAAGAGTGAATAGGTTACTTCTAGGCAAGCGTGCTCCATCTTAGACCGCATCATCTTTTACCATCAGGTGTGATAGAGGTCAAACGCGTGCCTATCAAAAGTAAAAAAAAAAAAATATAAGCTTCAGTTAACATAATTATCATACACGTAATGATTAAAATAGAATAAAAAATAATATAACATAATATAAAGTTAAAATTAGTTAGATTTATAGTTAAAATATTAGAATTTCTACCGAACCGTCAAAATGACATGCACGGAATTAGTAAAATGCATCCTGCGTACTTATGGCCATGTTGCCGTCTCGAATAAGATGTGGCATTTGGAAATGCTACAGATCGAATCATGACAAATGTCGAATGCACATTTGGCTTAAATTACTGCGGTGACCAAGGGTAGCTGACGTAGCCCTAGATAGCGGGGATCTGTCTTGTCTGTTTGTTGACTACCTCTTCACTTCTTAAGCCGGATTCATTTCTTATTACGGATGTGTTGCGTATTCCCGTCCCTGACGGGACAGAGAACGGGATGGAGAAAAATCGGCCACATACGATTTGTACGAACTTCATGGGCGGGAACCCGGATGTGTGTGGACGGCGCTTTAACGGCTGAACGGATTTCAATGAGGGATATTAATATTGAATTTCACGCGGGTGATGTCTTTTTAGGGTTCCGTACCAGAAGGATAACTAATGGAACCCTGTTACTCAGCCTTCGCTGTCCCTCTGTCCGTCTGTCTGTCAGCGGGCTGTTTCTCAGGAACCGTAATAAGTAGACAGTTGATTATAACAGAGTGTGTATTTCTATTGCCGCCAATGACGTATTATATATAGACACGTCATAAACCAACATCGTGGCGCTTAAAAACGGCGAAAATACTAGATGCTACTAATACGCATGAAGAAAGGGAAAGAAAAATGTCACCGTACGGCGGGAAGCCTGTTGCTAGAGGGAGATAAATATACATCTTCAGTTACGTCACAGGATAAGTAATAGTCAAATTGACATCAAAACAAACGTAGTGTCGCGCGACAGGTTGGTGCGTAACTAAGCGCGATGTGGCCAATTGGCTTCATTTCATGTTGTCACTTTAGAGTGCGAACAACGCATCTATAGTTTTATATATCATTGATTGCCGCTATAACAAATAATACAAAAGGAGATACAAGAAACGTGTGTTTTTTTTTTTCGGTTTATGGTACGGAACTCTTCGCGTGAGAGTCCGACTCGCACTTGACCAGTGTTTTTAGTTTCACGTTCATTATCTTATATTCTGAAATACACAAAACACGTTAGCGAAAGCAGTTCTTGTTAGGAATGTTTGAAACATCATACACTTCATACTAAAATAATTTGACAGTTACCTACAAGAATTCCAATTAGGTTACCTACCTAAAATTCCTTTCCAAAGTTACAACCTCCATTGAAATAGGCCCAGATTTAATTCAAAATGGCGGCCTGAACATTGTAGTATATCCCTAGGGACTAAACTACAGAGCAACGAATGCCTACATACTCGGCGGCTACTGATAGAGATTGTCAGATGCATTGTCAAAACTACCCATTTAAACAACCAATTTTTTCAGGTTTATTTATTATTTATAATTCGAACTATGCACTAGCTTCTGAAGTTTTATAAGTGGGAGAAGTCTTTGATGTTTTCCCATTCGCAAAATATTTTATTACTCATAGGCCTATGTGAAATAAAATGTTTTGAACTTTGAAGTTGGTTTTCTTTTCGATATACCGTTTTAGTCTGTGATTATTACCGTTTACTTTGGCCTTTAATTCCGACTCTGGCTATGATAGTCGAAACTTGTCCTCAATACTCATTTCACAGGCACCAAAATGTAGAAGGAAAAAGTTTCTTTGCGCCAATAATGACGCATGCCACGAAAAAAGAATCTAAATTACTAAATATGGTATACTACGTACAGGTTGAGAAAATATACATATCATCCACGCAAAACGGCTATCGCTCAGTTTTGCTGGGACTTGTGTGCGAGACAGATTTACTGCTCTGGTTTCCAGCGACAGCCAGCTTTGAATAGATAACGTCTCGGCTGGAGCTGCATTAAAAGTAGGTATTTCAAAAATCCTATGCTTCTATCGAATGGATGGATGTTTCGTACTCTTTCACGTCAAAACTATACAATTCATCTTGACGAAAATGTAACTTATAAATCAGAATAACATAAAACAATTGCTTTATTTAAAAAAGGGAACCACTAAAAAAACACGTGCGGGTGCTTGTGTACCCGCATTTGTGTGCGTGTAAGCGACATAAATATAATTAATATATATCTGTATCATTTATTATTACCACTACGGTGCTCCTCCCTCTGTGGACTTAACTTATGTCAAACCCGACATTATCCTCCGTTCCTTTGTGCTGACAACTTCAGTGGCCTTACCCTTTGCTTAAACATTAACAGTTTGAACACCTTTGTAATCCCTGTCCATACTTAAACAATGGTGCCTTTTAAATAAATTACTGTTAGCTGATGAAAGATTAATCTGTCTTTGAATTGTACTTTGTGATAGTGTCGATGATTAGAAAGGCCAGAGGCTCTAGACAAGTGACATTCTGCCAGTCGATTCAGTAAACCTCTCACCATGAAAACTCAGATGGAGTAAGAACGAATTGAGCTGTCATTCCATCTTGAATTTATGGTCTGACAGCTTTCGTGATCACTTCACCCAAGACTACACTTCAACATGTTTACAGAATCGCATTGCTGTTAGCAGTACCGAAGCGAAGGCGATTGTCAAAACGTCAAAAATGTATGGGATTGACAAACGCTGCCAAAATGTCAGGTAACCTTTTCATTACGACAATCGCGTTCGCTGATAGAATTGTTATGATTTATTCCGTATTCGCCCACAAAGTTTGCTTAATTTTTAATTTCCATTTTCGTCCATTTTTCATTTCGTTTTCGCCGCGTTTCTCCCCCTTCGCATATGATTTTCCCCCTTCTCACTCCCCTATAAGTTGAATTTCTAAAAATCTCTTCTCTGTATTCACCTTCACCGTTAAATAAAGCTTTGTGCAAAATTTGCTGAATAGTCACTCAGTTTCCCTTTTTATATAGAAGATCATGCAATGACCAGAGTGCTAATTCTACTATACTAATTTTCACATTCGTATCTCAATCGCAAACTGTCAAAAATGTATGGAAATTAAGAATGTATAGAATTAAGTTAAGCTTTTTTGTCAGTTTGAGATTGACATGCGAATGCGAAAGTTGTTTAAAAATTAGTTGAATTGGCCCTCTGACTGTGATAAGTTTTTATTACAATCAGGCCCAGAAGTCCCCGTCTCCTTTAACAGACTATACTTTAATATACAAATGAAAAGTGGGCGAAAACAGAACTTTGTTTAGAATGAGGCGAAAACGGAAAGTGACAAGTGTCAATAATAATTCCTCAATGTCGTACGTTTATTTCATACATTCTCCGCTTTATTTAAACAGCACCTGTCGCTACATTGAGACAAATGTGTCAGTTTTTGACTAATTTGTCGTATTGTCAGTTATATTTAACAAGGCAATGAAGGGACGTTGCAATTGTCAAAGCTAAGACAGGTATTAATCATATAATAATAAAAAAAGAGTCATGTGTGCAATTATAGGTTTATTAAACACTAGCTGACCCACGCAACTTCATCTGCGTCACATTTTCCATGAATGCTCGGCTTCTTTTAGTCTTAGCGTGATGATATGTAGCCTATATCCTTCCTCGATACATGGGCTATCAAATCGAACCAGTAGTTCCTGAGATTACCCCCTACATACAAACTTACCAACAAGTGTTACCTCTTTATAATATTATTAGTGTTTTCTTTCTCGGGTCCCTGGAGACCCGGTCCTTTGGTAGGCGTACGAGGAGCCGAAACCAACTCGCAGAGGCCCCGTTAGACATTTCAAATATAATGGGGCACCAACCGCGGCGATTATCCCTGTATGCATATAAATTACAATGATTTTTCCCTAATAACCCTTCGTAGAACCTACTCGAAAAATAAATTGTGAACCGTTTTTCATTAGTACATATAAAACGTAAAGGATCACGATAGAAGTCGATTCAGAACAGCTTTAAGCCATTATTTCTGTTTTCACATTATGTATGTCGGTCAATAAATGTATGTCGGTGAATCGTTATTGCACGGGTATCTGACGTCTACCATAGTACCAAATAGTACCTAAGTATTCGTCCATATTTAAAACCAATTAACTTTTACTGGATTGCAATCAATGGAGGGCGAGCTCCTGTTTTATTGTTACTGCAGGGATTAATGCACGAGTCAGTGCATTTCAAATAAAATATTGTTATTTTAAAATTGGAGCTCTCATTGTTGCTGGTTTAATTAATTCTGAATAGGTTAACTATTGTTGTGATAAAATGTAACATTTTAAATTTTCCATCGTCTTCTAAATTTGTATATTGAGATTAAATTTTTTATTATCTCTAGAAGTACTGATCTGATTTCGAAAACTCTTGCATAAAAAGGTAGAGAATAAAAGATGTTTTATACTGCTTTGATCGTGAAAATAATATCAGCATCTTAGCATCCCAAAGCTGAGCAAAACTTTAATTCAGTGAAACCGTCAATAACTTAGTTTAGACAGAATCAATACATTTGAAGCACTTTTTTGAGAATTCTTTATTTGCCATCTTCAGAGTAATATTTTCGTAAAACTTCACCATATTCTCAGAATTTTAATAAGACTGAAACAAAAATTCAATGTCCGTTAAAAGGAAATCATTATGCGGAAGGTTGAAAGCAATTTATTACAGAGCTGTGACACAATAGTCGGATGGGCTTGGGGGTGGGGTCTCTAGGACCCCGGGGGATACCAGGCCACCTACCTGCCTGGATTATTTACCTAGGGATTTGTAGTTAAATGGATGTAAATATACCTATTGTTATTTTTCAATGTTGAAAAGCATTGAGTCATCGATACTGTTAGAATTACGAATACATACTTGAAAATTAAATAATACAATTAAATCGAATGAAGTAAATAGCAGTGAATGAAACAGTTTATAAGAAAATAAGAAAAAATACAAGCATCCATCAGCAAGCACCATTGACAAAGTTCTTATATAAACATTTATTACAGAGCTGTAACACAATAGTGGACGGACGGGCTTGGGGGTGGGGTCTCTAGGACCCCAACGGATGAACTGTCTGGATAATATACCTAGGACTTTTAGTGAAATGGATGTAAATATGCCTATTGTTAGTTTCAATGTTGAAAATCATTGATACATCATTGGTACTGATAAAATTGCTACTCCATATTTGAAAGGTAGAACTTTCAAGTACAATTTTAACAAAAGTTTTAGTAAAATAAAAGAGAATGAAAACAGAAAATGAATGTGACTCAAACAGTTTTAACAAGAAACAAAGGAGTTAAATTTTTTTATAAACCTGTATTTTATTGAAAGAAAGTTTTTGAAACTCGGAGGAGCAGTTCTTCTAATTTTTAAACGTCTCTCAGTTTCAATCTGTTAATATTAAATTTCCCTTAATTTTGGCACATTGCAACTGAGAATCGTTAAAAATTAGTAGAATTTAAATTAGTAGAGATGATTTTGATAGATTACAACTGAGATGCGAATGAAAGCGATGCTTGAAAACGAGAAGAATTGATTCTCAGATAGCGCAGTATCGAACAGAGCATTACGTAGGAAAATAAACAAGACATTTAATCTCGCCACCTGCAGCGAACCATTGAAAGATAAGAAATGCGCTATGTTCAATTCAGTAAAACTTGAAACAGTTTCATAGAAGAAAACTGCTTTTACAACTTCCATCCAAAAAATCCTTCATTCCCTTGCCTTCGTCCCGATGTACATTATTTGGGGTTGGCACAACATGCATTCTTTTCTTCCATTCTTTTATTTAACTCACCATCTAAGAAGTCATCTTTTACACATCTAAGGAACATCATGTGTCATAAAATGTACAATGAGCAATCTGGGTGAATTCACCACCACCAGCTGAAAAATATCCCACCCACACGCACAAACCGTTTTGCGAACACATTCAGTGTGCGTACAGCTAAGGAGTGAAATTCGCTGCCGGAGTCTGTTTCCTGATAGTCACAACCTGGGAGCCTGAAAGACAAGAGTGAATAGGTTACTTCTAGGCAAGCTTGCTACATTTTTGACCACATCATCGCTTACTATCTGGTGAGATAGTGGTCAATCGTATGCCAATCAATAGTAAAAAAATAAAATCAACATTCCAGAGTAAAAAATCCACAAGTTACGCAGTTTCAAAAGAAACTAAGAAACTGCCAACCATTACAAATAACTTGGAACATATTTGATGAGCCCTCACAAGTGCGACATTAGTATTCCTTCGTTCGCCTCGACGATGCAATTACGTGTTCACCCCCATATCGTCAAATTACCAGAAGAGAGATCGAGTTTCATTTTAAAATTAAAATACATTGAGGTCGATCTGACATAGCGGCCTCATTAAAAATCTTATAGTCTCCCAAAGGGCAATAGGCTATATTCCATCATCCACAAATTGCAAAACTATTTAGTCCGTCAGTTAGAGTATTGAAAAATAATGGACACGTATTTTTTGTTTTTGTAAATCAATAAATATTGACAAAGATAAAACGCATCGAAACTCGGGAGCGGGGGCTGGTGACGTCACGACTCACAAAAAAAAATATGCGAAGGTGTGACGTATTGAGAATTTTAATAGCGTCGTCAATTTTGGTTCCCGTAACAATAGAAAAAACACGGGTCAAATATTTTTTGATAATCTAACTGACGGACTTATTAGTTTTTTTCAGGACACAAGCCTATTAAAAGGGCTCCGCTTGGAGTTTCCTTGCGTGAATCAGGAATAATGATATTCGCAAAAGAACAAAGGTTACCAACATAGCCCGAAGCATCGTCAAACTAAAGTGACATTGGGCAGGGCAGGGCACATTACTCGCAGAATAGATGGTGGATGGGGCTAAAAGGTTCAGAATGTGACTGCGTTCAGAAAGAAGCAGCATTGGTAGGGATCCTACAAGATTGACCGGCATTTACCAGGTCATCGGGACCTTGTAAACGCCGTGAGAATCCATCAGATGGGAGACTGTCAAACCTGTAAATGTGGCGAAAGTTTGGGGAGGCCTGTGTCCATCAGTAAATGTTTTTCTGATGATATTGATTATGATGATTTCTTCTTAAGGGATTGTAAAAACGTTTTAAGAATCTGATATATCTTCCTTCACATACCCTTCGGTGGAGATTTCTAATTAATGAATATGTATTTATCATTCATAATACAATACATAATTTATGATACTTGTATCAAAATCCTCCCAAAACTTCTCTTTTCCCCTTTCATCACATCCTACTTGCGGTGCATACGCACTAACTATATTAAGCATCACACTGTCCATCATAACTTTCACAACTATCAATCTATCATTAATCATTTTTACCTCCATCACACTTTCTTTCAATTTATCATCTAATACAATTCCCACGCCATTTCTTTTACCATCACTTCCACAATAGAAAAACTTGTATCCTTCCCCAATTTCCCTCGCCTCTGTTCCCAGTTCCCTTCCACTTAGTTTCCTGCTAACACTCTACATTTATTCATCTTCGTTTTTAATACGTTATGTAAATTACCTATCTACAGTAATAGTTACTTGCCTGACTCAACGAACATACAATACTCTGTCTGTATCACAATAACTTCCTCAAGAAATGGAGATGTACCCCGGAGCTATCAAGGCTGAGATGATTTTTAATGGCGAGCAAAGTCGCAAGCTACTTCAAGTTCTCGACAGTACTGCGTTTGGCAAGTTCTTGTTTTGGATGGATGACACTTCTTTGCCAAGTCACTTAGACAGTTCTGCGATAAAAAGTTTTTGTATTTGAGGTTGTCAGGGTGATCCCAGCCAACTTTTGAATAAGTCAGTGAACTCCATTTTCCTCATAGAGCTAAATAACACTGTGGTACGATATTGTTGGCCGTAAGAACCCACAAAAACTGGCTACTAATCATACCTTGAAATGGATCCTTTCAGTTGTTTTCCAACGTTAACTTTATACGTATACTTAAATAGCTAGAACCCGTGCATTTCAGGATCAAAGTAGACAATGGCACCTATCGATAGTATATATTAGACTTTTATCAATACATAATATCATAATGTTTCTTTATTATTTGTTTTTTATAACGATGACAGAAATACAATATCTGTGAACATTTAAACTATCTAACTATCACAGTTCATGAGATACAGCCTGGTTGCAGACGGACGGACAGCGGAGTCTTAGTAATAGGGTCCCGTTTTACCCTTTGGTTACGGAACTCTAAAAACGAAATTTGATCAGAACTACCAGAAATCACAAATGCCTTTAAAACAAACAAAATCTTATTAATAGTATTAGTTTAGATTTTGATGATCAGTACAATAATGTTGTATCATCTTTAAAAACAATAAATTTTGATACCAATTTAACAAGTCTGGTTACGATTTCGCAAACAAATTCCTCTTTGGATTAAATTCGACAAAAATTTACAATATATACCCAACGTTTTGTCTGTTTGAGGGATCAAAATAAATCCAAACGTTTCAGTAAATTAATTCAACCAGCTTTAAAGCTATCATCTGCCTAGCTTTTCCCCAACTATATTGGGGTTGGCTGCCAGTCAAACCGGATTCAGCTGAATGTATGAATGCATGTATGTAGCAGCTGTATGTATATATGTAGCATGCCTGGTAGGTACCATGGAGCGGCTGCCTACCAGGGGGGCTGAAAGGCCAATTTAGCAGAATCAGAAAGCAAATCACGATACCCGTCACTGTCAAATTTTCTAATGCGTTAGCGATAAATATAAAAATGAAATTTAACAGATTGTTGTGTGGTTAATATTATGATTCTAATATGATTCTCCTAAAGTGACCTTTTTAGTTTCCCAGACCTCCACAACCCATTAAATGGGTAACATAAGCTTCAAAGCTAAACCATAAAATAAATAATAAATCCCAACTAATAAAACGAGAGCCATTTGTTTGTCCCACTTTCGCGCCTCAACTCCTGAGTCAATCGGCGTGAAAATGTAATGGATTGAAATAACACACAGATAGCACAGATAGACAGACGTCTGACTTATTATGCCTTTTATCTCTGCTTAATGAATAATATAATTAGAATCACGAGAAAGCTGAGAATGTTTTATCTACAGTAGTTTTCCAACGTTTTTTATATTTTCCACTGTAAAAATGCTCATAATGATGAGTACAATGATCCCTTATAAGGTTTTATTCCTTTAAGAGGCCTTTGATCTGTCACACTTTGTATAAAGAGGTAAAAATTTTTGTCTTTTCGTAAAACTTGTAACCTGTCAACACCCAATATGTAAGGCCAATATTGTAGCCAAATTACGTCATCATCTGCCTAGCCTTTCCCCAACTACATAGCCGACCCTACGGCTTCCAGTCAAACCGGATTCAGCTGAATACCAGTTTTTTACGTGGAGCGCGGCGGCTACCTACCAGGCCTTCAAAACCCATTAACTGGGTAACACGGTACTCCTTGGCAAGACTGGTGTCAGATTTTCTGGCTTCTGACTATCCGTAACGACTGTCAAAGATCTCCAAATGACAGCCGAGACCAACAGCTTAACGTGCTTTCCGAGGCACGGAGGAAACTCGGTATGTTAAGATGGTCACCCATCCACAGACCAACCTCGGCAAGCGTTGCTTAACCATGAAGATCGACCTGTGCGGCTGTTATAATTTAGCCACAAGCTCCCTTAAATTGGAGCCAAATTAAGTATTGTCTTACTATTTAATTGTTCTTCAAGTTGCGGGCGCTGACAGACGAAGTAATCTCTGAGCAACCAATCAGATGTCTTATTCAAAAACACCTCATATTTATTTACATTTCTCGTCTTTCATAATGCGCACAGCAAAGGAGTGGAACTTTGTGCCTGCGTCTGTGTTTCCGAACGCTTACAACCCTAATATTTTCAAAGTAAGAGTAAACAGGCTACTTCTGGGTAAACTCGCTCCATCGTAGACTTTGTCTCTGTCATCTCTGATGTAGACTAGAGTCAAGCAACCAATCTCAAATAATAATTAAAAAAAAAAAGTTGTAACTGAGATGCGAATGTGGCCTTTGCCTAAAAACGAAAGTTCTTTTGGTGATAAAAATCTTTATTAAATCACCGATTCGATGAGTGCCTTAGGCGTTTATTTATTCCGATAAAATTCACGGTTGCCGTGGAATAAGCTATGGAAATGAAACCACAAAAAGAGCTAGCAAAACAAAAACGTGAGGCATATAATATAGCCCTAGTTTGTGTCCATATCTAAAATAAGACCATTTCGTACTATAACTATAAAAAAACACATTTGTTGTATCCGAGCCCCCTAATTATTTATTTTATTCTGTTTTTAGTATTTGTTGTTATAACATATAACAACAGAAATACATCTGTGAAAATTTCAACTGTCTAACTATCACGGTCATGAGATACAGCCTGGTAACTGACGGACGAACAGCGGAGTCTTAGTAATAGGGTCCCGTTTTACCTTTGGGTATGGAACCCTGAAAGCCTTTACACAAATGAAGCCGTATTTGCCCAGTGCCTATATTGAACAAGCATTTTGAAAAGAGCGTATTCTGTGACACTCTTGTATGATCTTTGACGAATTTTTGCGATTACAATGTTTTGACATACATAAACGCACGCCTTTTTGTCTTCGGGGTAAGCAGACACTACAGAACTACTCCTGCTACGATACTACGATTTTTTTATTATTTCTAAAACGTCTAAAAAGGCCAATTTAGCAGATTCAGAAAGCACATCACTGTATTTTTGTATGTATTTTTTTCTTATCAACCCTTAAACTCAATACCAGATTAATTAGATAAGATTTTGAATATGATTCTGCTAAAGAGGCCTTTATAGACCCTCAGTTCACTTAATGCCATGATGATTCCGCTGTGAAAAAGAGAACGTTCTTACGCGTCCATGGGCTCTAGAATATTGACGTTCTGTGAGCGTGGCAATGGTGATTGTCAAAACGTCAACGATATAGTATGGGGTTGACAAATGCAGGCGAAATGTCTCGTGGCCATATGTTTTAGCATTTTGACAGTCGCATTTGTAGATACAATGGGACTTTGTCTAGAGAGTCTGTATAGCTCCCTCTCTCGTTCTCTCTATTATTTTGGAACCAAGATGACTTTAAGACGTCATAGTGTATAGCTTTTTTTTTTAAAGAATGGGAAATCAAATGACTTTTTCCGCTCTGGGCGAAGCAGAAGGGAGTGTCGACTTTTACTGACTTAAACTGATCCGTGTTCCATCTGGTGGCCTTTGCGTTCCAGGGCCGCGGTGACTCTTTCGAACAAATTCCGCCACCTGGGCAGGCACTGACCCTAGCGGGCCCCATCTACTATAGTGAATAAAAAAAAATTCATAATAAGTAAGTCCATAACATTGTTACAATCTCCAATTTGTTTATCAAAAGTTTTTCTATCAGTCAAAGTTCTCCTTAAGCTATTTTTTACAAGTGCTTATTAAACTTTATAATTGAAATCTTAAACTTTTAAATGTTTAATTTAGTTACTATTTATTTTCTCGGGTAAACACTTGACTTGATTTAATGACAAACTAAGTATACAAAAATTAAGTAAATTCATTTAGTGAGGTATATATATAATTTACACCCATTGCATAATAATCATAAAAATAAGCAATAATTTAAACATATATAATATCAGATAATTAAAATCACACTTATAAATGAAATTTAAATTTACAAATTCAATTTAAACTAATAAATTCAAGTTTA
Organism: Ceramica pisi; assembly: GCA_963859965.1. NCBI lineage: Eukaryota > Metazoa > Arthropoda > Insecta > Lepidoptera > Noctuidae > Ceramica > Ceramica pisi. The sequence continues at coordinate 9,890,693 of OY982549.1, read as the reverse complement.
ATTAATTAATAAATATTTATCTAAATAAATTAAATTAAATACCAAATCACACACAATAATTTAACTTGCTAGTTAGTGGAGATGAACTTGATTCAAGAGCCCATTGCCCATTTCGGGTTTGCTCTTGACTCAAGTCTAGGTCAGAGATGATAGAGACAAAGGTTAAGGTTGTTTTTCTTATTCCCCCTTTGTTCTAATCGGTTTAATTTTTTGCATAATCCCAGACATGTGAATCGTTTCTCCTGGATTTGTCGAACTTCATTGATGTAGCATTTTTCTGGTGGTCGCCATTATTGACTCTCAGGAATTGCTGTGGTTGGGAATAATATAGCAGTCCAAAAAATACAGTAGATAACTAACTAGCTCTGCCTCGCAGTTTTACTAACTCCACCAACCGAAGTCGACTTCCTTTTCGCTAAGCGCTCTTAAATGTTTTCTCGGCTCTTAAAAGTCGTTATGGTATTTGATGTTTATGTAGCCATGAAATACAAAAATATTTTGCCAAATCCGAATGGTATGAGATCACAGCGATCAAGCAAAAAAAAACCAAACTCATTACTATTCGTCCTTATTATTTCTCTGAACATTTAAATTTTACCCTGAAAAAGAGTATTTAAAGAATCAGAGACTCGGAAGATATTAGGTATAATATCTTCCGAGTCTCTGAATGAATCCCTCACTGAATTATAATCAGTGGTTCGAGCTGCCTCATTTAGAACAGCTCAATATATTCTTACTAGCTATCTCGGCAAAACAAAATAATAAATAGCCTACGACCTTTTCTGAGAACTACAGAAAATACAAAAAAAAAACATAAAAATCGGTCAAGCCGTGTCGGAAAAGTTCGATAACAAACACCGTGACACGAGATTTTTTTATATTCTTATAAGTACATAAATGAGCGCTTATTTTGAAAATAGTATTTTCTCCATTTCCGAAACGACAATATATTTTTGAGCATCTGTTTTCATTAAGGGTAATAACAAGTTTTGGTGCTAAAATAAAATCTATCTCGAAGTTTTTCACCAAAAATATCCTGAAACAATGATTTCGCTATGATTTTTATTATGTTTTACACTATGAAGGTGGCATCGCAACCCTGTTACCTACTGCTACTGAGCCAATACCGTCTGTCTGTATGCCACTAGGTTGTATTTTCATAACCATATTATTCGGTAATCTACGTAACAACTCATACAAACACCAAGTTTCAAGTTTGTAGTCACCAAAATAAAAACTTTAAAGTTAGAGTAAACAGGCTCCTTCTGGGTAAACTCGCTCCATCATAGACTTTGTCTCTGTCATTTCTGACCAAGACTAAGGTCAAAAGCAAACACATCACAAATAAAAAAAATAAAAAACTCCACCATACATTTTTGATCGATAGATACACTAAGTAAATAAAAAAACTAATTCAAAAAGCATTCACTTTACTCCAGCAAGTAGTTGAAACGGATCTTAACATCTCGCGCCATTATAAGCCGAAGTCGTCGGAAGTCGCCCCGGGCGGTCGGACTGGCCCGAAGGGGCGGAACACTCTAGTAGGTGCTAACTCTGACAGCCCGTGGTGAAAGAAAAGTTTACTTAAAAACTTTCAAGACGGTTGGTTCGCTGGTAACATAAATGCTTCTTATAACGACGGATCGCAGACACTGAGTAAAATGAAGAAGCGTTATTTATGGTGAAATTAAAATTATTATAAAAAACTACAAGTAGCAATGGACTGATCGAAGAACTAGTTGGATGGATGAATATAATGTGCACGAACTCGCCCCTATTACAGAACCCCTGTCAACGTCCTTAGGGCTCTATCGGGACGAAGTTATATTGTCTTACTATTGTTCTTTTGATTTGCGGACGGTAACATTACAATAACTGGCAAAATATGGGTGTATAAATAGGACCTCTGCCAAATGCTTTTAGGTATACATGTGAGTTTTTTTTTTATTTGTTTTTTTTTTAAATCGTTGCCCCACACTAGGATTTTCAGCTGTATCGTGGGTGCGTTCACAAACATACAATATCACATACACAAACAGCTAAACCCAGAACAACTATCTATAGCCATACAAATATTTGTTCCGTGCGGGAATCGAACCCGCGACACGCAGCGCAGCAGTCAATCGCTCAACCATTGCGCCAACCGCGTCGTCAAAAGATGATGTTATCTCATGATTGAAAAACTTGAACAAACATTAGAAAGCTTTTAGAGCGTTGTATAATATCCTACAAAGGTACCAATTTACTTTGATAAACTACGTGTAAAATAACAGACGCGAAACTGCATATCCAAAACAACGGGGCGCTCCAAAACTAATTTAAGCTCGACGCAGACAGCCTAAACGCCTCCTGGCTCAAATAGGATTAGGCCGGACTTGTCTGCCGCCGGCTAGGGTTCCCGCAGTCGGAATGTATACGGTCTAGAAATTGAGAGGAAATTGCGCACGACTGCTACAGTTATCACTACATATTATAAAGCAAAGTGCTCCGCCACGTCTGTCTGTCTGTTCGCGATGAACTCAAAAACCAATGCACCGATTTTCATGCTGTTTTCACCAATGGATAGAGTGGTTTTATGAGGAAGGTTTTAGTATATAATTTGTCAAGCGGGTGAAGCCGCGGGCATCAGCTAAGTTTGTTTGTTTGGTTGAATGCGCTAATCTCAGGAACTACTGGTCCGATTTGAAAAATTCTTTCAGTGTTAGAAAGCCCATTACTCGAGGAAGACTTACTTGGCAGGATATCATCACGCTAAGACAAATGGGAGCGGAGCATTCATGGAAAATGTGACGCAGACGAAGTTGCGCGGGTCAGCTAGTCTGTTATACTTTTTGTAAACGTCATAATAATAATATGCTCAGGACAAACTTTTGCAAAAAAAAAAACAACGGGTTGCACTCTGGGAGTGCCCGTAGAAGTAAAAACTTGAACATTAACGTTGTGCATTTCTGAATCATCCGTCTTACGAATTTTCGATCAGGTCACGCGAGTTTAACATTTTAAACCCATCCCAAGAAAAGTACTAACGCCGCTTTTGGTCACGTGCCCTGACGCGAGTTCGTCTTACGAATTTTCGATCAGGTGACGTGTCCTGACGCGATATTAACATTTTAAAACCATCCCAAGAAAAGTGCTTAACGCCGCTAAAGAAGTTTTCACTTCAACAAGCGTGCAATATTATCGTACAAGGCAATCAAACACAAGATGATTGTCACAGCACACACTGCAGTTCCCAGCAAATATATTTCTACTAGCTGACCCGCGTAACTTCGTCTTCATCACATTTTCCATGAATGCTCCGCTCCTATTTGCCTTAGCGTGATGATATATAGCCTATAGCCTTCCTCGATAAATGGGCTATCTAACACTGAAAGAATTTTTCAAATCGGACCAGTAGTTCCTGATATTAGCGCGTTCAACCAAACAAACAAACAAACTCTTCTGCTTTATAATATTAGTATAGATATAGATTTTCCTGTCTCCCAATTTTACACACGACCACTCAAAGCCACATTTGTGCCAATACAAACGAAATTCCTCCCTCACTGTTAAGGAAACTGGAGAACGATGGCAAATTGAGATCGTCGCGGACAATTCCTTGCACATTCCGATGTAAGGACAACTATTTGAGGAAAGTGCTCGCGGGGTGGATGGGACTCGGATTTCCTGTTCGGACACTCTGTTATCGATTTTTAAATTGTTATTTAAGTAATGGACTGTGTCATTTGTGAACTAAAAGTACGATGAAATTTATAAATGGCCGCGACATCGTACACGCAAATTCCGTTTTTTTCCGTTCCTGAAGGAATCTCGGGAAATCCTCTCTAAATGCTACCTACGCTATTCAAGCCAAATTTCAGCGTTCTACGACCAGTAGTTTCAGTGGTGTGTTGTCTGTCAGTCACTGAGTCATTAAATCAATCAGTAACGGAAGAACTTCATGTATATTGATAAACGATATTTATTTTTAAATAGGTTGAAAACATTTATGCAAGTCTTTTAGACTTCTTTATTTATTTTTATATTGTCAAATTTAAATGAATACGACCGGTGTGTGCGTGATGAATGTGGCCTAGCTGACTATTAATAACTTTGGTCTCTGAGTTTCCAAACAAACTAAGAGACCAAGTTTCCTTAAATATTAAAATGGTCAACTCGTGAGAATTAAAATCAAAGTAAAACTGTATTAAAATTCAAAGCTGCATTTTAAATAACCAGGCTATTATTAGTAGAACCAATAGCGACACTAATTCTAAATAATCAAATTAAATAACTATTACATAATATTTGGGCTACTTTGAACACTAAAATTCGAATTACACTTTGAAGCCAATTTGTACCGCAAACCGCTAATCTAGCTCTCTATCAAAATTAGCTAACGTGCTGGCATTCAAAGCATTCTGTAGAACTAATTCAACTAATTGCTAAATTCAATCAATCGTTCCTCGTCAAACCAGCGTGCCAAATCGCTAATCTAAATGTTATTCAAATAATTATTTCGGTTTAAATAGATAACAATCCGGCTCGAAGGACTCTCGAATTGAATGGAGATAAAAATGATAGTTCATGATTGTCACTGGTACAATTTTACTTGGAGAACTTGAGCGATTTGATACATGTATTGATGATTTGATTTATTAAATGATGATTACACCCGACTAAAGCTGATTGTTTACTTACTTCTTCTTTTTTGAGTCGATGGTGACACTTAATAATGATGCCCAACGATTGCTCTATGCTTATAATTATGCACGTAGTTCATATCTTATATTTTGGATAAAATCAATTAGTACTTGAAACTTCGGTTGGATCATTGATGGCCTTTACCATGATATTCATGTCCTCATCTATACATATTTATACTAATATTATAAAGAGGTCACATTTGTTAGTAAGTTTGTATGTAGGGGTAATCTCAGGAACTACTGGTCCGATTTGAAAAATTCTTTCAGTGTTAGGTAGCCCATTTATCGAGGATATCATCACGCCTAAAAGGAGGCGAGCATTAATGGAAAATGTGATGCAGACGAAATTGCGTGGGTCAGCTAGTCTATATAATAATATTAAAAAGTTGAAGTGTTTGATCGCGCTAATCTCAGGAAACATTGGTGTAAATTGAAAAAATAATTTTAGTGTTGGATGACTCGTTTATTAAAGAAGGCTATATAAAATCGCGCTACGACCAATAGGAGCGGAGCATTAATGAAGAATGTGACGCAGTCAAAATTGCGTGCAACCTTGAACCTAATGCTTTACTGTTAAAGTTCAAAATCTATTAAACAAAATTGACACATTGTTGTAGCTTTATGTGCTAGCGTCTGTACATCCATATAACACAATTAGAATCTGATGGTGACGTCACTTCAATAGGTCTAGTCCGACTGAATCGTGTAGTGTGTACCAAATCCGCGTCTATTGAACCCTTGTCTGATGTCACTGCTCTCCCTCTCATTCGCAATAATACAAGGCTTCCAGCGGTTTCTTTTATTAGGCTTGCTTTGATTTAGAGGCCAGTGCCTTATGAGATTGACGGATTTTTGGGATTCGTGAAAAGGAGCGCTTAAGTAGATGAGTTGAGTAGGACCTATGAGTGAAGTCATTCAGCTATTTAAGCTTTGATTGAAGCGATAATTATTAGCTGTCATGTCATCTTGTTTATTTGATTTGACAGCTCACTTGTCGTTCACTTTGCCTAAGTTTTCACTTCTAGGAGTGATTAAGAAACCACCACAGATATCACATAATCCATAGTTCCACACACAATTACTATTAGACCACTGCAAGTAGGTACCTTATTATTTAAATCATAAGGGAGTTTTCTCCTCTGCCTCTGAATTTGAAAACCTCCGATTTTTATCGGAGTAGTTGGCGTAAAACACGCTATATCTGGTGAGTAAAGTTGTTTATAAAGTGTTTCAAACAGATTTTCTGAATAAAGTAATAAACATTATTTATCAATTCACTATGGCCGTGTCCGTGCAATATAACTACAAAGTAATACAGCATGTCGAGAATCGCAGGGCGATTCTCGGCCACCGAAGGCGCAGGCCTGCGGATCGCGAGAGTCGGGCAGCGCCATTCACTCAGAACTAGGCCCGGGTCGATGGCGCGTTGTATTCCACGTGCGCCTCAAAAAGATGTCAGCATAGTACACGGGACCCGCTAGGGTCAGTAAATGCCATGGGGTTGCGGAATTTGTTCGAAAGAGTCACCGCGGCCCTGGAACGCAAAGGGCACTATGAGGAACATGGATGGGTTTTAGTCAGTAAGAGTCTGACACTCCCGTCTGCTCCGCCCAGAGCTGAAGGAGTCATTTGATGATATCCCATACAAAGAAAAATTTAAAAAACATAGTAATACAGCATCAGATGAAGTTATAAGCATAGCTTGAAAGGTTACGTACTTATCTAATCTCAACGACAAACAAAACTTATCAAGAAAAACTTCCACACGACTTAATCCGCAGACTCTTTTCACAAAGAAACGTCACACCACACAAAGGAACAATGTGGCCTGAACACACCTTTTATTTTTATTTTCTACATTATCACCGATAACAAATACCTCTATATATCTCAGCTATATTTTATCGCCATCTTCTTTTTAGGGTTCTACTACTATGGAACCGTCTCCCCGAGCGAGAGAATCGCGGCGTTTTTAGGGTTCCGTAGCCAAATTACCGGATAAACGCAACCCTTATAGATTCGTCATGTCTGTCTGTCTGTCTTTCTGTCCAGAAAAGTGGCTGTGACATAAAGACGTATGTCACAGCCACTTTTCTCCGAAACTAGATGTATTCTGTAAACCGAATTAAGTTTTTTACACAAAATAAAATAAAAAGCAATAAATTTTGGGGGTCCCCATACTTAGAACTGAAACTCAATTTTTTTTTTCATTAATCCCAAACGTGTGGGTTACCTATGGATAGTTCTTCAAAAATGATATTGAAGTTTCTAAAATCTGAAGTTTGCGCGAGAGGCACTTCCGAAGTGGTAAAAGTTTTATCATTAAATATATGATGTATATTACCATGTAAACTACCAGCGAAAATTGGTTTGAACAAGATCTAGTAAGTAGTTTTTTTAATACGTCACAAATCGTAAATCGCAACTTTTGCTTATAATATAAAACCTACAGGTTTGTACGGAACCCTCGGGGTGTGCGAGTCCGAGTCGCACTTGGCCTGTTTTTTCATACATCGAATCGCCGCGATAATATCACCGTGTGGAGACACGTTCATAGAGTTGGTATAGAACTACGTGGCATGGACGATAATATCGCCGCTCGGACCCATTAATGACTTCGTTAAACTCGCAAGCACAAACTGCATACATAAATGCTCTTTATCATCCACCACATGAAGTATCATGAAATCTATTCATCTTATGAAAGTCAGTTCAACATTTATTCGTGACTGAAATTGTTCTGAATATTAAATTTTTGTTCTGAATATATAACAAAGTCATTAAGGCTGTAGCCTGAGCTGTCCGTTCGTCAGTCCATCTGTTCCTCTGTCCGTCCGCTCGACTATCTGTCAAAGGGCTGTATCTCAAGACGCGTTATAGATAGACAGTTGAAATTCACAGTGTATATTTCTATTGTCGCTAAAACAACAAATAATAAAAGTTTTAATCAAATTGTTATAGGAAAACGTGGTTTTTTTTTTCAGTTTATGGTATGGAACCCTTTGAGTCAGAGTCTGACTCGCACTTGGCAATTTTTTTTATAAAAGTTCTATAGCTCGGAAGTAATTTACGGGTTATACGAACCAGAAATAAAAATATGTCTTTGGAAAAGTAACTTTGGCACTTTATTGTTGAAAAGATATTATTGGCATTGCCTACTGTGAGCCACAAAAAGTTCCAGACATTTATTTATAATATTTATTTAATTAAGGAGTTTAGAAAGATTTTTGTCGATTTTATGATATGGAAACCTTTGTCAATTTTGTTTTGGGGTAACAGCAATAATATGTTTGGATTTATAATTATTTTCTTTGACAGAAACAACTGTATTTTAAATCAAGTCATATTCCCATGTACCGAAGGCAAAAGATCGCGCGGTCGTTCACCAACAAGATGGAGCGATCAAGTGAAGAAGTCGTCGACCTCTAAATTCTACTCAATTGTAAGAGACGCGCTGGACAGACACCGGTGGAGGCATATCATCCACTCCAGATGCAACCCTGATGCTGACCACGATCCTCAGACATGAGGGACCGACTCCAGAGAGAGATTCCCATGTTCATATTTCAAAATATTACGCGCTTTTACAACCCGACAAAGCCTCCAATTGATATATAATCCCCGGTTCGATTGGCAAATTAGCATGGAAATGAGAACGTTGCCTCGCAAAGCGTAAATTTGCCAATTCCAACACCCCAGTGGTAAAATTCAGCAGATGTAATTCAAACGTAACGACTGTTCGTAGTAGAATAATTTAGGCAAATTGTACAACCTACATTTTAGCTGTGGATTGACATGACGAACAGTTGCAATCGAGCGGAGACCGAAATGGTTGGGGCTACGACTATGCTAATTCCACTCATTTTTAAGCAACATTCGCATCAAAATCGCAGTTTAAAAAAAATTGCTCAATGTTAGGGTTCCGTACCCAAAGGGTAAAACGGGACCCTATTACTAAGACTCCGCTGTTCGTCCGTTTGTCGCCAGGCTGTAACTCTTGAACTCTGATAATAAGACGGTTGAAATTATCACAGATGATGTATTACGGTTGCTGCTATAAGAACGGATAATAAAAAACAGAACAAAAATAAATATTTAAAGGGGCTCCCTTATGTAGAACAGACATGATTCTTTGCCGTTTTAGAGATAATGGTACGGAACCCTTCATGTGCAAGTCCGACTCGCACTTGGCCGGTTTTCATACATTTTTGATTGATTACGACTGAAATGTGAATGTGAACTAATTTGTGACCACGTTTTCTTGTTTTAAAATGCCTGCTAATTCTGGCACTGAAAAAAGCCAAAAACATGCAAGCTATTACAGACTAGCAGCTCCCTACAGCCTTAAAATGTTAATCTCCTGATTTGAATCACAAAATAATGTTTCAAAAGACACGCCTTTACCTTTTTTGAAGTTCAACTTTTTCTCAGCTCTTAAGCGGACTTTAAACTTAGTATAGCTTTTCCAGTCAGGTTTCAAGTTGTAGTGCTCAAAAAGAAAAACTGTAACTTGTTGTAGAGTTGTAAAAGTACTTGTCCCGAAAAGAAGTTGCTCGGTATGTCGGTTAGAAAAGTGATTTTAAAGGGATATGAATTTGGTGTTTCAGGACAGTGCCGACTACTGCAAGTTTTAGGGTTTTTGTTCCGACTGCCCCAGATGGAGGGTTATAGTTTTTCGAGGCATGTTTTGATACAGGATGTTGATAAGAAGAGAGTGGTCCTATTTAAGGGTGATGTTAGGTAGCTGATACACAGTTAGGAAAAATAGCAAGTAGAAATCAAACACAACAAAAAAAGAATTTTCCGATCTGAATCAGTCGTTAAGCGCGTACATATAGGTATTTCGGCGATTCATTTTTATTTATTATAGACCAAGGGGGCTAAAAAGGTCTGCGAGGATCGACCGGAGGACACGGTAGAGCACACTGTGCAGGTGTGCCCCGCTTGGGCGGCGCACCGCCGTCTCCTCGAAACGGCGATTGGCGGCGACCTCTCGCGTCCGGCCCTGGTCCAAGCCATGGTCCGGAGCGAGACGGAATGGGACGCCGTTGCCTCCTTCTGCGAAGCAGTCATGCTAGCGAAGGAGGTGGCGGAGCGGGAGAGGAGACCCTCTCGTCCCGGCCGCCGTGGTAGACGCCGCGGGCGTCGGGGGCCACCTGGTGACCTCCGGCCACCGTAGGCGCGGGCCTGTGGACGGCGAGCTATGGGTGGCTCGCCGTCCGTCCGTCTAGTGACGACAGGCCGTGTCGACGGCACGTTAGTGTTCCACGCGCGAATTAAGTAAGCGACAACGGAAGTGTTAAAAAATAACTTTATTCCGACAGAGTTACAGCGAAACAGTAATTGAATTCATCTAACAAGATATTGATCTTATATACTAGCTTAATTGCTAACGTAGTACATCCACAGCGTGATCAGATTGACGCATGTTCTAGATAATTATAAATGCTGATCGCGCAGTGGGGAAATTGAGAAATAATAATCTAGTAAATACTTATTGTCTGACAAAGCTAATATTGGTAGGTTGGGGTTCCTTAACTCCTCCCTCCCTAAGAGAGAAATTATCCGAAGGTGTCGCAGACGGTTTCGGAGAATTTCGACAAAAGTTTATGAACTGAAATTTATACATTATAAAGATAACTATTGCTATTACAATAACCACATACTCTAAGATGGTCCATATACTAATTTCTATTGTCACTGTTTGTGTCGTATCGTCTATTTCACTAAATTTTGCACTTTGTAACACTTCTTTCACATCACTGAAGTCCACATTTCTTAGATCCACTTTCTTTGATCTTCTCTGGATGTCCTGTTGTAGGTCTGGCATCTGGATCAATGGCAGCTGGAGACTGGAAACTGTAGTGTTTGTGGTGGCGGCAATGATGACTTCGCCTATTTGTGTCTCGCATTGTTGGCCAGGTGTCACGATGTAGGTCCCAAGGATAGTGTACTTCAGGATTTCTGTATTGCAATTCTCGGTGATGATGAGATTTTCCTCTGAGTAAACCAACCATTGGTTGTCGGTTATTTTCTGTATCTTAGTTTTTTCTATTTCAATATGGTTCTGTATGCAGTTTTTGTAGTTGTTCTTCATCAGCATTATTTGTTCAATGCAGGTCTCGGTTGGAAACTGGGCTAAATTAGTTTCAGCGCAAAGGAATTTTCCATTTTCAATCTCAGTACATGGGCTTACCACGGGCATGTATTTCAATCTATTCACCATCAGGTAAGGATATTTGGGTATTATTGTAAAGGTATTTGGAGAATGGAATATAGGGATGGGTATAACCTTGTAATAATTATATGTTTCGTTATTTATTAGGGGAACTTCTAAAACAAAAACTAACTTGTTGTTATTTATATATGATTTAAGTATGATATTACGTTCTAATTTTATTAAATTATGTTTGTTTACTGGGTATATTGTTCTAGCATGTTTAGCAATGACTTCTAACGTATTATATAATTCTGTACTATTTATAATGGATTGGTGCAATGTATTCAGTTTGCTAAAGGCTATTGCCGTTTCAATCTCTTGTATGTTTTCGTAACAGGTTCGAAAGTTATTTAAAATTTGATACATAGTATTTAATATTTGGAAAAGTTTGTTAAACCTGAACTCATGTTCAACTAATTTTTCCATTTCATTGGTATGTAAACCCAAGTTTTTAATATTTGAATTTATTATTTCAGAGTCATTTACTAATTTATCAAAAGCTTTTTGCATTGATGATACTTTACGTTCGACCACATGCTCTTTGTTCTGTATCATTTGGATTTCTCTATCATATTTAATTGCATCGTCTTCATCCAAATTTCCTGTGATAGCTTTTACAAGTGAGCCTAATGGATTAAACAAAGCTCTTTTGTTTCTATGATGGAAAGGTAAGATTTGAAAAAATCTATCCTTAGTTAGTTTAATAAGATATTCTATTTGGCTTTCTATTCCTATAGTTTCGTTACTAAGACTATTTTCCTTAATTTTAATTTTCAAGTTAATAAAATCCCGAATATTATTATCTATTTGTAAGTGTAATGATTCTAAATCTACAATTTTGTATATTGTCCAATAACTATTCCTCTTCACTGCTACTCCCCGCTTTATCGCTGCTATCCCCGGATTCTGACCGAGGTTTTGGAGGTCCAGCGTGAGTGTTGGCACCACTAGCACCAGAAGTACCAGGCACGATCTGTGGAGGACGTTTTACATTTTTTAAGGCTACTCTAGTTTTCCTTTTCTTTACTTCTACTGGGACTATATTTCTTTCAACTTCACCTATTACTTTCGCTTTTTCATATCGAGGTTTTTCTTTAGCTTTTCTAATCCTAGTGTCTTTCATCGGTTCGAGTATCGGTGTCGTTTCGCCACCTTTTTTATTAATTATTTTAATTTTATCGGATTCTAATTTTTCTGTTATGAATTCATAGAGTATTTTAAGGCGTTTTCTATGATCTAACAATAATTTCTGAGTTAAGTTCTTCTCTCTATCCACGTTAAATACATTTTCGGAATAAGTGTGACCAAATACTAGTTCAAAAGGCGTAAAATCTGTTGCTGAATGTATGGTGTTGTTATAAGCCATGATGGCATAAGTCATAACTGATGCTGCATCTAAATCGCTTTTATCGTATTTTGCTATACGATAAATCTCAATAATGGTAGAATGAAACCTTTCTACTATTGCCATTGAACTGGGATTATTTGGCGTCCCAATATGAAGTTCAATTTTGTAAAAGCTTAACATTTCTTTAATCAAAGTATTGTTGAATTCTGTACCGGAATCGCAACTAATTTTCCTAGGCAGACCATACCTGCTGAAATATTTAATCAATGCCCTAACTATCTCTGGTGTACTCCTATTCGGTACCTCTATGGCTTGTGCTATCTTACTAAATGCATCCACTATAGTTAAATAATATTTCCCTTCAATATATAATAAATCCATAAAAGCTTCCTGAAAAGGGGCATCCTGGGTTTGCGTTAACTGAATGTGGGGTTTAATCGGCTTTCTATCATATTTCATGCGTTTACATGTTTCGCAAGCATTTATGATTGCCGTGACTGTCTCTTTCATGTTTGCCCACCAATAATGTCTTTTAAGTTTGGTTAAAGTTTCTTTAATACCTCTATGACATGTTTTCCCGTCGTGGTATTTTAAAATAACTTCTTTTTGATCTTCTTCAGATCCTGTCAAATTTATAACTCTTTCTGTACACTCGGTTAACTTAAGTGAATCCTTTTTAAATAACTTAATTACCATGTTTGAAAAAGTTTTTCTAAAAGATGGGTGTTCGAAGTATATAAAGTACTTATGTTTTGGATCAATATACTCTTTCAAAAAGTCTTTAACTAATATATCGTTATTTGTCGGTAAGTGAACTTCGAGAATTTTTTGTTTATTATTTGAAATATCTTTTACGTCTAATTTATTTTTAAACCATGAATGAATTAAAATCTGTTTTGGTTTAGTATCGACAGCTTCGTTTAAACTAGGAATGCCTTCGTGTTCTCTATTTGAAACTGAGTTGGCAGTGACCCCATCATCAGAATCCGAAAGTTCTATCGTTTCTATTGGAGTTTCGGGGTCTTGCAATTCGCTTTCTATAATTTTTTGTATACGTTCCTGCCTATCTCCTATATTTACGAATATTTAATCTAAATCGTCGTCAATTGCATTAATCTTAATCCTAGATAAAGCATCTGCATTCGTGTTTTGAGGGCCTTTCTTATATTTTATTTCGAAATCGTACTCTTCTAACCTTAACCGCCATCGCGTGAGTTTACTATTGGGCTCTTTCAATGAATACAGCCAAGCTAATGGTCTATGGTCTGTAAATATGGTAAACTTATTACCATACAAATACGGTCGAAAGTGCTTAACTGCCCATATTATGGCTAAAAGTTCCTTCTCGATAGTGCTATATTTTACTTCTGTGTCACTCAAGGTTCTACTAGCATAGGCTACAGGCTTATCTGAGCCTATCGTTCCTTGTGACAATACAGCCCCAATCGCAAAATTGGATGCATCCGTGGTTAAAATAAAAGTTTTACTAAAGTCAGGAAATTGTAACAAAGGTGCATTTGTTAAAAGCTTTTTACATGTCTCAAAACATTCTTTATATTCCCCATTAATTACAATTTTGCGACCTTTCTTTAAACAAGCTGTTAATGGTCTAGTTATTTTGGCAAAATCTTTGATAAATTTCCTATAATAACCGATTAGTCCTAAAAAGCTTTTAATCTGTGTAACCGTTTCCGGTATAGGATACCTAAGAATAGCGTCTATTTTATCATTATTTGGTTTCAAACCTTCACTTGTAATAGTATGCCCTAGGTAGAGTACTTCCTTTCTAAGAAAGTGAGACTTATCTAATTGAACTTTTAAATTTGTTTGACGGAAGCGGTCAAAAACTGCCCTAAGTTTTTCTACATGTTCAGGCAAGCTTTTAGAAAAAATAATGACGTCATCGAGATATACTAAGCAATGTAAGCCTTGAAGGCCTCGTAAGACGTTATCCATCGCTCGCTGAAAAGTTGCGGGTGCGGTCTTTAACCCAAACGGCATTCTGTTAAATTCATAATGACCTGAAGGTGTGCTAAACGCAGTTTTAGCTCTATCTTCCTCCTGAACCTCTAATTGATGGTACCCGCTAGCTAAATCGAGGGTCGTAAAGTATGTACTATTACCTAGCATGTCGAATAAATCGTTAATGTTGGGCAAAGGGTATTTATCATCAATTGTGATTTCATTGAGCCGTCTATAGTCAACTACCATCCTCCATTTTTGTTGGCCTGACGCGTCTAATTTTTTCGGCACTAAATGTACGGGAGCACTCCAGGGAGAATGAGATTCCTGGATAATGTTATCCCTTAACATTTTCTCGACTTGACTACTGATCTCTTTTGTTTGAATAGGTGGCAATCTATGTGCCTTAATGTTTATTGGGTCTTCATTTTTTGTTCTTATTCTATGTTTAACCTGATTTGTGAAGGTTAACGGAATATTTTCACAATAAAATATATCTTTGTATTCTTTACAAAGTCCCTCCATAACCGTTCGTTCTTCTGAATTCATATGATTTAACTGCAATTTGTCTAAATTCTCTGTTAGCAAGCTGTCCACTTCTATATTATTATCTATGAAATTAACACTAACAGATGGGTCCTGTATGTATGGTTCCACTTGAAAAGGTCCCGTAACTACTAATTTTCTATTTTCATGGCTATAATTCTGAATAACAGTTGTTGCATAGCCTTCAATACACGTAACTAATGCGGCGGGCATTCGAATCCCTTCCGTAAATTGCTTAAAATCTAACACAGCTTCCCCGTTCAGTAAGTTGACTGGGAGTCTTACTCTAAGTTCACTACGAGATGGTAGATTATATACCTCTCTCATAGGCGGTGAATATATGATAGGAATATCAGTATTTTTTAAATGTAATATCTGATTTTCCATATTAATCTTTGCCTGTAATTGCTTCAGCAAATTGCTACCTATTAACCCATCATACCTATCGTCGACACTATAGACATAAAACTTATGGAACTCTTGACTTCCAAAGGTAACCGGTAATGGAATAATAGCCGTTTCACTATGAACACTCGATGCGTGAGTGCTAACAACTTCGAAGGGTTCATACTGTAGATAATTTTTAAAATATTTATTCGCTATATACGGGCTTATAAACGATCTAACACTCCCCGTATCTATCATAAAAACTGCCTTTAATTCTGGTATAACTATATGTGGTAAATTTAAGCGTTTATTACAATTTATTTTTATTCGTTCTCTAGGGTAGAGGCCGTTATGCAAAAATTTCCCGCCCCGGGTTCTTCAGGAGAAAATTCTTGGCACTCATTGTACGAATAACTTGAACTCTGTTCATTATTATTAGAATTATTTATGTAATTAACACGTCGCGACCTTGCAGTACGCATGGTGACATCAGTATTCGCACCCGACGTAGATGCTTGCGCTGCAAAAGACGGCGTGCTCGGTGCATGTGCCGCGAACTGTTGGTTCGGTTGTGCAATCGGAACAAATGACCTACTTGACTGCGGTGACGCATTATTGTTGTTTGTACGATTAAAATTGTCTTGATTTCTTTGAATATTATTATGTTGTTTATAATGTCTGGGCTGATGCGAATTGTTCGGTGTAGATGTGCTGTTTGTAGCACTATTCGGTACATGTGTACTTGATATGCTATGTGAATCTTTCTTTTGATTATTAGATTCAATTGCATTTTGGTTATTAGGCAAATTGGGTCTGTTATTTCTGCTAAAATTACGTCTGTCGTTTGTTTTCGACTCATAGACTGCCTGGAAGTTTTGTTCTTCTAAAACTATTTTTAATGCATCCTCTAACGTTGTGACGTCGCGCAAACGAACTAATCTAACTAAAAATGGCGGTAAATTAAACAAGAAAGCATTCATCGCTCTGTTACTATAAATGATTTGCTTTGCCTTACGTAGAGATTCATCAATGATAGTTTCTGATATTTTAGCAAATAAAACACTTCTCAACCGCTGTATTCTATGGCAAAAATCTAAATAACTTTCACCCTTATTTATTCTACACGATTCTAATTCCATTGCTAAACAATCCTCTGTGCGTGGATCACCGAAGTGTTGGTTTAACAACTTCTTCAGCTCGTCCCACGTACCTATAGCTTCTCTTTCGCCTACCAAACTGGCTGCTTCGCCTGATAACCTACTAGTTACTACATGAAATAAATATTCATTTTGGGCTGCGGTTCCTAAGAACGTAGACAAAATGTATTCACTTTTTTTTATAAATAAAGGCAACATTCTAGTGTCGCCGCTGAATATTGGTATGATGTTAACCAATTCCTGTGGGACACGGGTTACGTTTTCCATTGTGAAAAGTTATGAAAGAAACAAACGCGGAGAGAAAAAAAAAAATCACACTAATGTGCTACTAAACTATCACTATTCTAAAATATTAGTACGTTTAAAATCTATGCAAATATTATTACGGCGTTGTCCAATCCCTAATAATACACAAACACATAGACTATTACAAGGTTGGGATATAGATGGAAGAGCTGAGAGGAAGGTGAAAAAGATTTACTCACAATTCCGCAGCTAGCTCCATGCTCCCTGAATTACTGCTGTGGCTGGTCCTCTTCCGTAACTCGAAGTGGCTCCTTAATGAATTTATTTGTTCGGCTATCTCTGCTAAACCGTAGACACGGACGTCGGCTACTCCACGTAGAATTGTATACACGGCAAACTGACTACAGAGATCCTACCGGCTGCGCCAATTAAGTAAGCGACAACGGAAGTGTTAAAAAATAACTTTATTCCGACAGAGTTACAGCGAAACAGTAATTGAATTCATCTAACAAGATATTGATCTTATATACTAGCTTAATTGCTAACGTAGTACATCCACAGCGTGATCAGATTGACGCATGTTCTAGATAATTATAAATGCTGATCGCGCAGTGGGGAAATTGAGAAATAATAATCTAGTAAATACTTATTGTCTGACAAAGCTAATATTGGTAGGTTGGGGTTCCTTAACTCGCGCCTCAAAGAGAGTCAGCAACACAGAGGGGCCCGAAAGGGCCGACGCCTGCCGGAGTCGCGGGATTATTCGCAAGAGACACCGTGGCTCCGGAACACAAAGGGCAATGAAGGAACATGGATGGGTTTTAGTCAGTAGAAGTCTGACACTCCCTCCCGCTACACCCAGAGCGGGAGGAGTCATTGGATGATTTCTCATCCCTAAAAAAAAAAAAAGGGGGCTAAAAAGGTCAGTTTTGTAGAATCAGAATATTATTCACACAAAAATCTGTCAAATTTCATTTTCAATTTTATCGCTAATAGTACAGTCATTTGGAGCGAAAAAATTAGGTTACTTGGAAAGTTTTCCGGGAGTTTTGAAAATAGGTGATTTTATAGATTTCGATGTGCTCTTTACGAATTTCAATTTGCCACTTCGTATCTTTGCCGCTCGCGCCGCCATATTGGAAAAATAGCGTCAAAAATCAGTTTTCAAAACTCCCGGAAAACTTTCCAGGTAAATTTACTAAATGATTGTACTATAACGCATTAGGTTCAAGGTTGATTGGGAAAATTTTACAGTGACGGGTAGCGTGATGTGCTTTCTGATTCTGCTAAAGTGGCCTTTTTAAACCCGCAGAAAATATTTGAGATAAGTGACTTGGCAAAGACTAACTTGCTACCATCAAGAACTACAAAAATTGTTTTCAACAAACTACCTACTATGTTTTAATGAGTATTATCTGCATTCTGCAACTGGTATGCGAAAACCATTGATATATAAAAACCTTTACATTTTTATATTATATCAATGGCGAAAACCGACTAACTTGCTGACCGTACCACATCGAGGCGCGTATTTCACGCAAATGTATGCAGCCCTGTCGCCATTTTAGCGTCGCTCGCCACAATGCCACTAACAATAGCTTTCCATGGTAATTCAACGTGATTAACATGCAGCGAGCCAATCCGGATGAAGTGCATAGCTTGTTGAAATTGCCGAGCTTTGACTTTGAAATAGGGCAATTTATATTCGAGTTTTGGATTTTTTTGTGTGGGAATAAACAAATTGTGGGTTATCGTTGTTACCGAGTGTGTTGTACATGCATTTGTGCCGGAAACCTTTCATGTGCGGTATAACATACATATGTTGAGCCGTGCAAAGTGCTTTTTATGATACTTTTATCTGCTACTACCCACGCCCGGCTTTGTATCAGCCTTCTCGTGGTCGTAACACTAAGATAGATAAACCTATTCTCAAAATCTTATTTTGATACCTAAAACTTTGCGCATTAATCTAGGGAAACTAAGAACAAACAAAAAAATCAAGAACTGTGCAGCCATGGACGGAGAGATGACGCTACATTCACTTTCACCCTTAACTCATTTCAATTGCAACTTCAAAGCTGATTTTCATGGAAAATAAAAAACGAAACTTGCTTTACTTTTAATGAAAAAAGTAATTAGAACCAGTAGCTCAGTGTTTTAACTACCTACATCTTAAATCCTAATGATTTAACTTACAAGTTGTGCGCTCTATTTAGGTTTCACTTAGTGGATTATGAGCTTAGAGTTTAGGTCGTAATATTTTACATAAATAAGAGTAGGGTCTTTAATGAATAAAAGTCAAGGAAATAAAAGCACACATTTCGATTGAAAATTAAAGAAAATCTTAGTACTTTTTGGTTCGGAAAATAAATAAAAATATGTTTGGATGACAACGAATGCGTACATTATAATTAATTTTATTTTTAATTTCGACAAAAATAAAAGTTAATCTTCATATTTTAACCCTTATTCCGAGCGACATGTGACACCGCTGGTTTTTAACGACGTAAGTTATTAGACGCACAAATTATAAATAAAACGAAATCCCTTTAAATCAACTTAATTTTGGTAACAAAAGCTTATTAGGGCTACGTATTGCTGGATTTTGTTTATTTTGGAATTTTGTATCATCATCATAATTAAGGTATTATTAGGAATACATTCATTGTGCGTACAGCTAAAGAGTGGAATACCCTGCTGGAGTCTGTGTTTCCTGATAGCTACAACCTGGGAGTATTTTAAGTCAAGAGTGAATAGATTACTTCTGGACAAGCGTGCTCCATCTTAGACCGCATCATTGCTTAACATGAGGTGAAATAGAAGCCAAACGCGTGCCTATCTATAGTAAAAAATATTTTACATTATATAGTGCACTTCTACTATTGAAAGAAAGAACGAAAGAGAGTTTATCTATGGTTTATATGACAAGTATAGTTTAAAAGTTAAAAAGTAGTCACAACCGTAGAAATCGATTATCACTCAGCAAAATGCTATCACACATGTATGAGACAAAACAAAAGCGTTGATTTTCCGCGACAGTTAAGATTTTCTACTCAGAACAGACTTCTTCCGATATTAAACTAAAAAATGATATTTTAGATCAGATAAGATGAATTAATTTAAAGAATTTATGGGAATCGGAAAATTCGGCCACAACTTAGTCAACAGGAAATGTGCCCAAAACATTGGCAACTAGTACATATTTAAAACAAAAATAACATCACCGTAAGTCTGCATTCCTTGAGAAATAAGTAAGGTTTCGGGACATACCTATAGTACCTCCACCCACTTTTTTTTTTTACTGTAAATGGGCTTGCTCTTGACTCTTTACATATTGATCTATGTCCATATAACAATAGTAATAGCGATATAAATGATAATGTTAAATGATATTTATTTTGCAAGTACCTAGGTTATAAATAACGCTTTTACACGTCAATCTTTTTTGGTCATTTTAAACTCTCTGGGCTCTGAGAAGAAACACCGAAACAAATTCAGAGGTCAAAGTCTCTTTTAAAGTCCATACAATCGTACTGGTCAAATCATATGAGAACCATGTAGGTTAATGTCGGAAGTGGTATTTTGAGGAAAATACCACATTAATTTGAGTGGACCTGTCCAGCCAGTGCAAGCATATGCCAATTATCGTGTAGCTCAAAGAACTTTAAGGAGCTCAAGAATATGAAGACAGACACAAGAAATATTATAACATTACTACAGCACGCCGGAATACTAGAGCACCGATTTACCAGTAATACTCCGACGATAAACTACATATTTTATCGTAAAGCAATATACCCGTTTAATTAACTCCTTATACTATCGTTGGAACAATAAAATAACAAAATAAAAACCATAGTGACGCTAGCCATAAGTTTGTGCCAATAAACCATAACCGCTATAAAGATCGATGGCTCATAAACACTTAACTGTGGGGTCGTAATGACCCCCGCCTGATTGCGTAACGCTGGTGGGTACAACGTGGTGGGGTCTTGATGACCCCCGCCTGACTGCGTAACGGTTGGATACAGATGTTACGGGATTGTAATATTATAAGAGAATTTGTCTAATCATGGCTGGGTTATGTAAAAATGAGAAAGGTTTATGTCTTTTGGAATCCTTGTGTGATTTCAGTAAGAGATTCTATTAGATTTTAATGGGTGTCTAGCCCTATTTCTCATTAAGTCATGACTTTCAACGGCGGCTTGTTATTCTTCAAAAAGAGCAGGTGCGTAGTACTTGCAACCGTCGTTCCGGACGAAATAAATAAAAAATAGTTTGTTAAAATCGTAGTCGGCGGAGATTTATAGTTTCCATCTATCCTCGTGGGATTAACTTTATACTTATCTCAATTTTAGTCTGACATAACTGTACACAGCTTAACAATAATAGAATAAAAATACTTATTCAATGTCACTTTATTTTCGCAGAGAAAGAACACGTACGAAATTCAACAAGGTTTTTGTCTGAATGCGTCTGCTACGCCGCGCCGGCGTAGCCACAAACGTACGTATCAATGACGTCACGCCTCCATTACGAGCTACGCCGTAGCAATGTCGCAATCTTTTATCGCTTGATTCTAAAAACTAAACGCGTGCAAATTTTAGTGCCAGTTTAACTTTACCCACGATAGGGTGGTTAAAAAAAATATTTCGGCCTTGTATTCTATCCCGAGCTATCTGAGCGTGTTTGTGTGGAATTTATTCGAAAGAGTCACCGCGGTCTTAGAATGTAAAGGGCGCTAGGAGGAACACCGATGGGTTTTAGTAAGAGTCTGACACTCTCTTCTTCGCCGTCCAGAGCGAAAGGAGTCATTTGATGATTTCCCGTCTTTAAAAACACCTCTCCATGGACGGGTTTGATTCTCAGATAGGGGTCTAAGTAACAGTGAAAATACTTGTAATAAAATGCTCAGTAGAATGCTCATACTAATTAAAACGGTTTGAAGAAACCGGTATATCAACACGTGATACGTACCAATTCGCATGGGGCTCGCTTGTTTGGTTAGCCCGCTACCTCCCACACAGAGGGGACCTTATGTCCCAATAGTGGGAACTATAATGGCTGTTCATGTTACACTTATACGCCCTTTCGATTTACAGGCAAGCGAAGCCATTATCAAAACCTAGTTACTTAAAATTTTCATTTTCGTCGACACAAAAACTAAAAAATATATGACGAAGGAAAGTATGAAATCAAATCGCACTCGACCAGCGATTTATCAAGGCAAAGAATAAACCACAACATGTTGAACAAATCACCTTTACCCTCCCTCGCCGTGTCATATTTCCTCCGAAATAACTCCTTATGTCCTCTCACATAAAGGTTAGGTGCGGTAAAATATACTTTGCCCTCAGAATATGAACGATATATTTTTGATAACTTTTGTGCTTATCAATCATAAGGACGAAACTCATTTATTTTGGTATCTCCTTGTGATAGTTATTTACTTAGTTTTAGGTTTGTTTATTGATAGGGCCAACGTCTTCAGTGATAATTCAATATCACAAGCGATTTCGATGAAGATACAGTAGATCATTTTATTACCATCCCTGAGTTACATTCATAATATATGTTATTGAAATTCGTTTGTCTCTGACATCTCTGACCCAGCCTAGAGCCAAAAGCAAACAAATAAAAAAAAACAAAAACAGCATGAATCCTGCAAGAAAACGAACAATACATTGTAATTTCCACATTATTTCTGTTACTCAATGTTGAGTCATTTCAAATGTAATATTTTACACAAATTCAACCAAAATATGTAACCTACTTCTCTGCCAACACTTATTTTACGACACGAAATAATAACATCGAGATTGTTCTCTTTACATTATGCGTTAAAGATAAAACTTAAGTACCAAGAGACAAGATTATTTAGCCTCAGTTGGACACGAGTTTAGGATTAAAGACCAACCAAGAGACAAGATTATTTAGCCTCAGTTGGACACGAGTTTAGGATTAAAGACCAGGTGTGGTAGCCTGAAGCGTAGCTTGACATTTTGATAAATTAAACTGGTCAATGCTAAACTGTGGGTTTAGGTCACACTTAGTCTGCTAATTTTCAAACAAAGGAGATTATTGGTTATGTTATTGTAAGAGAAGAGAGAGTACACTTATTTAGAAAAATATATTTATATGATTGATTAGTTTGAATACTGACGCCCGCTACACTAGCTAACACTCGCGGCCCAGAATATATCCAACCGCGTGCTAAGTTTCATCTAAATCATTTCAGCTCTTAACATGTAAAAGGTAACAAACTCGCTTTCACACCTAAAATATTATAGAGAATTAAAATAAATAAATATCCTTGGACATTTCACACAATGCAATGCAATGCAATGAATCTGCTAACCAGTATTTAAACCATTGGGGTATTTTTTTTACAAATAAAGCTCCTTTTTATCTGTTCAACCTGAATGGCAATTTTATTAATGTTTAAACGATCGCATTCGCATGGTAGTCGCAAACTGTCAAAAATTAATGGAAATTGAGGTATTTTGACAAATGCGAACGTTGCATAATGCTAGTAGAATTGGCCCTCTGATATCTAAAGCGGGTAAATATAATTAGTGTATACGGTAATGTATTTTTTTTTTTTTTTTTTTTATATTTATAGGCGTACGTTTGACCGCTATCTCACCTGATGTTAAGCGATGATGCGGTCTAAGGTGGAGCACGCTTGCCTAGAAGTAACCTATTCACTCTTGACTTAAAGACTCCCAGGTTGTAGCTATCAGGAAACACAGACTCAGGCAGGGAATTCCTCTCCTTAGCTGTACGCACAATGAATGTATTCCCAAAACGTTTTGTGCGTATAGGTGGGATGTCCACCATGTACCGGTGGTACATCGCCGTACGTCTTGTGGTCCGATGGTGGAACGGGCTTGGCGGAATTAAGTTATGCAATTCCGTCGCACACTCCCCAAAATGTAAACGATAGAAAACCGACAGGCCAGCAACTCGGCGTCGATGCTCAAGACTTTGGAGCTTCGATTCGACGAGCTTATCATCACCGATGATCCTCTTGGCTCGTTTTTCAATTGACTCGAGGGCATCAAGCTGGTATCTGGCAGATCCGTCCCAAAGATGAGAGCAGTATTCCATACACGATCGAACTTGCGCTTGATACAGTTTAAGAAGCTGTTCCGGCGTGAAGTACCGTCTCACCTTTGCCAGGATCCCCAACTTTCTAGCAGCCACTTGAGCCTTGGCCTCTATGAAGGGGCCAAAATTGAGGGTGGATGTTAATGTAACACCAAGAAGCTCAAGTCTGTCGGTTATGGGCAGGGTTACACCGCGGAGAGATGGAGCAGGGTTGAATTGACTCCTTTTAGCGGAAAAAAGACACGCTTGGGTCTTCGCAGCATTGAACTTGACCAGATTGGCATCGCCCCATTCGGAGACAGCCTGTAAGGACACGTTCAAGCGCTCAACCATAGCCTCCCGGAGAGACCGGGTCTGTGACCCACCAGCTCGTGCGTCAGACACGTATCTCTCAGCAACAGTGCTGTCGTCTGCATACCCAAAAGTACCGGGTTTTAGCAGATCGTTAATATGCAGCAGGAACAATGTTGCCGAGAGTACTGACCCCTGAGGAACCCCGGCATTAATATCCAGCAGTCCGGACGAGCAGCCATCTATGACCACTCGGATAGACCGATCCCTCAGGAAATCTGCAATCCAGTCACACAATCCGACGGGCAGACCGAAGGAAGGAAGCTTACTAATAAGACCATCGTGCCAGACCCTATCGAAGGCCTTCGAGATGTCTAGGGAGACCGCAAGTGCTTCCCCGTGCTTCTCAATGGCCTCACTCCAGATGTGAATGGCATACGCTAGAAGATCCCCAGTTGACCGATTTCGGCGAAAGCCGTATTGTCGGTCACTAAGGATATCGTTCGCTTCTAGGTATGCCAGGAGCTTGCGATTCAGTACCCGTTCCATACTCTTACAGAGTATGGACGTTACCGAGATGGGTCTATAGTTTGACGGGTCGGCTCGACTACCCTTCTTGGGCACGGGCTGCACGTTAGCTTGCTTCCAAGCCTTCGGCACTTTCCCAGTCTCAAACGAAAGGCGAAATAGGCGTGTCAAGATCGGAGACAACTCAGGCGCACAAGTCTTCAGTACAATTGCTGGAATCCCGTCGGGGCCACTAGCCTTGTTCACGTCTAGGTTACGCAGTACCCTAAGTACGTCCCTCTGATGAATGCTTATGTTCGGCATATATGACCCGCATCCAACAGGAGGAGTAGGGGGCCTCGCGCCACCCGAATCTAGACGTGACGATTCCGCAAACATAGAGGCGAACAAGTTTGCTTTCTCCTCAGCGGAGTGGGCCAGCGACCCGTCGGGTCTCAGCAGTGGTGGCAGTGAGGGGCGGCAGAAGTTCGATTCGACCGACTTAGCCAGGGACCAAAAAGCTTTACTACCTGCTGGGTATGAAGCAAGTTTGTTCCCTATTCGGCTAATGTGGTCGAACCGAGCCCTCCGCAACACCTTCTTGCAGGACTTGGCAGCCCTGTTGAAGGCTCTCTTCTTCTGAATCGCGTCACTTGCTTTGCGGGTACGGGCGTCAACCCATGCTAGGTAAGCCTCATGCTTTAGCGCATTAGCACGGTTGCACTCAGCACCAAACCACGGGCGAGCTTCGCCAGACATCACTACGACCGAGAACGGAATGTAGTACTCCATTCCCTGCCGCAGCACATCTGTCACGGCGTCCGCGCACGACGATGCATCAGTTGAAGAGAAGCAAGTGGGCTGCCAAGGATAACATGCGAAGAAAGATCGCATGCCATCCCAATCTGCTGACCTGTATCGCCATACCCGCCGAGTGCCTCTTGGGCTGGGATCGGGTGGGGAGTAGACGGACACAGATTTCACCAGACAGTGGTCGGAACCACCCAGCGGAGCAGAAATCGACACCGAGTAGCGGTCTGGATCCGTTGTCAGCAGAAGGTCCAAGCAATTGGCTGTGTGCGAATCAACGTCCGGCACCCTTGTTGCCCCCTGGACCAGCTGGGTGAGATTTAACGCTAGCGCTAGCTTTCGCGCCTCTCGTCCAGCATGATCTGTGTGCTGGTATGGGAAGAGCCACTCCTGATGGTGGGCATTGAAGTCCCCCAGCAACACCAGTTGAGCAGAAGGGTACCGCTGCTGAGCCACATCCGCCGCCTCACTTAGGTGCTGTATGAGCCCAGTTGTCTCTAGATCACCGCTGTGCGAACGGTAGACACAGGCGTAGATAATTTTATCCAGGCCAGTGTCCACTAGAACCCACAGCGTCGAAAACCTGGAGTCTTCGATAGTCGCGAGACGCCGATAACAGATGTCGTCCCGGGCGTACATACATACGCCCGCGCGTGGTTTGAAGTGGTGCTCCAGGGTAAACCCTGGGTACGACAAGTACGACACGTCTGACGGACATCTGATCTGCGTCTCGGAAAGGAACAGGAGCGCTGGTTTCTCAGTCTCGAGGTGGTGATGGACTGCGGCGAGATTTGAGTGCAGGCCTCGTATATTAGAGAGGTGCACTTTGTGCGAGAGGGAGTGCTGCCGCTGTACAGCGTTTTTCTTTCTGTTCCTGTTCATGATTAAGAGTGAAGGAAGGAGAGGAGAAGGAAGTGAAATGAGGTTCCATGCTGCTAACCCACAGGCACGCCCTGACAGGACGGCATCGTTGGGGGACTAGTCTGGAGACTGCGGGGACGCCCGAGCCCCCCCGGGAATGTCCATCGGGCCCTCTCGTCTGGTCGCCAACCAGCACGATGGTGCATTCCGGGATTTTTCGACAGTTGGCGGGGCAGCCTTTCATGTGTGGCTGGCACACTACTTGGGCCCCCAACTACCTGCGGTCGGCCAGCGGCGCACCGTGCCTCGGATCCCGCTACCCTCCGCGACTAGTCTCCCGATACGCCCATATCAACGCGTGCCTGATCGGTCTGCCTGCATTGGAACAACTATTTCGACCCAACTCCTCGTGTATTGGCTACACTGGGCATCGCACCGGAACGCGGCTAGGTCGCTTGGCGGTACGTCTTTGCCCAGTGGGTGGTCACAAGCCATCGGCCGAAACCTACCACCAGTTGATGTCACCTGATTAGCACCACCAGGGGACCACGTGTAGGGACAATTCTTTAGGGGTATTCTCCTACGGACGCGGGTGACTCGGCCCCCTAAAATATGCTGTCTTTATATAAGGAGTGCAATGCAATGCCAATAGCTTCATTTTATTTCTCAAACATGCTTGGAAATGTGAGCATTATTTTGCCATATCGAAATTGCAGCTAGTCTATTCTGTAAATAACCATTTCGATATCGACTTCACCTGAGTGACTACGCTTACAAAGTGAACTTTATTTCACACATCATAAGGTCTTATATTTATACGAATTTGAAACTCACCTCGGATTCCGCTGTCGAAACACGAAAATGTTGTTACAGAATAGCACTGCTGGCCGAGCAGCGGTCGGCAAAAGTTCTATGAAAATCCATATCTATCATGTTTTGCGGCCAAATAATTTACATAGTAAACTCATATCTATCGTGTAATTCAAAAATAGAACGATCTTTTCTTCCGAAACATGGCAACCAATGAGGTAACTTATCAAAGGTTTAATTAAAATTTCTGGCTTGCAAATAGAAAGCTGTTTATCGAAATAAAAAATGAACACTTTTACGGGGGAATTATTGAAGCTGCTGGTTATTCGACATTTATTTTGAAAACAAATTGTATTTAATTTCCACGCATTATTTGAGAGTACTATACAAGCCTTGGCCACAACTAGGCATTGATAGACTTACGTATGTGTGCCTTGGCTACGCCTCGGCTCACAATTTCACGTTCGACCATCAATGCATCTTTTGCTGGCCGCTGCAGTAATGTACTATTTAGCTTGGAATGAAAATTTATGTAAGAAGCAGCACAAACTAGTCATAGCTTTTTTCCCCAACACTCATGAAAGTGTAAAACAATCTGGAGGTATTATGAAGCCTTTTATATTTTTCTAATACTTCATTATGTACATACTCATCAGTCATTACTTATTTAATTAAAAAGCAAATATAATTGACTTAGCTTTACTAATATTCGATGTGTGTAATTATAATTGATTTTATTAAGGACAAACGAAAACACGATAGCTAATAGAAGAACAAAAACAAAACTTGTATTTATCGACACTCATAAATACAAAGAAATAAATAGAATAAAAGTGACAATGATCAGACATAAAAAATAACATGTTTGTACGTACTTATTATCGATAAAATATGCCAAATCATCCAAACGAACTGAAGTAAACGACAAAATACGCATTCCCTTATCTTAAAGGATGGTTAGCGTCATTCTTACCACCTAGTAGGGACATCGATTTCTGACCTTATTTATAAACTCACCCTAACCTATTTCAACACGAAAAAACGTCTAAAACAACGTAAAAAGAGTTCAACATAAATAAACCTCCTTCTAGGTGCGAACGCGTCGCTGTAAAAGACGACGCAAGTTTTACGAGCGACCCCTCGTAAGACCATAATTGATTAATACTCGAACGATTACTGAACATTACTGGAGCAATCAACGGTTTATAGTCGTATCCTGTTGCTTTATTTATTGTTGGGCGAAAATTTTGGGTTTTATGGTGATGGAATGTAATAAATTTAGAAGGTGTAACGTATTTTTCATGAAGAAATACTTTTTTATTAGCGGCCTTCAAAGGAAAAAAAAAATTAAAACAATTATTAAATAAAAATAATGAGTAACTGAAAATAACCAAACAACATAAATAAAAAAGTCTTATCAAGGCCTTAAAGGCTCCTCTATCCCTTATGCTGCAATAATAATTGAAAATTAAACATTCATCATGATATTTTAAAGCTAACCTAACCTAACTTTTCATAATTTAGTTTACCATAGGCTTGTTCATATGGCTTGTTGTACGTAATCTACAACTGACTACATTAATTTGAACATATTTCAAGCACAATATTTTCTTAATATTATTTCGAATGACATCCAACTTTCGCGAAGCACTCTTCTATTTTATGTGTATAAATATTGATACCACTATTGAAAGTGTAACGACCTTTGTCGTAGCCGAAACTAAACGCCAAATATAACTTTCCATGAAATAATTTATAGTCGTTCTGAAAGTTTATCCTCGAAACTAATGCTTTATTGATATTGGTTCAATCTTCAAAACAAGAAGGCTATTTGCTAGAATAAAGCTGACTGTTCTCTGGAGTGGAGAGGAAAGGAGCGGAGGAATATGAATATCAGCATAAAATCTCGTATCTGCTTCAGTGGGCAGGAATATGCGAAATAGATTAAAAGTTCGTACAATATCGGGAAGTAGAACGGGAAAGCAGAACAGGGATGAGTAAAAACCCGCCCATCCGCTCAAACTAATCGTCGCGTGATCCCTGTATAGTCCGCAACTCCACTCTGTAATACCTCGCTCCGCAACAATTGACTGATACAGTTCGTAACTCTGCTCCGCATTACTCGGTCGCTCCGTTGCCTCGCTCCTCGTCAATGGCAATGGACAGACAGCCTTAGTCCGCTAGGTCAATATCCTCATTATCATACCATAAGCGCTGGTTATTGTCCGTCTAAAGTAGTTTTGGTTACATCATGCATATAAATATGCAGGCATAGTGACACAGATAGGTATACAAACATTATTTTACGGCGATGGTGCTTTTGAAAATAAAAAAGGAAATAAAAGGCGTCTTAAACTGGTTTTGAGGGTAAAGTAATTTATTCAATATGTAGTTGTTTTTAATATATTGTGTTACAAGTTGCCAGAGTTAAACATCTCAATTATAATGTTCAGTGAACAAACGCATTTGTTTGATCTTTATCAAAAAGATACATATTATGCTTTTTTTTTCTAAAAAGTTCTTTCTACCACAAGTACTTTTAAAAGACAGTCATACCCATAACTACGTGTTAACAAGAACTGCCAATAAAACCGCTCATACCGACAAAAACAAAACAAACAGAAAAATAACCAGAGACAGTGTGAACGAACGGATAAAAAACCCTGTTACCCCGTCAGGGAAACTTAGAAAAAATGGTTTGGTTCATAACGAATTAGTCTTCGGGGCTTGTCGGGTTCTCTCGGGTCCCCTCGGCTCTTGGCAAACCGCCAGGGGAACACCCGAGACGTCTGATTATAGTTTCCCGTAGTACGGAGGTCAATTACCCTGGAATATGCCAAAGTTTTGATCTCAAGTGGAGTGTGAAAATTCAATTTGCTATTACATGGATTGCTTATGAAGCGATTCTCTTTCAAAGAGGGTAGGTCGAACTAAAGCGTCGTTTCGTGTTATTTATCGCTTTATTTGTCTTTTGGGGTGGTTCAGCGACATTCTGGTTTATTGTACTTGGTGCCTGGTATAATGAATAGAGTAAAAGAAAACTATTGTATTTTTTGTGGTATTTTATCGCTCTGCCCTCATCTCGATTTATTTAGGGTCGTCGTAGGGTCCACCTAGAAATATGTCCACCCTAAATAAATCGGGATTTTAAATACCTTTTTTTAAGAATGGGAAATCCCCAAATGATTTCACCCGCTCTGGGTGAAGTAGAAGGGAGTGTCAGACTCTTACTGAATAAAACCCATCCGTGTTCCTCCTAATGCCCTTTGCGTTCCAGGGCCGCGGTGACTCTTTCGAACAAATTCCGCAACCCTGGCAGGCACTGGCCCTTACGGACCCAGTCATTTATGCTGACAGCTCTTTGAGCAGTTTGACAGTTCTTTAACCAGGCCCTGGTTCTGATCATACGGTGAACCACCCAATGCTCGCCGTCCGTCCGCGCCTATGGTGGCCGGGAATCGCCCTGCGACTCCCGATGCCGTCTTTTTCTGTTGCGGTGGCCTTCGGCCTCCTCCTTTGCCAGCATTACTGCTTCGCAGAAGGAGATCACCGCCGAAGACCGCGCGGTGATTAAACCGCCGCGTGGTCTTAGGATCCAATGGATCACCCGCTTTACCATATCGCCTGATCTTCTACACTGTACACTAATATTGTAAACAGGAAAGATTTGATTGTTTGTTTGAATTGAATAGGCTCCGAAACTACTGGACCGACTTAAAAAATTCTTTCACCAATGTGTAGAATGGACTGTCCGTATGAACACAGGCATTCATTAATTTTATCCCGTTAAAATAAAGGGTATACCCGTACGAAGTCGGGACGTGCAGCTAGTCTATCAAAACTACTTTCAAAATAAAATTGCCAAAAACTACTTTTAAATATCACCGAACTAAATTACCAATACATCTACTATATCTATAAGAACACTCAATCATAGATACCTGAAAGTACGCAATGAAAAAGCCCAATTTCGAAAGATGACCTTTAAAAAATAATTCAAGATGTTTCTAATATTGTTTACGTAGGTATTCAAGACATTTTTACACGCTCCAGTGATTATTTAGGAATCAGCTTGAAGAAATAATGCGAAACGGAAAGCTTCCATTTATCAGGAAACAGGGCGTAGGCGGAATCTTCGCAGGAAAAATTAATCCTGAGAGCAACAGTGAATACCTACTTGATATCGATGAGGTCATAGCTTATCGATGAAAAAAACATCCAAGGTATGTACTTATCTATACTAATGTCATAAAGCAAAAGATTTTGTTTGTTTGTTTGGTTGAACGCGCTAATCTCAGGAACTACTGGTCCGAATTGAAAAATTCATTCAGTGTTAGTTAGCCCATTTAT
The DNA here is from genome assembly GCA_963859965.1 of Ceramica pisi. Classification (NCBI taxonomy): domain Eukaryota; kingdom Metazoa; phylum Arthropoda; class Insecta; order Lepidoptera; family Noctuidae; genus Ceramica; species Ceramica pisi. The sequence goes on along the minus strand of OY982549.1, from coordinate 9,859,403 downwards.
CGAGGAAGGTTATAGACTCGTCGGTGTTTTTGTTAGTTTCTTCGTATTTTGACACCGACTTCCGAAATTAAAGTTATTTTTTACTTTACACTTTTTAGTGGTACCCCACACCTAACAACACCACTGCAAAATCGCAGAAAAGCAAAATACGCAATTTTGATTACTTGGATGACATAAAACTATCATCCAAGTAGACGAATTCCAGCTATTTCGATTTAAAATCCAAAGTTCGTAACCGATTTTGATAAAATTTAAATGGGACCAATCTGCAAGTATATCCTTTCAGACAAAACAAGAATTTTTCAAATCGGTTCATAATTGTCGGAGTTATGAGGTAACAAACATAAAAAAACATACAACCGAATTGATAACCTCCTCCTTTTTGGGAAGTCGGTTAAAAATACTAGCTGACCCGCGCAACTTCGTCTGCGTCACATATTCTATTACTGCTCCGCTCCTATTTGTCTTAGCGTGATGATATATGAAGATTTTTTCAAATCGGACCAGTAGTTCCTGAGATTAGCGCGTTCAACCAAACAAACAAACAAACTCTTCTGCTTTATAATATTAGTATAGACTAGCTTTTGCCCGCGACTTCGTACGCGAATATCCCGTTTTCTCCCGTTCCCGTAGGAATTTCGGGAAATCCTCTCTTAGATCTCCCCTAAACTCCCCAAAGACCCTATGTGCAGCTTCATACGACCAGTCAGAAGTTTTGGTTGTGTTGTTGCGTTATCTGTCAGTGGTTCACTCAGTAATGGAAGAATGTTATATACCAAATGAAAAAAAAGCTAAAACGTAAATGAAAATAAAACTAATGTAAAAAAGTGAACGTAAATTAGCCAAAACCTACCTATCGGTATCTAAAAATCTATGCGTACCTACTACTACTTCACCTAAAAAGTAATAAAATGTAAACTATTAATAATTTGTAATTTGAACGAATATTTAAACTTTACCAAAATGACTAATACCTATTTTATAAAATAACAACAAAAGGAATCTAAAAATAAATTATCAAAGACTAAATAAAAGTCGCGCTGATAAGTTTTTTAATAAGGGATGACTGAGAGTGTTATAAACGTAAGAATAGACAAATATAATCAGAAAGCTTCAAACTGCTAAGCTATCGGGAGTTACACGTGTTATTGTGAGTCAATCATAAAAGATAGACAAATGCTGTCATGGGATATTTTTTATATAATTTTAAGGAGAACATTTCCATCATACATGATTTCTGTGTAGCTTTAACCATTAAGGTTGCACACGCGACGAAAGCTTAAAAAATGGAGTAACTTCTCCCGTTTTCCCAACAATTCCCTTCACTGCTCTGCTCCTATTGATTGTAGCGTGATGAAGAGTATACTATAGCCAGCTCAGGAGTATGAAAAATAATTGTACCATGTTTCGTTAAAATCCGTCGAGTAGTTTCTGTTTCTATAACGGTTATACAGACAGACAGACAGACAGACAGACAGACAAAAATTTTACTGATTCCATTTATGGCATCAGTATCGATCCCTAATCACCCCCTGATAGTTATTTTGGAAATATATTTCATGTACAGAATTGACCTTTCTACAGATTTATTATAAGTATATAGAAGATAGATAGATATAGAATAGAATAGATAGATAAGAAAATGAAATCCTGCATACAAAGACAATAATGAAGTCCGTCATCTGCCTAGCCTTTTCCCAACTATATTGGGGTCGGCTTCCAGTCAAACCGCATTTAGCTGATTACCAGTATTTTACGTGGAGCGGCTGCCTACCAGACCTCCACAACCCATTAACTGGGTAACACGGTACTCCTTGGCAAGACTGGTGTCAGATTTTCTGGCTTCTGACTATCCGTAACGACTGCCAAAGATCTCCAAATGACAGCCGGGACCAACAGCTTAACGTGCTTTCCGAGGCACGGAGGAAACTCGGTATCTTAAGATGGTCACCCATCCACAGACCAACCTCGGCAAGTCGTTGCTTAACCTTGAAGATCGACCTGTGCGGCTGTTTTTATTAAGCCACGAGCTCCTCACAATAATGAAGTATAAAGTACCTAATTTAATATAGTGAGGCAAATAGAGTTATCCAAAGTTAAACTAGATCTGATGCCTATTTGCATATTCCATATTGTGTTCCGAGTTTTCAACTTTAGATATAAAATATGGTAATATAGTGGAACTATGTTTGTAACATACGCATAAAAGAGGCATTGGCAAACATCTGTTTATGTCCTATGGGGGAAGGTATATAACTATTGGCCTAACTCAAATCTGTCTCCTGCTTGATAAGGAGGGAAGTGGAAATTATATTTATTTTTTCCTACTCCTCCGCTGTACTTTCTGATTAATTTCGATGCGGGATCCAAGACAGTTGAATCGTTTCTCCGGGACTCGTCGGGCTTCATTAGCTCGGCGTTTTTCTGGTGGTCGCCACTGTTTATTCTGGCTTTCAGGAGTTGCGGTGGTTGGGAATGTGTGGCGGGTTTGTTCCATAAAAAAAGGTATATAACAGAATGACTTGAATACTTTGCCGTAAAATATATAAGCTTAAACAAATAAAATGCTGACTGAAAAAATAACTAGAATGTATGAAAATGAATGAAAAAAAAAAACAGTTTTTAATTTCTATTCAGCCGTGACCCGTGAGTGACTATGAAGGAGGCGCTCTAAAGCTATTGGCTAATTGCAATGTTTAGAAGCATTGTACATATTATTATAAACCCTTAGTGTCCCACTACTGAGCAAAGGCGTCCTTTTCCGTTTTTCCATCCCGTTTTTTTTTTTTTTCAATAATGGGCATGCTCTTTCTTGACCTCAATCACGCCTTATGGAAAGCAATGGATGAGGTCTATGATGGAGCAAGCGTGCCCAGAAGATGCTTGTTCTCTCTTGCTTTGAAAGCAGGTGAGTTTTGTGGACGGTAACCCCTGGCGTTTGGGACCCAATCCGTGACAACTTTCCCCCAGTTTTCGTGTGGCAGCCCAGTTCCATTTTTATTTAGCAGGTGTGGTGCCTACACCTGCGATTAGAGTTTCAGAACGAATCGCACTGTTCCTTATACGTTCTGACTACGAGGATGCTTCGTTTCCTTGATCGCTGTAGGGCGCCGAGAGCGGACTTAGGACGCCATAGAAACAATTTCAAATTTAAAATTTGGGCGAGTTCGGTGCCAATTTTATTTGCCCTGTTTTTAAAGCCCATATCTTATCTGTACCCATAGCATCAAATTTATAAAAACGGTTTTTAAACCAATTAGCAGAACCAAAAGTCAAACTCTCTGTAAAGAGACATTTAAGCAGATTGCGAAAGCAATGCAAATGTGAAAACTCCTTAAAATACGACAACTACCTCTCTGATTTCAGAATGATTTTATCTGGCTTCTGTATGTCATCTAAGTTCCCATCAGAGTTCCAAATCTCACCAGTCTTGACACAAAACATCTCCTATTTAAAGTTAAGTATCTGGTATACAAAAGTCTCTAAACCGTATAAGAACCGTCTCTTAAGTTCTTCGCTGTCCGAAACGCTGAGTTTCAAATTCTGAACTGACCATACAACACGGAATCGCTTAGACACCATTACTGAAACTTCTGGTTTGGACGACCTCGAATATGATAATTTTCGAGGTCGTCCAAAACAGAAGTTTCAGCAATAAACAGAATAGCTTACTTGACAACTATCAAATACTTATTCTAAAGTCTTACGTACAATTCCTGAAAAAATGGCAAGTCACAGTTTTTTTTTTCTATCCCTGTCACACAAAACGTCGTGTGTGTTGGATGACGCAAATTTACAATGGTGTGACTTATGAAGTTCGTCACTCTCAATTATAAGTGCTGCCTTTGTACTGTACTTCGCTAGGCCATCGCGGAGACAACGGGAATGGGTAACGGGAGCCGCGGTGTGGACGCTCCGCGCGTACGCCCAGGCCCGAGTACAATCCACAATATCTTTCGTAATAGTTTTAAAATGTGAAAAATTTAAATCATTCTCGTTTTTTTTGGAATTTGATTATTTAGATGATAGGTACATTTAGATTATTTAGATGTACATTTACACGAAATTCTTACTGTCAATGTTTAAAACCCTCAAAAAAATTTCATATCACTGTGACTTTGCAACAAACAAACAAAATACAACAAAGACAAAGACAATAAAGATCTTTGACTTTGACTTTGACTTTGACTTTATTTTACCTATCTTCTGAGAAATGAACTTAAAAAAATCCTGACGAATACCCTATAGTCAAGTAGCATCCATTTATATAAGTAAGTATACGGTAACACTGAACCACATTGCTTATATAGAAAGCTTTAACAATTTCGTATGTAGCAGTGGCCGCTGGGTCATCTCTGTGATCTGTGGCGCTAATCTCAAGCCGTGCTAGGGCTGTCGCAAGCTCCTTCGATTGTTGGAAGCGTGATGTAATAGTGTACTAGGTATATTTAGTGTAAAGTCGGGCGGATAAGGCTCAGTCATGATGTATGAGACTGGGTTGGTAATTTTCACTCCACATTATAAAACGCATATTATCTTATCTCAATCCAAGTACGTGTAGTTGAAAGTCCTGCCCCATAGTGAAAAAGGGATAGTGCTATGCGTTTTAAATTGCTCTGTTTCGCTTCCACGAAGTTATACTAGATGCTCCGTAAATTATTATCAGGAATTGAAATCGAGGGGGAAACGCACCACTACAGTTCTGTAGACTAAACGATATACATATTTTACTTTTATTGTTTTGTTGTTATTGCGACAGTAGAAATTCAAACTCTCAACGTCTGCTTATTTCGGTTCTTGATATACAACCCACTGATAGACAGACTGACAGACGAATTGACAGACGGATAGCGCAGGCTTAGTAATAGGGTTCTATTGGTTACCCTTTGGGTACGGAACCCAAAAGCAAATAAATCACCAGACTTTAATCTTTTAAAAAATTACAGCACTTCCAACTGTTGGAAGTGCTGTAATTTTTCAAAAGATTCTTCCTTACTAATCAAATAATTTCTAACTTAAAAAATTCGGTTAACCTAAAATCAATAGACCACCTGACCCTTAAGTAAAATTTATTAACAGATCGAGGACCTTGGGATTCCTCTCCGGGAAATTTGTCGCATGACTGATACCGCTAAAGTATTTATGCTGAACCCGCAAAACTCTTAATGTTAGAACTTTTTGCGTGGATAGTACCTATTTACTTTTTACCCGATTGCCGCTGAAGGAGGGTTACGATTGTGTGGGTACCTACGTATGTGTGTAGGTCTATTTTCTTTGACATGCCATATCACACGGATACTCAATAGAATTGGGTGACGCAGGCTGTTTGAATTTTGAAAAAGAAACAAATAAAGACGTATTTTTCGTGATTCCAAAATGTAACTCTCTAAAATGCAGGAAATAAAAAATCGCGACCACCGCAATAATGCATGCGAGTGACCAGTTTTTATTTTTTAAACGGAGAAGGAAAAAGTTTTGATCAACTTTTGATCACACGTGATGATTTCAGACTGTAAACTTTGTCTTCTTTTTAACAAAAACCAGCCAAGTGCGAGTCGGAATCTCATACGAATGGATTTACGTACCATAAATCAACAAAAAAACACATTTCTTGTATGGGAGCCCCCTTTAAGTATTTTTTTTTTTTTTTTTGTTATAGCAGCAATAGAAATACACACTCAATGAAAATTTAAATCGTCTATCTATTACGGTTTTTGAGATACAGCCCGCTGACACACAGACAGATGGACGGATGGACAGCAGCACGCTTGGTAAAAGATTTCAAAATTCAAAAGTCATTTATTCAAATTAGGCACAGAGCCAGCACTTTTTAACCGACTTCCCAAAAAGGAGGAGGTTCTCATTTCGGTTGTAAATTACCTCATAACTCCGACAATTATGAAACGATTTGTATTTTTTTTTTATATGAAAGGATATACTTGCAGATTGGTCCCATTTTTTATTAAAATCGGTTACGAACTTTGGATTTTAAGCTGGAATTCGTCTACTTGGATGATGGTTTTATGCCATCCAAGTAATCGAAATTGCGTATTTTGCTTTTTTGCGATTTTGCAGTGGTGTTGTTAGGTGTGGGGTACCACTAAAAAGTGAAAAATAAAAAACTTTTTACAAAAAACTACAACCGACTTCTAAAAAAAAACACTACACAGTAAAAAATAACTTTAATTTCGGAAGTCGGTGTTTTTGTTAGTTTCTTCGTATTTTGACACCGACTAACTATGTATGTGTGTAACTATGTATGTGAAGTCGGTTGTATTTTTTTATTTAACGTCAAGTTCTACAAAAGACAGTCCCCCAAAACGCCCGCCCGTCACCACTTCCTAGTGTTTTAGCTGTGGAGAAGAAGTGGCCAACAAACTCCCCAGCAACACATCTGTCTGTTACGTTTTAGGAACTAGAATTTATACAATGAGTGGAATGCAAAGTAATTTATAAACAAAACAAAAAAAATAATAGCTAGCTCACTATGATACTATAAAACAAAATACACACTCGAGCAAGTGTTGACGTTTGTAGAAAGATTTACCTACATAGTCAGATAAATAAATAGTAAAAAGACAAAAATGAAATAAAAAATAATAATAGTAGGATACCTAGTAACAAAATAGGATTCCGTACGCCAGGGGTTGAACCGACGCGTATTATTATGTTAAAATAAGTTAGAATTCAACTTTAAAAAAATGACAGGTATGGCACCCGCGAATTCCTCTTTTTATGCTCAAAGACTTTCAGTAAAAGAAACTTGTCCCACACAACTTTGCCTGCTGCGAGCGCAAAACTAATTCAACTGGTTTTAACTTTAACGCGATAAAACCAATCTAAAATACTAGTTAGAATTGAAGCAAGTTAAAAAACTGTTGAGTTCTGCAATCGTATTACTATTTGAGTTTATAATGTAGTTCTAACCTAGTTTTATTGCAATGTTCTTGAAATGCAAATAGTACAGGAAAACTTGTTTTAAAGTTATATTGGTTTTGCTTCGTAGGAATGTAATTTAAACAGAATTAAGTTATTTAAAGGCAAATAAGTTGAACAGTCGCAAAAATAGCGATAGTAGCGATAATACGCATGATATCGGCTCGGCATTGTTTGCTACATAAAAATATAGAACAGGACAGGTTTTATTTAGTTTGTAAATTGTATTTTTTATTTATTTTGTCTTTGTGCGTCATTTCTGGCGAAATAAACGTATTTCCTGTCTTTTCTTGCTTTCTTTATCTTGTGATTAATTGGGCATATTTCAAAACTGCTTTTGCATATGAATGACAGCTTTCTATAAGGATATCATAGGAAAATCCTAAAAATATGTTACCTATCTTAGGTATTATCATCAGCTAAGTAGTCAAAATTAGTATGTTTTTTTTGCGAATTTTCATGACTCTTAAACCAGATTCCGGCTAAGAAAATGTAGAATGGTGATGCATAAACATAACTCAAGTCTTTATTTCTCGGAAGTTAGGTAAAGGCGTACCTATTTAAACTTAATATAATAAATTGCGCTGGTCACCTATGTTTCATTTTTTAGGTCTCATGTAATAGAGGGCGAGCATATTACCATCATCATCTGCCTAGCTTATTGGGGTTGGCTTCCAGACAAACCGGATTCAGCTGAATACCAGTGTTTCACGTGGAGCGGCTGCCTTTTTTTAAGGATGGGAAATCATCAAATGACTCCTGGTCTGGGCGGGGCGGAAGGGAGTGTCCGGTTCCTCCTAACGCAATTTGCGGTCCAGGGCTGCGATGATTATTGAACTGATTCTGCAACCCTGGCAGACTTGGCCGCTCCAAGTATTCCTTCCTTCCAGACCTTCACAACCAACTAACTGGGTATCACCAAACCCGACACTCGAATCTTTTCGGGCCTCTTTCTATCAATCTGACACAAATCCAAACTCTGAGTTGTTATATACACGCTCCCTCAAATATTCCTCTATGTGGTATCAAAGACATTCTTTCTGCGCCAGAAATTTCAGATGAAAAAACCCACAAACATTTTGTTCGACCAACCAAGAAAAACCTAGCGCTTATAACTAGGTAGTAGGTAGGTACTACTTCATCGAGGTAGGTAATACCTGCAAATAAACACGAAAACAAAATCAGGGGTCAAGACAGTTTAAACTAAGTCTATTTCCATTTATCGCGCAAATTCCCAAACCCTGAAGTCTAAAAGGTCAAAAGTCTGATGGAAACCACAAATTGGTAAAACATAGTCATTTCATGCTGGCTTCTCGGATAATTCCTCTATATAAGCGCCGAAGTTTCAATCTACGCTAACATTATAGAGAGGAAAGATTTGTATGTTTGTACCGAATAAACTCAAGAAGTACTGGGCCGATTTCAAAAATTCTTTCACGATTTGAAGCTTACATTTTCTTTGAGTAACTAATAGGATCTATAAGCAAACTGCAGAGTGGACGAGATCGCGGGCGAAATGATAGTCACTAAATAAAAATAACGGAATATTGGTCTCACAGAAAATATTTCTGTGTTAATAATGAGTTGTTTTCAAAGTTATGAGCGTGTGTTTGTATTCTACGTTTACCCAAGCAAAAGTCTGAGGATATAAGTTCTAGGAAACTATTAGATTAAAGCTTTAGTATTTTGACTTTATAGTTGTGCGTGTGGGACGCTTTATGAATAATATTGTCTTAACTAATATCAGTATGAGAAGTAAGATTATTAGTAAGTTTGTAGGAGGTACCTATCTTATACAAAAAGTACTTATCCGTCGTAGGTACCAATCATATACAAAAAGTACGTACCTATCCATTTCAGTAGAAATGTATTTGTTCACGGATATAAAAAACTGCACAACTTTATACAAAAAATGGGCGGTTACCTTGGCATGGCAGGCCACAGGAGCAACGTCAAATATAATCGATAATACGAGTACCTATAGAGATAATCCACACTTAATTAGTCTCCACAATTAATAAGTAATTATTTGTGGAGACTTTAATATAAATATTTTAGACTAGCTGACCCACGCAACTTCGTCTGCGTCACATTTTCCATTAATTCTGCGCTCCTTTTTGACTTAGCTTAATGATATAGCCTATAGCCTTCCTCGATAAATGGGCTATCTAACACTGAAAGTTCCTGAGATTAGCGTGCTCAACCAAACAAACAAACAAACTCTTCTGCTTTATAATATTATTATAACTCAGAGGTTCTCAGATTTTGTTGTGCAAGGCGTTGCGAACGTTCAGGTGAAGATTCTCCCATACAGCGGCGTATTCTTGCTGCCCGTGCTTGAGAACTATGTTTAGTAAGTTGAGACATGGCTCTCTTTAGGCATTTTCAAATGTTTAAGAAAATGTTAATAGCGTGTAATATTCTAGCTCTGAAAAGAACTGTTGTGTAGCCCTGAAAAGAACTGTTGGTTAGCCCTGAAAAGAACTGTTGGTTAGCCCTGGAAATAACTGTTGCTTAGCCCTGAAAAGAACTGTTGTTTGGCTCTGAGAAGAACTTTTGCGTAGGTGTAGTTTTAAGAACGAAATCTAAAGAAAATCGCACGAAAATTATTAGACTTCGCGCACGACCGCTGCGTAGGGAGCCGACGTACTTATACTTATCTATGGAGCCGACCTCGCGGCTGAGCCGCGCACCTTACTCATAGATCTAAACTCCCCTCCCGCACGCGCACCCCCGCCTTGGTGACGTCCACTTCGCAACGGGTCGTGCAGCAGAAATCGTAATATTTTAATTTCGCCATAACTTCAAAACCAAACGTCCGATTTTAATCATTCAAAGACCAAATATTATCTACATAAACTGTACTTAGTTATGAAATACTTTATTTTGATAAAGATTAATAGCATGAGTAAAATAAACGCGTTTAAATGTAGTCCAAAAAAAAATCAAGATTTTTAAATTAAAAAAATGGTTGTTGTGCCTCACTCGACATAGATAGGTATAGTGTGTCGCGGACTTTTTTGTAGATATTTATAAGATCTACAATTAATTAGAACAATGTATGGTTCTATCTTTTATAGTTTAGGCAGCGTACACAAAATAAGTTACTTTTCTGGTTGATTTTTACACCTTGTGTCCGAAAAACCCAAATATCTTACGGAACCCTATTTTTTTGCAAAATAAAATATAGCCTATGTTACTCGTGGATAATGTAGCTTTCGAATGGTGAAAGAATTTTTAAAATCGGTCCAGTAGTTTTTGAGCCTATTCATTACAATCAAACAAACAAACAAACAAACAAAGTTTTCCTCTTTATAATATTAGTGTAGAAAACAATTCAGATAGCTGTAGATTATTAAATCTTTTTAAATCGTTCAATTTGTCTAATGTGTTCATAGAACCAACCCGTACAACTACAACTACTGCTACATGTATTGATAATGTTTTTTGTTCTGGCGACTACTTACAGAAAGCCATTGTAAATTACCTCCCTTCTGATCACAGCGGGCTACTGGTATCTTTTGAGTCCAAAATACCAATTCAAAAAGTGCAAATACAAACCAGACCAATAACATCCGGTAATTTAAATAAATTTTAACCGTACTTTAATTGGGAAGTTAAGTGATTGGAACTGTACAGTGAACAGTGCTAATATTTTATATACAGATTTTTTTTCTTTAGTCCAAACAGAATTCAATAATACTTTTAAAAATAAAACTAAAACTATCTGCCCTAAGTTTTTATTTAGTGACTGGGCAACTAAAGGACTCAGAAAAAGTAGGGATAGACTTTATGAGTTGTATGGCCTTAAGCCTTTTATTAACACTGAAACTTTTAATAAGTATGTAACTACCTACTCCAAAATTTATAAAAATACTTGTAAGGTAGCTAAGGCTTTATACATAAGCAATAAGGTAAAAACAGCAGACAATAAAATAAAAACGGTTTGGAAAATTATAAATAATGAAACAAATAGGAACAAAAAACATAACACAGATTGCAGACGCCTCACGGACTTATTAGCGATAACAAAGAAGTTGCTCAAGAATTTGTAAATTTCTTTACAAGTATCCCTGTTAAAACTACTGAAGCCTTAAATTCCTCGCCTTCGCTTGCTTTTGATTTATTACAAGCAAACGTATCAGCCTGCGCGACTGAATTTAATTTTAAACATATAAACCCCATAGTAGTAATAAAAGCTTTTAAACAAATCAAAATTAAATTGACCGAAGATCTATGGAGATTGTCTATCAAGGTTTGTACCTCAATTATCGAGACTGTAGCGCCGTACTTAGCTTTAATATTTAATTTGTGTGTCGATCAAGGAGTCTTTCCGGACCTAATGAAATTCAGTAAAGTGATACCACTTTTTAAATCCGGGGATAGTAAAGACACCAATAATTATAGACCAGTGTCCGTGTTGCCAGTGTTTAGTAAGGTATTTGAAAAAGTAATGCTAAATCAGATGCTCAGTCATTTTAACACGAATAACATCTTACATGATAAACAGTATGGTTTCACCAAAGGACGTTGTACAACGGACGCTGGTGTCACCTTACTAAAGCATATCTTTAATGCGTGGGAGGACGCACAGGATGCCATAGGTGTCTTTTGTGCTCTCTCTAAGGCGTTTGATTGTGTTGATCACGATACATTACTCCTGAAGCTCGGGCATTACGGACTAGGCAAAACAGCGTTAAACTTAGTCAAATCTTATTTGAATGATAGACAGCAATTACTTCACATAAACGGTGTCAATTCGTCGGGATTAAACGTAAAAATGGGCGTCCCCCAAGGCTCTATTTTGGGTCCTTTCTTATTTTTGGTTTATATTAATGATTTGCCTTATTTATTGCAACAAAATCTTGATATGGTGTTGTTTGCTGACGATACCTCTTTAATTTTTAAGATAAATAGAAGGACGAACAATGTTAATGACATAAATAATGCCCTAATGCAAGTCCAAAATTGGTTCACGGCGAATAATTTAGTTCTAAATGAAAAGAAAACAAAGTGCATAAGATTTGCCTTACCTAATGTCAAAAGCAGTGATTGTGACATATTATTGAACAAGGAAAAACTAGAATTCGTCGATAAAACGGTTTTCCTGGGAATTACGCTTGACCCGAGGCTACAATGGGGCCCTCATATAACATCTCTTTCCGGACGGCTAAGTTCATCAGCATATGCTGTTAGAAAAATCCGCCAACTAACGGATGTCGATACCGCGAGACTGGTATATTTTAGTTACTTTCACAGTATCATGTCTTACGGTATTTTACTATGGGGACGGGCTGCAGACATCGAGTCTATTTTTATTCTGCAGAAAAGAGCCATCAAAGCGATATATAATCTCCGCCGGCGCGATTCTCTCAGGGAACTGTTTAGATTATTAACATCATGACGGTACCTTGTCAATACATTTACGAAAACATCATGTATGTCAGAAAGAATTTACATCTTTTTAGTAAAAGAGGCGAGAGACATAATTATGGTACTAGAAATAGGGACCAGTTAGTTCAACCAGGCTTCAGACTGGCTAAAGTAGCCTCATCTTTCATGGGGTACTGTATAAAATGTTATAATAAGATACCTCCCCATATATTAGAACTAAATGAGACGAAATTCAAGTCTTGTATTAAACGCACACTATGCAGGCAAGCATATTATAAGTTGGGGGATTATATTGAAGATAAAAATGCTTGGCAGCATTCAGCTGGTCCTGCTCCACAGCCACTAGGGAGCCCAAACTAATCTGTAAATAGTTCGGAAACATTGTTGGACCGGCTGAAGATTGTAAGAAAAAATTGCATTGTTAGAATCAACTTACTTAGCATTGTATAATTTCAGCCATTAACAGCACATGTGTGAGTACTGTGTACCTTTAACTTTAATTATCAGTTTTAGGTATGTTTTTGACTTGAATGTACCCTGGCGGTTGGGAGTGTCATGCTCACTCAAAAGTCTAGCTGATGGTGGCGTATGCGTTGGATCATTTGGCTCCCTTCAAAATGGTTGAGCCGAATGGTGCTGGCGCATGCGTCATGTTCGTGAACGGGCGCCGTCAGTCGGGACTGGTCATTTCTTAGCTGCCATGGTTAATTTTAATTATTTCTTTGAATTGTTCCTCTTTTATTCCGGACGCTTTTATCCTGCTCGTCTTTTACATCGTTCTCACATGTATGTATAATTTCAACCCGATGTAAATAAATCTTTGTAAAAAAATATTATTTTTAAAAGAGTGTCCGTGGAGTTTCTTGCACGTTCTTCTCCATAGAGATCTACGCTTTGGAACGTGCAAATAGCTTCAACTTTTTGGACCGACCGACCTTGACAATTCAAAAGTGCCTGTAAATGGTTTAATTGAAATAAATGCTTGAATTTGAAAAAAATTTAATTTGAATTTGATATATAACAAAACGCAGAAAACAAAATTACCCCATAGTCATCATTCGATATGATTTTGAACCGACTTAAATAGGATTCGATTATGTTCTCAGTTCATTGGAATCTTTTTATTTAATTAAGTATGATTGTGAACTGTATAAAGTTATAAGATGTAGTGTATGTAGTTCAAAACTCATTCTTCTATATAAATAAAACTGGCCAAGTGCGAGTCGGACTCGCGCACGAAGGGTTCCGTATCATTAACGTATTATACGATTTATGACGTATAAAAACTACTTACTAGATCTCGTTCAAACCAATTTTCTGTAGAAGTTTACATAGTAACGTACATCATATATTTTTTTTTTAGTTTTATCATTCTCTTATTTTAGAAGTTACAGGGGGGGTGGACATTTTAGGACTTTGGAAGTGTATCTCGCGCAAACTATTCAGTTAAGAAAAAAATGATTTCAGAAACCTCAATATCATTTTTGAAGATCTATCCATAGATACCCCACAGGTGTGGGTTTGATGAAAAAAAATGGTGTTTAAGTTCTAAGTATGGGGACCCAAATTTTTTTTTTTTTTTTGGAAATAATATTTATGCGGTTCACAGAATACATCTACTTACCAAATTTCAACAGCATGCATAGTTCTTATAGTTTCCGAAAAAAATGGCTGTGACATACGGACGGACAGACAGACAGACAGACATGATGAATCTATAAGGGTTCCGTTTTTGCCATTTGGCTACGGAAACCCAAAAAACTATCTAAGATCATCAAAGCATCGCCAAAAGTACGTACCTACGTACTTGTGAATTCAATATGTTCATAATTCCAAACAATGTAACAGTTTTGAGAACCCACTAATTAACGTCAGTTAGTTTAATCCCAGTTTACCAAAAACCAACAACTCACAATTTATCAAAAACGAATTAAATGTGTGCTAACGAGTTTATAACGAGCCCGGTTCGACTGAACAGAGAACGAATGAATGAAACAAAACTTTTGTTTGAACATGTTCGTTAAATATTTCGTGAGGACAATGAATGAACGAGAGCGGCCACGCTTTTAGTCCTACTTAGAACATAATTTTAAAAGAAAATTCTTCTTTTGATAAAATTATATATTTTTTTAATAAAATAAGCAACTGAGTTTGGTAATAAAACTTACAGCGCATTTATTTTATCTGGATTAAGATTAAGAACTTAAATGTTTATGTCTATTATTATATTTTGCAAGATTACCTTAAGACAAGTTTGCGAAATTACATGGAATGTATTATAAAATTGCTTATTAAATATATTTTATTTTAATGTAGACACATTTGCGAAGTGTTTAAGAGCATTTACTCTACGCTTCATTTCTTAAAATCTCTGAAGTCCTTATTCTTGATTATCAACTAGGCCTTCAAGAAGTTTTTACCCGACTGCGCCAGAAGGAGGGTTATGTTTTTTTGAAAAAGAGTTTAGAGGGACTGTGCGAGTAACTTTAGGTTTTCTGTAAAAAATATCTCTCTTTCTTGTGTATGAAAAAAAAGTGCAAAAAATAAACACTAAATAGTTTTTAGGCAATTGTGCCATAATTCCACCTATTAAACAAAACTTTCCCTATGTTTCGTAATCAGATATGCTTAGCAATCCCCAAAACCATTACCTATATAGTTCGTAGCAACTACAAAATTACCATACGCTACCACTAAACTTTTACGCATGTAATACTCAAGTTTCCGAAAAAAAGTTATCAAGATGGCCTTGTCAGACCCTCCGAGTATCATGAACTATATTATTATGTGTGATTCAGGTGTATCACGCCACCCCGACTTTTATTATTAAATAGTACGTGACACGCTTACTAAATGCTGTAATAATCATTGAGCTCTTTGGTAGGTTGAAGGTAACCAGGAAATGTTTTGGGACCCTTGTGATTGGTCATTGGG
Source organism: Ceramica pisi (assembly GCA_963859965.1). Lineage (NCBI taxonomy): Eukaryota > Metazoa > Arthropoda > Insecta > Lepidoptera > Noctuidae > Ceramica > Ceramica pisi. The sequence continues at coordinate 9,844,139 of OY982549.1, read as the reverse complement.
CCTTTTTTTTTTTGGTTCTCTGTGAAAGAACGGTCATCGTCATGCGGGTTTTCCTGGCTGGTTTGGGTTTTGGCGTTAAAGTGAAAAGCATCAAAATACTAAGGCTGCGTTTGGTGCTACCAGAGATGTGCGAGGATGCGGAGCGAGGGATGTGTTTGTTAAGAACCAATAGAATCCTGTTATTTGTCAAGCCTCGCTCAGCACAAGCGATTTTTAACCGACTTCCAAAAAAGGAAGAGGTTCTCAATTCGGCGGGTATTTTTATGCATGTACACCAGTACCGAGGCTTCTGATCCGGTTTATGGGATTCTTTATAGTTCGATGCAGCATTCTAGCCATTTGGTCTCTTAAAAATTATTTAGTTTGAATCAGTAGTTTTTATTTTATGAGCTTTTTTGCTTATTGAAATTTCTGCGCAGACGAAGACGTCATCCAAGTATCACCACCTAAAAGTGAAAAGTAAAAACTTTTTACAAAAAGTATAACCGGCTTCCAAACAAAATACTACAAAGTATAAAATAAACTTAATTTCGGAAGTCTGTGTTAAAAAACAAAAGTACAAAACCAACACCGACTTCCGAAATTAAGGTTATTCTAAACTGTGTAGTGTTTTATTGCGTCCAGACAAACACATTCCTCGCTACGCATTCTCGCACATCTTTAGTGAAAACGCACTCTCACAGTTGCAAAAGGTTCAAAGCGCAAAACATTTAACCTTTTGCTTTCATCAGTTATGTACCACCACTTAATACGGGGCGAACCCATCACTATCAACGGAAACAAAAACACGCATGACAGGAAAAGGACCCTAAGAGTTTTGTGATGCCTATGGTTGGAGGAACTCGTAACCAATTAATAACAGCCGCACGGGTCATTCTTTAAGGTTAAGCAACGCTTGCCGAGTTCGATCTGTGGATGGATAACCGTCTTAACATACAGAGATTGCTCTGTTTCTTTAATAAAACATTAAACCGTGGGTCCTCGCTGTCATTTGTAAGATCTTTGTCCGTCCGTTCGGGTTGTCCGAAGCAAGAAAATCTGACACCAGCCTTGCCAAGAAGTAGCGTGTTACCCAATTTACTGGATGTGGAGGTCTGGTAGCCGCTTCACGTAAAATGCTGGTATTTTACTGAATCCGGTTTGACTGGAAGCCAACCCTAATATTGTTGGGAAAAAAGCTAGGCAAGTGATAATGTGTATGCCGAGTATGGTAATACGTAGTAAGTTACAAAGGTCCGATCAGCCATTCCACGAAACCACAGTAGCTCGAAAACAAATTACAATTTTCATGTGTATTTGTATATTGTGGTTTTTTTTGGTATGCGTCATACTGGCCACAAATAAACTCTTTTTCTTTCTTTCTTTTCAGTTGGTTAGTTGGTGGGTAACACGATTTTCTGGAACTAATATTGAAACAGGGATATATTCCTGCTTCCATTTTCATACCGTTGGCACGGTACCGATTCCACTGATACCAATATATCTGTAAAATTATTTTACAATACACAAAAAACAATCCCTCTGAGTAAAATAATCTTAAAATAAATAACCCTAATTGTGTAACCTTGGTAATCGCTTTCATAAACTCCACTTCAGAATCCCTGAGGTGTCCTTGTCGGAAATTCTATTCAGCTGTGTTGCTTGAAAAGAAAGCGAGGAAATGTTTGGTGTTTGAGAATAATTGCGGCTGTCTTTTGACACCTTGAAATAATTTTGTCCTTCCTGCCACCCACAAAACTGTCCACGTCGAATAAGCGCTTTTCCTTTCCTTCCTTTACAAATTATAGCGCATGTTTTATTTTGGTATATACGCTATCCACACTAAATATATGTATTTTATAATTATGATATTATAAAGCTGACGAGTATGTATGTTTGTTTGTTTGCTTGAACGCGCTAATCTCAGAAACTGCTGGTCCGATTGGAAAAAATCATTCAGTGTTAGATAGCCCATTTATCAAGGAAGGTAATAGGCTATATCACATCACGCTACAACCAATAAAGTTACTGAACAACGTGACGGAGACAAAGTTGCGCGAGAAAGTTAGTACTGCTATAAAGCTTCATTACGAAATCCGTTTTAGTAGTTGTCTCATGAAGAGATATCCATGTCTGGATAAATATGCTCCTGTATCGCCGAAAACGAATTAATTAATTATGTTACCAGCAACGTCGTGGAGTATTGAAAGATGAGATAACGCGAACTCAGGTTTTTTTTTGTAAGTAGTCGACCTAGTCACAGACAAATGTTCAAGACAGTGTTCGCAACACATACTTTGTAAACTTTCAACAATGTTTCTAAATACCACTTCTATTCTTAGCTACACAAACGCACTTAAACTCTCCAAAGGATAATAAAAGTTCTACACAAAGTTAGATCTCCTCATAGACCAACTAGTGGTGGTCAGTAATTGGCAATTAGGTCTATCTGCAGTTGCAATTATCTCGCGGACCGGCAGAATTAACTGCACTGAGACGGTTACAGTGAAGCTAAACGAGTTTAAGTTAAATGTTAATAGGGTAAATTGTAGGAGACGTTTAGAGTTGTTATTTTGATATATGTTTTAGGTATGGGAAATTATCAAATGACTCCTCCCGGTCTGGGTGGATCAGAAGGGTGTATCAAACTGTTACTGACTGAAAACCATCCTTGGTTCTCCTAATGCTCTTTGCTTTCCGCGGTTACTCCTTCGAACTAATTCCGCAAACATATTTTTTAAGCTGCCATTACATTTTCATTGTAATGTTTGGTGCAGGTAGATGCATAGTTCAATCACCAAGGTTAAGAAAGGCTTGGAGAGGTCGGTCCGTGGAAAAGTGATCTTAATCATACTGAGATTCCTTTGGTCGTGCCTTAGAAAGCACGTTAAGCCGTTGGCCCCGGCTGTCATTTGTAGATCTTGAGCAGCTGTATCTTGGGTAGTCAAAAGCAATAAAATCTGACACTTGAAGCTTGCCTAGGTTCTTTGTGTTACCAAATAACTTTGTGAACAGAAATATTTTTTCCTTTTAGAAAATTTTACATTATTGACGTAAAATTATACGGAACCCTTGTATGCCTTTACCCTGTTGTAAAGTATCGGTAGAGATTCTAATTTAAGAAAATAAATAACATTTTGTTTTGATTTCTTTATTTTTATATTTCTTTTGTTAGTTTGAAGGTTTTTTTTTTCATAAATAAGTATTCATTTTAAATCTTTTCTCTCTTACACAACGCAACATATTACAATGAGTTGGGTTAGCTTTTTCAAAACACACTTCTTTTTATTATTTTTCCGAAAGATCACTCTTTATCAAAACACAAAAATAAATTGAATATAAAAGACTACAAACCCTCTAAACCCGAGGCCCCAATTAAATATGAAACCTGTTGAAATATTTGTATCACGTAGAGAAACGTTACAGCCTCCTACAGGCTAACGCGAGATCATTGACCCACTTACGGTCCTCTGAAACTTCACGCGATGACACCTTTATTCCTTTGATCGTTGAACATACGAAGAAAAAATATTTGAAGACTTGTTTCGGTGAAGAAAAGATTTATTTTTATTTCATTTGAATACTGTAATGCTAAAAAGTATTGTTTCAAAGTATATTTTTTCTAAATTTTTTAAAGAAAAAGTTGATCTTACATTCGTAGTATTTAACTAAGAATCTAAAATATGTTCACTATTTAGCAAAAAAGAAGTTAGTAAAACATCTCCAACCGCGTAGTGTTTTAAAAATAAACTTCCAACAGTTGCCGAATAAAAATAAAATACAAACTAAACTTTATTTGTTTGGTCTTAAATCTAAATATAACTAAACTAAAACTTACGTTTACAAGTAGTTTCAAAGTCACAAAAAGTCACTTCACATTCACAACACACTATTATATAGTACGCACGACGAAAGCGTAGCGGTGCTACGGCGCTACGGGGCTACGAGCGTAGCGGGCTACGGACTGAGCGCGACTGTGCTACGAAGAGCCTACGGAGAGGCTTCGACGGAATTCCACCGCGTGATCGATGAGACATCACGCTAAGCCTCAGGGGTGTGCTGTATTTGTCCCTCTCATGATTTATACTTATATATTTTGTGGTACTAAGATGTATTTTATTGCGGTGATGGAAAAGTTTGATTTTACTGTGAAAATTTTTGTTAAATCTCAATGAAGTCTTGAACTAAATTATTCTGAAGTTCAGACTACATGAGTTTACGTCTTTAAGGAATTTTTGTTGGAACATTTTGTAAGCTTAATTTCAATAACTTAATATTTTTTTCGCCTTATTGCATTTCAATCGCCTCTGCCATCTATCACCATAAATAATACAAAACCTGCGAACCTAATACAAAATCAAAAGTCTTACGATGTAGCAATCAATTGTATTGAAACGAATATGAAGTAAATTCAATACAACTTCTTCGAAATATGATTTTGAAAGATTGGAAACTTTCGTAGAAGCATAAACGGTACGTTTTCGTAAAAATATATTCTTCACTAACATTTTACGTGGGTTCGGCTATAAAAATATAATTTTCAACCTTTTTTCATGCTACATTGAGGGAGTTTCGTCCGGGATTATATTTTAGACGGGCGGTTACGGCTCATAATGTTTTTATGGAAACGTATAATATAATATTACGGTGCGTAGTGGCTTTTCACTGTGCTTTTTTTAAGTATGCCTTTGCTTACTATAGATGAAATACATCTGCGTGTTTGTGTTTTAATTTGTTTCATTGCTAAAAGAAGAGGCTTTTTGGCCTCGCACAGGTCTTTTTAACCGACTTCCCAAAAAGGAGGAGGTTATCAATTCGGTTGTATGTTTTTTTTATGTTTGTTACCTCATAACTCCGACAATTATGAACCGATTTGAAAAATTCTTATATTTAATCTGAAAGTATATACTTGCAGTATAAATTTTATCAAAATCGGTTACGAACTTTGGATTATATATCGAAATAGCTGGAAGTCGTCTACTTGGATGATAGTTTTATGTCATCCAAGTAATCGAATTTGCGTATTTTGCTTTTCTGCGATTTTGCAGTGGTGTTGTTAGGTGTGGGGTACCACTAAAAAGTGAAAAATAAATAACTTTTTACAAAAAAATACAACCGACTTCCAAAAAAGAAAACACTACAAAATAAAAAATAACTTTAATTTCGTAAGTCGGTGTTTTTGTTAGTTTCTTTGTATTTTGACACCGACTTCGGTTGTATTTTTTTGTAAAAAGTTTTTTTTGTTGTAAGCTTATAGTTTTATTCATTTTTCTTACCTACTTATTTAAAAAAAAAACATTTAAAAATATAAAAAAATTGTAGGCTGCCGGAGTCGGGAGCAGTGTCCAAGCTACCGGTGGTGAGGGATCCAGAGAAAGGAACCTCACAATAAGTAAGCTTATTATTTATTTTTAAGTATTTTAAGTTAGTAATAAACTTTACATTGTTATTTTGTCATGTGCGACTCGCCAATAAACCTATGTAGGGTTGGGAAGCTCATTGTAAAAAAAAAATGAGTTCGGGATGCTGCTAATAAATTACGATTGGAAGAAGTCAATGCACTGCAACTCATCCCCAGGACCTCATCGTCAGCGTTAGGACTTATGATTACAAGAGCAATGAGTCTAGCGGTATAAAAGACAACACCAGGTTTTATTAGTACCTTTAATGCCAGGCAAGCAAGTAAAGTAACAAAGATATATTTATCACGCTAGTGGATTCAAAGTTAATATTTCATCGGGTCGCGACTCTTGTTATATGAAAAAAACTCATTTAAAAAAATAACTAATATAATAATATAATAATATCCTTGGACATTTCACACAACGCCATATAGTCCCAAGCTAAGCAACCTAATGCTTGTGTTATGGTGATATATATGACTGATAAACTACTTATATACATTTTTTTTGTAAATACATACATATTATAGATAGAAAAACACCCAGACTCGGAACAAATACTTGTAGGTCTTACAAATATTTGTTCCGTGCGGGAATCGAACCCGCGACATGCTGCGCAGCAGTCAATCGCTCAACCACTGCGCCAACCGTGTCGTCTAACAAAACTAGGAACGTACAAAAACTTTTTTGTACTTAAGAGTCCTATTACGAATCGTAAATGCTCGTTTGCAATAGACGAAGTTACGTTGGTCTGCGTTGGGAGTACATATAGAGTCCGCGAAACAATTTTGATACTTACTAGTCTGAAAAGGATTATAGTTAATTTGGGCGCTCGCGCGAAACTGAGGAGCGCGCGCGCTGAATTGACGCAGAATATATAGTACTTTAATTTTATTTATTTATTTATTTATTTATTATATACTTTATTGTACACCTCATAACAAGTACAGGAAAAACGTTTATAAAAACAAGTGTACAATGGGCGGTCTTATCGCACAGGGCAATCTCTTACAGACAACCTTAGGATGGATTGAACGAAAGAAGTTAGATTTAGGGCGGTCAGTGTACAAACATCATAAATAATATTATTTAGACTTAATAATATAAAATAAACACATACAATAAAACAATATACTAATAAATATCAAATAAATAATTGGGAAAGGAGAAGAAAAATTATAGTGAGAGGTAATGCTCCTTTACCATTTTTTTAAACGTTGGTAGCGTTTGAGCACGTCTCACATCTATGGGTAATGCATTCCACAAACGAGCGGCTTGAATAGTGAATGACTTGTCAAAAAATGATGTGGAATGCATGCGAATACTTAATTTAAGATTTTCCGTAGATCTCAAGGACCTAGAATGTGTGTCACAGAGAAACTGAAAGCGTTCTTTAAGATAAAAAGGAGTGGAATGATTAAATAGTACATTATAAAGCAGAGAAAGGATGTGGGCATTCCGGCGAAGACGAACAGGAAGCCATTTGAGCTTAGTACGAAATTCGGAAACATGGTCATACTTGCGTAAGCCAAATATGAACCTGATACAGAGATTTTGAAGTCGCTCAAGCTTGTCCAATTGGTCTTGGGTGAGATCAAGATAGCTGGCGTCAGCATAGTCCAAGATTGGGAGAAGAAGAGATTGTGCTAAGGCAATTTTGGTGGTAATGGGAAGGAAATTTCGTAGGCGTCTCAGGGAGCCCGCTGAGGCGAACAATTTACGACTCACCTCCTGCAGTTGTTTAGTCCAGGAAAGAGTGCTGTCGATATAAATCCCCAAGTTCTTTACAGTGTGAGTTACTGGAATAATAGTGTTATTGAAAGTAACCTGGGGAAGTGTCGACCAATCAAGCTTAGAGACATTCCGGGAACTACCAACAACAATAACCTGCGTCTTTGCTGGATTTATCTTCAGCCCAAACTCAGTGCTCCATTCACCTATTCGAGCCAGGTCTGAATTAATAGTCTCAATCGCATCAGATAGCTCTCCAAGAGGGGCTTGGGTGTAAATTTGGAGATCATCAGCATACAAGTGGTAGAAAGAAGATAGTCTTTGAGTGATACTATTAATAAAAAGTGCGAAAAGTAAAGGAGATAACACGCCACCCTGCGGCACACCGGCAGAGGTGTTACACCAAGAAGAGAAAGACTCTTCAATGCAAACACGCTGCCGGCGGCCAAACAGGTAACTATGAAACCAGTCAATTACCGAAGGAGATATGTTAAAAGAGCGCAGGATTCCAAGCAAAATTTCGAAGTCAACCATATTAAAAGCATTGCTAAAATCAAGCAGAGCAAGTGCCGTTAACTTCCCCATTTCCATGCCCGACCTGATATCATCCGTGATATGTACGAGAGCTGAGGTAGTGCTGTGTCCAGGTCGAAAACCGGATTGGAAAGGATTCAGCAGATTGTGCTTGGAAAGGAATGTGCTAAGTTGCTTATGGACAAGTTTTTCAAGGACTTTGGATAGGAATGGGAGGATGGATATAGGACGATAGTCAGAGAAACACGCAGGATGTGATTTTTTGGGTAGAGGGATAACTTGGGCATCTTTCCAGGTTTGTGGAAAGACCCTACTAGAAACAGAGAAGTTGAGGATGTATAGGATGACCGGGAGAATATTATCAAGGATGGGAATAATCATCTTACGGCTGACACAGTCACTACCCACAGCGTGAGATGTAATCGATAAAATACTCTTTTTAACATCACAAGCAGTAAATTGACTTAAGACAAAAGGGCTATAATCAGGTATCGGAAGGTTTGAAAGATGACTTAGTGTAGTAGCTTTGGTGGCCCTATCCAATACGGGCGAAGTAGAAAAATGACTATTAAGTAAGTTAAGGTCTAAGTCTTTAGGAATCCTTTCTTGAGTCTTTTTTCCAATACCTAATGAATTGAGAAACTTCCAGACCTTAGCTGGATCACCATTTTGAACAGTACTATGGATATGTTGGCGGTTTGCGTTCCTACACACCTTGTTGCAGTGATTTCGAATTGAGACGTATTTTTCCCTATTGATGTCGTTGGGCCGAATCTTAAACTTAAACTTCGCGGCTGCTTTTTTACTCAGCAAAAGTTTTATATCATCAGTCAGCCATGGCGCTGGGAGATGCTTTACTCTCACAGCTCGAATAGGTGCATGTGTGTCGTAAAGCTGAATAAGGGTAGAAGTCAAGATTTCAACTTGTTCGTCGACGGACGAGGATGTGACGAGAGGCGTCCAATCAATGCTGCTGGCATCCTCTCGAAGACGGTCAATGTTCATTCCATCAAAATTGCGAAGCAAAAGAGTTCTGGACTTATGCTTAGGCGGGTGAATTTTATAGGAGGTGAAAATCAGGTCATGATAGGAAAAGGCGTCAGCTGAACATTGACCATGTTTAGCGACGTGATCGAGAGAAGAGACAAAAATAAGATCAAGAAGTGAGGGGACAGAGTTAGGAAAATGGTGAGTGGCACCAAGATCGAGAATAGAGAGATTGGTTGATTCAATGATACGCCGTAGGGAATCAGAGCGGGAGTCATTTTTAAGGAGACATGTATTAAAATCTCCCATTATGATGCTATGACTGTAAGAGGGAATTAAGGCTTCTAAAATACGTTCAAAAGAAGTGAAGAAATTAATCCGAAGAGAAGGGCAGTAGTAGACACCAAGGAGTATCTTAGCATGGTGTAGTTCAACTTCCAGGAAAAGATGTTCACCGGCGTTTGGCGGCGGCGGCTGAGTGGACATGTTAACAATAGAAAAGGGAATATAGCTACGAAGGTAAATGGCCACCCCACCACCACCACCAACCGCACGATCATTCCTGATGAGTTGGAAACCTGGAAGAGAGTAAGAGGAAGACGGAAGACAAGGTTTTAACCATGATTCAGAAACAAGAATCGCATGAATATGTTTACAGTCAAAATTGGCCAGCAAATCAGCGAAATGAGCCGGAATACTCTGGGCATTTATGTGGACTACATTAAAGTTCTTGGATACATCGGAAAATACGGAGACGAGAGTGTCAGCTAAAGAAGGAACACTTACAAAGCTTTCATCATCACTGTTTAAAGAAAAGAAAGTGTCAGTATCACTGCTACAGCCAGGGCTGAGCATATATAAAAAATATATATATATATATTATTATGTACCAAACAAAAAAAATAAAAAATAAATAAAATACTATTATAAAAAGTTACCATCCACCTGCCAGTTGTGTTTACAAAAGTAAAACGTGAAAACTAATAGGAACATAATTATTAGATTTGATTGTGTAGGCCAGATAGACAAAAGAAAGTAAGTACAAGTATACTACCACAAAAAAAAAAAACTAGAAACATAAAACAAAAACAAAATTTAGGACCGTATATCCACAGACTACATAGAGATACTACGTATGTATATCGAAACGTAATTGAAACAGTGTGAAGTCATTTATGTTAGTACAAAAAGTTTACATACTCTATGGTTAGTACCGCGATATGGAACGCAAAAAAAAAAAAAAAAAACAAGTGACGGTGACATTTGACTTGATTTGACATTAATGATTGATGTGAAAGAAAAAGATTGGTACACAAACAAAACAAACGGGAAGTAAACTATGAAAAATTACGAAGAAGTGACAAATGTAACGTATACTAAACTACCCACTGATAGCAAACAAAACCTACCTACTACCTGGACTACATAACAGACAATGGTGACATCATTTTCTGGCTACAGCTCGCTTAGTTTTAACTGCAGCGACCTTTCCAACTGCAACTGGTTGAACCATGCCAGTCTCCGGCTGTCCTGAGAGCTGCTCCAACTGCTGCGCGATTTTATCGAGATCGGTAAAGGATGTAACTCGATGCCGGGATCCTTTTGAATCGAGGACGAAGATATTGCCTTCTGAAGTCCAGCATCGTGTCACACCAAATCTGTCCCGTGCCGCCATGAAGATGTTGTGCCTGGCTTTTGTAAGGAACTCAGAAACAGTGATGCCAGACCCCTTCAGCTTGGTTTTGCCGAACCAGATTTTGTCCCGGAGAGCCACATCGTGCAATTTGAAGAGGATTGGTCGGGGTTTGTGAGATGCGCTGCGCCCCATCCTGTGACACCGCTTGATGCCAGACGTAGCCAAATCCAACTTCAGTCGCTGATTGACAATTTGAGCCACCACCCGTGCAGTCTCCTCATCTTGCTCCTCTGACACTCCGTGCAACAGTAGAATTTTTCGCCTCCCACGCATTTCCATGTTATCAAGGCTTTGCGCTAGAATGCCAACTTGCTGCTGGAGGGTACTGAGTGCCTGAACGATAAAAGTCCGGAAGGATGAAAATTCAGTTGCCAAACCTGAGGTTGTAGATGTTGTGGCACCGGGACTTTTATGCAGCTCTTTCTCAAATTCCGACATCCTCTGGCTGAACATAGTGCTCAAATCAGTTATTGTGCGGTTGATAGCCTCCATTGTGTGGTGTTGTTATGGATAATTTTGTGTTCTGGAGCTGAAAACACTTCACTGGCAGGTAGATACAACTATCTAATACAATATATCATTAATGTATAAAACTAATTAATATTACTATTTTTTATTAAAATTTTCAATTTAGAGATAAAATTTTGCTGTTTCACTCTAGACTACCCGCAATTTTTTTTTTTTTTGTAATTTATTGTAATTTTGTTTAATTATATTGACAAACGAAAACTAATGAAACGTATTCATTGTAGATTGAAATTTTAGATTTTCTTTACGTTTTTTTCCGTGAAAACTCAAGGAATTTAAAGAAATTCTAGAACTCCAATAAACAAGTAAAACATTCAACTTACCTTTTAGTAATTTTAGCTTTTAAAAGAATTGATTGTAACAATGTGAATTAGACCGTCAAAGTTCCATCGCCGACATTTTTTCTTGCAAACTGAGTTCGTAAAATATTTATAGTAAATTACACGAAAAGAAAAATGAAAATGTGTAACTCTAACTTACAAGAAAGAGACTGGCACTATCGTTATTCAGGATCAAATAATTAAAATATCTTACTGCTGCTGATAATTACAGCGTCAAAAATCATGAATTTCCGTAAAAAATGTAATAGGGCTCTTAATTAAATATGATGTTGACCGGTACAACATGTTGGAAATATAAATGTCATTATTATCCATCGATCCATCAATATTGCTCTTCATTTACTAAAAACATAATATTCAGATACCAAGTACCACGACAGGTAGCAACATAAATATCCTCCATTACGTAAACAAAGGAAATTGTGACAAAATAAAGCAATAAATCTCATCACATATTGTCGCTGTGACGGCCAGGTAAAATATTCACGTAGCTACCTATGGAGGCCATGACAGATTCAATAAAAAAATCAGCCAATTGTGAGTCGGACTCGCAGACGAAGGGTTCCGTACCACAAACCGAAAAATACGTTTCTTGAAGCTCTTTATTTTTAATTTAGTTTAATTTTTACTATTTGTTGTTATAGCAAATTTTCTTTTTAACCGACTTTCCAAAAAGGAGGAGGTTCTCAATTCGGATGTTTGTATTATTTTTTGTTTTTTTTTATGTTTGTTCGGGCATAACTCCGTCGCTTGCCAACCGATTTTAAAAATGATATTTTAGTTGGAAAGGGAATACTTCCCAAATGGTCCCATGATAAGGAAACCAGGATCTGATGACGGCATCCCAGATAAGTCGAGGGGAACTGTCGAAAATCGTATGGGCAACTAGTGCGTTTGTTAGGTGTGGGGTACCACTAAAAAGTGAAAAATAAAACACTTTTTACAAAAAAAAATACAATAATAATAAATACTTCAAAAAAAAAAACACTGTAAAGTAAAAAATAACTTTAATTTCGGAAGTCGGTGTCAAAAAACGAACAAATTAACAAAAACACCGAGTTCCGAAATCAAAGTAATTTTTTACTTTATAGTGTTTTTATTTTTGGAAGTCGGTTGTATTTTTTTTATAATGTGTTTTTTGGTGTTGTGGTGAGTCTGTGTCGAATACATATTTTCTATTCTATTCTTTAGTGTAAAAAATACAACTATCTACCATTTACAGCTCTTTGGATACAGCCCGCTAACAGACAGACGGACGGCCGGACGAACCGACGGACAGCGGAGTCTTGGTAATAGGGTTCCGTTAGTTACCCTTGGGGTACGGAACCCTATAATCGTAAAAGCATGGCGGATCGACGAGGGTCACAATTGATTAAATTTGTATTATGATGGATACATGGCGCTCGGAGTCCGAAAATAATTTTAATTATCTAGCTGCCCCCGCGGCTTCGCTCCCGTCAACTTTTTTATTTTTTTCTTTCATAAGAACATTCTACTCATAATCACAAACACAACAAAAAAAGAATTAGCGAAATCGGTTCAGCCGTTCACGCGTGATGCTTGGACCAAGGGAAAAAGGGATTCATTTTTTTTTATATACAAGAACTCATCGCTGCCACTGTGGCGAAGCTGTCAACAGCCTCGGGCACCACGGCCTGTCATACAGTTGAAGTGCGGGTCGCATAGCACGGCACGCAAACATCAACGACACTATCCGACGCGCTCTTGTCGCCGTCGCCTTGGCGTGCCAGCCGTATTAGGACCCATTGGCTTGGCACGCGACGTTGGCAAAAGACCGAACGGTACGTCTTTATTTCCATGGAAGATGGGTAGGCCTTTAGTGTGGGACGCTACTTGTGTCGATACTCTTGCGCCATCACATCTTCCTAGCTCGTCGTGATGTGCTGGTTCTGCCGCTTCGGCTGCTGAAAACCTCAAACGGCGGAAATATAGTGGCCTTTTTATCAACTAGATTTTTGAGCTGTTTGGGGTTGAAACTCTTTAACTGTGGGGTCCGAGTGCTCACGTCCTATTTAAAGATCTAGCAAAACGCTTAGTTGACGCTTCGCGTGACTCAAGGACTGGCTTTTGCCTTGGACAGAGGATAAGTATTGCCATACAACGTGGCAATGCAGCCAGTCTTTTGGGCTCACTTCCAGTCGATAGCGAAGGGGAAAAATTTTTTGACGCCTTATTTAATTTTAGTTACGAGTTTTATTTTCTATTTTAAGTGTACATAGTTTGTCCTTTAAATAAAACATACTCAACAGCTTTTATAAATAGGCAATAAATATATATATAAGATAGATTAAGATTAATGTCAAAGTAGAAGTATTCAGCTGAATACGGTTTGACTGGGAGCCGACCCCAATTTAGTTGGGAAAAGGCTAGCTAGATGAATTTCAAAGCAGATGTAGAATATATAAGCGGTACATTAGCAATCGCTATTGTTACATCAAACTTATATAGGTTTGATGTACCTTATAAACAGAGGAAACATTCTCGTAATTAACGGCTGCAATTTCGCATTCGCATCTGTAGCTATCTGTCGAAACGGCTCTAATTTCCTTATGCTTTAACAATATTTTTGTCGTCATTTGTAATAAAGTTAATATTGTAAAATGAATTTGAACTTAAAAAAGAAAACAGAAACTTGGCCTTACAGAAACTAATAAATAATTAACTTTACGTAGCAGTCCCGACCACAAGCCGATTGAACTTCTGAATACAATATAAATTTCCCTTGATTGAGCCTCGGTTTCAATATCCGAGGTGGTTGACCACTAACCTAAAAGGTTTCAGCCCGTATTTTCAATTAATCATATTAATGGCTTACGAGTACTATAACCGATATGGGTCACACTTCCACACATCATTAAATATACTCCTACATAGGGGTAGCGTTTCAGAGGGAGGGAAAAGTTTTCGAGATAAATATAGTGCCAGCGCTCTACAAGTTTTGTTGTTCACTTTTGAATTTAAGGGGATTTATGTATTTCATAAAAAGATGGGTTTTATACGATGTGGTTGCATAGGTGATCTATTGGCTATGGTATTTCGAATACAACGAATCACTAAAGCAAAAGTATGTGTCGTTTTTGGTAGCGCTTGTGCGTTTGTTTGGGAGGAGTAAAATATTTTTCTTTCTCTAACACTTAAATTGCTAAACCCATTTTGATGAATTTTTCATCGCTTACCATCTGATGGTAAGCGATGTTTTGTCCATAATCTCACCTGATTCAGGTGAGATTATGGACAAACGCGAACCTGTCAATAAAATAAAAGCAAAAGAATGACAAAGCCCAGAAGGTGTTAACACTTGCTTTAAAGGATGAATGAACTTCCAAGTATGGTTAGTTACTCATTCAAATAAATCTCTATTCGAAAAGCAAAATAATTTAGCACAGCATTTGCAGAATAACCGCTACCTACAATTCTCTGGCACGTTTTGTTCGTTACCATCTGTGACACAGTTCTACACCGTGTCTCGGTGCGTCGTCTGCACGGTTTGCGTTCCAACAGATGCTAGCTTAAACTAGGTTAAGGCTTGCTTATTTGAATCTGAAATTTTAAGATTTCCTCCTCTGGCAAGAGTAAGGTAATGTGTGTTTAGTCTTGCGTTATTTATTTATTTATAGTTAATTAAAACAAACAACAACACAATAAAGTATATAATCAATAAATAAAACGGTCCAAGTCCAATTACATTAATTTAACATAGAATCCACAGATGATAAAAAAACATAACAAGATACAAAATGTGTGCAAATTTGAAATTGCAATAATAAATTAACATGAAACAGTGGACACCGCATACTGTCCCTCACAGACCACCAGACA
The DNA here is from genome assembly GCA_963859965.1 of Ceramica pisi. Taxonomy (NCBI): domain Eukaryota; kingdom Metazoa; phylum Arthropoda; class Insecta; order Lepidoptera; family Noctuidae; genus Ceramica; species Ceramica pisi. Next base: position 9,829,101 of record OY982549.1, on the reverse strand, counting down.
AGCTCGCAAACACAACTCGAAATGAACAACCCTTCTTTGTTCCAAATTTCTGTCTTAGGTACTGGCCTGGCCACTACTAACAAGAATCACAAGTCTTCATGCTAAACAAGCAAATTATGTGCCACATGGAAATTCTTCCATAACTACTATTTAGATATTTTTACGTCAGGTGATTATCAATTACTGTCGTAGACCGTTCGCTACCTACTTGGTAAGAACAAAGTGGATACTGACCTTTCTGAATTGAGGTTTTGAGGATAAAAAATTAAATACATGAGTAGAGATTGACCAATACTGCAAGTGCATGCATTTAAAGTCCGATATTTCAGGAAAGAGCATAGGAGAGGACATTTCGATCAGAATACTTTCCGCCAATGTTGACTTATTTTTATTTGTAACGGGTTTGCTCTTGAAACTAGTCTTGGTCAGAGATGATAGAAAGGTAGGAAGGAGATCCTGTGGTAGGAAGGTTAATCAGGCTGCACGTCTTCGGACGTATTTAATGATTAATTGATTCTTGAATTTAAATGTAATTATTGCAATCAAAACCCCTTGATGTTATTTATTTTATTTTATTTTATTAATTTGACAATTAACTTAATTCAATTTAATTAATTTCAATCAATGTGAGATTTTATATTATATTTTAATTTTTCTGGACCAACTGTATTGCTACTAACTTAGTCTTAAGATAATTATTTTTACTAACAAAATATGGACATAACGTGGTCTGAAATAAAACATTTGGTTTTTTTTTATAGAGACAGGGTCTACGATGGAGCGAGCTTACCAAAAAGGATCCTGTGACTTTGAAAAGATTAGGGTTGCAAGCTGACTGTAAAGGTTTTTCACAAGCTTAGTTAAATGGTCCCAACTAATTAGTCTAGCTAACTTCCCAACAATTAACATACCGTAAGAGCAACCCGGGTAAACAAATACCTTACCTATTCCATTGCTACGTCGTAACGCGAAACCTCCAACTATTCGAAACTCGCCAATTTATTTAGTAGTGCTTGTCTTTATATATTCATGCTCGTTTTGCGCTCGTTCGTGAGCAGAACTTGAAGTGTGCCATCAATACGTTAGTAGTACTCGGCTAAATGAGCTACTGGTGCTAAAGTTCATGGTCAGATATAATGAAGATTGACTTGATTGGTACATCTTATACAGGCTTACTTTTAGTTTATTGTAAACTTGCTGACACGCGCAACTTCGTCTGCGTCACATTTTCCATTACTGCTCCGCTCCTGTTTGTTTTAGCGTGATGACATATAGCCTATAACTTTCCTCGATAAATGGGCTATCTAACACTGAAAGAATTTTTCAAATCGGACCAGTAGTTCCTGAGATTAGCGCGTTCAACCAAACAAACAAACTCTTCTGCTTTATAATATTTTTTTTTTTTAATCTTTATTTATTTACAGGGTTTTTTCTATTAAGAATATGTCACCCCGATGATTGATTACAAATTATTATCCTATGTCTAAGAATAACCTAATCTACCCGCAACCTTATACCCAAAATAATAATATGATAAAGTGTTCTAGCCTCATCCGACAACGGTGCGGCTAGAACGCTATTATAGAAACCTACATTAAAACTATTGACAAAAGCTTGACGTCTCTGGACTCCAACACGAACACACTCCGACATGATATGATGCACGTCTTCTATTACTCCACAGACAACGCAATTGGGAGAATCCACTTTGCGCATCATGAATGCGAAACTGTTAAGCGGTATGTGGCCGGATCGGAGCCTCAAAGCCGTCACCACTTCCTGTCTAGTCATACCTCCCTCGCTGAACCAAAGGGTCCGTGGAAGAGATGGTTGAATTGTCCGGTACCAAATACCTTTTGTTAACGACCTCTTATCAAAATATTCAGACCAAGATTGATTACATCTGTCTTTAACTAGGGGTAAGAGCTCGGTATGCCAAGGAGGACATGAGTAAGTTTCTCCATCTGACCCGGCTTCGTTTGCTAAACGATCAACCACTTCATTACCCTCCAATCCAACGTGGGAAGGGATCCATTGCAATACAATTTTTTTTCGTTTGGCAACACATTCAGTAATGGCTTTTAAAATAGAGTAAGCTAGTGGAAGCCCTCTAACTAATGGAGAACTTGTGCATCTTATCAGATGGAGAAGAGCACTTTTCGAGTCAGTGAAAATGACAAACCGATCCCCGTCCAATGACTCGATATAGGCCAAAGCTTCAGCAATAGCGACAAGCTCCAAGTGCATTATTGAAACTTTTGTTAATATATTAAATTTAAAAAAAGCACCTATTTGTGAGTCATAAAAGGCTGAGCCACAAGAATTCTTCCCTTTAGAGCCGTCCGTATACACACAGTACAAACCAGAATAAAGTAAATTTAGAGACTCACAACATATTGATTGTAAATTACGTACATTATAACGGTGTTTGGGCTTATCTACTGAATCTAAATTAGGTTTTACAATAGTTGATAAGTCAATGTTGCTGGCCCAAGTAGTCATGGAGAACGTGCCCATTTTATTGCTGCAATACATATGTTCTTGCTTAAGAACATCGTGAGACCAAACTAAAAGAGGTTTTTTCTTTTTTCTCCAAAAAGCATTACTTTGGCAGAGACGATGTAGCTTATCTAGTATGTCTATTACAGGAAAATTAAAGCATTTCGATTTTAAATAGAATTTACCAGCTAAGTATCGGCGGCGAATAAAAAGGGGGGGTAACATTAATTCGCATTCCATCACGTGGATCGGCGTACTTTTGATATATCCACCTATTAAGCGCATGCAAACGTTTTGTAACCTGTCCAGTTTCGTCAAATGTGTGTCTGCGCTATTGTCCATTAGAAAGCTACCAAAGTCTATACGACTACGGATAAGAGAAATGTACAGTCGTCTTAAATGGTTGGGGTGAATTCCCCATCCGGGCCCAACCAAGATTTTAAAAATATTAATAAGTTTTAGTACTCGTTCACGGACCTCGTTAATTTGTTTCTTCCATCGAAGACCTTTGTCCAGCCACACTCCTAAGTACTTCACCTGGTCTACTAACTCTAACAAGGTCCCGTTTAAACGCACTGTTATAGTGGGCCTACGATAACCCCTACTAAACCAACATATCTTGCTTTTAGTGGGAGAAATGTCTAAACCTACACTCTTTAACAGGTCATTGATCACATCAAGGCTATATTGGATCCTAGATTGCCCGTCACTAACAGAAGAACACTGTACATAAATAGCGAAATCATCTGCGTACTGAGATATACCAATGATATTCTGCAATTTCTTACATATATCCAACGTTATTATATTAAATAAAAGTGGAGATAGCGGATCACCCTGAGCCAACCCACATCCTGAATGTCTACTAATACAGCTGTTCCCAGATCTTATTTTGAGTACTCTTCTGTGAAGAAAATTCCATAAATATTTACAGATGCGTGATCCTACTTTAAGATTATCCAAAACATTGATTAAAACACTATTATTTACATTGTTATAAGCATTATTTACATCTAAAAAACATGCTATAGTCGAACAACTCTCGGAAAAGCCAGTTTGTATTTTGGAGATTAGGCAACTGAGGCCGTCTAGACAAGACCTACCTCTACGGAAGCCAACTGTGTTCACCGAAAATGTGTTGCTTTTCTCCAAAAACCATTCCAATCTTCTAAATAACACATAGTGAAATATTTTACATAAACACGACAGCAAGGATATGGGTCGGAGAGAAGAAATGTTAGTAGGGTCGAAACCAGGTTTTGGAATAGGAATGATACAAATGTCGCGCCACTGAGAGGGGACAAAACTGTGTTCAAAAAAGCTATTGAATAAAGTGAGTAATAGAGATTTACCTACATCAGGTAAATTCTTAATCATAGAATAGGATATATCATCCAATCCAGGAGATGTATCCTTAGACTTGATACATTTATCTAGCTCCTGTATGGAGATCTCACTATCTAATATAGGGTTATTATGGTGGACCGTAGGAGTCGGAGGGGACACATAATCTGGGGTTAGGGAATTTAAAAGATTTGTACAAGTTTGGGCGTCTACAAAATGTCTAGGCGAACGGTAACCTTTCAGCCATCTCATTTTGCGCCACATATCACTAGTCGTTGTAGTGTGGTCAACTGAGGAGCAAAAACTTTGCCAGCTATCTCCCTTAGCCTGACGGATTAGCTTCTGCGCTATACTTATGCGACTGTTAAGAGTATCAAGGTTCTGGGGAGAGGGATTACGCCTAAATTTGGATAATGCAAGCCTGCGTTGAGCCACAGCGTGTGATAGTTTAGCCGTCCAATACGGCTTCGGAATGAAATTAGAAGAAGGGTTTTGACTAATTTTTACAAATGGGATGAATTTGTCTGCAGCTTCACTCAGAATTCTTAAAAATAAATCGTAAGATTTTTGAAGGTCATTCGGCAAACATAAATTACAAAATTTCTGTTCTAGGTGCTTTTTAAATGCAGTCCAGTCTGCTTTTCCAAAGTTTCTCTTAGAAATTGAAGGGAGATGTGACGTACACAATGTTGATATTTTAATTATAAGGTGGTCGCTGCCTAAATTCTCATTTAAAACGGTCCAACTGAGATTCAACGCAACATCTGTGGACACCAAAGATATGTCAGGGGATGACTGTTGCAAATGATTGTCAACTAGACGAACTCGCGTACTAAGACTGCCTCTGTGGTCAGTTTTATAAGACCAGCTGACGTGATGAGCATTAAAGTCACCTAGGATTAGAGTTTTGGAAGGCCAAAACGATAACAGACTATCCCAATCCTGCTGAGTGATAACAATTCTAGATGGACAATAGACAGACACAATATTTTCAAACGGATCACAATTAAATAACTGCACGCACACAACCTCAATACCGGTATTGTTTACATGAACGCGTCGCAGCTGCGCTTTAATAGTTTTGTGTACGATGATAGCTACACCGCCGTATGAGTCATCTCGATCTGCGCGATAAACAACATAATCATTTACTTTAAAATAACTTTCGGGTTCGAGCCATGTCTCACTAAGGGCTACAATATGGACCTTTTCTTGGCATAAGAGTTGATGGAAAGATGCTAACTTAGGTCTGATACTTTGGGCATTCCACTGCAGTATGTTTAATTTAATATGTTTGTTAGCCATCACAATTTGTAAAATAGTTAAACATTGCTTTAATCCACGGCCACTCTGAAACAAAACTCGCAGACACTACAGTTAACCATTTTAGGCACAGTTGGTAAATACACCGTATCTTAAAAATTAAGCTAGTCTTTTTGAGATAGATGACTTCCTTAATTCTCGACCACAACTCATTGACAGATGGACACCTATCGTTAACCTCGCTATCATCGGATACTTGATCGCTTGCAGGCGTATCTTGATTCCAGAACATCCAGTCATCTTTGGGTGGGTGGTCCTTGGCTTTCGGAGATTTAACTGGCTTAGGTTTAGGATGGTGGTTTTCCATTCTAGCCGTGACAGGAGTCTGCTCCTTGTGGACTATGGCCTTAGTGCGGATTATGTCAGCATAAGTGGAACGAAAAGAAGCTGCCGAATTCATTTCCCTAGCTTGTGAAGGGTTTTCTGTGGCTACTGGTGCTTGAGGGAAAACGTCAGATTCGGGAACATGATTTTGGGGTGGGACATAACTTTCTAAGGCTTTCCTGTATGTGCATCCAAATTCAGCCATAATCTCCCTGAGCCTCCTCTCCTTCTTATAAATTGGGCAAGTCTTGCTGAGCGATATGTGGTTCCCCTTACAATTGACACATGAAAACAATGGAGTGTCGCAATTTGCATGATGCCCACCACATTTAGGACAGATCACATATTTGGACGGGCACATTTTCCTACTGTGGCCTAACCTCCAACATTGAGAACATTGGGACACCTGGTGAATGTATGGCAAAACTTTGATGCTAATATCACATACACGTACAAACGCAGGTAGATGATCGCCGTCAAAGCAAAGTCGAAGGGTTTCACTGGGGCACCAACCACCGTCACTCCTGTTGCGGCGGTCTAGCCTCTTGAATGATAGAAGTTTAGCAGGGGCTGGACATGAAATGTTGCTGAGGATCTCGTCATCTGTAAAGTCCAGATCTACGTATTTGATTAGGCCATAACATACTGACAGCTGCATAGCCTTCTGGAACCTCCATCCCTTCTCCAAAAGTTTCTCGCACATTAAAAGATTCTTGGCAGCCGATTCACTTTCAAATTCAAAGCGTATTTTAAAAGGACTTAAATACTTAACGTGGCTAATCTTTTCTATCTTATTCTCCTTTAAAATACGTGCCATCGCAAACTGCTTCGGAAGACGTTCCTTAGAAGAAGCATAGACTTCGTACCTTTCATCTTGCACTGAGTTTCGACTGCCATGACAAACCTTCTTTTTACTCCCCTTAATTTCTGTCCAACCCTCTTCTTCTTCAGTACTATCCTCTCTTCCCCTTTTTGCCGCTCTTAATAGCTCTTCTTTATTGCTACCATCATCATCTATAGCATCCATGTCAGAAGAATCATTCAATAAGCTCTGTACATCATTACTAAACGCGGGCGTAGGACATCGAGATCGCGGTAAAGCGCTCACGTTATCAGTCATGGCTCGATCGCGTAAGGTATGCGCACCTGGGTGGTCCGGCGCACGCCGATGACACGTGAAAGTGCGTAAACAACAATAAGCGCAGCGGGGAAACTAATTAAAATCGCGACAATGAACACAACCAGCCCGTACGAATGCCGGTACGGTTCTGTTTATAATATTTGCATAAATGTATAGACTTTGAAGGGAGTGAAAATACTTAAGCATATGAACCACTTTCAGTATCTTTATCATCATATCAGCCAATTGCCGTCCACAGCTGAAAGTAAGTTTCACCCAAAGAGCGCCAACCAGCCCCGTCTTGAGCAGTCCGCATCCATCCGCTGCCAGCCACCTTCTGCAAATCATCGGTCCATCGTGCCGCAGGGCGTCCCACACTACGTTTGCCCACACGCTGTCTGCTCCATCGACCGTAATAGGTAAACAGTTACAATTTTCACAGATTGTGTATTTATATTGCCGCTAATAACAAGAATTAAAGTTTATGGTACGGAATCCTTAGTGTGCATGTCAGACTCGCCGGTATTTAATTTAATTAGACAAACGTATTTCTGTTTTTAATTTCTCAGGAAGGTTGTCAGGATCCTCGTGTCTCGAAAGGGCAACATAAATGGTTTTTGGTAATATAGATGTAGGTACGTAAAAAAAAGCGAGGTTTCAATTTTACTATACATTGCGTTTTCTTAGAAATTGTTCTATGGATTAGTTTTTTTTTAAATGAAAAACCAGGCAAGTGCCAGTTTGACTCTCATACGAAGGGTTCCGTATAATAAACCGAAAAAAACATGTTTCTTGTATTGGGAGGCGATTTAATAAAATATTTTTTATTATTTGTTATTATAGCGGCAACAGAAATACCTACACACTCTGTGAAAATTTCCCTACCAATTACAGTTCTTGTGTTCGTGGTACAGCCCGTTGTCAGATAGACGGACAGACGGACAGCAGACGCTTTTTTTTTTTGCGACTAGCCCGCCACACTTTCCCAACCACTGCAACTCCTGAAAGCCAGAATCAACAGTGGCGACCACCAGAAAAACGCCGAGCTAATGAAGCCCGACGAGTCCCGGAGAAACGATTCAACCGTCTTGGATCCCGCATCGAAATTAATCGGAAAGTACAGCGGAGGAGTAGGAAAAAATAAATATAATTTCCACTTCCCTCCTTATCAAGCAGGAGACAGATTTGAGTTAGGCCAATAGGCACCAAGGGACATATACAACTGGGTTAAGCCCAGTTGCCAAGCACCACGGATTATATATTAACACTGAAATTAATTTAATGGGTCTTAAATTGTGAGTTACTTTTGATTCCAGTAATAGGTATGGCAAAATCGAATGAACGCACGGAAACTTGTTCTGGTTTCTACAAGGTCCGTATAGTAAACTACTCCAGATGTAACCTGAATATCTACTATCTAACATAATATTACGTTCAGTCTGCCAAAGAATACACTCCCATAAGACGTGATGTGCAGATTGTTCGTATTCAATTCGTCTTACACATTCCGATGTTTATCATAAGCTTCAGAAAATTGTATATTTTTTTACGTAACTGTTAAACCAACAGAATAGTCCCTTAAAAACTGGCCAAGTGCGAGTCGGACTAACGAAGGGTTCCGTACCATAAACCTTAATTTTTATTTTTTGTTGTTCTAGCGGCAATAGAAATACACAATCTGTGAAAATTTCAACTGTCTACCTATTATGGTTGTTGAGATACAGCCCGCTGGCAGACAGACGGACGGATGGACGGAGGCTTAGTTATAGGGTTCCGTTGTTCCCATTAGGTACAGAACCCTAAAAATGAAACAGCAAATAATTAAAAGAAAGCCTAGTAAACTTTATTGTAACACTCCCACTATTAACGAATTACCCGCAATTTCCACTCTTCTAAACAAAGTCTTGGCAAACAATATAAACGAGATTGTTTGACGTTAATTTGACCGTGAAAGAGAACAGTTAAGGGATTTCCGGATCCGGACTGATTCTGTTACCAGAATAATAAAATTGTTTACGGTTAGACAGAGTGAATTTCGTGATTTAATCTTATTGAAGTTTAACTGGTAGTGAGAAGCTCGTGGCTTAATAATAACAGCCACACGGGTCGGCTTGAAGGAGCCTAAAGGTTAAGCAGTGCTTGCCAAGGTTGGTTTATGGATGGGTGACGATCTTAACATATTAAGTTTCCTGTGTGCATCGGAAAGCACGTTAAGCCATTGGTCCCGGCTGTCATTTGTAGATCTTTGGCAGTCGTTACGGATTGTCTAAAGCCAGTAAATCTGACCGTGTTCCTCAGTTAATGGGTTTTGGAGGCCTGGTAGGCAGCCGCTTCAAGTAAAATACTGGTATTCAGCTGAACCTGGTTTGACTGGAAGCCCCCAATGTGGTTGGGAAAAGGCTTGGCAGATGAAAGCTTAACTTTTTATTATTGGTACTGGTGTAAGGGTGCCTTTCTACCGAAGATGTGCTATGCAGCTAAGCTGCGAGAATGTAAAAGCTAAGCTACGAAACTATTTGACCGATTCCACCGATGCTAATGCTCCGGCGCAAGGTAGCTGGACGGTGATGGTGCGAGGACGATGCTCAGCTCGAGCTATGCGACGTTTTGACAATAGGGAAGGCACGCACTACTCTGCACATAGCTACACCACCCGTGACGATCCATAGCTTGCATCCATAGCACGCATCCATAGGTCACATCCATAGCTCGCATCCACAGCACGCATCCTTTCATATAAAAACGTAGCTTAGTTGAATCAGTGTCCACCAGTGCTATGCTATGAGGACCAATGAATATGATCGGTGGATATCAAACGCAACCATAGCAACGTTGCATAGCACATCACTGGCGGAAATGCAACCTAAAAACATTGAGATCAAAAAAGTTATAACAGTAACAATTGTCACATCATAGGGGTTGACCAAGTGATATTATATCAGTAGCACAAGTCAAACTCATACATTTTTGGACTATTTGACAGTCGTTATGTGTGCTAGAATGTCACAGGAGTCAGGACCACATGCTAAGACCTGGCAGTTAAATAAAGCAATCAACTTGACAATAAGCTATCGTTGCGTTAGTAAACGATCGTTGCGTTAATAACCGATCGTTGCGCTAATAAGCGATCGGCAGCCCGACCGGACCCATGTACCGACAGAGGGCGCTATACGGTTTGTCGAACTAATTAACGCGACTATAGGTTATGCAAGCGATAATATAGTCGCTTTCTATTAAGAGGATGCTATAGAAATGGAACCGACGTTCCAGATAAATATTTATCTACACCATGTCGTTTTTCTTACACAGGACAAGTTTACCAGGTTTCGTTTTACTAAAGGAATACTTAATTAAAAGACCAGATGAATAGAAATCCGTGCTTATACAGGAACTGAAGTTAATTGTGTTTACATAGTTCAGTGAAACTGGAGAGTAATCTAGTTATTTATTTGTATTTTTTTTAAGATCCATTTTGGCTGCTTAGGGCTGTTTTATATAAACTGACAGGAAAAACAAATTCAACTTCGGCCATAACGCATAAGTAATAATCCCCGTCACAAAAAGCTATACATTTTGTAAACAAAGAACTGCTACTAAGTTACGAAGCAAATAATCCCAAATTTCATTAACTCGAAAGTAACATTCGTGTAATAATGATATCAATAACTAACGAGCAATTTCACATGTTTGGGTTATATTTTATAGATAAAACCCTGTCGTCTTATAGTTTGTGGTACTGGTTTGTTCCATGAGTCAGATGCGTTCCAGTACCAAATCTTCGCAGAGTAGCTGGTAGCATCTGGATAAGGTAGCCGAAAACCGAGATTAATGGCGTGCAATTGGAGAAGCCTAGGATAGCAGTTCTCTGTGAACGGTCTGAAATCTTCCTCAAGAATTCTAGAATGTTAAATGACAGCGCTGAACTTATTTTCAAGGCTTAAAAAAAAACATGGGTTCACTGAAAAGATCTAATAAGAAATCTGGAAAAATGCCAAGAAAAGTTAGGATGTATAAAAAAATAACCATAGCTCTTAGGAAAGCAAAATGAAGACGCTAAACAATTGTTATTTATAAACTTTCCTGTTTGTAAACTCATTATTTCGGCGCCCGGTCATCGAACTCAGAAAAAGTTAAAAAAAGCCGACGAATTAATAAAAGAAAATAACAGCAAATTATATTGTCAACACAAACAAATCAAGTTATTGGACCAAAACAATAAATGAACATTATTCCCTAACTTGTATAATCAAAGCAAAGTTTACGGATAGGATGATGCACAATTACTTCCGACCGAAAAACAATAAAAGAAAAGTTTTTATACTCATTAAACTTGCTATCTGAATAGAAATTAGTGGTTGTACACCGTTTTATGTCATAGACAAAGAGCTGAAAACAATACGACACATTATCTTTATCTGAGGGTCAATTCTACTTATTTTGAAGCAACGTTCGCATACGCATCTCAGTCGCAATCTGTCAGTTTTTTTGAACCAATTTTTTTTTATAGTGTTATTTTAACACTACAGGCTACTAGGTATAACATTATTATCTGCATTTATTTTCAAAATGTTAGGCTCAGTAGTTAGTTCGGAGACAAGGGCATGGCCATTTTTGGTCTCATTTCTTAATAACTTCAAAACTGTTCATTCTAAAATTATGAGAAAAAATATAACTAAAAAATCCTCCCTTCTTTCATCTGATATGTCACACAATACAGATTGAAAAACTTTTTTTTGAATTTTCTTGTTTGACACAAAAAGTGAAACCTACCTATACTAAAAATGTGTTTATTTACGTTACGCGTCCTTGTTTAGTTCACAAAAGTCCATGTTTTAACACAATCGGTCTTGTGGGTCCGGAGAAAACTGGCTGTGACAGAGAAGAGTTCCATTTTGTACGATGTTCTGAACCCTAAAAAGCCTCTTTTTTCTTCGTTTTTTTTTTACAGATTGCGACTGACCTGCGAATGCGTTGTCTTTGTAACGAAAGTGATCAGCTACAATATTATAACTTGAAATAAAGTTATGTTTCGACCACAGGTAAAATAAAGTTATTGGTGAATTTCACTTAAAAATACTTACAAATTGAAAAGTACCGTATCCTATGTACAATACTCAGCCATAAACTATGTATCAGTATCTTGGGAGTTCTTGCAAAAGAAAATAAATATATTCTGCTGTGACAGGTTGACTTGCTAATGGTAGTTTTACGTAGACAGTACGTGTTCAATACGTACGTCAGTATGGCTACTAACAAAAATAAAATTCTTCCAGATAATAAACGAATAATAAAATTTCCGTTACTAAACCAATTTCCTAAGTGCGCAAACTTTTGCTAGTATTCTGTATCTTTAATCTTCATTAATACACTAGGATCATTTATTTTTCACGCACTTTGAGTCTTTGACCGCAATGGTGAACTGGCTGTCAGCCAAAACGGTCTACCAGAGGTTGCCTAATAAGCAACGTACAAGCAAGCAAAAACCAGACAGTAGCATTTTTTCAATTTTTTTAATTTATTTAGATTTCGTGTCACGGTGTTTGTTATCGAATTCCTCCGAAATGGCTAGACGGATTTTTATGAAATCCTTTGTATTTGATTGGTCTGAGAACAGGTCGTATGGTATTTTTTTTATTTGGAAAAACAACGTTTGCCGAGTCAGCATTGTATAAAATTAAAAATATGCTCCTGAGATCCTCACAATAAGTCCTTCCGTTTGATATGCCACTTGGCACAGATTGAAAAACTTTTTTAAAATTCCCTAATTTATCTCCCGAAAGTAGCTCAAAATTTATTTATCTACTATGAGTCTCCGTGTCTGGATCACAGTAGTTCTTATGTGTGCCAAAATTTAACTGAATCAGTTCATTGAGTCGGAGCAAATAGGCTTGTTTACTGAAAAAATCTAATTAGTCCGTCAGTTAGATTATTAAAAAAATATTTGACCCGTATTTTTTCTTTTGTTACGGGAACCAAAATTGACGAAGTTACGACACTTTTAAAATTCTCAATACGCTGTGGCATAATTTTTAGCGGTTAGTGACGTCACGAGCCCCCACCCCGAGTTTTGATGCGTTTTATCTTTATCAATATTCATTGATTTACAAAAACTAAAAATACGTGTCCATTATTTTTCATTACTCTAATTGACGGACTAAATAGTTTTGCAATTTGTGGATGATGGAAACTAGCCTATTGTGACAGATGGACAAACAGACACATGAGTTATCCTATAAGCTATCGTTGTTTTATACGGACGTTTTTACTTCATACGTACGTTCGGAGCCCCAAAACCTCCTTTTCGACCCATAACTTTCTTTATTTGAGTCAGAGGTAAAAAATGGATTGTTTGCCGGACAAAAACGACTATTGGGGATACCAATAACCTTTCAAGACGCAAGAAGGGAGCAAAACATATTTGTCCGTAATTCCCCTGGAGAGTTTTTCCTGCAGTATACTTGGAACTGTGTAAGGGTAGTGTAGTGAGGGTTTTATTTAATTAGGGTAAGCCTATTGTCCATTAACAATACGGCTTGTTCTTCTTGTACTTATGGTCGAGAAGCTGAGTAGGCGTTTCAGAAAAAAATACTACCTATGTTCGAGTCCGACTCACACATAATGGGTTCGGTACGTGATGTTCTGTGCGTATGTGAGAAATACGCACACTGGAAAATACTATTACATATTTCAATGTCCCGCTGCAAAACCGGGGAGAATAAGCAAAAGAAGCCTCCCCTAGGCTTCTTTTGCTTAGTCTCCCCGGTTTTGCGGATACCCTTCGGTTAAGGAACCCCAAAAAAGAATCCTCTTCACCTGGTGTTTCAGTTTGTCCTTCTTTTTTTTTTACATTAAACTGAACACTAAGGCGATTATCACACTGCCACGCACCACGTAGCGTAGCGCGTGAATGCGTGTTCTTACGTTGCTTGTAAGTATCTCTGTTTGTATAGAAAACACGCATAGTCCAACACACAGAAAATGCTACCACGCGCGTTCATGCAGATCACGCGTCTACAAGCGGGGAAACATGCGCATACGCGCGTGTGTGTGGAGCTAGACGCAAGGTATGGCACACCGAGTCTCGCAGTTCTGTGCGTGATTATGGATGGGCTTGACGTGTGTTTGTACAAAAACCAAACAGTTAGTATAACTGCAGCATCTTGAATGAGTTCCACACTAATAATCATTTTTAATATCAAAACAGACGTGACGCTCTGTACTGCACTATCACCAAAGCGAACGGCATTTAATGAAATGAGTCAAAGCCGCCGTGAATCTACAAAACGCACCTACGCGCGTGAGTTCGTAAAAAACCCGCACTATTTTGCAGATCTGCACGCCTGCAAGTACGTAGGCAGTGTACGTGCAGCGTGATGTGTGGCAGTACACTGCCCCACCTTATTAAAACCTTTTGTGGCCTTATTAAAACTAAGAAGTATTATGCGATTAATATAAACCCGAAAAAGCATGTAGAATCGAACACACACTTTTTAATTTTTCAAAAAGTCTGCAAAATTATAATAAAGAATTACAAATATACTACTCCGTGATCATGGCGCTTGCAACAGTGCCGAAATATCGGAAACTCGCAAATAAAAAGGTACATGGTAGCAATCCCGATATGAACTATTCTAACAAAATCTCATGTCACGCTGTTCACCGCACCTTCGAAACAGCTTGACCGATTTTTATGAAACGTTTTGTGTATACTCGGTAGTTCTGAAAATATGTCGCAGGTTACTTATTTATTTTTGGCAAAACAACGTTTGCCCGAACAGCTAGAAGTGAATAAAAGTTACATGGTTCCAAAGCGGAGATTACTATGAAGAACTCTATGTAAATCCTTGAATCGGCTATGAACAAAATCATTAATACAACTAAGCAGTACATTGACATCAAAACCTCCTCAAAGAGCTGTATCTCGGAACGGATCAACGTTTCTTGTGGTCAATTATAACAACTTTATACCGTATCTCCGAGCGGTGTGCCGCAAAGCCGGACTTACGAGAGAACACACTTGGGACCGTCTGGAGACTTAAGTACCCATTCCCACTATGAGGGACCAACTTTTTAAACGGAAGACTGCAGTCGGACGTGCCCGTTCGACACTTAGAAGAACCGTCAAAAACGGCATATCCGTCTCTTTAAAAACAGCGAGTCTTAAAGGCCACTTTAGCAGAATCAGAAAGCACATCACGCTACCGGTCACTGTAAATTTTGCCCAATCAACCTTGAACCTAATGCGTTAGCTATAAAGATGAAAATGAAACTTGACAGATTGTTGTGTGGTTAATAATATGATTAGAAAGAAAGAAAGAAAAAGAGTTTATTTGCGGCCAATATGACGCATACCAAAAATACACAAAAATTACAATTATTTTCATGAAAAGACTTGGGAAGATATGCGTCAAATCCGCGCAAAATGGCCATCTCTCAGCATAATGCTGGGACTCGTGTGCGAGACAGAGACACAGCGCTGGTTTTCAGTGACAGCCGGCGTTACGCACACTCACCGAAGTTACTTCACGGAAGTACCTTATAACGCTAGACGTGACCAGCTTTCACGCTTATAAGTACTAAACGACGAGAAAAGCGAGTATAAAAAAACCACTAATAATAATGGACAAGCACGAATCCCTACGAAAAAACCCTTAAACACAAAACAAACTTTACCCCGTATTTCTTTTTTATCGTCGTAACCTGCGTCATTGTTTGCGTCCAGATATCGCCCCGAGTACATACCCTTAAGGCCTTCCTTTGTGCCGCTAAGCCTGGCTTTGTCACAGCATAAAATAACCATATAAACAGAATTTAATTACAACGAAATCTCTTTTTTGCTTATACAAGAGGGGTTAAAATTGTAATGTTGTTGTTGTTGGGTGCTGTCCCTGTCGCGTCGTGTGTGTGGCAGCGGTAACAGTCACATATGCGCTGTTGCCAGCAAAACTGTTGAGGGACACCTGATGGGAGAGTTGTGTGGGAGATAATATACTAACATACATAATTACATAGTTCATAAGTCAATACTAACACATGTATAGGTATTTTTGTCTGAAATAAAGAGATATAATTCAGGTAAAAAATATGTAAACGATTCTTATTAATACCTAAATTATTGAAGACTGATTGAAAACCCAGGTTGACAGCTCCACAAATAATCGGGACAAAGAGAATCTATCTTAAACAAAATAATGGTAATGAGTTTGACGGTCTGTGTTTTTTTATCAACTATATCTTTTTTATGTGTTGTGTTGTGGATTAGTGGATAAATTCAGCAAACACCAGTAAAGTTGGAAAGGTGATTTATTAAATAGTTTTTGAGAAGACTGAATTCCTAACAGAACAATTTCTGCCAATGAATTAAGTCAGTCAGTTAATTAATTTGAAAATAATTTCAAATTGTATAAATAAAAATTAATTAAAAACATTTGATTCTTCTATTTGTGTTGATTTCTACTCATTGAATTAAGAGTAAAAAGTGTTGTTATATCATTCTTGTACACCGAATCACGCGGTTTTCTGTTCGTGAAGTTTTGTGTTTCGAAATTCATATTCCCAAACATAAGTTGAGTTGATGTGAATTGACTATTTTATCGATTATCGTGAGCTGCTGTTATGGATACACCTAAGGCAGTGCTGCCGCTGAATTATATATGATTTGGCACAACGCAAACAGACGACAGACTGCTACGAAAGAGCGGGTTCCGGACGCCGCGCCGGGCCCGCGCGTTGCCCAGCAACGGTATCCAGGGCGCTGCACGCTGCATCGACTCGTCGTGGTGCTCCAGGCCCTCAGCGCGACTGCGCGCGACGCGCGGGCTAACGTCAGACGCTGTCACCAGTTGACATTTTTAATTGTGTTTTTTCGTATATTTTATTTTCTAGGTATTTAATTGTATTTGTTTAGGTGTGTCAGTGTATATATATGCTTCGCGGTAGCAGTGATGTGTTGCAAGTTAGTGCCGGTCAACCTTCGACATCACTAGATATCTTGGAGAGGTGTCCTCTGTGCACCCAGGCACGATTTTTTAAAGGTAAGCGGGGTCTGAATGTGCATATTGGGAAGGTGCATAAATCTCAAAATGCACTCACTTCAGACCCTGTCATTTCACCTATACCAGTTACATCCTTTGACCCGTTTTGGAAAACTCTTGCAAAATTCAAAAACTCTGTACCTGTTTTAAAGCGAGTTCCCCGCGGCGCTAGACCTCTAGTGGCGCAACACTTAGCAGGATGCGTTCGCCGTGCCACCCGGGAGAACTCGCAAAGTGCCTGGGAACATCTTCTCACTTTCCCCTACCGAATTTTACATGTTAATAAGAATTTGGCAACCACAAAAACTTTGACAGCACAAATTAAAGAAAACTGTAACGTTTCGGCCCATAATTTGGAACCAAAATTTTCGACACAGAGGTTTACCTCTTTAAGAGGTATTTCCCATGTGGTCGAATCTAAATTAGGGGAAGGTGACATTAGCGGAGCAGCCAGGATTCTTTTTAGTAGTGATGTGGTGGCTCCCTGTTCTCCAGATACTCTCGCAGCTCTGGAGAGCAAACATCCTGCCCCAGCGGATGATCTTTCTTTTCCCGACCCCCCTGATTCGGACATTCACTCCCTCACCATTACAGGTCGAGAGGTGATCACAGCCGTTTGCTCCTTCCGAAGTGGATCTGCTGGCGGCCTCGACGGCCTAAGTCCTCAACACCTAAAGGACCTTACCTGTTCAGGCGCCGGGGACGCTGGTGAGCTACTTTTGAAGGAGCTCACGGCTCTGATTAACCTCATGCTCTCCGGCAAAGTGAACGAGGCCGTCATCGACGTCTTGTATGGAGCTAACTTATGTGCCCTACGCAAGAGAGATGGCGGGATTCGTCCCATTGCCGTGGGAACAACTTACCGTCGTATGGCAGCCAAGATTTGTTGTAAATTTTATGGTGAGGTCGTTTCGAAAAAATTTCAGCCCCTTCAGTTGGGTTACGGTTCCAAAGGGGGCTGTGAGGCTGCCGTACACGCAATGTCGACCTACGTAAATTCTGGCAAAGGAGAGGTCATCCTGAAGGTTGACATCAAAAATGCTTTTAATTCTGTTAATAGGGACACCTTGCTGGCAGAATCTAAAAAAGAAATACCTCAAATTTTCAGTTTTCTTTGGCAATGTTATAGACAACCATCTAAATTACTTTACCAGGACAACCTTTTGGAATCCGCTGTTGGCTGTCAACAAGGTGATCCCCTCGGGCCAGTGATCTTTAGTTTAGCCATTCATCCAATTATTCGACAGCTAAATTCAAAATTTAATGTTTGGTATCTCGATGATGGAACCCTTGGTGGCGATGTAATTTCGGTATTAGATGATCTACAATTTTTAAAAACTCAGTTTCATTCCATAGGACTTGATCTGAATTTTTCTAAATGTGAATTATTTTTATCTGACAGTTCTGACCGACAACTCATTCTTTCAAAATTCAACGCAATAGCCCCTGAAATCAAAATAATGGATAAAAGCTCTCTTCGCCTCCTTGGGTCGCCAATCTTTGAGAATTCTTTTCCTAATTTTGTTGATGAAAAAATTCAAAATTTCAATGATGTTTCGGAAAGATTGTCAAAAATTAACATGCATTCGGCCATCACCATAATTCGCTACTGCTGTTTCGGCCCTAAATTATCATATTTTCTTCGTGCTTCCCATCTATGGAAGCACCCTCACCTTCTGGAAAAAATGGACGAAATTATAAAGCAAACGCTATCATCAATTTTAAATGTGGCCATGGACGACCGAGTTTGGGCTCAAGCCACTCTTCCCATCCGCATGGGAGGCCTTGGCGTCCGCAAAATTACCAGTATAAGTTTACCGGCTTTTATATCCTCGGTTCACGGCACTGAAAAATTAGTCAGGAATATCCTAGCTTCTACACTGACTGATTTTGATGTGCCGTACTTTACCGAGGCTATAAATGCCTGGAGACTCGCTTGCCCGAATCAAAATTTACCCGACAACCCATCATACCAGAGACGGTGGGATAAGCCGCTCTGCAGAGGAGTTCAGAATAACCTAATTGCCTCTGCTGCCACTTCTGCGGAGCGTGCACGCCTGCTGGCTGTGGGTGAGTGGGAGTCGGGCCTCTGGCTTCACGCACTACCGTCGTCGAACATAGGCACCTTGTTCGACGATACTACTTTCCGCCTCGCTGCTTCCCTTCGCTTAGGCGCATCTTGTTGTTCTCCTCATCGCTGCCACTGTGGCGAAGCTGTCAACAGCCTCGGGCACCACGGCCTGTCATGCAGTCGAAGTGCGGGTCGTATAGCACGGCACGCAAATATCAACGACATTATCCGACGTGCTCTTGTCGCCGTCGGCGTGCCAGCCGTATTAGAACCCATTGGCCTGGCACGCGACGATGGCAAAAGACCGGACGGTATGTCTTTATTTCCATGGAAGATGGGTAGGCCTTTAGTGTGGGACGCTACTTGTGTCGATACTCTTGCGCCATCCCATCTTCCTAGCTCGTCGTGCTGTGCTGGTTCTGCGGCTTCGGCTGCTGAAAACCTCAAACGGCGGAAATATAGTAGCCTTATTGGCAACTACATTTTTGAGCCGTTTGGGGTTGAAACTCTTGGACCGTGGGGTCCGAGTGCTCACGTCCTATTTAAAGATCTTGCAAAACGCTTAGTTGACGCTTCGCGTGACCCAAGAGCTGGCTTTTACCTTGGACAGAGGATAAGCATTGCCATACAACGTGGCAATGCAGCCAGTCTTTTGGGCTCACTTCCAGTCGATAGCGATGGGGACGAATTTTTTGATGCCATTTTTTAGTTAGGAGTTTTTTTTTTCTATTTTAAGTGTATATAGTTTATTCTTTAAATACATTTCTGAGTTTTTTAATAAATAAACTCCTCTTAAACACAGTGCCAATGTGGAACCGCTTCGTAGTCAACACAAGACATGCGTCACCTCATTCGTTGCCCCATGTTGACATAATAAATCTTAGTTAGTAGTCTATTCACACGGAAAATAAAAGGATTTTGGCACTGAGCTTAAACACAATATTTGCAAGAAATAAATGCCATGAAGACTAGGCTATAAGGCGCTACGAAGTCTGTATATCTAAAAAGTATAACCAAATAAAAGCTGCTAGTACCTTTTATTTAAAGTTTATTTGCGAAAGAATATGTACACTTGTTAATTTTTCTAACTACCAGACTATGTAAATATATATAAAAAATCTTTAACTGAAATGAAGCAAAATCTAAATACACCCGACAGTATATCAGTATCAGCATTGATGCCGATGCCGATGTTAATGAACTCCATCCCTTGTGCCAAGCTATGGACTATTTACAAAATCCCTTAGGTCCAGCCTAATTATAGTTCATTCGTATGTTTCTAAATAGGGCCAATGAACCTGAGTTTCTTGGTAAACAGATCGAAAAAGTTCAATACCATATTGTGAGAAGAAAAATTGCGAAAGAGATAGTTGTGTCTTTTTGCTTAGCCAGTTTGATTTAGAGATTCTGGCCGGTTAGACTGGATTGAAAAACAAAGCATGGTTTCTTTTCTGTCTAGTTTTCTAACTAAGTTTCTCATAAGTCGTTCGTGGTTCGAGTTCCAACCCACCATCTACAGATCTTATTGAAGGAGGACTTTTGGCCGAAAGGTGACGTTTCTCAGGACGGTTACGCGACACGATGCAGCGGAACACGACGCCGACAACATAACGTGTATAGCTATTTTATCAATATGTATTACTATTAGTTTATTATTGTTTTTTTTTTTTTTAATTTTGTAATTTATGTATGGGTCTCAGTTGCCTGATAATAAAATGATTATGATTATGATAAAAAAATGTGTTTTTTTTTTCCTATTGATAGGCACGCGTTTGATCACTACCTCGCCTGATGATTAGTGATCATGTGGTCGAAGGTGGAGCACGCTTGCCTTGAAGTAACCTATTCACTCTTTTTACTTAATTACTCCCAGGTTGTAGCTATCCGGAAACACAGACGCGTACTGCTAAGAAGAAGGATTCTCTGCCAGAGCAGAGAATCCTTCTTCTTAGCAGTACGCACAGTTAATGTATTCCCGAAACGTTTTGTGCGTGTGGGTAGTATGTCCACCATGAACCGGTGGCGCATCGCCTTACGTTTTATGGCCCGATGATGGAATAGGTTTAGCAGAATTAAACTATGCAATTCCGTCGCATACTCCCCAAAACGCTAGCGATAGAAAATCGACAGGCTAACAAATCGGCGTCGATGCTCAAAACTATAATTATATTATGTAATATTTTTAATTGAATTATAAAACAAATCTTAGAATGGTATGCGTTAAACGGTAACAGTAATTAAAAGTTCAAAATATGTGAACATACGTAACAATCCCATATCGTGTTGTATCACATTTCGTGTAGTCCATTTTATGCTGATATAATCTTAGAGTTTTGGATCTTCCACATTAAACATTAGCAAGAAAATCATCATCTGTGTTTTTCCTAATAGCTACAATCTGCGAGTCTTTAAGTCAAGAGAGAATAGGTTATTTCTAGGCAAGCATGCTCTATCTTCGACCACGTCATCGCTTTTCTTTTTTTTTAGGGATGAGAAATCATCCAACGACTCCTCCCGCTCTGGGTGTAGCGGGAGGGAGTGTCAGACTTCTACTGACTAAAACCCATCCATGTTCCTACATTGCCCTTTGTGTTCCGGAGCCACGGTGTCTCTTGCGAATAATCCCGCGACTCCGGCAAGAGTCGGCCCTTTTGGGCCCCTCTGACATCATCGCTTACCATCAGGTGAGATAATGGTAAATGCGTACGTGTTAGTAGTAATACAAAAAATAAACTACTAAAAGAACGGAAATGAACCACCAATGGACAACCAGACTTGCACGAAAATGCAATAAAAAAAAT
This sequence comes from Ceramica pisi, assembly GCA_963859965.1. NCBI lineage: Eukaryota > Metazoa > Arthropoda > Insecta > Lepidoptera > Noctuidae > Ceramica > Ceramica pisi. The sequence goes on along the minus strand of OY982549.1, from coordinate 9,807,585 downwards.
ATAAAACAAATCGAATTAAAAAAACACTTCCCAATTGTAATTGACATCAAGTCCACTTTTGTAGCTTGTATGATGTGGTAAAGATTGCGCTACACATCTGCTCAGCCGGTGCTAAATAGTTCAGAGGTTTTTAGGGCAGTGTTGAAGTTATCACAAAGGCCAGCCGCCATAATATTTTTTTTTAATTTTCGACTCACCTATCTACAACTATACAGATGAGCACGAAGCTGGTCAGGTGCAGGCTGAAGGTGCACGTGAACATCATGACGTGACACATCAGGTCACCCGCCAGCCACAGCACCGTGCTGGCCCACGCGATCTCCAGCGGCACCATCAGAAACGTCATCTGTAACAATACTGCGAACCGTTGTATTGGGTGTTGGGGGAACGTAAAATGGGGACGCCAAGTGCCAATGCTACTCATTTTTAAACAACATCCGCGATGTGGCTCGTGTCATACAGCGCTTAATCGCTTTATTCTTTTTGTAACTAAAAATCTTACTCGTAGATCAAGCGCTGAGAGTGCTTTGTTTCAGTTTGAAAATAATGGTGCCGGGGAATAAAACCGCTGTGAATTGCTTTTTAAAATGTTTTCGTAATAAAGAAGTGTCCTTTCTACTTTAATAATTAAAATAAAAATACGTGTTGATTCATAGGCTAGGTACTGTTTACGATGTCCTTTCTTTAGAGCTACTGGAAACACCTTCCCCTTCTCCAGCTTGAGTTCAAGGTAGATTAAAGTAAACTTCTTGAAATGCTTTTCCCCCAACATGGGGAAAAGTAGCTTGTTTCTTTACAGGTGTGTCGATCTTTGCAACCAATAAGTAAACAAGTGCCCTACTAAATTTCTCCCAGCGAGTGCCGTAATATGTTGGATCACATTCGTAATTAAAATGGTCTAAATTCGGAAGTGTGAATGAAATATTGACTCTTATTTTTGCATAGCTTTTTACTGAAAATCATCAGATTAAACGCGTTAGGTCGCCGTAAATTGCATTTTCCTGTTTTTTGGAAGGTTTTTAGAATAGATGCCAGTTCGGGTTTAAGCCTGTGAAACTGACAAATAACATGGCTTTCTATTGTTACAAGAATTTTCAAAATCGGGTCAGTAGATCCAGGAATTACCTCCTACAAACCAACAAACTCACAAAATTTACCTCTTTATAATATTACTACCTGATGCCGCTTAGCCTGCTTGACAAATTATATACTAAAACCTTCCTCGAGAACCACTCTATCTATTTGTGAAAACAGCATAAAAATCGTTGCAGTAGTTTTTGAGTTGACACAGACAGACGCGGCGGAGGACTTTGTTTTGTAATATGTAGTGGTAGTAAACCGTGTTCTTCACGTTATGCATGGATCCTAAAGTGTTTGAGTCTGCTCTTCCGTTTCAGAAGCTCTTTGAACTGCGTGACGCTCGGTATCTAAGAGCCGTCGCTCTAGGCTCAACTCTGCAGTCTCGGCATCTTTTTGAGCTGCATGACGCTCGGTATTTAAGAGCCGTCGCTCTAGGCTCATCTCTTCAGTCTCAGCAGCTCGTTGAGCTGCATGACGCGCGGCATCTAAGAGCCGTCGCTCTAGACTCATCTCTTCAGTCTCAGCAGCTCGTTGAGTTGCGTGACGCTCGGCATCTAAAGCCAAACGGGTTTGGGTCTGCTCTGCAGTCTTTTGACTTCTTACAAGCTACCTCTTCGCGCAAGCTCGAACTAAGTGTTTCGTAAACCGCAAATTTTGCTTATAATATATACCTACAGGTATGTACGGACTACGGAACCCTCGGTGCGCGTTTTGAATTTTGAATTTTAGAGGATCATGACATATCCATAAAAATGTTAAGATTTCTTGAAAATGCGTTCTGACTCGGCTCGAACTATTGATATACAAAATCCCCGCATTTTCCACATATAAAAAAAATAATTCAACCCCATAAATCCCCAATTAACGTCAGATTCCCCGCAGTTTGGGGAAATCCCCACACGTCGGCAACACTGCACTCAATTTCCTAGCAAAATTGAATAAGTACACAACGTTAATAACGACCATGAACCTCATCTGTTAAAAGACATTACGTGTTACAAAGCTTTTGCATAGAACGTGTAAAGTATAGATATTGGTTACATATTGAGATTAAGTGAGCTACGTGCAGATTGCCTGGGTAATCTATACTTATACTTATCTATACTATCTATACTAATATTATAAAGCAGAAGAGTTTGTTTGTTTGTTTGTTTGGTTGAACGCGCTAATCTCAGGAACTACTGGTCCGATTTGAAAAATTCTTTCAGTGTTAGATAGCCCATTTATCGAGGAAGGTTATAGGCTATATATCATCACGCTAAGACAAATAGGAGCCGAGCAATAATGGAAAATGTGACGCAGACGAAGTTGCGCGGGTCAGCTAGTAATATTATAAAGCAGAAGAGTTTGTTTGTTTGTTTGGTTGAACGCGCTAATCTCAGGAACTACTGGTCCGATTTGAAAAATTATTTTAGTGTTAGATAGCCCATTTATCGAGGAAGGATATAGGCATACCGGACATATCATATCAGGCTAAGACTAAAAGGAGCCGAGCATTAATGGAAAATGTGACGCAAACGAAGTTGCGTGGGTCAGCTAGTTTGGTATATTTTCACTTCAATAACGTCCACAAGATATAATAAACGTGAGATGTACCAACAGTTGATATAATTTCTTTACATATCAAAAGTACATACTCTTAAACTGATTATTACAAATATGAACCTTCAAATACTTTTCACAACAAGGGTTAGCATTATTTCCCACTAAACACACCTTATCCTCACCTCAAATCCTTCCCTCGTCTCCTCCCATGGTCAACATGACGCTCCTGGCTTCTCTCATCATGACATGATTTTTCTTTCCTATATCCTTAAACCACCTAAACCTCAACACAGGGTCCTGTACAGTCGTTGTTTTGCGAGGATGGACGTCGAGAAACTTAAGGAAGATGCATCTTTAATTGACGGAGGCTACTTCGATAGATGATAAGGTTGCTATTTTCAATGATACCGTGATCAGTCTTTATGATAACCATGCTCCTATCAAAAAAGTGAAGATGAAACGTCTTCCAGCACCATGGATGTCAAGAGGAATACGGATGGCAATGCGACGCAGGGACCGTGCGTTCCGTAAGCATAGAAGGGATCGTACTGATGAGAACTGGACCCTATATAAAATTTCAAGGAATAGATACAACCAGATGATACGCAATGCTAAACGCCGCCATATTCTCGAAAACATTTTTTCTTCGTCTTCTGCCGATATTTGGAAATTCCTTGGAACTCTTGGTATCGGCAAACCGTGACATTTAGACTTTCCAAATTCTATTGACTTAGACGATCTTAACTGTCATTTCTCCACTGCACCCACAATGGATCGTCAAGCCAAACTACTTACTCTGTCTCTAATCTCTGGTCTAACACGTCCACAAATCAGTGCTTTTCGTTTCGTTCCAGTCGAATCGGGAGAGATCAGAAAAATAATTCTATCCATAAAGTCCAATTCAGTGGGTTGTGATAATGTCACTCGTGGCATGATCATTACTATACTAGATCACCTCTTACCTGCCATCACCCATATTGTTAATTTTTCCCTATTCTCCGGTGTATTCCCGTCCTTGTGGCGTAAAGCCTTTATTCGTCCACTACCAAAAGTTTCCAATCCGACTCTTCCAACCCACCTCCAATCCAATCCAATCTATACTTCCATTCCTATCCAAAGTGCTCGAGGCCTGCGTACACAAACAACTCTCGCAATTTGTGCACTGTAACGCGCTCATAAGCCCTCTACAATCTGGGTTCAGGCCTGGACACAGTACTGTTTCCGCTCTCCTCAAAGTGACTGGCGATATAAGGGCAGGACTGGAAGACACCAAAGTCACTGTACTTGTGTTAGTCGATTTCTCAAATGCCTTCAATACCGTCAGTCACGAAATCCTTTTAGCCATTCTCTTCTATATTATGGTCTCTCCCGAAGCACTGGAGTGGTTCACCTCCTATCTTCAGAGACGTCAGCAGTCGGTTCGCGTTGGGGATTCCTCATCTTGTTGGTTTAATTTGGAAACTGGCGTTCCTCAAGGCGGCATTCTTTCTCCTCTTCTGTTTTCTATTTTTATTAATTTAATAACCTCCGAATTTCAATGTGCGTATCATCTGTATGCAGATGACCTGCAGTTGTATCTTCAAGGGAGGGTCGATGAATTATCTGACGTTATCGACAAAGTGAACAGGGACTTGATAGCCATTAAAATGTGGTCGGACGAGTTTGGTGTTACTGTAAACCCTGATAAGTGTCAGGCAATCATCATTGGGAGTTCTCGAAGCATTGCTAAACTGGATTTAACAGCATTGCCAAATATTCTGTTCGACAGTACGATTGTCCCATTTAGCACTGATGTAAAAGATCTTGGTTTGCGCATTGATAGTACCTTAAACTGGCGTACTCAAGTTGCTAGTGTCAGTCAGAAGGTTACTGGAGCGCTGCGGGCCCTGTATCGCTTGAAAACTTTTACCATCAAACACGAAGACAATGCTTGTACAGACCTTAATTTTTCCTATCATCGATTATGGCGATGTGTGCTACTATGACCTGAATGCAGATTTCCTCAACAAACTTGACCGTCTTATGAATTACTGCATTCGATTTGTTTTCAATCTGCGTAAATATGATCATGTTTCTGCGCATCGGTCGCTTCTAAAGTGGTTGCCCATACGCGAGCGCAGAGAGCTAAGGGCCCTTACTACTTTGTTTTCTTTCCATGACTCTCCCAACTCTCCCAGTTATATTTCCATTCACTTCCAGTACATTTGCGCCAACCACAATCGAAATCTTCGCTCATCACATAACCGCGTCCTTCAATGTCCCACTCACCGTGCTGACTTTATTCACCCTTCCTTCTTCGTTCAGGCTGTTTCTCTGTGGAATGCGCTCCCTCAAGAAGTCAGGATGGCCACCAACCGATTAACCTTCAAAGTTGGAGTTCGTGAGTACATTCGAAAGAAGTTGGCAGTAGTATCAGCACAGCGCTAATATTTCCCAATTGTCTATTTGTACTAAGTAATTGTTTGGTAAATTCATACGTTTATTTTTTAAATTTCAAATTTTATTATATTATATTAGTTTCATATGTATTGTTTATATAATAAATATCAATCGCAATTCGGTTCTCAGTATTGCACCTAGCACTATTTGTCTCTTCATCACCCAAAGGTTGACTGGTAGAGAATGCCTGTGGCATTAAGTCCGCCTCTGTACATTTGTGCTTAAAGTGTTAAATAAATAAATAAACCACAAACACTATACAATTAAAATATAAAAAGTGTTTGTACCGATACCATAAAGGAAATGAAACTTAAATCTTCTACACGTGCACTAGGTACAGTTGGAAACATTTATTAATATATAAAAATTGATCCTTGACTTTTTCCCTCTCATTACGGGTTCCAGACAAGCGTGTGTGGCCCACATTTTAAATAAAGAACACGTGGCCATTTGCAATCCGCTCACGTTGCCTTGATCCATCGTCAGCCAGTAATCCTGGAACAAAAATGGCGTCCTGACGGCTTTATTTGAATTTATTTGTTATTGTTACACTCTTTTCAACCCTTTTTGTTGTGTTCACAGCTTTGGCAGTGATTTCAGGTCAGACATTAATTTTTCTAGTTGGTAATCTGAAAATATAGTTTTTTTTATGGTTCCATATATAAATCAAACAAAGACTTACTTGATTCCTTTTTTAAATTAGGAGGTCTTTTAGTACCAGTGTGAAATCCAAATGTATAGGTTCGCTAAATTAAATATTAATAAGGGTATTTGCCGGGGTTTAAAGTCATTTCCATTTTGACACCCCATAGAATCCACCCTAGGGTGGATTCTTGGAAACATAAATATGTTCGAGAATCCACCCTGAGCCATTGATGTGTGCTCCACTGTACCTAGGTTGGAAAAACAGAATGTCGTTTTGACACAGATTCTATCTATCTACTCTGGCTCAGGGTAGATTCTCGGATACACGCTTTCGAATGGATATTTCGAATGGACACCCTATAAAAACTTTTTACAAAAAAATACAACCGACTTCTAAAAAAAAAACTACAAAGTAAAAAATAACTTTAATTTCGGAAGTTTCTTCGTATTTTGACACCGACTTCCGAAGTTAAAGTTATTTTTTACTTTGTAGTTTTTATTTTTAGAAGTCGGTTGTATTTTTTTGTAAAAAGTTTTTTATTCTTCACTTTTTAGTGGTGCCCCACACCTAACAACACCACTACAAAATCGCAGAAAAGCAAAATACGCAATTTCGATTATCAAAGAATCATCTAAATAATCAAATTCCAGCTATTTCGATTTAAAATCCAAAGTTCGTAACCGATTTTGATATGATTTAAATGGGACCAATCTGCAAGTATATCCTTTCAGATAAAACATACAATTTTCAAATCGGTTTTGTCGGAGTTATGAGGTAACAAACATAAAAAAAACATACAACCGAATTGATAACCTCCTCCTTTTTGGGAAGTCGGTTAAAAATACACCCTAGGGAAAATGGAAATGCCTTTATACCCTTGCTTCCAACAAAGTGGACCAACGACCAATGTATCTGCTGGATGCAAAACGCACTGTATCGGTCGCCGTGGCGGCACTATAGGGCCTATGTCCAGCAGAGGCCGTCTTTCGGCTGAAATGATAATGACACTAGTACGTAGGTTTCTGCCTTCTGTAGAGGAAAACAAACGTGATATTATTTTCATCATCTGCCTAGCCTTTTCCCAACTATATTGAGGTCGGCTTCCAGTCATAATTTAACTAAGTTTGACAAAGAATTTTGTAAAACATAACATGATTTAAAAGAGTGTACGTGGAGTTTCTTCCACGTTCTTTTCCATAGAGATCTTCGCTTTGGAACGTGCAAATAGCTTCATGTCTTTGACTGACCGACCTTGACATTTCAATGGCTTTGAATCTTTGAATCATACCGGATTCAGCAGAATACCAATATTTTACGTGGAGCGGCTGCCTACCAAACCTGCACACTGATATTATTTTGTAGGTATACATTTTTATTTATCTAAATAAACGTAAGACGCAACACATATACGTTATGTCAACACAAGTGCAACGTTTCCACAACAACGTCCATAAATTTGAACGCGGTGAGGGATCGTAAACTTAGCCCAGTTGCTTTTATACGCCATCGCAGCCGCCATGAAAACTAGGGAAATAAAAGTAGATTAAACTCGCTATTACATGGGTAATGGTTGGAGGGCACATCGTTTATGTCACTGTGTTTCGAAGTACCTAACTAGTGAAAATAGGATGTTTTTATTTAATTTAGAAAGTTACAAAAAAAAATGTAATATTAACCCTGACAACTCATTATTGAAAAACAACAACAATAAAAGAACAAGGCGCGAAGTCTCGACATAATTATCAATCACCTACGAACCGAATTCGGTCAAGCCCGTACACAGTCACAGATCTTGAAAGCGATCCTCGGATGAGGAGTCTACTTTCTAAGCCCGAAGTCCGTAGTTTCGGCCTTAGTTACGGGCATTTTCTACTCCGTACCATTAACACTGAGATCATCAATTTTAAGAATGAATGATAACACGATTTGTCAGTTACTGTCAAATCATGTTGTCGTGTTTCTGCGGAAGTTGAAGGTTGACAATAGTTACTTTACTCTTTGATAGTGACTGAAGTGACACTGTTGTGACAGCTGACAGTTATCTGTCATTGTTTTATAACACACTAGCTGACCCACACAACTTCGTCTGCGTCACATTTTTCATTACTGCTCCGCTCCTATTTGTCTTAGCGTGATGATATATAGCCTATAGCCTTCCTCGATAAATGGGCTATCTAACACTGAAATAATTTTTCAAATCGGACCAGTAGTTCCAGCGCGTTCAACCAAACAAACAAACTCTTCTGCTTTATAATATTAGTATAGATTATATATAGATTTTTAGTATAGAAGTAACTAAATCAGTGAGACGTCATGTTGAAAATCGATAAAAATAATGAATACACATCAAATAACTACCACGAAAGTATACTTCCCGAATTCCCAAATACTAAGTTATATTTCCCGAATTTTGCCCATTTTGGAACATCTCCTTTGAAACTTCCTCGGAGTTACATGTGGTACCTATGGAGCAAAGAAGACGCTTGCGCTGGTTGTTCTAGTTTTGCCTTCTGATTTGGTTCTCAACACTTCATGACTTTTAGTTTAACTCCTAGCACAGGTATATACATAAATGGATATTTTTATGTGAGAGTGCCTAACTGTAAAATTTTGTACAAGTTACTGCAATAAATTTTCTTTATACGATGCTGAGACGACGCGACGGGCACCAACCAATGAAAACAATGGCAATACTAGTTTGTAGGAACAGTTTCAACAAACTCTCACCTGAAACGGAAGAACTGTCATCTGAGAGGCTAGCACGAATATTTTGACTTATAGTAACGTACGTAAGTTAATTTTGAATGTTTAATACTACAACCCCGTAGTATTTTGGTTTTATTTTATAACCAATTTATCACATAAAAATATGAATATAGTGTCTCATTCAAATAAATATTATGAGCAAAACAAGTATTGTAGCTATGGTAAAATTTTACGTAACGTCAGTTGAGAGTTTGTATTCAATAACACCGCAACATTACAACATTTAGAACCAACTTCAATATTTTTTTTACATCAATTTCAATGTCTTCCTCGAGATAGGTATAACTTTTATTTCCTTTTCGAATTCAACTCGCTTCTACGATATTATAGGAAACTAGCTTCTGACAGCGGCACCGCCTGCGTCTAACTCGAAAATATCCTAATGATTTTTATAAGAATAATTTTCATTAGGATATTGACTGGACTGAAATAAAAATTATGTCCTAATCGAAGACATGGTCTACTCGTGTGTCGAGTTGCCAAGACGTGAAGAGGTAGAGTAGACGTGGGACTCCATTTTCCGCACTTAGGCTCTCAGTACTTAGTTTAGCTAGCCAGCCTAGCTCCGCCCAAAAGCACAGAAGTTTCCTGAGAGCCTCACAGGCTTCGCGGAGTGACACCGTGCCGAGGATTTGTTCACCTTGAGTAGATCCAGCCTCATTCCTCGTTCCACCCACATCACGTGACGAGGTAACAGACAGACAGAGTTTACTTTCGCATTTATAATACTAAGTATGGATAGTTTGGATGTTCAACCGCATCGCATCTAAATATTCATTCCCAAATGGGTTCTGCATCTTTTCCTGCCCTCCCACATTCAGATTAAGTTAGTTGAGATTCCGAGACACTTTAATTTCTTTCCCTAGGGTACATGAAACTCCTTTCCTGGCAGATTTATAGGATTACGTGTACGATTTGGCTTCGAGAGATTTTATTCGGTATTCGTACCTACACCATGCGGCCGCTTCCATTTCGATATGCTTCATTGGCAAGAGGATTAACTTGGTACAAATCGGTGATTATAGAAAGGAAATGACAAGTTAACTCGTCAACAGTTCGTACGATAAACGTCTACACTGCCTAGCTTGCTGAGTGAAGCTAAGTTAGTTTTCTTCGCTGAGTTAGTCTAGCTTGCTGAGCTAAGCTTGGCTAGTTGAAAACTAACCCATGGCAAAAATATGCTAACTTTCTTTGCTAAGATAAGGTGTATCGCCTAATCGCCAGCGCCAGCCACCACGCCGCCAATCTTGTTTTCTGAGCTAATTTGAGCTTAGCAAAGCCAGCTTTCTGACTTAAATGGTTTGAAGTTCCGTAATCTAAAGTTTGCGGCTGCTGCGGGATTAAATCCACGGCTGTCTCCGAGTGACAGGCGGTCGGACTGTCTATCAAAGCCTGTCGGACCGTTCGCTAATCTGTCAGAGGGTTTCAATCTGCCGTGAATTTCCATACCTATGTATACGGATAACTAGATGAGTTGTTGATATTTGAGGTCGGTAGAATCTTTAATCGGGTCATATTAGTGAAGGGAGTAAGTCAAGTAAGTTCTTTTCTCGGATAAGGCATGAAATCTGTGGGAAGTAAAACTGCGGGAAATCCCTTTTGATACCAAAAAATGAATAAACAATAAATGCGTGTCATTCAATGAGCCAACCACTTGTCTTTTTCAGTTTAAAACTCAACTGGCTGGAAAATTAAATTGCATCTTTACGACTACGCTTAACGTTATCCGAAATACTTCTTTTTTCTGCTTCTGCCATTAATTTACTCCCGGGATAAAAAGTAGCCTATGTGATAAAAAGTAGCCTATGTGATAAAAAGTAGCCTATGTGATAAAAAGTAGCCTATGTGATAAAAAGTAGCCTATGTGATAAAAAGTATCCTATGTGATAAAAAGTAGCCTATGTGTTATTCCAGACTATAATCTACCTCTGTGCCTAATTTCATGAAGAACCTTTGAGGCGTTCTAACGTGAAAGAGTAACAAACATTCATCCTCACAAACTTTTGCATTTATAATATCAGTAGAATAAAATCTTATTGTAACGGTTAAGACGCTTCATATGGAAATAAAAACCTTTAACTTAATGCCCATATCAAGTAACTACAGTCCCAAAAATAAAGGAACTAAGAAATTAGCGACCTCCTCGAAATATGTGAGGTTAATAAGGATCGGGTTTTAGACGTAACGTTTAGGTCCAACTTTGTTCTGAGGCCATTCTGTCAGAAATACCTCAATTTACATACATTTTTACAGATTGCAAAATTAGTAGAATTGGTACCCTGTTTGCTTATATTGATATACCCAGTGTTAACGTGTAGGATGCAGTTGACATAATACTTATTAAAAACCGGCCAAGTGCGAGTCGTCCTCACACACGAAGGGTTCCGTGCCATAAACTATATTTTTATTATTTGTTGTTATATAGCTGCAATAAAAAAGACACAATCTGTGAAAATTTCAACTGTCTACCAATAGGTAATAACGGTTCTTGAGATACAGCCCGCTGACACACAGACGGACGGACAGCGGAGGCTTAGTAATTGAGTTCCGTTAGTTACCGTTTGGGTACGGAACCCTAAAAATTAGGGTTTTGTCTATGTCGTATTCCGCAAAATTTTATCAATTTTATATAACTATTATTTTATCCTTCTGAAGGCATCCCCGGGTGGCAAATGTGGTGAGAGACCGACCGATATTGTAATTATTGCTGGAGTGCCGTACCCCTATGGCAGGTATTCCCATATATCATTATTAATACCTATAATCTTCTTCATTTAACATATTGTACCTCCCAAAAAGAACGTCGGGCGTTTCTAATAAAACCTTTCTTAAAAGCTTTCAAATGAAATTCTGCAAGCAGCTTGCAGATTCCAAATAATAGAAATACTTAAACCTTGCATTTGTTGAATTACTTTTATGGTATGTACCAAATTTTGACGATAATAGCCAGATGGGGCCTTGACTTTTCGTATTCGAGCGTGTAATTTAATTTGTGAAAAAGGCAATTTTCAGCAGGGTAGGGTAGGGAGCGAGTCGTAAAAGTTTTTATTACGGGGTGCCACGTGTTCAGATAAATGCAATTGTGCATTTGTCATTGTTCTTAAGCACAATACGGCGACCAACCGCCGACTTTAGTCAGTTTTTTAGCAGACAGCCAATACTAGATACTAATATAAAAGTAACGATTTGCATCTTAGACGCAATCTTTCAAGATGAAGATTAATAAGAGGGGGTTTTGACAGATTTTATCTGAGATGCGAACGCGTACGTTGTTTAAAATTGGTAGGATTTGCCCTTTGCTTTTAACTATAAAAACTGTAAAAGTCCAAAAAAGCTTGGCTACATGCTACATGCCATTTCGGCAGCACATGCTTTTTTTCTCTTACTGACTAAAACCCATCCGTGTTCCTCCTAATGCCCTTTGCGTTCCTGGGCCGCGTTGAATTTTTCGAACAAATTCCAAAGTTTGAGGCGAACGTGGAATAAAGAGCGCCGTCGACCCGGGCCTGGTTCTGCTCGTATGACGAGCCATCCAATGCTCGCCGTCCGCAGACCCGCGCCTACCGTAGCCAGAACGGTAGCACACGCTAGGGCCGTTTCTGAATTGAGACAGAGAGAAATAGAGAACAAAATCTCAGCTTCAAACTCGTCATTCGGACAATCAGCTATCGTTGAAAGAACGTCATTTCGTCTAGAGGCCTCCTACCGAAGTTTAGTTCACCAAAAAGTTAAAATGAAAAAGAAATAATTCGAGAATGCAATTTTCTTCTCTTCCTTTCAATCGAACATTAATGATCAAATAACAACAAGTCATTTCGTTCAATACCTATGTCCTTTTCCATTACAGTAATGAGCTTATTTTCTTGAAACGAAATGGAATTTTCTAGAAGTAGTTTTCTTAAGGATCCATTCATTCCTTTCTCTGCAGTTTTACAGCAATGACTGGGTATTAAGGCTGCAGCACATGAGAATATCAATTTGAACGACTAATCTTATCCGGTCGAATATATTGGGTACGTGCGCACACGAAATACTATTTAGATAAGATTATAAGGTAATTGGCTTGTAAATAGATCTTAGGTGCACACCCCCATATTCGAAACATTCGTGGCTGACTCAGGCGAAAATGGCAGAACTAGATTATTACTTACCTATATTGTCGACAGGGTTTGATTTGATCCACAGTTTGACTTTTGACCTGCAGAGGGTCAAAACAGGCAGAATTCTTGAAAGTAGAAGCTTTGATTACCCTACACTTCAATATTTTTATCAGTCAACAAAAAACTGTTTAAGTAGTTGTAGATTACTCCGGACTTGGTACAAACACGTTTGGCATTTCAAATGACCCTTTAATACTGAGCTCGTGAGTGGCCGTACTACTATGGTATCAAGACGTCACGTAGGGCCAATTCTCGCCAAGACATACATGAAAAATTTGTTTTTTTTTACAGATTGCGAATGAGATAAAATTGCGAACGTTACTCAAAAATTAATAGAAATAGCGTCTCTTTAGTTGGAACTGACAATGAACGTTCGCCTTTACCGACAATGCAACAAGGATGTAGGTACTGTTAGAGTACAATTGAAAGTTTGAACGTTATTATGACAATAAAACGTTAAGAGAAGGCTAGGAATCGGTCTAGACGTAGCGAACGACTGGGACACGTGTAGGGATGTCCTTTATCTTTATGTTAAAATGCTGAGAGTTTATAGTGCTTGGAACGTTTTGCTTACTAAGGCATCGGAAAAGTTTTACAAGCAATTAAACTTTGGTGTTTAAATATGAAACTGTAAACTTACTGGGTTTCTGTTTCTGAAACCCTTATGTGAGCGACTGAAACTGGTTGTGTTTTCAAAATACACTCTTTATTTTTACTTGATATGATAATATCCATTTTGATTCCCCTTTTTTAAATAACCTACGAATCCCTTTGCAAATCTAATTAATTTGATTTAAACTAGCGATATTCATTTCGTAATGAACTCAACCGTGAACAGCCCCCAGGTATTAATCGGATACTAGGGGATTTTCTTACCAGTTTTCAAGCGTGCCAGCCCTATACATATTGCAATAAGACCCCTTTATATTGTTATATTTAGTGTGTAGCGTTGGAAATGTATTTTATGCTCGCATTAACTGACTTCTAGTTAGATATGGCGTTGCCTTATCCCTTCATAAGTAACTTTGTATATTTTTCTTATTGTTCTCTTTAGATTTTACTGCAAAGCCAAATAATTATTATAACCATAAATCTAACCTAAACCTTACGTATTGCCCCAAAGCTAGGACAAAAATAAAGTCACTCTTTTTGGTGGCAAATCTTCGTAACACCCGCCATCTGCGGAGAATGGAGGGTTTTTTCGAAATCTTACCGACTAAAACATCAGTTACTACCATGATTCGGAGGCCCGGGACACAGGTTAACACATGCTTCTTTTTGGCATGACTCCGACCATCTTTAAGAAATTGCTGAAATCATGGAGAACATCAAATCTAGGTATATGCTCTTTTTTTTTTAAATCTATGTTTGTTTAGGGGCTTTTATCGAAGACATGTCAGCCCCAAGGTATATGCTCTTAAAAGTAATTAAAGAGTCTACTAACCGAAAGAGCATATTATTACAGAATTTAGAAATTTTATCTATAAATACTTGCTGAATTATAATTACTTGTGGTGGTGGTGGTGGTAAGGTGATGTTTATGGTTGCTTTGGTGGTGTTGCTTTTGATGGTGATGGTGTTGTTTTTTGCTTTGCTTGTTTTTGGTCTTGCTTGGTGGTGATGGTTGTGTTATGCTTACGTTCGAAGCATACCTAAAATATATCCAAACAAAAACAGACAATATAGAAAGACAACTTCAATTGAAAGGACATTGCTCAGCCCCCATACATCGTTCGCCTCAGAACCAACAGAGACGTGAATTTACTATCTGTGTTTTAAATAATGCATATGTTCGACTGAAACTAAATTAAAATCACGGACACTTTTCATAATTGTAAAATATCCAAAATGATTTCGGATTTTGAGGTTATAAAACATACCAAACAATAGAAACATACCAAATGGACTAAGATCCCAGAGCTGCCAGGCTTTTTTATCTCACCAAAAGATGGTATAGAGAGTGTTACTACGAGTATGTTCTTCTAACATACGAAAGCGTGGTAAGTTAGGTCAACGGCCGATTCCCTGGTATCAGGTGCCAAATACATTACATCAAAGTGTCAACTGTCATTTTATCGACTGTCAGTGTAAATAGTGTTCGTGTCACACAGGCAACGCTTTAATTGCGTTATTCTTTTTGTAGCTAACTAAAACTCTTACAGCGCTGAGAGTGCTTTGTTTCATTTTAAAATGATGGCGCCGGGTTATAAAACCCAAGTGAGTTACTTTTTAAAATGATTTCGTAATTAAAAAGTGTCCGTTCTATTCTAATCATTAAAATAGAAATTAAAAATAAAACTAGGAACAATGGTAAAGGTTTCGCATGTGTTGATTCATAGGCCACTTTTTACCATGTCCTTTCACAACCAGCTGACGAAAATATTAATCAAGTCTCGTCAGTACCTACATGTTTAGACTCAAATAATCTTTTCATCGTACATTTAAATCGTGTCACGTAGACGTTTTATTTTTAGGGTTCCTAAGTCTGTTCGTCTGTCACAGCTGGATATCTCAAGAATTACTAATGCTTTCAACTTGGAATTTGTAATAGTTTTAGATGATGTTTTTTCAACTATTTTGCAAATAAGAAAGAAAAATTTAATTTTTGCAACAGCGACTGAAACGGGTTCTAAAAAATCGAAGTGGGGCTACGAGGGCATTTGGGGCAAAGAAAGAGCGCTATTTGCACATTCTCGAACACTTTTTTTTTAGGCCAATGTTTTTTTGTCAAAATTCGAAACCCAGTGCATTCGACTTTTGACAAAAAATATAATTTCTTTGAGAAAAATCTGTGATAGAAGATTCCAGGAAAAATGAAACGATTTTTTTTTTTAGACAAAACGGGGAAATTCTTGGCCCAAATCTCACCTGATGGAAAGTGATGATTATGCCGAAGATGGAAGCGAGTTTCACCCGAAATCCTCGTACACAGACGAACTGGCTATCATACCTCTAACTGCCGGAACACAACAATGCTGTTAACATTGTTGTAACAGCTTGCCAGGCGGACTTAGAACAAGTCCTACCACCAACCAAACCGAGCAAAAAATTTGCCCCCGCTGGGAATCGAACCCGGGACCTCTGGGTCTGAATCAGGTGGTATAACTACTAGACCACGGAGGCGGTTAGTGTCACCTGTTTAGCACCACCCGAGGACCACGTGTAGGGATTCGCTGAAGGGTATTCTCCTACGGACGCGGATGACTCGGCCCCCAAAAACGATGTCTCTAAATAGAACACTTTTTCAGAAATCATCTATAAAAATTAAGTACATTAATTCCTCTACCGTTCAAAAGATGGCGCTAATCTAAAACTGCAGTAAACACAGCTTAAATTCTCCGACGAATTTAGGCCTCACCGACGAAAATTTAAAAACATTTTACGTTTCAAATGATGGTACGGAGGAGCTCGTGGCTAAATAATAACAGCCGCTTGTGTCGATCTTCAAGGTTAAGCAACGCTTGCCAAGGTCGATCTGTGGATGGTTGACGATCTTAACATGCCGACTTTCCTCCGTGCCTCGGAAAGCACGTTAAGCCGTTCGTCTCGGCTGTCATTTGTAGATCTTCGGCAGTCGTTACGGATTGTCAGAAGCCAGTAAATCTGACTCCACTCTTACCAAGAAGTACCGTGTTACCCAGTTAATGGGTTGTGGAGGTCTGGTAGGCCGCCGCTCAACATAAAACACTGGTATTCAGCTGAATCCGGTTTGACTGGAAGCCGACCCCAATGTAGTTGGGAAAAGGCTAGGCATATGATGATGATGATGGTACGGAACTCTCAGTTCTCGAATCCGACTCAACTCGCTCTTAACCGCGTTTTTAATATTAGTTTCGGTTTCGACTCCATTCGCGAAGGTACTTACTTCCAGACATTTGTAAAATAAAAATCTGACTGAATAGTAAAATTAACTCATTTTTGAATCCAATAAATTATTAAACTGCATTTCCCAGATGGGACATGCAGTTTAATAATAAATACAATCTATTATTCTTTGCAGCAAATAAAATCTCATTAGGTAATCTTCCCATTGCTGAGATCGACTTGTCGCCAGGACAACGGAAAAGAACCCTCGTATTTTGTCAGTAATAACAAGATATAAATGTCAACTTGATTGTATCGAGGAAATGACGTAAAACACTGGGGTAATGCCCATCACAGACCAGTAAAATACTCGGCAGTGGACAGCTATACTCAGTTTGATGATCATAAATAGGTAGAACAGTAGAAGTTACAGCTTGGGCAATTAGGTCGTCTGCCAAATGAAACTGGCGTATGGCCAAACTGATACGTTCGAAGCCGATAAATTCGAACGGACATAAAATGACGGAACGCTGTTGTTCGAAACTTGCTGATACGGGAAACAGAGGTGCAGAGTAGTGTTGGGACGGAACTCCGTCTCTGCCTCTGCGGAATGTGGAACTTCTGCCAAAATCGTTCCTTAAAGTCGCATGCATCATCATCTGCCTAGCCTTTTCCCAAATATTTTGGGGTCGGCTTCCAGTCAAACTGGATTCAGCTGAATACCAGTATTTAACGTGGAGCGGCTGCCTACCAGACCTCCACAACCTATTAACTGGGTAACACGGTAGGTACTCCTTGGCAAGACTGGTGTCAGATTTTCTGGCTTCTGACAATCCGTAACGACTGCCAAAGATCTCCAAATGACAGCCGGAACCAACAGCTCAACGTACTTTCCGAGGCACGGAGGAAACTCGGAATGTTAAGATGGTCACCCATCCAAAGACCAACCTCGGCAAGCATTGCTTAACCTTGAAGATCGACCTGTGCGGCTGTTATTATTTAGCCACGAGCTCCTCAATGCATCTGCCTAAATAGTTTATGTTTCTTCCCTTTCTCTTTTGTTTAATTTCAGTGCCACTATTAAAACACTATCGGTAAAGATTTTTAGTTTGTTTGCATGTTAGTTCTGAAACGTGACAGTATTACTTATTCTTCTAAAACACATTTATCTATGACTAAATTTTGCGAATTTTTGCCAACTTGAGCCATGATTATGGAATCATGGCTCAACTTGGCAAAAACTCGGAACATTTTCACACCGGACACTGGCTCCTCTAATCACACATGGGTGTATTTAAGGAAGTTCTAGAGAAATATGGTTTACCTCTATTAAATTTTATAAACAAAACGATTTTTAATTGAAATAATGTTAATTAATTTGTTTCTTTTTTGTCATCTCGGTCTCCGTCAAAAACGTCGAACGCCGCCGTTACCTACACCCCTAGACCAGAACATATTCGGAATCACATATTTAAATGTCAGGGAGGCTCAAGGGAGGCGAGTCCCAGCCGTGCCATGAATACATATATATCAAAAAGAAAGAGGTTGACGTACTATAAATCACGTGACATAGGTTTCAGGACATTTCCATGTTCACATTTGATTTGGAAAGGAAATAGAATCACGGAATAGATGGGTTTATTGTGTCACATTCCTACGTACTGGATTTTTTCTTCTTTGTCTGTTGGGGCTCACATTTCTTAATGAACTTTATTGTGCACCAAAAATAATGACACAGCTCTATAAACAATCTT
Source organism: Ceramica pisi (assembly GCA_963859965.1). Lineage (NCBI taxonomy): Eukaryota > Metazoa > Arthropoda > Insecta > Lepidoptera > Noctuidae > Ceramica > Ceramica pisi. Next base: position 9,789,391 of record OY982549.1, on the reverse strand, counting down.
AGGGCGCCTTCAAATTAGCCACAAAGTGGCGTGCAGTGGCAACCACTAGGTTCGAGCATCATAGTGTTGTTCATTTAGTTTCACGATAGACTCTGCTGTTAGTGTTACTATAAAAACGAAAAAAACATGAAATTCATGTCTAAGTCTGTCGCCATAACAACAATGTTAACATCATTGTTGTGTTCCGGCAGTTAGACGTATGATAGCCAGTTCCTCTGTGTAAGAGGATTCCGGGTGAAACTCGCTTCCATCTTCGGCCTAATCATCACTTTCCATCAGGTGAGATTTGGGACAAGAGTTATAAAAAAAAAATTAAAAAAAAACAGGAGACACAGATTCCTGCAGGGAATGGGCTTGTGTCCTGAAAAAATCTAATTAGTCCGTCATTTAGATTATCAAAAAATATTTGACCCGTGTTTTTCCTTTTGTTACGGGAACCAAAATTGACGAAGTTACGACGCTTTTAAAATTCTCAATACGTACCACCTTCGCATAATTTTTACTGACTCGTGACGTCACGAGCCCACACTAGCGAGTTTTGATTCGGTTTATCTTTGTCAATATTCATTGATTTACAAAAAAAAAATACGTGTCCATTATTTTTCAATATTCTAACTGACGGACTCAATAGTTTCGCAATTTGTGGATGATAGAATCTAGCCTATTCCATTCCTTAAGCTGTACGCACTAGGTATGAATGTGTTCCCAAAGCGTTTTGTGCATGTGAGCGGGATGTCCACCATGTACCGGTGGCGCATCACCTTTCGTCTTTTGATCCGGGCGATTGATTGAACGAGCTAGGCGGAATTAAATTATGCAATTCCGTCGCACATTCCCCAAAATGCAAACGGTAGAAAACTGACAGTCCAGCAACTTGGGGTCGATGCTCAAGACTTTGGGGCTTCGACTCGACGAGCCTGCCATTGCCGATGATCCTCTTGGCTCGTTTCTCAATATATACTTACCAGCTAGCATCCTGCAGATCCGTCCCTAAGATGAGAGCAGTACTCCATACTGCGCTAAATACTTGTGCATAGTTGCGTTTGATAGAGATTGAGCAGCTGTTCCAGCATGAAGTATCGTCTCACCTTTGCTAGGATCCCCAATTTTTCTGCAGCCACTTGAGCCTTAGCCTCTATAAATGGGCCAAAACCTAATAATAATTGTTGTTACAGCGGCAATAGAAATACACACTCTGTACACTAACTGGTAGACAGTTCACTGCCTACCTGTTCCGTTTCTTGAGATACAGCGCGCTAACAGGCAGACGGACGAACGGACAGCGAAGGCCTTAGGTATATAAAAGTTGCAGTTTACCTCGGTCTGTTTCTCCGCTTGCTTCTTCTAAAACACGCAACAGATTAGGATTAGGTTTTACTTCTTAGAAGGATAATAAATGAGGATTGTTTGCGTATATTATTTGCTCCCGTGCGAAGCCGAGACGAATCGCTACTAAAGACTAAATGGCGACCATTTATATCTTCGCGTGATCTTTATTTTGTGCTACATGTCTGTTCTGTAGCCGTTAAGATCTTTGTCCAAATCTGACCTAAGATCAGTGTCATTCACCCCGGTTCTAGACATTTAGTATTAAAACAACAGTACTGTTATCGTCTCCTTTTATCTTTTCTTAATTGGATTCACGTAAACGAAACCATTTACACGTCATTCATTAGGCTAGCCTAGTCTTGGTACATCGGCATTACAGCCGGGTTTTCTCATCTTTTTTTAAGTATAGGAAATCATCAAATGACTCCTGCTCTGGGCGGAGCGGAAGGGAGTGTCAGACTCTTACAGACTAAAATCCACCCATGTTTCTCCTAATGCCCTTGCGTTTCAGGTGCCGTGGTGACTCTTTCGAACAAATTCCGAAAGGTTTTTTTAATCTTTAGTAGTTGTGACGGTGGTGTCTGTGACGAATTCTTGCATCATATCAAGCTTTATTTCATACAATGTTATGTCACATGTGTCACTTTAACCAATAACCAGCGACTTTCCCTGTAAAATAATACGCTTTTTTTTTGGGATGGGAAATCATCCAATGACTCCTCCCGCTCTGGGTGTAGCGGGAGGGAGTGTCAGACTTCTACTGACTAAAACCCATCCATGTTCCTTCATTGCCACGGTGTCTCTTGCGAATAATCCCGCGACTCCGGAAAATAATACCCTGAATCTCGATTTTAGGGCTATAAATAAATACATTCATATCTAGCGGTAACGATGCCGATGATCCAATATATTTCAAATTAACCATGTGGCATTTCAATATCAATTTATAAAATACGAAAAAGGTTCTCTGTGATGGTCACCAGACGCCGCTTATCCAGCAGTGTGATTCTGTAAACATGTCGAAGTGTAGGCTTGTGTGAACTGATCATGTCATCATATATCTCTTTTTTTTTTTGTTTTAATTTTTTTTTATTTATCATGCTCGTCTTTTACATCGTTCTCACATGTATGTATAATTTCAACGCGATGTAAAACTTTGTAACAATTTGTTATTTTTAAAAGAGTGTCTGCGGAGGTTCTTGCACGCTTCTCCATAGAGATCTACGCTTTGGAAAGTGCACATAGCTTCATATTTTTGGACCGACCGACATTGACAATTCCAAAGTGCCTGTAAAATAGTTTAATTGAAAATAAATGCTTGACAGCTTGAGCTTGAGTTTTTCATGTATTCACGGTGGAATTACAGCTCACACCGTGATCCCTTCACACAAGTTTTGCTTCTCCATGTTTGCAGAATCGCCTGGATCTTTCAATACAAATTAATGATTACATTAACGCGATCAAGTAAGTATAAAGGATGACAGCCGGTTTTTCTGCTTCCTCTCTCCGCTTCCCCCCTCCGTTGCCTCACTCGACCGCTCCTCTCCGCTTCAGTGAACCGTCTGCCTCTGGCGACTAACCGTTTCTATTAATTAGATCTCAGGGACCAACTCCTCATTCAGTTTTGATAAATTATCTATTTCACAACCCAAATTAAATCTTATCGACCTCTTAATTAAATTTAAAATTCTATTGAATATCAACTCGAATCGGCCTTAAATTGTAATCGCAACTAAATGGAAGGATATTAATTCAAACTTCAAGTCCACCTTTTGTCTTAGATCCCCAGGTTTGGAATCCCTTTTCTTGCCATATTATCAAGTTCAAGGATCTCTTCATAATTACGACGGAGTAATTTGCATGATAGATCAAAACTTTGGGATCTGAACTATGCTGGTCAAGTAGTTTTGTAAGCGATAATCGAAAAGTGTGTTATAGCTGTTAGACCGATATCTGATTATAATCTGATTACTTAGCTGATGAGTTTAATTAAACTGATTTATATCGAAGTTTTTATTATTATTTGATGGGTTTGCTCTTGACCACAACCATGCCTGATGGAAAGCGATGGATGTGGTCTATGATGGAGCGAGCTTGCCCAGAAGATGCCTGTTCACTCTTGCGTTGAAGGTAGATGGGTGCTTTAATCGTTTGTTTTCATTCTCTAACACTTATCTCAATTGATATCGGGTTTTCGAAATATTTTTCTACTTCTTTATTAGTCGTCATTAGCCGAGTCCGAAGCAGGTATCTCCTGAAACAACTATTTCCGGTGAGTACCTGCGATTTGCCGCGGCAGAGGAGTCTCGCCCCGGCGTTGCACTTCCTCGCGCCATTCGTAAATAAGCGCGAGGGCTCTCACCTCCAGATCCCATGGCGGCAGTCCGACAAGGAGGCTCGACGCCTCGGCAGAGACTGTGCGGTATCCCGGGGCCAGCCAGATGGCCATAACCCTCTGGACGCGTTGAGGTACAGGCAGGACGCTTCCTCAAAGTGCCTGTGCTCTTGCATAGAGCGCTTTTCCTTCCATTCTGCCCAGTGTGTGCCTCACTTTTTAGTGTATGTGCCTTTGTATTACCTATTTAAGGTTCTTGCAAGAAAACCACCCTGAAAACGGCATAGTTTTGTTTCATCGCTCCTAAAACTCATATCAACTAACTTTTCCTTCACAACCAACATCTTCGTATGTGAAAGAACAACTGAACTAAGTAGTGGGTGGTAATATAATTACCACAAGAACGCCCCCGAGTCAACATCGCACGAAGTTTTCTTATTTCGTTAACGCCAAGAAGCATACAGTGCCAAACCCACACGTTTTTGGGAAAATAATTACTGTAGAGTATCGTGTCACACATTCTCAATGAGGGTGATGAAACAATACACCCACTACACCCAAGCATGTAAAGGACTTTTGATTGAGTTTGTGAGCTGTATGCCTATGATTTTCCTGCTGCTGGGACACAAGCCTCTCTTCTCTTTGAGAAAGAGGTGCACGCGTTGCTGGATGGCGGGTTTTTTAATGAGCCCTGATGAAGATAAATAGAAACTTTATGTAGGTATGTAACGTTCCTAAATCTACCAGCATTTGCTATAAGTTACTTAGGTTTGCTCGCAGAACAGTTAGTCGATGGGACCGAAAAGTTCTGGAGTAGCGAGCGCGTACCGGAAGACGCAACGTTGGAAGGTCTCCCATAAAGTGGAACGGTGACCTGCTGTGAGGGTTGCAAGACGTACAGGACCAGTTGATGTAGTGACACTTAGGGGATGCCTCAGGTTAAAAGTACCATGGAATAGGGTGCTAGCCTATTGCCATAAACCGGGCACGAATCCTGATTGCGTGAATTTCATATGGAAAAACGAAAAGAACAATTACGGAGATCCAGGTTCAGCTGACGCCTTTGTGACCCCTAGACCCTGACCTGTCCCACATTACTTAATACCTAATTGATTTACTTAATCAAACAGTATTCATTCTGTGGCTAATAACCTTTCACCTACAGAGAAGGCTCAATGACACGGAGAATGCATTTGTGCAAATATTGTGAAGTCAATCAGTTGTATCAATATTAAAAACGCATTTTTTTTATTTTCATCATGTGTGTTTCTCTCATCAGTCGTTGCTTAGGTTGAAAGTGTTGTTACAATTACCTTACAGTAAATTTAATTTAAAAACAGTTTTAGTGCAATTAAACAAAACAAAGATGAAGTTACTTTGTTTTCTAATAGGTTTCTCATTATTCGTTCAATCCGAATCAGCAAGAATACTAGCAGTCTTCCCAACACCCCTGATAGGTCACCAAAAGGCATACAGATCGATATTACACGAACTGCTTTATCGAGGCCATGAAGTGGTACTTGTCACACCAATGCCAGAGTACCCAAGAGGAGATTCACCAGACGATTTAATGGAAATTGATGTATCTGAGGTAACAAGAGAAGTGTGGCAAGAAAGGTACATGGAAGACATTACAGGAAAGGATAAATACACAAACGAAGGGTTGAAACATGCGCTACAAGTTGCTACTAAAGTTGTTGAAAAGCAATTAGAAATACCCGAAGTAAAGAGCTTTAACCAAAACAATGAAACGTTTGATCTTCTGTTGTTAGAAGCCTGGATTCGTCCCACTCTATTCTGGACATACATTTATGATTGCCCTGTCGTATCCATCAATTCTTTCGGCCCAGTCTTTAATGATTACACAAATTTTGGCGGTCTTTCACACCCATTGCTGTATCCAACAAGTTTTCAACATGAGGTCTGGAACCTAAACATATGGCAGAAGATTGTAGCGTTGAACTGCTTTTGGAAAATGCGCTCTATGTACGATTTGCTTGAAAAAGAAGAAGATGCATTAGCCAAGAGACTTTTTGGTGACGTTCCTTCATTAAGAGAGCAGATGGAGAAGGTGGAGATGCTGTTGCTAAATATTCATCCAGTTTGGGAGGGAACGCGTCCAGTGCCAAGGAATATTGTGCATTTGGGAGCTACACACCTCCAGGACAGGGAGAATACAACAGAGATGACTAACGTAAGTGTTTGCTTTGAGACATATGGTAGTAACTTACCCATAGTCCGACACGTCATGTTAAATCTTATTTGTCTGTGTCTTCTCACTTTTACATTTGCCAAATGAATTTTAAACCAATAAAACTGTGCTGAAAGGTCATGAACTCTTAATTAGATATAGCACAGAAATGACGCAGTTTTGTTATTTTACCATTGCAGTTTTTAGAAGCGGATGCAATTCGCTGTCGCTTATAGCTCATAAATATGTCCTTTTGAAATTAATTCAAAAACTGTGCAACAATTTATAGAAAGGACAAGATTACTGGTGAGGACTAAGATCCTTTCATCACTTCTTCTGTTTGTAAAACCCTTAACACATCGTCATATACTTAATGGCAAACGCCAAACTAAAGTGTCAGTGGGTAGGGCACATTGCTCTGGAGTGGTGATAGCGTGCCAAACGACGCAGCGTTGCAAGACCAAGGTCCCATAAGGTGGACCGATGATCTGGTGAGATTCGCAGCTGAAAGATGCGAGACGCACAGGACCGGTTATTGTGATGCCACTTGGGGAAAGCCTATGTCCAGCACTGGACGTCTTTCGGCTGATATAATAATGATGCTAATTTTTACGTTCCAGGAACTGCAGCAGTACCTAGACTCATCGAACTATGGCGTGATCTACGTCAGCCTGGGCACCAACATACGTTCCTGGATGCTACCAGAGCATACACGACTCAAGCTCATCAGCACCTTCGGCAAGTTGTCTTTCAACGTGCTGTGGAAGTGGGATGCAGACATCGCTAACCTGCCATACAATGTAAAGATTGGGAAATGGTTCCCTCAGGCAGAGCTATTGAGTAAGTCTGATTGTTTTATCTTATTTTTAATCCTGGGACATTGCTGTCTTTTTATGTCAAGCTTATTGTCAGCAACATCGTCCAACAAGGGCTCGATAGCACGTTTGTTCAATCTACACAGGTTATCGCAGTGCATAGCTGGACCTGTCAAAAACTGATTCACAGCACCCGTACCTCGTCTTCCGCAACTAAGCTACTTTTGTAACACATTTCTAGCCCTAAAAGGCAACATGCCCTGCAAAAAGTTATAGATTTCCCTCAAAATAGCTACTCGTTACATTTTGTTTCAATATTCACGTCAAAATACAGTCTATTAAAATTACCAAAGTCCCACTGAGCAAAAAAAACTCCGGGAGTGCCGGCAGAAGTGAAAACTTGAACATTAACGTTGTGCATTTTTTAATCATCCGTCTTACGAATTTTCAATCAGGTCACGTGTTCTGACGCAAGTTTAATATTTTATACACATCCCAAGAAAAGTGCTCAACGCCGCTAAAGAAGCTTCCACTTCAAAAACTAATTTTACTATTGCACAGAGAATTGAAAACTACCAAGTACTTGGAAAACGCTTTTACAGCTTTCACATGAAACATCTGTAATACCTTTTGTGAAGTTTCTTCTCTTATGCGCTGTGACGCACAAACACGAAGCACAGGTGTTCGAAAATGTATGATGCGATTACCTACTTCAAAGCTGACAAGAGAGAATGCATTAGATATGAAAGATAGAACCCATGTGTTGGAGAGACCCTGGACTGTTGTATTGAACCTTATAGGAACTTTAATTTTGTATGGAACAATCAAATTCAAATTAAAACGTGTAATCTTAATTATATAAAACGTTGGTCATCGCCGCCCTTACGTTTGAAACAAATACCTATATGTTTTTTCTCTCTTTTCGATCTTTTGCGTTCTTTACCAATACTGCTCGCTCTATGCTATATATTCTACCTGTTATCTTTATGGCGGTATCTGCCCTAGCGTCACCATCACATTTGAAGAATAACAGAAAACATTTACCAAACTTTAATAATCCTTTTAAAAAGAACTTCTTCATGAAAAGTACCTATATTTGTTTTCAGAACACCCAAACATTCGTCTCTTTATAAGCCAATGTGGACAGCAGTCAATAGACGAAGCGATAGCTGCTGCAGTACCAGTCCTCGGCCTACCTATGGCAGCCGAACAGTGGCGCAACGCGGATCAACTGTTGCGCCACCAAGTTGGCGCTGTGCTAAACTTGGAAGGCGTTGACGATGAGGGGTTCAAGAATATTATTGAACATACTATGAGGAATGAAACGTAAGTGTAGTTTAGAACAAGTTGTGTGAATGTGCACTTTAACATTACCTACGTTTGTGTTTAATCCTGAGCATCCTGCTGCGGGTCGCGAGTAGCCGATGGATGTGAGATGCACAGGGCCGACTGTTGTCTGTGAGGTGGACATTGACGTTTGATGACACGGTTGGCGCAGTGGTTGAGCGATTGATTGCGTCGCGGGTTCGATTCCCGCACGGAACAAATATTTGTACGACCTACAAGTATTTGTTCCGAGTCTGGGTGTTTTTCTATCTATAATAATTATGCTTGTATTCACAAAAAAAAAAATGTATATAAGTAGTTTATCAGCCATCTCGTTACCATAACACAAGCATTAGGTTGCTTAGCTTGGGACTATAAGGCGTTGTGTGAAATGTCCAAGGATATTATTATTTTGAACTTCTTTCGGCTAATAAGATGATGATTATTATGATAATCCTGAAGGTACTTTTTATCGCGCCGGTTGATCTGTCTAGAGATCTGTTTGGTTTCAAAGGGAATACAGTAGGGATCGTGTTGTACTTATAAACACTTCGTTCCTACCCATATCTGCCCGTTTACTGTTTATCTACCATATTCTGTTCTATCAAACAGTCTATTCTGTTAAAATGGTACCGTGAAATCTTAGGTGAAGTGACCTGCCTATTCATCTGTTCCATTTTTGAGCTGTCTTTCCATCTTTTTGTATAGTATGATCTAGGCTCACTTGTGTACGTGCGATTTCAAGTTTTCACTGGCAGGATAGCTTTGTCATTTCTCGCCTCAATCTTATCCTGAAAGACAGTTGAAGGAGCACAATTTGCCCAGAACATTATACTAATGAACTTTAACAAACTTTCAGCTACCGCAACAACATACATCGTCTGCGCACAATAATTTCCGACACGCCTGCGCCCGCGCCGGTCCGCGCCGCAGACGCAATAGAGTACCTCCTGCATAACGGTTGCGGCCATTTTCTGTCACCCAGTCTTCATGTTGATTGGTACAAATACTTCGAAATAGAATTACTAATCATTGTGAACCTTGGTTTATGTATTAGTGCTTTTGTATTTTATAAAGTTATTTATTTTACCTTCAATATGATGGTGAAAAGAGCTACTCAAAGAAGGGAGCTGGAAGAAAGTTTTAAAAGTATGCTGTAGACTTTTTTGGTTACAGAGATAGAAAAGATGTAGGTAATTGTAAGTTAATTAAAAATAGCTTTGGTCTTATTTATTTAGTTTATTAAATCAAATTTTTAATTAATCACTCTTTAGTCAATTATTTCTGTAGGTAATTGGAAAATTCTATCAAAACAGAATTGGCCGTAAAGCAGTTTAACATTAAATTGATGTTTAAACAAACAACTAGTTAACAAGCCAACAGTATCAAAGTTAATTAATTTTGTATATAAACTAAATAAACTCTGAAAACTCGGTGTTATTGTTTTATGTTCAAAACTTTTAAACGTTTTGTCTAGTCTAAGCGGCGGCACCAGGCTGCCTAGCAATGTTCGTGGTTTTTGGGATTCATCTACATTTTTATTGGAATTTTTTTATGGTGTCATCTCATCTACGAGTATGTTACTATGGGAAACGAACTAAAGGGAACTAAGGGAAATATTTTATTAGGTTCCAAAGATTTTAAATATCGAGTTACTTACCTATAAATGCTAATTTTCGCAGCCCTGCTATGCGAAGCCAATCCGATTTATATTATTCTCTTGTAGAAAGGGCTGCGTCTTGTATAGCTGCTAGCTCCGTCCCTCTCCCACACCAGAGGCACTATTGTTTTATGACGTCATAATAGGATAATGCCCAGGTTAATGAACATGCCATATGCTAATCCTTGACTTGTTGATGAAAATACCATAATTGCTACTTATATAACCACTCGTGTATCTGACATCGACGCACAAACGATTTTTATGGGTCCAGGGCATGATTCTGGACTTAGAATTTTTCGTCGGCTTTTTTCTCATTTTTTCAGTTTTTTCAAGGGTTTTTTACTTTAGACTGCTCATAATCGTTATTCTGACCTAACCCAAAGAGATTTTTAATAAAAAAATATTAATTAATTAACTACTTTGACTAAAAAGAGTAATCTGAATAAAACCACAAGTAGATATCAGCTCAGCTGAGCTGATACCTATTTGTGGTACTCTTGAAAAAAAATAAAAAATGAGAACCGACGAAAAATTCCAACACTGGGGTGTCCAGAATCATGCCCTGGACCCATGGAAATCGTTTTTGCGTCGATGTCAGATACACGCGGTATGTAGTTCGGAAGGCCTCCCACAATATGGACCGATGACCTGGTGAAGGTCGCGGGTAGCCGATTGATTGCTTGACGTCAGGACCGGTCGTTGTGGCAGCGCTTGGGGGAGAACTATGTCATCTCATTTGATTATTATTATTTTTATCACATAACTAGCTCTCCCCCGCGGCTTTGCTCCCGCTTAACCCGCATAGTTCCCGGTCCTCGTTTCCCGGATAGCTACCTCCCCACCAATTTTCAGCCAAATCGGTACAGCCGTTCTTGAGTTATAAATGGTGTAACTAACACGACTTTCTTTTATGTATCTATATGTATAAGATTATTTGATTTTATAGATTGACATTTAAATATTTTTTGTTTAATTTTGACTATCACTGTTTTTATTGAATTTTACTATACATTTTGCTAATATTTAATCATTAGGTAATCCGAATTGACATTTTCTGTATCCATAATTTATAATGATAATAATTACCTATGATACTTTTACTATTTTTCTGTGTGTACATAAATAATTAAATAAATAAATTGTTGTACGTCTTGGCAGGAGTTTCTGTAAGCGCAGAGAGTAATTTAAATTAAATCAGTAAAATCAAACCAGATTCAGCTGAATACTAGTGATTTACGTGGAGCGGCAGCGTACCAGGCCTCCACAACCCATTATGTGCGTAGCACGGTAGCTTTTGGCAAGACTGGAGTCAGATTTCCTGGCTTCTGAGAATCCGTAATCACTACCATAGATCCACAAATGACATCCTGGATCAACGGCTTAACGTTCCTTCCGAGGCACGGAAGAGTCTCACTTTATTAAGATCCCATCCACAGACCAACCTCGGCAAGCGCTGCTAAACCATAAAGATCGGCCCTTCTAGCTTTTATTATTTAGCCACGAGCCCCTCTCTTACTATATACTATAATAATAATATTCTATGCTACACATAATATAATGCTATATATAATTATGTAGCTACGGCTGTTTGACGGCACGTTTGGCGCAGTGGTTGAGCGATCGGCTGCTGCGTCGTTTGTCGTGGGTTCGATTCCCGCACGGAACAAATATTTGTATGGCCTACAGATAGTTGTTCCGGGTCTGGCTGTTTGCGTATGTGACTTTGTATGTTTGTAAACGCACCCACGATACAGGAGAAATTCCTAGTGTGGGGCAACGATTAAAAAAAAATTGAAGCCTTTCCTAATTTTCTCATCAGCAGATTTGATTGATAAAAATGGGACCAATCTGGACTGGAAGTAAATAAGTAATCATTTCAAATGAAACAAGATTATTCCAAATCACTGCGGTGGTCTCTAAATACAACCGAATTCAGAACCGCTTCGCATTTTTAAGGCGTTTAAAAAGCAAGTTATTTAAACGACGATAGTGAAGGCACTTCACATCAAAAATCCTTACAGTATTCACTATTTAATTTCTATTACCACAATACACATAAAGCAAATAGTTACATATTAATAAGCTTATTAAATGGTATTCAGACTTGAGACTGCTTCGCCAGCGTACATCGGACGACGTGACGGGCATTCCGACACTTATTAGCTAACTATACCTAACTATTATTCCCACATCCACTGTTTTGTCTGCAGTCAATCTCTTTATTGGGCTGCACGACCTTTGCCTTACCACGAAATTAGCCTTGTCTGCGAAAAAATCTTCGCAGACAAGGCTAATTCTACTAATTTAAAGAAACGTTTCTCAAATCTGTCAAAAACACCTCTAATTTCTCTACTTTTTGACAAATTTCGACTGAGATCCGAATGCGTAGTTGCTTAAAAATAGTAGATTTGGCCCTTAGGTTACGTTTAAATAAAATTATTTTGAGCTGTTTTTTTTTTCAAGTAGTAGGTACTTACATAATATAGGTGTTTGTTTTAAAATTAGGACTTATGTTGCGGTTTTCTCTGCGTTGAAGAAACTCACCGCGAATACCACACCGCGAAGGCCACACATACCTGGCATGAGCCTTACAGACAAAATTCCGCAAGCAAAGTACGGGAGCACTGTTTTTTGTAAGACCAAACGTTGCTGTTCAGTCGATGGACTGCAGATCTGACGACTCTGTCGAGGACCTATACATATAAATCGTTTCATTTCACACTGCACGAGCAATTTCCACGACAGGCCAATTACAATCGTAATAGAAGATTTCAATAACCCAAGAAACCATCATACAAACCCTAGCGTGTATGGCCACCATAAGCTTGCAAGACAACTGTTCTGCGGTGATTCTTCTTTAAAACTAAGTAGGTACTTCTATCTCTTTACACAACATCAAATATTGGAACACAGGAAATAATATAGAGTAATGTTTTTCGCTTATTTATACACACGTGAAAAAATACACTTAGCACCGTCTCTTTCTCTCACACAACCATAAACACACACACCACACACACACACACCACACCACACACACAGACTCTCTGACACACACACCACACACACACGCACACTCAGCTACAATTGATGGTGTTTATTTTTATGTTATTTATTTCCCTTTTATTTTTTTGTTTATTTATTTTGTTTATTTCGTTATAAAACTATAAGTTTATAATGTAAGGGAAGAGCGGAGCCTTCAACTACAGGAATCTCCTATGCCTAAATGGAGACTCCTCGACATGCAATGTAAGCTAAAATTATTTGAAATAAACTTTAAAGCACCCAAACCGTGATTTTCAGACATATTTCTGTCGAATCAGCGCTCTCGGCTAAAGAAGTATCGAGGAACAAGATAATCGTGTTGGTTCGTAATCTCTCCTCGCAATCATCTGAGAAAACCCGATATTATTGGTCCATAATCTAAATTGGGTCGAGAATAAGACGTCTCAGAATTGTTGGGACAGGAAATTGATATTACAACTACAATGAGTCTGACTTTGCTATTATTTTTGCTTAGGTATTAGGCAATGCTTTACTGTTGTGTTGGTACCAATGATATAAATCCGGCACAGTCATTAATTTATGCAGAATGAATGCCAAGGGACACACTTCTTGGACCAGGCCCAGATCAGGACAAGACCCGGGTCGACTGCGCGTTAGTTGTGTTCCAGGTGCGCTTCAAAGAGATGTCAGTAGGTATAGCAGACGGGACCTGCTAGGTCCAATGCCTGCCAGGGTTGCAGAATTTGTTCGAAAAAGTTACCACGACCCTGGAACGTAAGGGACATTTGGAGGAGCATGGATTAAAAAAGGACACACTTTTAATTGCCTTTTGCCCTCAAAAACGAATTCTGGCTCCATCCTTAGTATTTCCAAAATGTCATAGATATATATTATGTATTTTTCTATAGTAACGTGTCTTTGTTGTAAAACCTATGATTAACCATAACTTCTAGTAAAAATCCAAAATTTGCAATCTTTACAAATTATTTCGGACTTTTACCAGTAAGCAGTAGGCAAGGCTTGGTAATTTTTGTGTTTTACTAGCAAATGTTGAGATTAAAACCGTGGTTTGGGTTTTAAAGTATGTAGGTATATTGTAACAAATTTTGTCAACTCAAAGTTAAACCCAGCCAGATGAAACAGCACACAGAGGGGCCCGAAAGGGCCAACGCCTGCCGGAGTCGCGGGATTATTCGCAAGAGACACCGTGGCTCCGAAACACAATGGCACTGAAGGAACATGGATGAGTTTTAGTCAGTAGAAGTCTGACACTCCCTCCCGCTACACCCAGAGCGGGAGGAGTCATTGGATGATTTCCCATCACTAAAAAAAAAAAAAGCCAGATGAAACTATCCTAATGCTAGTCAGGGACATACTTAGGTACCTATTACCTATTGTATCCCTTTCGACACTTGATATTCTCTTTATCGACGGCAAACCATTTTACTCACCTATATTTACAGACGGAATCCAAACAAACAACATCTCTTGTAATTTGCATAGCCGTCACTTCGCGCGCCTAACACAGTGTCACGTTGTATCACGGACTAATGAACGCGCATGTCGCTCCTTGTTACATCAGAAGATGTGAGTAGCTAATCCACGCGACCTGTGAAATGTAGGTACAGGCGGTGCAAAAGGTTCGTCTGCAATCACATAAAGAACTTTAACAGCGTGTTTTCTGGAAATGAAGGATACGCAAGTAAGTATTGAGATCAATCAATCACAGCAGCTAACGTGAGTTCCCTCAATTTTCACATTTATTTTGTGATGAAATTGGACACAATGACTCCAGCAAGCACCACACGATCCTTACCATATAGCAACATGCTCAGTATTTATGCCCACCCCATGTCAACAAGCTTGCTAGTCTAAGTTCAGTATAGAAGATTTTACCTCTCTTCCTAACTATTTTGTTGACGGTACCGACCACGAGCTCAAGCCATTGGTACACTATATCTTTACTAAACTAGAAGCGACTAATCCTATCTTCCAACATGATGTAGCGAGCGCATAGAATCTATGTTACTATTGGGTCCACAGTTCCACACCGACTCTGGTTCCTCACTTCAATCAGATGGGGATCTGCCTTACTGAATAAAGAGATTGATTCTCTGGAACTCCCCTCGATTGTAATCGAAGATCATTTACTGTGTGCACTAAATTAAACGCTCTCAAGAGATTCAAGGTTAAGAGAAGTTTATAAAAAAAACGTTAAGACTCCTAAAGTCGGAAAGCTTATAAAGAAACACCTAAAAATAAAATTACTAGAGCCTCCCTTAATAGGCATATTAAAATACTTTTTAACTATAAACACTGATTAGCAACTAATTTAAAATTCAAATCTATCGCCCTGATTTTATTAGAATAATATAGAATTGTCATTTCCTTTGGCTTCCTTTATTTTACGCAACACTAGTTTTCGGAATATATCGTTCAACATTGCTTATTCGTACATAGACTCACTAAAAAAATGAATACCTGCTCGGTGTTTTTGTTAATTTGTTTGTTTTTTGACAACGACTTCCGAAATAGAAGTTATTTTTTGCTTTGTAGTGTTTTTATTTTTTGGAAGTCGGTAGTATTTTTTTGTAAAAAGTTTTTTATTTTTCACTTTTTAGTGGTACCCCACACCTAACAACACCACTGCAAAATCGGAGAAAGGCAAAATACAAACGCACTAGTTGCCCATACGATTTTCAAAAGTTCCCCTCGACTTCTCTGGGATGCCATCATCAGATCCTGGTTTCCTTATCATGGGACCATTTGGGAAGCATTCCCCCAACTTCCCTTTCCAACAAAAAAATCATTTTTAAAATCGGTTGGCAAGCGACGGAGTTATGCCCGAACAAACATAAAAAAAAAAAAATACAAACATCCGAATTAAAAACCTCCTCCTTTTTGGAAAGTCGGTTAAAAATAGGTTCCCACTTCGGACCTAAAATAAAGCAACTAAAATATTCTCAGTTCGTCTTTATGTTTATCTAGACATTTTCTGGATCGATGCTCAGACGCCCCAGGTATTTTTGTTTACCCCGCCTAAGTTCGATATAAATACGTACCTGCTTCTCATTAAAATGTATGAGGCTTGTTATCACAGCTCAACGAGATTATCAACATAAACAACTTAAAATTGTATTTGATGTCGAAGAAACGATAAATATTAATGGCTTATTTGAAAGGAATGTTTGTTTTTCTTTGCAAATCTAAGTCAACGCGATTAATTGAAAATTGGATGAACTTACTGTGAAATCAAATTGTAATTTTGTGAACATTGATCTGAAAAATAATGGCGTAGAGTAGTGAATAGGAAATACTACACAGTAATCAATTATTTTTCAGATCAATGTGAAGCAAAATGGAATGGAATGCTTGTTTGAAACGATGAGAAATAGCATTGCATATGGCATTATAGCTGTCAGTGGGTTTTCATTTGGACTTGAAATGTAAATCTTAAAACTAGCTTCATCTGCGTCACATTTTTCATTAATGCTCTGCTCCTATTGGTCGTTGCGTGATGTTATTAGCCTATCGCCTTCCTCGATAAATATAGGTATAGGTACTTAACCTAGTGAACTTTCTGTGGATTAATAAAAAAGTCACAAAATCTGACATGTGACAGCGGGAACGAGGGATAGGGTACCTTCAACGAAAAGCGAACTTCAGAGTGGCCATCGGTTTGAATCGAACTAATAATATTGTTTGGGGTTGGGGTTCTTTTGAAAATCTGAAAATAAGGTAACTGGAATTTTAAAATAAAACATATTTAATCAATATTCGACAGTCTTTATTGTTATTTTTAAGTAATTAGCTTAATAACAATGTACAGCGTCTTACATAAACATTTTACATAGTTAAACATTTAGGAATAGAAGTGTACGTGTTACAAATCACAAGAATTACAATCTCTTAGATTTATGAATCGGTGAGTTTTTGAGATAAAAAAGCCTCTAAAATAATATGATAATATGACAGAATGAAAAAATGAAATGAAGTTATGATGATGAATTTTACTTATCTAGTAAACAGGCCAAATGTTTCAAACATACGGAACCTATTAAACTGACAAGTGCAAATGTCAAAACTGACTAAAACGCTATTGTAATTTATGTCAGTTTGCCATTTGCATTTGTCAATTTAGTCCCCGGGATTAAAAAACAGACCATAGCAAGAAAGTATGACGGTGTAAAGGCTTAAGAAATAAAACCGCGACGATCTCAACAATGCTTTTTCATAGAAATTGTTCACAAGAATTAGTATGAAAAAGCGTTGCCAAAGTATCGCATGTCTACATTTTAACACTGAGTTTTCTTGCGATTCTCATGTGTCAATTTGCAAGAAATAAATGCAGTAACGAGCAATGAAGTAAAAAGGTGTAGATAGGTTATAAGCGCTCAGCAAGCGACACGTTAAAATGTGGCTAACTAGCCACACTTTACCTCAGTGTCGCGTTGCGCCGTCAACGGACACACGTCACGTAGGTTTCACGTTTTTGAAGATCGAATGTTGTATAGATAGGTAACCTATCTACACCTTTTTACTTATATTATCATTGGTAACGAGTCGTTGTATTTAACTAGAAAAGTCGGCAATTATTGACTCAGCTGGAGAATTTGTTCAAAGAATAGGTACCTACGCATTGAAATTCTACGACGCTCCCGTTTTGCAATATCAATGTATAACCTTCATTAGTTTGAGATAGAATAGGATTACTAATGATACTGTTTCGTTTATTAGAATCAAAAATGTTTTTAACCTTCTCTCAAGTTCATGTTCTTTCAAGTAAAATCAATATTCGAAATGAATAACTACATTAACTACATTTTGTAGACAAATTATGATGAATAGTGCTGCTATTCAAAAAGATTTGTATTTAGTCAGCGTCTCAAATGTGAAAATATTTCATGCTCGAAAAACGAAAGTATTGTCTGTGATAAAATAAATTTGGAAATTGTGTTTGCTTCCATAATTTGAAGATATAAAAAGAATTTTCTACTCGTCTTTAAAGTCATCGAGAGGTTTTGAATTGGGCACGTACCTAAATTACACTTACATACTTGTATCGTTTCTGTTGGTGATTATCTCTAAAACTACTGAACCAATATTTATGATTTTATTGCCACATTTTAGGTAGTTTTGCCTACGAAACTAAGTGGTATTAAAGACTTCACAGTTAAAATAACAAATGTATCAGACTATGTATGGAAACAACTTTGGTTGGTAAGACAATAATCATGGGTTAGAAGACTGAGAGTCTTTAAGTCAAGAGTGCATAGTTACTTCTAGGCAAGCGTGCTCCATCTTAGACCTCATCATTGCTTACCATCAGGTAAGATAGTGGCCAAACGTGTCCCTATCAAGAGTAAAAAAAAGAACTTGTGAGCCATTTCTGAATCAAGGAACACTTTCAATAAACGGATACGACGTGCAGAACGGTTCGAGAATTACATCGTTATAGGAAGGTCTAAGTGAAATTAATTGTATTCCCATCTACCCACATTCTATGGTGTTAATGGCGAACTAGTACCAATTTAGAACACAATTTGGAGCTATTGAAGACATTATGCTGATTTTTATAACTTTATAAGTACATTGTTTTAATAAATGAAATTTAATTTAAAAGGAATCTTCGATGTTTCTAACGGACTTAAAAAAAACGAGGAGGGTCTGTATCCGTCTGTTGTATTTTATTTTAGTGAGTTTGATAAAGGGAAGGTTTCTATTTGTAGTAGTCTCGCCAATTTTTGTACTTTAAAAATATTTTCTCATCGTCAACCTTTGGCAATAACATTTTTGGACTATCTAGACATACCTACAGCTTACCGGTACTGCTAAATAGCTCAAAATTTCTTGCCTATGACTTTTTAACAACTAGTTGCCGCCAACGGCCCCGCCCGCATGAATATCGAAGGATCCAATGGAACATACTTCCGGGACAAAAAGTTTCTTATACGTTATTCCGGACCAAAATTTACTTTGCGCCAAATTTCATCAAGATCTGTGATCCGCCCTTCTGACGTAATTGAGTAACAAACATCCAAACAGCCACCCATCCAAATTTTCTCATTTATAATATAAGAGATTTAAAACAACCCAAAATTTAAAACAAAACATGGATCCCAACTAAAAAGCAAAATGTTTTTGTATCGACGCTAACTTTTCTTTTTTTTCTCTCTAGCCATTTAGTCTGCGCTCGAGTCCTTAATGACAGTTTTGTTTCATGAATCAATATAAGACAATATCCGAGGTCGTCTAGTGTCTACCATCAGACAATACACTACTCCAGGGATGGCGAACCTTTAGAAACTTTTGGGCCTGATGTTATAATGAATTATTGTAAGATTAAAAAAATAACACCGATTTGTGGAGCGTTTGAATCCAATGTTATGAGAATCAAAAAGGAGGTTCTCAATTCGGTTGAATTTTTTTATGTTTGTTACCTCATAACTCCGACAATTATGAACCGACTTGAAAAATTATTTTATTTGAAAGGATATACTTGTAGATTGGTCCCATTTACATTTTATCAAAATCGGTTACGAACTTTGGATTTGAAATCGAAATAGCTGGAATTCGTCTACTTGGATCATGGTTTTATGCCATCCAAGTAACCGAAATTGCGTATTTTGCTTTTCTGCGATTTTGCAGTGGTGTTCTTAGGTGTGGGGTACCACTAAATAGTGCAAAATAAAAAACTTTTGGAAGTCTGTGTTTTTGTTAGTTTCGTCGTATTTTGACACCGACTTCCGAAATTAAAGTTATTTTTTACTTTATAGTGTTTTTTTTATTTGGAAGTCGGTTGTATTTTTTTGTAAAAGGTTTTTTATGCGTTACGTAAATGCAGTCTAGATTATTGTTTGTAAAGCACGTATTTCAGTTGAACAGCATTGCTATTTTTATCGATAAACAAATCACAGTGTAAACTCTTTCAATCAATCTATTCCGTGTACTAAGTCCAAATCCGGCAGATTTGAACTTGGTACACGGGTACAGTCATGAACTAGATTAGGATACTATTATCCCACTGGTTGTTTTCAATAAAAAAACTTTCATACGAGCGCAGCCGTTGGGAAACTGATCTAAAATAAAAGAACTTCAACCAGTGTTTTTGCTTTTTAGGGTTTCGTACCCGAAGGCTTACTAACGGAACCCTATTACTAAGCCTCCGCTGTCCGTCAGTCCGTCTGTCAGCGGGATGTATCTCAGAACCGTAATAGGTAGACAGTTGAAATTTTCACAGATTGTGTATTTCTATTGCCGCTAACAAATGATAAATATTAAGTTTCATGGTACGGCACCCTTCGTGTGCCAACTCGCACTTGACCGGTTATTATATCCGGCTTTTAAGATCTCGTTAGGACTTCTTTACATTTTCTTAAGACGCAGTTTCCTTAAGGTTGGTTATCCCTGAACGACGTCATAAAATATTACAGTTCCATCAGTCTTGTTTGACCTTCAGAAGCCATCAATCATGCCACACTTATAGCTAATGTTATGTGAAGTTGTCTCGAGTGCGTCGTTTAGACGTGGGAGCGTTTCGACGTAATAGTTTGATGGTTCACCTACTTAGGAATGTTTTAATACGGTAAGCTATAGGCAAGGTTTTTTTTATATTGAACGTCCATGTTAAAATAAATTTTATTGATAGGTTCACGTTTGACCTCAATCTCACCTGATGGAAAGCGATGATGGCCGTCGATGAAACACACTTGCTTAGAAATAACCTAATCTCTCTTTACTTAAAGAAACCCGGGTTTTCCTATAAATGGACCACTTGAATTTCTTGAATCTATCTTATATAGGTATATAAGAATGAATTCCTATTTCCTTTGGTCATTGCAACACGCGTGCCTGGGCCGATTTCACTAATTCTTTTTTTGTTGTCTTTGTTACTGTTAGGAGAAGGATCTTACGAAAAAAAAAAATAATAAACTGGATTCGACGGGAGCGAAGCCGTGCGGGATACCAAGTTGTCAATAAAAACTTTCAGCTTTACATCCGTATACATTAAATATGAACTTTCTTAAAAGTTTTTAATTCATTAAAAGAAAAAATAATCTGAAACATTTCTAAACCCTTGTTTACGCCGTTTTATTGCTAGCATAAAGTATGAACGAGCCTCAAAGCGAAGTCACTTACCAAGTAAAATACAAAAGTATAAAATTCACATACAAATAAGAATAACCCACACTTCTCTATAAATGACTCAACATGAGCCGTTCAAAATGTCGAAATCTATTCAACAAGTTATATTTACGTACATCTTCTCTACATAAAATATAATAATCATATGTAAATATTCATCTATTTCATGACAATGTAAATATGCAATCTGTATATATATTTTTTTTTAATTATATATATTTATATGTTTTATTGTATGTGAAGGCACCTCTATTTGTACTGCTTAATATAAAATATATCTCTTAATTTTAATAACTACATTTTTATTTACACTTTATATATAAAACTACTCGCTACTTATTTACATGGCACATACTTTGTTTTGTCGTACAAACTCCTTTTTATATTAAAAATAATTAAAATAAACTGGGGATAGGTTATTTTTACATTTTTTAGTAGAATGGCACTGGATTCGTTACCTACGCCCTACCTACGTTTAATCACAATACTTAATACAAAGTAATATTTACACCCAGTTTCTGGTAAGAAATTATCGACTCGGCAAAAATTAAAGGCACGTCAAATGTTGCAACGAAGGTTTTCTTTCAAAATTGACTCCACCAGTTGGCGCCACATAGGCGTAAAAGTCCTCTAAATTAAAAAAGTGACTTTGACATTAACATGACGTCGACGTCAACTTAGCAAATGTCAGAAAACAAGCTTTTTGATAGGTGTTTGAGACTGACGCTTCAGTGCTGCCACCTGATGCTGGACTTTTAGAAAGACCCTCATTGGTTTGAAAATGAATGCACAGTTAACCACAGCAGCTGACGCGCTTCTGGTAATTTTTCGCATTAAATTAGCAATAGTTTTCGTTCCGAAAACTGGGTCTCAAACACACCAAAAATTTCATAAATCCTATTTAATTTAATGTCATCCAATCTCGTATTATTGACTGGTAGATAACATTTACACCAATCAAAACAGCTTATACGAGATTGTGCCACAGATTGGATCAGGCTTTAACAAGCTCTAAAAATAAATTGAGGAATCTTTTTTAGAAAAATGGCCTGATATTTATCAACACAAATACACACAATTTTCATCGGATACGTAACTGATCCAATACGTTTTTTATTTGTATACCACGACAACGATTTTACTTAACTCTCTCGACCATAAAATGGCGAGTTTGGCAGACACACGCTATAAAAGATATTAGCTCACAAAATTTACAACTTTCAGTGACTATTTAGTATCTAACTACCTATCTATAAAGTTTTAGATATACCCACATTCTTAAATTCATAAAAATAATCGTCGTCGTCATCGTTCAATAAAATATATAAAACAAGCTAACATAGAATTAATTATAACACAAAAATGGAATATAATGTGGAATTGAAATTCATTAAAAAATAATCTGGCAAAGTTCTGAATAATAGATTTTATAACAACACTAGTTACAGTACACAAAACATCATTTTTACCATTATTATAATAACTGAAATCACAAACAAAATAAATGGAAACATTTCATTCAAAAGTAATAAAAATAAATACAAAATATTTTGGAGGGATATGAAACACTTGACAGTGCAGGAAACCACTTCAAAATCAATCAACAACCGTACAAAATTTGATTTCATAGAGATTCCATATAAACTGCAAGGAACTATAGTAACGGCATTTTTTCTATTACGTACAGACGCTAGCACATCAAGCTTCAACAATCTGTCAAATTTATTTAATAGATTTTCAACTTTATAGCTAATGCTTTAGGTACAAGGTTGATTGGGAAAATTTGACAGTTTCGGGTAACTTAATGGGCTCTGTATAAACTATGCACTTAGTCACTGGTTAAGGCAAGGCTACCTACACAGCCTACAAAAATGTTTTTTGTTCCAGGTCATAGATGATCTAGAGCTTATTTGCAACGATCTTGTGCCCGATATTTTGGCCCTCAAGTTACAAGGGTCAAAATCGCATATTGTCAATCACCCTTTCTATATTTCTGCATAAGAGGCGTCAAGAAAAATGAAAACCAAGTAACTTTTTACATAAAATATGTCGATGCTCTGGGTGTACTATAAAATACGCTAACATTATAATCTGTTAAAACAATTTAAACTGATTGTCAATATGAATCACCATGTTTTTCCTAAAAACAACACGTTCGTCTTATTAGTTTATCACAGTCTTTTAAAACATAATCGCACTAACACACACTTTACACATTCCAGGTTTTTTATTTAAAACCTTAACTTGATTTCATAATGTCCAATTTTCTCTGGCACTAAGTTTAAAGTTTTCGTCGTTAGAAAATCAACTCTGGTCGTATGTTATTATTTTTTACTAATTTCAACTTTGTAGGTAGTACATACCAAAAATGAATTTCTAATTCATCGTGGTTCCAAATATACTTGTTTCTGCTTCAATAGAACTTCTTCAACATCCAAGAGTCGATTTTATTGGGCTGGTGGCACTTAGTGCAAACGTCGTTGAAGAATGAACTCTCCCCCGTTGAGTTAAAGTCGAAATTAGTATGTGTAGCAAAAATTGCATCTAATGTATTATACATACCACATATATATTTTTCCTCTTCAATAGAACTTATCTTCTTCAATATCCAAGTTGTTCTTATTATTCGGCTGGTTGGAATGTCTTCGTAGCGTGCCGAGGGAGTCGTATTCGTTCGCGATCGCCTTCGGGTACAGTTTCGGGGTGGTGGCCTGCGTGTTATGGTTGTTGGCGTTCACTATGTTGTTGCTCTTTGAGAGGATGATCCCGCTGGTGCCGCCTATACCCGTGAAGGAGGGCTGGCGTTTTGCTTTGCGGGGCTGTGGGGGAATTGGTGAAGTTAGTTGGATATAAAATAATCGTATCCTAGCATTGTATGAGCCCGGGTTGTTGAATTTGTTCGAAAGAGTCACCAAGACCTACGAACGCAAAGGGAATTTGGAGGTACCTGTATGGGTTTTATTCAGTAAGAGTCTGACACTCCCTTCCGCTCCACCCAGAGCGGAAGAATTCATTTGAGGTATTCCCGTCCAAAAAAGCAACGTATGAGGCGATATTAAAGTAAGTTTGAACAAAGCGAAGTGAACACTCAGTCCGCTGCCAACTGCCTATATGTTTGATGCCGTTTATTTGTCTTTTCCGTGGTGTACACCGTCTTGTCTTACCACCTCTAAGTTTAAGCCTTTTTCTAAGAAAATGGGAATGCCAAACAGGTTTTAGAACACTCGCTTACACAACTAATTCCTTAATCAAAGTTAAATATCGCAAGACATTACACAAAAACCTGCATATGAAGGCTTGGGTAAGCATAAAATCTAACTGACTCGAGGAAGGTAGAGTAGATTACTACTTTTGATCGACACATCAGAAATATTGTTATTATAATTGTATTCAATCAATTATGTTAATCCTCACTCAGTACCTAGTCCTATACTTAACCTTTGAGTCCCGGACGCTCCGCCCGGCGCTCGAATTGTTCAGAAATTAAAATGAACGGTAAGAAGAACCAAAATAAAGTTTTAAATCACTAGCGTCAGGTGGAATTATCTGTATGTACCTAACATAACACCACAATTGGCAGAATGTGATGATACCACTAACTAATTTTAAGAACCGGCCATAACGTACCATGTTCTGACCTATGGTTCTGACAACAAAATGATTAGGATATAATATAAGGGGCCACATTCTACTAATTTCTAAGCAATGATCGCATTCGCATCTCATTCGCAATCTGTCAAAAATGTAGGAAAATGAAGGCTTTTTTGACAGCAAGCGTTTGACATGCGAATGCGAACGTTATTTAAACATTATTAGAATGGGCACTCTTGTTATACCATAAAATAATACTAGGTGCGATTAAAGCTATAAATACTTACAACATCCTTGAGTGGCACGGTGACGTAGCTATTCTGCTTAGCCGTAATGTAGTGAGGGCTGGACGGCACCCGGTTCTGTTTGTTCCACGGCATGCGGGTGCCGCGTCTCTGGCAGAATATGACGCCTGCTAGGCACACAAGGCCACCTGGTGATCAAAGTAATGGTTCAGTTTATCATTAGAACTTTTAACACAAAGAAATGCACTATTGTTTTTTTTTTAATAATCTATATTTACCCACAGGTTTAGTTTTCCAATAGACATTACTGCAGCAGCCAGCAAAAGAGGCATTGATGGACGACGTGTAATTGTGGGCCGAGGCGTAGCCGAGACACAAAATTAAATACGTAAGTCCATCAATGCCTATTAATGCCCAATGCCATCTTGTGGCCTTGGCCACAACTAGGCATTGGACTTACGTATACTTTTCTCAAAAAAGCGAGTAAATTAAAATAAATTCCCGCGTAAAAGTGTTCATTTTTTATTTCAATAAACAGCTATTAGCAAGCCAGTTCGAAATTTAAATAAAACATTTGATAAGACAAGATCGTTCCATTTTTAAATTACACGATAGACTTGAGTTTAGTATGTAATTTATTTGGTAGCAAAACACGATAGATATGGATTTTCGCTGTTCGGCCAATACGGCAATTTTGATTTATCTCGAAGAAGGTTGTCAAAATAATGCTCACATTTCCAAGCATGTTTGAGAAAACGTCATTTAATTGATTTCTAGTAACTAGTAACTAAAAAATCCACCGCGGCATATATTCATGAAAGTAAAATCGTGAACGAAATTAAAAATCTACTTAGTTTTATATGACCTTGACTTTGAACAACATAATGCCAAGAAATATACCAAACAATAAAAAAGAGATGTTAAAAAAATGTGGTCAAGTGTGCCTTAACCATTTTTTGTGTTCCATCCTTGTCAAGGGGAGTGCTAACCGTCTCTCCTTTCAATAGACACGAACGAAATGTTCGAAATTATACTAGCGTAGTAACTTGAGCGAAAACTTTACATGCGCGATGTAGGACTTTTTGCTATAACTTTGCTACAAGTAGTAAAAAATACATAAAAATAAACCAAACATTAGCTTTGTATAGAAGCAAAATCATTAACTATAAATCAATGCGAATAAAATCATGAAACAAATACAAAAAGACAAAAAAACAACATTGACAGTCACAACTCGCCAACTAGCGCCATCTAGTTTCAACTCGATGAACTACGTAGTGAATTTAAAAACTCACCCATAACAAAGGCGCCGACCACACAGCCTATGATACTGCCCAAGCTGAGCGACCCGTTGTCCGACATCGTGACGAAAGACGCCATCTCTACGTTCTGGCTGTAAGCTGGCATCGCGTACAGTTCTGTTGGAATGAGATTCTTGTTTAGGATTTTAGGCCTAGGTGGAGACCAAAATAAATACTACTACATGTTATCACCTTAGTATTGGTGGTATCAGGTTACATTATTACAAGAAAAGGCATTCATCACCCGCATAGCCCACTTAGGTTTCCAGTCAAACCGAATTCAAATGTATACTGGTAGCCAGCACGAGTAGTGAGCACAGATGAATGCAGCAGGGTGATCTCGCAATGTATGGTGGGCGAACGAAACTTACAAGCCCAATAGTTGATGAGCTTTGACTGATGATGACGAACCAATAACGTGAAGCATCAGACAGAGCCGTCGTCGTCAAACCGACCAATGCAGACACTACTCGTGCCAGTTCTTATACTAGTATTTTACATGGACGAACTGAGTATCTGTCCTCCACAACCCAGTTCACAGAGTTTATTGCACCATTTTCTTCCCAACTAAAACACTAGAAAGTGCTGTCTGGAGGGCGTTTTGAGTGACTCTCGTCTTCATGCATTTTTGTTGTTAAAAAACTATCGATTTTTGGCCCAATTTGAGTAAATGACTGTTACTTTTTGTTCTTGCTAAGACTTCATAAATTACAGTTTGACGACAATTGACGTTTGAAAACACTTTTAGCCATTCATTCAGGCGTTTTCTAGTGCTAATAGTGAGAACTGAAATACTTATCTATCATCAAGTCAATTAATCTTGTGTACAAATCTATTGGTAGCTACTGCGGTTGGTTACCCAAAATGACAGCAATTACTGTTATCACAGCCTCAATCAATATTATCACACGACATTCAACAGACTGGAGTGTTAAAGTGCTACTACATAATTTATCAGCGGGTAGAATGGTAGGTAGCTAGGCAAACAATGATAAGATTTTGATCGAATACAGTTTCCTACTGATGGATTAATAAAATTGTATCGTAAAAACTAACGTTTAAACACGAGTTCTAAGACAGTTTACATTATGTACTTGATAATAGAGCCAAATTTTGAAATTAGTTCAGGCTAAAGTGTAGAAACCTACTCTCAACTTCAAATGTTTAATTCGGAAATTAGGAGAGAGTTGCCAATTCTGTTTTAAGGAATCCACCGCATTCTAATAATTACTGCACAATAACTGACTTATAGCTAGAAGTTTTGGGCTTTGTCTGAAGTTAGACTACTTTTTGCAATGAGCTGGTTATGGAGTACTAGCTGAGCCGTGACCACTTCGTTGGGCGGTATTTTTCGGGTTACTATAAATATAGCCTTTGACACTCATAAATAACGTGGCTTTTTCGTAAAAAGAATTCTCGAAATCGCTTCAGTAGATCCAGAGATTACCCCCTACATCCTCACAAACGCACAAACTTGACCTCTTCATAACATGAGTGTAGATGAACCCTCACCATTATCCATATCCTGGTCATCACCAGCACACCTGGCCACCTGCAGCTGCGCGCCCACGCACGCGCCCGCCAGGCACGCTCGCTTGCGCACGCGCTCGCCGCTCGTGCACGGGCCCCATTCTGCCCACTCTCCCCATCCCGCTTCTGAGTCTGAAATAAGGGGGGAGAGTTAAAATGTGCCTTTTTGTGAACATATTTATTTTCTAGACAGGACTTTGCCTCGTAGTCTTTTCAAATAAACAAAGAACGAGTCTATCATGGGTATTCAGCTAAATCTATCCAGGTCGAGACATTGAGAACGTCAATATTTTAAGACAACTCTGTATTTGTAAAATTCACAATCAGTTTCTAACATTTTGGGGGTTAGCAGCGTCCCCTCAGCTAAAAAATGGTTAGTCACCAAATCTATATTTCGCATACTGAGCGCTGCAGTGGATGAGCCTGCCAATATTTTCATACAAAACGAATTGTGGAGCAGTGTCTTTAGGTTGAAGAAGTGATTTTTGTTTGAGAACATTTTCCATCTGTACAGTACCTGCACAGTTGTTGACACACACGCGCCTCTCGAGCGCGGCGCCTGCGTCTGCGCAGCCCTCGGGCGACAGGCACAGGCGCGTGCGCGTGCGGTGTCCGGCCGCGCTGGCGCTAGAGCTGGCGGCGGAGTTACTGCACTCGCCGCTGCACTCGCTCCACTCGCTCCAGCATGACCATTCTCCTGCAAAAAAAATATGGTTAAGTTATTGTGGCCAACAAAAATAAGAAGGGGAAGGAGGCTCTTTGATAAAGGACACAAAATTCTGAGAGGGGTCTATAGTGACGGACTTCTTCCCGTTATCGTGTGTCACAAAGGGCATACAACCTTTGAAGCGTAGCTACCCGCCGCCATTTAGATTTTTTCTATCGTGACGCTCGATGTAACAGGTAAAGTTAAAAATGCAACAAGTAAAGTGTCAAGTTGGCGAAATATTTGGAGGTAAAGTCGCCAAGTTATAGTTTGAACAGTCCAATACCGGAACCAAAGCGTATCTCTTGTGTGCTGCAACATAGCTGGCATTTCACTTTTGCGTCGCTTGCTGAATACAAAATTATCCTTATTTCGAAAAAGGTACATTTTGTATTACTGGGACGCGAATATTTTAACAAATACACCAAATGAAATGCCAGTATAACAAACTGTACTCACCAGTGCAGGCCTGCGTGTTACAAGCCCTCAGCATGTCGGCAGGCCCGTGGCACGGGTGGCGGCCACAGCGCCGCCTGCGCTTCTGGTGGCCGCCGCCGCAGGGCGCCGTGCAAGGGCCCCAGGGGCCCCACGCCTCCCAGTTGGCGTCGTCTTCTGTGGACCGTTCTGTAGTGCAGCGACCCCGCGATGTGCAGTAGCGTTCGTCTTCGCGGACTAGGGATAACTGTGGGAAGAAATACATAATTGTTAAAAATGTGTGTGGCTTTTTTTGTTCCTCCCAGCTGAGTGGTGGCTCTCGACACTGTTGTCCTATCGCTAGTAGCGGCTGGTCGTCAACATTGAGTTGGAGCGTAACCAACTGAATATTTCGTTATTAAATCATAACCCAAAGCCCTAACCTAGTTCTAGTAAACACCACATTTTTAAGAATCAGTAATGGCAAACATATTGTGGCAGAACGATCATAGAAATAGTAACTTACTTTTAACTGCTCTGGTGATGGAGCTCTGCATTGAAATTTAAATCTCTTTTCTGTGTAGCTTCCATCTGACCCGTTACCTGAGAACGAAAACAAAATGTGAATTTCTTGTGACAAAAATAAAGTCTAAATCAGTTTCAGGAACAACACAGAATCAATGAGGATTTCTGGGTTTTGTATTGTTTTCAAAGCCCTAAAAGTCATTTATTTGTGAAGATTTTTTTGAGCTTCTTCAAATTATAATTTAACAAAGTTTAACAAACATGATTCTTCAAAAAAAAGCCTGTAATCACAGTCTATTGCTGAACTAGATATTTGACTTATCACTTACCAGGTATCTGCACCCAAGGCGTCCAAGCCGTCGCCTTCCTAACTTCACAGGGCGCCATATCACAAGGCAGGCGCTCCGTGCTGAGTCCCTCGCATTCCGCGCCTCCATTCTTGGGCAGAGGGTTGTTGCACTCCCTCCGCCGCTCCTTCCAGCCACCCGAGGGCCCGCAGCCGGGGCCCCCGGAGCCGCTGCAAGGGGACCAGGGGCCCCAGTCTGACCAGCCGCCGTCTACTGCCGCGAGGCTTGGGTCTGAGGAAGAATAACATTGGATTAGTTAAGAATCCAGCATAAGGTGGATAAGTCCCGAGGCAACGATGCAGCAGACGAGCTTGCCAGAAGGGGTTCGAGTATGACAACGATTGGACCTGAACTCTTCGTGCCGCTGCCTTTCGGGTACCTACGCAATCTGGTAAGGAAACGCACCAGAGACAAACATCACAAGCTATGGGCTGACCATGGTAAGTGTAGGCAGCCCAAAGATGCACTTCCCTCTATTGATGGCTGGTTCAGAAAACAAGCCTTAAGACTGACTAAACAACAGTTACGTTCAGTCACAGCCGTAACAACTGGCCACGGGTCTTTTAATAAACACTTCTATGCTATAGGAGTCATTGACAGCCCACTATGCAGAGCCTGTATGGAGGAGGATGAGACAGCAGTACACCTGCTCCTAAGCGAAGTACTTGGCCCTGTAATCCGCGACTATTACCGGGCAGGTAATAGTCGCGGATTACAGGGCCAAGTACTTCGGTAACCCAGGTACCCTCTGTGAGATAGTTGGTATCACCACGGTGTTGCTGGCCTTCTTTGGGGACCTGGGGTGGATCGAATGACACATTTGTCACACCTACACGCAAAATACGCGCCTAGTCGTGGAGTTGCGGAAACCAGCCCGATTTACATACATACATACAATACAAGGTAGATAAGTATGTGTGTCTTGCTTTTTTACAAGGTTAGAGGGGTTTTGAGTGCAATTGGCTTGCTTGTGTTGAGTGAATTATGTTGCTTTATGAAAAAACTCATACTAGCAGTTCAAATCATATTCTGTGTGTAGTGAATAGTGATATATTCGCATGAGTACTAACCGGGACAAGGCGGCAGGTTGCAGTAGACGTCGTCGATGTCGAGCCCCACACACACGCGGCCGCCGAACTTGGGCTCGGGCGCGCTGCACGTGCGCCGGCGCGACTTGATGGCGATGCCGCACGACGCCGAGCACTTGGACCAGCCCGACCAGCCCGACCAGCCGCCGTGCACTGTGCAGTTCGTTACTGATATGCTGGCGCCTGGGGGACGAAAAACATCATGAATTAGGTTGTTAGTATCCAATTTATCCGCGCATTAAGAAGAAGCTCTAGGTCATTCTGGTATCATCGCAGCCCGTAATGGCTTCGTCGCAGAATGTTCCTTTCGAAAAATGGCCTTTCAGAAAATGGCCTTCCGCAAAATGACCTTTTTTTTAGGGTTGGGAAATCATCCAATTTTGTGTTCCGGAACCACTCTTTCGAATGGTCCCGCGACTCCGGCAGGCAGCAAAATGACCCTTACGCAAAACTTTCCTTTCGCATATTGCCAGATCTTTTCTGAGATTCACATTTTAGTTGATTTAAGCACGAGAACTCTATAATAACTACAAAGTGTGTGGCATACCCTCGCAAGTTTGTCCGCCGTAGGCCGGCCTGGGGTTGTCACAGCGGCGCGTGCGGCACATGCACATGTCGGGCGCGTTGTCGTCGTACATGGACGGCGCGGTGCCGTCCTGCATGCATGGCTCCCATTCCGACCACGATGACCAGCCGCCGTCCACTGAAACCAACAAACATTATTAAATGTTGCGCTGACCAATCTTCAAGCAGCTTGAAGCATTAAAGCCGCGGACACTAACTCAGCGGGCGCAGGGCGGCGCGCGGGCAGCGACGCGTTCAAATGCGTAATTTATATGGATCCGGTCACGAAGGCAGCGGTGCAGCGGCGGCGAAGGCGGCGAACAGACGGTGCCCGCGCGTTGGCAAACAAAACACTCATTAGTCATAGTACCTTGAGCATCAAGCGCGGCGCAGGCGGCCGTGTCCTGCTTGAAGGCGGGGTCGGCCACGTTGCCGGCGGCGGGCACGCAGCGCTCGCGCGCGTCGTCCCAGCCGCAGTGCGGGTCTGCCGCCAGAACGCAGCCCGAGCGCGACGAGTAGCGCGCGCAGCGTAGCCCGGACACACGGTACACGCCGCCCACGCTGCCGATGTACACGGACATCTATCGAAAAGCATTGTGGTGGTTAGACTGGTTGAAAATTTTAAAAATGGAATGTAAATTTAGTTGAGGACTTTTAAAACTGAATATGTATACAAAATTTTTTGTCTGTGCTGTTGACCGTTGAGGAGTTTCTTAGTCTGGAGCCAACGACAGTTGGAGAATCAAGTCATAGTAACAACACAAACTAATAGGGAATATGCATGCGATTTTTTTATTTGCAAAATAAAATACTTTTTAGCTCTAGTAATCAATCATGAAATTATTTTTTAAATACCTTCATCATTTAATAAGTTATAAAGCTTCAAAGACTACAGTTAGAAAGAGAAGTCCGATACGTAATGTGACGTCAAATTACACGACGACTATACAGCTGCCATAGAAAACAGCGTTTTCGCGAGAGGGACAGATATATTTGTTTAAAATAATTGTATCTCGTTCGTTTTTCGAGCAATTAAGATTCTAATTTCACAGTTAGTATTATATTTTCGAATACTTTTAGGTAAACTGTTCAGATCATTAATACTTTTTTCATGCATATTCCCTATTGTCATCGGAACTGAACATTCATTCGAGTCAAGTCGGTCAAGTGATTCATTTCAAGTCTATATCTGAAGATGTGCATGATGAGCAAATATACTCACAGTATCCTTAACAAACTGCATAGTCAGAATCTCAACGCTGCTATTTCTGCCGTTAAGTTTCCACCTCTCGACCAAACACGCGCCGTCTAGCTTGGGCAGTACTGCCAACTTCAGCACATCGCCTGCCTGTGTAGCCACGTATAGGACGAGTTGCTTCTCAATGTTCTTAGCGGATGTGACGTCAACGGTGACGTGGGTGAAGCGCTCTGACGTCACTTTGAAGACCGGCTCTCCGGAGACTGGTTGTACGGATTCGTACATGAGGTGGTAGCGGTGATATTCTATCGCTTCGTGGATTCTGTGGGAAAATGATTTCATGAGAACTTGTCTTGTATTTTCACTTCATAATGTCGATGGCATAAGGGAGGGTATAATGAAGGTATTTCGTAACTCAGAATATTGAAAGGGATGATGGCGAATGCAAGAAAATTATGGAAGAAGTGGACATGTTGCGCTGCCCTTTAGAGAAACAAACTATACTTATTATGTAGTTGTTAAAACACTAATCAAGTGAAAATTTAAGGCAGTTCATACTTTTCAAGTCTGTGACACTACTAACCTGGAGTCAGGAACACACTTGAAGTGGTCCCTAGCCTGCTTAGAAGGTGACCTCGGCTCCCATGTAGACGTGGGTCTGTCCTGCACTTTATAGGGTCCTTCGAAAGCCGCGTGGATATCCGACATGCTGTAGATACATACTGCACTTCCGACTATGCTGTTCCTGTGGAAGAAATAAGAATATTATGGCGTGACATTCTTGAATAGTTCTGCCTTGGCTATCGAGAGAGCAATAAGTTAAATAAAATAGGGCGCTATTGGGCTGATTTTCGAGGGTACAGGGTGTAAAAGAAATGAAGATAAACAAAAACAGGATCATTTGTATTCATCATCATGAGCACTACTCCAACTACCAATATTCCTGCAATGTCTTGGATTCGTTACGGGTCGGGAAAAGTGGTAAGTATTTGGTTGATGCAGGACAAAGTACTTGGGAAGGTTCCAAGGTTCCGTCCGAGAGATAGTATCACAAGAGCGGTGCTGGCCTTCCTTGAGGATCTGAGGTGTATCGTATGGCTTATTTATCCCACCCATACACAAAATACGCGCTTGGACGTGGAGTTGTGAATCCGACAACAGCCTGACTGGCATACATACATTCAGAAAAGACAATTTTACTTACGCGGGTGTAGTGAACGTAGCCACAAGGACCTTCTCTTGAGGCAAGTACTCCACGCTCTGGACCTCGTCATAATGAAAGGGCACGTCTCCCGGCACGGAACACTTGAGCCGAGCCTTGAGGAACGTGCTCCAGCTGTCCTTCATCACCAGGTAGCCTCCTGGGTCGTTCTTACAGACGCGAGCGATACGGGAGTAGATTATCTGGTGAAAGGGAATTATTGTTAGCTCCTGGAAGTAAGCAGCTCTCTTCTTTGATATATGAAGTACTTCGGTGAGTGTGCCCACGACCTCATCCCACCGGCCCCCTTCTACCATCGGATATCCAGACGCACTGCAACTTAATATCCCTACCTTGTTGCTATTCTACCAATTCGCCCAGACTCCATCGTAGACTTTGTCTCTATCATCGTTGACCAAGACGAGAGTCAAGAGCAAACCCATCACAAATAAAAAAAATTAAGGTTCCCTTGCGAAAACCAGAATTGTCTTTTAATTTAGTGAGTTAGTTGCTGACACGAGGTTAAAGAAAAAATATTTGACGCAATGGCCCTGGGTTAGGACAAACTTGGAGTTAAAACATTAAGTTGGTTTGTGCAAGTGGACCTTAAGAATTTAGTTTTGATCGTCTGCCTTGGAAAATACGAGTATGTTGTGGTAGGCTCCCAGTTGCACCAAATAAGTCTACCTACAGTTTAAAGACATGCTTGATAAATATTTTGTAAGTGCATCTATTTCATCAGCTATTGAAATTTTTGAAAATAATATCTTCCTGCTGCTCGCATCTCGTGAGAAATTCACTCCTTGAATTAATTAACCAGGTACCTTCATTTGTGAGGTGTGACATTAGATAATTATAACCGTTGTAACTCAAGCCATAACATCACCTATACACTCAAAGTATGTCAGTCACCCAAACTGCATCACCTAAACGTTGCCTCAGTATTTTATGATACTTTTTTAATACAATAACAGTGCAATAGATCAAATAAATTACGGAGACAATTGGCAAATTGGCAGTGTCGACATAATGAGGGTCATAACCTTTTCCGTTGCACGATATGACAATAACAGATAGGACACTTTTCTTATTAAAACAAGAGGGTCCCCCAATGTCCCTAATGTAAGTACTATATTAACCTACTATCTTAGGTAAGGGACTTCGGACCGTCGCCGCGTCGTTACAGGGGACATACATATAGAAACAGAACTGGTCGGTTAATAAATTGCTGGTGTCGAAAAAGGAAACGGTTTACAAGTCACTGCTCAATCACTTAGCTGCGGTGGTTAAACGAGTCGAGCTGAATTATCCTTAGTAAAGGAGAGGATGAGGCAGACTCTAAACCTTATACATATAAATAGATGTTAGTTAGGTTAATAGTAACAGCCGCACAGGTCGATCTTCAAGGTTAAGCAACGCTTGCCGAGGTTGGCCTGTGGATGGGTGACCATCTTAACATACCGAGTTTCCTCCGTGCCTCGGAAAGCACGATAAGCTGTAGGTCCCTGCTGTCATTTGGATACCTTTGGCAGTCGTTACGGATTGTCAGAAGCCAGAAAAATCTGACACCAGTCTTGCCAAGAAGTACCGTGTTACCCAGTTAATGGGTTGTGGAGGTCTGGTAGGCAGCCGCTCCACGTAAAATACTGGTATTCAGCTGAATCCGGTTTGACTGGAAGCCGACCCCAATATCGTTGAGAAAAGGCTAGGCAGATGATGAGTTAGAAGAAAATATAAGAGTTCTAAGATGACTTGTCAAAATGTAATTGTAGGTGGCGGCAGACCGAGACTGGATGCGCGATGACGTCATATACACGCGCGTTGTTATGTAAACATTTTATTATGACACGGGACATGTGCAGACCTAACTTATGCATTTGGGAAACGCGCCTCAAAGCGATGATCACTTATACTTAAGGTTACACAAAGGTTAGCTACAATCTTCTTCTAAGTAATGCGTATAGACAAAACCACAAATATTGTCTTACCTATGGTACTGTCTTACCTATGATACTAATGGGAAAGGTACAACAGCGGTTAATAAATTTTCAAATAAGCTCTAAAATGTTTTCGAATATCTAGACGTGATTAACAAAATAAAATTAATTCACTGATTATTCACTGATTAGCTCCATTATAGCCAACTTTCACAAACTACTTTTTATCCCCGAAAAATGCAGGGTTCCTGTGGAAAAGGCCCTAGGAACAAATCCACTTGAAAAAGACACTTATCACTTCATTGTTCGCGATTAACTCAAAACCTACTCCACCGATGTTCATGCTGTTTTCACAGATGGATACAGTGGTTCTCGAGGAAGATTTTAGTATACAATTTGTCAAGCGGATGAAGCCGTGGGCATCAGTTATTTTAAAATTAAAACAAAGTACAAACTCACCGTCCCACAATTCATGAACTCCACAGCCACCTCTCTGAACACGAAGTACACAAACTGGTCGTCCTCGAAGCTGCCCACAAACTGAGGCTCGTTCAGCCAGTTCAGGTCGTACTGAGTTGTGCGGAGCATGCCCGAGTCGTGGCTTGCGGCGCCTTGACTCCTGTAAACAAAACTATAAGTGAGGATCTGACGGAGTCCGGAGTCGCGGGACTATTCCGGAGTCGCGAGACTATTCGAAAGAGATACCATGGCTCCGGAACATAAAGGGCACATGAAGGAACATGGGTGGGTTTTAATCAGTAGAAGTCTGACACTCCCTCCCGCTCCGCCCAGAGCGGGGGAAGTCATTTGATGATTTCCCATACCAAAAAAAAAGGGATCTGACGGAGTTTGTATTTCCTCATCGCTATACATGGAGGTCTCAAAGTCAGTGTGAAGAGGTTACTTTTGATTGTTGGTAGGCTCGCTTTACTACAATTTCACCTGATGTTAAGACAGATTGATACGATGCAGTACGCTTGCTTAGAGTGAATAGGTTACTTCTAGGCAAAGCTGTCCCATCGTCGACCGCGAGAAAAAAAGCGAGCCTCTCAATAATAAAAGTAAGACAGTAATGACCCGAAAAACCGGGTATCTGAAATGGTAACTCTCGTAACGTCTTAAACTAGCTGATGAAAATGTGCCTTTGGGTGTTACATTTCCTCTTTGTTGTGATGGCATTAATTTTCAATACAAATCCGGGTTTGTCGCTGTCAATGCTGACAATGTAATAAGGGGTAAGTTATATTGTTTTAAACTTTCATGGTCACTAACATTAGCATAGTTCATATCGGAAACTCGCAAATAAAAAGGTACATGGTAGCAATCCCGATGTGAACTATTCTAAGAGGTAAGTTGTTGAATGCTGGAGTGGGATTTTAAGACCTAATGAAGAGGTAGTGTCATCAAAAGAAATAGGCTTTATCTAAGCCTCTTTCTTTCTTAAGTATCAATTACCAAACTAGTATTAAAATCAAATCGAAATAAACAGGAAACTAATAATCCCTTATTCCGTACCCTTATATAATATTTAGAACAAATCTAACAACAACATTTAAGGTGGAGTTAATCTAATCACCGCTACTAGGATTGCGAAAACTGATAACATAGAATGACACTACACTGATACACAAGGACATACAATCGATATCAACTAATAATTTACTGACCCGTATATGTGTATCGATATCAAATTAGATCGGAGCCACCTAGTCGTAACGTTTGTGGCACTAGTAATCTCTTATAGTAGAAGTGTGTTTACGACTTGGCAGTACTATGACATTCGCATAGCAACGATTCGCAATATAAATGAAGATTCAACATCTGATTCTGTTTTACCGGTCGATTCTGTTAACATGTCGAAGTGGAGGCTTGGGTGAAGTAATTGGTTACATGATTTGACAGCTCACTTCGTGATTACTTCACCCAAACATTCACTTCGACATGTTGACAGAATCACACTGCAAGTTTCTTTAACTAATAGAATAGTGTAAACAAGTCTTTTGCAAAATGCGGAACCAAGTGGTACAGCTTGTCTGGCATAACAGATTGTTATTGCGAAACCTAAAACAAAAATTCTCTCTGTCTACCGGACCCCAGAAACGGGCGATGGTGTTTCTGTCTTTAGACCCAGACTATGACTTAGAACCTGGCGAGATGTCAAAATAAAAAAAGCCAGTGCCATATCTATACTAATATTATAAAGCAGAAGAGTTTTTTTTGTTTGTTTGTTTGGTTGAACGCGCTAATCTCAGGAACTACTGGTCCGATTTGAAAAATAATGTCAGTGTTAGATAGCCCATTTATCGAGGAAGGCTATAACAATATATATCATCACGCTAAGACCAATAGGAGCGGAGCAGTAATGAAAAATGTAACGCAGACGACGTTGCACGGGTCAGCTAGTTTTTCTAATAAAACACACTGAGATTAGCGCGTTCAACCAACCACACAAACAAACAAACAAACAAACAAACTCTTCTGCTTTATAATATTAGTATAGATTAAGCAGCAACAGGAGTCGTGCCGAAAGCTGAAGCTGCTATGCATCATCCACATCGCGACTTTGCCCACTGATAAGCCTCTCTTGTGGCAATCCTCTCTCATTCGGGTTCTACCAGTGATGCCAACAATGTAGTTTGCCTATTTCGCCTCCAGACGACCACCACATTTTTGGCACTGATTCTGTACGATGATAATTTCCAGTTCACCTCGGCTAAGGCATTTCTATTATTTACCTGCAAATAGCTGTATCGGAGCTGGCGAAGTCCGTGGGAGTACCAGCATAGTACTCTCCGTTGCTGGCCAGGAGCGCAGTCACGTTGGAGTGAGGGTTGTATGGGCAGTTGGCTACTCCTGTCACCCACTCCGTTACCGTCCTTATTGACTCGATCTGGTAGAGAAAAGGTTTCAGTTAGAAATCATTTTAATTATCCAAAGCCTTGATGAACTTCCATTAAATAAATACTTGAAGGTCTGATCTAGACTTAATAATGGCGAGAATTCTGAGATGACGGCTAACAGAAATATTTGGAATAATATACGTTCGTCAGTCCCAACAAAATTGGGAGAAGGGCAAATCTCATGTCTAAATTATCCGAGCAATGGGCAGTTGAGCATGAGCTCCCTAGGTCGTCTTAAAAAAAATTAAACTCATTGACAACGAGCGAATAATGTTACCTGAAGAGAAACCTAGTAAAAAAAAGTTATTCTTGAGCAGTTTTAGGATCATCTCCTTATTGCTTGATTTCTAGATCCAGACAAACTGGCTTGGGCACCGTAAGTGTTAGATAAACATTGAATGTGTGCGTACATACAAATTCGATTTCAATATTCAAATATTCTTTACGGCAGCAAGCCTTAGAATAACAAACAAGATTTAGCGTTGGGCTTAACTTTTGACTTCTGCGATACCGGTTGCTAGTTTGATTCTCGTTTGGAAAAATATTTATTTGCCCTTCATACAGTTGTTTGTGTTTGTCTTTGTGGTATTTATCTTTTCCCACAACTTCTTTACAATAAAAACACCTAAGATTAAATTCGGATTTCTGGAAAATCTATCTCATCACATTCACTGCTTCAGGTTCTGAGGTGTGAATGGTTTAATATTTAGTCGCTGAACCTTCATGAAACATCAATTTTTGCCCTCTTACCAATTTATGAGTTGACGTAACATCTCATCTTCATCCATATTCTCTTTAGTTCAAAATCAGTAGTAATCTTTCACACAGTCTATAGATTCATCTTTTCTTCCCCTACTTTTGTAGTCTTTCATACTTAAATCACTTAAGACTTCCCTTGATAATTTCATCAACATCTCAGCCGAAGGACGTCTACTGTTCGACCCCATTGACTATAAAAATTATGTTCTCTCTCCAACTGCAAACAGGACTAAAAGCATGGGTCCTACAGGCAAACAGCTTGTGTCCATGTTGCAGCAGCAGTTTGATGAAGTTGTCTTTCATCTGGCACAACTTGGTCTGGTTGACGGAGGCCAGTGATCGCACCTTGTGGCCTTCCAACGCTTCGTCTTTTTGTACGAGCTCGCGACTCCAGAACCTTTCAACACTACCTGTTCAAAAAAATCCTAGAAAGCAAATTTTCACAAACCTCTCTCCAGCTGCAAACAGGGCTAAAGGCGTGAGTGCCACAGGCAAACAGCTTGTGTCCATGCAGCAGCAGCACTTTGATGTAATTGTGACAGTCATGTTCAGTCTGCCCTTTCATCTGGCACAGCTTGGTCTTGTTGACGGAGGCCGGCCAGTCGGCGTGTTCTAGCACTGCTAGGCCTCGGAGAGATAGACGGTAGAGGGCGTCCCTGGGAAAGAAAGAGAAGAGTTTATTAGCTGTAGTCAGAAAACCTGAATTATGTTGGGACCATTTGGGGTTGAAATACAAGGGCCATGGGTTTCGAGTGGCATAAAATATAATAGGTACTTATAAGTTTTTCGTACATCAGGAAAGCAGTTGGTAGACTCTTCGTGTTATCAGAAGCCAGCTCTCTTACTCACGTGAAGAGTTTACTAAGATGAACTCAAAGGTACCAACTCCCAAAGGACCAAGGAATTATCACTACCATTCAACGTGAAACGATCGAGTACGGTACAAAAACTCGCACTAGGTCCTCAGTCCTCAGTGATTTCGTGATGATAATAATTTTTCATTGCTCATACTCGGATAGTAGGCCTGAAGTTGAATGAGGAGCGGGTTGAAAGTATTACTTTTCAGCCCTAGGGTGAATCGTTTTCAATGACAGCCTGACGTCAAATTATAAAAATAAATTATTTTATTTTCACATTTCTATTGGACCATATTCCAACTTTCTATTTGTATACAGCCACTCAATTTTAGCGCGATGTAAAAATAAATTAAAATTACCATTTAATCTTAGGTACTATTTGTGAATAGAAATCGTTTCAAAATTAAGTTAGGTAATTCCAACTGCATGTGTTTTCAAAAAAGAGATTAGCCATTTATGTTCATTAGTGTTTACTACGCTAGTATTGCGAGCATGAGCTACTTAACAACTTGCATGTAGGTAAGCAATACAAATAATAATGTACAATCATTTTAATCCAATAATTACGACAAACAGATAGCAAGCACCACCTATTGCGTACATTGTATCCTTGAAAGACTTAGAGGGCAATAAATTACAAAAATCCACCTAATAATTCCACATTACTGATATCGCCAACGACATTGAACATTTTATCTAGATGAGAATGTAGACTGCGGGGCGTCACAAATGTATATGAATCAGGTGAAAAATGCATCGGTTTTAAAGCTAACCAATACCATATTATATAGGTTTTAAACCATTCAAATAAATTCCAGAGTAATTGATTTCAGAGAGATAAAAACCGATCAAGAGCAAGTCGGACTCGCGCACCGATGGTTCCGTCCCATCTTATAAAAGTGACATAATTTTTAAATTTTCAACGGCGAGGCCCTTGTTCGTCAGAGAACTTTAACACTGTGGTGTATTTTGCAGTTTCAGATCAGCGCCATCTCTTGACCGCTAGTGGAACTAATTTTATTTTTGTTGATGATTTCTGGAAAAGTGTGCTATTTAGAGACATCGTTTTATTTTTCCTGTAATCTTTACTTAAACTTCTTACACTTAGAATAATTTCGCAGGCTTCGGAGATCAAGGGTATTTTTTTTTTATTTTGTATCAAAAAACTAAAACCATGTGGTCGAAAACGAAAAGATTAAGAATGTGCAAATAGCATTCTTTCATATGATACCCCAAAGGACCTAGTAGCCCCACTTGGAATTTTAACCAGGTATAGAAAAAGTCACAATGTGCTCTGTAAGCACGTAAAAGCAGTGGCTTTTGCTCAATTGCCTGGGCATAAATGATTCTCTACGTATTAGTACTACAGTTACTAGACCAGGCAATTGAGCACAAGTTTCGGCTGCACAAATACCAAATCCTTTATTTCAAATAGATCAGTTGCAGGCACTTTTGAAAAGGTCAAAAGGTCTGTCAGTCAAATAGATAAAGCTAAAAAAAACACGCATTGAATGGCACGGGCCGTCAATATCTTGTCAAAAATAGAGACACTCACTGACTCGCTTGGTTTCTATGGATAATTTTGTCAAAGCCTTATCTAGTAGTAGCCGTAGTGATGACTCGGTGCAAACCTACTTGCATTCAACAGTATTTTCGCATACGACCCAGTAATCTAATCACCTAGATCATATGTATTAAAAATCTAGGAAATACACATCGTTACACAAGCAGTAGTTAGAATAAATCGGAACACATGTACGTAACCGTACACTAGGCGATTGCCGCAGGATCGAGTATCAATGCTGTGCCGTTGTAATCGATATCGTTACCGATAGAACGGTATCGAAATTGTACATAAGTACATGTATCGAATGTGGTTGTGACTAGTTACGATATAGTGGATTGAGAACAATTTCGTAATGAAATAAATAGATAATCAGGCAGGTACCTATATGTAGTTTTCTATACTAATATTATAAAGAGGTAAAGTTTGTATGTAGGGGGTAATCTCAGGAACTACTGGCCCGATTTGAAAAATTCTTTCAGTGTTAGACAGCCCATTTATCGAGGAATGCTATAGGCTATATATCATCACGCTAAGACAAACAGGAGCGGAGCAATAATGGAAAATGTGGCGCAGACGAAGTTGCGCGGGTCAGCTAGTTGTTGATATAATTATGAAGATAAGGCAGGTATGGAAAGGAGTGGATTGTGTGAAAGTTGATGAGGATAGAATGGCAGTGATTTTTGACATTAAGTCGAATAGGAGGGATGGAAGAAGAAGAAATGTTGTGTCGACCCCAAATAAATTGAGATAAACACAGTTTTTTTTTTTTTTGGATAATTTGCTAAACGGGGGCAAGGTTTCTTTGACTAGCAGAACTTTAGATCATCCAAAGCTCCCTATTCAGGCGGCAACGCTAGCAATTTTTTTGTCTGGCTTTTAACACAGGGGGCAAATCAATTGAATGTGTCCAGCTATGTTTATCTACACACTCTGTTGTCTTTAATTATACAGGAGGTCTAACAAGGCCACTTTGCCAGAATCGGAAAGCACATCAGTGACGCTAGTCACTGTCAAATTTTGCCACTCAATCTTCAACCATTAGCGATAAAGATGAAAATGAAATTTCACAGATTGTTGTGAGGAATGTCATGATTTCAATATGATTCTGCTAAAGTGGCCTTTTTAGACGCGTAGCAATAGGCTCACAAACACAACCTATTAAATACTTGCATAGGACGTAAATATATCTTGAAAATTGTGCGGCCATTGCAGGTACACCCTAACCAAACCTTTGGGAACACACAGGCTCGATGTTACTTCATAATAACACAGGCTGACGAAATTATAACACTATAAATCTTTGCCGAAATTTTACTGTCAAATTAGAACGATGCAAGCCAATAAACCCAACATAAAACGAATGTTTACACAATAAACTTCACACATTTCGGTACTACGCTAGGCGCGTGCCTTGATGCCTGTTTAAAAAGCACATGAACAAACAAAATTGTTTAATAGCTGAGCCAAATGTTCACGGCACACATATTGACACTATGTGGCAAACACTGGCACTTCCTGGCGTTTGATCTATGCCGCTTGAGCCACGTTAGGGCTACCATTGCTGTTGCTGTGATTTTCAGAATTTGGACCTAAACTTTCTTTTTAACGCAAAATTAAACTTAAGCAATGTTATCTTGCCTGCCGGAGTCGTGGGACTATTCGAAAGAGATACCGTGGCCGGAATACAAAAGGCAATGAAGGAACATGGATGGGTTTTAGTCAGTAGAAGTCTGACACTCCCTCCCGCTCCGCCCAGAGCGGGGGAAGTCATTTGATGATTTCTCATCCCTAAAAAAAAGGCAATTTTGTCTTAATACAATCCATCAGAAAATAGTGCTGAACTTTGTATAGTATGCACTTATACTTCCAACATCATGCATTTGTAACCGGCTTTGTTTGTATTTATACCGTAAGATAAATCGCGTAAGATTGTCAACTCTACCTTCTCAATAAGACACCTACACCTATATACTATTTTAGGCTGGGATTTATTGTATTGGAAAGATATATTCATGAACTCACAATACATATACAGTAATAAATCTTGATTATGTGTTTGCAAAATTCTAATGTATCTACTGTAAGCTACTAACACCATTGAATTCGATGCTTTTAACAACCCTGTTCTATTTAAAACCATTCAACCTAAGAACGCCACAAACACTGGGTTTTACGACTTTCATAGATAATGAAAACACTCTTAGATCGCGACGAA
The DNA here is from genome assembly GCA_963859965.1 of Ceramica pisi. Classification (NCBI taxonomy): domain Eukaryota; kingdom Metazoa; phylum Arthropoda; class Insecta; order Lepidoptera; family Noctuidae; genus Ceramica; species Ceramica pisi. The sequence goes on along the minus strand of OY982549.1, from coordinate 9,745,636 downwards.
CGTAAAGCACCTTACCTAGATTTCTCATAACAAATTCTTAAGCTGCGGTCCCACAGACTGATTTTTCGCAGTCCAGAACTCCAGATCGCGCCAAGCCAGCCTAAAGAATCATCAATCCGATAAAGGCTGCCGTGGCCTGTCCGGTCCGTCGAGAGACGGGTTAGCTAAAATGCGCGGCGCGGCCTGTCTTCAAACTGGCCGTGAGGCTGCAGTTTAAGACGTCACTTTTAAAGCAGGTCTATTTTGCCGGCTTTACTGTGGCAACCCTAGCTCTGAACCGAATCCATAGATTAGAGGTGTGAGCGTTAATAGACAATCGTAATAACACTTAGCTTACTTTCGTCTTAGTACTTTGGAAATTCTCAAGTTCTCGACTTTCGTTTCACACCGTGTTTAATTAAAAATATGTGTGGAATATTGTAAGGAATTCCTGCGGTACATAAAGTCTTCATTTACCAATTATGTGAGTTTACCATTTATGTCGCTATTATCCGAAGTAGTACAAAAAGATTTCAAGTCTTCTTTTACAAAATTGCTAACCTCTTCTAAAAAAAATTGATTTGTTTGCGATATTAGTAAAAGCTTTGCAATTTTCAGGCACATTATGACCAGTTTTGATGTAGTAATAAGTTACGGTTAATTTATCCGAATTTTTTCAACCTAAGTATTTTTAGTATACTTTTCTTTTCTAGTACCACGTACCAACCAGGTAGCGAGCTCTAGGCTCCTCACTCTGTGAAAATTTCAGCTTTCTACCTGTTACGGTTGTTGAGACAGCTCGCTGACTCATACAGGACAGCAGAGGCTTATTAACAGAGTTTCGTTAGTAACTGTTAGGTGCGGAGCCCAAAAAAAAAGTTCCTCGATGTCCTGTTTTATTGTATCCACAAGGGCATAAAGCCTTTGAAGATACAATAAAACAGAAAGAAAAGAAAAGAAAGAAAAAGAGTTTATTTGCGGACAATATGACGCATATCAAAAGTACACAAAAAGAAAAAAAAAATACAATTATATCTATGAAAGATTAGGAAGATATGCGCCAAATCTGCGCAAAACGGCCATCACTCAGCATAATGCTGGGACTCGTGTGCGAGACAGAGCCACAGCGCTGGTTTTCAGTGACAGCCGGCGTTGACGGTTTGACGTCGATCGGAGCAGTATAGAAAGTAAAACTAATGAAATAAATATAATACATAATGTCTGACATAAAAAGTAATAGTAATTAAATAAATAAATAAACAACTAACGAATAAATAAAAACATAAGTGATAAAAATTCACGACCATTGCGCAGACGTTGCTTGGCAACCAATAGTGGCGCGCACAAAGCTAAAATACAGTCCTTTTCTTTGCGTACCACAGACAAGAAAACTAAAAAATCTATGCACACTAATGAATGTAATGGCGCGCACACAATGTAGGTACTCTGTGGTGCGCACGCCCGCAATGGCCGCCAAACGAAGGAATGCGTGTTGACATTTAATATTATGTAATGAGAAATCTTGACCTACGCAATCTACGTAATTTGTTTTGAGTGTTGTTGAATTGTGTGTTGGATAATGTGTCAATGTGAGTAGTGCATAAATAAACAAACACGGTCCAATGAGTTTTATGAGTTCACAGAACAAGCCAAAAGGAAACAAATAAAACCAATCATCAAATTAATTAATGGAGATAAGGCAAAGGATTTAAAACTATGAAGGGTTAGTAGGTTAGTAATTATTTCTATAAAAATTGGTACCTATTACTCATAAATTCACGAACAATTGAAATTGCAAAACAATGTATACAAATTAAATATTAAATAATGTAAATAAATCAGTGTAGTCAATTGTATATTATGTATGTCAAATCAATTTAAATTAAATTACTAAAAAATATTACAGACAGGTGAATTCCATCCAAGAAAAAATGAATACGAACACTGAAACCAGGAATCAAAACGAGCCCAAAAGAAAAGTGGTAGCCTAAGGCCAAAAACAGCCCGCAGCGTTGGATATCTCAGCCAATGCCTGATAGCCGTGACCCCTGAGGTACAGTACAGAGAAGTAACACTAAAATGAAAACTCAAGATGATTGTTGTTGAAGCATGAGTAACTTCTTGAATTGATACTTGAAACTCTGTAATGTTTTCAGGCATCTCATTGGTGGTGGGAGATCATTCCAACAACGCGTGGCTGCAAACCTGAAGCACCCCCTGAAAGAAGCAGTTTTGTGCATTGGCACAGTCAGCGGACTTACCATGGACCGAAGTTTGTTTTTTAAGTGGCTCTGTTTCCAAGTTAACTTCTCATATAAGTAGTGAGGTTTCATGGACGTAGTTATGCCAAACATTAAGTTGGCTAAATGAAACTTCCTCCTGGCAGCCATCTTCAGCAACCCAATCTGATTAATGTAAGGCGTTACGTGGCTCCTACGTGGTACAGTGACACAGAAACGGACACAAGCATTTTGAATTCGTTGAATCACTCTCTGTTCTACTGAGCAGGCATGGTCCATACACAATGTCGCAGTAGTTTAATTTAGAAAGTATGAGACTATCAACAAGTTGCTTCCGTACTGGTAGGCTCAAGTATTTACGAATCCCATATAAAACCTTCAACCTGTAAAAACAATTTCTGAGGACATTTGTTATATGGGCTTCAAAGTGCAACTCTGGATCCATAAGCAGCCCAAGGTTGCATGCATGCTCCACTCTGTCAATAATCTCTCCCTTGATTATTATTTCTGGTTTGGCTGATGTTATTGCAGAGATTTGCTTCTTAGTGCCTAGCACCATGAATTTTGATTTAAGAGGGTTCAGAACCAGAGAGTTTTCATCTGACCATGAGACCACTCTTTGCAAATCTTCATTCATCTTCTTCACTGCCAATGATGTGTCATGAGCCTTAAATGAAACATACAACTGGATATCATCAGCGTACATGTGGTACTTACAGTGCAAAAATGATTTTATGATATCAGCACTGTATAATATGTACAATAAGGGCCCCAGAATTGATCCCTGTGGCACTCCTCGTGACACATGAAGGGGCGAAGACAACAATGTGGATCCATCCTCCCTGCGGATTTCAACATATTGCGATCTTCCAGTCAAGTAACTCCGAAACCACTCCACTGCGCTACTATCAAAGCCGTAGTAAGCTAACTTTGACAGCAGCAAAGAAGTATTAATAGCGTCGAAAGCCCGGGAAAAATCCAGTAGGGCTAGAATTGTTCCCTCACCCCTGTCACGTGCCTCAAGGATATTTCCCACAACATCAGCCAAAGCTGTTGCGGTACCCCTTCCCTTTCTAAAACCGGACTGAAGATCTGGGAGAATGGCATTACTTTCCAAGTATCCAATAACCTGTGAGTATATTACACGCTCTAGGATCTTCGACAGGCAGGGGAGAATACTAATTGGCCTCAGATCCTTCATGTTAACTGGGTTGTTATTTTTAGGGATAGGGCGCACAACCGCGCGTCGCCAGATTTCAGGGAATGTGCTTGTAAGGATAGAATGATTGATTATGTCTGTGATAGCTTGCAGTGTATGAGGCAATGTTAGCGATATCATATCAAGACTTATCCCATCCACACCCTGTGCATTAGACCCCAGATTTCTAATAATTTTTAATACTGATTCCTGATTGGTTGTTGCTAAGGAGAACTTGGCAGGGCTATATTTGTGAGAGTCAAAGTAGGAAAGTTGTGAAACATTTGGAAGACTACTACCTGGGACATCCAGAAATGATGCATTAATATTTTCTGGATTATCAAAGTGTCCAGGCAGCAGCTTTTCCTTATGGTCTGGAAGAACATCTGATTTTAAATTACGCCACAGCAGTTTAGGGTCCTTAATTTGGTCATTGATGCTTTTTGTAAAATATGCCCTTTTTTCGTTACTGAGTGCCATGGCAGCTTGATGCTTGAGGTCCAGATAGTATGCTCTCTCTCCTGTTTTAAGAGATGCCTTCCTAGCTTCATCCCTAAGTCTAAACATTAAGCGAATGTTATCAGTTATCCAGGGTGTAGGGCGATTTTTAAAAGTCTTTTTCTTAATAGGAGCATGAAGATCGAAGAGCTGTGTAATAAATATATTAAATGTTTGAACCATAAGATTTACATCGTTCATGACTCCAACACTTGACCATGGTATCATACTTAGGTCGGTGTCAAATTGATCCTCCAGTATGTCTCTGAGCGGGCGATACACAACCAGTCTTGGTTGGAGCTTATGTTTTTTAAATATAGACTCACAAGAGATAAAAGAGTGATGACCAAGACTGCTATTGTGATGTACCACGACATTACGGATAGTGGCGTCTGAGCAAACTAGATCTATAAGTGAACTGCTGTCACCCACAAAGTGTGTGGGAGTTTGGACTAATTGTTTGACATTTAGATAGCTGAAAAGTTCTAAAAGCTGTTTCGTTTTTGAGCTGCCAACATCCAGCAGGTTGACATTAAAGTCACCTAGCAGTATTAAATTGTCAAAAGGGGCTAAGCTACTAATACTGGCAGTTAGACCCTCTAGAAAGAGCTCCAAATCCAACCAAGGTGGACGATATGCAGTACCAATAAGTAGTTTTTTTTTATTTACTGTAAGGCCCAACCAAAGTTGTTCAACATCAGGATGGTTGGGGTGAACTCTAACCCGCGCTGCTACACCATTTTTTATATAAAAACCAACCCCTCCACCGCGCCCACCCTTTACAGATACCGGTCGCGGTATGTGCTTAAGCCTATAACCTGGCACACTAGGTGCCCGGTCTTCCTCCCCTTTACGAAGCCATGTTTCATTGACAGCCATGATATCCACAGCGTGGTTGCTCATGGCTATCAAAAACTCATCATGATTGGTTCCCAGTGAACCTGCATTCAGTAGACCAAACTTGATACACCTATTAGGAGTCATTTGTATTTGCCATTCATGCTGTTCATGTATGTGTGTCTCTGTATGCTATGTATGTATAATATGTATGTGTAGAAATGGAGGTTGCTACTATGTTCAGCAATGGAGTATAATGGGTCGAATTGATTTAATAATAGTATGTAATTACTGTAGTTTATTGCTGTGAATGTTTTGGTGATTTGTTTAGTGAAAATAACAATTATTTTGATTAGCGAAACAATATTATATAGTAAAAGTAGGATAAGTATGTATAAATATATAATAAGAAACTTTCCATACACACCTGACACCGAGCTATGGTAACACGACCAATGAAAATAGCAGCGACGCATATCTTCCCTCGCAACAAAAATCAACACAAACACACAGAAAAGTAAAACTAAAATTAGATCAAAATAAAAATTAGGCTGTTTCATTGACAGAACCGAACACGCGAATGATGTCCTCTTCGGAGCGGATTCTGTGGGTTGAGTCTTCTGGCTTCCTTCTGGCGAGAATGCGGCCGCGCTTGGTCCACACGAACTTCCAGCCGCGGAGGCCAGCAGCGTCCCGTGCCTTCCGAAACAACTGGCGGTTTGTCTTCGTGAGACGCTCGTTGACAAAAAACCGCCGCGCCGGACCAGGCAAGCCGAGGTCAGCCGTCGTCGCCCCACGCCGCACCCGCGCGCTCGCAAGCAGCTTGTCGCGCACGTCACGTCGCGCAAGCCGCACGACAATGGTGCGCGGCCGAGACTCCGCCGCTCCCGCCGAACTGGTCACGTTGAGCTGCCTGCCGCCGACCCGCTCTGCGCTGACAATGTCACACTCCTCGAGGGTGACTCCCAGCTTCGCGCCGATGACCTGCATGACGTGGGTTGGGTTATCAGCCGCTGCCTCCGGTATGTTTGTGATCTCTAGATCATTAATCAAAAGATCCTGGTCCCTGTCGTTCAGCTCACGCCTTAAATCCTCAACGATCACGTCGACCGCGGCAGTATCTGGCGGGCCGGACGAGACCCGTTTTTCCAAAACGACCAACCGCTCCTCTAAGCCATCAATGCGCCTGTTGCAGGCACCCATAGAAGCTTTGAACTCCATCATCTCCAGCTCCATCTCCTTCCTGAAAACCTGTATCTCAGCGCGCATCGCTCGCAATTCCTCCATGATCGGGTTTATATCAGGACTGGCGATGTGAGGCACAAGTCGCGAAGTGACATCGGTTGTAGCGGTGCTCGGTGGAGGGCTGGCATATTTAATTGGGCTAGTTGGTCGAGGGCTGATCGTGGGGTTCTTCGTAGTGCTAACTTGCTCCACAATTCCTGGCCTTTTCGCGGAGCCTTCCGACGCGCCTCTAACCGGTGTCTCTGCCCTGTTATCCCGGGCGAGCCCCTTTGTACATTCGGGGCAACGCCAGTTCGCAGGAAGTGCTGTCTTTGTCGGGATGCCTACACAGACTCTGTGATAGTGCGCAAGACATTTTCCACACTTAGGGCCCTCTGACGATGAAATAAAGCGACCGCAGCCACCACAGTTAATACCTGGCATGATGGTAGTTGAGGTAACTTGTTCTGTAAGTGATTCAGGGGTAGAAGGCTAGATGGCGCCAGTGGGGATCCAAATGTGAATCTATAAATCGTTATCCACAAAAACGATAGATGGCTCTGATGTAAAGCAATCAGCTCGCTCTGATTGTAGAAATTAGAGGGTACTGACTGTTATATGCCGAATCACGGTAATGTTATCGATAAGAATTACGTTCTCTAAACTCACTATTTTAAGTCCACTCCAACATATGTCACGCAATAAGTCACTATATTTACCAATAAATACAAATTATGCAAAAAACCGAGTTGTTTATATTTATTTGCTTCAAAATAAGTAAGACAGGTCTGCACCGACATAGACGTCAAACGTCACCTCAAACAATTATTAAACAGGCCCCAAACAATTATTTCTAGATCCCATGCCTAGTGACTACTTGGCTTGAGATCTTAGAGAAATCATTGGAGATCGAACCCAAGATTTAAAACTTGGCAACATCTCGAACCAGTAAACCTACGAGACGGTTACTAAGTGTTTCTAGATCGAGAATCTTAAAGAAGACCTAGAATCTCCCTTCCCTATATGGAAAACCAGTTTTAATGTTCACGATAACTTTGCAATGTAAAATATCTACTTATGCTATTGTAATTTTAAGATCGAGTTTTAGATAATAACTGTACCGGAGCTGAGCAGGATCAATGAATCTCTTGTCGACCTTGATTTGAAATAACATGGCCGGATTTACGGTTTAGGAATTAGGTAAGGTGGAACCAGAAAATGACGGTTAATGTCGGGTACAGACTAGGCGAATGAATGCTAACGAGTGGGAACCACACGCTCGTTTGTCTTCAAACAGTCACTCTTATTTGATCGCTAACGTTCGCTCTCCTTCGCGTGCTAGGTCTGTCGTACTATTCTGAAAGATCCCACCGTGAAAACAACTATTTTTTGTATTAAGCTTCTTCTCGTTAAGATTAAGATTATTCCTATTAAACCAGTCAACTAGGCAAAGGACACTATTTACATAATCCAATTGCTGACATGCGAGTTTGAATAAAAATCCAGTGTCGTATGCAAATAACACTATATCATTTTTATCCTTTATGAGGTATGGTAAGTCATTGAAGTAAATACGAAATAAAAATAGCCTAATAATTAAACCCGGGGAGCACTCCGATTTTGACCTCAGACCCTGGAGATTTCTTACCGCTAACATCAACTCTCTGAATCATATTACTCAAGAATGAAAAAAGAAGATCCAGAGATTCGTCCGGATTCCGTAGTAGTGCAGTTCCCTGATTAACGTCTCAAGTAGAACGTTATCGAATGCCTTGGACAAATCGCAAAAAAGGTGAAGAGAAAAGTGATCTATCAATCCAACTGTCAAAGTGAATTAAGAGGTTTTATATTACAATCAAGATCACTCTACCTAGATTTTCACAGAATAGACCGGCTGTAGTTATACCCGGCTGAAGGCGAACAAACGTTCAGTGAACGTTCCCATTCTAGAGAATTTGTTCGCTCTTGCACTTTGTCTGTACTGTACCCGGCAAAGATTGTGAGAGCTAGAACGATTAGTTCAGGAGAAATACCATGCTGTTACTGGTTTAAGATATAAAACCGACTAACTTTCTATCAAAAGTTTTGGAGTAAATAAATATTAATGGATTGGAAATGACTCTCTTGATAATAAGCGGTTTTTTAAAGTCCTAAGGTATAGTTTTAAGAGATACTGAGTGAGCGTAGCACGAAACCTACAATTACATCGTACTCAATCAATCAATCAAGAATTACCTGTTCAGAGTAAATATTTTATGTTGAGTATTTGTCAAACTCTATTCTAAAAAACCTGTCAAAGACAATAAATAAGGATTAGGCTGCGTTTCCACCAGTAATGCGCGAGGATGTGTAGCAATGGAAGTGTTTGTAAGAATAAAAAACAAAGCATTTTTTTCAATTAAACAATTTACAGGCACTTTTGAAATATCAAGGGCGGTCGGTCAAAAAAGATGAAGCTATTTGCACGTTCCAAAGCGTAGATCTCTATTGACAACGTGCAAGAAACTCCACAGACATTCTTTTAAAAATGATGAGTTGTTACAAAGTTTTGTTAAAATAACCAATATAATCGCTGCACTTACCTAGCATCGCTCAGCGCAAGCGATTCTATTGGATCTTAACGAACACATCCCTCACTGTCACCTCCTGTATCCTCGCACGTCTGTGGTGGAAACGCAGCCCATAACACGTCCTTAACTCCGAATACACAATTCAGAACCCGCCCTTATCACATTGCATTACGATCCATTTAATATCAACCCACCTAATTCTGACTTTCTTGGCAAACGCATAAAACAATATTACTCATTTTATGGTGCATACCTAATTATTTAGTCTGCTAATTAGTGCGCAGAGGTTAATATTTAATGTAAATATCGCAATAATGTTATATGTTTATTGGTCAACATCGATGCAGTTCGAACTAAACGATATAGGTTGTACTAATGACATTTAATGACTGTATACCGCGCTTCATTAAATAAAATTGACACGTAGGTACTGACCTAGTATATATTTCTAGGTATTTTCTTAATTAGATATGATGGCAGTTAAGTAGGTAAATTTATATGCTTTGAAATGACTTGGAAGACAAATTACTTAATACTGGCGACCACTGCATTTTTGGGTAAAATGTAATAGAATGCAAACTTCGTAGGTTTATAATAAATCTCGCGATATCATAAACTTTCAATAATTGTAAAGAATACTGTGTGTGATTTAATGTGAGTGCAATCTTTCGCAATTGTATTCACACCAAAATTTTACAGTTTATAAACTATCCGCTTGTTCACTCGCGTACCTAATCAGAACTTTATTAATTACTAACGATTTTTGCACTACATAATTCGGTGACAAAATCCCTAAGAACCGAACAAAATAATTCCCTAAATAAAATTACACTTCACTTAACTAACGGTAGTGTTATAAGTACTTAGTTAAATTTTATTGCTTTACTGCTTCAGTAGCTACATCTCAAAGAAAGAGTATGAGCTTTTTAACGGCGCGGAAACATTAAATTGCTTTTGATCATTCGGTCTTAAGTCTCAAATTCTGAGCACCATATAAAGGCAACTTTTAAAATATCAATAAAGGCATTAAAAAGTGTTTCAAATTAACCAGTTTTCAATAATTTATTAAGTCATTTACGGACCAAAAAGCGTTTTAAATACGCATATTCATTGCTTACTGCGTCGGATATTGAAAATGTCTCACGGTATATTGGCTACACTTTATTAAGTAAAGATTAACGGTTATCTCTTAATCTCAATTATTAATATAAGAAATAATTAAAAATGTATGTTTGTTAGTGTTTGGGGGTATGAACACGTAAATTACCCTTTAGTGTGGGTGTATAAACACATTTCCAACTTATCCTGGTTGTACTTATAGCTACTACAGGTCTCTAAGTCAAGAGTGGATACTTCGGGGTCCAAGGGAAGCGTGCTCCATCTTCGAACACATCATCACTTACCATCAGTTGAGATAGTGGTCAAACTAATCCTATTACGAAAATAATTTCACTGATAGAAAGCTACACTATATGTATCTTCTTCTTTACTTATTTCCTTTTCACGAGGACAATTCAAATACTATCGCTGAGTTTCAGAGATTACTTTTAAAGTTTTAATCCCGGTAAAATGATATGTCACTATAACATATTATCCTACAGAAAATGCATTTTCTGTGCGTTGTTTTGTGTTCGTAGCGAGAGATGAGTTTGTTTAGAGGTTAGGTAAATGAACCCAAAGGCAGCCAGCCAGCTGTTTAATACTTCTTCAATGCCTTGCTTTTGACAGGATTTCGGGCAAAAAATCAAAAAATAGAGTTTGACTAATATTCAACATCAAATTCTTATTCAAAAGGTCTTTGGTCTCTGGCGGCTTTAGTTGTGACCATAGAGTATGTAACCAGTGACTTTACGAGACAAAAGCTGCGGGAATCAAACCACCTTTTTATAAGTAACTAGCTGACCCACGCAACTTCGTCTGCGTCACATTTTCCCTGAATTTCGTTTGCTACAAACCTCACGGAGCCCGAGACCTTTCCAACGAATGCAAAACGGTGGAAATCGGTTCGTGCGTTCTGGAGTTATAGCGTCAGGAAGGAAAACCCGACTTATTTTTATATTATAGACAAACATACATACCTACTTGAACCCTGAAAACATAACACTTTTTTTAATGCAGTCGTGTAAAAATAAACGGTAAGTAATTGTTAATTAAAATCGAGTGGTTGGTTCGGGCTAACAAGCTGTCGCGGTGATAACACTATCTCATATCATAAGGCGAGCAGGTGAATGACTCGATGTTTGAACAAGTTATTAGAGAGCACTGCTATCGCATTAAAATGCTGTTAAGGTACGATAAGGGTTTTTTTCTTCTTTAATGATTTATCTGTATGTTGGTTTTGTAACTAGTCTGTTGGGAGTTTGTGAGTTTTATTATCTTCCTGAGTTATGATTTGATTTGGGAGTCATTTAATTTTCAATCAAGCTTAAACACCAATTATAAAGTTATGATTAGAGATTGTAATTTTTATAATAAAATGTATAATGACATACATGAGCTTTCCTATAGTAGTTTTTTATTTTTCCATGAGTACCTAATTAGACATAGCCATGCACTTTTTATCAGTGAAATAATAAGCAGTAATCAAGTATATTATTAAAAAAATACCTTTTAAAAAAAAATAACAAAGTTTACAATCTCTAGTATCCTTATATTACTGTTTATAATCTACTAACTCTTTTTTATACATTTGATTGCATTGAATAGCAGTTTCATTTTATTTTTCATTAAAAAGTTATCGAGCTTCCAGCAAAGCAGTCCCTTAACATTCCTGTCAGACCAATAAGTCCTATAACTAAAAGATATAAAATAAGTCGATTGTATAATAAATACTACATTATTCATGGACGTCCTATAACTCTGAGCTGAGATAGCTTTATCAAGCGATTTAAGATTATAACGCCCCCACAGTTGGTTAACCTGCAAGAGTTCAGAATAGGTTCGGAATAAGAAAATCATATGCATATTGCATGTGATTTTTATATTTGAAAAATGTAAAACTATTAGCTCAAGTAAACAATCATGAAATTATTTTTAATTACCTTCATTACCGATGAAGTTATAAAGTTTCAAGGATTACAATTAGAAAGAAAGCCTGGTGTAAAATTTGATGTCAAAGTCCATGACACTTTATACAGATGATACATCTGATGTGCCACATCAGATGTTTCAACGATGATTTCTTGGTTGTAAATATGTTCTGCCTTAGTGAATCGCACTACAGTTGCCATATAGAAAAGCTTTTTCGTGAGAGGGACGAATACATTTGTTAAAAATAATTAGGACAGGTCGTTTGTTTTGTGGGCAATTTTGATTTCATTTACGCTGTTAGTATTATAATATTTATGTATATTTTTAGACAAACTGTAAAGATAATAAAAAAAAAAAAATATTGTATCTATTACCTACTATTAAATTTCAATCGGTAATCGTAATTATCTTTTAGTGTTACGTATTTTTATATGAGGAGCTCGTGGCTAAATATTAACAGCCGCACAGGTCGATCTTCCAGGTCGATCTTCCAGGTTATGCAACGCTTGCCAAGGTTGGTCTGTGGATGGGTGACCATCTTAACATTGACTTTCCTCCATGCCTCGGAAAGCACGTTAAGCCGTTGGTCCCAGCTGTCATTTGTAGATCTTTGGCATTAGTTACGGATTGTCAGAAGCCAGTAAATCTGACTCCAGTGTTGCCAATAAGTACAGTGTTACCCAATTAACGGGTTGTGGAGGTCTGGTAGGCAGCCGCTCTACGTAAAATACTGGTATTCACCTAAATCCGGTTTGACTGGAAGCCGACCCCAATACAGTTGGGAAAAAGGCGGTTGATGTTAGGTGTTTCCATATCAACATCGTCTATCTCTTGCTTGACTTATCCCAATTTATTTGGGGTCGGTGCAAGTTATTATAATAAAAATCTATTTCAGTAGGTACCAAAATTATCACCATGACTTCAGTCGAAAGACGTCCACTGCAGGCCTCTCCTAAGCGTCCAATTCTGGCCTGAATTTCTCAGTTGTAACCGATCGCAATAAAGAAGGTTCTTGATGAGTTATTAAAATGGCACTATAAAACAGTCTAAATAGATTAGGTATGCCTGCTTCACAGTAATGGAAGCGGTTCTAACCTGTCAATTAATCTATGGAAGATCTATCGTTTTATGATGATTCGAGATCGACCTATCATGAAGTTTATAAGTCAATCAAACTCCTATAAAATGTACACCACAGTAGATTATTAAACAGTTATTGTAAGAAGCCGTAAAGTCTTCATTAAAACAACATAAAGTAATTATTGGAAACTATGCGTACTAAGGGGATTTTCAAGAAAGTTTTAGAACTAATAAGATTGATATCTAATCAAGCTCTTAGCTCAGAGCTGTAATTAGCCTATGTGTATGTGGGTTATGTAGATGTAGGTACAGTAAACTTGCCTGCTGAGAGAACCTTACGGCATACAAGCCAACAGTAAAATAGTTCTGGCTGGATTGGAATTGATTCGAAATTCGTATCAGTTTCAAATAGAAAAAACTGTAGATTGTTTAGTTTATGGCAGATGGCATGCTTATGTAATGTAAAAACATTTATGGTAAAATATGTATTTATAAAGACTGACGGATGTTCCTATTTTATTGAAGACCTATCGACCTATCGTGGGAGTGATGATTGAAGATCCAGAGATCAGTCCGTATGTACTGCTTTTAAAAGATTATCCAATTTATGGTTTGTTAATTACCACAGCGTAGTATAAGTATCCATATAAGAAAAAAATATTTCCCTCAGCAAATTATATATCTGAACGTTCAACCAACACCACGAATTCCCAGCCAAAAAAAAATAAGCCAACAACATTCCAATTTTCCAAGAACCTGACCAGCTAAATCAAGTATTTCCGAACAGGTTGTATTGCATTAGGTCTAGACATAAATAGATTTAGGCAGTCACCTTGCGCCCACGATCACTTGGTCCCTTGCGACATCAAAAAGCAGTTGTGAAAACGATCCTGTGCTGGTATCCTCGAATACGTCGCTGTGATCTGTTGTCAGGAGGTCTGGAAAAATTAAAACAGGAGTTTAAAAAAAGTCTATCGATACACGTCGACTTTTTCTGCATACAAATATTTTATACTTCTCAACGAAAAAAAAAATATTATTTCAGCACTACACTTTTGCGTCTAGTCGTTTCTCTAATCTTCGGAGTTTATTATTTGGCCTGTCGTCTTGAAAAGTAGTGCAAGTTTTTTTCTAGAGCGAAAAGACCCCATCATCTATCATTTAGAGACATCCAAAGAGCCACCACATTCCTACAGTAGTCATTGCGAATATATGATAACTACTCGTATCAGGTGCTGTGCTTGGCCCCCGTTTCATCTGGCGCCGCATGCCACCTTACATAATAATATGGACCTTAATGGCTGCGTCGAATGGTGGTACGGTGGCCGAGTGCTGGGCTAAACATTCAATTAATTCATCAACAAGCTAACAAGAAGAAGGAGCCCATACTGAACCTAGGATCGTCTTCTTCTTGCTTACCAACCTATCACTACATATTATAAAACAAGGTCCTCCGCCACGTCTGTCTGTCTGTTCGCGATTAACTCAAAAACTACTACACCGATTTTCATGCTACTTTCTCCAATGGATAGAGTGGTTCTCGAGAAAGGTTTTAGTATATAATTTGTCAAGCGATCGAAGCCGCGGGATCAGATAGTTTTAAAATGAAAATCAGTAACTCATTCTTTAAGAAGCTTTTAGCATAATCCCAAGACAAGAAAGCTGCTGACAAACTCCCGTTCAGTATAAATTAAAAAGATAACTATCACAGCTGGAATGGCAGGTTTCTTTTCATAGCTTGTACATGGAATACTGATTGATTAGACGCAGTGTTTGAATAACAAATTAGATGTTTTTAATCCTAACCTTATGTAATAGCGGCCCACGCAAATTCTGTGGCGACAATCTAAATTCGGCGCCAAGTGTAGACGAGGCCAGTAAAATTTAAATAAAGAGTGGGTTTATGATAAAACTGCAGTGACGGCAATTTTGGACACAAAACAGTTATTTCTGGACAAGGACTCAAATAACACCCCATTATCAATGTTCAGTCTTATTCACAAAATACTGTCTGACCCTGGTACCTGTTTAGCCACTGACTAAGAAAAGAAAGCAAACACATTTATTTAGCACAAAATTAAAGGTACACAATACGGTAAATGGATCAGAAATGTGACTGGGGAACTCCACCTAGAAGCCAAACTGGATAACACCTCAATTTTCCACATTAACTTTTTAAAGATGGCGTTTTATGCAGAGCTTTTAAGCTACAGTTAAGCGAAGTAATTATCTTTCTACTTAACATATAGGTTAGCTATTTGACTTATAAATCCAATTACATATGCAACAACACATTGTACAAGGCCAGAATATCTTGGCATCTTATGATGGCGCTGATAGCGAACGCTAACGTCAACGACGATGTGTAAAATTCAGTTTTAAAGATGTCGTTCCATATTTCACCGCAGTCCAAGTTATATTGGGTGATAGGTTCGTGTATCTGTCATCACTTTTAATGTTTATAGTAGCGATTAAACGATTACCATGCGTTGATTATTTTCACACTGACTGTGCAAACAGATTCTCAGTAAGGCACAATAAACATATTTGAGTTGTGGTAAATATTGGACCATATGGATGGCATGATCCAAATATTTGATGTCGGTGTTAGGTAATGGCTCTGAATGTAAACGGTGCGAGCATTTGATTAGTATCATCTGGGGTAACGGGGATACAAGTTCAAGATTATACGGAGGTATGCCTTGGGAAGCGCAAGTTGTTAAGCTAGATACGAGTCACACTTATATCTTATTCATGGATTCAATACAAAATACCGAGGTTACTATCTGCTGTTGATTACTAAAAAACTTCAGAATGCAATTGGTAGTATTTCAAGGTTTTGGTCTACCATGAGCTTATATCCCGCGATTTCTGATTAAAGAATTTGAAACTCAACTTAAGTTTGAAAATTAGGCAATCTTTGACATGAAAGTAGGGTTGGACACTTTCTTAAGTACTAAACTATCTTGACCATTCACTGCTCTTGTCAGTAATAGAAGTACTTAGCTTGTACTTTTTATCTGTTCTGTGCTTATAATCATCTTCCTGCCCTTATCCCATGTTACTTGTGGTCGCAGCAACTCGTTTTTTCTTCCATTGTGTCACTACCACCTTTTCTTTCATATCACTTCTCTCACACAATCCATCCATATTTGCTTTGGCCTTTCTCTCCCTCTCCTATGATCCACATTGATTTTCATAACTCTTTTAGTTTATTTTGTTACCTAGCTTATAATACGATACGAATAATAAAGTAGCATCATACCTTGTCTATTTATTATCCTAAAGTCATCTTCAGGCAGCTCTCCCTTGCTGAGCGCACTGAGCAGTATTAGCGCGGCTACTTTGTACACTGTCCACGTCATTGTTGAAGATTATGCTAAACCTGGAACAAAGGAAAATGAGTTGAAAGATGTTTATGGCAGTGTCTGTAAGATAGGAGAAGTTTCTGGCATTTTCTAGCATTGGCATTTGGTCAGCAATAGCAGCCGAACAGGTCAATCTTCAAGGTTGAGCAACGCTTGCCATGGTCTGGCGGTGGATGGGTGATCATCCATTACATAGCAAGACTCCTTCCTACCTCAGAAAGCACGTTAAAACACTGCTCCCGGCTGTGATTTGAAAATCTTTGACAGTCGTTACAGATAGCAAGAATCAAGAAAATCTGGCACCAGTCTTGCCAAGGTGCAGGACTGCAGGTACCAGTTACTAGGCAATAGGCAGGCATCCCATGTGAAATACTGGCACACAACTGCATCCCGTAAGACAGGAAGACGACCCAAGCAAAGGTGGGAAGAGACTTGGCAGATTTTTTTTTGCCTTGCATGTTAAAGATTATAACCCATTTTTTGGCGAATACTAGACCTAGCTTAACTTCTGCAATAAAAGCTGTAGCAGAAGCGGTTAAAATGTAATAAACTGATGATGGTCTTAACTCTTAACATACAAGTTATTAAACACAAAGTAGTGAGTACTTTAACAATTTTATGCAGAACAAGTCATTTCTTCGGTCGAAGAAATAAAATTTGTATACGATCAATTACGATACCTGTTTTACGATTTCAAATTTGTAAATAAAATACGTTTTGGACTCCGTTTTCTGCTAAGTTAACGGCAGTAAAACAGAACGGTCTACAATTCATAAGTAAATAGATAACGATGTCGTAGACAAACATTAAATAGTCTCGACATCCGAAATCCATATATCATGCAAATATTTGCAATAAACTTGAATACCACTTACGAAAAGGATGCCATATGACATAGACATAGACGAAATTCCTCAAATAGGTTCACGTAGGAATTTTATATCTTGTTCCGTAATTATTCAAAACTATTGGAATCGCAATAAAATCAATTTGCTTAATTGCCTGTACGGCGATGCCAATCCGTTATGTTAGAGTTAGAAGCTCAAACCCGTTTGAAGTACTACGTAGTCTTCGAACACATTATCGATTCTCGCTGTCAATTCATGTCCATTTGTCTATCCGTCTGTCAGTCCCCTATCTAGTTTTAGCTCGTGAAGCTCAACGTCCCACTTAGGCATAAGGCTGGGTGAACACTGTGATAGGGTGTCATTGGCTCCATTAGCCTTACGCACATGATAGGTTTTAGTTGATAAGCTTAATGTAGGTTTTAGTCACGCTTTGACGAGCAGAGTCTCCCATTAGACATGTTTTTCAAGGAGTTATTACTCTTTCAAACATCTAAGTCCTATTTGGTAAGATACTCTAGAAAATTCGCGAGAGTCCATTAGAGCCGGGAAATTCGTTACTGCTGATGCAGCTTGAATTGTCATGCACTACCGAAATGTTACGTGGTAAATTTCAATTCATTTAGAACTACACTGAAAAAAAAATTTGTTTGCTTTAATAAACATCTTGTTTAATGTGATCACGCATCATGACTCCATACGAGCCTAACAAGATCTTGCCTTCTGCAGCCATGAGAACTTTGTTAAATTATCATAGTTCCGTCTACTAAGTATTGAATTGGTTTAATTACGGGTAGTTATTTACTTTAGCTCATATGTTGGCCAGTTTATGAATGACACATTGTCACATCAATATACTTAAATTGTAGATTCAACTAAGATCTTGCACGATACGTGTGTGCAACATTATCAAATCAATGAAGTTGTTATGTTGTTTCAACTAAAATCTTGCTCGATACGTCTGTGCAACATTCTAAAATCAATGAAGTTCTTATGTTGTTTCAACTAAGATCTTGCTCGATACGTCTGTGCAACATTATCAAATCAATGAAGTTCTTATGTTGTTTCAACTAAGATCTTGCGAGAAGTAACCGTGATAAACTAATCAATTCAACTAACCTGATATTCGTCGTAGACATGAGCCGTTGTCATATGAACTACCTGTATTCGTCAATGCAAGTCACAGTATCTTGCACATCCACAAAGTAACTTATTGTAGGTAATAAAAAATTACAATAAGTTAGGTAGTTACTTTGTGGATGTGCAATAGACACCGACTTGGATTGACGAATACAGGTAGTTCATATGACAACGGCTTATTATTAGTTCGCAAGAACTACAATATTATGAATATGAAAATTTCGAACATGCAAATAGGTACAAATGGTATAGCAATCAAACAACCATAATTATTTTCATTTTAACTTTATTTAGTTATGAAAATCACTTACCACAAAATACTTATTATAAGGCGCATCTAAGAGTAACATTATTGTTTTGCATTGCTTAGAATACTTATGTTGCATGGTATAGGATGCGACAAAAAATTATGGAATTTGACAACATTTTGTTTGGCTATGATGTTGCCCTTTTATTATCTAATGTTTTAGCCGAAGTTCAATAGACTGACCGATTTCAGCGTCAGATCTTAAATGTTTGATGAAAGCATCCCGCGTTTCTGCCTTAGATGGTTTCCAGCTGCAGCTAGGCTCAAGTTTTTTTTTTGTTTTCTCTGCTGTTTAAAAGATGGGGAATTGCCAAAAATGCTGTAAGATTTTTAACTTCTTCTTTAGGTGCTGAAATAAAAAACAATATAATTAGACAATCGATTTTCCAATCCATTTTTTATAAGGGAGGACGTTAAAATATATTTTCAAGACTTTAGCAATATATTTTCAAGTAACTGAAAAAACAATTGGTATGAAATACAACTATTTCCATCCAGTACATTCGGAAAAATAAACAGTTAAAAATGAAAAAAACTAGGTTCAAAATAAATTAAGAGGATATTATTATTATGTTGATTTGTAAGTACCAGGGAGTGAAGTACCTACTTAATGAGTATTATTATTTTATAATTACAGATTTTAGGTTTAGTACATAATTTTATAAATTTGGTCACCTAACATAGAATTTTAAAAGAAACATACCCCACTCTGCGTTCTTTGATCAACTTCAGCACTATTCGGAGGCACATTTTCTTCTAGAATTAAATAAGTTGTGACAATACTTTAGGGAACATTTTCTTTGTCCTCTGCAACAGATACATTAACTGTTGGGTCCCATCTAAATCCTAAATTCGATAAATCTAGATTCTGCAAGCAAAAATAAGGTCAGTAAGTCACTGTAGGGTAATAAGGGTAAAATAAATATTTTTGTGGAGTCTGGAGAAGGTAATTTACTTACATAATATTATTAAGTACTATTACAACATAATTATAGCATCTTATTGAGGCGTTATGTTGTTAGTTTGTAAACATTTTTACTTAAAAGTGATGAAAATAAGTAAAATTTACATTAAAACAAAGGTAAAAGAATACTTTGAGCTATACAAAATAGTTTTTCCAGCACCTCATAAAAAGCACCCTTGGCCCTGTTTGAGGGATAATATCTTTGACATCATCTGGGGTCAACGTTGATGATCGCACCAGCGAATGCATTTTGCATTGCGAATCATTAGTCAGCGTTCAAAATCATCGATCTGCAAATTACATAACATTCAATACAGATTTACAGAATAGCTATCTAGTAGGTAGGTACTAGGTAAAGGTTACTGCATGATTTATCTTACCTGCAAATTTTGGGATGAGATCGGGCAGTTCCCATGTCTTTAATAATTCGGCCACTTCGTCCCATGTTTATAACATTCACTAGTTTAATAATAAGCAAATACTTACTTATTTTTCAAAGATTATCACACAACACAACAGCAAGCAACTCACGGTAGGTACGCGTTATGATGACAAGTTCGGCCGGCGGCGCGGGCGGGGGCGAGAGAAGCTCTGTTTTTGTTGACTTAACAAAGCGTTAATAGATGCTACCACTTCTCTTGTTTGATTTAAGTAAGCAGGCCATTTATTCAACTATGCTCGTTGTTAAAAACTACGATATAAATTCATATATTGCTAACAAGTTGCTTGTTACCATGAACTAAAATTATTAATTGATATATAAAAGTGGAGAAGTACAATCTAACAAAGCATGTATGATGTAACAAAGCCCGTTGATTATACTGCTCATGTGCAAAATTGTCGACTTAAATAAAATGAATTTGTTCTGGCAACTGTGCTATCTTGTATAAAGTAACAAAATAAATAATTATTCTAAACATTTTGATGCCAACTAAGAGAAAATGTATCTTAGTTAGTCTCGATTTTTTTCAGTGTATTGACTATCATTTTCGGTGATCGATAAAATATCAATAGAAGACCGTACAGTGAAGTGCGAAGTCAATGGTAAGATGGAATGACAGTTCACTTCACGCTCTGTCATTTCTGGCCCTCTTAGCGCAGCCCGCAGGTCACTACGTTAAGGTGGATGCTCCAGGGTAGCCCGCGAAATTCAAATATTTTTATGTTTTTTGCAATTTGCAGGTCATTGTGAAGCTGTATGTTGAGCAGAATATGATTCGCGATCGTAAAGAGCATTTATCTAAAGGTTTATAACCATTTGAATCATCAATATAACCCTCTAAGTTCATATAACTCGATTGAATGTAATTTCGTGAAAAAGTCATTCAATCGAGTTGTATGAACTTAGAGGGTTATATTTAATTAAAATGTGTATAATTCTTCAGATAAATATACGTTACGGCCGCGAATCGTATTTTATTTAACATAGAGCTTCACACTGATCGGCAAATTGCAAAAAACATCAAAATATTTGAATTTCGCGGGCTACCCTGGCGCTTTCACCTTAAGAGGGCTTGGGTGGCGGTTGACACAAACCCATCAACCGGACTGTTTATCAAGATATCGGAAGTTGTAAACAGAAGCTAGACTAGTGTAAACAAAAGACATGTCAATCGATATCGCACTTCAAATGTTTTTATTGCTACGTCTATAATCATGGCCAGGGACAAATCGATCGCCTAGTCTGTACATACGTATTTGTACATAAACAGCTTTGTTCAACACAGGGCACTAAGTGTTTTGCATTTTTTTATGGATGTTACGATCTTTCCGTTTACCATTGGTAACTTTGATTATATACATGTATTTAATCAAAGATTGGTAACTACTGTGTAAGAAAGAATAGTTTTCCTAATCCACAGGAATCATCCATTTTCCAAGATGATAGTAAGAATTTTCAGTGACCCTCAAAGAATGACTTTTAAGATTTCATAAACTAACAATTTAACCTCAGCTTGAGGCACTTGTCTCACCGCCGGCGATCAGTGATGAGTGAGTAGCGAGTAAAGAAACGTCAACACACATCAGGGTTCCCGTCCATGACGGGACAAAGAACGGGACGGAAATAAAATAAAGCTTCAAACTCGAATCGAGTTGGCGAGCAGGGAGTGGCTGTAAAAAGCTTCGGTAGTTTTTACGCTTGGCTTTAAGCGAGTGCTTTTGTGCGACGGAATTTTACTCGCAACACTCGCTCCGGCCCGCACTATAGGTACAAAGTAGCTTTTGCCCGCGACTTCGTACGCGCCATAAAAATATAAAAAACAGTGTGACTGAGTGAGCGACTGACAGACAACGCACAGCCGAAACAGCTGCTCGGAGAGGATTTCCCGAAATTCCGAGAACGGGATATGCGCGTACGAAGTCAGCTAAAGCTAATATAAATTACATTTTTTTTTATAATATGTCAGCCCATCTGTATCGGGAACATGGTTCCAGCTACCGGCGATCTGGGCTCCAGAGAGAGGAACCTAACAATACGAGCCGTGTTCTGAACTACCGTTTCTGAATCAAGACCTTTTATCCAGCTGCCTAACGAGAGCCTCCTGAGGTGCAGTCTCGATTCTATTAAACTATAGGCTGACACTACTCTTGGTACAATGATCTCCGAGTTCACATCCCACATGTCGACAACCTTAGTCAAGAAGATACTTGATTTGCTTATCTTTCCCAACTACCTCTTATTATTGCATATTAATTTATTTATTATATACAAATATACATATAAATTTTAATACTCTACCCCCCCCCCCCAGACTTCCTCCTCTTCGTCATAATAATATCCTATGTTCTGTGGTTTTATAACCACTTGATCTCACATGATAACCAGCAGGTCCACAAGATGCGAAAGCAGACTATATTTTCATTATTGTTATTTTAGGAACTTCTTTTGCGAACTGATGTTAAATAGCTACCTACCTCTAGCTTTTTAAGAGTCATTCTGACTGCATCAGACAATAACAACCAGTCTAAGAAAATAACTCACACAATTCTACTTAAATCATTTAAGTAGCTTTTTATACCGACCAGTAACCTATCAGAATTTATCTATAAATCATTGATACGCGTAACGACCATTTTATAACCAGTCCAAGTGATGTTTTATTACTCGTAATTATTCTGCACTGTTTGTCGGAAATAACTCTTGACCAGTTATTACCCATAAGGTTATATTAATAATAGTTTTAGTAATAGCAAAAATGATTATAGAAGCATGACTCAGCATTCGCAAATTGATCTTGTTACTTGAGATTGAGATACGATTACACGACAATGTTTATTAACCGCCTAGTGACGTCAAAAGTTAAAAGAATTCTTTTTTTCAGCCCATATACTGTGTAATTTAAGGAATTAACGTTCAAAGTATTATAATCAAACTGTCTATAATATTGTAGAATATATAGCTGTCAATATTCTTTGAAACAGTATTGAAAGTCTTACAAAGAACTTCTTTGTAAGACTTTCAATTCTTACAATTTTTTTCTACATCCGACTTGCATTACTCCATAACGTAATATTTGTTTCGATTGGAATTTCTAGCGAAAGCATTCCGAGCGAAAACATGCCTGAAGACATAGATCATAGAAAGTATGTAATAGAAACGTTCTAGACATTAAAGTAAAAGTAGACAATAAAATAAGAAGCGGCAACGTAATGGCTGGAGTGAAATATGTACGATCACAACTATTCAGTAATTTCGCAGTTTTTGCTTAGCGAAAGAAATTGAAACAAGTTTAGAAAGCAAAATCTGCCAAAATTAAGTTTGATGACAGAACTGCCGGGCGATTCTGTCGAAATCTCACTGTGATCACTTAGGTGGAGTGAACGTGTGAGCTAGTGAGCTGTCATGCCATCTTGTTTGTATGGTTTGACAGCTCACTTGTCGTTCACTTCACCCAAGTGTTCACTTCGACATGTTTACAGAATCTCACTACTGCACAACGTCGGTGTCTGTTGTTTTTAGAGAAATAATAAGATTTAATCTTCAATTAAAATAATGAGCAATCTCAACACTGATGACATTGTTAAAGCCAGAACGACACATGAACTCATCCATCCAAACGACGCGTCTGCGCAATTACCTAATTGATTTATTACTTACCACAGACAATCTACAAAACTTTTTAAACAGCAACCTGCTCTGTTCTAGATAACATAATATTTAAAGAGTCGTATCTCAAGGAGGTTCAACAACTTCGACCTAAATAATTGAGTGCTCATTTATTTCATATCTTAGATACGCGTTTATTTTGATATCAGCTTCCGTATTTTTAATTCGGCCATTGGGAGCGGTTTTTACAAACATCGGCGTTTGCGTATGTGCAAATATTTTGCGAATTGATATCTTACTGTCGCTAAGTAAATACAGTAGTTAAAGTACCATATCACTGAGCGATAGTGGATCTGGGCTAGCTTTTGAGGACCACATGTTTTGGATAGACTATTTCTAAAACTGGTCACCTTGGACACGTTTTGGTCACATAATTATGGTCGCTTTTAATGCAATCTCAATGGAATAATGGACAAATTTAAGTTTTATGTAACTGTAATACCTACATAACTCTCCTGAACGGAAATATGAGGACCACAAAGAAAAATACGACCGCTTTATAAGAACGGGCGCAGACCCGGTCGGTCACGTATGCAGTTTTAGATTTCAATGGGAAGCTAAGTGTAAATAAGGTGTGTATTTACTTAGTTAGGTCCTGAACCTACTAATATTTCTAATCTACGACAGAACTAGTATGTAATAGAAACATTATAAACTTTCCTATTTGTTCCGTGCGGGAATCGAACCCGCGACATGCTGCGCAGCAGTCAATCGCTCAACCACTGCGCCAACCGTGTCAATTCATTATAAGCTTTATTATAAACATTAATTATTATCAATACAAAACTGGTCACACAATTGCAACATTCATCAAAATTCCGTGTACACATTACAAGTCCCTATTGTGCTATCTAATCAACAGCGCTTCATGTTTATAGCCCAACAAACAATGAAATAACAAAGCCACCGCAATAATTATACTAGATGCCGCCATATTTAAATTGGACGGGTAGTAATAATCATGTTTCAAGTTGAACTATTTACATCTAAGTACGCACTTTCTAGTACTTCTAGGATTTCTGACGTCTGCGACTACTTTGTGTGTGCCTGCCTTATTAGTCACAAAAATGTCCCCTATCGTAGATGTACACAATGTAAAAAAATTAACTAGGCTAACTTCCTTCTGTGACTAATAAAATCAATCACAGTAGGAAATTGCAATCAGAACTATGTTTATAACTAACTAGCTGGCCCGGCAACTTCGTCTGCGTCACATTATTCATTAATAAAATGACTATTAAAAAAATAAGGGTTGGTGATAGAAGGGTAAAAATTTTATGGTTGTATGTTTGAATGCGTGCATTATAGAAAATATAAAATTAAAATGTTTGTCCAAAAATTAAAAAAAAAATGTTTGGGGTGGACAACCTTTATCACTTAGGGGTATGAAAAATAGTAGTAGCCGATTCTCAGACCTACTGAATATGCATATAAAATTTGGTAAAAATCGGTAAAGCCGTTTCGGAGTAGTAAGGTAACTAACATTGTGACACGAGAATTTTATAAATAAGATCAACTATTGCATTTCTATCAAATTAACTAAATTAGCGCAACTTTAAGCAAAAGGTGGCTTTAATACCTATGTGGGCTTCAAACCAATGGTTTAAATACCACCTAACCGATTTTATTGAATCGAATTCAAACTCGGTTAATAATTACCCATCTTTGATAGATCAACTTTCGTTTGATTGAACCAAATAGACAAGTAATTATCTCATTTCTCTTTTAACATTTTATTTTATACGTCGCACCAGTTTTTTTATAAACTTCAGCTATCTAAGTGTTACTTGTTGACTCAGTCAATATTAATAAATTTTAAATCGTTTATAAAAGATTAATTTCGATAAAAATTGTGTACCGAAATCGACCTAGATCGATACGTCAAGTGTACAGAGTTTATTTATATAGTAGGCGTAAAACTTCTTAACAGATAAGACAACGCGTGTTATCTAAATAACTTACGTAGGTACCTACTGTTAAGGAAAGTTATGATATCGCTGGTTGAATAATAAAAATAATGAAAATAAAAAGGGTGTTAAAATAAATAATAATCTTAGAAAAAAACCAAGCATATGAACAAAATCTTTATTCGTCACATCGCTTCTGGCAAAGGGTATTATGGCCTAAGCTAACCATGCAGTGGAACCCAAAAGGTTTATAAGATTTAATTAACCAACGGTTGACGCATCAACTGAAAACTACCTAAATAGATTAGGTATTAAATGTGCGTCAACCGTTCAAAGGACAACGCATGTTATCTAAATAAGTTCCGTAGGTACTTACTGTTAAGGACAGTTATGATAACGTTATTGAATAATAAAAAAAATATGAACAAAAAGGATACTATGAGTCATACTCCATTGGCTCCATTCATGTGTTAATAAAATTCATCTATACTTATAATATTATAAAGCAGAAGAGTTTGTTTGTTTGTTTGGTTGAACGCGCTAATCTCAGGAACTACTGGTCCGATTTGAAAAATTCTTTCAGTGTTAGATAGCCAATTTATCGAGGAAGGCTATAGGCTATATATCATCACGCTAAGACCAATAGGAGCGGAACAGTAATGAAAAATTAAAAAAAAATGTTACGCAGACGACGTTGCACGGGTCAGCTAGTGTGTTAATAAAATAATCTTAGAAAAAACGAAACCTTAATTCGCCACATAACACTTCTGCCGAGTTGTGCCAAAGGGTAGGTTGTGCCTGTGTGGCCTATGCTTACCGTTCCGTGGAACCAAAAAGGTTAAGAAGTTTTAATTTTATTATTCAACGGTTATCGCACCAGTTGAAAACTTACTTATCTATACTAATACTAATAATATTATAAAGAGGTAAAAATGTTTGTAAGTTTGTATGTAGGGGGTAATCTCAGGAACTACTGGTCCGATTTGAAAAATTCTTTCAGTGTTAGATAGCCCATTTATCGAGGAAGGTTATAGGCATAGACAAATAGGAGCGGAGCATTAATGGAAAATGTGACGCAAACGAAGTTGCGCGGGTCAGCTAGTATTAAGTAAACTAGCTGACCCGCGCAACTTCGTCTGCGTAACATTTTTCATTACTGCTCCGCTCCTATTGATCTTAGCGTGATGATATATAGCCTAAAGCCTTCCTCGATAAATAGGCTATCTAATATTGAAATAATTTTTCAAATAGGACCAGCAGTTCCTGAGATTAGCGCGTTTAACCAAACAAACAAACTCTTCTGCTTTATAATATTAGTATAGATAGTATATAGTATAGAAGATTTAAGTACTTGAATAGGTTTTCAGTTGGTGTGTCATGCGTATATTATAAACAAACAGGAGACTGCAGTTTATCAATGACTACATCCTGTATCTACATCATCTAAGTAGCGATAGGCCTATTCTTGCGTATGCGTCATTTTGTAGATGTTCACTTAGTTCATTATCATCACACAGCGCAGTTTGCATCCAGTATCTTATCTCCAATACATAGATTTCACAATATTATCTCAACTCCTACACTATTTTTATGAAGCACACGTATTATCGATTACCTACGCTTTTAATACCGATATTGTTTAAAGTGTTAAACAATAGATAAACTAAGAGTATGTGCTACGTGCTAGTGCGCATGTTAGCGGTGGCCGTATCATGAACATTACTCGAAACATAAGCACTTAAGTGAGTGGGTTCTAAGGAACAATGGCTGCTCTGGCTCTGAGGGTTGTGTTGTGTTGCCAGCGCAAACAAGAAAGCTACTGTTTCTCAGAATAGGTACGCGCAACCGTTGAACCCGCTAGTGATGGGAGGCTTAGCCGTGAGTTGACATAAGCAGGATTTATTGGTTCTTGCGTTTAGAAACGCCGCTAACTCATTGGGTTGGAAATTAAATAAGCTCTTTCCTGTTTAGAATCGCTGCGTAGGAGCTTATAATAATAAAGAGAAGGTATTTCCGAAGTCATTAGGAATGTTTAAAGTAGTAAGAAAAATATTTGACGTATATGTGGTTTTTTATTATCCTAAAACCTATACGAGGATGTGTTTACAAGAACAGAATACACAACCTGAACATTGCTTTGTTCTTATAATCCGTCTGGTATAAACATAACAGACACTTTAGTCCAGATTGACGTTTTAATGAAGTACTCGACTAAAAATAAAGGCACGTCCCATCACTACCCATATCAGTACTTGAGAGTGGAAATCACGCACGCCACGCACAGGCAATAAAAAAATATAATTATGTAAGGCAAAGGACCATACTTATACAGCCTTTAACTGGTGTTTGCTGGCGGAAATTAGTTATGGCACGATTTTAAAACGGACCTTTTTGAGGCCTCTGTAATTGAATGAGTTTTAAATAAATTACATTGTAACTCGCAGTTGAATTGTATTTTAACTTAGTTGTAAATGTCTTATTGTTCTTCATACACAAAACGACCTCTTTTGTTTGAGCAACTAAGATAAATTGTCTTTATCGATGGTCAATTACAGTCATGCCTCAAACATGGAGTCGCTGAGAAAAAATGTGGTTCGGCATAATCAGTGACTTACGAAATACGAACAATTAGCTAAAATCAAAAGGGTGCCTTAACAAGCATCTTTTCTCCTGCGTAAGTCATCAGCGGAAGTGTGTTTGTATTACACTTGCACCCAAAACCAAATAAAATATTGTCTTTAGTTGATTTTGTGTAGAATTAGGATCACTAAAAAAAAATGTTTCGGCATAATTAGTTGCCAAATTTCGAAAGACAATTCGCTAAAATGAAAAGCTGGGTTGCCTTAAAAAGCAGTTAATAACTATTCTAAAATGTCTTAAGTCACAAGCGGAAGCGAATATTGCACCTTAGTATGTATTCAAATAAATAAAATTTTGATGTGATCTTAAATTATGCATGATTTATGTCATGAATCAAGACGAACAAAGACCTATCAATAAAATTTTGCAAAGCAATTAACAATTAAACCGTCGAAGGGCACTAAAATCTGTTGGTTTTTGCACACTGTACAGTATTTCGAAGACCAGGGAGGTCAGTATTGTTTTAACTGGTTTTCATTCAGATTATTAGCAAATGCTCCAACCAGTTCCATCATCAGATAATTATGGAATTTCTGTTTTACGCAGTGGCGTTTGACCTCTATGGCCCATAAACAAACCTGGTTTTCTCACTATGATTTTATCAGCGTAGAACAAGCAGGTGGATGATGCGTTTATCGTTTTCATCTAAGCAACAATAATTTTCATTTTCTTACTAACATTTTTAGGGTCAGAGAAGAAAGCGAGAGGGCAATCATGGCCATGGCAAGCTTCAGAATAGTGCAAATAGGAACTCTAAAACATGATCTTTTATAACAACGTTGACTTTTTGGTTTCCTCAAGAATGGGCCAGAAAGAAGCACAACACCGAGATATTGGAAGACATGGAAGGTCGCTCATTTCAAGTTAATAAGTGAAACCATTTTCCCATGAAGACAGAAACTACAAAACCCCACCTACTGTTACGATTGCGATCCTTGCATGCTCCTTTTGCTTCATTTACGCACGAACGCAAGATTCACTTTTTTGTTCTATTTTTTTGTCTCATTTCTCTAAAAACCCTTCTCTGTTGTTGACAATAACAAATTCCGAGTCATGCCCTTCCATACAAAATAATAAATCACACAGTACCGAGTCATGCGCTAACAATGCACACGCACGTGTGTTGAGAGAGTTTCCACGCAGTTATGCACAAAACTTGCATGATTATGCTTCGTAATTACCTAAAGGTGACAAACTAAACAGAGGTGGGTTAGCTTTTACTATCATAGTTACTATACTACTGTGTATACTCATCATCACATACACGCATATTTTCACATGTTATATGAATAACATACGGTAGAAAACTATTGCTCATCCATAGCATCAGCATCGCAATCATATAGGTACTATTACATAAATGCTGAATTCATAAGTTTCCAGACTTATAGGACATGTTTTTTTTTTCGATTTGACTACAATCTCACCTGATGGAAAGCGATGGTAGAACGACGATGGACCACGCTTGCCTAGATGTAACCTATTCACTCTTGACTCGAGGACCCCCAGGTTATAGCTATTAAGACATACAGACAGGAATTATAAGCTACAAGTAACAAAATGTTCGTATTTTATGTTTGTACTGGGTACTGCACTTAAGGTGGAAGCTCCAGGGTAGCCCGCGAAATTCAAATATTTTTATGTTTTTTTTGCAATTTTCCGGTCAGTGTGAAGCTGTATATTGAACAGAATACGGTTCGCGATCGTAAAAAACATTTATCTAAAGGATTACAACCATTTAAATCATCAATATAACCCATAAAGTTCATAGAACTCGAATGAATGTTATTTCGTAAAAAAGTCATTCATGTATTTGAATTTCGCGGCTACCCTGGAGCTTCCACCTTAAATAAAACTGAGGAAATAACCTAAAATATGGATTCATTGACTGAACAAGGCCTAACGAATGAATGAACCGATTGTAAAATAAATTTTTACAAAAATGTTAACATTTGATTAGGGCTACCGCGGCCTTGCTTGTTATTTCGGGTTCAAACCCAAAAAAGGTGTACAATAAAAAGGTCGAACCGTAGGATTGGATTATATCACATATCACCGATTATAAAGTTAACGGAGGAGCGAGGGACTTCACTCTTGTTTCATCTTATGTTAAAATACAGTCGCAACTGGTTTGACTGGTTGCACAACTAACAATAATGTTGGGTGAAACTTGGTGTAGGGCTAGGATTATCGAGATGCGAAGCGATTATTATTTTTGTGTTTGATTCGTTCCCTAGTACGCAAAAACATAGGTTTCACGCCTTTGTTACCCCACGAAGGAGGGTGGTTCATTCGTGTTTTGGTATAATTAAAGAAACTACCAAATACGGAGCTAGTCTGATATTATTACTACCTGTCTGAATGTCTGCTGTGCAACTAACATCATTAATATAAGGATTTTAAGTTCATCATTTTTATGCATGTCAATTTTGTGACAATAAATACTTTTTATTTTCTTGTTTCTACACTAATATTATAAAGAGGAAGATTATCTATCGATACTATGTTAAGAGAGGAAGGATTTGTATTGAAATTTTTGTAACGATTAAACTCAAAAACTCCTGGACCGATTTCAATTTTTTTACCATTAGAATGCTACATTATCCCTGTGTAAAATAGGCTACATTTATTATTAGAAAAAATGAGGGATCCTTAAGAAAATTGCAGCGTGGACGAAGTCGCGAGGACACTTAAAAACCCTATTCTCAAAGCCAGGTTTTTTCGCGCGGTTGCTTACTTTACTGACAAGGCCGCCAGTAAAAACTTAGTTATTCAACCAACGACCACCCGACATTATCCCTGAATTCTAATCTCTTATCAGCGCGTCTTACTGGCTTCTGACACTCACTAACAAGTCTATCTTTAATTAGAAATACCCACATCACTTTTAAAACTAACGGTTTGATGGTTCTCATCTTCCCACACGCGTCCAGACAATGGCTTCGTTGGAGTTAATTGATTACAATCAAAGCATGGTATCAATATTTTTGGCCCACATTGTATTGCGACACGGCGGTAATGAATCAGCGTCATTGAGCAGACAATTTGCATTTATTGGTGGTGCTATCTCCGTAAATTAATGGTTCGTTACGTTTTCGGGCACACTTCGTCTGCGTGATCGTCTGTTAAACATGTCAAGGAGAGTATGAGATTTCATTTGCTTGTTGCATGCCCACAGCCTGAAGTGTAATGAAATGATGGTCTAAATAAATTCAAAAACTAGCAAAACGCTTAGTTGACGCTTCGCGTGGCCCAAGGGCTGGCTTTTACCTTGGACAGAGGATAAGCATTGCCATACAACGTGGCAATGCCGCCAGTCTTTTGGGATCACTTCCAGTCGATACCGATGGGGACGAATTTTTTGACGCCATTTTTAGTTAAGAGTTTTATTGTCTATTTTAAGTGTGTATAGTTTGTCCTTTAAATAAATATATACTTATCTGCTATTCGAATATGTATACACACCCATTTATGTTCTGATAAAACCATGTTATAAAAGAATTATGGTCTTAGATGTATATACTGTATGCTGTGTTCTTTGGGAATATTTCAAACTTTAGAATATTTATATTCAGAAACGTTCGCTTTCACGTCCCAGTACCTTACCAGTCAAACTATGCAAATAAGAGGTGTTTTTGGCAGATTACTAATGCGACGTGTTTAAAAAACTGGGAACTGGCCATTAGATCTAATAACCCAGTATCATAATATTATTATCAGTATTCGTCAGGATCTCGCTGAGAATTCTGCATAGAATTTCGTCTAGTCAACCGATTTTGCGCGATTCGATTCTACGAACTTAAAGATCTTAAACAACTTGCATTGAATATCTTTGAGCCTCTCTCTCTCTACTCTGTTTTCGTTGCATGTGCACAGGTTTACTGTAGGTTGCGATCAGAAGGCGGTTACAGGCGTGTGGGCTCGATGACGAATACCTTTCAATTCTCGTGGGTTTCAAGAAATATTGCTGCAGCTTTCACTGTCAGGATTTGAGCCTTACGACAAGAAATACACCGAGTCCCGATGTGGTCAACTTGTGTTTCATCGGGTACAATTTTGAAATTAGTATTTAATTAGCCCTGCTTGTAGTTTAAGCACTTAAGCTAAGACTTTCAGGGTGCTGGTGAGCTTCGTAGGTGCTGGTTACGTACCTACAGGTACACCGCGACAATAGAGCAGTATGAATAATGAAGATTAGCCCTCCACCGTTAGGCACATGACTTGATATAAATAATGCACACATAGGATGGTGCAATTTGAAAGAATACACAAACTGTGATGCCGGCATAGTATTTTTGTTGCTTTATAGCGTCAACGCGGACGTACTATTTAAATATACTCAAGCTTTTTCCCCATGGGAGTACGCTAAGACTACCTGCTACGGTAGTTATTGTATTTTTCCATACACGCACACCGGTTCTTATCATCAATTGTCATGTTATTTAAATACGAACATAACTTATCTCCTGTAAGGTTTTTTGGCAGAGCTTGGTTATACGCTTTCGAGGTCAGAGTGCCAATTCCACTAACTATCACATTCGCATCTCAATCGCAATCTGTCAAAAATGTATGAAAATTAAGGCGTTTGACAGTTTGCGACTGACATGCGAATGTGAAAGTTGTTTAAAATTAGTAGAATTGGCCCTCTGATCTACAGAGGGGCCCGAAAGGGCCGACGCCTGCCGGAGTCGCGGGACTATTCGAAAGAGATTCCGTGGCTCCGGAACACAAAGGGCACATGAAGGAACATGGATGGGTTTTAGTCAGTAGAAGTCTGACACTCCCTGGCCTCCCGCTCCGCCCAGAGCGGGGGAAGTCATTTGATAATTTCCATCCCTAAAAAAAAGGCCCTCTGTCTCGTGCCTCTCTGTGCCGTCTTGCTTGAGAAAGAGTTAGTCAAATTGCGTCTCCAGTTCTTGGATAACTTTCTACCTACACTTGCCTCTACTGACTAAATTTTAACAGGAAACGAAACCCATAAATTAGTTTTTTGCTCATCAAGTTTCGAAGTCGCCTATTGACCCAAAACTTGACAGGTCGCTAAAATATAGCCCGAGGTAATCTTTTAGGCTGGATTTATGATTAAAACGGTAAAAAATATTGATTAGGTACCTTCTTTGGTAGGTGTGTCTCGAAATCTTACGTTAGAAATGTAATCATTTTTTTATACTTTTATTACCAACAGGGTACCTACATTGGGTTAAAAAATCTAATTGGTCCGTCAGATAGATTAACAAAAAATATTGGACACGTATTAATTTTTCACGTTAAGTGAAAATTAAGACGATAAAGGGCGTCTATGGAAACTCTTATGACGTCACATGTAGGTACTTAAGTACACTTTTTATAGAATATTGACGTCAAAAGCCTCCATTCTCCATTCCTGATCTTTGATAATAATATGCGTTTTGTCTTCGTCAATTTTACGGTTCCGTACCCAAAGGATAAAACGGGACCCCATTACTAAGACTCCAATGTCTGTCCGTCTGTCACCAGGCTGTATCTCATGAACCGTAATAGACATTTAAAGTTTTTACTGATGATGTATTTCATGTTGCCGCTATCGCTATAACAACAAAATCCTATAAAACAGAAAGAGATACCGTGGCTCCGGAACACAAAGGGCAATGAAGGAACATGGATGGGTTTTAGTTAGTCAGTAGAAGTCTGACACTCCCTCCCGCTCCACCCAGAGCGGGAGAAGTCATTGAATGATTTCCCATCCCTAAAAAAAAAACGGGGGCTCCCATATAACAGACATGATATTTTTTTCCACTTAAATAGATAAAATGGTACGGTAACTTTCGTGCGCGAGTCCGACTCGCACTTGGCCGGTTTTTATTGATTTGTAACAAAGCGAAAAATACGTGTCAAATATTTTTCGATAATCTAAGTGACGCACATAATAGAATCTTTTTTTTTTTACTCAGGAATCATCCCTAGCAACGGGTAGTTAGGTGAGTATCCAGCTAGGCAGTAAATAACACTAAAGTTACCATCCAGTCTAGCAGGATAGGTAATCAAAAGATTAAAATTGCCCAACAGGTTCAGTCGTCATAAGCGCAATTGCTGAACGCGGTGTCTTGGATTCGAGCTTCGGGTAAGACAGGTTTTCAGTGTCTGGATTTAGGATATTTTCTACTTTCGGGAATAGGTAACATAGGTAATTATTATCTGACTAGATATGGTTGTGGATGATTTTTTAGAGTTTCTTGTGTCCGAATGAAAAGCGGATCGTGTGTCTGTCTGCCTGTCTGTCTGTCTTTCACATCCTATTTTTGAAACCTCTGCCTGCCTTTTCGGGAAATAGGTACCTACTTACCTACAGCCGTAATGTTAAGTACCTACATTATGCAAAACTAAAATGTTTGATATTCCTTACACAGCATTCCAGGTAAATAGGTACCTACCCAGGTGGGAAACCGCACTATCATGATTTCAAGTAAGTACGTACCTAAGTAGCTGGACTATGGTAAGTGTGTAATTACATACGATCAGCCTTAGTAACCTTGCGTCTTCTTGCATGAAAATTAATAATTGTATGCACAAGTAAATACTATAATAACTATCGAATATTAATGAGTTAATTGAATAATTGCACAGCACCGCTAATTGGTACCTAGGTATTTACAATATTTAAATAAGTAGGTAGTGGGGTTACTTAAACAGTTGTACCAATACAGTCAAATATTTCACCTGCAGATTTAATTACGCAAGATACACAGCTAGCCTAGGGACAACTAACTCAACCAAGACAACTACAGGTTTGGCAATCACAAAACAACGTTTGGTTCTGCGTAGGCTAAATCCCATAAACGAAACTTCTTGCACGTATATTACCGCGAATTTCGCAACCCCACACCGCCTTTGCCCGGAGCAAGAGCGTTCTTAAAAAAAAAAAGAACTCAAAAGACTTGCCCAACTTTCTTCGCAATGTACAAGCATAAATAAAAAAGCGCATCACGGCATCACCAAAACTGACTCGACGACCGAAAAAATAAAGTTGTAAGTTACGAAACAAGAAGTAAAACTTTTTTTCTTACCATAAATGTTATGTAGGTGAGGTCGTAACAATATTCACGTTCCAATACAAGCGAACGAAACCCATTTTCGTCCAAGCTTTCCAGTTTAGAACATGTAACTTGTCCCGATCACTGTTTATTATTATTTGTTGACACAAAACGAGGTTATTGCCGTTTGCTCTAACATCTGGACCTCAGTCGACAGAGATTTCACTAGACGCAGTAACTAACAAGTTTTCGTTTACATCTAAGAGAACTTTAGAGAAGAAATAGATAAGATCACAGTTATTAACAAGGATTAAAACACTAACAGGTAAACGGTGGGCATAGAAGCAAGTGGTCGTCTGTACGAACGAAAAAAAAAACAAAAGTTTACAACACCGCACACACAACTTCCACGTTCGGCGCCGCGTCACAGTGTGAGTGAATGGAGATACAAACAATATGCAACGCACGCGAGCGCGCGCTCTGTCTCAGGTAGGTATTGCCAGCCTCAGAATTGTGTTCTGCTGACTACCGATTTTTCTTGGGTGGAGGTCAGACATAGCCCTCCGTTCTTCCCAGAAAGAGGTTTTCTTCCCGACAAAAGGTAAATAGTTCATGTTTTTTTTAAACTAAAATAAGTAAGTAAAAAATCTATTTAGTGGGCTGGTAATGATGAACTTTTTTCAATAATAATATTTCATAGATATTTTTAACTAATTTATTTTACTTGGGTCAAATAAAACAATATGCACTGGATGAGCTTACTGTTTCAGACTGTTTCTCTCTCTGTGTGCAAGGCCTCTCTTTCTTTTTTTGTTTTTTTTTAGTTTGTAATTTATCTCTTTTACATTATCACTTTCACATTTTTATCACAAAACCAAGTACCTAACTCTCAACCAAAAACCATCTTCCATCCTCAATCATCCATACTATGTATATCCCAAAACATGGGCAAAAGCAAATTACCTGGCAACACAACAAACAAGAGCGTACGAAGCAGCCCACTCACACATAGATCAGCGTACGCTGATTGGCCAAGAAGTTGTTGAACGCTTGCCTCCGCCCGCGCACCAACGTCCTTGCGACCACGGGCCACCGACCGCGCTGCCTGCTTCGAGCTATGCTTACTTGAAACTTAGCAGGTAGATACAACCTTATAGTATTATTTTTATTCCTAATTCCACTGAGCTTTACCACAATACAATATAAAGCCTTTTATAAAAGTGCCCGAACTGTTTGGCAGTGTTGAGCTGATTCAATTCTAATTTTCTATAAGTAAAGATTTATCTGCTAATTACTACGGTACCAAATCATGGAGTTATTTTGTATGAAGTAAACTATCTGTGAAAAATTTGACTTATGAATGTGTGTCTGTCTTTTATCGCCAATTTTAGGTATTTGTGTCACTTTATACTGACACTAGCTGACCCGCGCAACTTCGTTTGCGTCACATTTTCCATTAATGCTCCGCTCCTATTTGTCTTAGCGTGATGATATAATAGCCTATAACCTTCCTCGATAAATGGGCTATCTAACACTGAAAGAATTTTCAAATCGGACCAGTAGTTCCTGAGATTACCCCCTACATACAATCTTACAAACTTACAAACAAATGTTATCTCTTTATAATATTAGTATAGATTAGCAAGAGATGTTGTATAGGAAATTATGTATTATATACGTGTGTTGCATGAATATTTATTAGGTAGGTACGAGAACTACAAGACATTTATCATAAAAGTTCTGGGAAATAAGCTTTTTTTCCTTCTTAACTTGATTTTTAATATCAAAACAATTTTTTTGTGTTGAGTTTTTACTGAAAAACTTTTTACAAAAAAATACAACCGACTTCCAAAAAAAAACACTACAAAGTAAAAAATAACTCTAATTTCTTCGGAAGTCGGTGTTTTTGTTACTTTCTTCGTATTTTGACACCGACTTCCGAAATTAAAATTATTTTTAACTTTGTAGTGTTTTTTTTTTGGAAGTCGGTTGTATTTTTTTGTAAAAAGTTTTTTAATTATCACTTTTTAGTGGTGCCCCACACCTAACAACACCACTGCAAAATCGCAGAAAAGCAAAATACGCAATTTCGATTATCAAAGAATCATCTAAATAGTCAAATTCCAGGTATTTCGATTTAAAATCCAAAGTTCGTAACCGATCTTGATATGATTTAAATGGGACCAATCTGCAAGTATATCCTTTCAGATAAAACAAGAATTTTTCAAATCGGTTCATAATTGTCGGAGTTATGAGGTAACAAACATAAAAAAAAAAAAAAACATACAACCGAATTGATAACCTCCTCCTTTTTGGGAAGTCGGTTAAAAATAAATGGCCGCCTGACTGTATTCCCCAAAGGGTAAGTTAAGGTGTATCTGTACTAAGTACCTACTTACCTAGTCCACTCACATGTTCCAAAGTTCGACAGGGCAAGCATACTGCTATAAATCAGGCAAAAATCCAGACCAGGCCGCTACTAAAAAGAATCTAGATGAAGAAACTAAATAATACTTGCCAGATACCCGACCTGGGAATCGAATCCAGAACGTCATGCTCAACTGTAGGTAGGTACCTAACACTTACGACAACTATACCAAGGAAGTTACGATAATTATTTCTTACACAAAAATCTTTGTACCTAGGTAAGTATATTTTTAATTTGGTATTTTCAAGAATACTTTAGAGCCTATGTGGGTGGTAAGACTGGCAAGTAGACACTCGCAAGTCATATAGGGTCACTTAAAAACTTATTTAGGGACCATATTACCGGGCTTAAATACCGTAAATATGTAAATTACCATTACATTGGAGTCAAGTATACGGCCCTTATTTGATATGTTAATATAATATTATTTTGTACATACGTAGGTCGGAGTAACCTTATACGAATATTTTTGTAAACATTTTACAAAAATAAATATTATGGACATAATCGTTAAGTCAAATGAGATGTCGACAAGTTTCTTAAATGACTGGCGTTAAAAAAACTTGTTGATTAAATGTTTAATTTTTGAGTCATCAGCATAATACAAGCCGAGGTGCCTTCTTACTACAGTTTCCAATACTAGGTAACTGTCTAATAATACAACGTCTTACAAAAATCGACTGCACCTAGGCTAGTTTCCATCATCCACAAATTGCAAAACTGTTTAGTCCGTCAGTTAGAAAAATAATGGACACGTATTTTTTGTTTTTGTAAA
Organism: Ceramica pisi; assembly: GCA_963859965.1. Taxonomy (NCBI): domain Eukaryota; kingdom Metazoa; phylum Arthropoda; class Insecta; order Lepidoptera; family Noctuidae; genus Ceramica; species Ceramica pisi. The sequence goes on along the minus strand of OY982549.1, from coordinate 9,707,488 downwards.
TCAATGAATATTGACACAGATAAAACGCATCAGTACTCGGGAGTGGGGGCCTGCCTGCCTAAAAATTGCACCTGCTAAAAATTATGCCACGGCGCGGTGTGACGTATTGAGAATTTTAAAAGCGTCGTAACTTCTTCAATTTCGGTTCTCGTAACAAAAGAAAAAATACGGGTCAAATATTTTTTAATAATCTAACTGACGGACTATATCGATTTTTTTCAGGAAACAAGCCTATTATGATGAACTGAACAGCTGACTTTCACTATTTCAGGGTTTCAGGGTTGCCATTTTAAAGTTGTACATATTATCATCATTATCATAACAGCCGGAACTACTGGACATAGGCCTTCCCGCGTGTCTCCACAACAACCGCGGTCCTGTGCGTCTCGCATCCATCGACTGCCCGCGACCCACCCACCAGGCAGTGCGATTCTGCAAACATGTCGAAGTAGTAAAAAATAAAGTATAAAATTTTAAGTCTGCCGTCCTTAATTATTTATGAAATACTTAGCTAATTTTGTACAAACCAATCCCAACCTATTCAAGAAACTATCAGACGTATCTATTCGTAATCGACGGGATAATAATAGATTATGTGTACCAAGGTCAACCACGGCATTGATGACATAAGACCTTGCACATTTTATGATGTATTCTCATGTTTTACAATAAAATATATTCTATTCTATTCTATTCTAACACTTAGGCGAAGTGACGAGTTAGCTGTCCATAGGAATATATATCTATGGGGCTGTCAAACCATACAAACAAGATAGAATGACAGCTCATTTGTCGTTCACTCCATCTAAATGTACACGGTGCGATGTCGACGGAATCGACCGATGTCGGCAGATCATCGATCCATCGTCCGACCCCCTTTCCAGGTTTTGCGTTTATTGTTACACGTATGATAAACAAGTCCAATGCTGCACATAATAGTCTTCCCTTACATATTTTTACCCAGTTTCCACACAGTGATATCCTCCCCCAAACTCCTGAGACTGCAGCCGCTTTGAGGAACTTGAAGCCCGAAGGATATTGTTTTATAAGTAACCTAACCCTTAAGGCCTTTGCCCATTACCCAAAACCAAAATAAAACTGAACAGTCGTCCCCTATGACTGCATACCTCTCACCGTGAAGCTAAGGTGAAGTGAATATATGAAGTGAGCTGTCAATCCAAACAACATGGAATGACAGCCTAGTTCACTTCATACTCAAGCCTAAGTTTACACGATGAGATATTGACAAAATGGACCGGCAGTTTAGTTTTTGTTTCGGAACATTTAATTTTCATAACGCGCTGAGTGAGGGCTTAGTGCGAGTTTTTTAACGTTCTCGATCGCGTTAGCGTAAATGCCAATTGGCAATTTGTATTGAAACTGAATAAGCGCCACCTGGTGAGAATAACAGATAACCTCTTTTTTCTATACACTTTGACATAAGCAAACGTTTACGTTAACGCGATCGAGTACCTACGTTTAAAAAACTCATACTATGCCCTCTGGCACAAAAAAGTGCTGATTGGCACTTCCTCAACTAACAACAACTTAATTTTAAATAAATCATGAGGAACTCATAGCCCCACTTATTGAAAAGACCACAAATGAACTTTGTATGGGGTTTGTACCACACATTAGCTGATTCAGATAAGCTGTAAATGGTTTATGTATTTCCAGTATTTTCCCCACGATATCATCGAAGTACCTAGTTGAAAACATAATTGAACCGCAATTAATTTTCAACAGTAATTGACGTCAATATGTGGCATTTATGAACCAATAGGTTGACTTAGTAACTACCACTTTGGTACCAAAATTGTAGAAACTAACATTTCACGTACACGACCTAGTACGTACCTAATTTAATTTGGCAAGAAATAATTTTAAGTTGCGCAGCTGACGAAAGGAAACACAGTTTTATTTTTGTTCTTTCTTATTACCTACTAGCTGTCCCCCGGGCCCTGCGGTTTCGCTCCCGTTTTACCCGCACAGTTCCCGTTCCCGTGGGATTTTCGGGATAAAAACTATGTCTTTCCTTGGGTCTCAAACTATCCTTGTACAAAATTTCATCCAAATCGGTCCAGTAGTTTCGGAGCCTATTCAAATCAAACAAATAAACAAACAAACAAATCTTTCCTCTTTATAATATTAGTGTAGATTAATAGGCTAGAATACAACAATGTGGTCGATGAATCACGCTTGCCTAGAAGTCACCCCCGGGCTATAGTATAGCTATCAGGCAACGCATACTCCGGCAGGGAATTCCACTCCTTAGCTGTATGCACAATAGTAAATTACTAAGCCATTTAAAAACATTTTGCGGTTCTTAGTTGGATCCCTCTCCATGACTTCCACAGCTCATTTATTTTTTATCAATTATTTACACAGTCAATCATTTTGATTGCAGCCAACTACAGCTGGAAGAGAAAATAGTGTCGGCCGAAAAATCCCAGAAATTTAGTTGGATCCTTCTCCATGACTTCCACAGCCCATTTATTTTTTATCAATTATTTACACAGTCAATCATTTTGATTGCAGCCAACTACAGCTGGAAGAGAAAATAGTGTCGGCCGAAAAATCCCAGAAAATTAGTTGGATCCTTCTCCATGACTTCCACAGCCCATTTATTTTTTATCAATTATTTACACAGTCAATCATTTTGATTGCAGCCAACTACAGCTGGAAGAGAAAATAGTGTCGGCCGAAAAATCCCAGAAATTTAGTTGGATCCTTCTCCATGACTTCCACAGCCCATTTATTTTTTATCAATTATTTAGACAGTCAATCATTTTGATTGCAGCCAACTACAGCTGGAAGAGAAAATAGTGTCGGCCGAAAAATCCCAGAAATTTAGTTGGATCCTTCTCCATGACTTCCACAGCCCATTTATTTTTTATCAATTATTTACACAGTCAATCATTTTGATTGCAGCCAACTACAGCTGGAAGAGAAAATAGTGTCGGCCGAAAAATCCCAGTTTAGTTGGATCCTTCTCCATGACTTCCATAGCCCATTTATTTTTTATCAATTATTTACACAGTCAATCATTTTGATTGCAGCCAACTACAGCTGGAAGAGAAAATAGTGTCGGCCGAAAAATCCCAGAAATTTCCGAGTCTTAAAAGTTTTTAGTTGTTCTCAGTCCCTACACAATATTTGCGACATAAAACCTTTTCATACTGTTACTATTAAGATTAGATAAAAAAGTTGAATATCGAGATGATAAACATTATTTTGCGTAGGCGATGGCACACGTTTGCCAACTTGCATATCTTGCACCTCATATGTGTGTGTGTGTGTGTGCGTGCGATAACACTATTATTTATGTGCTACCATATGCGTATAATGTTGTGGATATCATATGAATATTGTCAGACAGCCTGGAGCGTTTTATTTTGCCTTGACACGGAAACATGATAATTAATAATTAAGAATAAATAACAAACAGTTCGGTAATTGAAATACTTACATAGGCTCTACTTAACCCACTAGGGAATTTCAAACTGGCGTAAGTGGCGAAATAGCAGTGTGCTCTAACCTTTAACTCTATTATCTACAGGAGGTGTACCTACGTTCAGCGTACAGGCCTGATGATATTGATGTTTCGATATTTTTAATACTTATCTAAAACAAAACCAACATTACCAACCCGCGATGGTTTGTGTCGGTAAGTTTATTCGTTAAACTTGTAAAAACCGGCCAAGAGGGTTGAAGATTGTTCTTGGTTAACAAACGATAACATAAAATTGAAAGAAAAACATTTGTACAACGACAATCCAGCAGGTACACATTCACATAAAATAAAATAAAAACTGTGTCATTTACATAAGTGTTAGTTAAGTCAAAGGTGTTATTTTTTTTTAGCTGTCAACATTAATTATTTATTTATCTCGCAACCCTAAGGCGCTGGTTCATCAACGCCTGATGAATGACAAGGGTTGCTTTCAGGAAACGGTGCGAATGTTTAAACTTATCTTTCAAAGATATTTCCATCTTGATATTTTGACGGGTCTCCTGTTCTACGGACGGTTCTCTCTCATCACTTCACAATACAAATATTGAGATCACTAGCCTGCATAACTTCGCCTGCATGCGTCACATTTTTCATTAATGCTCTGTTCCTATTGGTCGTAGCGTGATTTTATATACTCTATAACCTTCGACGATAAATGGACTATCTAACACTCAAATAATTATCATTTCGAACCACTAGTTCCTGAATTTAGTGCGTTTAATAAAACAAACAAAATACCTCGGCAGCTTTATTATAATAAGTAGTATAATTTACTAGTTGATGCCCGCTGCTTCGCCCGCCTGACAAATTATATACTAAAACCTTCCTCGAGAACCACTCTATCCATTGGTGAAATCGGCATGAAAATCGGTGCAGAAGCTTTTTGAGTTTATCGCGAACAAACAGACAGACAGACGTGGCGGAGGTACTAACTCTAACTGTCCTGTACTGGCTACCCTACCTACCCATTTTGCTTTTAAACTTTGCCTGTATTCTGGCGAACTAAACATAAAAAGAATTACAGAAATCGGCCCAGCCGTTCTCGAGGATTAGCGAGACTAACGAACAGCAATTAATTTATATATATTTAATATATAGATAGATATAAATTATAAATCAAAGTCCTGCGCCACGTCTGTCATCACTACATATTATGTAGTGAGTGATAGTGAAGTATAAGTAAAAATAACTATATTATCACTAACAGACCATATAACTTCGTCTGCGTTACTTTTACATTTATACTCTCCTCCTATATTCCCATTTTTCAATTCGAACCAGTAGTTCCTGAGATTAGCGCGCTGAACCAAAGAAACTCTTACGCTTTATAATATTAGTAGAGATTAGTATTATTAGTCATAGATATAGTTAATATTTTTTATTTTTTAGTTTTTTTTTATATTTCTATGGTATTAGTATAGATTTGTCCAAGGAAGCGAGCAAGCTTAGATACTACTGCCAACCGAGCCCGGATTCTGATTAAATAAGTAATATCTCTTTGCCGTACCCGGGAAGCGCCTGCCATCTAATTTTTCTAAATTGGTTGACCGGTAGCGAATGCCTAAGGCATTAAGTCCGCCTTTGTACCTTTTTGTGCGAGAAGTTTAAATAAATAAATAAACCTTACGCTCAGCAGTTTCGCTTGCGATTTCCAAGACCAATGAGGCAGTTTCCTCTTCATTTTGTATTATTTAAACTTGTCAGTTTTGGTATTGAAATTACACAAGATCTTATAAAAATGTAAATCACTAATGGAGTGGGCTTAATCAGATTGGATTTTGTCCATCTTTGTTAACAATTTCCACTTTGGTTTTGCTTATGACACCTTGAAAACACATCTACATCCACCTACAACTTTTCATCTACCTACGATAATTTAAATTAATTTAGATACTTTTCCCACTATATTGAAATGAGGACCAAAAAACCAGATTGGTCGAAGAACTATATAGACTAATAGCCTGTTCCGTTCCGTTCCGTCATATCGGTTGTCGGGCCCGGATTTAAATCGGCGCCTCTATGAAATCGGTGTCGAACAAGTATGAATCCATCCGATTAAAATCCAGTCCCGACAGCAGACAAATGGGAACAGGGGTTCTAAAAAGGCCACTTTAGCCGAATTAGAAAGCTCATCACGCTGCCCGTCATTGTCTAATTTTCCCAATCAACCTTGACCCTAATGCATTAGCGATACAGACTCAGAAATATAAAAAAATATTTATTAAATCTATGGATACAGATTAAAATGAAATTTGACAGATTGTAGTGAAGTTAATAGTATGATTCTGCTAAAGCCGCCTTTTAGGCCCCCTGGTGGTAACAGAGCGGTGCACAAGACAACACAGAAGAAAGAAAGAGATATAAAGCCGCGAGTCGCTGCTCGCAGATGGAAGGAATGCGTTACTAGTATAGCAGGTACGATACCTTTTAGAGACGACAAGCATAGAGCCTCACAGTGTGGCAAGCTGTAGGCTAGACTTGCTTGAAAGCTGGCAAGCAAAATAATTAGTAGATATAAAGACTCATTAGTAGATAAGTACAACAGTATATTATCAATACCTATCAGACATCGAACAAGACTGCTTGGCACCAAAATGTGCAACAAGGCCGCGTCCGCCTCTCTTATCAGTTAAAAACGTTATCAACCGTCACAGTCCCCTAAAACTCCGATATACAAATTACAAAACCAAGGTTCCTCTTAGCTGGAGATAAGATACGACCTGATATTATCAATTGGTGATGCCATACTCAGACGTAGGGTTACCAAGCAGCCGGAAGTACTGTTATACAAATGTGGAGTCGACGACACCATAGTATATGAAAACACTAGCAATACTAGTAGTTCACAGGATTCTATCGAATAAATCCTAAGATCGACAATTAATTTAAATTAATGTTTAGATTTTCGTATAATTTTGTGTGAGTGCCTCACAAAATGATGTATTTATACGAAGTCTTAACAATCTTACTTTATTTAGAGCACAATTTTTTTTTTCATGTTGGGTACTTTAAAACCATGGACTTCTTAAAGGTTTTCCTTCAATCTATAAGTAAGGGACCTCTGTCATTTTCTTATTTTCAAATAATTAGTTTCGATAGCTCGGAGATAAGAAATTGTAAAGGTCAGTTTTCATCGACGTACTTTCTTAAATTACTTCAAAATCATCTATTTTAAAATCATGGATCACTAACACAAGTTCTCAATAAGTGAAGGGGTCTGATTATATATTTTTATGCTAATCTCCGGCTAAACTGGTTACTTCTGGGTAAGCTCGCCCTATTGTAGACGGTGTCTCTGTCATCCCTGACCTTGACTAGAGTCAAAACACATATCAAGTGAAAACAAAAAAATATTCAGTTTTTCCAGTTTATGGTCTGACAACCCTACTCATAAATTTTAGCTTCAACCTTGTCTGTGATTTAGTGCACATGCTCATTTACATTTTTAGTTTGTTTGTTTATGTATAAAATGAGGTTTAAAACGTGAGGTAACTAGCTTAACTGGTTATGCGTATTACGTTAGTTAAATAGAACAATATTTGAGAATTACTGGAGCTAAGAACGTCTTTTAACTATGGCTCAAGCGGATTGTCTAAAGCCTTGTAGCTCTTGTAATATGCAGGGACGCTTTTTCTTCGCTTAGAATATCCTACCTACTCATCCCACCTTTTTTCTTTAGGAAATGATCAAATCGCTGCTACCGCTGTGGAAGAACGGAGTGTCAGACTCTTACTGGCTAAAACCACCCGTGTTCTTTCTAATGGCCCTTTTTTTAGATGGGTTTGCTCTTGACACCAGTCTTGGTCTGAGATGACGGAGACAAAGTCTACGATGGAGCGAGCTTACCAGCTTACCCTGTGGGTTCCAGCGCAATGGAATTCGTAGGCTGACAATATAAGGACTGGATTTCGATAGACTCATCCCCACTTAGGTATATATTATTTGTTTGGCCCAATATTTAGCTTGCTGATTCAGTCTTTAGGTCATCGCTTGTAATGCAGCGCCTCAGCCAAAGGTAGCTGCAGAAAACCCTATGGTGTTGCGTGTGTGATTCAGTCTGTAAGAGTTTGACAGGTCCTTGCGTTCATCATCATAGGGAGGAAGACATCCATGAGAATGAGGATTTTCACCTTTCGATTCAACTGTTCAGTACAGGTGACTGGGCTGGTGGCTAGGTTGGTGAGTCTGAGGCCTGGTGAGTCTAATAAATACCTCCAAACCAAAATATTTGTGAAAGTGGGTGGGTCATTTATTAGGGTTCCTTACCCAAAGGATAACCAACGGAACCGTATTACTAAGCCGATCACGCTGTCCGTCCGTCTGTCGGTCAGCGGGCTGTATCGCATCAACCGTAATAGGTGATACACAATCTGTGAAATTTTCACAGATTGTGTATGTCTATTGCTACTATAACAACAAATAATAAAAATAAAGGTTAATGGTAAGGCTACGGAACCCTTCGTGTGCGCGTCCGACTCGCACTTGTCCGGTTTAATTATAGATGCTTCATCTAAATATCACTTCAAAATACCGCCTCAAGTCAACAGCGTCTTTCATAAATCATTTCCCAAATAACCTTTTATTAAATTATAATATCCAATGCACATAATAAATCATTTTTAACACACATTAATTGTTTGAAATCACGCCAAAGGCAGAGAGCACCAAGGTGTCGAAATTCCTAAGTGACAGCGCGAACGAACTACATAATATAACGGAATTTTATGCGCGTGGGCAGCTTGCTCCAACATGGACTCGGCGACAATATGCACTTGAGAAAAGTGCGTATGGAAATGAAATCTTATTTTTATTTTTCATTATTGTTTTTTAAAGGCCAGTGCTCAGCTATTTTAAGTCGGAGCATTAGTGTCTGTCATAATCGTTTACCACCAACGATGTTTGATTCTGGTACAATCATACGACCACCTGGTTTTGTATGTATAAAGTCATTCATGTCACCGATGTACTGTTTTGACGTCTTTGTTTTGGCTGTCTTTTCCGACCATTGTGATGGCCCAGGGCAGGGGCGGATTAAATGATGCCAAAGCCCTAGGCAAGCACCTTATCCGCGCCCCCAAAGGTAGTCACGAGCAGGCCCGGAACCAGAATTTCGCTCAGAAGGTGTGGGGATATTTGTCTCTCTCTAAACCTACGTAAAAAAGTTATAGTAAGTATAACGAGCACGAAATTTGTTGTATCTCGTTGGTGTATTAATTTCTCTCATAACCATTCATACTTTTTTTCTTTGTCAACCTAGGCCTAGCTAGCATGCTTACTAACAATGATGAGAAAGAGCTAGAAACTTAATTCTTGGGTAGACAAGACTTTTTGAACTAGCTGTTACTAGAAGTTAAAGAATGTCAGCTAGACTTAGAAACTCCAGGCTGCACTGAAAAAATACAAATAGAAAATCAGAAAGAGATAAATGCCCGATCCAGGAATCATATCTATGTCCCTATGCTCAGCAGCCGTGCGACCTCTACGACGAGACAGTCATGAGCAAGAGAGAGATATTGTGAATGCCCTAAATAGTTGGTCTATTTTTTAAGGATGGGATATCATCAAATGATTCCTTCCATAGCGGGAGGAGCAGAATGTAGTGCCAGACTCTTATTGACTAAAACCCATCCATGTTCCTCCTAATGCCTTTGCGTTCCAGGGCCTCGGTGACCCTTTCGAACAAATTCCGCAACCCTGGCAGGCACTGGCCCTAGTGGGCTCCATTTTCTATGCTAACATCTCTTTAAGGCGCGCGTGGAACACAGCGCGCCATCGACCCGGTCCTAGAAGGGGGTGACTGCTTCCCATGTCTCCTCGTTCCGGACTATGGACTAAACAAAGGCCGGAAGCGAGAGGTCACCGCCGCCGATCGTCTCGACGAAGACGAGGCGGTGCGGTGCTCCACCCAAGCAGGGCAGACCTCCACTGTATGCTCCACCGTCTGCTCCGGGCGATCCTCCCAGTGTTGTGTTGACATCCGGGCGTATACTCCCGCCGAATTCGAAACAGGTATCTCCCGAAACAACCGTGTTCGGTAAGTACCTGCGTTATGGAAGATAAGGACGCCGTGGCGCCGCTACAGCCACTCCTCAAAGAGGGGACTTATCGCCTGGATTGTGGCGTACTCAGCGCTCGGTTGCGACTGTCACTGTTTCCATACCGCCATGAGATACTACCTGCCGGAGCTTTGACCGCCGTTCTGTTGTTTGCCGCCTCGTGCGCCCGCCCCTTTGTTATCTGGCGCCCCTAGGCACGTGCCTACTTTGCCTTAGGTATAATCCGCCTCTGGCCCAGGGAATCGCAATGGGTATTGTTAACCACAAATTGTCATCACACGAGCTCGTTGTTGAGCTTGTTTTATACGGCACTATTGTCCATCTAAGAGCTATAAACAGCTTTACAAAGCCGAATTTTCAATCCATTGGCAAGGCAATAAAACTTACAATAGGTCCCACCTACCCAGTTCTAATAGCTATTGATTAATTAATGTATCGACAGTTTTTACTTTTTATTTTGAAAATCCTGGAAAGTTGGGTTAGTATTAAACTTTCCTTCTCAAATTTTACACTGGCACTTCACGAGGCGTATAAGTCAAAATATTTGCATCGCTTTGAAATACAAAATGTACTTTAAACTCGTCGAAATAATGTTAATTTTGTATTGCAAAAGTGACACGAATAATTTGACGATAACGCCAGTGAAGTGTCGACTTTACACATAAGGATATGAAAAGTAAGCTTTCAGACAAAGGATATATAAGTATATATGAACAGTTTATTACTTTGATACCAGTAATAACCAAGACATTAATATTTATAGACCTTTGCAAAACAAGAACACCCAGTGAGCCTAGCCTATGCGGAATTACATAGCTTCCTTAAGTGCAAGGATTAATGCTTAAAAATTAACATCTGTGAGTATAAACAATGAAGAACTACAATATAAGAACTGATTAATATCCTTGTCACATAGCTGTAGGTTTTTATTCAGAAGATAAAGCATGACTTGAGTAAGTTTTTTTCATTTTCGGGAGTGTGCGACGGAAAATAATTGCATAATTTAATTCCGCCAAGCCCGTTCCACCATCGGAACACAAGACGTACGGCGACGCGCCACCGGTACATGGTGGACATCCCACCCACACGCACAAAACGTTTTGGGAATACATTCATTGTGCGTACAACTAAGGAGTTGAATTCCCTGCCGGAGTCTGTGTTTCCTGATAGCTACAACCTGGAAGTCTTAAAGTCAAGAGTGAATAGGTTACTTCTAGGCAAGCGTGTTGACAAATTATATACCTTCCTCGAGAACCACTCTATACATTGGTGAAAACAGCATGAAAATCGGTGCCGTAGTTTTTGAGTTTATCGCGAACAGACAGACAGACAAGGCGGAGGACTTTGTTTTATAATATGTAATGATGCAGAGGTACACTTCTTCTTCATAAAATTTATGGCAGAGATGATGGTGGGACACAGTTGATGACTTTTCAGTGATTTAACGTGAAGAACTAAACAAATCTATACTATAATATAGACTTAATATTATAAAGCAGAAGAGTTTGTTTGTTTGTTTGTTTGGTTGAACGCGCTAATCTCAGGAACTAGGTACTGGTCTGATTTGAAAAAATCTTTCAGTATTTAATAGCCCATTTATCGAGGAAGGTTATAAGGCTATATATTATTATATCCTCACGCTAAGACAAATAGGAGCCGAGCATTAATGGAAAATGTGACGCAGACGAAGTTGCGTGGGTCAGCTATTGAGAAATAATTGGAAACCTCCCCCTACCCCGACCTTTGCCCAGCCACGATAAAAATTAAAAGCGAGAAATAGAAGGAAGGGAGGGGCCCTCCGTGACATACGACCTTTTTTATGATGCCAAAGACTACACAAATCATCAGTGAAGAAATAAAACTGATGCATGCTATAGGTACATACAGGAATCCTCAGTAAGAAGAAACTATAGACCCGACGTGGAGTGGAAAATCTTTTGCCTCTGTTGGGCTTTTGAAGAGTGCCTGTTAGTATTTTACCAGTACTAGCGCCCTCTTCGATATTGTCAGCTTCTTTCTTCTTTTGAGGGCCATACGGAACCTAAACAGCTTACTTCGCATCAACCGGTTTACAATTTGCCCTCCATATTACAAGAAGTAGGTATGCTATCCATACAAGCTTTTATTTATTTATAAACGCAGCTCTCGTGCCACAAAGCCTTACTGAAACACTATCGCAACCGTACGTGTGCCATATTAACAAAGGTAACTATACAAACTTAAGGTCAGCTCACACTGTGACACTATGCGACGTGTACGCACTTTTTACGATACGCGATACGAATGAATGGGACTTTATTGAGTTCGTTACTTATTCTTCGTGGGGCTGTTGGTTAAAAATACAAATTTCATAATTAAGTACTTAAATTATTTTTTAAAACTTCATGTTAAACAAGGTATAAAGGCAAGGTAGACCAGTAGGCTAATTCACGTAACTAAATAAGTGCAGTTGCAGTGCAGTTGAAGTTAAGTTTCGATCAAAACAACGCTTTTCGTATTCTCTACCGCTGTCCGCTGCTGTCAGACACGCTCCCTATATAAGTCATTTTCTTTAATGATAGTTGTACTTTCATCAAATTCATAGTGTGTTAGTTAACTAGCGAATCATACTTATTATAAGTGTCGCAGCGAAGATGGTTCGAGGCCATCATCATGGCTGCGACAATCGTCGCGACGAGTCGCGTCTAGTTGTGAGCTGAACCTTACATTTCAAGGACCAAGCCGTGGTGTGGTCCGATAAAATAAAACTCTCGACCTACGTAAACCGCGTTCATGTTGACATAATATTTTATTGTATTTTACGAGCCAGGCACATTGCCCCGATTGTTACATACGCGGACTTTATGAGCTTAATTTTGTCACAGTTTATGTCATTATTAGTATTACACTAAATTGTTTCTTTTATTCTTTTTAAACTTTGTGTCGTGAACTTTAAGTGAATTGTTTCGGCAATTTACTTTCTAGTTACACAGGGTTGAATTGTCACTGATAAATGTTAACGTAGTAAAATGCTGCTTTTAATTGATTTTTAAATATGTATGTAGCAATCCATTATCAATGAAAAGGAAAAAAAATATCTCACAAACCTGGCTATCCATTGCAAAATAACGAAGGTAAGCTTGTGAAGGTCTATGAGAGTCTTGAGGTTCGCTTTTTCTGCACTCTTGGCTAAAGTTTCACCAAAATCTGGAAACAAACTGTATTTACTGTGCCAAAATTGACCATTCAAACACTATTAAGTTATTTATTACGCTTTGTAAACTTACAAAGTAGCATGTGGCTTTGCTCCATAAAAGTAAAAAAAAATGGCTCACAGCGTATGCGAAGCAAAATAAAGAAAAAAAAACCTATGCACAATGGTCAACCTTAATACAGCGAGAGGGAACCAATTCTAATGTTGGTTACCTGGAACTGTCTAAATTCGAATTTGGAATAAAAGAACTTACACCCACAGAGCCATAAAATGTCACCCAAAAAATTTGAGGAAGTTGCGAAACATAAAAATAGTTGAACTATAGTTTCTTTCGCATCTATGAATATCGATTTTATTGCTTTTTTACCCACGGTGATTTTAAAATAGAAGAATTATTGTTTCTTACTATTTTTGAACGATATTGGTTATCTAAGCGGTCTCCGGAAAGGTTAAAATACTCAAGTGGATTTTGACACTTCTTAGAACGACGCCACAAATTTAAGCTTAGTTGGTGCTAAAACGAAAAAAAGGATTGTTAAAGATGATTGATATTTGACTATTAATCAAGCTTGTTGGACTTTTAAGTATCGTAGGTAGTTACTAGCTTGTTCACTATGAAAGATTCAGTATAATTTTAAAATTCTCTAGGTGTACTTTTAGTACCTAACTAATAACTTGATAAGCAAAATAAGACGTTTTTTACAAAGTCGAGACATTCAAATTTATAGATTAGGACCTATACATATAATTTGCTTTACATAATTATGCTCAATAGCACAGACATTTTCATGAATTAAACAGATTTGTTTCAGATGACAGTGACTAACCTGTCACAGGTATTAATTCCGTTATCGCCAGGTGGCTATCACTTTTTAATTATAATACTGACTTTATCAACGCGCACATACAGGCATATCTCCGTTACCAGGAACTGCCAACATCATAATACAACATAAACAATGATCTCACCTACATTACGGCACATTTATCTTGCGCTGACGCAGATGCACACACCGCGACTCCTGCGCTTATCTCGACAACCGGTAGGTTGCGAATTTATAGGTAGGAACACCCGTAAGTCGGTGTATGTTGGAATTGAAAAGCAGTATTTTATGTGCCACGACGTGGGAGGCTGTAAAAAAACTTATTGACTAACTAGGTACTGAACTTTGTCCTTGAGCTTTGCCTTCTATTTGGAAACAGAGATCAAAGTAGCAAAAAAATCTTATTTTTCAACTAGGTACTCAAAGAATTAAAGCACTTTGTGGTGGAAATACACTATCAACATGGCAAAAAAAATTCTCTCCATCATTTTTTGCCACAAAGTAGAAAAAAAACAATAAAAACTTCCAATAGCAGAACACCGCTCTCCTCCAACATTAAAACGTTGCATAAAACCAGTCAAAAAATAGCCAGACAGTAGGTAGCTATTTAGAATAGAATTATTTACAGTTCAACTTTCTGTTTCTGACGTTTCTTGTTATTGAATCGGCAGACTTTTTTTTTGATACACAAAAAAAGAATACGAAAAAAATCGAATGACTCAAACCTTTGATTATATTATACACATCTTAGTCAGTGACATCTGCATAATATCGACGTATGAAACCGTCTAGTTGTAAACAGCATTCCGTAACTAAAGAATTTCATACAAATTGTTGCCGTTAATGATATAATGGTAGGTAAATATTTCACAGGCAGTACGGTACATTCGTGTTGTTGAGAATTTAATGGCGGTAATTTTATTACGTTTTAGATTGCATGCTTACACTTTTTTCTGAGGCAAGTATGATATATCATAAGCAAAGCATTATCGGCCTATAATATTCCCAACTGCTGGGGCGGGACAGGCACAGGCCCCCTCTCTGAGACAGAGAGGGAATACGCGGCAATCCAACACGCGGGCCTTACAGTTTGAAGCAGCTTTGGCTGTTGCGTTTTGCGTTCATGTAAAAAAAAGTTACCACATAAAAGCACAGTCTATACGATACTTTTACAGTAAAGTTGAATCATAAACCCCTTTGAAGCTAGCTGTCTCCTGCTCTATTATGGTGGGGAAAAGTGGAAATTATGTTTTATCTCAAACTTTTGCTGTTTTTTAGGAGCGTCCGCTGTCCGTCCATCCGTCCGTCCGCTGTCCATCCATCCGTTCGTCCGTGTCCGTCCGTGTCCGCCAGTCCGTCAGCGGGCTGTATCTCAAGAATCATAATAGGTAGATACTTGAAATTTTCACAGATCGTGTATTTCTATTGCCGCTATAACAACAAATAATAAAAATTGAGGTTTATAGGTTCGAGTCCGACTCGCACATGCCTAGTTTTTTCAAATTACCAAAATCCAGTGGTAGGTACCCAATACAGTTTAATCGCATCTGTGAATGTCGTTAAATTACGTTGCCACGGCGCTTTCCTGTGATCGCTACTGCAGATAATGGCGGAGCTGCAATGGATTGGTAAATAGTGTGACGGGAAATTATGTTTATTTTTCCTACTCCTCCGCTGTACTCTTCTGATTAATTTCGTAGATCCAAGACAGTTGAATCGTTTCTCCGGGACTCGTCGGGTTTCATTAACTCGGCGTTTTTCTGGACTCGCCACTGTTGATTCTGGCTTTCAGGAGTTGCAGTGGTTGGGAATGTGTGGCGGGCTTGTCCCAATAAAAAAAAAAAATAGTGTGACGGGCTTATCCCAAAAAGAAACACAACTGTGAACCTATGAATTTATTCCTGACGAATGTTTTGACTAGCGCTCGATAAGATTGTTCAACCATAAATGTTTACCTTTCAGCAATAGGGAGGCACTGTTGTTACGTAGGAAAGCTACATTCTATACTTCATGAAAAAAATGTAGCTTAACCTACCTACTTATAACGAATTAGACCCGCCGAAAGAGTCTATTTGCTTTACAAAATATAACCATCAACACTGTTAGTTGATTACACAGTAGATTAGCAACCTGCCATCGCCTGCAGGCTGACCTGCCCACCTACTTATCGACGTAGCGTGATTAAACCTCATTAACCTTAAACTAAAGATTAAAACCATATTATTTTGCCCGCTATTTTAGGTGTGACCAGAGAGCCAATTCTTAAATTTTTGGGGTTCCGAACATCCGTATTAAACGGAACCCTTATAGGATCACTCGGGTGTCTGTCTGTCTGTCCGTCTGTTATAACCAGTTTTCTCCGGATCTACTAGACCGATTCTGTTGAAATTTAGTACACATATGGATTTCTGTGACCCGAACACAGATGCGTAATATCTTAATATATATAAATCTCGTGTCACAATGTTTGTCCTCAATGGACTCCTAAACCACTTAACCGATTATAATAAAATTCGCACACCATGTGCAGTTCGATCCAGCTTGAGAGATAGGATAGTTTAAATCTCAATTTTTTGTTACAATATTATTTAGGAGCGGAAAATGTGACGCAGACGAAGTTGCGCGGGACAGCTAGTATTATAATAAATATATAGCGATCGTAAATACCTATATTAATTTTGAGTATGGGTCACTTTTGGGGGTCAAACAAGAAAATAAAAAAAAAAAGTTTTTTAAACTGTATAGTTATGTGTGAGAAACTAAATTAAAGGACTTATTGTGAGGGTTTTTATTATTATTTTTTCATAATTTTGAAATAAATGGTTTAGATGTTAGGTAGGTACCTATCTATTTAAGAAATTAGATCAAATGTGACCATTCCCCCCCTAATCTCCGAAACTACTGAGCCTAAAATTTCTAATAAAAAATACAGATAATAGTTTTTAACCAACAGATTACAGGAAAACCTATTAGAAGTCTTTAGTCAAAAACGAAATCGGTTCGGAACCCTTTGCGCGCGAGTCCGACTCGCAATGTCCACTTTTTAAGCAACGCCTGTCATTAGTAGTCTGTCTTTATTGGCAGAATGAGACTGACATGCGAATGCGAACGTTGCGTAAAAAATAGTCGAAAAGGGAATGTGCATAAAATAGTTATTTATGATACAAGAGCGGTAAGTTGGTCTTTACAAACGAGTAGACAAATGTAAGCCCGAAACGAAGTCGTTGGTTTACCATAGTCACGAGTTTGTATAAATAGATAATTAAACAAACTTTTTCATTATCTATTAAACATTATTGATAATCATTAAAAAGCGTTGTCGCGATTTTGGCGGCAAGAGACCATTTTCTGCAATTGGCGCCTCATTCAAGATATCAGGTGGAGTAGATTCCATATTGAAATCTGATTCCTCGCTTGAACACATATTCTAATTAATATTAAAAGTCGCAACTGTCTTTGACGTCTGTAATTGAAAATGGCGCGAATTTGCAAATGGGGAAACGTGTGCATTTTAAAATAAGAACGCGCTTCCTTTTGCGTTTGCGTCTGCGTGAAACATTTTAGTAGAATTATATATATTGTAAATTGTATTATATATTGTACCAATCGGATTTTTTTGACAAAATCATTTATTTAATAAGTTACATTTTTAAACTGTCTCCTCGAGCCCTTTATATTGATACCCCACTCGATAGGTTAAAAAAAGCTGAAGTCATTAAAATGGCACTGAAACTCAGATATTTTAATATTTATATACCTATCCAGTATCATTCTCACTATTTAGACGAATCTAACGACACCTTTCAACCTAAAATCTATCAAGACACAGGGTTAGGCTACAGTGTGCCAAAGAAATATGACATCAAACATCATTCTCACTAATTAGACGAATCTAAAGACACCTTTCAAGCTAAAATCTATCAAGACACAGGGTTAGGCTACAGTGTGCCAAAGAAATATGACATCAAACATACACTCGAAAAAAACATAAGGTAATTAGACTACATCTATTGTCTAATTTTTTTCTTCAATATTAAAGTGCGACAAACCTTCCGAGCAAAAAGTTCTTCGCAAAAAAAAACACGTATGGAACGCTTCCGGAACGGACGCAGACGGAAGCATTTTTGACTGACGGATGCAGGCGGATTGAATTCTTATAATTATATTGTATGGAAATTTAAAAAAAATACCGTAAAGAATACGCACGGCGCCAATGCGCCATACATCGGAGCGTGCGGTAAAGTAGGTACTTAGGTGAGAGTGCCTACTTTACCGCACGCTCCGTAATTTTGAACTGTCGAACAATGTAGGTATACAGGCTTCGTAAATGCATTTTATGAGCAAATGTGTCGAAAAAATATTTATTATCTAAAAGTATAGGTACAGTTTATCTAAGAAAATAAAATACTTACAGTGAAAATAGAAGAAAAATAAACGATATATAATTATTTTAAACTAATAGATTTGTCACTCTAGCGAAAACTTTTTTTATATGGCAGCTGTATATAGGCGTCATGGACTTTGACGTCAAAGTTCATATCGGACTTCTCTTTCTAATTGTAATCTTTGAAGCTTTATAAACTTCATTGCTAATGATGGTATTTAAAAAATTATTTCATGATTGATTGCTAATAACATACTGGCATTCAGCTGAATCCGGAAAAGGCTGGGTGGATGATGATGTTTACTAGATAGAGCTAATAAGTATTTCATTTTGCAAATACAAAACTCGCATTTATATTCCCCATTGACCCTCTGCTCTTTATGGTTTAGCGAGAAAATCGATTTTCACGGCTGTCTTATTGATGCAAAAGGATGCAGATTTAGCGTCGAATAAAATTCGTTCTTATAGGCTTTTTGAATTATAAGCGCGGAGAATGATTGGCATTTATTTAGTTCTGGAATTGGAACGAATGAGGGCCTATTAAAAGGTCACTTCATAATGGTTTCCAACAGAGGATTAATCAACCTGCATAGGTAACCTTTTCCCTAGTTTTTTGGGATTGGCTTCGAGTTTAACCGGTTTTTTTTTTAGGGATGGGAATTCATCCAATGGCTCCTCCCGCTCTGGGTGGAGCGGGAGGGAGTGTCAGTCTTCTACTGACTAAAACCCATCCATGTTCCTTCATTGCCCTTTGTGTTCCGGAGCCACGGTATCTCTTTCGAATAGTCCCGCGACTCCGGCAGGTGTCGGCCCTTTCGGGCCCCTCTGTGGAGTTTAACCGGATGTACCTGAGTTCCGGTATTTTACATGGAGCGGCCGTCGCGTCCCCATATCTGGGTAACACGACACCTTGAAAAGACTGGTGTCATTTTTTGGCTTCTGACTACCCGTACCTAACGACTGTCCAAGATCTACGCCTTAGTTTTTAGGGTTCCTTACCCAAAGGTTAACCAACGGAACTTCCGCTACTAAGCCTCCGCTGTCCGTCCGTCCGTCTGACAGCGGGCTCTATCTCAAGAACCGCAATAGGTAGACAGTTGAAATTTTCACAGATTGTGTATTTCTATCGCCGCTTAACTATATGAATCTTTTACTCTGAACATTCTTAAAACCTATTAAATGCAACATGATTGATAAGATAATATAGCTCATATTGTGCTCTTGATAGGACTTTTAAATTAATTATTGTCTGAAATGTTTGTTGTAAATTAAGCTGCGTTATTACTACAGCATTTGTTTTCGTAGCGTGATCTATAACACTTTTTCATTGAGCTCTACATTTTTTTTTTCTTTTTAATTGTTCTTAATTTAACAATAGCTAAATTGGATTCCTTGCGCTCAAATAATAAGGACACCTGGTTACACATTAAGTTATGGTAAACGGCGAATTGTTATTCGACGGGTCGTGCTTAGGGTCGTGCACTGAGACGCATTAGTCTCAAATGAGGAACACAATAAAAATAAGGTTTTGTTACGGAACCCTTCGAATGCGAGTTTGACTCGCACTTGGCCGGTTTTTTGTATTTTCCAATGATTGTATCTGGAAGATGACTAGATAGCATGGCAGTATCTTCATCTTATACAATCGGCTTCAGAGTGTTTACAAAATGGCAAGTCTCATAAAGGCGAACGGCAGGCTTGTATGGGAGTTTCGTACAGCTAGTAAATTTTCGAGTTTTGGGATCGTGTTTATTTTAATAGGTAGTTAATACGATAGAAATTACCTATTTAAAATCTTCGATTTTTAGATGTTGGGACGTAAAAGCTATACCCAGTTTAATTTTTTGTGGCTTAATTAATTTTAAACGTACAAACTCTTACTCTCTCTCTTACTGACTAAAAACTATCCTTTGCGTTCTAGGGCCGGAGTCTATTATAATTATAACTAAAAGATTGTAAATTAGCTAATTCCGATTACAAATCAATAAGCTTTTCCGAATCTCCTATAACCAAGTTTACGACTAGACAAGCTTTTCTACAAATTAAGGAACGGTTTAGAATAGAATAGAATAGAATAGAATAAGTTTATTTGTTAGAATATTGTTCGAACAAAGTAGGCTAAGACTAAGAGAATAACGTACGGAAATGCACCGTGTGCCCATACAATTAGCGTCTAATAAGGAATCTAGCGCGGCCGGTTAGAGAAGACGTCATAATTTAATTAATGGAGACTCCGCATCATCGTAATGAGCAAACTTTACGTACGTGTTGTAAGAGCGTTACTTGAAAACATAGGTATAGTGCTATTTAAACTAAATTGCAGCTCTGAAAATGCGGCCATTGGCAAATTATAATAATAATAATAATATCCTTGGACATTTCACACAACGCCATATAGTCCCAAGCTAAGCAACCTAATGCTTGTGTTATGGTAACGAGATGGCTGATAAACTACTTATATACATTTTTTTTTTGTAAATACATACATATTATAGATAGAAAGAAATTCATGCGAAAGTGACGATGAGAAATAGGGTACTGCGAATGGCCATTCAGTTTGAATCCTACTATACCTCCAGCTCATGCCTCATCATTAACCCTACATAATCTCCCAATTAAAACCAAGATTTCTCGACAAAATTGCAATCATTGCTGTCATCACATTAAAATTAAGCTTTTTGATGCACGTATCGGATGACCCCTCGTCATTCTTAATTAAAATTAAACTTGTACAAGCTTTTACAGAAGTTTCCGATAATTGCCAGCACAGAGTATATAGTTTATCAAAACGATGATTATAATCAAGTTTGCTTATCCCCCATAAAATGATTATTAAATATGATATTTAATATGGAACTGGCGTCGGGACCACTTGCTTGATATGGTAAACTCACAACTTTCTACGTGGCACTACCAGTGTCGCTTGACCTGGAGAATGAAGCTGCTATACTGAATACCTACTACAGTAACTGAGGAAGTTAGTACTGCGGTTGGGGACCAGGTAATGTTGGTCGGTGTTAGTTTCACTTCGCTTCTGTAAGCCCGAGGCATGAGTTTTATTGCTCGTAGGTGTTTTGATGACGTTCATCCGCTTTGTTACGTCGTGGTGCTAACATCTTTATGGACGTATAAATCACTTGTGATACCAATATTCCGTTGTTAGAAATTGATTAAAAATGTTTCCGTGACAATAAAACTAACTGTAAAATTATTGTTGTAAAAAATTCTTGATGATGGATAGAGGGCGTCCGTGGACGTTACGGACAAAGATTTAGCAATATCAAAGAGTTTAATCTGAATGTTGCTTTCACGGTAATCATCGCGGTCTTATATAGAAAATATCTTCTGATACTTATCTACTTACAATTTTCCGCATCCAGTACCACGGGAGTTTCCAACTACGACGCAGTGGCTACAACTACTTGAAAGTTGGAGACTTTGTGAGATCAAAGTAAAAGCGCAACCAGTTAGTCTTTCCTAGCTAGGGCAACATCTGCTAAAATACGTGACAATGCTGTGTAACATCAATTTAGTTTTCTTGATTACCATAATGTTCAATACTTTCAGTAATTGACGCGCAAGGGTTAATCTACCTTGCTGGGATCGGACCTTGGATTGAATACATTCCTCGGAAAGCAAGTAAGCGATGGTCTCGGTTGTATTTTTTTATTTGAGACTAGCGACCCGCCCCTGCTTCGCACGGGTGCAATGCTGATACTAAATACACTACAGAAAAACTGTGATGTTATTATACAATGACATATAAACCTTACTCTTCAATCACTCTATCTACTTATTAAAATAAACCGCATCTTAACATAGGGATATTATAGGGACAGAGAAAGCGACTTTGTTTTATACTATGTAGTGATGGGTTTGCTCTTGACTAGTCTAGGTCAAAAATGACAAAGACAAAGTCTACGATGGAGCGAGCTTACCCAGAAGTAGCCTGATCACTGTAATTTTGAAATGATTAGGTTTGTAAGCCAACAAGGGGTAGTCAAAGGCCAATAAGGGGAATCGTGTTACCGGTGTTAACCAGTCACTGCGTTGTGGAGGTCACTAATGTCGTCCCAAAAATATTCGGGAAAAGGCTAGGATTGATTCGAGACTTTTAGTGATTCTCACTGGATGAGTAAAATCGAACTTAGATTTAGACTGCTGATTTTAAGACGACGCTAAAGTTTCAAAACCGACACTAAAGTCAAATATGATTTAGAACTTGTTTCAAAGAGAACCGAAGAAGGGCCTTGTGGTTAGTAGTTCGCGTTTGCTTAACCTTTGACACAGGCTAAAAAGAGCATTATGGTTATCATAGGTTAACTTGGTAAATTATAATTCAATTAAACACTCCGTTATTAATTACTTATAATATACACGCTCTACGCTGGTGGTCGCATTATGCGCATTGCACTAGTTGTATTGACCCCAGCGATGATCATTTTATTGTTGTTTTATTTCTGTGTTTGATCTCTCAATTATGACGAGAAACCCTATTTTTTTCTATTTATATCCTTGGACATTTTACACAACGCCATACAGTCCCAAGCTAAGCAACCTAATGCTTGTGTTATGGTAACGAGATGGCTGATAAACTACTTATATACATTTTTTTTTTTGTAAATACATACATATTATAGATAGAAAAACACCCAGAATCGGAACAAATACTTGTAGGTCGTACAAATATTTGTTCCGTCCGGGAATCGAACCCGCGACATGCTGCGCAGCAGTCAATCGCTCAACCACTGCGCCAACCGTGTCGTCAATATGACTGGGTTGTCGAGGTCTTCGGGACAAAAAAGGTCACTTGAGCAGACTCATATTAGAATCATAATCTTACCCCCACAACAATCTCTCAAATTTCATTTTCATCTTTATCGCTAACGCATTAGGTTCAAGGTTGTATGGCAAAATTTGACAGTGACGAGTAGTGTGATGTGCTTTTTGATTCTGTTAGAGTGGCCTATTTAGACCCCCAGATAGACTGCCTATAATCTGACCTCACCTCACTGGCCTCTTACCTTACTGGTGGGTAGGTACTATAGTACTCAGTAGCTTCCTGTTAGATTGAAATCCGACCTCAATATTGCTGGAGAAGGCTAGAGGTTATTTATTTATTTATATTGTACACCAAATTTAAAACACGTACAGAAAATCTTAAACTTTAAACACACAATTGGCTCTCTCTTCCAGGCAACCTGGAGGTTAGGTGATGATGACGGATGAACACTCCATTGCAAGCTTGGCTAAAGAGGCAAGTTTTTTTTTAAACATTGCCCCACACTAGGAATTTCTCTGTGTCGTGGTCGCGTTCACAAACATTATAAACTCACATACACAAACAGCAACACCCGGAGCAACTATTTGTAGGCCATACAAATATTTGTTCCGTGCGGGAATCGAACCAACCGCTGCAGCCAAACGCTCAACCACTGCGTCAACCGTGTCGTTACGTTTTCGGCGATATATTGTAACAAATCTTCCAGGTTTAAGAAAGGTCTTCATATTGTACATCATCGTCATCAAGTGCTTTCCGGGGCACCAGGGTATCACATCACTGACTTCCAAATTCCTGACTGGTATTGTGAATTTTCAAATGGAAAACCCAACAACACTGCCCGACACGACAATCGAACCCAGGACCTCAGTCTCAGCAGCTACGATTTATTTGAACACAAAAAACATGCGAATAGAGGAACAGTGAGTACTCCTGTGTTTGCGCACGCCGCACACACTTGTACACTAAAAGATCTTCTGCGTACTTGACTAATTTCTTTTAAGTTAGCCACAGTGTCTGAAATTCGGTCAGGAAGACTTTACCCTATCAAAAACGCAAGAAGAAGAGAAGCTTGATACAAAGCATTGAACAGATCACAAAGCTCTACCAAAGCCGCTAACTGCGTCAACCAAACATCTTGGCCAGTCCTCGTACTTAAAAAGGGATCAAATGCAATGTCAAGGCCAATTCTACCTACTAATTTTTAAGCAATGCTCGCATTCTCATTCAACATCTGTCAAAAGCCCCTGAGTTTCCTTATATTTTTGACGGATTGCGACTTAGATACGAATGCAAAAGTTGCATAAAAATAAGAAGAATTGGCTTTAGGCACTTGTCTCACCGCCCGGCGAGGAAGCGATCAGCTATCGACTATATTGCTGAGGAAAGGGACAAAAGATATAAATCTCGTGTGAGTAAAAGAGAAGCATACATTCATAGTCGATGGTTGGCTATTCACACTGCCGGCGAGCGGCTCTTACCTCTAGTTGATCGCAGCGACAAGAGCTATCAGATTGTACTCGCTCAGCTACTCGCTCGGCGATGCTCGCTTGGCGGTCAGAACTCACCAACCAGCGGTAATTTCTACTATAGTGCGGGCTGGAGCGAGTATTGAAGCCGAGCGTCAAAACTATCGAAAATTTACACTCGCAACTCGCTGCCCGCCAACTCGTTTCGTATTTCAAGCTTTACTCTCAGGTCGCTGATCGCCGGCGGTGAGACAATTGCCTTGTGATCTCAGCGAAAATCAATGTCAAAAACTTGTCAAAATGTAAGGCAATTAGTGGTGCTTCTGACAGATTGTGATGATGCGAAAGCGCACGCTTCTTAAAAATACGAGCGTTACCTTCTACTTGGGACACTTTTTACCACCCAAGCTCTTAATCTTGATAATACGAATAATACAAAACAGTTCTTGACAAGCCAGCGTTTGTAATATAGCCAGTAAGCCAGTAACAACTCGGTATGTAATACAACTCCGTTGGTGCAGGTCGTGCGAGGTGCTATTAGGTCAAGGCGTGCGGATAAACCAAGCTAAAGCTGTATGATTGTTTTAAATGAGTTTTGCCATAACGGATAACATAATTGATAACGTGTTTTGCCTTTACGACTGGCTAAAAATAG
Organism: Ceramica pisi; assembly: GCA_963859965.1. Lineage (NCBI taxonomy): Eukaryota > Metazoa > Arthropoda > Insecta > Lepidoptera > Noctuidae > Ceramica > Ceramica pisi. The sequence continues at coordinate 9,682,613 of OY982549.1, read as the reverse complement.
AAGACCCCTTCTCTTTATGAAAGATGGTACGAGAAATACTTACAGGTGATGGAGAAACTAAACGCGATCGGTGCAGGTGTCCTACAAACGGAATCCATGTATTATAAATGCTAAAGTAAATCAATCTGTCTGTTACCTCTAGAGGTCTTAACGGAATTGGATAAAACTTGCCACATGGTTAGTAGAACTTGTCCATTTTTCTTTCTAGGAGAATGTCTCCTTGGGCTAATTTCCGACTTTCGAGCACAAGCTGACATCTGTGTACCTATACTAATATTATACTCGTAAAGCTGGAGAGTTTATTTGTTTGGTTGCATACGCTAATCTCAGTCAAGAGCCACTAGTTGAAAAAAAATCTTTTAGTGTTCGATGACCCATTTATCGAGGATGGCTATACACCTTGCTCCTTATTGTACGTAGCGTGATGTTATATAGCCTATCAAAGGCTATTTAGAAGCGGAGCATTCGTGAAAAATGTGACGTAGACAAAGTTGCGCAGGTCAGATTTAATCAATTTATAAGAAGCATTTCAAGAGACAGACGACTAAACATAAATCTTACTAGATTGATGTGGTACAGACGGAGGACAAAGGACATCTAATCTAGGTCAGCTTCCTTGAATGAAGACAGCGGTAGTCCAATATTTTGTTGATAGTTGAAGCACGATCTGATATTTTTATTGCATTGGTTAATGTATGTAGGTCAGGAGATTAAGACGAAGAATGAATGGCAGTATAGTTGAGCTGTATGACAAAAGGATATCAATCAACTACGCCTCGCACCTCGCAGTTCACTGCTGGACATTAGAATCCCAAGTTGCGTCATAGCACCAGATCCTCCGCCTTCAGCATCGTTTCTACTCTTCTCAGCTGCCTTTACATTTAAGCAGGGTTTCCTTAATTCCCATCAAGTTGGCCGCGACGCACTTGTAGAGCGTAGAGTGACAGAAGGGGGGCCAGTTACTTGAGAGCTTCTTATTTAGATTCCCCTTTCAGGCAAGGGGGCGTCGTGATTTAGAAGAAACTTAGAGGGGCGTTAATTGTAAAAGTTTTGGAGACTTATCAAGATAGGTAAATGGTTGGCTAATTAGCTTGGGAATAGTCAATTTCTCTTACAAAAAACTCGCCCTCACTATAGGAAACCTACACTGTATGATGAAGATCTACTTTACATAACTTAGCACCAAACTTACTTTCTAGTTTCTACAAAGTTAGTCAAATATTGTCCCTAGTTGATGTCTTTTGAATATTCATAAGTTATTCAAGTCTAGTTTGACCGTATGTTTGTCTACTGTTAACATCGTTTCAAACATGTTTATTTTAACCATTTTACTGGTTTCGCAGAACCACGAGTAAGTAACACGTGTATGGTTTATTAAGTTAAGTATTGCCTTACGCTGTCCGCCCACGTCATACTTTTTTATTGGCATTTTTTTACTATTGATAGGCATAGGTAAGTTTGACCACTTTCTCACCTGATGGTAAGCGATGATGCGATAAAAAATGGAGCACGCTTGCCTAGAAGTAATCTATTCACTCTTCACTTAAATTTCCCAGCACTCCAGCAAGTGGGCCATATTCTGTGGATTTCATTAAGATATAGTGTAATTCGTTGAAGATACTTAAATTAATATTGTAGGTAAATAAATGGGTCCCAATCATCAAAAAGTTTAATCACGATTGTATAGAATACATTATTCCTATTGAATGAATTAGCTTAACATGCTCAATGTTATGACTTTACAGCCGTCATACATCTCTCTGTCATGATTCAAATAAGGTTCTAAAGAGGTCCTGATGAAAGAGGTCGACTCTACAGTACCTACCTACCTTGTTACCTTTCAAGGACTTTTTAATAAAAAAATGATGCAATTATCAATGATATCATACAGTGATGATGTTTCGATGCTAAAATAATTACAATAATCGTTCCTCGTTTACTCACGACTGTAGGGAAGCGAAAAGTAATAGGTATGTTTGACCGTGACGCTGGCCGCTAAGGTTGCTGTATCCGTTCTAATAATAGTTCTTGTGGAATATAAAAAGAAAAGTTTTAGAAACAATCCTTTTGTTATTTTGAAAAATACGTTTTGCTTTTTTTTTTTTTCGCTATTGGACTAAATAGAGCACGTATTTCGCTAGAAAGATCGTTTAGTGTTTGAATTAAATTACGTGCCACAGCGCTCCTGGCGCTGTTGGTACAAAATAAAATGATTTTCTGTAAAAAAAAGTATACGCAAAAAAAAACAAGATGGAAGACAGCATGGCAAATATCCTGATAGGAAGATTATTACACCTGTACTTGAACAATTAATGAATTAATGTTACAATTCAATTCCATGATTCTCTTCTTAGCAGTATTCATGAGCGCCAAAAGAAAACCAACCAACCACTTATTATACCAATTGATTCATAGACAAAACATGAAATTTAGTATGGCATTAATTTTCCTCGGTCGTTGAGGTTGAGGCGCCACTGGCTAAGAGGGAAGACCTACATTTACGAAAAGCACTCAACTCACTCTGAATTTAATTATCATTTCGAGAGCTTAGAGAACTTGAATCTTGAATTACCCGTAAATACTAAACAGACCATTGTTGTGTATCTAGTCTGTCACTCTAACAACTCATAAAACGTTGATTTCACTTTAGTAAAGGAGTTCCTAACCGAAAAAGCATTAACCTGGATCGATGGTTATTAGGCTTAAAAATCTATGGGTCAGACACTATCTTTTTGTTTTACGGTTACAAAAGGACATAATTCACATCGAATGTCAACCATATAATAGCCTAATGGCGTAAAATATATAAGCAGATTGTATTTTTTTTATCGCAGAGTAGGTACTACGGAAGTGGTTAGGAAGCTGTATTGATATCACGTTCTACAATTCCTTGTTGTGATATTTTTTTAAGTTTTTGTGTTAGTTTAGTTTCAAATAATTAGCAATGTACAGTCGCCAGCACATCAAAGCTATCCGACACTGTCAAATTTTCCCAATCAAAATTGAACCCAATTTGTTTGAAAATAAAGTTGATAATCAGTTAAAGAAATTTGACAGATTGTTGTAACTTATTGTGCTGGCGTCTGTACTAAACAATCCGGTATTAATATGAACTCAGTACAGACGCCAGCATAGCAGCTTACTACTTGGGTCGACACAACATGATTTATTCTTCTGTTCTCCTCTGTCATTTGTCAGTGTGTTTTATATTTTATTATCTCCCCGCAATCGTCAGTGCGATGTTCAGTTAACAGGTTTGTAATTGTAACATAATTCTTACTAGAGGTACTTAAAGTTGATTTATTTATTTATTTTATTTCAATTACTCTCTGCACTTACAGTAATTACCAACATATAGGTACAGAGAGTCTACATAACCAATCAAATAGATAATAATAACAAAAAAAAAAAATAGAATACTTTTAGTAAAAATAATCAAATGATCAACATGCGGCCTAAAAATAAACAAAAATAAATGAATGAAAATTAGCCAATAGGGCTCTTTCATATGAAAACCCCACATGCCCTAGTAGCCCCTTTTTGAATTTTTAAGAACCCTTTCAGTCACTGTAGCAAAAATAAAACAATTTTATTTCTTTCTTATTTGCAAAATGACTGACCAAACGTCATCTAAAACTTCTCTAAATTTCAAGTTGATAACATTAGTAGTTCTAGAGATATCCAACTGTGATAGTCGGACAAAGTCACACCATAAGGGTTCCTTTTTACCATTTTGGAACCATAATAAAAGACGGCAGGGGCTGCGGCACTAGTTCTGATTTTATTCACGCGAACGCGACAAAAGATCCTTGTAAGTTTATCATCCCAAACGCATAACACCATAACATTCAACCTTCTCCATTCTGTTAATGTGGCTTAACAGCTCAGTCTTACGACACTTAACTTCACTACCGTACCGCGTAGGAAGTAAGCGGGGACTTTTGACTCTAAAGATATTTACTAATCGTTTCCCCCTTATCGGTAGTGCGCACTTAAACGATACATTAGGCACTCGAGGATCTTTTTCAAGTTCCATTGTAGTCGGTACCGACGGATATTTGGGTTATTAGGACGTTAAGGCTGTCTGCAACCTGTTGAAATGGTTGTTGACTGCATTCTTACGCTTTTTTGGGCTCATATTTAGATAAATGTTCGAACCTTGGCTGACGGTGGCGGTTTAGATAAAGAATGTCAAAAGTTCATTAGAAAGACAGCATCAAAATGTCTAACATTACGCTGATGTACAACTTTTTAGCGAAGTAACAATTACTTTTTAGTGAAGGTACAATTTTTTATTGTTATAATAATGTACCTATGTACCTACTTGTTCCATTATGTGCTTCATACATTTTATTATTTCTGCTCTTAGCACCTGCTATTATCATTAGTACTGGTAAACAACTTACATGACCTTTTATGGACAATAAAACGAAAAGTATGGAAATAAAGCTAAGCCTTGAAACCTCTTGTGTTTGCTTCCTCCCGGATCAGAACCAAAATAAACAAAATATAACAATAGAGATGGTTGATTAACAAGAACTAACCTATTTAATTCTTATACAAAGTTCTCTTTTTGCCTAAAAGCAGGCAAAAAATTGGACAACCCACAGACTGTAATTATAGCACCAAACGGATACACACGTCTTATGTAAATGATAATAATGCAGCGCCTAGAAGGCCTTGTGGCGCCTAATAGGCAAAAAATACCGAAATAAAACCATTTTAGATCCAAACCATCTGGTTCGACGAATTCTCAAGAAAAGGAGATCTGGCCACTCCCTAACCTGTATAGTGTCATAGAACATAGAGCACATAATTCTATTTCATTTGTCATGTTAGGCAGATTACAAATCGTAGGATTACAGAGGCGCCGTCGTCGTCCGTTTGTTCGTCTAATCCGCCATTTTATAGTTTACGACCATAGTTTCACCAGATTCAATTTGTCTAGAATTAAGTACCTACAAATGATCAAGCATTCGTGTTACTGGTTAACTTTCGTAATTCTAATCTGTATATGGATGTTTATAGGATAGATAATTTGTAGTAAATGTGTTTGCTTTTAATAAGTTTAATGCCGCTTTTCTCAGTTTTGAATAAATTAAGGAAACTTGATTCGGAAAGAGGATTTTGTGGAATGCTATCGATTTTTGATTTATTGAAAACGTAATATGTATACTGTCTGTTTGGTGATGAAGACAAGGAATTATTGGAGAGGTATGTTCACCAAAAAATTACAGTCTTGCAGCAAAATGCTCATGGTCAACTTATGGCAGACATAGTTATACATGAGTTATTAGTAGATAAATTATTTACTTATTAAACATCCACAAACAAAGGATACTTGTCCGTTGTCGAGTAAAATATAACCGTTTACTTTAGCTCATTAGACTTTAGCATAACTTACTAAACATTCATTCAGTTGAAATAATTTCAAAGGAAATTTTCCATTTTGGAACCAAAACGCAATCGGAATATACCGATCCTACGTGAGAATGCATCCAAATACATTCATAATAGGGATTCGTCTGCCATGTGATTAGAATTTATGAGGCCCTTATTTATAATCTGTGCGTAAAGAGGATTTGGAAACAATCAAACATCAACTAAACGTGCGCGCAAATTTTTAGGGTCCCGTAAATTGTATGCCCAGTTTCAATGTAATTCTACCTCAAAGGTCTACACGAAATCTGAACCATAATAATTTTATGCACATCTTGAATATTTTCAATCTCTGTTAACCATTTGATACCGTTTTGAATTTTAAAGTGCGTAAGTATATTTTATCGCATTCAATGAACAAATCTCTTAAATTTCTGTTTTTCATTTAAAGACACACACAGTCCCATTATGCAGGAAGCCACTTTTGTTCATATTGATCCTACTCAATTTCTTGCCAACTTGGGGTTCCTAAGGGCTACATTGTGGGCCCAGTCAAGGCCTGACACATATCTACTATTTATATTGTACAGAAGAATGTCATACCTATTCAGCTAACAACAGTTTGTGAAGTTTATCGTTTACCAACTCTACCTACTTTAAGTCATTGCACTATGGACACTTATTTCTCTAAGCTGACATTTACAACTTGCGCTTTAAAGCAAACGCCTCTACGTTCTTTGTTATATTTACAACACTGTGTAAATCCAAGTTTATATTTCAATCTTATTTATTCGCCATAAATTATTCAATAAGTTTAGTAGGGCCCTACAATAAAATTTGAATTGTCATCTTTGTATCACGGAACCTTTGCGCAGCAGGCGGTTCGAGCTGAACTTTATGGATAATTTTAATCTATAGCAGCTGCGTAGTTATTCTGCCAACGCTAAAATAAAGAACGTTTTCAGAATACTAAATGTAATGTTCAGAATATCTAAGTAATGAAGAAGTGAATCGCGTAAATCTGTTACACATACAACATAAGACACTTAAATAATACAATCAAATTCAAATCTTATGTTTTGAAACTTAAAGATCAAAATTGCTTCTGGTTTTTCATGTACCCATGCAAGTACATTCACGAAGAGAATCCATTCATGACCCATTGTTTTAATCCGTTGGCAATAAATATGTAAGCTGAATAAATATATCCCTCATGCAAGTACAAACGATATATTATTATTATACATGATAGAGTATAAATAGCTTTTCCGTATTCAGTATAAGTACCTAATACTGGAGGTTTTTTAAGGTTCCGCAGCCAAATGTCAAAAAGCGGAACCCTTAGAGATTCGTTCTGTCTGTCTGTCCGTCCGTATGTCACAGCCACTTTTCTCCGAAACTATAAGAACTATGCTGTAGAAACTTGGTAAGTAGGTAGATGTGTTCTGTGAACTGCATTAAGATTTTCACACAAAAATAGAAAAAAAAACAATAAATTTTATACATAGAACTGAAACTCAACATTTTTTTTTTTCATCAAACCCATACGTTTGGGGTATCTATGGATAAGTCTTCAAACATATATTGAGGTTACTAAAATATTTTTTTCTAAACTGAATAGTCTAAAAGAGACACTTCCAAAGTGGTAAAATATGTCCCCCCCCCCCCCCCGCGTAGGTAAGATAAAACTAAAAAAACATATGATTACCATGACGTAAACTTCCACTGAAAATTACCTTTTAAACTGCAACTTTTGCTTATAATTATATAACTACAGGTTTATACGGAACCCGCGGCGCGCGAGTCCGACTCTCACTTGGCCGGTTTTTTTTGTATTAAGTTGCAAGCCTAGTATTTCTTATTATTTTTGGCACTGTACTGAGAATTTAATTACATATATATGCTAGGCAAGTCACACTTCAGGCACATTAGACGGCTAGGTTTTTTGCTGAGAACAGCTGGTCTATTCTGTCAACGTCTCGCCTTAACTTAGGTGGAGGAAGCATGAAGTGAACTGTCATTCCATCTTGTTTGTATGGACTGACAGCTCACTTGTCATGTTAACTTCACTGCTACCGACTTTGAATCGTTTTATTTATTTGGATTTCCAACAAAGGAATCTATACTATCTAATCTATACTAATATTATAAAGCAGAATAGTTTGTTTGTTTGGTTGAACGCGCAAATCCCAGGAACGACTGGTCCGATTTGAAGAATTATTTCAGTATTAGATAGCCCATGTATAGAGGAAGGATATAGGCTACATATCATCACGCTATGACAAATAGGAGCGGAGCAGTAAAAGAAAATGTAACGCAGACGAAGTTGCGCGGGTCAGGTAGTCACAGATAAAACAGAAAATACAATGATACAAACCTGCTTCTTCAGTTAAAGAAGATGGGTGATGGGTTGAAGTATGGGTGTAGATACAATTAAATGAATGCAGAATAAACTACATATTTTTCTACTAGCTCAGATCGGACCAGTAGTTCCTGAGATTAGCGCGTTCAACCAACCAAACAAACAAACAATCAAACAAATAAACAAACTCTTCTGCTTTATCTATCCTAATATTATAAATAGGTAACATTTGTTTGTAAGTTTGTTAGTTTGTAAGTTTGTATGTTTGTAAGTTTGTATGTAGGGGGTAATCTCAGGAACTACTGGTCCGATTTGAAAAATTCTTTCAGTGTTAGATAGCCCATGTATCGAGGAAGGCTATCATCACGCTAAGACAAATAGGAGCGGAGCATTAATGGAAAATGTGACGCAAACGAAGTTGCGCGGGTCAGCTAGTAATATTATATAGTATAGATTGTACAAGCGAATTTATGAAAACTAAAATACTTCATGAACGAAGGCCTGCTTTTATTGGCTAACCGTATCTATAAAATAACAAACTTGCATCCTGTAAACACCGGCGTCATACATAAATAAACTACGTTTTTTCCCAAGGGGCGGAGTCCACAAGTGCTCCTATCTACAATAATGAAGAGTTTGCTTGTTTGGTTGGTAGAACGCGCTAATCAGGAAGTGCTGGTTAGAATTGAACATTATTTTAGTGTTAGAAAGTCCAGTTATCGAGGACGGTAACATAACGCACCGACCAAAAGGAGCGGAGCATTCATGAAAAATGTGACGAAGACAAAGTTGCGCGGGTCAGCTTGTCCAAAATATACATGAAAGCCAAATACTTCAAGTTTTACCAAATCTATCTATACGTATAAAATAAATTGAATTGCAGCTGTACGTCTCTTATGAAAGATCACTGAAAAACGGCTCGACTGATTTGGTTAATTTGAAATCGTTAGGCAAGTTTGTTTGAAAAAAGAAACACTTGGAAAATCCAAATAAATTGCACCCGTTTTGTACGGGTGCAATTTATTTTTCCGTTCAAATGCACTCGCTAAAAACTTATAGATTCCTCTCAGCCATCGGAATTCATAAATTTAGCTTCAATCCTGTCAATCCCAGCATTGCTCAAGACAGGTCAAAGACGAATGTGTTCCAACATGTTTAAATCCGTGACATATTGCTTCACTGGCGTGGGAAAAGCTGCTCTTTCCCAATGGGTTCACAGAATGTGCACTGCAGTGGGGTCGCATAATGACGATTCTGGGAACAATCACTGCCTATCACGATGGAGAGAGGCGTGTGCGCAACATACAGTCACCTGTGAGGTATCTACGATTGCTGTTGTTATTCTGAAATTAAAAAGGAAGCAGTCTTGGCTGAAATAATGATGACTTGTGACATTTTGAGGCGTCGGTATCTTTAGAATTGAGAAAATCTTAAGCAGAGGTACACGTAAATCAGTCATGTGCTCTTTAATTTTGTAGGTATGATATATTTTATTGTAAATGGGGCCCTTTTTATTAATATTATTGTTATACTATACTTGGGAGTGGAGATGACTGTCCTGCAAGCTTCAGAAGTATTATATAACATAAAAAAATGCCTTTATTTCCCAATGGACTACGCAGATCCCACATTGGAATCACAGTTCACCAGTTACTATGTAATAGAGAGTAAGTCTATAGCCATGAGCGTAGCCAGCCATGGGATCAGGGTGGGGCTGCAGTCTAAAATAATATGTAACTAGCAAACTTTACCCTCCCGACTTAACCCAGCTAATCTACCCGAACACTTTTTGTTTTGATTGCAAGTTTTTGTGTCGACTGACAACGTTCTGTTGAGTGTGAAGTTAACGCTCACATAAAATAAGAGCGGATTTCATCAATTAAATTGATCGTGATTAAGCTGCGTTCAAGAGTGTCCATTGAAAATAATGACACTGTAAACCATGGTCCATATGCTGATCTTGTTCAGTTTCAGATTGATGAAATCCGCCCTTACTTTTTAAGGTTTGGTTGAGTACCTACCTTACAGGTCAGAGCCAGGGTGGGTCAAGCACCCCACCCTGCCCCACCGTGGCTACGCCCATGCCTATAGCCATCTATTACCGGATTCAAATCCAGAAGCATTGACATACACATAATTAACTGACATGGAAACTCAGGTCAGCACATTGCGATTCTTACAATGCGCCAAACTAGGACAATTAGTCTAATTCAATAATTTACCGAAAGCTCTAGTCTTGGCTCTCTCCTTTCCGTCGTTGATATTTATTCAAGTAGTTTGTCTTTAGTTCCTTAATTTTGATATATGGTAGGCCCCAGATAAACTTACATTAAAGTGCATTGATATTTCTCTAATATCTTTTATTAGATACCCGAATAATAAATCATGAACCGTTTTTCATTACTAGAGAACGTTTAGGATCACGATAGAAGACAGTAGTTTCCGCTTTATGTCTTTATTTCTGTTTTTGATATTAAGAAAGTCAATAAATCTATGTGGATCAATGACCGTTATTGCACATTTATCTGGCGCCTAACAAAGTGTAATTTACCGAAAGTTTCAAGTCTTGGCTCTCTCCATCGTTAACATTTTTATATAGTCAGTCTTCGATTCAATCTCTTGGCTTCGAAGAAAATCTAAGTTTCTTTAAAGTACCTACGTAAACGTTCTGTGATGGTTTCCAGATTACAGAAACCTGTTGTCTGAGGTCCACACAGCAGACCGAAAATTGTCGAGCAACAATTATATATTTCTGCGTAAGCTTCCAAGGACACAGAATTAAAATCGAAAGCTACAATTACAACTTGATCATACAATTCCTCTGTGTCTACCTACCAACTCAACTTGACTTATTGTGAAAGGTTATCAGTAGGAAGTTCCCGTTCTGAATTAATTAGTATGATTCATTGTTTGTCTCGAAAAGCACTAATTAAGTATTCAGAGCTTAATTAAATTGCATTTCATTCAAGGTTCGTAAACTACTATTTATAGCATTTATAAATACTCGCAGAACTACCGGTAAAGACCAACGTCGTAGTTTATTTCAGATAGTTATTCCTTTTTAATTTAGGTATAAAGAAACTATCTGTCCGCTCCCGGGACGGCCGGTACTCATTTCGTATATAAGTCATAATTTATTCTCGTCTTTGCCAAACAAATGAAGATTATTTTTTGTCTTTTATTTCTTACCTCATTTAGCTCGGCGATACTCAGATAGCTTTCTTTTAATGAAAGAATTTCCACAATAATTACTTACTTGCAGAGTTTACGTTTAGCAATTAAAAAAAACAATCACATTCAATTTTACCTCTATATAATAGATTAGTTTAGATTGCAGCCTCTTTTCATCAAAAACTAAAGCAGAATCTGGCCATGACGAATTTTAAGATGCTATTAGTTATTTTTTTTTTCTTAAACTAGCTAAACGGCTTCTATGTAAAGTTTTCCATTTAATTTGGACAGTATTAAAACTGTTTATGTATAAAAGAACTTTTTCGAAGATCTGGCCATCTCACCTATCTATCTTTATAAATAAAAATGAGTCGCCGAAATGTATGTACGCGCATAACTTTTGCAACGACTGATGAAATTGGAGTTGTATTTTGTATTGCAGGAGAAGGTTTTTATTAAAGAAAAAAATAAAAAAGACGGGTGCGAAGACCACTGCGTCGACAGCTAGTTTCGAATATAAGTAGTTACAATTTGAAGCTTCCATGTTTTTTTCGGTTTATTCATCATTATTCTCATTCGCATTAGCCTCATTTTTCTCAACTTTTGAAAAAATCCTCATGAAGTTTTACGGAAAAATTGGCCAGAATGCGCAACAAAATATGTTTTTTTACTTACCTTACTAATTCAATCATAGTGGATACGTCATTGAAGACAAAGGCAGCGGTTGAAGCTTTCTTATGAAAAAGTCAATTTCCAGTTTAATTTGCTATGACAAGGATAAAGACAATTTAAGGCCAGCTCTTTGCGGACAAGCGTCATGCTTCTACTGTGGATTTCTATTAGCAGTAAACCAATAACACTTCAAAGACACAGGCATCGCGATCTAGACCTTGACAACCATAGACACGAGCACTAACGATAAAATAAACAACAGAACTAATTTCCTTAATCCATAAATAAGGTGAAAATAAATGGTTTTATTAATACAACCCGAACGGTGCCAGTAATAAGCGTAAAATCTAAAGGAAATTAAATGGAAACTTGTGTGTTTATGTACGGTGTAAACTAGGACGAGTTTCTAGCAATCCTACGTGTGTGGAGATTATTGGCACTTCGACTTGTCAATATGGGAACACGACCGATAGATTGATTTGTGATTGCAATTTGGATCTAGTTTCTGTTACTTTCTAATCTTAGACTTGCTGGCTGCTGGGTATGAATGGCATTTAATTTTAATTAATTACATAATCACACACATACTACAATTTGCAAAGGCAAGCTTTCCGATCGGTATGGTTAGATAGAAAGTACACATAAATAGCAGAAGAAAACACAAAAAAAGAAATTTATTCAGACGATTCGACATGCCACATGAATTGCTATGGATTAATAATATGACACTTAATTTCAAATCCTTGGAAAAGGTTGCCTAAGTTCAAAATTGGTCTTCAAGAACATTTCTTCTTCGTGATTTCTTTTGACACCAAACTGTAGAATATTAACATGTTTATTTAACCTGAATAATCAGCAAAAAGAATAATAACTTCATACTTTAAAACTTACCAGCGTAAAGGTAGTTTAGATGAGATTGCCAATTCTACTCATTTTTAAGTATAACGCCCTTTGATATAAATCAAGAATCCAAAAAGCTGTTTCCTCGCAAAAAAAAACTGAAGCAACACAAAAATTTTGCTTACATAACGCAGATAGGTAAGTATATAAAAAACTTTCAACCGAGAGAAATGCCGTCTCCCCTGGTGCACAAGTGGATACAATTGCTGTAAGTGCGGTTTCTCGGTCCGTAATGGGCCTCATCCGACGCGCGACGCAAGCGCACCTATCATTCATACGTGACCACGCTCCCAATGACTTACGTTTAGTGTTCGACCGAAGCTTCGGCTTCGGGGCTTCGGGTACCTTCGGCTAAAAATACCTCCTTCGGTTTCAGCGCCCTCGGTCAACGCGGGCTTTCTTCAAGGTTTCTAGCAAGAAAATTGAACGAATTTGACATAGTAACAGGCTGTTTTTTTTAAACTTGACAAGATTAGTATTAATCATCTCTTGAAGTAGCTTAAGTACAGTCAACTTTACTAGTCACATCAACAAAAGAAATTATTCTTATTAAGCTAACCATGCGAGCTTTAGAAATTCCACCCATCTAAATGACATAAAGAGCAAACTACAAACTCTATAAAATGTAATTAATTTCAACATCAACTATTGCATTCTATTTTTTTAGAATTCTTGGACGTTTGGCTTCGACCAAAAGTTGGCCGTCAGTCGGACACTACTGACGTTGCACATCATTACCTCTACAAGGAGACAACTCGCTCGTTTAGATCAGGAAGTGTCCATTTTTTGTGCACACTTATGGGCATTTTAGTTTTATAAACTGAGAGAAAATACTTACCACTCGATCTGTTCATTATCCTTGGCGTTTGATTTGTGGTGTACACTTTTTGCTATAAACGATTAAACTTTAATTTGGTAAAGAACTTTGAGTTAAATATAGCAATTTTTTATTTGACGACGATTGTCGTATTGTAGAAAGCAAACAACTGCTTTAATTCAAGAAACATTGTCACCACAGAGACGAAGCTTTTAAAGCTCACAAAACTAAACAAGAAAGCATCAAAACTTTTTGGAATCATAAATCCTATAACCACCAATCACTCACAAAGCCACAACATCTCTAAATGACCTAACAGGTTCACTGTACAGCAAAAAAAGGCCACAACCGGTACCTTTAAAACATTTGTTCGCATGAATGGAAGCTAGTGCCGCTAAGTTGACCGCGGGCTCCGGCAGCGGCACAGGAGACGCCGGAACGCGGCACTATATCGAAGCATTCCGCCGGGACCAGACCAGTCTCCTTCTAAGGAAGACGACCTGGACACACTAACTGTACAACGGCCCAGCAAAAACACTCCTCTAATTGCTGACAACTTTGAAACGAGAACCATTCGACGTTTGACGATTTATGCCGCAACAACGATCGAAGTTTTTACGGTGGTGGAATTTGTGTCTTCTCTAGAAAGGTTATTATGCCTGTAAGTCTGTCTGTTGCTACTAATGACAGTCAATTACTTAGTTTCTATTCGAAAATAAGCAACTGGAGTTCGTTAGTCAATCACTTTCAAAACGTGTTTCAAACTCCACTTCCGTTTATAAACTAATAAAAAGATCCATTGTAAACAGAATGTAATGGCAACTATTAATTATCAGTAAAAACTTTGCTGCAGTCTATAATTACGCTTTCAATTGATTCACATACACGTACGTTTATTAATTTACTGGAGAAAAAGCCCGTTAATATCTATGGTTTAAAGATAAAGAAAGCAGTATAGCCAGAACATCTTGGCACTCTATAACGCGCTTTTTGTTTATCGCAATTGTCAAAAATGTTTCAAATTCAGAACGCTGCCATTTTTGTTGAAAAATCGTCGTGTGCCAAGTTCCACTGGTCCCTCTGTATTTAATTTGGTTTAACGAGGCAGGAAGTACCACATCAAAGTTTAATCAGCCGAAACAACGGTCGATAATGCAAATTATCTGCTTTGATGTGGAAAGGATGTTATCGTTGATTATGATCGGCGACAAACTGGCTTATGAATCGATATTCCCACGATAAAGACATGAAATCAGATCATCTACGGCTACATTAATTAATATCGCTTTCCATTTTTTATATTCTTTTTTTGCGAACTTTATAACGCGTGGTTTTCGAATAAAGCACCTGTGGTTAGACTGAACACGTTAATTTGCAACTTTCAACTTCATTCGATTAGATCTGCATTCACATTTCGCATTGATTGCATGCTTTCAAATCCTGTTTTACTTGAAACATTTCTATCCTTGGTCAAAAAAGTTTGATCTAGCGATCAATTTTAACTAAATCTGACTCCATAAACATTGTAGAACGTTTATTTCAAAGATGCTTTTCCCGCGTTTTCGCTCTTGTAGTTCCTTGGCCTATCCCACAGGAACGGGATTTTTCAGTACAAAAGTAGCTTAAGGAAATTAGAATGAATATTCAATCAGTGAAAATAACACTTCTTTTATAGGCAGTCGTGTAATAATTTTTGCTATCGGCAGGACTCCCAGAAATAACTTTTACTTATTAATACATTATTAGTTTAGCATTTTAGAATTGCTATTTTAGACTGCATTTTACGATGGGAATTGCCTCGCTAAAACGTAATCTCTTATAAAATTTGCACTATATATAGAAGTGCAATCACAATCGTACCTACCTTTCCTAGTTCTAACTTCTATTACCTGTCTCCAACCAATGACCGCAAAACTATGATAGCCTGGCTACCGCTTACCTGCACCAGGGCATGTGGTTATACAACACTTTTTACTATTAAGCCTCGGTTTAGCAATTTTGTACGTGCTGAGCAGACTAATCGCTCAGTGCAGACGTCCGCCTTTTTAATGAATCAAGGGACTAATGAACCATTGAAGAAATTCAACACAATCGTTTTTTGTTTTTGTTTGTAATCGGAACCGGCTGAAAACTGCCGCCTTGTTTTTTGAGAGCGGGAATTTAGAAGGCTCTTATTTTTAGGCGTTTGAAAAAGCAACATCCTGTGATTGTTGTGGCAGGGTGATGAACTTAGTTTTTGTTTTATTTATGCTGTTTAACGATTTTCTATCTGAAGGAGTTGGACGACACATGCATTATTTTTATTAGAGATGGAAATGATTGACCTGCACCTATTGTAAGTTTAAACTTTTTGCCGGCGAAGATGTCGTAAACCACGAATTTGGCGTAAATTGTGAATTTGAGAATTTTACTGTCACTGCTTGTCAGGCTTTTTTTAATGAAAAAGTTCTCAATATATTTATTGCGCCATTTTTACAATTATTTTCTTAAAAATTGCTTTAAGTTAAGCAAATTTGTCAGTTAATTTACATCGATAATAGTGTCTGTAACAAAGAAATATAAAAAACAGATCTATGGTCTGTAACTATTAACGAAGTACTATGTAAATTAAGAATTGCAGTGGTCCCCAAACTAGGCGCGTGTATCTTTGGGCTGCCGGAGGTGACATAGGTACAAAGGCCTTTTTGTAAGTTTTTATCAAGCTAAAAAAAAAACGAAAGTTTAAAAAAATTAAGAGTGGGATACAATCAAAGTCAAGTCAAGAATATGAAATGATGGAACGAAAATTTCAAACGAAAAACTAAATTATAAAAGTAGTGTTAAGTACAAAAGCTCTCAACAACTTTATCAACTCAAAAACAGAGTGTCAATATTTTTTATCTTATATAATATCTGGGGGTAGGTATACTATACTCCTACCTATTAACTACTAACCGTTCAAAACCCAAATAGCTATGTAAATAAAGAAAGATTTACCTAAAGATTAATTCAAAATTAAAGCAGCTAAAGACGGATGCTCTTTTTATAATGATCTTCATAAGGACTCGTTTGATGACAATAATGATAGTTTATGAGCAATCAAGAGGACATTCCTCATAAAATCAGATTAGGTATACTTATAAAAAATCTTAAATCTCAATTCTCAAGTCATTTTATTGTATACAGTTGGTAGAATCTTTGTAATTTAAGAATTAAAAATGTTGGACCTCATGGCTATATAAAAAAAGTCGCACGCGTCGTTTTCCAAGGTTAAGCAACGCTGGCCGTGGTCGGTTCGTGGATGGGTGAACACAAACCATTAATTACATATTACGTCCAACGTCTCGGACCATCGTCCCGATGTCTATCTAATATCTGTTATATTTGTATATCTTTGAGCGTCGGGGTAGTCAGAAGCCAGAAAGGCTCAAGTCTTATTTAGGAGTTTCTTGTAATTGTAACCTAGTTACTGGTTTCTAGAGGTACCGCAAGCAGTCGCTCCATGTAGAATATTGGTATTTATTTAGCTGCACCCGGCCAGAGTCAAATTGTGAGCTTACTCCAACATACTTAGTTTGGGAGGCCTTGTAAATTCAAAAGTTTTAAATTAACAAGATTCACACATACAAACATGGTCAATAATTTGTATTGAATTAAAACAATAAATTTCCACTTGCTGTGATTTTTTAACCGACTTCCCAAAAAGGAGGAGGTTCTCAATTCGGTTGTATTTTTTTAATGTTTGTTAACTCATTTATACTCCGTTATAATAATTATTATAAGAACCGATTTGAAAAAATCTTGTTTTATCTGAAAGGATATACCTACTTGTCAATTGGTCCCATATAAATTTTATCAAAATCGGTTAACAAGTTTGGATTTTAAATCGAAATAGCTGGAATTCGTTTACTTGGATGACGGTTTTTTGTCATCTAAGTAATCGTAATTGTGTATTTTGCTTTCCTGCGATTTTGCAGTGGTGTTGAATAGGGGTACCTACCACTAAAAAGTGGAAAATAAAAAACTTAAACTACAAAGAAACTAACAAAAACACCGACTTCCGATATTAAAGTTATTTTTGTTACTTTAGTTAGTTACTTTGTAGTGTTTATTATTTGGAAGTCGGTTGTATTTTTTTATGCCGCTATATATTATAATATATATGTACTTGGAAATCTTGGAATGTGTACGGTACCTACTTTAAAGTCACTAATTTATCGGTGTAAAACTTGAACTTATCAATAAAGCCTTTGACTCAAACTAATAACTTTTAATTGCTAACAAATAAATAAACAAAACATAAAAAGGTTCCGTGTATCTACCCGCAACATCAATCGTTCATCTGTCTGTCACTTGTCCGTCAAAACTAAGGGTCTTCTGATAAAAAGAGGTATCTTTGACCTTGTGTTAAACGTCGGATAATAAACGGTTCCGTGTCGAGAGTCTTGTAATACATCATTTTCACGTATTCGTTCAAATGAGCGTAAGTAGGACGTCGCTGCGTATACGCACTAAATGAATGTTGGCATCTCTGTCATACGTACGAATTATGAGAGAGATGATCAGAGAGTGTTACAGCGGTCAATTGTGAGCTATTGAACCGTTGTTGGTTCCGTACTAGTATTTTGATTAGCGCGCTTGACCCACTTGCGGTTTTCAAAGGGTCAGGCTAGGGTTACTGGTAGGTCAATAGACTTGCTCATCTACATATTTTACCATAAATATAAATACAAAAATTTGCACAAGACTACCTGCTGCTTAAGCGCAAGAGATAAGAATAAGAATAAATTTACTCAAAAGAAAATAATGCTTACAAATTGAATTATACTTAGAATGTTGTTGCCATTCAACGTGGCAGTGCTGCCAGTGTTCTGGGCACTTTTACCATTGACAGCGATGTGGATTATTTTTTTGATGCCCAATAATTCATTTTATTTTTATACGCGTTTGTATATAATGTAGATACTGTAAACATTGTAATTTAATAAACCCTAGAATGTTTAGTTTCTTTACAAAAGCAAAAGAATTTTCAAAAACTTTCTGAACTAGGCTAAGCCTGTCCCGCGTAAAGCTTTAAAGATTCCAATGCAATAACAATGTATTAATTAGGATATGCAGAATTTCGAGAGTTAAATTACTAATTTACTAGATTACATAAAACAGAAATTACAATTTAATTTTTCAATTGCAAGCATACAAGGAATATAGCCCGGGTAGCGCAAGAAATGACTTAAAAAATAATGTAGGATTAAATATTTTAATGAAAAACAATATGGACATTAGGTATTTAAAATGCTGAATAATTTCGATATACACACACATAGTTTAGATAGAGTTTAGATTTAAAGAATCTAAACTATTTAATAAAAAGCTCAGGTTCTATCTATAATATGTATCTATTTATTTACAAAAAAAAAAAATGTATCTAAGTAGTTTATCAGCCATATCGTTACCATAACACAAGCATTAGCTTGTGGCGTTGTGTGAAATGTCCAAGGATATTATAATTTATAATTTAGATCATAACTGTACATTATATAACACACTATGTAAATATATTGCAAATAACTTTACATTAATTGAATATTTGCATATGGTAATAATGCGTGTGAAATATTTAATGTGTGGAGGCAAAAATCGTGTTATTTTTGGATGCACGAACACCTGTGTCAAATACCTTGAATTCCTAGGTTCTGTTCTAGACCGTTTCGAACGGGAAAGTGGACTAGGCAGATTGATTTATAGTTTTTGTAAAATTGATTTTTGCATAGGAATGTGCACCAGAACAGTTTTCTTTCACCGCTAAAATATCTGGGCCTCTTAACCGAATTTTAGTTTTTGCGGCCAATCGATTAGCGCAGAAGATATGTATGTTTCGGGAACGTTGGTTGGTTACTTAGCTATGTCGGCGTTACGGGAATCGTCAAATCAAAATGAGTACTTGTTTCACGGAGATGGAGTCAGTTTAATAGAAATAAATTACAGAGAGCAAGAATGCCGTCCGATCGCTCCTGTAGATGGGAAGAGACTGAATAAACTCACATTTGAGCAATTGTCGAAAACTTGGGATACGATCGGGGCGGCATGTTACAAACTAAAACTGTACAACGGTTTTTACAGCTAGGGTATACAATAAATATAAAACAGTTAAAACATATAAAAAAGAACCGTCGGCATCACAACAAAAATCTAACAGTTCTTACGCTAAATTCTTAAAGCTAAAACAATAAACAAATTGGGCAATACAGAAATTGGGCAAGGAACCCTCACATTAAAATAAACTATTGTTATCCTTGCAGAAAACAACCCGCAATAAAACATCTGCGGGGTTGCCGTGAGAAACCTTAAACTAGCGGTTCTTTACAGTTAACTTAAAATACTATTTACATACATACTAAGTTCACGTAATATAATATTCATATTAATAAATAATTAATGAAGACGCTACAGTACTCCCCTGCCAGTGATCGAGATCACGATTAACTGGCCTGGTAGTAATCAGGAAACCGTACGCGTCTACCAGACCTTCGCGGCTCCTGCGGTTCAGGAACCTGAGGTACAGATGGTGAACATTGGGGAACTGATTCAGATGCGGTTTGAGGACGTGAAGTAATTTCGGGAGCGAGATCTATGACGATATTAGTATCGCTGTCCGGATGACAATTAGAATCCCTTAAGAAATAAGCTGGTTTTAGTCTATCGATTGATACCGTAACCTCGCGGCCACGTATATCTAATACGAATGTTTTATCCTTCCTAGAAATTACTCTGTAAGGGCCGTCATAAGGTTGCTGTAATGGAACTTTAACAGTATCGTTCCGCACTAACACGTGAGTAGAGGTATTAAGGTCCTTGAAAATAAAAGTGCTTTTCTGTCCGTGTTGAGTACTAGCGACAGGCTTGAGCTTATTAAAATGCGAACGAAGCTCTTTAGCAAATTCAGCCTGCGTAGATTCGTCAGTCGGTTTGTCACCTAAAAATTCTCCGGGGAGGCGTAAGCTCTGTCCGTATACTAACTCTGCGGATGTGCTTTTCAAGTCCTCCTTCCAAGACGATCTAATTCCTAACAAAACGGTCGGGAGAATTCGCGTCCAACTACTGGTTGCTGCACTGTGACACTTTAGTGCACTCTTTAACTGACGGTGGAAACGCTCGACCATGCCGTTTGCTGCAGGGTGATAAGCCGTCGTTCGAAAATGAGTCGTACCGATCAGGGCATTGAGATCTCTGAATAGGTGTGACTCAAATTGTTTTCCTCTATCTGTTGTGACTCTAAGTGGTATGCCAAAACGAGCAATCCAATTGGAATAAAATGCACGGGCTACTGTGTCGGCTTCTTGATTGACAATGGGAATCGCTTCCGGCCATCTGGTAAATCGGTCTACACAAGTAAGACAATAACGGTATCCCTCAGAATAGGGCATTACTACGATGTCAATATGAACATGATCGAATCGAGATGACGGAAGTGTAAATGTTCCCGGTGTTGTAACGACATGACGAGACACTTTTGACCGTTGACAATCAACACATGCTCTGGCCCATAACTTACAATCAGAATTTATCGAGGGCCAAACAAATCGATTAGTAATAAGCTTAGTCGTAGCCCTACTACCTGGATGGGAGGTATTATGAAGCATTCTGAAAACGGACTTTCTGAATGGTTCCGTTATAAATGGTCTTGCTGTTAGGGTAGAGAAGTCACAAAAAATTGGATTGTCTGACTCTGGCAAATGAACAAGACGTAATTTAAGGGACGAGTTTCCCTTGGCAATTAAGCTTCTAAGTTCCGCGTCATTTCGTTGCGAGGTTGCAAGAGCTTTCCAGTCTATCTCAGTACATACTGACTCTATGCGAGATAGTAGGTCGGCCGTAATATTGTCCTCTCCTTTGACGTGACGTATGTCTGTAGTGAATTGTCCAATAAAGTCTAGATATCGAAATTGCCTAGGGGAACATTGCTGATTTTTCTTCCTAAAAGCGTAAGTTATTGGTTTGTGGTCTGTAAAAATTGTAAAATTTCGCGCCTCAATATAATGTCTAAAATGTTTGACCGCAGCGTATATTGAGAGTAATTCGCGATCATAGGCTGAATATTTCTGTTCAGCAGACGTAAGTTTCTTAGAAAAGAAAGCGATTGGTTGCCATTCATTACCGATTTTCTGCTGTAAAGCCGCGCCTATGGATATATTGGAAGCGTCACTAAAAATAGCAAGTTCGGCATCGGGTTTTGGATGCACTAACAACGTTGCTTCAGCTAAGCTGTCTTTGCACGTGTTAAAGTCACGCTTAGTTTGGTCGTTCCAAGTGATAGGTGTTTTTCCTTTTTTGTTGCCGCACAGCAATTCATGTAAACTAGCTTGGCTACTCGCTGCATTAGGTATGCACCTTCTGTAAAAGTTCAACATACCTAGGAATTGGCGTAGCTGCTTTGCGGTTGTTGGTAAGGGGTAGTTACGTATTGCTTCAACCCTTTCGGGGAGTGGACGCGTACCTGCTGCTGACACTTGATAACCTAGAAACTCAACTTCTGACTTCCCGCATACGCACTTTGCGGGGTTTATTACTACTCCATATTTCCTTAACCTATCAAATACAGTCTCTAAGTGTTTTAAATGTTCCGTTTCATCACTAGATGCAATTAAAATATCGTCTATGTAGCAGTACACAAAATCAAGTTCACTTAACACTTCGTCCATAAATCGTTGAAAAGTTTGTGCTGCATTACGCAAGCCAAAAGTCATAAACTTAAACTCAAATAAACCGAAGGGCGTAGTTATTGCTGTCTTTGGAATGTCCTCTTCGGCAATAGGGATCTGGTTAAATGCACGCACTAGATCTAATTTTGAAAACACTGTTTTTTCACTTAAACACTGGGCGAAGTCTTCAATATGTCGCACTGGGTATTGGTCGGGCACTGTTCTTTCGTTCAAAGCACGATAGTCGCCGCACGGCCTCCACTCGTCTTCACACTTTGGAACCATATGTAGCGGCGATGCCCATGAACTTTTCGATGGTTGAGCGATGCCTAATTTTAACATCGACTCGAACTCTTTCTTTGCTGCTATCAGACGGTCTGGAGCTAGACGCCTAGGCTTCTGAGCAACTGGTTGACCAGGTGTAACAATTATGTGGTGCTGAGTATTGTGTTTGACCGTTTTCTGCATAGTCCCATCAAGGCGAGTAATGTCAACGTATTGTGCTAACAGATGGTGGTACGGCGTTTCACCGTTAATAGTTTTGACTGACTCAATTTTGCACCCAACTACCTGTCCATTAACGGTACACTGGGTGGTTGCATCTACAAGTCGTCGGTTGCGCGCATGGACCATTAAATTATAATGCGCTAAAAAATCGATGCCAATTATTGGTTTGGATATATCTGCCACCACGAACATCCACGGGAAATCTCTGCGTAGGCCTAGGTTAAGCGTGAGTGGGATCGTACCATACGTAGCGATCTGTGTGCCATTAGCGGCCACTAACCCATAGGCAGACATTTGGCGAGCCGTATGAATCAGTGCCTTTGGATAAACGCATAGGTCTGCACCGGTATCTACAAGAAAATCTACCTTGCTGCTCTTGTCCTTTATAAAAATGCGGCGTGTGGGTGGCTGGGAGATTGCGTCATCCGCCACTAATGACCCCCGCTCGCGTTTCCCGCCGGTGGTGATTTGTATGCGCAGGGTTGCACACACTTCTCTGCTGCAGGGCCGAATTTATGGTGGTACCAACACTTCCATCCTTCTGGTCTTGACCTTGATCGGCTTCTTGAGTGGCTGCGACTTGACGTCGATCTGGAGCGGCTGCGTGCTCGGGACTTGCGTAACTCGTCTAACTGGGCCTGCATTTGAGCTAGTATTAAGCTTATTTGTACATCAGGCGGCGCTGCGGGCTCTTGATGCGCAGCGGCTACAGTGGCGCAAGTATTTCGGCTAGATCGTAGCTAGTGGTTTTCATAAATCAGGTCTGCCACATCCACAAGGTGATTCAATGCGGCATCCGTCTTTGTTATGACCACATTCTGCATGTCGTGAGCCAAACCTTTTATCCAGATTGCTCGCAGTACGTCGTCCGTTAGCGAAGACCCAGCAAGAGTCTTTAGGTGCCGTAGAAACTGTGATGGTGTGCGGTCACCGATCACCTGGTCTTCGAGCAAAAGCCGTGTCTTTTTTGCTTGTGAGTCACCAAACCTTGTCAGCATTGTCTGTTTGACATGTTGGTATGCATCTCCTTGAAAAACTGGCAACTCGGTTAGTATGTCGGTGAGCTCTTCCATTGCTTCCGTGTCTAGGGCGCGTACGACGCATTCAGCTTTCAAGCGCGGGCATGTTACTCCTGCCAATGCCATTAGACACTCTGCTCCGCCAAACCATATTTCTGGCTTAGCCGGATTAAAAGGCTTTAAAACCACTTGACGTGTATTTGCAGCGGGCTGGGGTTGGTCCTCACCAGCCATTCTGTTGTAATTTACTTAGGTACTTCTTCCGTGAATGAAAAACTAACACTTGTTCGCGCACAGGTTTCGCGATTTCGCGCACTAACCGAAGCACTAGGTAACCCGTTCTCTTAACGACAGAGATCACGTCGGGGTCACCACTTTCGGGAACGTTGGTTGGTTACTTAGCTATGTCGGCGTTACGGGAATCGTCAAATCAAAATGAGTACTTGTTTCACGGAGATGGAGTCAGTTTAATAGAAATAAATTACAGAGAGCAAGAATGCCGTCCGATCGCTCCTGTAGATGGGAAGAGACTGAATAAACTCACATTTGAGCAATTGTCGAAAACTTGGGATACGATCGGGGCGGCATGTTACAAACTAAAACTGTACAACGGTTTTTACAGCTAGGGTATACAATAAATATAAAACAGTTAAAACATATAAAAAAGAACCGTCGGCATCACAACAAAAATCTAACAGTTCTTACGCTAAATTCTTAAAGCTAAAACAATAAACAAATTGGGCAATACAGAAATTGGGCAAGGAACCCTCACATTAAAATAAACTATTGTTATCCTTGCAGAAAACAACCCGCAATAAAACATCTGCGGGGTTGCCGTGAGAAACCTTAAACTAGCGGTTCTTTACAGTTAACTTAAAATACTATTTACATACATACTAAGTTCACGTAATATAATATTCATATTAATAAATAATTAATGAAGACGCTACATATGTAATATAAGATTATCGGAAAATGAGCGTAACAGTTAAGAAGAACAAATAAAAACTGGTCTACATACCTATATTGTCTTGCTCATTTTGCTGACACCACGAATCTGCTCTACATGTTCCTGCTCAATCTTGCTTAACTGTTCTACTAAATGATACACTTAATCAAACTAAGTCTTATGCTACGCAGATTATCTACCTACCAACTACTAAGCAGGTTAACTTCCTTCCTATAAATACAAAGCCATTATTAATTCCACGACAGTCCCACAACATACAACTGTTCTAAAATCGATCAACGTCATTCGTTACGGAACTCTAAAAGCGTCTTTCCACACGGATTACTCGGAAGACGATAAGTGATAATTATGGCTCTGCTAACGAGACTAATGATAAGGCAAAACCGTGTTTTTGTATGCCACGCTGCCACTCTTGAAGCACGCGGTTTTGAAACACCAACTGGTATAATGATATGTAATTTAACAACTATTATATTAAAAACTTTAAAATCTCGATCGCGCATATTAACGGTATGACAGGTCTAAAACTTTTTATTTTACTTTGTCTATGGTGACTCCCATAGACAAAATTACTGAGATTATACTCTTAGCGACCTATTCCATGATTGAATTTCAAATTGAGAATATCAGTAATGGAATGGCCGATATGATCGTAAGTCTTGTTTTCAAATGCTAACGAGGATCCTTTGTCCCGAATGTCGCTGATGCTGTAAACCAATGATGTATTTGATGTTCGCAAACTAATCGTGAATTTATTGCAGAATAAACAAACAATTCTCACCAGTTTCAAGTTGTAAGTATTATTGGTCTCGAACTTGGAAAAGTGGCTCTTATGACTTTAGCTATGTTTTATTACTACTTTATTGTTTTGTTTGTTTATTGTTTAATAACTATCGACCTAAAAGTTATAGTAGAGATAAAGCTTCAAAACGCTCAGGATCTCCTAAACACTTGGAGATAAACTTAAAAGTGGCAGAAAAGCTAATGTATGTTTTAAAAAATGTTTAATAATGAAAAACTCGTGAACGATAAGGGTTTTAACAACAACAAACCAAAAAATTAAAATGGCGGAATGGGAGAGGGAGATAACATCTCGTCCCGGCCGCCGCAGGAGACGCCCCGGGCGTCGGAGGCCACCTGGTGGCCCCCCGCCACCGTAGGCGCGGGCCTGTAGACGGTGGGCTATGGGCTAGCTCGCCGTCCGTCCGTCTTATGACGACAGACCGTGTCGACGGCGCGTTCTACGTGCGCCTCAAAGAGTGTCAGCAACAAGTAAGGGCCCAAAAGGGCCGACGCCTGCCGGAGTTGCAGAACTAATCGAAAGAGATACCGCGGCTTTGGAATACAAAGGGCAAAGAAGGAACATAGATGGATTTTAGTCAGTAAAAGTCTGACACTCCCTCCCACTCCGCCCAGAACGGGAGAAGTCATTTTGATGATTTCCCATGCTTAAAAAAAGGGATTCAACAAACTAAAATTTTGTTCTACTAACTATCAGCTTATGTCTAAATCCAGCATAAATGTCGTAACACCAAGCTTTAGTCTACTAACTTGTTGAGGAGTATTGCTCGATAAGAGTTAAAGCTAGTGAAGGGATCGCGTAGGCCGTTCCTATTACGTTACAAACCAAATTGATGCCAGCGACGATAATATCGAGTCGAAACCCGATTCATTCATCAATTGTAATGAAATGATTTGGTAATATCGCTTATATACTGGACTAGTCGTTCACAAATGATAAATTTCTGTATTGGACCCGTTCGAAGTGGGCATGGACTGATTGGTATTCGGACTGGTGAATAACCTGCGAATGTCTGAGATTTTATTGGGTAATTTTAGTGGTTTTGTAGTTAATTTAGTATCTATGACAAATTAAGCTATGCAGGAATGATCTCTGGTCTGTAAGGTCTAGTAAGTGATGGCAGATAAAAACATGGTTGAAAAAGCATGGGAATCAATGGATGAGGCACTTTGTTTGTCATACCGCAACCCTGGCAGGCACTGGCCCTGGCCAGGGCCTCTACTATGTTAACAACTCTTTGAGACAACTGCCTGGTTACTGGTTTAGTGGTCGCTATTGCTTCTACTTAGCATGAGGTTCTGCTTTGGATTCCAGGGTTGCACAAAGTGCTATTGGGGTTTTTTCACCTATAATTTCTCAGTAGCCGCCTGGAGCCTGGAATTATATGCAGTTGATGGCAGTAGGTACACCCCTAAAACATGCGGCTGAAACATACGCATCTGGCGAACTGTGGGTCTACAAGCTACACAGGCGTGATGTCAACACCATCTACTGCTACTTACCACCAGTCCCGGCGACTTAATATCTCGCATCACCAAAAGTATGGTGATACCCCATCTTTGTGAAAGATACAATCACAGGATAGCAGATGCAATTATATTATAATTTATGTAGAGCCAAACCTACCTGAAAGTAATCCTGCGGAGCGGTGCTCATGTTGACTACCTCTGAAGGCTGCCACCGCGCTTAAATAGGTTTGTTTAGTTTACGGATTGTCAGATGCCAGAAATACTGACTCCAGTCTTGCCAAGAAGTACCGTGTTACCTGGTTAATAAATTAGTTGTGGATGTCTGGAGGTCTGCTGGGTTTGAGGATTCTGATTCCGGTTAGGCAGAGGATGATGAAACTCACGAGATTTATTATAAACTTAAGGTGCAATATCCCGGTGACAAATATAAAACAGACCTGAGATATTGATTTTTCATAAGCCGCATGCGCACGAGCATTCTCATGTTCTTGTAAAGATCTTCGCCTTTCCCATTTTAAGTACTAAGAGAAAACCTAACTGTCCGTGGATTTAAACTGGTCATTAATGTTGTTCGTTGCATTATTAACAAGTTTTATAGCCAATGGGCAAACTAATGAGTTATTTAACGATCAATTAATACACCTAACTCAACTAGATTTGAAAGGAAGTTATAAACACAAAACAATTTACTGCGAAACAAGACGAAATCAAAAAGCTTAGCTTTTTATCACCACATCTCGTAAAATTTAGTTTTCTATCTGGGTAGTTACTTAGTTACCCAAGAACGCATATAGCATACAAAGCTATTGTTTTTCCTCATCTTGATTAAGTTTTTTGCGCGGATGGTGCGTGACAGGAAGCGCAAAAGTTGGTATGTTGGTACACTGGTATTATTAGCATGTAAAGTTTCTAGCATGTTTTCCTTCGCCGTTTATCATGTAGTGACAGCATCCGCGGTAAATAATAGTAAGTGATGTCATGTATTAGCTGCAGAAACATCACCTGGTGATGTAAGATGAATTATGGAGGATGGAGTAAGATTGGTCACGAACGTTTTTAAACTGTGCCCCACACTAGGAATTTCTCTTGTATCGTGGGTGCATTTACTAACAAATAAACTTACATGCACAAACAATCAGACCCGGAACAACTATCTGTAGGTCATACACATATTTGTTCCTTTGCGGGAATCGGAACCGCGACACGCATTCAGTGCATCAGTCAATCGCTCAACCACTGCGCCAACCGTGTCGTCAATTCCGGCCTAGTGGTGAAAATATAACTGACTTATTGGATGCACAGAGTCATCATCAGGTGTCGGCTTTCAGTCATACCGGATTCAGCTGAATACCAGTATTTTATGTAGAGCGGCTGCCTACCAGACCTCCACTACCCATTAACTGGGTAACACGATACTCCTTGGCAAGACTGGTGTCAGATTTTCTGGCTTCTGACTATCCTTAACGACTGCCAGAGATCTCACAGCCGGGACCAACAGCTTAACGTGCTTTCCGAGGCACGGAGGAAACTCGGTATGTTAAGATGGTCACCCATCCACAGACCAACCTCGGCAAGCTTAACCTTGAAGATCGACCTGTGCGGCTGTTATTATTTAGCCACGAGCTCCTCTATTGGATGCACAGAGTCAAATTGTATTTTTTTATACTATTAATTTATAGCAATTAACTCTCCGACAATAGTATAAAATACCATTTGGTTTGGGTGAACGTTTGAGGTCTCTACTCCAGACTTTCTTTTGAAGTGACATACACAACCCAAAGACTTAGCTGGATAACACAATACCCCTTGGCAAGACTGGTGTCAGCTCTGGCTTTCTGACTACTCGAAACCATTGTCAGACTTTACAATTGACAGCCGGGACCAACAGGTTAACGTGCTTTCCGAGGGACGGAGTAGTATCGATATGCAATGGATGAACACACCCGGCAAGCAATACTTATAAACTACCTAACCTTGAAGATCGACCCGTGCAGCTGTTGTAATTTAGCAAAAATAATAGGCTAGATTCCATCACCCAAAAATTGCAAAACTATTTAGTCCGTCAGTTAGAGTATTGAAAAATAATGGACACGTATTTATGTTTTTGTAAATCAATGAATATTGACAAAGATAAAACGCATCAAACTCAGGAGTGGGGGCTCGTGACGTCACGACTCACTAAAAATTATGCGAAGGTGTGACGTATTGAGAATTTTAAAAGCGTCGTAACTTCGTCAATTTTGGTTCCCGTAACAAAAGAAAAAACACGTGTCAAATATTTTTTGATAATCTAACTGACAGACTTATTAGATTTTTTCAGGACACAAGCCTATTATATGTATTAATTGGCAAAGTAGTGTATTCGTAGCTCCGTGCTCATTTCCGTAGACGACACAAACGTTAAGTATTTATTACGATACTAATAACTTGTCGGGTTTAAAGATCACATCAGCCCATGAAGAGACAGTGATGGAGCGTCGCTACTTACAATAATATAAACCATTTCTTCCACTGACTCATACTATTCGCGTACAATGATAAGAAGTTTATAAACCACGTATAATGTATAATGTTATTGCATTTCTTGCGATGATAATAACGTCGCCGATGCGAACAGATGGGATTTTTCGTGCAAGCTTGGGAAAATGCTTGACTTATTGAGCTGTTTCTTTGGGAAGCTCTGTATCTAATCAGAGGATTTCTATTTTTCGATAAATAACGTCGACTTTTAAGCTCTACAAATATAATGGTATTATCCCTCTTTATAGTCTTTTTTTTAATTTGACTATATGTTTTGTTGCTCTTAACTCTAGTCTAGGACAGAGATGACAGAGACAAAGTCAACAATGGAGCAAGCTTAGGGCGGGTTGTTTTAAATCAAAAAAATGGGTTGCTTCACATAAAGCAGCGTTAACGCACGTAAAATATAACGTTTACGTTAACAGATGGTCTGAGCACTGGTTAACGTTACTTTAGTTGCGTCAAATAGAACAATATTGTGAAATTTCTTTTGAATTCTTCAATACCAGTTCTTCTGATGACACAAATAAGTGGTGGAATGCAAAAAAGCTATTTAGGTAGGACCCGTGTCAATAACTTACCTAGCTATTGGGATGAGCAGGAATTTATACCAGAATGTTTTGAAACAACGCTTTTTATTTCCGTTTGATACAACCCGCCCTTACCCTGAAAAGCCTGTTCACTCTAACTTTGAAGAAGTTAGGGTTGTAAGCGTTCGGAAACACAGACGTAGGTAGAGTTCCGCTCTTTTTCTGCTCTTTGGCTGAACAATTGTATGTCAAAAGATGATCAATGACAACCTCAAACTGAAAGCATTTAATACAATAGATAAGGCTTGAATTGTCAATGAGTCGGTATTTTAGAAAGTTGACCCTAGTTGCGCGACCACGTTCTAAAACATAATAATCTCTATTATGAAGAACGTGCCAGATGATAAGATATTATCCCTTGATTGATTCTTAAAACAATTGTCTATCTTAGTTCTACGACTCTTTAATAGTTTCTCATGTAGGTAAAAATCACATAACAGCCATTGATTACGATCGTGCCCACAATTACAGCAATTAGTTGTAAAATAGCAATCACCAGGTCATAACATTAGGTACCTACGTCTAGACACCTCTGTCCCACACATTATGCAAGTATTTAATTATGTCAGTCACTTAGATACGTGTCAGTATTCGCGTTACAGTTTGAATGGTAAGCAGGTGATCTGCATAATTAGTCTGTTTCTAATATCGGTAAATGGCATATAAATAATACATGGCAGTTATCGTTAAACAGGAAGGGAATGTGAGCTTCGGAATGAGCTTATCAATGGGTTGCAGTGAATGCTTAGTTATGCCTGCAATCGATGTAGGTACTTCAGTTTCTAGGTATACTTAAAGTCAGATCAACACAAAGGTGATGTGCATCCTATATAGTTGCTTCATAGGTCAATCCTTAAGAAAAACGCCCTAGTGTCGTTCAGTTGCACTAGGAAAGAATAGGACTCGCCAAATCTTCTCCGATTCGATCGGTCGAAAAGCATATTCTGAACAAACAGAAAATAAAATTATAAAAGCACCAAGTTTTACGGGTCCTGATCAAATTAGATGGACAGTGGAGTATATTGTGTCATTGTGTGGAATGGTTGCAGTGGCGTAGCTAGTGTCAAAGGGGTACGCCCCTGAATGGTTCATAAGCCAGAAAACGAACTTTTGAAGGACATAAGAGCAGCATGCTGTATAATTACCCACACTGCGATATATCTAACAAGGTAGGTAGGTTCCTATCTGCAAATAGTTATTATTTCTGGCTTGATTGATTTGTAACCAGGGGAGGTTCTGAATGAAATATTTCAGACTGAGCTATGGATTGCAGTTTCACGTAGGCAGTTGATATGATAATTTAATTGTAATTATGTAGGTCAAAATATAACCTAAGACGGAAAACAAGGACGAGTAATACGACACCGCCATAGATTTATGTCTCTCCTAGTATAGAGAACTTTATTGTTTAGTTAGGTACATGCTCAGAATGATTTATAATATAATTATCTTACTGGGATACCTATGTAATTAAATGTTTTCAATAAAATTAATATCTTTTAAGAATTATGTTAAACTACGATGATTAATATGTTGAATTACTGTTTAGGAGATACCGTAGGCTTTTTAGTGTTCGGAAGATCATTAAAGTGAAATGTAGGTGTAATAAAAAAAGATGTTTGCGCAATCTCTTGAACATCACAAGCTGATGAGTGCCAATTCCACTAATTTTCACATTCGCATTGCATCACATCTCAATCGCAATCTATCAAAAATGTATGAAAATTAGGCTCTTATTAACCGACTTCCCAAAAAGGAGGAGGTTCTCAATTCGGTTGTATGTTTTCTTTTTTTGTAAAAAGTTTTTTATTTTTCACATTTTAGTGGTACCCCAGTTTTAGGCCTACAACACCACTGCAAAATCGCAGAAAAGCAAAATACGCAATTTCGATTACTTGGATGACATAAAACTATCATCCAAGTAGACGAATTCCAGCTATTTCGATTTAAAATCCAAAGTTCGTAACCGATTTTCATAAAATTTAAATGGGACCAATCTGCAAGTATATCCTTTCAGATAAAACAAGAATTTTTGAAATCGGTTCATAATTGTCGGAGTTATGAGGTAATAAACATAAAAAAAAACACAACCGAATTGAGAACCCTCCTCCTTTTTGGGAAATCGGTTAAAAATACAACAGACTTCCAAAAAAAAAAACACTACATAGTAAAAAAATAACTTTCACACAAAAAAACACTACACAATAAAAAATAACTTTAATTTCGGAAGTCGGTGTTTTTGTTAGTTTCTTCGTATTTTGACACCGACTTCCGAAATTAAAGTTATTTTTTACTTTGTAGTGTTTTTTTTTTTGGAAGTCGGTTGTATTTTTTTGACAGTTTGCGATTGACATGCGAATGCGTAAGTTGTATAAAACTTAGTAGAATTGGCCGTCAGAGCGGCCAGTACCTACTTTTCAAATATTTTTAAAAGAAAATCTAAAAAATTAAAGTTTTTTTTCTTATCGTATGGGTAGTAATGTCTAGCGACCACTCAGCCTAGTTACATGAGTAGTTAAATACTCATGTGCCCTAGTGTCTTCGGAGTTGAGGGGTTTAGACTTTAGGCACATGCCTTGTGACCCGGTGGTCGTGGGTTCGGTCGGAAGGCCAAATAGCGGTCGTTAAACCATGTCAGAAGCCCTTGAGGAGGTTTATAAACTCTGACACTAGGGTGTCTGGAGTCGTTAGACCTTACTGTCCATACGATAAAAAGAAAAATATAAAACACAAACAAACACAGAAATGTTTAGAAATAGAGATACAAACACTTTGGCTGCAGACATAAATGGAGATAAGAGATATTGTAAGAAAATAAATTAATGTGAAATAGAGAATTAAACTACCGATATTATAACGAACTAGGTTTTGCCCGCGACATCGTACGCGCATATCCCGTTTTTCCCGTTCCCGTTCGGGAAATCCTCAATAAGTGCTCACTCACACTCCCCATTTCCCCAAGGAACCTACGTGCCAAATTTCAGCTTCCTATGATCAGTAGTTTCGGCTGTGCCTTGTCTGTCAGTCATTCAGAAACGGAAGAATTGTAGGTATAATATCAGGAAGTAAGTACGAAGTTTCATTCAAGTTTAGTTGCCATACCTGTAAATCTAACCAGGAACTGCCAGGAAGTACCTACTTAAGAACTTGGCTTTGCACTCAAAACTACAATTACTTAAACACGATACTTCTTCCCGGAAATTAAAAGTTCAATGAAGCCCTAAACGAGCAAATACCCGTATTTAGCAACAATACAGCGATCACTAAAAAGGAAACAGCAAATTGTGCGAGTAACTAGAAACATAGGTGCAGCGGCGGCGCCGGCGCACCGTCCTGTCTGCCACAGTACAGACATGTTCAGAAGACTAATCAATATATTGATACGTATTATTTTGATAACGGACACTTCCCAGTAACCGTAACATTTATAGTCAAAGCATTAAAGGACGTCAATGGACTTCAACTCGAACATAGGATGAAGGCTTCTTCGATTTCACCAGACCGTAGGACGCAGAACGCATCCAGTGTGACAAGTCCAAAGTTTAAAGAGGTGGTGAAATAAATGATAAGCCGAAGCTGAGATAGTTGAAGCCAATTGTACCTCTGCTCGCAAGCCGCCCTAACCTACCCATCCGCACAGGACCTACGCGGACATAAATTACACTCCAGGGGTAGGGCAGACAAGCTACGTGGATTCGGTTTGTAGAAATTCGCTAAAATTATAAAAGAAAACCTGAAAAGGAAGACCCGCATGTAGTCGTTTCCTGAAAAAAGATTTCGGCGAACGACGAAATTCAATGTCAATGAAAGAGTGATTTTCGGAAATATCCTTGAGATGAGGTCAGTCTCGATTTATAATACCTATCCTGTAGTCTTATCAATAGCAAATTCATATATCACTCTGCAGTGCTACGGTTTTCAACCTTCAAAGTGTTTTTTGCGTAAGTTACAGAGCATGGCCTGGAAGAGCAATATGCGCTTAGCCTATTTTCGCCTATCAAAGTCAGCCTTTGAAGGCAGACTTGCCACAGACCCTTTCAGTAAATGGTGGCACTCACGGACACGTTTTACTTGTCTGAAAAGTTTTCAAAATCCTTTCTTTTTTTTTTTTTTTTTTTAATTTATTAAGTCACATACAAAATAAACTTACTTAATACATGTTTATTTACTCGCCAAACTTAGCAGTTTGATGTCTTCACACAGTAACGTCGGAATGCAAAAATTAAGGCCTTATAGGATCACTAGAGAATCTGTCTGTGCCTATTTATTCCAAATCTTCAGCCAGTTAAATGTAGGTACTTATTTTTTTTTTCGTTTGTACAATCATCAAATGACTCTTGTCGTCAGGCTCTTTCTGTCTTAAACCCTCCCGTGTTCTCCAATAGCATTTAGGTTCCAGGGCCGCGGCAACTCTTTTGATCAAAATCCGCAAATTTAAATGACCTTAACATTAGTTGAATGCTGAATGTAGTAGACCTTCTATCTTATCCCTCTAGTGGCCAGGTAATGAGGCGAGTATTTTAATTGTGACCCAATATCCCGACACGTCGACAGGCTACGACGAGAGACTGTGCAAACTATTTGCATAGCTTGATTAAAGCCTAATACGCTTGTCCTGCCGTTTTTCAAGCGGCTGCCAATAAATCTGCACTGGTTTGCTTGAGATCTTGATCTGTTTGATAATATCTTTGAGTCTTTGACCAATGTTAGGACTTGAATAGAATGAAGGAGAGCGAAGTCTGAAAGCAGTGCTTAGGATCTAGAACAGGTGACACCAGAGTGCCGATTCTACTATTATTCAAGCAGTCTTCGCATCGTATGTTAATCGTAATCTGTCAAAGATGCATGGTAATTGAGGTTTTTTTTTGACAGATTGTAACTGAAATACGAATACGAACGTTGCTTGAAAATTAGTAGAATTGGCCTTCAGAATGCCAATTCTATTTCACATTCGCATCTCAATCGTAATCTGTCAAAAATGTATGAAAATTAAGGCGTTTTTGAAAGTTAGAATAGTTAATATCGGGATTGCTACCATGTATGTGTTTTAGAAAGTTGTTTTAAAATTAGTGAAAGAATGTGAATATTAGTAGAATAGGGAATATGCATGAAAAAATTATTTATGATCTGAACAGTTTATCTAAAAGTATTCGAAAATATAATACTAACTGTGAAATTAGAATCTAAATGGCTCGAAAAACGAACGAGATACAATTATTTTAAACAAATATATCTGTCCCTCTCGTGAAAGCGCTGTTTTCTATGGCAGCTGTATAGTCATCGTGTAATTTGACGTCACATTACGTATCGGACTTCTCTTAGTAACTGTAGTCTTTGAAGCTTTATATAAGTTAATAAATGATGAAGGTATTTATAAAATAATTTCATGATTGTTTAGGTACTAGAGCTAATAAGTATTTTATTTTGCACATAAAAAAATTGCATGCATATTCCCTATTGGCACGCTGATCTGTGGACTGTGATAGCGATTTTCGAAATGTCAAACTAGTTGATAATAACCACGTGATATTTCGATAGCGGATGTCAATGCCATTTAATAAATTTTTTGATTGGTCGACAATCGTTATCCCTAATATAAACTATTTTTATCCAAAGGCTCTTGAAAATCTTGTGTCCATTACGTTTTAACTTAGCCTTCCAGGCCTTTTTTGGTGAGACTACTTTTGAATTAAAAAGCTTTTTCCTTGTCCAGATAGCTTTTGTTTATAGATAACAGAAAGCATAGGTAGGTATTATCATATTTTTGACAGTAACCTCAAATGCTTTCTATATGGAGACTTGGAGAGCATATTAAGAGCGTTACCAAGGATCAAAATTTTTGGAAAGAAAACTAGTCGTTACGGAACATTTATATTCTCCTGATACACATAGACCTCTAAAATTCAATGATTACACACAAAAATTAAATTTAGCAACAAGTTTGGTTCTTAACGATCAGTCCAATAAGGCTATTTTGGTTAACGGTCAACAGTAAAGCTGATACAAGTAGATAAGTATATACCTTCATTATACAAGCTGTAGACATTATAACAACCAGTTTTACTAAGTAAGAGGTGCCTGAGGATAACTTTAATCCAGTGTAGTTATTATCATAACAGAATAATGGGCGTTGACGAATATTTTGACCATTTTCATACTCCTCGGACCAAACAACCGCTTCGAGGAATGTTTGTTTCGCCACTGATGTACCTTTTGCAAGTTTGCAGCTTTTAATAATCACCGAGGAGCAATCTGTTTTAGTTTAACTGCTATTTTATAGCATCGTTATGGATAACATAACAGTTACAAAATGGCTGTCTTCGATTACTTACTAAATACATTTGTAGATAGATCGATAACTACTGTAGGTAGGTAGGTATACCAGTTTAGGGAGTGTTAAAACTTAAATGTTAATGTTAATATTGGGTTTGAATAACATTGACCCTAATTGGCGTTGCATGTCAATGTAAGTAGTTTATCTTTATCAGTTACAATCTTTATTAATTCTGTGACACGTTCAAAGATAATTTTAACTGAACTTAATTGGAATAGGTGTTAGAAATAGTCCGGACTCCGGATAGTGACGTAATTGATGTACTTATTAATATTCTTCTCAGTATTGAGACTTGTCTCATGTCTCAAAGAACGAAGTAAAAAACATACACATATATGTATTACCGTCAGAGTCATTGATTCTAAGAACAAGAGAAAGACAACCTACAACAAGCAGGAAAAAGTATAAAAAATATAAATCCACTAGCTTTTGTCTGTGCCTTTGCGTGCGTGCATGTCGGACTCGCGTGCAAAGGGTCGCGGACCAATTTTTTTTATGTGTTTTATCACTAGTATTTTAACACTATAGACTTCTAATAGGTTTTCCTGAAATAGTTATACAACTAATAGCTTTTTATTTTTATTTAAAATACTGGCTAAAGCCAGTATTTTCGGAGACAAATGGTCATTTTTGGTCTAATTTCTTGATAACTTCAAAACTGTTTATTTTAAAATTAGTATAAAGTTATTGTCAAAACCCTCATCATTTGATATGTAACACGATACAGTTTGAAAATATTGTTTGTTATTTTTTAGTTCGACCCCCAAAAGGGTCACTTTTTTGTCATACTCAAAATTTATTTATTTACGTGTAACGCGTCCGTGTTTCACAGAAGTTCATATATATGACAAATTTCAACAGAATTGGTAGAGTAAATCCTTTAAGGGTTCCGTGTTGTACGGATGTTCGGAACTCTGAAAAGATTCCATCTCCTATTATTACAGAGGCTCTAGATTTATTTAAGGTTTCCGCGCATTTCTCCTGTCTCATTTGTGCGTTTACAAACATATAATATAACACTCTCATACACAAACAGCCAGACCCAGAACAATTGTCGGTAGGCCACACCAATATTTTTTCCGTGCGGGAGTACGGACCACCGTCGAATTGAATTTCTGGCAGAGAAAGCGATATTAGGGAATATGCATGAAAAAAATATTTATTATCTACACATTATACCTAAAAATATAATACTAACAGTGAAAATAGAATCAAAATTGCTCGAAAAATAAAGGAGATATAACTATTAACAAATATATCTGTCCCTCACACGAAAACGCTGTTTTATATGGCAGCTGTATATGCGTCATGGAATTTGACGTCAAAGTTCATATCGGACTTCTCTTTCTAATTGTAATCTTTGAAGCTTTATAACTTAGTAATTCATTTTGCAAATAAAAAAATCGCATGCATATTCCCTATTCTACTAATTTTCACATTCGCGTCGCGTTCGCATCTCAATCGCAATCTGTCAAAAATATATGAAAACTAAGGTTTTTTTGAGAGTTAGTGATTGACATGCGACTGCGAACGTTGATTAAAAATTCGTAGAATTGGCACTAAGAAGGTGGATGTTAATTTAACTCGCGCGACCGTGATTCCGCTCCTTTAGGTTTTAATTTTCGTTAGATAATCGTTATCGCTGATTGAACGCATCTTTGCCGTGGTAGACGCCGCGGGCGTCGGGGGCCACCACCTGGTGACCTCCGGCCACCGTAGGCGCGGGCCTGTGGACGGCGAGCTATGGGTGGCTCGCCGTCCGTCCATCTAGACAGGCCGTGTCGACGGCGCGTTAGTATTCCACGCGCGCCTCAAAGAGAGTCAGCAACACAGAGGGGCCCGAAAGGGCCGACGCCTACCGGAGTCGCGGGATTATTCGCAAGAGACACCGTGGCTCCGGAACACAAAGGGCAATGAAGGAACATGGATGGGTTTTAGTCAGTAGAAGTCTGACACTCCCTCCCGCTACACCCAGAGCGGGAGGAGTCATTGGATGATTCCCCATCCCTAAAAAAAAAAAAAAAAAACGCATCTTTGGCTTAAGCCAAAGTTCATGTTCTAATGTCCAGGATTTGAATCCGTTCAGCCGTATACGTGTAACTGATTAACAGACCTCCAAACATACAGACATAATTAGTGGCAGTAGCATGTTGACATCGTCCTTGAACTGTTCCGAATATGCGGGTTATATCTATTTTTCCGTCACTTGGTGCAAAATATTCGCTATCAGCTCGGTGGCATCCTGTGGATTATGCTACTTTATCAATGTGGTATCCGGCCAACCGTCCCAGACGGGTGATACTCCACAATCACGTCGAGTCCTCGTTGGAGTGATCAGTGAGCATGTTGCTTCTTTTATTTTTATTTGGGAGTGTTTTGAGTGCCTTTGGAGATGATTATAAGTGTGAGTCTTTCGTATTAGTGTTGTTTTTTGTGCAGGGATGTAATCTTGTCAGGGTTTTTCCGCTTTGTTGAATCATTTCTTGTCAGTTTTTAGTTCTTCATTAATAAACTACTTATAGGTATACATTTTTTTTTTTGTAAATACATACATATCATAGAAAAGTAAGCTAAAAGTTTACTAAGATAGGAATAAGTTATCATTTTGTTTACTAACCCATATGGATGTTGCTTATCTGAAATAAAGATTATTTTATTAATTATTTATCCGCCTTGTGCAGCTGATTCAGCATCTCTGCCTTTTGCTTTACAGTGTTCGTATTACAACTTTTGGACGATTCATTATAATACATATTAGTTTTTAACTTTCCCCGGGACCCTGAGGTCCCAAACCTTTGACAGCCGTACGAGGCCCCGTTAGGTTAGAGGCTTACAAGGTTATGAGGCACCTCACTTTTAACTCCTTTATTTTATTCCTTTCTGATTCTGCCTGCATAGGCACTTACTATTAACATCGTTTTTTTGGTAAGATTAACATGCTATGGGCCATCAACGCCTGAAAGTAAACGATTTTTTTAATTATTATTATTTATAGGCAGACTACTTCAAACCGCCAAAATTTGCTAGCCAACATCTGATGGCAAGACAATAGTGTAATGAGCGAATGATAAGGTATGTGTTCTAATAAATGAATTTGGTTGCCTACAGCTCATTTGCTGGACCCATCATGGCAAGAGGTTATCGCCGAGGGTGGGATCCACATCGGCGCTGGTAGAGTGAAACGTTTCGTTGCTATAGACGACAATCAGGTAAGAGTGCCATATACCTACTATTTGAATTCCTCTTCATTTTCCAAAACCCAATATGATGCATCAGTCTAGAACATAGGCCTTATCTCTGGAAGAGAGAGCGGGCTGTGATTCATTCACGTTGCGCGAGGGCCCAATGCGTGGTGGACGTCAGATGTCTTTGAGTTTCTGGTTCTAGGATCTTCTGGTTTCCTTACAATGTTTTTCGTCACGTTTTGAGAAATAGCAAATCATGGTGGACTAATTTACTATGAACTTTTGTCTATGATGCTTACGTAATTTAAAACATGAACATTGCGAATTGCTAATTTAACTTGGTAGCTGAAACTGCCATGATGAACTATGAACTGTGATAAGACACCAAGGTCGGTTGAAAGCGTCAAAAAATAGTAATTATATTAAAACCAGCCAAGTGCGAGTCGAACTCGTGCATGAAGGGTTCCGTACCATCGCTATCTCTTGTTAGGGAACGTCTTTAATTCAGATTTAAGAAGAAGAGTTTGTTTCTTTGAACGCGTTAGCGCGCTAAGTAATGTCAGGAAGTACTGGTTCGAATTGAAAATTAATTTTAGTAGCGTTATTGAAAAATGTGACGCAGACGAAATTGCGGGTCAGCTATTTTTTTTTAATATACCTATATATTTTGAAGCGAATTAACAATTAAAATGTCTACCAGATGTTATTATTATTAAACGTCAAAAAACACGTTTCTAAATAAATAAAAAATATTTTACTGTTTTTTGTCATAGCGGCAAATATCAACTGTCACCTATTACGAATCATGGGATAAGTACTCAGCCCGCTGACCATAGATATAATTAACAAGTTATTTATATATATTTCTACAGTCTGATGCCCACGGCTTCACCCGCTTTAAAAATTATATAAGTACCTTCCCCGAGAACCACTCTATTCATTGGTGAAAACAACATGAAAATCGGTGCAGGAGTTTTTGAGTTTATCGCGAACAGACAGACAGACGCGGCGGGGGATTTTGTTTTATAATATGTAGTGATGATGCCGCTGACAGACAGACTTACAGAAAGACGGACAGCGGAGGCTTAGTAAAAGCTTCCCGTTAGTAACCCCGCAGGTACAGAACCCTAAAAATAACGATTATTATGTTATAAAAAGTCTTTCGGGGGAACCCCACGTTTGATAATGACTAAAATGAGGTCCATACTTAGGCGCGTAGGTACCGACTGGAACAACGATATGGCTCCAGTTCTCGGAATAACTGTTTTGATTCTGGCACAAATTGGGATTTCAAACGTGCAGATATCGTACCTAGCTAAAGTTCAGTTCTTAGCCAGCAGTATTCTGAAAAGATAACCTACACATTTTACCTTATTGGTAAAATGCGTAATTAACATACACACGTAAAATATTTAAAATAAATTGTTATATAAATTCCAGCCTGGCATAGGTTTAAACAATGACTATAAAGCCTTTAAATGAGTGTGTTTCCATTGAGTGTGTTTGCATGCGCCTGCGAGCACAATAGTAGTCAAATATAAAACATGTATACTTACTGTAGGTAGTAAAATGTTTGAATGCGGACTATACTATTGTAATTTGTAGGTATTGTAACAAGGGTTTGTTTTTTTAAATAAAGGCCATGGGTACCGATTCTCTATTGTTTCGTTTCTGAACATATAACACGTACACGCACACACACTGCCTTTGATCTAATTTCAAATAAATAAATGGTTTTTTATTTTTATTAAAAACAATCTTTTAAATAATATCTTCGATGGTCCCCCATATTTTGAATTTAATGTGGCCTTGTATACTAATACAACGCCGTTTCGTGTCATCCTCAGAAAGCCCTTTCATTTGATACCCATACTGTGGTACAGTGGTAGTGCAGAAAAAATAAGTTCTTGGATAATCCACCATATTGGAATTAGAATGACGTCGCATAGAGAAGCATGCATTGTCATCCAATATAAGCGTGTAGGTATATTAAACAGTTCAATCGGTTAAAGATTTAAAGTTCAGTTGCAAGATTCCAGCCGGGCAAACACACATGCATTGCAAGTTAATAAAAAGCTTGTAAAATATTTTTAGGTTACGTACAAGTCGAATAAAATCAGTCAGAGTGATATTAATAATTTTGTCCTATTTAGCTGCCTAATCCTACTAATATTATATCTAAAAGCGAAAGATTGTGAGGATGGATGGATGTTTGTTGCTCTTTCACGTCAGAACGCTAGAAGGTAGATTGTAGTCTGAAATAACACAAGGCTAATATATCCCGAGAGGATGTTCCCTAGGGATCACGCGACCGAAACCACTGGCAGAAGCTAGTCATATACTTATATGGCCTCATATAAATTCTGCTTTGATTATGGAACCACTATATAGTTCCTGGAATATATTTTGTGCCTATTTGTCATGCGGTCTTTGTCTTACCTATCCATGGACTGAACTCGGTAAGCGTCGCTTAGCCTCGAAGATTTTGCTCTTGTTTTGGGATCACATTAGCGCAAGTTGATTTTCAGCATTTTCTTGTAGCGGCTTTGAAGACCGTTATTAGCCTCCCATTCCACCCGATCCAATGGTATCTAAACCTACACATCATACATATAAACTCCTCATCACAAAATAAAGCCATAAGCCGCCCACAACTTCCCACCCACGAAACAACCTTCAAAATCTAGATAGAAAATGTCGCATTCAATTAGCAGTTACTCGCACGGCTGCACCGGCGCCGGCGCATGTTTAGCAACCGACGCGAGATCAACAACATCATTACGGTTGTAATACATGAGCAATTAGGTATTATTTCCGCGACTAACCTATGTGTAGGTACAGGGGCATTAGCATACAAGATAGATAAGGCAGGTCGGTAAGAATTGAGGGGTCTTTATTGTTTACTTGGCATTTAGTTTGCTTTCATTGAATTGTGAGTGTCTTCTTGATTAAGAGAATGTCTTTAGAGGAAAGTGTCGAAATCTAGCAATTATGTCGTCATGAACACCCACTTTCTTCTAATATAGAGACAGATCGAGCAGTTAATGAACATTGCCCGGAGGTCAATAATGTAATTTGAATTTGGCACTCAAAATGGTAATTTCTCTTCATGACTTGCTAACAATTGTCTTGCAGTAAGCTGGTGTGAAAAGTAGAGTATGCTCCTCTGGGATAAAAGTATCTTAGCCATGGGCTACCTTGAATCCCTCGGTGCATTCAGGATCAGGATTTTTTTATTAACTCCTGAATTACTTTGTCGGTCGAACAAGACTAAAGACTCAAACATTTATTTCAATGAAACCATTTACAGGCACTTTTGAATTGTCAAGGTCGGTCGGTCCAAAAATATGAAGCTATTTGCACGTTCCAAAGCGTAGATCTCTATGGAGAAGAACGTGAAAGAAACTCCACGCACTCTTTTAACAAGTGCTCAACGTACAAGCTCAAACAGTCGACTAACCAACAGTACCTACTTTACGGGCACTTTGATCAGTGTTGATGCAATACAGCAGTTCCACTACACTGCTACAGTTTCACGAGCTATACTGAGGAGGTTTAAAACAGCATCTATTCAAAATTCATCCTAAGCAACGCCTCAATCAAGAGGACTAGTTTTGAAACATGATCATTAATCACAAAGCTGTACGTACATTCTAAATGCATTGAGCTTAATTAAGCAGACCTCTCTCTACAAAGAATATTTGCGTTTAGTATTGGAGTAGGTACGTAAGTATCCACTCGACGTCACAATGACTGTGTCACGATCTTATCATTAAATGCTGACACAAGACCTTTATTGATCCCAAATTAGGGGCATGATAATGTTTTGTGTGAATGTTTGTATGCCGTGGAAACTGTTTCCCATAGGTCGGTAGGTACTTCAACAAACTGTGTCTGTCCATGATCATCGCATTGTGTTTAACAAACATTACCTGGACATGAATCCCAGAAATGATCTACGACACCGCCGAGCACCCAAAATTGCGAGACAGAGTTAGCTCAAGACGGAGAGAAGTGGAAAAAAGGGGGGGCCTTAGGCCTTCATAGAGTCAACATAAGCCCACAATAAAAGCAATAAAAAATGTTTTATTTACTTGAGACTTTTTGAAAAGACTGCGTCCGCAGTCTTTTCAAAAAGTCTAACAGTAGTAGTACATAAAATAAAAGAAAGCTACAAGCTTTGACTGGGCCGCTGCCGCATGCCGCATTACGTCCCAAAGACATCGCCGCAGACCAAGGCGAAGATAGCGGGACAAGCTCGAGTCCTATCGATAAGATTGGCGCGTAATAGCAAAGGTCAGGGTCATAGATATATTTCTGTGGTCAGGGTTGTATGGAAAAGTGAGAAGGAGGCCTTTGCCCAGCAGTTTGACAAATAGGAAAAAAGCAGATAGAACTGCCGGTTGTAAAAGAGTTCTTTTCATAGGCTAATGCTATGCATCAAGTCTGTGTCCTGCCGAACGGCAAGCCGGGTCACTGCAGACCCCTTCGCCACTGCATCCAGGAGGAGTTCCGATCTGACTTCATCAAGTTTATGGATTATATCTGCATTATAAACCATGAGTGAGTATTGTTGATTCTGATATTTTTCATATCTACGTCTCTAGACAAGTGACATGATATCAGCGGCAGGGTAGCGTAGGCGATTCTCCAAACGTCAAAAATGAATGGGATTGTCAAACGCTGCGAAATCTCACATGATCCTTCCCAAATTTCTG
This sequence comes from Ceramica pisi, assembly GCA_963859965.1. Classification (NCBI taxonomy): domain Eukaryota; kingdom Metazoa; phylum Arthropoda; class Insecta; order Lepidoptera; family Noctuidae; genus Ceramica; species Ceramica pisi. Next base: position 9,638,520 of record OY982549.1, on the reverse strand, counting down.
ATCTGAGTCCTAAGTCACAGGCATGGGTACATATACACCTAGTTTAATAGTTATGTACAAATGTTTTAAAAAGCCTTTATCGATCTAGCCTATTTTTTTTTTAGGGATGGGAAATCATCCAATGACTTCTTCCGCTCTGGGCGAAGCGAGAGGCAGTGTCAGACTTCTACTGACTAAAACCCATCCATGTTCCTTCATTACCCTTTGTGTTCGGGAGCCACGGTATCTCTTTCCAATAGTCCCGCAAGTCTCCGGCAGGCGTCGGCCCTTTCGGGCTCCTCCCAATGCTGACTCTCTTTGAGGCGCGCGTGGACACGGCATGTCGTCATGAGACGGACGGACGGCGAGCTGCCCATAGCTCACCCTCCACAGGCCCGCGCCTACGGTGGCCGGAGGTCACCAGGTGGCTACCGACTCCCGCGGCGTCTACCACGGCGGCCGGTACGAGAGGTTCTCTCCCTCTCCCATTCCACCACCTCCTTCGATAGCATGACTGCTTCGCATAAGGAGGTGACGGCGGCGTCCCATTCCGTCTCGCTCCGGACCAGGGCCGCACGCGAGAGGTCAAGCCCACCCAAGCGGGGCACACCTGCACAGTGTGCTCCACCGTGTCCTCCGGTCGATCCTCGCATCGATTTAGCCCCTTAAATGAGAATTTTGTAAAAGTTTTGGTGAATAATAATAAATCCTAATTAAATAAAATAGGTATATATTTTGGCGATTCGCCAATCGCTGATAGAAAGGTGATAAACTAAACTAAACTAGAGTACATAATAAGTTTTATCTACATCCCACTTTTCGCACGTTTCAATGGAGTCTTAGTACGATATTCAAGACCCAATCCAATTTTTAAGTAAAATCCAGATTTTGTGATTACTATTTACTTCTTTGTAGAAATTAAAATGCAAATCTTTCATGCTAAATCGTTACTCCTAAAAATATTTCTAGAGCCATGTTAACCTGTTTAATTTATAATCCTCCAGTACTGTTGGAGCTTGTTGTCCTGACAAAGAAGCTCTGAGTGGCGCAGAAGGCTTGGCGGGGGACTTGCCCGCGACCGCACCGAGGGAGGAACAGAACGAAGCTGTGGTTAAAGTCACCAGGGCTGAGTCTAGAGGTAACATTTTATCTTCTTCCTGTCCTGAATACCTAGATCTCAATTCTATAAATCGTTAACCGTAGTCAAGCGTAGAACGTAGTTTTAATAATATACAGGGTTATTTGTAAAACACCGACAACCTCTCAGGACTATATTACTAACATCATTACGAAGTCTATGCGAAGCAAAAGAAAAAGATAAAGAAAGAGCTTTCTTTTGCTTCGCATGGACTTCGTACAATAATAAACAATAAAATAAATTTATATAATACTCATTACACACAATAAAATATATTTATATAATACTTATTTATTTAATAAGTAGTAGTATTGGATGTGGTAGTATTTTTTTTTCTTGTTCTTTTCTTTTTTTCTCTCTTTCTTTTTTTGTTGTATGAAAACCTGATGAACTAAAATGTAATGAATTTTTAAAAGTCATAGAACAAAAGTTGTTGATTATGTAGTAGTAACATAGTCCTGAGAGGTTGTCGGTGTTTTACAAATAACCCTGTATATATCCGAAGATACCCTTTGTTTTGGATGGGAATGATTTCCCATCCTGACTCTTTCCGCTCTGGGCGGAGCACAAGGGAATGTCAATCTTTACAGACTTAACACCCGCCTGTGTCCCGCCGAATGGCCTTTTTGATCCAATAACCCCCCAGGGCCGCGGAAACTCTTGCAAACAATAACAACATCTGAAGATAGCTAGAATAATGTTTTTGTAATCTGTGAATGTTTCTGTATTGCCAAGGCTAATATCGTTTTCGATTGTTCTAAATTATACTCATTTTATTTTAAGGTTGATTTTCCGCATTTTTACCAGATGCCAGCTCCTTTTCATAGCGAAGAGGAAAGTCTGGTTGTTATTATGTGTTTTGACACATAAGTGATACTCCTAAGTCCTGTACTCATTCACTGTCACTTTTTTTTATATTTCATATTATAATCACAATTTCTATTTTGATAGGTTGTGGTCTAAGCACTCGTCAACAAAGCCGCGTGTTGGGCGCCCGCCAGGCCAACCCTCGTGAGTGGCCCTGGATGGCTTCCGTCACCCCTGAGGGCTTCGAGCAGTACTGCGGCGGAGTGCTCATCACCGACAGACATGTCATGACCGCTGCTCATTGTACTAGGAGGTAAAACTAGAACCAATTCCGTGCAAATTCACTTCAAAAATGGTATATTCTTGTCCACAACTTTCACTTGGGCGTGTGAGAAGTACTTACTTCCTCTCGATTAAAGATTTTAGAAGAGAAAGACTTTTACAAACTAAAACAAATTGAGAAAATGCCTATAAATTTAAAACTAAAAGCAGTATAGGTAATACCTACAACCGAGTTACCTACTTCGACCTTATGGAAAACTCAAAGTTGGATGAATTATGGTCAAATGCCATGCTAAATCTAATTTATTCTATTGAGAATATGACCCCTAATGTTATCAACTACCTCTTTTGTTCTGTAAAGATTCTATATCTCAAAATCTTATATCTATTATAAGGACTATAACTCATTCTAAACTCACACGCAATTCCACACCCACAAAACCACTCATCAAGATTTTAATTTCTAGATGGAAAGCAGAAGAACTCTTCGTCCGTCTGGGCGAGTACGACTTCAAGCGCGACAACGACTCTCGCACATACAACTTCAGAGTCGCAGAGATCCGGCAGCACGAGGCCTTCGAGATCTCCAACTATAAGAACGACATCGCTATCTTGAAACTGGACCGCCCGGCCGTCTTCAACACTTACGTGTGGCCCATCTGTCTACCGCCCCCCAACTTGCAGCTCACCGACGAACCAGCTATTGTTATTGGTGATTATTTTGTGTTTTATGTCTTAATTATCAAAACTATCTTCTTCTTATTCATCTGGAGTCGATACATCAGATGATGTATCGACTCCAGATGACTCCTGTTCAGCCTTTGAGATCTCCAACTATAAGAACGAAATCGCTATCCTAAAGCTGGACCGCCCGGCCATCTTCAACACTTACGTGTGGACCATCTGTCTGCCACCCTCCAACGTGCAGCTGATTGACGAACCGGCTATCGTTATCGGTAATTATTTAGTGTTTCATACCAACATTATCTTCTTTTTGACATTTGTCATCTCCAACTACAAGAACGACACCGCCATCTTGAAGCTTGCAGGACACCGATTAACCGAATTAATTAGTGTTATAAATAATCATCCTTTTCATGACATTAACGGACAGTAAGCATACACCAACTTTTTTAGCCTACTTTTTTCGAAAGGGATTCCCGTCAATGTTTGTTTATAGCTTCTCAATTTTTCTGTAACTATCACAATTTAATTGGCACTGGCAGTAGAATCTTAGGTAGGTATTTAAGAATTGTACTCTCTTATTAACTTAAAATCAAACAAGCAAACAGCTTGTCGATGGTTCACGTGACCAAAGGGCTGGGCTTTTCTTCGGCCAAAGAATCAGCATTGTCATTCAACGTGGCAATGCTGCCAGTGTTCTGGGCACTTTTGCCATTGACAGCGATGTGGACTATTTTATTGATACCCAATAATTTATTTTATTTTTATAAGCATTTGTACATAATGTAGATACTGTAGATTTATCTTTAGTTTGTGTATAAAGCTTATTAAAATATGGGTTCACTATTAAAAAAAGGGAAAAAGAATACAACTAATAACTTAAGTAACACTTCACATAGAATGAGATACATAGTTTTTACATATAAAAAGTATATTTGCCTCATCTTCTCATTATATCCATCTTTTCAAACGGACCAGTGATCGTAATTTTCTTAATAAACTATTTAGTTTATCATGTATTTAGTAGCATCATGCCAGATGTCTGATGGCACTGCTGTCCATTTTCTATAGTGAGATCTTTTATATAAAACATCAGCTAATGGGAGAAAAGAAAACACCATTATAACGACTGGTAAATGGCACTTAGCACTTTCTGTTTTTGTGACAGAATTTCTAAAGGAAGAGTACTTACGTCTATTAGTTACCCAATGTTATGTCAATATGCCAGATGGATGCAAATTGTCGCACATTCCATAGCAGATGCAATCATAGTTTACCGTAGACAACATTTGGTTACTTTTGTTTCGTAATACCTACCTAGTACGTCCGTACTTTACGCATCGAGAAGCGACATCTCCTTTGACTGAAGACTTCTGGCGACTCCTTGAAACTGAAGCCTCCTTTCCTAAAGACTGAACTGATAGGCAGTGTTTAAAAGGCAGTGTTTAAAAGAGTGTCCATGGAGTTTCTTGCACGTTCTTCTCCATAGGATCTACTCTTTGGAACGTGCAACTGCCGCGCTGGAGATAGGGTCGGTGAGTTTGTTTTGTTGCAGAATAACTTGCTACTCTTGTCGCTAGCGCGGCAGAATTAGCTTCATCTATTTGACTGACATACCTTGACTATTCAAAAGTGCCTGTAAACTGGTCTATTTGAAAAAGAGGATTTTGTATTTGTATATTTGTATTTGATACGGGATCATTTTCAAAACTAAATGAAAACAATCCCTCCTCTTATCCGAGACCCCCTGACAGGGGTCAGCAGTGCGATTCTATAAACATGTCGAAGTGAACACTCAGGCGAAGTGAACGACAAGTGAGCTGTCAAACTATACAAACAAGATGGCTTGACAGCTCACTTGTCGTTCAATCCACCTAAGTGAACACGGTGAGATTTCAACAGAATCGACCGGCTGGTTAGGGAATAAAGACCCCTTAAACCTTTCGATATTGGCATCATTCTGGATTATTCTTCTCTTAAACTTTCTATTTGTTGCTGTTATGTTTAGGTCGGATAAATGTTTTCCATTATACCTACCTATTCTTTTCCAACGTGTGAAACAAATGGGTGCATCTGTGTTTCCTAACCTAACCTGTTCCTCAAAGCAAAAGAGACCAGGCAGAGTTTTTCAGGGCTCGCTTATTATAATCATCGTAGAATTTAAACAAAGAGAGTAGTGGACCCATTATTTTATGGTTTTCCAACGACGAAAATCAAGAGCGATGGGAATCAAAAATATGCAACAGTTGGTAAACTTCGTGATTATAACTCCAGGCTGGGGCACCCAATGGTACGGCGGTCCTCACAGCAACGTCCTGATGGAGGTGACGGTGCCGGTGTGGGACCACGATAAGTGCGTGGCGGCCTTCACGGACAGCATCTTCAATGAGACCCTCTGCGCCGGGGGACGGGAGGGCGGGAAGGATGCTTGTCAGGTAACGCTTTTATATTTATACTAGCTGACCCGCGCAACTTCGTCTGCGTCACATTTTCCATTATTGCTCCGCTCCTATTTGACTTAGCGTAATGATATATTAGCCTATAGCGTTCCTCGATAAATGGACTATCTAACATTGAAAGAATTTTTCAAATCGTACCAGTAGTTCCTGAGATTAGTGCGTTCAACCAAAGAAAGAAACAAAGAATCTTTTCTGCTTTATAATATTAGTATAGATAGGATATGGCAAGAGCAGACTGGTACAAAACAAGAACAGACTTATATAAAATAAAATATCAAGATTTATGTAGTTATTTTCGTCACAACTAGTTATCACTACATATTATAAAACGAAGTCCTCCGCCGCGTCTGTCTGTCTGTCCGTCTGTTCGCGATAAACTCAAAAACTACTGCACGGATTTTCATGATGATTTCATCAATGGGTAGAGTGGTTCTCGAGGATGTTTTTAGTATATAATTTGTCAAGCCGGCGAAGCCGCGGGAATCAGCTTTAAGAATAAATAAATAATATCTAAGAACCTATGAAGAAAATAATGACATCCTGAACGGTGGTATCATCTTCTAACATTTTTACTTCTATTCGCGATATCCCAAACATCTAGAAATACCCTGAAGGTGTTTCTGTTGGTGATTAAAATGTAAGTACTAAGATAGATCTCACCTATCTATCTGAGTACATTTTAAAACTACCACATATGAAGTTTATCTGTAATTTAAGCCCCAGCAAGCATCTTAGCGTAACCAGTTAATTCTTAAGACGGTTTCATCATGTGAGCTTGTCCAGCCTGTTCGCCAAACTATAAAATATATATAATACTAGCTGACCCGCGCAACTTCGTCTGCGTCATATTTTCCATTAATGCACCGCTCCTAAATAATATTGCGAATTTAAATTGAGATGTAAGCTACCCTATCTTTCAAGTTGGATCAAACTGCACACTGTGTGCAAAGATTAAAATCGGTTAAGTAGTTTAGGAGCCCATCGCGGACAAACAACGTGACGCGTAATTTATATATATTAAGATATAATAAAAAGATCATTATATCCATTTAATGAAATCATTGCAGGGTGACAGCGGTGGTCCGCTGATGTACCAGATGCCCAGTGGCCGCTGGACCACCATCGGCGTGGTGTCGTGGGGTCTGCGCTGCGGGGAGCCCAACCACCCCGGGCTCTACGCCAGGGTAGACAAGTACCTCGGGTGGATCGCTCAGAATGCGCGCTTCTAAGTTACGGGAAGATTTTGTAACTTTTCAGAAATAAAAATGTGTACTATGCTTTGGGTGTTTTTAAGTGATTCTGTCTTTTAGTGACCTTTTTGTGGTTTGGTTGAAGCCTGTAGTCATTAATCGAATGACACAGTTGTTCCTGATGTAGGTACCTATACCTTTTTAAGGAGCTTAATAATTACTTTTTTTTTTCAGGGATGGGAAATCATCCAATGACTCCTCCCGCTCTGGGTGTAGCGGGAGGGAGTGTCAGACTTCTACTGACTAAAACCCATCCATGTTCCTTCATTGCCCTTTGTGTTCCGGAGCCACGGTGTCTCTTGCGAATAATCCCGCGACTCCGGATATAATTACTTTACACACCAATTTATTTAAATGAGAGCTCTTTTTGTATTCCACCACCACAGCCTTATTTACCTAATTTTCAATTGCATTCCGATTGTGTGTGTACAGTAGTAGTCACAAGCAAACAGGGTTCCCTGACGAATTTACAACAATCAGCTAGTTATGACGAACTATTTTTGGACGAAACCACAAAATAATGGTTTACTCAAGTCATACTGTCAAAAGAACTATTATAGTGTATGTGAAGTGGAGAGAATGGTCATAATGAGTTTTGGGGGCCGAGTCACCCGCGTCCGTAGGAGAATACCCTTCAGCGAATCCCTACACGTGGTCCCCGGGTGGTGCTAAACAGGTGACACTAACCGCCTCCGTGGTCTAGTGGTTAAACCACCTGATTCAGACCCAGAGGTCCCGGGTTCGATTCCCAGCGGGGGCAAATTTTTTGCTCGGTTTGGTTGGTGGTAGGACTTCTTCTAAGTCCGCCTGGCAAGCTACCACCATCATGTCTAAGTCTGTCGCCATAACAACAATGTTAACAGCATTGTTGTGTTCCGGCAGTCAGAGGTATGATAGCCAGTTCCTCTGTGTAAGAGGATTCCGGGTGAAACTCGCTTCCATCTTCGGCCTAATCATCGCTTTCCATCAGGTGAGATTTGGGCCAAGAGTTTCCCCGTTTTGCAAAAAAAAAAAAAAAGTTACATGCTGAGTTCGACAGAGAAGTATACTGTTGCGGTAGGGTACATAGGTACCTACCTACCTACTGTCTGTCTGCTGTTTAAGTTAACAAATCTGTGTACTAAGGGCCTCTTTCACCATCTCCAAGTAAAGCGTTGATTAGTTACTTCCCAATTAACGTTAATCGGCAAGTAAAACTTACGAGTATCTTCTGTCAATTTCACAAGTGAAAATAAAGCTTCGAGTAATAACTTACCGGTTAAGTGAATGACTTAACAAATCATACGTTACATTCGTTCAATATTACGTCAACGTCACTCGTCAAACGTCATTGGCAGGTTAGCTGTCATTTGTCATTTCATTTTGTGTATTGTTTGTTGTGTTTTTGGTTAGGAAATTATTGCGTGTGGATTTTTTTTTTTATAAATTATCATGGATAGAGTTAAAAGAGATAGAAGTGCAAAGTTTTCACTTGTACAGAAATACCAAACTGTGTTAGTGTCGGCGATAAGACCCCGTCCGCGTAGATGTAAGGTTTTTGTATTGTGAATAATTACGTAGATTGAAAATGTGATTTTTTGTTTTAAGTGATAGGGTTTGAAATTAGTTTTAAAATAAAGGTCTTGACCCAAAACCACTTTTACAAAAAGAATTGAGTTGATGGGACTTATGGTTTTCGAGATATTTCCAAAAATGTATAGTGAAAATTTGTTAACCGTCAAGTAAACACTCTAATTGGCAGACGACGTGGCAAGTAAGTTACTGGTCAGTTTAATCATTGATTAGTGCTACTCGAACGTCGTGAAATTGACACGTGCAGTTACGTGTGACTTTAACTGGCGATTAGTCTACTCGATACTTTACTCAAGGGTGGTGAAAGAGGCCCTAAGTGATTCTGATTACTCAATTAATTATGAAAATGATAATACATAAAAAAAATCCGTTACTAACTGATAGTGACTGACTGACTGAATGACTGACTGTGTGAACGACAGACAACGCACAGCCGTAACTAGGTACTGGTCGTAGAAAGCTGCAACTTGGCATACGGATAAGTAGGTTCCTTGGAAATTGTAGGAGTGCTCCCCTACAAGTTTACACAGGAATTTCGGGAAATCCTCTCTTAGAATCTCCTTTGCTTGGGACTTCCCAAGGAAAGGAGATTCTAAGAGAGCCGGAAACGACCTGAAAAAAACGGCATATGTGCGTACATAGTCGCGGTTGAAAGCTAGTACCACTATAAAAGTAATGACTGTATTAATATATCTGGACCTCTATGCTTTATGGTATCATTGCCATTTATACGAATGTTTAAATTTCAATAACTGTTTAAACTTACTAAATATTTTAAAAGTAATGTCACCATTTTAATTTACCTACTTAGCTGGAAATTTATATATACTATAAGTACTATTTGTGTATGTATTATGTTTCAATACCTTATCGCTTTGTGGACAACACAACATGCTAAATTGGTCCCTGTAAAGATTATTTGCGGTGGGTCCCTACAGGTACCTATGACCACAGAATTGATACGTAATGTGGTGGCCACCTTTGACCTAATTGATTCCTATAAAAGGGTGCAGTACGATGCAATGCAGTAACTGCTTGCATCAAAGTCAAGTCGGTAAGTCATTTTTAAATTGACAACTTTTTGACTATTAAAGCTACGATAGGCCCAATCTGTGCCAAGGGTCGCGAACATACAGCATAGTTCTCCTAAGTCAGGCTGTTTTTGATAGCAAGATTTGTGTTTTAGCTGTTGCCTTAACATGCTTTCCGAGGCCCAGAGGAACCTCGATAAGATGATCACCCATCCATTAATCGACCTTGGCATTGTTGTTGTCATTTAACCTTAAAGATCGAAAAATACTGCAGGATTTTTTTTTTTTTTTTTATTTATTTACTACAATCTGTCACAGTCATATTAGGACATTGAATAGTAGGTTGGTTGGGCTTCATCTTGACATGCTCGGTATGTGACCTGTGTCACATCCTACTTTACTTAAGTGTAAACAGGTTCATTTAAGTGTGTCTTGAGGCATTTTCCGTTTCAGTCTGCGCGTTGTGAGAGTTTCCTTCATAAGAACCTTTGCCAAGGGGTTTGGGTGGTCTGTTATTCTCTCATGGTAAGTTTTAGTGTATCGTACTATTTCTTGTCTGACTGTGTTAACTTGCAGGTCGTGATGTAGCTGTTCGTTTGTGACGTACCACGGAGCGTTGGTTACTGTTCTCAGCATTTTATTTTGGAATCTTTGCACGATTTCAATATTAGAGTGAGAGGCTGTCCCCCACAATTGGATGCCATAGGTCCAGATTGGTTTTAGTATAGTTTTATACAGGAGAAGTTTATTACTCATGGATAATTGCGATCGTCGACCTATTAGCCAATAGAGTTTGCGAATTTGTAGTCCAAGTTGTTTACGTTTGGTGAAAATGTGTTTTCGCCATGTCAGTCGTTTGTGTAGGTGTAAGCCCAAGTACCTTACGTGGTCTGTTTGTGGGATGTCAAGGTCGTTTAACTTTACTGGCGGACATGTACCTTTCTTCAATGTAAAGGTAACGTTGACTGATTTGCCTTCATTTGCTTTAATGCGCCACTTCTTGAGCCAGTCCGATATTTGGTTTAGTCCATCTTATAGGATCTTTGACGCCTCTACTGGGTCTTCATGAGAAGCCAGAATAGCAGTATCATCGGCAAAGGTTCCGGTTGTAATACAATCTGATATTGGTAGGTCAGAAGTGTAAATCAGATATAGTAACGGCCCGAGCACGCTGCCTTGAGGGACCCCTGCGTTGATACTATAGAGGCCTGAGAGCTCTTCGCCGTTCTGTACTAGGAAGTATCTATTCTCTATGTAGGACTTGAGAACTCCATAGATGCAGCTAGGGAATGGTGATTTTATTTTGAACAGTAGCCCCTCATGCCACACTTTGTCGAACGCTTGGGATATGTCTAAAAATACACTCGCACAATACTTTTTGGCTTCAAAGGACTTATCTATTTCATTAATCAGCCTGTGTACCTGATCAGTTGTAGCTGCTTTCGACGAAAGCCAAACTGATGATCAGGAATCAATCCTTGATGTTCGACTATTGGCTGAATCCGCAGTACGAGCAGAGTTTCGAATATCTTGGATGGTATGGGCAACAGACTTATTGGCCGGTATGACTTTGGGTCCTCAGGTTTTTTATCTGGCTTTAACAACATTATTACCAGTGCAATTTTCCACTGTGGTGGAATAAATTGTAGCCTAGTTATCGCATTAGAAATTGCAGTAAACAATTTAATTCCAGATTCAGGGAGTTCCTGTAGAATTTTGTTAGTAATCAGGTCATATCTTGGGGCTTTCTTTGGGTTGGCTTTATGTATTACTTTTCTGACTTCTTTTGTCGTAAACCGTATTGGTGAAACTTTACCTAAGTCCGTTGTTTTCATATACTCTGTCATGTTCCTCTCATGTTCTAAAGTACCTTCATAAAGATGAGGCTGAAATACATTTACCAGATGTTCAGCAAAGACATCGGCTTTTTCTTGCTCACTTCGTGCCCAAGAGCCGTCTGACTTTCGCAGTGGTGAGGAAGTTATTGTCGGTCGTTTAATGTTTCGGGTCGCTTTCCAGAGAGAATAGTCGGTATTTGAGGTGGCATCGAGACTCTCGAGGTATGCCTGGAATCCTGCGTTTCGATCCTGATCAAGAATATGCTTGAGTTCTTTGATTTTGTAATTTAGCCTTTTTTTGGTATCAGGGCACCTGTTTCGTTGCCACTGTTTGCGAAGGTCTCTTTTCTCACGTATTTTGTCAAGAATATTTGAGGGTATATGCTGATCACTGGGACTATGTTGGATTATTGGAGTTGAATTCCAAGCCGCGCTCTGGATACTGCTAGTGAAAAATTCAATAGCGTTAATGATGTCTGTTTCTGTTTGCTGATTTCAGGAGCTTTAAATGACTCATCTATAAGAGTACGAAATAAAGACCAGTTAGTCCTTTTATTGTGCAGCGTACATTTTCTTGAGGTTTCTTTGGGCTTCGCTACAATTTCCACGAGAATTGGAGAGTGATCCGACGATAAATCCCAGCAACTAAAACAAGATATGCTACTTTTTGTTATACCTTTAGTGACACAGAAATCTATGGTGTCTGGAATTTTCCCTTTATCGGTTGGCCAGTGTGTTGGCTGTCCTGTTGATATTACGGTCATACTTCCTGCTTCTACACTTTTGAGGAGTTCGCGGCCTCTTGGTAGGGTTAGTCTGGAGCCCCAGTATATGTGTTTGGCGTTGTAGTCACCACCCGCTATGAAACGATTTCCAAGAATCTTGAAGTAATCGTTAAACTGTTCTTCTTTGATTGTGTGTCTTGGTGGACAGTATAGAGCCGATAATGTGATATTACTTACCCAGTCATATACAACCACACTCGTGGCTTGGATATAGTCCTTACAGTATGACTGAGACCGATAATGTTTTATGTTGGATCTAATGAGAATTGCAGAACCCCCGTGTGCTTTGCCATCTGGGTGCATGGTATGATAGAGTGTATAGTTGGGAATTTTAAAAGCACTCTTAGCGGTGAAATGTGTTTCAGAGATTAACATAACATCAACTTTATTCGTGTTTAAGAAAATTTTTAACTCATTTGAGTGGTTTGACTGCAGGAATGACACTCCAACGTTAAATTTTTTTTTTTTTTTCAGCTAAACAATCGTTGGTACTCAAAAATGCATTCTGTATCTGGATGGAAGCTGGCTCGACGCCCTAACTATATCACCAACAAGGACAAAGAATACCCTTACTCCGAGTGTCCATTCCTGGGAGAATACTACTTATTAAAGCTACCTCCTTCCCTCAACAACCTGATAGAACATGTGGACTATTGGGGGCAAGGCAGGATAGACTCCCAACACGGTATCAGTGGCTTCTCTGACTGCTACAACGTCAACCATACGTACCAACTTGTCAGCAATGGTCCCGACAGAGGCAGAAAGATACCCAACAGGATCCCAGTCGTGAATTACACTAACTGTGACACCAGCGGCTACATTATGAACAATTCAGTCAAGACTGTCACTATCATGGGAGCCCCTATCAACTCAAGTTGTGCTAGAGACATCGCACGGATGGTGAACCCAGACTTAGGCAAAATTGTCGCATACGGATTTGAAACCAGTTCAGCTGACATAAGAAATCTTATCACAGAATTGAAAAAGAAGGACTTATTCCTATGTCCGAGGTACATCTTACCTCAGGAACTTCGAGGCTTGTCTTTGTTCGACAGTGATTTGACATTCCTGAATCTGACGGCGCTTAAAGACCAACTTTACAATTACGTTACTGAAGGTGCTTTCGATATTGCAGTAGATGTGACCAAAAACATGGATAACGAAAGTGGCGCTGTAGCTATAAGAGAAGTTGTTACGAAACTTTTACGCGCAGGTTCGACTAACATCATGGCGTATGCTTACAAACTAATGAACAGCGAAGGAGATCAAATTATCCGCAATAGCTTCCCAGATGCTTTTCAACTTATTCTTAAAGGAGAAGTTGTGACAATAGTCAACAAGCAATACCAACAGGCTTTGAAACTGGATGCCAACGTTGAATCTAGCGATAGACTTGCTTTGGGAGATAGCTCTGACAAAACAAGCAAGCGAGTTAGCTGGAAGTTCACTCCACTATGGGAGAATGATAACGTTGTATTCAAAATTTACAATATGGAATCCAACATGTATTTAAAATTGGATGTAAATACAAACAGTTTGGGTGACAGAAAAGGCTGGGGATCGGCAAATGATAACGAAATCAACCATGAATATTATGTGGAGCCATTTTTGAAAGATGAATCTTTAATCTTCCGTATAATAAACTACCAATATAAGCAGGCACTGAAAATGGATAATAATGTGGATTCTAATGGAGGCAGACTGCTTTGGGGACATAGTGGAGATCCTCGTGGTGCCAATACAGCATTAAGCTGGGTTATTTCCGCAAATAAGAAAATCTGACATGTGCTGGATAATGTACCATATTGTTAACGCTAACGTGTTGTTGTAGAAGAAATGAATAAAGAATTTAATAAAACTATTTTAATTTCTCATTCCCTCATCCCATGCATAAAAATAACAGACGACGTGATTTTAGAAATGTCGCCGTCGTCCACTCGTCACAATTTTTATTGTTGTGGAGCATTCATGCTCTATTCAGAGCAATTAACGTAACATGACTGTTTGAGAAACTTGTCTGTCAGCGGAAAATGGCAAACGCCGTAAGATTGTAAAATATCGCGTGAAATATTAAACTATTTTTCTAAATAAGCCGCGGATGTCTTGGAAACTATTTCATTTGGATATGTTGTACACAAAACGTTTTTTTTTTTTTTTCAAAATATATCGATAAATTATATCTAATCAAGATTTATTACAATCTTACGGAGTCTGCTACTATCCGGTGACATATCCACCTGTCATTCACTTTGTAACAAATTAATTATGTCTAAAAATCCACTGTCATTAAAAACCTGTTATTTTCAAACTCATTAAATACGAACAAATTAAAAGAAGTTTTTTTTCAACCCGCAATTTATTTGTCCAATTTCATAAGCCTAAGGTTATATACAGTTTATTCCCACAAATACTTTATTCTACGATACCATGGCCAAGGTGACAGTTTCCCCACTATCCTCGATAGACTGCAGCATTCGCAGGACCTGGTTCTCATCCACGGCAGGGTGGAAGGTGAACGCGAACCGGAAGAAGTTCTTATACTGGCGTACGGGAGAGTACGCTACCATCAGCTGGGAACTCAGAGTTAACAGCTCCTTGATTTTTGGGGTTATCTGGGAAAAGTAAATGTTAAGTTAGACTAGACGAGTCTTGCTTTGGTTCTAAAGAGGCCCATTCAAAAATAATCGTTTTGGGAAATCATTTTATAAGGGTACGGGTTTTTACGGGGTAGGGGATTGTAATCGTGGTGACTCCTTCCGTCCTGGGCGGAGCGGAAGGCAGTGTCAGTCTCTTACTGACTAGAACCCATTCGTGTTCCTCCCAATTCCCTTTGCGTTCCAGAACCGCAATGCCTCTTTCAAAAAATTCCGCAATTCTTTTTTTTTTCGGATGGGAAATCAACCATCCATGTTCCTTCTTTGCCCTTTGTGTTCCGGAACCGCGGTATCTAAATTCCGCAATCCTGGGAATTAGTTGACATACAACAGTAGGTTAGATACACGCATAATAGAACTAATCCATGGCGATCGCTGTTTTGAGATGATGAGAGAAAAAAAATGATGATGCACAGATGCCTTTCATTAATCCTTGATATTATCAGTTTTTCTATCGATCCTAAAACTCCTAAACGTCTCAAACATATTATCACATAGTTCAGCACTCAATCTCTCGTCTATCTGGAGCCGTATTTTGGCAAATGATTCTATCAGGGTTGCTTGGATTGCAAGTCCCTGTTATGCTCAATAACCACTCGTCATCGGGTTTAAATAATCGGTGACTCTTACAAGCACACCGAGCTTTTGGTTGAGGTATTCTCTGCGGTCCGTGTGTTTCCGTGAGCGCAAGCGATAACCGTACGTAAACGCAAGACACAGAATTCAATGTACGACGGCTGAAGTAGGACTAAAGCGAATAAGTCTAATACGCGAATTGTTAGATAAGTCTAGAACTCGCCTTATTTCAACTAGCTAACCCGTGTCTTGGGCGGTATTTTTCGGGTTAATGTAGATAATTATAGCCTATGACGCTCACAAATATCGTGAAATTACAACCCCTTTTACAACCTTTCTTTTTTTTTAGTGATGGGAAATCATCCAATGACTTCTCCCGCTCTGGGTGTAGCGGGAGGGAGTGTCAGACTTCTACTGACTAAAACCCATCCATGTTCCTTCATTGCCCTTTGTGTTCCGGAGCCACGGTGTCTCTTGCGAATAATCCCGCGACTCCGGCAGGCCCCTTCTACAACCTGACAACCACACAAACTTTACGTCTTTATACTGTTACTATAGAAGTGTAGATTTACTAACTGACCTTATGCATGATCTCCCACCACTGCTCATCCATGTCCTGCCCCCTCATGAAGCTGGGTATATACCAGAAGCACACGTTGGGGCACTGCAGCTCGTCCGACACCAGCTTGAAGCCGGACCTCTTCGCGACAGCTTCCAGACAGAACTGGGCGGTGGCCATCGTCTGGTCCGCTAGTTGACTTAGACCAAAGTCTCCGCGTGCTTTCCACATCATCCATAGCTTGAAGGCGTCGATCTGGGAATTGTTACAAGATATTCGTAAGAAAATCCCACTTTATCTTTATATTCGACTAGCTGACCCGCGCAACTTCGTTTGCGTCACATTTTCCATTAATGCTCCGCTCCTATTTGTCTTAGCGTGATGATATATAGCCTATAACCTTCCTCTATAAATGGGCTATCTAACACTGAAAGAATTTTTCAAATCGGACCCGTAGATCCTGAGATTACCCCCTACATACAAACTTACAAACATACAAACTTACAAACTTACAAACAAATGTTACCTCTTTATAATATTATTATAAGTAATAAGTATAAGTATAGACTGGCTTTGCCAGCTTTTCCCGTTCCCGTAGAAAATACCTACAGAGTGTTGGGAAGCTTCCCAAATTTCATCTTTCTACGGCTAGCCGGTTGATTCCGTCGACTTCTCACCGTGTTCACTTAGGTGGCGTGAACGACAAGTGAGCTGTCATGCCAATTTGTTTGTATGGTTTGACAGCTCACTTGTCGTTCAGTTCGCCTAAGTGTTCACTTCGACATGTTTACAGAATAGCACTACAGTAGTTTCAGCTGTGCGTTGTCTATCAGGCACTCAATTAGTCGGCAACGGAGGAATTTTAAATATTTTAATAAGTTTATTATAAAGGTCCCTTGTCTAGTTGGAACTGCTGCGGAGTTCGCTTCATATAGGAAACACATAAATAAATACTAGTTACAATATAAAATGGTTGTAACCTTCCTCCCACACTGCACGCTCTTGTCTCCGGTGTCATAGGACACGTCATAGGACACGTCATAGAACTTGTCCTGTTGGAACAGATACTAAGCGGCTGCCGCATTCGCTTCGTGTAGAAGACCCTTGTCTCGCACCATGCATGCTAGTTACCTATAATATAATATAGTTACCTTCCTCCCACACTGCACACTCCTGTCTCCAATGTCGTAGGACACGTCATAGAACTTGACCTGTTGGAACAGATACTACGCGGCTACGGAATTCGCTTCGTGTAGAAGACCCTTGTCTCGCACCATGCATGCTAGTTACCTATAATATAATATAGTTACCTTCCTCCCACACTGCACGCTCTTGTCTCCGGTGTCATAGGACACGTCGTAGAACATATCCTGTTGGAACAGATACTGCGCGGCTGCGGAGTTCGCTTCATGCAGTAGACCCTTGTCTCGCACCATGCATGCTATAGTTACCTATAATATAATATAGTTACCTTCCTCCCACACTGCACGCTCTTGTCTCCGGTGTCATAGGACACGTCGTAGAACATATCCTGTTGGAACAGATACTGCGCGGCTGCGGAGTTCGCTTCATGCAGTAGACCCTTGTCTCGCACCATGCATGCTAGTTACCTATAATATAATATAGTTATCTTCCTCCCACACTGCACGCTCTTGTCTCCGGTGTCATAGGACACGTCGTAGAACATATCCTGTTGGAACAGATACTGCGCGGCTGCGGAGTTCGCTTCATGCAGTAGACCCTTGTCTCGCACCATGCATGCTAGTTACCTATAATATAATATAGTTACCTTCCTCACACACTGCACGCTCTTGTCTCCGGTGTCATAGGACACGTCATAGAACTTGTCCTGTTGGAACATATACTACGCGGCTGCCGAATTGGCTTCGTGTAGAAGACCCTTGTCTCGCACCATGCATGCTAGTTACCTATAATATAATATAGTTACCTTCCTCCCACACTGCACGCTCTTGTCTCCGGTGTCATAGGACACGTCATAGAACTTGTCCTGTTGGAACATATACTACGCGGCTGCCGAATTGGCTTCGTGTAGAAGACCCTTGTCTCGCACCATGCATGCTAGTTACCTATAATATAATATAGTTACCTTCCTCCCACACTGCACGCTCTTGTCTCCGGTGTCATAGGACACGTCATAGAACTTGTCCTGTTGGAACATATACTACGCGGCTGCCGAATTGGCTTCGTGTAGAAGACCCTTGTCTCGCACCATGCATGCTAGTTACCTATAATATAATATAGTTACCTTCCTCCCACACTGCACGCTCTTGTCTCCGGTGTCGTAGGACACGTCATAGAACTTGTCCTGTTGGCACAGATACTGCGCGGCTGCGGAATTCGCTTCGTGTAGAAGACCCTTGTCTCGCACCATGCATGCTATAGTTACCTATAATATAATATAGTTACCTTCCTCCCACACTGCACGCTCTTGTCTCCGGTGTCATAGGACACGTCGTAGAACATATCCTGTTGGAACAGATACTGCGCGGCTGCGGAATTCGCTTCGTGTAGAAGACCCTTGTCTCGCACCATGCATGCTATAGTTACCTATAATATAATATAGTTACCTTCCTCCCACACTGCACGCTCTTGTCTCCGGTGTCATAGGACACGTCGTAGAACTTGTCCTGTTGGAACAGGTACTGCGCGGCTGCGGAGTTCGCTTCATGCAGTAGACCCTTGTCTCGCACCATGCATGCTATAGTTACCTATAATATAATATAGTTACCTTCCTCCCACACTGCACGCTCTTGTCTCCGGTGTCGTAGGACACGTCATAGAACTTGTCCTGTTGGCACAGATACTGCGCGGCTGCGGAATTCGCTTCGTGTAGAAGACCCTTGTCTCGCACCATGCATGCTATAGTTACCTATAATATAATATAGTTACCTTCCTCCCACACTGCACGCTCTTGTCTCCGGTGTCATAGGACACGTCGTAGAACATATCCTGTTGGAACAGATACTGCGCGGCTGCGGAATTCGCTTCGTGTAGAAGACCCTTGTCTCGCACCATGCATGCTATAGTTACCTATAATATAATATAGTTACCTTCCTCCCACACTGCACGCTCTTGTCTCCGGTGTCATAGGACACGTCGTAGAACTTGTCCTGTTGGAACAGGTACTGCGCGGCTGCGGAGTTCGCTTCATGCAGTAGGCCCTTGTCTCGCACCATGCATGCTATAGTTACCTATAATATAATATAGTTACCTTCCTCCCACACTGCACGCTCTTGTCTCCGGTGTCATAGGACACGTCGTAGAACATATCCTGTTGGAACAGATACTGCGCGGCTGCGGAATTCGCTTCGTGTAGAAGACCCTTGTCTCGCACCATGCATGCTATAGTTACCTATAATATAATATAGTTACCTTCCTCCCACACTGCACGCTCTTGTCTCCGGTGTCATAGGACACGTCGTAGAACTTGTCCTGTTGGAACAGGTACTGCGCGGCTGCGGAATTCGCTTCGTGTAGAAGACCCTTGTCTCGCACCATGCATGCTATAGTTACCTATAATATAATATAGTTACCTTCCTCCCACACTGCACGCTCTTGTCTCCGGTGTCATAGGACACGTCGTAGAACTTGTCCTGTTGGAACAGGTACTGCGCGGCTGCGGAGTTCGCTTCATGCAGTAGACCCTTGTCTCGCACCATGAATACAGAACATTGTAGAGGTGCGCCCGCCATCTTGTGTGGGTTCCACGATATTGAATTTCCTCTGGAAAATTTCAAGACTTCTTTTACAAAATAAATTGTACTTCTGGACTTCTCAATTTTATCATAGGCTTATCATAAATCAAGCTAAATATTGACGATTATTTTAAGTCTAAAATTTAATCAGATAATATGTCAATCTTAGGAACAATTATTGTTTGTGGAACTGTTCGAAATAATTGCCGCGGCCTTGGAACGCAAAGGGCATTTGGAGGAACACGGGTGTGTTTAAGAAAGTAATAGTCTAACACTCCCTTCCGCTCTGCCCCGAGGCGATAATGATTTGTTATCCAAAAAAGAAAGGCACAATTGTCAAAAAAACTTAACTCAGAGTAAGTTCCTAACACGAGGCTAGCAACTAACTCGGAGTTCATTACGTAACTCTTAGTGCTTAGTGCAAGCGGGCTTAAATAGCCTTTTCTTACAAGCCCGCTAAACTTATCCCAGCCACTGCAACTCCTTAAAGCCAGAATCAACAGTGGCGTCCATCAGAAAAGCGCCGAGTCAATGAAGCGCGACGCGTTCCAGAGTACCGATTCAATTTACGAAACGAACGAAATAAATCAGAAAAAATAGCAGAGATGTTAGAAAAACATAATTTCCACTTAAGTCTATTAAAAAGAATTAAAGAAATTGGTGCTGACCTTTCTATACCTTTGAGCTTGGTCTTGAATTTAGGTGAAAGCATTAAACTGCCTCCCCAGCACGCCTGGAACATGATAAGATAAAAAAAAGATAACAATCTGGATGCCAGATCGCACATCTTTTGATCAAAAAGTAATTCATTTTGATAGTTAGCAGCAGGATTACTTTTGTAAAAGTGTTATTTATTTATTTTATTTATTTATTTAACAATTTCAGCACAAAAAGAGTACAGAGGCGGACTTAATGCCATAGGCATTCTCTACCAGTCAACCTTTGGGTGATGCAGAGAATAGTGGTAGGTGCAATACGGAGAATTTAATGTAAAAAATAATTAAATGCGATTAATATTCAAATTCAAAGTATAAAAATAAAGTAAAGTACCTAGAAATAAAGTATAAAATCAATTGCGTCAGGTGGAACCACCAGTCCACCAGTGGATCCACCGCCAGATCTAACCGGTTAAAATGAATACTATACACAAACTAACTATACCTATAAATACATAATAAATACTCACATTAACAAGATAAATAAGTAAACGAAATACTTAAACAATAAATACGAATAAGTAACTGGAAAACATTAGCGCTGTGATGATACTACTGCCAACTTCTTCCGAATGTGTTCACGAACTTTCAATTTAAAAGTTAATCGGTTGGTGGCCATCCTGATCTCCTGAGGAAGCGCATTCCACAGAGAAATAGACTGAACGAAGAAAGAAGAGTGAATAAAGTCAGTACGGCGGTGAGTGGGACATTGAAGGAGACGGTTGTTTGATGAGCGTAGATTGAGATTGTGGCTGGTGCAAATGTATTGAAAGTGAGGGGCTAGATAACTGGGAGAGTTGGGAGAGACAAGAAACGAAAACAAGGTAGTAAGAGCCCTTAGCTCTCTACGCTCGCGTATGGGCAACCACTTTAAAAGTGGATCATATTTACGCAGATTGAAAACAAATCGAATGCAGTAATTCAGAAGACGGTCAAGTTTGTTGAGGAAATCTGCATTCAGGTCATAGTAACACACATCGCCATAATCGATGATAGGAAAAATTAGGGTCTGTACAAGCATTGTCTTCGTGTTTGCTGGTAAAAAGTTTTTCAAACGATACAGGGCCCGTAACGTTCCCGTAACCTTCTGACTGACACTAGCAACTTGAGCTCGCCAGTTTAAGGTACTATCAATGCGCAAACCTAGGTCCATCACATCAGTGTTAAATGGGACAATCGTATTGTCGAACAGACCATTTGGCAAAGCTGTTTCATCGACTTTAGCGATGCTTTGTGTGTTACGATGTGTTACGATCAGCGAAATGTTTCATTGTGCGTACAGCTAAAGAGTGGAATTCCCGTCCGGTCCTGATGGAGCTACCTGGCGTTCTTTAAGCCAAGAGATAATATAAAATATTTTAGAAATCTCAATAACATTTTTGAAGACCTATCCATAGATACACACGTATGGGTTTGATGAATTTTTTTTTGAGTTTCAGTTCTAAGTATGAGGACCCCCAAAGTTTATTGTTTCTTTTCTAGTTTTGTGTGAAAATCTTAATGCGGTTCTCGGAATACATCTACTTCCCAGATTTCAACAGCATAATTCTTTTAGTTTCGTAGAAAAGTGGCTGTGACACACGGTCGGACAGATAGACAGACAGACATGACGAATCTATAAGGGTTCCGTTTTTGCCATTTGGCTACGAAACCCTAAAAACCACTGTTCAAACTTTAGGACTTTAATGACTTAGGAATTTAATACTAGTCGAATTTGGGATGGTGCAAAGACACACTATACGTTACGTTTTATTTATAATTCGAGCTCTAAGTTACACAACAAGTAGCTGATTATGTACTGTTCAATATATACTCACATCAACATGCAACCAAACACCATGTTTCTGACAGACATCTGCTACTGCCTCCAGGTCATCTATGGCTCCTAACACCGTAGTTCCCGCCATGCCGTTCACGAATATAGGGCATCTTCCGAGGTCCCTCTCCTTCTGTATAGCTTCATCTAGTTTGTGTACCAGCATCTGTCCTTTGGCATTGGTTTCTATGATTCTGATGTTGTCGGTACCGAAGCCGAGCCAATGGGCGGCTTTTTTTATGGAGTAGTGACTCTGGAACATAACATGACTCCAATCCTATTATCTTGGTATGAATCCAGAATCGGGCTACTGCTGAGAAAGTTGATCAAGAAACCAACATAAATTAGGTTCATATTTTCTCCCGATAGGGAATATGCATGCGATTTTTTATTTGCAAAATAAAATACTTATCAGGTCTAGTAAACAATCATGAAATTATTTTTAAATACCTTCATCATTTATGAAGTTATAAAGCTTCAAAGACAACAGTTAGAATGAGAAGTCCGATACGAACTGTGACGTCAAATTACACGACGACCATACAGCTGTCATATAAAGCAGCGTTTTCGCGAGAGGGACAGATACATTTGTTTAAAATAATTGTATCTCGTTCGTTTTCGAGCCATTTAGATTCTTATTTCACTGTTACTATTATATTTTCGAATACTTTTCGATAAACAGTTCATAAATATTTTTTTCGTGCATATTCCCTATTGTTACGCGCCAGAATTAATGCCGGGTACACAACGTACTACTAACGCCATCTAGTATCGAGTAGTGGAACTAATTGGGTCACGATCTTTCTAGACTTTTCGATGCTAGAACATTCTCGATGTTTCGACACCTAGTCAGTCGGGACCGGTATGTTCCCGAACTTTCTAGATATTTCCATTCTCGAAGGTTCTGGAAATTACTGTAGGACTATATAAGGTGCGTATCGCTCGCGATTGAGTCAGTATTGAATTGGCGATACAAGCGAACTTCGGAAGCGATCTTCAACTGCGAATTAAGTGAAGTGTTTAATAGTGCGATTGTGTGTTATAATTAGTGCGTTTAAAGTGATAATTAGTGTTGATTATTAAAGTGTCATTTTTGGTTAATTAATCGGTTGTTTTTATTGTCACGAACCCCGAGCTCGTAACACTATTCTACTTTGCCTGACCTAGGGACAGAGCCCAAGGATCCAAAATCCTAGTTCAATACCTAGGTCTAAAACGCTAAAGTCTTTGATCTTAAAATTAATCGTAACACTAATTTATCGCTTCTTGCGCGTTGTTAAATTCAGGCAAGGTGCCATCATGTCATCATCCAACAATTCACTTTATCTAGCAACTAGCTGTCCCCCGCGGCTTCGCTCCCGTCAACTGACAACTTTTTTTTACATAAAAACCTTCTCCTGATGATAACAAACACAGCAAAAAAAGAATTGGCCAAATTGGTCCAGGCGTTGTTGAGTTATGCGCTTACCAACACATTTAGCGATTCATTTTTATATTATAGAAGATTGCTCAGTAGATATCACAAGGCGCTGTAGGCAATATATACTCAACTATCTTCTGCCAGCCGCTTCGATTCCTAGGGAACATACTCCCAAGGTATATATAGCCTATGTGTTATTCCAGATCATAATCTACCTCTATGCCAAATTTCACGACGATCCTTTCAGGCGTTCTCACGTGAAAGAGTAACCGTCCATCCGTCCAGCTTCACAAACTTTCGCATTTGTAATATTAGTAGGAAGTAGGATGTTGATAATATTGAAAAAAAAAAAACAAATAATAGGCATATACTTACATCTTCAGAAGTAAATATAACCATCTCAGGCAGATTCCTCATCCCTTTGGCCTTGATTTCCGGGAACTTCTTATACCTGGCAGCGACCAGGCCATATAGTATGGAGATACTGCCCCCAGGGCTGAAGATACCGTCCCCATTGGGGATCCCGAACAGCTTGAGGATGTGGCTCAGGAGTTTTAGTTCTATGAGGGTGAAGACTGGACCCACTTCGAAGGTGTACCTGGAATAGGAATAAGGTTTTGTTAAGTGTAGACAAAAAACTCCTACAGACCACCCCAGGACTTTTTTCATCGTTTGTTCTTTCAATTTCGTAGCAAACAGCCTTGGACTTTGGGGTTGTACGCAACGCATGATTGCGCTACTAACCTGTCGAATCAAAGTGCAATTCTGGGTAAGGTCGGCGGATCCAGGAGGAGAGGCTAAGGGACTCAAGTCCACCCTCCTCCCTACCCGCAAAGACAAAAATATCTTCGGTACATCCTAATTGCGTCTTTGAAGATTTTACTAAAAGTAATCCAAGGTGTTGCTACTTTGTTAGAACCTTCCCTCAGCGGGGCCAAGCCCTTACCCAAATGACAATCCTGAAACCGCCCTGGTTAAGGATATAGTATAACTACATTTTGTCGCGAAAGTATGTTCCCTTGGGATCACAAAACACTTTTCAAACGAGTAAAGCTGCGAGCGGAAACTAGTTTATTATATAACAGACGATTTAGAGAAACATAAATCTGGGTTCTTAAATTTTAGCATACCTCTCGTTGTGCTGTTTTCAACTACCAGTTTACACTGCTAAGTCTCGACTCTACTTTTTGCAACATTTAATGACATTACAAGTAAATACTACCTACTTCTTCATTTGAGCAGGTAATAAAACTGAGGAAAGCGCAAACTAACATTAACAAGTGTTTAACGAAAGTCTTAAGCACCTACAACGTTTAACGGCTATTTAATGTCAAATCAAGACAAGTTTTACTTGTTCACCAATATAACACTGTTGGATTAGAAACGTTCATAATCAGGTATCTACTGCATACATACTCGTTAAATTAGAAACTGCATTCCTGACCTAAAGATATTGCAAATACTTATAAGTGTAACGGCGTTTAACTAGGTGCTTGTAACATGAAACAAGTGATTTCTACCAATTACGGTGCTTGAGATACAGCCCGCTGGCAGACAGACGCACGGGTGGACAGCGGAGGCTTAGTCCGTTAGTTACCTAGATATAAACATTTTGCTGAATGCCTTTACATAAAACAAGATCTTTCTTCGGTATAAAAAAGGCTAATATTGTGTTTCTAGGTGTTTACACCAATCATCATCCAATAATCTTCATCCACAGCCTGACTTCGTCCACAGCTGGACCTAGGCCTCTGTTTTCATGTGCCAATCCCAAAGACTATTAATATTCTATGGCCAAACGACACGGTCCTGTGATAAGGGTGAGCCTCATCTTAGCTGTACCCGCAACAGAAACTAGGTATGTCGTCTGCCTATGTCGCAGTCAGACAACCAACATTCCTTCCACCAGTCCTTGGAGGCCACTCAGCCACTGCCTTACCTCAGCTGTATCACCGCGCCTTACCATGTGTTCTACCCAAGTTCCAATCAAACCTATGATATTTGAATGCATAAAATATGAAAATGGAAGAATCGCCACCATTACAGTGCTGAACAAAATACTTCCCCCAAGTGTCTTAACATTGACCGGTCCTATAATTCTCGCGTTCTGCGGATTCCCACGACCTTTACCATGGAATAAACAATCACCAAATTAACAGAAAATACCTACTGACTAGTATTACAAGCTTCAGCGATCCACGCCCCAGCCAGCCCATAGGGGTCGGTGCTACAGAACAGCTGGTTCCTGAACGTCGCCTTATAAGTCTTGACGCTGTACTTCAATACTTCGCGCACGCATTGCTCCAGATCCTTGTCACTTATGCCTTTCGTCACGTCGAGGTCCAGAATAGTCTGGAATGAGATAACCATTCTTATTAAGGTTTCGTTGGAAACGCAGTGAGCTGGAACATAATTATATTAATCAAATCAAGCTTAATCTCTTGAAGCAAATTGGAGACTAGGGGAGTTTATTTTTCAACATCGGAATTAGTCCTTGAAGCTAAGAAGAAGAAGAATCATCTGCCTAGCCTTTTCCCAACTATATTGGGGTCGGCTTCCAGTCAAACCGGATTCAGCTGAATACCAGTATTTTACGTGGAGCGGCTGCCTAACAGACCTCCACAACCCATTAACTGGGCAGCACGGTACTTCTTGGCAAGACTGGTGTCAGATTTTCTGGCTTCTGACTATCCGTAACGACTGCCAAAGATCTCCAAATAACAGCCGGGACCAACAGTTTAACGTGCTTTCCGAGGCACGGAGGAAACTCGACAAGTTAAGATGGTCACCCATCCACAGACCAACCTCGGCAAGCGTTGCTTAACCTTGAAGATCAACCTGTGCGGCTGTTATTATATAGCCACGAGCTCCTCAAGAAGAAGAACCTAGAGTCGAAAATCATGAAAATGATGCAAACCTGCCAACTGGCTCAACGACCCGACAGGTCAGGTCAGGTCGGCAAGTACAGAAAAGCTTGCAGGCTCATAACTTGGTAAGTGTAGAAAATCCTCTATCATAATTCATGATAGCATCGGCCAATTTGTGAAGGGATAGCAACTTATAAAATAAATGCATGGGATGTTGAAATACTTGCAAGTGCAACATGTTTATGCTTTCAACGTCTTTGAGTAGAATCTTAATACCTATCTTAATAGCAGTGCAGGCAAAACCTGCCTTATCATACTAGATGAACATTTTAATCAGCCTTTACTGGTTTGCCTACGATAAAGTTTACATGTCTAATATTATAACTGAATGTATGCACAGCACATATTTTATGTGCATTGTTTGTTTGAGTGCCTACTGTCTGTTCGAGTGTTTGAGTGCACGTTTATATCTTAGTTTATGGCAAATAAGATAAGATAAGATAAGATAAGATAAATTTATTAGCCATTGTTACAATAATTGCCTTAAAATTAGCTTAACTTAATGAATAACTTGACTGTAACTAGAAACATGTACATTAAGTCTTGCAGTGGTCCCCAAACTAGGCAGCGCCTGTATCTTGGGGGCCGGAGTTCCGATACATAAAGCTTTTGCAAAAACTTTTAGAGCTTTTATAACACTAAATAAAGATCTAATGAAAGCAAAAATGGTAAAAATGTAAAGTTAAAAGTGAGATCAAATCAAAGTTAAATCTATGTAATATCATAAACTTAAGTTGTATTGTTCAAAATATAAAACAATTATATATAGCTAGAACATTAAAATTAAAATTAAAAAAAGTAAAAAATTAAAAAAAGTAAATTATTAAAAAGCAGAATAAAATAAAACAAATGAGATGTGTGTTTGAGTGTGTTGATGTTAAACTCTATGAAGGTGATGGTATTCCCAGTTAGAAGATGTAAGAATTTGTTCCGATTCATCGTACGAGAGACCTAATAACCATTTTTTAAGTACATTTTTACACGAAGAGAGGGAGAGTCCTATTGTGTCAATAGGCAAACAGCTGATGACTTTATTATAAATCAGGTTGTGTAGGTAGGCGGGACAGCGTCTAGCTAACAGAGAGGTGGTTCGTTGCAGCGGTATATGAAAGACGCGTTTGGAAATTATTGAGTGATAGTCTGGTCGGAGCTTTATGGTTTTGTGAGTACGGAGGTATGCACTGAGAATGTACAGTTGGCGAACGCGTAAAACTTGAAACTCTTGGTACAGAGAGTCAGTCGGGTAGAGAAACGGTTTTTTTAAGATGACTTTAATAATGGCTCTCTGGGCTCTTTCTAGCTCAGTCATTATTGTTTTCCCAGCTCCACCCCAGATAGAGATTCCATATTGTAAAATGGATTGGCATATTGCGAAGTAAACCATTCGCATGATGTCTTTTGGAGTGCGGTCCCTCAATTTCTTTATGACGTGGATAAGTTTCCTAACTCGACCTGAGAGAAGTTGAATGTGGCCTTTAAACGACAGGTTTTCGTCAATAAGGAGACCTAAATAGCGAATAGACTGTGTTCGGTTTATGCAATCGCATGAACAGTCGTCGCGAGAGGTGTTTTGATGGTTCTGACAAGTGTGAAATTTTAATATTAGGTTGGGTGGTGGGTTAGATGAATGAGTTTTAGAAAATGTGATAAGTTTGGTTTTCTTTATGTTGAGCGTAAGCAGGTTTTCATTGAGTGTTTGCGCTACTTTTGCTAATCCTTCTTCTGCATGACAGTAGACCTGTTCCCAGGTACGACCGTGAAACGTGATAACCGTGTCGTCTGCGTAAGATATTAATTCCGCGTTTGTCAATTTGATTTTCAGTATATCGTTCATGTATAGTATGAATAATGTTGGGCCAAGTAGACTTCCTTGCGGGACTCCAAAATCGATAGGAAGTTTTTCACTTGAAAGGTCACCTGATTTTACGTATTGACGGCGATTGGTGAGATAACTATGAAACCATTCAAGTGGTTTGCCCTTTATGCCAGCTGCGTCATGTTTTTTTAGAAGAAGTTGTGTTAAAATGGTGTCAAACGCTTTAGCTAGGTCTAAGAAGACCGACATGCAACGATCACCCTTTTCTATGATTTCTGATATAGAGTTAGTTAGTCGTGAAGCCGCGTCTTCAGTTGATTTACCCTTTCTAAAGCCGAATTGCAAGCTGTCTGAAATAAGGTCGTGTTTTTCAAGAAAACTTATAAGACGGATGTTTACTACTTTTTCCAGGATTTTAGAAAAAATGCTGAGAAGTGCTATTGGTCTATAATTTTCAGGTTTATCCTTAGGACCACTTTTATGAATGGGGCTTACTGCTGCAATCTTCCATTGTTCAGGAAATACTCCTGTTTCCAGACTGAGGTTAATAAGGTGGGTTAGAGGTGTTATTATAAGGTTACGAATTTTTTTTATTAGTTTTACGCCTATTTTATCCGGACCTGGGGAGCTATCATTTTTTAACTGATTTATGTAATTTGAAATTTCTGTTTCGTCGGTTGGGGGTAGAAAAAAGGAGAAGGGTGAAGTTTTTTCCGACGTGTACTTGCTAGTGAGTGATGTTTGAGTTTCTGATAATCTTGTTAGTATTGTATCGGCCAAATTTTTACCTACGGATGTGAAGTAGGAGTTGCACTGATTAAGGGATTCGACAGGGTCGACAGAGCTAATTACTAAGTTGGATGTATTGCATCTTTGACCGTTGGGATTGTACATGGATTTTAGAACTTTCCATAGCTTTTGAGCATTTTTGTGATTTTCCTGTATTTGTCTGCTGTCGTATTCAATTCTAACATTTCGTAAGAGATTGTTGCAGAAGTTTTTGTAACGGTTGTAGATCAGCTTCATGGTCTCGTTTTTGGGATCGCGTCGTAACGTTAGATGTAACCTGTCGCGGTGTTTCATGCATCTAATGAGTCCAGGTGTAATCCATGGCTGAATGTTGTATTTGGTGCGGGAAATTTTAACTTGACTTGTATTCGTTTGTACTAATTTGGTGAGAGTTCCGATAAAAGATTCAGCGACAGAGGCCACGCAGTTTTGCTTAAGGGTATAAGTCCAATCAATTTTAGCTAAATCTTTTACAAAATCGTCCTCATTTAATTTATGAGCCCAACGATTTTGAATGGGTCTAGTGTAAGTCTTTTTGAGAGGAATGTTTGCTATTACTATGTCATGATCCGTAATAGAGCTTTTGCATACTATGCCTTTGGGTTTAGAGTTGCTTTTGACAAATATATGATCAAGACATGATTTTTGTCGAGTCGGTTTGGTGATTACGGGAAGTAGACCGTATGAGGCCATTATACACATATAATCATGGTGTTTGTTATTTATGGTACTACATATGTCTATATTAATGTCTCCGGTGATAATTAATGTTGGGTGCTTGTTTGCAGTTTTTAGGAAGGTATCTAGCGAAGCGATAAAGTTTGTGAGATTAGTAAAAGATGGTGAACGATATAATCCGAGTATTGCAATTTTGTTGTTTAAAGTTAAAAGAAGGCTGTCCGTTTCCAGTATTTTAGATTCTATCACAGTAATTTCGTAGTTGTTTTTAGTGTATACGACTATACCACCATTTTTGTTTATTTGTGAATCCGTTCTAGTTACTTTATAACCTGGTAAGTTTTCTAGTATTGAACCTTCGTTTAGCCAGCATTCTGTTAAAATGATTGCGTCTATATCGATTTCAAGGCGCCTAAAAGCTATAGTGAAGTCATCGAAGTTTCGCTGGTAACTTACAACTGGTAAATAAAACGCTTACAACCCTAATATTTTCGAAGTTAGAGTGAACAGGCTACTTCTGGGTAAGCTCGCTCCATCGTAGACTTTGTCTACGTCATCTCTGATCTAGACTAGAATCAAGAGCAAACCCATCACAAATAAATAAAAAAGAATTCAGTATACAGTTAAATGAAAATATTTTTAATTACGGCACAATAATATCCAATAACTACCTTAATTAAGTAAACCTTATTAGGTGTTACATACATGACAGTGTTGTCGGCAGCAGTGTCTTGCACTGGTCTTGGGTGCCTTAGGCCCGTATTAATAAACGTTACTCAGCCCGTGAGACCGCACTTGATTTGAATGTTGAGATGCTGATCGTATTAATAAACGTGATTCTTTATGTTCTCAAGTTGTGGATTAGGCGTACGTCATCAACTGAGTGATGGACTGATTAATAAACGAAACTCGACCCACGAGCGCGGGTTGCTGAGATGCTATATCGTGAGTGCAGATAGACCGTGACTTGAGGAGTGATTAGCGTGGCGCGAAACAAGGAGTTTGAAAATATTGAAGTAAAATTAATTATTACGATGAAATAGATTACTATGTCGATATTTTGTGGCCTTTGCAATTTCGTTTACCAAAATGTTGGGATATTTCAAATCCTTTTGAGTTACATAGAAGTGCGAGTCGTACTCTCACACAAAGGGTTACGTACCTTAAACATTTTTTTTTAATTTCATTTCATTTTTATTATTTGTTGTTACAACACTATCTGTAAAAAAATCAGTTGTCTATCTATTACGGTTCATGAGATACAGCCCGCTGACAGACAGACTGACGAACGGACGAATAGCGGAGGCTTAGTTATAGGGTTCCGTTGGTTACCGTTGGGGTACGGAACCCTAAAAAGTATAATTCATGATAGTTAAGTAGGTACTAACTAATACTTCCTGATATATGTGGGTACCTACCTATAACACATTTGATTTATTTATATTCGTACGATGTTCGTGTTAGTAAATAAAGTAAACAAATGTTTGGCGTTCCTTTTTTGACACTGATGCTACATTGCGTTAGCGGAGAAGCGGGGCATCGAGCGTCCGCCGCCGCGTACAACAATTATGTCATATTGAGAAATAAATACACAACCTCAATCCTCAACCTCTTTTTAACAATTTAACACTTTCTTGGGTAGCAAATAACTTTATAAATTTATAACGTGTACCTATTACCGCTATTCATTAAAGATTTAATGAAATACAAGTATTAAAATCAAAAGTTTAAATCTAATAACATGGCAATAACGAAATGCGACAAGTCTCATTCAAAACTTCGGTCAATGTGACGTCATCGTTCACGCGATCAAGGCATCAAGTACAGCTAGGTGAGGAGCTGATCTTGGTAACTGAGATACTGTATAATGGCGTATCAAATGATAACGCACTTGAGTACCTACGTTGTTGAGAGACGTTTATTAATACGGGCCTTAGATGGTCACCACTAGCCACTTTAACCCGGCGTCAATGACGCTGGGTCATGGTGACCCAGCGCGTTTTAAAATGGCCATATTTTTTTTTACGCTGATTATATATTTCAAGCTTTTGTGTAGCTGGAGGTACGTCCTCTCCCTCCCCAATTCACCGGCATGAATTTTGCTACATCAGCTGAACAGTGATATAACCGTGCGTCAAATCAAAGCGGGTAAATATGACCCAGCGTAATCGCTAGTGTGTTATTTTGTGGCATATTTTGTGGCATACCTGTACTAGTTAATTTCATGTTTTATTCAATGTGGGTAGTTAATTTACTTTTTTCTTTTTCTGTTAATCCATGAAAATGTCGTTGGTAATCAACCGAGACCAAATTTTGTCCAAAAGACGCGAATGAATTTTCCTCGCCTTTTGCGCAAAAGAATCGTAGATTTCGTGGGTAGACCTTCCGAGGAACCGCCAAGAAAGATTCCAGGAACTCGCAAGCGATATCAAATATGTCCGATCAAAATGTTAAAGAAAGCAACTCAAACTTGCCATCTGTACCGTATTTACTTTTGCCCAGATCATTATCATTCTTCGATGACTATCAATGATGTTGCAGAGGACTGATTTCTTATTATTTTTATTATTAGAAGTTTCTCTGACATCTTTTCTATAACCTAAGATTATTGATTCCTATTATTTGTAAGAAGAGTTTGAAAATAGTATCTATGAATGTTAAATTTTCAACTTGATTTTGCATGTGTTATTTTGAAAGCTATTTTAGGTTTGATGAACTTAAAATGGGGCATTACTTTTAGTTTTCTACATGTGTAAATAACCCTTTTTTAAGAAACAGATTAAAAAGTTAAGTTGACATCTTTGATTTCGAAAATAATTCTCATTGAAATCGGGGTAGATATGACCCAGCGTCATTGCCGGCGTAATTTTTTTCACGTCATTCACGCCGGGTTAATAGTAGGTATTGTCGTTATTCAATCGACTCAAAGTCATCCACTTCATACCTGCTTACATAGGGTAATTATTTACAATAATTTCTGCTCTACTGATCTTCTTATAAACAGAGAGGTTGGGAATTTTGTGAGTTGGCGAATTTGTAGAGTATTTTTACAGAAATTACACATAATGGAATTGGTGCTATGTTTTAAAATTAAAAAGTTGCTTACTTTTTCACTACCTATATTAAATTTTCATACGTAATTAAATTCTTTAGTTAGTGTTCATATTAACCATTTCATTATTGTGTTATGATTCAATAGACAAAGTACAAATTATGGACTACAGTTGGTTGAAACATATCAGCTTAAAAGCAAGCCTTCTAATAATATTAACCCCTTAATGTAAAATGGTAAATGTAAGGAGCTCGTGACCAAACATCAACAGCCCTTCAGGTCGATCTTTGCTAAGGTTGGTCTATGGATGGGTGACCATCTGGGTGGAGTATGGGTGACATACCGAGTTTCCTTCGTACCTATGAAAGCACGTTAAGCCGTTGGTCCCGGCTGTCATTTGTAGATCTTTGGCAGTCGTTACGGATTGTCAGAAGCCAGCAAATCTGACTCCAGACTTGCCAATAAGTACTCAGTTAACGGGTTGTGGAGGTCTGGAAATACTGGTTTTCATCTAAATCCGGTTTAACTGGAAGCCAACCCCGATACAGTTGAGAAAAGGCTATGCAGATGATGCATATTTGTAGAGAGTATAAGTGTATTTTTTTTAAATTATAGGTAACTAATGGTTCAATACAAAAGAAAATTGATAATCGTTTTTTTATCTAAGATCGTCATACTCAAAATGCTACGGCATTAAAATATTTTTTCCGCAATAAAGAGAAAGATTTTAAATGTATCAGGCATGATCGCTTATCTGAGTTTCTGAAACGGAAGAGTTGTTATAGTTACACTTTATTGTAACAGCACGGTAAGTAACGCGACACAATGAAATTATTAAAAAAAGAAAGTGCTAGAGGTAGGCTTATCGCTTACCTAGCGATTTCACAAACAAGGACGTAGCCGTAGGAATATAAAATTAATAATGCAACGCCGGCTACAGTTTTTCAGACCGGACGTACCTGGGACGTATTTAGGTTAGGTATCTAAATGTACACAAAGTATAAGTATCTTGATAAAGGCTAAGATTTAAATTCTAGAGCGAAGTTTAAAATCCGAATTCAAAGCATTCAATTTATTTCAATTAAGATATCAGACACTATACATGAATTGTCAAGGAGTCAGTTTTATCACATAAGATGAAGCCATCAAGTATTGCTTGTTGCTACAATAAATAATATTATTATTCTGTTTATCTACACCCATATAAAGTTAAAATGCATGGACGGTTTTAAATCAATTGTGGTGTGATCTGAATAGCTTATTCCATAACGACCTTTGAATATTAAATAGTAGATTATGAAACGAGGAGATTAAGCAGTGTCTTATGACACGGACATCAGATTGAATCCCGAACACAATGAAGGAAGTTTAGAGATTAAGGGCGGGTTGTTTCAACTACACTTAACGCACGCGTAAACGTTAAAAATGGTGCTAACTATCGCCAAATCAAAAAATTGGGTTGTTTCACAAAATGTCAGCGTTAACGCACGTAAAATATAACGTTTACGTTAACAGATGGTCTGAGCACTAGTTAACGTGACTTTAGTTGCGTCAAATAGAACAATATTGTGAAATTTCTTTTGAATTCCTCAATACCAGTTCTTCTGATGACACAAATAAGTGGTGGAATGCAAAAAAAGCTATTTAGGTAGGACCCGTGTCAATAACTTAGCTATTGGGATGAGCAGAAAATTATACCAGAATGTTTTGAAACAACGCTTCTAATTTAACGAACGTCAAACATCGTCCGTAATCGTAACTTTTTGACGTACGTATGTTACGTTAACCAACTGTTTGATACAACCCGCCCTAACTCAAGAGTGGAGAACCCTTAATGCAGCAGGGGATTCAAGCTAGCCCGAGGCAAAGACACATTTATCCCTGAGGAATAATACTCTACTTTTCACACTTATAGCGAGTTTTTTTTTTTTTAATGTTGCCCCACACTAGGAATTTCTCCTGTTTCGTGAGTGCGTTTACAAACATACAAAGTCACATACACAAACAGCCAGACCCGGAACAACTAGCTGTATGCTATACAAATATTTGTTCCGTGCGGGAATCAAACGCACGACACGCGACGCAGCAGCCGATCGCTCAACCACTGCAAAATTGTGCTCTAGCCATGACAACCGGCTACATGCAGGACCGAGACAAAACTCCAAACTCCAAAACTGTCCTTGTAGACAAAACGGCCAGGCTAAGGAGATACGGCGCGGAGTGTGGTTTTCCAAAGGGGTCAGTCCTTGGGCCGCCCTTGTGGAACATTGGATTCGATTGGCTCCTGCGGGAAGCCCTCCTCCAGAGCACGAGTGTCATCTGCTACGCGGATGACACTCTCGTCACTGCCCGGGGAGGAAATTCAGGGAGGCGGCCTGTCTGGCCACGGCTGGCAGATCCTTGGTCGCAGGGAGGATCCGCCGCCTGGGGTTGAGGGTGGCGCTGAACAAGACCGAGGCCGTGTTCTTTCACGGGCCTCGGCAGCGCTGCACTCCGGATGCCCACATCATTGTGGAGGGCATCAGGGTGGGGGTCCAGGCCCAGATTTTCATCTGGGCCTGGTACTGGATAGCAGGTGGCGCTTCGGCCCGCATTCAACGGGCTGTCGACGCGCCTGCTGAAAGCCGCGGACGCCCTCTCGTGGCTCCTCCCGAACCTGGGGAGACCCAGTGCACGATGCCGTCGCTTGTATGCGGCGCATCCTGCGGAGCATGGCCCTGTACGGGGCCCCAATCTGGGCGGACTCCCTCCAGAGGAGGCAGAATGCGACGGCAGGCCCCAAAGGGCCATTGCACAGCGGGTGGCGAGGTCCTACCGCTCGGTAGGCTTTTCGGCGGCGTGCGCTCTGGCCAGCACCCCTCCTTGGGAGTTGGAGGCGTGGGTGCTCGCGAGAGTGTACGAATGGACGGCGCGCCGAAAAGCGCTCGGGAAGAGCCCCGTCGCTGAGGAGCGGGAGGCCGTGCGGAGGGAGGCGAGGGACGCCATCGACGTCCATTGGACGGAGGACCTCGCCTCCGCCACCTTTGGCCGCCGAACACTGGACGCAGTCGGTCCAGTTCTGCGGGACTGGCTCGAGCGGCCACACGGCTTCCTTACCTTCCGTCTGGTGCAGGTGTTGTCAGGCCACGGCTGTTTCGGCACGCACCTGCACTGGATCGGAAGGGAGGAGACTCCGGCGTGCCACGACTGCGGCGCGGCGGAGGACACGGCGCAACACACACTCGAGGTGGCCCAGCTTGGTCTGAGCCGCGCCGCAGTCTGACCGCGGAGATCGGATAGGACCTCTCACTTCCCAGCGTGGTCAGATGCAAGCTGGGGAGTGAGGAGGCCTGGGCAGCGGTAGCCTCCTTTTGCGAGGATGTTATCTCGCAAAAGGAGGCAGCGGAGCGCGCGCGGGAGGACGATCCTCTCACTGCGCCGCTCCGAATACGAAGGCGAGATCGGAGAAGACGCCCTCTGCGCCCTCCTCGCGGTGGTGATGGTCTTGGCGACAGGCGCGGGCATTGCATACCTCACCACCGTCGTCGGTCGTTCCCGGCCCTCCCCAGGGGGGAGGGCGTGAAGGGCCCGCTGTGAAGGCGGGCTGTCGTCGGACGTGGACTGGAAGCAAAGGCTGCGCCGATCTCCCAGTCCACCTCCACCTTAGACGATGCGGGAATTTCACTGGGTTGTTTTAGTGGGTATACCGGGTCCGCCCGGGGAGTCCCACATAGCCCCCCACTCCGAGTGGGAACCCTATGCGTAATACATTTTTTTCAATACCTAACCTAATAGTGTAGAATCTACACTGTACTTAGATGTTCGTTGGTTCGCTCATCGGTTTACCCGGTGCTGGCTACTGCTGCCTGTTTTCAATATTCAATACTTTATTGCATTGCCCGTCAGAATAAGGCGTTTTCCCGCGGTAAAACAATCTATGTCACTCAAACTCAGAGTTAACGTAGCTTTCTAATGAATGATGATAAATTTTTGAAATTGCTTCAGTAGTTTCGGAGTTTATCGATTATATATACAGATATATACATACAAAAAATCTTTCCTCTTTATAATAAAAATGTAAATAAATAAATTAAAGAATAAAGTTTTTGTTGATTGATATTGGTATAAAATTTATAATAATAGCGAGCGTTAATTATGCTGATTTGACTTGTTGTTTTCTTCTGTTGATTATTTTTTCGAAGAATAGTAAATGGTTCTGTTTTCGTTGATTTTTTAAAATATATATTATAGGTATCTTTAATTAATACAATGTAGTTTTCATTACCTACTACGTACATACCACGGGTACATACATCTTATCTATATATATAAAACAAAGACGGGTTTGTTACAACACTTATAACTCGAGATCTGCTGAACCAATTTTCGTGGGTATTGATTCGTTGGATTTGTCTATGACCCGAATAGCAGAATACATCTTAAAAACAATGAAAACTCGACATGTGCAATGAATACTTAATTGACGGGAGCGAAGCCGCGGGGGACAGCTAGTATTAAATACTAAAGACCTATTAAAATAAAAATACCAGCAGTAGGTAAAAAAAAATACCCAAAAGTCGCGAAAGTCCCGGTTCTCCCGGATCCTTCAACAAAGTAATCCAAAAATCCCGAGACCATATAGTCTATGGTCTCGGGATTTTTTATTTTATTTTAATAGGTCTTTAGTATTTAATATGTATGTACCCGTGGTATGTACGTAGTAGGTGATGAAAACTACATTGTATTAAAGATATATATTTTAAAAAATCAACGAAAACAGAACCATTTACCATAGATCCATATGTTCTTATGGTAAACTCACCAATCAGCCTTGCCTTTTTTACAGACACTTTTTCACTTTTTTACAGACCTTTTTCACTGACAAAAACCTTTGTTGTTCCAAATGCCCTTTATGTTCCACGACCGCGGTAACTATTTCGAACCAATTCCGCAACCCTGGCAAATTCAGCCTAGCCTTGTCCCAAATTTTTGGAGCTTCCCGCCAAATCGAAAGGGTCAATTTGATTTACGTGGCTATCTATCAACCGTTCCCATATAAACCTCCAAAACCTAGTTGCTGGGAACGTGAACGCGTTGCTTTTGGTAAGAATAGCGTCTTTTTTTCTGGCTTCAGACTATCTGTGATGGTTGTCAAAGATGTACACATGAAAACTCGAGAATTCAGAAATACCTCTAATAACTAGCCCGTAAAACCAAATTACCTTACATACAAGTAGCCTAGGCTGTATAAATAAACTAATCATATTTCATGAAGTTTACAACTACTATAAACGTAAACCCAGGCATATCGATATTTATTGATATTATGTGGAAAATTACTACCGTATTTCTATTCTTATTAGACTACAGGTCTAGAACGAGTTTGTTATATATTCTTCCTATTTATTCTGTTAATCATAGTTAAATATTACGATTCTGTTTACCAACTAACTCATCGAGGTCTTAGCGGTCATTGTTAGAATTCCGTTTCTCAAAAGGAATAAACGGCACCCTTATAAGATCACTTCGTTGTCTGTCTGTCATCTACGATCCTTTTTCTCAGGAACGCGTTGAACACAATTCAATCAAGTTGAAATTAATATCACATACGTATGACTATGGCTCCTTGGAGCTCTAAGTTTTAAAACTCTACATCAAACCACATCAAAAATTATAAGCTGAGAGTGCAGCTCAGTATCATATTTTGCATTTTGTTCATCAAGTTATCGCCGATCTTTGGGAAACTGACATGTACTCGGTAGATTGCAAATAAAATAGGCTCTACCCATAGAAATTTTATATTTCTATGGCTCGACCTCTATGAAACATAACTGACATAATATGGATGCACTATGGGTGCCTACACTGCCGGACCCTTCAAGTAACTCACGCGTGGTGTTGAGCTGCGATTCTGTAAATCTCTCACCGTGAAAGCTTTGGTGAAGTGAACATGAAGTGAGCTGACAATCTATACAAACAACATGGAATGATAGTTCACTTTGCGCTCGGAGTGAGCGTGAAGTGGACTGTCATTCAACTTCACCTAAGTTTACGCACATGGTAAGATGTTGACAGAATAGACCTGCTGATACGTTAGTCACTATTGCAACACGAAATAAATCCAAAATCAAAATGATTAGGTACTTGGATTGTAAGAACGGAGTTCACCAATGAAATTGATCGTGATTCGTGATCAATACATCTAAACTGCGTTCAAGAGCTGTCAGCGTCAATTTTCCACAAAAAATAATGAGCTCGTAAACGTGGTATTTGAACGCGATCAGCAGGTCGCGTTCATTGATTAAATCCCCCCTAGTCAATGCAAGGCAATTAAATAAAATTCGAATAGACATAATCCTACTAATATAAATGCGAAAGTTTGTGAGGATGGATGTATGTGTATGTGTATGTATTTTGTTACTCTTTCACGCAAATACTACTGAACCGATTCGGGAAATTTGTGGGAAAGGTGTGTAGGTATCTGAAGACCCAGAATAACACATAGGCTACTTTTTATCCCGGAGTTCCCGAGGGATCGGGATTTACACGGGAATAACGAGAATTTATACGCGGACGAAGTCGCGGGCGGCCTCTGGTATGTAGATAATAATATCTAAGTACTCCTACACCCTTTGATTTGATAACAATTATTACGCAGATTGAGGTGGCTCGGGAAAATAATGCATGAAAGGATTTGGGGAAGGCCTTTGCCCAGCAGTGGGTGGTCTGATGTGGGACAAAGTAAAGTGTGCTCTATGATGTAACAGAATATAGAGGATAAAACAAACCGTGATAAATTGAATAAGCTTAATGTAAGATTAAGTTTCCCGTTACTTTACGTGTGTCCCCGGCTTCAACACTGTGGTCTGTAGCCATGCGATATCGCAAAGGCCTGCAGAATTTAGAATGTAAACAAAGGCTCATGTCTCTCTGAGTTCAAGTGCTCAAGGCTGCACAACTTTTTTAATCAAATCTGGGGCATCAGTTCAAGGGACTGATGGGTGGGTGAAGAGTACTTATTGTTAAACTGGAATATAAGCAACATACATCTACATAAATAAAATGTTTTAATAAGCAAGATCGAATTCTCGTCAAAGTCACCAAAAATCTACTTGAAAAGCAACACCGACAACCACAATAGTACCTAATTGTATAGATACCCTCAATAAATTCAAAATAATTCACAAATACCTCCAATTCTTGCGGGTGTTTGAATCGAATAAGTGGCACACTATCATCCCTGTCTTCTTTAACTAAATTGAGCACTTTATCCAAAAACGAGATCCCGTTCGGTTCCATCGTTATTCTGTCCACCGCGTGTTTGCGTGTGCGCAAGGCAGTAGAGAGAGGCGGACTGAGCATGGACTGAGCCGGCACTGGTACAAGGTACAATGCAGCTCGTATTACACGGGCCACTCTCATTTATTAAAAGGTCAGATTAGTTTACTACAATATGCTTTTAATTACACTTATTAACATCTCAATGAATGTTTACACTTTCTGCGCGACAGAGAAATGTTGTTATTAGGTCAAAGGCATTTAAAATAATAAATAACGGTAATTAAAAGATTGCCTCCATATTGGACGAGGAATAAAGATAGAGAGTCGGTTCGTTATCATTCTGGGCAGGTTGTAAATTGATGGACTGAATTGTAAACAATGGTGGTCATAAGTATTTACAAATATTTTTTCACCACTTGACCATTCTAAGCATTTATACCAGCAATGGTGTCGGGCCATGATTTTATGATTTTAAATAAAGTAGGTTACGCGCCAAAAAGTTTAATGGCCAACTGCTTTAAACATAAACTTTGATGACACCACGATGACAATTATGATGCATATTAACAGTGTCATTGAACCAAAACAAAGATTCCGAGTGCAATGTTTGCATATATCGACGACTGGAAGGAATCTCAATCGCAACCTACTAGATTGCTGATACCACTAGGTTAAGTTTTAAGTGACTTTCAAATCATCCGGACACCCCAACCCGTACAGGCACACACCAACCTTCCACAACCATGAATTTTCTCAAAAACAAGCAGCGGAACAGAAAAACCTCAACAAACGTTATGGTAGGCACCGAGAAATGGCGAAACTATAGCCGGAGAATGTCCCGGCGAGGACACGAATTATTTGACGACGAATTAGACGAATATGAACCACGATATAAAGAGGTAAAGAACTGGGTGGAGGAACTTTTTGAGAGGAAGAGCGATGCAGACAAGGTCGACCAGGATGTTGAGATACAACTGACCAAGAAACAGACTCTTATTCTGTCAACTTTAGTCCCCGATGAAGTATTACTGATGGACAAGTAAGTTCACTGTAATCATTTATTTTGAGAACGTTCCTAACTTTATGTACTGTACTTTATGATTGTAATTGACGCAAAGACCGTAAAAAAAAACTAAATTTGTTAGCATATATTGTAATGTAAAAACCAGGAGATGTACCTACTACCTAAATATTTATTTCAGGTTTGATACGTCAAATTCAAAACGTTTCGTTGGCGTTCTCCTCATGGCTGATGTTTCTGGCTACACAGCATTATCAGAAAGATACAATAATACCGGGAAAGGTGGCACTTACAGACTGACTGTTACTCTCAACACATACCTCGGTTCACTCATCGAGCTCATCTATGGCCACGGTGGTGACATCATCAAATTCGCTGGTGACGCTTTCCTAGCACTTTGGAAGACTGATAAAAGTTCGTTTTTGTGCCACACCATCCACACAGTCATAGCCTGCGCTCTCATTATACAACACTCTTACGCAGTCTATGAAACTGATGTTAAAGTTAACTTAAAAGTAAAATTAGCCATATCTGCAGGTAACATCATATTTGCACCTATCGGCACAGGAATAGACATGAGTTATATTATTTTTGGATTACCTGTAATAGAAGCCAAAGCTGCTGAAAGTTTCTGTGCTTCAGGGGAAGTAAAACTTTCTCCGACAGCTTGGGGGCACTGCTATTCGAGAAATTATGATCATATTATACATGAAAACGGATTTGTTACCATAAAATCCATTCTGTATGATCCTCACGAAACCAACGTGACGAAACCTTTTTCGGGCTTTGGAAATTTGGTTAGACCAAGTAAAAAGCCGTTTAGTGCAATAGAGAGCCTTCCTGATTTCATATTAGACGCACCCAAAGGTCTAAATATAACTGATGCTTTAAGAAAATCAGAAGCGTTGAGCTTACGCAAAGCTATTTTAGTTGCTGAAGAAAAAAATAAAGGTTGCGAAATCAGAAAATTTATGATAAGACCTGTTCTAACTCAGGTTGATGCTCACCAACCACTGGAATACCTGACTGAAATGAGACAAGTTTCGATTTTGTTTTTGACCCTCAAGCCCAGAGACTGTTCATTTACGCAATTAATAACAATCGTCGATAATTCTTATCAAATTACTTGTGAAATAGTATATAAATCAATGGGATGTGTTAACAAAATAATTCTTTTCGATAAGGATGTCATGATTTTAGTCGTATTCGGATTGCGGGGGTTCAAACACGAATCTGAAGCTCAAGCTGCATTAAAATGTGCGTATAGTATAAAAAAATCCTTAGCCGTTCTCGATGGAGTCTTGGAAGTGTCCATTGGTGTAACAACCGGTCAAGTATACTGTGGAGTGGTAGGCCATCCTCTACGAAGAGAATTTACTGTCATTGGTGCTATCGTCAACAAAGCCGCAAGGTTGATGTGTGGATTCCGAAATAAAATCACATGCGATGAAACTACTTTTGTAAAAAGTAAAATGTCTAAAAATGGTTTTACAATACAACCCGCAATAGAATTAAAAGGTATTATAAAACCAGGAAAAATATTTGAATATTCGGAAGATATAAGAGTTAAAGAATTATATGACATACCAATGATACCTCCACTTCTTAACCGCCGCGATGAAATAGATTATTTTGAGAGCTGGTTGGAAGAAAATAATGCAAAATATAGACATTTCGATGCTCTTTTAATGGTAGGTGAATCGCGAATTGGAAAGAGTCGGTTGTTAGAATGGATGGCTCGCCACGCAAAAAATAAAGACTTTCGTGTATGTTTCATAAATTTAACTTCGATACATTCCGCAACTGCATATTTAGCATTAAGCCAAATAATAAATCAAGTTCTTGAGGTTAAGGAACCCGTTGAAGGTTTTGCAAAAGAAGAAAAGATTATAAAACTGTTAAAAGTTTACTCCGACGACTTATGTTATTTAAACAACATACTTAAAGTACGGTTTGCTTATCATGAAGGGATTCATTCTTTAGACGATGCCAAGCGGAAAGAAAAAGCTAAGGCAATGTTTGAAAAACTAATCAAAGCATTCCCATTTACAATTGTCATATTTCTGGATGATTTACAAAACTTAGATTCATTTTCTTGGGAGTTCATATCAATGATGTTCAGTTTATCGAAGATATTTGTAGTACTATCCGTCACTCGTGGTAAATTTAGCGCTGTTCACAGTTGGCTCTACAGTGTATTCATTAATAATAATATTAGAAAAATGTGTTTAGGGCCGTTAGACCCAGAGTGGATCCCTGCCTTGGCTTGTCAGATATTAGACGTTGACGGAGTCTCGAATGACTTATGTGAGAGCTTACGAAGTAAATGTAAGGGCATGCCAGGACTCGTTGAGACCTTCATTACTCATTTATTTTCTACCGGAGCACTTGAAATAAAAAGGATTCATCTTGATGAAATAAAAGACTGGGAAGAGGAGAAATTACAGTTTCCAGATCCAGCTCTGCTGCACCCGCAAGCATTGGATGGTAATAAACAAAGCACCCTTGATGATCTAATACAAAATGATTCCACAGAAGATATAGGCATATGTATAGTAATTGAGAAAGAAGAACTAAACGCCAATATAAATGTTCATAATTTAGATGCGTTAATTATGATACAAATAGACTCACTGACGCCGTATCAACAGCTACTACTGAAAATTGCATCAGTTATTGGCGATGTGATACCAAGGGATCTGTTAGAAAATATTATGTATCAAAACAATTGCTTGGTTACGGCGAAAGCGGTTAAAAGACTATTTTCTTTAAGAATTATCTCTTGTGCAAACGCCGACTGTCAGAACAAATTTGGTCACAGAGGCACTTCTACATTTACTATACTATCAAGCCCTTCATCCAACAACACAAATCTAATTTGTGAATGTAGTTTCCAACATGATCCGGAAACCTGCGAAAATCTACCAAAGTACGCATTTTGCAAACTAATGAGATTTAGAAGCAGAAACTCAAGAAAAACGTGTTACGAACTGTTACCAATGAATCAGAAAAAGGAATTTCACACGCGGATTGTTAATTACTTCGAAAATAATAAACAAAAATGTGCTAACTGCGGTGGTACAGTCATGGTAGTCCAGTCAATGATAAGTTTAGGCGACGATACGCAATTAAAAAATAACTACTCAAATAATTCAATGGATAATATTGTGGCTACGGATGAAAGCTCAGATGATTCCGAAGTAGCGTTAGAAAAAGAATCTTCACCGATAGTAGTAAATAAATCAAAATCAGAAGCAGAAACTGCAAATACACCAAAAGAAATTTTAAAGCCTACAAAAGCATCTAGTGAAATAATACCACCTAATAACATATTGGACAGTAATAAATTTGATGTGAGAAATTCTCAAGTGGCGCCTATTTTAAAAACAAGAGTCAGCGTTGATGAGGCTGGCCCAAGCAGCCAAAGACTCATTAAAAAAGTAACTTTGACTAACTTTGAACTTGGGAGCAGCTCGGAAGAGTTTGAAAGTTACAAGATTTTTGACATGCTGCGTGAAGTTACTGAAGCTGATAATCCTAGAGATTGGCAGAAACTCGGCATTGTTGACAGTCAGGAAAACATAGAAATAATGGAAAATGACAAAAATAAACTAACTTTTAGTGTTCAAATAGAAAAAGGTGTTTCCGCCACCAATTTTGCTAGATGCACCTGTACAGAATTACAAATAACGATTTGTGAGCAAGTCGTGTACCACGCGCAACAAGCAGAATTGAAATTGAAAGCGATTGAATTCCTAATAAAGTACTCTCATTTATGCGTACTAAGCAATAACGTTGAAAACGTATTTTCAAAACTAGATGAAGCCGAAGGCATGTGTCACACGATTCCCGACTTAGATTCATTTGAAAAAAAGCGATTTTTAGGAAAAATACACTCAGTAAGGGCTGCCACATATCTGATATTGGGAAGACTTTCAGCAGCAAAAGTAGAAATTGAGAAAGCAGCAGAAATTTATCAAATAAATATGCACAAAGTATCTGAATATTTAAAATTGAGAAATCTAGCAAAAGCGTTTAGATTCGAAAGAGAAAAGCATCGTATACATAAAAAAATATTGCAAGTGGACTCGGTGTTTTGTTTGAACATAGCAACTTTATTGT
This sequence comes from Ceramica pisi, assembly GCA_963859965.1. Classification (NCBI taxonomy): domain Eukaryota; kingdom Metazoa; phylum Arthropoda; class Insecta; order Lepidoptera; family Noctuidae; genus Ceramica; species Ceramica pisi. The sequence goes on along the minus strand of OY982549.1, from coordinate 9,593,573 downwards.
ACACCTTGCTCGGGGACGAAAGAGTGGCAAGGATGACAGCTCTCCGTGCCTTGCATATAGTGCAGACCGTGGAATGTCCTGTAGTGAATATCTGCGACACTTATTGCAATGCTTTGCAAGTAGAATTGGATCGTGGTGTGCCGGAAGCTACGGCAGAAATAGAACAAATGGCAGCTCAATCTTTGAAAAAAAATCCAAATCCGATTCAGGCTGATGAACTTTCTGCTATCGGAAAACTTTTTATGACATCCTTCCATGTTCGGATGGCCAGAGGCGAACTAGCGCCAACAGTACGTGCCGGCTTCCGTGCATTAGCTATCAGTCGCTTCCTGCTAGCTGAAGACGTATCTTTGGAGCTAATACCAGACCTATTTTACGTTCTACTGACACGGCGACGAATAGCAGAAGCTGTCGACATCTTGCAATTCGCCTTGCGAACAGGCCAAGACCACATGTCTTACGATAGTGAGACGTGGTATCATGCGTTGTGTATAGACATGATACTGGACGCAGGTTTTCAACTGGAATCGCCACAAGATATAAGCCGGTTCGCCGAATATGCAATAAGTAGAGGTAAATCTGCAGGACCTAGTCGGCGGCGGCTAGTAGTAGGGCTATGGACCTATTGGCTCAGGGCAGATTCAGAAAGGAGGGCAAAACGCTTTGAGTCTGAAGCGCTAAGTTGGGCCTCTCATGAAGATGATGGCTCGATGACCACTCTTCTTAGTGCAATGAGACTTGCAGAAGGGATGCTTGAGAGTTTAGCAAGAAAAATGGATGATTTGCGGAAGGTAAATATGTAATAAAATATTGCTTGGTAACATATTTATGAACTTCACTGTCGTTCGACTCTTTGTAAAGTGGTCCTGGTCACATTAAGGCGTACACGTCGGTGGTAGAAGCGGACACAGCTCCCGCCATCTCTCTCTGTTGGCAGACTGTCTGGCGCAATCAGATAAGCGGCTTCCTAGTGCGGATTTGACTTGATCAGTCCAGCGCATAGGTGACCTGCTCAATTTCCCTGCACGACCAGCCGTTCTATGGAGTTATGTCGCCTGAGAAATGTCCAAAGTACTGCAGTATGCGCGACTCTACTATAGACGGCCGATAGAAGCTGCGTGATGCCTAACTCCTGGAGTATAGACACGTTGGTGCCGAACTCCGGCCACGATATCCCGAGCATTTTCCTCCAGCACCACATTTCCAGAGCATCTATCTTCCTCTTTTCCAACTCACGCAGTCACTAACACTGACCACGTCTCTACCACGTAAATATAAATCAAGAATTGTTGCAAAACCCGCACGATCCTGATTTTGTTGGCTTTGGTTATGATGTTGCGATTCCTCCGCACCTTTTTAACTTGTCCATAGCAGTTCTCCAAGGTACCCCCATACGTAGGTCTGAACCACGACGCAGTTCCAATCTATGTTAGAGTGCGGCCTCATTAGTGCGTTGCTTTGTATCGATTTCCATGTATTTTAAATGACATGCCACATTATAGCGTTGCGTCGTCGCACGCGACGTTTTAATTGATCGAGACGGACGAGAGACTTAGCGAGAGGAATGTCATGCGCTGCGTTGTCGGAGCTCCTGTACGACGACGAACAGTGTTCTACTACTACTCAAGTAGCATCGTCGTGACGCCTGCGCTGCATCGACGTAATGCGTTGTCGCTATGCAGGTGTGCGTTGAACTGCTGCGACGACGCAACGCAACGGACTAATTAGGTATCGCCCTTACTTCAGGCGAATTCTCGTTGACGCGATCGAAGATCATCATGTTGGCAAAAGTAAGGCACACGTGCTCCATTCTGAGAAGTAATTTCTTCATGAGGCCAGCGTTTGTTTTAAATGAAGTGGTTTCATCTGCGTACCGCGATTACCGCGAATTCGTAATTCTGTATCTACCGATGCTAAATAATAAAGGTGATTTAGTCATCCCTGTCGCACGCCCACACTTGGATGGAAACTATCCGAGAGGAGGACAGCTTCCCGCACTGAACCTGTTCCCCCTTCATAGAGCTCCCTGATCAGCTCCCATTCGCAAGTTGTTGAAAAGCAATCTCAAATTCATGGCTGGCATACCTTATAGTATTAAAGTGTTCTTGCTTGTCAATTAGGTGGTGGACCTCATGGAGCTCCGTTCGATAGCGGATAGAGAACTAGCGCGGTTGGAGAAAGACGCCCGCGTGCTGCGCGCCTTGTATCCCCGATGGTGTTTGCTAAGAGCCAACTCATGCATGTTGTCTGGACGACTTGCAGTTGCTAATGGCTTCTTCAATCAAGTGCGTTATTTAAAATCATGATAAGTATTTATGTAGTTACTGCTCTATATTACGCAGAAACTTAGTTTAGAAGCCCCAAAGAAGATTTTTCTTCTGTATATGACAAGAAAAAATGGGCAGTTGTGACTTGGGTATCGTCAAATATATTTTAAATGTTCGAATTACATTCTGATTACGTCCTGCAGGCTTCAGAAGAAGCAAGAAAAATGAACAACCGACTTGAAGAAGCCATAGTTAGAGCCACCAACTCCAACTCAGTGTTCTGGATTCTAAATGCACGCGCAGGACGGTTCGTCCATTGGCGCGAAGGAGAAGAACACGCGCGCACTTCCTGGCACGAGATTATGTACAAAATAACTACCACTAGGCGATAACACAAACTAATCTGACTTTACATAAGTAAACGATAATATAAATCAACGTTATTAAAACTGGAAAACTTCATTCAGAAAATGTGGACGTCAACTATCTTACCTACCTACTGTTGTCTTTCTGAGTGATCTAATTAAATTTCATCGATTGTAATTACTTTAAATAAGCATAATTTGTTTTTAAAAAGAACAGAATTTTTACTACCGTATCTTTGCTAAAAATTAAAAAATAAGGCTCACCAAATTTTACTCAAAAGCCAAGTATTCATATTTTAGAAAACCATTAAAACTAACAAACATTGTTGTCATCGGTGATATTGATAACGAAAGGATTGTTATCACTATGTTTTAAACTTTATTATCACTACGGAACTTGTGTTTAATCACGTAATTTATACTGTTATTATCATTATTTGGTCAGTAGCCTCAGCACGTGTAATAAAAATGACGGATAAAAATATTGTGTTCGTTGGAACAATCGCTAGTTCGAGTTCTTTGGGCCAACTTGATATAAACTCTGGTTACATTGCTGTTCAAGATGGAAAGGTAACGATTAAACTTTTAACTACTTATTTATGTCACTTATATAACGTAGATTAATTTCACAAATTATGGACAATATCCAACATCAAGCAACTTTAAAATATCACAAAAAAGGGCCTTTTCTGTTAAAGAAAACTTAGTTACCTACTTGTCTCAACTAACATTTTAATATTTATTTTTTACAGATCACAAAAAAAGGTTCCACAGAACAGTTTGATAAACTTGAGAAGACTGGAGAGTTTTCAAGCCACAAAATTATAAAGTTAAGCTCAGACCAGTTTATCATTCCTGGCTTTGTGGACTGTCACACACATGCTCCTCAGTTCCCTAATATTGGTCTAGGTTTAGAAAGACCACTGTTAGAGTGGCTAGCGAAGTACACATTCCCTTTGGAAAAGAAGTACAGTGATACAGAGTTTGCCGCTAAGGTCTATGACCAGGTTGTGGTGAGTAACTATACTTAGAAATTGCATCATAATAATCTATACTAATATTATAAAGCAGAAGAGTTTGTTTGTTTGTTTGTTTGTTTGTTTGGTTGAACGCGCTAATCTCAGGAACTACTGGTCCGATTTGAAAAATTCTTTCAGTGTTAGATAGCCCATTTATCGAGGAAGGCTATAGGCTATATATCATCACGCTAAGACCAATAGGAGCGGAGCAGTAATGAAAAATGTTACGCAGACGACGTTGCACGGGTCAGCTAGTAATTTATAATTCTTACCAATTGATTAAGTAATGTAGGTAGGTACTCCAATATTGTTATCTGTTATGAGGTTTTCATAATTGTAATAAAAATTAAATTTGTTTAAGTTTATACAGGGTTATTTTTAAAGCACCGATAACATCTCTGGACTATGCTACTAACATCATAATCTACAACTTTAGTTCTATGACTTTTAAAAATCATCATATTTTAGTTCATCAGGTTTCAGGTTTTCATACAAAAATAAAAAATAGAAATGTTACGAAGTCGATGCGAAGCAAAAGAAAGCTCTTTCTTTTTCTTTTTCTTTTGCTTTACATAGACTTTGTAATGTTTTTGTTTTGTAATGATTATGATGTAACATAGTCCTGAGAGGTCGGTCTCTTACAAATAACCCTGTATATGTCACCGGAAAATGCCAAACTTCGTAAGATTGTAAAATATTGCGTGAAATTGTAAACTTTTTTTTTCTAAATAAGACATGGATGTATTGGAAGAAACTATTGAATTTGGTTGGATATATTATATACAAAACAAATTTGTCATAATGCTTTGAGAAATTATAATCTAATCAAGATTTATTACAATCTTACCGAGTCTGCCACTTTCGGGTGACATATATACTTAGGTATTAATTTATTCAAATCAAAAATAACAATTTAACCTATTTGTTGTTGCTCATATTTATAACATGCCTATTCTACTATTTTCAGCAAAGACTGCTAAAAAATGGGACCACAACTGCTTGTTATTTTGGATCTTTACATGTTGAGGGAACACTGGAGCTTGTGAAAAGTGCCATCAAGCACCACCAGAGGGCACTCATTGGCAAAGTGAGCATGAACACAGAAAATGATGCAGGGTATTATAATGAAACCAATAAAGAGTTGGAAGATGTTGAAACTTTTGTCAAAAAAGTACTTTCTTATAAGGTTTGTGACCCAAGTCTCTTTAGCAAATTGAAAAAGGCTTGTGCCTACTAAGTAATCTCTTTATCTCTGGGAGACTGCAATGCTGGAAAAGTCTAGACAGCATTACAGGAAGGGAGGGATTGTATTACAATAGGAAATAATTCTTCGCCCAGTGGTGGGCCAGTATGAGCCGAACTGCCAGTTATAGTAGCCGGCAAGACTTGTGAGCACAGATAAATGCAGCAGGGTGATCTCGCCAAAGTACGGTGGGCGACCGAAACTTGCAGGCGCAATAGTCAATGAACATTGACTTACGAACCAATAACGTAAAGCGTCAGAGCTGTCAAACCGACCAATGGAGAGTGTGCTTACTCTCCTTCTGGGGCAATGGACAGCAGTGCAGTGAGCATCTAAATCACTGTCAGAAATAAAAGTTCATCATCTAATAATTTACAGTTTAGAGAAGTGAAGTAAATTTTGTTTAGCCATTCACTTCTGAGGGAGATCTCAGCCAAAATTGCTGCCAAAACATGAAGGAGTTCTTTCAGTCTTCATACTACTAAACCACTATGTACCACTATGTACTAAATCCAGAGTTATATATTATTGTCTATTGCAGAATGAGCTAGTGGAACCTGTAGTGACACCTAGATTTGCAATCAGCTGTGATAAGGAACTAATGGATGGTCTGGCCAGTATAGCCAAGAAATATGACTGCAGGATACAGGTATGGTATCATACAGATACATATACAGTATTACAGTTTTATCATTCACTAGCTGACTATTCTTCTGCGCCACATTTTTCATTAATGCTCCGCTCCTATTGGTCGTAGCGTGATGTTAAATAGCCTATAGCCTTCCCCGAAATATGGGTTAGGTATCCAACAGTAAAATACATTTTCAATTCGAATCAGTAATTCCTGAGATTAGCGCGTTGACAGCAAACAAAAAAAACTCTTCAGCTTTATAATATTAGTTTAGATAAGTAGCAATTAAGTAGACACTATAGCTTGAAAGAGATTGACATAATTTAAGATTGAAATTTACAGAGCCACATATCAGAAAATCTCTCAGAAATAGAATACGTTTTGGAAACATATCCTAAATGCAAGACCTACGGACATGTTTACGACGAAAGTGGTATTTTAAATGATAAGGTAAGCTGCAGTTTGATTTCAACTTTAAAGACTTTTCAACTAAGTTTGTTTTAGAATGGCAAGAATGATTGAAAGTTTTATTACTTGTAATACAATTTGTGATCGCAAAGCAACTAACTGTGGGCCAATCTTACCTATTCAATTTGACTTCGTTTCCAGTGTATCATGGCCCATGCTGTACATTTGACAGATGAAGAGTTGACCTTGCTGCCGAGCAAAGGAGTGTCTATAGCGCATTGTCCGGCGTCCAACACACGGCTAAAGTCCGGCCTCTGTCCTGTCAGGAGGATTATCAATGCTAATATTACTGTTGGGTTGGGGACAGGTACAATATTTTTTGTTCTTCTATGTATAAGAGTCCTATTACGAATCGGAAATGCTCGTTTGCAATAGACGAAGTTAGGTTGGTCTGCGTTGGGAGTACATCTATAGTCCGCGAAACAATTTTGATACTTACTAGTCTGAATAGGATTATAGTTTATTTGGGCACTCGCGCGAGACTGAGGAGCGCGCGCGCTGAATTGACGCAGAATATATAGTACTTTTATTTTATTTATTGTAATTTTGTTTTATTATATTGACAAACGAAAACTAATGAAAGGTATTCATTGTAGATTGAAATTTTATATCATATTAATTTATTTGATAAAATTGTTTTTATTTGGAATATAATGGACGCTGAATCAAGACATTTCTGGCTTAAATTAGGCTTTCTTTACGTTTTTTTCCGTGAAAACTCAAGGAATTTAAAGAAATTCTAGAACTCCAATAAACAAGTAAAACATTCAACTTACCTTTTAGTAATTTTAGCTTATAAAAGAATTGATTGTAACAATGTGAATTAGACCGTCAAAGTTCCATCGCCGACATTTTTTCTTGCAAACTGAGTTCGTAAAATATTTATAGTAAATTACACGAAAAGAAAAATGAAAATGTGTAACTCTAACTTACAAGAAAGAGACTGGCGCACTATCGTTATTCATGATCAAATAATTAAAATATCTTACTGCTGCTGATAATTACAGCGTCAAAAATCATGAATTTCCGTAAAAAATGTAATAGGACTCTTAATAATCATTTTGCAGAACCGTCGTGGCCTAGAAATTTGTTAGGGGTGGATTATACGGCCGCCTTAAGAAAAAAGGACATATCTACACAAAACGAAGTAATCGTTTACCGATTTTTTCATATGACGGCAGCTCTCTTCTACAGAGATCCCTGTGTCCCAATAGTGGGAACATTGTGACGCAAAATTTATTCTAGATGGTGCAAATTCGCTATGACGTGACTAGCTAGTGACATCAAACGTAGTATTCCCTATTGAATGAGAATGAATATAATTACCTGTGTCCTTTTTAATCTGAAGCCAAGATAGCTCTAGCTCTCATCAGCGATTGAAAGAGTCACCGCGGCCCTGGAAAACAAAGGGCATTTGAAGGAACACGGATGGGATTTCAGTCGGTAAGAGTCTAACACTCCCTTCCGCTCCGCCTACAGCAGGAGTTTTGTTGACCATTGCCCATTCAAAAAAAGGCCTCTTCATTTAAGTGTAAAAAGTCCATAAAAAATTGGAATATTTACCTTTTACAATCAATGTTAATTACCTTTCAGATGTATCCGGTGGCGACAACGCATCTATACTGGATGCTATCCGCAGAAGCATGGACGTATCCATGTGCCTGGAGATACAAGGCAGCCCCAAATATGCCCTGAACTGGAAGGAAGCGTTCTATCTAGCAACACTAGGTGGTGCTAAAGGTAATTTCTTTACTTACTCCTCTAATTATTAATGTTTAAAAGCAATTTTACTCACATCCAAGTCCTTCTTCAGAATGCTACCTACACTATTTGAGAGTGCCTGGCTATAAGCTACTTTTGGTTTATACGCCCTATGTCAGATACGCAAAATGTTAGACATGTCAGATCGGTGGTCTTCGTCGCAAAATTACAAATTCGCTAATCGTCAGAAACTCTTATTGACAAATACGCAAAATGCCGTAAACACTGAATGTCAGATACGCAAAATTTCAAATATGCAGTGCCAGTGCCAGGATAGAGATGCCTAGAAAAAGATCTCTTGAGTACTGAAAAATTACACTTCACTCAATTGGCCAACTTTTCAGTGGTATACAAACGTACGTACGTAGATACTTCAAGCACTACCCGTTACCTCAATCGGTCATGGCTATCCAGCTGGCCCGGGGATACCGCACGGTCTCCGGCGAGCCTCTTAGTGAAAATAATTTGCAAATCAATTTAAGTAAAACCAATGTCATGCAATATCATCAACGTCGTGAACATAACAACATTAATATCACTTATAATGACTATAAAATACAGGAAGTTGATAATGCTAAATTTTTAGGAATCACTATTGATAACAAATTGACTTGGAATACTCATACTGACATAATATGTAAACGGTTGAGGAAATCTGCGTATGCACTATTCCAACTCTCAAAAAAGGTAAATATTGAGACATTGCTAACAGCATACCATGGACTCGTAGCTTCTATTTTACGGTACGGTATTATTTTCTGGGGGCAGTCAGCTAATAGGGAGGTTGTATTTAGGACCCAGAAACGCTGTGTGAGATCTATGTGTTGTTTGAAAACGACGGATAGCTGTGTTCCATATTTCAAAAAATTAAAAATATTGACACTGCCAGCAATGTACATAATGGAAACTGCATTATTTGTGAAAAAAAACCCGCATTTATTTGTCAACTTATCAGAAGTCAGAAGAAATCCATTGCGTACACAATATTTAAATAAACTTATTAATGTTAAGTGTAAAACATCCTTAATGCGTAAAAGCTTTTTCGGCAATGCTCCAAAAATTTATAACAAAATACCGAATGCCATTAAAAATATGCCATTAATACAATTCAAAAAGGCACTTAATAAATTGCTTTGTGACAAATGTTACTACACCTTGGATGAATTTTTGAATGATGGCTCAATATAAACAAAATAATGTTAATTATTATTATAATGCGTGTAATTTCTTCTGTCTTTGTTTTATTATAAACTTAAATCATGAATTTCATTGATATTGACATTTAATAATTTTTGACATTATAATTATTTGAACTTAGATACGTATATTTTTTTATTTTTTTTTGTGATTTTAAATATTTTGGATTTAAATAACTGGTTTTTTTTGACATTTAACTTAAATTATTAATTACACTAAAATTATGAATACCTAATTTGAAATTTAAATTTACTGTCGATATTGACATTCAATTATTATCTTTTTGTTTTAAGTTGTTTGACCTTACGTAGATATTTTGACATTTTTAATAATTTAATTCAATACCATGCATGATTCCGATTAATGATTCGCAGATAATGTATGTTTTATTTTAAATTTTAATTTGTAATCTTGAGCTAGTTGCTCACCATTATTTGTACGCCTCCTGGCATAACATAGCGCTCTTTCGTCATTTATAATAAGATCTGTATTTATGTACCTGTGTTAACAAATAAAACTGATTCTGATTCTGATTCTGATTCTGCCTCCTTGCCGGTCTGCCGCCATCTGCAGGCGAAAGCCCTCGCACTGATAACGCCGGGGCCAGACTCCCCTGCCGCGACAAATCGCAGCACGGCGGACGGATCTCCAGCAGGATCTAATGGCGGTTTGGAGACAGCGACTGTCGCAACCCAGCGCTGGGCACGCTACAATTGCGGCAGTAAGTCCCCTCTTTGAGGAGTGGCTAGAGCGGCACCACGGCGTCCTCACCTTCCGCCTGACGTAGATATTCACCTGACACGGTTGATACGGAAGATACCTGTTTCGGATTCGGCAGGAGAATACGCCCGGGTGTCCACACTGTGAGGATCGCCCGGAGGACACGGTGGAACATACGGTGGAGGTCTGCTCTTCATGGGCGGAGCACCGCCGGGTCCTCATCAAGGCGATGGGCGGCGGCGACCTCTAGTGACCGGCCCTGATTCAATCTATGGTCCGGAGCGAGGAGATATTGGAAACGGTCACCTCTTTCTGCAAAACGCGAAGCAGTAATGCTAGCAGAGGAGGAGGCCGAACGCGTGAGAGAGAGGATCCTCACGCCCCAGCCGCCGCAACAGAAGAAGACGCCCCGGGCGTCGGGAGTCGCAGGGCGATTCCCGGCCACCGTAGGATCGGGCCTGCGAACGGCGAGCGTTGGGTGGCTCACCGTGCTCAGCGAGCCATCGCTGTCCGATCAGAACAAAGCGCGGGTCGACGGCGCGTTGTGTTCCACGCGCGCCTCAAAGAGATGTCTGCATAACAGACGGGGCCCGCTAGGTCTTGTGCCTGCTGGGGTTTTTTTTTTTTTTTTTGGGACAAGCCCGCCACACATTCCCAACCACTGCAACTCCTGAAAGCCAGAATCAACAGTGGCGACCACCAGAAAAACGCCGAGTTAATGAAACCCGACGAGTCCCGGAGAAACGATTCAACTGTCTTGGATCCCGCAACGAAATTAATCAGAAGAGTACAGCGGAGGAGTAGGAAAAATAAATATAATTTCCACTTCCCTCCATATCAAGCAGGAGACAGATTAGAGCTAGGCCAATAGGCACCAAGGGACATATACAACTGGGTTAGGCCCAGTTGCCAAGCACCACGGATTATATATTAACATTTAAACTAATGGGTCCTAGATTGTGAGCTACTTTTGATTCCAGTAATAGGTATGGCAAAATCGCCTGAACGCACGGAAATTTGTTCTGGTTTCTACAAGGTCCGTATAGTAAACTACTCCAGATTTGACCTGAATACTATCTAACATAACATTACGTTCAGTCTGCCAAAGAATACACTCCCACAAGATGTGATGTGCGGATTGTTCGTATTCAAGGTCAGCTGTAGAGCATTGACATAAAGGTGAGGCCACAAGCCTAAAGGAAAATAATTTACTCTTAAAGTTGCCATGACCTGTGAGAAATTGGGCAACACAGTGATCCACCTCCAGCCATGTCTTCTCCAGCCGCTCACGAACGGATGGAAAAAACTGGTGGAGGTGTCGGCCCTTGATGGAATCTTCCCACCTACATTGCCATTCGCATAAAAGTGCCTCCCAGACGTCAGTCTGGGGTTTTAATAATCTAGAGATCTTAGCACGGTCGCGTTGCGGTAAAAACTCTGGGTCCGTGATCTTTCTAGCGTAGAAGTACATTGCAGCACGCCGCTGCACCTCAAGATCGACTGGGAGAACACCCGCCAGCACCGGTAAGGCTTCAGTACTAACCGTCCTATACGCCTTGCATAAGAATATCAAAGCCAAACGCTGGTTTTGAAGTAATTTACGTCGTACCGCCCCTATGGTGGCCCTATCGGCCCAGACAGGTGCCCCGTAGCACATACAACCCAAGTAAGTAGCCCCATATATAGTTTTTAGGGTTTGAAATGATAGACCCCAAGTAGCCTTTGATATTCTCGTCAAGGCGTAGAAGTTCTTTTTTGCTTTTTCTCCTACTGTTTTTATATGATCAATAAATTTTGACGACACGGTTGGCGCAGTGGTTGAGCGATTGACTGCTGCGCAGCGTGTCGCGGGTTCGATTCCCGCACGGAACAAAATGTTTGTACGACCTACAAGTATTTGTTCCGAGTCTGGGTGTTTTTCTATCTATAATATGTATGTATTTACAAAAAAAAAATCTGTACATATGTAGTTTATCAGCCATCTCGTTACCATAACACAAGCATTAGGTTGCTTAGCTTGGGACTATATGGCGTTGTGTAAAAGATCAATAAATGAAAAGTTTCTTTCTAGTAGCATACCGAGGTAGCACACGGATTCTTTCCTTTTAACGGGTACGTTATTAAATTTTATACTAGGCCAGGATTTAAGGTTTCCTTTTAAAAGAAGTTGATAGGTTTTATGCGGTGCAAAGGTCAGACGGTTTCGATCGCCCCACTGAGATATTAAACGTAGGCATGTGGCCTGCTGGGGTTGCGAAATTTATTCGAAAGTGTCACCGCGGCCCTAGAACGAAAAGGGCACGAGGAAGAACACGGATGGGTTTTTCAATTCAATTTTCCCATCCATAAAAAAGGTACTTTAAGCAAACTTAAAAAAAACAAACGAAAAGTAATAAAAATAAAATCTATACTGTTTCTGACTTTAAAAAAAAAACTGACATTCTGCGTTTCTGCCTTTTTGCGTATCTGACATTCTGCTATAATGCATTTTGTGTATCTGACATAGGGCGTATAAACCTTTTAAGTCGATAAAATATCGGTTCCTGGGGGTAGGTCACGGCAGCAAACCCGCGCGTGAAAAAGAAGCGAGGATCTTGAGCGTCTCGATCGAGAAATAATTTTTAAATATTAACTTTTCAATGCACAGCTCTAAACCTGGACCACAAAATTGGCAACTTTGACGTCGGTAAAGATTTCGACGCTTTGCTGGTCGACGTGTACTCAAAGGGAGGTCAGATCGACAAGTTCGAAGGAGCCCCACCGACCACCACTGAAGAATACGCCGTAGAATTACTACAGAAATTCATATTCGTCGGAGATGACAGGAATATTAGTCAAGTTTATGTGAAAGGGGAAAAAGTCAAGGATATTTTGTGAGTGAAAAGTGTTGCCAGTATAAATAAAGCCGAAGACTGACTTGCAACGTTTGTGTAATGTATTATTCGAGGCGCGCTTCGTTACAAATGCATGGCTACACACTAAATGTGGCGAACGCTCGCTTCAAACACTTGACTCAAGGGCACTCCATTTTGCATCAAACAGCTCGGTAGGTACATTACAAAGAATGGTTGCAAGTCTGTCCCCGCCTTAACATTTTGTAGTATCATTATCCTGTGTTATCAAAAGTCAATGCGCTGTTTGTTATTGAGATATTTACCGCTCAAATATTTTTTACGAATAATCTGAATTCTGAGAAATATACAATATATTATTATTTTAGTCAACTGTTTTATTTTTTAGGCGTTTGCCTTGTGACCCCGTGGTCGTGGGTTCGATTTCCACGGGAAGCAGACTTTGTAAAGTTGTTTCCAGTTTGGCTAGGACATCGCAGGCTAGAATCACCAGATTTTCTTATAAAAAGATGATTCCGTGCTTCGAAAGGCACGTATAAGCCGGAGGTCCCGGCCGCCAAATGGAGGTCGTCAAATAAACCATGTCAGCCCTTAAGGCGGATTAGAAACTTTGACACTAGGGTCTGTGGGGTCGTTACACCTTACTGCCCACACGATAAGAAGAAGTACAATAATAGATTACTGGGTTGAACAATTAAAACGAAATAGTAATTTGTTATACTTTTTATTCTTGTGTAATTCTTTATAATTTGTGTAGAAAAAATGTGCAAATATAATGTGAAAATACAAACTGAATTTACATAAGCAAATACCGTAATACAATAATACTAAAGGAATTAAATTGTAATTTATTCCCTTAACACACAAAGAATATAATATGCAAGACGTGTACCCTACAGAGATAGGGTATCATTGCACTCTTTCAAAGGCTTGTTTTATTTTCCTAATAAAATTAATATTAATTCACTATAAATGTTTAACTCGCTAGTAACACTGTTGATAATTTTGTTAAAGCTCCGAGATCCATTACAATAAATGAAAGAAAATAATACTCAAATGCAACTGGTGTCGTTATATACTTAAGTCGGTGGAATGATAAGATATAATGTATTCGAGGGTTAGTAATAAATTATAATCATAACATATAAACAGTCTTATAAAGTCAAAAATAATATACTATCTAAACTTTAGAGCAACTAATATTATTGTACAAAAATGTTACTAGTATTTAGTTAATAATGTTATACTTTAAAAATTGTTAATTTATTAAAAAATAGGACGCACTTGAATAAAGACGAAAAATATAAGCTAACGTTTACAATTTACAAAAATGTTGTTTTGTCGTTATTGCTATCACAAGAGAGTAGCACGTTTGACGGCTCCGTTCAGATCGTGTGACCACAACAACGACAAGTCTTCCGATCTCAAAATCTACACATTAAACTACAACATTCGTTTATTCTCCTAACGCTAATCAATGAACACAGGAACTTGGACGTGCAAATCCAAAAATGCAAGCCAGGTATCAATTTATAATAGGTTCCTTTACTATTTGGCAACTATCGGGACCACGTGTGGTCGCCACAGCCCTAGTTCTGAATAAACATATTTTTACCAGTAACATGTTCGTATACGGCATGGGACTCGTCGCCAACCATGCCATGGAGAATACTTCTATAGGCGACAACAAATACCTCACCGAGGTATTAAAATTTTAAGATGATAAAACAAAAACGAATATAACAAAAAGTACTTCTTAATATGGCCATGACGTAGCCGTGGGGTATCGGCGATGTAACCACTAGCCGAATGCTAATACTTATGAATAGGTAATTACACAACGAATATAACATTACTTTGAGCTGCCTCCGACACACAAACCTCTACAATAGCAAACAGGCACTAACACCCGGAAACTTGTGTACATTATCAATTATATAACATAACGAAAACTGCTTTTGACCTGCATTGAAACAATTTAACCTAAAACAGTCTTAAAATACACTCTTACAAATAAAAGGTACATTTTATAAAAATAATGTGCGAATTATGTGCATATAACACATTTGTTACTCCAATAATAACTAAAGTATTTACATTAATTTTTAACAAAAACATTTGATCCATTGCGAGTCTTATAAACTTATAATATTATATTTAATAGTTACCTACATTAAATGTGAAAATAAATGATGTATGGAAATAATAATAATATATTTAAATGTCAACGTTATGTATAACTAAATGAATTTTCTCATAAGACGTTTCTGAATTAACTAGCACCTATAGTAATTTATTAAGATCCAATTGTAGATATTTACAGAAAGTTTCAAAACAACCATTATTCAAAAATTTGACAACTGTATAATATGTCATTTTGTACTATTCAATAATAGACAACATTATAATTGCAATATGTGAATGTGTGTGTATTGATAACTATCTACGCATAGTATTCAATCGTGTTTCTTCGTAGGTAAGATAAACTTTTCTAAACATAGCTCAGTCTTCTCTATGTGGCTCAAATTTGGCGGTCACCTGTATTCAATTTCTAAGGAGCCAATCATAAGCGATACATTTTGGCATGACCTGGGATTCGCAGCATTTACTATCTATGTGTGAACAATATTTTAACTGCAGAAACAAAGTGTAACTGAGATAGAAAGTGAAAAGTGAAATGTAAAATAATGCAGTTTGTTATAATTAGTTTCATGACATATTAAACTTGAACGAAGCCGGATAAGTAATTACTTTCGTTGAAGAAGAATTACACTAACTATACCATTTTTATATACAGGAATGTTTAGTCGTATTAATTTGACATTGGCAACACTATCTAGTCCCGAAATAATAAGCCTTTTAAATTGGAGTTGATATTTAAAACATTCTTGTGTAGATAAATTTTGATGGCACAGAAAAGATTGCTTATTTTTTATATCCCATCACGTTCTGTGATGAAGATGTGTGATACACTAGCACAAACGTAGTTTTAATAACTTAGTCTGTGAACATTTTGCACACTGAATTTAATTAATATTTTGTGTACTAATGATCACGCAACATCAATAATATTTTATATAAAATAGAGAGCATAATTTTGGGTTGACATTTAATTCGAATCGAATATATACTCGTATGATAATCGAAAAACGACGTGATCTATATGAATATCGTTTGAGACAAAAATAAATGAAAGTATGGCCTAAAGCGTACAACATCAGCTATAAAAATGTACAAACTCGGTAATCGCACGAACTACGCTCTATCACATATATTTAGTAAATCAGCACAACACCTACATGACTCCACGAATATTAGAAAAAAGTTATCGCGCCGAGAATCGGCCGCGCGCCGGACTACCCTAGCTAGAGGTGGCGAGCCTCGGATAATACTGACGGAGAACGCAACTCTTCTATCTAACGGGTATTCCTATAGAAAGTCTTTATTTTCATTACATTTCATCTCGATTTTTGCGTCAGTATTTTTTGCTATCATCCTTGAATGGCAGTGACACATTTTCAAGATTTCTGTTATAATTAGACGTTCACATGTCTGACACACAACTTTGGAGGAACAGTAATGGTTTTAAGCGTTTTATTGCTTTGGTACACGGAGTAGCTATCAAATGGAGTGTCACAATACATTTGTATGTAATTATAAGGCTAACAGCACTGCTAATTTCGTGTATTCTCCCTAACGTCAGGATCACAACTATGCGTGCAATACAAGGGAAAATAAACTTTATATCTATGGACAATCCACTCATTATTTATATTCGCTCAACAAGCTTACACTCAGCTTGTTTTTCATCACTCCATTTGCTACTCCGTGTCCGAAAAAGATTGCAATACCAAGAGTTTTATATTAACCTTTTTTTTGACAAGTTTTTACACTTCACAAACTCGATGTACAGTCAGGGATATTGATTGGCTAAGCAGATTGACATACAATATTTGCCTTGTTATAGCGTTTACGAACTTCATCCGATCCGAATCCGAAATAAGGAAGTATTAGTTGCAGGATGGGTTGTGCACTAGATCAAAATTCAGTCTGTTCGAATTCGAATAGGACCCGGAACTCAAATTCAGCTCGGATTCAAATGGGGAATCGGACTTTTAAACATCTCATAACAACGAACGATAGTTGTGTATTGCGGCCAGATTTAAACAAATTGCATATAAGTATGCAAGTAGCTTGCATGCCATAGTGACATTGACCAATCAGAGCTTATTAAGGCATGATACTTACATACTCCTTGCGAGTTACAGGCTTGTATTTAGGGCTTAAAACTAAGAAAGAATGGCAGTCATAATTTTGCAGACAATAAGTCAATTAGCTTTACAAAACAAATCCCTGACGGTACGAAATCGACGGGCGGCTGCAGTAATACAGATGTAGGTTACCTCGCTGCCATGACGGGGTCCTCCGCGGAGTGCGCGTGCCGCAGTCAGGCGGTCACTTGACGAGGCTGGAGAGCGAGCGGCACCTCAGCGTCGGCGTGCGGGAGCGAGCGGCAGCACACGCGCGCGCGCCGGGAGCGACGCCGCGAGCTGCGCCGCTCGTTACCTGCAGCGGGGCGGGCACGCGTTACTCCACGATCTTATGGGCTCCTGGTACCCGCCGACGGACACGCGTGTCGATTCGTCCAAATAGTTATTGAAAAAAAGTTTCGTGTATTTAAGGGCGATTTTTCAATAGTCTGATTTTAACTGAAGAGTAAACAGGCTCCTTCTGGGTAAGCTCGCTCCATCGTAAACTTTGTCTCTGTCATTTCTGACCAAGACTAAGGTCAAGAGCAAACCCATCTCAAATAAAAAAAAAATAAGTTAAGCTATTTGACATATTTTCCGCAATGTTTTATTCCTCGCGTAAAAGTTGTCTGTCTGTTGAAAAATCGGACCGAAGTAAGCTAAATAAAATTAATATGTTATTTAAAATTCTTGAGAAAATTTAACCTTATTTATGAGTGAGCTCATTAAAGAGAATATAAACAATAATACATAAAAACAAGTATTTTTTTCTTCTAATGTAATGCATTATTATTACTTTTCATTATTAAAATAACCAAACACGCGTGTACGTCTGCATTATAGTTTCTAATAGCGATAGCAAAATTAATAAAAACGGTGTCATGTTTTCAAATAATGACTGATAATGATTTCATGTCAGTTTTGATTTCTATTTAATTTGAAATTATATTCATTATTTGAAAACATAGTTTAGAAAGCAAAGACTAATTTCCAATCATCTTGTAATTTTGGTAAATTAATCTTTATAATAAAACTCTAAAACACTCAAACCAATTAATGTCCCACATTAAATAAATACAAAAAAAAAAAACAATTTACATTTGTAAAATAGACGTTGCTCTCTCATTGAATAAAAAGCGTTGACAAGTGGATATAATTATCTTGCCATGACACAACAACATATAACACAGTATTGCATTCATTCCACGATATGTACATAATAGCATTGCTATACAATGAACGTGTCACATTCTGGCATTGTTCTCAGAGGTGAACTCAATGAAGTATCGAATAATGGTTCGTGACCGATTTCCAAGCATGTGACGTCACAACATCGAACACACATGCTTAAGTCATTCTTGATGATGATGACGCACATTGTGGTGGGAACGCTGCGTAAACCACACAGTAACGTCCTTTATGGTTACTGCTACTGCTACTGTTTTAAACGTCAAAATTATCCATTTCGAATAGCAGAACTATTTACAACATAGAAATTTTATATAGGATATAATGAAAATTATTAATCATAGACAATAAAATTGAATACAAAACTATTTACATTAGAAGCAATATCTACAATCTAGGTTTAACATTTTAGGCGAACATAAATATCTAGAAAGAATTGTATGATATGTATTTATATACAAGACACAATAAAAAGGTCATAGAACATAGAGCGGGACATGCGATGCAACCGTGACGTGCGACATGTAGACTATCAGTGCGGTGACACATGCGTTGCGCCCAAGCGGAAGCCCGCACAAAGCGTTGTATCGCCCTGTGAGTACAAGCACCGGAGGCTTTGCTTCTGCCGACCAGCCCCATAGACGAAGTCACGTGTTTAGTTGACATCAATCTAAAACTGTTCTAACAAATTTGATGTGACTTCGTCATGGGTTCTGTACGTGCCAAAATGGTTTGACATTCAATTACTAGTTTTACCATGAATACCCCCAAGTCTTTGCCTATGAGTCTTTCACTAAGACTAGGCCCAGACTCGATAAGAGAAATCTAGCCGATATGTGGGTTCGCAGTGGGAGCGAGCAAAGCCTCCGCGGCAGCAGTTAGTCCTCTCCGCACCGAAGCGAACGAACACAGTTTCACAGTACCGGTGCGCGAGGTCAAAACAAAAATTCTAGGCAGGCGACAAGCACGTAGAGAGCGGTGCTCTCGCGGCGAGCCTCCCCCGCGCACGCGTGCGGCGCGAGCGGGCGGCGCGGGGCGGGCGGCGCGGGAGCGGGGCCGGGCGGCGCCGACTGCGTACCCGCGCGCGCGCGCGCCGCATCCAGCGACGCGGCCGGCTGCAGGAACCACTCCGAGCGCGTGCGCATGCGCGCGCGCTGCCGCTCGTGCACCTGCACGCACCACCACGTCACGCCCGAGCCTGAGCCCCGCGACCCCGCACTCCCACCCGAACCTACCCTCCCCTACCTACCCCCTACTCACTGTGATACTGTTTCTACTCAACACCCGGGATGGTGCGGTAATGTAGTTTTTTTTAGGTTAACCACTAAGCCAAGACGTTTTTCGCACACCGTTCGCGTTAGCCGATTTTTAAGAACATACACTAACGGCATACGGAATACGGATGACTTCGCATTGGTTTCTGCGCTCTATCCAAACTGACTCGATTGCCCACAATAGACAAAAAGACTGTAAGGGGTTGAATTAATTGAATAACTTTGAAATTTCATAATTTCATTGATTTTTACTTTTGAATTGTAGATATTTCGAATCTTGCGTGCTCATGGACTGATTTTAGCACTGCTACAAACCCCAAGAACCAGGGGCATACAAAATTCATGTTCTGTGGTCTAGCGGCTTAGAAGAATGAGTGATTATAATAATATGGAGATTCGAATCAATTTAGACTACAACTTTATCAGGGACAAACGGTTAAATAACGACAACTTTCTGGAAGCGGGGGTCGCGACAAAAGGCGGGTGTATACAATCGCGGGGTAGTTTAGTACAACAGATTAATTTCGACCGGTAACAATATCCCCACCCAACTTCGGTAGATGTTACTAAAACTGGGGTTAATTACGATAAACATGGAGCTAGTGTTAATATTTTATTAGTAACTAAACTGCTACCATTAGTCGATAAAATGGTTTGAATATTAGCTTGCTTACAGGGGAATACCACAGAGGTTTACCGTAACCGAAAAGATTATGACAGTTTTGTTACATTTCAATGAAAGAAATATTCAGTTTTGTTATTGAGTACACTGTAACATTGACATAGAAGAACAGTAATGTAAGAACAAGGAAAAGATATCACACAATTATGCCTAAGGTGTTCGTTTAGAGTGGTCACACTGCACCATTGAGTGCTGCTAAAAGCATCTGTGTGTGTGCGTCGCCACACCGAGTTCTTGAGTAAGCACATTGTGTCAAACATTCTCTCGTATGTCACACGGTGTATACCAGTAAATTATATGTAAGAGGAAATCTAAGAACTAACAGATCAGCCACAAGTTGTCCTAAGTTATCAGGGATACAGACATCACTCATGCATGTAAGAATCAAACGTGGACCACTGGCGAATCGCGATTCTTTTTACATCGCTTTTTAATCGTACTCTTTGCTTTACAAAAAGTAAAAAGTACTAAGTTACCTATGCCAATTGGGGCCCGAATAACACCTATTTGAACATTTAGCTACTGTATAATTTTCACATCAATCCTACGATAATTTGTACTACAATTTAGAATAATTTTCTTGTTATATTTGGCGAGCGGTCCACGTTACTTCATAGACAGAACAGGGGAAACAGACTTAGAATCTACAGGTGGATACTGAGAAAATTCTCGTCACCATCACTTAGTCTTATAAAACATGTTCCTCAGTGAGCGCTAGAATTGAAACAATACTCTTTATACAAGTTATTTAGATTATAGGGTTCGATGGCGTCCATATATGATGTGAACATTTTATGTACTGGCAATGTGTTTTGTTTTGTGTTTTTTACCATGTATTTTATGTCAAGGGGCATAGAGAATTTAATTATTACACATACTTATATGGACTGTTAGAACCATTTCAGAAATCATTTTTAGTAATTCGTGAAAGTGGAATAAATAAACCTTGTAAAAGTAGTTTTTTTTTCTCGTTTCAAAAAATGATTTCCAAAACAACACTTAACAAAAATATAGAGAGACAAGAATCATTTTAAGAATACAAAGTTATTGGAAATTAACAGATTAGGTAGTAAATGAGACATGGTGGTAGTATAATGTTTTATAACGTACCTGGGGTAGGTAGGAGAGGCTCTTGGTGCTCTCCGCGTATTTGTTGATGGCTCTTAACTCTTCTAGAGTCATGTGGGGACTCGAGTTGCTGCGCGATGATTGAGATGACGAGCTCACTGATACCTGGAAGATTTTGAAAAAGGAATAAGTAGAAAAACTTTTGCTAGTTGACTCGTTTAAAAAAACAAACTGCGTCCTAACTTAACTCCGAATAGCAGCTAATGCGAGATTAAATATTTTTTATTTATTTTTTACTTTTGATAGGCAAGCCTATCAAAAGTAAAAAATAAATAAAATTTTGACCACTATCTCACCTGATGGTAAGCGTTGTAATTCCATGCATAATGGCCGTAGTTAGTAGCTTAACTAACTCGGAGTAAATAGATAACTATGGTTGTGCAAATGAGTCTAGCTGAACCAAATCCAAGGACAATAAAAATGTTTACCTACTTCAAATGTTTACATTTATTATACCTATCGACTACATGAAAATTTAATGATTTATTACTTTAAATACACACTTTTCTAGAACTTTCCATTTTCAGGAGCTTCCACAAAAACGATGTTTTCGGTCACCTGTCTCGTTGCAAACTGATTATGGCTTGCATTATCGTTTCGCGAATTTACTTGACCTTATTATTTTGAGATACTGTTTTAGTTATCGGTTCACTTTTATGAAGTTCAATTTATTACTGTTAAGAAAACATTAGTTGGAACCTTTTTATCTTATCTATGGCACTTAGGGCCGCTTGCCGCTTTGCAGCGACGATTTTCCTATCGTTGAAGGAGGTACTTGCAAGTCTGTCACGGTAGCAAATCGCAGTGTATGAAATAACATGATCGACAGTTTTAAGGCGCTCAGTTTTAAGATTATTTTTCGTAGAAAAGTCTGCAGGAGCCTTTAATCGCGCCGTGGTAATAGCTAGTTAGACACGGACACAAACCATTTGGAAGGAACAAACACCCGTCTGGTAGGGTATCCATTCAAAGACCCTTCCCTTCATTGCCAGGGGAGGATTCCCTTCATTGTTTTTGTCTGTGTCTTACTACCTGTTCCCACGGCACGATTCAAGGCTCTTGCAGACTTTAAAAATTGTCGTCTAATCGTACTGTTGGTTACCAATGGTTTTTGTCAGGTTGTTATAATACCTATGCTTGATACGGGGATAAATCTGCTTATGCGATGGAGGAGTTGTGTTGTGTCACGTCAGGTTTGTTCAGTGTGTAGTTTGAACGTAGCGGTATAAATGTCGCCACACAATAATTTCTAAAAACTTTTTTTGAAAGCCTGGACTGTCTCACTCCTGGGCAAAGGCCCAGGCTTTTCTGTCTCTGTGAGTCTTTTTCATACCAATGCACAAAGAAGTCATCTTATCCCCGGCATGATGCGACCCCGTTTAGCTGTGTCAGGGCTCCACTCTTGTTTTTTTATTTGAAGAATGTGCTTGTTTCTTCTTGCGATCCCCAGTCCCACTTCACGTCTTCCAGCTACGTCGATTTGCTACTGGAGCACAGCGTGGAGGAAGAGATTTTCTAATAGCTACTGAAGTGAAAATGGCACGTACTTTAAAGACGCTCTCCTCGAGCGATATGGACAGCCGGGTGCAGGAGTCCAGCAGACTGTGCTCGGGGATGATGCCGAGCACGCCGCCCGCCGCACCCGCGCCGCCGCCTCCCGCCAGCGCCGGCATGGACTGGCACTCCTCGGACTTGGACAGCCCTGCCAGACAATCCACTGAACTCTATACAATCTACTGACACAGTACTCGACTCAGGTGTTCATATGGTCATAGAGTATTAGAACGAGCCTGCCACTGCGAGGTGTACTTGTAGTTCCACGCGCGCCTCAAAGAGATGTCACCATAGTAGACGGGGCCTGTGCCTGCCAGGGCTGCGGAATTTTTTTAAAGAGTCACCGCGGCCCTGGAACGCAAAGGGCACTAGTAGGAACACGAATGGGTTTTTGAATTGATTTCCCATCCATAAAAAGGTAGTTTTGTAGTCCAACGAGAGTCAATCAATAATTTAAAAAAAAAATTGTTCACTTTACATTTTAATCCCTGTGCCATATTAGCGACAGCAGTAATATTTCTTGTATCGAAGGGGGGGAACTAGTATTGATTGATTTAGGTTGCTTTGAATCATTAATTTTGAATTTTGTTCATGAATATAAGAGGAGGTACGTAATACCTTCCTATACTGAGTTATTCTCGTCTATAGTTTAAAAGGTCCATTAATTTTAGAGTCTCGGGATTTTTTATATTGCCTTAGAAAAAAATCAAAAGTAAAATAAGCCCTGATTAAAATTAGGAAAGGCCACAAAAATACGGAAAAATCGAACCGTAGCATCGCATTTCAAAACCAAAACAAGTAGACGTGTTTTCATTTCCCAGGTTGAAATATCATACCAAAATCAACAATACATGAGATTGCTTGAACATTCGCAAGAATGTTTTCAAATCAAATCGATCAAAATATTGACCAGTACCTAAGTAGTTCTATGAGATAAGATACATGTTCGATGAGTTAATAATACTGAAGATTAGAAAACAGTTTAAATGATCCCAACCCAGTTAGTAAACCCAAGTACTAACTATTTCCTACTCAAAGATGGAGTCAAACGCATACGAGGGTGTACTATTATAATATACACCAACGATCGTAGCAGGCACGGTCACTAAACGAGGGAGAGATGGCATGAATAAATGTATGTAAATCTGGCTGGTTTCCACATGTGGGACAAATATGTCATTCGATCCACCCCAGATGGTATAATCCGTTTTTCTCATACATATCATGGGGATTTCGCGCCACTTCTTCACGGGAAGCTATAAAACACTTGGAAGTGGTCGGGTGCGCGTTTTAGGGGACTGTCTTTATGTAAAACTTTAATATTCAAAAAGTACTGGCATACCGGGACAGAAAGGCTTTAAATTTTTACCAAAGGACATTCAAACTTATCTAGTAGGAATACGAATTAAATGCCATATCGTTATGTGGCGTCGAATGGGATTCTCGACACTGCATTGGAGAGCGCACTAACACTAAGACTCCGCGGCGAGAGGCAGCGGCACGACGCGGGATGACTAGGTAGGCCACCGGAATGCTAACTATAGCATTCCGGCGGTGCCGCGGCGGGATCTAAATGACGTTTGACTTCGACCATGGCCTAGACTAGAGTCAAGAGCAAACCCATCTCAAGTAAAAAGGAAATGACCGCGACTGCCACAAGTCTTGGCGTAAAGTGAGGTGGTTTCAAAACCCTAATCTACAAACTCGGTGCTACCAAAACCCATTAAAACAAATCGTATATGAAATATGAAAATCAACGGTGGATGTTATAATTATTCAACTCATTCACAAATTATCGTTCAAAACTCACCAAAAATTATTATATTATTTGCTATGAATTTTCTAACTTGACTATGTATTTTTAATAACTTAATCGACTTTCATTCGGATGACCTGTGAAAAATGTACTATTTATTAGGAAAACATTCCTGTGAAAATTCAATTTTATAAAAATAGTTTTATATATTTACCTTCTAAATTGAATTTGTTGCCCCAACGATCACATTCGCACTGCAGCCATGTTTTTTCTGCCTCCAAAGATAACTGTCCTGTGAACAAAAATAATAAAACCAATTACCTTCAATGTTGCTACACTTCTTGTTCCCTAATGCATATTCAAATCATGATATCAATCTTAATCATATTTTAATTATTATGCTGACGACCTCAGTCTTTACATGAGTCCTAAAACCTTACAATTTCAATGTTATGTATGTTTGAAGAAATACGCAAGTTTTCCGCTGCATTTGCATTATTTTTTATAATGAGCAACTTCTGGAACTCGATGTCGACTGTTGGAAAACGATGGAATAAGCTCACGATGAGACGAGCATGCCCAGAATAATATGGCTGGACCGACTTAGATTTAAAAAAATGTGTGTTTGAAACACTGGATGGTTTTTAGATTCACGATCACGATTGACCCCTGTGTAAGTGGCGCTACAATCGGGTTATAGTTTTTTTTTCTTAGCCAATGTTGGGGCTGGACAACCGGGACCGCGAGTTTACAGTATTAATATTATAAAGACGAAATATTTATTTTTGTATGTGTATGTAACGAATAAACTAAAAAACTACTGAACCGATTTCAAAAATTGTACACGATTAGAATGCTACATTATCCTGAGTAACAAGGGCTATTTTATTACTAGACTTAGTTAGACTAGAAAAAAATAGGGTTCCTTAAGAAAATTGAAGCGCGGGCGAAGTGCTAGGTTATGGATAAAAACTGCGATAATTTTCAAAGTATCGTATAATTTGTCCGCGTCAACCAACTTCATATTACCATTTACATTAATTCTTATAAGGCGTCTTTGATACGGAGAGCACACTCAATAAAACGCTCAGAACAATGTGTGTTGTGACTGAAGCCTTCCCACAACAACGAAGCTCAGTTTCCGTGTTTTACTAACAATGTCTGTTTAATTTTCTCATGCATGTTTATGCAAATTTAACTTGATGTTATTATCTGAGAAGATCTTAATTTTGAGTCGAAAATCTGGGAAGGTTGATTTGTGTTCAGAGTTTGTTTACGTCATCTTCATCATATTATCAGACAATTCTTGTCAACAGACATGCCTTATGACCAGATGTATGCACGTAAAAAGCAAAAGAGGTAAGGATCGTAATAGGTGGCGTTCTGAGGTTTCCGTCTACTACCCAAGGGAAAAGGCACAAGTGATGTCTGTAATAAATATAGGTTCTAGCAAGTGTTTACTATACGCATGTATAAATATTATCTTATAGGTTGAGTGTCGCAGTAAGGTAGTACTATAAGCCTCTTATGACGTAAATGAACGAAATACACTGCAACCGTTATCTACAGTTGTAACTTGTAACGTTCATTGAATTAGTAAAGACGACTAAGAGCGTCCTTGTAAAGACACACTAGAAAACACACGTAAATTGTGACTTTGATAACGATAAGGGACGAACCAGACCAAGTTACAGTCTACAACGTACATATAACAGAATAAACGCAATGGCTCTTAAGGGGTTCCTTATACTTGTCATCTAAATACTATTATCTACATTTAAAGTTGAATCTATTTTGAAACTACACTACTGTTCCTAATCCTATGTTTAATGCATGCCGTGGCAGCCTATAATTAAGGCTACACTATAAAATGTATCTAATAGATACGCGTACTTCAACATGTATTTTGGTGTATGCTTTGTTGGTTGTCCTTAAAAAAATAAATAATTATGAACAACTTTTATTATGGGACCGACACTGAAATCGCGAAGAAAAATAGACTTTTTAACACTTAGACTTTGTCTCCATCATCTCTGACCAAGACAAATAAAAATAAGGTATTGCGTTTATTCTGTTACACGTTGTGTACCTATTACACTTAAAAGTGGTTACCGGTGTTACGGGGCGTAATGTTACATAGCGAGCATTCGTGCAGTCAGTACGTGGAAACGAGCACGAACATTATGCTTATGTGTTTTGTTTTACATGGATTTTAGGTCACGGCGTTACATAGCATGCTCGCTGAGAATGTTGCATTACAGTCAACACTTGCACCGGTCAGTACTCAGCTTAACACACTTATGCCTATTCTCACGATATACAATTGAACTGTTAAATTATTGATGTATTAGATTTTCAACGCCAAAATTCAATAGCGAGTTTTTACTTAGGTGTCGCTTAGTGTTACTGAAAACAAGCTACCAATTTCTAAGGTCGCTCGCACTGAACTGCTGATCAGCAGACACATTTTACTAAGACTTTACAACGCTGCATGGATGTGGTACCGTACCTGTAATGGCAGCTGTCTACAGATGACCTCTACATCGTCTTCCATCAGTTTTCCCATCAGGTGTTCTACAACGGACACTTTCTGGCATAAGACTCCCATAGCAATGATGCCTTCTAAAAGTGGCAATGCTTCTGGTGTTGAAGGTAAGGTAGCCGTAAGATTCATCATCGATTATCGGATTTGCCGCCTGTATCTTTGTCCCTCCACACTCGCTGCAATGGATACTCACTGGCATAAGCCTCCTGGTCGCGATGGTGCCGCGGCGGGGGCGGGTCCCTGAAGGAGCAGATCCACTCGTCCTTGACCCGCAAGATGCGGCCCGTGACCCGTGCGTAGTACTCGTAGTTGTCTCGCCCGAACAGGTCGCCCGCACTGAACTGCTCGATGAGTTGGCGCATGATGCGGGTCGCCACCTGGTGGGAAGGGGTAAATAACCATTACAACATTTAACAATATAGTAAATTGTGAAGTTCAGCCGGATTTTTACATAATGTCTAACATTTTTTAGTGTTAATCTCAGTTAGTGAGAGATGAACACTAAAAAAAAAAAAATACAGTATGGGAACTCCATTTGACTGTTTTGTGAGAAACATGCATTGTAAATCAAAATATAATTAGTAAAAGTTTTTAGAAGTATGGTGTATAATTAAAACATGTTGAGAGAAAAGAATGATGCATTGTCATCTAAAACTTACAGGCGTCAGTAACATTAACAATACAACATTACAATGCAAGCAGATTATCAAAAAAAAAGACAATCTTTACCTGGCCTTCGATTAGAACAAACATTTAATTAATAAAATTACAAAAATATTGATCAAGTTATCTTCACACAAAAAAACATGCAGTCACTTTATATTATGAATAAATATTAAAAGTTAAAGTATTTCTATTAATCTACTCTAATATCATAAAGAGGTAAAGTTTGTGAGTTTGTGAGGTTCTAGGGGGTATAATCTCTGGACCTACGGAACCGATTTTAAAAATTATTTTATCAATAGAAAGCCATGTTATTTATGGGTGTCATAGGCTATATATTAACCCGAAAAATACCGCCCAACGAATTGGGGACGGACTCATGGGTCAGCTAATCTATACTAATAATATTATAAAGCAGAAGAGTTTGTTTGTATGTTTGGTTGGTTGAACGCGCTAATCTCAGGAACCACTGGTCCGATTTGAAAAATTCTTTCAGTATTAGATAGCCCTATATCGAGGAAGGCTATAGGCCACGTCTATAATATATCATCACGCTAAGACAAATAGGAGCGGAGCAGTAATGGAAAATGTGACGCAGACGAAGTTGCGCGGGTCAGCTAGTCAATAATAAAATGCTAATTAAAGGCGCTTTCACATTTTTTCTTGAATTTTAGCGTTTTATTCGAATTTTGATGTGTGATTTTGCTTCAGATATAGCCTTATAAAAAATAAAAATATGCTTAAAGTCAGTTTTATCAAAGCGCTCTTACAAAATCGAATAGCTCAGGTTGACTAAACTTGAATACCGCGCGTCACAAGATTATATTGATTTTCGACAATTATTTAAAAATATTTTCTTTACTTTTAATTAGACCAATTTTTTTTTTTCAAGCAATAAAGCAATGCCACCTTAATTATTAAATATTTTTTATTTGAATTTTGATTATAATTTCATAGATAAAAATTATAGTTTCGTACGGAAAATTGTCAATAACTCTCAGTTTTACAGAATTATTTTTGGTGTATTACTGTATGAATCGTAATAAATTGATTTGAACATTCCAAAGTAGAAGATACAGTTGTACCGTGGACATTTTTATAAATGATTAAATTATAATATCTTCGGTGTACCAAGGTATCAAAAGATACCCTAAAGCAACGTTTTGTGAAACATCTTTTGCGGAGTCAAGGATTTTACTGATGTACGTGAACAAATTGAAATATGTATTTAGAACACTCCCAAGATAAATGATCAAACTATCTTAGGCATATTTTTGTTTTTTTTTTTTTAAGGCTATATCTAAAGCAAAATCACACATCAAAATTCGCATAAAACGCTAAAATTCAAGAAAAAATGTGAAAGCCCTCTTAACAGGTGATAGATTTATCATGCATTACTCACACATTAAACTAGATATGTAACAAAGAACTAGATATGTTATATTTCAGTAAGTATTACAAAATTTCATTAGATAGATTTAGTCAACCGCATGCAGGAAGTGAGTAACCCCAAGAATCCATGAATCAAGCTTATCAGTGTGGGGTCGAAAAAATAAATAGGTGATGTTTCTGAGTATACTGATAAGGCGCACAATGCAAGCATTTCGTGAAGAAATATCTATTCTTTGTAAGTTTACATGAGGATGGAGCTATTTAAGGCGACTTTTAATGCATCGTTAACTATCAGAGAATGCAAGTGAATATAAATAACTAACACAGTTACTTAGATATATTATGAAAAATAAAATCACCTGTTCAGTGCAATATTTTTTGGGAAAATTTGCATAACTGGACAAACTGGAAAAATCTGGGAAAACCAGCTGAAATGGAGACGTGGAAGCGGCATTCCTCTAAGGAGATGTCCTCTCCTCTTTAGGAATTTGTTACAATTGGCACAAGCGGGGACAATGGAAAGAATGGAAGGAGAACAATTTCTTCAACCCTTGTAAGAACCCTTGAAACCCTTGGATTAACAAAAAAATAAAGTAATCTTGCTGCCGAGAATGCATATTTTGTATACTTTAGTGTTGAATAACAAATACTTCCTAAATTATGGATTCAACAAAAATACCAATATTGAAAAGCGCCGACTACCCGTCGTTCATATTGTTTACTTTTCTAAATCTCGATGTGGCAAATTCACAGCCAAGTACTTCAATTTTATAATGCATAACAAAACTACCAATAAAAACTATACAAAAGCGTGCAACATCAAGTAGCAAGCATGTAATGCGTAGAGTAAATGCGTAAAACATAAATTATATGAAGCCGGTAACGTTGTACGATGATCTACAATAAGTAACGCAGTGGAAAGTAAAAATGATTGGTTGTATAATGTATACTCACGCTCACTTCAGCCTTGGGACGCATGTTTAAATACAGTTTTAGTGAACACAGATATAAGCTATTTACAGTAAACGCTCTTAGATTTAGTTCATTTTATTTTACATGTGGTGCGATCAACCGATGTGGACAGTCAACGTTAATACTCTTCTGAAGAATATGTACCATTATGTACTCGCTAAAGTTTATCATTTAGATTTGGTTAGTCGGTCACTTTGGTCTTAAAGGACTTTTTAATTCAGTAGTGTTATTATCTTCAATAAAAGTCAATAAGTCATGTGTCCAAACTCATGTTAGTTAATATGATTTATATTCTTTTAAAACCACTATCTATCTCAAATTATCATTTCGATGAGAATAGTTGAATCCGTCATGCATTTCAAAGACAATAAGAAAATCTCCGATACGAAAAAGGTTAATTAATGAACTATGACGTCATGAAACTTAGCAACATGTCATAAAAAACTTGGAATGTACCGACACAGCTCTACGGCTTAGATAAAGTTAAGCAAGGCAGAAATGTTCACACACATGTCGGTTTAGTGGCTTCGTCTTTTTACTTTCATGCCTTCAGTAACCAGATGTGATAGGTATTTAACAGGGAACAATTGGAGCTGTTCCGACCATTTTTCATGGTTATAACTTTTTTTTTATGTCATAGGTAGTGTAGAAAACAAGCCTACAGGCGACAGCTGACTTGATAGTAAGTAGTCACCACCACATACAAGAAAAGAAAAGAAAGAAAAAGAGTTTATTTGCGGACAATATGACCCAACCAACCAACCACCCAACCCAACCTACCTATGAACTACCTATGAACCTACTGTAATACCAGGGCTTAGGGATGTGCAAGAAATATCGATGTATCGATATGTTTTACTCGATATTTATCGATACTATTTTTTGAAATATCGATATATTTTTTCCACTTACCCATCCCTTCCAGGGTTGACATGGGAAGTAGTCAGGAATTATTTTTGTTTAAGAGTTATACAAGACACTTAGACGTCGAAAACTTGAAAATTTTATTGCAGATTGGCAGCGGTTCTTTCCAGTGCAGTCGATTCGATGTTTACTAAGCCAAAGAGACTCAATAAAAGTGCAATCGTAAATGCAGTTAAAAGACGGAATAAAACCCGAACAAAGGGTATTAAATAGGGGGTTCTTCAGACACACCCTATGAAGCTAACTGACTAATATTTTTAACACAGGAGTTAATATCTGTTATTTGGCAACCATTAAGAAATCCTTGAAGGTCCAGGCGAAGATGGCGAGACAAACTAGACTGCTTCATGAGGCATTGGGCCACAAATTCAAGAAACCGTGAGAGGTTTAAATAGTGGTGGGTGGCCTTTGCCCAGCGGTGGGACAGTATGGGCTGATATTTCAAATTCATGCAACTTAACACACAGACGCACACTTCTTCCCAGCTTAAACACTGGAAGTGGTGACGGGCGAACCTTTAGGGTACTGTCTTTGCTGTGGAATTTGTTTGAAAGAGTCACCGCGGACCTGGAAAGCATTAGGAGGAACACGGATGAGTTTTAGTCAGTAGGAGTCTGACAAGACCTCCTACTTTACCCAGAGCGGGAGGAGTCATTTGGTGATATCCCATCCTTAAAAAAGTAAAATAAGTAAAGTCTTTATGTAAATGTTGTTTTCATTTTGACATTACTGATCAATTTGTAGAGTGAAGAAAGTGAGAAATCTTAAATATCAAACGCATTACAATGCGCTTACAAGCAAGCAAAAGATAATTTAAATTCAACTCTTGTATCAGATAAGAAACACTATTAGAGTCACTCGACATTGCTGATAAAAAACTGTTTATTGACTATGAATTTATGATAGCAAGATTATATTGTTGGCTTTCTTGGAGTTCGCCTTTATTGTTAGCGTTTACTTAAATTGATTTCTTTTTCAAAGACTTTCAGTGTGACTCACTTTTATACACATGTCATTCAATATTTTGAATTACTTTAACACAAAAGATAGAAAGAGTTCTATGACCTAACTCTGTGTAAGTACGTGTTTTTTTTAAAGAAAGTATTAAAACAGTTCCGAAGAAGAAAATGCTTTGCTGCATTGCAGCTACATTCGAGTCTGAAGTTAGCCGGTTTTAAGCGGTACCTGATAAAACCACTGGAAAGTCACAGGAAAGTTAAATACGCAATTTCGATTACCTGGATGGCATATTTGACAAGCTATTTTGATTTAAAATCCAAACTACTGAACCGATTTTGATAAAATTTCTATGGAACTAACAGGCAAGTACTATAACCATTCACATAAAAAAATCCGTATCATAAATGTAAGTTATGGCATAAAAAACACAAAAAAAAATACAACCGAATTGAGAACTGTTTTTCGGAGTCGTTAAAAAGTTAACCCTAATCCATTACTTTTTCACGTTTCGTTTGTCCAACTACGAAAATGTCGTTTAGATGAAAATACCACAACGTCGAATTTACGACAGGACTACACCATTTGACATAGCCATAAAAGATAAAACACCGCCTATGTAAGTACTTTTATTGTAACTAAGTACTCAATAAAGTCGTGTGATGGGCGGCCGGCGACCGGTACCAAAACAAACGTACACATAAAACACATGTCCACATCAGGTGATTACACCGAAACTCGATATGTTTAATCGTCGATAATGGTGCAGCTATCACGTAGTGCGACACATACATACATACATCCATACATACATGTACCTATCACTTTACAAAGCGCATTCACTCCCCTTATACACACAGTTAACCATGGTTTAGTGACCATGTCAGATCTAACTAACCATATGGTATCATCAGCTCCTCATTACGTTCAAATGAATTAGAACCAGCTGTCGGTTCCACGAAATGCTTTTTACTGCCCATGTCTAGGAAGCCTGATAATCAGGACTTAGTCATAGTTTAACAAGATATTAAATACCTAAGGACTTATAATTTTATCATACAGTGTATTCATAAAAGCAGTCTCCTATGACTCACTAGACGCATGGATGCTACAGACAGTGTGACAGTGTTCATAGGACACCATGGCAACGACGAACAAACTATCGCCAATCAATAACATCATTACATATTTAACGTTTCCACATACTGCGTTCCATGGCCCATTAAATCATATGAAACCTTTTTCTGTACTGTGACATATGACAGATAATGAGCGAACCAACCTTGAATCTCTGAACGTCCTCCATTGTGGCTGTTTTGCCGTCCGACACGCAAGAGTGGAAAAATGATGGGGCCACCGACACGCCCAGGGCTTCGGATGTCATACCTGTACCTAGAAACAATGCAACATAATGTTTCAACACACGTTATTTGGTAACTAATGAAACGTCCATCCACCCGAAATACAGATGTCGCTCGGTAGCAAATGATCTTTTAAAACCATTCAATTACAAACTCAACGAAATGCTTTTTGCCAAGCTAAATAAATCGCACAGCGCAAGAAATTCGCGGAAAACAAATTATCTTTTTTCCCTTCTTCGTTTAAAACAGTGAAGTCGTTCAACTTTGCTGTTTTATCTAATTAACGGATACAAAAAAAAAACTATTTAAGCGGAAAATTACTGTAATTAAAACTACAGACACCGAATTAGCCAGGTTTTAATTTAAAACAGAAGTCGTAAGATAATGCGTTTAAAGTGGTATTGGACTGCTGCACGCAATGGTGTATGGACAGAGACTTTTCTTGCTATAAAAAAACACAGCAAAAACTTAACATCGTAACCGTCATACATAAGTCATAACTGGATGGCAAGAATTGATTCGATTCTTACATTGTATTGAAAGTGAAATAAAAAGAAATACAAGACAAAATGGGGTTAGTCGCAGCTCTGAAAGGACCTGAACTTGATTACAGACTACAAAAAACAAACTTAAAAGCCAAGAGGTCATTCAACAGCTGCCTTTTAAGCTGAAGTCAAGCGAGAAGTCTTAAATGAGAAGTTCCTGTCACAATTGGAGCATGCAACGACGTCTGGTGACCATATCTTGAAACAGCAGTAATTAACATAATATTTTACATATTAGTACCTGCGACGACAATGACGTTCCGACGGACGCACTTCGCATTAAATAAGGCTCGATAAAGAGCCCAACGTGAACCGTATATGCGACTCACAATCGCACACGACGCTTTTGTCGGCGACGGTGACATTGTGACGGAAAACTCTATAGGTATTAAAAGGAGACGTGTCGCACGACGATTGTCTCTTATGCCTAGCATTCATACGATCGATTACCATGTGTGTTTATAAGATAGAAGAATAGCAGATGAAAGACATGGGAGTACAGTAAATCATTGTTGTGCCACCAGCCATTTAGTATGCAAAACACACAGTGTTTTGCGAAGATCGAGAATAGAATCGTGCCATATTTTATTACATCAGAGTACCTTAGCGGTGTAAAAGCCTAGGCAAATACGAAAGGTCGTTAAAAGCGGAATATTTTCCGTCGGATGGAAGCAGTGACATTTCCTGTGTAATCGCGACTTTTCGCAGAAATTAGGACAGCACAGCGCGACCTAAATAATTAATATAAATATAATAGATCAAAAAGGTTACGACCAAAGCTACTAAACCGAAGACGTCATTACGAACTAGGCCAACAAATAATCGGGCGAGACGTTCTGGAGAAACATTAAATAATCGCACAATGAATGTAAAGCCATTGCATCACGCGTCCCACGCAGGCTCGCGTGTAATTGGCATAATTACCCCTGATTACTTTCGTCAGGCCACTGCCAAATGCTGGCTATGTTGTCATGTACATAACATCATAATCAACCCTAATCAGAACATTATTAAATCTTAAACATTTGAAAAATTCTGCGTTACTATCACGAAACATTCGCAAGTTACACAAGTCAAATATTTGAGTAACCACATTTCAGTTTATTTGCAGTTAGTCATTGCGTTAATCTTAATTGGATTATTTCACGAGTGGCCTCGTTGTAAATATTGTGTGAAACTCCTTACAAAGTCTGTGGAGTAAGCTGACTGTGTCGACAGGAATTTTGAGTGACGGCCGAGGGATAAATATTGTGAGAGTTTTGAACAAGAAATGGCGTGCGAAAGTTATACATACGAGAAAGAACTTGACTCTTGTTTATTTCAAAACATTAGGATTTTGCCTAATTTAGGAAATGAGTTGACGTACAGATCGGACCAAATTCAAGCAGTAATTGTAGGAATCGACACGAAAATAAGAAGCAAATGAGCCAAGATAAGTAATTGTAACTTAAGTTTAGTAACTAATTTTATCTTCTATCACTTAGTCCTAGTCAACGAAATAGCCCCTCCCTAGACTGAAGAAACTAAAAATCCAATTACGACCCTTTTTTTAAATTTGATTATAATATAATATAATATCCTTGGACATTTCACACAACGCCATATCGTCCCAAGCTAAGCAACCTAATGCTTGTGTTGTGTTATGGTAACGAGATGGCTGATAAACTAAATATATACATTTTTTTTTTGTAAATACATACATATTATAGATAGAAAAACACCCAGACTCGGAACAAATACTTGTAGGTCGTACAAATATTTGTTCCGTGCGGGAATCGAACCCGCGACATGCTGCGCAGCAGTCAATCGCTCGACCACTGCGCCAACCGTGTCGTCAATGGTTCGCTCTTGACTCTAGTCTCGGTCTGAGATGACGGAGACAAAGTCTACAATGGAGCGAGCTTACCCAGAAGTAGCCTGTTCACTGTAACTTTGAAAACTTTAGGGTTGTAAGCGTTCGGAAACACAGACGCAGGCAGAGAGATCCACTCCTTTGCTGTGCGCATTATGAAAGACGCTTGGAAACGCTTAGTGCGAATTGGTGGAATAGCAACAAGGTAGGAGCAGGATGCAGTGGGTCTGGATGTCCGATGGTAGAAGGGGCCGGTGGGATGAGGTCGAGAAGTTCTTGGGCACACTCAGTACAATGTATAGAAGACCGACAAGCAGGCAACCTTTTTGTCCAAAATAAGTGTAATAAAGTCGAGGACAAACGACCTATGTAGAGGGAGAACTCCTATACGCTGTTCAGACCAAGTCCGAACATCGTTGAAGATAAAAGTCTCAGTAACCGTGCATGTCACTGAAAGTAGGAGCAAGTGGAGAAACATAGTAAATGAGAAAGTTTTGAAACCCAATGATGTGTTCATAACCCATGGCATTGGGGAAGCGATGCAAGGGGAGAATTATAATGTTAACTACTAATATAAATGTGAAACTGTGCATGGATGTATGTTTGTTACTCGGTAACGCCAGAACAGATCAATATTATATTCGGCACATAGATAGATTATAGTCTGAAATAGCAAATAGACTGCCTTTTTATTATATGAATAAAAAGGCAGTCTATTTGTTCACTTGGTATATTTCCGGAAGATAGTATTGTAATATCTTACCTGCTTTATCAGCGTTGGAGGCCATGACCCGAAACGTGCCGAAGAGCAGTACCAGCAACCTCTGCGTGCACACTGGCAGGGACAGAAGTAGTCTGTGGACAAACGCTTGCATTATTTACAACCATTACATATACATATTTAGGTATTCTGCTGGTAACACATTGTACTTGGAAGATCTAAAAAATAATTAAAACTTATTACGAAAGAAATAAGTTAACATAAAGCTTGTAGAAATCAAAACAACTTGGAAATCCTCTTAAATCTAGTGGTCGCCCTACTGCTGAGTATGTGGTCCTGGAATCGATTCCCGGGCCTGGCAGACTTATTGGGTTTTGACATCTGAAATTTCTAAGTAGTAGCCTGTAGTCCGGTTTCCTGAGTGGAGTCTCGATACGATTGATGCCCATAGGCTCACCACCTATTTTATGGGACTTAAACATATCTGGCTACATGTGTGTGCAATATAGGACGACTTCTACCTAACCCTTCGGGTATACAGGCGTGACGTTATACATATTAGCTTCAAAGTTTTTCCTGCTACTAAAAGGCACGGTGTATAAGCCTAGCAGCAGATCAAAGAATCACTGTCCCAGTCTCAGATATTCTTTTCATCCAATGTTTGTAGCGTGGTAGCATAAATCGCATGAGATTTCCACTTGGTCAGACTGCTGCATTGGAACCAGTGAATCAATGAGGCGGCTAAATAAAGCTCTGCAGCTACTAGCCAATGACGCGGGACAGACGACTGGCGCAGCGTAAAAATGGAACAGTCGATGTTGAATCGTTTATTTAAGTTGGACCTAAGTTTAGTTACCAATTTCGGTTCGGAAGCTATGATGAATAATTTAATTTTGGATTTAATGACATTTTATCCACAGAAATGCTGTGAATCAGCAGCGCTTAGTGTAGGTTATACTAAGTGAACGACAAGCCTCATAGCCATTTTTCTTTGTGTGCTTCACCAATTGCTTTGCTAATTTGGGATGATGTGACGACAATGTTTTTAATGTTCGGAACGCCCGGGAACAAACGGAAAAAAATGAACTTCTAGGCTACGTTTCTATAAGAGATGTGCGAGTTTTTTTTTTGTCTGTACTGTTCCAATGCTGGGCAAACGCTTCCCCCAAGTCTTTCTAAGCATCCTTTTCCCGCGCCACCTCGTGCCAGCCCTGACGGTACGCGTCCAGCTCGTCTCGCCACCTCTTTCTGGGCCGGCCTCGGCGGCGCCGTCCATCTTCGGGCACCCTCTTAGCGAGGATACATAGCATTTATTGATAACTAACAGAATCTCTTCATTTATCTAGGCTCGCTCAGCGCAAGAGATTAGGAACAAACGAGTGTCTGTCAGTCTGACTGGTTGTCTGTCTGTCACAGTTTATTGATTACAGGAAAACCTATAAGAAATTTGTGGTTATAAGTCTCATGATAAAAATATTACACTATAATGGACAAAGGCGTTCCCCAAGAATCAACAAAGCAACAATTCTTAAATCTTCATTCATGCATAGACCCAATTTGACCTGTTATACTTTATTACCTCAGTTTAAACATTTTTAACTGCTAGCAACACGCAAGTCCGCGTGCACGAAGCAATCTATCTAAACAAAACAATCATGATGAATGAAAGAGAAACCAGAAAAAATATAGTATTTTGTAATACCGTTGAATTCTGCGAAGTGATTGCAAGAATCGCATGCTCGAAAGAATGATAGTGATCTAAAACACATAGCTATTAATACATAATATATACTGAGGTACCCCACGCGATAACAAAATATTTCGCTACGCGAATTAAAAGAAACATTCAAACGTTTGTATTTATAAAAATATTTATCATTTTAAGAAAAGAGTAAAAAAAACGCTTTGAGAATTATAAACTGTCAACTTGAATACAATCTAAAATTAACTTAAATCCAATTAATAATTTTCCTAATATTGCGTTCACTGGTAGGTACTTCAATGGTGTTATCGAAGTGACCCAATTGTAAGAGGAAAATTAAAAACCCGAGGTGATTGACCCACAGTACGTAATTCATGGTAAAACCGCACGAATAACTCGGTTGGCTCGAGATTAGGGATGGCAGGCATCCGGAAAGACAGACATGGGTTTTTTTAATACGCGTCTGGTCAATTTAGACGCTGACCGGCTTAATCAGCTTTTGGGAGCCCTGGGCGCCGCCGCCGTCAAGAGTGAAAAGGTTACCTACTTCTAGGCAAGCATGCTCCATCGTGGACTACATCAACGCTTGCCATCAGTTGAGATTGTGATATGTACACCGCCAGTCAATTTCAGTGCATATAGAAGACTATTCATTTTTGTTGTTATTTTTGCATAAAAAGTTCAAGACGATTTTAATTATGCTGAATATGAATACAAAATTTTACTTTTCGTTTTAAATTACTGGGCTGTTCGGTTGCCGTTTTAAATACTTGGCAACCCTACTAAAGATTCATATCATTGAGTTGAACGACGGCATTGTATAACGTATGTATGAGGCGTCGACTTATCGCTTGAATAACGAACGATTACGTTAATACGCTCATACTGTTCCGATTATACAATGAATTTGGCCACGACTTGATATATGACTGTTAAAACTTGCAGCGGTTTAGTTATGTAAAGCAGAGTTTAAATTACAGCCAGTCAACGAAAGACAAGTGCTCAGTTGACCGAATCGTCTTCTACAAGACAATTTAAAAAAAGAAACTTCAATAGTTAAATGCTGACCATGGCTTAGAAATCGGAAGTTCACGGTCAATGAATTTATGGTACAGCAATTTTAAAACTGGCAACTTCGCGACAAAACTGTTTAAATTTGAACGTGGAACTGTCGGTGTACCTACGCTATACACCTGAGTCCACATCATAGAGGTTTTATTTATTTATATCTATGGCCGAAAATCTATCACGCCTGTATTCCCTAACGGGGTACACGGCAACTTCATGGTCGATTGGCTACAAACAGTTCAAACGCGATGCGTCCATGTTGAACCCAGGGTTCACGCTCAATATGTCAGACACGCCTATCTTTAAAACTTTTAGGGCAACATTCGTTTCAAAGTTCATCGCGTTTATGGACCTTTAGTTATTTAATAAACGTAATGTTTACCCTAAAGTACATATTAATGAAAGAAAATTAATATGGGTAGAAAAATTTTCAAAATGTAGTCATGTCTCAAGCTCAGTGGAATACATAAATACATGCTGGTACTGTTCAAAAAAAACTTTAGCAGTAGTCGGTTTTATCGATGGATTCTAAGCACTATACTTTAATAATGACTTCAAATCGAAATTGTCATGCTATGTCCTCAACCCATAGCAACAAGCCTTATCAATTGCCATCTAAAATAATTCAACAAAAAGTTTGGAAAATTAGAGCACTGCTCGTTTCTGGCCGTGACATGTCCAATTTTATTTGTCTCGGTTACGACTAACAGCTCTTCTTTAAAGTTCGATTAAATACAACGACATTTCAGTTAGTCGGACAAAAACAGCCAGCAGTTTTAGAACATTTATATCTATCTGAACGTACCGCCATCATTTGGTAGCACTAGCCTTTGTCCGCGACTTTGCACGAGCATATCCCGTTTTTTCCCGTTCCCGTAGGAATTTTGGGAATCCTTTTAGTGCTCCCCTAGACTCTCCAAGGAACGTACATGCCAAATTTCAGCTATATACGATCAGCATTTTCGCCTGTGCGTTATCAGTCAGACACTCCCTCAGTACGGATGCTGGCTAATCCGGAAAACGTTGTTTATTTATTATATATACTTTATTGTACACCTCATAACAATTACAGGAAAAACGATATAAAAACAAGTGTACAATGGGCGGTGTTTTGCCATATAAAAAAAATAGCCTACGACCTATTCTCAGACCAAACATACACAAAAAAAAAATAAACGGCTGATATGATGATAATATTCGTTTCGATTATTGAGCGGTTTTACATAAAACCAGCTTCTGGCAGCGACGCCCGCGTCTATGTAAAAAAGAAACTTTTTACAAAAAATACAACAGACTTCCAAATAAAAAAAAACACTACAAAGTAAAAAATTACTTTAATTTCGGTGTCAAAATATGAAGAAACTAACAAAAAACTTCCGAAATTTCTTCTTTCTTCAGAATTTCACTTTTTAGTAGTACCCCACACCTTTTTTTTTTGTTTAGGGATGGGATGTCCCCATCCATGTTCCTTCAGTGCCCTTTGTGTTCCGGAGCCACGGTAGTACCCCACACCTAACAACACCACTGCAAAATCGCAGAAAAGCAAAATACGCAATTTCGATTACTTGGATGACAAAAAACCATCATCCAGGTAAACGAATGCCAGCAATTTCAATTTAAATTTCAATTGAGAACCTCCTCCTTTTTGGGAAGTTCGGTTGAAAATTATCCCAACGGAACATGCTACCGGCTATAAATTATAATATTAGCTATGATTTGGATGATGAAGGGGAGTAAGCATGTCATATTATTTAGACGAACAATATTTTTTCCATGTCTTTAGGTATCCAGCTTCTGGCGCAGTTTTCTCAGCATATAAATATTTATAGCGTCTAAATATTAGAGCATGTATTTAGTCTAGTATTTACACCGGCTCATAATACTAAAAACATAATTTATTTGTTTACCGTCATGTCCATGGCAACCGAAGCACACCGTTACTAAGCGTGTGCGCATCAAAATTCAGGTCGGGTGTTCTATAAACAACCATTGTTCCTATCCATAATACTGATGTATTGTGAAAGTCCTATACCATGGCGTAGTCGATGGCTGAACGAACGGTAAATTATGACAGTAAATATTACTTTGGCAACAGTTAAAGTGTTGATCTTCCCATCATATAAGCCTTACTTTATACTAACATAAAGTAAGGCTTATATGATGGGAAGATGCTTTCCCTGGAGACCCCAGGGTCCTTTTGCTGATGATAGTATTAGTTAGACAGTAAGGGTGTTATAGTACGAATGGTTATATCACGCCATTCGATCGATCATCAATCGAAGACATTGATCGATAATGTTTGTCAATTGGAGTAATAGGGACTACGAGTATATCGATCGAAGATGTCAACTGGTACCATCAATCGATGCTACCCAAAAGTTCGGTATTACATGCTTACCCTCATCATCATCTTCCTGCCCATATCCCATGTTACTTGGGGTCGGCGCAACACGTTTTTTTTTCTTCCACGCTGCCCTATCAGCCGTCAAACTATCGCTAACTCCCTTTTGTTTCATATTGCTGCTCACCCAATTCATCCATCTTTTATTTGGTCTTCCTCTCCCTCTCCATCCATCCACATTTATATTCATTACTCTTTTAGTAACCTGCGTTTCATCCCTCCTCTTCACAGAGTCATGACCATACCAAGACAAGCAATTCCCTTTTAACTTTTCCGTCACTGGCGCCACTTTTAAACTACCTCTATTGTAGGTAGTCATTTCTAACTTTATCAAATCTCGTTACTCCACACATCTATCTCAAAATTCTATCTCTGCTACAGGCAATCTATTTTCATCCATCTTTCCACAGCCCAACATTCTGATCCATACATTACGACAGGTTATCATAGACTTGTAGATTTTCCCTTTCAACTTGAGGGGCATCCGTGGGCCGCAAGTTGTCCCAGTGACCTGTCGCCGCCACTTCATACATCCTGAGTTGATCCGGTGCGTTACGTCTCGGTCTATATCGCCACCCCCCTGAACACAGCTTACCCTGAAGATCGATATTAATCCCATACCCTTACCAAGACTATCACTGAGGATTTTGACATGAAACTTATATTTAAAATTCTGAATAGATAACTCAGTCAAGAAGTTCACAATTACTTCATCAAACCCATTTCTAGTGGTGAAAATTTCACAAAATGAATGCAATTTCTCAAGATGGGATAAACTCCACGAGACTGCTTACTGAATTCAATTTTCGAGTAGTTTAATTACTATCCAATCAGGGCTCGGCAAGGCAGGGGCTTGCAATGTAATTTTGCTTGGCAGGCAATTATTGTGCCAGGGGAAAGGGGAAAGGGTATTCCTTAGGGACAAAACATTGTAATCTTATGAGGACGGACTTTGTAGCTCACTACAGTAGGTTAACTATTGTAATTTCTCTGTTTACGGCATAGACATCTTTAGGCGATGTAAGACATGTTTAGAATAATAAGTTGAATAAAAAATATATTTGTGAAAAGGACAACACACCGGGAAGGGAGTGGAAGGCTAAGGGGGAACCCTTTGCACAGCAATGGGACAATACAGGTTGAATAAAAACAAGTTAACCAAATATCTATACTCATATTATAAAGCTTTTGTTTGTTTGTTCGGTTGAACGAGCTAAGCTCAGGATCTTCTGGTTCAAATTGAATAATTATTTTAGTGTTGGATATCAAGGAAGGCTAAACCATAACATCACGCTACGACGAATAGGAGCGGAGCATTAATGAAAAATGTGACGCAGATGAAGTTGCGCGGGTCAGCTAGTAACTGTTCAAAAGAATAAGACGAAAAAACTATCCTGCATGCAGCAGGATTTCTCTGAATTTCTTCGGGATACAGTGCTATAAAAAAATAGGTAAATCTCCATTATTCTCCAGTAAGTACCTACATAAAACAAAAAAAATATAATTTAAATACTCTTGAAAACCGCGTTTCCATTTCGTTACAATGCAACAACGATGAACACATGAGGTGCTTATCATCCTACACAATTACATAAAAGTCAACAGAGGAAAACGGGTTACCTTCGAACATTACACTCGCGCGATGAGCTAACAAATTATAAATACTTGCACTAATGCACACCAGCATGGGAAACTGACGCTTCTTTGACGGTTTCTATTTGTGTCATCAATGCACTTATTAGAGCGTATTCACTCTAAAAACTAGGTAGGTACCTATTCATTTTACGTCCACATGAAAATACGCTACCCTAATAAAAACACGTGTCTCACAGCCAATTTGCTCCGAATCCATTAGTGATTCAGTTGAAAGGTCGGTAATTTTTCTCAAACCATGCTGCATGGAGATATCAAATGAAGAGGCTTGACTTGAGGTTCTCGTTTTGGGGTGCGAAGTCAGAAGTCTTCCACGCGTGCTTGGCGGCTGCTGGTCCCTTTCGATCCGTCTGGAGGGAAGAGCAGTTGCTGGGCCGGTGCACCCTGGGCGCAACAGTAACTTTTTCCGGGGAATGAGGGGAAATGAGAATCTCCTCTTGTGTTTCGGGGAGTGTTACTGTTGCGGCTAATTTTCTGACACGGGTGGGGTCCACCGGATGGGCCGACGGGGCGTTCCTTTGCGTGACCCTCTGTGTAGCAGAGGGCATAGCAGAGGAGCAAGAGCGGGCTCGGTGTGCACTTACCCTGCCTCCGAGCAGACAGAGTTGGTGGGTCCTTCTCTGTCACCGCTGATCTCGTAACCCTATCGAAGTGCAGACTGTGGTCATGTCTCGCAGCACTCATAGGACCGACGGTCTTGGCTTAACTGCCTGGACCACGAGGACGTAAACCTCTATAAAAAATACCCCGAATCCCAAGTGGCGGGAGCACCGCGAAGGGACGAATGGCTGACGGGTATTATCAGTCTCTAGTGCTTCCCTCGCCAGAGATACCTGCAGCCCTCTCTGGCGAGTAAAGCAACTTATTCTGCTTATCCTGATACACGGTCCCTGTCAGGATGGACGTATACTTACCTATTACTCGTGGGAATAAAATGGAAAATGAAAACCAAACCCAAACCGCCGGTAACGGCAAATGTGATGAGCGGTCGGAGTCCGACGCTGCATCCAGCAGGAGCGGGAGAGGCGCGGGAGGCTCAGAGAGCTCCCGGCGCGAGAGGGCCGGGTCACTTGCGGAGATCAGCAAGTTCTTCCGCAAGCGGCCCAGGCGGGATGGCGACAAAGGGTCGTCATCCGGAGAGGAGGAGGCCTCGGCTTCGGCCAGGAAGATCCCCACCAATAAGCGTGGCGGGATCAGAGGCAAGGGGAGGGGGCCTTCGGCCTCTGAGAGGTCGGCCAAGCTGGCCGAGGAGGGACGCCACCCGGGCACGAGGTCGTGCGGGACGGGCAACGAGGACGAAGCACCTGGCGGCTCCGAGGCGGAGCGGGAGGCCAGGTTTGCGAAGGAGGTGGAGGCCGCACTCAAGCAAGTGGCCCACAAGCAGAAGCCGTCCACAAGGCTGAGGGCCATGCCTGCGGCTTCTGCTTCAATTTTGGCGGCAGCGGAGGCCAACTTCCGGGCCTCGCACGACGGCGGGGATATGGCCAGT
Organism: Ceramica pisi; assembly: GCA_963859965.1. NCBI lineage: Eukaryota > Metazoa > Arthropoda > Insecta > Lepidoptera > Noctuidae > Ceramica > Ceramica pisi. The sequence continues at coordinate 9,548,973 of OY982549.1, read as the reverse complement.
TTGCGGGCGGACGTCGCCCGACTTACGGCCGCTATGGAGCTTCTCCAACAGGAGAACGCTAAGCTCCGAGCGGACCTGGCCAGCATGAGGGCGACCGACTCTCGCGTGGCCAACCAGGCGGAACACCAGCAGCAGCAGCAGCAGCAGCAACAGCAGCAGCAACCAAACCGGCCCGAGCCAGAGGACAACCAGGTCCTGGCACTGGTTCGGACGGAGCTCGCCGCCTTCCAGCGGCGGTTTTCTGTGCTGGAGGGCATCGTCCTGCGGCCCCCCCTTGGTGCAAACAAGGTGGCTGCGGGCACGGGGGCGGGCACAGTATCCTACGCGGCTGCTGCGGCTGCCGCATCCGGACCGGGGCCGTCCAGTCAGCCTCTCGGCGGGGCCGTGTTACCGCCCCCCCCCCCAGCACAGACAGCTAAGGGGAGGAAGAAGAAGAAGGGCAAGAAGGGCAAGGCGGCTGCGCAGGCGAAGGCGCTGCCAGCAACAGCGCCTGCAACGAGCGGGCCTCCACCTGCGGCACGTCAACCGCCTGCGGCACGCCAACCGCGGCAGCCGCCGCCACCGCCCTCCCAGCCCGCCCAGCTCCCTACACCCCCCCCGGCTGAAGCCGAATGGCAGGTGGCCGGAGACCCGCAGAGGAGACGGAAGGCGGCGAAAAAAGCCAAGGAACAGGAGCGGCAGCGCCAGTTCCGGGAGCGCAAGATCGCGGCTAGGCTCCGCGCCCCGAAGACCGCCGCTGTAGTCATTACGCTACAGCCGGAAGCGGAAAAGAGGGGCGTGTCCTACCGCGACCTGCTGGCGAAGGCGAAGGAGACGGTGGATCTCCGTGAGCTCGGGATCACCGGGGGCCTCCGGCTCAAAGTCACTGCGACTGGAGCGCGGATGCTGGAGATCCCCGGGGAGACCAGCGGCTCGTCCGCTGACGCTCTGGCCGAAAGGCTAAGAGCGTCCCTTAACGCGGACGAGGCCCGAGTGTCCAGGCCCGTTAGGTGCGCAGACTTGCGCATCCTGGGTCTGGACGACTCGGTCACGGAGGAGGAGGTCGTGGCCGCCGTCGCCAGGTCCGGAGGGTGTCCTGCCGAACAGGTCAAGGCAGGCGCCATACGTCCGGACCTCTCGGGCATGCGAACAGTCACGGTTTGCTGCCCTGTGACGGCGGCCAAAGCCATTGTGGAGGGACGAAGACTTCTGGTGGGCTGGGTCTCAGCGCAGGTCAAGCTGCTGGAGCCCAGGCCTCTGAGGTGTTACCGCTGCCACGTGGGACATCATGTGTCAGTCAAGTGCGCCTCGGAGGTTGACCGCAGCGGTCTCTGTTTCCGCTGCGGTCAGCCCGGTCATGTATCGGCGACCTGCTCCGCCAAGCCGCACTGCATTACATGTGCGGCGGCCGGCAAGTCGGGCGACCACCGGGCTGGGAGCAAGGCCTGCGCTCCACCCAAGACCAAGTCCGGAGCCAGGGGGAGGCCCTCCGCCGCCACTGCCACCGTCTCCAACGCCGTGGCCGTGGCCGCAACCACCGCAGCCGCATCCGTCGCCTCTGCCGCCGTTGCCGCCACAAAGGGGCCCTCGCAGGGGGCCCGGGGGGAGGAAGCTGACATGGAATGCCAGTAACGGCCCCACTCAGCTTCCTCCAGGCGAACATCAACCACTGCGCCTGCGCTCAGCACCTGCTGATGCAGAGCATGGCGCAGTGGTCGATCAACATTGCGGTGGTCTCTGAGCCGTATTTTGTCCCACCCAGGGATGACTGGGTTGCGGACTTGAGCGGCTCAGTGACCATCATATCGTCGGCCGCCGCCGGTACTCCGTCCCTTGAAAATGTCAGGAGGGGACAGGGGTGCGTAGCAGCACGGTTCGGGGAAATCGTCGTAGTAGGCGTCTACTTCTCCCCGAGCCGAACTCTCGCCGAGTTCCACAACTCTCTGGTAGAGTTGGGTGTCGTCGTCGGACACTATTCCCTACCCGTACTTGTCCTCGGGGACTTCAATGCCAAGAACTTGGCTTGGGGTTCTCGTCTGACAGACGTGCGGGGAAGGATGGTAGAAGACTGGGCTCTGGAGACAGGCCTAGCCGTCCTCAATCGGGGTTCTGTCCCCACGTGTGTGCGGATGCGGGGCGAGTCGGTGGTGGACATCTCGTTCGCCAGTCCCGCTCTGTCACCGCGGGTCATTGACTGGCGTGTCATGGAGGAGGTGGAGACCTATTCCGATCACCGGTATATCCGGTTTGACGTCTCCACCCAGACCTCAAGCGCGCCGGTCGTACAGACCCCGATTGGTCCGCGTTGGGCTCTGAAGCAGCTGGACCGGGAGCTCCTCCTGGAAGCCTCGATCGTGCAGGCCTGGGTGACATCACCGGACAGGCCTGCCGACGTTAACAGTGAGGCAGGGTGGTTCCAGGAGGCCATGTCCGACATTTGTGACGTGGCAATGCCCCGAGTCCGGCCAGGAAGAGCCCGGCGCCAGGTGTACTGGTGGTCGCGAGAGCTGGCGTCTCTGCGCGATGCGTGCATTTCTGCGCGGCGCCGGTACGCCAGACATCGCAGGCGCCGCATCCGTCCACCGGATGCGGATAACATCGAGGCGGAGCTATACGAGGGATACAGAGCTGCGAAGACCGCTCTTCGCGACGCTGTCCTGCGGGCTAGGGATCTGGCCCGCGAGGAAATGCTGGCGACTCTCGACAGAGATCCGTGGGGGCGCCCTTACCTTATGGTGCGGAACAAGCTCCGCACCTGGGCCCCCCCGCTGACGCAGAGTCTCCGGCCTCAGCTCGTGGAGGACGTGGTGAGCGCTCTGTTCCCTGCGCGAGGGGAACATCCTCCCCCGCCTATGGCTCCGCCGCCTGCGGTGCCGGACCAAGAGGACGACGACGACGACATCCCTGCTGTGACTGGGGTAGACCTGAGAGCGGCGGTACGGAGGCTAAAGGCCAAGAATACCGCCCCAGGGCCCGACGGCTTGCCTGGCAAAGCCTGGGCCCTGGCATTGGAGGCTCTCGGGCCTCGACTGGAGGGGCTCTTTAGCGCATGCTTGGAGAGAGGCCGGTTCCCGCTTTCTTGGAGGACCGGGAAGCTGGTACTCATCCCGAAGCCTGGGCGCCCTGCGGACTCTCCGTCCGCATTCCGGCCCGTGGTGTTGCTCGACGAGGTGGGCAAGCTCTTCGAGAGAGTCATTGCGAACCGCCTCGCCGGGCACCTAGCGGGAACGGGGCCGGATCTTGCGGACAACCAGTTCGGTTTCCGCAAGGGGCGCTCTACGGTGGACGCCGTCATGCGCGTCAGAGCCCTCACGACGGGGGATGCGGTCTCCCGGGGTGGTGTTGTCTTGGCGGTGTCTCTCGACATCGCCAACGCCTTCAACACCATGCCCTGGAGCTGCATTGGGGAGGCACTCCGGTATCATCGGGTGCCGACCTACCTTCGTCGTGTGGTCGGGGACTACCTGTCCGACAGGGCAGTTATCTACCCTAGTCACAGCGGAGAGTGGAACCGGCGAGAGATGTCGTGCGGTGTCCCACAGGGCTCGGTTCTGGGGCCGCCCCTGTGGAACATCGGTTACGACTGGGTGCTGCGAGCCGACCTCCCTAGTGGCGTCAGCGTCATTTGCTACGCTGACGACACGCTGGTACTGGCACAAGGGGGGTCGTATGCGGAGGCGGCCGACGCTATGACACGCGGGGTTGCGATAGTCGTTGAGCGGATCCGGCAACTGGGTCTCGAGGTGGCGCTGCACAAGTCCGAGGCCATGTGTTTTCATGGCCGAGGTAATGCGCCACCGTCGGGATCCTTGCTGACGGTAGGAGGGGTTTCCATCGGCGTCGAATCGACGCTGAAATACCTGGGGCTCGTCCTGGACAGCCGATGGAACTTCGTGGAGCATTTCCGACGTTTGGTCCCCAAACTGGAGCGGGCCGGCGCTGCTTTCAGGCGGCTCCTGCCCAACCTGGGGGGACCGAACGCCTCCTGCCGTAGGCTATACGCGGGGGTCGTGCGGTCCATGGCCCTTTACGGGGCCCCGGTGTGGGCGCGTTCATTGAGGCAGCGTGCTGCGAACCATTTGAACGCGCCCCAAAAGGTGGTGGCCCTCAGAATGACACGAGGGTACCGCACGATCTCGCGCGAAGCGGCGGGTCTCCTTGCCGGATTGCCGCCATGGGATCTGGAGGCGGTGGTCCTCGCGCGCCTGCATGATTGGCGCGCGGAGGTACTAAGCCGGGGGGAAACTCCGCTGACGCGGCAAATTGTCGCGCAGCGGACGAACTTCCGGCGCGATCTCATGGCGTCATGGAGACGACGACTATCGCAACCCAACGCAGGGCACGCCACGATAGCGGCGGTAAGTCCCCTCTTTGAGGAGTGGCTTGAGAGGCGCCACGGCGTCCTCACCTACCGCCTGACGCAGGTCCTCACCGGACATGGTTGTTTCGGGAGGTTCCTGCACCGAATCAGGCGGGAGGAAACGCCCGGGTGTCACCACTGCGAGGATCGACCAGAGGACACGGTAGAGCACACTGTGCAGGTGTGCCCCGCTTGGGCGGCGCACCGCCGTGTCCTCGAAACGGCGATCGGCGGCGACCTCTCGCGTCCGGCCCTGGTCCAAGCCATGGTCCGGAGCGAGACGGAATGGGACGCCGTTGCCTCCTTCTGCGAAGCAGTCATGCTAGCGAAGGAGGTGGCGGAGCGGGAGAGGAGACCCTCTCGTCCCGGCCGCCGTGGTGGACGCCGCGGGCGTCGGGGGCCACCTGGTGACCTCCGGCCACCGTAGGCGCGGGCCTGTGGACGGCGAGCTATGGGTGGCTCGCCGTCCGTCCGTCTAGTGACGACAGGCCGTGTCGACGGCGCGTTAGTGTTCCACGCGCGCCTCAAAGAGAGTCAGCAACACAGAGGGGCCCGAAAGGGCCGACGCCTGCCGGAGTCGCGGGATTATTCGCAAGAGACACCGTGGCTCCGGAACACAAAGGGCAATGAAGGAACATGGATGGGTTTTAGTCAGTAGAAGTCTGACACTCCCTCCCGCTACACCCAGAGCGGGAGGAGTCATTGGATGATTTCCCATCCCTAAAAAAAAAAAAAAAAAAGTTTCTCGTTTTGTTTTTCTTCATCTTTCCGAAACGACTGGTCATAGAAAGCTGAAATTTTGCATTAAGGTTCCCTGGGGAGTGTAGACTGTAGGGGAGCATCAAGAGCCACATCTTGAAATGCCTACAGAAACGGGAATAAAACGGAATATGCGCTTACGAAGTCGCGTCAGTGCTACGGAACGTAACTGCCCGGTCTATTCTGTCGACATCAGTGTTGCCAGAAGGTTACATTTCTTACATTTTTCGTAACTTTTGACCCCCTCGCGTAACATGTAAGTAATTTCTGTTATGTTGGCAATTTTCGTAACTTTTGAGAACAACGAGATTTGTAACACTAGATGTTTATTGCAAACAGTTTACGAACGCATTTCAATTTAACGCACCTAAAACTGCGCATCTAAATAGTATTTCACTCCATATCACACTTACAGATGGCTCTGCATGGAAAGCGCCCCGACAAAATGAATCGTAAAGTATTTGCTTTAAAACTTGATTTTGCTTGAGCGTGTACGCGCACTTTTCGTACTTCGCAAGTTCCCGCCGTACGCGGTTTCGTAGCTACAGAAATGACTGATTGTGATTTGTTTTGTTTCCTTGCGTTTTGTTGTATTATGTGGGTGAGTGAAGTTCTGATGAATACATTTATTTCTAACTAATGTTTTATTTTGTTGGCAAACTGCATGTCAAAGTTTATACTAATAAAAATAAAAATACAACATCTGTATTTTATTGCAGATGCAAACAAGTAAAATATCTACACAGAAACAAATCAACGATTTTTGATAACTGTGATTTAACCTCAACGAGTATTACATTACAATCTATACTAATATTATAAAGAGGTAACATTTGTTTGTAAGTTTGTATGTAGGGGGTAATCTCAGGAAATACTGGTCCGATTTGAAAAATTCTTTTAGTATTAGATAGCCCATGTATCGAGGAAGGATTCAGGCTACATATCGTCACGCTAAGACTAAAAGGAGCCGAGCATTAATGGAAAATGTGACGCAGACGAATTTGCGTGGGTCAGCTAGTACACACTAAAGAGAGATGACGAAATTTTATCCTTAGGTTAAATACACCATTACACATCATAGATTCCATTATATTCCGCCATTTTCCCCACCGACCCCAAAAATACGTAATTTAAAAAAAATACAATAATGTAACTTTTGGAGCAAAAATGTAACATTTTAGGAAACGAAACGTAACTTACGACTACGGGCCCTGGCAACACTGGTCGACATATCACCGTGTACACTCAAGTGGAGTGGACGCCAAGTGAGCTGTCATTCCATCTTGTTTGTATGGTTTGACAACTCACTTGTCGTTCACTTCACCTGAGTGTTCACATCGACATGTTTACAGAATCGCACTGCTGTATAGCTCCATTTTTATATTCAGTTTTCTACGGTTCATACCCATTACGATCAATTGCTTGAAAGCCTTCAACAGAACCTTGATAAGTAGCGAAGATACCGCGTGTATCTGACGTCGACGCTCAAACGATTTCCATGGGTCCAGGGCATGATTCTGGACACCCTAGACTTAGAATTTTTCGTCGGCTTTTTTCATTTTTTTTCAAGGGTTTTTTTTACTTTAGACTGCTCATAATCGTTATTCTGACCTAACCCAATGAGATTTTTAATAAAAAAATAATTAATTAACTACTTTCACTAAAAAGAGCAATCTGAATAGGACCACAAATAGATATCAGCTTAGCTGAGCTGATACCTATTAGTGGTACTCTTGAAAAAAATGAGAAAATGAGAAAAAAGCCGACGCCCTGGACCCATGGAAATCGTTTGTGCGTCGATGTCAGATACACGCGGTATATAAGTTTCTAGCAGTTTCGAAGAAAATAGAAAGGAAGTAAATAAAACTGCACCGAGTGTGTTGTAGCGATTGAAAGACAATCACGTAAGTAGCGGCGCGGTGTTCCTGTTCCAACTTTTATATCTCTGGAACTTTCCCCTACATTCAATTTAACTTTTCGACCCAGATTTACAGCAAAGTTTTCAGTTTCTCACGTAACTCTTCTGCCAGCTCGATCATACATGTATAATCCACAGATGACCTTAGGCACTGTTTGAATATAGCTCATAAGCTGACTAAAAACGAGCCTGTATTAGCAATTTTTTTCCTAAAGAAAAAGAAAGAAAAGAAAATTATCGTCGGTAAACGTAAAACTGTTCTGGCAGTCCGTTATTACAACATATACTTTCTTTTAATCCACGGATGACCTTAGGCACTGTGTTAATATAGCTCATAGGCTGGCTAAAAACGGGCCTATATATAAGGTATTCTGTAGAGCGACCAGAAAATTTGTAAAACTTGACGTTCAAAAAGTGCTGGCCCTCAGCCTAATTTGAATAAATGACTTTTAAATTTTGAATTTTTTAAATTTTAAAACACGTATTGTTTTAAGAATAATCGTCAGTAAGCGTATAAGGAAAGCCTCAAGGCATGGGTGCTGGCAGCAATCTTCAAAATCTGACCTCGAAAAGGAAAGGTTTTCTTTTGCCCATCCACACAGAGATACAAATAAAGCAGACGAGTGCTAGCCCGAGCAAATGAGCTCGAAATACCTCCCCTCGCTGCGGATTTGCTAGGTACGATATTCCGCTAATGTAATATACATACTTTTTGAATTTCTTAATGTTTTCGTATGCATTATTGAAAGCCAGGAAGGTGCAAGTGCAACCCCTACCGGCGATGCCTTAAGGCAAAGGCAAAGCACTGGAAGGCTTCCCACAAGGCGGACTTAAGAACTGTTCCTCTGGCTAAGACGCAAGGATTGGGCAGGTCAGGTATGTATCCAACAGTAGACATATTTTTTTAAAAGCGTATTTCCATTCAATGACAAGGAAAAAAAAGAGCAAAACTACTTTCTCCAAAGGAGTTTGGATTTGATGCGAAAACTCGTTCGTAGGTGTGCACTGTACTACAGCCAACATCTTTACACTATCTTTGAAAGTAAACTTGTAAATTACTTTATAACACTAGTGCTGTTCGTTTCACGGCTGTTTGTGTTGTGTATGTGACTTTTTATGTTTGTAAATGCACCCACAACACACGAAAAATTCCCATAGTGGAACAATGTTTAAAAAAAAAACAGTGAGCAGAGAAGGGTATTAGTGGCGACACACATCAGTTCAGGACAATAGGCAAGGAAGGAGACAGGTTGAAAACCCTGCATTAGCATACTGTAACCACACATGCATTTTCTTTGGACAGTGACTCATCAAGATATAATGAGGTTGCAAATATATGTAAATACCTAGTTTTGCTTGAAGAAAACATGCCACATACACTTGCAGAGTTGACTGATTAAACAATTCTCATACCTGTTTGTTAATTAGTAATTAAAAGTGCCAATTGATTACTCAAAAAGAGCACAAAATTTGCATTTGTATCTTACTTTTATTTACTTTTTCCTCCAAATTGAAACATTTAGACTGAATATTATCATTTCAATGCTGGGGTAATGGTTGAAAATGGTATATTTTTTTAATTCTAGAACCAGTTTGTTTGGTCTATTCTTTTTTTATTTTATTTACTTTTTAAAACATAATGTGGTTTTTTTTAAGAGTAGGGAACACTTAAACAATAGATTGACTGTGTGGAAGATGTATTTTCTAGAAAAGGGATGGCTACTGAGATGACTACTGATAAAGAAGATGAAAGACTAACATATTCTGACTGCAAATAGATTGAGATAGAAGGATGGAAACAATTAAATGGTACATAAACTCTTTATCCTAATTAAAAGTATCATGATGATAATGTTAACACAACACTTGGTCAATAATTGGTTAACAGAGACAATTCTGTTGGAACAAATTATTTTACACAAATTCAGTGTTCACATAGATGGAAAAATTAAACCCAATGTGATGAACAACTAACCTGCGTATTTCATCTACTTGCTGCTCCTCTGGGAGCTCTACAGCGGTGAACAGATGCATCTCACCGTCTCGGCCAAACACTCCTCCTGGGATTTTCCTGAAACAAAAATAATACATGAAGCACGGGAATCTGAGTTACCACTGTTTTGGTTTGAGCAGACAAAATTGTGATACTGAATTATTGAGTTCTCTGTAAAAGTCAAAGCTGGGTTTACACATTACTATTAAGCTTGACTTTTAAAATTAAGTTAAATAATTATTATGATTGGGTAATGGTTTCAGGTTTACTAGGGTGTGAATGCCAGCTAGGCTCTATATGACTTGGCATCCAGTTTTATTGGGATACAACCTCAACATAATTGAGGAAAAGATAAGGCAGATTAATTTTTGACTAGACTACTTTGTATACTTTCTCCGATGACGATGACTTGATAGTTTTGGCTACAGCATTATATGGGTCATTAAAATAATATCTACTACAATAACATTGAAAACTCATCCTGCCTGTACAAAGGCTACATCATAGGCACAAGATTGTTGGCTCTCTATTAGACAATTTGCTACTACAACTTATAGAACATATTGTCAAGTCTTTTATTGTGATAATCATCCAAGATTCCAAGATACTTTTAACTTTATATTTTCAGCATGTATTTTTTAAAAATGCATTCACCTTCAATAAAAAGACACTAGAGTAAACTTTAGTTCCCTTTTTTTTCTTTGTGTGTTATTTTTATAACAAATAACCAGGAAGTGTACTGAAAATATTTTTTACTGATTAAATTAAATAATCTATCAATTGACAGTGAACCAAGTAGACGTCAAACATTGTTATCACTTCTGATAGTGCAAACAAAAATATTTACACTAAATCTTATCTGATTATAGAAAACTAGTGTTTTTAATGTTTATTTTGATTAATATGTTACAAATAACTTTTAAAGCCTTTTGTAAAACTTGTAGTCCTGAAATCTTGCTAAGTTTAGTTTGAATAATTATTGATATTATTTAATGGGCAAGGTATGTTTTTCTATTGAATAACCATGTCACAAATAAAAACTTACCTGAGGAATTTTTTGAGCACACTAGCAATAGTATAGACTGAGTAATTGTCTACATTGACCAGGCGGCCAGTTTGCAGGAAGTGTATGAGTTTCTTCATGGCTCCCTGGTGGCCGGGCGCGCGGAACACATCGCGCCGCAGCGGCGCTTCCTTGTTTAGCTTCAGTATCAGCACCTGCACATCACCACAGCTTAAACTACTTAACAAATTCACATCACACTCGAAACACTTCCAGCTCGGAACGCTTCTTGACATTTATCGCTCCTGACATGTAATACTTATAGGGCACCCGTCGATAACTATGAAACAGCCAGCCGCACTATAGAGGCAAAGTTAAGGTTTATACTACCAGAAAAACCTGTCCTTAAAAAGCAGCTCTAAAAGACACGATCGTATTCCTAATAGTCATTTAAACTAACGAAAATCTCGGGGGCGTTGTCAAGATCTCAAGTCACAAAAATACTAACAAGCAAGGGTCCAGGGATATCATCCTTGCAAACTTCATGTAGCGGTACACCAAACTTCACTTTTTCTAATCTTCTCGGATATGGCAAAGAGTTGGGATGCCCGCAAGACGTAACCACATTGCTCAATGTAGCAGCTCGTCGATGCATCCTTCTAGCCCAGTTACTCATTTTGCCTGTTTACGGGACGTCAGGCTTGGGGCAAAACTAATAAACAATTATCATACAAGCTACGTGCATTTTTTGTAGAAGTAATTTATACCGTATTTATTTTAGATTGAAATTTAAACTATAAAAATTAAATTATTTCGGTAAACTCGCGTTCCCCGTTCGTTCGTTTGCCTGCCGTCGAACCGCACGCACGCACAAAACACAGATGATAAATAACTAGTGTTGTCCGCACCACTGCCGACTATTCGAACTATTAACTGTTACTCTGATAAAATATTAGGAATATATTGAGTGCCAAATACCGTTGCAAGCAATGAAATCAGGAACTGTTTTTTTATCTTTTTATGGAAGGACGAATACGATTAGAAAATGTTATATTGAATACTGATCATTGCGATACTAAAAGGTGGTCATGAAGTGGTTTCACCTCTCACCGGGACTCACGTATCTCAAGACGCGTCGCCACATCAGAAACAGTTGGTAGTGAGACAATGAGACATTAGGCTAAGAGATACTTGACCCGGGGTCTACTTGTCGAATTTTTTGATTCTACTCATCTAGCAAGATACAAGAAGTTAAAAGACACATAACTTCTTGTATATCAAAGAAAAATTTTATGTAAGTATTTTGAATAATTTTTATCGAGAATATTGCCACTCAGTGGCGTACCTTGCATACCCATAAAACTCTTTTTTCGGATCAATTTATTACCAACCTACTTGTTTAGTTTTTTAAAGCGGTTATTATATTACACGATCTATCGGGCCCGATATCTAGGGCATAGATAAGTATACGGGCGAGTGTAGTGTAATAAGAAACAGGGAGTAAGGACACTGCCAACGGGCGATCGGGTGGCTCTGATGATAAATGATAAATGAAATGATAAATGATATTTATTCTGTAAGTAGGTTGTAAATAACACTTTTACACGTCAATCTTTTTTGGTCATTTTAAACTAGATGAGGCCGGCTTTCCCTGCTCTGTCTATCACCTCGTGTAAGTAAGAGACAGGGTGGCAAGGCCCTGCCGCAGTGGCGGCATTGGGTAGATTGGCACTTTGGTCGGATTTTTTTTCAGATATTTTCGATTGATTATTTTAGGTACTAAAATATTCGATCACATTATCAAAATTGACTTCCCTGTCTCGCGCGGTTTAAGATCAAGCGCAACATGAATTTATTATTTTAGGGAACAAGATTGAGATCAAGACAAGGTTGAACAAAAAAGTGAAATTATAGTTGCGATACTTGTATGTAAGTAGTCTCGTACAAGAGTAGGTAGTTATTAATTGATGTCTCAAAGTTCGAAACAAATTATCGAAAATATAAAGTAAAGCCACTTACTGCTGAAATATAAAGCCACTTTATTTTTTTTATAGTCCCGACTTTGGTACCTGTCTAATGAATTTGATAAGAAAATTAAGTACAGTCGCCAGCACATCAGGCTATCCGAAACTGTAAAATTTTCCCAATTAAATTTGAACCCAATTTCTTAGATGTAAAGTTGAAAATCGAATAAAGAATTTTGACAGATTGTTGTAGCTTGATGTGCTGGTGTCTGTACACCTTCTTTGGACCTATACTACGCCTTCTTTGGATGTACAAGTGAGTTGTCGTTGTCCCATTGGTGCTAGGCACCCGGGGCGGACCAACCTCCTCCACCCCCACTTTTTGCCGCCACTGCAGTTAGGGCGCGATTTCTAGTGTAGTGTGATAATGGGCACCCTGCCGCAGGGACAGGGCGCCCTAGATATCGGGCCCGATAGATTGTGTAGTGTAATAATCGCTTAAGTCCCATTTTTTCACACGCTGTGACACCAGTGAACTAGATCAAGCAGTTATTTTTTACTGATATTAACTCAGTTACTGCTATTTTAGAGTTATTCATTCCATCACTACAAAAGCGTTCCATTTCACTCAACAGTCAACAGCTAAGTTTGGGACAAAAAGATCAAAAACACGTTTTTATCGTTTTAGGAAATCAATAATTTTAAATTAAAAGATTGATTTAGTCTAAAAGTTCTTCCCAAATTGCGAACTTTAACCAAATACCTACAAGATAGAAATAATATTACACGAAAAAGGCCATGTTGGAAATGATTGTTGAGATTGTAAAATTTTGACAACTTAATCAATCAATCACGTTGTCGATTCGAAGAGTTTCGCGAACGTTGTTTTGAAAAAGCTTCGCATAATAACATTTCCTTATTTTCAAGTAATATTTCATTATAAGAAAATAGCCACGAGTCGTGATAAATAAATTTACTTAAAATGGCTGAATGGGAAGACGATTGGAATGAGCCGGCGGGTGTTATACCGGCATCGGCACCATCGGCTCACGCGCCCCAAACTCGGCAATATCGTGGAAGAACGTTTAGAGGCAGCTCGCGCGGTTCTAGCTCCTATAATGATACAAATTGGAGGGAACGTGGTAACAATAGCGGTGGCGATTACCGCCGCAACTTTGACCGCGACGGCGGCGGCGGTGGTGGCGGTGGAGGCGCGGGCGGCCGACGCGACTTTCAACAGCGGGATTCCGGCAATAAGAAAGTCATTTACGTCCCTTCCCACAAAGTCGGCCGCATAATAGGTAAAGGAGGAGCTAAAATAAAAGATCTACAATACGAATCTGACGCTAAAATTAAGATCGGTGATTCTAGCGGTAATGAAGCAGACGTCATCCTGACAGGCACAGATGCGGCCATCGCTAAAGCAGAAGAATTGATAAACAGCCTGGTTGAAGATTTCCGGCCTCAGGAAAAAGAGCACAACGCTAGCGACAGCAGTGGTCAGTCTTCTGATTTTTTTAAGACTTCTGACGATGGTGTTCAAGTCATTGATTGGGAAAAGCTCAATGCATTCCACACCGAGGCTCAAAACAGTAGATATGAAAAATTGCCACCCATTATTAAAGATTTTTATAAAGAAGATCCAGAGGTAGCAGCTATGTCAGCAGAGGAGGTGAGACGCTGGAGACTTGAAAACTTTGACATACAGGTAAAGCGTACTTTTGATGATAAACCAGGCCTGCGCCCTATACCAAATCCAGTATTGACTTTTGAACAAGCATTCCAAAATTATCCAGAAATCTTAGAAGAAATATACAAGCAAGACTTTAAAACTCCATCGCCGATTCAAAGCCAAGCTTGGCCCATTCTATTAAGAGGCGAAGATTTGATTGGCATTGCTCAGACTGGTACAGGAAAAACTTTAGCTTTCCTCCTGCCTGCTCTCATACATATTGAAGGCCAGACAATTCCACGAGAAGAAAGAGAGGGTCCGACAGTTCTCATCATGGCCCCTACCAGAGAGCTTGCTCTACAGATAGATAAAGAAGTGTCTAAGTACCAGTACAAAGGTATCAAATCAGTTTGTGTTTATGGTGGAGGAGATCGTAAAGAGCAGATTAAAGTAGTTGCTAAAGGTGTTGACATTGTAATTGCAACTCCAGGCAGACTGAATGATTTGGTATTGGCTCGCCACTTGAATGTCATTAATTTCTCTTACATTGTCTTGGATGAAGCTGACAGGATGTTAGATATGGGATTCGAACCACAGATCCGTAAGTCATTGTTTGATGTAAGGCCAGATCGACAAACAGTCATGACATCAGCTACCTGGCCCCCAGGAGTACGTCGTCTTGCAGAATCTTATATGAAGGACCCGATACAAGTAAATGTTGGATCTTTAGATCTTGCAGCAGTGCATACAGTCACACAGAAAATAATGTTTGTTGAAGAAGCTGATAAAGAGGAAGCATTGTTTGAATTTCTTAATACTATGGATCCTACTGATAAAGTCATCATATTCTGTGGCAAAAAAGCTACTGCAACACACATTACAACAGAATTGTGTCTTAAAGGCATTGAGTGCCAATCTTTGCATGGAGATCGCGATCAGACTGACCGTGAGGCGGCTTTAAGTGAAATGGTGGATGGAACAGTCAACATATTGGTTGCTACTGATGTGGCATCACGAGGTATTGACATCAAAGATCTGACTCATGTTATTAACTTAGATTTCCCGCGCCATATTGAAGAGTATGTGCACAGAGTGGGTAGGACAGGTCGTGCAGGAAAAACAGGCATATCCTTGACATTTATTACAAGGAGCGATTGGGGAAATGCTAGGGAGCTTATAAAAATCCTTGAGGAAGCAAATCAGGATGTGCCAGATGAACTTGAGCAAATGGCGACGAGATTCGAAGGCATGAAGTTACGTCGAGACAAGGAGAGGGGTGAGGGAGGGCAGGGTCGTGGTGGTCGCGGCGGCGGCGGCGGCGGCGGCCGAGGCTACGGTGGGGGATACGGCGGGGGAGGAGGCCGCGGCAGGAGGGGAGGAGATCGGTGGTAATCCGATATTTATGCACTAGGACTCTTCAGGATAACATTAATCGTTTTAATATTCCATCTAAAGCTGTTTTGATTGTAAAGATGTATTTTTTCATGACAAATAAAAGCAACTATTCACCATTTACATTAAATTATCAATGTGATCAATAAAAATAGTCATTTCAAGAATGTTATCCTGAATGTTTTTAGATATGTTACCAAACTGAAATAGCTTCTGATAGATTGCAGTGCAGCACTGAAATAGAAAGTAAATTCAAACTGTATTTTTGTTGGGTATACTATGATTTTCAGATACTTAACTTAAAATAGCTTAGTTATTGATGATTCCTAATAGATAGGTAAGCTGTATTACTTCTAGCAAAGCGGAGATTGTATGAACAGATATGGCCTATTTATCAGTATTATTATGTTATGTTATTAACTAGGTGTGCCTATTTTTGTACCTTTTGGTAGTTTATTTTATTATAGTGAGAACAATAGGTATAGTTTAAAGATAGTTTAAGTTCAATGGAAAACTTAACTCTCGGGGGTGCACTGTGGAGTTTCAGTTAATTGGTGTATTTCTAAAATATCAACTAAGTTTTCATTATAATTATAACTCATACTCTTTCCATAATAATATGTGTGCATTTTGATGTCTTTGTACTAAGTGCAACCATGGGATAACTAACTTAAGAAAAGTAGAACTTAATTGTTTAATTAACAGAAAAATATTTAAAAACTATTAATAAGTTTGACCTTCATGCTGTGATAGAAAGTGAAATATAAAATTCACGGTCTATTTAATTGTAGTAGTTTGTACTAGTTAAAGTACTTTTAAAAGGAAGTACTTATTTCCTTTTAAAAGCGAATTCTAGAAAAGATGTCGTATTTATTGTGGTATTTATGCATGATTTGTGTATAACTACCGTTTTATAACTATGTGATGTTAACGATATTAGATATATCGTTAGTATGTCTATTTTGCCATTTCTTAATATATGTTTATGTGATCAATATGTTATTTTTATTTTACTACTACCGACATGAAAGAAAGGTGCAACTAGATTGCGATTATACATGACGCGGGGGCTGTAGATTTAGTCTAGTCGATCTCACGCATTTATCCCATGGGGCAGCTAACTGAATGCCATGACGAAAACTGCTAAGATCTTTACAACCCTTTAGCTTCCTCAACTGGTTGGTTGGTTACAAAAACAGTCTGTTTAACCCCCGACCAAGACCGGAGACCCGAGTCTGTCTGCGGCATCTTAACTCCTAAACGAATGAGCCCAATTGATAAAAAAAATCATACCCCTTCATCATTACACAAACACTGGTATGCTAGGTTTGAATTCAGTACCTTTTCCAATATATTATAGCTAGCCCACATTATACGGCTGAATATTGTATGGTTAAATAGCTTTTGCTCATGACTCGTACGCGCATATCCCGTTCTCATAGGAATTTCGCGAAATCCTGTCTTAGTGCTCCCCTACTCCCCCAAGGATCCTACATATCAAGTTCTACGACCAGCAAATTCTCCAGTGCTTTGTCTGTCAGTCACTCAGGTAACGGAAGAATTTTTACACATTAGAATGACTATCTCAATAAATAAAAGTAACCGAAAAAAAAAACTTATTTGAATTTCTTATTGCTAAAACCACTCTACTGCTAGAAGAAGAGATGTTTCATATTAGTGACGTAGTACTTTGAGGGGGCTGGTCTGCATAGATTAGTCAAATCCAGCGGACGAATTACGAATAATATTTAGATAGGTACCCATCGTTCTAATTTCGGTTAATAAAGTTGCCGTAAGTAGCGAGTTTCCTATTGATTTGTTAGACAGAGTAAAGTAGTGTACTTTTCCGCACCCAGAGGGTAGCCAACGGAACCCTATTACTAAGCCTCCGCTGTCCGTCTGTCTATCAGCGGGCTGTATCTCAAGAACCGTAATAAGTAGACAGATGAAATTTTCACCAAGTGTGTATTTCTATTGCAACTATAACCAATAATAAAAATTAAAATAAATTATTCGGTTTTTGTTTCGGAATCCTCGCACTTGGACGGTTTTATTACTAGTCCTATTAAAAACAGCATTTATTTTTATGCCAATGTTATTATATGATTCGACAAACTGCATTCCATTCTATTTTGTTCCGTCTGATATCGTACCTCACGGTAAACTTTCGTTTTTGTAGCCAGTCTTGGAGGCTACATAACTAAGCAAGTCTCAAGTGTGCAGCAATTCTTTTAGAATGTCAATAAAAAGTACTTCGTCGGATAGTATGCATATATTTCGAGTTCACAATATTTGTAGACACAACATCGCCAAGCGAAACGACCAGAAATTCTAGAGTATATTTCATAATTTTTAATTATCTACCGCAGAGTCGATTTTGTTCGATTCAAACGTAACGTAACACATAGGTATAACATTATAAATATGAGTTAATACTAGGAGTGCTTCGCTAACGATTCGTGCATAACCACCAGAGAAACAGATATAAATATATTTATAATAGTAATTTAGATTTTATAGGTATAAACATTAAGATCAGTGTCACGAAATATCCTTCCTTCCTTCCCGTCCGCCAAGTAAAACTGAATACAAAGACTGTTGGTTAAAACAACAGCGCAAATAAATAATAGCAAGTTTTTCATAGGACTATACATACGTACACACGTAATACCATGCATAGAAGCATGTTACGTCAAATTACAGCATGTGTTTTGTTTTTAAAACGTGTTGTTTAAATAATATCTAATCTCTTCATTTCAGCTTTGAGTAGTTGACCCATTTTTGCTGGAGAGCGGGAGACGATGACGTTGGCCTTTTCTAAAGCCTTTATTTTGTCCATGGCGCCTCCCTTGCCACCAGAGATGATGGCGCCGGCGTGCCCCATCCGCCTGCCGGGGGGCGCTGTGAGACCGGCGATGAACGCTACCACGGGCTTAGCCTTCTGACCCTGGAATTACATCAAAATATATATTATTATACGGCTCCTTTTAGTTTCGTTATAGGAAAATCGTAGTCTATGAGTTGAAGATCTTTAACAGTCGATACAGGTAGTCAGAACTCTGAAAATCTGACTTCGGTCAGAGGCGTCGTGTTCCTGGATTCAACCCAGTTCCTGGATTGTGGATATCAGATCGGCAGTCATTACATGCAGTGTCGGATTAACCATGTAGCAAGAGTAGCAAATGCTACGGGCCCCGCGCATTGGGAACCGTGGATTTCTCTCACACACGAGTCCTCCTAACTCCTACCATAGGACAACAACAGACTGTTTTCTGCGGATGAATTCATTAATTTGGTTTATTTTGTTATGGTATGGATACTTCGCGCAAAAAAAACTCGTTTTCTTTCTTTTATTTATTTTTATGCTACCAAACAGTCTGAAATATAAACAGCCCCGGATCTATAGCTCTATGGACAATGTAGGCAAAAGCAAAAAAAAACATGATAAGGGCCCCGCGGGGTTCGTGCAAAATAATAGAGGGCGGTTATATGTAATTGTTTTAATTGGATATTTTCGTTTTCACTTTACGAAGGTTTTAGCTTTAGAGGGAGTAGGGGGACCCTTGGTAAACTTTGCTACAGGCCCCGCGCTGGCTTAATCCGACACTGATTACGTGTTATATAATCATACTCAGCTGCATCTGTTCAGGCTGAAATAGGATCGAACTTGTCGGGAAAAGAGTAGGCAGGCTGAACAAATGGAAGAGACGTTTACTCACACACACAGTCCTTACAATTTATTACTAAAGATGCTTCTCGTGACAAGTATTTGGAAATTAAATTAGGTACCGTCATAAATGTTAGAACATGATGATATTCTGTATGGGACGCTTACCTAGAATTTACTTTAGTGTATTCGACCTTAGCGTCCACTGTAGTGAACGCACTTAGCCATTGTGAATTTGTAAGCTCATTCATTGTCTCTATACTGAATTGGATTCTATGACTGTATACTACTGGATAAGACTGGTTCATTTCCTGCATTCGAACCATTAAAGAAGTTATAAAGTACTCACGTCAATCCTAATCAAAAGATAGAAATAGCGCAGTTTTACTCTCAAGATCTAATATTAACTCAAGGGACTTTTATGGCTTTTAATATTTAACAAGTTGTAACTGGAACAATCGGCGATAAACTAAAGTACATTGACTTGTTTACTAGAGACTAATTGCTTCAAATGAGAACAAATCGATTAACTACTGATGTCTGCAATTACTACCGTTGTCTATGAATGCTTCTGAAATGAATGAATTTTCAACACAGTGAGAATCTTATTAGAAAATTCATGATCTACGTTACTAAGTCAAATCTAAATAAATATGATGTAACTTCTCGTCGTAACACAGTCGTGATATGATAATAAAAAGATGCAAATAATACCTCAAGTAGGCGTTACGTCAATAGTAAAAATATCTGCGATATGATAAACTTTGATTTAAGTACTATACGATACCGCCTATTTTACTGCATACATTATTTGTTTTTGTTGATATACAGTTAATAATACTCCTAACTATCTACCATTTAATACTTTACGTATCAGTGTCCAAGTAGCTATCATCTTTTTTTACCCCTTTTATAGTCTGTATAGGACAAAAAAAAAGAAAGAAATGAAATAAAGGAAACAACAACAAAAATTCAAAGAACAGTTTTAAACGATTCCATCCACTACCCCGTTTAGGTTTGCGACGTAGATACAGGTGCCGTATTGTGACGCCTCAAAACCACCATGATTCTACCATCAAAATAGGGAGCCGGGGCTATACTAGACTTGATAAACAGAACCACCTCTTCTTTTAAATGGAACCATGTCATGCTAGCATTAATGTGTCATAAATAGGCCCGGGTCGCCCAATTTGACTTGCTTGTAACTCGGTACTGCACAGTATAATCGTGTTTGGCTGCCTTTGTGCGCGATTTCGCAGCGCAATATTGCACTTGACTATGATTGCTATGTTACAGTCCAGGATAGTTTGTGGAGACCATTTATTAAATAAGATATGAGACAGTTGTACAATTAGCATAACAAAGGCATTGTGAGAGGGTTGTTTGATGAATGACTCTACATTATTCATAATATTAACCATCACTGGGGTCATCAGGGAAAAATGAAAAAATATTATATTAGCATATTTGAATGAATTGACGGATTGATTGATTGTTTTTGGATTTCACATAATTATCACTTCCATTTGAGATAATTTTCTAAAAACAGTCAAGTACCCTATAAAATAAGTGAACTTGGACCTGGCGACACGCACGGTACTGCAGCGGCAAACGAAATCTTTGTCTCGCGTGTGGCCAGGGAGCGTGCTATCACCCGCATGCGGGCGAAAACACGCACGACAGGAAAAAGGACAGGTAAATAAATAGAATTACCTTGTTATTTTCTATGAGGAATTCGGAAGCCATCTCCTCAGCATTTCCACCGATTTCTCCAATTAGCACAATACCCTTTGTGTTGGGGTCCTTCAAGAAGAGATCTAAGCAGTCGATGAAGTTGGTACCGTTGAAGGGGTCACCTCCAATACCAACGCACAGCGTCTGTCCCAGTCCTTCCTGCAAATTATATACAAACATGAATAGTATGTTTACATAGTAAAAATCTTAAATTCATTCCTACATAATTTATAACAAAGACAACTTATTTTTATGGAAAATAAACTAATCATTGTATTTCTGCATATTGGCACTGAATAATCATTATTTCTGTTAAATAAAACAGATACAGTTCCCTGAAAAGCAATTTATTTGTTGAAGGAACTGTCCACTCTTTTCCATTCTTTCAAACTGGCAGATCAGACTAGTGAAAGTGTATGGTGCAGGGTGACGGTGAACACTCACCTCAGTAGTTTGATGAACAGCCTCATAAGTGAGGGTACCTGAACGGGACACAACGCCAATGCAGCCAGGCTTGTGGATGGAAGCTGGCATGATACCAATCTTGCAGTTAGCAGGGGGACAAATGATGCCAGGGCAGTTGGGGCCCAAGAGACGAGATTTCTTCTGACGTAACAATGCGTGTTTGACCCGAACCATGTCCTGCAATATTTAATATAATCATAATTTAGAAGGCTGTGTAACTTCTATTCTCTTGATTATGCAGACTTCAGGTGGATTACTGTTTGAATCTACTGGTGATGATGTCCTGTAGCATTATGTCTGCCTTATGTCCCATGTATTGCAAATTCCGAATAGAAAAGTTAAATACTATAAAAAACCTTTATAAAATATTAATTAGTGTTAAAGTTAGAA
Source organism: Ceramica pisi (assembly GCA_963859965.1). Lineage (NCBI taxonomy): Eukaryota > Metazoa > Arthropoda > Insecta > Lepidoptera > Noctuidae > Ceramica > Ceramica pisi. The sequence goes on along the minus strand of OY982549.1, from coordinate 9,527,677 downwards.
AATCAGATATATGAATGCATTATCAAATAGATAATGCCTTTTTGACTATCTTTTATCTGAAATACTAATTTAAAGTAAAAACATTATTCTTACATGCTGGGGAATACCCTCCGTGATGCAGACAATGAGTGGAACTTCAGCTTCGATGGCCTCAAGGATAGCTGTAGCTGTTCCCGCAGGAGGTACGTAGATGGCTGATGCTGTGGCTCCGGTAGCGCTCATGGCTTCTTTCACTGTGGCGAAAACTGGTTTTCCCAAATGGGGTTTGCCTGCCTTTTTTGGTGAAACTCCACCAACAATATTTGTGCCATAGTCCATAGCTTGCTGGGCATGGAATGTTCCCTGCTTTCCAGTAAATCCCTGTACAATTACTTTTGTGTCTTTGTTCAGCAATAGGTTCATATTAGTTTCATCATAACATGAATCAACTGATGCATATCTGACAGAGGCCAGCCTTACTACATCTGGAAGAAATAATAAGGTGTTATTTACTTATGTATAAACATACATTTTTGACAAAGTGAAAAATATTGTGATTTTTTTAAATTTCGTCTTTTGGTCCTAGTCTGTTGTATGAATAATCAGGGCGGGGCGAAATATATTTGGATGAGAATTAGTTCTGAGTATGTCAAATCTTTACAAAAACTGATTTGCATTTAATAATAAGACAATAGAAAGAGTAATGGTCTTATCTTTGTTTTCTTCTAAAAATTAATTTTGCAAGAAATTTTCTGCATAAATTTGTTAGAATTTCCATAACTTTTCAAAATATGGTAATTTAATACTAATCCAATTAGTAATTAGATATATCAAGAATTAAAACTGAATTCATAGGGATTTTTCTGGCATGAATAAATATGCTAAATAAAATGAAAATAAACAGATTAGCTACTTTTAATAATCAAACAATACCAAGCAGATAGTTTATGTATATATGGGACAACAATATAAATGGGTTCATATCAATCATGTCTGACCAAAGGTCAAAATTCTCTTCAATATTGTAATAATGACAGATCGATGATAATGTAGTTAGGAAAAGAGCTGTCTTAGTTTAATAATTTATGGTTTATATAACACAAGGTATTCGCCGAAACTTATCACAAGCGGCGACATTGATTGTATTTTTAGATGAAGGTCTCGGTTACATTATTTTGGGCCTAATGAGTACGACATTGGAAGTCCACTGTTTAATTGATCAGGTTGAAATTTTAACATGCAGCATGTTTTTCTGTTTAAAATATGAAATTTGCTACAAGTCAACTAAATTGCAAGGTTATCATCGTAGGTCGCAGTCGAAAAAATTGTGTGACGTGATGAACTTTCATTGAAGCGCAGATGTTTTCTAACTGCAAATTCACGGATATCACATAAAAGATAATATTCTTTCTAACCTTTGAACCGACATAAATTCCGGATGGAAAGAGCCATCTTTTTTAATTGAAAATAAAGATTTAGAAAAAGGGAAGGACTTCAGAATTTGAATAATTTACAATGACACTGACAGGGGTGGCTGCTGTATCAGCCAGCCATTACGTAACTGACTGCTGACCACAGAATAGCAATAGTCACAGATGTTAGTCACTTTCACTATGAAAAGATTCAGTGTCACAAAAGTATTGTAACCAAGTAACTTTTTGTATTTGCGAGTTTCCGATATTTCGGCACTATTGTATCTTTGGAAATATTGCAAAATACAATTTGATTTAGTCAATTAAAAAAATCGTATTTTGCCAAATTTTACTTGTGGTTCTGTAAAGAATTCACAATATTTAGCAAAATGCGTTTTATTTTTTGTAGGTAAATAGATGATTAGAAGTGGATTGTGTTTATTTTTTTATTATTCGACTAAATATTGTGGTTCACTTTATCAGATGAACGACAGTAATTTATTGGATTGGTAACAAGTAACAAGAGGGATGGTCTAGTTGTCTACGGACCACTACTGATAGGTTTTTATGGTGTTTACTGATGACTAGGCAGCATGGTCTCCGACCTTAGCCTGTTCCAGAGGGAACAAAAGGAAAAAAAAAATGTTTATGGTGTATTTATGACAGTGATATGACGTGTAATTTAGCATTTTATTGGCTTTTTGTTTTACCAAAGTGAAACTAAAATCATTCGAATTTAATTATTATTTGGAAGAAGTCGTAATATTAAAATTATTATATACGCCACATTTGAAATTAATGTTCTTCTGTGTTGCATTAGATATCAAAAGTTCCGGCTAACAGTGTGTTGTTTATAATATATTTTCTAATATTATTATTGAAAATGTGTGGTTCCGATAAGAAACTGGGAGAAATAAGAGCCCTCATACTGGTTGGGGGATATGGAACTCGTTTAAGGCCTTTGACTCTAAGCAGACCGAAGCCTCTCGTCGAGTTTGCCAACAAACCTATTTTGTTACATCAAATTGAGGCTTTGGTTGAAGCAGGAGTCACACAGGTAAATACTCATCACTCAATTATTTTCTAAACTATTGTTTTGAAGATTGTAAATAATAAATCAATGCTATGTTCGTAAATAACACCCACAACCAGACACACACCAGACCACCACAGAAATTTTGAGTTCTTTCATTTACACATATTCAGTGAAAAAAGATGTGCTTCTATGGTACTTTTATTACTAGGCTTCATACTTATCCTTACATTTATGATTTATATTGCAGGTCATATTGGCAGTGTCATATCGAGCTGATGATATGGAAAAAGAACTGACAGAAGAGGTTTCAAAGCTTGGTGTATCTCTGACATTCTCTCATGAAAACGAACCGCTGGGCACAGCCGGACCCCTAGCATTGGCACGGGAACTCCTCAGTGCCAGCCCAGAACCTTTCTTTGTGTTAAACTCGGATGTGATTTGTGACTTCCCATTCAAAGAACTTGCCAAATTCCACAGGAACCATGGAAAGGTATGAATTTATTTCATTTATCTCTTCATGTTAAACTTGCCATGGATTTTCTTAATAAGTTGAAAAAGGTAAATGCCCAAGCTTGCTTATCAAAATATTGCTTCCTGGACCCATATTACTCCTAAAAAAAAAATTGAAAAAGAAGCACATCAAGTTCAGGAAATTGCACAAAGCTTTCCTAATTAAAAAAAAACAGCAGATCCCCAGAAAGACTTACTAGTTTTCCTTATTATAAATTTTGCCAGTATAATTAATTTAGGAAATGCATAAAATAACATTTTCTTAGCTAGACTTAATTTTTATCCTTTAAATGACTGTTGCTAATGTTTTAAAAAGTGGCCAGTCCAAGTTTGATGTCCATTAGGGATGTGGAATTCGTTCGAAAGAGTCATCCATTGCAGCGAGGAATACGGATGGGTTTCAGTATGTAAGAGTCTGATTTCTCATCCTTTGTTGATGTCCAATAGGTTTAAATCCAAATTTAAAATAATTGAATATTGCGCCTTATGAATGTTTAAGACCTACATTAGAAAGCAAGGTGTGCACTTAAGGGTTAATAAGTAAATCAATATGACATAGATAAATACCTATATTATTGATAACACAGAAAATATCACTTTACGTGATAGTTATTTTCCCTCATTGATAACGTGAAGCAATCAGTACTTGTCTTATCTGTCTATGTTGTTTGTTTAGTGTGGTACAATGTAGAGTGATCTAACTATGAATAGTGAACTTGATTGAAAGATGTTTTGCTTTTGAAATGCATTCCATACCTACCTATTATTAAGGCAGCTTCCTCAGCTTCAATGCTGTGGAATGTTCCTCAAGAACCATATATTTTTAGGGTGCCATATGTGTACTAGTCTCTCCGTCAGTCTATTTGTCTCTCCGCCAGTCACAGCCAATTGCATTTGTTCCATATCTAATGGACCAATTCCATTCTTTATATACAATATGAACTTCTACAATCCAAACATGCAGGGTGCCATTTGAGTCATCTGACAACAGCATCTCACTTCATCTATCCAATGACTACTACACATTCTTACAAAAAATGATATTTATGAATCATAAAAATTTAAATGTAATTCATTATCATGACGCATGACGTAGTTCGAATCATCCTGCCGCGAGTGCAGTCCGAGCCTTGTGTTCCAAGGACAGCATGCAATGAACCCGTGACATTGTTTTTATACTTTTAACATTTTTAACAGAGGTTTTCATAATTCTAATGAATATTTGTTTTTATCGTACCTATTTATCGTAATGAATTATTTTATAATAATAATCGCGCCTAGAGGTAGTTTATGTCGGGTACATTAAGTGGGCCGCCTTTGTAAGATGGCTAAAATGGCTCTGTGCATATGAGTAAGGAATCGTACACAATGTGTCGCTGGTTGCTTGCTGTTTAATATTGAACTAATTTATTCTTACAATATCGCTATTTTAGGAAGGAACGATTGTGGTCACAAAAGTAGAAGAGCCTTCAAAGTATGGAGTCGTTGTTTATAAAGAGGATGGTCAGATTGAAAGTTTTATTGAAAAACCACAGGAGTTCATCTCAAATAAAATAAATGCAGGTAAGATAAATCATCATTTAGTCTTTTCCCAACTAAATTGGACTCGGCTCCCAGTCAAACCGAATTCAACTAAATACCAGTATTTTACGTGAAGCAACTGCCTACCAGATCTCCACAACCCATTAACTGGGTAACAAAGGAGTTTTTGACAAGACTTGAGTTAGATTTACTGGCCTCTGACAATCCGTTACAACTGCTAAAGATCTAAAGACAGCCAATCTTGGCAAGCGCCGCTTAACCTTAAAGATCAACTCCTGCCGCTATTATTATTATTATTCTTCGAAATTTATCAGAAAAAACAATTGTTTCTGAATGGATTTTCAAGATGACTAACTTTTATTTTCGTTTTGTCCTAGGAATGTACATTTTAAATCCTTCGGTATTAAGTAGAATAGAGTTGCGACCAATGTCTATAGAAAAGGAAGTGTTTCCTTTCATGGCCACCGATGGACAGCTTTTCGCCATGGAGCTCCAAGGTTTCTGGATGGATGTAGGACAACCCAAAGACTTCTTAACAGGTAATAAAAATACATAAACAGGTATTATGCAATTTCTGAAAAGTATCGTTGAACAAACATACAAGAAAAAATACAGTCGAATTGAGAACCTCCTTATTTTTGAAATCGGTTAAAAAGAGGGGTCAATGAATATTTGTCGAGTTATGCAAAAATAAATTTATGGGGAACTTGTTTTCTTTTATACGACTTCCAAAAAAGAAGGAGATTCTCAATTCAGTCGGTACTTTTTCTTTGGTAAAATATTCAGGATAGCAAGAAGAGTTGCCGAAGATGAGTAATACGTTTTCAGCATTTGTGTTGTTTCTGTAACACCTTGTATGTATCAGTCTAGTCACTTTTTATTTACCATTAAATTCATTGATGTCACTCAGTGAATATTCTAGTTAGTACCTACATTCTACATTCAACCAGTGAAATATTCGTACACAATAAACGTTCAATTAAAAAAAGAATGTCCGCATGTCTATTATAGAAATAACCTTGGCCCACAAGTTTACGGCTGATTAAAATTAATGCATTGATTTCAGGAATGTGTCTATACCTCACCAGTCTACGACAGAAGAACTCAAAACAGTTGTATGACGGCACTGGAGTTGTCGGGAACGTACTGATTGACCCCTCAGCGACTATCGGCAAGGGGTGCAGGATAGGACCCAACGTTACCATTGGACCAGACGTCGTTATTGAAGACGGTAAGCACCATATAAGCTTAGAAATATTGATCATTAATTCCCTCCTAAAATTGTTTGTTCGTAGGAGATAGTCACAGGAAATCCTAATCCTAACAAATGTATATAAATAAATGCGAACGTGAGTTTGTTTGCTTGTTACACCTCCACGCCTAAATTGCTGGTACTGGCATATTTTGTTTCAGAGATAAATGAGACTGTTTTGTTGCAAAACTCTGTAGTAACGCGATCGGGCAAAAACTGGTACTGATGTAATCTTATTTAACTAGCTTAGACCATCCCACTGCCGGAGAGCCGAGGGCAAAGGCGTCCAAGTCTCTTTTCCACACAATTCTGTCATAAGTTAGTGCTAGTCCAGTCGCGGAGCAGGAAGAATTTCGTACAATGACCATTTTACCTACTGACAGTAGTCATAAACATTTTTGTATTAAGTGCGGTTTACATGAAATATTTGAAGGAGAATACAAACTTAGAAAATAAAAAAAAATATTATTATCATATAAATGATGTATTTAGATTTTATATTTTAAGTTATAAAAATCGAGTTACAATTACTAATACGGCAAAAACTTTTTACAAAAAAATACAACCGACTTCCAAAAATAACTTTGATTTCGGAAGTCGGTGTTTTTGTTACTTTCTTCGTATTTTGACACCGACTTCCGAAATTAAAGTTATTTTTGGAAGTCGGTTGTATTTTTTTGTAAAAAGTTTTTTAATTTTTCACTTTTTAGTGGTGCCCCACACCTAACAACACCACTGCAAAATCGCAGAAAAGCAAAATACGCGATTATCAAAGAATCATCTAAATAGTCAAATTCCAGGTATTTCGATTTAAAATCCAAAGTTCGTAACCGATTTTCATATGATTTAAATGGGACCAATCTGCAAGTATATCCTTTCAGATAAAACAAAAATTTTTCAAATCGGTTCATAATTGTCGGAGTTATGAGGTAACAAACATAAAAAAAAAAAAAACATATAACCGAATTGATAACCTCCTCCTTTTTGGGAAGTCGGTTAAAAATAAAACTAAAAAATCAGATTCCTATTCCTCTGTATCGGAGTTACTGCTTTCCGAAAACGTCTCGCCTATCACATTTATTACAAAAGAATCAACAGTTTTATCTACATTATCATCTAGTTTAACTACTTTCGATTCCTTCTTTTTTTACGTGGCATACACTTGCAAACAAGAAGAAACCTTACACTCTCAGGCAAAGGTTTACAATCCCTGAGGACGGCGGCCATTGCATCTGTGCGAGCGAGACTCATTCTATTTACGCGGGAATGACAGAGACAGGTAATAACAGGCCAACGGACGAAATTCGTCCTGCTTCGTGGCAGGACTTTAGCAGAAGTATTGATCTGTTATGAACTCTCACTGAGAGTAAGCTTAAGGGACTACTCACACTTATTCAGCTCCATCCGCGTTTCGCTGAACGATTTTGGTCTCACCTATACAGTTCTGCTTCTATCAGCCGCGTACAGCGTCGTATGAATGAGAAAGCGGCAGCGGTAGAACAGTACTGAACTCAATCTATAGCACTCGCATGATAGTAACACATATTTTGTCCTCATATTATACTTGTTTACCGCGAAAGCTGAATAGACGCAGAAAGCTGAACGGATGCGTACGTGTCCCCACTCCATACAAAATGAATAGATCTGAATAAATGTGAGTAGTCCCTAACCATTACTGCCACAGGCTACTTTTATCCTGGACAAGCTGCTGGAACGAAGCCGCGAGAAAAGACTGTTGCTGAACAAATACCAAGACTTAGCTTTTTCTAATCTGTTGGATTTTAAGAGCACTACCGCCGTACCGCCGTGCGCGAGTAATTTGATGTCTTAGATATTTCTGGATCGGCCTAGAATCAGTCATATCTACTATTGGCTCTCATTATTTCGGGACAGTTTTTTTTTAGACAGTCTGTGTTAAAATATAATTTATTAGTGTCTAACATTCTATTATCGCAAGATGTTTTTCGCGCTTCTAGGACTTTGAACGCAACAAATGGTACGGTGAATTTGAAGGCTCAAGGGTTTGCCGATGCGTTAATGCTCTGACGTTCAAAAGTATAAAGCAGTTTGATAAGAAAATCTCGCTTCATTAGAATATCGTCGTTTATAAATAACACTAGCCGACCCGCGCAACTTCGTTTTCATGAATACTCCGCTCCTATTGGACGTAGCGTGATGTGGGTGGGTTTGTTGGTGGTGTGATGTGTGCGTCTTGATAAAATGTAATGGGCTATCCAACACTAAATTATGTTTTCAATTCGAACGTTTACACTAGGTTTCCGAAATTCCTACGGGAACGGGAAAATACGAGATATGCGTGTACGAAGTCACAAGCAAAAGCTAGTATTAGTATAGATACTGCGGTATCTTGTAACGCGACTCTTGTATCAAGATTACGACAAATCGGAGGGTTCCCCTTGACAACATTATTGTTCCAGTTTGGCTTATTCACGTACACATCATCATTATTAATACTTATATACCAACTGATTACTCATGTTTACGTGTATGTTGCAAAACTAATTAACAATGAAACGCCAGCTATACAAGTGTTTCTTTCGCGTAAAAGACGTGTGCCTTTGATCGTTTTGTAAACTCACTTTTCGCTTTCAATGGTATTAATAAACAGACATACACCCAGGGGTGTTAGGTCCTAATTAAAACCATAAAGCCAAACAGATCAACCTGCTTACTCAAGTTTTGGGTGAAAGTTGTGAAAGGACACTTTAAATTTAAGGATTTTTTGACACGATTGTTGAAAATCTGACGCTGATTTTCAACAATCGTTTTCTAGGCTGATTATTTCTAGACTTGCATTTTGTTGAATTGGACCTTGTTATTCGGCGCAGCCGTGAGGCACTCAATTTTAATATTTTAAATTATGTTTCCTTATCTTTCTATGAATGCCAAATAAACATGTATTATTTCAAAATCCGGGTCTTTTTTATCATAAGATAATCTTTACTTCTATTGATTTTTAACGAATCAGTTTTCTTTATTTTGTGAGTCTCAGTAAAATTAAAATTAAAAAGAAAATGCTAAAAGTGTAACAAAAACTGGTCGAGCCGGACATCACAATCTGACCGAACACGCTTCATCCAAAAAACCTATATCCATTTTATCCAGACGCTTGCCAACCCTACATAGACAGTATGGAGCATAAGAGCGTAGGTATCTTATGTAGCTACAACGAGATTTCAATCATAAAGTTAAGCTACGAATGTTTATATTGCACGAGTAACAGATATGTCTGTACGAGAATAACACAATGTAGGTATTAGCTATATCATGCGTTGGTGTAGTTAAATGTTTAACACGTAAACGCTTGCCATTGGATATCTGAGTGGGTGGGGCCTTGGCTCAGCTGTTCTGTAATCAAGAAAACATACATTTAAAAAATGCTAAAAAGGAAGTGGGGTTTGCGGAATTGCGAAAAGCGATTGTACAGAGCAAAAATTAACAAAAATAATATGCCTTGGGGGCTATACGGATTTTTTTTTATAGGTACTGAAATATTAACTGAATTGTTTTTGTAAAGGGCACTGAAAACAGAACGGTTGTGATTATTTGTAGGAAGCAATTTCGCTACTATGAAAAACACTCTGAAGGTTATCTGCTTGAGTGCATATATGTGATTTTAATTCAAACTAGCTCTTTTCCGCAACTTTGCTTGCGATGATATAGATCTTCGCACAGTCTCCAGATTCCCATCTGTACCTACCAAAATTCATAAAAATCGGTTCTGGGGGGCTACTCTCTAAGCCCGAAGTCCGTAGTTTCGGGCTTAGTTGCGGGCGTATTCTAATCCGTATTATCAAACCACTTAGAATAATTAATGACGACAAAATTCGAAACTTATGTCAAATCGTGTTGTCATGCATTTTTAGTTCGGGTTCGGGACTAATCGTAACTTGGTAGGTGAAACGGAGTAGAATACGCCCGCAGAGCGCCCAGAGAGTAGCCCCCCAGCTATATAGGTGTGGAAGCGTAACAAACAAACTAACTTTCGCATTTATATAATATTAACTAGTTTTCCCCGCGACTTCGTACGCGCATACTGGTATCAACCGTTGTTCCCGTTCCCGTAGGAATTTGGATTCCTCTCTTAGTGCTCCCCTACACTCCCCAAGGAACCTAAATGCCAAATTTCAGCTTTCTGCGACCATTAGTTTCGGGTGTGCGGTGTCTGTCAATCACTCATCCCTACCCATTAGTAACGGAAGGGTAGGAAGATTTGTTTACTTCTGTAACCCAGGTCAGTTCAAGGATTTTTACATGCTAATTAAAATCAGTATCATAAAATAAACTGTCTGTCTATCCCTTTCAGGCGCGTGCATCAAACGCAGCACCATCCTCCGCGGGGCGTGCGTCCGGCAGCACGCGTGGCTGGACGGCTGTATCGTGGGCTGGCGCTCCGTCGTAGGCCGCTGGGTCCGCATGGAGAACTGCACGGTCCTCGGTGAAGATGTCATTGTCAAAGATGAGCTTTATGTCAACGGAGGACAGGTCCTACCCCACAAATCCATCGCCCTGTCCGTGCCAGAACCACAGATTATTATGTAAAAGACTGAGTGGGGGTAACCGTGCTGCCGTTATTAGAGAAAAAGGTGCATTCAACCTAAACGCAAAACGGAGAAGAAAAAAAATCTTATAAAGTAAAGATTAACATTGTTCGTCGAAAAAAGACGTTTGAAAAGCACAAGCAAGGAAGCTGGTCAAAAAAAGAACAGATGCACCCTTTTCATGTTTGTACGGCATCGTAGTTGGGGCTAGTTTTTTAAAAGATAAAATTCTAATTTTAATAGTTTTTTCGGCAGCCATTTAGTGAAGAGTTGATTCTGATGACTTGACTCTGCATTTTGTTGGTAATGTGAGTTCCTGCTTTGTCACCTACCCGGAAATGGCCGTATGTTTGATCACGTAAGTCGATGGGGGCTTTCCGTTATGACTTGAGCCATGCGTCAATAGATTTAGACATTTAGTTGCCAAGATATAATCTAGTTTTTTTTTTCATCATTTTCTTTAACATGAAGCAAGCATATTGGTGACATAAGCTTCATATAAATAACATTCTTATCTTCCATTTTACAAAAGATGTAAAGGGTATAAGCACATCCGCATGATAACACTAATTATATAGTTTTGTAAAACATATTATTTTCTTATAAATATCTTAATCTAATTAATGCTTTATTTTGTTAGTACATACATAGTTGTAATTTTATTACATAAATTGATATTTATTCATTTTATAGTGTTACATATTCTGTCATTGACCACAATGTTATGATCTTCAAGAAATTTTATAACATATTATTGTTATTATTTTATTACATGAAATTCCAAAAAAAATATTTTTTGAAAATATAATTTTCATTTTTAATTGTTCGAAACGAACATTCCACTGCGTGTCACGCACGCACTTTAGGGCATTACACATACATACCAGTATATTTTAAATTTATTCATGCACATAAATCTTATCATTTTGGTACTGTAATATCCATGTGTACAGTCAGTGAACGAAAATGCTAAGCAACTTATGTATGTGGAAAAGTAATGTGTTTCATTCTTTGATTGCTTAACCTTTTCGATCTTTAACTAAACTATGGTGCTTAGACAAGGTGTATACAAAACTAGGTGACTGTGTATAGGCATCAGCTGTATCTACACGAGTATATTTACACGTAGCGAAGCCAATTTAAGTTCTGTACTTGTAACTTATAATATTATTTTCTTGCTACATATTTTCACCTTGCACGCGCAGCATAAGATACACTATAGTACCTTAGAGACATTTATAGAATAATTTGGTTTTTACTAATAAAACACATCTTATGAATCAATGAATAAGCTGTACATTAGTAAGATGCATATGTCACTGGAAAATGGTAGACTCCGTAAGATTTTAATTAATCTTCGATTATAATTTCTCGATATATTATGAAAAAGTCGTTTTGTATATAATAAATTCCATCCAAATTCAATAGTTTCCAATACATCCGTGTCTTATTTAGAAAAAAGTTTACAATTCCACGCGATAGTTTGCAAACTTACGGAGTTTGCCATTTTCCGATGACAAAATATATAAGATAATTATATTACATGAACTAAAGCGTACAACATGGTAATGTACTGCCATTTTACACCAAACCCTTTAGAATAAGATTTGTTGTCCGTGTAAACTATTTTGTGAATTTAGATGATACTACTTTACTACTTAGAGTATAAAAAATAAGGCAATATAAAAGTAATTAAATACTTAGAAGTTGTTTAATTTCTCGAAACCTCGTTAACAGTATATCTATTTATTTATATGCTTTCATCTCATGCGATATGGAGCTTAGCGGCGCATGCACCAATAAGGGACTACTCACACTTATTCAGCTCCATTCGCATTTCGCTGAACGATTTTGGTCACACTTAATTATACAGTTCTGCTTCTATCAGCCGCGTACAGCGTCGTTAGAATGAGAAGGCGGCAGCAGCAGAACAGTGCTGAACTTAATCTATAGCACTCGCATGATAATAACACATTTGCCCGCATTTTATACGTGTTTGTCGCGAAAGCTGAATAGACGCGGAAAGCTGAACGGATGCGAACGCGTCTCCATAGAAAATGGTTGTTTTCTATGGGCAAAAGCTGAATAGAACTGAATAAGTGTGAGTAGTCAATAAGGGTCGGTTTCGCCGCTCCGCTGTAATGGAAATGCACCCGAAGGGTGCCTGTGTGCGTCCCACAGGGTTCGGTTCTGGGGCCACCCCTGTGGAACATCGGTTACGACTGGGTGCTGCGAGCCGACCTCCCTAGCGGCGTCAGCGTCATTTGTTACGCTGACGACACGCTGGTGCTGGCACAAGGGGGGTCGTACGCGGAGGCGGCCGACGTAATGACACGCGGGGTTGCGATAGTCGTGGAGAGGATCCGGCAACTGGGTCTCGAGGTGGCGCTGCACAAGTCCGAAGCCATGTGTTTTCATGGCCGAGGCATTGCGCCACCGTCGGGATCCTTGCTGACGGTAGGAGGGGTTTCCATCGGCGTCGAATCGACGCTGAAATACCTGGGGCTCGTCCTAGACAGCCGATGGAACTTCGTGGAGCATTTCCGACGTTTGGTCCCCAAACTGGAGCGGGCCGGGGCTGCTTTCAGGCGGCTCCTGCCCAACCTGGGGGGACCGAACGCCTCCTGCCGTAGGCTATACGCGGGGGTCGTGCGGTCCATGGCCCTTTACGGGGCCCCGGTGTGGGCGCGTTCATTGAGGCAGCGTGCTGCGAACCACTTGAACGCGCCCCAAAAGGTGGTGGCCCTCAGGATGACCCGAGGGTACCGCACGATCTCGCGCGAAGCGGCGGGTCTCCTTGCCGGATTGCCGCCATGGGATCTGGAGGCGGTGGTCCTCGCGCGCCTGCATGATTGGCGCGCGGAGGTACTAAGCCGGGGGGAAACTCCGCTGACGCGGCAAATTGTCGCGCAGCGGACGGACTTCCGGCGCGATCTCATGGCGTCATGGAGACGACGAGTATCGCAACCCAGCGCAGGGCACGCCACAATAGCGGCGATAAGTCCCCTCTTTGAGGAGTGGCTTGAGAGGCGCCACGGCGTCCTCACCTTCCGCCTGACGCAGGTCCTCACCGGACATGGATGTTTCGGGAGGTTCCTGCACCGAATTCGGCGGGAGGAAACGCCCGGGTGTCACCACTGCGAGGATCGACCGGAGGACACGGTAGAGCACACTGTGCAGGTGTGCCCCGCTTGGGCGGCGCACCGCCGTGTCCTCGAAACGGCGATTGGCGGGGACCTCTCGCGTCCGGCCCTGGTCCAAGCCATGGTCCGGAGCGAGACGGAATGGGACGCCGTTGCCTCCTTCTGCGAAGCAGTCATGCTAGCGAAGGAGGTGGCGGAGCGGGAGAGGAGACCCTCTCGTCCCGGCCGCCGTGGTGGACGCCGCGGGCGTCGGGGGCCACCTGGTGACCTCCGGCCACCGTAGGCGCGGGCCTGTGGACGGCGAGCTATGGGTGGCTCGCCGTCCGTCCGTCTAGTGACGATAGGCCGTGTCGACGGCGCGTTAGTGTTCCACGCGCGCCGAGAGTCAGCAACACAGAGGGGCCCGAAAGGGCCGACGCCTGCCGGAGTCGCGGGATTATTCGCAAGAGACACCGTGGCTCCGGAACACAAAGGGCAATGAAGGAACATGGATGGGTTTTAGTCAGTAGAAGTCTGACACTCCCTTCCGCTACACCCAGAGCGGGAGGAGTCATTGGAAGATTTCCCATCCCTAAAAAAAAAAAAAAAAAGGGTGCCTGTGTACCCTAATGGGTCGGAGAAACGGGGAAATTTTAACCAATGGAATTGCACACCGTGACTCAGACATTTTGACTGACATCATTGGTTAAATATATATCCCCGCTCCACTGCCTCCCACCGCGCAAACGACAGGCACCCTTATAGTGTCTAAACACACTATGCTGAAGGTACGCGACCGAAGTTTGGCATGATTACGACTGCAATGCTAGAAAAAAAAAAAAAAAATTGAATTACTGACGACACATTATGCCAAAATTGTGTTGAGTTATAGCGTAACACCGAACTTAGGTCAGTCGGGCGTAAGTTCAGCGGCAACGTATTCTGTAAAGCACACATTATACGCGACCGAAGTTCGGTTCGACTGCCGACGAAGATCCGGGGCGGGGAGCAGTGGGAGGCAGGCATGTCCGTGCATTTCGCCTCTACCTGCGCACGACGCACTTGCTTTGCTGTGTCTTTACAACATGGTACCTACACCTTGTTTGATTCAGAAAAAATAATTATCCCGGTTGAGTCGCGACTATGTTATTTTTCAGCGTTGGAGACATTGAATACATACAAAGTTGCGCAAATGTATTTCTGCCGGCATTTAAGTTCGGCACTAACACAATAACGTACCTATTCGGCTGATACGACACACCATAGTGTGTCGTATCCACAGACATATAAATAGTAGGTCGTATCAGCCGAATAGGTACGTTGGAACGTAGGTAATATCATCAGCCGCGGAACTTCGATCCAGTATCTTCGACATAGTGTGTTTAGACAGTACTAACAATGGTTGAAATTTCCGCTGCGCTTCAATAAAAACAATTGAAGGGAGCTGGATTGGGAAGATTTATACATTTCTTATGCGGCATGAAACACATTCACATCGATTTCGCATACGGAATTGCAGATGTGGAAAAGCGGGATACCTACCCCAGCGACGCCCTAAGTCCGACTGTAGGCTTTAATTTATTATTTAAGGCTGCCAAAGGGCAACTTGCCAGAAGCCGCTCAAAAAAACGGCAATAAAAATACTCTTTGAAAGTTTCATCCGTCTACCTATTACGGTTTTTAAGTTACAGCCCGCTTACAGACAGCTAAAGATTTACAATCTACAAAAAGAACTACTATTTCTTGCAGACATCCTTCCATCTGACATTTTGATTTGTTGTGTCATCAAGTCTGTCGGCCACGTTCACAGCGGCATCAGGGCATTCATAAGGTCTTCAATGGTGCAGGTATAGGGGCAATTGGTACACTCCAACAAGTGGGCCATATTTTGGACAGAGTGTCAAGTGGGTCAGTGGAAGCCCATTTTTTTTGTAAAGTTGTAATATATATAATAGGGTGCCTTCCACCTGATATACGAGGATTGCAAGGATACATTGGGGACCTGTGAAATGGTGGTGGAACCTTGGCACCTAAAGTTTATCGTTCCATTCTCGTGTAGGTCATTTTTAGATATAGTTTACTACATTTGTATACGGTTTTACCTAGATGAGGCTGACTCAGGAACGTGGAGGCTGGTACAAGCTGGTACAAGAAAAGAGAGGCCTATGCTCATTAGTGGATGAATTTGGACTGTGAATGATGAGAATGACCGAGAAAACTAAAAAAAAAAACAAATGAGATAATCGACTAAAATTCCTGTAGCATTGCCTATTTGAAAATGTTTATAGACAATGACCCAATTTCGCATAGACATTGGACAGAACTTGGTTTTTTGACAGCGTCTTGACGTAATTATTTGACGAATGGCAGTGACAGTTGACAGTTGAGTTTTTATAATATTTTGCGCCAAAACGTATTTTGTCCGGTGCCCGATTGTTTCAATGAATTTTGAATAAAATAATTCGAAAATGTCGAAGCGTAACAGTGTAGGTGCGGCGAACACCTTGTTTAATTATTTCTCTAAAACACCTCCTGCTAGTAAGAAAGTAAAATCAGAATTAGAGGTCGACAAAAGCCCGAAAGTGTGTTCGCCAGTTCAAAACGGCGACAAGGAACCCAAAGTTGAAAGTATGTATTAATCAGTTTAATTAATGCATCAAACAGGATATTGTTTTACAGTCTAAACTTATATCACTGAAATAATACAATCAATCTCTCACATAACTCTTACAGTTGAATACTTATATTGTAAAACAAGTAGCCTTGTTTTGATGAGTGAGTTAATAATACAAAGGGGGAAGATAATAACACTTCGAAGTGTCTTCAAAGTCCCAAATGCAGCAATAACCTTAATAAATCCGCCCCTAAGACGACCCACTGACCTTATTTTTTTTAAACTTGATTTTATTGTGAAGTACTATATTACTATATTTTGTGCATTATTATGTATCTAGTAACCTTTAATAGTGAAAATGCCAATAATTTTCAAGACACTAAAAGATGTGTTCTTTAAGCCTGAAAATTAACCATAATATTATTCTTCACCAAGCCCAAAACTTAACTGTTATTAATAGGTAACCATCCATCATTTTAAGCATTTTTTTTTTTTATTTTATGTTTTTGTTTCTCTTTTTTTATAATGTGTTTTTTGCTGTTGTGTTGTGTCTGTGTTGAATAAATGTTTTCTATTCTATTCTATTCATTATACTTCAGAGAAAAAGCGAGAGAGACAAGCGACCCCATCACCTGAGGTAAAGCATAACAATGACAGTGAGGATGAGGTGCCCATTGCTTCCAAACGCAGGAAGAGGATCAGACTCAACCCTGTGGACTCGGATGATTCTGATGCTGAGAACAAAGGTGGGTAATAAACTGGAATACTAACAAGAACAAATAAAAGATGTACGAGTGAAACATTCTAATTTAAAAAAAAAATGTGAAAAGTAATTGATTAATAGAGATCTTCATTATTCTCTTGCCCTTGTTTTATTTAGGCTATGATATCCTGCAGATGGGCAAAGGCCTCCTTCCAGGTATTCTTTTCCTGCTCCACCTAAAACTAGCCCTTGCAGTAGGAGTCATCATCTCAATTGTGACACCCAAATCAGTCCACCTGTTCTTCGGTCTTCCTGCTTCTAATAGCTATTCGCATTCATACTTAAATATCCTGTCAACATTTTCCTGTAAGAAAATGTAACAGCAAGTTATAGAAAACTAGATTTTTGTACCAGTATAAGAAAATCAAAGAATATTTAAAACATTAATCACACAAATTACCTTTTGTACTATCAGAAAATACTTTTATTAATAAAATATTCTGACCTTTTTATGTATGGGAAATCATCAAATGACTCCTGGGTGAAGTAGAGTGTCAGACTCTTATTTATCTGTCAGATTGATTTACTTATTAAACCTTAAGAGTCCTATTACCTTTTTTTTACGGAAATTCATGATTTTTGACACTGTAATTTTCAGCAGCAGTAAGATATTTTAATTATTTGATCCTGAATAACGATAGTGCCAGTCTCTTTATTGTAAGTTGGAGTTACACATTTTCATTTTTCTTTTCGTGTAATTTACTATAAATATTTTACGAACTCAGTTTACAAGAAAAAATGTCGGCGATGGAACTTTGACGGTCTAATTCACATTGTTACATTCAATTCTTATAAAAGCTGAAATTACTAAAAGGTAAGTTGAATGTTTTACTTGTTTATTGGAGTTCTAGAATTTCTTTAAATTCCTTGAGTTTTCACGGAAAAAAACGTAAAGAAATCCTAATTTAAGCCAGAAATGTCTTGATTCAGCGTCCATTATATTCGAAATAAAAACAATTTTATCAAATAAATTAATATGATATAAAATTTCAATCTACAATGAATACGTTTCATAAGTTTTCGTTTGTCAATATAATAAAACAAAATTACAATAAATAAAATTAAAGTACTATATATTTTGCGTCAATTCAGCGCGCGCGCTCCTCAGTCTCGCGCGAACGCCCAAATAAACTATAATCCTATTCAGACTAGTAAGTATCAAAATTGTTTCGCGGACTAAAGATGTACTCCCAACGCAGACCAACGTAACTTCGTCTATTGCAAACGAGCATTTACGATTCGTAATAGGACTCTTAAGTGCACACCTTGGTTTCTAATATAGGTCTTAAATTTCTCTCTGAGGTGTTCATAAGGTTCAATATTCAAATAATATTTTTTTTTTCATTTGGATTTTGAACCTATTGGACATCAAACAAGGATGGGAAATCATCAAATGACTCCTTCTGCTCTGGGCAGAGCAGAAGGTAATGTCAGACTCTTACTGACTAAAACCCATCCATGTTCCTCATAATGAAAATAAGAACTGCTGTTAACATTGTTATTATTTTTAAACTGTTGTTTTAAATTACAAAAGTCATTTTTCAGCAGATAACAAAATGGATACCTCTGAAGTTGAGATTGAGAAGCCATCCATTGAGAAGAAATTACAGGATAGCTTCAAGTTTGAGTCTCCTAAGGCTAAGAAACCAAGTAAACCAGTGAACAAACCGTCTAGTAGTGGGTATGTATTTAATTGGGTTATTTATTGAACCATGCACTAGTTAAAACATTCTACATAGGTTTCTGTATATTGTAAAAGATATGTAAGTATAATACATTGCTCTCTTTTGATTATTACTAATGCCATAAAATACTGAGACAGTAAACTCAAATACAATCATGATGTGATAGATTTGTATCATGAAGTGTGTATAACCACTTTCTGCACTTAATGTTTCCTACAATTAATGCTATTTAGTCACTAATAGATAGTCAAGTTTTTTACAAGCAAATAGCTCTTTTTGCAAACACTATAAGGTCCAACTTTAAGTTACACACAAGTGTACAGCAGAGATTCAAAGCTATGTATAATTGCCACCAATTAGAATTAGATTAATACATTGCAGGTTACATTAGTTTACAGTTGAGTGGTATAATAGGCTTAACTTAACAAATAATTAAACATTTTCAGCCCCACACCATCACCTCCCAAGCCAGCAGAAGAGAAGCCCATAGCAGCTGATGAAGGGAACTGGGTGCACTGCAAACTGGACTGGCTGAAGCCTGACAAGATCAGGGATGCCAAGAAGAGGAGGCCGGACCATCCTGAATATGACCCTTCTACATTATTTGTTCCTGCTGATTTTCATAAGAATCAGACACCTGTAAGTACTTGTTTTAAGTTTTTTGTTTGAAGTTCTGGAGTGGCGACCGTGTACCGGAACATGCAGCATTGGAAGGCCTCACACAAGATGGAACGATGACCTGGTGAGAGTCGCGGGTAGCTAATGGATGCAAGAAGGTTGTTGCAGCAATATGCCACCGTCTAGCAGGGGATATCTGCAGGCTGAACGATGATGATATATTTTGTAAGGCCTTAAGTTCTTTTGCTAAGTTCAGATTTTCTTGGTCCTTCCATTGGGATTTTTTAAATCTGCCTTCTTCCTTCAAAGTCTAGATTTAGGCCAATTTTGTGGCACTAGCTATTTCATTTTAACATTAAGACTGATATTAGTGATGAATTCTGCTTCTATCTGTCTGTACATTTGGTTTACGTTATGATTGTAGAATTTGTTGCAGACAAAGAATAATGAGTGGACTGTATGAAAGATAAAAAGGCAGGAATAGGGGTAGTTACTGAGATGATAATCCTAAATAATGGAGGAAAACATTTCGCGCTAACCCCAAGTAATTGGGAATGATGTTTTTTTTTTAATTTTCATCAATGTTTTGTCAGGCGCATCGCCAGTGGTGGGACATGAAATCTTCACACTACGACTGTGTGCTGTTCTTCAAAGTGGGCAAGTTCTACGAGTTGTATCATATGGATGCTGCCGTAGGGGTTAATGAACTTGGATTCTCCTACATGAAGGTAAGAATCGACAAACTACCTGTAACAAAATACTTGGAAAATAGTAATACTTCGCATGGAAGCGAATGGGTGTATCATACGCCGCCCATTCACAAAATACGCGCTGTTATGTGGAGTTGCGGACACAACATCAACGTACATATATCATACGCCTCTAAACCAAAGGTTAAAAGAGCTTCGCGACTTTCAAACAGTCAGGATTGTACAACTACAAAACTGTCCCATTTGAAAGCAACTTTTCGAAATTTTCATTCAACCAACACGTCAGTGGAAACATTTGATGTTGCCAGTAAGGGTCATTTTCGAAAAAAAGTGCTAACACTGATGAACGACTAAGGCTATGCACGCACTGGTGTATTTTGTCCGCGTGACCGTATATTTCTCTCTTTCAGTTGTGAAGTGCAATAGAGAGAGATATACTACTAGCCTTACTCTATGGTATGCGGTAGTTTTTCTTCTTCACGTAATTATGAGGCTATGGACACGAAGTCAGACTTCGTGTCCGCATTCCGACTCTCCCTAAAACCAAATCAGGGTTCAGTGCGATAATTTTGGATTTAAACACATAAATTCGTGACGAAATCATTACTTCTTCAGGGTGAATTCGCTCATTCGGGGTTTCCTGAGAGTGCGTACGGCAGAATGGCGTCCACACTAGTGTCCAAAGGATACAAGGTGGCCAGAGTAGAGCAGACTGAAACACCCGATATGATGCAGGAGAGGTGTAAAAAGAGTAAGTTCTTAACTACATATTTATCAAATTTCCTTAGGTATATAATTAGACTAGCAGCTTTTGATATTGAACTAGAATATAAGATGTAAGTTTTCTAGCAGGCTTATTTGCTCATTCTCTAAAATTTGCATTGTAATGATATTTGCTTTGTTGTAGAACAGAACAGGCCGAAATGAATAATAATAATTAACATTTAGCGGCACTTACACCGCCACAAACGATCTAAAAATCTGACGTCACACTCATCCTAGGTATCAGAGTTCGACCTGATAACAGGCATCGGGCAGTTGCCGACCAGACACAACACACGTTTAGTCGGAGAATCGTCCCTTTTCATTGGAGGTTTCCGGGACTTTACCCTGTTCCACATACCTCTATAACGTGTTGGCGAAAGTTTCTCCATTTTATTGTAGCAACGTCCGAATAAAAGAGTCGCGTTTTCATCTGTTTCGGAAACGAGAATGATAAAATTAAAGAGACGAAAGAAAACGAACACTTGCTAGCGGCGTTGCCCGCGTGACTGTCGAAATTTGACAACGATGTAGTGTGCAGCTCGCCTAACCTTATACTTGTAACTGCACACACTAATTATTACCATTACTAGCACTTCGGCCGCGACTTCGTTCGCGCGGGTTTAGTTGATACTTGACGAACTTAATCTCCCCTCTACCCTTATAAAGGGTAATGTGTAAATTACTTCGTGCGACAGTTCGCTCAAACCGCAACATTTTTCTTTGATAGAAAAATTCGAAAAAAATAGTGGTTATTGTGACTTAACCATAATAGTTAGATATATACCCACGCGGACTTTATTGGAGATATTGATGTCCTCATAAAACTGTAGTACATCACTTTGCTCTATTGTCAATAGTTTCCGCAGCGTACGCGATATAAGGATCTTTTTTGGTATATTTTCCCACACCTAACTTTTTTGAAAATATTCTATAGCTTATGTTCACCAGGGATAATGTAGGATTCTAATAGTGAAAGAATTTTTCAAATGTGTCCAGTATTTTCGGAGCCGATTCAATTCAAACAAACAAATCTTTCCTTTTTATAATATTAGTGTAGATTACACGAATAGTTAAATTGAACAGTTCTCTTTTATTTTGCTTACATCGCTCTAATATAATGGAAACTTATCACTGCTAAGCTAAACCAGCGATTTATCCCCGTGTCAGATTTAATCCGGGCATAATAGGTTAGATTCCATCATCCACAAATTGCAAAACTATTTAGTCCGTCAGTTAAGAGTATTGAAAAATAATGGACACGTATTTTTTGTTTTTGTAAATCAATGAATATTGACAAAGATAAAACGCATCAAAACTCGGGAGTGGGGGCTCGTGACGTCACGACTCACTAAAAATTATGCGAAGGTGTGACGCATTGAGAATTTTAAAAGCGTCGTAACTTCGTCAATTTTGGTTCCAAACACAAAAGAAAGGTACTTTGGTACAAAAGAAAAAACACGGGTCAAATATTTTTTGATAATCTAACTGACGGACTAATTAAATTTTTTCAGGACACAAGCCCATTTGAGGCACGATTGATTGATAAATATCCAAATAGACTTACATTTTTAATGTCAGCAAAAAGTTCTGGTCAAATCATATGAGAACCATGTAGGTTAATGTCTGAAGTGGTATTTTAAGGAAAGTTCCAAACAGATTTGCGTGGACCTGTCCAGACAGTGCAAGCATTTGCCAGTTATCGTGTAGCTCAAACTTAGAACTTAAAGGAGCTCAACGAACTGACGAACAATACTAAAGTGGACGTTTGTGTAGGCCGCATAAAGAACTCAAATCGGCAGACTATCATCAAATGAAATGAACCCCAAACATCTACATGGTCCTAATATTCACACAATACGTTATATGAGGACCATGCAGATCAGTGTCTGAAATGGTCTTTTTAGAAAAGAACCACGCAGATTTGAGTGGACCTGTCCAGTCAATGCAAGCCTTGGTCATTAGTCGATAAGCTCAACTTAGAACCAATAAGGAGCTCAACGACTCGACGAACAATGCAAATGAAAAGACATTTGGGTAGGCCACAAAAGTACTCAAACTGCCAGACATCGTTCAAAATACTTTAAGAGAAAAAAAAATAGTCCCCATATTCACA
The DNA here is from genome assembly GCA_963859965.1 of Ceramica pisi. NCBI lineage: Eukaryota > Metazoa > Arthropoda > Insecta > Lepidoptera > Noctuidae > Ceramica > Ceramica pisi. The sequence continues at coordinate 9,504,994 of OY982549.1, read as the reverse complement.
ATAGTAATTTTTTTTTTTTTTTTATACAAAACGGGGTAACTCTTTGCCCAAATCTCACCTGATGGAAAGTGATGATTAGGCCGAAGATGGAAGCGAGTTTCACTCGGAATCCTCTTACACAGAGGAACTGGCTATCATACCTCTAACTGCCGGAACACAACAATGCTGTTAACATTGTTGTTATGGCGACAGACTTAGACATGATGGTGGTAGCTTGCCAGGCGGACTTAGAAGAAGTCCTACCACCAACCAAACCGAGCAAAAAAATTTGCCCCCGCTGGGAATCGAACCCGGGACATCTGGGTCTGAATCAGGTGGTATAACCACTAGACCACGGAGGCGGTTAGTGTCACCTGTTTAGCACCACCCAGGGACCACGTGTAGGGATTCGCTGAAGGGTATTCTCCTACGGACGCGGGTGACTCGGCCCCCAAAAATAAAATAAAAATAAACTTTATTTATAGAGAAAGTATTGGCGTCAAAAATAATGAGAAAAAAGGATGCAGAGTAAAATAATCTGTCTGTTTCAGATGGCTTAACCAGCAAGTTTGACAAAGTGGTCCGTCGCGAGATTTGCCAGGTGTCGATGCGGGGCGCGCAAGTGTGCGGCCTGCAGGACCACGGGCCGGCCGAGCCCTCCGCCGCCTACATGATGGCCGTCGCTGAGGAGGTACTGGCTCACTACTCGCAACACTTGCTTCCTGTGCTCCAACTCAAGTCGTAAATGTTCATAAGGTTCAATCCTTATTCTTCCGTTATTGACTGATTGTGAGTGACTGACAGACAACGCACAGCCGAAATTACTGGTCGTATAAAGCTGAAATTTGACCTGTAGGTTCCTTGATGAGTTAAAGGGAGAACTAAGAGAGGATTTCCCGAAATTCCTACGGGAACGGGATTAAACAGGATATGCGCGTACGAAGTCGCGGGCAAAGGCTAATTCAAATAAAAGAGAAGTTTACTGGCTACTTTTTATAAGTCATCTTATAAAGGGTTAAACAAATATCAACCTTAAACCAATGGAGTTAAGGTTGATTTTAAAATTACTACGACCTTTGAAATAAAAATGCTTGTTGTTATAATGCAAACTGAACCTTGTGTGTGATTATATGTTTATTTGCTTCACCATGCATGAATATTGTACCTAAACCTGAAGTCCAATGGACAGGAAAGCAATGGCAGCAGCACATACGGCATTTGCTTCGTGGACACCTCGATTGGTCTGTTCCACATCGGACAGTTTCAAGACGACAAGCATTCGTCCAGGCTGCTCACTACTTTGGCGCATTACCCACCAGCTTTGGTAAGATTCCTTTCATTAAATACATATTTCACCCATAAACTGTCGCGTCGCATCTGTACAAAAATTGGCTTACCGTAAATCTACTACAAACAATAAAAGAATCTGAATCCACGCGAAAGTTTCTGGGTAGGTAGGTTCTTAGATGTCTGATCATTGACTTCAATGACATCCTTGGACATCTCGGTGCCTAGGAAAGCAGTCTCCTTGGACCGGATCCGAAATTCCACCTTCAGAGTTACAATTTTTATGCAAACTCCACTATGAGAGATTTTGTAGAAAAATTCTAGTATGGGAGTTTAACAACCAATCAGAAACCATGATGGGTAGGCCTTTAATGTGGGACGCTACTTGTGTCGATACTCTTGCGCCATCCCATCTTCCTAGCTCGTCGTGCTGTGCTGGTTCTGCGGCTTCGGCTGCTGAAAACCACAAACGGCGGAAATATCCTAGTCTAGTCGTCCTATTTAAATATCTAGCAAAACGCTTAGTTGACGCTTCGCGTGACCCAAGGGCTGGCTTTTACCTTGGACAGAGGATAAGCATTACCATACAACGCGGCAATGCAGCCAGTCTTTTGGGCTCACTTCCAGTCGATAGCGATGGGGAAGAATTTTTTGACGCCATATTTCAGTTAGGAGTTTTATTTTCTATTTTAAGTGTATATAGTTTGTCCTTTAAATAAATAAACAAAATCAGAAGCCACATTCAAAGCTCAGTATAGTAGGGAAAACGCTACACAGATTGACTCTTTATATTTAAACTTTATTTTTCAGATAATTTACGACCGTAAAACAACTCCTCGTACGTCCAAGCTGCTCAGTACCCATTGCCACAACGCGCGCAGGGAGGCACAAAACATATGGTCTCCTGAGAAAACGCTCAAGATACTAGCAGAGAAGTATTACAGGACTAACGCAGATGGAAATTGGCCCGAGGGGATCAGACCGTTCTTACATGAAGGTGTGCTAAAAAGTTCAAAAATATTTCAATGTTGCTTGTTAGCAATTTCAGTCTGTTGAGTTGAGCGATAATTTCAAGTCGATCGCAATTTCTTCGGTTTTGTCAATTTATTACTTTTTTGACGCTGATTTATGTGCTAATTAGGGTGCAGGATTAGAAAATATTACCGAATACTTGAAAAATACCTGGCTAAATCAAATTTCAACAAATTCGACGTCACTAACATATTTTAATAAACATGCAAATATTTGTATTTCAGGCGACGCTCTCGGCCTCACGCCTGCCGCTGACTGCTCCCTAGCAGTGCGAGCGCTAGGCGGCGTGGTAGCCTGCCTCACCGACTGCCTGCTAGACATACAAGTGCTAGGCATGAACCAGTTCACCTCCTACGCACCCCCCGACGTGCTAAACAAGACCTTACCGCCCGAGATTAAGGTTGAAAATCGCTGGGAAGGCGGCAGCACTATGGTTTTAGACGCGATTACGTTGCGGAATCTAAGGATTGTTCAAGATGAAGGATGTCTGTATGAGAGATTGAATTTCTGTTCGACTCATATAGGGAAACGGTTAGTATGATAATTTAAATATTTTAGAAACCTAAAAATTAAGCTGCCCTACATCAAACAAAAAAAAAACAAAAAAAAAAAAAACAAGAAATTGTCAGTAGAATATTTTTTAGTTACAAAAAAAAATACTTGTTTTTTTTTTATATACAAAACGGGGAAACTCTTGGCCCAAAACTCACCTGATGGAAAGTGATGATTAGGCCGAAGATGGAAGCGAGTTTCACCCGGAATTCTCTATATAATACTGAAGAAAAAACAACAGTGTGTTGTGAATGATATGTTTGCCAGCTAAATTAATTGTTTAACAATTTGAGGAACAACAAGGTCTAACAGTTCAACCTTAGTGGAGGATTGTTTTTCTGCGAATGCTTGTAGAAATAGTGGTAGACTTAAATTTTAGATGAATCTCAATAAGATTCGGAGGAAAAGCTCTTAAACTAGCCAATTTTAAGCATATATCAATAATTTTGTTTTCTTTTTTTCAGGTTGCTATACCAGTGGGTTTGCGCCCCAAGCTGCAATTTAACAGTGATCAAGGAGAGACAAGAAGCTGTGAAAGCCCTGTTTGAAAACCAAGAGCTGTGTCAAGATGCCAAGAGCATTCTAACTACATTACCAGATTTGGAAAGGCTATTAGCCAAGTAAGTATTCTTGCGAGAACACACCTACAACACAAAAATCTTTTAAAAAATCACTGCGTAGTCTACCGTATGTCTACGACATATATGCAATCCTTGAAACCACATACTAGTTATGGTATTTGATAACGCTATACAAAAAAGTAACGAAATCGGTCCAGTAGTTTTGTCAAAAAGTCGAGTTTTAATTTAAAGCAAATTTGAACACTCTGTAGAATTGCAACAGTAGGTTAATAGTACAATGAACTTGAATCCTTGAACATTGAAAAGAGACGTTGCCACGCTGTGCAATCATTCGCCTACGCAGTTGTACTCATTTTACCTATTTACCTAAAATGCGAACTCGGTACACCTAAACGACAGGCGGGACTTTAATGTGTTTGTATTGCATTTTAATTGAAAACAGAACAAAGCTGTTGTGGCATAGTTGAAGGTCGTGGGTGAGACCAGGCAAGCACTTTTCATTGTGTAATTTATTTATCATCACTGCTCTCAAAACGGTGAATGAAAGAAAACTTCAAGTTTAAAGATGTCCTAAAAAAAAAATCGAAGACATGTGATTTCTACCAACCCGTATGCCCGCGTAGTGGATTGCAACCCACTCCATCTCACAGAGAAGAGGCTTTTGTCCCTAACCAGAGGGAACATTGTAGGACCGACTAAAATCTTAATGTTGTTTGTTTTTCGTTACATTCGTACGTGAAATTTCTCCTTGTGAAATGTTCTTGACCTGTCACGGCCGAAATTTTATTTTGTTATTTTTACTCAAATTCATTTTCACTGAGACACTCCAACAATACCTGCAAGTGTACCGGCGGATCACGGCGGCGCGGTTCGTTTGTCGGCTTAGTACAAAAGGACGCGGCATGCGTGTGTCGGCTTTTTCAAAGGCGTTCGGCTTTTGGCGAGGAGGGGCGCGGGGAGCGGGTTGCGCGCGCGCTCGACGCGTAGGGTTGGACACAGTTATCGACAATATTATCAGCTTTCTCTCATTGTCTTTTGAAGAGAATAATGATCGGTTAGCAAAAAAGATGTTCTATTTTTAATGGACATGGTTAGTTTAGAATTATTATAGCACCACTATGTACCTACCTACCTATTCTGATTAAAAATTATAATTGAGTGGATTTAGAGATAAAAAATAATGTAATAATGTTTACATTTTAGGAAGAAACATCCTATTAAAAAAACGTACTCACCCGTTTTCTACATTACTCACTATCTAGGTAGTACCTACGGTAGTTTCGTAAGTCGAAACGTACAAAAACAAAATTTATTTTAAAAGTCCAATAAATTTAACTATCACTTCACTGTTAAATACGGTTATTACACAAAAGTACTAGTATTGTAATGCCTTGATTGCGTATTAAGTCTTTATTAGATAAGTAATTGTAGAAAAGTATCGATAAAAGATAATTATTACATTGTTTACCCTATTTACCTATGACTTTTATTTTTTGCCAGTACGGATGTAAGTGGTGCTTTGTCAGTTCACCGCGAGTCTTCCGGGATAGCGTGTGTGCATTTCGCAAAGATTTGATAGGTACTTAAGTACACGCATTGTTTTACGTGATTTTTGTTATTTACTTGTATGTATTAGTTTAATTATTTTCTTACAGTTCAAAAAAATTCAAAATTCAAAAGTCATTTATTCAAATTAGGCTGAGGGCCAGCACTTTTTGAACGTCATGTTTTACAAAAGACAGTCCCCCAAAACGCCCGCCCGTCACCACTTCCTAGTGTTTTAGCTGTGGAGAAGAAGTGGCCAACAAACTCCCCAGCAACACAACTGTCTGTTACGTTTTAGGAACTAGAATTTTACACTAATTAATATGCAAAGTAATCCAAAAATTCAAAATTCCTTCTAAAATTTACATGACACAAAAATAAATATATACATTATTTATCACTTGTTAGCTACTAGCACTATGACACTAAAACAAAATACACACTTAAGCAAGTGTTGACGTATGTGGATTTAAATAAGTATAAAAAAATGACCTACATAGTCAGACAAATAAATAAAAAAAAAGAAAATAAAAGAACAAATAAAAAAAATAAAATAAAAAATAAAGTGAAATAGACACTGAGTAGGTACTGGACTTTTGTGTGTGTAAATTGTGTTTTTAATTTTATTTGTACATACCTAGGTACTTATTTTTTACGGTGAAATAAACACTCGGATCCTGGTCGAAATTTGTTGGGCAAGGTTCGGGACAACATTGTTCGGCGATGTCACTTGTGCATTCAAAAACGTGGTGGACATTTTGAACATGAGAAAATTTAAGTTTTAATCCATCTTGTGCTATGACAGAATTTATTTAGATTAGTTCAGTAATCAACTTATCACGAAGTAAAAAAGAACGGGTGAAAAATAACCACAGTGAATTTCATCGCAATTGCCAAAGATAAATCAAAACGCCGCCGCGCGAGCATTGTTGCCGCACTTCTCGAGGTCAGTCGAGGTCAAGGTACGTGTTCTAAATAGGGTGATTTACTTTTACTAAATTTATTTTCATATTTATTTTGTTTGAAAACTTAAATTTTTTCATTTACGTTTTTTTAAATTTATAACAATTTATTTATACTTCTGTGGACAAGTGTTACTTGTGGTTTCAATTATTGCATATATGTCGTAGACATACTCTATACAAAGTGTGACAGATATAGCGCAAAACTTGAGAAGGGGTTACGCTCCACATCATAATGAACAACTTTCAAGAGGCAGCCCCACCGCGGCGCATGCAGTGCTCGAGCTCGCGGCGCATTTTAGCTGCGTGGCTTCATTTGTTTGCCACCGTGCGTCTTCGTTTCCACTGCAGCTCACACTACACAAGCTTCCGTTCCACAAGGCGTATCACAAAACTGTGTTGCGATGTACCTATATATTCGTGTACAACGTGTACTGCTTGCACAGCGTGCCAGGCATTGACATTGACAGCGTTGAGCTATGTGAGCGCCGTATTCGAGTGTGTACGTGGGTTGCAGTGGACATAATACCACATTTTCTTGCAAAGCGAAGCTTAAAACCTGTAGCCTCTCCCAGTGGGTTTGCGCCTTTACCATGGGACCAGCTCTGAAATCGAGTAAAAGTTGATCATAATGAAGAGTACTTGATGATCTGTGATGAATATCTCTTTTCAGGTCTGTTACACACTGTTTACCGTCAGTCTATTGCATAGACTGTGTCATAGATCATCGGCGTATAAGACCTTTGTTGGCTTTTGCTGACACTTGAGAAATTATCAAAGCACTGTTTTCAAATGGGTATGTGGGAGCGAGACAACAGATATACTGATCTCTTTTTATAATCTTGGGCTCATAGCCAAGCCAAGTTGAGTCACTGCTTTTATCGACAACTTATCGAGAGCCAAGATCATAGAAGGGCACATCACTAAAACTATTGATGTTATTTTCAGAGTACACGCTTTAGGTAACTTCAAACGTTCTAAACAACACCCCGACTCGCGCGCAATATTTTACGAAGAGAAGACGTACTCCAAGCGGAAAGTGCTGGACTTCATATCTGTACTGAATGGGTTCAACGCGGCGTTGAAGCTGGTCGATATGTTCGCGGACACGGACGCTACGCTGCTGAGGAGGATCATGCAGTTCCATCCTGATGGGAAGTATCCCGATTATAGGGATACGCTGAAGTTTTTCAAGGTAACTTAATAAATAGCAGGGAGGTATGCCTATCTATACTAATATTATAAAGCAGAAGAGTTTGTTTGTTTGGTTGAACGCGCTAATCTCAGGAACTACTGGTCTATAGTAGGTCTATAATAAAAATTCTTTCAGCGTTAGATAGCCCATTTATCGACGAAGGATATAGGCTATATATCATCACGCTAAGACCAATAGGAGCGGAGCAGTAATCAAAAATGTTACGCAGACGACGTTGCACGGGTCAACTAGTCATTAATAAAAAAAGGTTTGGTGCGAGCTTGGTACAGGTAGAGGTCAAGAGTACGAAAGCCTTATGGGCGGCAATAGGATGAGCTTCTAACTTTGTATTCTTCAATTTGTCAGTCCATCTCTTCTTTTTCGGCATTCCCTCACTGCTGAGGATGGCGACTACATACGACGCTCCTCAATATCCATCAAAGAGCGATAAATAGCTTCTAAAAAAAATATATCGTTAACTTTGCGAGGAAATTTTTGAGTATTACACTATCAGCGTAGAGGAGAAAAGAACAGCGGGTCTCAAAAGGTCACCATATTAGGATCATAATATGAATCGTACAACAATCTGTCAAATTTAATTTTCATCTTTTATCGCTAAAGCATTAGGTTCAAGGTTGATTGGGAAAATTTGACAGTTTCGATTAGCTTGATGTCCTGGCTGATTCTATTAAAGCGGTTTTTTTTAGACCCGCTGATGGATGGGATGTTTGATTGACGATATGTGTAGGCTGGTAGCTACTAAACTAACTACTAGTAGAGTAAACACGACACGACACGACTAGTACGAAAATTACATGTTGCGCCGACTTCAAACTAATTGCGATGCAGGCAAAAATTATGACATCTTAATATGTTCAGTTGAAAACGTCGTGAGGACGCTGACATGTACTTTTTTTTGCGCAGCTAATGGGAGTGTCAGACTCTAAAACGTCCTCCACACTATTCCCGAAGTTACTTCGACAAAGTACTCTCCGAAGTTGACCGAAGTACGTGTCCACACACTCGAGCAACTTCGCGAGGAGCTCAGTCGCCCGTTCCCCTCACGATAGGCATCATGGATAACGTTCATGTGGCAACTGCCGTTGCAATGTGTACTCTCGCGTTATAAAAATACGTGCGTATTTACTATGGCTCGACGCGAACCGAAGTGAGCCGAGTAGTGTAGTCAGACGCTTCGTGTTCGAACTTCGTGACACTTCGAGTCCTTTGACTCGGGCGCAAAAACCGACAACGACTGGAAGTCGCCCGAAGCTAGGTGAAGTTGCACGAAGCGAAGCGAAGTGCCCCTCTACCCTATCGTATTCGCTCAACTTCGATCAACTTCGGGAATAGTGTGGAGGACGCTTTACTAACTAAAATACTTCTGTGTTCCTCCTAATACCAAACTGGAAACTGCTTCCCACAGAGAAAACTCCTGTCTCACCAGCTGCAGCGGAGACATCACTTGCTGCTTATGCTTAATATATCCTTAGCTCCTTGTAGAATAGTTTTGTTCTAACATTCTCCTGACTGTTACCTAATTATTATTCTAGGAAGCGTTCAACCAGGCAGAAGCCGAAAAAGAAGGTCGCATCCTACCGGGCGAGGGAGTAGACCAAGAGTACGACAGCACGCTGCAACTTATAAAGGAGATAGAGGATGAGCTGAAACAGTACCTGAGTGAACAAGAAAAGTATTTTAAATGTCGGGTAAGTCTTTGTCATTCTTATTATAAGGCTTTTTTATTGCAAAAATTAGTAACCTACGGTGTGGCTCTGCCCTATAAAAATGTTCATAAGTAAAGAGGAGATTTCATTCCAATGTGTTTTATGCATTTACGTTTATTGAATTAAACGAAATTTAATGTTCGAATAACATGTATATTTTAAAACTATGAATGGGCATCACCTATGTCTGCAGCTTATTGTTTCTTAACGATAACGCAGTCATATCATAATTAATGTAGTACTGCAAGATTCCTTGTTCTTTCCCAACTGTGTCCAACTATCAGCATGCAAGCTTGCCCAGCGTTGGGCACCAAGCCCACGGTCCAAGCTTAGATTACTAAAACAATAATTTCCGAAATATTATATAGACTCGTATGTTAATCAATCTACACTTAACGATGTAACGGGTTGGAATGAAACTTGGCAGGAGGGTACTTTTTATCCCTATAGTATGTCCCTACGGGATAACTTACGCCTTTATGAAGTTACATCAGAAACTTTATCAACGCCTTTTTTCCTCCAGTTATCATACGTGGGCACAGACAAGAAGAGGTATCAGATCGAAGTGCCGCAGGGCGCCGCGGCCAAGGCCGGCGCCGACTATAACTTAGAAGGAGCGAGGAAGGGGTATAAAAGGTTCTCCACGAGCGAGACGAAAGTATGTTTAATCATTTTCTTTCAGAATTATGTATTTAAAAAAGAGAGGTGTGGGCTGTGGCCAATATGCTATGGTGTGAAAATGAGTACCATGGGTATCGCATGCCTCCTGTTATTTGGGATCCACCGAGTAATGGTTTTTGACCCATTATTATTCCAACATGCGATAGATTTGGCCATTCCAGTTCTAGTATCTGTTTTTGTGTTCTGGAACGAAGGAAACTTTTTGAATGGGTGGAGTAGTATAGCGCAGCAGGCCCAGAAATAGATGGCTGGATGAGATAGACTTTTATAGGATTGGTCCAACGAGTGGTGAACAAGGAAAATGTGGCCTTTGTCCTGCCTTAGAACGAGACAACATATCTAAGCTAAGTAATGAAGGAGCTCGACGTCGGTATATAGTATTTTTCACAGCTATGAAGATATGAAGCGTGAGCAAAATTAAGTCAGGTTTTCTTTGATAAATTGTAACTTCAACTAAAAGAATCGAATGAACCTTTCCAGCAGATAGAGAGCTAAGATTGCACTTATTTGCCTAGGACCTCCTAGCCCGAATGATAGCCGCAGAAGAACAAAAGACGAACGTGCTAAAGGACCTAAGTCGCCGTATATTTGAGAAGTTTTCGTCCCACTACAACCAATGGGAGACCGCGCTACAATGTTTGTCTACGTTGGACATACTGCTGGCTTTCACGGAGTTCGCGAGGCAGCAGAGCGGGGATGTGTGCCTGCCTGACATCACTTATGATGAGGATCGGAAGGTATTTTCGAAGAATATTTTATTTTAGTTTGCTTTAAAAAATCTCAAGTTTTTGTACCAGATAATCACAATAGGGAACATGTAGGGCGTAGACTGCGACTTCTAGCTGCGTCGTTCCTTATAGGCGATTGGGTATAGAAATATATACATTTGACTATTCGTGGCGGTAACAGTTATAACCTAACACCACTCCTGTATTCCCCGAACGCAGGCTGATGTGTACCTGTAGGGCTCTAGTACACCTATACTTAAACATTTTGTCAGTTATGCTTAAGATCCGGGAATAGGGTCGGACCTATTGCCATCAACAGGGCATAAACTATGGACTACAGACTACTACTGCAAAATTTCAGAAGGAAAAACCCCAATTACACCTTGGTCGATCTAGGAACCGACTTAGCAGTATTGCTTACGACCACAAGACATTCTAATGGAACTTTGCATTTTTCAGCCCTACATAAACATTGTGGAAGGCCGACACCCCTGCATACCGAACCTAGAAGACTTCATCCCTAACGACACTCAGCTGGGCACTGAAGACTCTAGCTTACTGCTACTGACTGGCCCCAACATGGGCGGTAAATCTACGCTCATGAGGCAAGCGGGGCTCCTCACTGTGCTGGCTCATCTCGTAAGTAGTTGCTGATATTTCACGTAACTATATGTAGGTCGCAACACTGAAGTGACAACGTCACGTATTTCTTAGATAAAAGTTTAGAATTTGCGCCTTTACATGGCACTGTCCACGCCCGAGACGTTTTCTATAAAAAAGCCGCTTGATAACAAAAGAGGCAGACACACGACAGACTTATTAGAAATACGAGAGTAAAATATTTTATTTTTTCTTTTCTTTTTCATCTGTTTGTGTCCTATATGAAGACCTGTCAAATTTCTCGTATCTGTACGACAAAAACAATGGAAGCGATCAGTGGCCCTTCTAGGGTGACGTGACAGATGCGAGTTGACACGAACGATCAAATTCTCGAAGAGGGATTGCGAACCTTTTGTCGACCTCTTGTTCTTCTGTTCTATAGAGCGGGGTCATAATTTAATAGTTGGGATTTACAGTCTGCCGAAGCTCAATACCTCGTTATGGATGTTTTAAAATCATTGCAGCTTTAGTGTTTGGTATAACAGTATCTATATTCTCAGTACACATTCTTCACTTTCCTAAAAGCTGACCGCCATTTTATTTTGAATGCATAGAGACATCTTAGCCATATTGCAAGGCTCATAGAGTTCATATTCGCACAACACACATTACCCTCCTTCGTAATTCCTCAGGGCAGCTACGTGCCGGCCGCAGCGTGTTCGCTAAGCTTAGTGGACCGCATCTTCACTCGTCTGGGCGCTTCAGACGACATCTTCTCGGGACAGTCCACGTTCTTAGTGGAGATGAACGAGACTGCCGCCATTGTCACGCACGCCACTGTACACTCGCTTGTACTGCTGGATGAGTTGGGTAAGTGTGCTGCGAATATCTTGTGGAGATGCGAGATGCAGATAAAAGATCATTCCTGAATCCGGCTGAATTTAGACATGGTGTGTTCTTTTTTGTACCGTAATTTAACTTCGAAACCCCAAAAACAGCTAATGCTTGCTTTATTATTAGTGTTGGGATTTTATCCGGATAAATACTCAAAATGGATAAATACTCAATAAATGTCCGTTTTTACTCGAGTATTTATCCAAAAAGCGGATAAATACTACTGACAATTTTAGTAACGTTAGCTTACGTGAATTTTGTTAGTTTACAAGCAAAAGGATTGAAATAAATGAAAATCGGAAAATATAGATTTGTACCGTGCTTTATTAATAACTTTAATAATAAAAAAAAGCCTCTAATACTCAATAATAAATATTTTCGTCAAATTTAGATAAAGTTATAAATCACAAAATTAGTTACTTAAATCATTGTAATATTAAGAAAATGACATAATATGTAGAGAAGATTACTAAAATAACAATAGACCCATAAAGTCAATATCTTTTTCGCCAATCGATGTCAATATAACATGAAAATATAGATTGGTTTGTTACTTTCATTTTACAAATATGACAATATTATGATAATGTTACGAGCTTGGGGTTCGTGACAATAAAAACAGCCGATTATTTAACCAAAAATTACACTTTAATAATCAACACTAATTAACACCTTAAACACACTAATTACAACCACAATCGCACTATTAAACACTTCACTTCACTTCACTTAACTCGCAGTTGAAGATCGCTTCCGAAGATTCGCTTGTATCGCCAATTCAATACTGACCCAGTCGCGAGCGATCCGCAGCTTATATAGTCCGACAGTAATTTCCAGAACCTTCGAGAATGGAAATATCTAGAAAGTTCGGGAACATACTGGTCCCGACTGACTAGGTATCGAAACATCGAGAATGTTCTAGCATCGAAAAGTCTAGAAAGATCGTGACCCAATTAGTTCCACTACTCGATACTAGATGGCGTTAGTAGTACGTTGTGTACCCGGCATTCATTCTGGCGCGTAACAATAACAATGGCTTTACTACCCTTATGAATATTTTGCCAATTGCTGATATTTTCTTAAATTAACTACTATCACTATTAGACGCTTGTTCATCATTATCAGAAAAGCAATTTACAAACTGGAACTCACTTCCCGATTCTCTCAAATCCACTGATTCAGTGTCTGTATTGGACATGGTGATGGAAAGTCTTCGTCGTCACCGTCGCTGTTTGAATTCTCTTGGATTTTGTTAAAAATAATTCAATTATATTTGATGAATGTAATTTTTTCCAGATTTTCTGTGGTCAGGCGATTTCTTTTTTTATTGTGAATGTTTGCGTGTGTACTAAATAGGCCGTTCTGTTGCGGCAGAAGTACACGGTGCTGAAAGAATACGCACTGCGATTTTACTTAACTTTGTCGAAGAACATATTCCTTTCCACCAGGACAAGGCGCTTATTTCATTAATGTTCTGCCAAATAAAAGGTTTCCGCCAAAAACCTTCCTTGCCCTTATATGCTGCTAATTCTGGCATTATTTCCATATTCAACAAGCCCGCCATTTCGTAAGTAAAATCCATTGCTTCCAGTTCTTCGTCTTGATTTAACTCGATACCTTGAGTCTTTGGGCCAAGCAGATAAGCGGATAAATGTAAAGGCTTTACGCAGTCTTTCATCCTTTTTGCCACTGCTAAGAGAATTTGATTCTTGGCTTCATTTTCAAGAATCGTAATACTAGGTAAAATGAAGCTCATTTTAGATTTCATATCCTTGAAGATCATAAACACTATATGAGCACTGCATTTGTTGGACTTTAGTTGAAAGATAGGTTCTGTTATTGGTCCAAGTACAGATATGCATTGATACGTAATTCCAAAAATTATCATCAAGCAAAGCTGCTTTTGTGTCATTTGACTTGACGGTATTTTCTTCTATAGCTAACGCTAAGAGAGCGGCTTTTGGATTTTTCATACTCCTTAGTCATGTAAGGTAACTGCCCCATCTTGTGCAGCACGGTAGCTGTATTTTATCTCCTGATTTCTTTAGTTTCACGATTTGCTGTAGCTTTGATCCCAGTACTTGCGATTTTTTTATAGATTTTATTCCATCTATGCAGAATTTAATGAAATTGTTGAAACCTTCACATTTCGGTGCGTCATGTGCTAGCAAATTAATAGTATGTGCTGCGCAGTTTAGAGGCACAACATGTGGTTGTACTTCTTTGACTAATTGAAAAGCCTTTTGTATATTTCTACATGAAGTTAAAACAATGAAAAATAAACATGCAACAATGTACACTGATTGACACAACTGCAAATTGTATTGTCATCTACTTCTAAGTTATGTTCGAAGTTACAAGTTTCTAGCTCAACAGGAAGAAAGCAAGTTACAAATTGTTAAGAGTTTGTAAAAGCATTTTTAATTATACAATAAAAATAGGTTACCACCACTATAACACTACTCAAGTAACCATTTGGATAAGCACAATTAAAATTAGTAAACTTACCTTGAAACGTTCTAACGCAATTTAAAAAATAATAAACAAACTCGTAGATATTATGTTGTAGTAAAACACGCGCGTGCGCTCTATATGATGTAAACCTGGGCACTGCACGGACACTATGCGGCGCGGGGGTGGTAGCCGCGCGGGGGTGGAGGGCAAGATAAGCTAAACAAAAGAAACGGGACAAAAGGTGGTCGGCATAGGGAATAGTAAGAAACGCGTTGTTTCGTTTTGACATCAAAAGTAGGTAATAATGTAATAGTGTAGTATTTTGGAAAGCCCAAATAACAATCCCAGTCATTCAATGTTTTTAAATAACCATCCGATTCGCAAAAAATATAAATATCCATCATTTTGAGTAAATATCCGATAAAAATGGTTGAAAATGAGTATTTATCCATTTCGGATAAATACTCGAGTATTTATCTTCCGAGTATTTATCCTCTGCCCATCACTATTTATTATCTATTTGCACGCCACAATTGGCTGAATGCGATGACACCACTTATTTATTCTTAAGACCATTATGTACCATATTCTGGCAAATAAATTATTATGAAAAAAAAAATATTGCCTTGTGTAATTTTAGGTGTACGTTACCCCAGCAAGAAAGTATCTCCTAGAGTTAAATGAGTGGAACGTATAGTTGGTGCCTTATCTGGTGTAAATGTGCCCCCACATAAAAAATGTGTGCCCCCTGTCGTTTTGGAAAAAAACGGAAAAAACGATTCTTGCTGGGGTAACGTTTTTCTAGCAGGAAAATTCTAAACGAATGATCGGAGAGAGAAAAATTGTGCATGGCCAGAGAGCTTACATGTGTGCCAAAATGTGCCCCCAAAAATAAAATCTGTGCCCCTTCAGATTTACGAGATATTGCATTTCCTGCTGGAGTAACGTTTTGATGAATCGTATATCTCTAAAACCATTGCATGTGCCCATGTAGAATAAACATACACGAGTAGCTCATAATGTGTGCCCATATGTGCCCCAAATTAGATTTAAGAAAATATTTATAGTTTTCAAGTTATCGCGGTTTTATGAAAACCCGAAAAAACATCGCAGCGCCTAAATGAGACAAGGTATAAGTTCGCTTAGAACTGTATTCGGTCCTTCTTGACGCTAATAATAACCATACAAAGTTACAAAACTGTTCATGCATGCGTTTTTGAATAATCTTGCTAAAAGTCAAAACGATGGTGTCATAATTTTGACGGCAAAATACAAGGAATCGGCTCAATCCCAGATGTGTAGGTGTAAACCAAAATCTTGTGCCTTTAGTCAAAAATATATGGTGAAAATATTCAGCTTGGAATGTTTCGCATTATGTAAATATTAACAAAAAACCAAAATATGTAATCAACGGCTGGTTATCCGACCAAATTTGAATGACTACTAAAAAGCGACGGATTCATACATATCGATGACCTTCTTTACTTTACTCTCTAACCGGTTCACACGAGTTGTGCCTGAGTACACTGAAGTAGAAAAGTAATAAGTAATAAAATAAAGTTGTTATTGGATTATATTCTATTAGCTGTTTCTATGACCTTACACATGATTAAGTTTGTTATAAATAGTAGTATAAATGCTATTCCAAGGTAAGCTATCTTCTCCATTCTAAATTTCCTTAAAATACATCCAGTAATTTATGTGTGAACGAAAAAAATACATCCAGATATTTGATATTTGCCAGGTCTTTGAGCCAAAATTTGATGGTCCCGATGTTTAAAAAAAATATAGTTCATGAAATGTGTGATGAATACCAACTACTAAAAAGAGGAAGCTCTTTTTTGTATATAAATCATAAGCCCGTATTTGTCTTTTTATATGTATTTATATATATATATTGATGAGTGTTACTTTTTCATCATTACGGGAATCCTCCAACCAGCCCGTGAATCAAAATTTCTTGCGTTTTTTGCAATTTGCAGGCCAGTGCTAGGTTGTATGTTGATTACAACATTGTTCGCGGCTGTAAGACGTATGTAGTTACAGAATTATAATCATCAAAATCACCAATACAACCTTCCAAGTTCATAAAGGCGTAGGAGCATTCCCCTCAACCAAATAAATTTTGGTACCTACAGTTTTGAGAGTTGTAATTAGTGTATACCTATAGTCAACCGCACTATGATCAGTGTTGCAACAACGTGTTTCCATTTTGTATGTCGGATTACGGATGAGGTGATAATATTGTTACGTATATGGGATAAATATGTTTCTTTATAGCCCAATACCATCAGATAATTTGTGCACATTCGATGTTTACAGTTATATCTTTATGCGGTTTACTATACTAACACACTGAACACTAACACATTGAATTTTGAACACACTCTATATGAATCTATGTAGGTATAAGCCAATTACTCGTAAGAAAATTATTTATCTGTGATTTCCAATTTAACATTTGTTTTACAAAATATTATACTTACTTATACTTAATACTGATCTGTGATTTTTGTGATGTGAATTTACTAATTATATGTTAGACTTAGATGAAAAACTGATCTGTGATTTAAATAATAATGTAACTACACAACGTGCAATAAATTTCTAATATTTATAGGTAGGAAATTTGATCTGTGATTTGATGCAATAATTACTTTAAGAATCAAAACAATAATTTCCACATCAACAAGCTGTTTCATTATATTCACAAGATCCATTTCATATATTTTTTTATTAGCCCCCAAAACTTTTGAACGCGAATATATGACAACAGCTTAGGTATAATACGTCCAATAAAGAAGGTCACCGATTTGTATGAATCAGTCGCTTTTTAGTAGTCATTCAAATTTGGTCGGATAACCAGCCGTTGATTACATATTTTGGTTTTTTGTTATTATTTACATAATGCGAAACATTTCAAGCTGAATATTTTCACCATATATTTTTGACTAAAGGCACAAGATTTTGGTTTACACCTACATATCTGGGATTGAGCCGATTCCTTGTATTTTGCCGTCAAAATTATGACACCATCGTTTTGACTTTTAGCAAGATAATTCAAAAACGCATGCATGAACAGTTTTGAAACTTTGTATGGTTATTATTAGCGTCAAGAAGGACCGAATACAGTTTTCAGCTAACTTATACCTTGTCTCATTTAGGCGCTGCGATGTTTTTTCGAGTTTTCATAAAACCGCGATAACTTGAAAACTATAAATATTTTCTTAAATCTAATTTGGGGCACATATGGGCACACATTAAGAGCTACTAGTGTATGTTTATTCTACAGGGGCACATGCAATGGTTATAGAGATATACGATTCATCAAAACGTTACTCCAGCAGGAAATGCAATATCTCGTAAATCTGAAGGGGCACAGATTTTATTTTTGGGGGCACATTTTGGCACACATGTAAGCTCTCTGGCCATGCACAATTTATCTCTCTCCGATCATTCGTTAAGAATTTTCCTGCTAGAAAAACGTTACCCCAGCAAGAATCGTTTTTTCCGTTTTATTCCAAAACGACAGGGGGCACACATTTTTTATGTGGGGGCACATTTACAGCAGAAAAGGCACCAACTATTCGTTCTACTCACATAACTCTAGGAGATACTTTCTTGCTGGGGTAACGTACACTAATTTTAGACCTGAGACCAGAGAGTGTGGAAGTCACAAAAACCACCCAGTGTTCACAATGGAAGAGGGTCCGTTTCATCTAGACCACTCCTCTAGCCTTCTATGCAACGCCTGTTATGGCACATCCCTGGGAAAACTAAAGGGGTCTCTCCCGAGCTTCGCTATGCACGGTAGCACGTGATCACTGTGCCGCCGCCTGCCCTGGGATCACTCGGTTAGCAGTCAGGGTCCCCACTGAGCGCTAATAACGCAAGCGGGGCTTAGGTTTTTTAGGGGTCGCGTCGAGGCGGTTGCGTCACCGACGCTTCGTCCTCCTCCGAGTGGCATCGGCCCTTTCACGAGGTTCATGTTACTTAATCGATAGTTAGACCGACTTATTTTTTTCCTCTAGGTCGAGGCACCTCAACATACGACGGCACGGCGATAGCATCGGGCGTATGCGTGGAACTAGCTAAGCGGGGCTGTCGAGTTATATTCTCTACTCACTACCATTCGTTGGTACACCACCTGTCTTCATACCCTGGGATTATGCTGGGCCATATGGTAAGGATTATTTCATAATATTTCTATCAGATATTTTATGAAGTACACTTTAAACTGAACACTGATGCATTGCATGTAGAAATATTATAATATTTTCAGATGGCTTCGGCAGCAAAGGTCATATTTTCTGTAAAACTATTTTTACAGATAATATGACCTTTGCTTGTTTACTTAACTATCATATTACAATCTATGAGCCTTACATAGCCTTACAATCTATGAGCTTTTGCTTTGCCAAGTAAACTATGGATCCCTTCAATCCAGCCTCAGACTGCACATTCAACAGAGTTCAATTGATATAGCTTACCTCTCACCTTACAGTTATACCCGCTCTCTATTCTTACAGGCCTGCATGGTAGAAACAGACGAATCAACACCTGACAGCGAAGACCACATCCCAGAAGAGACCATAACATTCCTCTACAAACTATCGCCTGGTGCCTGTCCCAAGTCCTACGGGTTCAACGCTGCCCGCCTAGCTGGCATCCCTAAGGAAATCACCCTTAGAGCACACCAAATATCCAAGAACTTGGAGAAAGAAGCCACATGTGTTCGTGCCTTCAGGGATGTTATCAAACTGGATAGTCCTAAGGATGTTAGGGCAATGTTGGCAGCCCTGAGTATTTAGTTATGGCAGCTGCAGCTCTGAGTCTTTTTTTTTGTCAGTTGTATGTGTCAGACTTTTTTTTTATGAAAGTTATGTTTAAGTTTCATTTTGTAGTTGTTGTTGCCTGTGCAGTTGGAATTTAATGTTGAATTAATATTGTTTTTAAATATATGGAAATTTTCATTTTACGCTGCTCACCACAATTCAAACCACTGCTAGTCCCAAAAGTAAGAATTAAACAGTGTACCAACAGCAAAGCGCTGAGACAATGGAGCTTGACGAGTCCTGGAGAAATTGAGCTGTCTCTCCACGTCGGGCCGTCTCCACGAGCGAGAGAATCGCGGCGATATTATCGTCGTGCAACGTATTTCTAATATAACAACTTTATGAATGTGTCTCCGCGCGGCGATTCTCTTGCTTATGGAGACGGTCCCTACAATGAAATTAATGAGAAAATAAGAGCGGAGAAGTTAGAAAAAGAATATACTAATTCGACATACACTCATCCCCTTGTACTGTCTCTTATTACCTTCTAACATTGAGCAGCGTAAATAGTACCATCATGGCCCATCTTAGTATCAAATTAAATTACTTAACACAACTCCGCAAGTGTGAGAGGAAAACTTTTTGGTATGTTTGTAATGATGCCAGTTCCTATTTGTTTTGTTTATAATTCAGATCGTAACAGGAAAATATATGTAATGTTATTGAGTCGATTCGTAGAATCGATATCGCCTATAAGTTGATAACGTGATTATTTTGTGATCGATATTACCAGTCTATGATTAAGTACCCACCTATTATTGAATCTATAATAAACCATTTTTGTATCAATATCTGCTTTTAATTTTATCATAACACACTCCAAAGGTACAGACTGATAAGGTGTATAGACTTGTAACAACAATTTTTTTACAAAAACTACAACCGACTTCAAAAAACAAAACACTACGTATAAAATAACTATAATTTCGGAAGTCGGTGTTTTTCGTTTTTTGACATGGACTTCCGAAATAAATGTTATTTTATACTTTGTAGTGTTTTGTTTTTGGAAGTCGGTTGTATTTTTTGTAAAAAAGTTTATATTCTTAACTTTATAGTGGTACCCGCGTACCAACCCCTTCAAAGTGTACCGGCGTGATGTTAAATTATGAACTGATGTTGACAATAAACAGAAATGTGATTTCAGCAATCCCGATCCATTTGCTATCATTAACTGAAGAGTTCCGTTGCCTACCTCCGAAGTTCTTCATCAGATCTTCACAAAATTGATATGGGACCAGTCCAGGAAAATATATTCTTTCAAACAAAAAAAAATATCCAAATCAGTTTTCAATCATGGCGAATATAATTATCGCTGAACAAACTTTTTTTTTGGAACCCGTCACCAGATACTGACTTATTGAACGACCAATCTGAGCGCATTGTAATCAGCTGTCAGGAGGTCTTAAAAACTGTCAGTTAGTCTAAAGTTCTTTTTTCTCTTTTTTTTATTTATAATTGTTACTTTGCATGTTTATTTGTATACCATTATTATGTTCGCACTAAGTAATAGTTCTCTAAGGATATATTATCAAAATGTACGCGGTTTAAGAACTAAAACAAACACTTTTTATCATAATATGTCTCTTCAAGACTATGACATTGTTGTGCTTACGGAGACTTGGCTGAACGGCGGCATCTATGACTCGGAATTGTTTGATGACAGATACGTAATATACAGGCGAGATCGCGAGTCTAGTACATTCAGTGCGCGTAAAACTGGAGGGGGCGTTTTAATAGCTGTCGCCAGGCACATAAATTCGTGTCGAATGCCACACCTCGAAAGTCAGTACGAGGATCTATGGATCTCAGTTGACTCCCTCGGGTGTGGAAAAAACAAGATCTACATCTGTGGCGTCTACCTACCTCCCCCAATAACATTTGAAACTACCCAAACCTTCCTAGAAACGGCTCAAATTGCCCTGGACAAAGACGAACGCACACTCATTGTTGGCGACTTCAACCTTAGTAGTATAAAATGGAAAATTAGTGAGGAAAGCCAGGTGAGTCACACTACTCCTTGCACCATCCAAAACAACGACATTACCAACCTCTTTTTAGACTATATTTCTATGAATAACCTGGGCCAGTATAACTATCTTACTAACAATAAATCCAGAACATTGGACCTAGTCCTTTGTAACACCCCAATTCAAAACCTGACAAGTTGCCGCATACACTTGATACAGGAGGATCCACTACACCCCCCACTTGAGTTTTCCTTAACAATAAATGACGAGACAAAGTGTCTAAAAACTAAACCAACCACCAGACCTAATTTTTTTAAAGCAGACTACGTTAAAATCCTAACTTGCCTTATGTCTATCGACTGGGACACTTCGTTGGGTGGTTGTTCTTCAGTTGACGAGATGGTACACACGTTATATGAAATTTTGCACGACACTATCAAGAAACACGTACCACTGAAAACGATATCTGGGAAAGATTACCCGGCATAGTACACACCCACACTTAAGAGACTTTTTAAGGAAAAAAACAAATTCCGCGTTAAAGTAAAAAAATACAATAACCCTCTTGACGTTGTATATTTCGAAACTCTGCGTGCCAACTGTAGTAAGCTGAGAATATGTTGCTACAGAAAATATATGGAAAGATTAGAAACCGCGGTTTTAGAAAATCCGAAATTTTTCTGGTCTTTTATAAAAAATAAAAGGAAGTCCAGCAATGCTTACCCCGCAGTTATGATTTACAAAGAAAAAACAGCGTCAACGGGCCACGACATATGTAACTTGTTTGCTGAAAACTTCGCAGATGTCTATAACAATACAACGTCACCGCAACTATCAAACCTTAACATAAATAATAATCTGCCAACTCTCTGTAGGCTAGAATTAAACGCTGGCGAAATATTCCGAGCCCTCACATCATTAGATGAACGCAAAAGTGTGGGAGACGACGGTATACCACCCGTGTTTATAAAAAGATGTGCAAAAGCGCTGGTTTTGCCTCTCAGGATTATATTTAATAAGTCCCTTAAAGATGGTATCTTCCCAGAGCAATGGAAAAAGGCACTAGTGGTGCCTATTTTCAAAGCTGGAGATAGAAAATTAGTGTCGAACTACAGACCTATTTCTATCTTAGTAATCTTTGGCAAAGTATTTGAAAAGCTAATAACTGAACGTCTCTCATCGCACGTCAAACAATTGATTTCCGCCCACCAACACGGCTTTATTAAATCCAGGTCTACTACCACTAATCTCATGTGCTATGTGACGTCCCTATCAGAATCTGTGGATAAACGTATTCCTGTGGACACCATATATACAGACTTCAGTAAAGCATTCGATAAAGTGGATCATTCCCTTCTTATAACCAAACTTCAGCATGTGGGTATAGGAGGATCAATGCTTGAGTGGTTTCGGTCTTACCTTAGAGACAGGTCCTCAAAAGTTGTCATGGGTGGTCATAATTCCAAGCCGTTCAAAGCTTCATCCGGTGTTCCGCAAGGTTCACACTTAGGTCCAATTCTTTTTAATATATTTATTAATGACATAATATACTGCTTTATTCATTCAAAATTCTATCTTTTTGCTGATGACATGAAAATAATGAAACCAATAGAAACTGAATTTGACTCTGCCTTATTACAGGAGGATCTAAATAGACTGACTGACTGGTGTACAAATAATAATATGCTTCTTAACGTGTCAAAGTGTTACTCCATGCAATTCAGCCGTAACAAAATATACAAACCTAACCTTTACACGATAGGTCGGCAAAAATTGGAACAAGTAGACCAAATACGTGATCTAGGAGTTATATTAGACAAACAATTAAAATTTGACAAACACATTCTTCAAGTGTCATCGAAGGGTTTTAGAATCCTTGGATTTATTCTACGGAACAGCAAGGATTTTAAAAAAGCCTCCACAAGAATAAAATTGTTTAACTCACTAGTACGTCCGATACTTGAATATAGCAGCCCAGTTTGGAATCCTCACTACGACATTTACAGCAAACACCTGGAAAGTGTTCAAAGGCGATTTCTATACCATCTGTGTTACAAGGATCGATTAGCCAAAACAATTTCCAGCTACAAGGATAGATTAAAACACTACAACATGGTCCCTCTCGCTGACAGACGAAAAACGGCAGACCTGGTACTTCTCCATAAAATTTTCAGTGGAGACATAGACTGCAGCGAGCTTCTAGAAAAACTTAATATAAACGCGCCATCTCGTCTGCCGCGGAAGAGCAACTACAATTTATTTTATGTCCCAGGATCTAAAACTAATCTGGGACATTTCGCCACTCTCCCAAGACTCTGTAGGCAATACAACGAACTGTCCAAACGTTTGAACTTGGACATAACCCTTTCAATTTCAAAGTATAAGAGTAATATCACCGCTGTAATATAATGAATAACGTACTTTTTACCTTTTTTTGTTTTTTTTTATTTATTAATCTTGTAATTTGACTTCATAACCTTCTCAGTTTGAATCTGTATTTCTATTTTAAAATTGACATTTTAACAGTGTAATTGTAATTTGTAATCTAATGAAACAGCAAAATTTTAATTTTTAATTTTTATTTATTGGACCAATTTAATTTAGTATTATATATACTTGAATAATTTTAATGAATTGGAATAATTTAATCTTATTTAATTGAATGTAATTTAAGCTAATATTTGGACCAATTTAATTTAGTATTATATATACTTGAATAATTTTAATGAATTGGAATAATTTAATCTTATTTAATTTAATGTAATTTAATCTAATATTTGTTTTTCTAATTCTAATTTTAATTTAATTTTATGCATATCTGATTTTTATTTTGTAGGTGTGTAAACCTAGTTATATGTGCATGCTGTGGTCTCCTATAACTGAAGGAGCACACTTGAGTGAACCACTGTATCACTTTTTTTTATGTTAGATGTGTGTATCTTTTGTTGGAGATCCAAATAAATAAATAAATAAATATACCTTCCATCATCAGCTTAGCAACATGAAATGATGATTACCAGGCACAAATATCTGAGTTGCGTTAGAAAGTAAATGAAAAACTTTGTATGTGCCTATAATCATCATTTCATGGGAACCCATCATCAGATTCTGACTTGGTGACAATGGGACCACCTCAGGAGTATAGGCTTTCGAATACAAAAATATTTTTTTAAACAAGGAGAAATCGGGAACATACATAAAAAAATAGATACAGCCGAACAACTCCTCCATACACAGCTACGAACACTTTCACGATCATTCTAGAGCTCGAAATGCTCGTCAAAATTCGCAACAATTCTCATTACAGGTGAAGAAAATTTTATTTGTATGGCCTTGCCTAATTATGTCACTACGATCGGGAAATGAACGAATTCTTATTTATATTGTTAATATAAAAGGTTTTAATGTATTTAAACAAAGTTTTTGCTACTTAATAATATCACATTTTCAAGTGTGGCTACACCAATCGTTAAGCGATAAGCAATCTCAAAGACAATTTGACGTTACTCTGCCCTACGGATACATACCTACTTAAAGTTGTCATTATATAATGAACCCTTAAATATTGTCTCTGGGATGTATCGTTCATTAACAGATTTAATGATAATTAGCTAAGTACCTACCAGTGGCGAAGGGTGAATTTTCTAAAAAGGGAAGCCGGACCAAAAAATGCTTACCTTGCTCAAGTGTGATGCGTAAATTCCAGCTGTGGCCCTGTTTCGTCAATCATGACTATTCATGACCGATACAAACTGAGCTTTATTTATTTCAAATTTAATTTGGTCGCGTAAAACGAATGCGATACTTTGTATTAAATCATTTTGTATACCTATCACTCGAAAGGCCAGAGAATGTGGGATTGTGTTGAGGAACATTGTTCCAAATGCGAATTGATTACAGTATCATACTTGCTTAAATATAACAACGTTTCGATATAGTTATCGCGGTTATCGGATTTTCGTGGTGGCCGCGAAAAGCTAATTCTTGTTTACCTAGCAAAATTACTGTGTCGTTGAACCGTTTCATTAAACTTCTATTCCGATCTACTTTTCTATTATGAACTTCATACGTATTAGCAAAAAAGGTTTCTATCCTACGATTTCCCCGAAATCATGCAAAGATATACAACTTCGGATAATTTAATTATAACTTCCCGTAAGCCACGGGTATTTGTCGTACAAACAACTGTTAAAATGTTTGAAAAAACCATCGCGTCGTTTATAATTTATAATCATGTCAGGGCGAGCACGGCCTATCTGAATTACATGTTTATTTTATTTCCAAAACTCAACTTTGAAAAGGATGTTTCCTCAGTCAACAAATAATCTGTCAGACAGCATTCTACGTTCACTAATGCCGCCATGCTATCGAACTTACTTAATAACAACAAAATCATTACTTATATAACTTCTTTCTAATAAAACTATAAACTAAAAAAACTATCTTACTCCTTACTTACCTAAATACCTATTTAAATATCCGATCACCAAACAATACAACGCCACTAACCATGTTTTCACTACGCAAAACTTTCACTAGTTTACACAAATAACTCAATTTCAACAATAATACACGAATAATGCTATAAGATTCTAAATTATGATACCAATATATCAAATCAAATGAAAATGAACAATGATATCAATAAACATGACACTTAAATTCGCGCGAAAGAAATCTGTTGTGGATCTGTCATGACTGTCATTCAAATATTACTATCCGAACAAATTCGATTTACAACTTCAGTATACTCTGTCTACGTTCAGTATCATTCCATCTCGTTCTGGCGTACACATTTCCTATCTCTGTCCTGATCGTAACTCGATGATTAACGGCTTGCTAACTGCCTAAATCTAGCAGTGTTATATTGTGGCCTCAAGGTCACGATCGCTACAAGAGACTATGAATTAAATGTACTGAATTCCTGTTTGAGCGGCCGGCTTATTCTAGGCTGTTTACATTCAAGTTCATTGTTAGTTTTATTAGTTCATAATTACTCGATAGATGGCGTTGATAAATTACGTCACTAAACTGAATCTCGGTGTTAAGATTCTCCGCGATTCAACGACCTCCTCGTGCTTTTATTGAAATAAATGTCTTCGTATTTCTAAGTTGGTTTTTGTTCAAGGCACTGATATTATTTCTTTGATTGTTTTGTTAGTATTGTTACTTTTTTAAAGCAAATTTTATACCTGCAATATAACTTCGTAAATAGTTATTTGTTTAAATGATGATTGAAAACAATATAATTTGATACTAGTATTTGCCATATTTCGAAAGGGAAGCCGATAGGAATCGAGTTGTATGGACCCTTCGCCACTGGTACCTACTCATTAGGACTAATTTAATGAACTTTCTGAGTGTGGCAGTAAAACTCTTAATCAAACCACATTGCGAAAGTGGCCGCCAACCTCCTTATCCCAGCCGTAAGACAGACAGTTTTGATAGGGATTGGCGATCCACGCCGCAGTGCACAGTAAATTGAAGTGGGGATAATAACAACCCAGTCGCCACCCGGTGGCAACTGGGAATATTATTCCCGATTACCATCTGGTGGCAATCCATGTGGAGGGGAATGAGAATATTTGCTCAAATGTACCAGCGGCTGTACGTCCGCTAATGTCCGTGTTTACTCATATGTATTGTATTGAAAAATTCAATTTATATGTTTTATTATTTGTTTTTGTACACCTACCACAGTGTAGTCTTTTTAACCCAAAGGTTGACTGGTAGAGAATGCCTTGTTGCATTAAAAAAAACAATATGACACATGAATGCTCAAATCAGTCACTGTTGGATTTGTAACTCTCGGCGCTGAGTCAAGCGTTGAAATTCCGAAACAGCGAACAGAGAACTTTTATTTGGGAATTCATCTAGATATCGCTCAGCGTCAGGGAATACGAGCAATAAATATAATTACACGAACATCCGCGAGTCGCTGAGCAGTAGCGAACTCGAGTGACAGCGGGGGGCAAGGGGTGGGGTAGTGCGCGGTAGCGAACTTCGCAAGCGTCACTAAGTTTTAATCGACCTATGCATAACTACATTTCAAAAGGTTATAATCTAATTTTGGGATTTGATTATTTTGAAACAATATTATAGTATTTTGTTCACTTTATTTTACACATCACCATTGTACTTAAATTACAAAATCATTGCACATCATGTCATCGTAGGACACTAATAATCCTTGAAATTTATCTACTTATTTACATTCCATATAAGCATCAACTAACATTAATTACTTTATATAAAAAATATTACACGTAATAATTTTCTGATAGCAATTCGCTTAAATAGTTAAGGAGTATAATAATTCTTTTCTAAATGCCTCTGGGATTCAAATAAATATTGTCAAAAAAAACTTTATACGTATAAAATATGACTAGTTCTGGATTTCGATGAGGAATGGGAACTTCCTAATGTGTTTTGAATATAATTATAAGGAGTTAAACATTATTAGAAGTATAATTATGTAATCTAGCCCATGATATTATGCTTTAGAGTTGAAAAGAGCCAGTTACAATTATCTAAACTTAACCGAATCAAAGCAATTTGGTTTTCAAATCGGTGTGGGCAAAGGTCACATTAAAATTAAATGTATGAGATATTTCAGCTCTACTTATAGATGTTGTCTAGTTTAGACTTGTCGCCACGTCTGTCGCAGCACATCATTAAATAAGTTGTTTACGCATAATTTACAAACATAGTATTGTCTTTTAATTTAAAAAAGACATTCAGGAAATCGTCAAATAAACATAAGTCATATTCTAGTCGAAATTACAAAAAAAAAACTTCAATTTCTCTAGCAAAAACATTAACTAGCATAAAACTAACTCAATATTATTTAAAAGTATATGTAAATTATGTAGTATCAAGGAATGCAATCCAACTAATACTGTTGATACAATAATAATTAATTAATAATATATTATTTTATAAATAATATACTTTGTCGAACGGGATCGGTTCTACTAAATAGTTGCATTGCAAATAATCAATGTTTAAAAATAAAAAAAATATAGGAATGTCAATAGGAATCAATAATATATAATTGATTACACTCCACTTTACTAATTATTTAAAGAAAACTTATATTATTGCGCCTTTCTATCCCGAAGGAGTAGGAAGTAGACAAGTCCCTTTGTCCTTAGCTCTCTGAGATCAGACATGTAATTTCTACAAGACCGAAATTTAATTCTAATCGTATGGGAAAAAAGCTTCTAATATATTTTAAAATTAAGTTAAATAGACATTAAGTCACGTCTTAAATTATTTTAAGTATCGAAACACAACGAAAATTAAACCTTGAAGCCGGTTGACAATCATGGTTACCCAACAACATACCCAGTACCCTAGTTTTGCAAAGGGTGTTGCCCAATCACTGGGTTTTAGAGGTTAGGTTGGTAGTCGTTCCATGTGATTGATTTTTACCCCCGGTTACCGGTTACCCGGTGCCTGGGTAAAGGTAAGCAGCTTCATCATTCAACCAGTTGCAAGATTTGCTCTTCGTAAGGTACGTAGTTCACCGTGATGGTTTATAAACTCTTGATACATTTAAAATCTTTTTCTGCAGTCTCGTCATATTTAAGCACTATTTACAGAGCTAAAAATATAAGTATCTGTCCTTTGTCCTCCTACTTAGTAAAATTGTAGATTGTAAAATGGAAAGAATACGTTTATAAGCAAATAGGAAGATATTTTAAAATTAATTGAAATTGTATCTATTAGGTACAAGAAATGGACAACATTTAGCAATAGTTTGCTTAACTATGTGATACAATTATCCTAAAAAGGAAACCCTCAAAGAGTAAGTTTTTATGTCTATAAGGTGTTGAACTTGGCTTAAAAAAAAACAAAGAAAGAGAATATCAGATATAATCTCAATTGGTATGAGATTCATAAACATGCCAATGGGCCACCAGATAAGACACTACAAAGTTAGTTAGAAAACGGACGAATATTCGTGTTACATAGAAGGAATAAATGGAAGTATTTCCAGACGTAATATTTCAAACAAAATGTTGTCCATCTCTGACACATGAAAGAAATGGCAGTCATAAATAATGTCGCTTTAAAAACTAAATTGTCGTCTATTTCTAACAATCCATAATTATAGTAATAATTTTAATAAACCGTTAAGATGATTAAATTCAGCGTAATTTTATAATTCTTGGTAAGGCGAAGCTTACTACCAAATATTTTGTTCCGTCCTTTTATAACTTTCTATAGTTCAGCACCATTTCGCTCAATTTACCTATAATTCGTACCTCTTCGTGTGGTGTTGTGAACGACCGAATAGTGCAGACTTGGCTAAGATCAGTATTTATGGCTATAAAAAGTTATATGGCTGCTTTTGTACTTATAAAACACACAATTTGTCGAACGCTAGCTGAGAATTGTCCATACATAACATTTAATAAGTATCTAACGCATTTGAGCAACTAACTAGCAAAAATAGTTAAAGACAGAAAGTTACGAATTATATAATTCAAACACACTTCTCATACGAACTTGAGATATTTAAAATGGAAAAGCTTAACCTAACAAAAATACTCATGCTAAATCAGCTACAACTCCAAACGAATCCAGTTTATTATCATTGCTCAAATCTATTAAAGCTGAACGCGACCTTATGGCCGAAGATAGACTTGAAACGCTTGACGCGACGCGGGAACACGGAATAGCTACATTTTGAAGAGTCATGCGAAGACTCTAGTGTTACTCCTTTTGTATAGCTCCATCTTTCTCACACTGGAACAATGATGGCTTATAAAAGGACGCGAAAAGCTCTCAGGCCACGTTTCCACGTGCAATAAGCTCGAATCAATTTGCATTGCGGCCTAGTGAGTTATAATGTTATTAGTTTCTCGATCATGTCCCGTTCTTTTATTAAACTTGCATACAATTCTTGCAGTGGAAAGGCGGTCTTGGCTACAAGAGATTCTCTCCAAGCTCTGGGTATTTAGATTCCCTCGAGTTTACAATGGAGAAATCGCGTCAAGCATCACAGGTCTTCAGCTAAAGCACACCAGTTCAACTATTCCTGTATTCCAAGCCTACACATTACGCGGCCGCTACAACGACCTACACTCATAGCTCGTCGAACGATGAACTCTCCCGCTCGTCGAAAGGCCGCGCGCGCTCGCCCCACCGCTCCCATCGTTCGGAGCTGAGCAGAGACTCGGATTCTTCCTCCTGGCTCGGGGTTGGGTACACGATGCCGTCGCCGAAGCTATAGTGCCGATTTGTATTCATTATGTTGGTAACAGTGTTTTCTGTTATGCAATTGGTAGAGAATTGGGTTGCAGGTTTTAAAAATATCAAGCAAATACTGTTTAAAATTGGTGTAGGTGTGCATTTGTGCAATCATAATATTTTGTGATTCAAATTTTTTTATGGTGTGAAACGGGTCAATAGAAAAGAAGATATTTAAAGTGCAATAAATTAATGTGTTTGCTTGAGGCTTAGCTATAAAGCTGTGAAATATTCTTATTAATGTCATTTAAGTCGAAAGCTTTAGAGGTTTTTATTGAATATTGAACTGTGTTGCCTTTTAGCCAGAATGGTACAGGCTGTGATTCTTTTGTAGAATGGAGTACACACTGCAAGCATTTTGACCACGCCTTGAAATAGACACCACAAAAGAAAATCTTGTCACTAATTTGCTTGCCTAGAAAGTTGTTTTCAATTAAAAATGTATTTATATGTTGGGTATTTGTTATGTTTAAGACTAATGTGTAAGAAAGGTGAATGTTAAGCTGCACCTTAATATATACGAGCGTAACCTTTAGATCTAAATCTTATAAAAAAATATTTACTTAAACATTTACTCGCTCTTATATTGTAACTAGGTATAAAAACATTAAGATGAATAATTGAATATGTTAGTGGCCCATAAAATGTCGCATGTACTAGACCTACTGTGATACTATACAGGATAACATTGCATGGCGATGTCATTGATAGAGTACATTAGTGTAAGCGGCTTGGAACGCGAGGCGAGTCGTTGCGCAGAAGCAAATTCTTGTGGGGTTGAGGGGTGGGGCACTGCGTAGCGAATAGCGCACTTGACAGCCACCTTAAGTTTGGAGCCCTTTACGGCTGTAAGAAAAGCCAGTCAGTAAGTCATTAACTGGCTTTTCTTCTTTTCACGGCATGCATGAACTATAATGTAGTAGTGTATCAGTCAAACAACTAAAGTTCCATCTAATCAAATATTTCACAAAGATCAACGACATTAACCGGTTCATAGTCCCATGAACCACATGTGGTTTCGCTGATTATTTAACTATTGTGTCTGCTTTGCGGACAGTGAATGTGTTAAGTTTTATAAATATATCCGTGGTAATTTATAACCTTTAGCTTATATTTTCAGTAATGACCCGTGCACACAGAATCACCATTCACTTAATGACATCGCCACATCAATCCTCCTGTATATGACACATATCTACAGCGTGCTACATCTAAAGTACAAGCGCAACTTATTCCTCACTTAGCGCACACTTGCATCTAAGTAAAGCTCCTACATCTGCCTAAATTAACATGCAAAAGAACACCTAAATAATGGGCTACCTACATAAAAAAAGAAGTGAATGACTTAAATTTGGAATCGTTATCAAAAAGTTTGGATGGCGCCAATGAATGAAAAGCAACGTTTAATTAGTCGAACGGATTTATTTAAATATATTGTAATTGTAATAAAATATAGCGAAATGGAAAGTGTTAGATCCTTATACTATTTGCGGGACGGTCCGGCCCTTTCTGGGGCAAAGTCGCCATCTCTCAGTCTCGCGGCCCAGCTCCGAGCTAAAATGTTAATAAACCTTCTTACTCGTCTATTATAACCGTTATAGAAGAATATAATTTTTGAATAATAAATTTGAAAACAGAAGCGTGAGTGCTACAGACATCTTATTTCTTGAAATTGTACTTACGATGGTATAAAACGCAAAATGAATGAATGAATTTTACTGTTACTTCATAAACTTGTTACTTACGTTAATTAATCTTTTACTTTTTCAAAGATGATAATGTTTGATGATAAAGAGTCAGTTTTAAAAATGTTGTAAAACAAACTATTGAAACTTGTGCTTTTTGGATGTGTTTATTGTTTCGATTTTGGTGAACACTATCCAAATATCGTCAAACAAAAGTACAGTAATGTGTGAATCGTTGAACGTATCTGCAGCACCCAATGCAAGACATGCATAGACAAGACATTGACTGAGAGAATAAGAGAAAAGACATTAAATATCTTGAAGATAAAGATGTATAGTTACATATACAGCACACAGACGTTTTAAATTAGAAAATTAGTAAAACACTCCTAATGAAAGTAATTATATTCTATACTATCATTTATTAATCGGATCCGTTTGCTTGCTTATTGCTACAGCTTTCTACTTAAGCGTTGTGTGATCAAAATAAGTGTAGCATCGTGAAATAAAAAACAAAATCAAAGAACGAAATATTTTATTGTGCACAAAACATACTTACAAAATACATTTCTAACTTTATTCAGTCTTGTGTGTTGTATATAGCTCAGAAATAAATGCATTAAAAAGCAATTTGCACGTTGCACAGAGGTCTTTAATTGAATCATAATTATTAAAATACTAAACACAAATGTCAGCTGAAAGTTACCACATAACTTGAGTATATTATATCTAATCATCTTTTCCATTGGGTACAAGTCCATTGAAAGTAAGCAAATGTATCTATAAGGCTAGGTTGAGCACATATATGTCAAAAAGGCACTTTTGGTGTTTAAGAACTATTCGAGTATAATTGTTCTATTACGTATTTAAATAAATTTAGCTATCATTATGAATTGACACACAACCAAAAAAAAACCAATGATTTGCTCCTTACGAAGGACAACAGTCACTAAGCTCGTACTCGACTAAAAACAAAGAAGTAGTCAGATCAAATAAAATATTGACAAAAAAAAAATAGCCGCCGTTCACATCATTTGGCAAGTATCAATTCAGACCTTATTCTAAGGCTACAAAGTTTATTTTACGTTTTAGTAGCAGTGCCCCATCAATCGTTTTGGGGTGAGCTTCAAGAATTCGTGTTCACTTTTCGAGTAGAAAAAGGACAGAAAAATGAGGCGTGACAAGAGGTCTGTATAACAACGCTAGAAGATGTAATTCCTACACTGAAACGATGGTTCAGTGGCGTGTTACAGGCCTATCATAGGGGTGCGTATTAGCTAGATTTTTAGGCATGATATGCTCAAGGTATGTGGTTGGCTGAAGGGTGTTCATCCTTGTCTGACCTGGAGCGCGTGGTGCCCATGGACTCGTAGCCGTGAGTCTCCTGGGGCGTGGTAAACGTCTGAAGCTGGTGTTCCCGACGGACGGGGTATTCGCACCCGTCTCCCAGGCTGACAACAGTAGAGCCATAAGAGAGGGATTTGAAATGCGTGGCGGGGACGAATTATCCTTAAGCTCGGGAGACAGGGAAACTTATAGGAAGTGATATCTTCAAGAAGTGTGGTAAAACAATATAAATGATGATTTGGGATACTACAAAATAAAAAGAACATAAAAATATAACTACCTACGTGATACATGCATTTAAAAATTTAGATCATTAAAAAGATCAAAATGTTCGCCCACGCCGTTTAGTTTAATTTTTTTGATATTTTTTGCAGTATTGTTATTAATATAATATATACAAATGTATTATGTGTTGGCCTGCCATAACGTACATAATAAGTAAGTGGAAGTTAGTGGAACGAGTTATTTTAAGATTATATGAAAATTATTTTACATAACTCTAAAACCCAAGCTTTTAAAGTGTAATTTATCGTAATAAACAACATACACACACATTCTATCTATGTTAGAGCGCTGTTTTTCATTTCTGTTAAGTTTAAGATATAGTATCAACAAAAAAAAACCAGTTGTCTATTTTTATGGCGAAATAACCTAGAAACAAATACTTGAAAAAGTGTTTTTAAAGAAATGATAAAAATGAAATGAATGATGATATTGTACATAAATATTGTAACCATTATTTTTTCTATACATATTTATTTACATAAGATTAAGTGAATGCGACCCTACCTCCATGCCTAGTTAGTACAAGAGATTTCCTCTGTCGTTGCTCGTAAACTGTTATTTTGTTATTCTCAACACTATTCTACAAACACTAACAAATGTTAGAATTGGTCATTCACTTCTTTTTTTTTCAGACATGTGAGGGGGCATGCACACAGGTCACACTTAACACGCAAATATACATAATTATTTGTAGAATCCATAGACCTATATACGTGCGAATCGACTATTTACCCAAACATGCTGTTCAACAAGTTCCGTGTTGCCAGAACCGTAATGGCCCATGATTGAGATTTGGTTTAATTTAGAAAAGAGGTTTTACCTGGTGAAGACGGGTACAAGCCAGAGGTTAGGACTGTTGCCGAAGACCTCCTTGAAATTGTTGAAGCGGCCGATGGAGAAGCCATTCTTGTCCGCACCTCCGCGGAACATAGGCGCTCTAAATGACTCTGAAATTTTAGAATGCAAAATGGTATTATGTTTGCGCAATGGTGGTGATGAATGCTTCAGTTTTATTTTACTGCATATTCAGTTTATTTATAATGTTTCCAGTACTGGGATACAAGCATCTCTGTGAGAGAGATCGGGGAGTATTTTTTATTTGATTTGCGTTTACTTTTGACTCTAGATTAGGTCAAAGTTGACCGAGACGAAGTGAACGATGAAGTGGGCTTACCCCGAAGAAGCCTGTTCACTATAACTTTGAAGAGATAAGGGTTGAATGCACCACGCAAGCCCATTGCGTGTTTGCTGATGGTCCTAGAATATGCCAGTTCCCTTCAGCTTGCAAGGAGCTGCCTGGGTTCGAACCAACAACATCAAACTTACAAGATCGGCCGCTACCACATCGCCAAAATTGTTCTATTACCCTTAAAATTTATTTAAACAAAACGCGTTTTTCAAACAACAAAAAAAAAACAGTATCTGAACTACAAAAAAACTTTACGCTAAACAAAACGCTACCTATATTACGCTTATCTAGTTTAATACAGAAAAGGTATTGTATCGGTAAAAACTAACAAATCTAATGTTTATTTGCAACCTACTAACACAACAATTATTGGAAATGGCTGCAATTACCATGGACCAAGTTCTTAATCATATTGTTAAGTATCTGTCCTGTAGGACTGCCCAAGCGGCGGTAATAAATGAGCATATCTGAAAGGAAACTTTCACTTTAGTCTTATTTTAAACAACATTATTTACAATTTCACGATCATCGTAATTGCAGTCAGTTACCAGAGACAATTTACATAGACTACAAAATTTTTCATAAAAATATGGCGCCAAAAAATTTCAAATTAAAAAACGAGTAAGACTCACCTAAAGTAGTCCTATTATTGATAACGAGGTAGCAATGGTATCCGAAGAGCGAGCCCAGAGATATAGCGAACATCAGTGCAACAAAAAACGCGAACACTATGTGATAGCCCCCTGAACTTGCTGCCGCTCCGAAGTCGCCCTGAAAACGGACTCAACACATCACTAAACTAGCATAATCGGATTTCTACTAGAAATATTTTTTATCATAATATATGGCAACACTTTTTGGATTAACATGGCAACTTGCTGATGACGTCACTTTCGTGTCGAACTAAGATTTTATACAGGGTGTTTAGGTAGGATGATTTAGGCCTTCTTGGACCGCATTTCCACCTGCTAGCTACTCAAAGTCAAATTTCAATAACATAATTTGTGAACATACAGGTCATGTTCGCAATCTTAATCAAATTATACCTCGATAGCTCGCTACGTAATGCATTTCGCATTAATTAGATAGGATACAATTGTATTTTTCCCCGTAGT
The DNA here is from genome assembly GCA_963859965.1 of Ceramica pisi. Taxonomy (NCBI): domain Eukaryota; kingdom Metazoa; phylum Arthropoda; class Insecta; order Lepidoptera; family Noctuidae; genus Ceramica; species Ceramica pisi. The sequence continues at coordinate 9,469,096 of OY982549.1, read as the reverse complement.
TGTAAGTACTAACACTATTTTCTAAGTTTTTGTATACTAGCCAATTAATGAACTCTGTTTGAATTATAGTTTTTTTTTTTTCACATCTTCATGAAAAACTTGGCTTGCAAAAGATTTACTAGGAATAACGATGGTTATTACGTCGGAGGAAGATCAAATGATGAATTGTGTGAAAGATCATTAATCCTCAACAGTCTTTTGATGTGACGGCGAATAATGATGCGTGGAAGAAGACATGCTGCGATAAACCCATATAAATTGGGATTAAAAGAGGAGGATGATGTCTTGGTTTAAACACCCTGTATGTGAATACTAAGCGCAGTGTGCATTTAAAAGTATAGGATTCGAGCGAATTGCCATGATAAGACTTGGTTTTATTTAAATAATAACCAAGAAATAGAAAATAGTGACTTTGAATTTCATATTAATAAAGTGTAATAAGTGAGCTACTTAAATAAAATCAATTCATTTTCTACCCGTGCAAAGTTTACAAATCTACAAAAAAAAATACTAAGATTGATGCGATTACGGTAAGTACCGGTTTTTATTCCGCGTATAATATAAGTATCATTAGAAGCATGTCAACATGAATAAGTGCCAAGAATAAACGACGATTTTAATACGTAATCGCATCATGACTCACAAAATAAAGACTCTGCTATCTACATATTATCACTAAATTCCTAGATTAGCAAAAAGATATCAAGCGCCAAGTGATTTTGATACTTAAGCACAAATAAATGTTCCACACTGTTTAAATATAATTATATAGAAATAGCTTAAAAAAATAAAGAAAAAATATGAAGTCATCCCACTGCGAAACCGGTTCCTAATATTTAAACAATGTGGAACATAGATGATTATTATGAAGGTATATAAATAGTGCGCGTACTCATTCTATAACAAATATATGAATTGAACTAATGGGTGACTGATAACAGTGATAACACACTTATCTAAGGTTTATCAGATAAAATGTCAAGGTAAATCGGATGATTTCACCTAGCTACGTATGAAATACTTTGATTGTGGCCGAAACTAATCAATGGTTGCGACGATCACTGTATATAATTATGCAGAAATGTAAAAAATGTTCGCTATTCCACATTGCTCGACCAGTTTGTTATTTATACCAGAAATATCTAAATTGCGACACCTAACTATTTACAAGAATTAAAACGTTAGAGTTACAGTAAATTAAAAAATAATTTATTAATGAGACTGATTAAGCTCGCTAAATTGTCGTGTTGAATACTGTTGTCACTATCATTTCTAACTAGTGCGAAAAGTGTTTTTTACCTGGCAATCGATAATAAAACGATATTTATAGGGATTGTCGCAAGCCCATTGATATACTTTGAACATAATAAAAAACCCACTTGTCCAGCAACGTGAAAATGATAACATTTATACGACATGACAAAATGAACGTTGTACCGAGCAAAATTATAATAATAACAAAATCTAATCTATACAGCAACATTAACCTATTGATCGCGCCAACGTAAACAGGCTTAATTAAAGTGTAAATAATTAAAGAATTACGTTAATCATATCCATGCACACTTTAGAAACTGAGCCTTTCTTAATCAAACGGTCGCAGTGGGCATACTTGTAATCCTGATACATCTGTAAATACATCTAGAGTTGTCATTTCGTTACTTTACGTTTTCAGCAAGGCCGGGAGAAATCGCTTTCACTATCACTGATCCCCAATGCCAGTGCAGTAAAATCTACAAACCAAAATCTAACATTTATAGCAAAATTTTAGGCTGCGGACACGAAGTCAGCGGGCGCGGGGCGGCGATCCGGAGAGCGGCGTCCAGCGACTAGCGGGCTCTTGAGGTGCCCGCACGTCTACATTGGCGTAGTGTTGTGCAATTTATTTTTTGCTTTTTATCGACCGACTTTTGAAATGTGTTTCAAAATTTGAATCAAAAAGATATTTTCGTTGCTGTTTAGACATTTTGTTCGCAAACAAGACACTAATTTCTCGTAATACACTACGCCGCTCTAGCTCCGCGCGATCTACCCGTTGGCTTCGTGACCGGGCCTGCGACACCTTGCCGCTGCCCGCGCCGCCGCCGCTGCCACACCGCGCCCGCTGACTTCGTGCCCACAGCCTTAGTGTTGTTAGACACATTCTCAAAAGAAAATAAGGTTACTTGCAAAAAAATCCAATTACGAAAACGACTGTAAGGATTCAATACTGGCCAAGAAGAATATACACACGAGAAAGAAAAAAAGAGGAATATACCTTCCAGAACTTGATGAAGTAAGGTAGACACGTGGCCATGATGAAAATGCAGTAGACGAGAGCATAGCCGAGGAAGAGCATGAAAAACTTGTAATTGAAGAAACAGACGCAGTTGTTGACCCACGGACAGTGGTGGTCCATCTTGAGGACGCAGCGCGAGCATATGCTGCAGTGGTGCGCGCGATCTGGCTTGACCAGCACGCATCTGTTGCAGTAGCGGACTGAGCCGGACATTGTTCTGGAAAACGATTTAATAATACTGTGTAATATTTGTTTACTTTATCATATTCTCATCTAATTCTTTTTTTTATTCGTCTTAAAAAACACAGTGGTAATAAATTTCATGAAACAAAGACTAGCTTATAGTTAGATTTACATTACTGTGTCGTGGTGTGGGATACACCAATCAATTGCGCCAGAAGACGCCACAAAACAACACAATAATGTAAACCGGCAAAACTTGAAGTTTGTTTTTCTCCTAGCAAACCAACAACTTCAATGTCAGTACATTTTTGCTGCTTCTTCAATTATATATCAAAAGGCATTGACAGACTGAAAAGTGAAATTGGCCACAGGGTCCTGGTGTATAGCCTCCGTTTCGATTTCCACTAACGCACGGAATTTGATTCCAGTGACATCAGCATTATAGAACTAATCACCCCGTTCATGTCGTAACCTTGGTGTCCGGTAAATTATAGGTCATCCTATAAAGTACTTTTAATAATTATTTAATTAATATACCATCTGTCGAAGCTGGCGTTGCGTAATTCGATACAGGGATACAGAAGGCCGTACTCCTTGATACGGTAAAAAGATGAATAAACGAAACACGTAATAATATAATTAATGTTATCTCTATGTGGCACTTAATGTAGCTGGCAAGGCGTAGTGATCATAGGTGGAATGAGAAATGGCTGAGTGGTGTGCAAGGTATGTTGGTCAACCAGCAGCGAGGTGCGCAGACGACATTGTTGTCATCGTGGGTAGAACCTGTTGATGACGACATGGTTGGAGCAGCGGTTGACCGATTGGCTGCTGTGCTGTGTGCCGTTGGTTCGATTACCGCACGGAACAAATATTTGTATGACCTACAGTACAGATAGTTGCTCCGGGTCTGTTTGATTGTGTGAGTTGAATGTTTGTAAACGCGCTCCCACGATACAGGAGAAATTCTTAGCGTAGGGACTTCCAGGTTTTCGTTTTAAAAACAGAAAACCTGGATGTTCTACTCTATGGCACAAGAGAGTTGGTATTGGCACAGAAAATGTATGGCATATGCTCAGTGGTGGGCAAGGCCGTTGTGGATGATGGAGATGATAACGTGGAGACCTCCAAAGATCCTCGCCATCGTATATGTCTACATAAGTGAATCTTTTTTTCTAAGATAACGAGAATAACTTAACTTTTCGGACGTATTACTGCCATCAAATGTCCAAAAGTTTTAAACGAATAATACGTTCTTGTTTACCTCTGATATATATTATAGCGCTACACAAATGCTTAAAAATTAAGCAGTTAAAAGAAGCTCATTGTTCTAGCAATTGTTTTTATCTGCTAGAATGCGAGCGGATTCTACTAACTTATTCAATGTTGCACACAATAATTCTTGGAAATAAGATACTTATACAATATACCTATAGTTACCGTTCTAAATTACCTACATAATCAGTAAACATTATATTTCTTTCTCAATTCTAGCTACTCATTAACAAAGTATGGACAAACCTCGTCAATACGGGTATGGTTTCTGCAAAGCTTTCTAATATCTCATTTTTCTTTTCGCTAGGACAAAGAAACCCCGTGACGGTTCTTACAACTTTTATGATTCTAGAATTGAGAAAAAAACTTAATGAAACAACAACATAATGAAAGAGTAATAGGATTGTTTTCTTTTTTGATTATGTGAACCTGGTTCGTCTGACTGGTTAGGTTCGAAGAGGATGACGAGGGCTTAGTTCGCTTGTTTTGCTAGCTCCCGTCATCCCTTTCGAACTGAACCTGACCGTGTCGCATTTCCGCAAGTTTCCAAGCTTGCTTCTGAGCAGATTAGTCGGAAGGTTGGTTGTGTGGTGTGTTGGATGTGTATTTTTCTCAATTCTAGCTAGTACAGGAACCAATTAGTAGGGATCAACCTCGTCAACACGTGTATTGTATCGGCGAAACTTTCTAATATTTTTTTTTTGGTTTTTCTTTTAAGACAAAAAAAATGCGTGACGGTCCTTACAAGTTTTACGACTCTAGAACTGAGAAAAAAAATCTAAATGATTTTGTGGAGCAACCAAAGCCCAGCGAAATGCGTGTAGCTAATCCGGCAGTTGCCGGACATGGCCAGTCAAACCAAACACAATAATATGCAAAAGTAAGTGTGTACTAGTATAATCATTCGGTCGACTTCCTATGTAACTGAAAAGAAAGCGTACCGTAAGGTTCACGGACCGACGCTCAATAGGAATCACAATCATACTACACACATACATAAACACATTCCTTTTAATTCCCATGCATGGAGTGGAAACTATAAAACGCATCTGCTACTATTCTTACATACTCCCTTAGCTTCATTTACGTTCATACATATTGCCATTCACGCACGCCGGTTGTGAGTAGGTACTAGGTACTATGCACCTGGCTTTACCCAAGAACATCCATCGCTAATAAGGGCAGTGTGCATAACCTAGCTAGGATGTTCTCACCGTTTCCACTTAAATGTCATCATCATCAGCCTATAACAGTCCACTGCTGGACATAGGCCTCTCCAAGTGCACGCCATTTCGCTCGATCACCGGCAGCTGCTACTGGGGCTTGCAAATATTCGTCAATTTTGGAATTCGAATATTCGATATTTTTTTGGGGTATATTCGAATAATTCGAATATTATTCGAATATTAAATAAAAACATTAAAGTTTTATAGAAATCATGTGCTTTAATTTCTAAATAGTCTTAATTCTTTAAATCAATATAATATTATTTTTAAATAATATTATTTTAACGCAGTCTTACAAAAACAATCAAAATAATATTTTTTCTGTTATTAGAACAGCTAACATTGAAATAGGCATAACTGCTTGCAGTTACGTTTTTCTATATTTTTTTTTTAAGAATTTTATTGGTCAACTTAATAATATACTGAATATGTATCAATACATATACACTACAATGTTATTCTAATATAATATTCGCAAAAATTGGAAAGTAGAAACAAGTGCTTAAAATATTTTAAAACAAACAATATTTATCAAAATAAAATAATCTTATTTGTTTTTTTCACCCTGGACACAAACACAACACAGTCTTATAAAATCAGTTGTGAGTATTGTAATAATATAATAAAATCAAACAAAACAATAACAAGTAAGTAATGCTTAAAAATATTTTAAAACAAACAATATTTATCAAAATAAAATAATCTTATTTGGGTTATCTACCCTGGACACAAACACAACACAGTCTTATAAAATCAGTTATGAGTATTGTAATAATATAATAAAATCAAACAAAACAATAACAAATGGTGGACAACTGCACAGCGTCACAAAGGCGAACCACCCCCACCCGCCCGCGCGACGGCCGCATCTCCCGAATGTTCCGGATTGTTGCCGAATCCTGTCGTAAACTCGCAACGCCCGCGCTTCGAACGACGTTACCTTGTTTGGACGGCGTGCTTGAACGTTGAATTTTGTGTGACTGTGCACATCAGATTATTGAGTTTTGTGTCTAGGAATTGGTCGAATATTCGAATATCGCAAATTTCTGTTCGAATATTTGAAACAGTTGATTATTCGAATAATTCGAATATTCGACTATTCGAATGCAAGCCCTAGCTGCTACCAGCCACCCTGCGATGATCGTAGCTCCACCTAGCCTGAGGGCGTCCTACTTACGTTTGCCGATTCGCGGTCTCCACTCTAGAACTCGTCTACCCCAACGGTCATCGATTCTGCGGCTAATATGGCTGGCCCATTGCGACTTCAGCTTGCTTATTCTGTGAGCTATGTCCTCAACTTTGGTTCTCTGTCGGATCACTTCGTTGCGGATTCGATCTCTCAAAGAGACCTCAAGCATAGCCCGTTCCATAGCTCGCTGAGCGACCTTGAATTTATGGACCAGCCGTACCGTGAGTGTCCACGTTTCGGCTCCGTAAGTCATAACAGGCAGGACGCACTGATTGAAAACCTTCGTCTTTAGGCTCTGTGTGTCAGAATAATTTTAAGATAATGGGCCAGGAACGTGTGATCCCTACTTTTTACAGTCAATTGTCGTAAGCACAGAGTCGTGTTATCAGTATCAGTCATGAGTACAGACAATAGAGAACGTGCAGAAACAATGGGCGGCAGCACAGAATGCACATTGTCAGTCTGGGGGCCGAGGCCCCCGCGTCCGTAGGAGAATACCCTTCAGCGAATCCCTAGACGTGGTCCCCGGGTGGTGCTAAACAGGTGACACTAACTGCCTCCGTGGTCTAGTGGTTATACCACCTGATTCAGGCCCAGAGGTCCCGGGTTCGATTCCTAGCGGAGGCAAATTTTTTTTTCGGTTTGGTTGGTGGTAGGACTTGTTCTAAGTCCGCCTGGCAAGCTACCACCATCATGTCTAAGTCTGTCGCCATAACAACAATATTAACAGCATTATTGCCGATGGATGAGTACTACTATAGGCAACTATAGGCGGCAGCACGAAACGTCAATGTCAAGTATTTTTAACGTTAAAGTTTCTAATATGCAACACTAGATGGCATTAGTCAACGCCTTGCACGTTCCACTATACAAGGGTATGACGTGAACGTGATACTGACTAGATCACAAATTAGTTCTAGTACTTTACTCCTATTAAAAGTACCTACAATGTAAGAAATTGCACTAGCCTTTAAGTGCCACAGTTAAGATGAATTAAATTGAAATTGTTCAGTAGCAAATTTTCCGCAACCTTCATTTTATGAACAAGGTTATGAATAAATTCTTCAGTATCAATCATGTAAAACTGCTAGGTTAGCCTCGCAAGTTCGCTCCCTTGGTATATCTCACAAGAAGATAGCATTTTTGGGGATAATAAACCGCGGAGAGACATACAGACATGGCAAAACCGTAAGGGTTCCTTTTTGAAAACGGAATACTAAAAAGAAGCCTGTGGCATTTAGATATAATTTAGATATAAGTCAGTAACTTAATTTTCGGTATTGGATCAGTTCTTCCAGAGATTACCTACATACAATTTGGACTACTTTATAACATTATTTTAGATATAACATTACCTAGTTACTATCGGGAGGTCTTTGGCATAGTTATCCAATATCGCCCGTTGAGCGTCTTCGGTTTCCGCGCTCAATAATTTTTCTAAATCATTCTCAGGTAATTTAAACTGAAACAAAGAAAGCAATATTATTTATAAAATACTAGCTGATGTCCGCGGCTTCGCCCGCTTCACAAATTATATACTAAAACTTCCTCGAGAACTACTCTATCCATTGGTGAAAACAGCATGAAAATCGGTGCAGTCGTTTTTGAGTTTATCGCGAACAGTCAGACAGACAGTCACGGCGGAAGACTTTGTTTTATTTATGTGATGAATGTGATGATACACCCAATACCCAATTTGAATAAAGTTCATTTTGTTTTGGCAAAGAAACACATCATCTAGAGGATTTAGCTAAATAATAACTGTCACACAAATCGATCTCCGAGGTTGAGCAACGCTTGCCAAGGTTGATCCGTAGATGGGTGACCTGACTATCCATTACATTTTCGAGACACGGAGCAAACCGCACCAGCCTGGATTTGACCGATTAAGTAGTAAGTATTGCTTGCTATACTGTAAAGAGATGTTTAACCTTAATAATTTAATTTTATCTAGTTTGCGACTATATAATAAGATTTATAACATCATCTTGGCTTATTCAAATGATAAAAAAAAACAGAACAGCGTTTAGGATACAGGTCATATGCAAAATTATTAATTTTTGGTACAAGTGACTTGTAAAATTTACACAAATGACAAATGTATTGACAACATTAGATTCTAGTACTAAGTAAGTTATAGCTACATTAATAAACAGGAAATTAAATCAATACCACCTTGCAGTCATAATGCCATAGTGAGTCAGACAATGAGGCATTAGCCATAACAAGTTTAAACAATTGTGATAAAATTCATAGTAGTATATTCACTTTCAGTTATATTATACTCATTTACTTTATTTGTAGCAAACAATTCAAGGTAACTGCTGTTTGCATTTTTTACGAATTTTCGGTAATTTTCACAGCAAAATGTGAGGAAACTGATTGCAGAAATGCCTTTTTTAAGGATGTAAATTCATCAAATTACTCTTTCCGTTCTAGGCGGAAGGCGGGGCGGAAGGGAGTGTCAGACTCTTACTGACTAAAATCCATCCTTGTTCTTTCTAATGCCTTTTGCATTCCAGGGCTGCAGTGACTTTTTCGAACCAATTCCGTAAAACCCCTGCACCCTGGAACTAGAATTTATTGGGTCCGCAAGCTATTTTTAAGCTGTCTCAAGCACCTTTGTATAGTGCCTCTTGTTTCTATGTGATAACAAACTATTTCATTATAATTCTAATAAATATCCCAAAGAGACATAGGTACCCCTAGACATACTTAATCCATTAAGGGCGGGTTGTATCAAACAGTTGGTTAACGTAACATACGTACGTCAAAAAGTTACGATTACGGACGATGTTTGACGTTCGTTAAATTAGAAGCGTTGTTTCAAAACATTCTGGTATAAATTCCTGCTCATCCCAATAGCTAAGTTATTGACACGGGTCCTACCTAAATAGCTTTTTTTTGCATTCCACCACTTATTTGTGTTATCAGAAGAACTGGTATTGTGGAATTCAAAAGAATTTTCACAATATTGTTCTATTTGACGCAACTAAAGTTACGTTAACGAGTGCTCAGACCATCTGTTAACGTAAACGTTATATTTTACGTGCGTTAACGCTGACATTTTGTGAAACAACCCAATTTTTTGATTTGACGATAGTTAGCACCATTTTTAACGTTTACGCGTGCGTTAAGTGTAGTTGAAACAACCCGCCCTAAGATTTGACGAGGTAACAAACAGCTTTTATAGGCAGTTTTTGGAGACGTAGTTGTTAAAATAATATGACGGAATTTAAAAGGAACACTCTCCCCACTAAATAGGTTTTACAAGTTAAGGGCGCTTTCACATTTTTTCTTGAATTTTAGCGTTTTATTCGAATTTTGATGTGTGATTTTGCTTTAGATATAGCCTTAAAAAAAATAAAAATATGCCTAAGTCAGTTTTGTCACAGCGCTCTTACAAAATCGAATAGCTCAGGTTGACTAAAGTTGAATACCGCGCGTCACAAGATTATATTGATTTTCGACAATTATTTAAAAATATTTACTTTACTTTTAATTAGACCAATTTTTTTTTCAAGCAATATAGCAATGCCACCTTAATTATTAAATATTTTTTATTTGAATTTTGATTATAATTTCATAGATAAAAAATATAGTTTCGTACGGAAAATTGTCAATAACTCTCAGTTTTACAGAATTATTTTTGGTGTATTACTGTATGAATCGTAATAAATTGATTTGAACATTCCAAAGTAGAAGATACAGTTGTACCGTGGACATTATTATAAATGATTAAATCATAATATCTTCGATGTACCAAGGTATCAACAGATACCCTAAAGCAACGTTTTGTGAAACATCCTTTGCGGAGTCAAGGATTTTACTGATGTACGTGAACAAATTGAAATATTTATTTAGAACACTCCCAAGATAAATGATCAAACTATCTTAGGCATATTTTTGTTTTTTTTTTAAGGCTATATCTAAAGCAAAATCACACATCAAAATTCGCATAAAACGCTAAAATTTATGAAAAAATGTGAAAGCCCTCTTAACGAATAATAGTCGACCAACCTATAAAATGTACTTGGAACAGGAAAATTTTATACAAATTCCAATTAAAAATTAGATGAAGTCGTTCATTACGTAAAAAAGGAAGTTAAAATAAATTCAAAGAATCAAACAAAAAGCAATTTTCAAAGGAAATACGGAACCCTACACTGCGAATGGCCCGTCACGCGCTTGGTCGGTATTTATGTACTAGAATGCGCAGTTGCTTGGCGCACCGAAAACGCCAGGATTGGTCGATGAAACACCTAATGAAAGGAGCACTTCCACTTTCCCTCAAAAGGAAACTCGTGGATATGTGCATCCTCCCCACCCCACCCTCACCTACGGAGCGCAAACGTGGTCATTAACGAAACGTCAAAAGTCCGCACTCGGGTTCTCGGAGTCAAACGCAAAGACCGCGTTAGGAACAGTATACTTTGTTCCAAAACACAAATCGCAGACGTAGGCAACACAGCCGCCAATCTAAAATGGAACTGGGCTGGCCACATCTGCCGCGCTTCGCAACAGAACTGGACAAAAGTTGTACTATAGATTGGATTCCAAGCAACAGGAACCGGCGACGCGGTAGGCCCAGGAGGAGATGGAGGGACGAGTTAGAATCCTACCTAAAGGATTTGCTGGGTGTGGCAACGGACAGAAAGAAGGAAGGGAGGCCTTTCCCCTCGAGTGGGACTCAACAGGCTCATAATAATAAAAAAGAATGCGCTGATAGCAGCCAGCTACTTCACTCACGTGAAATACTAAAAAAATATCCCAAAGAGATATACTCCTTACAATTTGATACAGGACATAGCCTACTCAAGTACAAATTTCATCCAATCCAATAAGATGGGATGAGGTGAAACAGACAGATAGTTACCTTTCCATTTATAATATTCATACGGATTTATATTTACCCACACAAAGGACTACTAATCCCATGACTAAGTTATCCATTACATAAAAGAGATAAACAAACAATAAACAAGTTTTTGTTGATAAAATATGCAATAAATAAATAAATAAATAACTCTGTACTACATTATTTGGTCAGTGTTGATGACTCAATACTAAATTCAGAGTACAATTTCTAGGTTTACCAATTGGTTATTATGAGGATAAATGAATGAAGCTTTTGATAATGGTTGATTTTTTTTTTTCTAAGAAAACCAAATAACTTGTGACCAAGTGGTGTCTGAGGACCGGAGGGTAAGTGTTGGTTGTCTGGCAGCGAGATGGGTGGTACATTTATGTAGTTACCATCGCAAGTAGAAACTTGATGAGGCTTAAGTTGGATTGGCACAAGAAAATACAGTCCTAAGTTCAGCAGTGGGCAAAGTCTGCCATGGATGATATCCAAGGAAACAAAACTGGGGGCTATCACATTATAAGGAAACTAGTACACTGCTTTTCTACAACATTTTCCTAGTGTTTTACTTTGTATTTTGTGCTGCGAATTCCCATGAGTAAAGTAAATTAGTATCTATATAAAAACAATATATTCAGTTTTGAACAGTAAATGTCTTAAAATCTCATAAAACATTATAAAGGGCAATTTTACAATGCTATAATGATTTAAAATAAATGGCAAAGTATTTTTAAAAAGTTAAGTGCCAGTTATGAGAATCTCAACTTATCCAAAGGTAAGAAACTTAATGTACTTATTCTATGTAGTGGTATTGATGCTATCAATAGACTTTTTGATTAACACACACCCTTTATTGATAAGCAAAAAATAATTATCCTAAGATTTAATAATAACAAGACTGCCTAAGCTTTTTAGTTTTATCTTTGAAATTTAAAATGGTATTATTTACCAAATCAATCCAGTACTACATAAAAAAAAAAACAAGGCACAAAGTTGATACTGAAGATATTAAGTAAACAGTTCATTCCGTCCTGAAAGTAGGTCAAAGATACTAAACTGATAATATTGCCACATAAGTGTAACTATTCAAAAAAATACTGTTCCTGTAAGAACAGTGAGTCAGTTAATATAGTGAGACATAAACTTTTTAATTTTGTTTTTACAATAACTTAGTTTAAAGAACTGAGTTGAATACCTTTGTTCTAAAAAGCTGCAGTAGATTTATAATGCATGATTTTTTTGTTTATAGGTCTTATAAAGAAAAATGTTTGTGTAAAAACACTTATAGCTGTTGTTTATGGCCCCTTGCGCCCTACTAACTCACTTTTAACAGGAAACTAAAGCTAAACAATAGGCAAGCAGATTTCTCCAGTGCACTTAAGAATAAACAACCCAATGGTAGCTACTTTAAAGAAAGTAAATTGAATTGTTAGAAAGCTATGCTTACCTTTTCTGGAACTGGTTTGATTTCTGCAAAAACAGTTTGTGCGTACGACCAGCAAAACATGATCAGAAGAATATGATGGATCACCAAATAGATACACTGTTGGACTGTACTCTCAATGGTAACTAAAAAGAAATTGAGCGTGAAAAATACAGTAAAATGTATGCATTAAGAATCTATTACTCGTCTACAATTAATAGAAATACTAACAAATGCACAATTGGATAACGTAGGCATAATAAGACCAAACTATAATGGCCAATATTAACATTACGGGGAGCCATTTAAAAGCTTTCCAACACCACATCCTGCACGTTCTACAACACACACAATTTCCTGGCGTCGATACTCTGTTGTTTTGCACGGATGAAGCCATTATTGATATTAAATTATGAAACTGAAAATATTCATGTTCTCCTCACAAAAAGGATAATAAAAAGTGACAATTGTGTAGCAACGATTGCCAGTTGCAATAAATAATAAACGAAATAGTTTGACAAGTTTTCTTTGCTGACTCAGCTCACTCAAACTTTAGTCGATTCTTTGAATCGATTCTCAAAATACAAAATTCAAAAGTCATTTATTCAAATTAGGCTGAGAGACAGCACTTTTTGAACGTCAAGTTCTACAAAAGACAGTCCCCCAAAACGCCCGCCCGTCACCACTTCCTAGTGTTTTAGCTGTGGAGAAGAACTGGCCAACAAACTCCCCAGCTCCCCAGCAACACATCTGTCTGTTACGTCAAATTGGTATTTCGAAATGAGATCGATGTCACTGTGTGATAATCATACAGGATAATCATAACTTTTATTATCTAATTATCTACATTTATTTACATTAGATTTAATATTCAAATAATATTTTCCAGCTCAAATTTATTGATAGTACCAATAATAGTAAAGTAAATAATAAAAAGAACACGTGGAAATCGCTAGAACGTCGAAAATGAATAGTTTTTAATTTTATATAAATGGTATTTGATAAATATACTGCTTATAAGCGCGTGATTAGTTCATTTTTAAAGATTTTCATTGTTCTCTCATTGGTGACTTTACCTTCAAGGGCACCATGTTGCTACGTCTTCTGCCCATACGTGCTTGATAGATCATTCGCCCTAACTTTGAAAAAATAGGAGAAAATGGTGATAAGGGGGGCTATGCCTGCTCCCAAAGAAAAAAGTTCGAACCCCTTTCAAAAAGTTACTTATGTATTATCGTACCGCGTGTATCTGACATCGACGCACAAACGATTTCCATGGGTCCACGGCATGATTCTGGACACCCTAGAATTAGAATTTTTCGAAGGCTTTTTTCTCATTTTTTCATTTTTTTCAAGGGTTTTTTTTACATTAGACTGCTCATAATCGTTATTCTGACCTAACCCAATGATATTTTTAATAAAAGAATATTTAACTATTTATTTTTTATTACACTATCACTAAAAAGAGCAATCTGACTAAAACCACAAATAGATATCAGCTCGGCTGAGCTGATACCTATTTGTGGTAGTCTTGAAAAAAATGAAAAAATGAGAAAAGAACCGATGAAAAATTCTAACACTGGGGTGTCCAGAATCATGCCCTAGACCCATGGAAATCGTTTGTGCGTCGATGTCAGATACACGCGATAGGTAGTAATAATAGCAACATAATATAATCGCTAGATGGCAACATGAAAAGATAATGATGGAGGAATACGTAATTATTATTTTAAAAGTATGCAAATGACCCGGTGGTTGTGGGTTCGATTCCCTCGGGAAGCATACTTTGCTAAGTTGTTTCCAGTTTGGCTAGGACGTTACAGACTTGAATCACCTGATTGTCTGATATATAAAAACATGATTCCGTGCTTCGGAAGGCACGTATAAGCCGGTGCTCCCGGCCGCCAAATAGCGGTAAATTAACCGGTTCACAGCCCCATGAGTCACATGTGGTATTCGCTGATTGTTTAACAGAACTAATTGTATATGCTTTGCAGACAGTGAACTTGTTAAACCATGTTATAGGCCCTTGAGGCGGTTTTAAAACTCTCAAGGCTAAATAATAGCCGCACGGGTCGATCTTTACGGTGCAACGCTTGTCAAGGTGAGTGTGTGGGTGGGTGACCATCATAATATACCGAGTTACTTCAGTGCCTCGGAAAGCACTAGCCGATGATAAATGATATTTATTTTGTAAGTAGGTTGTAAATAACACTTTTACACGTCAATACGCATATATATATATAGCACGTTAGTCCCGGCAGTCATTTGTAGATCTTTGGCAGTCGTTACAGATTGTCAGAAGCCAGTAAATGCGACTACAGCATCACAAAGTAATATTACTAAATATTGTGGAGGTCTGGTAGGCAACCGCTCCACGTAAAAACTCTGGTATTCAGCTGAATTCGGTTTAACTGGAAGCCGACCCCAGCCCAGTGGGCCAGTATAGTTGGGAAAAGGCTAGGCAGAAGATGACTCCATTACCATAGACAAAGATACGGAAAACGCTTTTATCCAAACCTGCCAACATTTAGACAATTAATGTCAATTTGGGAGTTGTTTCTTACTGTAGCGTCAAAAATTTTGTTGTTTTTGTCTTAACGAATTTCAGAAAACTCTCCAATCCAAACTCATATTATCATTTTTTTTAAATCATGGAGGTCAAAGAGTGCAGCGATTTAGCCGAAGAAGTAAGCAGCAGCACTGTTCATAAAGTTTAGCAAGTAAATATTGATTCATATTTTTGACCGACATGACGTGTTTCAGAATCAATTCATTGTGGACGATGTGAGTAAAATTATCAAAGAAGCAATTGAAAATTCAATCGGGGGTACTGCCTATCAGCACAACAAAGTTAATCAATGGACTTCGGCTGTAGTGGAATCTTGCTTGGGTCAATTGACCAAGCTGCAAAAACCTTATAAATACATAGGTAAGTTGAAAGTACCTACCCTAGGTGAAACATCGATGAGCGTGTAGGTAGTTCTACCTACTTAAGGTAGAACTACCTCCACGCTCATCGATGTTTGAAATAAATTCTTAGTTTGAACGCTTAATCAAGTACAAAAAATTATCCGATGTCGATATACGAAAATTTTGGGACTCTGTGCTAGCTCCAGTATCGTACATTCTCGTATTCCTCAAAACATTTAGCTTAAGCTCCACCTCCGCCCCTAAAACGTCTCACTGATCGTAACTTGGCTTTAATTCTGTATTCAGGTTAAAAAATTGTATCAGAGGGGCTACTCTCTGAGCCTGAAGTCTGTAGTTCTGGCTTAGGTGCGGGTGTATTCTACTCCTTATCACCTGCTGACTTGTAGAATATGCCTGCAACTAAGCCCGAAACTACGAACTTCAGGCTTAGAGAGTAGCCCCCTGTTCCGAGGTGGCTATTTGGCTGGACAAAGCCAAATGTCCTCATTTGTTAAACTTTGCAGTGTTTGTTAATTTTGTTATAAAAAAATCATGGAATGTGATGCTGGTTATGGTTCTTGCATGCCAACTGAAAACAAAGAAAGGAGTATTTATAATTTTATTAAACTGTTAATGCCTGTAAGTCTCTATCGGGCCAAAGTTGAATTGTCCTTTTAATTTGCAGGCTCTGACAGATTACAACTAAATTATAAATGTGCACTTTCCTGAAAAGGTGATAACCCCAATTCTAACTGATGCAGATCACACTGGTCCGTTGTTAATGTGAGAGTGCACTTCAATGCTCTCATAGGTATTTACAACATTATAATAACTTGACCAATGAAACAATTTGTTATTTTCAGTGACATGCACAATCATGCAGAAGAACGGAGCTGGTTTACACACGGCATCCTCTTGTTTTTGGGACAATAATACTGACGGCTCATGCACTGTGCGCTGGGAGAACAAAACCATGTACTGCATTGTCTCCGTGTTTGGCCTTGGCATCTAACTCTTTAATCGAATTCTTCAATAATAATAACATTATGCTAAAAGTAATTCCACTAAACATCAGTTATTATCAGTGATTGGAAAAAGGTGAGCTAAAATACCTTAAGTTCGAAAGAGAACAAAGACAAATATTTTTCGGAAGTAATCTCCGGGATTTCAGGACATTACATAAGTACAACTTAAATGAATAAAGTAAAACAACTATTGAATTCATTTCCTGTTTCTGTTTAAAAAAAACATTATGCACGATTTTTTATTGTTTTCAAATAATTAAGGTATTCTAAGGAGATTGCCTTCGTTTGAACGTCGTAAATTAGCGCGGAAGCTTAAGTAATTTGACAGCAAGTTTTGGCTATTCTGAGAAACAAACTATGTAATTAATAACCAAAAAATGTATCTACTAGTTTTTTTTAAATTTTCTCCTTATTTTAGAAGTTGGTTTAAAAGTAAAATGAATTCAATTATTATAAATGTACTTAATTTTATTGTAATTAATGTACTAAATTTACTCTAGCGATGTCCCGAAACTCCACTTTTATTTCTCTGTTCGTTCTTTGAACTTTATGTATGTTAGCTCTACCTATTCTGCTCACTGGTCCTATTCTATCTTCACTAGAAACAAGTAAAATAGAATTCACTAAAAAACAATGTAACATTTGAGTAAATTGGTAGTAAGCCTAAAGAATCTTATTAATAATATCTAAGACATTATTTTTAAGTTATTGAAAATTGTATTGATGAGTTTGCAGTAATAAATATCCTCGAGACCTTTATTCATACGGATGATACTGTAGGGTTAAAATTATAATTTGCTTATAATAAATAAATCACTAAAAAACGGCACTTATCTATTCTTTCTGAGTTGTAGCAGACTTGTTTTATAGTCATTACTTAATTTTAAGTAATTAGGATATGTTTTCGTACACAATAAAATGTATCTGTAAGATTTAGTGTTTGTTTTGAATTGGCCTTCTTTGAATAAACCTGTAAATTGCTTATTGCACATGTTGGACAAACCAGAAAACTTATTTTCTATTTTACACATAAAAAAGCAAATGACTGCCAGTCTCTGCTTTACAATTAATTGTCTGATGTATCTGTGCAAACCTATACTAATTCTTTTTGTGACAGTTGACTCATACAAAATTTTGTCCAACTAGTATTGAGCAACCTGTACAGCTCTATCATTGGCCTCGTTCCTGTCCTCACTGGCGCTGCGTTTGGGATGGGTGAAGAATGCCCTATTAGGCCAGGTTATGTTTACAGCAACCAACCTGGGTCCGCAGTTGGTTGAGTGATTTCACCAATTATGTTGTGGAAGTGGCAATGTTTTGGGCCAACCAAAGAAGTAGAAAGAAGATGCTGCGGTAAAAGCCCAAGTACCTTCAATAACTCAGATTTATCCCATCTTAGAGATCATCAGTAACTCCAGTGTTGTTGGGCTTTCGTGGGAAGCTGGGATGCATTGAATATCTAATTTAGCCACTACTATGCATTACGCATTAATTAGTACGTGAAATTATGGATAACACAATCCAATCGTCTCGTCGACTTAAATGAATAAATGGTGCCGTGTAGCTCGGGAGGCCCGCCCCGTATGGACACCGTGTAGGGTTAACACCCGACCGTTCCTTTATCGTTGACTGGTTCGTCAGGGTCGGGATCACCCCTAAAACTTGACGCAATGAAACCTGTCGGTCGCTTCGCTCGTTCTTACATTCTGGTTTTTGTTAGTTCCTGAGGCTGTTCTTTTCAGTATAGTAGGTACCTACTTACAAAAGAAAATAAAACCATTCCGAGGTAAGGTGCGAAAATTTTCATCACCAGAAATTGTTACCTACGTCAGAAAACGGAATGTAGTAGGTACCTACTCCATCCCCCTCCGCAGCACATCCGTCACGGCGTCCGCGTACGACAAAGCGTCAGTCGAAGTAAAGCAAGTAGGATCGGGTGGGAAGTAAACGGACCCAGGTTTCACCAGACTGGTCGGAATCGGAACTAATCAGTGGTGAAGAAACCGAGTACCTAGCGGTCTAGATCTGTTGTCAGCAGAAGGTCCAAGCAATTGGCATTGTACGACTCAACATCTGGCACCCTTGCTGCCCCCTGGACCAGCTGGGTAAGATTTAACGCTAGAGCTAGCTTTCTCTTCTTCCGTCTTCTGCTTTCGTCTGTGCACTGACTGGTATGGAAAGAGCCACTATACTGATGGTGGGCGTTGAAGTCCCTCAGTAACAATTGGGCAGTAGGGTACCTACCGCTGCTGAGCCGCATCCGCTGCCTTAGGTCCTGATTGAGCAAAGTTGTCTCCAAATCTCCGCTGTGCGAAGGGTAGACACAGGCATAGACAATTTTGTACAGGCCTGTGTCTACTTGAAGCCAAGGTTGCCGAGACACTGATAGAAGATGTCGTCCCGGGCGTACATACCTACGCCCGTACGTGGTTAAAGTGGTGCTCGAGGGTAAACCCTGGGTAAGACATGTCTGACGGGCATCCGCCCGCTAAACATGAAACTTACAGAAACTTTCTACAATGTTGATAGACAAAATGAAATGAATGAAAATATGAAAATAGCCGTAATGTTTTTATCATATAGGGGTATATGATAAAAACATTACGGCTATTTTCATATTTTAACATGACATGTAGGTACCTATGTTTTAACTTAGGTACCAAAATGTTAAAACAGATGACGCAACAACATTATGCATAATAATTGTTTTTTTAACTTTGTATTTATTATTCTAAGCCCATGGCGTTTCATTTTTTGTTTCCATATTCTGCAATAGTACTGCTCCAACCGGGGATTGTCCTTGGGAATACTTTCAGTGCATACAGGGATAATCGCCGGTTGGTGCCCCATTACATTTGAAATGTCTAACAGGGCCTCTGCGAGTTGGTTTCGGCCCCTCGTACGCCTACCAAAGGACCGGGTCTCCAGGGGCCCGAGAAAGTATAAAAATGAAAATAATAATAAAAATAATGCTTTATTGAAAACAAGGTAAGTACACAATTACATAAGCGCCCTGCCTCCTGAACTAGGTTGTTAGCCTGTATCTCAGGAGACAGTTCCCTTCCAGTTTACATAGTTACTAGATTCTTACAGTGTTCTCAAGTAGTTGAAACTAAAAACAAAAAGGTAAATTGAAATAAAAGTAAATTATACATTAGAAGGTAGGTAAGTGCTGAGTGCGCACGTAGTGTGGTATTCATTGTGATAAATGATGAAGGTGTGTGTGAGGGAGTGTGAGTGTAAAGCTTGTGTATTGGCACGGTTAATACCTATGTATTTTCGGATTGGTGGGGTTGTAATGTATGTAGTTGTGTATGTGTATATATGTCTGTATGTTTTGTTATGTAGGTATTTAAATTATGCGTAGGTTTGCGATTATACAGTCAGTTTAAATATTGGTTATGAGTAGGTTTTCCACTTGCTCATAATCTAGCTTGGTTAGCCAATCGAGAATACTTTTTCCAAAATCGTGGTTATTTAAATTATGAATATCCTTTGCTGTGAGTTTGTTATAAATACGTGGTGCGATTGAGTTATAGTGTCGTTTTGCAAAAAAAGATTTTACACGGAGTGTTGGACAAATAAAGCGTCTCTTACTGGTCGGTAGTAACTGTGGAATTGTAGTTGTTGTTGGCGGTGATATCCGAAATTAAAGTTATTTTTTTACTTTGTAGTGTTTTTTTTTTTGGAAGTCGGTTGTATTTTTTTGTAAAAAGTTTTTTTAATAATAAGCTCATTATCTTTAGGACGAGAAGCGTTAGTTTTGGTGAAGCATATGTACAGGTTATCCTCAAGCCACCGCGTGACTATTGCAAGACCGTTTTCAGTTATCGTTCGTACTTGCTCCCAAGTACGCCCATGAAATAAAATGACAGTGTCGTCTGCGAACATGATCGTTTCGGCATTGTAGATAGCAAGCTCCGCAAGACTATTTATATATGCCAAGAAAAGAGCCGGGCCAGTTGTACTTCCTTGGGGAATACCGAACGAGCACGTCGCAGCGTCACTTAGGTGCTTTTCTACCCTCACTCGCTGCTCCCTGCAGGACAAATAGTCTTGAAACCATTGTAGAACGTGTCCTCTGATACCGAGGTTATACAGCTTTGATAAAAGTATAGGAATCGAAACAGTATCGAAAGCTTTTTTTAGGTCGAGAAAAACACCGATCACTTTCTCTCCTGCGTCAACATGCTCGGTAATAGTCGATGACAGCTTTAAAAGGGCATCCTGAGTTGATATTCCCTTTCGGAAACCAAATTGGCAGTCAGTTAATAGTTTGTTCTTCTCCAGATAGTTTGTGAGTTTCTTGGTCACCAGTTTCTCAAGGATTTTTGACAAACAAGAGATCAGCGAGATGGGTCTGTAGTTTGAGGGCGTCTGCTTGTCATCTGCCTTGTGTATTGGCGAGACTATCGCCGTTTTAAATATGGCTGGAAAAGAACCGTTTCCCAGGCTAAGATTGCAGAGGTGGCTGATAGGTTCAACCAGTGATTTTTTTGCCAATTTAATTAACCTTTTGGAAATTGTGTCAAAACCCGGTGCACTATTTGTTTTTAGAGATGCAATGATGTTATCTATTTCTAATGGATCTGTGGGTGTAAAAGACATAGAGGTGGATATTTTGCTGGTTGTTTGTGATTTAGCTAGTTCGGCTTCAGTTTTTTTTAATTTACACAGAGTGGCGTCAGCTAGCTCGCTACCAACGGTTGTAAAGTACTTATTCACCTTTGTTTAGCGACTTTGTGGGATTGCTGTCAATATGTAGAAGTTCTTTCGGCTTGTCATTATTTTTTTTCATGTCACAAAAATCCTTAATGATACTCCAAGTTTGTTTAATATTTTTATGGTTCTTTTCAAGCTCTGACTGGTAGTATTCTCTTTTTAATGACTTAATAATTTTATTGCACGAGTTTCTATAATTTATATATGTTTGTCGTAACTGCTCATTATCTAGTTGTCTCCTTGATTTTTTGTGAAGTTTATCTCTTTTACGGATGGATCGTACAACGCCCATGGTGATCCATGGTTTTAACGGAGCCTTTCTTTTAGGTACGTGGGTGAAGTTTTTTTACAGTCATTCATAATAATCTTGATCGTATTAACTAAATATTCCGTGGCGGGGTTAACGTCGACCATCTTGTAAAACTCTGACCAATCCACTTCACGAAGCCTCAGGCAAGCGGCAGCATAGTCCAGAGTTAAGTTCGCATTTGTGGGTTTACTCTTACATAATCCTGCATGCTTAATACACAGAAGAATGGGACTGTGGTCTGTTAGCTCTGGAAATACTATTGTCTGCTAGCGTTCCCTTGTTCTTACCATAAAGTGTAGTGCAGTTGTTTACCCTAGTTGGGAATGTAATTCCTTGTTGTATGAATGCCAGACAATTGATATATTTTTCGACCAGAATCGTGTCGTGAGCGCTAAAAATTCAAAAGTACCTTCCAGGGGACCACAAACATATCGAAGTAATTTTGAGACTCACTATCTGGATACCAGAATCATGAAGATGCAATTACAAGAATGACAATATGAGGCAATTAAGTTGCACACCAGTTCTAAAGTCTACGCAGACGAAGTCGCGGGAAGAAGCTAGTTTATAAATAAAATTAAGTAGGTAAGTAGCTGCTGTAGGGTCTGTAGGTAATAAATACCTAGTGATGCATAATTATTAAAATACGAGTGTGTGACAACCGAGCAGCAGGCGAAGTTTTTATGGTATCACACGAGTGTTTTCAAGGCGCACTCAGCGTTTGGCGTGAGGGGGGGGGGGGGGGGGGGGGCAAGTCGTATTTTAGGTCAGATCGTCCATTGTCCGCGGCTGTTTTGTCATGACTACATTGCACTACACAAAGACACCTACTTAGGTACAAATTGAAGTTCTTGAATTATCCATTAAATAAAAAATTATGAGACCTACCAACATTGGTGTCTTACAGTACGCGGTCGCCACTCTAGAACTTATCAGCCACGTGTACATCGATCGTATATCCTACGAGCAATGCCCACTGCCACTTTAGTTAGTTGATCCTTCGGGCCATGTTGGTAAACTTGGTTCTGTTGCAGATATCGATTCCTGATTCGATCACGCAAGGAAGCTCCAAGCATTATTTTGTCCTCTCCATTGCCCTTTAAGTGACTTTAAGCCTTCTGATGAGGCCCATTGTGAGCGGTGTCCTCAGGAAACTGGACTGAATGTGCATTTTTTTTTTATATGGGTTTGCTCTTGGTCTATAATAGTCTAGGTTCAGAGATGACAGAGACAAAACCTACGATGGAGCGAGCTTATCCAGAAGGCGCCTGTTTAACTCTGACTTTAAAGAGATGAGGGTTGTAAGCGTTCGGAAATACAGAGTTCGCAGGCAGAGAGTTCCACTCTTTAGCTGTGCGCATTATAAAAGACGTTTGGTGGAATAGCATCAAGGCGAAGATGGTAAGTTCGTAGACGAGGTCGTGGAGTTTTTGGGCACACTCACCGAAGTAGATGACCGACAAGCAGCAGGAAACCTTGCGGCGACGAGCCAAGCAGTGTAGCTTGGCACCCACCAGTTTTATGTCACCAATGAGCCTAATAGCTCTGCGTTCCACCGAGTCAAGCGCGGCAAGCTAGTACTCACCAATACAACCCTCCAAGTTCATAAAGGCCAAGGAACAAAAAAAAAAAACAGAAAAAGTCATTCCTACAGCTTTATGAACTTAGAGCGTGATTTTGATGATTAAAATTCTGTAACTACATATTCTGTCTTACAGCCGCGAATAATATTTTAATCAACATACAACTTAGCACTGGCCTGCTTATTGCAAAAAACGGAAGAAAATTTGAATTTCGCGGGCTGGTTGGAGCATTCAATCGATTAGAAAGAAAAGAAAGAAATACTTTCATGCTTAAATGCTGGAAATGTCCAAGAGAGTTTAAAATTCCGCGAACGGCAAAATTCGTACAGCAAACTTTTTTTGTTGTTTGGTTAAGGCAACTTAGCCATTTATTTTCATGTAAGTAAACAACTTCTAGAACATGGGATTAATTTAATACTATCAATTAAAAGATTTCAATAATTATACCTGTTACGCGCCAGAATTAATGCCGGGTACACAACGTACTACTAACGCCATCTAGTATCGAGTAGCGGAACTAATTGGGCCACGATCTTTCTAGACTTTTCGGTGCTAGAATATTCTCGATGTTTCGACACCTAGTCAGTCGGGACCGGTATGTTCCCGAACTTTCTAGATTTTCCACTCTCGAAGGTTCTAGAAATTACTGTGGGGCTATATAAAGTGCGCGTCGCTCGCGATTGGGTCAGTATTGAATTAGCGATACAAGCGAACATCGGAAGCGATCTTCAACTGCGAATTAAGTGAAGTGAAGTGTTTAATATTGCGATTGTGTGTTATAATTAGTGCGTTTAAAGTGATAATTAGTGTTGATTATTAAAGTGTCATTTTTGGTTAATTAATCGGCTGTTTTTATTGTCACGAACCCCAAGCTCGTAACATACCAAACAAAACAGTAAACTAAACGCAGATGTTTTTCGAAGTCGCCATAAGTAAAATATCACAAACTTCGGAATGACAATTAATTATTTAGAAATAGATTTAAATCGATGATCTTCAGTGTTCTTCATCGTATCGATGAACCTCAATGATTCTGTAGATAGAATCAGCGCTCGCATCGTAAACATATTTCAAAGTGGTGTTTCGAAGGTTTTTTTTCTGTGGGACAAGCCCGCCAACCACTGCAACTCCTGAAAGCCTGCATATAGTAAAACCCATAATTGTTGCATAAAATCATAATAGTAAACGATGTAGGTAATGATTGGAATGAATTCATCAATATTTTTTTTTTGTTCTGGCAATTATTTATTGACCGGTAAAGAAAATCTGTCCAGTGTCCATCAGAACTTCATTATTATCAAACTGTTTCTGTCCGCTGCTAGGCAATAGGTACTTATCTCCTAATGCACCCCTCCCTCCCTCTGAGTAGGTACGATCCTCATCTCAATCTACCTACTTAATAGTAAGTAAAACACAACAAAGATGACAAGTAATCTAGAACATTTATTTTATCATCATAACAATGTTAATGTACCTACCTGTAGTTACAACCTAGGCTACATTTCTACACTAGTACATAACCTCAAAAAATAAAACTGGGTATAGCTTTTATGTCCCAAGTTCTAAAAACCTAAAATTTTAAATAGGGCTTTTCTATCGTATGCTCTACCTATTAAAACAAACATGATCCCAAAACTCGAAAATTTACTAGCTGTACGAAACTCCCATATTACGGCCTGCCGTTCGCCACCCTATGTAACCGTATCGAATATGATTTTATTTTCAAGCAATTGAATTAGGCGCTGCTTGAAATTGCCGCCCGGGGCGCATGCCACGGCTTGCAACCCCCCCCCCCCCCCCCCCCCCCCAATCCGGGGCTGCCATGAGGTCAGAGGAGCAGCCGTCAACGACTACTCGGATCGACCGTTCACTAAGGAAGTCTGATGTCAGATGGGATCCCATGAGCAGGAAGCTTGCTGAGTAGACTTGCGTGCCAGACCCTGTCAAGGCTTTTGAGATATCGAACGTCATGGTAAGTGCTTCGCCGTGTCTCTCGATGGCTTTGCCCCAGCAGCGCGTGACATACACAAGAGAGCGCCAGTTGACCGTCGCTGGAATGCCGCCAGGCCCGCTGGCCCTGTTGACGTCTAGACTGCACAGTAAGTACTCTTCGGACCCCCTATGTGATGAACTGCGATCTCCGGCATCGAAGAGTCACAACGAGGTAAAGTTGGTGGTTGCTTGGAGTCGCGTCCAGACGTGAATTGCATGCAAAGATGCAAATAAATTTAAATTACTTTCTCAATTGCAGAGTGAGCCAGCGACCCACCAAGTTTAAACATTGGAAGCAAAGTGGGTCGACAGAAATTTCTTTCAACCGCTTTCGACAGTGATCTGAACAGTTTACTACCCGGAGAGCGCGATGCTGTAAAGTTTAGCCCCGATACGTCTGACATGGTCAAACCGAGCCCGACGAAGAACCCGCTTGCAAAACTTGGCGGCAGAATTAATAGTACTTTACTGCAGCGGCCAGCAAAAGAGGCATTGATGGACGAACTTGGAAATGTGGGCCGAGGCGTAGCCGAGGCACATATACCTAAGTCCATCAATGCCTAGTTGTGGCCATGGCTTTTATAGTACTTTTCTCAAATAATGCGCAGAAATTAAAATACAATTACTTTTCAAAATCAATGACGAACAATGTTAATTTTTTATTTCAATAAACAGCTTTCTATTAGCAAGCCAGTTTGAAATTTAAATAAAACCTTTGATGTTTCGGAATAAAAGATCGTTCCATTTTTAAATTACACGACGGATATGACTTTACTATGTAATTTATTTGGCCGCAAAACACGACAGATGTGGATTTTCATACAACTTTTGCCGGCCGCTGCTCAGCCAGTACAGCAATTTCGAGAAGGTTGTCAAAATAATGCTCAATCATGTTTGAGAAAAAGCTCTTTTATTCACGCGAACCCTACGTGCTCTACCCTTTCGATCCAAGCTTCGTAGGTAGGTATAGACTCTTTTTGGGCATCAACGTGGGCGCATTCTGCTTTATATCAAGGCCAGGATTTGTGCCCGAGTGGAATGTCAGATAATGTAATAAAATACTCCATCCCCTATCAAATCTCGTCCGCAATCACGTCAGCACAGTACGAGAGGTCAACCGAGGATAAGCACACTTACCGCCATGAAAAAAACGCAAAAAGTGCCCCACCTCATCCCAATCTGCGAACTCATATCGCCATACATGTGGTGCCTCTAGGGCTCGCATCTGGAGGAGTGCAGGTCGACACGCATTTCACTAGGCAGTGGTCAGACGTTCCCAGAGGGGCTCAGATCAATACGACACTGAATGACTGCCCGGATCAGTTGTCAGCAGAAAGTCCAAGCAATTGGGGGCGTCAACATCCGGTATCCGCGTTGCCACATTCACCAGCTGGGTTAGATCTAGGCGCGCCTCTAAACAGTCTAGTAATGGTCAGTTTTTCGGTACGGAAACAACCACTCTTTATGGTGGGCGTTGAAGTCCCCCAGAAAAATGAGCTTCGCTGTTGGGTACCGCCGCGCTGCTGGGCTACGTCTGTCGACTCAACGAGGAAATTAAATAGCGCTATTGTTGTCTGATCGGTAGACGCCAATGTATTTAACTTCAGAATCAACTAAAAATAACTGCAAATCAGAATAAAATACTGTCAGTACAAGGAGAGGTGTCTGTTGTGAATTCTCATAGAACTTTTTATAGAATAGAATAGAATCTTTATTACTGTATTACACCACCGGGTGCCGTTTTATATATTTTGGCTAAGTAGGTATGTGGCAAATAAAAAACAATTATTCTTAATTTAGCATCACAAGCGTTGTTAAACTTAAAATATAGCACGAATTATTTTAAACAACGTTGTTCCGGTAGTTTGAATATTGGCGCGCTACCTACAGCGCTCCATATTTGTGTCACGTGACCGTCATCGATCCAATGGTTGAACGCTTCTCGGGTCCATTCAACTCGGCTCGGCCATCGCCGGGGAGAGGGACACTTCACAACACCGATTCTATTCATACATAGGAAATATTTATATATCGCTGTCTCTTTTACTCGTATTGAGAAATAATTAAATGAATGGTGAACGAGCGAAACGGGAATATGTTCGAGTGGAAATTATTGAAAGCTGGGCCAGGCCAGTCGCCATGTAGAATTTTTTGATGTGGGTGTTGTGTCTTGGGACGTCAAACGCTTCAATGATTATTATTTTCAAGTGGACATTAATTTTAGTGTAAATCGACATTTGACTATTCGCTTATTGTTAAAAGTGTATTCGGTGAACAATTGCAAATATTGCTTTGTGATCGTGAGCCATTTAATCTGGTGACGGCAGATAATAAACTGGAGGGGGGCTGCTAAAATACTACGATAGGATAGTAACGACGTTTTACAACTCGAGAGCGCTCATAAAATTTCTCATCTCGGTGCGGGCGAGTCGGACTTCCATTTTGTTTTATTATGTGGTTTGGTTGTTTACACTGTGCGTCGCGTTGTGGACAATGGAAAGCGACGGTGAGTATTTCTTATCCAGTGGTATCGAGAGAGGAAATTGATTATGATGTCTGCGCATGTAGGGCGCACATGACAATAAACATGCAACAGTGAATAAGTAATGGAATTCGATTTAGTGCATCGTATGGCGCAGCCGTGGTGGTGGCAGGTCTCATTAGTGCAAGCGAGGAGTACGCGCCGGCTGTGCCGCGATTGTCGCGACTCCGAGCCGCGCGGGCTAGGTACGCGCTACACGTTTCGTTGGGCTAATTGATTTCAGTTAAATCTGTAAGCATGCGCCGATCGTGTGCAGAACGCCTATGTAGGTACGTAGTGTGCGCGTTTACATCGCCCTTATCAGCTGATTACACTCCAGTGCAGTGGCTGCCTTGCACCACCAAATGTTTTTATTAATCGTGCACGGCCGCGGATACCGGTGCTAATCATTCCTCCACAACTCTATGTAAGTCAGTGCTCACAGATTTTGTTCAACTATACCTACTTTTTCCTTTTTGACAACTCATAAAAGCCAGCATCAGTGTTTGTAGATTCCAAGTAAACAATCTTGGTGATATTAAGTTCAATCAATCAAATTAGGAGAAACAAAACACTGCTATCATAAAAGAACAGTTTGCTATTAACCAGCCAGCAACAAAACAAATGAGATTTTTTTCATCTTGTAGATAAAACTGCTTAATACAATAACAAAAATAATACCAGATTGCGACGGAATATTTCTATTGTATAACTGCACAGGTGTAATGAAAAGGTTGATGCATACAGGAAAATTGCATACTGCCGATCAAAATTGAATAAACAAAAGAAAAAAAAACCAGGGTTTTTCACAAATTAAAACTGCTGTTTAGCGCTCTATCAATATTTCCATAGGCACTGTATTTATTGTTAAATACTGATGTTTACAAAAAAAAAAAACATCTGAATTGCAATAACATTTTTAAGTCAAATTTATTTATTTATTTATTTATTTTTATTTATTTATTTATTATGGCACTCCAACAACAAAGTCACAGAGACATTCTTAAATTAAAAATTCCTTAAATTAGCTAGTACTATTGTGACCCTATCATTTATAGGGGTGCACAGCTTATACATTTTGTGATACAATGTTAATTTAAGTTTGTAACCAGAGCATTGTAGGATCGTAAGTTAGGTTACATTCAATTATATTACATGACTATATTGCCATTACATTTCATGTCTGTCTAAACATAACTTGAATAAAATTATGGAAAAAAAATGATACCTATTTAAAGGGGGAGGTTAAAATTTTTTAAAATTTTAAACAATATTAATTTGCATTATTAACAATATCTAGTTGCAAGAGGTGAAACTGTATAAGCCAAAAAACATAAAACAAAAAACAAATTTGTACTTAGGACGGGCTCACCTCTGCTAAATGCCTTCGGAATTGAGCCAGGGTGTCGCAAAAGATGTCGATACTATTAGTGCGCGTTTGAGTTAAATTGTAGGTTCTCAATAAGCGGTTCATTGGAGCTGATCTACCCAGGTTTGTACGAGTCATATACGGTGTAAATATGTTTGAAGCGCGTTCCTGTCTGAACTGAGGGCGGCGGGGTACTGATATGTTAACTTCATCTAAGAGTTTTGGCACGTCAACGAGACCGTTAACTATTTTGTGAAGCAATATTTGGTCGGCTATATTACGACGATGGTCCAGAGTTGTCATTCTGAAATGACTGAGTCTCTTTGTATAATCAGCATCTTGTGGGCAACTTTTACATCTGTAGCGTAGGTATCTAGTAAAACTTTTTTGTATTCGTTCTAATCGATTGATATGGACTCGGTAAGATGGGTTCCATACGGGAGAAGCATAGTCCAAGGCGCTCCTAACGAGTGTGCTGTAGAGCAATTTTAGAGTACGGGAGGACTGAAAATCCTGGCAGACACGTTTCATAAAACCCAGCATTTTGGCTGCCTTGGTGATGATGGTCTCGATATGTGGTATGAAGGTAAGCTTTTTGTCGACGAGCACTCCTAGGTCACGAATAGTGTCGACTCTCTGCAGTGCAATCCCATTTAGGGAGTATGAAGAAGGTAAATTTATATGTTTTCTAGTGAAAGTGATAACATAACATTTTTCGACATTAAGTGACATCCTATTCTCGTTGCACCAACCAAGTACTGAGTCTAGATCCTCCTGGAGTAGAAGTAAGTCATTTTGAGACTCGATTACCCTGTACAGTTTTAGGTCATCCGCAAAAAGTGAGCATCTGCTATGTTTTATGTAGCCTACTATATCATTGACAAAGATAATAAACAATATCGGTCCCAAATGAGAGCCCTGTGGGACTCCAGAGGAGGGAGAATATGAATAAGAATGATGCCCCTTAACCACAACTCTCTGCTTCCTATTAGTTAAGTATGATTTAAACCATAGAAGAAGCCTGCCAAATATGCCGATGTTTGCAAGCTTCCGTAGCAAGATTTCATGATCCACCTTATCGAACGCACTACTAAAATCCGTGTAAATAGCATCCACCTGTCTTCGCGAATCCACGAGTCTGCTTATCTCGTCGACATAAAGAGTTAAGTTTGTCGTAGTAGATCTTTGAGAGCAAAACCCGTGTTGCTCCGAGGCTAACATTGACTTCGAATACGATGACAGAATGGGACAGACAAGGGACTCAAATACCTTTGAGAATACCGATAATAACGATATTGGTCGATAGTTTCTAACGTTATCAGTATCCCCTTTTTTAAAAATCGGAACAACTTGGGCAGTTTTCCACTCTGAAGGGAATTGTGATGTTTCCATAGAAATGTTGAAGATAGTTTTAAGTGGTAAAGCTAGACTGCCTGCACATCTTTTGATAAATAGGGGGGGCAGACCATCTGGTCCTGGGCCTTTACAAACATTAAGTCTTTTCAGAGCTCTAACTACATCTGTTTCTGTGAAATTGATACGTCCTAAGGAGTTTTGAGGATACTGGCAAGTTTCAGGACATTGGGCAGTTTTTGAGCTTATTGGTGTTATGAAGTTTGAAGAGAAGTGAGTGGCAAATAGATTACAAATGTCAGGACCTGTAGCAGCTGTATTACCTTCTAGCTTCATTTCTGACGGAACATCGACAGATTTGGATTTTTTTTCCTTAACAAAGGACCAAAAGAGTTTTGGGTTGTGAGTGATGCCTCTCTCGATGAAACCAACATATTCATTGTAGCTTTCTTTCATAATTTTCTTTGCTCTTTGGCCTAACATTCTATACTCGTAGTTGTCACGGGGATTTTTGTATTTCCTAAAACGTATTCTCAGTTTTTCCTTTTCGTTTAAAAGCCTAATTAGAGATTTGGAAAACCAAGTTGGGTATTTACTCTGTGATACTTTTTTTTTAGGTATGGTTTCGTCTATGATACTACAAAGGTTCTTATATAATATTTTCACCATAGTATCGACATCCTGACACTCAGAAAAGCTTTCAATCCAGTTTATTTGGTTTAATCTTTTGTTAATTAGGGTATAGTTTGCGTTACGAAAATTGAACCTAGTCATAGGTTTACATTTTAGCATAACTGGTAAAGTATTTTCTATTACAAATTAATAACATTTTAGTATGGTAATTTTATAAAGGAGCACAGAAAATAATGTCATGAAAGTAATATCCCAACCAGCCAGTGGAAATTTGAATTTGTTTTTGGAATAAAAAAAACAAACAAGCCAGACATTACTGATTGTAAGCAGAACTGTTGATGTTGCAGTTGATATAATAATTTGCTTTTAGAGGTGGAAGGTCCATACAAGTGACACACCGATAATTGCCAGGCTGTGGTGTTACTCACTTGAGCTATATTTTGTATACAAACACAAACACAATCTTAGGTGTAACCTCAGCCTACTTGATTCGTAGACCCGTTGCCCAAGGCCATAGAGGCTGGGTCTTGAAACATGTTTAAACATGTCCAATACGTATAGGTTGTGACTGGTACAACCTTAGGAGTATATTTCTGTTCCTGTAATTATTTGAGGTTCATTGAAACAAGTAGTATTGTAGAAATGGATGTTGTATCTAGGATTGTTTGTAATTATGTAATTTTATGTTTCCTTTTCATTACATGATGTGCTGTATAGAATTATATGTAGATACATGGACGTGGCATAGAATTACAAACTTTCATGTAGGTATTGTGTTTGTAGTCTACAATTACTGTAATTCTAAACGTTTTACATAGCATTCAAACAGTTTCAGAGAACTAAGATGTTTATTCTGCTTTCTTCCTCCTTCATATGGGCCGTGGGAGCTAATATTTAACTGTTTCATTGATAACTTTAATTAATTATTCTTATCAAGCTGTGGTCTAATTTTAGTTGCTGTTGCTTTGTGGTTTCTTGTTATTCAATGTAGCAGTTATTTCGTCTTTTTGTGGAAGACCGTAGTCTCCTGACGCAGGCATATCTTGCTTAATAGGAAGCTTCAATCACATATTGATACTACTAAAACCTGTATTACAAATAAACAATTATTATTAATTTATTATTTAGTTACAGAACATTCTCCAAAACAATTCTACCTAGAAGAAAAACATCTAAATAACGTTTTTTTATCTATACTAATATTATAAAGATGATGAATTGGTTTGTTTGGTTGAATGCGCTAATCTCAGAAACTACGGGATCGAATTGTATAATTATTTTAGTGCTGGAAAACATCACGCTATGACTATTATATTATATTATTTATGAAAATGGTCAGCTAGATATTGATAAATTCGAGCCACATTTGACCACAATCTCACCTTATCGAAAGTGATGGTGTTGTTCGACAATGAAGTATGCCTAGAAATAATGTATTAAATCTTAAGTTAAAGACCCCAGCTTTCAGGAAACACAGACTCAGGCAGGCAATTCGACTCCTTAAATGCCTGCACACTGGAATCTGTTGATTATCTTACAGATTTTTATAAAGGATTTAAAATCTCTAATGTCTCAAGAAAAAGGATTTATTGGATGTTCTTTTAAATTCATGTTTCTCCAAGTGTCAGCATATTTTAGGTGCCGACCGTACCCCACGCCTTAGAACACACATAATAGGTAATTTATATTCTAAGCCGATGTATGAACTTGATAAAAAAATACAATATAATATATTGAAAGCACATTCATGTTATTCTCGCCTAGACATATTGTATTGAGGAATAATTAATATTCTGAATGTTAGCTACATCATCCAGTAAAAACTGCATTATCTCAGTAGCCACTATCAATCACAATTTAATGTACATGTAGGTATTATGCATATCTATACTAATATTATAAAGCAGAAGAGTTTGTTTGTTTGTTTGTTTGGTTGAACGCGCTAATCTCAGGAACTACTGGTCCGATTTGAAAAATTCTTTCAGTGTTAGATAGCCCATTTATCGAGGAAGGCTATAGGCTATATTATCATCACGCTAAGACCAATAGGAGCGGAGCAGTAATGAAAAATGTTGCGCAGACGACGTTGCACGGGTCAGCTAGTTGAAGCTAAACCACATTTATTAAGATTACGTAAGACAATTAATTGCATATTTCCAGGAAATGCGATCATCTTAAAACATTTTTTTTTATTTATCTCATTTATAACGCCAAAAAAGGTCACGCGATGGCTGATAATTTCGTAATTAATTTACTCGTTTTCGTTTACTTTACTACATTCCGCCTACACACGATATGTTTGTGTACTCCGTTAGCCAACCGATTTACCCTTGTATACCTACTTTAACGTAGGAGTAAGTAATCATTGTAAACAACCTCGAACAGCCTTCTGATAGTAAGGATAAAATCGCCAACGGAACTGTTCAATATTACCTACAGTTAAACTATATTTTATTTAGTAATTATTTGTTATGTAATAGTCGTTAAAAATCACTGGCTAACAATTCATAAAAAAATAATTGACGAGTGTACTGCCTGCTACGCTTACGACCAGGTACAGTCAGGCTTTGGCCGAGATAAGCTATAAATAGCGCGGAAACGTCCGGAAGTGGTCTTCCTTGCCTTCCGCCAGTTACTCTTCTTATTACTACGGTCTACGATCCGTGTTTACAGCGAGAAATAACCAGCGCTCATAATTTCTACGATGCTATCACCTCCACTTTTTTTCCATAAAAAAGATGATTTCGCACACGGAGAACGCATGCCTGGAAGTAACCTATTCACTCTTCTTCAACCGCATGGCTAAAGCTATCAGGAAACACAGTTTTTAATCCAAAGCTTAGCTTGTGGCGAAGCTGTCAACAGCCTCGGGCACCACGGCCTGTCATGCAGTCGAAGTGCTGGTCGCATAGCACGGCACGCAAATAAATCAACGACATTATCCGACGCGCTCTTGTCGCCGTCGGCGTGCCAGCCGTATTAGAACCCATTGGCCTGGCACGCGACGATGGCAAGAGACCGGACGGTATGTCTTTATTTCCATGGAAGATGGGTAGGCCTTTAGTGTGGGACGCTACTTGTGTCGATACTCTTGCGCCATCCCATCTTCCTAGCTCGTCGTGCTGTGCTGGTTCTGCGGCTTAGGCTGCTGAAAACCTCAGACGGCGGAAATATAGTAGCCTTATTGGCAACTACATTTTTGAGCCGTTTGGGGTTGAAACTCTTGGACCGTGGGGTCCGAGTGCTCACGTCCTATTTAAAGATCTTGCAAAACGCTTAGTTGACGCTTCGCGTGACCCAAGAGCTGGCTTTTACCTTGGACAGAGGATAAGCATTGCCATACAACGTGGCAATGCAGCCAGTCTTTTGGGCTCACTTCCAGTCGATAGCGATGGGGACGAATTTTTTGATGCCATTTTTTAGTTAGGAGTTTTTTTATTTTATTTTCTATTTTAAGTGTATATAGTTTGTTCTTTGGGAAGCTTAGCTCTTTTTTCGAACATTAAAGCGCACGATACGCCTATGCCGATCATAATAATGCAGGTAACGCGAGCATAATTGATATTCTCTCTAAAGCTAGATGAGAATTGAGATACGTCCAGTCGGTCCCGCGTATAAAAATTAAACAAAAGAGACCTCTTACTCCCAGTCCCGGGTTATTGATCCGAACTGAGTCTATTTTAAAATTAACTGAAAATAGCGAAGTGCTGCGGATGCATTTGACGGAAAAAGTAAAAAAAATCCAGCAATTAAAACTAGTGTATAAATGTTGATTGTAGTTTTATCACTGCATGATGCTATTTCATGTAATGATGCATTCCTAGTGAATATAATACAGTGTCCTACCGCTCGGTAGGTATTTTATCATCGTTTGAATCCATTACTCATCACCGGTTTTTCATTATTTTTTGCCTGAGATAGCCACATAACAAGTTTTGTTGTACTATCATAAATTGACGTCTAGTTGGAATCGAAACTTGAACTGGACGAAGTAATTAGACAAAACTTTAATGTATAACTTACTTAATACAATGATTCACGTACCTAATACTGCCAACAATTACAAATTGATTGTATGTTTATTTACGCATTTAGAAAATATTGTCCGCTGTGAGAATAAAAGTCTGAACATTTGCGACTACTTGGCAATCAGATAACAAAGGTCAAAGATTTTCATTGTTCAATTATTTTCTAGGTTTAGATTGTTTATTATAACTCGAAATTAAGTGGAAATTATCGTAGTTTTTCCGCGCCCGCATCTCGGCTTGTTTTATTGCTCTGGCCTTTCCTCCCTACATTGTTTTTCAAGGGTTTCCTTTCTACTAAAGTAAAGTTTACTCTGCTTCACTTAGTGAGATTACGACCTTTACATACCAGATAGGTCGTTTCAGCAGGGTCTTGACCCCATGATCACACACCGTAACGACTTTACCAAATATCAGGGATCTGCGTAATGCAGCACTAAATCCCGCTCCATTTATTTCCTTTGTTTGAGGTCATTTCAGATTGTATAAAATGCGAAAATTCCACGTTGCATAAGCATTATCTTACTTTGTATTTCCTATTTTTATAGCTTCGCTTTTAAAACCATTTCGCTGTCCAATTCGAACAGTCGGGCGGGCGTGCCTTTAACAGGTTCCACTTTAGGAATTAGATTAAAAATAAAACCACCTGGAAAACTGGGATGCTTGCAAAATTAGGACGGACCCGGTCGAATCGCAACTAAATTAAAATCGTAATCTCATCATGAGAGAGGCACTTCATTCCGGCTAGCTTAAATACACGGAGTGGCAGGTTTTATGAGTCACTTACTGTGATTCAGTTGGCGAAATCGTGCACACAGTAACACTCTCTATTGTTAATGTGACAAAGTGTATTTTCGTCCAAAAGCGTGTAGCGCTTAACTGAGAATATTAATATTGTTGTCATGAGTATAAACTCGTATCTTGGGCTTTTTACGTTCACGTATCATGCTTCAATAAGGTCATACTGATTTGATCATTAGGGTTGCCATGCCAGATACAGCAGGAAAGGCGCGACCGGTCAATTGTTTGTTTTCACTGACAACACAATAAGAATGAGTGTACATTACGCGTACATTATAGTCTGTTATACTATTCGTAGAATCTTAATGAGCGAACGCAATAAACATCTACTGAATAGCGAATCCAGAACTGTTTCTGATATCCGCACAGACGGCCGGATATCTCCAAAAGTAGGGCACGTTCTGAGAAACCAGGACGGCAACAACCCTATCGAGATGTACACTAGTGTTCACAGTGCTGTGCGGAGCTGACCAGTGACCACTAGAGACGCGTAATGCATACATTAGTGATACAACAGGTATTTACTTCGTGCCGCACTCTGTATATAATGTTCTCGTTATGGTGTAATTTTTAAAGGGTGTTAATGTCAGCTGGTGTTTAATGACCATGGCTGCGACAGGTGAGGCCCTATTGTTTGTTAAGAGCGCGTTTAATTTAATTAAAGAGTGCATTATTACGACGCAAATACATGATGTTAGCTTCCGTTGCTCCTCTCCTTTGCCTCAGGCACCTTTATGCTGCGATATAGATATATTATGGATGCAACTAATTACCACTTGCAAATGAAACTTATTAGACATGTGTGATAAGCACGTGGCTATGTGTATGTGACGTTTTTCTTGCACGTAAGGCACCAGCTGTTATTGTTTCCTGAGCCGCATGTCCGGTGCATGTTTCGTGCGTGGTACCCATAGTAGGTAATCATAAAATTTTAATATTTCATACGTGATGTAGTCTGCTGATCTTCATCATACTCTTGTCCTTATCTTAATTTGTTTGTCTCCAGCACAGCACATGTCTTCTTTAGTTGATTCTATCAATCGGCATCTCAGTATTCCTCCTTTTGGCCATACAATCATCTTGCTCAGTATCCATTCATGGTTTCTCTGGTATTCATCGTCATCCATTCATGCCCAAGATTTTCTCAAGAAAGGGCTGCCCCTTGCACTACAAGGTTATCTGAATGTAAATTCATATGAGCATTCCGTCTAAAGTCGTCTTTATTTGTCTATCTTTTTGGAAATATTTAAATTATTTATATTCTTGCTACCTTCTTTGTCGTCATTAAAATTGGTCTACGCACTGCCTTAAACGTCTTGATATTTGATGATGCAAGAACGCGCAATGCGTGCACCACATTGGCGACGTTGGCGACCTTTTCCATAGTGATACGGATCTTTACCCATAGCATAAATACAATGCCTGTTTCGTTCATTTTTAAATAGATCAACACACTAATGTGCAGCAATGTAGGTCAGACTCCGAACGTCATAGTTTTATCCAAAGTTTATTTGGACGATGGAATACTATTGCATTTTTTACCTAGTTCTGTATCATAATTCTATCGTACCTAGTACATATTAAAAATCTATGGCTACACATTAGTTTTTAGTGTGACACTTGGGGGCGGCCTATGTCCAGCATTGGACGACTTTCAGCTTATATGATGATGATGATGAACCCTCGGGCATACCATATATCAAAACTAGATTTCAACCTAGACCATATTTGGGTCTACTATGCGAGGTGACAGGTTCAGTCAGGCACCATATATATTTTTTTAATAAGTTTGACCGTCCATATTTTTAATTTATTAACAAGAAAAACTCTTAATCCTTAATTAAAAAAACAATGTCGTCGAAACATTCCTTCGCATGAATGAATGATTTCCTTAAGTGATCACACGTACAATATCCTATCCATGTACTTGTTACGTAGATTAACTTTGAACGAGTATGTCACCTAGATATGATATTATAGATATTAGGATCTAACACTTTAGATTAAATAGATAAAAAATACAATATAAAATAGAAACGAAATTCATTGTGATGGACTGTCAGAATCACAGCTGACTCAAACTAGCATTGTCGTTTCTGCTATAACAAAATGCAGGGACAAGTGTTACAAAACTGAAACGCATTATCAAGGTTAGAAGTCGCTAAATCATCGTAGATATAGCGCCGATATCTCCATTATCTACTTATTGACGACAAAAATACGTTTTAATTCGCGAAACAGGAAATATTTACAACCATTGTCACACATTTCAGTATGACATTCATGAGATAGCTTCTTTCAATGGCGAAATTTCTACGAATAAATCGATGAATGTTAAGTCGCACCACAGCCCATGGCTAAGCTTATTCTCTTCTTTGCTTCGCTCTTGGCAGAGCTTGTCGTGGTTACTAAGAATTCTGTCCTATCACTGTTCCTGTAACTTACCTCACGATTTCTCTCCATCGTGCATAGTCTGCTAGATGATACTTCGGCGCATCCATTAACAAAGCCTCCTACCGTGTAAGCTAGGCGCTAACAGGGATAACTCCCTGCATAACGTTGTATGGTCGACTTAGCAGTTTTTTTTAAGGATGCGAAATCATCAAATGGCTGCTTCCGCTCTGGGCGGAGCGGAAGCGAGTGTCAGACTCTTAGTGACTTAATTAAACCCATCCGTGTTCCTCCAAAATAATGCCGTTTGCGTTCCAGGGCCGCGGTGATTCTTTTGAACAAATTCCGCAACACTGCTATCAAAACACCAAGGTTAATCTGACAACAAAAATTAGTAGGTATGGCTGTGACAGCCAAAATTTATACTCGAATACGAGTAATAGAACCGGTGTCTCCCATTCCGTGTTCCGTGCAGACTCATTGGTGCAGACACAGACAGCGTAATCGGTGAATCATCCCGTCATAGTACAATAGCAGTGAACTTTGTTTTTTTTCGGCAGGCATGCGTTACGCGCGCGATGAGTGACCGGTGGTAGCGGGAGGCGGTGATGCAGCGAGCACACGCGGGCGGCGCCCCGCATTCGCAGGCCTCCGCCTCCGCTCACCCACACGTTCGACACAACTCTTACGCAGATATTGATGATCAGGTAAGCACACTCAATATAAAAACAATAAATATACATAGACGTTTGAAAAAACCCACCAATATTATTACACCGAATGTCCACTTCCAACAGATCACAAGAAACCGAATACAGATGCATTCACCACTCTCATTGAAATCCCAGCAAAGATACCTACTTAGTATTTAGATTCCAAAATAATTTGATGAATGTTCAAATAAGGCTTTGAATCAGCGCTTTTCGAACGCCCATCCTCAAAGGGTTGAACAAGGTAGAATTGGTAGAAGTGCCTCTTGTGAAACTAAATTAAAAAAATATGTTTCATTCAGACCTGAATCTGATCAAGATTTTGAAGTGTTTTACACATCGTTTCATACAATATTCGGAATTTCGGACAGCATTATTGTAATTTATTGAACTACGCAAATGGCATCGTTGATGTGGGTTTCTCCCGGTTGCATCTTTATCTTGTCTTGCAACAAGTATGAAATAGAAACACTTTACCTTACTTTATGAAATTGACAACGATGAGTTCTGGGTTTTTGCAGTCTATAAAATCTCTTTTCATACCGATGAAGTTGTCTCTCTTAACGATCGTATTTGGA
Source organism: Ceramica pisi (assembly GCA_963859965.1). Lineage (NCBI taxonomy): Eukaryota > Metazoa > Arthropoda > Insecta > Lepidoptera > Noctuidae > Ceramica > Ceramica pisi. The sequence goes on along the minus strand of OY982549.1, from coordinate 9,429,732 downwards.
CCGGGATCTATTGTACATAAACTACTTTCTTTTTCGCTTTTAAGATTTTAACAGAAGGTAAAGTAAAAGGTTGAAGTACTTATTGTACACTTTTTTGGGATAATCGCTGTCTGTTCAAAAAGCAAACGAGAAATTGTATTTTTAAAGAATTAACCTTCTGGATCATGCTTTGTTAAAATTATTACTTAATCTCAGTTTTCGGTATTTTTTGTAACAGTGAATTGTTTTGATTTTAATCTGTTTGCAACAAATATTACAATTGGAACGTTGTACTTAAATACAAATGGAATCATGCCCTATTTATAGAATTAATTGTATACTACAATTCATTGTTACAATTAGATATTTTATACAAATTACCTTATGTTTCCTACTACCCATAGAGGAATATCTTATGAATTACTCAACACATGACGAATGCCATTAAAGCCATAAAATTATCGTTCACCATTGATTTCATGGCGTTCTTGAGTTTACTATGAATGGGGGCGATATGTCAATGCGGTATTTGTTTATTAATCTTTAATTAGTACTAATTAGTGTACGTCCTTAATTAGTTTTGTGTTGTATTTAAATCAGCAACGATAACAGCGTTCTTTTTCCTACATTTATCATACACTACAGTCTTGTAGAGTAGGCACGAGTGCCAAATTTAAAAAAATCTGTGTATTTATTCCATGAAGAATTCTGCTGCAAATGATATCTCTTCCTGTTTATTTGCAAAGTCATTTAACCAGGGTTTAATAAATATAATATAAACACTAAACACTGTATACAAAGTTTTGCAAGGGATTTCAATGTCAATAAGGAAAACGGTACAAGTTTATTCCTTGTAACATATGTTGTGTATTCTAATGGGTTTTTTGTTACAGATACCTGCTTCAGTGATAAGCAGTGTGGGCACAGTGAGCCTGTCTCAATCATCAACGCACCCTACTCCTAACATAACCATGGCTAACCCCACGAACTTGGGTAACGCCAGCAGCGGCAACGCTCAACCAGCTGCCCAACAGACACCAACTCAGGCCCCCGTGCGGAACTTGCCCAAAAAGCGGAAATTCGATCCCTCCGTCCTTGAAGAAATGCACTGCGCGAACAACAACACAGTGAATGCTCCTCTGCCGGTGGAATATCAGCCGCAGTACCAGCAGACTGTGCTGCAGCCGTCTCCAATCATCCAGCACTCTTCCCCGCCTTCTGAAATGAAGTCTTACATCTCATACCCTAACATCGACTTATCAGAATGGCGGGACCACAGGGTGCTGGCGAAACAGCGCGGCCTATACGTCCCGGGAGTGATCCGTCAAGCTGAGGGCTGCAAAGTTGTTGTAGAACTCGACGGGCTGGAAAGTGACCCGATCGAGTACAGTGACGTGTTCGGTGTGAATAAGAACGATGTGATCAGTGACGCGAGTCCCCAAATGAGCCATCTGCACATGGGCTCGCTGTGTGTCGTGAGGACTACGGACCCTAGCCGGGAGAATGTGCAAAATGTGTTCGTTGAAGGTCTCGTGTATGAAGTGCTTAATTCTCCTATAAGGATACGAGTTAAGGTGAGGTTCTCTTTATTTATAGTATGCTGTAAATAGTCTGTTGTAAGCTGAATAATATGGGCTTCCCCAATGATAGTGCTTAAACATAGTGTGGATTTGTGTTCGGTTAAGTTAGGTATGGATCAGATTTAATGGACGATGTAGCCTCTTCTTGGTTTAGATCAGTGGATTAGCGATAAGGCCGCTCATTGTGTCACCCTATGTAACGTTTTCTTCATCTATCTTTTCTGTAACTTACCTATATGGTGTACATAAAAAGTGTATTCTATTAGTACCTACTTGATACAGTTTAAACAACACTATTGGTGATTACTTTTTGTCTTCGACGTTTTTCTGTGATCCGGTATTTAGGATGTTTCGGATGAGCGCCTTTCAGCGGATTCTGGCGGTTTACAAAAAATGCACTAATATCGTGTCGATTGTCGGTGCTTATCTCGAAAGTTATAATTGCCAATTGACGTAGTTATTTACTGCTTAGGTGAATAGAATGTTTTCAAATTAGAGTTATGAGATCGATTGCACAACCATTACTTTAATAACTAAATCAGTAACTTAGGTCTTCTGAAATCTTTCTCGGTTAGATTTAGGTTTAAAATCTTAACAAATCGCAAGCTCTGCTGTTCTGGAATGATGCAATTTGATATTCTTAATATTTTGAATTTTACCACACTTTCGGATGGTGTAATAATATAGTGTATTTTATTTTTCAAAATTAACCGGTTCGATTTCCGGGTAAATGCAACGATTTATCACAAATCCAATGATGCAGTTAACTTTTAATCAAAATGGGGCTCGAGAGTCTTTTCAGTGTTTTCGATATTCCTCATAGATTCGGAATTGGCCCTGAAGTCACACTTAAAAAATTCAGCCTGTTTATTATGTAAATCTTGGTGTGATTACTAGAAACATATTAGTCATGTGCGTCAAACGCTCCTTCATTGTAGTCACTTCACGTAATTCCCCTTTTTTATCGAATACGTTACATCGATCATATCGACCTTCCGCTAATCAGAAATTGATCATATAACATTTATCTCTGCTTAAGCTGTTTAAATTACATTAAGTTAAAGAATTTGTTTTGAGGTTGTTCCTGGTTTTCAGTTTACTGAAGAACCTAGTTGTCAGGTGTTAGTCAGATTTCAGAATTCGACACTCAATCTCATCTTCTACGTGTTTCAACAAATGGAACTCCAAAACTGTAGAAGATAAAATCAGGATTACTTACCGTTGTCACTTACGCTTGGTAATTACATTCTTGGACGTTTATTTCTAGAAATTAACTGCCAATGCGCTGCATTTGGTATTGTTGCCTTCTTATAGTGTTGGAACAACTGTGTATCAAACCAAAATCTAATAATAACTCATATTATCCAGGTAACAGACGGCGATCTCTGTAAAGAAATGGTGGAAGTGAAGCGGGCAGACATCAGACTGCTGCAGCCGCCGTGGGCAGACGAGCTGGAGGACGCGGGCACGCACTCCTCGTCCTCGCTGCACCCAGCGCTGCGCATACACCACGTGCCCACTCAGGTGAGACAGTGAAAGCACACAGTGAAGCGGGCAGACATCAGACAGCTGCAGCTGTCGTGGGCAGAAGACCTGGAGGATACGGCCACTCACTCCTCGTCGTCGCCAGTTAACTACAGATGCAAGGGCACCATTTACATCTTAAGTGACTAGTGCCGTTAAAGTTTAAATAAAAGTAGTATCGTCTGTACAAAACATAACAATATGATTATCCTTTATGTATGCTGTATGGCAAGTCAATGATATAGTCGTTGATTGATATAGTTGTTGTCTTTGTTCAAATAAGTACGGATCCAATATCTGAAATAAATGACTTATTTTATTTATTTATTTTATAGATGAAAAAGAAGAGGCCTTATATTAAGCCCTGGGGGATTCTCATTCTGACTTCCGATCCGGGATATCTTTTACCGTTTACATCAATTTTCTGAATCCTATCACTTATGTATGGAGAAAGAAGATCCAGGAGGCTTCCTGGAATCCGTAGAAGTACAGTTTCCTGATTATTATCTCATAGATAATGCAATCGAATGCCTCGGATAGATCACAAAAAATGGCAAAAACTTTTAGGAAAAATTTATATTCCACGGAAAGATAAATATCGTATTTATCTCTCCATCTGGTTTGACCATGTCTTTGGGCTATAATTTGAACTCTATAGTTTGGAGAATTTTCAAGTTTAAAAAACGAGTTCCCTCTACTACCTGCTGCCATGAACACCGACTTTTAGAACTGCAGTTTGATGGTTGTAATCACCAATTAGGTTTTAGTACATCTCCTTGCCATCAACTTCAGTTCTCTCCCAAACTGCACATAGACAGTTCGATAGTGTAAATTCGGTTAGCCTGAAATCACACACTGCTGGATATAGTCTACCCAACGCGATTTTAAACATGCTTGATTTCTGTGACCTATAAATTCTAATACCTAGTGTCAATTCCATCTAGATGGGTGGCGACAACTTCTACACGTCTTCTCCCATGCCGGGCGCGGGAGCCGGTGGCGTGGTGACAGTGGGCGCGCTATCCAACGGTTCTATGGACGACCTGCGCAAGCGACCGCCCTTCGACGACTACGGAGAGAGCGATGATGATCTGCGCAGGGAGGACATCATGTTCCCCGCTGATGTCTCGCATATGGGTAACTATAGATTTTATTTCGAAAATAGAAGTTGCTTTTCGCGGATCTCACTAAGGGTCAATTCACACCGTAAGAGCGGCGAAGGGCAGCAAAGCGCAGCGACCCGCTCGGCCAGGTTCATATTGACGTTGACTGTCTTTTCAGCCTCATTCCTGGCCTTGACCATGTTAGTGCATTCCCTATCCCACCATGGCGGGGAAGGAGAAGGAATTCGCCGGAATTCCCGCGGCGCCGTGGGCATCCGCGCGACTCGTTCGAGTTTCTCATGCGATAATAAGTATTATAGTAATGAAAATAAAGTTAAAATTCATATGACACTGAAACTGAGCTCCGCTTCGCTGCGCTTCGACGCTCTTTTGGTGTGAGTTGAGCCTTAGTGTTTTCATTTCATTCGCATTTTTCTGTTAACTGCTGTTTCCGGAGATTAGGTATCGTAGATTTCGGTCTAGGCCATACGAGTAGTTTACCTTTAAGCTAAATTGAAACCAAATCTGTAATGTAGTAACAAATAAAACTTTCTCATTTATAAATTATTCTTATGTAAAGTACACCGACCTAAGAAGGTGCTTTTACTAGTGTTTCCTACAAATTTCCTAAAGAGCATTATTGTACTTAAAGGAATGTTATAACAACACTAATCCGGGTATCGCTTGAGCGTTTTGAACATTCTCCTCGACTCGACTAGTACTACCGGTACCTGAGTTTTTTTAAGGATCTCACACCACAAAAAAAGGGCCGCCATTGATGTAACATTGACCTGTTCTCAACCATTCACATCCCATAAATCTTTGTCTTTAACAATTTAACTTTGATTGACTTGATCGTAGTGTACCTAAACTCGTCATGTGACCAATATTCAATCTACAATCTCTTATCACACTATTACACGACCTGACATTCAATAACACCGGACATGCTACGCAAAGAATGCTTATGCCACAGAAATAATTCTACTTTCATGCTTTTAGCCACACCCAGCATTCACTTCCATACATAAGTGCAGGTATGCATACCATTGTGGACAGTCGAGCGTGGCTTTTTCACGACAATCATATTTAATACGCATAATCCCACTGTAAACTAAATATTTATATTTAAAATGTGAAAGTTTTGTTACTGACTCATGACATGACGAGTTCACGGATTTGGGAGATGTTATTTTATGTATTTAGTTAGTTTAAAACCTGAATCACATCGTTTCAAGGGTTCATCAAGGGTTTTTTTACTTAAGACTGCTCATAATCGTTATTCTGACCTAACCCAATGAGATTTTTAATAAAAAAATAATGAATTAACTACTTTCACTAAAAAGAGCAATCTGAAAAAAAAAATGAAAAAATGAGAAAAGAACCGACGAAAAATTCCAACACTGGGGTGTCCAGAATCATGCCATGGACCGATGGAAATCGTTTGTGCGTCGATGTCAGATACACGCGGTATAGACCTTGTTACAGTTCGAGCATACTTGTACAGGGCAAAGTTATGTGATAAATACAACAAATATAACTTATTATACTCGTTATTTTCAATGTTGCCAAAGTCCCGCCAAACGTTATTTTACCGACGAAATAGCGAACCAAACCGCCTGTTTTATGAGAGAGAAATAAATTACAATAATTTCCTTTTTGACTGATTGATATTTATGATCAAATTAAATAACTGTTTTAAAAATTCAATCACAACATTGTTCTCGAATGGATGAAGATTTAATCTCTTTGTTATATTTTTTGCTGGTCTAGACACATCACATTGTGCATTAGTCTATTAGTCACACCGGAATGGTTGTGAGACATACATTCCGAACACTTTTTTATTTTGACAACCAAACGCGTGCGCATTTCGAACTGCTTCGTATATGTGACCCATTTTATGACGCTGTTTACCATTTTCTTTGTATTAATTGAAATCTTTGGGCAACGTGAAAATATCTAGTTTAGTACACAAACGTAAATATAACAGACTGTATTTAAAATATTTGCCTACAAAGCAGAGGGTACTTTAGTGCTAATTTTTAACGCACTCGATCGTGTTAACGTAAACGTTCGCTTATGTCAAATTGTACAGAAAAAGAAAAAGTTTTCGTTATTGCCACCAGCCAGCTGCACTTATGCCTATTTTTCTGTTTCCTATTTTTTTTCATCTACTTGTGTGTGTGTGTACATAAATTGTTAAATAAACACAAATTGACGTTAACTCTAACGCGATCGATACGTTAAAAATCTCGCGCTAAGGTCACAGTAGGGCGACGCGCGACGTCATCGCCGGATAGCTCAATGCAAAGACATTATCCCTGCTTACCTACATGTTTGTTAGGTTTCGAATGTAATAACAAGGCATATTGTCAGCAGATTGCAGCAACAGCAAGCGCAGCAGTCTTCAGAGTCGCGGCAGTACTTCGAGCTTGTTGGAGCGCAGTCTCACCCCTCGATCTCAACCCCCTACCCCTAGGTGAGTCAAACCTTACACAAGTAACTTACTTATAGAGGAATATTCAAATGTGAATATTAAAATACTAGCTGATCCACGCAACTTCGTCTGCGTCACATTTTCCATGAATACTCGACTCCTTTTAGTCTTAGCGTGATGATATGTATCCTATATCCTTCCTTGATACATGGGCTATCTAATACTGAATAATTTTTCAAATCGGACCCTGCTGGTCCGATTTGAGAGGTTCCTGAGATAACCCCCTATATACAAACTTACAAACAAATGTTACCTCTTTATAATATTAGTATAGATAAAACTGCATCTTGCTTGCAAGGACTGGTACTGGGTTGAGAGGACAGTTTATTTTTATTAAAGTTAGCTCACAAACACACACAGTACAGTACAGTGACCTCTGGGCTATATTTTCCTCAAAGTGGATACCTGAGGATGGACGGCGCCGCCGAAGACGGCCAAGGAAGAGGTGGCGAGATGAACTAGACACGTACTGCAAGGGTCCAACCAGCCCGGTGGATAAGACCAAAAAAATCTGGATGGAGTTGGGAGAGGGCTTTGCCCAGCAGTGGGACAATATATGCGGAAACCGTAGAAAGAAGTTAGGATATAGATGGGCAGTCGCTCCATGTAGCATACTGGTATTATCTAAGCAGGGAAAAGGCTAGACGATGACAAAGACATTGACATTCCTTACCACCCTAAAAAGATAAAAATGTGAATATTAAAAAAGATAACTCGATTGCGCTTGCTATCTATCAGGCTTTGAGCTGATTATAGATATCGGTTATAGACCTGCATTTTTTAAAATTTTGTCTGCATCTCCAACTTAGTTTTGTGAATGTATAAAATTTCAATAGATAAGATATTGTTATTATTATGTGAGAAAAGAAACACTAGGATAGGTAGGAAGTTCTAATTTTTGAATCTATAATCTATACTAATATTATAAAACAGAAGAGTTTGTTTGTTTGGTTGAACGCGCTAATCTCAAGAACTACTGGTCCGATTTGAAAAATTCTTTCAATGTTTGACTGCCCATTTATCGAGGAAGGCTATAGGCTATATATCATCACGCTAAGACCAATAGGAGCGGAGCAGTAATGAAAAATGTTACGCAGACGACGTTGCACGGGTCGACTAGTTCTATAATAATATTATAAAGCAGAAGAGTTTGTTTGTTTGGTTGAACGCGCTAATCTCAAGAACTACTGGTCCGATTTGAAAAATTCTTTCAGTGTTAGATAGCCCATTTATTGAGGAAGGCTATAGGCAATATATCATCACGCTAAGACCAATAGGAGCGGAGCAGTAATGAAAAATGTTACGCAGACGCCGTTGCACGGGTCAGCTAGTGTCTTATAAAGTTTCAACGTCTTTAGAAAAGTACAGCAACATCTTCTTGCTCTCTCTCTCACACAGTTTCGATCTCGCTCAAACAATTATTATCTTCACATTTATCACAACAACAATCTCACAATTTCTTCTCTCCAACAGATCTCAAGCGGCAACCCCGCACAAGTACAAGAAAGGTGACGTCGTATCAACCCCGACGGGCATCCGCAAGAAGTTTAACGGCAAACAATGGCGGCGGCTGTGCTCCAAAGACGGCTGTACCAAGGAGAGTCAGCGGAGGGGCTTCTGTTCCCGACACCTGTCTCTGCGCGGAGTCACCAGGTCTTCTAATACTCCTCTGGCTCAAGGATCTGCTCATACTCCGCAACAGAGGTAAATAACCAAAATGAACTAAACTTGATGAAAAACAAAACAACATTTTAATTTAGAATCTCTACGTTAGGTTTATGTTTATTAATTCTTGGATGTGATTTGATTTTAAGTTTGCTGTTTCAGTTTGCCGTGAATCCGAAGCCTCAGATTCCAAATTCAAATAGGCTAATTTACACCATCATTAAATTGCTAATCTATTTAGTCCGTCAGTTAGAGTATTGAAAAAAATGGACACCTACTTTTTGTTTTGTAAATCAATGAATATTCACAAAGATAAAACGCATCAAAACTCGGGAGTGGGGGCTCGTGACGTCAGAACGCACTAAATAATACCACGGCGAGACGTATTTAGAATTTTAAAAGCGTTGTATATTCGTCAATTTTTAACCGACTTCCCAAAAAGGAGGAGGTTATCAATTCGGTTGTATGTTTTTTTTTTTTTTTTTTTTTATGTTTGTTACCTCATATCTCCGACAATTATGAACCGATTTGAAAAATTTTTGTTTTATCTGAAAGGATATACTTGCAGATTGGTCCCATTTAAATCATATCAAAATCGGTTACGAACTTTGGATTTTAAATCGAAATAGCTGGAATTTGACTATTTAGATGATTCTTTGATGATCGAAATTGCGTATTTTGCTTTTCTGCGATTTTGGAGTGGTGTTGTTAGGTGTAGGGCACCACTAAAAATGAAAAATAAATAACTTTTTACAAAAAAATACAACCGACTTCCAAAAAAAAAACTACAAAGTAAAAAATAACTTTAATTTCGGAAGTCGGTGTCAAAATACGAAGAAACTAACAAAAACACCGACTTCCGAAATTAAAGTTATTTTTTACTTTGTAGTTTTTTTTTTGGAAGTCGGTTTTATTTTTTTGTAAAAAGTTTTTTGGTTTACGTAACAAAAGAAAAAAACACGGGTCTAATATTTTTTTATATTCTACTTGACGGACTTATTTAATTATTTCGGTGGACAAGCTTATTGCCAGTATGCCGTAAATGGAAAACAAAACTGAAACGCCGAGTCTTCATTTGATATTCGACGAGATATAATTTGAGATTTTGATATCAACGCGATACTTTATATTGTTTTTATTGAATTTATACAAATTATAGTGTGTAGCACAAGTGGTGCAATAATTCTTGTGGTTAGTTTTATTTAATTGTGGCTTCTGATTCAGATTCTCCACATATTATGAATCGCGATTTTCTTATACAATTCGCGGCGAAACAATACGTTAAACTACCATTGAAATTCGACTCAGTAGACTTCCTTATTCAAACGCATGTAATTGAAAGAGTTATAAACATAAATGTGGATGGATGGAGAGGGAGACCAAAGAAAAGTTGGATGGATTGAGTGAGGAGCGAAACTAAAGTACAAACTGAAAAACAAAACGGAAAAAAAAAACAAAAACGTGTTGCGCTGACCCCATGTAACATGGGATAAGGGCAGGACGATGACGGGAATAGGGAATATGCATGCGATTTTTTTATAATTTGTTTAAAAATTTTGATTCTATTTTCACTGTTAGTATTATATTTTTGTTTATTTTTAGATAGAATGTGTAGATAATAAATATTTTGTTCAGGCATATTCCCTATTCCTTATTCTTTTGAAGTCGGTTAAAAACAGTAGGACAAAGTGACTTGTAAATTAATCGAGTATGGAGAGAATGCTGATGCCTTTATGCACCTATGGCTACAAAAAGTTTTCAGAACTACCTACTAATTTAAATTCAAATTTTTAATACATATATTTAATACCAGCGTACTATTTGTACCTATTTGTAGAATGACAACGTATTTTCCTGATTTTAATGATGTACATTTGTGATTTTGCGACCCGTTTTGTTAATTCGCCATGAAAACAGGAAATTAACAGTATTAATCGTTTAAATAGTTTCATAATTCACTGTACCCGACCGTGAATGGAATTTATCCCTATTGACACTGAATGGAATGAATTTCAGTATGTTATTGAGTAATATTATTTAACATCTTAGAATAGAATAGAATAGAATAGAATACTCTTTATTATGTACACCATATAAGTTACAGAAAAAATAAATTAAGTAAACATTACATAGGGTGACACAATGGGCGGCCTTATCGCTAAGAGCGATCTTTTCAAGACAACCTCAACATCTTCGTCGTCTCTTAGCGAATATGCCTTACTTGCCCATTGGGTTGAAATGTTCAGAAACATAACCTGCTATTCTGTTTCGCGACTTGTAAAATATATGACAAAGAATGATGGTGGTTAGAGAAAAACTTGACCTTGATTCCGTACAAAAAAATGTTGTAACGGCAATAGAAATGAGAAATACACACTGCACAACGGTCTACCTATCAAGGTTCATGAAATACTGCTCGCTGGCAGTCGGACGGACAGCGCAGTATTAATAATAGGGTAGGTTCAGTAGGTTACCGGGTGGTTTTGGGTACGGAACTCTAAAAAAATTAACTCCAACATCTTAAGAGCGTGTATTCCGTCCACTAGCGCCGCCATCGTTTTTTATAATTTGTGGTAAATTTAAGACACGTAGATAAAAAACCGCTCTGTAGTGCACTGAAGAAATGTATTTATTATGTTTTGAGAGTTATGTTTTGTACTTTAGAACATAAATAGTTGCCAAAGTCGATATGTTTGCTAAAAGTGGCCACTTTTAGCAAACATATCGACTTTGGCAACTATAATAATAATAATAATTGCCGTTTTGGCTATTTAGCCATGAGTTATGTATTAAAAATAGCTGTCAAAAAATAATAGATACATTTCTTCAGTGCATTACAGAGCGGTTTTTTATCTACGTGTCTTAAATTTACCACAATTAATAAAAAACGATTGGCGGCGCTAGTGGACGGAATACACACTCTTAAGAAAATTCTAGAAAACCCATTCGAGTGACTAGACTATAAGTCTAGGATAATCATTTGCTTTGTTTTAATATTTTTTTAAATATTTTACTTCATCTATTTTAAAACAGCATTTCCATTTCAGAAGTAGCAGTAAATCACTATCCTCAAGCGGCACAGGCGTGGAAGGAGACGAGACTTCGCGCGAGTCCGACACGACTCCCCCGCACTACCGCGTCACCGGTCGCTTTGATTCTGATGAGACTGAGGCTGCCAATATGCTGGGTATGTTATCACCATGTTATGGGGTATACGGGGCTATGACACAGGTATGCGCAATAGTCCAAACTCAAGGTTTACCATCGTACTATGGAGCGCAGTATGCTCCAAAACGAAAATCGTCGATGTGATTCATAAGGCTGCCCAACTTAAATGGGACTAGCAGCAGTGGGACAGTATGGGCTAGAAGTAGTATGTGCAATAGTGTGGAAAGTTTCTAGTTCATAGAGTGTGTCCTTCGACCGGACTAGTGATGTATCTGGTGGGGAACTTTCCATTGGCTGTTGGGCTGTTTATGAATAGGGGTAGAAAGGGGGTTGCTTCGGAGATAATGGCTAATGGATACGTGTGAGAGAAGTGTGGCTTCGCCGATGTCAAATAGATTGGGATATGAGCAGTTGAATGAAGATGGTGTTTCTTTCCTTGTTTAACTATGAATCGAGACAAAGTGATCATATATTCTGTCAACGAAAACATTTTCAAAGGCAGCGACGGATGTGATTGTTTAGAACCAATAGAATGGCTTCAGCCAAGCGATCCTATTGATTCTTAACAAAAACGTCCTCCGCTAATGATCCTATAGCACATCTCTGTTGAAAGCCGGGCGATTCTGTAAACAAGTCGAAGTGAAGGCGTGGGTGAAGTGATCACGAAGTGAGCTGTCAAATCATACATACAAGATGGAATGACAGCTCACTTGTCGTTCACTCCACCCGCAAGTGCACACGTTGAGATGACGACAGAATAGACCGGCTCGGCCAATGACTTACATTTTAACTTTTGGATAATAAATTTTGATAGAACGTCACAAACTAGGCTCTTTAGGCATTTACTGTCGTCTAACGTCGATATAATCTTAGTTTTTATTTTCAAACAACCTAAATGACCAACGGCATGTTAATGTTCATGATAAAATAGTAGGTTACAGTGTTATGTAAGTTACAGGTACATTGTTAACTTACTCTAAACGTTATTAAATGCTAAAACGACATAACGTCACCACACTTTCCTGTTTCTTAAGCAGCCAATTGACGTCACGACTGTCTGAAAATAAATAAAATTGTTTGACATCACGGCTATACTTACATATATACACATATAACATATATATTTTATAATCCTTTCTTATTATCAGATAACAATATCTGGTTTGTGTCGTTAAAAAGTGTAGTGGGTGTGTCTTGCCCTTATATATATAAAGCATCAAAGTTAGGAATACATTGCATTCACTTAGAAGTGATGAAACGCAGCCTTATCTGAGACAACAGTAGATCCGTTTTTGAAGAGTCCTTGAATGACGTTGTCCTCTGTTATAGTATCACTGGGCAGTTCCCGGTCCGGCAGCCCGGGCGCGTCGCCCGTGGGCGCGGGCGGCTCGCCCGGCCTCCGCAACAACCTGTTCGTGCCCATCTCCTCGCCGCAGCCGCAGCCGCACCACCCGGCTGCCTTGTACCATCATCATCTGATCAGGTAACTTGTCACTGATAAATACTTCTTCAACTCTTTAGTTGCATCAGTAGCATTCATCAGGTCTTTAGGGGTGCAGGTGTGAGAGCATTTGGGCAGGAATAATCCAAGAAGTGTACCACGTTTTATAATGACTCTGGTGCCATTATAAACGTGGCCACATGTCAACCACCTATTGATTACAAACTGTTTAAGGGACATCATCGTCTCGGAAAGAAACGGGTATTCAGCTGAATCCGGTTTAATTAGAAGCCGACACCAATATAGTTGGGAAAAGGCTTGGCAGATGATGATGATCGTCTCGAAAAGAAGAATTAATCTCTGTCAGCGGCTTGTATTCCCTGCCAACTATAAGCCGTAATGCCTTCAAAACAAGAGTGAAAAGGCATCATCTGAACTGACTCGTTCCATCGTAGATCTCATCCATCGCTCTCTATCAGGCGAGATCGTGTTCAAGGTCTGTATCAAGCAAAACTTGCCTTCTGCCACAGACGTAGGCGTCAGATTCACACCACGGAGACGATTATTTACCAAGATAATGCATTTACGCAATGCATTATCTTGGTAGTTCGATTGCTAAGACGTATGAAAAATTATGTAAACTATTTAAAAGTAAGCAAGACTGATATTAACACAGAAATACTTCGTTCTAGGCCTGAATTAGTACGACCTAGCAGGGTGAACTCCCCTGTCGGTGGCGTGGCTACCAGCGTCATCAGAGTTTCGCCAGGACCTAACTACCATTACCAGGTATTACAAATAAAATACAAAAATAAACTTTTATTACGTAAGCAATAATTAAGTTATGGTAAAATTAGACCTTCATTTCGCAGGTGGAAAACAGAAATGGGCCCACAATCGTTCAGACGAACAACGTCTCCCAATCCAACGTGATCGGCGTCCAAACTTCGGGACTGAATTTACAGAACACTATTCACACCAGTATAAACGCTACAACTACAACTCTATCGAGCTTAACCCTACCTTCGAGTATTTCTCTCAACTTAAACAACTTGAGTACCCAGAGCTTGCAAACAAGTATTGCCAACACTATGCGTAATACTAACGAGTTGGCACACAACCTAATCGTCCCTAGAACTATTTCGACATCAAATGGAATAGACGTCGACCAGATATACAGGACTCAACCGATGCACAGGAACGGTATCCACGACAATTACCGGCGAGACACGGAAATGTCGCCTCCTTTAAATAATCATGAAAATTTTCTGAATAGAAGAGTCTCGGAGTATGAAGACGATGAGAGGGATCATCAGAATCAAAGAGAGAACCATATACTCCGCAATGTTATCGACACGCGGCCCCCAGAACTATCCGAGACTCGCGTTATGGAAGATAATAAGAGGATTTTGAAACCCGCGCCGCTTCAGGCCCGTTTGTTGTCCGTTGTGGAACCGGATGTTAAAGACCCGGTGAAGAGGTACTATGTTACTATGGTGCCGCAGAATACCGCGGAAAAGAAGTATGTGTTTATAAAGAACGAGCCAGCGGAGACTATTCAGGTGAGTTATATGGAACAAGCTTTTGCCCGCGACTTCGTGCGCGCATAGCCCGTTTTTCCCTTTACCGTAAGAGTTTCGGGATATCCACTCTTAGTGCTCCCTTAAACTCCCCAAGGAAGCTACATGCCAAATTTTAGCTTTCTGCAACCAGTAGTTTTGGCTGTACGTTAGTCACTCAGCAACGGAAGAATTTTATATATTAGGATATACAGATTCTGATCGGTATCTTTTTCTTAATTCAGGTTATAAACTACTAGCTACTAAATGTGACCGCATAGCTTCGTCTGCATCACATTTTTCATTAATGCTCTGCTCCTATTGGTCTTTGTGTGATGTCGTATAGCCTATAGCTTTCTTGATAAATGGGCTGTCAATAGATTTTATCAATTCGAAGCAGTAGTTCCTGGGATTAGCGCATTCAATCAAACAAAATCTTCAGATTTATAATATTAGTATTGATATTGTGTGGGCTAAATTTCATCCAATTTCGATGAGAAGTTTTTGCGTGAAGGGTAAGCATCTCCAATACTCACATTATATCTGCTTTCGTTCAGTCCATCTAAAGGTTGTCTGTAAGATTTTTCAGAGCGATAGGAGTGCCCATTGTACACTTGCCCAAATAAATGTTTATCCTGGGTTTATTATGAGGTTTGAAAGACCAATGGGGGGTTTGAAGTTCCAACTGAACTATCACACCAAAACAGATTAATGGTAGATAATTATGTGCTCTAATTAGTCGCCATTTTATGTCAGTCCACAATTTCTCGGTATGACTTCAAGAGATTATAGACTATCAAATTCCGATGCGTAAAAAAGTATTCCAAATGTTCAGTTGACAATTTGTCGAGAGTTTACAATCTCTCAAGGTATTTTGTATTCTTATGTATTTGGCAATTATCCGGTGAGATACATATATCTTCTGTGGGCAATTTTTATCAGGTGCAAGTTAGCCTGTTATATTTCATACTAATATTCAACCATATCAACACATTTGATAATTAGATATTTTGTAATCTTATGTATTTTGCAATTAACCGGTGAGATATCTCTTTTTTGTGCAATTTTATCAGGTGCAAGTTAGCCTGTTATATTTCATACTAATATTCAACCGTATCAAGACATTTGATAATTACTTTCTTTGGAAAGATTTCGGCATTTTTTTATATTTTATTATCTTGCTGCTTACCTTGGCATTATCTGAGTAAAAGTCGGTATCAATTTTACGCACGCACGTGATGATTATAATTATCAGGGCCACATAATCAATACGTATTTAATATTGTTTGTTTTTTGATCGTGGGCGTAATTAAATGATAAATAAAATAATTACAATATTGTAGTATAGTGTAACATACAATTTGGTCATCTAATTTCATCCGTTTCTTCGGCACTAAGCAAAGACCATTGATATTGCTACAAACAATTTAATATTGATAAACAAAAGAGTGTGCTGATGGATTTGTGTATCAGAAATCGTAATTACCCGACAGCTGCGGGACCCATAATAAGGGTAATATTTAATTCACTAGAATTCTTCTGAAAACGTGAAATACTCTGTTTTAACTGCTTTATTGACGTTGGAGTTCCATTTCAGATTGATCAGCGGATAAAACATCTGCAACAGCAGTTGAACAACAATGACAATGAACCGGAACACCGGAGCTTGGACAATGGTGATCATGTAAGTAGCATTTACTTATCTATATTGCCACCTCGCCAATAATGACTAGGCTAAAGTATTTTTTTTTTACAAAGCAAACAGAAATCTATGGAAGGCGCCATATAATAATGTGCAATAACGGTCATTGACCCACATACATTTATTTATATAAAAAACGGTATTACTTTTCTTCGTAATGAAAAATTTCATAATTTATTGTTCGGGTCGTTGAAGGGAGATTAGGGAAAGGTTAATGTAATTTATTACAAGTTTATCTGGCGAAAACCATAGTGCAACATGCCTTCCGAGGTTGATGGTGCGATACACTCGTTGCATTACACCACACACCCATGGGTGTGTCACACAAATGGGTATATAATAGACAAATTCGCCATGGAAAAACCCATTATCACTTTATGGCCGGCCGGCGACCTGAGAATCGAACCAAGGTGGCTCGCTTGCGACCATGCAGTTGGGAAATATAAAGAAATGTCCATGCAAAGGAATGCGATTTCAATCGATCGATATGTCTACTTTCCCTATACCCAATTGTTGTTTTGAACATTATAAACATTATTTTCAGGTAAACAACGTAAACAGCAGCGCTGTTATAGTGCACCCTAACCAGTTACTACCAGTCTTGCCGCCGCCTACGTCACACACGATTATCGGTGAGTACTATCACTTGCTAAGCCACAGTAATGTTACTTTTACAAACATTGACATAATGTTCAAATTACAACGATTGAAACACGCTCGTGAAATGCGTCAACTTTATTAAATAAGACACAGTAATGTTACTTTTACAAACATTGACATAATGTCTAAAATACTATAACTGACTAACACACACAACTTTATAACTAAATTCACCTACAGGATGATGCAATCATTATCAGAAAGAATTTCTTTTTATCTCTGATTGGGTTTTTGTAAGTGTCAGTGTTATGGCCTTGAGTATGTTCGATTTCTTTAGGTATTTCCAATATTTTTGTTTTTGCTTTCACTACTAATTGTTGCTGTAGTAAACTACAATATATAGTATGTATTATAATGATAAGAATTTGCAAAGGTTATGGACTGTTTTGTTTACGTGATATGGATCACGTTTGCAAAATTAATATTGTCGTGAGATTATTTTAGTTTTGGACTGGTGTTAAATAGTAATTTTAACAAGAGCTTTAAGTTTCATCTTAGTGCAACTTAATGTTTGAAAGGTTTTTAGTATTTTGAATAACTCGAAAACTTCAGAAGATGGCTATTTCGGGTCCCTTGGGTGTAGCTTTTATCAATGCAGGGCTAACTTCCATTTAGAGCCAGCTCGCGCCATTAAAAACAACATTAGGGGGTATCGTTGCTCAAATTATTTGGATTGCCAGCATAATTATTGAATTTTGCCCTGCAGTGTCAGGCAATACATTTCCGTGGCAGTCGCTAGTGCCGCTACTGAGCGGCTCGCCGCCGCCGGTGAGCGCGGGCGGCGTGACGCCGGCGGCGCCCCCCTCCCCGCGCACACCGCGCACGCCCCGCACGCCGCACACGCCGCACACGCCTCATACGCCTGCGCCGCTTATCAAGACTGAGGATCAGATTAAGACGGAGGCTACCGGTATGTATTTTATTATTTCAGAATGCTTTTTCTCGTACTTCGTCTTAGCGTGTCGATATATAAAAAAAAAATATGGTTGGCCCAGTATTCAGCAACGGCAACAGCATTCGCTGACGCCGTCATAAGAATTGGCGACGTACAACTGGTGGAGACCAAGCTACACAGCTTGGCTCATGGCCGCAAGGTTGCCTGCTTGTCGGTCTTCTACAGATTGTACTTCGGAGAGTGTGCCCAAGAACTCCACGACCTCATCCTACCATCTCTCTTCTACCATCGGACATACGCACGGCAACTTAGAAATACAGAAATAAGGCTACCACAAATCGACTTCTATCTTGATCCTTTACGTTCCTTGGTAATAAAAAACTTTATTAAGTTTTTGTTCGGTTATCTACGAAGGGATATTAGGGAAATGTCAATGTACTTTGTTGCAAGTTTATCTGGCGCCTACCATTTAACTGATATTTCCTTATCCCACTTTTGACCTTTATTTTATTAACATGCATACGAAATGGATATGGTTCATAGTTCTGACATAATAACTGTTGGACTACTCTTTCATTCAAATGTATATTAAGCATACTTATTCTGTTTGTCAACCTGTAAGACAAACAATGTCTTCCAGACCCCCCGATGTGTATGGACGAGGATGATGAGGTGTTCGAGTCGGAGGACTCCGGGGTCGGCGGAGATGACTCCAGCAAGAGACCTTCGCAGAACACGTCGGCGCTCAACTCGCCTGCTACTCAGGAGAAGGTAAGGATTTGTTTGATCTGGTAGAATCTACCTTCGTGTTCATTCCAGCAGTTCTATTCGACTGTATGACGTAACACTGCAATTTAGATACTATGAAACTGATTTACATAATGTAAAACCTCATAATCTGAGGTGTAGATGCATTAGGAACTAAATGTTTGTTATATACTGAATTGCACATATTTGGCGCTACGCGAGGCATACTTTTTAATGACTTAGTCTGTTTTACCCTTTTGCCCTAAACACACACATGGCTACTAGATGACCACGAGTCTGCAGCTTTTCAAATTTATCTTTGATCTTTCACGGACCAAAATTTGGGAGTTAACCTGCCTTTAAAGCTCAAAACTGGCCAAACTTCACACTAACTATCCCCATACCAATTTTATTTTCTACATTGCAGAAAGAGCGTCGCATCCGCCGTCCCATGAACGCGTTCATGATCTTCTCGAAGCGGCACCGGCAGATCGTGCACCAGATGCACCCCAACCAGGACAACCGCACCGTCAGCAAGATCCTGGGCGAGTGGTGGTACTCGCTCAAGCCCGAGGAGAAGCAGAAGTACAACGAGCTCGCTAGCGAGGTAAATAACTGTCCCGTGCCTGAATAATCTGTCAATTATTTTTTTTGGATACAAAATTATTAATACTATCAAAAGCATATAAGCGAGTGATAAGTTCATTTCTAATGATTTTAATTTTTCTCACTTTATTATTTATTTAACAATTAATGTACATACATTTAATAATAAGATAAGAAGAAGGAAACATTAAAATAGGTACAAAGGTGATGCTTGTTTCTATAGAAATCTCTTCCAGCATACCTGCGAAAGGAGATCAGGGAAAAAACAGATGTAGACAATGTTATCCTTTACCTTCAAACTTAGACTTTGAAAAATCAATCAAAATGGTGGCGGGGCGCTATGCGACAATGGTTCTTTGCCCTTTCTATGAATTTGCAATGATTTACGAAATATGGTAGGATCTCCTATTTCTACCGAATATATCCAGACGGAAGCTATGGTAACACGTGGTGGTGGAATCCGATTTAAATCCGATCCTATATTGTAGAAAGCGACGCGAGTTAAAGATATTATTACGTTTCAAAGTACGATTTTCTGGCGAATGATACGCCCAGTTGGGCTTCTATGCCTCTACACTAAACACGTAATGCATGTGAAATGATCTTTGTATTGCCTTTATCATGTTCAAGCTTGGTTACCTCCCAATACACTATTTATTATTTCTTAAATGCTACAATCTGTATTGTAGCTATCTCATTAGGTATGTTGTTTGTACACACCGCCAGAGTACAATATAAAATGGGTGGCGTTTACAGTACATGTGACATAATATGTATACTATAGTTTTTTGCCATACTAACTGTTGTGTTTCTTTTATTCTCAGGTCAAAGAAGCCCACTTTAAAGCTCACCCAGAGTGGAAGTGGTGCAACAAAGACCGCAGGAAGTCTTCTAGCAGTAAGGATCCTACTGGATCTATGCCACAGGTAACAAAAGCTATTAAGATGAATGAACCTTATGTTACTGTCTTATAAAATAATGACTTGTTAAAACAGCGGGTCTAAAAAGTTCACTTTAGTGCAATCAAATTAGTATTATAATATTAATGATACGACAATTTGCAAAATTTCGTTTTTTATCTTAAAACATTAGGTTCAAGGTTGATTGTGAAAATTTGGCAGTTTCGGATAGATTTATGTGCTTTCTGATGCTACTAAACATACAATGGGCGGCTTTATCGCATTCCGCGATCTCTTCCAGGCTATTTGGCCCTGTCATTGGTGTGACCCAAAAAAAAAACATAATAGATACACTTCAATGTAATTTATTTGTTTGCAGAGTCCCCGAACGCCTTCAGAAGTGGTAACAAGCGGTTCTCTTACCATCAACTCTGACTTGCCAGTACCGGTAGCTTCGTACAACCACATTGGATCACCGCAGCTCAGTGACGATGAGCAAATGGTAAGCTTAAACTTAGAATATCTGCCCTGTGGCTTTATGTTTTCTGGTGAATTTAATAAGGATTGAGGAGAAAAATTCTTAGTGGGACTTACGGGGCCCCCAGACCACAAGAGTCGTAGTCGTCGTTAGGTAGTAGGGCCTATTTTGTTTAAAAAAAAAAATACTCCCAAAAATGTTGCCCCTTTGAGCTTAGCTACGCCAGTGATCTGTTGCGATGGAAGCAATGGGTTGCGTTATGAGCTATTTGATCTGGGCTGGGAACAGCCCAGATCAAATAGCTCATAACGTCAATCAATTACGTTGTCATAAAATAATAAAGCTGATCTTTCTGTTATCTAACTCATCATCATCAAATCAGCCGAAAGACGTCCACTGCTGGATATAGGCCTCCCCCAAGCGTCGCCACAACGACTGGGCCTGTGTGTCTATCATCCATGATTGATTAATGATTGATTTATATGTTACAGCCATCACAGCCGCTAGAAGAGCCACCGGCGGCAGTACAAAGCATAGAGATCGACCTGAAATGCGGAGAAAAAGTAACCGACTCGGACTCTGAAGGATTGGACACACGAGACTATTTGCCGTCGCACCATGACCATACTAGGAGGCCTAAACCTATTAAAGCTAGGTAAGTTGTTTTATTAAAAACTAGCTGATGTCCACGCCATGCCCGCTTGGCAAATTATATATTAAAACCTTCCTCGAGAACCACTTTATCCATTCGCGAAAACAGCATGAAAACCGGTGCAGTAGTTTTTGAGTTTATCGCGAACAGACAGACGCGGCGGAGGAATTTGTTTTATAATATGTAGTGATTTATTTGTATACTTCTCGCTTCTGCCCGCGGCTTCACCCTTGTTTTTTTTTTCACGCAAACCTCATCCTTTTAATTGACTGGTTTTTCTAACTCGGGACGCAAAAAACCGGTATTTTATTAGCTTTGCCTAGGTCGCGCCGAAAATAAATACATACCAAGAACAATCCGCTTTTGAAATCATGTAAAAAGGTCTTTGTGCATCAGTTGTTTGTCGTTGGCCAAAATACAATAGTTTCTTCATACCTGCAATGCAAAGGTAGAAGTTATTGACGCACTTATTCCATCAACTAAACTGTCAAATCATTAACATATACTTTCTACTCCCAGGGCTGGTTCGTCGGACAATCTTCTCGGCGGTATTACTGCGTCCAGTCCAGGGGGACCTAAAGGTTTCCAGCCGACTGGAGGCGCCTTCAAATCTACTCATGCTGACACTAGTAAGTTTATAAAAAAAGATCTTACAAACCGTTCATTTACAGCTGCGATATTTACATAAGTGTATTTTAAGTCATGTAGGATCAAAAGTAATGTAAAATGTTACAAAAGTATAACATTCAGTCAACTCGGCTTTGAACTAAAATGCAGTTATACGACGCCGACGTTACGTTGCCGCTTCATCGTCGCAGCGCAAATGACCCCGCCCCCCCATCATCGTGTCCCTTCCCCCTCTCCGCTCCGCGCGTGTTCTACAGACCAAGTGGCACTGAGTGGCGCCCCTTTTTACGCTCGTCCGCACATGCGACACCATAGATTCGCCTGCGGTAAGCAAAGAGAAACGGACGTCTTGAAACTTTCGTTTCCGGCCGCACTGCAATTTTGGAAGAAGTCAAGCGCGCAGAAACCTCATTATTTTTGAATGAACTAATTTTTGAATGAACTAATTTTTGAATGTCTTCCAGGCGAGAACCACAGGCAATGGACAGCGTTCACTCAGATCAACAAGCCGTTGCTGTTGGACAGCGTGGCGCCCACGTCCGCAGCGGCCAGCACGACGAGCCTGACGCACAGCGTGCAGGGCATCTCGCTGAGCGCGCCCAGCCTGTCCACGCAGGCGGCGCTCGACAACGCCATCGCTTCCATCATGAACTCGCCCACTTCTACATGCGGAGTGCAGGTAACGATAACAGACGATTGTCACAGCGGCCGGTGGAGACGCCACGAGGCCTCCCGCGACCATGCGCCTGGTCTCCTCTTGGCCGGTTAAGCTTAGGAGAGCGCAGACAGTACCGCAGCCACGCGCGACCTTTTCAATCCATTCAAGTTCACTCCACCTTAGTGATCACGGTGAGATGTCGACAGAATCGACCGGCTGGTCTTTTAATTACGTAGATAATGATTTAAATTGTTTCTCACTGAAAGTGGTCAACGGGCCGCTGCTTTTCCGGTGTGAATTGAACCTAACAGTGTTTATTGACACAATCGCTAGGATGGTGATGGTCGAAATTTGAATAAAGAGGTCAAAAAAATTATGAATGAATCATTGTCATTGCTGAGCAGACAAAAATGACTGGGTACAGGAACATCCAATATACAGCAACTACCTAATTTGCACGTTTGCATTTTCTCTTTTATTATATTAAAATAGCAAACATATTTACGTTCCTGTTCATCTACAGGTGATATCAAGCGGCATGTCCAACACAATCCCGACGCCCACTTCTACGCCGCTAACATCGACGCCGCTTAGCAACCCCGTGCTCAAGAGTTTCACCTTCGTTAAACGGAATATCGGTGATAACTCTCCGTGTGAGTATGCTAATTATGATTATCTAACTGCTTCTTGTGTGTGCTCCACGCGCATCCTAGGTATCACCCTGCCAGGCTCCCGGAATAGGCTTGTTTACAGAAAAAATCTAATTAGTCCGTCAGTTAGATTATCAAAAAATATTTGACCCGTAATTTTTCTTTTGTTACGGGAACCAAAAATGACGAAGTTACGACGCTTTTAAAATTCTCAATACGTCACTCGCCGGCATAATTTTTAGCGGGTAGTGACGTCACGAGCCCCCAATCCCGAGTTTTGATGCGTTTCATCTTTGTCAATATTTATTGATTTACAAAAACAAAAAATACGTGTCCATTATTTTCAATACTCTAACTGACGGACTAAATAGTTTTGCAATTTGTGGATGATGGAAACTAGCCTATTGTTGGAAATAGTGAACGAGCCCCAGGAACGCATTGGGCAATTTGAAGGAACATGGATGGATTGATTTTAGTAAAAATTTTAGACTTTGACACTGCAACTTCGCCCAAAAGTAGGAGGAGTCATTTGATGATTTTCGATCCATAAAAAATGTTAAAAACGCACCTGTAAAGAATCTGTAGGCTAATTCACGTAACTAAATAAGTGCTGTTGCAGTGCAGTTGAAGTTAAGTTTCGATCAAAACAACGCTTTTCGTATTCTCTACCGCTGTCAGACACGCTCGCGTCAAGTTTGCGTCACGCGAGCGCAATAACGGCTACCTACTGTTTGCGCGTCTTTGGTGCGTGCTTCGGAACGCAACATGATCGGTATTCTACTACTTGTTTGACGTCCCAGAATTACAGCTTATAAGTTTAAGTTTTAATATTATAATAACGTCATTCATTGAAATGTAGTCGATTCTATTCGATTATTTAGTGAGCAAACATTTTTTCTCTCCACCATAAGTAAGTTTGGTTATCGTGCAGTTGACGTGCAGTTAGTTTAGTTCAAAGAATACAAGAATACCGTCACTCAAACTTAAACTTAACTGCAACTGCACCAAAACTTAATCGGTGCGTCATAAAATTACGTGAATTAGCCCTATTGCTAATGCTTTTAGAAGTTACTTACTGTAAGTAGGGCCTTGGTGTTTTCCGCTCAATAACACAAAAATGAAGTGACTCCAACAGTCTTTAAATGAATGCTAATTATTTCCCCAGGCCCTGGCCCTCTGACCCTATCGCTGGACGCATCAGGCAACTTGCTGCTAAAGCCTAGCCAGGCCACGCTCAGCCCCGCCTCGGAGCAGTCCATGCACTGCGTACATCTGCAGAGGCTATATGTGCCGACCTACAATACTGGTGAGTATTGTGATCATATAGACGATTTATCAATGGGCAAAGGAGGCTCGTGGCTATACAGCGTTACTTTTTGATCGTTTTAATCCCGTGAAGGATCGATTCGGTCCATGAAACTATCGATTTGTGAAGATAAAATAAAAAATTAAGTACTTTTTTTTATAAACTCGAATTAATTCTCGCCAAAGTGAAAAAGCAATGCGAACCAGTATTAGTCTAAATTCGGTAATAACAACCATGACGCGTAAGCACAGTCAACGTGGACTCACAAAAATTTGCCAATCCTAGACCTAACCCCGCCCCCCCACCTCATTTGATTGGCAGTGCAAAAAGGCGCGCACCCCGCGTGCTCCTCGCACACCGCGCAGTGCAGCGCATGATCTCGTAAACAAATCAGTTCTCCTAAGACGTCATCGATGTGTTGTTGTTACGAGTATCCTTGTCGCGCGAACGTAATGGCGTCTCGTAATTACGTGTAGAGTTCGTTGCCATGGTGCAATTGTACGCGATCGCGGGTTTTGATGCGCAAGCGACTCGTCGTCCTCTACAGCGAACCAAAACACTTGCAATCTTTGCGTCTGCGTGGTATACCCAACTCCCAAGTTTATGAAGGAAAATTTGAAATAATTTAATTTGTTTAAGTACGTGAACATCAGCTGACCAGCAGAGTCAATAACCTTAGTTGATCGGGCGGAGCGTAGGTAGTTAGGTACGCACCGACGACAACGCGACGAACGCACGCGTAGGTAACTAACTCGAGGCGCTACTACTGGTTTCATGCATTTTGCGAATATTACGCACTATCTATTTTTTTTATTTTAAGAGATATCATGCTATGCAAACTTTTGATGAATAGTATTTTGTGAGTAAAACCACCCGACCAAGGGATTAAAACGATTAAAATGTAACGGTATATAATGACAGCCGCACAGGTCGATCTTCGAGGTCAAGCAACGCTTGCCGAGGTTGGTCTGTGGATGGGTGACCATCTAAACATGCCGAGTTTCCTCCGTGCCTCGGAAAGCACGTTAAGCTGTTGGTACCGGCTGTCATTCGGAGATCTTTGCCAGTCGTTACGGATTGTCAGAAGCCAGAAAATCTGACACCAGTCTTGCCAAGGAGTACCGTGTTACCCAGTTAATCGGTTGTGGAGGTCTGGTAGGCAGCCGCTCCATGTAAAATACTGGTATTCGGCTGAATCCGGTTTGACTAGAAGCCGACCCCAATATAGTTGGGAAAAGGCTAGAAAGATGATGATGACCAATGGGCAGCTTTTCATTCAACTAAA
The DNA here is from genome assembly GCA_963859965.1 of Ceramica pisi. Classification (NCBI taxonomy): domain Eukaryota; kingdom Metazoa; phylum Arthropoda; class Insecta; order Lepidoptera; family Noctuidae; genus Ceramica; species Ceramica pisi. The sequence goes on along the minus strand of OY982549.1, from coordinate 9,404,048 downwards.
TTCATCCTCTTCGGTATTTTCGTCGCTAAGCAGACTAAACTTTCATGTTTATGATACAAAATGGATTAGAAATTCCCCTTTTCCACAATTGGTATGGATAGTCCATTCAAAATCTCATAGAACAGAGGATATCCTGATTGGTAACAGTTAACATATCAAATATTGATGTAGAAGATATAAAATATTAAAGAAGAATAACATCGCCCGAAAATATTGCTAAAACATAAAAAAAGGAAAAACAGTTCGTAATTAATCCACTTGCTAATTATCAAAGGGACTCTTGATAATTTGCAAGTGGCTATTTTCTCTAAGAAAAGGACATCTAATAAAGCAATAATACAAAAGAGAATTTCCATAGAGACGTTCCGGCGTCAGCTAAGGCGTGACGTATTTCCCACCATCTACACGCGTGCCTTATCCACCATTTGCCATCTATTTTCACGTGATCATTCATACGCTGAGTGTAATGCATCAAATTGTTGAAAAGCGTGAATGAATTTTCCCTCAGCATTATGCAAGCACTGGCACAATAGGGAATATGCACGCGATTTTTTTATTTATAAAATGAATTACTTTACGTAAACACACTCTAGAAAATATTTTTTAAATATCTTCATCAGCGATGAAGTTATAACGCTTCAAAGATTACTTTTAGAACGAGAAGTCCGACACGGAATTTGACGTCACATTACGTGACGTCTATACATCTGCCATAGAAAACAGCGTTTTCGCGAGAGGGACAGATATATTTGTTAAAAATAATTATATCTCGTTTGTTTTTCGAGCAATTTTGATTCTATTTCCACTGTTAGTAATATATTTTTGTATATTTTTAGATAAAGTGTTTAGATAATAAATATTTATATATTTATTATCTAAACACTTTATTATTACACACTAATATTTTTATGCATATTCCCTATTCTAGGTGACATACAGTAGAATTGTTATAAAGAGTGGTAACTATTGCTGTATTGTCCACAGAAGTAGAGACACCGAAGAATAATAACCAAAACATGCTGAACGTGCAGGGCGGACAATCTGTGATAGTATCTCAAAGTAACAACAGTACTGCGCCTAAAACTACCACGTGAGTATCCGTTATAATTATAGACTTCCATAATACATACTTATAATGTTCTACTACTTTCATCGTTACGTTCATCTACTTTTTATGTTTTTTGCAAAAATATCTTCTAATCATACAGCATTTTGATGACGATATGCATATGAAATATATTCATCCGGCCTTTAGAAACACAAATCACCCAGACATGAATAATAAATGAGATTTTAATCATAATGTTTTTTCTTAATTCTCAGGCAATGGGAAACCCCTGTGGAAGAAGGCCGTCCGTTCCCGCTGGCGCCCACTCCGGCACAGCTGGGCCGGGCGCCGCTACAGAAGAGACTTAGTCGAGGTAAGCCTAAACTTGCATCTCAAACACCAAACAATCTAGTTTACCATCATACCGATCATACCTTTGAATTAGCCAACTAATGACCTTATTTTTCTTTCTCACAACAATAATAAGCTCTGAATCACATGAAATCTTTTTATTTTTTTCTTATTTACTCTATCATAGCAACTTGTAGATCTAAAAGGTGAAATTAACTTAGCAAAACTCCGCAGATGTGACGGAAATCGATATTTTATTTATTCATTTATGATTTGTTAAATGACAATCAAACAATATCTTTTACATTTTTCTTCATCAAATCCGTCACGTCTGCAGTTTCGCTAGCCAATATTATTTGACTCTGTTAAAACTGCTTACTTTTATGACTATATTTATCATTCATATTTCTTTCAATAGCTGGCTCATTAGAAATATCAGGAAAGCGAATAAGCAACCAAACAGGTAATATCCCTTTACAGTCTAATTTTTATTCACGTTAAAAATGAGTATCCTAATAGCATGTCGTCATCAGGAACGTGTACCGGGTCCACAGGCAGCAGCGAGCCGCCCACGTCCTGCAGCGGCGGCAGCGCGCCGCGCTCTGACGCCCTAAACAACGGCGCGCTGAGCTCTGATGACGCGACGTCGCCCAAGCACCACAATGACCTGCCTAGTCCTTCGCACAAGAAGACTCTGTTCAAGAAACGTAACGAAGATGGACGAGACAAGTATGTTTTTTTTATTTGGAAAAGAAACTGGACTGCTTTCTGGTAGAAACTTTTGGCAGTGAGATTGCCTGGGTTCCACATGAAACTAGCGTACCCTAAAAATGCCCATGTTATAGTTTTCAAGTAGTAGAGGATATGCTCTCTTGTAACTATTTGGAAATGTTTCTTAAAGTCACCTAGATTGGGAACCGCTAGAATTGGTGCGAAGATATACGCAATATTATCGTTTTTTTTTTTAATACGACGGATGTTCCTCTCAGTAACAAAAACAGCTCAGTATCAAAAAAGTTGTCGATGGGGTCGAAGGACGGCGCGGCCTCCCAATAGGTGGGGTGTCCACCTGGTGAAATCCGCGGGATCCGGTGAAGCGAGACGCACGGATGCGCGAGATGTTGTCGAACTTGGGGAGGTCTATGTTCAGCATTGGTTCTCTTCCGACTGGAATAATGATGATGTCCTAAAAGATCGATACTTCGCTGTCTAACAAAGAGCGTATTCTAACTATATTTTGTTGCGCCACAGAGTACTGGAGACAGTGAACTTCGAGCAGAAGTTTAGCACGCTGCCGCAGTTCAAGCCGGAGGCCTGCAGCCCCAGCGCCATGGTGGTGCCGCGCAGTCCGCAGCTCTACATGAGGAAGAAGCACAACAAGATGGGTACGATCATACGATATTATTTTTCACATCTCCTTAATTAACATAAACTTCAGATTATATGTAATGCAAACTAAACCTAAAGTAAGTAATTAGTGCCCGCCGCATTATAATGAAATTTAGTACAATATAATTGCCCAGAGGTCAATAATGTGATTTGCATTTGGAACTCAACTTCGAGACCGACGGGAACCGCTCGCGGCCAGCCACCTCTCTTCATGACTTGCGAACAATTTATCTCGCAGTAGGTGTGAAGAGTAGAGTATGCTGCACAGAGATAAAGGTGTCTTTGCCTTGGGCTAGCTTGAATCACTTTCGGATCCTTGATTAGGTTCGGGATTTAATATGACGCCCGTGACAAAAGTCATTACTTTATCCCATCGGAACATAATCTACTTATTCTCTTTCTTTTTTTTTTTTTTTTTCTTTATTTACTTATTTGGATCTCCAACATAGAAGAAGAGGAGGGATGAAAAGCATGTTACTAGAGAGAGGACTACTACGGCCACTAGAACATAAATATCAACATTGTATCATACCCTTGCATAGTCTTATACAAGGAATATGTTTTTGGTGCCTGAAGAGTTTTTAGCATAATCCGATATTGATATGATACAGTGTAGTCGGCAGATTACTGAGTTACTGAACTCAATGATGATAAACCTATTTTTGTCTCTCTGTAACTTTATTGGTTTTCAAAATCTTCAAACTTCATTGTGAAAGAATTGGAGGTTTTTATGTAGTGGAGAAAAAGAAAAAACGTTCTCTTTACCAGATCACCTTATTCATCTTCTACGAAGAATGAACGAGTAGATATTTCGTAGACTGAATTAACCTCGACCAAAAACAACCAGGCCACTGTCTATGATAGGTACTGCTCGACACAACGTTTTAACATTTCTTTTATTGTCCACAGAGGAAGAAAACACAGTGGTAACGCCTCAACTAGAACAAGAAGTGATGAACGGCAACGGAATGCCGACGCCGCACTCGTACGGCACGCCGCACACCACCACTAACAAACTCGTCGGGAACACGTTCTTCGGGCCCGACTTCAATCTTGACACTTATAGAGGTATGTTGTTTATTTTATTTTAGTTTGGATCCCGTTGGACCACTGTCTCATTTGATAGTAAACGATGATGTGATTGATGATGAAGCTCGCTTGCCTAGACGTAACCTATTTAATTTTGACATTCAATCTGTTTCCTACAATCTGGGCGGGAAGCGCCCAGGTCGCTTTGACTACAAGAAGGGGGCGAAGTTAGTGACATTTGAGTACTGCAACAAAGTGAAGTCTGTGTATGTTGTGCAGTATCATCGGAAGGCATGGAGGAGATGTCCCCGCGCACGCCTTGCTCCGCGGGCGGCGCGGGCGGGTCGGGCGCGCGCGGGGAGGCGGGCCACCGCCGCGTGCTGGAGCAGAGGCGCCACCTCGTGCTCAAGCTGTTCCAGGAGCACGGCATGTTCCCCACCACGCAGGCCACCACGCACTTCCAGGTAAACTTACTAATACATTGCCTACGGTTTCCAGTCACTCAGTATCCGTCCTCGCCGCTGAGTCAATGTCAGCTCGCGTGGCTGATAATATATAATCAATATTCAACCCATCGCTAGCTGTCCTCCCCCCAGCGATGCCCAGCAGTGGATCCATAAATGTCAATTGGGGGGGCCTGATCCCGCTGAGGGTAGCTTTTAGCAAAGTGGCAACACTATAAAACACAAAAAAAATATCCCTAGATTACTTTTCGTAAAATCTTAGTTAGGATACAAGGAAAGTATCTTGGTAATTTTGTTTGAGCCGCTAGAAAAAATTAAAAAGATACTAGTCTACTCTGGGAAGACTTCAAGTCTCAACAACCACCAATAGCTAAAAAGATTATTCCGTGAAGAGGATCGAGAATTATAGAATCTAAACGAATATTTTTTGTAATATTTATACACAGTCAAATCCATTCATCTATGCACAAAAAGTATATTCTGGTATTATAATATATTATTTTTTATCTATAGGCAACCCACATGGACATTTTTCCGACAAAGATGGCTCTACAACTAAAGATTCGCGAAGTGAGACAGAAGTTGATGGCTCAGTCCAATCTCACGCCGCACTCCGAAGTGAACACCCCTACTAGTAAGTATTACTGTAGTTTATATAACCGCCCTTTGTCAGAAGCCAGATAATCTGACATCAGTTTGCCATGAAGTACCGTGTTACCCATTTACTGGTTTGTGGAGGTCAGATAGTAGTCGATCAACGTAAGATACTGGTTTCAGTTGAATTCGCTTTGACTGGAAGCCGATCTAAATGTAGTTGCAAAAAGGCTAGGCAGATGACATGGTAATCCTTTTCAACGTCATATTATATCATTTTTCAAGTTGTTAATTTTACTTTTTATTTAATCTGAATCAACTATAAAATACATAAATGTAAGAAACTCTATATTTTCATGTTCTTACTACCTCAAATACTTTTCCAATAATTTTTAGATTATTTCTGCCAGTAAATTCTGTCTACATCTCACTGTATACTCTTAGATGGAGTGAACAACAAGTGAGCTGTCATTCCATCTTGTTTGACCGCTCACTTGTCCCTCATTTCGCCTAAGGTTTTCACTTCGACATGTACACAGAATTGCACTGCTGTAAATGGTAACGCCAACTCTTTAGCTTCACAACATGTTGTTTTCAAAACCAAATAATATTTTTATTTCAGTAAATTCTCCTATCGCGTCCGCAACCCTGCAGCCAACTTCGACGGCCAGTTAGCGATGCGGATACACCATCTCCATCATTGTTCGCCAATAGGATGAATTAAAAGAACCTCTAGACGTTTAGGCGTTGACAGCACACATATTATATAACACACCTGCCGTCTGTACACGGGTATTTTACCTCTGTTTTTGCATCACAGTGATCTGTTGTAGTTGCAATACGGTTGCTGTTTGGGGGCTTTCAAAGGTAAAATAAACTGAACGAGTAAGTAGTGTAATAAACTGTACATACACATGGGCGAACATTAAGTTATTGCGAGTAATAAAATGTCGAACACTAATAGCACCAGGCTGTTGCGCCGTTACGGTCTCAGTTCATAGAACGAAGGTCAAGACGATTAATTAAAAAGTTCGGATTTGAAGAGCGACATTTGCATACATTTCTCTCTTGAAAATGGGTTTGGTGTTGCCAGATTGTACTTTTTTCGGAGATTATAAATTTTCAATTTCTTTTTACACATTTCACTATGGAAGCTCATATAATGTTCTTAGGTTTTCCATAATAAAAAGTGTACACTTTAATACTGACAACGGCTAAATATCGACGTAATGTTCTTAATGGTGGAGTTGAGACTCGAATGGTTTCGTGACAATTGATCATAAATGCAGAAGCATATATTACAGTGATTAGATTAATGTATAGCTACTCGTTTATAGTATTTTATTATTATTCAGAAATACTTTTTTAATTAATAAAAAGTTGAAAAAATCATAAAAATTTATTGATAATGTTAAGTCCGTGAGAATTGGCGATGCATGGTCTAATTGATTCGTTGATTTAAATTGTATGTTTATAGTAGTTTTATCTGAAAAATAACAGTGGTACTTTACTACAATGGTTTGTTCCCTTTTCCAATAGTATAATTTGATCTTAACCAATATTGATTCTTGTAATTCTATATAATAATTATGCGCATTGGGCATCCCGGCTGTAGCAGCTACCCTGACTTACGTGGCCGGCTGTCCCGTGCGACTTCCGTATAAGTGAGTAATGGCAGTCAAATGGATATGAGATAATCATATCTATAGTGTTTTACATTACAAGTAATACAAAAAAAGCAAAAAATCACAAAAAAAACCGACTTCTTTCTTCTGAGGATCCTTTAATATTAGAATGTACGAAACAGGTTTTAGAGTTTGAAAGTTTCAACTGAATGAAATTAGAGCACCCTCAGATTAATAGAAACATATCTATATTCGCTTTTAATTGGTTATTTAACTAATAGATCATTTATTTCATCGTTTAAAGCACATCGTCATTATGGGCACGATCTCAATTCTTATTTGTATATTTGTTATTTAAGTACTTTTGTTGGTGAGTGCTGTATGACTGAAATCTGTGTTGTTGCATAACGGCTTATTAACTAAGATGGGAAAAATACATCGAAAATAACCCTTCTGGCTAGAAATAAATACCAAAATACAGTTTAGAAGATTTCATCTTCTGTAATTGACTTTATTTGTTTTCTAAATGCTCAAAAGTTTGTTTTATTCTCTCGGTATAGTCTTTTTTTATTCTTTGATTAAACTCTGTGAAAATATTTAATATTATGTACCTACCTAATTATAACAAAAGTTATGGGCGTAAGTCCATATTTTATAGAACACATTGTATTTAGTTGCAATATAAGAATCACTTTATTACAAACAATAATATGATTATATATTTTAGAGAACTATATATTTGCAATTGATATATTAAGCTGATATAGTATATTTACTCCAGATTTGTGTGTTTATCGAGAGATATTGTTTATTTAAATATTGCCTTCACTCAATTGCATATTGAGCGAGTTGCGTGTAAGAGTGTCTTATGGAAGTGGATTTAGTGTTAAATGGGGTCTCTATTATCAATAAATTGTCAATCAATAATATTTAACCGATAAAATAGCTAAACCAATGCTATGTTATCGTACGCAATAACAGTAACTGAGATTACGATTTATTGAAAACTCCATGAGCCGAGTTATCATGTCATCGATAAGTGCATTTACCAAAACAACTCAGGTGTTTTTAAATGGTGAACATTTAAACTATCCAAGATAGTGTACATGTGTACGAGTATAGAGACCTAACCAAGTGATATGTTTAGTGCAACACAGTGCGTGGTGCGTGAGTTGTATGAACATGATAAAGTACGTGAGGTAGAAGCAAGGAACTTTGGTGCGAACATTTTCACAATCGTTTAAGTCTCTATTATTTTGTATTGTTTTCTATTTATGTTGTGATGTTGGGTCTTCCAAGTGTTTCAAATTATTTCATTTTATTAGATTAATATCTACTTATTTAATTATTTTTAATAATGTACGTTGTACAGTGATTTATCGAGCGAGTCGAGTGTTTATGATGCGTATGTATGCCGTGTTCGGGTGAATCGAAAGGAGTGACACAAATTGTAAACATTTTAATAATTATTGCTCTTTCTGTCAGTAAGCGATCGACGTAGCGATCCATTTTAAAAACATAGTGCTATGGTTTACAAAATAGCTCAAATCAGTAACGACACTAGATAAATCAATATTTATACAATATAATAATCTCATTGTAAATATTAGTTGTATTGTATACTAGCACTAAGTATTCCTGGCTCTCAAAGTAATTAAGGTTTTATTTAGATAATACTAATTATATTATAGATAAAAAGATAAATATATAATTTATACATGTGAAATTTCGGCCAATACAAATGTTATGTATATCAAAATTGTATTTTTTAAATGATCTCTTCGGCGTTAATAGTATTTAGATAATTGCTTTAGGAGTCCGGAAGTGAAATGAATTTATTAAAAGTATAATACTTAAGAGATATTTTCGCACGGTTAAATATTGTATCTCGATAGGCAAGTAGACGGGGCTGGTACCAAAACTCGGTTTTGTTCAAATGTATCTTGTCATCACCTCCAGTGTCATTTTGTATCTTATCAATTTGTTCTTGCATTGTTCGAGCTGCCAATATGAAACCAGCGGGATTTGGTACGCCACCCCGCGTAGTCAATTCATCATTATCGTCATTGTTGTCATACATTTTAACTCATTATAAATAATAGAACTGTTGTTACCAGTAGTAATAAACACATATATTTTCGTCCCTAATTTGAATTAGTTATTCGACCTAGAAGCTGTCACGTGGACTTAGTGACTGTACTTTATGTTTACGTTCAGGAAAGCAGGGTAATTAATTCAAAGTAAGGGCAAGCAATAGGCCTCTTCTCTCAATCAGTGAAATAACTATAAACTTTGACTCAGAATAACACCCATTTATACTAAGATTGGTTTTCAATGTTACGGTGTATCAATATAATAGAAATATATTTACTAATAAATATAATACCTTGTTGTGGCAAGTGTATATCACCACGAGTTAGTGAAAACTTGATTTTCCTTCGAGCATTCAGTTACGAAACGATTTTAATTCGATGATTTTGCGAAATTAATGTAGGTTCATGTATTTTATTTTTTTCACATGCACTACAACATATATGTTTTCATATAATTTCTTAGATTCTGGTATAACCATTTCAAATACTATCAAATAATTTAAGAGTTTTTCAATCACTAGACATTAAAGTTACGTAAAAGCAAGATTGCATTTAATTATATATTTGTCAAACAACTTTGAAATATCTATGGAAGCATACATGGTGATTTAATTTACACACTTCATTGCAATATCTAATAAAAAACAGAAGTTTTCCTTCATGGTTTATGATTGCAATGGTTTTTACTAAATGTTTCAATTTGTTTTTAATTAAACTGTCCATATATTTAAGTTTGCCTCTTGTTGAAATATAATTATTTGATGGTATGTTGAGTTTCGAGTGAATGTCTTTTAAGTGTGTTATAGTAATAACAAATATGAAAAATCTTAATAGCTGCATATTTCTAGTGCGTTTATTGACTTTCAAAACTTAGTTAATTTCATACTCATTGCAATCACTGATGCAAATTCGTGCTTTGGGGTCTCGGGTAGGTTTTGTCAGTCAATAACAAACAGAGAATAGGCAGTTTTAATTTATTAGACTGAATTAACTATGTTGCATAACAAGTTAAATGTTATATTTTAAGAAATATTAGCAATTATTTCGAAAGGACATTTTAAATAAAGCATTTCATATTCGTTATTTATTTCTTCTACATAAGCTATTAGTGTAATTGTTTAGTCAAAATGGTAAATGTAAATATCTTGTTTAGATGATTTATTTAGATTTTAAGTGTTCAATTTAATGTATATTAGATTGAATTAGAGACAAAACAATCATAAGAAAAATTAATATCTGAATCAGTAACCACTTTTACATGAGCAAGTTTTTTAAATGTTTATGAATCCAACTAATGGACCAATAAGTGGCACTTTAAATTTAGACATTGTAATCAACAACAAACCAACTGTGAGCAGGTAATAGAGAACCAACCCATAGTGTTGTGGACAGTTTGTTCAAGCATATTGGATCATTGTATGAACTTATGTTAAAACATAAAAACCTCGAAAACATTTTGCGTTTTTCATTATGAATACCTCCCCAATTTTATAACACCTATCATGCAAGAAGACAACTTACTACTGATACTTAACTTTGATTTAGAAAGTCAGTACATCAGCTTTATACAGAGATGATAGAAGGAATCAAGTAATTAAACAACATTGGTAACAAATAATTTATTAATTCTCTAAAAATAAGATACTAAACTTGTAATAAGCTATTTCTTATTTATACTTGTAATCACTTATTTCTTCATCACTTATATTGCATTTATTAATAAGCTAGGCTTCTCTTCTTCTAGCATTGAGAGAGCGGCCTGTAAGTTCATATTATCTCCTGGGTCTGTTATAACTAAGAACTTTAAAGCTTTCATCCTAACTAGAGCAAAGACGCATCCTACACATAGGTCACAACCACTTATATCTAAGTATTCCAAGGTTTCTCCATTCTGACCAGCTATCCTGTCTATGCCCCATACATCTACATATTTGTTATTCTTCAAACATAACCATTTCAGAAAATTGAGATTCTGCAGGTTTTGTAAGCCTTCATATCGGATACCGTTGTGGTGGAAATTGGTGCAGTCTACAGCTTCTACTAACCATCCGTCTGTATAGCGGTCCGGAAGATTCAATGTTTCTATATCACCTGAAATCCATTTTGGTGAATCCTTCAATCTGAAACAAAAGTTGGCTGTCAACAGAAAAGTGGACTACTAAATGTGTTTTTGCAAAGTTATAAGACTTAATTTCAGTTAAGTACCTATGTAGCTGCCAGTGAAGGTGCCAAAGTTCAAACTTTGTACTGTACTGAGGGTGGTCTTTTGACATGAAATACAGGATACAAAGTAATTTCATTTATTTACTGTATAATTTTTGTTGGTAAAATGACTTATTTTTTATAATTTGATAAGTTGGTCTTCCTAGGGAATTCTCACTGTTTTTTAGTAAATATATTGCCGTAATATTTAACAGTATTACCTGACAGCACATTCACGAAATGCGAAAAAGTGCACTGCTGCTAAATTTGATCCAAGTGTAGCAACTCTTTTAGGTAAATATCTCTGGTTCTCTATTTCTTGAAGTATTTTCATATCAGACCACCAGTTCTTAATTTTTTGTATACTCAAATTGGGTATACTTGACATTACTTTCAAAATATCTGGACTTGGATTCTTCTCCACGAAAACTGACAGTTTACTCCTAAACTCCCCATCTCGTTGTATCCAGGGCTTTCTCCATTCTGGGTACGGCGTACCGTGAACTAGCCGTGGTTTAGGTCCCTCTTCTTCAATTTGATATCTCGTCTTCTCTTCAGAGTAATTCCGACGAAGGGCATAAATAGATCGATAACACCTAAATGGTTTTAAACTGAGCGACATTGTTATTTTTTAGATCTGTTTAGACAGTTTTACATACTAAAATGGGGGCGATATTGGGTCAAACGATTTATAAACAACAAATTTTTGGGAATTTAACTCGACTTCAGTAACTTTTTGAGGTTATTCGGTTATTCTCAAGTTTTGACATTTCTGTCAGTCAACGACATTGACAGGACCATAGGCCATGTAGTCTGTGCCATAGACAGAATATTGACCAATCTAGAGGCACGGCAGTGCGCCCGGCCAAGTTCCGGCCTAACGCTCGCAGTGTGTATATGTACACGAAACATTTCCACCTGTTTTTGCTTTGCTTGTAATAATCTCAACTTACTGAAACTTGGACCATTTATTACTTTTGACTAGTTGAAGACTACTGGAAAGTTTTAAAACAAAAGTGAAGATTTTGCTACTGACTCACTGACTGATTCATCAAAATTATGGGGTACTTCCAGTCGTGCTAGAAACTTCAAATTTGGTGTACAGATAGGTCTTAGGCTACAATTGAAGGAAAAACCGGCCAAGAGCGAGTCGGACTCGCGCACCGAGGGTTCCGTACAAACCTGTAGGTAAATATAAGCAAAAGTTGTTTTTTCTTTAGATCTCGTTCAAACCAATTTTCGGTGGAAGTTTACATGGTAATGTTCATCATATTTTTTTTTTGAGTTTTATCATTCTCTTATTTTAGAAGTTAAGGGGGGACGGACACATTTTACCACTTTGGAAGTGTCTCTCGCGCAAACTATTCAGTTTAGAAAAAAATAATCTCAATATCATTTTTGAAGACCTATCCATAGATACCCCACACGTATGGGCACAGAGTACATTATACTATATACTGAAATATGGGTACGTATGGGTATGATGAAAAAAAAAATTGAGTTTCAGTTGGACCCCCAAACTACCAAAAGACTGGGATCCCAGGGTTCCGCGATTCATCATGCGTCTGGTATCCATTATCAACCCGTAACCCTGGTCGTCGATCCATCTTGAGGAAGGCCTTACAACGCTACGACTTTCGGTACGCGGTCGCCACTCCAGACCTTTTGGCCCCATAGACCATTTGTTTTGCGAGAAATGTGCCCTGCCTACTGCCATTTTATTTGTCGATCCTTCGTGAGAGTGACCACGTTTCGAGTCCATAACATATCACTGGCAACACGCACTAGTCAAAGACTTTCGTCTTGAGACACTGTATGAGATGGGTATTTACCATGAACTTGGTTTTTTCCTTGTTCGTTCTAAGAGCCAGTCCATCGGAAGCTGTACTGAGGTCATCGAGCATTTTCCTGAGGTCATCCATAGACTCACTCAGGCATTACAACTATATTAGAATAGTTCATATCGGGATTGCACATGGAAAGGTACATGGTAGCAATCCCGATATGAACTATTTCTAATGTTAGTGAACAATATATTACAACTACCTATATCTTCGGCAAATCGAAGGTGAGTGATGTACCTACTCGCCATTGACAATACCTAGCCTTCTCCAGTCCAAAACCTTGAAGACATCTTCCACTGTGGCCGTGAACATTTTCGGAGAAATAACGTCTCCCTGCCTGCCTGCCCCGCACAGGAGTATAGGTAGGTTTCGATGTCTGATCCTGAAGTCGGAGAGACATGATGGCGTTTTCGTACAAACACTACAGCACTCGATGTACCGATAGTCGATCTGGCAGCCCAGCCCAAGTCTCGATCGTTTCTCGATCGTTTGCTTTCTTGTAGACCACAAACGCTAAGTAGAGGGGCAGATTATACACTTCGGTCTTCTGTATAACTTGCCACAGCGTATGTCATCACCGTGATCACTTAGGTGGAGTGAACGACAAGTGAGCTGTCATGCCATCTTGTTTGTATGTTTTGACAGCTCACTTTTCGTTCACTTTGCCTAAGTGTTCACTTCAATTGACATGTTCACAGAATCGACCGGCAGAATCGCACTGCCGGCCGGTCCGGTTCTTTCAGGTGCATTATTTTTGGTTTTCCTATATTTTCACAACAATAAAAAGCAGACAGATCGATCGGGTCGATCTCAAATGATGCTCCGTCATAAGTGTGGCATTTGTTTTTTTTTTTCATATTAATGCAGTGTTTAGTTTCACCAACTACGACATTTCGACCCCAAGACAATTCAACCTGGACAATCTAACTTTAGAACAGCTCGACCCGTGAAATCGAGCGAACGAAGTGTAGACCCCGTCATCCCGTTATACATTGGTATCCGTAGTCTCCACAGGTAGTCTCTTATCTCTTGACAAGAAGTTCCTAGTTCAGGCAGCAGATACTTATGTAACACACAATTGCAACTGTTTAATTATTAGGGTAATCATAAGTAGCTTATAGACAAATTGTGTAAATATGTGTTTTATGGTGCTAATAAGTTTATTTATTTATTTTAAGTACTTCGTATAAAAGTAGCTCTACCTTTGACATTTTCTCCACTTAGGTACTTCTTTTATGCCGCAAACAGTTTTATTTCCCCTTTCATTAAAAGAATGAGCGCCAACGAGAAAGGTTTTTTTTAAAATAACCTTGCCCCATACGAGTAATTTTACAAACATACAAACTCACATACACAAAAAGCCAGACCCGGAACAACTTTCTGTAGGCCATACAAATAATTGTTCCGTGTGAATCAAGCCCGTGGTACGCAGCACATTAGCCAATCGCTCAACCACTGCGTCAACCGTGTCGTCATCAAAAGGTTTGTGTAGTTGTACGATTTCGCATCGCTAGTAGACCAGGGGCGTAGCTACCACCGTATCTGCCGTATCAAAGATATGGGGCCCCCAGACTACAAGGGCCCCGACGTGTGGACGCAAAGCTATACATTTAGTTCGGCCATCTCCTTTAAAAACAATACTTCTAAAAACGGGCCCCCCTAAAATGTTTGATACAGGGCCCCTTTGGGGCTACGCCACTGTGGTAGACTTATAAAAAACGTATCTACTTACTGTAGCCCAAGTTTTATTTCGAAGCATCTAAATAACAAGACAGATTTCACTTGTCGAGACTAAAGAATTAGTTGATAAGTCTCGACACCCAGACTTAATTATATAAAACTTATGTTAGCGTAACGTTACACGCATTTTCTTATTTCAATTAAATTAGAAAACAGCTACGATTAATGGCAAAAGCCGTTAAATAGATTTCTCGGCCATATTTCATCAAGTCACTTTTTATTTCTCTCTGCGGGCAAATTTAATTATCCCGTCGTCACGTCTTGAACATAAAAGCTTAGTGTTTTTTATATATTTTTAGAACGCAGAGTATTTGCGCTGTTCCCTAGGAAACTAGACACAGGCACCTAATTATGTGCGCGGTAAAGAGTGGTTCTTTTGGTTATTTTATATTCCTTGACTAGTTTAAGTTGGCCTTTTTGATGTAGTGGTCGCTAGCTCTTAGTAGAACTAGCTCTTAGTAGAGCAAGAAGTTTAAGATTTGATTCTCGGGTTGGGCAAAGTTCGATTGTATACTAACTGTCCCCCGCGGCTTCGCTCCCGTCAACTAGCAACTATCTGATATTTTTTTACATAAAATAAAAACCTTCTCCTGGTAGTAACAAAACAAAAAAAGAATTTGCGAAATCGGTTCAGCTGTTCTTAAGATTTGCGCTTAGCAACACATTCAGCGATTCATTTCTATTTTATAGATTTCAATCTGAACTTCTCAATAGCAGCCCGGAGTCTGTTTGATGGCAAATGGGTCTTCTTCTTACAGTAACTCATATCAAGTGACGAATAAGTAAGTCTACTATGCACCTAGGTATGTATTTTCGGGGTCTACAGGTGTGATGTTGTTTGACCTTAATTTAAAGCAAAGTTTTGCGGTCGAAATAAACGGTATAATAACCACAATATAAATTAGCCACAATAGGTATTGTTTAAAGCACAAACGAATCACATTCGTTGCATATTTTTCGGTGTTGTCGTGCAGACGAATTCTTAGGGTTCCTACCTAACATCCGCAAGAAAAGGAACCCTCATAGGATCACTTGGGTGTCTGTCTTTCCACCCGTCTGTCACAGCCAGTTTTCTCCGTTTCTAAAAACGGACACGTCACGTAAATATATCAATTTTGAGTATATTATGGGTCACTTTTCTAAGCCCAACTAGAATATAAAAAAAAGTTTTTCAAACTGTATCGTCTCTCCCAAATAAAATGAAAGTGCCTACTGTGAGGTTTTTTTGAAGTTATTCAAATTCAAAAATGACCATTCCCCCTACCTAACTACGAAACAATTGAACCTATTATTTTGAAAAAAAAAATACAAATAATTAATAGTTGATCTTTATCAATCGACTAGCTGACCCACGCAACTTCGTTTGCTTCTCATTTTCCATGAGTGCTCGCCTTCTTTTACTCTTAGCGTGATCATATGTAGACTACATATGATCACGCTAGGCTTTATCCATCCATTTATCGAACAATTTATCGAGGAAGGCTATAGGTAGCCTTCCTCGATAAATGGGCTATCTAACTCTGAAATAATTTTTCAAATCGGACCAGTAGTTCCCAAGATTACCCCCTACATACAAACTTACAAACAAATGTTACCTCTTTATAATATTAGTATAGAAGTATAGAAAATCTATTAAGGCTGAGTTGTTGTAGCGCTGACTTTAACGGTTATAGTGAAATGTGTTGCACCAGCGAATTCATTAGCTTTGTTAAAGTTAAAGGGAAGAGTCAAGTCAAGAGATTATATTCAACGCGTTTGATAGTTGACGGATAATTTAACACAAACAATAACACTAACCAGCGGAAAGTGAGCGGTTACAGTTACGGTTAAAGTTATGACGTCATTTAACTATTTGTCAAATGGTGCAACTAATTTTTGGCCTAATCGATACTTTAACTGAAGTTTCGATGTTTGTTATTGTTAAAGTAAGATGGTGCAACCCAGCCTAAGGCTGAGTTGTACCATAGAAGAAGTTATAGTTAAAGTTTGCGTCAAATTTAACACTAACAGTAGCGCTGACTTTAACGGTTAAAGTGAAATGTGTTGCACCAGCGAATTCATTAGCTTTGTTAAAGTTAAAGGGAAGAGTCAAGTCAAGAGATTATATTCAACGCGTTTGATAGTTGACGGATAATTTAACACAAACAATAACACTAACCAGCGGAAAGTGAGCGGTTACAGTACGGTTAAAGTTATGACGTCATTTAAGTATTTGTCAAACTCAGCCTAAGAAGTCTATGGCTGAGTTGTACCATAGAAGAAGTTATAGTTAAAGTTTGCGTCAAATTTAACACAAACAGTAGCGCTGACTTTAACAGTTATAATGAAATGTGTTGCACCAGCGAATTCATTAGCTTTATTAAAGTTAAAGGGAAGAGTCAAGTCAAGAGATTATATTCAACGCGTTTGATAGTTGACGGATAATTTAACACAAACAATAACACTAACCAGCGGAAAGTGAGCGGTTACAGTTACGGTTAAAGTTATGACGTCATTTAACTATTTGTCAAATGGTGCAACTAATTTTTGGCCTAATCGATACTTTAACTGAAGTTTCGATGTTTGTTATTGTTAAAGTAAGATGGTGCAACCCAGCCTTAGTGTTAAAATAAAATGTTACAAAAATGAAGTTGGTTCGGAACTCTTTGCACGCGAGTTCAACTCGCACTTGTCTAGTCTTTTAAACACACAGAACAATGGATCTCTTCCTTTCGAATGTGATAGAAAATAATCCATATTCTATCATTTGATGAGTTAGGTTCTTAATAATTGGGGTGCAGGTGTGAGGTGCTTATAAAATGAAATATCATATATATATTGTCTTGAAAAGATCGCTCTTAGCAATAAGGCCGCCCATTGTGTCACCCTATGTAATGTTTTCTTCATCTATTTTTTCTGTAACTTAAATGGTGTACATAATAAAGAGTATTCTATTCTATTCTATATCTAAGTGCATTTTAATGTTAATCTTAAAGGCACTTCAATAAAGATATTAGAAAATTGAAGAGAAGTTTAGTTTTATGATTCAGTGCAGAACTTATTAGGTATATTTTGGCCATCAACTTCCAAATTTTAGCGAAATTTAGGCTTCCACATCCTACTATCCTACTAATATTATAAATGCGAAAGTTTGTGAGTATGTATGGATGTTTGTTACTCTTTCACGCAAATACTATTGAACCGATTACGATCAAATTTGGTATGTAGGTAGCTGAAGACCCAGAATAACACATAAGCTACTTTTATCCCAGACTTCCCGAGGGATCGGGATTTACACGGGAATAACGAGACTTTATACGCGGACGAAGTCGCGGGTGGCCTCTAATCTATACTTATAATAAATCTGTAGAGAGGTCAATTCTGTACATGAAATATATTTCCAAAATAACTATCAGGGGGTGATTAGGGATCGATACTGATGCCAAAAATGCAATCTATACTCATAATAAATCTGTAGAGAGGTCAATTCTGTACATGAAATATATTTCCAAAATAACTATCAGGGGGTGATTAGGGATCGATACTGATGCCAAAAATGCAATCAGTAAAATTTTTGTCTGCCTGTCTGTCTGTATGTCTGTCTGTATAACCGTTATAGAAACAAAAACTACTCGACGGATTTTAACGAAACTTGGTTCAATTATTCTTAATACTTCTGAGCTGGTTATAGTATACTTTTCATCACCCTTCAATCAAAAGGAGCAGAGCAGTGAAGGGAAATGTTGGGAAAACGGGAGAAGTTACTCCATTTTTTAAGCTTCCGTCGCGTGTGCAACCTTATTGGTTAAAGCTACACAGAAATCATGTATGACGGAAATGTTCTCCTTAAAATTATATAAAAAATATCCCACGACAGCATATGTCTATCTTTTATGATTGACTCACAATAACACGTGTAACTCCCGATAGCTTAGCAGTTCGAAGCTTTCTGATTATATATGTCTACTCTTACGTTTATAACACTCTCAATCATCCCATTCTTTTTTATGAAATAGTTAATAATGTTATTTAAAAAAGTTAGCATTATTAACTATTCCATAAAAAAGAATCATAGAAATCGGTATAGAAACACCAAAGTTATACATGAAATACGCTAATAATAAGCCATCGCGCGTGAATACTGAATCATGCTGGTCGATGAACAAGAAGCCACTAATTACGCCCGGACTTCCTTCTCACGAAATTTGTTTAAAAATTGGCATTCCGATTATTCTGCTCCGAAATTTAAGACCACCACAACTTTGCAATGGAACTCGGCTAAAACTAACCCAGTTGCAACAAAATATAATCGAGACTCAAATTTTACCAGGTTGCGGTGTAGGTGAAACCGTCTTTATTCCCAGAATTCCCATAATACCAAATAATTTTCCATTCCAATTTAAAAGAACGCAATTCCCAGTATCGGTGTCTTATGCAATGACAATTAATAAGGCTCAAGGGCAGACTTTTCGTATTGCTGGAGTAGATCTCGGTGTCAGTTGTTTCTCGCATGGTCAGTTGTACGTCGCTCTTTCCCGGGTTAGTAGTTCTAGAAATCTTTATGTTCACGTGCCGGACGGGTCAACTTCCAACATAGTTTACCCGGAAGCTTTGCGCTGAAGTATTTTCGTTCTATAGGTACTTTAGCCTCATGTGAACGTGATCTAAACAATATTACCAATACATTAACTTAATAACACACAAGGAGTTACACGCTGACGGAGTTGCGGGCACAGCTATTAAACAATTATAATATTGTGCGGTTCCGTATTGCGATATTTTTGAACAGTATTGTTGATTGACATATTAAGTATGTTTTCCTACTAAAATACGAAAGTTAATCTGCCTGTTACATCAAAACCACTGAACCGTGAGGAAGGACATAACATAACACGGGCTACTTTTTTTTACGAAAAACGACAGAAACGCGGACGAAGTCGCGGGCAAAAGCTAGTCAGTAATATTTTTGTCTGTCTGTCTGTCAGTATAACTGTTATAGAAACAAAAACTACTCGACGGATTTTAACGAAACTTGGTACAATTATTATTCATACTCCTGAGCTGGTTATAGTATACTTTTCATCACGCTACAATCAATAGGAGCAGAGCAGTGAAGGGAAATGTTGGGAAAACGGGAGAAGTTACTCCGTTTTTTAAGCTTCCGTCGCGTGTGCAACCTTAATGGTGAAAACTACACAGAAATCATGTATGACGGAAATGTTCTCCTTAAAATTATATAAAAAATATTCTACGACAGCATATGTCTAACTTTTATGACTGACGCACAATAACACGTGTAACTCCCGATAGCTTAGCAGTTCGAATCTTTCTGATTATATTTGTCTACTCTTACGTTTATAACACTCTCAGTCATCCCTAATTAAAAAAGTTTACATTATTAACTATTCCATAAAAAAGAATCATAGAAATCGGTATAGAAACACCAAAGTTATACATGAAATACGCTAATAATAAGTCATCGCGCGTGAATACTGAATCATGCTATAAGGATTATTTTTGTATAAGGTCGCGAACGCACAGGCGCCGCGCCGGCTTGCTTGGCGCCTAGAGGCTAGCGAGTAGCTTCGTAAAACGGCTTACGACAGTTTGCAATATCCTTAATGTCGAGGGGAAGATGGTTATAATTTCGCTTTCCACCAAACGAGTAATAATAGTATAAAAGTGAAAGCTTGGTTGATTGTTACTCAATCACGCCAGAACGGCTTAACGGATCTTAATGAAATTTAGAACTAAGATAGATTATATTCTGGAATAGCACATAAGCTACTTTTCATCCCGGGAATATGTTCCCTAGGGATCACGCGGGCGAAGCCGCTGGCAGAAGCTAGTATTAAATAAAAGACGTAAAATACATAATACAACATAAGTTTTAGAATATAAGTAGTCCTAACAACAAAAATCTTCTTTCTTCTACAATCTAATTTAATCTCAGTCTCTAATAACATAATAACGCTTAGTGGATTAGATTTTAATCGAATCCAGATGATGTGTGGCGGGAGTCGGCTGCAGTCGCTAAGTTGGCCTGACACTCAGTAATGGCGGGAGACACAGAATCGTTAATCTTGATTTAAAGCTCAGCCTTCACTAAATATCCTTGGATTTTCAGTAGATTATTTGTTTTAATATCTTTAGAAATAATATAATATAATAATATAATAATAAAATATCTTTATTTCCCAATAATACAGAGAGTGGTACAATTAAGTATGGTTAACAATTTTCGAATACATTGACCAGAACATTTACATACACATTTGGATGACAAGGAAACTGTACGCAATAAGTTAAACTCTGCCTCTTAAACTAGGTTATCCTGTATTTCAAGAGACAGTGTTTCGCAGTGAGGGCCCAATTGAATGTGCAAGTGGACTGTGTCAATTTACTTTAGAAGGGAAGAGAAACGTTATAGTTTGATTAATTACATAGATTTATATAATATTGCATAATTATGTGGGAGTACGAGGGTGTGGGTGAATGAGTGTAAATGTAGGTATGAAGGTGTATATGTGTGAGTGTGAATAAGTAGTTGGATAGGTGTTGGTGTGAAAGTGAGAGGAGAGTGAATGTATGTGCGATTGTATGTGGATTAGAGTGCGGGAGTATTCGTGCAAGCATGAAGAAGTGTGTATGCTCAAATGAGCCGATGTAGGTAAGTAAAGTCTCTGTTGCGGCATACAGTGGTGAAAGCAAGAGAATTTTGAACTGGGGCCTTAACCACTAAACATTAAAGCCTGTTTCAGTGCAAAAAATCTCTTTTTGCAAGGAAAAGGACTTTCCCTTTTTCCTACCATAATCATTACAACATTGATAATTGATTGACACTTCTGACAGTTTAAAATATGGCAAAACATGACCCATAGACTGATACTGAAACCGTATGTTCAAGCACAAGAGGAATCTATTCTCATTATGTGATTGAATAAATTCTGACTAAGAAAATATAGGTAATTTTAGGTAAATTAAAAAGAAAAGACTTGTACCAGCAAAATGTCTTACGTAATTTTTTGCTACAAATGAATTCAGAATAGTCTCAAAATATCCATTCGATACCTAATCCCCTTAATTGAACAGAACACACGTTCAAATTAAAACTGTGCCAGTTGTAATTGTACATTTCGACGCTCAATTTCGCCCTAGCGTACCTCTGGCGTAGTTGTAGCCTCGCCTTAATTCCCGTTACGGCGGGATTTTGACTATCAGAGTCGCACGTCTGTTCCCCGCTTAACGCTTTGAGTCTCAGATTGGACGTGTGTGGCATGCCTGTTAATTCGATTGTTCTACAGGTAATGAGCCAGCCAGCCTCAAGTAATAAGTTAGAGATTTTAATGCAATCTTGCTTTATTTCCCACTTGAGACACACGCGCCGTAATTGGTCTAGTTTTCTAATGTCTTTGATTAGGTTTGTGTGTGGGATGTTCAATTTGGAAAGTGTTTTTAAGTTTTAAATTTCTTTCTTGTTTTTGTGTCTGTCTACTTTCTGTTATTAGCTGTATAATATGCCTTAGTAGGGTTTTGCTTTTAACCAAGAAAAATATACGGAATAAACTATAGTTACAGTCTAAGTTCATTTCAGAATTAAACATTGTACTATACCACCTCATGTCGAAGTAATTTACTCACTGCCCAGTTCCATTAAAACGCTTTGTTCTTCCGCCCACATAATATTTAAAATGTCTTTTCCCGGGGAACAGAAGTAGGTACGGCTTGTATTTAATTCATCGACTGACGAGTTGACAGAAATATCCGAGAAGGCTCCCTTTACATTTCCGAAACGTACATTTTTAATTTCAATTTTAAATTCGATTGTTTATTCAATTACCTGAGTATTTTGGTCCATATGTAGTCTGAATCAAATATCTTCGTTGTTTCCATTAAAACAGGGATTGGTTTGCAAAAAATGTTGTGAATCCCTGATCGGCGGGATTCGGATCACGTCGCGCAGTGCTTTTTGTGAATCAGGGACGACAAACATTTAAATTGTTCCCCAAATTACTTGATGCTTCCAATGTTCGACAGTGTACCGTTACAATATTGAATAACTATTTCGTAGTCGACTGTATTTCAATCTACATATTTGCCATTAATTGTTGTTTGCTCTGCGCAAGTTGTGCAGTCGTTAGTTTGTTTGTTTTGGTGCTGTTTCAATGTTGATAGAGAATGAGGTAAAAGGAAACACGGAGGTTCGGTTCTAAACTTGGTTCCTCTGGACGGTAACATTGATACACTATGTTGTTTATAATTTGTGAAAATGGAAAAGTAAACTATTAAAAGTGCTATCTCTATTTAACGGATAGATAGGTTGTTTTTTTGCAGCCAAGCTGGAAATCTTTTAACCGATTGCGGAACCAAGTTGGCCACTGTTGAAACAATCTGGTCTAATGGAGTATCATAAATCCATCCCAAACACGGTGCCAGAGTGAAGCTCTTTCGCAGGATTAGCCAACCACCTGTACCTTCCAAAAGCTGGACGCTCTCTCGTTAGCTAACGAGAGAGCGGTTAAGTGGCCACATACTGATCGAAAAAAAATTGAGAAAGAGTCAATCCACATGAAAGAAGAAATATTAAGTCCGAGGCAACACTCTCCACGCAGGCTCTCCAATCTGTTTCCGAATTAAGTTCCAAACGAACACACATGGCTGCGTCAGCGATGAGGCAGACGCTCGTAATTTGGCGTAATACAACCTAATCATCGTAACTTCAGCGAGCAAACGGCCCAAATAACAGGGCTGACACACGTCACATAAAATGCACAACAAACCGTGTTCACCAGACGAGTATTTACATAACTAGATCACAAAGCAACTGTGATATTTCCGAGCCGTTGGTTACAAGACGTATGGACATGATTAAGCTAGCATTATTGTGTCTTCAGGAGCATATTTCAGTCGGCCGAGCATTATTCGCGCAGTTGGAAGCGCGCCAGGCCGGCTCGTGATGTATCCTCGGGTTACTTCCGGACTATTAATCATAATTCAATAATGTCGGCCAATGAATTGCCCATTTTCGGCGTTCATGGAGTTTTTACGGAGCAAACGGTTGTGTGTAAGTCGTTTTTGCGGAGAAGCTGAGTGGTAATTACGTAAATGTTAGTTAATATCTCGCTTTGTTTGTTTGTATCTATGTAGGTGTGTAGCTGCCGGGATTCTCCGAAGGGTTGGCGGAAATTCTGCGAATGAGAATGCCTATGTCTATGAGGCTACGGACATTTATGAGGGCGTTTCCCAGCTTTTGATTGCTATTAAGATTAAACTAACTAAATTACTAAAATCGCTAGCACAACGTGATGACCGGAAAACACGTGGAATTAAATCTGTTTACTTTAAAACAAGAGCTAGATAAACTAACTTTGTAAATGTAAAAATGAATTTGTTTGTTACGCTTTTACGCGATAGATAAATAAGACCCCGGAGACAGTAACCAGTCTCCTTCTTTAAGTAAAAATCTATTTTAATTGGAGCGAAACCGCGGACAAAAGCTAGTTTTAAATACATAAAATTGTCATCTCCACAACTGAGACTACAATCACTATCGTCTCATCCCGGAAGCAGTTGTTTTTATCTAATTGGATCAACTGCTCGATCTTCGGTAAGCAACAGTATCTTGATTAGAGAATTGACGATTTAGTTCAAGTTTGTTACTTGAAACTTTAAAGTGGTCGTCAACAGCGACAATCGTAGTTATGACGGTGGAGTTTGGTTATGATAACTGTTAAGATTTTGGTCCTAAAGTAGCTTACTTTTGTTTAGGAATTAGCCCGGGCATCAAATTGGATATCAAGTCTTTAGTAAAGGTCTATTAAAATAATTAATCAGTCTTTTAGTCCAGTAGTGTTCTTCGTTTCGTCTCGAGTACAGATTCGCAGCTGTTTTCTAAATTTAGTGATGGGTTTCAATCTCGTAGTGGCGAGCGCGGCTCCCGAACTAAAGGTCCTGCAGTGTGATTCTGTAAACATGTCGAAGTGAACACTTAGGCGAAGTGACGACAAGTGAGCTGTCAAACCATACAAACAAGATAGCATGACAGCTCACTTGTTCACTCTACCTAAGTGAACACGGTGAGATGTCGACAGAATCGACCAGCTGGTTTCAATTCCCTGGTCGGATAAAACGTTTTACGGAATTAATCACGCAACCAGGAGTAACGAAATTGGTAAACCAAACAATGGTACCAAGTAGTGTCTCGTCATGAATTCTCCATGGATCAAAAGTAGGTACTATTTAACGTTAAAACAAAACAAGCTGTATTTGTAAAATCTGACTGAAATATCGTCCTATTCAAAGGTTATGCTAAACAAAGTTTGAGAGTAAGTAACGTATTATCCATGTGTTGTAAATCTCGACAAAGGGATGCCATTTTTCACAAGGGATACAATAGTATGTTTATATAATCTGAGTAAACACAGGACATAAATATCATCCCTTTCACATGTATCTCAGTGCTTTATTGAGGAGCCTCCGTCTCATAAACTAGGAGATTTTACGTGTTTTATTTTTTGTACGAAATAAAATGCGTGGGAACATGAAAACTTATGGAGTTTATTAAAAATATAAAAATGCAGTCAAAAGGCACACCGTTACACATAGCAATCAGATTAGACCAGAGAAAAAAGTGTTGCCACACCACAACGGAAAGTGGCACCAAAACAGTGTTGCAAGCTTATTCACTAAAATTATTACTATTTTTGCTAACATAAAAAATAATAATTCTGTATGTTTAGACTGTCCTAAACATTTTTTATTAAAAGGAAGTTAAATTGGTGATGGCTGCCGGGATTAAATTAATTATCTTCGTTTATTACTGTACGCGTGCAGTCTTTATACGGTGTTTTATTTTAGTCTGTGGGTTATGGATCGAACATATTATTTTTATTATCTCTAATTAAAACTTGTTTCCGCTATCTATATTTAACTAGCTGACCCACGCAACTTCGTCTGCGTCACATTTTCCATTATTGCTCCGTTCCTATTAATCTTAGCGTGATGATATATAGCCTATAACCTTCCTCGATAAATGGGCTATCTAACACTGAAAGAATTTTTCAAATGCAAACCGTAGTTCCTGAGATTAACGCGTTCAACCAAACAAGTTTAGTAGTTTTAGTTTTCAATGGCCCATTTATTGAAGAAGGCTATGGCCTATATAACATCACGCTTCGACTAACAGGAGTGTTAATGTAAAATGTGACGTAGACGAAGTTGCGCGGGTAGTATTGGATGTTTTCAGAATCGAACTTTTTATGTGTTTTTGCCAGAGCGTGAATGTCTACAAATTAATCCACAGGAACTTACTACCGGGAAACAAGTATCGAATCTCTTAGCTGTTGAGGGCATTATTGAGTTTCACAGGCTATCATGTTTTTAATATAACTAAGGATAAATAACCAATGATTTGATGACTTGACTTGATTTCAATTTGATTGTAAATATTTAAAGGCCACCTGTAACACTTTTTAAGTCGTTCTACGAAGTTTCTAGTACGCAGCTTTAAATTAATTTATAATATCGTGAGTTTATCTACCGGAGTAGCATATGTTTAGATGTGTATCTATCCTGTCAGTGAGACAAAAAACAAATTCACCAAATCCATATACAATGTAAAACAACAAAATTAGCAACCCGCCACACGGTACATAGTGGTAAAACATATAACTTACTACACTGCTCATCTTCGTAACACGACACTAACATCGCCCCGCGGGCTCGCAAACTTTAAAATGAGCCATTTCAAAACAATATCTGACGGAGATTTCCCAAAGGTCGTAACTTCACATGTGCCAAACAGGTCATATAACGCGCGGATACAAAAACTATGCTGTAAAGGAGATATGTAAAACATGAACGAGTTTATATTGACGTGACTTTATAGACTTACGAGCCTAACATTTTTATATATAACAGTTTAAAAGGTGCAATAGATCAACATTGATATGATTTTGGCGTAGCATAGTGATTGTATCTGCGTAGGTCAGCGTAGACGCGTAGGCCCGCGTAGCGCTTGCTACGGCGTAGCGAGGTTTTCTCCTTGCGATTTCTTGTGCGTTATTTTAGTAATAGTAGCAGCTCGTTGATAAATAAATAGTAACAGCCTCTATCTTTTATAGTTGTTGCGGATAGTCAAAACCAGAAAATCTAACACCAGTCTTGCCAAGGGCCAGTTTCGAGGTAATGGCGGTTAGGCAAGCAGTCGTTCCATGTAAAATACTGGTTTAGATTGTGAGACGGTCCCGACATGGTTGGATAAAGGCTAGGTAGATTGATTTGTAATATTGAATCCGTGTGGGTCGACGTAGACTCAAGATCGTAGACGCGTAGGCCCGCGTAGCGCTTGCTACGCCGCGCCGTAGAGGATTTTCCCTATTGAGATTTCTGATGATATTCTTTTAAAAAGCTTTTATTTTTTTAACTTGACTCATGTTTGTACGTGAACTTGCAAGATGCAAGTTAAATTTGACCCACTTCCCGGTGTCCGATTGAGCTGAAATTTTACATACTGGTCCAGTTCCGATGACAATGCATGTTTATGATAAGTATGACTTAATGCTGTTGTCAGCGACTTGATGCTGTTGTCAGCGACTTAATGAGACTTAATGCTCCAGACGAGGGAACTCCTCAACGTTTAATAGTAGGAACATAAAATTTTGCACACCCATTGGGTTATGGATGGCAGTTTGAGTTCTGAAGAAACTTTGTATTGCCACATATAGCGTTGTTATATATCTAACGTAAATCGAAGAGTTCTCATTGTTTTTTTTTTTTTAGGGATGGGAAATCATCCAATGACTCCTCCCGCTCTGGGTGTAGCGGGAGGGAGAATCAGACTTCTACTGACTAAAACCTATTCATGTTCTTTCATTGCCCTTTGTGTTCCGGACCAACGGTGTCTCTTGCGAATAATCCCGCGACTGCGGCAGCCGTCGGCCCTTTCGGGCCCCTCTGTGTGCTGACTCTCTTTGAGGTGCGCTTGGAACACTAACGCGCCGTCGACACGGCCTGTCGTCACTAGACGGACGGACGGCGAGCCACCCATAGCTCGCCGTCCACAGGCCCGCGCCTACGGTGGCCGGAGGTCACCAGGTGGTGGCCCCCAACGCCCGCGGCGTCCACCACGGCGGCCGGGACGAGAGGGTCTCCTCTCCCTCTCCACCACCTCCTTCGCTAGCATGACTGCTTCGCAGAAGGAGGCAACGGCGTTCCATTCCATTTCGCTCCGGACCATGGCTTGGACCAGGGCCGGACGCGAGAGGTCGCCGCCGATCGCCGCTTCGAGGACATGGCGGTGCCCCGCCCTGTGTGCTGCACCGTGTCCTCTGGACGATCCCCGCAGTGGTGACATCCGGGCGTTTCCTCCCGCCCGATTCGGTGCAGAAACCTCCCGAAACATCCATGACCAATAAGGACCTGCGTCAGGCGGAAGGTGAGGACGCCGTGGCGCCTCTCTGAAGAGTTCTTATTGCTAGATATCTGATAGATATTTTTTTTTAATTTTATACGGTGACACTTAAGTTTTCATGATTAAGTTTTATCTAGGATTTCATGTATGCTATGTTGATGCCTAAGTCTGAGTTCTGGATTTAGTTTGCCCTGCGTCGAATGGTCCTGTTATGTTTTAATCTAAAAACGAAGAGTTCTCAGTGCTGGATATTTTCTATTTTTTTTTTTGCGACGTGTAAAAAATATCGTTTTATTTCTGTTGTCAGTTGTATAATATGTTTGAAAATTGTTTTAGAGTCTATATTTCCAGAACTATTACTAAAACGTATCAGGAACTATAGAACTCACCTTAGTGAACCGAAAACACTTTGTAAATATTTGTTTTGGAAAAAATGTTCTGCTACCGGAAGTTAGCAGATCATATTTTCATCTGTCTTTTTTCCCGGGAAAAACGCCAGAACTATTTCCTTAAATTATCAGGAACTGTAGAACTATGCTGCATGCGAACAGAACTCACATTTTTTTATGCTCTGCCGGGAAATGTTCTGTTAAGATCACGCAGACAGTTAGTGGATCCACCAAAAAGCTTTTTTTTTTAAGATTTTATTCACTTTAAAGCTTATTAATATAAAAAGTTAATGTAAAATTTTACAACGACGATATAGTACTCCGGGATATATAGGGACTCTGTTAGAGTTTAATTTATAATAATAATAAAGCCATTTATTCCAGATCTCACTCTTGTATATTACAATGTTTGTTAGTAAGTTGTTGCTTAAATTTAAGAAAGGTTACTTATAATTAATGTGAGTATTATTTATGAGATTTGGACCCCTGTTTGGGTAAAGGCCTCCTCCATCCTTTTCCATGACTCCCTGTCCTTGCCTGACTTTATCCAGTCGTTTCCTGCGACGTGTATTATGTCATCAGCCCACCGTCTTAATGGTCGACCAACTTTCCTTTTCCCCATTGGTCATTGTTTATGTATTCTTCTAATTTTCAACATGCTAAGTCTGTGTTTCCTGATAGCTACAACCTGGGAGTCTTTAAGTCAAGAGTGAATAGGTTACTTCTAGGCAAGCGTGCTCCACCTTAGACCGCATCATCGCTTAACATCAGGTGAGATAGCGGTCAAACGTACGCCTATAAATATTAAAAAAAAAATGCTCCTTTCCATTGCTGTTTGACTGCATTTGATTTTTTGTTTTATTTTATTTGTAAATATCCAAGTTTGGCAACCATACAACAAGCAGGGTAATAGGCATGTATCAAATATTGTCCTTTTCATGTGCAAGCTGTAGTTACCTTTTAGGATTTCTTTGAATGCCCAGAACTTCTTTCAAGTTGCGTTAATTCTTTTTGTTACTTCTTCCTCGTTGCTTGACGTTTTGAATGAGATTTGCTTCCCCAAGTAGATGTATTCGCTGACGTATTCTATATTGTTACCTTTTATCACTATCGGGCGCTCGCGATTGTTGGTTAATATCTTAGTTTTATTTACATTCATCTCTAGGTCGATTTTGGAGCTTTCGCAGTCCAGTGATCTCATCATTTCCTCTAAGTTTTTGGCAGTTTCAGCAATTATAACAATATCATCAGCGAATCGCAGATGGTTTAAATAGTGTCCGTTTATGTAGACTCCCCTGTTTTTCCAGTCTAGTTTTTGAAAATATTTTCAAGCACAGCTATAAATAACTTCGGGGATAGAGGATCTCCCTGTCTAACTCCTCGTTCTATGTTTATTTCGTCTCCTCTAGTTTCTAATTTAACTCTGCTAGTACTATTTGTATAGATATATTTCAAGATATTGATGTATTTATAGTTAATATTTGATTGTTCTAGTGCGTTCCAGATTGAACAGTGGCTGATGCTGTCAAAAGCTTTGCTGTTGTCAATGAAGGCCACATACAGAGGTCTATTGTATTCTCTGTATTTTTCTATGACTTGTTCTAATGTCTGTATGTGGTCCATTGTGCTGAAGCCTGATCTGAATCCTGCTTGTTCCTTTGGTTGCTGCTTATCAATGTCGTCGGATATTCTCTTTAAAATCATGGATGAAAATAGTTTGTATATACTTGCCAGCAGGCTTATGGGTCTATAATTCCCTATATCTAAGGGGCTTCCCTTCTTAAAGAGTAGAATTATGTGTGATGTACACCATTGTTTTGGCACTTTTTCTTCGTCTAGTATCATATTAAACAATTGCGTAAAATGGTGTATTAAAACAGGTGCTCCTATTTTAAGGGCCTCATTGCTTAATCCATCTGGTCCGGGACTCTTCTCTGCCTTCAGCTTCTTTATATGTTCGTAAACTTCGGAGTCTTCAATTTGTCCGATGCAGTCAGTCGTGTTCGTATGGGTTGCCTGCGCTTTCGTTTCAGTGTTGTTTTATTTCCTGTATAAGTTTTTGTAGAAGTTAGTTGCATGGTTAATTACATCTCTTCTAGATTTTGTTTCTAATGAGTTATGCTCAAGTTTTTGAATCCATGACTAGTTAGCTCTTTGTAGGCCTTTTTGGCACTTCTAAAATTCTTGATGTTTCTTGAAATAATCTCGTATCTGTGGTTGTTGTAGTCCTTACGGATTGACCTATTAGTCTCTTTGTATATTCTGCTAAGTTCTTCTTTCATATCTTTGGTTTTATTCTTTGTATGTAGCCTTTTTATAAGTTGGATTGTGTCTTTAGAGAAAATATTGTGTTGATGAGGATGTGTAGCGTTTTTGTATTTTAAGCTCTCCGTTATGCCTCTTTCCAGGATATTATAGTATGTTTGGACATCCATACAGTCTGATTCTATATTTTCTGTGTGTGTTCGTAGATTTTCGATGTAGTTTTTGATTTCTGTTTCTGTCTTGGGGATATTGAATGGTGTTGTGTAGGTTTTTCTGCTCTTTACTGGACGACTTAAAAGTAATGTTGCTCTCACTAATCTGTGATCGGAAGAGAATTTGAATTTGCTTAGTACCTCGATATTAGTTATCAGTTTATGGTTATTTATCATTACAAAACATACAACCGAATTGATAACCTCCTCCTTTTTGGGAAGTCGGTTAAAAATTAATTTAATTTACGAGCCTTCAATTAACTTGAAGTGCGCAATTTTTATGAAGAACCTAACGGCAGCAGCAGCAGCAGTTACCAGGAGATTTGACAGCGAGTAGTACTAATTCTTGAGTTGATTAACTTATCACGCGAAAAGGCATTAGGTATTAATCTAATATTCTTTAGTATAAGTTATATTATCACTCTGTAATTATAAATAGGTCAAAACAGTTTCCCTTATAACCAAAACAGCTTACACAAGTGTACAGCACACTGTATATAAGATATTTCGTGAGTTTACGCCTTACAAAGTAGAGTGTATTCGCTAATATTTCAGCAAAACTTCAGGGATCGAATCTAACTTAAAGTTAGTCCAACTTGGGGGACAAGCTCTACTCGCTATGTGTCTTTTAGATTGAAAATATTTCGGGCTCAGTGTACTTTGCTACGGCGACGTGATTGAAGGAGATTTTACTCTTTTTATAACAGAAACAGTTTTAAGGTGTAAAAAAAAATAGTGTAGTTTATATGGGAGAGATGGGTGTAAACTTGGGTGTTCTAAAAGAAAGCAACCACCGAGGGCTTTATAAAAGAAGAGGTTTTGGCTCTTGACTTTCTACATCTCTTTTACTTTAAAGTATTTGCAACTCGGTAAGCAAGTGTTTTTTCCAAAAGTTATAAGTAAATTCAAAATGTATATATTTCTCATCATAATCATCTGCCTAGCCTTTTCCCAACTATATTGGGGTCGGCTTCTAGTCAAACCGGAAGCTGAATACCAGTATATATATATTTGTCATACATTTATGCTTTGTTTCTTTAATGAAGACAAAAATATATATGACAAAAATAATCAAAAACTATTTTTGATTATTTTTGTCATATATATTTTTACCGGGAATCATGGCTACTATTGAGTTGTATTAACTACAAAAAAGTAAAATATAAATGGAATTAATTCTATTAAGTTTAAAGCCATGAATAAAATCAGAATTACATCAGAATAAAAGCACATTTGAGCTATTTTTGAAGCGAGAAATTCGTACAACATACATTCACATTTTAAAAATAGCTCCCTAGAGTCCCTAGCCGCCTAACCCTCAATAACATGAACTGGTTTGAGAAAAAAAAAATACTTTAATTAAATTCAATAAAAGAGCGGTTCACTTTTAAATCTTAGCCGTAAAGTCGGTCGCTGTTCAAAATTACCCTTAATCACGGTGGAGATTAGTAGCATATTACCATTTCTTTAGGTTCCCCGTAAATACACTTTATTGAGCAGTTTATGAAGAAAAAACGAGAAATTACGGCGGTTAATGGTTCATCATTTATTTAAGTTACACTTTTGTGGTTATTGAAATATGCGACAGTTATTGTTTACTTTGATGGGGTGGCAATCATGGGGCTGTTTAATGGTATTGTTCTGAATGTTTTTAATTTTGAGGAACTAAATTTTGAGTACACATCGTAAGTATAACATGTATGACAGCGAACCAGGGTTAGGAACCGCTACTAGAACGTGATTGCATCATGCATGACACTTATGATAAAAAATAATGCGGTTTTAGTTTCTATGTAAACGAACCCAAGACTCCTTTAAGCCTTTTTCACTATTCCTCATAGTTTTGGATTTGGTTATCCACGCCTGCTTGAAAAATTCACCCAGTAGATGCTGTGCGGCGCTAATCTGCGGAATGCATCCAACTTTTGAACAATTTTTTTACTAGCGGGATTAAGATTAGCACCATCTTTGACCTTGAACAATTTATACCGTGGGACCAATATTGATATCGCGAAAAAACGTCTGGCCCATACATTTCTATGCGCACAACTCGACAAAAAGTACTTAACAGCTGATTTTTTTCTTCGTTTGGTCCCATAGCAAAAGTTGTTCATATTGATTAATACAATTACCAGTTAACAGGTATGGCGTGTTTTTTATTACACGTTGCATGAACATGAATTTGCAGGATCGTCCTGTTGTGTTACGCGTTGTATTTACATATTGTGCCAAGACTTTTTAATATGAATAATTGTATAAAGATAACAATCTATATCTTCTATACTTATAATAAATCTATAGAGAGGTAAATTCTGTACATGA
Organism: Ceramica pisi; assembly: GCA_963859965.1. NCBI lineage: Eukaryota > Metazoa > Arthropoda > Insecta > Lepidoptera > Noctuidae > Ceramica > Ceramica pisi. The sequence goes on along the minus strand of OY982549.1, from coordinate 9,371,091 downwards.
AATATATTTCCAAAATAACTATCAGGGGGTGATTAGGGATCGATACTAATGCCAAAAATGCAATCAGTACAATTTTTGTCTGTCTGTCTGTCGGTCTGTCTGTCTGTCTGTCTGTATAACCGTTATAGAAACAAAAACTACTCGACGGATTTTAATGAAACTTGGTGCAATTATTATTCATACTCCTGAGCAGGTTACAGTATACTTTTCATCACGCTACAACCAATAGGAGCAGAGCAGTGAAGGGAAATGTTGGGAAAACGGGAGAAGTTACTCCATTTTTTAAGCTTCCGTCGCGTGTGCAAACTTAATGGTGAAAGCTACACAGAAATCATGTATGACGGAAATGTTCTCCTTAAAATTATATAAAAAATATCCAACGACAGCATATGTCTATCTTTTATGATTGACGAACAATAACACGTTTAACTCCCGATAGCTTAGCAGTTCGAAGCTTTCTGATTGTATTTGTCTACTCTTACGTTTATAAAACTCTCAGTCGTCCCTAATTAACATTAATAAAAGTTAACATTATTAACTATTCCATAAAAAAAGAATCATAGAAATCGGTATAGAAACACCAAACTTATACATGAAAAACGCTAATAATAAGCCATCGCGCGTGAATACTGAATCATGCTATAAGGATTATTTTTGTGGTCGCGAACGCACAGGCAGGCGGCTAGCTTGGCGCCTAGAGGCTAGCGAGTAGCTTCGGAAAACGGCTTACGACAGTTTGCAATATCCTTTAATAATTATAATGTCGAGGGGAAGATGGTTATAATTTCGCTTTACACCAAACGAGTAATATTATAAATGTGAAAGTTTGGTTGTTTGTTACTCAATCACGCCAGAACGGCTTAACGGCGTAATAAGCTACTTTTCATCCCGGGAATATGTTCCCTAGGGATCACGCGGGCGAAGCCGCTGGCAGAAGCTAGTATCAAATATAAACTGAAAGAATATTATTTAAGTTTTATTTAGATGATTTAGAGATGTTTGTGGTAACAATTATGACTAAAGACCTCAAAAAACTCAAAAGTCAAGCATTTATTTCAATTAAACCATTTACTGGCACTTTTGAATTGTCAAGGTCGGTCGGTCCAAAAAGTTGAAGCCATTTGCACGTTCCAAAGCGTAGATTTCTATGGAGAAGAACGTGGAAGAAACTCCACGGACACTCTTTAAAAATAATAAATTGTTACAAAGTTTTGTTTACCGGGTTGAAATTATACATACATGTGAGAACGATGTAAAAGACGAGCAGGATAAAAGCGTCCGGAATAAAAGAGGAACAATTCAAAGAAATAATTAAAAATCAACAACGGCAGCTGAGATCTCAGCAGTCCCAACCGACAGCGCCAGTTCACGAACATGACGCGCCAGCACCGTTCGGCTCAACCATTTCGAGGGGAGCCATATGATCAAACGCATACGCCACCATCAGCTAGACTTTTGAGTGAGCATGACACTCCCAACCGCTAGGGTACATTCAAGTCAAAAACATACCTAGAACTGATAGTTAAAGTTTAAGTTAAAGGTACACAGTACTCACACATATGCCGTCAATGGCTTAAATTATACCATGCTAAGTAAATTGGTCCTAAACAATGCAAATTTTTCTTACAATCTTCAGCCGGTCCAACAATGTCTCCAAAATATTTACAGATTAGTTTGTGCTCCCTAGTGGCTGTGGAGCAGGACCAGCATTCAGTCAAGCATACCTATTTATCTTCAATATAATCCCCCAACTTATAATATGCTGGCCTGCATAGTGTGCGTTTAATACACTTAAATTTCGTCCCATTTAGTTCTAATATATGGGGAGGTATCTTATTATAACATTGACCTTAACATTATTAACCGACTTCCCAAAAAGGAGAAGGTTCTCAATTCAGTTGTATTTTTTTTGTTTGTTACCTCATAACTCCAACAGTTATGAACCGATTTGAAAAAATTTTGTTTTATCTGAAAGGATATGCTTGCAGATTGGTCCCATTTTAATTTTATCAAAAATGGCTACGAACTTTGGATTTTAAATCGAAATAGCTGGAATTCGTCTACTTGGATGATGGTTTTATGTCATCCAAGTAATCGAAATTGCGTATTTTGCTTTTCTGTGATTTTGCGGTGGTGTTGTTAGGTGTGGGGTACCACTAAAAAGTGAAAAATAAATACAAAGAAAACACCGACTTCCGAAATTAAAGTTATTTTTTTTTATTTTGTAGTGTTTTTTTTTTGGAAGTCGGTTGTATTTTTTTGTAAAAAGTTTTTTGTGTTAACCATGTTAATAACTATATTACAAATAACGTTTATTATTGTATAGTTTTATGTTGTAACGATAACATGTATTTTACTCTTAGTGTTTTTTTTAATAATATTCTATATTTATAGACTCATATTAGCACAAGTTTAAACCTTAGTGGTTTTTGGTTGGTATTTAATACGAATAATCCTGTACTCTTCTATTTAATTGATAAATAAATGAAAAGAAAAAGATGTTCAAGTAACTTGCGCCCAGTACCAACTCCTTTAGTTTCAACCCCAGTTTCACATGTATTATAACCACTCAGTACGCAGAAAGCAGGTGTAGCTCCAAAATAATTACATTACGAATGCTTGTCTGTTAACGAGCATAATTTAATTTACCGAGTTAAGATCGAAACTATACGAAATTGAAAGTGGTTCTGCCCTAGTTAGAAACTTATTAGACCTTTGTATGTGGTTCCCCTGGCTTATACGGTACCGTGTTTGCTAAAATATGCGTATTAAGAGCTGTTGGAGGTGAATAATTATTTGAATACCATATTTACTTGACTGGTTTTGCTCCTCAATTTAATTGAGGAGATAGAAAATAACAAAGGAAACTAACCTCAACACTCTTAACAGTTTTTTCCCACAGCGTCACTCACTCAACTAAATGTTCTTGAACGATAGTTCAAGATCATTTTGTACCAAATATAACCTGAATAAAGTAACGTCACACTCAGCGGTAGAGTAGCCTTCTATCAGTAATAGCTATTGTAATTAAACTGATACTTCCAGAGATTTCATTCAAAGAAATAAACAACCTTAAAACTTATATTTCCTTCTGTTTAGGAAGTGCTAAGACTTAATGGTCAGCGGACCACCTGATTAATTACCGCCAAATAACGTTTTTATCCTGTAATTAGTGACTCGCCCTGGTAAGAGTGCAACGTCATCATTGCTCAGCCATTTTGTACCAAATATTTACATGTTATGTACACAAACCTGTCTCGTTTATCGCTCTATATATTAGAGGAAACCGTATAAAAATTCTTTGCGTGGTTTAGAAAAAGCCGCCGAGGGCGAGTCGGACTGTCATACGAAGGGTTCCGTATAATAAACCGAAAATGACACGTTTTTTCTATTGAGATACAGTCCGCTGAAAGACGGACAGACAGACAGCCAGACTAATGGGTATTTTATACTATTTACAGATTAAAGAAGAGATGTTCCCACTGCTGGTGATCAGGTTTCAAATAAAGAGAGTGGGGGCAGAAATCCAACATGCATGCCTTGCCAAGTGAGGGTTAGGATCTGCAACAAAAAATGTAAAACTGACTAACAATTTATAGAAATCGTTAGAAAACCAAACGCAGAATGGAACAAAAAGATATTATTACCGAAGCATAATTGGACACAATAAAAGCTTTCAACAGTAGTCCAATCGGTTTATTTATATTTGGTTGCTCGACAAGTTCGTGCAAATCTAATAAACGAAGTCTGAATGAAACTATGAGTAACAAAACATCTTGTTCGTAAGAACTATATTACTAACTAGAGGCCGCCCGCGACTTCGTCCGCGTATAAAGTCTCGTTATTCCCGTGTAAATCCCGATCCCGATCCCTCGGGAAGTCTGGGATAAAAAGTTGCTTATGTGTTATTCTGGGTCTTCAGCTACCCATATACTAAATTTGATCGTAATCGGTTCAATAGTATTTGCGTGAAAGAGTAACAAACATCCATACATACTCACAAACTTTCGCATTTATAATATTAGTAGGATAGTAGGATGTGGAAGCCTAAATTTCGCTAAAATTTGGAAGTTGATGGCCAAAATATACCTACCTAATAAGTTCTGCACTGAATCATAAAACTAAACTTCTCTTCAATTTTCTAATATCTTTATTGAAGTGCCTTTAAGATTAACATTAATGCACTTAGATATAGAATAGAATAGAATAGAATACTCTTTATTATGTACACCATTTAAGTTACAGAAAAAATAGATGAAGAAAACATTACATAGGGTGACACAATGGGCGGCCTTATCGCTAAGAGCGATCTTTTCAAGACAATATATATATGACTAGCTGACCCGTGCAAATTCGTCTGCGTCACATTTTCCATTACTGCTCCGCTCCTTTTTGCCTTAGCGTGATGATATATAGCCTTCCTCGATAAATGGGCTATCTAACACTGTAATAATTTTTCAAATCGGACCAGGAGTTCCAGAGATTAGCGCGTTCAACCAAACAAACTCTTCTGCTTTATATTAGTATATAATAATATAATATACTAGCTGACCCGTGCAACGTCGTCTGCGTAACATTTATCATTACTGCTCCGCTCCTATTGGTCTTAGCGTGATGATATATAGCCTATAGCCTTCCTCGATAAATGGGCTATCTAACACTGAAAAAATTTTTCAAATCGGACCAGGAGTTCCTGAGATTAGCGCGTTCAACCAAACAAACAAACAAACTCTTCTGCTTTATAATATTAAGTACTAGCTTCTGCCAGCGGCTTCGCCCGCGTGATCCCTAGGGAACATATTCCCGGGATGAAAAGTAGCTTATGTGCTATTCCAGACTATAATCTATCTTTGTTCTTAATTTCATTAAGATCCGTTAGGCCGTTCTGGCGTGATTGAGTAACAAACAACCAAACTTTCACATTTATAATATTACTCGTTTGGTGTAAAGCGAAATTATAACCATCTTCCCCTCGACATTATAATTATTAAAGGATATTGCAAACTGTCGTAAGCCGTTTTCCGAAGCTACTCGCTAGCCTCTAGGCGCCAAGCTAGCCGCCTGCCTGTGCGTTCGCGACCACAAAAATAATCCTTATAGCATGATTCAGTATTCACGCGCGATGGCTTATTATTTTTTTTCATGTATAACTTTGGTGTTTCTATACCGATTTCTATGATTCTTTTTTTATGGAATAGTTAATAATGTTAACTTTTATTAATGTTAATTAGGGACGACTGAGAGTTTTATAAACGTAAGAGTAGACAAATACAATCAGAAAGCTTCGCACTGCTAAGCTATCGGGAGTTACACGTGTTATTGTTCGTCAATCATAAAAGATAGACATATGCCGTCCTTGGATATTTTTTATATAATTTTAAGGAGAACATTTCCGTAATACATGATTTCTGTGTAGCTTTCACCATTAAGGTTGCACACGCGACGGAAGCTTAAAAAATGGAGTAACTTTTCCCGTTTTCCCAACATTTCCCTTCACTGCACTGCTCCTATTGATTGTAGCGTGATGAAAAGTATACTATAACCTGCTCAGGAGTATGAATAATAATTGTACCAAGTTTCATTAAAATCCGTCTAGTAGTTTTGGTTTCTATAACGGTTATACAGACAGACAGACAGACAGACAGACAGACAAAAATTTTACTAATTGCATTTTTGGCATCAGTATCGATCCCTAATCAACCCCTGATAGTTATTTTGGAAATATATTTCATGTACAGAATTGACCTCTCTACAGATTTATTATAAGTATAGATCGTGGAAGTTTTTCACTAAAATCTGCTCGTCGAATGGCGGCCACTGAGATGCTATTGGTACAATAGTATCAGAATAATGAGCTGGTGTTTCGCTGGTGGGCAATTTTTTTGAGGTGCTAATATTTCTACTACTAATCTTACTACTACTTTCATAAATACGATCGTTTGGATATCAAAGTCAAACGCCCGCTCGTCACCACTTCCTAGTGTTTTAGCTGGGACGAAGAAGTGGCGGAATAAACTGGAAACACATCTGTCTATTGAGTTAGAAGAACTCGCATTTTGGTTAGATATTATGTTATTTGTTGCCCAATCACGCCTGGAAATTGACACACTGATTTCCATGTCTTGGTTGGGCGTAAGATAATTGTATTCCCGGGAATATGATCCCTTAGAATAATTTTCGACTCATGCGAGCGAACCCGCTGGCAGGGGTCCAGGTGCAAGTAAAATCACGGGTGTGCGGACGCCGAGCATTGGGTGGCTTGCCGTCTGATCAGAATCAGGCCCGGGTCGATGGCGCGCTGTGTTCCACGCGCGCCTCAAAGAGCTGTCAGCAGAGAAGACAGGTCTTGCCAGGGTTGCGGAATTTGTTCGAAAGAACCACCGTGGTCATGGAACGCAAAGGGCATTAGGACACTCCCTTCTGCTTCACCCAGGGTGCGAGGAGTCATTAGATGTATTCCCATCCTTAAATAAAAAGGGCAAGTAATATTATAAATGAGGTAACAAATTATGAAGAGGTGACGCACAGAGTTACTATTGTGTCACATCTGAGAGGATTTTTGAAAAAAAATGGCGTATCTACGAGTAGACCATATCCTGGAATAGGACAAAGGATTTTATAGTAGGAACAGTGTTTGCCCGCGACTTCGTACGCGCATATCCCTTTTTTCATGTTCCCGTCGGCATTCATTGCAAGAGTGAACAAGCATCTTCTGAGCAAGCACGCTCTATCATGGACCTCATCCATTGCTTTTCATCAGATTTTATTTTATTTTTATTTTATTTTTATTTTATTTATGAAGGGATAATAAACAACTGCAACATAATGGTATAATACACACAGGTTAACAATGTTTAGTGGTAATGTTGCAGTCCACTGCATTATCCACAGATATAACTTATTTAAATATCAGTGGCTGCCACTAGACGAATTATTTGAAATAGATAAGTAATTTACTATAAAGCTAGCTAGCCACAAAACCAATAAAATAAAAATCGATTTCATTCACATAAATTAAGCAATAAACAATTAATAATATGATTACAATTAAGAACTTTTTTTTATAATATTAGATTTAAATTTATTTTTCGAGCATGCAAAAATATCAATATCAATGAAATTTGAATTATAGGATTCCAACATTCTATGAATAGGGCAACGTAAGCCAGAGTTCGTACGACAAGGAATAAGCGCGAACAAAGTACGTGCACGCACCTGACGCACATGAACTGTTCGGGGGACAGAATAACACAGCAGACAGAACAACATCAGGCGTAATTGTGGTCAAGAGCAAGCCATACATTATATAAAAAATGAAAAAAAAAAAAATGGAATTTTTAGCCCGGGAGTCTGTTCTCATCGAATAATTTCCATATGAGCGAATTAATCTGGAATTCCTTTTGATTTTGAAAGAAGATGCAATTGGGTGCATCTCTGCTAAAAAGGGTTAGTATTTTTCTTTTTGTTTAATACTTACACTCCAGCTTGCTAATACAACACTGTAAAAGCCATCTGAATGGAACTAAAGTGCAACAGAACAAAGAATTAATTATTCCGCCAGTGAACAGTTAGATAGTAGTACTTGCGACGCCAGTGTCAATTTAATTTTCATTCGGGTTACGACCGCGCCCCGAATTTGCTAAACATCCACTGTGCAATTTCACCAGTATTGCCAGACCTGTGCTTAACACAATTTTGCTTACTCATACTTTTGTAAGGAAATCCGTCGTTTATTTTATTGGAATTCTAAAAAGCGGAGATTAGACACAGTAAAAATAAAACTAGCTAAGTGCAAGTGCGACTGCGAGACCGAATTATTAAATTATTTTTAATATGTAATTTCAACTTGAACGCAAAAATATGGTTTTTAAAAAATAGACTCAGCTGTTGCGGAGATAAGGCTTGGGGAAAAGACTTTTTTTTTGTATTTTTAAAATTTTGAAAAAAATACGTTCTAATCCTCACACTCCTTTCCTTTGATATGTTTTATTAATGCGGATTTTTAAATAATCTGATAACATTTTCAAAGGAATTAAAATTCCGGTTTGACAGCCATATTTATTCTTCAGATAAAAACTGACGAATGAAATATCAGCCCTAAGACCTTTAAAATTAATATTCATTCATGAATGTGTATTTTTTATAGTAGCCAATTAAAGTATTAAAGAAAAGGTAGGGAAGGAAAGTTCAAGTTACACCGGTGGCGAAGAAGGAATTTGGTTAGTTCCTACAATGTTGCCACCGTGACGACAGCTGCATTGTATAAAACTAAACAATAATACTTTATAACTATTTTAATTATATGGCTGTTAAAAGTTTACTTGTGTTCGTTGTTTTAAAGTATCTATTAGTAACACTGTTTTGTTGCATTTGAGTGCGTTGTTGTTTAGAATTTGTTGCTAACACCTGCTTTTATACGAGCTTGGGCTACGATAAGTGGCTTATAACTAACGTTATAGTGCTAACAATTACCTAACACTCCACGAGATAAGGTATCAATGTTTGTCTAGAATTGCATCTTTTATTACTTACTCAGGTAGCAATTATCTCACCTCGATGGCTTAAGAAGATGGTTCTCATTTTTTAAAAATACAATAAAAAAGGCTGCAAGTGTCTTTTTACTGTAGTAAGGGTACTTTTTTACTCAAGCAGAGACGAGCGGAGCGAAGACGTGCTAGAGCGTCGAATCACAGACAAGATGAGAGATGAGATGCAACTAAAGTGACTGGTCGAATCTTGAATGTCTCCGCTCTGCTTCGCTTGTGTCCGCACCGCTCATCTCCGGTCCGCTCATCTTCAATTGAAACACACCCTTATAACAGTATAGTTTGGTAGTTTTTCAGTATTTTAGACCTTTTATCCTGATGACAGAATCATCCAATGAGTTTGTATCTATATCACGTTCTGCAAGAACAATTGTTTGTCCATTTATAAACGAACCAATGATTCGACAATTAAGATAACACCAATATTTCACAGCTGAGCTTATGGTCGCAAACACACTATCCATTAAATAACCATTTATATTAGCGACACGTTTGATATCGTTACATTTCAATTTTGATATTAAATAAGTATTGTTTTTTGATTGTATAATTTATATTATGCAGATCGTTTGCATAGACTGTCATTTGCGATCGTAGCGAGTGGTCAGAACCCGGGAAATCTGACACCAGTCATGCCAAAGGATTTCTTGGTACCTATATTATACGTGTTACCTTTTTATTTAAGAATGGGAAATTATCAAATGATTGACCTGAACTGACCGCTTTGGGCGGAGCGTAAGGGAGTGTCAGACTTTAACTGAATAAAAACCATCCGTGTTCCTTCGAGTGCCCTTTGCATTTCAGGCCCACGGTAACTCTTTCGAACAAACTCCGCAATGCTTGCGAGCAATATGTGTGCTACCCAGATACTGGGTTTTGGAGGTCAGATAGGCAATCGCTTGCTGTAAATACTGGTTCCCAGCAGCTTCCCGTAAGTCTGGAAGTGACTTAAAAATAATTATCCTTTTAAAATGTATGCCTTAATTATTTTTACGGGAGGAAATCCTCATGTTTGTGCCCTGGGGCGGGAGGAGTTGTCTGTCGACTCTTACTGACTATAACAACCCCGGTGTTTCATCTCCCACCGGCACCGGGGATCGCGGGAACGTACGCGACTTCCGCAATCACGTCTGACACTAAACCTAACCTCGATCCATGATCAATTCTACGATAAGGCTACAACATCAATAAAACAAATTAAAATATATCTCTATTCTTGGCTCCACCATAGCACGGTAAATACGTAACAAGGTATAAACCTGGCAAGCAATACCCATAAAACTGATGGTTATCATAAGTGAACACACAGCAGATTGTAACGGTCACATCTAAACTTGTTTGTTTGTTGAAACTTTCCAACAAACTTACCGACAGACAAACTGTTGGAATCAATACAATAGTTTGGAGTTTATCCAAAGCATATAATATGATGTTTCTTGAGCAATGGAAGTTGTCAAGATTTTGTTTTGAGGTTTGTTCTTGTCTGTTTCTTCTCTCTCGTTATGCAGTTTAGGAGTGGATTATACATATTCAAATGAAAACTAGTATGTTTAAGTGTTATTCATTACCGGCAAGATTATGCCCGCGACTTTCTCGAGCTTCGGCTCCTACCACAGTCTCTGGTAAGCCATTTATTGGGATAAAATGTAGGTATACTATGGGTTAATGGAAACTGCGGTAAACTGTGGGGAGCTACGCTTTTCATCCATGTTCGTTCTGCCGTCGTCCGCAGTTTTTGCGTGAATGACAACAGATAAATAAATAATTACAAGCTTTGACATTTATAAAGTAAGTAGAATTTCTTCTTTTTAGGGTTCCGTAGGCAAATGGCGAAAAAAGGAACCCTTTTAGATCCGTCATGTCTGTCTGTCTGTCTGTCCGTCCGTATGTCATAGCCACTTTGTTTCGAAACTATATAAACTGTGCTGTTGAAACTTGGTAAATAGATGTATTCTGTAAACCGCATTAAGATTTACACACAAAAATAGAAAATAAAAACAATAAATTTTGGGGGTCCCCATACTTAAAACTGGAACTCAATTTTTTTTTTATCAACTCCTTACGCGTGGGGTATCTATGGATAAGTCTTCAAAAATGATATTGAGGTTTCTACTATATCTTTTTTCTAAACTGAATAGTTTGCGCGTGGGACACTTCTAAAGTGGTAATAAGAGAATGATAAAACTAAATAAAATATAGCAGTTTTTTTTTAATACGTCATAAATCGTAAACCGCAACTTTTGATTATAATATATACCTAGGGGGGGGGGGGGGGGGCGAGTCACCCGCGTCCGTAGGAGAATACCCTTCAACGAATCCCTACACGTGGTCCCCGGGTGGTGCTAAACAGGTGACACTAACCGCCTCCGTGGTCTAGTGGTTATACCACCTGATTCAGACCCAGAGGTCCCGGGTTCGATTCTCAGCGGGGGCAAATTTTTTGTTCGGTTTGGTTGGTGGTAGGACTTGTTATAAGTCCGCCTGGCAAGCTACCACCATCATGTCTAAGTCTGTCGCCATAACAACAATGTTAACAGCATTGTTGTGTTCCGACAGTGAGAGGTATGATAGCCAGTTCCTCTGTGTAAGAGGATTCCGGGTGAAACTCGCTTCCATCTTCGGCCTAATCATCACTTTCCATCAGGTGAGATTTGGGTCAAGAGTTTCCCCGTTTTGAATAAAAAAAAAAAAAAAAATAATATACCTACAGGTTTGTACGGAGCCCTCGGTGCGCGAGTCCTACTCGCACTTGTTTGTTTCTTGTTTCACCTACCTTGTATATGCTCTTCTTAATGGTACCATTTCGGTACTATAATATAATCAACTAATTCGTTCAGGTAAGAACAAGTACCGTCCTTCTACATATCTCCGTCGAGTGTATCTACATAATAATATGTAATATCTAATAAACACACAACAATCATACAAACTAGTTAACATTTATAGTCAACCATGTTCTTAGAGTCGACAAATACGATCATTTGTTATTGTTAATTAGTAATCCACGGCTGAATAATAGCGAGGACGTGGCGGCTGTAATGGCCGAATTATTCAATGATTTATGAAGCAAATCCGGGGTTCAGCGCGAGTCTCTCTGAATGGTAATATTGTTGAGTTATAAATAATGTTGTGTTTGTTACTCGATTGATTATGGATGCAGATGCGGTTTTGAATTATGGATAAGGAAATACTATTTTGAGTAGTACGAGTAGGCTGATGGTTTTAAACCTACTTCCAAAAAAGGAGGAGGTTCTCAATTCAGTGGGTATTTTTTTTCTTATGTATGTACACCGATTGCGAGGTTTTTGATCCGATTTCTACGATTCTTTATACTTTTAATTCGACCTACTAATGCTATCTATCTTCGTCTGACCTACAAATTAATGCTACGCTCTTTTAAGGGTTCCATAAATTGCAAAAGTAATCAAACGGAACCCTATTAATAAGTCTTCGCTGTGGTTTTCTATTGCTGCTAGGTATATCAAGAATTGATCAATATCAAATGTAATGAAATATTAAAACCAGTACAAAAATCGTTCTTTTTATGGTTTCGTAACTCAAAAGAAAAAACGGAAACCTTTTTTGTTTTTTGGAGATCTTTGTTGTCCACCCGTCTATCTGTTTGTCAAGACCCTTTATCTCTTGAATGCTTGGAGGTTCCGCGTTGAAATTTAAACTTATACTCAAGTCTACATTACCTTGAAGCTAGGAAAAAACTTAAACTTAACCTTCTAAATTAACTTAAAAATAGATACGTTATGCCGTAAAAACACTTATTTTAACACTCTCAAGAGAATCAAAATTTATAGGGTATTTTCCGTTGACCAAGAACTATGAAATTTGCTAAGTAAGTATATACTGAATTACTGATCATGCTAATATTTACTAGAAAACTTGTACCTGAATTAAGTTAAAATATTGTTTACCACCACTGCCTATAAACAAAATATTGTTAACCAACTTGTCGTAATTTCAACCTTATTTCGGGCACCTCAACTAAAACCCAAAGGCCAAACACAACTAAAATATAACATGCATGCAACAACAAAGTAATTAAACCCACATTTGAAGTATGTTGTGTAATCTAACGCGGCGCGCGAACCCGGGTGTTAATGTAAGCGAGCGAGTGAACATTACGCGCGCTTTCTAAATTATATCACAACTTCACGAGTGTTGCCTGATTCATAATATTTATTTCTAGTATTGCGACTTCATGGTGTTGTTTCTGTATGTAACATTACGTTTTTTACGTTGGTTTTACGTATAGTGCAATCTGCGAGGTTCTGACTGTTAGTAGATCAAATTTGGTGAAGTTTGCGTTACCGTTACAGCGTGGAGCCCCTTGGTAGGACAGAATATAATACTCTTTATTATGTCCACCTTTTAGTAACAGAAAAGATAGCAACAAATCCTCATCAAATCCTCCACCGACTATATAGAATGCCGAAGCTCCAAAGTCTTGAGCATCGGCGCCGAGTTGCTGGCCTGTCGCTTTTCTATCGGTTACATTTTGGGGAGTGTGCGGCGGAATTGCATAATTTAATTCCACCAAGCCCGTTCCACCATCGGACCACAAGACGTACGGCGATGCGCCACCGGTACATGGTGGACATCCCACCTATACGCACTAAACGTTTTGGGAATACATTCATTGTGCGTACAGCTAAGGAGTGGAATTCCCTGCCGGAGTTTGTGTTTCCTGATAGCTACAACCTGGGAGTTTTTAATTGATGTAGACCGCATCATCGCGAGATAGCGGTCAAACGTATGCCTAACAATAGTAAAAAAAAAAGATAGGTGTTGTGTCTCAAACTGAATTAAATTTTTAGGTTTAGTTTCAGAAAACTCGGAGTAATCAGTGTACATACATAAAAAAAAACAACCGAATTGAGAACCTCCGCCTTTTTTGGAAGTCGGTTAAAAGTTCTGTCTTACTTGTTAATAATTTCGAACTACCCACCAAGTTTGTAGAGACAAAATACTCGTAAATTTTATTATGTTGACCCAGAAACTCAAGACTCCGACACCAGAAGTCACACAAACAGCCAGTCTTACCAAGTACTACAAACAGCTGTCTGTAAACTTGTAGTACGTACTACAAAAACTTGCAAAAAGCTCTCCCGCGAGCAGGTCAAAGTTTCACTGAAAAATTGAATTCGTAATGAGGTGAGAACAAGATTTACGAACATTAATTCAACAAACTGAATGGTAATAATGTCCGTTGGAAGTAAAAAATATGCTGGGAATTTTGTAAGTTTGAATAAATATTTTCTACCTTGAGATTGTGAGTATTGACATTATGGTGGTAGAAAAGGGAGAGAGAACAGAAGATAGCTAGTTTTATAGTTGATGACTATAAAATAATGAATACTGTGTATCTATGGTTAGCACCGGATAAATGTGCAAAAACGGTCACTGGCCAACATATATTTATTGACTTTAATAAAATCAAAAGGGAAATAAAAAAAATGGGTTTATTTCTCACCAGCTATAGAACAAGGATTACAAATACTAGGTGGGCACAACTAATATCATAATACAGCAGAACTAGGCACTGGTGGTAATAAGAGGTTTACTTAATATTGACTCTATCTTCTGAACGCGAGTATCTAGAAGATAACGTTCAGCTTACAATTTTGTTATTTTATAACCACTGTGTGCTACTATTTTTACGTTAGTACCAAAAAATGAATATAAAAATGTGTGTGTGTTGGTGTGACCCACACCACAAAAAAAAAACAATCCATCCTTTACGTTCTCTAGTAATGAAATACGTTTCATAATTTATTCTTTGGGTATCTACGAAGGGACATTAGGGAAAGGTCAATATACTTTATTGCAAGTTTATCTTGTGCCTACTATAGTACCTACCTAAGTTCGGTATGCTTCTAAAGTAGATTTTCAAAATAGCCAGCAAATTACACTTAAAATCACGTATCTTTTCGATGAGCAAATAGATCATGACACGTCGATCATTTCTTTTCAGAAACTGGAGAAATCGGAGACAAGTAACGTAGCGAAAATATAGCCTGCTTTGTTAAAATGAGGGCTACCGTTTTTGTACTCACCAGTTGGCGCCACTGTCGAGTGAGGTCCTTCATCGTAGCATTAAAGTAGTTATTACGCGCATGTGAACTAAGTTAGAAGCAAAATAATTTATGATTCCGTGAACGTGCGATTAATACAACATAGATATCGTCGCAGTGTTACAGAGAGTCATATTGTTCGAAAAAAACAACATAATACATATTTCCTACAGAAAATGAAAATTCAGAGCAGTGATCTGTAAAATCATAATTTAATATACCACAGATAGGCCGCCTAAATTATTCACAAAAATTAAAACAAATATGTAAAGAAACTCGCTTTAAAAGCCATCTAATATGAAATTTGACATATCGAAGACATCACGCTACACTAGCGCCTCTAGTGGCGAACTCAAACGCGATAGCCCTGATTCGAAAGAAACATCAATCCGTCATGAGTTTTTAAATTCAGAAGCCAAAACGTCTAGTTGTAACGTGCGTTTCCACCTCTAGCTACACGTTCTGTTCGGCTACATAGTCCCGGTATGTTTAATTTTGGCCTGAATGTCCCGTGACTCAACGTCTGTCACCACTGGTCCCGGGTTAAAGCTGGTTCACATTAGAACGAGGCATGCTTGGGGCTTAAAAAAAAACTTAGGCTAAGAATTCACGGAGCGATTTTCACCCGCGACCGCCGCGGTTGCGGGCCCGCAGCTTCTGTAGAAAGCAGATATATATAATAGAGTTCTTAGTCTTACGCTTTCAATCGGATAATTCTTCCGACAGATTATCTCATTCAAATATGTGTGAGG
The DNA here is from genome assembly GCA_963859965.1 of Ceramica pisi. NCBI lineage: Eukaryota > Metazoa > Arthropoda > Insecta > Lepidoptera > Noctuidae > Ceramica > Ceramica pisi. Next base: position 9,355,707 of record OY982549.1, on the reverse strand, counting down.
GCTTTTAGACTAGTAGTTCAGACACCGCGGCTCTGAAACGCAAAGGGCATTTGGACGAACACGGATGGACTTTAGTTAGTAAGTGTTTCAATACCTTCCGCGCCTCCTACAGCGGGAGAAGTCATTTAATGATATCCCAATAATAAAAAAAGAGCTTTCAGACATGTTGCAGTAATTCAAATGTGGTTACAAGTCCTAAAGATGAGGTCTCAGGTTCGATTTTTAGGTCAGAGTTTAATCAGGTTTTGCCATATCGAATTTTGCAGTAGCATTTGGAATTTCCTGATGTTGCATTTCAACTCAGTCCATGGCAATGGCTTATTATACGCGACTTAAACCCAATTGGCATAATGAAGGTGTTCTTACTATAGATACTTCTTATCGAATAGGTAGTAAGGTCTAACGACCCCCATAAACCGTAGTGTCAGAGTTTCTAAACCGCCTCAAAGGCCTCTGACATGGTTTATTTGACGACCGCCATTTGCCACCAGCTTATACGTGCCTTCCGAAGCACGGGATCATGTTTTTGTCAGACAATCAGTTGATTCAAGCCTGCAATTTCTTAGCCAAACTGGCAACAACTTTACAAAGTATGTTTCACGTGGGAAAACGACCACTGAGTCACAAGGGAAGTGCCTGAACCACTCGACCACTGAGGCAGTTATAGATACTTACGCCCTACAATCTCCAAATAACAAATAAAAAAAAGTTGCAGGGTGGTTTTAGATGGTGTTGCTCCCGGAAAATAGAATTGGTCGCAGTGCCTGTTTCACAGAAGTTGATTTTGTCATTGTGGAACTGTCTGTTACATACCAAGTCCAACAAAAGATTTGGCGTATTCAGCTGTCGGGGCCAGTGCCTACCAGTTGCGGAAATATTCGAAAGCGTTATCGCAGCCCAGGAACGTAAAGAGTATCTGAAGGAACACGGTTGGGTTTTGCAAGTAAGTTTCTAATACTTCCCCCTCCAGCTCTATCTAGAGTGGAGGAAACATTTGATCATGTTTCTATCCATAACAAAGGTCCGTGTACATTAATTTTAAAACCTAGGCACACAGAAGACCGATCGTGACCGCATTGACGCCTTCGAGATGCGGTGTTGGAGGAAGATGCTGCAGATTCCGTGGGCTGCGTTCCGCACCAATGATTCTGTCCTTCGTGAGTTAAATATCAGGACTAGACTTTCCACTACCTGCCTGCGAAGGATCCTGGAATTCTTTGGCTACATAGCTCGAAAATATGGTCACAATCTTGAAAAACTTAATGTGACAGACAAGACGGCAGACGGTCTAGAGGTCGCAGCCCCATTAGATGGTCAGATCAGATTCGCTCAATGCTCAACATCAAGCTGCATGATGCGATCCATGCGAGACATTGTGCAGCGGAAACTGACCACTCGTCGAGGGATTCACGAGCCTCATCAATGAGGAATACGATGCGAGGAGGAGGCACTTGGATTAATTAGTCTTCACAATCGTCGTACCATTTCAGCTGAAAGACGTCCACTGCAATATGGCCCTATCGTTATATCTGTGCTTCTCGTATCAAACGAACTTCCATGGCCTTCACCAGGTCTTCGATTAACCTTGTGGGACAATTTCCAACACTGCGTCTAGTTACCGGTACGCGGTCGACGTCCACCCCAGATCTTTTCAACTCCTCGGGCACCCGTTTCCAACCACGTTCTTTGCCTCATCATCATCATCATCAGCCTATAACGTCCACTGCTGGACATAGGCATCCCAAGTGCACGCCATTTGGCTCGATCACCGGCAACTCTCATTCAACTGCGTTCCTTGCCTACTGCCTCATAATTGTGGCTATACTGCAGGCTACTTCAGTGTGGCTATTCCTACTTTTTCAGGAGATATATTGATCATGCTGACCAGCTTAGAGAGCCTAGAAAGAGTGATATTCCGTCAGCGATAAAGACTATCAAAAATTGTCTCTCCTGAGCATAGTCTGCGCCAGTTCTAGCTCGATTGTCTAAAAGTCACAAATAAATCGACGGCCCAAGGTAAAAAAAATGACAGCCATAGGCTTAACGTGCCGTTTGAACCACGAATAAAACTCATTATGTGTTGAATGGTCACCCATTCACGGAATGACCTCGGCAAGCGCTGCTTAAACTTTGTTATAATTTAGCCACGAGCTCCTCAGCACAGTCTGCCCCCGCCCTAGCTCCATTGTCCTACAGTCTCGCCCCAACACATGTAGGTACAACACTAGCTCACCGCGGCTCTAGTTAACAACTTTTAATTCTCTCCGCGAATTTGTAATCGAGTTTCTTTGTTCGTTTGTACTCAGTAATGATGGCATTAAACAATGCTTTTGGTGTTGTGAGATGAAGCGGTAATTGTTTTGGGATTTTTCGAGAATCTTTGCGGTACTCTGGATGGCTTTCGTGTTGTGTTATTAGCAGATGTAGCTTCTAGCAATAAGAACCACTTTCTACAGACCTAAGAACTTGTGTACAGTGTTAATCGTCAATCATGACTACAAGTTTTAATACCTATATAAAAATCTCCGTGTCACGGTGTTTGTCATCGAACTTCTCCTTTTTAGGGTTCCGTAGCCAAATGGCAAAAACGGAACCCTTGTAGATTCGTCATGTCTGTCTGTCTGTCTGTCCTTATGTCACAGCAACTTTTCTCCGAAACTATAAGAACTATGCTGTTGGAACTTGGTAAGTAGATGTACTCTGTGAACAACATTAAGATTTTTCACAAAAATAGAAAAAAGAACAATAAATTTTGGGGGTTCCTATACTTAGAACTAAAACTTATTTTTTTTTCATCAATCCCATACCTGTGGGGTATCTATGGATAGGTCTTCGAAAATGATATTGAGGTTTCTAATGTAATTATTTTTCTAAACTGAATAGTTTGCGAGAGAGACACTTCCAAAGTGGTAAAATGTTTCCCTCCCCCCTGTAACTTCTAAAATAAGAGAATGATAAAACTAAAAAAAAATATATATGATGTATATTACCATGTCAACTACCAGCGAAAATTGGTTTGAACGAGATCTAGTAAGTAGTTTTTTTTAATACGTCATAAATCGCAAATCGCAACTTCTGCTTATAATATTATACCTACTGGTCTGTACGGAACCCTCGGTACGCGAGTCCGACTCGCACTTAGCCGGTTTTTTGTGTGTATATTTGGTAGGTCTGAGAATATTTATATATTTTATGTGGCTTAACATTTTTTGGCGAGTCAGTTAGTAACATATTAAAATATATTCAGTGAATTTCACTAAGTTTATTTCGTTTGTTATTAGTATCAAAGGCTAGATAATAAATTATAATAAAACTTTAGTGAAGAACAAGGAAATCGCCATCGAGTTCGAAAACTCTTGGTAACACCGAAACCAACACGCGTGTAAAATCGTAATCATCATTTCCCATTACATTTTAAACCAAAAGTTTTAGAGCGATCTAATTTACATAGATACACATGAAACGAATAGCAAATATCAATCGCCATGCAAATACACGCCAATTCAAATGAGATACGTTTCAAGTTTAGTACACTAGCTCCTGCCAGCGGCTTCGCCCGCTTGATGTCTAGGGAACATACTCCCGGGGTTAAGCCTATGTGTTATTCCAGACTATAATCTACCTCTGAGCCAATTTCATGAAGATCCTCGCAGGTGTTCTGACGTGAGATACCGTGGCTCCGGACCACAAAGGGCACTGAAGGAACATGGATGGGTTTTAGTCAGTAAGAGTCTGACACTCCCTCTCGCTCCACCCAGAGCGGGGGAGGTCATTTGATGATTTCCCATCCCTAAAAAAAAAGGTGTTCTGACGTGAAAGAGTAACAAACATCAAACTTTCGCATTTATAATGCCATTTTTTTATTCTGTCTAATTAACACAGAGTTTTTATCCACATGGATACGCCAACCCCATCGTACCCTATTCTAATTACACTAAAATAAATTACAAAATAGAATGACAGGCATTCATCAATTAGATAGCCTTGCTAGACTACTTACCCTTATAGCTAGTTGTGATTTAGGACTTGCCAAAATGTAAATGTAACTTTTCCCATAAGATATCCAAATTTTGCCGATGGATAGTGTCCAGAACGCAGTCTTAAAGCTAAACTTAATATAATTTTTAATGTATTAGCATCGATTCAGGGCATACGAGGAGGCTCATTTTGTATAACTTTGTACCATAACCCTTTTTCTTTAGAAATCTCATCGAAATTTTTCCATTTTATGAAACATTTCTCCCTAAATCTGGTGATATATTCCCAAATGTTATGCTATACATTTATAGTAGAATTCCCTCCATGAGAGCATCGTACAAAACGTATCAAATCGTCCGCACTGTCACCGCACAGAATCAACCATTTCACTAATCAGTGGTTGGACAACGGAACTCGTGGCTCCATGTTCGATGACACAAAGCTAATTTAGAGAGGTTCAGCAGGCCGAATAAAATCTAATTACACATGCGAAGGCCTGCAGGCCACATGTCCTGTGATGTTATATGCAGGAGTAATAACGGCTAATCCTACCGGAGGAGACCTGTGTCGCCGTCACAAATTACTCGCTTTTGTCCGTCAACGAGGGATTTTGGTGGACTGTCTATGAATGCATTATACTCTCGTGCATAATGCAGAGCTGCGTGTAAGGGCATTAACATATAGGTTACGTAACCACTTCAATTAAAATAAAGTGCATAGTTATAATGCGGTTGGCGTGAATTGGTAATGTGACTTTTTATTTGTGAACTGAAGAAATGAAACCTATTTTTTTCGTCTAAAAATGTGTACCAGTCTTTGCTCTTTTTAGGGTTCCGTAGCCAAATGGCAAAAACGGAACCCTTATAGATTCGTCATGTCTGTCTGTCTGTCTGTCCGTCCGTCCGTATGTCACAGCCACTTTTCTCCGAAACCTTTTGTTTCAACAGCATTTCAACAGCATAGCTCTTAGAGCTATGCTGTTGAAATTAGGTAAGTAGATGTATATTGTGAACCGCATAAAGATTTTCACACAAAAATAAGGCAAAAAACAATACATTTTTGGGGTCACTGGTATTTTGAACTGAAACTTAAAAAAAAAATTCATCGTACTCATACGTGTGGGGTATCTATGGATAGGTCTTCAAAAATGATATTGATGCATAGATTTCTTCTGCGAAGCAGTCATGCTAGCGAAGGAGGTGGCGGAGCGGGAGAGGAGACCCTCTCGTCCCGGCCGCCGTGGTGGACGCCGCGGGCGTCGGGGGCCACCTGGTGACCTCCGGCCACCGTAGGCGCGGGCCTGTGGGCGGCGAGCTATGGGTGGCTCGCCGTCCGTCCGTCTAGTGACGACAGGCCGTGTCGACGGCGCGTTAGTGTTCCACGCGCGCCTCAAAGAGAGTCAGCAACACAGAGGGGCCCGAAAGGGCCGACGCCTGCCGGAGTCGCGGGATTATTCGCAAGAGATACCGTGGCTCCGGAACACAAAGAATGAAGGAACATGGATGGGTTTTAGTCAGTAGAAGTCTGACACTCCCTCCCGCTACACCCAGAGCGGGAGGAGTCATTGGATGACTTCCAATCCCTAAAAAAAAATGCATAGATTTGGCAGTGTGATTCTGTAAATACCTCACCGTGTTAACTTGGGTGAAATAATAACAGCCGCACAGGTCGATCTTCAAGGTTAAGCAAAGCTTGCCGAGGTTGGTCTGTGGATGGGTGATCTTAACATACCAAGTTTTCACCGCGCCTGAAAGCACGTTAAGCTGTTGGTACCGGCTGTCATTTGAAGATCTTAGGCAGTCGTAACGGATAGTCAGAAGCCAGAAAATCTGACACCAGTCTTGCCAAGGAGTACCGTGTTAACCAGTTAATGGATTGTGGAGGTGTGGTAGGCAGCCGCTCCACGTAAAATACTGGTATTCAGCTGAATCCATTTTGACTGGAAGCCGACCCCATTATAGTTCGGAAAAGGCTAGGCAAGTAGGCAGATGATGTTATCTTGGGTGAATCACTTCACCCATGAAGTGAGCTGTCAATCCATATAATTGGGAATGACAGCTCACTTCGCGATCACTTCACTTAAGCCATCACTTCGAAATGTTTACAGAATCGCACTGCTGATCAATCTATTGGGGATAACAGAAAAGAAACAGTTGAAGAATGTGACCCATACATACCTATTATGTAACAAAACTAAATATTACATATTATTTACAAATTCATAACTAAATCTCTGCAGTCACAATACCTACCTTAATTTTTCAAATATATTCCGAGATCTGGCTGATACTCTGTGAGGCCTGAGGGACCACATTTCAAGAGCTATAGTTTTTAGAATATTTTTTACAAATATCCAGATTTGTTCTTAATTTTTTTAGGACTATTACTATATCCTACGATTTTTAATTTGCGAGATTTCGGTGTGGTCCTTCTGTTCACACGCCCATACTTATTATCGTCTTACACTGGTAAATCTACAAATTTTAATATGACCATCTTACAGACATGTTTCCAACACAGGAGTATACTTAATGCTACAATATCAAAGGCAGGACCTCCGTCCGTTTCCTTGGCAGCAGAGCCTTTGTCGTCCGACAGCCTTCGGAAGCCGAGCAACTGACCTGTCTTATTAATTAATAGACACTAAGTTCCATCCATCTTCGTAACTTGTACCGCATAATTATAAATTAACTAGCCGTCCCACGCGGCTTCGCTACAGTCAACTGGCTGCCCCGCTACTTTCTCATTTTTTCTTTCATAAGATCCTTTTCCTTACAGTAACATACAACAAAAAAAAAAGAATTAGCGTGATGCGATGACCGAGGAGATAGGGATTCATTTTTATATATAAGATGTATACTACAAAGAAAAAAAAGAAGAAAGAAAAAGAGTTTATTTGCGGTCAACATGACGCATACCAAAATTACAACTAAACACTACACACTACACTGAAGAGTATTTTTGTTTGGTTGAATGCGCTATTCATAAATCAAATCATATTTATTTTGCAAATAGGTTACATGTAACTCTTTTGCACGTCAATGAGGTTATGCAGAATATTGTATCTGCTTAGATTTTGAAAATATTTTATTTTTATTTAATTCAATGACTTTCCCATTTAACAAGTACTTTCGCAGAGAGGTGGCCTGAAACACAGGTTTAAGTAAAACTAGATCAGGCAACGCACTACATTACATTCAGAGTTCTATTTTTGACTGTAAACTCATATTTGTCTTCCATAGTTTTTTAGATAATTATAATCCTACACTTTTTTTGTAAACTTGTTATTTCAATAATTTTTTATTATTTATTTTATTTATTATTTATAATATTTTTTGGTCATGTTAATCTAGATGATGAGGCCTATGTTTCCTAGCTGACAAGCTCAGAGGACTCAGAGGATAGTCTCATTGACTCTAGTCGAGGTCACAAAAAAAAAAACTAAGCGACTACTGGTCCGAATTGTTTTTTTTTTTCAGTGTTCGATAGCCCATTTATCTAGGAAAGTTATGGGCTATATAACATCACGTTACGACCGGAGCAGATCGGAGCATTTATGAAAAATGGGACGCAGAAGAAGAAGCGCGTTGATCAGATAATACTATAAGCCATAATTAATATTTTAAAAGTAACGATATTTATTTTGAAATAAATCGTTGGTGAAATAAATAATTCGTAATTAATTTGTACAGCTACCTATATCTACACCTATCTTCACCTATCTGAAAAAATCCTGTTCTAAAGTCTCTAGAGTCATCTAGACAGACTTTGCAAATAATAAAATGTAAGTGTCTCCACAAAACGTCTGGCCACTTGAAAACTGTTTAAGTAAGGAGATTTTGAGATAGGGAAGGAATATCCTCAGGGTTGCTAGCAGACTGCGGGTCAGCAGTATTGAATGCAGTGTTTATAAGTGCACTTTCAGTGATCATTTTCGATATTGTTGGTTCCAAAATGCAGGATATACAAAGAAACATTTTTATTATGCCAACGTTTTGTGATATCAAAGTACTTGTGAATTTACGACGTTTGCAATTTTGCGGTGACATTTATATAAAACTAGCTTCTGCGCAGTATTTCGTCTGTGTAGACTTTAGAGTTAGCGCACAACTTTTTTGTCTCATTCTTGGAAATCCTTGAAAGTTTTTGAGTCTTTGTTCTTTTTACTTTCAGCCCCGAAATTAATTTGTCATGTTTTACCTGTGAATTTGCGCTCGCAATTCCTGCCAAAAAATACTTTAACATATTTCTGGTCTCCGAGTTTTTACTTGTGACTCTGCAGCGCTCACAAATCCAGCCCCGGAAATACTTTATTATGTTTCTAGTCTCCTAGAACTTGAGAATGAATGCTCACAATTCCAGCCCGAAAAAAAACTTCGACATGTTCCAGTTCTATTGGTAAAAAATAATTTTGCCCAAAAATACTTTGACATGTTTCTGTTCTGCTTGTACTTTTGAATCTGAAGTATTAATCTCTGGATTTCCACTTCCTCCTAAGTGCCATATTTCTTCCAAACCCCTTCAGCCGTTTTGCGTGATTGTTGCACAAACATACCTACAAACTTTCACATCTATACTAATATTACAAAGAGGTACTTAACATTTGTTTGTAAGCTTGTATGTAGGGGGTAATCTCAGGAACTACTGGTCAGATTTGAAAATTTTTTTCTGTATTAGATAGCACATGTATCGAGGAAGGATATAGGCAGACATGTCATCAAGCTAGGACTAATAGGAGCCGAGCATTAATGGAAAATGTGACGCAGACGAAGTTGCGTGGGTCAGCTAGTTTATAATATTATTACTAGCTGACCCGCGCAACTTCGTTTGCGTCACATTTTCGATTAATTATCCGCTCCTATTTGTCTTAGCGTGATGATATATAGCCTAAAACCTTCCTCGATAAATGGGCTATCTAACACTGAAATAATTTTTCAAATCGGACCAGTAGTTCCTGAGATTACCCCTACATACAAACTTACAAACAATTTTACCTCTTTATAATATTATATAGAAATATAGTATATAGTGTATAGTATAGAAGTATAGATTATTAGTAGGATTCTTCCGTTACTGAGTGACTGACAAACATCGTAAAGCCAAAACTTGGCATATAAGTCCCTTGGGGAGTGTAGGGGACCATTAAGATAGGATTTCCCGAAATTCCTACGGGAACAGGAAAAGACGGGATATTGCGCGTACGAAGTCGCGGGCAATATGCTAAGGTAATTCAGTCTGTCTGTACGTTTGTCTGCAAAATACACTATAAATTTTGATTCCCTTGTGAGTGTCGAAATATACGTTTTGCGACATAAAAAGCCGTATGTTTTTTTAACGTTGACTCAGAAATTTGTTTTTTTCACAGATTCAAGGGACTGTAAACCGTTTTTCCTTATACGGTTTTAATTTCAATTCGATACCTCCACGCGTTACCGAGATAAATGGTCTTGGCAGACAGACGGACAGATGGACGGACAACAAAGTGATCCTATAAGGTTAAGGTTCTGTGTTTACGTTTTGAGGTACCTTCAAAATAACGTTCACCCTAAGTAGGCACTAGGTATGTGTTCTCACTTCCTAAGACCTACTTACTGTTAGAAGCCATAATGAAATGCTCACACACGTTTTGGCTTATCCATAAGTATAAAAGAGCCACAATGTAGCTCTTTGGTTACTTTCAGCAGTTTCCCGGGAAAACGTGAGAAGTAAACACTATTTCACCAGTAACACAATTTTGTTTAGTAACATATTCACTCTTGACTTAAAGACTCCCAGGTTGTAGTTATCAGGAAACACAGACTCCGGCAGGGAATTCCACTAAACAAAATTATAGGTAAATTAAAATTTAAGGTGAGGTTCAAAACACTGAGCTAATTTATTTAACAGGCTTAGCAAATCATCTAACGTTGTTTAAATAGTTACAAAGGATGTAGGGTCATATACATCTTACTGCTAAACACCGGAAAATGGCGAAAAAACAAAAACAACTCCTTTTTTTGAACACAGTTTTAGTACAGTTTCAATCTCCTTTAAATTCCGGAAGCATTGTAATGTGTTGTTGTTCCGTAACATGTGCGAGTGTGCACTGTGTCCAACCCGCTGTGATATAAAAACGACGAGCACATTTAATGTAATTAACTGTTTGTAAGTTGTTGCGTATTCTGCGCTACCCCCTTTCTTGTGGATTTAAACAATTACTGTTCATTAGGATGCACACATAGCCCGCTTTTGTAATGCAAATCCATTGTTTTTGTGCACGCCGCTCCACACTTTTATGTGAATGTATACTGAACAGTAAACATAGCTGCTACTGCGTATGTACGAACACTTTGCTCGCTCTCAAATGAAAAGCAATTTCATAAGTGGAAATGTGGAATGCACCAGAAAGTACATACGAAGTTCGTCTTAACTTTACATAAAATTCAATATTTCCTAGGGAGCCGCGCCGTGGCGCGATGGCGGTCCGAAGTCAAACAGACTCGACTCGGGCGACTCCACGAATTTAAAGGAATCTGCCATAAAAATAGTAAACACAATTTCTAGTTGTGAAAAGATAAATTTCGGTCTAGCAAACATGGTTGTATCTCGAGGGGCAGAATCTCGCGCAACTTTGATTTGATTCTTGAATTTGGCGCGGCGTATAGAAAATATTGCAAATTCAGTTTGTTGTGTAGTGCGAGGCGAGTGGCACCGGGGGGCGCAGCTCGCTAGTAATCTAATTTCAGGCTTGGAAGCTATCTGCTTAGACTTGTGTTGGTTTCAGCTACAGTAAAACATTCTAGGTGGTACGATAATATGCATAGCACTTTATTATAGAGAAAATTTGGTATTTTCTAAATGAAATCTTGTGCATATAGAATATACACAACGAGCAGAGCGTCACAAACAGTACCAAATACCAAGGTTTTTGTAAAAAAAAAATGACTGCGTTTTCTTTCATGAGATGTGTGAGGAATCGTAGCGAAGGGATGTGTTGATTCAAAGCCAATACGATCGCTAAAGGAAACCATTTTGGCGGAGGCGGAGGTGCACAGTCGCACCTCAGCGGACCAATAACTGCACGAAAACAAGATTAAGTATATTCAATTATTTTTCCAGGTAAATATCGAAATCAAGGGAGACACTAGTTTTACAAAATCAGTTTTTGTTGGCCCCATCATCTTCTGTAATCCAGTCAAAAAATATCATGAAATAAATAAGCTTCACAAAAGAGTTTCTGACAGGTACTGAATCCGGTGGCGGAATTGCTATGGCAGCAAAAACTTGCGGAGACGGACGCAGCATTCGCATCCACCTTAGCCAGTTCCTTAAAATACAGCAGTAAGATTGTGAAGATCTGTCACCGTGCGAAGCGAATCTGAAGTGAAGTGTCGATTCATAAACAAGATGAAATGGCAGAAATGAAGGTCTATGCTGCCAACGTCCACCGTGTTATATTAGGCGGGGAGAGCGAAATGAACTGTCATTCCATCTTATTTAATACTAGCTTCTGCCCGCGACTTCGTACGCGCATATCCCGTTTTCTCCCGTTCCCGTAGGAATTTCGGGAAATCCTCTCTTAGAGCTCCCCTAAACTCCCCAAAGACCCTACGTGCAGCTTCATACGACCAGTCAGTAGTCTTGGTTGTGTTGTTGCGTTATCTGTCAGTCATTCACTGAGTAACGGAAGAATTTTATATACCAAATGAAAATAAAACTAAAACGTAAATGAAAATAAAACTAATATAAAAAAGTGAACGTAAATTAGCCAAAACTTATAAACCTGTCGGTATCTAAAACTATATACTACTTCACCTAAAAAGAAATAAAATGTAAACTATTAATAATTTGTAATTTGAACGAATATTTAAACACTACCAAAATAACTAATCCCTATTTTATAAAATAACAACAAAAGGAATCTAAAAATAAATTATCAAAGACTAAATTAAGTATTATCTGTCAATAAGGTCGAACGCTCTGAACGTCTATTCGCATCAACTGGCAAAAATTGTATGAAGCTCGCGCTTTTTTTAATTTTTTTTTTATGTGTGGCCTCTCGCAGGTCAACCTGAGAAGATTGGCTTTTGCTTAACTGGACTTGCCTGTGAAGGCCTTAATATAGTAATAAAGCCTCCAGCCAGGCTTTGAAGCTCGCGCTCGGACGCCCCGCCTTTTTATACCTTCGGCCGCGAGCCTCCTCGAGCGCAGCGACCACAGGCGGCGACCGATTCTCGAACGTTCGCGACCGGCCGCACTGCGCGCTTGGCGCCTAGCTGCTAGGCCGGTCGCGAACGTTCGAGAATGTTCGTTTTAAGAAGCTACTCGCGAGCCTCTAGGCGCCAAGCAAGCTGCCTGCCTGTGCGTTCGCGACCTTATACAAAAATAATATCCTTAAAGCATGACCCAGTATTCACGCGCGATGGCTTATTATTAGCGTATTAAATTTCATGTATAACTTTGGTGTTGTATACCGATTTCTATGATTCTTACTTAACTTTTTTTATTAGATTATAAGAGTAGACAAAATAATCAGAAAGCTTCGAACTGCTAAGCTATCGGGAGTTACACGTGTTATTGTGAGTCAATCATAAAAGATAGACTTATGCTGTCGTGGGATATTTTTTATATAATTTTAAGGAGAACATTTCCGTCATACATGATTTCTGAGTAGCTTTAACCATTAAGGTTGCACACGCGACGGAAGCTTAAATAATGGAGTAACTTCTCCCGTTTTCCCAACATTTCCCTTCACTGCTCTGATCCTATTGATTGCAGCGTGATGAAAAGTATACTATAACCAGCTCAGGAGTATGAAGAATAATTGTACCAAGTTTCGTTAGAATCCGTCCAGTAGTTTTTGTTTCTATAACGGTTATACAGACAGACAGACAGACAGACAGACAGACAGACCAAAATTTTACTGATTGCATTTTTGGCATCAGTATCGATCCCTTATCACCCCCTGATAGTTATTTTGGAAATATATTTAATGTACATAATTGACCTCTCTACAGATTTATTATAAGTATAGATAGAAGACAAATAAAAAATCCTTTATTTCAAATAGACCAGTTACAGGCACTCTTGAATAGTCAAGGTCTGTCAGTCAAACAGATGAAGCTAATTCTGCCGCGCTAGCGACAACACGTTCCAAAGAGTAGCTCCTATGGAGAAGAACGCGCAAGAAACTCCATGGACACTCTTTTAAACCAGTTGTCAGTATTTACAAAATCGTGGTTGCATTTTTTTATTTTTTTTTTATTTGGTATGGGTTTGCTCTTGACTCTAGTCTTGGTCAGAGATGACAGAGACAAAGTCTACGATGGAACGAGCTAGATTTCTAAGGATTGACAGTTCACTTCATGTTGACTTCACTTAAGCTTACACGGTGAGAGGTTTACAAAGTCGCACTGCTGTTCACTTCGTGCTCACTCCCACTAAGTTAACAGGTGAGATGTTGACAGAAAAGTTAGGTGACAGTGCAGCACTTGTTGCGGATGCAAACTTCCATTACCTTTTTGTGGAAGTCCCTTAAATCAGGTCACCTCTTTCAAGTATCTGGGCCACTGGGTATCCGAGGACCTAAAAGATAGCCTGGATATTGAGCATGAGCGCAGAGCGTTGGCTGTCCGCTGCAATATGTTGGCTCGCAGATTTGCAAAATGCTCGACTGATGTAAAGGCTACGCTGTTCACGGCGTGCTGTCAGTCGTTCTATACATGCAGTCTGTGGGTCAACTACACGCAGAGGGCATACAGCGCTCTGCGCGTTCAATACAACATTGCATTCAGGGTGTTGATGGGGTTGCGCTACTGCAGTGCTTCGCTTCGATGTTCGCAGAAGCGGGCATAGATGGCTTTCACGCCATCATGCGCAAGCGATACGCCTCCATCATGCGCAGGGTACGCGCAGCCCCAACAGCATCCTGAGCACTGTAGCGGACAGGTGGGACAGTGCTATACTGGGGCATGGTACGCCATCATGTCACTGTGGCTTTAAGTAAATAATTGTTTTTGTTTTTCTGGTAGATTTAAGTAAAAATAATTTTGTGTATCGATTACTTGTTTATATTTATTTGTAACCTACCCTCAAAATATTATAATTAACGCCTAGTTTTTGTAATACGTCCAACATTTAGTCTTTTTTATGATATGTCCAGTTATATTCTCATGTAAGTGAATTGTAATTCTTATGAGAATAAATGATCTCAAACCAGAATAACACTAGTCTGTAAGTTGTGTGTTGTACTGACCAAATGGACTTTTGGTCCTGAAATAAAACAATTTAAATTTAAGTTAATTTATTACAACCCTATTCTCAAAGTCAGCAGTTTTTACCATGGATATTTAATTAATAATTAATTAATTTATCAAAAAACATTGTCGTAGGTACATGATGACAATTTACAGAATTGTTTATAGTGTATAAGGACTACGATTTACATATTGGGTGAGGTGCTGTATTCCTAGCTAGGTTAAATAACCTGTGTTAAGGAGTACAGTGCCGATCCCTAAGGAAAGAAACAATAATATTGCACAAAGTATACATATAGGACTTTAGAATAGTTGATACCGGGATTGCCTTTTTATTTGTGAGTTTCGCAATGGCGCTTGCAACAGTGCCGAAAAATCGGAAACTCACAAATAAAAAGGTACATGGTAGCAATCCCGGTATTAACTATGACCGATGTGACCATGAAAGTTTAAAACAATATACATAATAGGACATTATGATGTGCTTACTACAAACACTCTTGTGTAAAGGATTATTTTTCCCTATTATAGCTTAAAACTAAAACAGTTAAATTACCAAATATTAAAATAGAATAATAGGACAAGTATATTATAAACTCAAAGTAAATCATGTAACTAGTGGGTAGGTAGGTGAAATTTGTTGTTGCCAAGCTTGTTGCGGTTACGAGTCATAACCTGTACGAGTACAGCGAATTAATTTATACCGATTTAATAGTACCAATACTTTCTATTTACACAGTCTAAAGTAATAAATATTAAAAAGGAAAATATTATACAAAACTAAACATTTATTTCACACGGTTTAATCAAAGCTATATTTTCCACAATTCTGGATAATCGGAATTAAGTAGAAATACTGTGTTAATTTCAAGTAGAAAACATTGAAAGCTTTTTGGTTAATAAAATAACGCCAGGAATTATTTATTAAATTAGATTTCCTAGCTACATCACAGATAACTACGTTGTTTCCGTTTTAATTAATTCCTAGCTATTTTCCTTAAGATGTTTAATTTCATAGCTTCAAGCCACGAGGCAAAGCTTATAAGATAATTGAAGGAAACAAAAATAATAAACTAAGCAATAATCAAAGTTATTTCTTGCTTCAAAGAAAGAAAGAAAGAAAGAAACGAATTTATTCGGCACACACGGATTCACACAATGTAGGTACAATTAAAGGGTATAAAACTAAGTTTGGAAAACAATAACATTGTGTGCCCCGCGGCTGCGCCAAATAGGTCCAGTTCAGCAAAATGCCGGACAACTAGGTGCTGCCTGACGCTGATTTTCAACTGCACCTTACGTTGAAGTGTACGGACGTCAACCAGTTTTGTAGGGTATTAAATATACAGGTAAATACATAATATGTTTAAGTGTAAAGCCGGCTTTTGACTGCGGGATGTAATATATATTACATCCTGGAATATATATTTCATCCCGCAGTTGCTGTTCACACTGAAAGATATATATATATTGGAACAGTTCAGTTTCGATCATCAATCATCATCATCATATAAAATGTTCCATAATATGCGTAGGTAAGGATTGCGTACTATAAACAAACAAAAACGAAAATTCAAAACACGAGGTCTACAGTCTGCACCGTTCCGTTCAAAGTGAGGGCGAGGCAGGGGGAGGTGCGGTGTCCGGGGACGTGAGGTAAAATATACAGCTCCTCTTTATCGCCCAGTCGGTCGAAAAAATATTTATAGTTTGGGATATAATATATATTACAGCTTAGTGTAAAGAGGTTGCTTAAATAGCATGGTGAGCGATATTGAATTATATCTCGTGATGTAATATATATTACATTACATCCCGTAGTCAAAAGCCGGTTTAATAAACGATACATAAATATAGTTTCGTGTCCAGTGATATATAATGTATAAAAAAGGCAAATGAAAGAAAATAACGCAAACAAGAAATGTCATCCAATTAAGCAAAAGTACCTATGTGTAAAACCACATGTAGGTCGCTTTTCTATAATATTAGTAAATTATTAACAGCGGACTATGTGTAGCCAGAAATTGGCGCGACATCATATTAATGAGACGTTCAACTGTATTAAGTCTAGTTTCCGTTGCGCGTCTATTAAATACTGCCGTAAACGTCTTCTAAAGGCAGTGATTATGTTTATTGCTCTAATAGGCGGTGGCAGATTGTTCCATATTTTGGATGCTGCATAACGGAAGCTGCCTCTGAAAGCTGCTGTACTGTGGGGTTGTGATGACAGTTGCTGCGAACATTGCCGTCTCACACATTCTCGTCTGCTAGCTATCCAGCTTAACTTGCTGTAGAGGTAGTCTGGCTTTTGTGTTTTAACGACACCGAACAACAGGCAGGCCAAGTGTAGTTTGCGTCTCGATTTCATTTTAAGAGAAAAGTGTTTGTTCAGGAAAGGCGTTACGTGGCTTCTGGGAGGAATTTTGTAGCAAAACCGAGCACAAGCGTTTTGAACCCTCTGAATTAGCTGGTCTGTACGAGCCAAAAGGCGCGGGCCGTACACCGTGTCTGCATAGTTCAGCCTGGACAAAACGAGACTTTCCACAAGCTGTTCCCGAAGAGATTCAGATAGGTACGGCCTTATTTTATACAGGACTTTGAGGCGGTAGAAGCAGTTTCGCACTGAGTCGGCGACATGTTTTTCAAAGCGAAGGTCCTTGTCCATAATAAGACCAAGGTTTCGCGCTTCATATACTCGGTCTATTGGTTTGCCCATGAGTTCGACCACCAAAGTTGCGGGTAGTTTAGCTAGCTGCTGTCTGGTGCCAAAAACCATGAATTTGGTTTTGTTAGGGTTTAGTGAGAGGCAATTATCTTTGGACCAGGTGGCGATTCTGCAAAGATCATCGTTCAGGTCTTTTATGGCACTATCGTACTCATCTGGATAAAAAGATATATATACTTGAACGTCATCGGCGTATATATGGTACCTGCATTTCTCAAGACATTTAATTATATCGGCGCAGTACAATATAAAGGTAATCGGTCCTAATATAGAGCCTTGTGGGACTCCTCTCTCTATACAACCGAGTGCCGATCTAAGTGTGCTGCCATCCCCCAAACGTAGATCTACAAGTTGCTTCCTATCACTGAGGTAGCTCCGGAACCATTGTAAAGCGTCAGGGTCGAAACCGTAATAAGTCAACTTAGATAGTAGTAATGGTATATTAATTGCGTCGAATGCACGGGAAAAATCGAGTAAAACCAGCAATGTACACATCCCCTTATCCTGGGCAGACAGCACACTATCAGTAACATCCAGTAAAGCTGTAGAGGTACTGCGCTGCTTTCTGAAACCTGATTGTAAATCTGGTAATATGCTGTTCTGTTCCAAGAAAAGTGTCAACTGGTGGCTGACTACCTTTTCCAGTACCTTTGACAGACATGGTAAAATGCTAATGGGTCGTAGGTCTTTCAAACTAGTCGGATTGGAATTTTTAGGTAAAGGTCTAACGGAGGCAATCTTCCATTGCTCGGGGAATGTAGACGTTACTATGGAACAGTTTATAATGTCTGTAATTATAGGTAACGTGTGCGGCAGAGTCATAGCGATCATGTCCAGGGTAATGTTGTCGTAGCCTTCAGCATTACTTTTAAGTTTGGTGATAATGCGCAAGATGTCAGCCTGCTCCACTGGAACGATTGTAAAAATTGCTTCACCATGCCTATGATTATTGTAATAAGTAATTAGTTCCAAGCTTGCCACAGCGTTACCGGGGACAGTCAAAAAGTTATTATTAATTAAGTCAGGATCTGTAAAATGCGATGGAAGGTCTTGTCTTGGTGTAATGGCTAAAGTGGATTTCAGATTTTTCCATAATAATTTTGGGTTTTTAATATTATTATTTATATTATGTTTGTAGTACGCCATTCTTTTATTGTACAAAGAACGCACTACCAGGGATTTTAATTGTTTGTAGTATTCACCTTTTGATTTCGATTTAGTAAAGACAGAAAAATATTCTCTATTCGAATATAAATTACATGGCGATGCTATCGTTGTTTGAGTTAGAAGCTTTTTGTTGTTTCTATTTAATAGTCCATAATAGGGAATACTATCAAACTTAGACTGGACTATACCTAGAGATAAACTGCGTGCAGTATTCGATAGATGGCGTTGGCGTGTGACGTCAATTTTCTGAATCGCGGTGTTAAGATTTTCCTTGAAAGAATGACCTTCGCCCATGTCTGGGAGCATCTTTGAGATTTGTAGGTATTTTGTAGGTATCTTTGCAATTCTACCTTTGAAAGGTTTGGTCTTGATTTGAAAACATCGTCGTAAATTTGTTCGTTCATTCGTTTGTTGATTTATTTATTTTTCATCTATACCAGTCTATACTATAGATTGTCTCGGCGCGCGCACTGACGTACGCGTGTTTCGTTATTTTCGCGAGTTACTCTACAAACTTACCTCTCAACCATGTCTGGTCGCGGTAAAGGTGGCAAAGTCAAGGGAAAGGCAAAGTCCCGTTCCAACCGTGCTGGTCTTCAGTTACTAATATTATAAAGAGGTAACATTTGTTTGTAAGTTTGTATGTAGGGGGTAATCTCAGGAACTACTGGTCCGCTTTGAAAAATTCTTTCAGTGTTAGATAGCCCATTTATCGAGGAAGGTTATAGGCTATATATCATCACGCTAAGACAAATAGGAGCGGAGCATTAAAGGAAAATGTGACGCAAACGAAGTTGCGCGGGTCAGCTAGTAGGGAATATGCATGAAAAAAATATTCAATATCTAAACAGTTTATCTAAAAATAAAATAGTAACAGTGAGAATTGAATCAAAATTGTTCAAAAACAAACGAGATAATTATTATTATGTTAAACAAATATATCTGTCCCTCTCGCGAAAACGCCTATTTTCTATGGCAGCTGTTTATGCGTCATGGACTTTGACGTCAAAGTTCATATCGGACTTCTCTTTCTAATTGTAATCTTTGAAGCTTTATATCTTCATCGCTGATGAATGTATTTAAAAATAATTTCATGTTTTTTTTTGTAGTCCTCTTATTAGAAAATTAAATAATATTTAATTTTGTAACTAAAAAAATCGCATGCATATTACCTATTCCATATATTATTAAACCATATATAGTTGCATTTTACTTTTTCAAGCCATAAAATCCAAGTTCTTCAAACTTAACAGGTATTTACATATTGCTAGGAAGTTTGTTGGGCAACTTCTTGATAGGGTAGCCTATTATAACGTGCTGAAGCCATCATGACTCTGCTGTGAGAGTGAGACAGAGCTAAACAGGATGGCTAGCGCTATCCCATTTCACAACGGACTGACTGAAAACCAAACCATCTGACCGAAAGGACTGGCCCGAGCTAGCAATGGACTTTGGATTGAAAGAGTGTCACCGCCCCTGGAACGCATCGCAGCATTGTTGTGTTCCGGCAGTTAGAGGTATGATAGCCAGTTCCTCTGTGTAAGAGGATTCCGGGTGAAACTCGCTTCCATCTTCGGCCTAATCATCATTTTCCATCAGGTGAGATTTGGGCAAAGAGTTTCCCCGTTTCGAATAAAAAAAATAAATAATAAAAAATGGGCATTAGGAGGCACACGGATGGTTTTAGTCGGTAAGAGTCTGACAATCCCTTCCAATCCACCCAGACGGGAAGAAATCGTTTGATGATTTCCCATGCTTTAAAAAACGGCGATCGGTATAACTATATTGAAACTTCCCGCTCAGAAAAATGTTGTCACTTTATATGACAGTATACATAAGGCCCTGTAACTAGTAGGTGGAAGTGTTGCTCCGTGCAGTCGGGAGTGTTTTCACTCGATTCCCGGGAGAAGTTTACATTGCCAACTGACAGGGTTACCAACGTGGCGACGTGAAACATTGGTGTCTATGTTTGAGTTAAATTTTTTAATGGAATGTATATTTTGACAGTTTTTTGATGGTTTGTTCTTGTGTATACAATATCAATTATTTTATTATTAACCATTAACAAAAGTCCCCTTGTTAATGGTTAATAATAAAAGCTTTTTCAGATATATCTTTATTAAAAAGTTATTTTATGTAATGAACCATTCATAAACATTTACATCATACCGTAAAATACTTATATCTTGTTTTACGCGGTATTTCGTAATGTTTTTAAATATTATCTACTAGCTGACCCGTGCAACGTCGTCTGCGTCACATTTTCCATTAATGCTCGGGTCTTTTTAGTATTAGCGTGATGATAATAATGTAGCCTATAGCCTTCCTCGATAAATGGGCTATCTATCATTGAAAGAATTTTTCAAATCGGACCAATAGTTCCTGAGATTACCCTTTAATACAAACTTACAAACGAATGTTAAACCTCTTTATAATATTAGAATAGAAGTATAGATATAGATGTGCAATACAACGCCATTGTTGAGATGAGCTTTTTAGATCCAGTATTTAGAACTCGCTGCCTTTGAGATGCCTGCCAAACCCAGCAAAGAGTATGAGACTTGAGAGCACCCTACGTTGTATGGCGCAGATGAGCAACTGCAGATGTCAGGCTGGGGTGTGTATATGTCACCGGAAAGTAGCAGACTCCGTAAGATTAAAATAAATCTTTAATATTTATATTATAATTTCTCGATATAATTATTATGTAAAAACAGTTTTGTATAAAATTAATCCTATCCAAATTCAATAGTTTCCCATATTTCCGTGTCTAATTTAGAAAAGGTAGTAAGCAATTTCACGCGATATTTTAAAATCTTACGGCGCGGCGTTTATAATTTTCTGGAAACATATTATATTTTTATTTATGTTAACGTCAGTAACGCTTTAAAATGGCGTAAAGAAAGTCGTAGGAAAACACTTCCTACTGTTATAATCCATAATTCCACACATATCATAAATGTGAAAGTAACTTTGCTTGTCTGTCTATTGGTTACGCTTTCACGACTAAACCACTGAACGGTTTTTTATGAAAATTGGTACTTATATAGACTTTGATACAGGACAGGCTTTGGTGAGGCGACCTTTTGTCGCGAGGGGTATAGAAAATTGTATTAAATATAACCGACTTCCAAACAAAACACTACTAAGTATAAAATGATTTTAATTTCGGAAGTCGGTGTTAAAAAACAAAGGAACTAAACCAGAAACACTGACTTTTTTATCTTTTTTAATTTTTGATTATTACACCTACCTACTATGTAATTACATAATGCTCTATTATATCATAAATAGCCACTCATATTCAGGTTCCTGTTACCGAAAATCAGAAGTGACCTTTATCCAGCCTGTGTAGGTGCGCTCAACCTTTGGTCCCTTGTTAGACTATGACGTGATACCATTCATAAAAACGACAATCACATGTAAAATATTTTCTAGAATTTCATACAAAGGAATCGAGATAAATGGAAGCGTGGGACAAAACTAGGAAGTAGTGGGGAGGAAAGGAACCTATTTATATTTGTAGGACCTTTATAGCTTTGCTGCATTGTTCTTGAACTTTGGTGGAATAGGTTTATTTAAGGAATATGTGTGACACATGACGAACGGCGATGCGAACAAAACGTTTTGGGAACACATTCATTGTGCGTACAGCTAAGGAGTGGAATTCCCTGTCAGATCTGTGTTTCCTGATAGCTACAACCAAGGAGTCTTATAGTGGATAAGTTACTTCTAGGAGTGAATAAATTACTGGCCGAACGCGTGCGAACGTGGGTCGAAAAAACTCACACTAAGGTCTCCGATCCCCTCGTAAGCTATTTGTAGCCTCTTTTATTATTATTATAGCTCTTTGGAAATTGTATACCTAGTATCCACGAGAACACTGCCGACAAACTGTGCAGCAGTTTGGCAGAAGATATGAAGATGTTTTGTAAGTTAGTTTACTGGAATAAATAAAAATAAAAAAAAACTTCTAGGCAAGCATGTTCTCTATCTCATCAGATAGTGATCAAACGCCTGCCTATAAATGAAAATCTGTTTGTATTCTGTATGATAGAGGGATAGATTTCAGTTGTTTTACTATATAGATTTTTTTTCAACTTCTTCAAAGTGAAAATAAATTGTTTCCTTGTGTAATTTGTAGTTTAGCTGGTCCAAAGTACAAGTCGACTGATTATTACTATTATTAAATATTTATATAGTATAGACAAAGTCGTCTTTTTCGTCTGCACGCTTATATCTTTTAAACCAGGCAACAGATATAAGCAGAGTAATTCAAGAGGAAGATTTATGTGTATAATCATCCAGAAATTTCTACGGGAATATGAAAAATGGTATATGAGCGTTCGAAATCACGGGAAAAAACTAGTGATATTATAATTTTATTCTTTAATTAATTCTAAATCATATTATTTATAGTTTATTTTTAGTATCTACTGTCACTGCTCTGGGAAAGCACTGCAAGGCTACGTGCCAACCACTAAAAATGTAAATGGTACGGATTTTATAAAATGCTGCACTAAAAATGAATTATGGTCGAGGTGTCATTATTTTTATTGCTATTGAGAGTAACCGGCAAACATATTCCAGTTTTGTTGGAGTAAGTAGGTACTTATTCGTAGGTACGACTGGTTAAAAAGGAGGCTACTTTTACAGTGAATTAATTAGTTCATATTTGAGTTGTAAGAAAACTGAACGTCCATTTTATAAATAGCAGGAGAAACCTGCTAAGAATGATCATGTTTACGTAAAACCGAAATAAGCTCTATGTAAAATAAACATAATTTGCAAATATTTAAGCGCACAGATTAAAAAATATGTTGAAAAAAGCTATTTATTTCACGAATGAGCATTAAAATCTAAAGCATGACCTCCCGCGGGAAATCAGATGGCTCACAAAATGTTGACGAGCCCTGGCCGGCGACGTGACAGACTTATTCTGTCATTTCCCTGCGATTTATGATAAAAAAGGTTTATTAAGTAAACTGATTAGCCTGGCTCATACCCCGGATTATAGCCCGGCTTATAGCCTCGGGTTATAAAGGGACAATTAGAAATGGATCACGGTTGATAAATGCTTTGTTTTTGCATTTATCTGATGGTTTGTGAGAGCATGCTGTCATTATCTTATGTTTGTTTTTCGTATGGCGGAAATTAATTCTGATTGATATCTTTGGAGTGATGTTTTGGCCTTGATGTCTGATTATTTCTTTTTGAGTTTGATTTTGTTAAGGATAAAAAGATGATGAACTAAAACGGGAAGATTCATGGCAGGTTTCCGTTAATTCTCTCGGAACTCACGACACGTTCTATTCTAATTAATAAGTCTGTGGTGTGACTTATGAAGGTTGGGTCACATAGGCTTCCTTTCTCCTTTTCCATGGTCGAATTGAACACAGGCATTTGTGTTGTTGCAGGCCAGTGGCCTTAGGCACGGATGGGTTTTAGTCAGTAAGAGTCTGACACTCCCTTATACTTCACCCAGGGCGGGAGGAGTCATTTGATGATTTCCCCTTAAAAAAAGGACAGTCCTTAAGCTGCGTTTCCAGGATTGTGCGAGAATGAGGAGCGAGGCTTGGTAAATGAAGCGATTCTATTGGTTCGAAAACGCATCTTCACTACACATCCTCGCGCATCTCTGTTGGAAACGCAGCCTTACGGTAAGAGTCAATTTCACTCTCTAACTCTTCTTGGTTGGTCGAGAAGTCGTCTGTTTATCTACTCACAGGTATAAGGTAACATAATTATACAAACTGAAATAACAAGATCACATCTTTGATTCATAGTGTCTTTGAAAGACAACCTCGGAATACGGATAAAACCAAGTCTCGAAGCAGAAAAATATTTTCATTTCTCATCCGCTAGTATTATTCACAATCAATCGCTACCTATATTTTAATCTTCGCAGAGCCATTGTTGAAACGGAAAAGCGTCTGTCTTAGAATAAATCTATAGCTTCCAATAAAAAATAGAGTATTTTTGCAAGTCGAGGCTACTTTGATATTGATGCCAATTTCTTTTCTCGTGTAGAAAATTTGTAAAGGAAGTTTTAGTATCTTATCGGACATTCGATAATGGAAAAATTATACAATCTATCTATGATGGAGCATACGAGGGGCGTAAAAAGCGATGTTTGCGCTCGGAAGCGCTTCAAAAGCGGGTGTAACGAGTCGAGATCATAAGTGGCGTTCGTTTTTAGTTGGCACATAAAAGTTTACGGCGCGTGACAATAATTTTTGCTAACTAATACGTTGGACTACATAAAAGTTATTTACGATAGTCGATTTGCGTAATCATGCGGGACTGGGTAATAACGTGATATGAGCGAAATTACTGGAGTGTTGCCAGTTTTGGCGAACTACATACGGCTAACGTCCTCGCGTGCTAGAACTTTGTGGCGGAAAAAGTGAGGATTTGCACTGCGGTTACGGTAGAATGTAGAGAATCTTAATCTTCCGAGGAATTTGTGAGGGTGACATTTTCTTAAACGGTTTTTGTGCCACTTATACATCATTTAAATACAATGTATGTATAGTATACAATGGCTTTGAAAACTAACGCTTTCGTTACTTTAAGAATCTACGTAGGAATGCTTGTTGCTAATAAGTTTGTGTTCGTTATAGTCGGATAGATATGTAATCATCCAATTAGTTCATGTTGAGGACTGCAATCCCTCGCAAAGCACGTTGCTCCTTTAGTCCCGGCTGCGAATTGTAAATCGCAATATATAAAACTCTTCCGTTACTGATTGTAAGTGACTAGCAGACAACGCACAGCCGAAACCACAGGAGTGCGATTCTGTAAACATGTCGAAGTGAACGACAAGTGAGCTGTCAAACCATACAAACAAGATGTCATGACAGCTTACTTGTCGTTCGCTCCACCTAAGTGATCACGATGAGATGTTGACAGAATCGACCAGCTGATTGTTGACAGAATCTGATATTTGGCATGTAGGTTCCTTGGGCCTGCAGGGGACCACTAAGAGAGGATTTTCCGAGATTCCTACAGAAACGCGAAAAAAAAAGGCTATACGCGTAGTCGCGAGCAAAGCTAGTCTTTAATATTCGACTCAGGTAGTGATTTTACATGGATTGACTGTCTATCTGACCTTCATAACCCAGTTAGTGGGTAATAATAATAAGATATCCACAGGCAAGACTAGAGTCATATTACCTACTCGACTTCGGACTTCCCCTTACGACTGTCCAAGATCTACAAATGAAAGCCGGGACCAACAGCTTATCGTACTTTCCGAGACACGGTATGTTTGCTAAGATGGTCACCCACCTACGGATTGACCTCGGAAACTTTTGCTTAACCTTGAACATCGACCCGTGCTACTATTATTATAAGCCACGAGCTCCTCAATACAAATCCTCCTGTACATTTAAATCTAAATACAAATTGGTGGGAATGAGAGCAGCCGTGGCTAAATTGAAACTAGATTGGCTCAGCAGATGTGCTCGGCAATCCATTGCTGGTCAGACAGTACCATCGAGATGAGCTGCCCGATTGACGCATATCACTTACCGGGGGTTAACGAACCCACGTTTAAGCTAATAGAGAGCACTTTGCATGGCTAAGTTGCTGGAAAAACGGGATTTTTCCTTGTGGTATGTTTTTTCCGGGTGGTGTGTTTTTAATTGGGTCGGGTAGAGTTAAAATCTTTTAAAAGGAACGTGATTTTGGTGTCATTCGTATTGGCTGAGACCAAATGTGCCACAGAACATTGATGCTTACGATTCGAGGTTTTTGACCGTTGCAAACTGATGACTTTCAAGTACGTTAGCGGATTTGAATTAAAGTTTTTTTTTGTTTTTGTAATTAATTTTTTTAGTTTTCCAATTAGGTACTTATCTTTTTACAGTCTAATGTCGACATCAAAGATTCAAAAGCATTTATTTCAAATAAACCATTTACGCTTTTGAAATGTCAGTAAAAAAAAAATGAAGCTATTTGCACGTCCCAAAGCGTAGATCTCTATGGAGAAGAACGTGCAAGAAACTCCACGGACACTCTTTTAAATCATGTGATGTTATATAAAAATCTTAGTTACATACGTACTTGTTTCTTCTGCATGTGAGGACAAGGCGAAATAAAACTCATTACAAGAACTTAAACTATAAAGGTCAAAATAAGCCAGTGGTAGTTAAGAGATGATCAGTCTCAACTGACGGCATCCTCGTCGACGCAGGGAGGCTTATGCTGAGCAGTGGACGAGATTGGTCTGTGGATGATGATGAGGATGTCGACATTATTTGCTGTTTAGATACTGACACTTAAGAGTTCATCACTATCACTACATATTATAAAACAAAGTCCTCCGCCGCGTGTGTCTGTCTGTTCGCGATAAACTCAAAAACTACTGCACCGATTGTCATGCTGTTTTCACTAATGGGTAGAGTGGTTCTGAAGGTAGATTTTCTAATTTTAATATACTTACTAATCCTCACTAATGTGCGAATGTGAATTTGTTTAATTCGTTAAGCGTCCTCCAGACTACTCGCGAAGTTGCACGAGGCGAAGTGCTCTCCGAAGTTGACCGAAGTCCGAAGTACGTGTCCACACACTCGAGCAACTTTGCGAGGAGTTCAGTCGCCCGTTCCCCCCGTTCCCTTCACGATAGGCATAATGGATAACGTTCATGTGGCAACTGCCAATGTGTCCTCTCGCGAAATAAAAATACGTGCGTATTTACTATGGCTGACGGGAACCGAAGTGAACCAAAGTGAGCCGAGTAGTGTGGTTAGACGCTTCGTGTTCGAACTTTGTGACACTTCGAGTCCTTTGACTCGGGCGCAAAAACCGACAACAACTGGAAGTCGAGGCGAGGCGAAGTTGCACGAGGCGAAGCGAAGTGCCCCTCTACACTATCGTATTCGCTCAACTTCGATCAACTTCGGGAGCCGTGTGGAGACGCTATTACCCTTTGCATATCGCCGAATTGATTTAGATTAATTTTGGTACAAAAATAGATTGGAGTTGATGGAATGGTGTTTTTTTTTTATAGGAACGCGTTTGACCACTATCTCACCAGAGTGCCAATTTTTATTATTTTCACATTCACATCTCAATCGCAAACTGTAAAAATGTATGTAAACTGGCTTTTTTGACAGTTTGCGAATGCGAAAGTTGTATAAAAATGAGTAGAATTGGCCCTCTGATATAGGCTTTTAGACTACAACGCGAGCAAAGTCACGTGCAAAAGCTAATACCTCATCGCATAAACGAACAGACTGTCTAGTCTAGCATAAAATAATAATATTTTTGTTAACCATACCGGAAAAACTGAAGATGCTGTAGTCTATTTAATTCCTATCCAAAAAATGGCGAGTCACGATTATCTTACCTTATTCTTTTATCTTTAGATTTAATATCGTAAAGGAAACGACGTAGGTACAGTCAGCAGCACTTAATATTAAGCTAACGACGCGAATACAATAGATAATATTATTTCCACTACAAGCTCAAGTTCCATTGTGATTTATTTCTTAAGTCGACAATAGTACTTTGTAACTGCTGCGAAAAATGGAACTTAAATCTTTGGGATACGCTTTTACATCGTATAGTTCTTGTTTTTTTTAGGAGAGGAGCTCGTGGCTAAATAATAACAGCCGCACAGGTCGATCTTCAAGGTTAAGCAACGCTTGCCGAGGTTGGTTTGTGGATGGGTGACCATTTGAACATACCGAGTTTCCTCCGTGCCTCGGAAAGCACGTTAAGTTGTTGGTCCCGGCTGTCATTTGGAGATCTTTTGCAGTCGTTACGGATTGTTAGATAATCCTTAGGTACTAATGTCACACTTCCACGCATAAATCGCTGGTACTGATTACGATGAATTATAAACGCTAAAATAAACGCTTGTCTAACCTTTTGGTGAGTACCTAGGTTACCAATTCTATTTCTTCACTTTTATGACGTAATATGGCGTTTGGCCCCATAGAAATGCGGGTCTGCTAAAGTCCCGTTTTTTTGGGACAAGCCCGCCGTCACATACCTTCCCAACCACTGCAGCTCCTGAAAGCCAGAATCAGCAGTGGCGACCACCAGAAAAACGCCGAGCTAATGAAGCCCGACGAGTCCCAGATAATCGATTCAACACAAAACTTACTTTGGTATTGTTCGTCAGGTCGTCGAGCTCCTTAAAGTTCTAAGTTTGAGCTACACGATAACTGGCAAATGCTTGCACTGTCTGGACAGGTCCACTCAAATCTGTGTGGTACTTTCCTCAAAAAACCACTTCAGACATTAACCTACAAGGTTCTCATATGATCTTGACCAGTACGATTGTATGGACTTTAAAAGAGATTTTCACCTCTGAGTTTGTTTCGGCGTTTCTTATCAGAACAATCTGCTAGGAAACGCCGGCCTCATCTAGTTAAAATGACAAAAAAAGATTGACGTTTAAAAGTGTTATTTATTTATTATTATTTATTTATTTATTATATACTTTATTGTACACCAAAAATTAAATACAATAGGAAACTTAGAACTAAAATACTTACATACAATGGGCGGCCTTATCGCATTTCGCGATCTACAACCTACTTACAGAATAAATATCATTTATCATTTATAACTGTCTTATAAATAAATCAGAAGAGTACTGCGGAGGAGTAGGAAAAATTTAATATAATTTCAACTAATATAAATTACCGTTTGTTAAAATCTAATAAAAACTATTTATTTCAATCCAAATCCTGCTATTCAGATAGGAATAGAGATTCTTTGTCACTTGTATGATTCCCAATAAAATATACTTTCCTTTTGGTGTAATAAAAGTGCCTTAACATGGGAGGCCTTCCAATATTTCCTATATTGGAAGGCCTCCCACAACGTCCGTCCGTCCGTCGTCTTTCTCTATCCATTCCAGGTTGTCTGGAAGAGATCGCGAAATGCGATAAGGCCGCCAATTGTATATTTTGTTAGTTTAAGGTTTATTTTATGTATTTTTCATTTGGTGTACAGTAAAGTACATATAAATAAACTTAAATAAATAAACGTGTACCGATGACCTGGTGAAGGTCGCGAAACTCGGGTAGCCGATGGATGCTGGGACCGGTCGTTGTGGTGACACGCGTGGGGAGGCCTGTGCCAACCACTGCACGTCTTCCGGCTGATATGATGATGATGATTATGATGAAAGGGAATGGAGAACACGTAACTAACTTAAATACACAACGATAACCACTGTGATTTTAAAATTCAGTAAGAGACAGAAAAAACACTCTCATCCCAGCAGCCCCCTTCTACCATCGGACATCCAGACGCACTGCAACTTACCATCCCTACCTTGTTGCTATTCCACTACATTCGCACTAAGCATTTCCAAGTGTCTTTCATAATGCGCACAGCAAAGGAGTGAAATTCTCTGCCTGCGTCTGTGTTTCTGAGGCCTTAGTGTGAGTTTTTTCGACTCACGTTCGAACGCGTTCGATTGCGAGCGCGTTAGAATTTAGTATGGGAAATTAGGTTCTACGAGTGACCACCAGGTGGCACTATAACTAAATTCCCATACTAAATTCTAACGCGCTCGCAATCGAACGCGTTCGAACGTGAGTCGAAAAAACTCACACTAAGGCCTCTGAACGCGTTATCCTAATCTCTTCAAAGTTAGGATACTTCTGTGTTAGCTCGCTCCATCGTAGACTAAAGTCAAGAGCAAACCCGCCCCAAAAAAAAACATAATAACTCGGTTATGGTTATGAAAACATAATATAATCCAAAGGTTCCCTAATAAATCTTTATTAAAACTCGTTATTTTCTTTTCAGTGAGAATCTGACAATTTAAATTGAATTCGAATAGCCTGAAATATCACTAGCGTTGTTCAACCAATTTATCTGACAATTTAAGAATTTTCGAGTGCAAGTGATAGTTATATTTTTTTATTGTTAACTAGCTTTTGCCCGCGACTTCGTCCGCGTTTCTGTCGTTTTTCGTAAAAAAAAGTAGCCTATGTCCTTCCTCACGGTTCAGTGGTTTTGATGTAACAGGCAGATTCACTTTCGTATTTTAGTAGGGAAAAATATAATATGTCAATCTACAATACTGTTGAAAAATATCGCAATACGGAACCGCACAATATTATTGTTTAATAGCTGTGCCCGCGACTCCGTCAACGTGTAACTCCTTGTGTGATATTAAGTTAATGTATTGGTAGTAATATTGTTTAGATCACGTTCACATGAGGCTTAAGTACCTATAGAACGAAAATACTTCAGCGCAAAGCTTCCGGGTAAACTGTGTTGGAAGTTGACCCGTCCGGCACGTGAACATAAAGATTTATAGAACTGCGAACCCGGGAAAGAGCGACCGAACCGAACTGACACCGAGATCTACTCCAGCAATACGAAAAGTCTGCCCTTGAGCCTTATTATTTGTCATTGCATAAAGACACCGATACTGGGAATTGTGTTCTTTTAAATTGGAATGGAAAATTATTTGGTATCATGGGAATTCTGGGAATAAAGA
This sequence comes from Ceramica pisi, assembly GCA_963859965.1. NCBI lineage: Eukaryota > Metazoa > Arthropoda > Insecta > Lepidoptera > Noctuidae > Ceramica > Ceramica pisi. The sequence goes on along the minus strand of OY982549.1, from coordinate 9,325,127 downwards.
CGGTTTCACCTGCACCGCAACCTGTTAAAATTTGAGTCTCGATTATATTTTGTTGTAACTGGGTTACTTTTAGCCGAGTTCCATTGCAAAGTTGTGGTGGTCTTAAATTTCGGAGTAGAATAATCGGAATGCCAATTTTTAAACAAATTTCGTGAGAAAGAAGTCCGGGCATATATAAAGAATTTTTAAAAATTCTATCGGGTATTTAGTGGCTTCTTGTTCATCGACCAGCATGATTCACGCGCGATGGCTTATTATTAGCGTATTTCATGTATAACTTTGGTGTTTCTAATTTACCGATTTCTATGATTCTTTTTTATGGAATAGTTAAAACGCTAACTATTTTAATTAACATTATTAACTATTCCATAAAAAAGAATGGGATGACTGAGAGTGTCATAAACGTAAGAGTAGACATATATAATCAGAAAGCTTCGAACTGCTAAGCTATCGGGAGTTACACGTGGTATTGTGAGTCAATCATAAAAGATAGACATATGCTGTCATGGGATATTTTTTATATAATTTTAATGAGAACATTTCCGTCATACATGATTTCTGTGTAGCTTTAACCATTAAGGTTGCACACGCGACGCAAGCTTAAAAAATGGAGTAATTTCTCCCGTTTTCCCAACATTTCCCTTCACTGCTCTGCTCCTATTGATTGTATCGTGATGAAAAGTATACTATAACCAGCCCAGGAGTATGAAGAATAATTGTACCAAGTTTCGTTAAAATCGGTCGAGTAGTTTTTGTTTCTATAACGGTTATATAGACAGACAGACAGACAGACAGACATACAGACAGACAGTCAAAAATTTAACTGATTGCATTTTTGGCATCAGTATCGATCCCTAATCACCCCCTGATAGTTATTTTGGAAATATATTTCATGTACAGAATTGACCTCTCTACAGATTTATTATAAGTATAGATAGATAGAAGATAGAAGATTTAGCGCGCACAGATGGTTTCCAGGCCATCATGCGTAAAAAAGCAGCTTCTCTGCTGGCCCGTATGCGGGGTAGCAACAACAGCATTCTGAACGCAATAGCTGTACGTTTCGATTGTCCCTTCCAATATCACTGGGTTATGACTTGTGTTGCAAAGCAAGCAAGCGTGTACTGTGTTGACTAGGTTAATTTAATTTTTCTATGGGTCTATGCTGGCATTAAAATGGAAGTGGGCAGGACACATAGCACGCCTGAAAGATCAAAGGTGGACAAAAAGAGTGACAGAATGGAGGGGGCCAGATGGCAAAAGATAGATAGGGAGACCTTCCACCAGATGGGAGGACGAAATTAATCGCATAGCGGGTCCAAACTGGACACGAAGAGCGAAATCCAGAGAAAACTGGCAAAAGTTGGAGGAGGCCTTCACCCGCAGAGGGGTTCTTACGGAATAGTTCTTAAAAATATATATATATGTATACTATAACAACGTTAGTAACACATCCAAAATTCTATATGTAAAACAGTAACTACCAAATACTAAACTAAAAACAAAACTAACTAACTTTTGCGCATGAGGGATGTTCTCGCAGTATGAGAGCATATCCTACTGTTGTCGCGCCTGTTACGTGGGACCACTTCATTTAATCGTTTAAATCGGTGCGGATTTGTTTTGACAAATACAGCTATCTCAAAAATGTACAGACATGGCAAAGTAAGTATTTTATATTTTTTAAAGTATGGCACGCAACTGTCAGTAGGTTTAATTTTAAATATGGAACGAACGCATCTCTTTTGAGCCTTGAACACCGTGTCTTTTTCTGTTGAGTTGCCCCAAAAAATTATACCATAGCGTACAATGTCAAAAAGAGTGAGCTGCTGGTGTTTCGGGCGGGGCGTAGGAGTCCTTCTTACGTACCGTCCGTGACACTAGCGGGGGAGGTGTTAAAGAGAGTTACTCAATTTGTTTATCTAGGCCACGTAGTGAATGAAGACCTGACCGATGAGGCAGACATTGAGAGGGAACGCAGGGGGCTGACGATTCGTTGTAATATGCTGGCGCGCAGATTTGCCCGATGTTCCAAAGCGGTAAAGAAGACACTATTTAGGGCATACTGCCAGTCCTTCTATACCTGCAGTCTGTGGACTAGCTACACGCAACGAACCGTCAGCGCCCTGAGAGTCCAATATAATAATGCTTTCAGGTTGCTGATGGGATTGCCTCGCTACTGCAGTGCGTCAGGGATGTTTGCTGATGCTCAAGTGGATGGCTTTCATGCCATTATGCGAAAGAGAGCAGCATCGCTGATGCGAAGGGTGAGGGGCAGTCCCAACAGCTACCTGAGTGTTATTGCGGGTTACATCCATAGTCCTATTTGGAGGCATTGGATAGGTTTGCATGTGATGTAGGCCATTGTGCGTTTTTTTTTTTTTTTTTTGTGTTTTTGTTTATTATTTTCTAGGTATGTGTAAATTTACTAACATAGTTTTAAGTTATCTTGATGTACTAACACTCTATGGACCGAAAAGTCTGAAATAAATGTTTTGAATTGAATTGAATAGCGTAGATGGGATTCTGTTAAACCATAGTAGGCTGTTAGTAATGCCTCCACAGCTATTATAGACGACAATGAGTGCAGGGCATAGGCAGATTTACTAATTTTCTTGCATAAGATTTCGATATGTGTTTTCCAATTCAGTTTTTTATCAATGTGGAGCCCTAAAAATTTTGTTGTTTCTACCTCTTCTATAGGCTGGTCATCGTAGTGTATATTTAAATTACTCTTACTATTGATCCGTTGACTAAAGTGTATTAATTTAGTTTTAGTCAGGTTAATTTTTAAGTTATTATCATCTAGCCATTTTACCATTAAATTTATAGAATCACTAGCTTCTGCCCGCGACTTCGTACGCGTTCCCGTGGGATAAAAAATAGCCTATGTGTTATTTCAGACCATAATCTATCCCTGTTCCAAATTTCACCCAGATCCCTTCAGCCGTTTTGACGTGATTGAGTAACAAAAATATACACAAACTCACTCACAAACTCGCATTTATTATATTAAATAATATATAGCAGGAGTAGGATAACTTACTTAATGAAATAGTACGAATATAATATCAGAGATTATGAATGTCATTTTTAATCTTTCTCACACTTTTAAAAAAAGAAATATAAATAATAACGGCCGCGGCTCCGCCCGCGTGGATGTCGGTTACCGCTGCAAAAAGCCTACCCAGGAAACACACGGTCAGAAAAATGATTCCCAGGTCAAATCACAGACACCGACACTAACATCGACGACGCAGTCATTATCCGCAGGCTGCACAGATTGTCTTTCTGTGGATGTTAAAGTTGTTAATGATGAAAATATTTATAATTAATACTAAGTTTTCACTTCTGCCGGCAGTCCAGGAGTGCAACCCTTTGTTTTAGGATAGATAACTAAAGCGATTATTGTAGAGCTTCTCTACAACATTAATTGACGTTAAATCATTCTTTTCGTAAATCAATTCCTACTAATTTGAATGTTTGGCCCTGGACTTTGTTTATCGTTAGTGCGAAAGAAATTTTTACTGGAAATTGGAGCCTTTTGAAGGGTATAGGCAAATCAGTAGGGATCATGGGTATTCTTGGTATATGAGCTGATTCAAGAATTTTTAAAATCGGTCCAGTAGTTTTTGAGCCTATTCATTACAAACAAACATACAAACAAAGTTATCCTCTTTAGAATATTTAGACTTCGCGCACGACCGCTGCGTAGGGAGCCGTATTACCTTACTCATAGATCTAAACTCCCCTCCCGCACGCGCACCCCCGCCTTGGTGACGTCCACTTCGCAACGGGCCGTGCAGCAGAAATCGTAATATTTTAATTTCGCCATAACTTCAAAACCAAACGTCCGATTTTAATCATTCAAAGACCAAATATTATCTACATAAACTGTACTTAGTGATGAAATAGTTTATTTTGATAAGGATTAATAGCATGAGTAAAATAAACGCGTTTAAATGTAGGTAGTTCAAAAAAAATCAAGATTTTTATATAAAAAAAATGGTTGTTGTGCCTCACTCGACATAGATAGGTATAGTGTGTCGCGGACTTTTTTGTAGATATTTATAAGATCTACAATTAATTAGAACAATGTATGGTTCTATCTTTTATAGTTTAGGCAGCGTACGCAAAATAAGTAACTTTTCCGGTTGATTTTTACACCTTGTGTCCGAAAAACCCAAATATCTTACGGAACCCTATTTTTTTCCAAAATAAAATATAGCCTATGTTACTTGTGGATAATGTAGCTTTCGAATGGTGAAAGAATTTTTAAAATCGGTCCAGTAGTTTTTGAGCCTATTCATTACAATCAAACAAACAAACAAACAAAGTTTTCCTCTTTATAATATTAGTGTAGATTTATGTCACTTTCATAAGTATCAACACTTTTACAAGGTATAGTTATGGTGCTATCATCGGCAAATAGTGTCAGAGGTTGAGGGATGCCTTTCGGTAGATCATTTATGTATAATATAAACAAAGGAGGCCCCAAAACACTCCCCTGTGGCACACCAAACGAAACTATACGTTCTGAGGACTGAAATACAATTTCATGTTTACTTTTCATATTAATTTGGTTTATATGTGTTATTTGAGTTCTGTTATGTAAGTAAGATTTAATTAGGTTGTTGACATTTCCTCTAATTCCATATCCTTCAAGTTTATTTAAAAGTGTACCATAGTGTACATAGTCAAAGGCTTGAGTCACATCACAAAAAACGCCACAGACCGGTTTCCTCTTATCAACGTTATATGTAACATTATATAAAAAATCATATATGGCCATATTAATAGTTTTACCCATTCTAAATCCTTTCTGTTCCTCGCATATAATATTATGTTTTTCTATAAATGAATTTAATTCCTTGTAAATATATTTTTCAAATATTTTAGAAATTATGGGAATTAGTGAAATAGGCCGATAGTTCTCCATTAACTCCCTATCTTCTTTCTTAAATAGTGGCTTAACAATAGAGACTTTTAGAGCATCAGGATAAACGCCTGCACTAATGCTGAGATTGATGACATGACTCAAGTGACCGTCGAGTGTTATTTACAATGTCAGTTGTAAGTTTTTTGTACATGTTTTCCTTTTTTGTTAAGTTTTCGATGGTCATTTTGAGATTTGTGTTGTCCATATTTAGAGATTCAACTTCTCGATGTGCAGTCTCTAGTTGCAGCGTCAATTCTTTTATTTTGTTTTTTAGTTGAAGAATTTCTTCGGAGTCCTCGTCGTCTGATATGTTTGGTAGACTGTTACTAGTGGTGCCATCTAGTTCACTATTTGTTAAATCTAAGTCTTCACTTTTTGTTTCGGAGACTCTTCGATTACGACGTTGTGTGATGTTCCCAAAGAAGTTCATATTGATTTTGGTATTTTATGAAACACAAAAAGTCTTGCAGTTTGTGGGATCCGAACCAGCACTCAACGTCTTAGCAATCCAACACTGTTTTGCTTCGGCTATTCGAACATTACTCGGTCGAGTGAAATTTGCAAGTGCTTACGGAAAAATTATTCTAATAGATGTCGTTATGAATGATTCATCGCTTTTTTTGGACACTACACCAACTTCAATTTTAACTTCTTACATAAGTTTTTAACGGTTTTTATACACATGTCAGCGCACATTTAGCGTATTTCACGGAGGTTTTCACGGAGGATTATCACAGTGCTTTTTAATGTTTATTTACGTATATATTCTGTTTCGTCACTTCACTTATTTGCCTTTCGTTGTTCGAAAATATATCACATAGTTTATTTGGATAACGTTTGTGCACACCATTCATACCGTAACGAACTTATTAAAGACATTAATGTACGATTTTATTTGTTTTTTAATTTTAAGGTCAATAATAGATCAGAGAAACACTTAAAATGTTTACTTGATTAGCGCCTACCCGCTTTTTTGTACAAAAATACAAAGGTGTACAAAGATTGATATCGTTATCAGGATTAGAAAGAGGCGGTACCCATGACTTATGGTCGAAAGTAGACGGTTCGTAAACGGATTGGAAAAAATTAGAAAACAAGTCACAAGTAGTAGTGGGGTCATTGGAAGACTGTTGGAGATAGTGAACTGTAGCCGGAATACTATTATTGGCGTTACGATTAGAAACGTACCTCCAAAATGCTTTAACGTTATTTGCCATGCTGTCCTCTACAAAATCCATATATTTTTTATAACATAAGTCAGCCTGATTTTTGAATTTTGCTCTGTAAATAGGAAATAGTTGGTAGTCACTAATATTTCTGTATTTCTTCCACTTAATCCACATTCGAGATTTCATTTTAAACAAGTACAAAAGAGATTTAGTGAACCGGTGTGGGAATTTAAAATTTTTAGGCTTGCGAGTGGGGGTGTGTAATTTAATAATTTCGTATATTTTTTCATAGAAAATGGAGACGGCCTCATCAGGTGGCACATTATCGAGTAAGATGTTCCAGTCGGTGTTTTCGATGTCTGTATTTATTGCACTGTAATTAGATTTGTGATAATTCAGTGGTTTTATATTTGAATGTTTTGGCATTCGCGAGGGTTTTTTAAACGGTACTTGTATATAAAATGAAGGATGGTGTGTGTCTATTGGTAAGAGAGGAGTATTAGGATTATAAGCGACAGCATGTGTGTTGCAAAAAAATAGGTCGAGAATACGTCCGTTACGATTATTAAGATTATTAAATTGATTCAAATCAAATCGAGAGCAAAAGTGTAAATGCCTACTTGTATCTGAATAGGTGTTATTAGTGGCGCATACCATGTATGACGGTGCATTAATCCAGTTAAGTTCAGGTAGGTTAAGGTCACCCGCTAAAATAATGTGTTCTACTTAGAATAATAACGCATAGAAGCCGCGTCTAGAACAAAACCCGAGCAAAATCGTGTGTCCACTTCATTTTCTTTGTGTGCGTGAGCCGAATGTGTCTACGTTCCTCTAACGCACACAGATATAGCTTTCAGTGATACCATTACTAAGCCGTTACCCACAAAATATGGGAAGACGCATTACTATTTTGCTATCAAGGCAAGTATTTTATGTTGTTGGGAACTGGAAAAGGTAAACATGATTTTTCATGTAATATGACATATTTTTTCGGAAGGTATAATTCAATTTATTTCAAAATAAAAGGAAATAAATCGCATAAAGAATGAGATATTTTTCAATGCGTTTAGAATGCTTGATGGGTTATAATTATAAACAATGTTCAAACATCGGGTTTGATATGAATTAACAGTAAGTATTGTATTTTAAAATTACAAAAATGAAAAACATGAATGAAAGCAATGTGGGTATTTCTTCCTCACAAATAGCAACACTGTGTTATGACAAGTTAGGTTATTAGAATTTTGTTTTATTTATCGATTTACGTAAAAATAGTGCATAGAATGTGAGTACTTATTTGTGAAATGTTATTTTATCCCATTTTTTTGTTTTCCTGATGTGCTATAACTTCCTTTCACGCAACAAACTGTCATTTTCAATTATTTACTCGCGAGCTGTGTTCGACGGAACGTGACATTGAGTACTGACGGCCTGATGGCTAAGTTTGACGGATTAGGCTAAGTTTTAGTTGCCTCACTTTTTGCACTCGTACTAGGTTTCTATGCGTTATTATTCTAAGGTGTTCTATATAGGGACCATCAAATAATATCGATAACGAATTCATGAAGTTTACATAAATTTCTTCTGAGGTGTTTGGAGGTATGTACGTGGCACAAACAAGAAGATTTTTACAATCATAAAGGGGGATCTTAATTATTTGATGTTCTGGTAGAATTAATGGGGGTGAAAGTGTGAGACAAGATGGAACAAGATCTTTAAAGACAGCTATTAGGACGCCTCCCCCGTCTCTTTTATTTGAAACAGCTCGATCGCGATCGTGTCTGAAAACTATGTATCGAGAATCAATAAATTCATTTTCGGATATATCCGGCGTCAACCAAGTTTCAGTCAAAATGATGATATCGTATGCCTGCGATAATATATTAATGTATAATGTGTTCAGTTTTGTCCTGATCCCTCGACAGTTTTGATAATAAATCGAAAGATTATCCAACATTTTAAATTTAGTAGACATATGCGTATTAATTATTAGATTTAAATTGAAAGATTTGTAACGTGAACTTAAAAAGAACTGCAACAGTATACAAAAGTTATATATAAATAAAGCAACAAGGATTGCATATAGAGAGATCAATGTGTACAACAAATAAAGGCAAAAATAAAATAGAAACATAATGTCATTGGATGTTTGGCGCTTAATTAATGTTAAGAACAATTTAATACATATTACAGAATACATTATAATAAAAAGTGAGCCAAAAAAGCCCAAAAATACATAAGAGACATATAAATACAAATCAAAATACCTAGTTGAGACAGGTGACTGAACCCGTATAACATGTTTATTCCTTAGCCGTAGTTGTATGTACGTGGTTTGGCCTAATCTTCTTGGATATGTCATCTTCCGTGCGTATGGCAAACGTGGAGGAGTCTTCAGATTCCTTGACCAAGACAGTTGCATTCCGGACCCACACAAACTTGAACTTGTTTGACATAGCGGCTGCTCGGCATTTTCGAAACAAATCCTTGTTGCGCAGTGTTAGGTGTTCGTTCATGTAAATGCGACACGGTGCACCAGACAGACCTATGCGATCCGAAGTTAGTCCTTTAGATAACCGGTATGCACTGAGAACATTGTCACGCATTAGTTTAGACGTAAATTTGACAATGACGTTCTTCGGACGATTATTTTGCGAATGTGCATGTGGAACACGGTGAATGGATATTATATCTTTCGATGTTAAAGACATATTGAGCGCTGAACCAATGGACTGCAATATAGTAATAAGATTCTCACCGCGCCTTTCCGGCATATTTCCTATCTCAACGTTACACTGCCTTGCCTGTTGCTCCAAAGAATCGATCTTTCTTTCTAATAGTGCAACAGTCGAGGCTGCAGAGTTGTTCACATTTCGTTCCAGCTCTTTCAGACGTCTTTCACAATCCACATAGTTATCTGAGTTGAAATTCACTGTAGACTTCAACTCCGTAACCGTCTGTGATAAATCATTATGCTTTGTGTCCAGCTGTGACATATTCTTCTTAATAACAATGCAATCTGCACGCAGTTCCTTAACGTCATTTTGAATTTGGGCCGAAGTCAGAGACAAAGTATTGAACTCTTCCCGAAGGTTGTTAATATTCACATTAATATTTGTAAACTGGTTATTCATATCAGCCCGGAGATCGCCAATATTCTTCTTCAACTCAGCAGACAACAAGGCAAAAGCCTGGGTTAGCTCACAGTCAGGCTGCTTTCGTTTCCTCTGGGTGACATTGGTACCCGGTTCATTACTCGTGCACAAATTAGGGTTCGATTTTCTATAAAATTATATATTTTAAACGTATTGTATTTTTACAAAGTTCCTAAATAGTTGCCCTTCAATGCAGGTAGATATACTAAGCCACTTGAAACTTTGAAAGTATAATAATTCAGATAATTCAGCTAAGCTCAAGTGTCTAAAAATAATTGCTAGTAGCTAAAATAAATATAATTAGGTAGATACTATAGTAATACCCTTGCAGACAGTATTTTGACTTTTTCACTCGTCAAAATGCTAGTGAGCAACGTTACTACTATCGTAAGCGTATTGTTCGATAGCATCTGTCGAATTAGTGACTCATGGTACCGTTTTGCATGGTGACAGCTAAAAAACGTTAGTGACTATCGAATAAGATTACATTAGGTTTTTAACCTATCGAAATCTATAGCGCTCATGGTACAAATTTTAATTCTTTCAGTGACCGCTAGGGGCGCTGTACTTTATGTCATACAAATAATTTACGGAGACGCTAGCGAGTTTTGGCTGCGTAAACTCATAGTAGAGGTACTGGTGAGGGTTGTGGGTAGCCGACGGATGCGAGACGCACAGGACCGGTTGTTATGGAAACACTTGGGGGAGGCCTATGTCCAGGCAGTGGACGTCTTTCGACTGATATGATAATGATGATGAATGAACTCAGCTAAGCTGAATATTGCTCTTCGCACGAATGCACTTCGACAGATAGGTGAAGATCTTCACTCAATGCACTTCGAGAGATAGGTGAAGATATTCACTCAATGCACTTCGAGAGATAGGTGAAGATCTTCACTCAATGCACTTCGAGAGATAGGTGAAGATCTTCACTCAATGCACTTCGAGAGATAGGTGAAGATCTTCACTCAATGCACTTCGAGAGATAGGTGAAGATCTTCACTCAATGCACTTCGAGAGATAGGTGAAGATCTTCACTCAATGCACTTCGAGAGATAGGTGAAGATCTTCACGCAATGGACGCTTTCATGACCATCGATTGTCGTGTGAGATGGTGTGACGATCTGATGACGCTTGTGGATCAAACTTTTCTTTTCTTAAACTAATAATTGTGTAACATTTTGCATGCTCTTGTATATATCACCGGAAAATGGCAGACTCCGTAAGATTGTAATAAATCTTGATTAGATTATAATTACTCGATATGTAATGACGAAATCGTTTCGTATATAAAATATCCCATCCAAATACAATAGTTTAAAATACATCCGTGTCTTATTTTGAAAAAATGGTTTACTATTTCAAGGGATTTTTACAATCTTACGGCGTTTTCCATTTTCCGGTGACATATTATATACTCGTATAATGTTTAAACAAATTTTATCTTATCTTATCAAGAAATCGAAAAAGTTAGAAAGTTTTAGGTAGGTAAGAGGGTAGGTTTTTGACCAGTAGTGGAATACGAATTAAGCTATTAAAAAAAAACAAACGGGCGATATTGGGGATGTCTACTGAGACTACTAAATCTAGAGTTGTAAATGCCAAACTTTTACGTAAAAAATACTTGAAATAGAAACTTTATTGCTGGTACTTATATATCGGGTGTTTTTGACAGCCCTCCGCAAACTGATAGGGTGGCTTCAGTACATCATATTAAGATGACCGGTACATAAAATTCTTTCAGGAACATTAAGGGAATCCAAAAAACCAGATTGGTTTTATTACCTCACACGCAATGTATCGTTACCGTGGCAAAACGCACGTAGACATCCATTGCTGTTTTTTATAAATCAGCTGTTTTGTTAACATAAATGGAGTGTTGCATACAGAGAATGTAATTTTACATTGAAATAAAGGAATATCAGCAGAAAAAACGTCAATTTTTTTTTTTTCCTGAGAAAATTTCCAGTGGGATATGATTCAGAATAAGGAGCTGAATCAATCCTGTGTTTTTGTGGAGGGCTGTCAAAAACACCCGGTATATAGTTCCTGCACGATTATCCTTGCTTCTACTTCATTGATTGGCTAGTCTAAAAAAAAACAGCTAAAGGAATCTAAAGACCACAAGGACAATCGTATGCAATACGGTAGTATTTATTTATTTGACACTTTCAGCCAGCTTGCGTTAATCTCCCCATTTCCTTTATTAATTTCCTTATCCCATTTACTTGGTTACACAAGATAACAGTTAGTCGGTCAGCCTACAAGGGCTTGTGTTCGACTTACATATAGAATGTCGCCTAACATTACCATCCTTCTGGGGCAGTCGGGTAAAAACAGCCACAGAAATCTTTATACCCCAAGGAACTATTAATTTCCTTATTCCAGTCCTTTAGTTGCACAATATAACAGTTATGCGGTCAGCCTACACCAGACTTTAATCGACTTACATACAGAATCTCGAAAATCAACACACTACTTCTGAATTAGTCGGGTAAAAACATCCACAGAAATCTTTATACCCCAAGGAACTATTGCATGCAATACGGTAGTATTTCGCCTTTGCCAAAGTTTAAAGTCTTTCAAATCCCAGCTTGCATTAACCTCCCCATTTCCTTTATTAATTTCCTTATCCCAGTCCTTTAGTTGCACAATATAACAGTTAGTCGGTCAGCCTACACGGGTCTTTGATTGCGTGTTTGACTTTAGTTCCCGCTAAGCCAACTTGCGCGGTTCCAATAATGTGAAAAGTCAACTAACAGGGCTTTTCTTACCCCTACTCTGTTTGTTTTGGTTTAATACTGGTTTTGTTTTCATTGTTTATTAATTAAACAAGCGTTTGTGGGTTTTATTGTTATGAGGGGAATGGTATTACCGCTTTGTCCTTTTGTTATTGCTTTTCTTTTTTGAGGTCTATTAGATTTGTGAAAATGTTAGTGGCTGCCTAATTTTTACTTGTCTTTGCACCTCTGTTATTTTTAATAACGTACAAAGTCTAAGTGCCCCACGGTTTTAGAAGACGACATACGACAGCGACCTTTTTTATTTTGAGGATGGGAAATCATCAAAATTTAACGACTCCTTCCGCTCTGGGTAAAGCAGAAGGGAGTGTCAGTGACTTCTACTGACTAAAACAATGAACAATACAATACATTTTTTTTACAAAAAACTACCACTAGCCGTTTAGACGTGATTTAAAAGTCAGCTACTGCACGATTATTTTTTCTTTGCCGCTCCGAAGTTAGCTTTTAGTGACGACCGCGCGGGTCCCATCGCGTTAAACAGTGTTACGTTCGTAGAATATTTGTCTGATTTATACGTTTTGTATTATTAACAAGTAAGAAACACAACCTGTAACAATAACAAGGTCACAAAGTAACACAACAAACATAAACACCACAAAAACACACAAAACACAAATGAAACAGTAAGAAAAACCAAAATAAATAATTTAAAACAATAACACTTTCGTATCAACACTCGTATTGCATTGAGTAAGCGGGACACAAGTATGCATCGAACGTATACGAGGGACTGAGACTGCATACGTGACCTATCCGCGCATGCGCTGTTTTATGTTTCTTGTCAAATTGACATCCTGCGCAATCGATTGCGACGTACTTCGCATAGGCAAAGAAAAAATAATCGTACTGTACCGAGCCGTATCTTCCCGAGCCTGCACCCACTGTTTTCGGATTTTCTTTTTTGCTCGACTCCTAAGAGATGTAGCATTTTTTTTTTCCAAAAAAACCTTCTAACAATAACAAAAACAAAACAGACAGAATTAACCAATTTGGTGCAGCCATGCTGAAGTTATGCGCGTACATACATTTCAGCGATTTGTTTTTATTTATTTGACTAGCTTTTGCCCGCGACTTCGAACGCGCATATCCCGATTTTTCTCGTTCCCTTAGGAATTTCGGGAAATCCTCTCTTAGAGCTCGCCTAAGCTCCCCAAGGACCCTACGTGCAGCTTCCAATGACCAGTAGTTTTAGCTGTGCGTTGTCAGTCAGTCATTCACTCAGTAACGAAAGAATTTTATAAAAATATTAGAATAGTGTCCTCCCCCGCCTCCACCCGGATGTTTTTTTTTTCAAAATTTTCTCGCTCTGACAATTAGGAACACAGCTATAAAAGAATTATCCAATTTGAATCAGTCGTTACGTAGTTATGCGCATACATACATTTCGGCTTGCATTTATTCCTTTTGGAATACTTGCTTTTGTTTTTCACAATGTGGGCGTCATTCATCAGTCAGGAATCACCTATTCTGAATACCCTGTGCAGACATCTATAACGAACCAGCCCGGGGGGAGGGCCACTATCAGACTGAATTTTTATTTACCATATTATTTAAATATACCGCGTGTATCTGACATCGACGCACAAACGATTTCCATGGGTCCAGGGCATGATTCTGGACACCCCAGTGTTGGAATTTTTCGTCGGTTCTTTTCTAATTTTTTTCAAGAGTACCACAAAGTATCAGCTCAGCTGAGCTGAAATCTATTTGTGGCTTTATTCAGATTGCTCTTTTTAGTGAAAGTAGTTAATTAATTATTTTTTTATTAAAAATCTCATTGGGTTAGGTCAGAATAACGATTATGAGCAGTCTAAAGTAAAAAAACCCTTGAAAAAAATAAAAAAATGAGAAAAAAGCCGACGAAAAATTCAAAGTCTAGGGTGTCCAGAATCATGCCCCGGACCCATGGAAATCGTTTGTGCGTCGATGTCAGATACACGCGGTAGGTAGGGACATAGCTTTCATTACGATGGAACGAGAATAATTACCTGTAGGAACTGATGATGGGGATGAGTAGTTTGTTAAAAGCTTTTGAGATAAATGGATTCGTGAATGAACGAAACAGGATAAAAGGTAAAATAGTGCCTGTTTCATGAATATTTCGACGAAATACGGAAATCTTATGGCCTCAAAATGGAATGTGTAATTGATAACATAATATTTTTTTATCTAATAACTAATGATAACTTTAATTTCGTTTATTTTAATAACATTATGATATACTTTCGTGAGATCAAATTTCATGATTTGTTTTTCCATATTTATTCCAATTTTGAAATATAACTAACACGTAGGTAATTGAATTTAATTAAATACAAACGTTGGATTAAACTATCGTCGTGTGAAGAGGATGACGCGGGCTTCGTTCATTCGCTTTACTTGCTCATTCTAGCTCCTTTCCCTTCAAACACTACGAGTACTCATCCGTAACTAAGCTCCCGATTTGTTACGCTAGGTCTTAAATTATTTACTTAAATAATTTAATTTTTTGTTGCCTATGCGATTCGCCATAAAATTTTTTTTTCTTTCTATAAACCTACGCGATGTGTACGAAGTTTTATCACAGTTTTATCAACATCCAACTAGTTCAGCTTACATTTGGCTTGTTTGCAGTTATTGCAGGATATTCTACTTTAACAAACATTTTTTCATGTGCTTCTTATCTGAAAAAACAAAACACAGTTTCACATCACAAATGAATAGTTTCCCAAATAAATGCAAAACCGATCCGGCATCATTTATTTGAAGTGTACACTATGAGTTTTGGTTTCCCAAACAAATACACATGCGCGTTCTGAAAATAGAATAAACACAAACAAAAATCACGCTATAAAACTGCTGCACAATATCTGTTCTATTATTTTTTCCAATTTCCACATGAACCATCGGCGGACAGGCGTTGGATGTAACTAATCAATCGCAAACACTGCGCGGCCATTTTTATTTAACGAAAACAATATTTTATTACAAACGCCCAGTACCTACTATGGCTGAATAAATATTACCTTTGTCAGTAACACGTTTCTATGAAAAAGTTTAACGAACGAATGAACGAGTGAACGTGTGCACGAGTTGGGAACGAAATGTGTATGAAATGCATTTGCCGGTACAAAAGATGGAACTTAATGTTTACCAAGGGACAATTGCACTCGGTTTCCAGGATAATTGCTCACGCGTCTGGAATTGCCGTGCATGGGAATGTCCACGTGTCATCCTGACTGAGGTTGTTTTATAGGAGAAGGGGAGAAGGTTAGGTCTGTTGTATATCTGAATTATGTATGCTGAATGTTATTGTAGTGTATCGGATTTTTAATCAGATAAATTTTGACATCTAAATGTAATTTTTGTAATGTAATGTAATTTGCTTCTTTGACTATATTATTGTAATCACAAATCATAATTAATTATTTAAATCTGAACTATTTTGACTTTTTTCCTATTGTAATTAAATAATACAATCATTTATGTACTTAGTTAATTTGTAGTTTAGTACGAGTAAGCTCTTTATTTGCATGTAAAAGTTGTAATTAATTCTTTTTGTATGCCTATAATAGGCTGATCATAGCGCACATTAACCTGAAACATGTCCAACCACTGTACCTATGTATCACAAATAAAATATTTCTGATTTCTGTGCAGATGTAAAAAGATAAGAGAACCAAGGTTACCGGAGGATCGCCAAACTGAAGTGGCAGAGGGCAGGGCACATTGCTCGCAGAAAGGTGGTCGATGAGGCCAAAATATCGGATTGGTGACTGTTGGAAGGTCTCCCACAAAGTGGACTGAAGATCTGGTGAGGGTCGTTGTGGTGACACTTGGGGGAAGCCTTTGTTCAGCAGTGGACGTTTTTTGGCTGACGTGAACGATTTTCTGACTTGACACAATGTGCCCATGCTCACAGGTAGTTACCTCAATACCTGTGAACATGGGTACAGTGTGCACGGCCGTAGCTAGGGGGGGCATTGTGGGGCAATGCCCCACCTTGAAATTACAATGCCCTACCTTGAAATTACAATGCCCCACCTTGAAATTACAATGCCACCTTAAAAATACCAAAAACTAGGATAAATTATTATAGTTGAATTGTTTGTTTATAGTTTGAGATAAAAAAAATTGTAGCGATAGGTATCTAAACTTTTCCGAGCATACCACAGTCTACTGACCTAGAGGTCAGTGTTACACATGATGATTGATTTAGGAGCCCGTGCTTCGGAGCAGATCATTTATGATATTTTTTTTACTTTCGCCCTACCTGTAAACAATGCTGCCCTACCTCAAATTCGACTCTAGCTACAGCCCTGACAGTGTGTCAAGTCAGAAAATCGAAAATTCAAAAAAACAAATCCTGCTTGAGAAGTCTCAACCAGGATTTGCAAAGGACTTCGGTCGCGTGAAAGTTTGAAATTGCTTCAAGGGATAACAGTGGATACTAGTTGCGGATCATTCGAAAGAGTCACCTTGGCCCTGGAGTGCAAGTCTGAAGCCGCTCCGCGCAGATCGGGAGAAGCCATTTGATGATTTACTATCCAAAACAAAAACTGATGCGCCAAGTCTAATCTAAATTCATTAAACAGCTGAGACGTGAAAAAAAAAACAAGAGATGAACAGACAGACAGACAGAGTTACTTTAGCATCTACGATATTGTTAAAAGGATTACTGTATCTAAAGAACTAGCTGACCCCCGCAACTTCGTCTGCGTCACATTTTCTATTAATGCTCCGCTCTTATTTGTCTTAGGGTGATGATATACATAGAGCTTTCCTCGATAAATGAGCTATCTAACACTGAAAGAATTATTCAAATCGGACCAGTAGTTCCTGAGATTAGCGCGTTCAAGCAAACAAACAAACTCTTTCGGCTTTATAATATTAATTACCTAGTATAGATGAGACATAAAAGTTTTATTTCCTAAAATCTTAGGCAACTCGTTACGAAGACTGTACTTAAGTATCAAAAAGATATTTTTCGAAAGCAAAAATTAATAAAAAAAAAACGACCAGCCAACAATGTAACTGGCCTGATGGCAGTGAGCTCACAGAAAAAGGCTGACAACAAGCACCTCTGAAATCCCAACTGCTAACAATGTTCACCTACTCCCACTCATCTGTAAGGTGTCAGATAGCTAGTGGGCAGTCTATCCGCTTCGCAAATCGCCAGGACTTGTGTTTCGTAGCTATGAAATATTCAAACCGTTGCCATAGGTGAGGTGCGGTGCCGTGCTTGGTTAATCGATAGATCAAAATAGCTACATTTGTTCATAAAATAATCATAAATTAAAAATGTTTCCGAACGCTTGCAACATTAATCCTTACAAAGTTAGTGTGAACAGGCTACTTCTGGGTAAGCTCGCTTCATCGTAGACTTTGTCTCCGTCATCTCTGACCTAGGCTAGAGTGAAGATCCAACCCGTCACGAATAAAAAAAAAAAAAAAAAAAATTGTGTTGTCGATCTTTATAAAAATAAATGTACAACAAAATCCATGTTTTCTTCGAGAATTACTACTACTAATGAAACTACTATTAATGAAATTTGATATTTTTTGTTTGAACCTGTGTTCAGTATAAAAAAGATTTTTGTATACCCTTACACTACATACTTACCTATTAACGCGTTTAAAATAAAAATCTAAAATACACCAAAAAATTTTTTGGTGTATTTTAGAAATACTTTCAAGGAAAAATGTCTAAATTTTTTTCTCTCTAAATATCGATACTGTTTGTAACAATCAATAATTCGATATTTTTCGATATTGTCTATATTTGCCCATCCCTATGCGGCAAAGACTATTAAACCACTTGACTGCGCATACAGTGCCCCGACGCACGAAAACTATTAGTGTTTTTGCTCAGATGTTAGGCAGCAGGCACTAGTAACCATTTTACTTGTGACCAATTGTTAGACCTGTGGGCATGCTAAGTTTTTACAAATCGTTTTAATTTTTATGCAATTTATAACGCATAAAAATGCCTCCATACCCGGTAAATTCGTGTGGGAAACATTCCTAGACCTTTTGTTACAAAAATGATGCCATAACTTTTCATCGGAGAGGAAAGACTACGCAAAATATTTTTGATTTGAATCAGATGATGAGCCACTACAGGGGTCTATATAAAATGGTGGTTAGGTGAACGAGCACACTGTGAGAAGCGCGCGTTGATGTCTTTTGGAAAAGTCTCTTTCTTTCATTAGGAAATACTTATATTTTTATCCCTTTCTTCCCCTTTGTATTTTTATCGTAAAAATCTGTGCTGTTACGTTTAATGATTGAAGTCGATTTATCGATGATCATAAAATTACAACTAATACAATTTTAAATCAATTCACATACTTACATTAAACACGTAACTACTTTTAAAACGACTTTAAAAATATGAGGAGGGTCTCAGATTTTTCATCTGTGTGTTTGACATACATGTTTTCATTTTAGATTTTCGAAGATTTCAGAATTAAAATAAAAGTGGAAAGATAAGGTTAATAGGGAAACTTTGTTTAAACAAGATATAGCGCTGTTTGTTTGGATTGAGTATTTTTATAATGTTAAAATCCATTTTATCGATATCGACTATTTTCCTTTAATCAAGTAGGTCTCAGATTTTTCATCTGTGTGTTTGACATACATGTTTTCATTTTAGATTTTCGAAGATTTCAGAATTAAAATAAAAGTGGAAAGATAAGGTTAATAGGGAAACTTTGTTTAAAAAAGATATAGCGCTGTTTGTTTGGAATGAGTATTTTTATAATGTTAAAATCCATTTTATCGATATCGACTATTTTCCTTTAATCAAGTAGTGCCACCACTAACCATAGGCTACCTATGCAACTTGACCTTGAACGGACCAATTGCAGCCGCGCGTTGTTCCTCGTCCCCCGGCCCGCTGTAGTGAGCCGCGTACTTAGAAGAAATCGGCCTATACGCTCTCTAGTGGTTATATACTCTATGCTATGCGGTATATAGTGCTGTGCCGTGCGGTAGGGATTGCGCCTGCTTCGATTATTATGTGCTTCGTTTTATTTGCACAGCACACCATTTGGTTTTGGCTGTGGTTTTCTGTAACTAAGCTATTAGTGTGTACATACGTGAAAGCCGTTCATCGAGATTTAGTAAGCTGAAAAGGGTGCGTTTCCAGTAAATATGTATGTGCCAGGTAGCGGGGCGGTGCGAGGATGCGTACTGTTGCTGTGAAACAGTGTGTAGCTGAGTTGTGAGAGGTTTCTCGGCTGCAGATTAAAATTGAATGGTTTTTGCAACGGGAAATATTCTTACCTACTTTAGATACGGAGAAACTAATACATAAAAACTTTTTACAAAAAAATACAACCGACTTCAAAAAAAAAACACTACAAGGTAAAAAATAACTACCGCTAGCGGACCTCTGGGTGAAATTTCACCCAGTAAATAAGAATAGCTGTCAAGCCCCGCTGGGTCCAATTGGACCCAGCAAACCCCGGACTGATTTAACCGTAATTCTTGTGTAAACTAAGGTTTAGAATGGTTCGTCTATGAATATTCTCTGTGGCGTATAAAATTTGGCAACTCTATACAAAAATTCATACTAAAATTATGACACCTGACATTGCAAAACTCTTGTCAAAAGTTTCTACGTCACGGTGATTTCGCGCGCAAGTGGTGCAGTGATTTTAGTGATTTTCTGTGTTTTTATCGTGCAAAACTTGGGTAAGTGGATGAATATTCGTTTATTAGTTATTCCTACAACTATGTAGCTAGTTTTTTGCATGAAATAACATAACAAAACTTGTTTTGTTGAGCTAACAAAAGTTACATAGTTCCGAGTGTTCGCCAAGGTCAACATTGTTATTGTTTTGGTTTTTGTCAATTTTTACAAATAAAGTAAGCATATATTAACGATTTATGGTTAACAATGCGTTGATGAATATATAGACAGTAATCTACAAGCTTTTCCAATTGGAATCTGTTTGATATAACTCTGATAATCGTCATCAAAATAGCGCATTGAATTACGCAATAAAAAACAACAAACGGCGCCGCACTTTATGAAGTTTGAGCTTGAATATTGCTATAATCGGCTATAAAACTCATATAAAAGATCATTGTCATTAGATTACTCGTCTTTTCATAAGCTAGTTCCCAAATTTTGGCGTAAATTGATCCAATAGTTTTGTCAGAAATAACATAAACAGCAACATAACTACATTCAGCAAGTTCTCTCATTTTAATAGGATATATTTGTTTCTCGAGTACTAATAAGACTCTTGTTTATAATTTATTTCATGACGACATAATTAACGAACTCGAAACCATTTCAAGTGTTAGGATACGAACTATACAAACGTTGCGATAACGTTTTTTATCGCCAGGGTCAGATTACTTTACAGATAAGCGACCGCCCGCGGAGCGGCGCGGGACGCAAGGTCCGCAAGGGTCCGTGACGTATGAAATGTGTGAAGTCCGCCAGAGGTTAATTTCGGAAGTCGGTGTTTTTGTTAGTTTCATAGTATTTTGACACCGACTTCCGAAATTAAAGTTTTTTTAATTTCGGAAAAATTTAAGATTTTTTACTTTGTAGTGTTTTTTTTTGGAAGTCGGTTGTATTTTTTGGTAAAAAGTTTTTTTTTATTTTTCACTTTTTAGTGGTACCCCACACCTAACAACACCACTGCAAAATCGCAGACAAGCAAAATACGCAATTTTGATTACTTGGATGACATAAAACCATCATCCAAGTAGACGGATTCCAGCTATTTCGATTTAAAATCCAAAGTTCGTAACCGATTTTGATAAAATTTAGATGGGATAAAATTTCACACCCTTTCAGATTGTCGGAGTTATGAGGTAACAAACATATTATAAAAAAAAAACCGAATTGAGAACCTCCTCCTTTTTGGGAAGTCAGTTAAAAATAAAGTAGTAAAGGTGAGACAGTACTTCACGCCAGAATTGCTGCATGGTGTGGTACACTTAAAACATTTTGGGGACACAGTCATCGTGCGTACAGCTAAAAAGTGGAATTCCCTGCGTCTGTATTTCCTGATAGCTATAACTTTGGAGTCAGTCAAGAGTGAATAGGTTACTTGTAGACAAGCATGCTCCATTTTCGACGACATCATTGCTTACTATCACTACCTTTCTCTTTGACCGGTTTTGCTTGGGTCCTATGTTTCATAATTATAATTGTATTTATTTATTATGAAGATATTTATTCATATAAATCGTACACAGAATACTACCTACTGTACTGTATTTCCTTTCTCTTTAAAATCCATCCAAAGGTTGTCTTCAAAAGATCGCTCTTAGCAATAAGGCCGCCCATTATGTCACCCTATGAAATATTTTCTTAATCTATTTTTTTGTAACTTTTATGGTGTACGTAATAAAGAGTGTTCTGTTCTGTTCTGTTCTGTTCTGTTCTGTTCTGTTCTGTTCTGTTCTGCTCTGTTCTGCTCTGTTCTGCTCTGCTCTGCTCTGCTCTGCTCTGCCCTGCTCTGCCCTGCCCTGCTCTGCTCTGCTCTGCTCTGCTCTGTTCTGTTCTGTTCTATTCTATTCTATTCTATTTTATTCTATTCCATTCCATTCCATTCCATTCCATTTCATTGCATTGCATTGCATTGCATTCCATTGCATTGCATTGCATTGCATTGCATTGCATTGCATTGCATTCTATTCTATTCTACCATCAGTGGTCCAATGAAGATAAAAAAGAGTTTAGTTAAATGCGTGAAATATTTAAATAAGTTAACTCCAAAAAGCGCTGGCAATGGATTAAAAACAAAACAGGAAGGAAAGCTCACCTAAAAAATAGACTGAAAGAAAAACATATCAAATTGAAGTGGTAACACAATCGCGGCATGGTTCTATTACTGACGTGAATCAGGTCGAGATTACCGGTAATCCGGAGTCAAATAGCATATCCTTAAGGTGTTATCTCCCGATATTGAGGTGTCAATAAAATTAAAAAGTTTTCCAATGCGGCTTCGGGAATCTTCGGAAAATAAGTTACACTTGGTAATTGTCGTGGATCGTCGGAGAATTTGTTACAATCGAGATTGGGGTTTGTTATATTTTTGAAGTGAAATTTTCTTGGTTTAAAATTTTAAATGGTTTTAGTAAATAAATAAACAAGTCTACCAACTTTTTTGCCGAGCTCTAGAATAGACGATGGCTGCCCGCCTTATTTAAAAGTAGACTATAATATTGACTGCATCAACAAGTGCGCCATCTTGTAACTAGCCATAAATATTAGCGGCCCTTCCACTAACGTTCATTCCTACCGGAATGTACAATCCTCACGGAATGAACGCCAGTGGATTTGCAAGAGCGAGAAAGAATGACGGTATTAAAACCCCGCGACCCCTCCCGTCGCGAAGGACGCGACGCGCTCTGTGATCAAGTTAGTGCCTGTTTATTTGTCCGGCGTGATTGAGCGCTCGTTTGTAATCATTTTGTGTTCGTCTTCGTCCCGTAGTAGGTACGGGTACATTTTTTTTTTTTTTTTTTATGCAAAACGGGGAAACTCTTGGCCCAAATCTCACCTGATGGAAAGTGATGATTAAGCCAAAGATACCTACCATACCTCTAAATGCCGGAACACAACAATGCTGTTAACATTGTTGTTATGGCGACAGACTTAGACATGATGGTGGTAGCTTTGCCAGGCGGACTTAGAACAAGTCCTACCACCAACCAAACCGAGCAAAAAATTTGCCCCCGCTGGGAATCGAACCCGGGACCTCTGGGTCTGAATCAGGTGGTTTAACAACTAGACCACGGAGGCGGTTAGTATCACCTGTTTAGCACCACCCGGGGACCACGTGTAGGGATTCGCTGCAGGGTATTCTCCTACGGACGCGGGTTACTCGGCCCCCAAATGTTGTTGCAAAATGAAAATAATCCATAAAGATAATTCAAAATGACGATCATTCCTTTTAAATGACGACAATCTTCTTAAAATGATAGGATTATAACCATCCACAGACACGCAATCCCTCGGTATGACTGAAAAGATGCAAACTGACAGGAATGTACCAAAACGTGTGTATGGTCACTGAAGGATTGTTTTTCCTGTCGAACTGGCGTGTTGTGATAAAGTCAGGGGAAAGAACGTAGGATTGTGGTTTAATTAGTGGCTGCAACGGTTTTATTTTATCCCGTCGCTTTTCTGTACAGTTTGCACAACGGGACAAGTCGGAAGAAATGAACGTTAGTGGATGGCCCGCTATTGAACAAAACTTGAAACTCCTTTGAAAAGGGATAAAACTTTTCAAATTACTTTAAAGCAAGCAACCCCCGTGGCCTCGCTCCCGTCAATTAAGTATTCATTGCACATATCGAGATTTCATTGTTTTTAAGATGTATTCTGCTATTCGGGTCGGAGACAAATCCAACGAATCACCATGAAAATTGGTTCAGCAGATCTCGAGTTATAAGTGTTGTAACAAACCCGTATAGATTAGATTATAAAGCAGAAGAGTTTGTTTGTTTGTTTGGTTGATCGCGCTAATCTCAGGAACTACTGGTCCGATTTGAAAAATTCTTTCAGTGGTAGATAGCCCATTTAACGAGGAAGGCTATATATCACGTTAAGAAAAATAGGAGCTTAGCATTAATGGAAAATGTGACGCAGACGAAGTTGCGCGGGTCAGCTAGTTGTAAATAAAATTAGCGGAAATCCAAAGTCACACAGTCTGTTGAGCATGAGGTCCTGAGTTCGATTCCCAGGTTGGGCAAAGTGTGAGGGCAAATAATGAAGGTGGGCGGGCCAGACTCTGAATTGGTTGTCGGTTGAAAATTACAGCAGAGCGTTTCTGTAAACGTAGAAGTTCCATATGTCCCTTGGTGCCTATTGGCCTGACTCAAATCAGTCTCCTGATTGATAAGGATTCATCGATCGTTGGCCGACCGCAGTCAGTAGGGGGCCCGAGTAGCACGCCAGCCACGTGCCAAAGGCGGCCCCGCCAACTTGCGAAAAATCCCGGTATGCTCCACCGTGCCAGCCGGCGACTGGATGGGAGGACCCGGTGGCCATACCCGGGGGGGTTCGGGCGTCCCCGCAGTCTCCAAATGAGTTCCCCATAGGTTTGATTAGCTTTAGTATTCCACTTGGTTTACTGAGCAGCGCCTCGACAGTTTGATTTTTTCCCCACCCACTCACACTACATCTATGAACAAAGTTGAGAAAAATATGGTGAAACAACGGCTGCACTTCCTCCCAATTAAAGTGCACCTCACTAACATCAGGGGGTTGCACTCCAATCTCGATCCGGTTCATCACCACCTAGAAACCGAGAAGCCGCACCTGTTTTTCCTAACGGAGACGAAGATAACAACCCCGTCGGACGTGGCGTACCTCAACTACCCAGGCTACTCTCTAGAACACAAATTCAAGAAGCAAGCTGGGGTCTGTGTGTACGTCCGCGATGACATTTGTTGTCGTCGTCTCCGTTGCTTTGAGAAATCGGGTTTTTCTGCCATTTGGCTGCTTGTGGACACTGGCGTGGAGAAGTCAATCTACATCGGCGTATACCGATCGCACAGCGGTGATCAGGAAACTACTGCGCTATTTAATTCCCTCGTGGAGTCGACTGACGTAGCCCAACAACGATACCCAACAGCGAAGCTCATTTTTCTGGGGGACTTCAACGCCCACCATAAAGAGTGGTTGTTCCCGTTCCAGAAAACTGACCACGCCGGGTTAGAGGCACGCAAGTTTGCTTTAACGCTAGATCTAACCCAGCTGGTGAATGTGGCAACGCGGGTACCTGATGTTGACGCCCATACACCCAATTGCTTGGACCTTCTGATGACAACTGATCCGGATAGTCATTCGGTATCGGTCTCAGCTCCGCTAGGAACGTCTGACCACTGTCTGGTGAAATCCGTATCGTACTGCTCTCCTCCCGATGAGAGCCCCAGGGGCACTAGACGAGTATGGCGATACGAGTCAGCAGATTGGGATGAGATGCGGCACTTTTTTGCGTCTTATCCTTGGCGGCAAGTGTGCTTCTCCTCGGGTGACCCCTCGTGCTGTGCTGACGTGATTTCGGACGTGATTCGGCAGGGGATGGAGTACTTTATTCCATTCTCCGATATTCCTCTCGGTCATAAATCGCGGCCTTGGTATAATGCAGAATGCGCCCTCGCTGAGGCCCGTAAAGAGTCTGCTTACCAAGCGTGGATCAAGGCCCGCGACCGAAAGGTCAAAGCACGTAGGATTCGCAAGAAGAAGGGAGCCTTCAATTCTGCCACCAAGTTCTGCAAGCGGGTTCTACGAAGGGCACGTTTTGACCATGTTGGACGTATTGGGGCCAAACAAGCATCACACCCCCCGGGTAGTAAGCAGTTCTGGTCCTTAACGAAAGCCGTCGAAACGAACTTCTGTCGACCCACTTTGCCTCCAATGTTGAAACCTGATGGGTCGCTGGCTCACTCTGCAAATGAGAAAGCAAATTTGTTTGCATCTCTTTTTGCAAGCAATTCACGTCTGGACGCTGGCTCTAAGCAACCACCAACTTTACCTCGTTGTGATTCTTCGATGCCGGAGATCGCAGTCCACAATATAGAGGTCCGAAGAGTATTGTGCAGTCTAGACGTGAATAAGGCCAGCGGGCCTGACGGCATTCCAGCAAAAGTGTTAAGGCAATGTGCGCCAGAACTGTCTCCTGTGCTGACACGCCTGTTCCGCCTCTCTCTTGAAAAAAGAACAGTGCCAAAATCCTGGAAGCTTGCAAATGTGCAACCGGTGCCCAAAAAGGGTAACCGTGCAGACCCTGCTCATTACAGACCAATCGCCATTACCTCCATCCTTTGCAAGGTTATAGAAAGGGTATTGAACAGTAAGTTGCTGACTTACCTTGAAGACAATGATCTCAGTGACCGTCAATATGGCTTTCGCCGGGG
Source organism: Ceramica pisi (assembly GCA_963859965.1). Taxonomy (NCBI): domain Eukaryota; kingdom Metazoa; phylum Arthropoda; class Insecta; order Lepidoptera; family Noctuidae; genus Ceramica; species Ceramica pisi. The sequence goes on along the minus strand of OY982549.1, from coordinate 9,299,185 downwards.
ACGGTCTACTGGCGATCTTCTTGTGTATGTCACGCACTACTGGGGCGAAGCCATCGAGAGACACGGCGAAGCACTTGCTGTGTCTCTCGATATCTCGAAGGCTTTTGACAGGGTCTGGCACGCAAGTCTGCTCAGCAAGCTTCCTGCATATGGCATCCCAGCTGGTTTTTGCAGCTGGATATCGGACTTCCTTAGAGAACGGTCGATCCGAGTAGTTGTTGACGGCTGCTCCTCTGACCTCATGGCTATTGATGCCGGTGTTCCTCAGGGGTCTGTTCTCTCTGCAACTCTTTTCCTGCTGCACATCAATGACCTACTTCAGCCTGGTCTTGTTGGGTACGCAGATGACAGTACGGTTACAGAGAGATACTTGTCCGGCGCCACAACCGGCGGAGATGAAGTTCGTTCCTTGAGAGAGGCCATGGTAGAGCGGACAAATTTGACCTTAAGCCTTGTCTCCCAGTGGGGTGACGACAATCTGGTCTCTTTTAATGCCACCAAAACACAGGCGTGTCTCTTTACCGCAAAAAGGAGATGTTTCAACCAAACTCCTGTTTTTCGGGGTGCATCTATTCCAGTGACTGATCGGCTCGAGCTCCTAGGCATGGAGCTGTCATCCAGTCTCAACTTCGGCGCCACCATTGAGTGCAAAGCCCAAACTGCGGCCAAAAAGCTGGGCATCCTAAATAGGGTGAAGCGATACTTCAAGCCTGAGCAGCTTTTGACTCTTTATAAAGCACAAGTCCGATCCTGCATGGAGTATTGCAGCCACCTTTGGGATGGCTCAGCTAAGTATCAGCTTGCCGCGCTTGACTCGGTGGAACGCAGAGCTAAGAGGCTCATTGGTGACGTAAAACTGTTGGATACCAAGCTACACAGCTTGGCTCATCGCCGCAAGGTTGCCTGTTTGTCGGTCTTCTACAGATTGTACTTCGGAGAGTGTGCCCAGGAACTCCACGACCTCATCCCACCAGCCCCCTTCTACCATCGGACATCCAGACGCACTGCAACTTGCCATCCCTACCTTGTTGCTATTCCACCAACTCGCACTAAGCGCTTCCAAGCGTCTTTCATAATGCGCACAGCAAAGGAGTGGAACTATTTGCCTGCGTTTGTGTTTCCGAATGCTTACAACCCTAATCTTTTCAAAGTTAGAGTGAACAGGCTACTTCTGGGTAAGCTCGCTCCATCGTAGACTTTGTCTCTGTCATCTCTGACCAAGACTAGAGTCAAGAGCAAACCCATACCAAGTAAAAAAAAAAAAAAAAAGGAGGGAAGTGGAAATTACTTTTCCTACTCCTCCGCTGAACTATTCTGATTAATTTCGATGCGGGGTCCAAGACAGTTGAATCGTTTCTCCGGGACACATCGAGTTTCATTAACTTGGCGTTTTTCTGGTGGTCGCCGCTGTTGATTCTGGCTTTCACGCCGATCTCCCAGTCCACCCCCACTAAGACGTTGCGGGAATTTCAGTGCTGGGTTGTTTTAGTGGGTATACCGGGCTTGCCCGGGGAGTCCCACATACCCCTCCCACTCCCCCGAGTGAGAGGGTATGCGTAACGCATTTTTTCCCAGCCGGAAAAAAAAAAAAAGGAGCTGGAGTGGAGGGCTTGTCCCAAAAAAAAAACGTAGAAGTGAAGGTTTGGGTGAAGCGATCACGAAGTGAGCTGTTCATCCATCATATCAACATGAAATTTAATGACAGTTCACTTTGCGCTCACTCCACCCGTGTTTTCACGGTGAGAGATTTACAGAATGGACCGGCAGGCTCGGAACGGAATTACATTGGCAGGCATAATATGAATGTACTTATACATGTACGGTATGCTACATACATAAGGTTTAACAAACCATTTGACGAAAACAAGGAATGCATATAATTTATTAAAATTCTCACAGAATAATACCACTTTTGTATCATCTGAAAACTTTTATCCAGAAATCGAAAACCAACACAAAAATGCTCTTATACCAGTTCCTTCACATGCAACGTTTCCTGCTCCTCATTGTTCTGCAAACATTATCAGTCTGAAGTTCCTGCAAAAGAAAATGGCAGCCAATCAAAAGTCCAATTAACCTGATTACAGTTATATTCCACAAAACCAGGGGCTCTCAAGTTTTCTCCCAAAATTAAAACTTTCGCGGGCTGCTCAGCCACTTGAAATTGTACACGTAAGCGGTTTATATGTGTGTAATTAGTTCGAGATGTACATAAAAGTTTTCCTGCAGATGAAATCTGAGAAGTGGATTGTTTAGCTATGTTTAGAATTGTGTGTTGTGGAACCTACTAACTCCCTAGTTATTAGAGAATCATTAACCCTTTTTTGGGCGATTTAGGTAGTCATCATTTGCCTAGCCATTTCCCAACTATATTGGGGTCGGGGCTTCCAGTCAAACTGGATTCAGCTGAATACTAGTATTTTACGTAGAGCGGCTGCCTACTAGACCTCCACACCCCATTAGCTGGGTAACACGGTACTCCTTGGTAAGACTGGTGTCCGATTTTCTGGCTTCTGACTATTCGTAACGACTGCTAAAGATCTGCAAAAGACAGCCGGGACCAACAGCTTAACGTGCTTTCCGAGGCACGGAGGAAACTCGGTATGTTAAGAATGTCACCCATCCACAGACCAACCTCGGCAAGCGTTGCTTAACCTTGAAGATCGACCTGTGCGACTGTTATTATTTAGCCACGAGCTTTAGATATTATATTATTTTAATCCTAATATAAAAAAAATATTTCGTAACTGGTGACTAGCTAACAGACAACGCACAGCCGAAACTACTAGTCGTAGATAGCTAAATGAGATGGGGAGGAACTGGTCCAAGTGACGTCGGCGAATGAGACCTATATTTTCGGACAGCTTGTTTCAAAAGCATAATTCTTGTTATGGAACCAAAATAAAATCCCTCATGGGAAAAAAAGGTATTGATTATTAAAAAGTCAAAATGTAAACAGTGTTTGGACGCATATCAGGAAGCGTCCGATACCTACTAAAACAGATCTCATTTTACTGCATGTGAGAAGTGTGTTGATTTTCGTAATTATTATTAAAAATGGATCGGTTCATGAAGAAAAATGTTAGAAACCATAAATGGGTTTACCGAGAAATATATGCAAGTCGAATGCAAGCGAATGCAAGAGTTACAAGAAGCGTCGAAGAATGAGACATACATCATTTTACAGCTTGTTAAAAGTGTGTTTAAATTATTATGGACACAAAAAATTTGGCCTATGGAGAAAAAAAGTTAGAAGGCATAAATGTGTTTTGCGAGAAAAGAAATCGTCGAATGCAAGAGTTTCAAGGAGGGTTGGTGAATGAGACGTACGTCATTTTACAATTCGTGATCGATGTCTTATTTTTTATTATGGACACAAAAAATCGGCGCATGTAGAAAAAAGTTAGAAAGCATAAATTTGTTTTGCGAGAAAAGAATCATTGAATGCAAGAGTTACAAGGAGCGTCGGTGAATGAGACATACATAATTTTACAGCTCGTGAAGTGTGTTTTAAATTAAAGACACAAAAAATAGGCTCATGGAGAAAAAAGTTAGAAGGCATAAATGTGTTTTGCGAGAAAATAAATCGTCGAAAGCAAGTGTTACTCTGCAGGAAATAAATCGAGAAGCGCTTGCACGAGTTTCCATGTAAATTATTGTTGATTGCGTCATTGCGTGTGTTAATCAGTCAACGAACCCAAGGTTGTTGAACATACAGACAGGTTCCTTGTTGACTACGGAACCCTAAAAGCGAATGAAACCAACTGAATATGGCGTACATGTCTGTATACCCCTTTAAAGATTATAGTCGTGTTGGTTCCGTGTGACAAGAGATTGATGAACCCTTCGCTGTCATCTCATACGGACTAGTGCAACCAATATGAACTTTGGCATACAACTGCACATTTCTGCTTACCTCTTAAAAGTTTTATGGTCGTGAAGCTATAGTAGTTATAGTACTCGTAGAGTAGTGAATCTCGTTTGAATAATCTGAGTACATTCAAAACCTTTTTTGTTTTGCATGTAAAAATGTAAAAGGGGAAGAACTGATTTTATAAAAAGCAATATTTTAACCCCTATTTTTATTAAACCATTTCCATGAGCTTTGGTCTTTGAAAAGCACCTTTTTCGACAGTAGATTTGAGTATAGTAGAATCTCAATAGCGTCTTGGACCAGAGCCCATATATTTTCCCCCCATATCCTTTGGCATTTAGGTTCCTTGAGGAGTCTAATTCCTTTCCTAATTTCTACAGGACAATGTCGCGGGCAAAAGCTAGTTTGGTTTATATAACACTAGTTTTCCCGCGGCTTCGTCAATCAGTCAGTAACGAAAGAATTTTATTAATATTGATTAAATCAACAAGACATAAAAGTCAACATCGGTAAAAAAGAATCATTGAATTAATTTGCCTGATCTTCTCTTAATTATGTTGGGGTCACCTTCCGTTTACCCCGTGGCAACTGAATACCAGTGTTTTTACATGGTGTAACTGCCAAACTCCACAACCCAGTAGCAGGATATCATAACACCCCTTACCAAGACTGGTGTCGGATTTTCTGGCTTCTGAATATCCCTATCGATTGTCAAAGGTCTATTTAAATACAGGCGGAGCGGAACCAACGGCTTTATTAAATTAATAACGGCCAAGTGCGAGTCGAACTCGCACACCAAGGGTTCCGTACCATAAACCTCAATTGTTATTATTTGTTGTTATAGTGGCAATAGAAATACACAACCTTTGAAAAATTCAACTGTTTCCTGTTTACCTGTTCTTGAGATAGAGCCCGCTAATAGACAGACGGACAAACGGACAGCAGAGGCTTAGTAATAGGACTCCGTTGGTAACCTTTTCAGTACATAACCCTAAAAAACCTATCAATCAAAAACTTATTCCAGTTTCCCGGCAAAATACACCGTCGAAATAACCGGAGTAAAACCGAACAAGCTCAGTATTACCGGGATACCTTTCATAAAACATTAATTACACGGATATCAATATGACGTCACAGAAATTACAGCGCCCCGAGCCCGCAACATGATCAGTGTCGTCTGCAGAGAAACATTGGTAAGCATTTATCGGAGAATAAAGCTGGTTGTACACAGACAACATGATGTTGGGCAACGTTGTCCATCGTCGTGCAAGATTGCGTGGAAAATGTCGTCTCACTTGCTCCTTGTAGCCTTTATTTTACGAATCATGTCGTTGCACTACAAACTTGCAACAGAATGTTTCACGGTGACAAAAAACTTTTTACCCGACTTCCAAACAAAACACTGCTAAGTATTATGAAGGGTACTGGGGCAAAACAGGGGATGTCACAAAAACCAGTTTTTGTGTAATTTACATTTTAATTTTTCAAAGTATATGGACTTTCTTTTATGTATGTAATCTTAGATATTACTTATAGGATCTCAAGTTTACACTACTGAGGTACAAACAAGCTTTGTTAATTGTTTAAGTCATTAATGAAATAAAAGCCAAATTAATTACATGTGACATTCCTTGCCTTTCCCCTGTACCCTTCATATGATAACTTTCATTTCGGAAGTCGGTGTTTTTGGTTTTGTATCTTTGTTTTTAACACCGACATAAGCGGGCGCATTCCGTCCACTAGCGCCGCCAGTTGTTTTTTATTAATCGTGGTAAATTTAAGACACGTAGATAAAAAACGCTCTGCAGTGTTTTAAAGAAATGTATTTATTATTTTTTGAGTTATGTTTTGTACTTTAGAACATAAATAGTTGCCAAAGTCGATATTTTTGCTAAAAGTGGCCACTTTTAGCAATAATTGCCGTTTTGGCTATTTAGCCATGAGTTATGTATTAAAAATAGCTCTCAAAAAATAATAGATACATTTCTTCAGAACACTGCAGAGCGGTTTTCTATCTACGTGTCTTAAATTTACGACAATTATAAAAAAGATTGGCGGCGCTAGTGGACGGAATACACACCCTTAACTTATATTTTTTGTTAAAAAGGTTTTTATTTTTCACTTTCAAGTGATATTTGGACGATGTCTTTGTCTACTCAGAAGTTGAAATAAGCAAAAATGCTCATAAAATAAAAACTACTGATCCAAACTAAATTAAATTTTTAAGGGACCAAATGGCAAGCAAGCCGCAACGAACTAAAAAGAATCACACAAAACGGATCAGAAACCTCGGAGTAATTGAGAACCTCCTCCTTTCTTAGAAAACGGTTAAAAATTAAAAATTAAAAGTTTTTCTCCAAGGGCTTCCGAAACTCTCATACGTTATGTTCAGGGATTATTTGTTGTTCTTTAAGATCAAGGCGTTTTGCCAAATGTTTTGGGAAATTCTTATCAGAATTTCTATTTTCTGTTCCACTTTTTGCACTCCTCGTTCGCATAGGAAGTAATATGAAGGATTCGTCACGTGTGGCTAAGGTTGCCCAAAAAGTTGCTCAGTGAATACGCAGCTTAACGATTACAGCGCTTCATTCGTAGAACATTATTATTACGGAAGGTTTAAAATAAATGTGAAGTGTAATCGATTTAAAATTTCGATTGTGGAGTGCACAGACGATTAATATTCAACAGTATTCATTACTGTTGTTGTGCGGAACCACAGGCGTATTTGTAATGATCGCTAGAAATTATTTATTTATTGTTCGCTTGGATGCGCTGTGAACGTTGTGATTAAACAGGTGCGTTATTTAATATACATTAACATTACGTGTTTCCTGTAACAATATAAGCCTTGGGCTGTTTATTGTAATTTGATGTGTTGACTGTAGGTATGTAGGTGTACAAAAATAGTACATTTTGACCCAATTCCAATTTCAAATTTTATTTTATTTTACAATTTATGTACACACATACAAACAAATAGATAACAAAAAAGGAGACAGAAAAATAGGTACAAAGGTAATGCTTATTTCTAATGAAATCTCTTCCAGCATACTTGCGAAAGGAGAGCCAAATAAAAGAGACACGTGTGCAAAAAGTGAAAAATAAAAAACTTTTTACAAAAAAATACAACCGACTTCAAAAAAGAAAAAACTACAAAGTAAAAAATAACTTTAATTTCGGAAGTCGGTGTTTTTGTTAGTTTCTTCGTATTTTGACATCGTGGATCAGTAGTTTTTATTTTATGAGCATTTTTGCTTATTTCAACTTCTGAGTAGACAAAGACATCGTCCAAATATCACTTGAAAGTGAAAAATAAAAACCTTTTTAACAAAAAATATAAGTTAAGGGTGTGTATTCCGTCCACTAGCGCCGCCAATCTTTTTTATAATTGTCGTAAATTTAAGACACGTAGATAGAAAACCGCTCTGCAGTGTTCTGAAGAAATGTATCTATTATTTTTTGAGAGCTATTTTTAATACATAACTCATGGCTAAATAGCCAAAACGGCAATTATTGCTAAAAGTGGCCACTTTTAGCAAAAATATCGACTTTGGCAACTATTTATGTTCTAAAGTACAAAACATAACTCAAAAAATAATAAATACATTTCTTTAAAACACTGCAGAGCGTTTTTTATCTACGTGTCTTAAATTTACCACGATTAATAAAAAACAACTGGCGGCGCTAGTGGACGGAATGCGCCCGCTTATGTCGGTGTTAAAAACAAAGATACAAAACCAAAAACACCGACTTCCGAAATTAAAGTTATTTTTTACTTTGTAGTTTTTTCTTTTTTGAAGTCGGTTGTATTTTTTTGTAAAAAGTTTTTTTTAAAACTTCAAGTTATTCAATTTTGTCATTGCAGCTTTGGTGGAATAGACGCCCGAGCCGAATGAGGCGCCTGAGAGACTACAATGACAAATTAATGCTCATGCCGAGCACATGATAAATAAAGTTTTATTAAACTTATCATTAGAAAAAAAAATGTAATAAATGGCTCTGATTTAAGAGGGCGTATTCCGTCCACTAGCGCCGCCAATCGTTTTTTATTAATTGTGGTAAATTTAAGACACGTAGATAAAAAACCGCTCTGCAGTGTTCTGAAGAAATGTATTTATTATTTTTTGAGAGTTATGTTTTGTACCTACTCTAGAACATAAATAGTTGCCAAATTCGATATTTTTGCTAAAAGTGGCCACTTTTAGCAATAATTGCCGTTTTGGCTATTTAGTCATGAGTTATGTACTAAAAATAGCTGTCAAAAATAATAGATACATTTCTTCAGTACACTACAGAGCGGTTTTTTATCTACGTGTCTTAAATTTACCACAATTAATAAAAAAACTATTGGCGGCGCTAGTGGACGGAATACACACTCTTAATAGAAACTGTCTTTCTTTTAGTATACATATATGCAACGGGTACCAGACCAATCAGTCTTTGTTAAGGATCTTAACTCGATGCCAAAACTTGTTCAAGCCATTTTGTTCAAGTTCAAGTTCTTACATATACATGCGACAGTACTTAAGCCTGGTTCAGTAGGTAATGTGGAAAGCTGACGTAGTTTTAATAGCATACGTCGTTGAGACGTATTACAGTTTAAGACTTTTAGCTGAAACGAAAAGGTCAAGGATTGTCTGTCTTAAAAACTGCTTTTACTTTACAAAAAATTATTGAGCCATGGTTAACTTTTATCCCAGGGTTGCGGGGTAGGGTAAAAAAGTTTGTATTAAGGTTGTACGCATATTGTTGTAGGTACGTAGTTTTAATTTCGTCTCTTTGCTCTTATACAATTTTATTTGTGGCTGACACAGGATATCTTCTTCCACTTACAGGGTGTAATGCGGAGGTGACGTCATATTTTAATATTATGTGAATAATTTTCTTCAAGATGGATTCAATCTATATAAATGAAATTATGAATCCCTTCCTCCATTGGTCATCGCATCACGCGTGAACGGCTTGACTGCTTCCGCTAATTCTTTTTTTTTTGTTTGTCACTGTCAGGATAAGGTTCTTATGAACGAAAAAAATAAGAAAGTTGCAGTCGACGGGAGCGAAGCTACGGGGGATAGCTAGTTTCCAATAAAAAAACTTTTTACAAAAAAATACAACCGACTTCCAAAAAAAAAACACTACAAAGTAAAAAATAACTTTAATTTCGGAACTCGGTGTTTTTGTTAATTTGTTCGTTTTTTGACACCGACTTTCGAAATTAAAGTTATTTTTTACTTTGTAGTGTTTTTTTTTTTGAAGTCGGTTGTATTTTTTTGTAAAAAGTTTTTTATTTTTTACTATTTAGTGGTATCCCACATCTAACAACACCACTACAAAATCGCAGAAAAGCAAAATACAAACGCACTAGTTGCCCATACGATTTTCGAAAGTTCCCCTCGACTTCTCTGGGATGCCATCATCAGATCCTGGTGTCCTTATCATGGGACCATTTGGGAAGTAATCCCTTTCCAACAAAAAAATCATTTTTAAAATCGGTTGGCAAGCGACGGAGTTATAACAACAAGAAGGAGTTAAGACGGAACAAACATAAAAAAAATTAATACAAACATCCGAATTGAGAACCTCCTCCTTTTTGGAAAGTCGGTTAAAAATGCTACTTCCCGTATTAATTTAGATCAGCTGCTGATACATATGCATGGGAAGTACATTTTTTTTTAGGTCTTTCGGAGTTTGGCCGCCGCCCTGAAAGAAATTCGGTCTGAATCTATATTATGTTTTCAGATTTTAATAAAAAATGTGCTACTTTCTGTTGATGCATTGTGCACTAAAGTATATAGTCTTGACGAGTACAAAAATAGTGCACGTTCGGTCCACTTTCGGGGCGGTAAGCCCCCACATAAGTTTCGTATACTGACGAATATGTTACTACAGAATGACCCTTTTAAAAATTTGATTGTGCATCGACGTGAGAATATAAATAAGAAGAATAATAGCAGATGCGTCATATTGAGAATTAAACTGCTAAAATGTGAAAAAACAATATTAGTAATTATATTGGTCTAGTGGTTGGAAGAGCTACTGCTGAGCATAAGGTCCTGGGTTCGATGAGGTGCCGGGCAAAGTGTTATTGGATTTTTCAATCTAGTTTCGGGATTTGCGCCCGTTTGATGATAATTGGCTTGTCTCCTAATATATAAAAGTGAAACATTTGGCGGAATGTGAGTTTAAGTACTATAGGTATGGCTTAAATCTATACTAATATTATAAAGCAGAAGAGTTTGTTTGTTTGTTTGTTTGGTTGAACGCGCTAATCTCAGGAACTACTGGTCCGATTTGAAAAATTCTTTCAGTATTAGATAGCCCATTTATCGAGCAAGGCTATAGGATATATATCATCACGCTAAGACCAATAGGAGCGGAGCAGTAATGAAAAATGTTACGCAGACGACGTTGCACGGGTCAGCTAGTACTATTATATAAAAGTGAAACATTTGGCGGAATGTGAGTTTAAGTACTATAGGTATGGCTTAAAAGTGGAGAGAGTGACTGACGGACAATGCACAGCCAAAACTACTCGTAACCTCGTAGAAAGCTGTTTGGCATGCAGGTTCCTTGGGAAGTGTATGGGAGCACAAAGAGAGAATTTCCCTAAATTCCTACGGAAACGGGTAAAAGCAGGGTAAGCGCGTACGAAGTCGCGGGCAAAAGCTAATTTAATATGTGAAAATCTCGTGTCACGGTGTTTGTTTCCGAACTCCTCCGAAACGCCTTCATTGATCTTTATGATTTTTTTTTGTGTATATTTTGTAGGTATTTTTTTATTTGAGATGGGTTTGCTCTTGGTCAGAGATGACAGAGACAAAGTGTACGATGGAGCGAGCTTACCCAGAAAGAGCCTGTTCACTTTAACTTTGAAGAGATTAGGGTTGTAAGCGTTCGGAAATACAGACGCAGGCAGAGAGTTCCACTCCTTTGCTGTGCGCATTAAAAAAGACGTTTGGGAATGCTTAGTGCGAATTGGTGGAATAGCAACAAGGTAGGGATGGTAAGTTACATTGCGTCTGGATGTCCGATGGTAGAAGGGGGCCGGTGGGATGACTGGTCGTGGATTTCTTGGGCACCGAAGTACAATCTGTAGAAGACCGATAAGCAGGCAACCTTGCGGCGATGAGCCAAGCTGTGAAGCTTGGTCTGAGAATACGTCAAAGGCTATATAATATTTTTTAATATGGCAAAACAACATTTGCCCGGTCAGCTATTTCTACATAACTTTTAATAATACCAGTTCAAAAACAAAAAACTTTATTTATTCCAACATTATTTAACTAAACGTTGTATTATCCCGACATAATAAAAAAATGGGTAAATGGGTCAGCTGCATCTTCGGCGAAAATTAAACTTTTAATAAAAACAAGTCAAAGTTTCGTAGACTTCATACCCAGACTAGCTACTTAATTTTTAATTAAGAATGCTTACAGAGAAGTTGCTCATATAACTAATTAAAAATGTGATATTAATGATCGGCTTTACATAGGACTAAATGGAACTGAATCGCATAATTATTTATTTATGATCTAAAGTTCGTGGCTTTGTTTTCTAAGAATAGTTTGCATCATAACACTTCAGATGATAATATACATTAGCATCATGGATCTATTGTGAGAGAGAGATGTACCTACCTATACAAAAAGATAACACCATCCTTATTTCACAACGAATCCATGACAGTAATGACGCGTCATAGTAGGATACAGATTTGTTTACGCATTATGATGGAAATGCTTGAGCATTTCCAACAGCGTAACTCAGCGACACCAATTTATAAGCAGCACTTACGTAGTAATTATTTAGTAATCTGTGGCAGCACTTACAGATTAAGGTGAATGCTCCAACCAGCCCGCGAAATTCAAAATTTCTTGCGGTTTTTTGCAATTTGCAGGCCAGTGCTAGGTTGTATGTTGATTAAAATATTATTCGCGGCTGTAAGATGTATGTAGTTACAGAATTATAATCATCAAAATCACTAATACAACTCTCCAAGTTCATAAAGGCCTAGGAACAAAAAAAAAAACCAAAAAAGTCATTCCTAGAGCTTTATGAATTTAGAGCGTTGGTTGGAGCATTCACCTTAAAGCCGCAAACCCACCGCGGTGTACGCTCTCTAGAGCCACGCAGCGCATTTTAGCTGCATGGGTTCATTTGTTTGACAACGAGGGTTTACGTTTCCAATGCAGTACACGCTACACGCCCACGACTATGTGCAAAAGCTGGTCCGTGATCACGTAGGTGGAGTGAACGACAAGTGAGCTGTCATGCCATCTTATTTGTATGGTTTGACAGCTCACTTGTCGTTCTCTTCGCCTGAGTGTTCACTTCGACATGTTTACAGAAACGCACTGCTGTAGTGTGGCTTACCGCGGCACACGGTGAGGCTACGAACGTTTTAGCGTTGAGCTACGTGGGCGCCATATTCGAGCAAGCCACGAATGTGTCAATGACGTCACTTAATGCGTAGCGTGTCCGTGGATTGCAGTGGAAACAATCTCATATATTTTCATGCAAGGTGAAGCCTTATTTATACACGTGCATAGCCGTGCGTTGCGCTGGGTTCGCGGCTCTAATATTCATAGCATGTGCTGTAATTTGGTTCTAAGTTGCTTTTTGATGTGGCCCACTTAATTGATTTCATTTAATTACTGGTAAATGGGTAGCCGCCAAAACAAGGGCCACGATCGCATGTAACCTTAGAACCTTTAACGTAGGTTTAGTGACATTTGGTGAACCTTTTCATACCTTTACCAGTGAGGATATATGGATAGAGAAATATTGTATGCCTCATTATCATGTGGCCTTGACTTTTGGATAGAAATTGTTAGTCTTGTGAGGATATGTGGAACAAGTTTTATATGAATCTTATTCAAAACGACTTCCAAAAAAAATACAACCGACTTCCAAAAAAAAAACACTACAAAGTAAAAAATAACTTTAATTTCGGAACTCGGTGTTTTTAACCGACTTTCCAAAAAGGAGGAGGTTCTCAATTCGGATGTTTGTATTTTTTTTTTTTTTTTTTTTTTATGTTTGTTCGGGCATAACTCCGTCGCTTGCCAACCGATTTTAAAAATGATTGTTTTGTTGGAAAGGGAATACTTCCCAAATGGTCCCATGATAAGGAAACCAGGATCTGATGATGGCATCCCAGAGAAATCGAGGGGAACTTTCGAAAAAAGTATGGGCAACAAGTGCGTTTGTATTTGCAGTGATGTTGTTAGGTGTGGGGTACCACTAAAAAGTGAAAAATAAAAAACTTTTTACAAAAAAAAAAAATACAACCGACTTCCAAAAAAAAAAACACTACAAAGTAAAAAATAACTTTAATTTCGGAAGTCGGTGTCAAAAACGAACAAATTAACAAAAACACCGAGTTCCGAAATTAAAGTTATTTTTTACTTTGTAGTGTTTTTTTTTTGGAAGTCGGTTGTATTTTTTTTGTAAAAAGTTTTTTATTTTTCACTTTTTAGTGGTACCCCACACCTAACAACATCACTGCAAATACAAACGCACTTGTTGCCCATACTTTTTTCGAAAGTTCCCCTCGATTTCTCTGGGATGCCATCATCAGATCCTGGTTTCCTTATCATGGGACCATTTGGGAAGTATTCCCTTTCCAACAAAACAATCATTTTTAAAATCGGTTGGCAAGCGACGGAGTTATGCCCGAACAAACATAAAAAAAAAAAAAAAAATACAAACATCCGAATTGAGAACCTCCTCCTTTTTGGAAAGTCGGTTAAAAAGGAGGAGGTTTTGAAATCGGTTGGTATATAAAGGGTTCAGTATGTACACCGATTTTTCTGAGGATTCTGATGAGGATGTTTACCATTTGGTCCCGTAAAAATTTAATTCAGTTTGGCTCAGTATTTTTTAGGGTTCCGTACCCAAAGAGACCACATTACTTAGCCTCCGCTGTCCGTATAAGTATGTACGTAACGTCTGTTTGTCAGCGAGCTGTATGTCAAGAACCATTAATAGGTAGACCGTTGAAAGGACATTGCTACGCGTCCATACATCGTTCGCCTCAGAACCAACAGAGACGTGAAATTACTATCTGTGTTCTAAATATAAATGCATATGTTCGATTGAAATTAAATTAAAATCACGGACACTTTTCAGAATTGTAAAATATCCAAAATGATTTCGGATTTTGAGGTTATAATTATATTTGGTACTAGCTGACCCGTGCAACGTCGTCTGCGTAACATTTTTCATTACTGCTCCGCTCCTATTGGTCTTAGCGTGATGATATATAGCCTATAGCCTTCCTCGATAAATGGGCTATTTAATACTGAAAGAATTTTTCAAATCGGACCAGTAGTTCCTGAGATTAGCGCGTTCAACCAAACAAACAAACAATCCAACAAACAAACAAACTCTTCTGCTTTATAATATTATATAGTATAATATAGTACTAGCTTCTGCCAGCGGCTTCGCCTGCGTGATCCCTAGGGAACATGTTCCCGGGATTAAAAGTAGCTTATGTGCTATTCCAGACTATAATCTATCTATGTTCTAAATTTCATTAAGATCCGTTAAGCCGTTCTGGCGTGATTGAGTACAACAACCAAACAACCAAACTTTCACATTTTCATTTTTTTTTTTCATTTTTTCTATTGATTGTAGCGTGTTGAAAAGTATACTATAACCAGCTCAGGAGTATGAAAAATAATTATACCAAGTTTCGTTAAAATCCGTCGAGTAGTTTTTGTTTCTATAACGGTTATACAGACAGACAGACAGACAGACAGACAAAAATTTTACTGATTGCATTTTTGGCATCAGTATCGATGCCTAATCATCCCCTGATAGTTATTTTGGAAATATATTTCATGTACAGAATTGACCTCTTTTCAGATTTATTATAAGTATAGATAGATATAGATGTTTAATTGTTGCTAATAGAAACATACCAAATGGACTAAGATCCCAGAGCTGCCAGACCTCTCTTATTATCTCACCAAAAATGGTTTAGAGTAGTGTAAGTATGTTCTTCTAACACACGAAAGCGTGGTAACTTAGGTCGACGGCCGATTCCCTGGTATCAGGTGCCAAAGCATACCTACATTAAATCAAAGTGTCAACCGAATATCAATTCATCGACTGTCAGTGTCAGTTTTGTTCGTGTCATACAGCGCTTTAATCGCTTTATTATTTTTGTAGGTAACTAAAAATCGTACAGCGCTGAGAGTGCTTTGTTTCAATTTAAAAATAATGGCGCCTAGGAATAAAACCCAAGTGAATTACTTTTTAAAATGGTTTCGTAATTAAAAAGTGTCCGTTCTATTCTAATCATAAAATGTAATTTAAAAAACAAAAAACTAGGAGTAATGGTAAAGGTTTCGCATGTATTGATTCATAGGCCGCTTTTTATATGTCCTTTTCACAGATTGTTTGTTTCTATTGCTGCTACATATATAGGTATAATAAAAAAATAAGGTTAATGGTACGGAACCATTTGTGGGCGAGTCCGATTCGCACTTGACCAGTATTTTTATGTTATGAGCATTTTTGCTACTTTAGTGACGTAAAATTTGCGTACACGTACCTGTATAATATGTTTCCAGATTACTCAATGACGCCTGGAGCAAATGGATTTTTTTAGTTCTGACTTTTATCTGTCACTAGCTGACCCGTGTAACGTCGTCTGCATAACATTTTTAATTCCTGCTCCGCTCCTATTGGTCTTAGCGTGATGTTTTATAGATAGCCTATAGCCTTCCTCGATAAATGGGCTATCGAACACTGAAAGAATTTTTCAAATCGGACCAGTAGTTCCTGAGATTAGCGCGTTCAACCAATGATATATAAACGTCATTGCGTTCAACCAAACAAACAAACAAAGAAACTCTTCTGCTTTATAATATTATTATATATTATAAGTATAGATAAATATTTAAGCCGATTTACTTTTGATATTTTAGATTTACTTTAGATATTTTCTTAGAAGTCAAAGCTTACGAAAAACACTTTTAGCGGAATCACAAATGGAAAACAAATTGAGTACCTACCTACTCTTCAGATCTTATAAAGACTCACCCACGAAAGTAAATTTTAGTAGGTAACAGCTTTATTAACAGACTAGTTTGTGCTCGCGACTTATGCGGATACCGTTTTTTTCCGTTCCTCCAAACAATTTCGAGAAAACCTTTCTTAGTTACACTCTCTAAGGTACCTACATGCCAAATTTCAGCTTTCTCCAAGCAGTAGTTTCGGCTGTGCGTTGTCTGTCTGCTGGGGAGTTTGTTGGCCACTTCTTCTTCCCAGCTAAAACACTAGGAAGTGGTGACGGGCGGGCGTGTTTAGGGGACTGTCTTCTTGTAAACGTTGACGTTCAAAAAGTGCTGGCTCAAAAACTGTTGAAGTCCGCCTTAAGTGAGGCTGAGTAGCCTCACTTAAGGCGGACTTCAACAGTGAAATTGATCGCAATCAAGCTGCTTTCAAGAGTTGTCAGTGTCAATATTCCATAGAAAATAATGACACTGACAGCTCGTTCATATGTTGATCGCATTCAGTTTTAGATTGATGAAATTCGCCTTTAGTAACAGTAACAGATATTACAGTAACATACCGCGTGTATCTGACATCGACGCACAAACGATTTCCATGGGTCCAGGGCATGATTCTGGACGCCCTAGACTTAGAATTTTTCGTCGGCTTTTTTCTAATTTTTTCATTTTTTTCAAGGATTTTTGTACTTTAGACTGCTAATAATGGTTATTATGACCTAACCCAATGAGATTTTTAATAAAAAAATAATTAATTAACTACTTTCACTAAAAAGAGCAATCTGAATGAGCAAAATGAGAAAAGAACCGACGAAAAATTCCAACACTTGGGTGTCCAGAATCATGCCTTGGACCCATGGAAATCGTTTGTGCGTCGATGTCAGATACACGCGGTATATTTCTACCAATGTCTTTAGTATTGAACATAAATAAAAAACTGGTCAAGTGCGAGTCGGACTCGCGCACGAAGGGTTCCGTACCAAAAACGGCAAAAAAAATCAAGTTTGTTGTATGAGAGACCCCTTAAATATTTATTTTATTCGCGGTTCTTGAGATACAGCTTGGTGGCAGACAGACAGCGAAGTCTTAGTAATAGGGTCCCGTTTTTACCCTTTGGGTACGAAACCCTAAAAAGGAGCATCATGACATGACAAATATAACAAAAGACCATAAATATCTAAGCTGAGATAAAAATAGGCAGAAACTCCATAAAAAAGCAATATAATCAAAACTCGACGCTTGAATGGTAAAATTGTTAATATCGCTAAATCAGCGTTTTTTACCCAAGTACCTATTTTATTTAGAGCTCCCTTACTGTTAACTTGTGACTCGTTTTTTAAGGAACTGAAGAGGCATAGCAGCTCAGGTTAGCGTGGCGATTCTGTATCAATTTATCTTGGCCTAAACTTGCAAAGCTAAGGTAAGTGACGCTGAAAAATTAACTATTGGCCTCGGCCTGATGTACAACCTTTGTGACGGAATATTTTTTTGGTCCTTTTACCTTTAAAATTATTTTTCATTGTTACCGGTGAAAGCCAAAAAATTTGAATGTACTTATAAAACCTTGCGTGGTTATAGTTCTTTTTTTAGAGTCCCGTACTCAAAGGATAACGCTAGGAAGAGCTCGTGGCTAAATAAAAACAGCCACACAGGTCGATCTTCAAGGTTAAGCAACGCTTTCCGAGGTTGGTCTGTGGATGGGTGACCATCTTAACATATCGAGTTTGCTCCGTACCTCAGAAAGCACGTTAAGCTGTTGGTCCCGGCTGTCATTTGGAGATCTTTGGCAGTCGTTACGGATAGTCAGAAGCCAGAAAATCTGACACTAGTCTTGCCAATGAGAGTACCGTGTTACCAAGTTAATGGGTTGTTAAGGTCTGGTAGGCAGCCGCTCCATGTAAAAACGGGTATTCAGCTGAATCCGGTTTGACTGGAAGCCGACCCCAATATAGTTGTTAAAAGGCTAGGAAGATGATGACTCAAAGGATAACCCCACGGAATAGGGTATCGTTGGTTACCCTGGGTAACTACAACTGTGTTTGTTTTGAAGTTTAATAGAAGCGTTTAACCTAAAATCAATTTACAGAAAAACGTCCAAACTGTTTTGAAGTAGTTAAGTATCTTAAAAAATCCCTTAACAACTAAACCTTTGAACAAGGAGTATGTAAGTTGCCAAGTGTCTATTATATCACGTACGTCAAGCAATCCGTCTTCATATACCAGTATTACTGCCTAATACATTAGCGGCAGACTACATCAATATTGAGCCTCATTAGGCTGGCTATATCATTGACGGAGATGTACCTGCGATATTTGACAGGCATCTGTTAGGCGGCCATTACTGGGTCGCTACTAGCCCGCCTCTCTTGTGACGTAGTCGCAGTGATTTCTGCATATTATACTGTGCTGCGTTTACATTGCTTTCAAGTGCGAGTAGATTGGACTTTTTGATAAGTTTATGTCGTTGGTCCTGTCTGTCAATTGAACATTTTGTGGGAACACATTCATAGTGCGTACAGCAAAGGAGTGGAATTCCCTGCCGGAGTCTGTGTTTCCTGATAGCTACAACCTGGGAGTCTTTAAGTCAAGAGTGAATAGGTTACTTCTAGCCAAGCGTGCTCTCTACGACGCTTGCCTAGTGCGGTCAGCGCGGTCGCTTGCGGTCTACCGCACCAGCGCTTACCATCAGGTGAGATAGTGGTCAAACGCGAGCCTATCAGAAGTTAAAAAAAAATGTTACTCTGCTGGAAACTAACCTATAGTTTAGATTGGTAGTCGTCCAATAAAATGATATTCAGCTGCATCTAGATCATCATCTGCCTAGCCTTTTCCCAACTATATTGGGGTCGGCTTCCCGTCAAACCGGATTTAGCTAAATACCAGTATTTTACGTGGAGCGGCTGCCCACCAGACCTCCACAACCCATTAACTGGGTAACACGGTACTCCTTGACAAGACTGGTATCAGATTTTCTGGCTTCTGACTATCCGTAACGACTGCCAAAGATCTCCAAATGACAGCCGGGACCAACGGCTTAACGTGCTTTCCGAGGCACGGAGGAAACTCGGTATGTTAAGATGGTCACCCATCCACAGACCAAACTTGGCAAGCGTTGCTTAACCTTGAAGATCGACCTGTGCGGCTGTTGTTAATTAATCACGAGCTCCTCAAGCTGCATCTAGATACACAGATTTTTTGTAGCCCATGTAAAAAATCTCATCACAAATAAATAAGTTATTTGATAAATAGGCAATTACAATTATCTGCTATGACTGAAAGTGGCTGTAGTCAGCCGTTGACGTTGAATAGAAGTTGCATTCGCTCCTCAATCGCAATCTATAGAAAATGTATGAATATTAAGATTCTTGGACAGTTTACGACAGAGAAACGCTGTTTAAAAATGAGTAGGATTGGCCTTCAGATCTTTGGACAGTGGTGAACTGATTCTCAACATAACTGATCAGAACCGGTCTTTACTGATAAGAAAACTGATAAGCTTAGCCTGGCATTCTGAATTAAGTAGGTATCTTAATTTAGAATGGACATGAGGGCCGAGTCACCCGCGTCCGTAGGAGAAGGCCCTACAGCGAATCCCTACACGTGGTCCCCGGGTGGTGCTAAACAGGTGATACTAACTGCTTCCGTGGTCTAGTGGTTAAACCACCTGATTCAGACCCAGAGGTTCCGGGTTCGATTCCCAGCGGGGGCAAATTTTTTGCTCGGTTTGGTTGGTGGTAGGACTTGTTCTAAGTCCGCCTGGCAAGCTACCACCATCATGTCTAAGTCTGTCGCCATAACAACAATGCTGTTAACATTGTTCCGGCAGTTAGAGGTATGATAGCCAGTTCCTCTGTGTAAGAGGATTCCGGGTGAAACTCGCTTCCATCTTCGGCCTAATCATCACTTTCCATCAGGTGAGATTTGGGCCAAGAATTCCCCCGTTTTGCATAAAAAAAGGTATGTAGCATTTGAAGTTGACTATATATTTCTCAAACTCTATTTTAATCTGAAAACAAGATTTCTGCTCATATTTTGAGTTAAGACTAAAAATACTAAATGCTCAGATAGCCACCATTACTCTACTAGCTTTACTTAAACGCAGCACCAAGTGACGATCCACGCGCACGTATGGAGCACTCAGAACATTTCCCGAGTGTCTGTACGTCGGTCGTGGCGTCGCATCAGATTGACGGGAGTCGGGACACACGAACTGATACACTCACATCAATTTACATATTGAACCCACTATGTAAGAAAGTCACACGGAAAATTCTGCATTTTATAGAAATGTGCTTTTTCCTTTTGGTTTTAGTTAAAATGACGTTTGAAAATCTGATTCGCACGTTTCAATTGTAGTTATAAGCTAGACTTCCCAAAAAGGAGGAGGTTCTCAATTCGGTTGCATGTTTTTTATGTTTATTACCTCATAACTCCGACAATTATGAACCGATTTTAAAAATTCTTGTTTTATCTTAAAGGATATACTTGCAGATTGGTCCCATTTAAACTTTATCAAAATCGGTTACGAACTTTGGATTTTAAATCGAAATTGCTGGAATTCGTTTACTTGGATGATGGTTTTATGTCATCCAAGTAATCGAAATTGCGTATTTTGCTTTTCTGCGATTTTGCAGTGGTGTTGTTAGGTGAGGGGTACCAGTAAAAAGTGAAAAATAACTTTAATTTCGGAAGTAGGTGTCAAAATACGAAGAAACTAACAAAAACACCGACTTCCGAAATTAAAGTTATTTTTTACTTTGTAGTATTTTTTGTTTTTGGAAGTCTGTTGTATTTTTATGTAAAAAGTTTTTTTTTTGTTTCTTATACTAATAACACAAATAGTGCATACTAGCTGACCCGTGCAACGTCGTCTGCGTCACATTTTTCAAATAGGACCAGTAGTTCCTGAGATTAGCGCGTTCAAGCAAAAGAACAAACCAACTCATCAGCTTTATAATTTCAGTAAGCATAAAAGTATAGATACCTAGATATGTTAGTGAATACCAATGATCTATCTTGGTGCGCAGAACTCAACTTCTTAACATTTCTGTAACATTTTTTATGTACTACAGAATATGCGAGCCAACCCCAGTAACACCTCGAAATCATTGTTTTTACTCAGTACAGTTTTTGTGTGACAAATAAAAAAAATAAACAAGTAACCCAAGACTGATCTCAACAGAAATTGGCCAAGTATGCAAGAGATATTGTAGTGCACAAGTTTGTGTCCAAATGCAGCCGGTCAATTTTGTAAACATGTCGAAGTGAAGGCTTGGGTGGAGTGATAACTAAGTGAGCTGTTATTCCATCTTGATGCATGGGCCCACATCCACAGCCCAGACAGCTTCGACATGAGTACAAAATTGCACTGCTGGTGCACTTTCTGTTCTTTTGCAAAGCGTAAAAAATACTAGTCAGACTGTAAAATATTTAAGACCTTGTTCTGCAGTAGGCGGACACACGGACATACTTGCAGACTTACGGACCGCAAATGTTAGAGTATTAATTTATAATATACCTCCCACACGAGGTACATTTTAAATTAGCCTTGTTTTCAGACGGAGTCCTCGTAGGCGTAATACCTAATTCTCCCTAATTGTTTTCCCTATACTTACACTGTTAGAAACACCCACTTTCATGCCTAATTAGAATGCCACAAGGATATCGACAAACCACGTACGGTTACCAACACTGAATACGAAATCACCGAAACTATCAACGATACACACAAAGGAAATAAGGAAAGGCATGGCAGCCCTGATTTATACGAAACATTTAATCACAAGAGCTTATCTATTTGCCTACTCGTTGTAGTATTCGTAATATTACCTGCCATCCCTTAAACAGGCATAGCGTACGTTGAAAACGCTATCCGACTTGATAAAGTAGTACGATTGCGTGCCACCCCTGAAAAATAGCATCCCATGGCTGTAACGATCGACATTTATAACCAAATGTTCGCTGGACAACCCTATGAATTATTCGCATACTTGTGTAAATAAGGATGGAAGGTTTTTATGGATGTGTTGACATATTACGAGCATATTTTTGTTGATGACTGTTGCCGCGAATATTTTATTAGATGTGTAGGTCAGTGAGGGACTATTCCTGTATGCTGTGCAAGCGATTCTATTTTCACCAATATTTTCTAGGTATTTACGGTAGTGAGCTTAGTTTTCGTGTACCTAAAAACCGGTTTATGATTTTTAACTTGGTCACAGAAAATGAGGTAATTAGTATTTTTTTAGGAAGTTTCAATTCAAATGGTTTTCTTTGCAATCATTATTTTCATACAATGGGCTTGTGTCCTGAAAAAATCTAATTGGTCCGTCAGTTAGATTTTCAAAAAATATTTTACCCGTGTTTTTTCTTTTATTACGGGAACCAAAATTGACGATGTTACGACGCTTTTAAAATTCTCAATACGTCACACCTTCGTATAATATTTTGTGAGTCGTGACGTCACGAGCCCCCACTCCAGAGTTTTGATGCGTTTTATCTTTGTCAATATTCATTGATTTACAAAAACAAAAAATACGTGTCCATTATTTTTCAATACTCTAACTGACTGACTAAATAGTTTTGCAATTTGTGGATGATGGAATATAGCCTATTGATAGATGGCTCAGAAGCTCCTCATTTGGTTTGTTTTACTGAGATTAACTCATAAAATTTTAAAGCTTTTGCAGAACTCATTAAAAGTGTTGTTTGAATTGTTCAAACCTCTTTTATTAACGCAATCTGCATACAAAACCAGACTAATAGCGTAAACTATAAACACGGCCGTTATAATTTAAGTCTACCCATAAACAATTCGTCAGCGACTGAAAAAGCGAAGGAAAGCGGCTGAAATACCAACACGTTCATAATAAATTGTGTCATTGTTTTGTTGTGGCCATTTAAACCGGTTGCATAAAATTATTTGATTTCCATTTCCGCGACCGCAACTATAACATTTTTAACCGTCAGCTGCATTCAGGTAAACAGGTATGATAAAAACATTAAATGTGTACCACATTAGCGCACCGCATGACGACTGACGGTATCGATGTAATGAGGGCCCCATTCGGGCCGCGGGCCGCATGTGGCAGGGCCCCCGGGCCGCGCGCTGTAAACAACACGTGAAATGTACAGTTTTATTGCACTTGTGCGGTCTCGTTACCGCTATGACTAATTGACGACTTGCTTGTGAATGTTACGTTTGTTATCGGTAGCGCTGGTATTGGAGGGTTATGCGTTACTTCAAGAACCGTGTTTGTTTTCCTTGTTAGTATTTTGCTGTAAAGTTTTATGAGCTCTAAGGCCGTAAAGTAGACCGACTGTTAAAAGGGGAGCAACGGTTGCTATAACCTAATTAATAACAAGTTAAAACTGACCTCACTTTGAAATTAAATGAAGCTAATAGCTAAGCGGTATAATCTTTCTAATATGTAAAGATCTCGTGTCACGGTGTTTGTTATCGAACTCCTCCAAAACGGCTTGACCGATTTTGATGTTTTATTTTTTGTGTATGCTCCGTAGGTCTGAGAATAGGCTGTAGAGTACTTATTATTATTTTTTGCAAAAAACCATGGCATTTTAAATTTGCGTAGCCTATTCCCAACTACGTAAGGGTCGGCTACCAGTATCCTCCAATGTAACTGAGTACCAGTATTTTGCAAGGAGAAATTGCCTATCTAACCTCCACAATCTAAGCTTAGTGTCAGATGACCACCCGTTACAAATTCAAATAATTTTTTATATGCTTCACTTTACACAGGGGTTTAGTTGAGCCTCTTTTTAAACAAATAATGCCTGTGTTAGGAGATTTCACCCTTCCATAATATAGCAATAATTACTAAAACTAGAAATACAAGCATATGTTTAAAAGTAACAAATAATAAGAAAAAATAAAAATAAAAAAGGTTGAGAGTATTTCCTGAGTGTGTGAGGGTGGATGTGAGAGGGTGTGTGATAGTATGTGAGGTATAATCCTTCATTCATACAAATCAATTTTTCTTTGAAAAATTTCTATCCCTCTATACATATATATCTTACTCTATAGTCTTAAGAGTCCTATTACGAATCGTGAATGCTCGTTTGCAATAAACGAAGTTACGTTGGTCTGCGTTGGGAGCACATCTATAGTCCGCGAAACAATTTTGATACTTACTAGTCTGAATAGGATTATAGTTTATTTGGGCGCTCGCGCGAGACTGAGGAGCGCGCGCGCTGAATTGACGCAGAATATATAGTACTTTAATTTTATTTATTGTAATTTTGTTTTATTATATTGACATACGAAAACTAATGAAACGTATTCATTGTAGATTGAAATTTTATATCATGTTAATTTATTTGATAAAATTGATTTTATTTGGAATATAATGGACGTTGAATCAAGACATTTCTGGCTTAAATTGGGCTTTCTTTACGTTTTTTTCCCTGAAAACTCAAGGAATTTAAAGAAATTCTAGAACTCCAATAAACAAGTAAAACATTCAACTTACCTTTTAGTAATTTCAGCTTTTAAAAGAATTGATTGTAACAATGTGAATTTGACCGTCAAAGTTCCATCGCCGACCTTTTTTCTTGCAAATTGAGTTCGTAAGATATTTATAGTAAATTACACGAAAAGAAAAACGAAAATGTGTAACTCTAACTTAGAAGAAAGAGACTGGCACTATCGTTATTCATGATCAAATAATTAAAATATCTTACTGCTGCTGAAAATTACAGCGTCAAAAATCATGAATTTCCGTAAAAAGTGTAATAGGACTTAAGAGTCCTATTACAATTCGTTAATATTTTTTTAATCCAAAACTTGTTTTTTTCTTGTACAAGTTATTATTTATTTTTTTTTGTTGTAGAGTTTTGCTGACTGTTTATTGATTTGCGTCGTGGCAAAAATAGTTTAATTCTGTGGGATTTGTGCAACAATGTCAGCCCTTCTTTTCTGCAATAAGACTGGGAGTGTCATAGACGTTCAAATGACAGTCGAGGCCAGCTTGATGTACTTTCTGAGGGATGGAGGAGTCTAGAATGGTTATCTATCTACGGACTTACCTCGGCAAGCGTTGCTTAACCAGAATTTTTCGGCCCCATCGACCATCTGTTCTGTAAGCAATGTGCTCTGCCCACTGCCAACCTTGGTTCTCTTGCGGATATCATAATTCCTGATTCGATCACGCAAGGAAACTCCAAGCATTGCACTCACCATTGCCCTTTAAAAATATTACCTTTGAATTGTAAAAAAACACAATTACCCTAAAATGCATACAACTCAAATCGAAGCTCTGTCGATCTCCTTTTACAAATGACACGGCCTCAGCTCAGCTCAACCCTCAATCGCTGCCTAATGGGAGCCGAGATGGATGAGGCATCCCCCGGGACTTGGCAGCCCGGCTGAAGCGGTCCCAGCCAACGTTTTAACTTGCAAATTAATATGACACACTTTTTAGGCCCATTGAAAAGGAGGGAGCGGTATTTGTCTCTGGTTTTCGGCTTGGAAAGCAGTGCTGTAGTAAGGTGGATTGGAATGGGGTCTTTCTGCATTTTAACTCGTGTATCTGCTGAGCACGTCACTTGAGATTAAGACAGTCGATTATCTTATCGTATCCTACTTAATAGTTTTTGAGGACGAAATTATCGATGGATGTTAGGTAAGTGATGTTATAGTTTATAACATGGATTATCACATAAAATACCTACTTTTTACCCAAATCGGTCGATTCTGTTGACATCTCACCGTGATCACTTAAGTGGAGTGAACGACAAGTGGGCTGTCATGTCATCTTGTTTGTATGGTTTGACAGTTCACTTGTCGTTCACTTAGCCTTAATGTTCACTTCGACATGTTTACAGAATCGCACTGCTGAAGTCCGCCGAAGAAGTCGCGAGCGAAGCCTAGTCTTTAATGCAATCACTACATACTTGATGATTTGGCGAAAGCTGCGGGAGATCACGGGATGCGAGATGCACAGGATCGGTCTCTCTTTGCCCAGTAGTCGATGTCTTCGGCTGAAGTGATAATGATGTGAATACGCCTCGATGAGCACAAAAATTTCATTTGAAAGTAGAACTTATATTATTATTATTTTTTTTGTTTTTTTTTACCTTCTCGGGTCTCTGGAGACCCGGTCCTTTGGTAGGCGTACGAGGGGCCAAAACCAACTCGCAGAGGCCCCGTTAGACATTTCAAATGTAAAAGGGCACCAACCGGCGATTGTCCCTGTATGCACTGAAAGTATTCCCAAGGACAATCCCCGGTTGGAGCAGTACTATTGCAGAATATAAACAAAAATTGAAACGCTATGGGTTTGAGTGGTTTAGTGGACTGATGATCGTTTATTAAAGAAGAACTATTGGCCCCTGCCTGACCACTAACAATATACACGGCTTTTAAATGGATTTTCAGAATTTGAAGTCCATAGGATAACAACAATTACATAAAAATAAACACTATACACACACATAAAAAAAATCACAAATAGGCAGGAATAATAACAACATAATAGCGATAAAGACAAAATACAAGAAATGCACGTACATCTATCTACAACCGACCTGTGTGTGCAGTCCCACCCAACGACCAAGCAATATATGATAATCCTTAGATTTCTAGATACTTTTGTCTCTTCATATGTGTCGATGCGTCATGTGTCTTGTGATTACACGTACAGTTGACAAGATATCATTAAGACGTTGTATCGTGTTGCATTCCCGATTCCCAAATTGTATGAAAACACCCCCACTGGGATGTCGCATGGGGACTATCGCTGCCACAAGCGAAAGCGAATATCTCTGATAGGTACCTGGATTTATTATTACTCGCGTCTTTTGAATAGGCTTGTCCACTGAAACAATCTAATTCATGCGTCAGTTAAAAAAAAAATGTTTTGTTTTTCTTTTCTTATGTAAACCAAAATTGACGAAGATACGCCTCTTTTAAAATTCTCAATACGTCACGCCGTGGTATAATTTTTGGTGCGTTCTTATGTCATGAGCCCCATGTGAGATTAAACGCATCAAAACTCGGGAGCGAGTTCTGATGCGTTTAATCTTTGTCAATATTCATTGATATACAAGAACAAAAAATACGTGTCCATTATTTTTCAATACTCTACCTAGCTGGCGGACTAAATAGATTTGCAATTTATTGATGGTGGAAACTTGCCTATTGAGTGAGACGGGGTAGAAAGTATAATACTTCATTAAATATTTGGATAAAAAGCTTGACAGTAAAAATTAAAAAAAAAAAAACTAAATTCATACGATGACCGCCGCACCGTTACGGATAGTCAAAAGCCAGAAAATCTTACAAGAGTCTTGCCAAGGGGTTCGTTTTAACTTTCTGGATTGTGAAAATGCTGGTACTCAGTTGCATTCAGCTAGACAAGAAAGATGGCCTCTTCGAATAGAATCTAACTAATCCTACTAATAATATTATAATACGAAAGGTAGCGCCACTTTCGAATTTTTTGTTTGTTACTCTTTCACGTCAGAACGTCTGTGTCAAATTTCATGAAGTTCCTCATGAAATTTGACACAGAGGTAGAATATAGTATGGAATAACACATAGGCTATTATTTTTTTTCCTGAAGAGGTATTACGTTTATTCTGTTGTAGGTACCTTATAGAACAGAACCTTTAGAATATTATTTATTTTTAATATACTTTTTAATAAATTGAAATAACAGCAAGCCTATGGCACCCGTTACACGCTCAATCTAGAATGTGATCCTTGATCATGATCATTGATCTCAATCCAGATTGACTGTGTAATGTATTTGATTGACGGAACGTAAAATCTGATCAGAAAATATCTAGATTTGTTTTAAATCAACGATCTCGATCCATTGATCGAGATCCAGATTGATCGTGTAATGTAACATGCTGTCAAATTACGTCAGTCTGCGTTCAGAGCACGACATTCCGGCCCGGCCGCAAGTGCCATCAACGTCGAAAACGCCGGATATTTCTCCAGATGAAGATTTCATCTTAACTCTCGAAACTTTGCCAGAATTGTGGGATAAGAAATGCAGTGATTACATGAATAAGTACAAACGAAGAACTGGATATGGTTCTGCCAGTCGCGAGGTAACGCAATGTAACAGCTAGTTTTGCTTTGGGGGTTATGCTCTCTCGCATGCAGGTATCTTTTTTAACAAGTGTGGTGTAACCATTTTTAACAGATGATCAAAACATGCCTCCTTCATCCTGTAGTAATTTGAATAATCCTCTTCCTCTTTCGTACTATAAATTTCATCTAGCAAGTTCAAATGTGTATAGATGTTCCTTTTTAGTAGCCATGGTTTAACCCAGCGTTTCCTCTTCACGCGTTTTTTCAAAGAACAGGCAATAATTATAGCTGCACAAGCTTTGTTCTTATTCAGATCCATTTAGTGGTTGTGAACGCGTGTGCATTTGACAATGTCGAACAGTGGACTGATATGATCTGGATTGACCATCTAATGTCGCGACGATCCACATAAAGATTCGTCAATCCGTCACCTGACTTGGATCGTGATCTGGATTGAGCGTGTAACGGGTGCCTATGAGTTACTTGATCTAGAAATGAGGTTTTCGTACAACTTTCCAAACGAAGTTGTATACTTTAGAAACGAGAGTATCTGGTTAATTAGAATTATAATAGTAAGTTTCAATAGTACCTACTTATTTCTACGTTGTAAATTCCGTGGCTCTAATTTAGTGTTTTACAGTTCATTGTCCGTATTTAAAACCAATATTGTTTCTCATCTCAAAATGATATTTATAGTTTGTAGCAGTAGACGATATTCTGGATTTTTGGTGCCCCGGGCCAGAAATAAATTTATCAAAAATAAGGTTTTCGCTACGGTAGTTACAAAAAGGTTCAAGCGAGAGCGAGCGAAGCGATTACAAAAACTGAATACCTTGGATTGGTTGGTTTCAATTTTCTTAATTTAATTATTTTATCTTTATTTATGGTAGTGGAATAAAGGTGGGCTTAATGCAACAAGGCATACTCTATCTGGAATAAGAATTACTTTTTTTAATTTATACAGAAAAGTTTTAGAAAAAAGTGACTCAGAAAGGTTACATTTTTGTCCGTCAATACGAAGAAAAACTTATGAACAAATTTTTTGAAAGCAAGCGATGCAAGTTCGAACATTTTTGTTCCCCGCTTTGATTTTGTTTTGACAATTTACACAGGTTGGTACTACATACCTAGTAGTATTTGCCTCTTGAGCACATGCTCAATGGCCTTCGTTCTATTGAAACAAGCATGTGCAAGCAAGGCCGGTTTATACTGGTTCTGTCATCGCTCATATGCGGTCGGCTATACCAACACGTTGTCCGACGCATCGGGAATGTCATTAATTCAGTTTTAGTCACCAGCGATCAGTGAGTGAACGCGGCGTCATTCCCCTGGCTCGCTTGCTGCTGGCAAACACGACGGAATTTGTCACTGGCCGCCTAATATGATCATCCCAGGCTATGGTTCAACGGAAAGCAGTCGTAGGCGCATGATTTTTTCTGAACGTATCATTGTCATTATTTTGCCATGATTTTTTCTGAACGTATCATTGTCATTATTTTGCCATGATTTTTTCTGAACGTATCATTGTCATTATTTTGCCATGATTTTTTCTGAACGTATCATTGTCATTATTTTGCCATGATTTTTTCTGAACGTATCATTGTCATTATTTTGCCATTATTTTTGAAGTGAAAACTTTGCGTAGTGCACTTTTCTTGGGATGGGTATAAAAAAATTAGACTCGCATCAGGACACGTGACCTGATCGAAAATTCGTGAGACGGATTATTCAAAAATGCACAACGTTAATGTTCAAGTTTTCATTTTTGCCGGCACTCCCGGAGTACAACCGAAGCAGTAAATATGTGACCTTTTTTGGTTGGATGTTGTGATACGAACAATAATTTTCTAACAGCAAACCCCAGTGCTATAGAGATATAAAGAGATTTGTAAATATTGACAATTGGAGACACAAGATATTTATTAAAATTTAAATATTTGACAAGATATAAGTACACAACAAAGGAACAATTAATAACCGGCACGAGACGTGAGCAGACTTTCCATTGGTCGGTTTGACGACGACTGACAGCGCTGACGCTTCACGTTGTTGGTTCGTTCAGTCAATGCTCATCAACTATTGGGCTTGCAAGTTTCGTTCGCCCACCGTACATTGGCGAGGTCACCCTGCTTCATTCATCTGTGCTTGAGACTCGTGCCAACTACTTTACCAAAAGAATCTGGAACAAGTTCAGTGTTGGTCACAATATTTTGTCTTTTAGTTCCTGTACCTAACAAGTTTTGACTATTGGTCACAATATTGAACTTCTCTACTGATCTGTTTCTTGGCGCAGTACTTCTAAACACGAATCGCGTTGTACCTTTCCGTTTTTGGTATGTCTAATTGTGTATTTTGACTATAGGTACATTGGAGCTAATTAAAGTCCAATTACAATTAAGCAAGTTTCATTAAGGAGTACCGTGCGTACAGTAACTTTATTATTTATTTATTTATATTTATTAGTTTAGATTTAAACGTAATTTTTCAAAGCCTTTTATAATGGTACGTACCGCAGTCGTAATTCAATAAAGCACTATCTGTGCTCTGCCGGGCTGCAGTATTTTCCTTTGAGTGAAACCTTGCAGTTAGCGGCAGTCAACAAGAATCTGATCCGCTGTAATCTGTTCCAGTCTGCGGAAGCCAATGATTTATTTTAATGAGTTGTTGCGACGACAGCCTTCTACGTTATCACATGCTAACTTATCTGATAAACGATCTGCAATTTTACACACTGTGCATATTATGTCACCGGAAAATTGCAAACGCCGTAAGATTGTAAAATATCGCGTAAAATTGTAAACAATTTTTTCTAAATAAGACATGGATGTATTGTAAACTATTGAATTTGGATGGGATACATTATATAAAATACGATGTTTTCATAATATTTCGAGAAATTATAATCTAATCAAGATTTATCACAATCTTACGGAGTCAGCCACTTTCCGGTGACACGAATAACATATACGAGTATGTTATTCGTGTCACCGGCGTTTGCCATATATTTAGTTCCTCGTCACATTGACGGTAACAATGGCCGAAAGTCAAAAATGTATCCAGGATTGACATGCGCCACTGCAATGTCACGTGCTTCATCCTAACTTAATATTATAAAGGAGAAATTGATTTTATTTTTAGAGTTTCGTACCCGAAGCGAAACCAAGGGAACCCTATTACTAAGCCTCTGCAGTCCATCCGTCTATCGGCGGGCTGTATCCAAAGAACCATGATAGGTAAACAGTTGTTTTCTGTGTTAATTTCTATTGCCGCTATAACAAAAAATAATAAAACTTAAGGGGGATATACAACCTTCCAGAGTCGCGGGACTAATCGAAAGAGATACCGTGGCCCCGGAACACAAAGGGCAATGAAGGAACATGGATAGCTTTTAGTCAGTAGAAGTCTGACACTTCCTCTCGCTCCGCCCAGTAGGCTAATTCACGTAACTAAATAAGTGCTGTTGCAGTGCAGTTTAAGTTACGTTTCGATCAAAACAACGCTTTTCGTATTCTCTACCGCTGTCAGACACGCTCGCGTCAAGTGTGCGTCACGCGAGCGCAATAGTGGCATTCTACTGTTGCGCGTCTTTGGTGTGTGTTTCGGAACGCAACGTGATCGGTAATCTACTATTTGTTTGACGTCCCAAAATGACAGCTTATAAGCTTAAGTTTAATTCTTAATATTATAATAACGTCTATATTCATTGAAATTTATTCATTTCTAGTCGATTATTTAGTGAATAATATTTTTTCTCACCACCGTCAGTAAGTTTGGTAGTTTGGTTGTCGTGCAATTGACGTGCAGTTCACGCGCAGCTTACGCGCAGTTCAAAGATTACAAGTATACCGTTTATCACTCGAACTTAAACTTAATTGCAACTGCACTAAAACTTAATCGGTGCGTCATAACATTACGTGAATTAACCCTCTGAGCGGGAGAAGTCATTGGATGATGTCCCATCCCTAAAAAAAAGGGGGATATACAAGAAACCTGTTTTTTCGATTTACGGTAAGGTACCCTTTATGTGAAAGTCCAATTCGCACTTGGGCAGTTTTTTTGAGTTTTTCACGCATAAATCACGGGGCCATTTTTTATGAATTTTGGCACAGAGATTCATGGTACTCTGGCGCAGTGACAGGCTACTTTAAAGCGACCGGGGCCGCGGGCCGATCTCACCGATTAACACTTTGTTTAAAACTTACGGCACTACACCAAAAAAAATTGTTTACAATGAATCCTTTAAAACGGCAGATTAATGAGTCAAACAAAGCGATTATCTCCCTGTTTCCTCTTCGAAGAGACAAACAATAACAACGTCATCGTCTAACTAGCCTTTTCCCAACTTTATTGGGGTCAGCTTCCAGTCAAACCGGACTTAGCTGAATACCAGTATTTTACGTAGAGCGTCTGCCTACCATACCTCCACAACTCATTGACTGGGTAACACGGTACTCAGGCAAGACTGGTGTCAGATTTTCTGGCTTCTGACTATCTGTAACGACAGCCAAAGATCTCCAAATTACAGCCGGAACCAACAGCTTAACGTGCTTTCTGAGGCACGAAAGAAACTGGGTATGTTAAGATGGTCAACCATCCACAGACCAACCTCGGCAAGCGTTGCTTAACCTTGAAGATTGACCTGTGCAGCTGTTATTATTTAACCACGAGCTCCTTTACAAACACACAATAACAGCGTGTGGCCTTAAAAACATTACCTATCAGCAAAGGAAATATTGAAAGAATAAATTTATCGGCAGTCAAGCAATAACAATAAAGAAACAAGTACATATCTACGACGCAATGACTATTGTATCACGAGACTACGAGTAAGTAGATAAGCGCAACCATACACATAGAGAACTGGAATAAGCATGGGCAAAAAAGTAACTATTGAGTATCTTGTCCATTCTTCTCCATCAGAATCTACCTTTCCGAATGGACAGTAGAGTCACTTTTTTATATATAACTAGCTGTCCCCCGCGGCTTCACTCCCGTCGACTACCCATTTCTTTTGCTTTTAAACCTTCCCTGTATTCTGGCGAACTAAATAAAAAAAGAATTACGGAAATCAGCCCAGCCGTTCTCGAGTTTTAGCGAGACTAACGAACAGCAATTCATTTTTATATATAAGATTTTAAATGTAACGATGATATTTAAAAGTGCCGTTTAATGACCTAATTGAAATAAAAATTTTGAGTTTTGACTCCGGGAAAGGGATGTAAAACCCTTTACATCTCTTTGAAAGGCTGGACGTGCATGTGCGCCCTTGTGTACATGCACGTACAGCTTTTTCATAAATCATACAAATAAGTAAAATCACAAAAGTATAATATCAGAGAATCTAGTATATCTGATAGTCTAATTTTTTTAACTATTAAAATTATTAAGGCTCTCTTCCTCTCTCCTCATTTAGAATTTTGCTGTGTCCGACAGAGTATACATAACTGTTTCTATTTTTTATATTTCTTAATGTGTAGGCAAATTATGGATTGCAATAAACAAGCCCGCTTCGCTCACTTTTGCATCTACTTCTAAGTCATGGGAGGCAGGTTCTGAAAATGCAGCCATCTGAAAATACTTGCAGTGAAACTTTTGCTGTCTATCAAGAGAATAATACTGTCTAATGAAAAGAGACAAGTTTTTGCCACACGGCCACATTCGCCGACTTTTTCTACAGTTATTTTCTTTTGTTATATATTGTACAAATCATCATATTAGGGTCGGCTTTCAGTCAAACCCGATTCAGCTGAATACCAGTATTTTACGTGGAGCGGCTGCCTACCAGACCTCCAAAACCCATTAACTGGGTAACAAGGTACCTACTCCTTGGCAAGATTGGTGTCAGATTTTCTGGCTTCTGACTATCCGTAACGACTGCCAAAGATCTCCAAATGACAGCTGGGACCAACAGCTTAACATGCTTACCGAGGCATGGAGGAAACTCGGTATATTAAGATGGTCACCCATCCACAGACAAACCTCGGCAAGCGTTGCTTAACCTTGAAGATCAACCTGTGCGGCTGTTATTATTTAGCCCCAAGCTGCTCATATAGCTTTTGTTATATTTTGCACAAATATTGGTAAGTGAAATGCGATTCAAATAAGAATAGGAACGTCAATGACCTCTATCTGTGAAATGTCTCTTGAAAAGCACGATTTGCAAAGAAATCTTAGTTGCATATCAATAACGGGTTATTTTAACACTTTTTTTCACTCAACATTTATAAATAATCATTAAAAAAAACTTGCTTTGATCACCCTACCTAATTGGTTTGAATTGGCAGCTATGACGTCACAATATGGCGCTTAGTCAATCCTATTCTTATTTGAAACGCATTTAATTATTATTTGTAGGGACACAATGCATGTACAAGCTTACTCAGCGGATATATTGTTGATGACGCACGGCTGCGCCCGTGAGACAGTGGAGTTTTTAGTCGCAAATAAACTACAGTCGTAATTGGTCGTTTATATTGAACCTACACCCTCAACACAAACCGATAGGACACAATCATAATTAGACATTACCTGGTTACTCGTAATAGCATCTAAAGTGGTGACCCCGGTGAACTTTTTATTTGGTGAGGTGTGTAGATAGACTAAATCGGAAATGACTACTCAACAAAGTGGTGCGCCGCGTGCCCAGGGTGTGAAAGATGACATGTCCGGTGATGCCAGCGAAAAGGCGCTGGCCAGCATAACAGTCTCTTCACGTATTCCTGACTTTTGGACAGACCAAACGCGACTCTGGTTTGTCCAGTTCGAGGCCGCGGTAGAAAATCAAAAACTGAGTGATGCAGCTAAGCAGAATCTAGTTGTTACTAAACTAAACAAGACTGCTATTCAGCAGGTGAGCGATTTGTTGCTTGCTCCGCCGGAGACTCGGAAGTATCAGACGCTGAAGGAAAGGCTACTAGAGGTGTTCGAGGAGTCGGAGACAAGGAAATTACAGAAGCTGATCGGCGAAATGGAGTTGGGAGACCAGCGGCCATCACAGTTGCTGCGACGGATGCGTGAGTTGGCCAGGGAGAAAATACCTGACGATACCCTGAAGTTGATGTGGCAATCACATCTACCGTCATCAGTGCGGGCGGTGCTGGCAGTGAGCGACTCAAAGGGATTGGATGTGCTCGCTGCTATAGCAGACAAGGTGTTGGAAAGTACGGGAGAGAGCTCGTCAACTGTAGCAGAAGTCAAAGCAGTGGAAGTGCAAGGAAAGTTTACAGGAAGAAGAAATGATGGGTCATCAGACATCAGCCAAATCCTGGGGGAAATAGCGAAGATCAACCTACGTCTCGCGGGTCTAGAGCGTGGCAGAAGCAGAGAGCGTTGGAGTAGCGGCAGCCGGCAATCGAGATCGGCATCGAAGCGTGGTGCTGCTTGTGCCGAGAGGAAAAGTGCTAATTGGTTGTGTTTTTACCACTATCGTTACAGGGAGAAAGCTACAAAGTGTGTGAAACCCTGTAATTGGAGCAAGAGCCAAGAGAAGTCGACGGGAAACTAGACTTGGTGCAGCCGACGGCGGGACGTTGCACAGTATACAACCGCCTAGTAGTATGCGATAGGAAAACAGGTATGAGATTTTTAATTGATACGGGAGCTAACGTGTCTGTAATACCCGTGAAGAAAAATCGTTCGCGTAGTTATTATGATAGTAATAGGTCTAACTTTACATTATATGCCGCAAACGGCACAATAATAAAAACTTATGGTACTGAGACGTTAACCCTAAGTCTGGGATTAAGACGTCCGTATACTTGGCATTTCATAGTTGCAGATGTAAATCAGCCCATAATAGGCGCAGATTTTTTAACAAAGTATAAATTACTAGTAGATTTAAGTGGCCGTAGGCTCATAGATGAAGTAACTAGTTTAAGCGCAGTAGGTTTAATTGTAAAGTGGAAGGGATCATCCTTAACTACGATAGATAACACCTGCATTTATGCGCATTTACTAGCAGAGTTTCCCGAGATCACTAAACCTGTGTCTTTTAGGGAGGAACCCCCACATGCGGTGTTACATTACATTGAGACACACGGACCACCCGTATTCGCTCGAGCTAGGCCATTAGCCCCAGAGAAATATGTTAAGGTAAAAGAGGAGTTTCGGCGTATGCAGGAAATGGGAATATGCAGGCCGTCGAAAAGTCCTTGGGCCAGTCCGCTGCATGTGGTACCCAAAAAGGATGGGCAGATTCGTCCTTGCGGTGATTATAGGGCCCTGAATGCAATAACAATACCTGATAGGTATCCCATCCCGCGGATAAATGACTTTACGTATATTTTAGGCAATAAGCACATATTCTCGCGTTTAGATTTAAATAGAGCGTATCATAACATTGTGATCGCACCCGAAGACATAGAAAAAACGGCCATAACCACCCCATTTGGGTTATATGAGTTTACGCGGATGACTTTTGGTTTACGGAATGCCGCGCAAACATTTCAGCGATATATGAATAACGCGGTATTGCAAGGCTTAGATGCACAATTCAAGATAGGTTCAGAAGGTCAATCAGAGTCCAGTTTCTACTTCTGTTACATAGATGACATCATCGTAGCTAGCGAGACGCCCGAGCTTCATAAGTCACACTTAAAAGCAATATTTGAGCGATTGAACCGATTCGGTATAACTATTAATATGGCGAAATGTAGTTTCGGACAAGAAAAAATAGAATTTTTAGGTTACGAGGTCACGGCATCAGGAATCAAACCATTACCAGACAAAGTTCAGGCAATAATCGAGTTCCCGAAACCCAAAACGGTAGATCAATTACGAAGATTCTTGGGAATGGTAAATTTTTATAGGTCCAGTTTACCTAGGGCAGCGGAATATCAATCTGTGTTAAATACATATTTACAAAAGGCAAAGAAAAAAGATAAGTCTATAATTAACTGGTCGCCAGAAGCAGACATTGCGTTTGCGAAATGCAAGACTAGCCTACAGAATGCAACTACGTTATCGTATCCGGTGATGAACGCCGAGCTTGCAATATGGGCGGACGCTTCCAGTGACTGTGTGGGGGCCGCGTTGCAAGTTAAGGTGGACTCACACTGGCGTCCATTGGGTTATTATTCTAAAAAACTCAGTGATGTGCAAATTAAATATAGTACATACGACAGGGAGCTTCTAGCTATCTATTCGGCGGTACAGTATTTTCGATATATGGTAGAAGGCAGATCTTTTGTAATTTACACAGACCATAAACCATTAGTTTACGCGTTCACAAAGAAACCCAGTGACAAAGAGACAAATAGACGCATTAGACAACTCATGTTTATCAGTGAGTTTACAACAAATATACAACACATTACTGGTAGTGACAATACAGCAGCGGATGCATTGTCTCGGGTTGAAACTATCACATGTCCAACAGCGCTCGACTTCAGCGAATTAGCTATGGCGCAACGGACGGATAGCGAGCTGACGTCGCTCTTATCGAAAGAAAACAATGTAGTGCAATTTAGGCGATTTATTTTACCCGACTGTCAAAGTGAGGTGATGTGCGAACTGTCTACTTCAGTTGCAAGGCCATATCTACCATTAGCATTTAGGAAAAGGGCATTTCAGGCGGTACACGGTTTGTGCCATCCTGGAGTTCGTACTACGCGGAAATTAGTATCGTCTAAGTATTTTTGGCCAAGTATGAACAAAGACGTAGGACAGTGGGCCAAAACCTGCGTTCAATGCCAAAAATCGAAGGTCATACGTCACACGGTATCGGGACTAGGGCAATACGAAAGTAGTGGACGCTTCGAGCATATACAAGTCAATCTAATAGGACCATTGCCTACGGCACCGGATGATTATAGGTATTGCCTTACGGTGGTTGACAGGGCGACAGGCTGGCCAGAAGCTTTTGCAATCAAAGACATTTATGCTAGTACGGTAGCCAAGACGTTATACGAAGGTTGGATTTCGAGGTACGGTTGTCCGGTAAGGGTTACTACCGATCAGGGCAGGCAATTCGAAAGCAGCTTGTTCAATGAGTTAATGAAATGTTTAGGAATAAGTAGATTAAGAACTACAGCGTATCATCCGCAAGCGAACGGCACTGTAGAAAGGTTTCATCGCGTGTTGAAAGCAGCACTGATGGCCAGAAGGGACAGTGGCACGTGGGTTGAAGAGTTACAAACAGTTCTATTTGGGTTACGAACAACACCGCGGAGCGACACTGGCGTCAGTGCCGCGGAATTAGCATTTGAAAAGACGTTACGATTACCCGGGGATTTTTACGGTGACAATACCATAAGCGTTAGCGATTCAAATGAATATGTAAGCAAAATTAGAAATATTATCGAAAACCTGAGGCCAAGACCGAGCAAACAGAGAGATGCGAGGAATATATTTGTTCATTCAGATTTAAAGACTTGCTCACATGTTTTTGTGAGAGTGGATCTGGTCAAAAGATCCTTACAGCCTCCCTATGACGGTCCATATAAAGTTTTAGAGAGAAAAGAAAAATATTTTGTGCTGCAAATTGCAGATAAGCGTGTGAGGATATCAATCGATAGGTTAAAACCCGCATACGTAGTTAATGAAGAAACCCCTCCACTAAAACGGCAGGAAAAAGATTGTGTTGTAACTTATCCTAATAATAAACTGTGTAGTGATAAGACTAGTAGGTCTAAGCGTGTAACACATACCACACGCAGTGGTAGAACGGTTAGGCAACCGATAAGGTTTGCATAGTTAAAATTATACATGTTAACTTATGGTACAGTAAGCCATAGTTTTACAAAAGAATGGGCTCGATTCCCACTTGAAAACAAGTACGATTTTAATCATGCAATTATTATGTGTTATTATAAGTTTTAGTTATGCAATCAGCAAGTAGGTAACACTCAAATTGTTTTGCATATTGTTAATATTTCTACATTAGACTTTGGAATACACAATAATTTTATGCAATTCTGGCATATTAAAGGATGTTTATTAAGGCCAGTCAAATGCAAAGTTTCATAAAGAAGTGCTGACTAAGATTAATTATAATTGTAGCATAACGTATGGAGAAATAGTATTTTAACATTAAATGTAATTTATCCATTGCTGGAACAAGACTTTACGAACTATAAACTGCTGTTTAGAATAAAATATCTCTGTAATTGAAAATGGGTTGGGGACAAAGTAAACCACAACAGAACAACGTCGCTATAGCACAAACGGTGTCTAACGAGATGATGGGACAAAGAGTTGGAACTTTGGAAATCATTGTAATTGTGTGCGCTGTTTTCATGGGAGTTTTGATTCTGTATTTGATCAGAGGCCAATGCAAGAAACGGGTACGAGGCTGGTTTCAGAAAGAAGCAGTCGCGGCCGGTTTGAGTATACCAGTCGTAAAGGTACAAGCAGTGCCGCAGCCAACTGTAACCCGTAACCCAGATGTGTATTAGTGCTGAGTGATTGTGAATATAGTCTCGTGTCTTAAGTGTTATCTTCTTATTCAAGATAAAAATAGATTGTGAGATTGTGTAAAGGTATAATGATGTTTGGTTTACAAAACTTGTGATTAGACGTATTCTTTTATTGTAATATTGTTGTGAAAAATATATGTACTTAGTGTAAGTACTTATTTTAAGAAGGGGGCTACTGTAGGGACACAATGCATGTACAAGCTTACTCAGCGGATATATTGTTGATGACGCACGGCTGCGCCCGTGAGACAGTGGAGTTTTTAGTCGCAAATAAACTACAGTCGTAATTGGTCGTTTATATTGAACCTACACCCTCAACACAAACCGACAGGACACAATCATAATTAGACATTACCTGGTTACTCGTAATAGCATCTAAATATTATTAATTAATTAACACTTTAAGCACAAACGTAAAGAGGCGGACTTAATCTCTACCAACTTTTGGATGATGTAGAGACAAATAGTGGTAGGTGCAATATGGAGAACAGAAAAGCGATTGATATTAATAATATACAAACATTAAACAGTCTTTATGACGGTAATGCTCAATCCAGTTCTCTACGTCTACGGGCACAAACAAATATAGATAGGAGGTGGCGTTCGATGTCTTTGTTGCCATGAATTATACGGATTTTGTACGAAATAGTGGGGAAAGAGCGATTATTTATGATGCCCAGTAAATCTCGGCTCATAATGTATCGGAGTCCTATTCACGGGCTCGTGTGACTTGCCTCGCCGCCCGGCGCTGCCCGCCAGCCTCCACAATTTACGACACTATATTTTTACAACTACGTACTTACGTAAGGCAGTGATTTTTCATTTTATAAATCTGTTCGTTGCTCGGAAAATTCGAAAACATTTCCAGTTTGAAAAACTTGAAAGTTTCCGGAATTCTTTTTAAGCCTGTGTAGTGTGTATGTGAGAAACTTGTTTCGGCAATATGACTTTGTTTTTGACTGCTCAAGCATTGCCCCGTGCTGCCAAAGCCTTCTTTTGTTTCGTCAACGCTCATATAATTTTGTCATACAGCCTTGAATTTTTAAAGGGTAGTATTTAAACGCAAATCAAAAAATATCCTTTTTCTATGCAATAAGATTCCGAATTCCCATTAAAATTACTGATTGCACAGCAAAATATTCAACTCAAAATATCACTAAACACACTACAATTTATTTTCGCAGCGTACAGCGATTTTTCCTAAAGCAAAAGCTTTTTCATCAATGCACAGCTAATAATCTTAATGCACATTATACATGTTAACTCTTTTTCTTTTAAATATAGCTTCTATTTTTATATTATAAGCAGTTTTTCTAAATATGGTTCTAAATTTGCTTCAAATCAATACTAATAAAGGCGTCGTGGATGGGGCCCCGCTACGCGGGGCTCCTACTTCTGAGTGTTTAAAAAAAAATTAACCACGAAGGGGATGGCGGGGTCTTTCAGACTCTAACCTAACCTGTCCGAGTCGGGGTGCCCTAAGTCCCGAGCTCGCTTCGCTCGCTAGTTATTTTGCTATGAAATATGGAAAATTTGCTGTGCAGTCAGTATTTATGCTATGTATGTAGTATTTTTGTACAAAAATAAATTAAACTGTATTGCATTATGAGGAAAATAGTAATGTCATATTGATGTATAATTTCGAATTATCTGCAGTTTGAGTTTTGTTAAACATTTAGTTTATCTGTAGTGAAGTAAGTTATTTGATGTAAAAAGAATATAAATGATGAGTATGTATTGATAGGCGATTATTTATATGATATGCAATTTATAATATCTCATTTTTAAAGAGGACAACAAATAAGGAATGCTTGTCTGAAAATTCTCTCAAATTAAAAAAAAAAATTATATCAACTAAACCATGTTATTGTTCTGGTATTTTTTTAACGACAATAAAAAAACAGTACCTATCACTGTCACAGAACAGAACTCACATGTACACAATCTGAGTGTAAACGTTAACTAGAAATCCTTAGTCAACCAGTTACAAAGATGGATGCTCTTTAAAAACGAACCGATATGAAAATAAAAACATACGTCACTGTATGCCTATATTTTCGGCAGAACTCTCGTAAAGACTAAATCACCAATAATACTCTTAAACCATCCCAGATTGGCGGATGAGGTCTAGGGGCTCAAGCTCCCCCAAAAATCTAGTTTTTTTGGTAGTCTACAAACTTTTTTTTTTGCGGACGGAAAGCTCTGGGCGGAGCAAAAGGGTGTGTCAGACTCTTACTGACTAAAACCCATCAGTTTTCCTCCTAATGCCCTTTGCGTTCCAGGGCCGCGGTGACTCTTTCGAACAAATACCGCAACTGGTATTTAAATAGTACGACCTAAAGAAATCATTGAGTAATTAACGAAAAGTAATCTAAAGAGTCTAGTTATGAGTTAAGCAAACTAAATTTTAATTGCGTTTTTATTGTTTACTTTGCTAAAACCTAACCTGTGCCAAACAAAAATCCTAGTTCTGCCCCTGCAGTATTCCAATAACACTCAATTCCTTTTAGACGAAAAACACTACCACCAAAAACTTTAGCGCACATCAACACAAATAAACTGATAGTAGGAAAGCCTCCTTGTCCCAAGCTCGTTATTTACTCACGGACGAACATCGGTCTCCGCAAAATTGATTCCAATTCCGATTTCACCTCCGGGACCACTAATGTTACGCGATTCGGTGTTCTGTCGACATTATCCCCGTTCTCTTTTAGATTTTTTTCCATGGGATTTTATTTACGTTTAATGGGACCTCTGAAAATAGGATGGGATGCGCTTACCAACTGGTTTCTTTGATGTTTTGGTCTCAAATATGGCGGTTGCTCGTGGGTTCCTAATTTTTACTGATTATATAGAAAAAGTTTATGTTGGAAAACTCTTGGTAACCACCAGATCAGTTTGATAAATACGTCCCAAGACTGAATAGAATATGGAGCTGCATATGAGTCATTGGTGTCGCATGTGGTTTTATCAAATTTAATTTTATAATAGCATAACTCTATACCATACAATTGAGGAGCCCAAATAAAAAACGAAACTATGTTATACCTACTTATGTAAAAGAAAATAAATACGTATTTAAGAGCCCTATTACGAATCGTAAATGCTCGTTTGCAATAAACGAAGTTACGTTGGTCTGCGTTGGGAGTACATCTATAGTCCGCGAAACAATTTTGATACCTACTAGTCTGAATAGGATTAAAGTTTATTTGGGCACTCGCGCGAGACTGAGGAGCGCGCGCGCTGAATTGACGCAGAATATATAGTACTCTAATTTTATTTATTGTAATTTTGTTTAATTATATTGACAAACGAAAACTAATGAAACGTATTCATTGTAGATTGAAATTTTATATCACATTAATTTATTTGATAAAAATGTTTTTATTTGGAATATAATGGACGCTGAATCAAGACATTTCTGGCTTAAATTAGGCTTTCTTTACGTTTTTTTCCGTGAAAACTCAAAGAATTTAAAGAAATTCTAGAACTCCAATAAACAAGTAAAACATTCAACTTACCTTTTAGTAATTTCAGCTTTTAAAAGAATTGATTGTAACAATGTGAATTAGACCGTCAAAGTTCCATCGCCGACATTTTTTTTTGCAAACTGAGTTCGTAAAATATTTATAGTAAATTACACGAAAAGAAAAATGAAAATGTGTAACTCTAACTTACAAGAAAGAGACTGGCACTCTCGTTATTCAGGATCAAATAATTAAAATATCTTACTGCTGCTGATAATTACAGCGTCAAAAATCATGAATTTCCGTAAAAAATGTAATAGGACTCTTAAGTACTAACAAGAAAATAGACAAAAAAAAATCGTATTTTCTTGTTTTTATTTTTACCAATAATAGAAAAAAGTATGTAGGTACCGTTAAATAAGAAGTTCTTGGAGTGCATAATAATAATAATAACATAATGATATAAGCTATATATCTATATCTATAATATCCTGAGCTGTAGAAAAAAATAGAATTGCGTTTAAAAACCTAAAGCCATTTGCACATAAACCCCAGCCCTAACAGCTACAAAATTCAAATGAAAAGTAATTAAACCGTTCCCATACAATTACAGAATTAAATTAATTACGATTAATTAAATCTAAGTGGTCTGTATCGAGTTGCGGGCGTCGTCGTCAGGTCTAATTCTGTGCCTATATACAGTCGCAGCGTTCCTCAAATTAGATTACGTTCCCTCCCCGGCTTAATTTCAACCCGGATTACTGTTTAATGAACTTTGTGTGGATACGCCTTTATTCTGCATTTCTGTTCTACTTTTTTTTATTAAATGCTGGCCGATGACGATTGCTTTCGCGTTGGCAATTTTTTTAAAAACGCGAGAAATATGAAGCTCATACATGCTATTGAATTTCATTTGTTTTGTTAACAGTTGAAAAGAAAAGTTGAAATGACGATGATATTCACATTTCATGAAAATCAACCATAAAAGTACCAAACTCATATGGTTGATTTTCATGAAATGT
This sequence comes from Ceramica pisi, assembly GCA_963859965.1. Classification (NCBI taxonomy): domain Eukaryota; kingdom Metazoa; phylum Arthropoda; class Insecta; order Lepidoptera; family Noctuidae; genus Ceramica; species Ceramica pisi. The sequence continues at coordinate 9,255,327 of OY982549.1, read as the reverse complement.
GAAAAATATATCTATGTGTTACACAGAACAATGTAGGCATGTGCAGTGATATTTATTAAACTCTAGATACAAATAATTCGGGAAAAATAACTCATGCTTACAAAATAACTTGTACTATAAAACTAATCCGGTAAAATAAAAAGAAAACATAAGATGTTTTGTATTAAGTATTTTCGACCGGTAAACATTACTTTTTTTAAACTATAAATGTTATTGGTCATGACTTTTCTATTGTACTTATACAGAATTATTTGATCTTAATTATTGGACTGCATTCCATTTAAAGAAACTCATTTATTAACAAATCACCCTGAATTTTTGTATTAGTAGACAGGCTTTTTGTTCACTATTAAAACTTGCTAAAAATAATTATAATGTATTCAGCATTATGAATAAATTGTAATAAATTCAGACTATTTCAAATAAGTGCAATTAAGTGTACCACTTAATTAATTGAACTAACCCAAACTAAGCCACAAAAGCCCTTACTAACAAGTAAATAAAGGTCAAATTAAACAAACACTTTAATAGTTTCCTTTATACAGCAAAGCCAAAACGCGGGTCAAAATGCACCGCCCCTTTGTTCCTATTGTTCAAAAGTAACACACAACAGTGTACAAAGAGGTTCACTTGGGGTCAGGGTTCACACCGAAACGCGACGTGATGCGAAGCTATCGCGCGTATACGGTGTTTTTTTATTTACTACTCAAAAAAGTAAAAGAATTAAATGCGGACTTTGCTAAAACTAAAATCACACTAATGCTAAATCGGGTTTTCTGGCATGTTTTTTTGACAGTGTAAAAGAAACCTTATTTTCCGGAAGTCGGTGCTATAAAACCAAGAAAAAAACCAAAAACACCGATTTCCGAAATTAAGGTTACTTTATACTTTGTAATATTTTGTTTGGAAGTCGGTTATTTTTTTACACTTTTAAGTCTTTTAAGAGACGTCTTAGGCTACGCAGAAATTGAAATAACCAAAAATGATCATAAATGAAAAATAATTAGCCAAACTAAATTAAATTACAACAGGACCAAATAGCAAGTCTTGTATGCCGCATCAAACTAAAAAAAAACATCAAATCGGATCAGAAACCTCGGAGTAAAAGTACCTACATATTAAAAAGGCTACCACTATAGTTGCCAAGTTTGGTGAGATAGCTTATTAAACACGAATTGCTACTTTATTCAACAACGCGTTGTAGTTGTTGCAGTTATTTTTCATCAAAATCAGTGGTCTAGTGTAGCCTTGGCGGCCGGCGCAGCGGCCTTTTGCATTACATTTTTATATCACACCCATCAGGCACAACCGTCTGCTTGGAGCTTCTTTTCAATGGAGCTGGTGGGACTTTTCACCCATACATAAATCTATGACGTATCGACTCGCAGCGCAGTGATAAAAAACTGGCTTTCTCAAGCAATATCGCGTCGCGTTTTGGTGTGAACAAAACTTTATGCATTATAAATCCAAGCATCCATTTTGATAATAAGCCCGCATAATGTTGTACTAATTATATTAATCGTGCGCGGTTTAGCCGCCACCCGCGAACAGGGAGGTAATGGTTTTACTCAACTGGAGCTAATATGTTAATGCGGGAAACGTATGCTTCGTTACCTTGGCGGTAATTTGACAGGAAAAATTTATTGTGGAATCTTGGATTATTTTTTGTGGGTACAGTAGAAAACTAACTGATGTCGTAAAATGGTCGTCGAAAAGTCTGTGGATCACGTGACATTTCGCAAGCACCATCAAGCACCATTTCGCAAGCATGTCATTCGGCAGTTTTTTACAGTTGATCGTGTTGATAGAATTTGACTTTTTTATGTTCTCTTCTCTGAATATTGTATGTATATGAATAATAATTTGTTTAGTAGATAATGAACCCAGGGGATAAAGCAGTGTCTTATGACACGGGCGTCATATTTAATCCCGAACACAATGAAGGATTCGAGAGTTTAAAAAAAAGCAAGGTAGTTGTTAATACAAGAATCCTGAATGCAGCGAGGGATTTAAGGTAGCCCAAGGCAACGACATATTTATCTCTCAGGAGCATACTCTACTTTTTCACACCTACTGCGCCGGGCAATAATTATTGTGATGAATTTCATCGCCGCCGGTAAAAAATGTGATTTGAATTAGGAACGCATTTTGACTGCGCTCGCCGCACCTAGCAGCGAGGCGGACAGGAACGGGCCAATTCTACTATTTTTTAAACAACTTTCACATTCGCATATCAATCGCAAACTGTCAAAAAAGCCTTAATTTTCATATATTTTTGACAGATTGCGATTGAGATGCGATGCGAATGTGAAAATTAGTAGAATTGGCACTGTGGTCGCGGGTTAGAATGACGTACTTAAAGTTGAAAAAAAAAAATATGAAGAACTGTTTATTCACGGTAATACATTGTACAAACAAAATCATTACGTCTGCCAAACTGCAGATACTGTCAGTTTGTTGGCAGATGTAGCTCCTTTTATCTAGCACTAGCTGACCCACGCAACTTCGTCTGCGTCACATTTTCCATTAATTCTGCGCTCCTTTTTGACTTAGCTTAATTATATAGCCTATAGCCTTCCTCGATAAATGGGCTATCTAACACTGAAAGTTCTTGAGATTAGCGTGCTCAACCAAACAAACAAACAAACTCTTCTGCTTTATAATATTATAACTCAGAGGTTCTCAGATTTTGTTGTGCAAGGCGTTGCGAACGTTCGACACTCGACTCTCGTGCGCGTACCTGAGAGTTTCTCTGATTTTGTTCAGCAAGGCGTTGTGAACGATCAGGTGAAGATTCTCCCATACGGCGTATTCTTGCTGCCCGTGCTTGAGAACTATGTTTAGTAAGTTGAGACATGGCTCTCTTTAGGCATTTTCAAATGTTTAAGAAAATGTTAATAGCGTGTAATATTCTAGCTCTGAAAAGAACTGTTGTGTAGCCCTGAAAAGAACTGTTGGTTAGCCTTGAAAATAACTGTTGGTTAGCCCTGGAAAGAACTGTTGCTTAGCCCTGAAAAGAACTGTTGTTTGGCTCTGAGAAGAACTTTTGCGTAGGTGCAGTTTTAAGAACGAAATCTAAAGAAAATCGCACGAAAATTATTAGACTTCGCGCACGACCGCTGCATAGGGAGCCGACGTACTTATACTTATCTATGGAGCCGACCTCGCGGCTGAGCCGCGCGGGTACCTTACTCATAGATCTAAACTCCCCTCCCGCACGCGCACCCCCGTCTTGGTGACGTCCACTTCGCAACGGGTCGTGCAGCAGAAATCGTAATATTTTAATTTCGCCATAACTTCAAAACCAAACGTCCGATTTTAATCATTCAAAGACCAAATATTATCTACATAAACTGTACTTAGTGATGAAATACTTTATTTTGATAAAGATTAATAGCATGAGTAAAATAAACGCGTTTAAATGTAGTCCAAAAAAAATCAAGATTTTTAAATTAAAAAAATGGTTGTTGTGCCTCACTCGACATAGATAGGTATAGTGTGTCGCGGACTTTTTTGTAGATATTTATAAGATCTACAATTAATTAGAACAATGTATGGTTCTATCTTTTATAGTTTAGGCAGCGTACACAAAATAAGTTACTTTTCTGGTTGATTTTTACACCTTGTGTCCGAAAAACCCAAATATCTTACGGAACCCTATTTTTTTCCAAAATAAAATATAGCCTATGTTACTCGTGGATAATGTAGCTTTCGAATGGTGAAAGAATTTTTAAAATCGGTCCAGTAGTTTTTGAGCCTATTCATTACAATCAAACAAACAAACAAACAAAAAAACAAACAAAGTTTTCCTCTTTATAATATTAGTGTAGACAAGCAAAGAAAAATAAGTTAAGATAGGATTGGTTTAGTTAGGTTTGCATGGCAAATAATTTGATGTTTTCGTGAAGGTGGTGTGAAATGTAAATCATTTCCTAAATAAATGATCAAACAAAAGCATAAAGAATGGGAATATGATTAAATTACATTGAAATCAATAAATATGTTCAACTTCATTCAACATCTGTAACTTTTAATTACCAAATTTACACATGAAGTCTCAAATTTATAACTGCGATCAAATTAGGAGTGACCTACTCACTCTATGAATATTTAACAGCTATATTTGATTGGTTGGGTTTTAATAAAATGACTTCAAGTTCTAAAAAAAAGAATATCAAATATAGTTCTTTATGTGACGAAGGACCGTTTTTGGAAATAAGCATTTTTAATTAAGAACGTCTCAAACAATAAATTAATGCCAAACATTTTGCAACCTGAAAAGGTTTACTTGGATTTGACAAATACTTTCCGAAAAGTCCGGACAAATGGAGTATTTTTAATTACTTAAAAGTTGCATTTGAATCGAATATTTTAAATCCTTCTTTAACGTCAAATGTTGAATGTTATTGTTGTTTTTGATTTAGGCAAAAGTAGAGTTTGAGAAATTCAGTTTAGGTGCTGCTAATAATAATAATGCAATGATTGTAGGCATGATCGTCCCGCATGACGAGAACCTCGTGAAAGCCAAGAAAGATATACATATCAAGTATATTGACTTGGTTCGCGAGGTTGTCGACATGTGGGAAGTGGGCTCTGCAATCATTGTACCGATAGTTGTAACAGCCAACGCAACGGCTTAATAACCAGGAGCCTCGACAAACACCTCAGGAGGCTCTCGTTGGGCAGCTGGATCAAGGGCTTGATTCAGAAAGTGGTACTTCTTGACACGGCTCGCATTGTTAGCAGGTTCCTCTCTCTGGAGCCCTGACCGCCGCGCGCCGGTAGCTTGGAGCCTGTTCCCGATACCGGTGGGCTACTGTTTTTTTTTTATATTTTTATATGTTTTTTTCTTCTTCTCTGTATTTTTTAAGAAATATTTAAAAATATATAAAATAAATTGTAAAATATGAATAAAGAGAATAATGCTAATCTGAGTGACAATATCGATTTTTTTTTTAACAACGTCCGTATTGTGTGTAGTAGTGTAGTGTGTACAAATGTATGAAACTTGAGTCTTTAATGACAGTTTGCAACTGACATGCGAATGCTAACATTGCTTAAAAATTTGAAGAATTGCCACTCCGAGATCTGGGGTAAAAAAAAAAAAAAAAATATATATAGTAGTCATAGTTTTGATACTCATTCTATTTGGCAAACTAACTGACTATTTCTGGTGAGCCTTCTCTTTTACATATCATGGTCATTGTGGTAAGCGGTTAAATTGCAATTAACTGAATTAGAAGATTTCAATTTGGATAGGGTTTTCTTTGATTAGTGATGTCTTTACTTTTAGTTTATGCCAACTAATGCTTCGAAATGACTGTACAATTTTACATAGTGTTAATTATATCAAGCTTGCTTTTTATACTTATTTTATTGTTATTTATATGCCTATTGTGCGTTCGAGCGTGGGCTGCAGCTGAAAATCAGCGTTAGGTGGTAATATCTTGTGTTGCCACCTGACAATAGGCTGAGCTGAGGCCCTTTTGGCACAAAATATTCAGATATTAATTTCATAATTGTGAGGTGTTTTTTATTGTGCCAATAAATGCAATTTTCTTTCTTTCTTTCTTTTCTTTATATAGATATTAATCAATATATAGAGTGATCCAAGAGAAAGGTTTATATGTATATTCGTCCCAAAATTCCTACGGGAACGGACAAAACCTAGTTGTTATTTTTTTATTCGATATGGGTTTGTTCATGACTCTAGTTTTGTTTAGAGATGACACAGACAAAGTCTACGATGGAGCGAGCTTACGCAGAAGGAGCCTGTCTACTCTAACTTTGAAGAGATTAGGGTTGTAAGCGTTCGGAAACGCAGACGCAGGCAGAGTGTTTCACTAATAAAATAATTATTAAAGGTAATTGCTGAAAGCAGGTACTAACCTGATTACAAACCTATTATATCGTTAAGTGACAGGCTACTTTTTATCCTGAATGGGGCATGGAAGTACAACCGCGAGAAAAGCGGTGAAAATATAGAAAAAGCGTTTATTTGCACCTATTGAAAACATTTTAATCCATCACCAACTGCGTAGTCTTTTCCCAACTAAATTGGGGTTGGCTTCCAGTCAAACCTAATTCAACTGAATACCAGTGAACATTTGAATCCATTAGGTACCTATTTATTTTAAATTCCAAACAATAAATAAAAACTACCAACCTAAAAGTAACCCACCATTTCTTCCCAGCAATAAACTTCAAAACGTTATTCAAATGCACGCTAAATAAAACATTCTACATATAGAAATTTATAGCAATATATTGTAACAAATAAGTTAGCGCTTCCAGCATTTTATTTACCGGGGTTTGCAGCCAGCAGCCGGGTAAGTCGCCGATTTGTTGACTTAAACTTATCCGGTTCAGAGGTTGAATCGCGATGAAAAATCAATTATATTATAAGCGAGGTTTATCTTCGTGATGCACTTTGTTAGAAATTTGTTGGTAGTTTGCATATCTCTAACTAACATTCTAGGTATAAGTGGGATACCTACCTATACTATAATATTATAAAGCAGAAGAGTTTGTTTGTTTGGTTGAACGCGCTAATCTCAGGAACTACTGGTATGATTTGAAAAATTCTTTCAGTGTTAGATATATCATCACGCTAAGATAAAAAGGAGTGGAGCATTAATGGAAAATGTGACGCAGACGAAGTTGCGCCGGTAAGCTAGTATATTATATGGATACCAGCCAGCTGCCAGTATACTAGTTTTGTTTGAAAGTAGAAGCTTGTTACAGAAATAACAACTACAAGTCCATCATTGGAGTACAAGCAGTACTGTGATATGCCACCGATACATGGTGAACATGCCATGCCACCCATACGCATAAAAAGTTTTGGAAATCATTGTGCGTAAAACTAAAGAATGGGATTCTGGCGCGAAAAGATGGCATAATAAGAAAACATTGATTATTTCAAACATACGTGCTTTCACATTTACAAGAAAAGTTATTCTTGTCGTTTAGTTCTCATCGACTTCCATCCACACAGCACCACATACCCAGTCTATATACATACAACATGACTCCCCACATGACACAATAACAGTACTCCCCCACTCTCCTCTAAAGTCACACACATTTTTATCCTCGGTTTCAGTTTTACATTTCATGCTTCGGACAAAGATCCGCAGCGCGTCTCTAGTTCAGTCACGTGCAGATATTGCATTCGCCTCAAGTCTGGGCGCAACTCTAGTGCGACGACCGCCGCTCCCGGAATACTTTGGACGCCGTGTCCAAGTCGTTTTTGTACGTGAGTGTGTGTGGGAACGGCTTAACGGGTTGAAAGCGAGATTGGAATGAAGAGAATAAAAGGATTTTGGTATTTCTTCTTGTGGTTTCTTTACGATATGTTATTAAAACGATAGTCATCATTTGCCTAGCCTTTTCCCAAAAATGTTGGAGTCGGCTTCCAGTAAAACTGGATTCAGCTGAATACCAGTATTTTACGTGGAGCGGCTGCCTACCAGACCTCCTCAACCCATTAACTGGATAACACGGTACTTCTTGGTAAGACTGGAGTCAGATTTTCTGGCTTCTGACAAATCCGTAACGACTGCTAAAGATCTACAAATGACAGCCGGGACCAACTGCTTAACGTGCTTTCCGAGGCACGGAGGAAACTCGATATGTTAAGATGGTCAACCCATCCACAGACCAACCTTGGCATATGTTGCTTAACCTTGAAGAACGACCCGTGCGGCTGTTATTATTTAGCGACGAGCTCAAAATATAGTGTTTGGGCATAATGTAACATAGGTTATGCCAGCTTTTTTGGGATCCATACCCAAAGGAACCCTATTACCGTCCGTCCGTCTAAGGCTAAGAACTCACGGAGCGATTTTCACCCGCGACCGCCGCGGTGGTGGAACTGCGGTTTTATTTCTAAACTCACGAGACCGGTTATTTGCGCGGTTACGCAGCCCTCGCGGTCCGCAGACGTGGCGGGCGATGACCGCAAGACGGGCGGTTGCAAGACGGGCAGTAAAACGATCAGTTGAGATCCAGACCGCCATGGACCAAAGTAATTAGTAGTTCGATTTTAATATCCATTTTTTATAATTAATTTAATTTTAAACATGCACAAACATATGCACAATTATGCCACAAGTCACTGGTGCAAAATAGCATTAGATTTCTCATGATTTCTGTACCCATCGCCCCCCGCTGGCCACCGCGGTCGCCCGCCAACCGATCGCAGAGCATGCGGGTAGGCTGCGGGTAACCGCGGCCTGCGCGATTCTACTAGTTGCCCGCCGGTGCAGCGGGAACCGCAAACTACCGCGCACACCGCGGGCGTAAATCGCGTTGTGAGTTGTGCTTTAACTTTTAACATATTTATATCTGCTTTCTACAGAAGCTGCGGGCCCGCAACCGCGGCGGACGCCGGTGAAAATCGCTCCGTGAGTTCTTAGCCTAACTGTCAGCGAGCTTTATGTCAAGAATTTTGTGTATTTATATTCCCGCTATAACAAAAAATAATAAAAATGAAGGTTTATGGTACGGAACATTTCGTGTGCGACTCCGACTCGCCCTTTGCCGGGTTTTTATATACTAGACTAAGTGATAGGTGAAGATGTCTCATTTTAAAGTAACAGTTTTTCAAATTATCATAACAGACTTCACCAATCTCAAAACAGTTAAGGCACATTAACAATCAATCTGTTCAGCTTTTCTAAAACTATGTTGTGGTCACTTTTAATTTTAGCCGGGTAGGTTTGGGTAGGTTTTTATGAAGCAACTTCCATTTTACCTCCACAAACCAGTGAATTGGTAACACGATACTCCTTAGCAAGATTGGAATCCGATTTTTTCGCTTCTGTCCATCAGTAACGACTGTCAAAGATCTACAAATATCAACCGGCCAACGGCTAACGTGAAGTCTCGGTATGTATTGGATGATCACCCATCCACAGATCGACCTCGTCAAGCGTCACTTTACCTGTGAGATCGAACCGTGCGGCTTATAATGTTTAGCCGGAGACACAATGACTTGGGTGTCTAAAAAGGCCACTTTTGCAGAATCATAGTAGAATCATGATATTAACACATCAACTGTCATTTTTCATTTTCGTCTTTATCGCTAACGCATTAGGGTGGGAAATTTTCAGTGACGGATAGCATGATGTGCTTTCTGATTTTGTTAAAATGACCTTTTTAACAGACTTCTCAAAATTATTCCTTTTTTTTACGTTTGTTACCTCATAACTCCGACAATAGGGAATATGCATGCGATTTTTTTATTTGCAAAATAAAATACTTATTAGCTCTAGTAAACAATCACGATTTTTTTTTTAAATATCTTCATCATTTAAAAAGTTATTAAGCTTCAAAGACTACAGCTAGAAAGAGAAGTCCGATACGTACTGTGACGTCAAATTACACGACGACTATACAGCTGCCATAGAAGCGTTTTCGTGAGAGGGACAGATATATTTGTTTAAAATAATTGTATATCGTTCGTTTTTCGAGCAATTTAGATTGTAATTTCACTGTTAGTATTATATTTTCGAATACTTTTAGATAAACTGTTCAGATCATTAATACTTTTTTCATGCATATTTCCTATTATGAACCGATTTGAAAAATTGTTATTTTATCTGAAAGGTCGGTTACGAACTTTGGATTTTAAATCAAAATACGAGGAAACTAACAAAAACACCGACTTCCGAAATTAAAGTTATTTTTTAATTTGTAGTGTTTTTTTTTTGGAAGTCGGTTGTATTTTTTGTAAAAAGTGTAATTTAATTTCACCTCTAAATATTAGTAGTTTAGTTAAGTTGGCTTAAAACAGTTTACTTACCAAAAACCTTACCCCAATTTCGCCAGCAAAACCGTGTTACCATCGAGACAACGTTTACCGTTACTCAATAGTTATTTGACAATAATTTACGGTGACTAAGTACTGAAGGAGTGGCACCGCTGCCTCACCGGAGGATTGAGTTACATCAATAACGAGGTTAGGGGGCGCGCGGGTTCCCGTGTCAACGCTAACTAAGCCAGCGCTGTGTAATGATAATTATGTGTTTTCGATGTACCGAACTTGGGATGCTGCAGGTTTTGGGGTTAGTTTGAATAGTAGGCTTGGGGAACGGCTGGTTCGAGGTGGCAGGATTTGAGGGAGGTTTTGGCCCACCAGTGGACATTACAGGTTGAGGCTCAGTGATGTTGTTAGTACGGATAAAAGCAAGGCAGTGATAGTTACGTTTACATCAATTTTAAAATTCGATATAAAACAAAGTCTTTCGCCGCGTCTGTCTGTCTGTTCGCGATAGACTAAAAAACTACTACACCGATTTTCATGCTCTTTTCACCAATAGATAGTGGTTCTCGAGGAAGGTTTTAGTATATAATTTGTCAAGGGGACGAAGCCGCAGGCATCAGCTAGTAAATATTAAATTTCGCTAAGTAAATTATTTATTAGTTAGTGGTACAACAGATTTTTTTTTATTACCTACTAATGAAAGGAAACCAGATTCAGACAGTTTCTCAGCTTCGTTAAGTAAGTTCGGAGTATTTTGTTATTTAACCATTTTTGGGGTTCCTTAGTAACGAAATACTTATTATAATAGTTTGGTATCGGCAAGTGGTATTTGTCCCAATATCTGAGTTTGACATCGTAAAAACGAAATGCCACGAAACAACGGCGGAAATTCATAAATCAGAATCCGATTCCTCTGTATCGGAGTTACTGCTTTCCGAAGACGTCTCGCCTATCACATTTATTACAAAAGAATCAACAGTTTTGTCTACATTAACATCGAGTCTAACTAATCTCGATTCCTCTTTTTTTACGTGACATACAAATGCAAACAAGAACAAACCTTAGACTCTCAGGTAAAAGGTTTACAATCACTGAGGACGGCGGCCATTGAACATGTGCGAGCGAGACTTATTCTATTTACGCGGGAGTGACAGAGACAGGTAATAACAGGTCAAAGGACGAAATTCTTCCTGCTTCGCGTCCGGACTTTAGCATGTTATACTCTCCAAAAACTGGCCAAGTGCGAATCGGACTCGCGTGCACAGGGTTCCGAACCAATTTTTTTTTAACATTTCTTTTTAACACTACAGACTTCTTGTAGGTGTTTATATATACTTTCGTATCGCTATACTTTACCAAAGTATAGCGATACGAAAGTATAGCAATCCAGGCGAACGCCACGAGTGGCAACAGCCTAACTGGAAGCACCATCACACAGAGGGTCAACTCTCCCACAAATCACGCAATATATTCGAGTTCACTTGTATTGTAGTGTCATAGTGTCCTCGCATAGGTTTTGTCCGTGACGTCGCTCGTGAGCTGTGAGTTATGGCCTTTACAGACTCTCGACCACACCCGCGGGAATTTACAATATGGCCGCTATGTTGTATTGTTTAGAGATCCAGCATTTTAATGAACTTGTTTAGAGGTTTGAAGAATGGTTTTTGTTCAACAGGTGGCATGAGCTAGTTTTTTTATTTGTAGTTACCCATTAGTAAAAAAATTAGGCATCTAAATTTTGTTAATGTGCGTTTTTCGATCAATACTTAGCTAAAGGTATGGTAAAATAAATCTAAACTTGTCATATTACAAAGAAGAAATATGATTTAGGCCCCAAGATTACTGACCCGTTTTAAAACATTTTTCATCAACAGAAAGCTAAATTCTCGGGAAGTAACACTAGTTAAAAATAACTTAAAAATAGAGATCCTTAAGAAAATTGTAGCGCGTCGAAGTCACGGTTGAAGTGCTGGTATAAGTTAATAACTTACAATTGGTCGAAAATATCACAAAATCAACCATTGGTTGAGCTTACTACGGATCATGTAACTTGCCCCTAGTTGCACCAACCAGGAGGTACACATGTAGGTACCTACTAAATAAGATTTTATTTGGAAAAACAAAAAAAAAACATAATAATATTACTTACGAATCTTAAATATTGCATAGGGTGTCTCAGTAAGAGTGCACTTTTTCATTTTAAAATAAAAACAAGTTTCTTTATGACAGAGTTGTGATATTTTTATTGTATTGTAGAGAAGGCATGTTCCGATTAAGTATGGAATAAAATATCCGGCAAATGACCCCCACGGCACCGATGACAGGCCATTACTCTGCGTGTCTGTGAGTCGATTAGTGAATTAGCTGAAATAAAATTGCGCAACATCCTTGTTGCCTAGGGTGCGTGCCTGTAACAACAGTCACCTAAGTGCCACTTAGATTAGCTACATGCTCCTGTAAATAACTTCTTTTTTTTAGCGATGGGAAACCATCCAATGACTCCTCCCGCTCTGGGTGTAGCGGGAGGGAGTGTCAGACTTCTACTGACTAAAACCCATCCTTCACTGCCCTTTGTGTTCCGGAGGCACGGTATCTCTTTCGAATTGTCCCGCGACTCCAGAATAGTCCCGCGACTCCGGTCCTGTAAATATCTTCAATTGTTGTAGTTCTGTTTATAAATTAACATAATTTCATCAATTTTTATCGTACCTACTAATAACATTTTTGTATGGAATTTATTTTGAAATACATTTTTTTTTCCAAACATTCATGATCGGGAAATCGGGCTTAAAAATGATTTCATTCAACATTTTAGGTGAGGCGTGTAAATAGCCTACATTTTTGAGCGGGTTTTAGAACCTAAGTTTTATGTGTAATGGTGGACCTCAAAATAATTTAATTTCCTTATTGATGAATCCTCGACAAACCACCACCAGCGAATTATTAGCAGCAAAACATGCCCACGTACCTTGGCAATCCAGAGATTCCACTCAGACCCATGGAGATGTGTCTCGTTCATCCGCGTGTGATCACTTGGGCTACCGGCCGGCGAGCCAAATCTTCTTAAATCCACCGGTGGGATGGTTGAAACTCCAAAAATCAACACTGCACTATAAGTTCTCAATAAAAGCACAAATACAGGTCCATTTATTTTACGAATCTCGTCAAGTTTTCACCAAAAAAGGAATTTTTGTAGCGGAGCGTTGAGGCGAGCTCTGACCGACATATTCGATCGGTTCCAGAAGACTGACAGTACTCGCTAACGCCATCTATAGGCCCTTGCGAGAACACTCAAGAAAGCTTCCAATATGTGGGCGCTGCATCAATAAAGGTAGTGCGAGGATTCATCAATTGAGAAGTTAAAATATTTAATTCGAAATACTAACATATTCTATTAAATGGAGAAATCCTAAATTATTCTTATTTTATTTTTCATATTGAAAAGGCATTGACGCTTCACCAATTTTGTTACTTAATAGTAACATTTATTGTGCGTGTAATGAACAACCAAAGAATAAATGGTGAGCGCCTTCATTTCTGAGAATTTTGAAAGATTTCCGGTAACATTAATTTACGTTCATCAGCTAAATTAAAGGTTTTAATTAAGTTGAGTAACGGTAAAGTAACCACTATTATCTTTAGTTAACATTGTTTTATTCAGTAATTTTCAAGGAAAATTGTAATGGTTAAATTATTTCTTTCCCGCTAAACTAATAATAAATACTGTGCCTAAAGTTTAGAAAAACATACGGAAAGTATTTCTTTGGTTATCTAGAGGTAGACCACAGGAAAATCTGTAAAGTTTTTTTGGTTTTAAAATAACATATTGAAAAAATATGATTCCTTCGGAACCACACTAATAGTTTATGGTTGGATGTACCTTGTAGGTACATATTATTATACTAAAACTATGCCACTAAGAGTGGATTTCACCAATGAAACTGTCAGTTTAAGAGTTGTCAGTGTCAATACTCCATAGAAAATAGTGACACTAACAGCTCATAAATGTGTTTCATATGTTGATCGCGTTTAGTTTCAGATTGATGAAATCCGCCCTAAGTGTGGCATTTTCTTCTCGACAATTCCCAACAAAATCCTTATCACACCCACGTACGACACACGACACTAATAATAGCACGGCTCCCGTTAAATTGATATTTACTAACACGTGAATCTTCCTGGGACGCTACTAGTCTATTCGCGCGGATCTGCTCGCATAGATCATCAAAATCGTATTGAACTTGCAAATGATTTGATTGCTTTTTATCGGGATATATTTAATTGCACCTCTTTTTAAAATTCAAGCAACATAATCTCCCAACTAAATTACCCACTGTATAAAAAAATACTGATTTGCACACTAAATTACGACGAAACTAAATAATGACGTTCAACGTCAGGGGCACCCCAAGGTTCGGTTAGTTAGGTTCCTTTAAACCCTGCAGACAGAAATAGGAGCCCCGCACAGCAGGGCTCCGTCAACCTTCTGACGGAAACGCTAACCCTAGACGGTCGACGTCACGGGGAGTTAGATAATTTTTAGTTAACAGATAGTCATTCAGTAAAACAGTTTAGCTTTATAGATCAAACAGTATAATAGATTTGATTTATTTGATGAGCAAATTTAGTGTGCAATTCAGTATTTTTGGTTTAACTTTGAAATATTTCGTTCGAAAAAAGGGAATATGCAGATATCGATTTAATTACATGCCCTTTTTTCCTACTGGACAGTAGGAATATGTCCAACATAGACTGTCCAGTAGGTATTATTACTTAAAATAAAACCTCCCTCAACCATTCTTTCTTACCTTATCTGATGTTACTTTACGTCGGAGCAACCCATTTTATTTTTCTATTTTTCCCTATCAAACTTCACACTATCAGTAACTTCCTTTTCTTTCATATTCCACCAACTAATGTCATCACTGGTAAAACTCTGAACAAAATCCTTATCAAAACTAATTGGCAATATAATCCATCCATCCATCGGATTCGACGGATTCATGACTATGGTGTATTTTCTAAACTTTCTAATACAAGGCAGCGTCGCTCTAACACACTCCAACCAAACCTTTCTTTCAAGTACATTCATGATTTTCTTACCCTCATACCATGTTGTTTAAAGTCGGAGTAAAACGTCTTCTTCCATTAAATTTTATTCCATATCCCATCAACTGCACCATCATGCTATTATTTATTTACATTTATTTCATATCAAATCAACTGTCGTCTTCACTGAAACCAGTAAAATCCTTATTACACCCTTCTACGATACACGAGACAGTAATAATTGTACGGCTCTAGTAGTTATCTATGATAATAGTGCGGTATGGTAAGCCTTACATTCGTCTATTCCTTTGGAAAAACCTCCAAAGGAAACCTTACCAAAGGCTTACCAAAGTCACGAGTTTAAATACCAATATCCTCACTTGTGTCATAAAACGTTTAACAACACATTTGCAAGAAAACAGTACAATAGATGCACTCACGATACAGACAAACTGTTTTGTTTTTAGATATCAGTCTTAAAGTCACAACAATCTTTGCAATGTAAAAATGGCTCCAATTTGCAAATTAGAACTGCGTCGTCGTCTCATCTTTGTCTCGAAAGCGCTTCCAAGGAGGTTCAATCATTCAGCTTATTAGGTACACTACTTGTTGTCTTTTATTATGTTGCTGATATGCTACTATTAAAACTGAACTTTAAAATACTTAAAATGAATAGCATTAGTTGTCGGACGTTCCATTTTTAAGTTTGTTGAATTTAAATTACTTACCCACTTAAAATGCATGAGCTTTAGTTCTATATGGCTATCATTTTTAATCTATGGTATTCGCGGCTCTGCCGCCATGAAAATTTGGATTTAATTTTGTTAATAACTAATTGAGTATTATTGAAAAATGTAAGGAAGCAATTCCTGTAGATTTTTTAGAAAACTGAAATAAACCGTAAAGGAAGCGCGTACTTAGGAGAGAGTACCTATTTTACCGCACGTTCCATTGTATGGTGTGTAATTTTCTAACAATGTATATAGGCTTCGTAAATGTATTTTTTGAGCAAGTGTGTTGTAAATTAATATTTACTTAACACGTGAGTCTTCCTAGGATGTCATAAGTATATTCGACAACACGGTTGGCGTAGTGGTTGAGCGATTGACTGCTGCGCAGAGGGTCATGGGTTCGATTTCCGCACGGAACAGATATTTGTATGACCTTCAGATAGTTGTTCCGGGTCTGGCTGTTTCTTTATGTGACTTTTATGTTTGTGAACGCACTGACAATACAGGAATAATAAATAATGGAGGGCAGAGTTAAAAAAAAAAAAAAAAATTCGCGCAAATCTGCTCGCATCGGAATCATATCGAACTGTGTATTTGTTACATTGTCATCATCTTACCCCTTTCCCATGTAAATAAATAAAATTTAATCCCAAAACATGTTAATATTTTAGATTTTCGAAGATTTCTGCAGTAAAAGTACCTAAAGTGGATAGATAAGGTCAATGGGGAAAATCGGTTTAAACAAAATACAGCGCTGTTTGTTCTGATTGAGTGTTCCACTATTGTGAGTAACGTTAACAAAGTGCCATTCTATCCGCGATTATGATTGTCAAAATGCCAAAATATAATGGATTCATCTAAAATTTTTCAATGGAGTTTGTCAATCCCAACATCCACAATATTTTTGACGTTTTGACAATCGCCATGCTACCTCATAATGTCACGGGTTTAGCCTAAGGACGGAGCAACACGTTTTCTTCCACTATTCTCTACTTAAGGCGAGGTTGCAGTACTGTGTGTTTTGACGAACAACAGCGACTGTCCGGCGAGCGAAATAATGCCTAAATTTTGATTGTTTTTTCTTCTTGGCGACAACTGATAAAGAAATTATACAATATGGTTTCAACATTTACTTCAAAATAAAAAGCTCTATCTATTGATATAACTTTTATATATATTCATGATGAAATCTCTTAGCAGTACACGTTTAAAATTGTAATTTAGTGTCAAGTTTGATAGAAAAAAGTATCGAGCCAATCTTTCTAAATCGCGTTTCTATCTTTACGATTTACTTGAGGGTATGTTCAATTTTTATGTAATGATTTTTATTTATTAAAAAACTCATAATTAATTAGATTTTCAGACGTTCAAAAATCTTAAAAAGTACTGCAAGGGGCCTTAAACCTGTCGCCTTCACCTAATATTAACAAAATCCTTATCAACCTCAAATTTGCACGGCTCCCGTTAAATTGATATTTACTTAACACGTGAATCTTCCTATGACGCTTCACGCTACTAGTATATTCGCGCGGATCTGCGCGCATAAATCATCGGGATCGTGTCGAGCGTGCATTAAACCTTCGATAGCGTTGCATGGGAATGCTACATTATATTTTGCACGATATTGTTTAGGATCCTGAATATTTCGGTGGAGATTAATATGTTCGTTCTGTTTTTGGGGTATGGAATATTTTAGGGGTTTGGTTTCAGCAAACTTTCAATTATTAAAAAGTCAGTGTTAAAATTGATATTTTAGATTGTTTGTTATTTTATTTATATGTCTTTGTATTTTACTGTTATTACTTCGTATACCCTTTGTAGACGGAGATGGAGCTCATAGCTTTATAATAACAGCCGCAAATGTCGAAGTCCAATCCGTTATATACCGAGTTTACTTCCGCGTCTCGGAAAACAATATACGCTGTTCGGTCTCGGCTGTCATTTGTAGATCTTTGTCATTACTAGTCAGAATCTTGTCATAGTCACTTGTCATTGACCTGGACATCCCCGTTATGCATGACTAAACAGAACAAAAAAAAAATGTGTTTAAATAACACTAAAATTTTTATTACCTTTAATTTCTAACTAAATAAAAATCACAAAAATATTCCTTAATCTAACTTAGCGGTGATTTCTGCTTATCCCATAACATACACAAATTAGCAGGCACAAGAGGCGTCCTCTTACGCAAAGCCACGTCAGGCGCACAATTTCAAGTCCATTCCCATTGCCAACACGTACGCGCTTCCGCATTGATAATTTGGCGGGTAAACGCAGGCATTTAAATAGTCGGCAAAGAGAATAATTCCCGTTGTGCATCGTAGTGGGCGCCAAATAGGAAAGCGCAGAAAACTCAGACTAAACGACCTTCGACACTTCGTACCTTTTTCTAAGGCTGACCGATCGTTGACCTTCTGGGAAGGCCTCACAAGGTCACCGATGACCTGGAGAAGGTTGCGGGAGTCTGCTGGATGTCAGACGCACAAGACAAGTAATTGATGTGACGACACTCGGGGAGGCCTTTATTCAGGAGTGGACGTCTTTCGGCTGGCCACCAAATTTGGATACCGGATTCGGTTTAATCGAATTGGTCTATTTCTATTTAGTCGGTAATCGAATACGCGCTGCAATCAATTTGGTCGAAACGGTATAATGTAAATGAGCCATTATGATGTCCTTAGCTACATAGTCTCTGTTACAAACTGTCTTCAGATTTTTAATGGCTTTCAGTAAAGCATTATCTTTGATAAAGAATTCGTCTGAAGGAGGAGTTTTTTATTTATAATGTTACTCAGATTTTAATGGCATTCAATAAAGCACTATCTTAGGAGGAGTTTTTTACTAACACAACCAAAAGACTTCGTCTTGAATTTAGGTGAATTTGCAGCCTGGAACTTAGCTGCATGTCCTTTTCATTAATTCAGCATATCCCGATTATTGTAATACTACAGCCACAATCGTAATCTTTTAAAACCTCTTCAGTAAAATGCAGTTGCCTTCGCTTCGTTTAACCCCTCAAAGCTGTAGCTCAATAAGACTTCAAGTTACATAAATCTGCATTGTAACCATTTTAGTATGTACATCTTTTTATACTAACAGCATTTTGAGTCTCAGCGCGGCTCTTCATCATTAGGTACTTGACGCCGACGCAAGACGTTATTCCAGAATGACTTACGTCTACCTACACACCGCTCAGCTGTAGATTCTTCCAACTTTTCCGAGACCTTGATCTTCTGGCCTCCCCTTTTCAGTGGCGTGCTGGGCCTGACACAAAGGCCTCGCGAGTCCATCGCACGTGTCGGCCTCGATCTAGGCCACACAAGCTTATACACAGCCACGGATGCGGAATTTCGAGTCTTTGCGCGGCGCATACAGTATTCATAACGTGACCTGCAGGATTTGATGTGTGAGCTTTTCAAATATCATATCTATCACGCTTGGAAGGGGCGGATTGCATTTGTGTGATTTGTTTACGAGAAATTGTCAGTGGTTTGGATTTTGATGACAGGTTTTGATGAATGCATTTGTGTGTGTTTAATGAAGATTTTTATAGACCAGTGACTTTTGAATTAATTTACCATATCTACGCAAGTTTTTATGTCTTGAATTTGATTCGAAAGAACTTTGGTCTATAACTTTGCTTGGACAACTAATAGCATCTAAACATACATCCAGTATATTCCTGGTAAAAATAGCTTAAATACAATAAAGTTTAATTACTTTTAGTAACCCAGCTGATGTTATCTAGATACGTGTCATTTCCGATTCCAAAAACAGTTGAAAGCTCCATGTTGGTCAATATCCTTTAAAAAGTTTTTCAAAATACCATCTTCTAATTTAAATAGATTACACTAATCAACAAGTCATGACAGCCTTATTATCATTTATTAATTAAAGCTTACAGCACAACACTACATAAATTAGCTTGCATCATGATCTAAATCCCAGCACTTTGCCCGATGATTTCTAATCAGCTAATCGAAGCGCCGTCTGGTGCATGAATAATAATAAGCTAGGATGACAAAGCTAGTGCTGTGCCACGCGCGTAATCACTCCGGACATTATCCGCCGGCGTGACGCGGACGTGGCTTGCAATGACACGCCTGACACGCTGTCACGTCATGTGACGTCACGCACGTCTGTGATGCGGTGTTTGTGTTGTATCGGAATTATTGTCACTAAAAATTCTGATTGGTGTTTATTTGTTATGAATACATTAAAGCTAGATTTTTAGGTGGGAATGTTTGTTTAGTTTTTGTTAGTTACTAGCTTATGTCAGCGGCTTTTTCCGTGTGAATATCGGAAATTTATCCCTAGAAAACACAATCTCGGGATAAAAAGTGGTATTCTAGACTATATTAATCTACTTCTGTGTCAAACATACAGATCCCGCCAGAGCACGCCACAGGCGAGGTGAGGACAGAACATAGTCTTGGACCTATCATTAAATCATTATTGTAGCGTTTAATCATTGTGTTAGCGTTTAATGTGTACACCCATGCTGAGGGAAGTCTTGCGAAGCCTTGAGGTAATGATGAATCGCTGTTAGTATAAAAATAAGTCTTCTTGAGCTACAGCCTTGAGGGGTTAAACGAAGCGAAGGCAACTGCATTTTATTTAAGACTAGATGATGCTCGCGGCTTCTCCCGAGTGAATATCGGAAATTTAGTCCAAGGAAATATAATCCCGGGATAAAAAGTGCTATTCTAGACTTTAAGCTATCTCTGTGTCAAACATACACATCCGTACAGCCATTCAGGCGTGATTCAGAAACAAATTTTAATACCGCGTGTATCTGACATCGACGCACAAACGATTTCCATGGGTCCAGGGCATGATTCTGGACACCCCAGAGTTGGAATTTTTCGTTGGTTCTTTTCTCATTTTTTTCAAGAGTACCACAAATAGGTATCAGCTCAGCTGAGCTGATATCTATTGGAATCATTTGTGCGTCGATGTCAGATAAACGCGGTATTCATCCATTCATTTATCCAAACTTTTCACAATTGAAATCGTTTGTGCGTCGATGTCAGATAAACGCGGTATTCATCCATTCATTTATCCAAACTTTTCACAAGTTATATAGGTAAGTAGTAACGTTTGCCCGCGACTTCGTGTTATATTTATATTTTTTGCGTTCCCGTGGGAATAACGGGAAATTCTTCCTGAGTGCTCCCTTACACTCACCAAGGAACCTACATGCCAAATTCCAGCTTTTTACGACTAGTAGTTTTGGCTGGGCGTTGTCTGTCAGTTATTCAATAACGGAAGAATTTTATATATTAGGATATGTATAGTAAGTAAGTAATATTTGGTTTGTAAACATTGGTCTGAGATTATAAAACTTAGTTTTTTGGAAACCTAAGGGATTTTATTTAAGGCATCCTGGTGGTGTTTCGTCAAAATATTATATGACTGTAACTGAAAATTGCCACTGAAACAATTTTAGCAAATACACGGCTTCACTTTAAGCCTTTGTTAAGCGTTCAGCTCGTGTAAAGATTTAAATGTTATTTGTATTCGTGAATTTTCATTTATTAATGTTGATCTGGCTTTTAGTAATTCAAAGTTATATTATTTATCACCGACTTACCGAGTTTTTTCTGGATAAAATAGGCGCAGACAAAATTCTGGGGTGTTTCACTAAATCTTTACGGTTTTAATCAAAAGGCTTAGGGTATTGTGATCTCTTAGTCTGATAAAATCACAGACATTTCTAATCTTTAGTAATGTCAGTGGTTTTTCCGTACCCGAAGGGTAACCAACGGAACCCTATTACTAAGCCTCCACTGTCCGTCCGTCCGTCTGTCCGTCCGTCGGTCTGTCAGCAGGCCGTATCTCAAGAACCGTAAAAGGTAGACATTTAAAATTTTCAGATTGTGTTTTCTATTGCCACTATAACAACAAATAATACAATTAAAGGTTTTTGGTACGGAACCCTTGTGTGAGTCCGAATCGCACTTGCCAAGTTTTTCTTACCTCTCTTTCACAGACAATCATAAAATCTTCTAGAGGTTAAAACAAAGAAAGAAAGCACATTCATTTAGCACAACATGAATGACGCACAACGTTTACAGTGCCAACGAAGAAAAATGGTAAATAAATAAAAACAAAAATAATCATTATTTTTCAACCTATAAGCTCAAACAAAAATAAGAAGCAGGTTATTCATACAAATTAATAATTTAATTAAACATTGCATTAGCAAAAAATTTCAATGAGCGTTGCGTTTTCAATACAGTAAGTAATAAGTATACAATGTTTACACCGCCGCACCGGTATAACTAGTCGCCGTAATCCGCCTAGTGTAAATAGATGGCGCCACCTTCGGTAAGCCTGCGACGTGACAGCTGACGTCACACGGCACGTCGCTCATCATCGTGATTACGGTGCATTTTTAATTGTCAGCGTGTTAGTGTGGACGGTACGAACGATATGTACTAATAATTTAGTTTGGTAGCTGTATGTATGTATGTAAATCGGGCTGGTTTCCGCAACTCCACGACTAGGCGCGTATTTTGCGTGTAGGTGGGACAAATGTGTCATTCGATCCACCCCAGCTCCCCAAGGAAGGCCAGCAACGCCTTGATGTTACCAACTATCTCACAGAGGGTACCTGGGTTACCGAAGTACTTGGCCCTGTAATCCCCGACTACCGGGCAGCTTAGAAGCAGGTGTGCTGCTGTCTCATCCTCCTCGTACAGGCTTTGGTAGCAGTACTTATTATGACAATTTTAGCTGAATACCCATTGATTTAATTAAGAACTAGCTCTTGTCTATAGCTGCTCGCAATTAACATATATAAATCTCGTGTTACAATGTTTGTCCTCAATGGACTCCTAAACCACTTAACCGATTATAATAAAATTCGCACACCATGTGCAGTTCAATCCAACTTGAGAGATAGGATAGTTTAAATCTCAAATTATAGTCGCAATTTTAATTTATTGCTAATTATTTGTCTGTTATTATTTGACAGTCACAATTATTTGTTAACTCCAAATGATTCTAACAGATGTCGATACCTTTCGACTGGGTTGAGTAAGTAATCAAAAGATGGCGCTGCTATGGTAAATCTAACTCCTAAACCACTTAACCGATTATAGACGCAGACGAAGTTGCGCAGGTCAGCTAGTAGTATATATTTTCAAGAAGAAGAAGAAGAATAATAATATTTATTTGCTTAAAACATGGTAAGTATAAAAATATGATGGGATACAAAAACATAACAAGGGCAAACACGTTTTTGCTTAACAGTGATAAGCGTGCAAATATTTACAAGCTTATTTAACATTTAAGCTCAAATAATTCTTGAACAGTATAAAAACTATGTTTACACAACCATTCATGCAATTTATTTTTGAATGAACTCATATTTAAGGCCTTGAATTAGATTTTTTTATGCAAAATTACCAAGAGACTTAATAATGAAAATAAGCTACACGCCAGGCAGTCAAGACGCAAAGTTTAAAGTGGTCATATGAACATATTCTAACCTGCCAAGAAAATATTACTAACTGACGTTGACACATATACGAGACAGCTAAAAGTTCAGTGCAGTAGGTAACGACTGCAAAACGACACTACGATTCTTTACCGCGCAGTAAAAAGCACTTCACACTGAAATTATCATCATTCCAACTAAAAAGGTGCGATAAAGCGTGAGGCTACTCGGCACACTCAGTTAGCATCATTACCCGGAGCGGGGGAAAAATTCGCTTTTACTGAAAATTTGGTAATCGACGGCCGACAGGCGGTTTATTATTTTTAATATTGCCCCTGGAGAGTGTAAATGTGCTCCCCGAGAGATGTTGTCCCATAATAATAGCATTACTTTGATCGAGGAAATCCCGACCCGGTGTTAACGCTGATTGTGATACCCTTAATTGGTGATTAAAGTACCTATTTATCTTTTTAAAACGCTTTTGAGATACTAAAATGGGTAAAGGTCTTATATTTTTGCGGCTGAATGGAGTTCAGGCATTGTTACATGAAGTACTAGGCGTTGTTAATAACGCGATCTTGCCGAGTCGTATTCGGTTTTGTAATGAGTTTTTTTATGAGCTTCTGTCGGATGTTTTATATTATCATAACGTTTTGTGAAACCCGCTACGTGTACAGTAAAACGACGGTAAGTAGGTAATGTTGTACGTATTTAGTTATTTTTTCTTTATGAATGAATTAAAAAAGGCGAATTCACAACTGTACTACATACATCTAAAATATATTTTTTTTCTTATTTCAATCCCACGTTACAAATTCTTATATTCCACTCTACATGGCATGCAAAGTGAAATGCCTGAGAAATATTTAGACGTCGCTTGAGGTCGTCGGTCGCGCAAATATCCGCGGGATCGTGATTCGGCGTGACACGCCGCCTTGCCGCCGGCGTGCGGACGCCTTGCCTCACGCCAGCGTGCCCAGCCCAAATTGAAACCGCTAATCGAGCTGTCAGACTGTCACTCAACTGACATTATTTTATGTTAACCTCAAGGTATATTTTTCGGATATTTGTAGAGCAGAGGTGTGTCACTTTTTGCTGTCATATTTTTTAGTATGAAGGTCGACTGAAAAAGATATTTACAAGTAACTAAGTTATAGGATGTGAGGTTTTCAACTGTTCTTTTATCCGCGTTGATTTAATTATGAAATAATTTTACAAAACTAATTCAATGAGTTAGTTCTAGAAGATGGCCACGTTACGTCAATCGCGAGATTAGTTTCAATGTGCTGCTTATATAGCATTTTAAGGTTTTCGTCTAATCTATATTCATTTTTATTAAGCTGATGAATATGTTTGGTTGAACGAGCTAATTTCAGGAACTACCTACTGGTTCGAATTAAAAAAAAAAATTAGTGTTGTATAACTCATTTATCGAGATAGGCTATCTTCTGTCTATCTTTATATTCATACATATAAAAAAGCAGATACTGTCTGACTAATCGATCAGCGCACAGCCGGAACAACTGGTCTTAGAAAGCTGAAATTTGGCATGTAGCTTCCTTACACTTTGTTGGGATGCAACCAGAGAGAATTTCCCGACATTTCGATGCCGTAACGGGATATTCGCGAATAAAGTCGCAGACGAAAGCTAGGTAGTAGGCTATATAACATCACGCTACGACCAATAGGAGTGGAGCATATGAAAAATGTGAGGCAGACGAAGCTGCGCAGGTCCACTAGCGCACAATTATAAGTAGGAAATATTCAGCGAACTGCAAAATAACAGCACTACACAAACACACACATCAATTGACACAGTCCTTACTCGTTAGTTCCTCATTATGTCAGTATCGAGCTGATTAGCGGTTGACGTGAAACAAACAGGCATGTTGTAAATCACGCGCGTATCGTCACGCGAGCGTGTCACGCTTGCTAAGCTATCTGTGACGTCACGTCACGTCGGCGCCAATTGACAGTTTAGTGTTTGAGGTAAACAATCACTTACGTAGATAAATAAGGTTATAGGTAGGACTAGAAGTAGCTAAGTTATTGAGAAAGTTTCTGCTTAAATAGACTCTGTGTTCTGCTGTATTTTTTTTATTAATTTATCCCACTGCTGGCTAGGCAAAGGCGTCCCCAAACTTCTTGCAGATATTTTTTTCGGCCCAACCAACCCTTGTAGTAGCCTGTTTGTTGAAAAGATAAAAATAAATATAAATACCGTGACATAATCACGCCTCTTTATTTGCAAAGCTGACTAATCATCGTCGCAAAACAAATGGCAAACATGTTGTAAATCATATGCCAGGGTAACGCGAGCGTGTCACGCTGTCACGTCATGTGTCACGTGTGCCAATTGACGTTTAACTGTTTGCAAGCAATCTCCATTTATATAAGTTATTGCTATTGCATAACATCCACGCATGGGTACAGAAATGAAATGCTCTCGTGTTTATACTCTTATAAAGTGTTAAAGAAATAATGCAAACCATTCAGTGGTTGCAACGGTACCTAAAACCATTCACAGACACCTGAGGGCTAATTGGGTCATTCTTCAGGACACGTTTTTTAAGCGGCATCACCTTAAAAGAATTGAAATAGAAAAGTCAGCAAGCACCTTTTTTTTAGAAAATCCTTTAATCCTCTCTTATTCGGGTCAATAATAATTTTTTAATTATCTACATATTTAATATCATAAAAAAATAAAAACACCCCCATTATTTGATTTTCGTGGAGTGTCCCAAACCCCGATCTAGTCACTTAGTAAATTATATATTTTAAACTAAACGGTACCTACATGCTTACCAAAAAAAAAACATGAAGTCCTAAGAAGTTGACAATGCTATGAAAAAATAGATCATAGTTCTAAAAGAATTACAGTATCTAAAAAAAAATAATATGTAACTGTCCCGGGGTAGTTACTGATTTGCGTGGATCATTGTAAATTCACTTGCACATCCCTAACTTCGAGGCCCGATGTTGCCTCATCCTAATTCACGTTACAACTAGTCTCGTTCCGACGGCCGGGCAGAGTGCTTTTGTGATGAAGCGTCGAGTTTCCGAAAAATTAAGGTAAGAATCTAGTCTCATGGGTATGGTTTCTCAAAACTTTGATTTGCGTGGTACAATTTTCTCCGGTGTCTGTGAATTTTTTTATTGAATAAAATACTGTAGCGGACAAATATAAGTTAACGCAACTTATATTCAAAACACAGTACATTTGCCTAAAAGGTTTTTATTTATTTTTAGAATAAAGGATTTATTTTGATTTCCGTGGTCGTGATTTGCGTGGTTTACGTGGTAGTTTTGACCCCCGCAAATCAATTATTGGTCATGCAAGTGAAATAACTTTTTTAGTTTTTGATTTTTTTTATCAATAATAAACTATTGTGATAATTAAAAGACCTACTGACTATGTTCCTAACAAATGACTGATTTTATAATCAAAGATGTTTTCAATGTCTTTAACAAAGAATAAATAATTTTGACTGATCTTATTATAAATAAAAGCTAAAAAAAAACGATTTCTGTGTTAGTTACTTACCTATTCTTTTACCTGATAAATTAATCACTTATTTGAGAAAGTTAAATTTAAAAAAATCATTTTTGGGGGTGTTTTGTGATTTGCGTGGCCTCCAATATTTTAAACTCGATTATCTCTGTAAGTATATCGCTCTCTGAGGTGCCTCTTCTTTAAAAAATATTACTTTTACGTATATTTTAAGAAACAGAAGTCGATTTAAAAGAAATATTAATTTGAAAAATTGGCACGCAAATCACCAAAGAATGCCTTGCTCGAAGAATCACCCAATTATACTATTTTTTAAACAACTTTAGCATTCGCATGTCCATCGCAAACTGTCAAAAAAGCCTTAATTTTCATAATTTTTTGACAGATTGCGATTGAGATGCGAATGCGATGCGAATGTGAATATTAGTAGATTTGGCATTCTGATTAATAGAACACGTTGAATATTGGTATTAATTACTCGTACCACCTAGCCGGAATACTCGTTGTTATTTATGTACGTTATATTCCAGTTATTTCGTATTACTGTGCTCATTAGGAAAACACAAACTAACATAGATTTTCCAACATCCAACATCACGCTTTCTATATATAATTATAATTATATATATATAACTAGCTGACCCGCGCAACTTCGTCTGCACCACATTTTCCATTATTGCTCCGCTCCTATTTGTCTTAGCGTGATGATATATAGCCTATAGCATTCTTCGTTAAATGGAAGAATTTTTCAAATCGGACCAGTAGTTCCTGAGATTACCCCCTACATACAAACTTACAAACAAATGTTACCTCTTTATAATATTAGTATAGATATAGATAAAACAGTAGAAACCATGAATTCTGTACATTAAAGAAAAATCCCAAAAACGGATACTGAACGGATTTGGTTGGTGGTCAAAGTTAGATTACGCTTATTTCTGAGCAACATAAATAGGCTCTGTTTCATTACAATTCGTGGCCGGGAAAAAAAATTATGGACAAAAAATATTTAAAGATCTTAAATTTACGATGGTATCAACGTTTTTCGACAAGTTTTGTACAATTTTAAATTATTCGTTTAGGGAATGCTTAGCAAATTAAGCATAAACTAGTCTTTTTTTAAACATTCTTAGAAATGATTATCATCACGCTATATCTTCGAGGAGCTAAGCAGTCAATAACCATTACATATTTTAAGAACTATTTAAATATAATGTCAACTGAATTCATAGACCCGGCGGTACAATGACTGCCTTCTGATTGATTCGATGTAGGTAGGTTTGAACCCCGGTAATTGAAACGAGTTTTTTATTATTGTTGAACTAGCTGTTGCCCGCGACTTCGCCCGCGTGTAAAAAGTATGTAGCGACATAATTTGACTTTTCGACATACACGCGACATACACAAAGCGATGTAAGATTGATACGATAAGAAATACAAACAGTCAATACCTGGCATTGCTTGACCCCTCTTAGAATTAGGAATTTGGAAAACTTTAATGCAAGGCACTGGCTGTACTATATCTTCTGTTCAAAATGCCGTCCAGCCCCAGTAATGTTTCGTAATGAGAAACTTCTCTGCACAATGTTGAAGAAAGTTGCTATGGTTGATAATACGCGAAAGAGCTACACCAATCAGAAAAAAGTCTACTCCGCACCGGATAGAGTAGAGACTGCGTCATCCGCATTTAGACTCCCATTTGGTCCGTTGCACGTAAGTGTTCTGGCTAAGTTACCCAGCCTATCTCCACCCAAATGCACAGAAGAATCCTGGGTGCTCCACCGTTCCGAGGATTTGACGTCGTCATTTCCAGGAAGTCGGTGACTGATTTCTCGGCGTCGAAGCAACCTCTGCAAATTGGGTTGTCTTTGGAAGGCAATGTCCCGTGATACCTATTATTATTCGAAAGGTCTCTCTACTTAGGCTGATACGTCGTCGTTTATTTAGTTGCATGTTATAGGCTTGACATTGCCATTTTGCCGTGACCATTACTTCTCATGAAGTTTAGCTGAAACTGAGAAAGGTATCAGTAGGAGTGGGTATGGGTCCAGCACTACTATCTTGGAACCTCTTCGCAAGTTTATCTGTGGCGTCATGGCCTAGGGATCTAAAATTCCCCGTGATACATTGAAGGGTAAAGCCCGCAACGGATAATTTCTGGCCCTGAGCTGGTCATGACGTATCATAGACTCACTGAGAATTGAACAGTATTAAAATTAAATGAAAATTATTGGAAATGAGGGGGATTCTGGGAATGATCACAACGTGACCAGAGAAACACGCTAGAGCAAATTAGCCGAATATTACGAAATTAGTTGTATATATGTGTGACTTTCAGCTGAGTGCCTTTGCAAAATTTAATCGAAATTAAATAAGTAAATAAAAATTAAATTGGATGATGTGTATACCCTTGCTTTCATGGCTGTGTTTATGAAAATATTTTCCTTATCTTCCCTAAAAATATTATGTCAATATTATACGTATTGATGGTTGCGTCGGTGGGTTCTCCGTACACAGACGAAATGAATTAATGCTGAAGCAACGGGAGAACACAGGCTATGTTCTAAAATAAGCTAACCACCAATTTTTGATTATGGTGTGTCATTATGTCCATTTGAGTGGCTTTCGTCTTTTTCTTCGTCGTTCCCTCACTGTTGAAGACCTTGACTACATGATACGTCGCGTTTCTAAGCCATTCGGTTGTGTGCGGTCTGGAAAGCTCTGCAATGCTATCTCCAACAGCCTTCTTTATGGCGTTGGACCATAAAGAAGACCACATGTTTGCATGTTTGAACTTAACGTGTTGATAATAATATATCGCGCTAAATGAATGGTGCTATTCTTCAAACTACGAAGTTAAAAACTACTTTATGAATAAAGTTGTTTCTTAATTTACTTCGAACCGGGAACGTAAATCAAGAAGTTGTTAAGTTTAAAAAAATACAATAAAATACAACCGACTTCCGAAAACAAAACATATTAATAAAGTATAAAATAACTGGTGTAAACAGTAAACAGACATGCCATTTCAGCAATCCCGATCCAGTTGCCATCATTTATTGAAGAGTTCCATTGCTAGCTCCGAAGTTCTTCATCAGATTTTCAACAAATTGAAATGAAACCAGTCCGAGAAAATTCTCTCCCAAAAAAGAAAAATCCAAATCGGTTGAAAATTGGCGAAAATATCGCTGAACAAACATTCAAACATTGATCTGTTTTTATAAAAAAGTCTGGCAAAGACATTTTTCCAATTACACATTTTATACGGAGATGTATTACTAAATCAAATGCCTCTATACCCACGGCCTAATCCCGATATAACGCCCACCATTAAGATACGTACAGACTAGTGATGTTTCGGATATCCGTATCCGCGGATATCCGAGGGAGAAGAAAGTACTGTATGCGTATACGTTACTTTTCTCGCGAATTTTTAAGATACCTTATTTATTTTCAATCGATAGGATGAAATGTTGTATAAAGGTGATTAGGTAGAATTAAAAAATGAAATGTGATGAAATGATTTATTTCCCAGATTAACATCCAAATAATATAACAATAGGTAAATTCACATAGATACTATCATTTCAAGGTCAAATCAAATCAAATCAAAATGTTTATTTGCAAGAAATACATTGTTTACAAGGAAAGTTCTTATAACCTAAAAGTCACTGTATTCTGCCTGCAAGCAAGCGAGCAAATTGTTTATATTTATGTCATTCTCCATGCAATTATATTATTATTATTATTATTATAATTATACAGCTTTCATAAATTCGATTATCTTAATTATTGTATACAGATTTATCGTCAACATTCCTTTTTATTAGTTAATTAAAATATTACATTTTATTACCTACTTCCATAAATTCCCTAATACTGTAGAAACAGTTGTTTTGTAACCACTCTGTCAATTTTGTTTTAAATATATTACCCTGTAAAAATTTCAGTTCATTTGGGATGTTATTGTAAATCAAAACACACATATTGTATACATTTTTCTTATAAATATCTTTGTGACTGGGTGGTTGATACAATAAGTAGTTGAATTTAGACCTTTTTTGCCTTGGCAAAACCTCACTACGTTGCTTAAAGTAATGCATGTGCTTCTTTGTAAAAATGCAGATGTCTTTTATATACATACAGGGCAATGGAAGAATTTTATATTTTTAAAATAAAGGTTTACAGCTGTCTAAAAACCACGCCTTGTTTATAACTCGTATGCACCGTTTTTGAAGTTTAAAAACTCTGTCGGCGTCGGCCGAGTTGCCCCACATTATTACTCCATAGCTTAGCACAGATGACACATAACCATGGTAAGCTGACAGAGCAGCTTCTACAGATACATTTTGTCTTAGCTTTTTTAAAGCAAACACAAACCTGTCTAGTTTCTGACAAATATGTTCCACATGACTTTTCCAGTTAAGATGGTTATCCACAATAAGTCCTAAAAATTTTTGTTCATTTACTTGTTGTACTTTTCCGTTTTTACAAATAATGTCTAAAGGCAATTTTTTGGAATTATAAGAGTTAAATTGAATTACTTTCGTTTTATTTACGTTTATATTTAAATAATTATCTTCCATCCAACTTATGATGTCTGATAAGGTCTTTTCTATAACTGATTTGTATTCATTTTTATCTTGACGTTTTATAATAAGTGTAGTATCATCTGCAAATAGGACACATTTCTGCAAAGTAGTTTCTGGAAGATCATTTATATAAAGTAAGAAAAGTAATGGGCCGAGAATGCTACCTTGAGGCACACCACAGTTATTTGTTAATGCAGTAGATGTGAACTTTTCCTTGGAATATGATTTGTCATTACTCTTTACGACTTTGGAAATTTCTGTACACTGTTTTCTGTTTTTCAGAAAACTAGATATCCATTCGTATGCTTTGCCCCTAATGCCATAGAACTCTAACTTGTTTAAAAGCTTCGAATGATTTACAAAATCAAAAGCTTTGCTCATATCCAAAAATAGAGACACCACTGGATTGCCATTATTTATGCTTTCTGTCACAAATTTAATTAAGTCGAAAACTGCAAGAGCAGTTGAACTACCTTTACGAAAGCCAAACTGCTCTTTGCACAAAACGTTATGTGTACTAAGAAAATTATTAAATCTGGTAAGCATTGCCTTCTCAAAAATTTTTGATATAATGGGTACTATGGTGATCGGCCGATAGTTATTGGGGTCTGACTTATTTCCCTTTTTAAATAGCGGTTTCACAATAGACATTTTAAGCTGATCAGGAAAAACACCTTCTACAAAAGATAAATTTATAACGTGTGCTAATGGATGGCATATCCAACCAGCACAAGCCTTCAAAACTTGTGTGGCAATACCGTCATATCCACTAGTCTTGGTATTATTTAAAGACATTATGATTTTGTACACTTCTTGTGCGTCTACTGGATTCAGGAAAATAGTATTTAGATTTATAATATCTGGATTTATATTAATATTATTATTAAAATTAGATTGTTGATTAGATGTCAAATTAATCAAATAGTCATTAAATATATTGCAAATGTCAGATGGATTATTATATGTCACATTTTTTAAATTTATTTCGTCAATATCATTTTTATATAGGTCATTAGTAATAGTTGAAGAGATTGCATTCCAAGTGGCTTTACATTTATTTGTATGATTTTGTATACGTCTTGTGTTTATAAGTTTCTGTGCTGTTTGTGTACATCGTTTGAACAAATGATTATAAAGTTTGTAGTTTTTCTCATTTTGTTTTTTATTAATTTTACTATGTTTGAGTTTTAGATATAGTTGACGTTTCATTTTGCTAGATTTTTTTATGCCTTTCGTTACCCAGTTTTGTGCGACTGGTTTATTATTAACTTTAACTTTAATTGTCGGAAAGCACAGATCGTAAAACAATGTAAAAGTTTCATAAAATAAACTAAAGGCTTCTTTTAAAGTGTTAGAGTTAAATGTTTCCGAAAAAGAAAGAGAAGATATACATTTAACGAATTTCTCGAGGTTTTCCGAACAATAGTCACGTTTTAATTCAGACCAATACGTTATTTTTTGGTGTTTACTAGTTTTTATGGTTACCGCTTGTGCTGTTTCGTGATCTGACAGACCCAGGTGATGAATTTCTGATTGAACATTTTTTATGTTACTGGCAATTTGGTCAATGCAAGAGTTTGCCCGCGTTGGAGATTTTATGTGAGCTTCAAAGTTATAATTAGAAAGTAGGCTTAAAAGTTCCGTTGTTGCATTGTTATGTTTCAATATATCAATAGTCCAATCGCCACAAATTACAATTTTCTTCTTTTTATATTGGTCAGTCAAGTAATTTAACAAAATATCGAGTTTATGAAGAAAAGTACCGATTTGTGCCTTTCTCTGGTCGGGTATTCTATATATGTTAACAACTATCAGGTTTAAGCCAATAATCTCTATACCACAACACTCAAAATAAAACGTAGTAGCTAAATTTGAAGGAATTCTTAATGTTTTAGTCTCAAATACATTATTAATTAAAATACAAGTCCCCCCTCTACATTTATCTCGACTAAATACCGCAGCTAATTTAAAATGATTAAGTTTGATGTTAGTTTCTGTACCCTGTTTCACAAAAGTTTCGCTAAAACATAATACGTCCACCTCCAGGTTCTTTTCTATTAATTCCGATATAGTTACTTCTAACATGTCCAATTTGTTACAGATGCCGGCTATATTTTGGTGTAAGATTCGCAGTTTACTATGTCGGCAATCTTGTTTTAATTTGTCATTATTAGTTGTAATTTTGTGAATGGTGGAGTTGGGAACGAAAAAATGTATTGTTATTTTTGCTGGTATCATGAATCGAGTTTCGTTTACTTAAATTCAGATTTGTATAACTATTCTCATATTGCATAAAATCGATTTCTATATTCAGTTTATAGGTAATTAAATCTAATTCCGAAAGCTTTTTGTGATAATTTACATCCAACTCGTTAACTTCAACAAATCTACAATTCTTGAAGTTTTTTGTAAACAATTTTAATTCATGGTTTAATTTTTTTACATTAAGATACCTATTCTCAGAAACATTTAACATCAATATTGTACAGTTGCTCAAACTACAGAGAGTGCTACACAGATTAGTGAGCAACATGTAAGGATTTTTATCGTGTTTACCAACTGAGAGTATGACAATGTCATTGTCAGATAGGATGTCTGATAGGTAATTGGGATTTCGTAGGATCTCGCATGACGAAGCATATGGCTGAACTTTACCCTCGATGTTGAAATTATTATTCTATTTGCCTGATTTTGTCGCAATTAGTTGTGCGGATAGACCTCTTACTTTTTCGTCTCCAATTATATAAATCTTTCTTTTTTTATTGCATTTAAATCTGGCTGTATATTTTAAGTCTTCATGTCGTTGTTTATTCGGGGAGTCCAACAATATCTTTTTAGCCATTGTACCTTGATGATTTAGATTCCGAGTGTCGTTCTTTATTTGTGAGGAGAGTGCATTGGGACTATTTATTTGCTCTGAGAAATCTAATTTAGTTTGGATGGGAGCTTTATTCCTTTTTTTCTGTGTGGTCTGGCGCACAGACACCGATTGAGTAAAAAAATAAAGATCAGTATAAGGATCCGTATCCGCGGACTTTTAACGATCACACATCACTAGTACAGACAACACATCAGTTTGCCCTTACCTTTCCTTTAACTACCTCCGCGGTCGAATGGTTTAGGCGTTTGCCTTGCGATCCGGTGGTTGTGGGTTCGATTCCCACGGGAAGCATACTTTGTAAAGTGGTTTCTAGTTTGGCTAGGACATTGCAGGCTTGAATCACCTGATTGTCTACTAAAAAGATGATTCCGTGTATTTCCTTCTGAAGGCACGTATAAGCCGGTGGTCCCGACTGCCAAATGGCGGTCATCAAATAACCCATGTCAGAGGACCTTGAAGCGGTTTAGAAACTCTGAAACAAGGGTGTGTGGGGTCGTTGGACCCCACACGATAAGAATTACGGGGCACTGACCTTACCTATTAGGGTAATTTAGGAAAAACGAAAATTTTATCAGCCTAGGGTAACTTAGAAACAGTCTCATTTAGTTACTTACTCTTCTTCTTAAGTATCTTGCATGGAGCAACTTTATATCTGATCATCACTATCAAGTAACATGCAGATTTTCTGATTTGTTACTTTAATCAGTCAAAAATGAACCGCATTAAGATTAACACACAAAAATAGAAAAAAAAAACAATAAATTTTGGGGGACCCCATACTTAGACCTGAAACACCAAAGCGTAATCGCATATCATGGCAAACAACACCAAAAAAAATATAATGTTAAAAGTTAATTAAGTAAAAGAAATAGCAACTTCACAAGTACAATATTTTTAATTATTTGTTTTGGATTTGCTCTTGACTCTAGTCGTTGGTCAGAGATGACAGAGACAAAGTCTGCGATGGATCGAGCTTACCCAGAGGGAGCCTGTTCACTCTAACTTTGAAGAGATTAGGGTTGTAAGCGTTCGGAAACACAGACGCAGGCAGAGAGTTCCACTCCTTTGCTGTGCGCATTATAAAAGACGTTTGGAAACGCCAGTTAGCACGTACGTATATTACCATTAACCAAACATATCATCAAGTTATATCATTATATGTTATCATTTAGCGATTAGCTCCGTGTGCATGAACCTTAACACCGGTAAATAGGAAATCGTAACAACGTGTTCGGTTTGCGGTGACGTTTATCCGGTATCTAGTGATCCGCCATATTTTATTTATAGTCAATGGTTTCTAAATTATGTAAAAGCTCCACTGGGATTGGTCCGCTGTTTATACAGGATGTGTAAAATGTTGATCTGTTTTGATTTGTGTTTGATATTTGATAATTAGGTTGGTAATTTATGTGAGCAGTTATATTGATGATTAATTAGTGTATATAAAAAGTTATAGCTACTGGTTTAGGTTCATAAAGGTCGGCTTCAAAATCGTCCGATAACTTTAAGCTTAAGAATGTCTATGGCCGCTTCATGTTTCTATACATAGCTGTCAAACCGCCATATTTGTTACTCAAAAATAAGTTTTACGACAATTAAAAATTTGGCCTGAACGATATACTTTAATCTTAGAATAATAACGCATAGAAACCTAGTACGAGTGCAAAAAGTGAGGCAACTAAAACTTAGCCTAATCCGTCAAACTTAGCCACCAGGCCGTCAGTACTCAATGTCACGTTCCGTCGAACACAGCTCGCGAGTAAATAATTGAAAATGACAGTTTGTTGCGTGAAAGGATGTTATAGCACATCAGGAAAACAAAAAAATGTGATAAAATAACATTTCACAAATAAGTACTCACATTCTATGCACTATTTTTACGTAAATCGATAAATAAAACAAAATTCTAATAACCTAACTTGTCATAACACAGTGTTGCTATTTGTGAGGAAAAAATACCCACATTGCTTTCATTCATGTTTTTCATTTTTGTAATTTTAAAATACAATACTTACTGTTAATTCATATCAAACCCGATGTTTTAACATTGTTTATAATTATAACCCATCAAGCATTCTAAACGCATTGAACAATATCTCATTCTTTATGCGATTTATTTCCTTTTATTTTGAAATAAATTGAATTATACCTTCCGAAAAAATATGTCATATTACATGAAAAATCATGTTTACCTTTTCCAGTTCCCAACAACATAAAATACTTGCCTTGATAGCAAAATAGTAATGCGTCTTCCCATATTTTGTGGGTAACGGCTTAGTAATGGTATCACTGAAAGCTATATCTGTGTGCGTTAGAGGAACGTAGACACATTCGGCTCACGCACACAAAGAAAATGAAGTGGACACACGATTTTGCTCGGGTTTTGTTCTAGACGCGGCTTCTATGCGTTATTATTCTAAGACTTTAATCCTATTTCACAAAATAATAACATTTTTCATTTTTTTTTTCTGTGAATGAATATTACTATTACTTTTGATATGGTTTTATAAGTCGATGTATCTACGTATATTTACAAATTCTCTAAGTAAGTCACAACTTTGGAATAAATATGTATTGACAGCTGTCAAAAAGTCTAAACTAAACTATTGAGTGATTGCTTAGACTTATCTAGAAGAATGTTAACGAGTTAGTAATGGAAATTTTAAAATTAAATCAAATTTTTCAGTTCTTTAACGTCGAAACTGCGTCACGAACAGTGTCTAGAACACGTGAACAAAGCGTTGTTTCTTATAATTATAACAAAAAGCAACCGCAGTGTTCTTCTAATTATCCCGACTCTAAACAAGGAGGCCGCATCGCAAAGGCTTAAGTTTGTAAATTACGAGAAAACTTGGGTAATTTATCAATAATTACTTGAGAATTCATTGTTAAGAACCCTTTCTTTATGTTTTATTGTAATTAAATATTTTTCCCATTATGTTTTGGGTAGCGAGGCGATTATAAAGTTTTTGAATTTTGATCACGTCTAATTTAATTTTTATTCGGCCTTGGTGAACGGAACTAATTGCTTTTGAAAGTAAGTTTAAGAGAAGCGCGCTTGTCTAGCTTTCTTAAATCTAGTCTTACCTGCGATAGTAAAAGATTAGGAGGACCTTCTGATAAGCAGCTGCCAGGCTACCATTCTACTTTATCCAAGCTGGTGACAGGCGGTTATCTAGAAAAGTTCTAGATAAAGAAGAGAGCTTATCTAAAAAACGAGATATCTAGATGAACAAAACTAGGGTTGGGTTTACCTCAACAGAGAGGCCAGTGTTAAGTTAGATGTACTAAGTTAATTTTGTTCTATATTTAAAAGAAGTGTAAAGTCATACTTTATTCATCCGCGATTTTACTGCCGTGACCATCAAGGCTTAATAAATGATCAATGACATTCAGAACTAATCTACAAATAATTTATCTGCTTTTTTTTTATTCTAGTAGGAAATAAATATGTTTTTATTTCATGCCACTTTTTACCAGTCAGCCTTTGAAATAGGTACCTAAGTATGTAGTAAGAAATACCAAAACGTCACACAAAATAAATCATAAATCGTATCTCAATAGTTCCCACAACTGCACACAAACACACCCACATGTCGTCCAACTACAAACATGTCTAAGACGTGAATCTGCATGGGGAGCACTTGAGCCGCGCTCGGCAATTAAGCACAGAGCACGATGGTACAGAGCATAAGTAATGACAGCTCGCCAACTTGCTAACTTATCTGGATAATTTGTGGGACGAACACACGATCCACTACATTCAACAGTTTGGATCTAATTGTTTGAAGATCGCGATGGACTTTAGAAGTGATGTTAAGTTAGTATTTCCTTTTATAAATTATTAAGGATAAGATACTGCCCTAATGGTCTAGGGTGTGCCTCAGTTTTATTCGGAAAAATTTGAAAACAATGCGTGTCATATGATTTTCCTGCTGCGGCACTCCCTTTGTCTATACCACTGGAGCCATGCATGTTCCTAGGGGATAAAGTATTTCCAAAGATCTTCTCCTACAAAAAAAGACCTGTTTTAAATTTTAGTTAAGTTTCAAAATACTTATATAGACACTCAAAATAAAACACAAATCGTATCTACACTACATTCAACAGTTTGGATCTAATTGTTTGAATATATGTAGATGTCACTGGAAAATAGCAGACTCCGTAATATTGTTATAAATCTTGATTAGATTATATTTATCGATATATTATGAAAAAAGTGGCTGTGACATACGGACGGACAGACAGACAGACATGACGAATCTATAAGGGTTCCGTTTTTGCCATTTGGCTACGGAACCCTAAAAATCGTTTTGTGTATAATAAATCCAGTTCGAATTAAATAGTTTCCAATCTACCCGTGTCTTATTAAGAAAAAAGCGTTTGCCACTTTCCGGGTGACATAGACATTAGTAGGTAATAGAAGTACCTACCTACCTAATGTCAAGTTAATACTTTTTTGAAACTTAGGGATAATACACCCAATTGCGATTGTAGTCAGCAATAGAAATTGTAGCTTTCTATAAGTGTTAAATAATATCATGTTATTTAACCTCATTACACATGAATTTATATTATGTAAGGAAATGTAAAAAAGGAGTAGATTGAAATCACAAGATTGAAATCACAAAACTTCACACATATAAAAACAAAAATCATATCTCATAAAGGGAATTTAAGAATAGAATTGAATTTAAGTTAATTTTTTTGGACGTACTTCCCACACTTTCTTTACACTTTCTTATTGATCTAGGACGGTCCTGAGTTAAAACTCAAGTCGGGCAAAGTGTGACTTATTAGGTTTTTTCGTTAGGAAATTCTCGATACCAAACT
The DNA here is from genome assembly GCA_963859965.1 of Ceramica pisi. Classification (NCBI taxonomy): domain Eukaryota; kingdom Metazoa; phylum Arthropoda; class Insecta; order Lepidoptera; family Noctuidae; genus Ceramica; species Ceramica pisi. The sequence continues at coordinate 9,216,517 of OY982549.1, read as the reverse complement.
GAATTTTCAGACAGAAAAAAAGAAGGAGACCACAATAATAATTATGGTTGGGATGGAAATGGGTGTTAATGACTTAACATTATGAATCCTGGATTTGCACTTTAAACCACCGTTTTGTTTCTTTTTAGGGTTCCGTAGCTAAATGGCTAAAACGGAAACATTATAGATTCGTCATGTCTGTCTGTTTGTCTGTCCGTCCGTATGTCACAGCCACTTTTCTCCGAAACTATAAAAACGATGCTGTTTAAACTTGGTAAGTAGATGTATTCTGTAAACCGCATTAATAATTTCACACAAAAAAAAAACAATACATTTTGGGGGTCCTCATACTTAGAACTGAAACTCTAAAAATTTTTTTTCATCAAACCCATACGTCTGGGGTATTTATGGATAGGTCTTCAAAACTGATATGGAGGTTTCATATATCATTTTTTTCTAAATTGAATAGTTTGCGAGAGAGACACTTCCAAAGTGGTAAAATGTATCCCCCCCTGTAACTTCTAAAATAAGAGAATGATAAAACTAAAAAAAAATATATGATGTATATTACCATGTAAACTACCAGCAAAAATTGGTTTTTACGAGATCTAGTAAGTAGTTTTTTTTAATACGTCATAAATCGTATAATACGATATTGGTACGGAACCCCTCGTGCGTGAGTCCGACTCGCGCTTGGCCAGTTTATTTTTCAATTTTATTCTTGATAGGCTCTCGTTTGAACACAATCTCACGTGATGGAAAGCGGTACCTAATGTGGTTGATAATAGAGTAAGCTTGCTACTCACTCTTGACTTTAAGGCCCCCAGGATGTCAAAAATCAAGAGTCAAAATGTTTATTTCAATTAGGCCATTAAACGGCACTTTTGAACGTCATCGTTACATTTAAAATTATGAATAAAAAGTGACTCCTGTCCATTCGGAAAGCTAGATTCTGGAGGAGAAGAATGTACAAGGAATTCGATAGTTACTCTTTTCAAATAAATGTTATTACAATGTTTGTTGTACAACGTAATTCAATATATGTGAGGATTTTGCATCTATGGAATACCTTACTTATAGGAACAAAGTATTCCAGGCAGAGGTAAACCTAATCACTTTCTAAATAAGTACATATTACTCACATATTTACAAACATTGGAACCATTATAAAATAAAAATAAAAAAACTTAATTCATACATAATTAATTAAATAAAGTTAATACAATCAAACAGTTTGAATTTGTCTTCACCTACAGCTTTTTCTTGAGTATGAGTATCCAATTAGAAGAACTTTTCCACCCACCAACATCCCAAAAATATGACTCAAAAACGCACTGTGATAATAAAATCAAACAAAATCTCAAGCAGCATATTTACCTCCAGCGAAGTACGTTTTAAATCTTACTATTCCATTTTCAGTGGGCTGCGAAAATACTTGAGAACGTTAGCATTGTATGGACGTGCTTTGTGAGCTGACAGGCGAGAGAAAAGCGAAATAAGCTCCGTTGAGCTATTGTCCAACGTATAAAAAGCCTACGAAATATTCGATAAGGCTCGTGTAGGGTTGCCGAGGATTATATGATCGGATTTAGCCTGTTAGTGATGTCCTTTAAAGCTTAAGTGCTTTCGTTGTACTAAAACGACGATTGAATAACTATTTATAAAGCTAAAGCAAAATAAAAAGAGTAGGTTGTAAGGCCTCCCACAAGGTGGACAAATAACCTGGTGAAGGTCGTGGGTAGCCGATGAATGCGAGACGTACATGACCGGTTGTTGTGGCGACGCTTGATGATGATGATGATGAGGTTGTAAGGATCTTACTCTTTGAAAGGTAAACCCAATATGCCTAGCCTTTTCCAACCGTGTTTAGGTTGGGTTCTTGTCTAACGGGATTCAGCTGAATACCAGTTTTCAAGCGGTGGCAACCTATCTGTCCTTCATAATCTAAAAACTGAGTAAAACGGTACCTCCAGATATATCTAGTTGTCAGAATTTCAGCCTTCTAATGATCCATAGCGACTGAAAAACGACAGTCGAACGAGTGGCTTTAAGGCGGGAACCCACTGCAATGCACGGAGAGGCTACACACGTGTCTGAGGCTTCACCTTGCTTGAAAATGAATGAGATTGTTTCCAATGCAACCCACCATGGCGAATATGGCGCCCACGTAGCTCAAAGCTAAAACGTGCGTAGCCTCTCCGTGTGTCGCGGTGGACCACGCTTTAGTTTTACATGGTCGTGAGCGTGTAACGTGTACTGCAGTGGAAACGTAGACGCACGTTGCCAAACAAATGAATCCACGCACATAAATGCGCCGCGTGGACGTGGATAGTGTGCACTGCGGTGTGCACGGAAGGGTCACTGTGTATTAATTAGCTATGAGCAGATTTATAACAATTTTATAGTACACTAGCTGTCCCCCGCTACTTCACTCGCGTCAACTGCAACTTTCTTAAAAACGTTCCCGTGACAGTAACAAACACAACAAAAAAATAATTTTCGAAATCGGCCCAGCCTTTCACGTGTGATGCCATGACCAAAGGAAATAGGGATTCATTTTTATACATTACTAGATGACCCGCGCAACTTCGTCTGCGTCACATTTTCCGCTCCTAAATAATATTGCAACAAAAAATTTAGATGTAAGCTACCTTATCTTTCAAGTTGGATCAAACTGCACACGGTGTGCAAATTTGATTAACATCAGTTAAGTAGTTTAGGAGTCCATCGCGGAGAAACAACGTGACACGTGATTTATATAATTATACTAGCTGTCCCGCGCAACTTCGTCTGCGTCACACTTTTTATTAATGCTCCGCTCCTGTTGGTCGTAGCGTGATGTTATAAACTATCCTATCTTTTAAGTTGGATCAAATAACAGATAGTTACGAAGTTTGATCAAAATCGGTTAAGTAGTTTAGGAGTCCATTGAGGACAAACATTGTGACACGAGATTTATATATATTAAGATTACCTCTCTAGCTGTCCCGCGCAACTTCGTCTGCGCCAAATTTTTTATTAATGCTCCGCTCCTATTGGTCTTAGCGTGATGTTATAAACTATCCTATCTTTTAAGTTGGATCAAATAACAGATAGGTACGAAGTTTGATCAAAATCGGTTAAGTAGTTTAGGAGTCCATCGCGGACAAACAACGTGACACGTGATTTATATATATTAGATTAAGATATGTAGATATATCTACGAAAATACACAACATTCCATATTAGTTCTTTATCATTCTTCAAAACAGCGGAAAGTGGGTCAAATATTGAAATATCGGGTTTCGGGAAAGGGTCATGACTCCACACAATGCTTGTTTTTAAAGGTATACTTCGAAAGGTCAAAGATTAAAGGTTATTTCATTTGGATTTTGTTGGCGGAACACAGTACTGTTTGTGATGGTAGTCAACAAACTGCGTTCTACGGTATTGTTTGCCAGAAGTTACAAATTTCAAAGAAAACTAAGCATTTTCCCTTAGTGAAGTTGTTGTAAATCGCGGCTAAAAGAGAAAAACGCTATCGTCAAGAGAATGTCTCTAATATTAAATATTCATAGTAAATTAATCCCTCTGGCCCTGCTCAAGACTGGAAAGCATGGGTTAGGAAATGTAATTTTAGCCATTTTATTCTGATTGTGCAGTGCAACAAACACAAATTCTTTTATTTCAAATATACCAGTTACTGGCTCTTTTTAACTGTCGAGGTCTGTAAGTCAAATAGATGAAGCTTATTCTGCCGCGCTAGCGACAAGAGCAGCAAGTTATTCTTTAGCAAAACACACCACCCATATCTCCAGCGCGGCAATTGCACGTTCCATAGAAAAGATTCTATGGAGTTGAACGTGTGAGAAACTCCATGGACACTCTTTTAAAACCAGTGTTTACAACTCAAACAAAAAAATATCAAGGTAAGGCAATACTCCTTGGCAAGATTGGTGTTAGATTTTTTTTGCGGAATCGTCACGTCTGGATTCCGGTGGCACGAGGCCCCCTACTCCTCCTGTTGGATGCGGGTCGTGTATGCCGAACATAAGCATTCATCAGAGGGACGTACTTAGGGTACTGCGTAACCTAGACGTCAACAAGGCTAGTGGCCCCGACGGGATTACAGCAATTGTACTGAGGACTTGTGCGCCTGAGTTGTCTCCCTCCGATCTTGACACACCTATTTCGCCTTTCGTTTGAGACTGGGAAAGTGCCGAAGGCTTGGAAGCAAGCTAACGTGCAGCCCGTGCCCAAGAAGGGTAGTCGAGCCGACCCATCAAATTATCCTACCGACCCATCTCGGTAACGTCCACTCTGTAAGAGTATGGAACGGGTACCGAATCGCAAGCTCCTGACATATCTAGAAGCGAACGATATCCTTAGTGACCGACAATACGGCTTTCGCCGAAATCGGTCAACTGGGGATCTTCTAGCGTATGCCATTCACATCTAGATTGAGGCCATTGAGAAGCAAGGGGAAGCACTTGCGGTCTCCCTAGACATCTCGAAGGCCTTCGACAGGGTCTGGCACGATGGCCTTATTAGTAAGCTTCTTTCCTTCCGTCTGCCCGTCGGATTGTGTGACTGGATTGCAGATTTCCTGAGGGATCGGCCTATCCGAGTGGTCATAGATGGCTGCTCATCCGGACTGCTGGATATTAATGCCGGGGTTCCTCAGGGGTCAGTACTCTCGGCAACATTGTTCCTGCTGCATATTAATGATCTGCTAAAACCCGGTACTTTTGGGTATGCAGACGACAGCACTGTTGCTGAAAGATACGTGTTTGACGCACGAGCTGGTGGGTCACGGACCCGGTCTCTCCGCGCGGATGGTTGAGCGCTTGAACGTGTCCTTACAGGCTGTCTCTAACTGGGGCAATGCCAATCTGGTCAAGTTCAATGCTGCGAAGACCCAAGCGTGTCTGTTTTCCGCTAAAAAGAGCCAATTCCACCCTGCTCCATCTCTCCGCGGTGTAACCCTGTCGATAACCGACAGACTATAGCTTCTTACCCATGTTAGCAAATAAACGATTATGATTACATTAACATCTACCCTCAATTTTGGCCCCTACATAGAGGCCAAGGCTCAAGTGGCTGCTAGAAAGTTGGGGATCCTGGCAAAGGTGAGACGGTACTTCACGCCGGAACAGCTTCTTAAACTGTATCAAGCGCAAGTTCGATCGTGTATGGAGTACTGCTCTCATCTTGTGGCAACACAACGTTTGAACGGTCAGCTAGTCTAATATGTAAAGGACTCGTGTCATGGTGTTCGTTGTCGAACTCCTTCGCAATGGGCTTGACCAATTTTGATGTTTTTTTTCCGTGTATACTTGTACTTGTAGAATAGGTCTTAGGCAATTTTTTTTGTTTTATTCGGTTACGCAATGTCTATCGAGCCGGCTGGTAAAATAATTCTATATATTATTTAGAATTTAAGTGAATTAAGTCTTTTAAATTATTATAATTACAAAGAGCATTTTGCATGTGGTGTTTGCCTGTAATTGGTTGTGCAGTTAGATTTAAGACACTATTACTAATATATCCCTATGTGTATAGTATCTGTAACAACTGTTGGTGAACCTTAATTAAATAAATAATAATAAATAATCTTTGGGACGGATCTACCAGATACCAGCTTGATGCCCTCGAGTCAATTGAAAAACGAGCCAAGAGGATCATCGGCGATGATAAGCTCGTCGAATTGAAGCTCCAAAGTCTTGAGCATCGACGCCGAGTTGCTGGCCTGTCGGTTTTCTATCGGTTACATTTTGGGGAATGTGCAACGGAATTGCATAACTTAATTCCGCCAAGCCCGTTCCACCATCGGACCACAAGACGTACGGCGATGTGCCACCGGTACATGGTGGACATCCCACCTATACGCACAAAACGTTTTGGGAATACAATCATTGTGCGTATAGCTAAGGAGTGGAATTCCCTGCCTGAGCCTGTGTTTCCTGATAGCTACAACCTGGGAGTCTTTAAGTCAAGAGTGAATAGGTTACTTCTAGGCAAGCGTGCTCCACCTTAGACCGCATCATCGTTTACCATCAGGTGAGATAGCGACGACACGGTTGGCGCAGTGGTTGAGCGATTGACTGCTGCGCATCATGTCGCGGGTTCGATTCCCGCACGGAACAAATATTTGTACGGCCTACATGTATTTGTTCCGAGTCTGGGTGTTTTCTATCTATAATATGTATGTATTTACAAAAAAAAAATGTATATAAGTAGTTTATTAGCCATCTCGTTACCATAACACAAGCATTAAGTTGCTTAGCTTGGGACTATATGGCGTTGTGTGAAATGTCCAAGGATATTATTATTATTATTATTATTATTATCAACAATCCCTAACGACTGTCAAAGGTCCAGAAATGTCAGCCAGCTGGTGCCGGCTGACATTTCACGTGCAACTGTTGGTACAGTTTCACGTGTTTTCCGAGGCTCGGTGTGTATGAGTCACCCATAAAAAATGGTAGATTTTTTCATGTTGTTGGCAGCCCTAGTCCTCACAATGGGTATTGGATGGCCGGTTAATATAAAAAGCCCGATCTGTTTTGTATTTTCTCAAGAGATCGTGTTCATTGATTATTTTGGGAAGCTGATCCACTGAATCAGGAATGCGATTCTTTTAATTTCTTTGTTGTGATTTTCAGGCTATTTGTGTTATGGAGTTGGAAAAGGGGCTGAAAATCTTATACACAACTTGGAATTTATATACAATGTGTAACAGAAAAATCGCAATATGTCTTAAGGTATTATTGTACACATCATTATGGGCATTTTTTTCTTTAGAACCAAACCAAAATTGCGAAAAAAAAAACAGCTATTCAGTGAGTACATTTTGTTGAGTTACGCGCACATAAATGTATGGCGATTTCAGCCTTGGTCCCATACAGTTGTTCCAACTGATGAGTTCAATGACCCTTTAAGATAATTTTAATAATGAATTTAATATTCATCGTTATTTCAACCATATTTGTTTTCTGGACATTGTCCTCCTCAAGCGGTACCACTTCAACCTGATCCTCTTTAGTTCATCAATACTCATAATAAAACAAAACCCTATGCCATTACATAGTTTGTTGTATTATTAAAACTTGTTAAAACAATATAACCGCATGGCTAAAGGGTATCAAGCTGTTCCGGGGGAACAACGTTATTAAATTGTCGCCAAGCGATCACTAGGCGGTTAAAAATGCGGTTAAGCTCGCATTGAGGGCGGCAACAAGTTACTTTAGCGGCATATACTTACATGATTGTATAGCTATGAGTTTGTAAGCAGCTAGTCTATTCTGTAAATAACCATTTCGATATCGACTACACCTGAGTGACTAAGCTTACAAAGTGAACTTTATTTCACATATCATAAGGTCTTATATTTATACGAATTTGAAACTCACCTCGGATTCCGCTGTCGAGACACGAAAATGTTGTTACAGAATAGCACTGCAGTCTTCGACAGTATTTCCGACACCAAATAAGTTATTTTATTTTATTTGAGATGAGTTTGCTCTTGACTTTAGTCTAGATCAGAGATGACAGAGACAAAGTCTATGATGGAGTGAGCCTACCCAGAAGTAGCCTGTTACTGTAACTTTGAAAAGATTAGTTGTAAGCGTTCGGAAACACAGACGCTGGCAGAGAGTTCCACTCCTTTGCTGTGCGCATTATACAGGGAAATTGAAAAATATCAGCTGTTTCATACAAAATGCAGTATTTAGCCAATGAAAATGTATGAAACAGCTGATATTTTTTTCGAGATTTCGGAGTTTTACCAAAACAAAAGTTGCTTATAATCATGTGTACTTTCACTGCCTAAGAGGTTTCGGGTATTTTTTCAATTTCCCTGTATAAGACGTTTGGAAACGTTTAGTGCGAATTAGTGGAAGTTAGGGATGGTAAGTTGCAGTGCGTCTGGATGTCCAATGGTAGAAGGGGCCGGTGGGATGGGAATTAATTTTTCAATTTATTTTATACTTTTTGGTAAATCTGAGACATCACTGACTATGACGTACTAACGTTGGCGCTCTTTTGCGTTCAGCTCTGGACGGCAATTGGCTCATATGACGATTATGATTACTGAAGGTGGTGAAGAAAAATATCTTCAGGAAGCTTGGAGTAATAATTTAATGCTTATGCTCTTCTGTATGAAAATAGGCCTTTGTCTTTTAATAGGACTGTTACAAGCCGGTATCCCGCCTTTAGGTTCATAAGGTGAACTAATGATCTGGTGAAGATCGCGGGATGATCTAGATGCGAGATAAATAGAACCGGTCGATGTTGCGACTCTTAGATGAAGCCTATATCCAGCAATGACGGGTTTCGATTGAAATTATAATGAGGAAGCTGGTTATTAACAAATACAGGCGATCTAGTCATCATTAGACCGTGATTAGACCTATCCTTTTATATGGAAGTGAAGAGTGGCCTGTACGGTGTGTGTGGCCGGAGTGAGCGGCACAAGCGGGAGCTGCAGGTCACGGAGATGAAAATGTTGCGCTGGATGAGTGGAGTTTCGCGGAAGGACCGCGTGAGAAACTCCCGAATTTGCGGCAGCCTCCATGTCCGTGACATAGCAGACAAACTGCAGGAGAGCCGCCTACGCTGGTACGGCCACGTCTTGCGTAAATCGGCAAACTACGTAAGAAACCAGTGTCTGGCTATGCCACCTCCGCCGGGCCCTGGCAAAAGGGGAAAACCCAAAACGTGCTGGCTTGATGTTGTCCAGGATTATATGCGTGCCAATGGACTCTCAACCAAGGATGCCGCAGACCGTGCGAAGTGGAGAAAAAAAAGCCAGAAAGCGGACCGAGGCTCCGAAGCAAACCAGCTGAGGATGCAACCGGGAACACGCTCAGATGAGAGAGAGGAGGAGCCATGATAAAAATATGATATTGAGCGTACTGACAGTTAATTTTATTAGAAGTTATCTTCCAATTCCACCACTAAAACCTATCCTCAAACGAGCCGTTAAATATAGAAACCGCATAAATTACCGTCAAAACTACCTCCCGAAAGTCCGGCTAACAATGTCAATCGTAAACATTCAGTACAAAGCATGAACTGTCAAACAGTTTTGTCTATGCACAGCTGATTTATAGCCGAGCATACACGAATGATAATCGGGTCCAATTCGATTGGTGCAATTTGCTGGCATCATTTGCATCTATACATCAGTAATCATAATTGGCGAATAGTTATACGTTGCGTGGATGTTGTAGTGAGTTGTGTAGGGATAGGGGTCATGGATCTTGGAATACACAAGAGAATGGATGGGATAACAATGTGAATTTAAGTGGATCATGGACATAGCGAAAATACTGCCAGTCTAAAATGGTCACAGCATTTGCTTACTTCATGAATCTCCCAGTGAAGACGAGATGCGACTCCGACAATTCGAAGCCCAATAATAGCAGCTTTTTTTTTATTGGGCGTTGCATCTCATGTTGGGGGCCAGCCTCCCCAGAGAAAAGCCCTAGATGCACCAATGATCTGTGCTCATGACGGATATTATACCTGCAGATTGAATGAGAAAAACCCCCCCACACAAATATAAATTCTAAAAACTAACAAATAATATTTTAAAACTGTTTTTAATTATTATCGTCACTAGATATATTATGTAAGATCAAATATTTTTATTATCCAAGCGTTGTCGAGTCGGGGGACCGCTTAAGAGCGTGTATTCCGTCCACTAGCGCCGCCAATCGTTTTTTATTATTTCTGGTAAATTTAAGACACGTAGATAAAAACCGCTCTGTAGTGTACTGAAAAATGTATTTATTATGTTTTGAGAGTTATGTTTTGTACTTTAGAACATAAATAATTGCCAAAGTCGATATTTTTGCTAAAAGTGGCCACTTTTAGCAATAATTGCCGTTTTGGCAATTCAGCCATGAGTTATGTATTAAAAATAGCTGTCAAAAAATAATAGATACATTTCTTCAGTACACTACAGAGCGGTTTTTTATCTACGTGTCTTAAATTTACCACAATTAATAAAAAGCGATTGGCGGCGGCGCTAGTGGACGGAATAAACGCTATTAAGTTCGTCGTTTTTGCGAATTCTTCGGAGTAAATTCTTTTGTTCCAATCTGCGACCCCACCTGTTTTCTCACTTAGCGGTCCCCCGTAATAATCAAAATAGGTTTAAAATATTATTTTTTAGTTTTTAGAGTTTAATTTTTGTGATGCCGATCTTCGAACGGCTGAACAGATTTACATGAAACATAGCTAAGAACACTCGGGATAAAATTATCTATGACACAAAAAACCTAAACGAAAATCGGTTCATCCGTTCGGGAGCTACGATACCACAGACAGATAAACAGATACACAGACAGACACGTTAAACTTATAACACCCCTGTATGTGCGTCGGGGGTTAAAAATGGAAAAGATTTTCTAGTGTAAATTCGAAAATATCAATATGACCTCGATATGCTCATTTTGGACATATCGAGCCGACATAAACAAGGATTGTCCGTGTTCCTGACCGCTATATACTCTGGCGATACTTCATGCATGTTAGATTAATTGTATCTGCTCTGCGATTGTGTAGCCATTGTTTAGTGTGTGCTGCGCAGCGGTCTCTTTTGTGACTGATGCGTCAAATTAGGTGGATGGACAGCAGACAGTATTGTCCGCCGCAAATATGTTGATGATCATCACAAGCGTTTGTAAGCTAATCTATACTATACTATATTATTAACATTATAAAGCAGAAGAGTTTGTTTGTTTAGTTGAACGCGCTAATCTCAGGAACTACTGGTCGGATTTAAAAATTCTTTCTTTCAGTGTTAGATAGCCCATTTATCGAGGACGGCTATTAATAGGCTTATATCATCACGCTAAGACCAATAGGAGCGGAGCAGTAATGAAAAAAAAAAAATGTTACGCAAACGACGTTGCACGGGTCAGCTAGTGGTATATATTTGCTACTTAACTAATTATTAAAATTAAATACTAAATTTTATTTATTATCACATTAAACCCCTAGTGCTCTTCCAACTCACTCCTACTTGATCTATGCCGTGCCCGACAGGGTCCATAATAATTGTGATTAATATATTTTTTTATTTTTTTTTTTATTTATTTAGGGAAAACAAACAGTTACACAAAAAGGGTACAGTAAAAGTGTTTACATAGAGAAAAAACAAATGTGTAACCCACGACGTTATCCACATATTACACACAAAATAATGTTTCAGGGACTACTTGCACATGAGTAAAATCAGGAAGAATAACATAAAAATACTATTAAAGTTCAAAATAAATCGCATTCAAATTAAAAACAACAGTCAAGAGTTTTAAAAAGTTAAATAAAATACAGACATGAAGTTCACTACCAATCCACTATCAGCAACAAATTCAATTGAAAACAAATTAAAATTCAATAAGAAACATAAAATTGAATACAAGATTTAAAAATTATTATTTAATTAAAAAAAAACAAAGTTGAATACAAAATAAAGAATCTTAAAATTTATATATAAATATATATAATTAAATTTTAAATAAACTTGAAATCAGAACTCAAATTGAAAATTAAAATGAATAATAAAATCAAAAACAATCCTAAAATTAAACACAAATCCAAAAATAAGGCATCATGAAAAATAGTAAATCTAGTTATAAATAAATCTAGCAATCACAGTAAAACATTAATAATGACATTAATAATGTAGGCAAATAATAATGTTAAGTTCTTGCTTCACAAATTTCCAATTATTTGTATCAAGGAGATCTTGAATTTATTAGCAGACAATGCAAACAAGTCTAAATTTTCAAAATAGGTATTATAATTGTTTGCCATACGCCGTAGAGGGGCGCGAACTCCAGCGTTGGTGCAGCAAGAGGAGACCGCGAAAAGCGGACGTGTACGCACCTCCCGTCTAATGACAGTCCTCGGGACAACGTAGCCTAGCCTATTGATAAGATCTATGCAGTCATATCTGTCGTTACACAAGTCATAGAGGAACATAGTTTCCAGGTAAAGGCGTCGCGATTTTAATCTTAACATCTCAACACTCCTGTAGGATGAATTGGCGGAAGATAAATCGTGGCGGCAGCGATATTTCAAGGCCTTGAGGAATTTACGCTGCACTTTTTCCAAGCTATCGATATATTTCTGATAATGGGGATTCCAAATTAGCACCGCATATTCTAGCTGTGACCTTATTAATGACTTATATAGATGCATGTAGGTGTCGACGCGCTTGAAGTCCATGGTAGCTCTCATAACAAAACCATACATGCGATAAGCTTTATTTATGATGTTTTTAATATGCTGATCAAGATGCAACTTGGCATCCAACAGTATTCCAAGGTCCTTTACCGACCCAACTCTCTGTAACATAATGTCTTGTAGTGTGTAACTGCTACTTATAATATTTTTATTTTTAGTAAATGTAATAGATACACACTTAGATGTGCTTAATTGGATTTTATTTTCTGCACAGTAACGAGAAAATCGATTAAGGTCGTCCTGTAGTAGTAAAGTATCAGTGTGGTCACGAATTGGTCGGTAGATCTTAAGATCATCCGCGTACAGCAAATATTTTGAATGCCTAAAACAAGCCCCAATGTCGTTAATGAAAATGATAAAAAGGAGAGGACCCAAAATCGAGCCCTGTGGAACACCAGAAGTGACGCCGACTGAATTAGATCGAAAGCCTTTAACTACAACTCTTTGTGATCTATTTGAAACATAAGATGCAAACCAGCGAAGCAGATCCCCACGAATGCCATTATACGCCAGCTTTCTGAGAAGCAGCTCATGGTCCACCTTATCAAAAGCCTTACGAAAGTCTGTGTACACAGCATCTACTTGTACCTGTTGATCCATATTATTGAACAAATAATCTGTAAAAGTAAGTAAATTTGTTACAGTGGATCGTTTTTTAACAAATCCGTGTTGTTGAGTAATAATTATGTTATGAATGGTCGGGTATATTGCATTATGTACAAGCCTTTCGAAAACCTTGGATAAGGCAGCCAGGATAGAAATAGGGCGGTAGTTTTCTACATCATGCTTAGAACCAGTTTTATGTACTGGGGTTATATTGGCTTGTTTCCAAACTTCAGGAAATATTCCTTCACTTATACATTTATTATAGATAGTGTGAAGTGGAATGAACAAACTATCAGCTGTCTTTCCAACAAAATATGGTGGCAACCCATCTGGGCCTGCGCTCTTTGTAACGTCCAATGATTTCAAAGCCCGCAGTACTTGATCGGGACTAAAAGTGATACGGTTAATAAATAATGACGCTATTATTTGAACACGCTTCAGGGGGCAACCAATCACTGTTATCGAAAGTGCTAGCCTCATAGACCGACTGAAAGAAGTTTGAGAACATGTTACAAATCGTATTTGGGTCACTGGAATTTTGATTTTTGTAAAATATCGATGCTGGTATACCAACATTGGCTTTACGATTAGCAACATAACTCCACAGATTCTTGACATTTTTTTTAATATCTAGTTTGACGTCATTCATGTATTTGGTGTAACTCTTTTTACACTCTATTTGGAACCTCTGCCTAAGAAAAGAGAATTGCTCGTAATCTGATAGGTTCCTATACGTTTTCCATTTGATCCAAGCTTTGTTTTTGTTATTAAATGTCCGAATTAAAGATTTTGAAAACCAAATTGGGAATCTAGAGGATTTGGAATGGCTTGTAGGAGTGTGTGTTTTTATTATGCCTAAAACTGTATTATAAAATGTACTTACGCATTGTTCTACTGAGCGTCCGTGAAAGGCCTGATCCCAGTTAATATTACGCAGATCGCAATTGATTCTCTCATAATCTGCTTTATAGTAATTGTATTTTAATGTTTTCGCTTGCAAGAAAGAATTATGTTTGGTTCTGTATGGAATATTAGCACAAAACGGGGGGTGATGGTCATCTGTGGGCAGTAATGTACAAGACGGTATTGATGTGGTGCAGTTTGTGTTGCTTACCAATAAATCCAAGATGCGACCCTTGCGATTACAGATCTTGTTGAACTGAGCGGCGTTTAGTAACGACAAGAAGTTACTCATGTGTTCACTTTGTGAGTTATCACTATTACAGTGCAAGACTGTAGCGTCTCCGTTTCCATTTGAAAGCCAATGTATATGAGGCAAGTCGTAATCGCCAAACAGATAAAACAAGTGTCTGTTTAGCCTTTCTAATGTTTTGCGCAAAAGTCTATAATAAGAGAGATATGTTTCGTCAGGCGATTTAGGGGGAATATAAACGGCACTTATGACACACTCACTATTTTTGCCAATGCCAGGAAATTGTATAAGAACATGTTCGATGTGAGGAATAACTGGCGGATCAAGTGGTATAAGGGTGGAATGCAAGTTTTTCATCACGGCCACCAGAACTCCACCCCCCTCCTTCTTGCCAGTCAGAGTACGATCTCGATCACACCTATGGACTATGTAGCGGTTGTCTATAAACTCGCTATCATGTATTTGCGGCGTGAGCCATGTTTCTGTCAAAATTATTATATCATAACAATTTGATAAGATATTCATATACAGGATATTGAGTTTGGTCCGCATACCCCTACAATTCTGATAATAAATGGTCAGCTCACTCATTGGTAGTGGCGTCAAATTTAATAAAGTATAATTCAAATAGGATATTAAGCCCAACCTGATAAACACGTATGTAGCTCAAGTTTAGATCGCGTTTTGTGTAAATCAAAATTAGTATGACGTTGTGCATTGACCACAGACATGACCACACAGCATCCAGAGAAGAATAGCCATGCAAATTGCTTAAAAAAATAATATCACAATGAATAGCATGCAATAAAACATCACTTAAAATGAAGACTACATAAAGACAAATTCCGGACGAGTATTTAAGAGTAATACCGCTGTTCTTAAACGTTAAGATATAAACGATTTCTTTTGAAGATTTATATAAGTTAGAGCTTTGAAAGTTAATTATCATGCTTTGAAGCACTCGGCTTAATCTTAAGAATGTCTTGATGAGATCGTATGGCAATTGCTGATGTACCGTCATTCTCTCGCACGAGAATGGTAGCATGTTTGACCCACACGAATTTAAACTTATTCTTGCCGGCAGCTTCTCGGCATGCACGAAATAACTGTTTGTTCTTTAACGTCAAGTGTTCATTCATGTAGATTGGTTGTGATGGTCCGGGAATTCCAAGTTGATCAGTTTTCAAACCCTTTGCCAGTCGAAATGCACTCAGGAGATTATCTCTCAGAATACGGGAGGCAAGCTTAACAATAATGTTTTTCGGCTTATGGTTTTGTTTCTGTGCATGCGGCACACGATGAATAGAAATGATCTCCTTCTGGCTTATTGGATAGTTCACTTTTGCACTGATGGTCTCCATAAGTGTTATCAAATTTTCAGCGCGCTTTTCGGGGATGTTACATAACTCTAGGTTACATTGGCGAGCCTGTTGTTCGAGAGAATCGATTGTTACCTCCAGTTTCGTAATTGTGGCCCGTAGGACTTCTGTATTCGTAGATTGCTTACTGAATGAATCAACCTGTATTTTTAAGTCGTCTTGTTGGTCCGATGCAAACTGAAGAGATTTTTGAAGATCGACAATATCTTGTACTATAGTGTCATGTCTGGAATCCAACGCAGTTACGTGCGATTCTAATTTTACATACTCAGACCTCAGACAGTTCAACTCACTTTTAATATCTTTAAGTTCAGCTCGAACGCTCTCCTGGACAATTTTACGAATGTCAGTGGTCAGGAGGCTACGTAGTTCTGTGCGTACAATGTCTCTAATTAATTCCGGTGAGATTGACTTATAACTTGCCATGTCGTTAGATTTCTCAGGCGATGGTTCAAGCGAGCTATTATTACTCTTCGTCCTAGGGCGCTTATTATGACGCGTCGTTACGTTGGCCCCCGATTTCAAGTCCATGTCAATGGAACAAGGTGGCGGCGTTCGTTGCATATTCATTATGAGTGATTATCGATGACCAACAAAGCTCCCAAAAAGAATTAGTGAATGTTGGATTTGAACTCGTGCCACTATGCACGCCAGTCGTGCAATATTGTAGCGCGCTATTTGGTATTGTAATATTTGTTCGAAATAAGGTGTTATGTGCGTATGTCAAAAAGTGAGATTACCAGTTGGCCAATTAGGTGCCACGTCCATCCACCCTCGCCAAGAAATTATAATAAACCAATATTATTTGGTTTATGATAGGTTTAAATATTACACTTTTATGATTTTAAATGTTTCCTCTTAATATTCACAGAGCAACAGTGATGATAACCAATGTCACAGGCAATTATTCACTGCGATTACTTCACTTTCTGTCACTGTTTACAATTTTCACTGTTTATGTTTTTATCTCATTCACTTCACTTTCCTACTGTTAGATAACACTTGTACTTGTGGTGTTCGTAAAAATTAAACGGATAAACGAATTTTGCAAACTAAAGAACATTTATTTTATGCAATTTTTAACAATAAATATTCGCGGAGCCAATGTTTACTCAGTGAGCGCCACCTAGCGAGTATTATTTATTTATTAATATAATTATTTTTCTAACAACTGTATACATTATGGTACGCAATAAAGAATTGAGGTAAGAACGAGGTTGAAAATAGCCCGAATGGCTTCGAGAAAAGGATGGTAACCTCAAGAATGATTGTATGGGATTGACAAAAGCTGTCAAAATATCACATGATCTATTCCTTGTATTTTGGAATTTCGACAAACGCATTACCTAAGTGTGATTTAAATCATCATTTGCCTAGCCTTTTCCCAACTATATTGGGGTCGGCTTCCAGTCAAACCAGATTCAGCTGAATACCAGTATTTTACGTGGAACGGCTGCCTACTAGACCTCCACAACCTATAAACTGGGTAACACGGTAATCCTTGGCAAGACTGGCCGTCAGATTTTCTGGCTTCTGACTATCCGTAACGACTGCCAAAGATCTCCAAATGATAGCCGGGACCAACAGCTTAACTGCTTTCCGAGGCACGGAGGGAAGGGAACTCGGTATGTTAAGATGGTCACCCATCCACATACCAACCCCGGCAAGCGTTGCTTAACTTTGAAGCTCGACCTGTGCGGCTGTTATTATTTAGCCAAGAGCTCCTCCTAAGTGTGATTCAAATGAGAGGTGTTGTTTTACGACTGTGAAGCTATGTGGAAAATACGAGAATTTTCCCTCAACATCATCATCATTCACAGCCCGATCTCGCCCACTGCTGACCATAGGCCTTTCTTCCCCACGTTCTTGAGCCAGCCTCGTCCAGGTTTTACCAACAATATCGTTAGCCCAATTGCCCCTCAGATCATTTATGATTCTCTAGTTTAAAAAAAAAACATAAGTACCCCTTCATAACACACAAGATACTTAACAGAAACGATATTGCTATACTAAGAAGAAACGAGCACAACTTTCATAAGTACACAGCCGTTTATACTAACATCACAATATGAGAAGTAAATCTCCAACGTTAAGTACGTAAACAAAACTGTGGGCGTACCCGCGGCATATACCTTGTTCACCAACTTTTATTAGTATTGGAAAAGTTTTATCGGGCTTTTTTGTAGGCCAACTTTTGTTCGATAAAAATCTGTCAGGTGGATGTTGGAGGAAGGTTTTTGAGAGCCCGCAGTGTAATTGTGTCGGGGTTCGAGTTCATACACGAGTACTCGTAGTTTGATTCTGGGATCGATTTGTTACGATCTTCCTGCGCCATACCAAAAAAAAGGAATTAAAATAAACAAAATTACAAAGGTTATGCAAGTTGGAAAGATATGGGACACATTTGTGCTAAACGGCCATCGCTCGCATAATGCTGGGGTTCGTGTGTGAGACAGAGCCACAGCGCTGGTTTTCAGAGACAGCCAGCGTTGACAGAATGACGTAAACGAAACATAAATATATATGGCTATATAACTTAGTTCATGCAGTTAACAGTAAAAACCCTGTTTATTGTTCAAGATTTGATCGGTTCGCTTTTTTTTACTTCAATATACAGACTTGAAAAATCAAACAGCTCTTTTGGATAGCCTCATCTCACTTTCAGAATAAAGGTGCCTGTCCATTTGCGCGGAGCGAGGCAGCGGAGCGGAGATACGGAGAAATACATATAAAACAATCGTATCATTTAAAATATCAGTGCCTTACGTGGTGAGCAGATTTTATTCAATTCCATTGGTAAAAATGGCCTCGCTCCGCTGTAAGGCTCCCTTTATTTTAGGGATGGGAAATCATCTAATGACTCCTCCCGCTGTGGGTAGAGCGGGAGGGTCAGACTTCTACTGACTAAAACCCATCCATGTTCCTTCATTGCCCAATGTGTTACGGAGCCACGGTGTCTCTTTCGAATAATCCCGCGACTCCGGCAGGCGTCGGCCCTTTCGGGCCCCTCTGTGTGCTGACTCTCTTTGAGGCGCGCGTGGAACACTAACGCGCCGTCGACACGGCCTGTCGTCACTAGACGGACGGACGGCGAGCCACCCATAGCTCGCCGTCCACAGGCCCGCGCCTACGGTGCTCGGAGGTCACCAGGTGGCCTCCGACGCCCGCGGCTGGACAGGAACCCTAAGACTATCTTTCTAAGGGCCAATTTCTCAATAGTCAGACAACTTTTACCTGAGGCTCGGTTTAATAGAGCTTTGTAAAAACATATATCAAACGCCCATGTTTATTTATCTGGCAAAAATTATCGCAAGCAAAAGCTATTACTTACATAAAAACTCATGCCTTTATTCCCAAGGGAGTAGACAAAAACAACAGAACTACTCTGCTATGTTCCTTCCATTTATTAATTTATTTTATTATTTATGTACACACATAATTAAAATTAGAATTAGGAGTACAAAGGAACTGCTTATTTCCAACGAAATTTCTACCAGCAGACCTGAAGCCAGTAAATCTGACTCCAGTCTTGCCAAGAAGTACCGTGTTACCCAGTTAACGGGTTGTGGAGGTCTGGTAGGCAGCCGCTCTACGTAAAATACTGGTATTCAGCTAAATCCGATTTGACTGGAAGCCGACCCTAATGCAGTTGGGAAAAGGCTAAGCAGATGAGAAAAAGAAATGTATTTTCGTGTATTCCATATACAGCTTCCTTATTTTCCAGCAGAACCCTGAAAACGTTGAATGTTTACCGAGTTATTTATCGTTTTTTAACGAACGCCTCCACTTCGTCCGGAATTGGGTTGAAACTGATCAAGAAGTATGAAGCGTCTAAGTTTGGTGTAAGCGATTGTTTAAGCTTCTCAGTTTAAAATTGATAATGTTGGGGGATCGCAGAATAATGGAGCAACTTGTAAACTGTTTTAGTTGAGTTTTCACACGTGTTCGGTATTTCTTATAAATGTTTTAACTGTAGTTATTTTTTTTATTTATGAGTTAGTGCGATCGTGCCTTTTAAAAGATTGATTTATGTTTTTTTTTTTGAATCAGTTGTGGTAAATAAGAGTCCTGTGTTGGGTAACTCTGCTCTTCCGTATATTATCTAATTTGTAGTAGTTTTGTGATAAAAAAATAACAAAAAATACATCTAAGCTCGCTCCATCGTAGACTTTGTCTCTGTCATCTCTGACCTACACTAGAGTCAAGAGCAAACCCAGCTTAGGCACATATTTTTATGTGTCTGTAACCTACTAACACTAGAATTTAAGTGAAAATTGTTACTAACCCAATGGACTCCGGTCTGAAATATAAATATCCTATTCTACAGTAAAAGATTTTCATAATGATAAGTAAAATGACCCATTAAGAGGTATTCGCATTTATTCTGTTATTGCATATGGCGAATTTATCACTTAAATATAAATATACAAATTTGTAAAAATGATGAAATACTTAAACTAAATTTTTTGTTGCAATTAAATATAAATAAGTGCTACTTTACCATATGAGGACTATGGAGCTGGTATACAGCCTGAAAAGGGCAAATTTGTCCATACCAACTCCTCATTCAAACAAGTTCATACCACTAAAAACACATTACGTCCTCCAATTGAAAATGCTCTGTAGGGAATGCAATAATGATGTCTGCAACAGCACTAAGTTCAAACATACGAATACGGGTCGTATTTCTATGTAAGTGTCCCCACTTACATAGAAATACGACCCGTATTCGTATCGACGATCACAATATGTTCCAATTTCGGGCATCACCGAGCGCGTGACGTTTGTGCGATAAACATGGACAGTGTTGCCAGAACACACTATTTTCCCGCGAAGTTGAGAGTTGAAATGTAAATTGGAGGAAATGTTAATTTGAACTTTATTACTGTGTTAAAGTTTGATAGTATAACAAGATTTAATTTAAATTCTTTTAATCTCATTTTAACCGACTTCCCAAAAAGGAGGAGGTTATCAATTCGGTTGTATGTTTTTTTTTTTATATATATATTTTTTTTGTGTTTGTCACCTCATAACTCCGACAATTATGAACCGATTTGAAAAAATCTTGTTTTATCTGAAAGGATATACTTGCAGATTGGTCCCATTTAAATCATATCAAAATCGGTTACGAACTTTGGATTTTAAATCGAAATAGCGTATAATAATTTGACTATTTAGATGATTCTTTGACAATCGAAATTGCGTATTTTGCTTTTCTGCGATTTTGCAGTGGTGTTGTTAGGTCTGGGGCACCACTAAAAAGTGAAAAATAAAAAACTTTTTACAAAAAAATACAACCGACTTCCAAAAAAAACACTACATAGTAAAAAATAACTTTAATTTTGGAAGTCGGTGTCAAAATACGAAGAAACTAACAAAAACACCGACTTCCGAAATTAAAGTTATTTTTTACTTTGAAGTGTTTTTTTTGGAAGTCGGTTGTATTTTTTTGTAAAAAGTTTTTTATCTACATAGTTTTTGCCGTATATCAAATCGCAAATAGTCCGAGAAATTATGTTATGATCGAAATTATGTAGACCAAGAGTTAATGCGCTACGTCGTAGCAAATGCTACGCGCAACGCGCTGCATTCGTAGACGTTGATGCTACGCACTCTGAACCCCCCAAACCGTATTTAAAATAAGTGTTGATATACCTTAATGTATTCTTTAGCAATATTTGCAAAGCACAGTGATAACAGTGACTGAGTAGCGTTTAAGGCAAAGTTTTTGTTTTATTAGTTTCTGGAAAAAGGAATGTTGGTCGTCCTGCACCGAGATGGGCACATGACGTTATTGCTATTGCGGGTAGAACTTGTACGAGGATGGCACAGGAGCGAGCAGATAGGTATAGGAAAAGAGAGGTTGGGCTGAGGATGATGATGAAGTACAGAAACGTACAAAACTGCATTGTGAAGGTAAGATAGGCCATCGCTATACAAGAACATATGGTTAGACTGACATTGTTGGGAAAAGAAGATCCTCCAAGTGTCGCTACAACAACCGCTCCTGTGCGTCTCATACCATCGGATACCCGCAAACCTGACCAGGTCAACGGTTCACCTTGTGGGAGGCCTTTCAACGTTGCGTTTTCCTACGCGGTCACCACTCCAGAACATTTTGGCCCCACAGACCATCTGTTCCACTATTTAGCTGCATTCTAATCTCCAACTGCCACCAAATAAAAGAGAACCTAAATCTTTAAGCGAACTTCCTCAACTCCAAGTGTTGGTAACCCCGACATAGCCCCGTTAGTTGTTATTTATTGCTCAATATTACCATCCGCCACTTACGCGGTAATATCGCAAATTATGTGCATATGTTAATTCGCCTGCGAGCACGAACTCGCGAGATACAACGTTGTTCGAGGAATGTTGTTTTACTTCGTAGGGGCAGGTAACAGCGATGTAGTGTGATGTATTGTTAGACGATGAGGTGCTTTAAAGCGCCTTAGAGACTGGTATATCGTATGTTTCATCTATACACGCCAACACATCAGGATACCTGAAACTGTCAAATTTTCCCAATCAACCTTGAACTTAATTCTTCAGCGATATAGTTGAAAATATATTAAATCAATTTGACAGATTGTTGTACTCAAAGTGCTTATGTCACGAGCGGCGTGGAGGCCCGCACTAAATTCAAACAACGCGGCGTTGCACGCGGCTGCCAAACCGCCACCGCAGACAAGCGTTGCCAACGCCAATTTATCAAAATCCCCGAAAATCTAAGTCACATTCCATTGATTTTTTTTTAATGGGACTAAAATTCTATTGATTCCCCGCCAATTCTTCTAACTAATATATATATATATATATATATATATATATATATATATATATATATATATATATGTATAAATGATAATCAATTTATTTTTTAATATTCAGAAGTCACATTATTAAGAAGATAGGGCAAAACTAGGATACATATCTCAGTACAAAATGCAAAATTATTTATTTTAAAAAAGGGTAAGTACTTTGGTTTATAATCTTCAAATTTGTGAAAGGCAAAAACATTATCTTTGATTATTTCAGAGTATTGGCGATTTATGTGGACCTCTAAATTTGGTGACAACTATCCAGTATAAAGAATATATAGTTGCCTGATCCATATAAATTACACATAGTATTGATGCCCCACCGAGAAAAAGGCCTTTTATCCCGCAAAAACTTTGATCGCACTTTGCCTTCCCCTGCAGTCGCACAGACACATACAATAAAACAACAATTAATTCATGCGTGAAACTAGACTAATAAAAATCGAGGCAACTATACCCCTGGGGCAACTCTCCTGGTTTTACCATAGTCTTATGTAACGTATATAATTGTCCCAAAAATTAAGACAAACCGTTAAGACGTTATTCTCATTTTAAATCGGCTATTGAGGGGTATCTGCGCTGTGCAGGTGTGCCCCGCTTGGGCGGCGCACCGCCGTGTCCTTGAAACGGCGATCGGCGGCGACCTCTCGCGTCCGGCCCTGGTCCAAGCCATGATCCGGAGCGAGACGGAATGGGACGCCGTTGCCTCCTTTTGCGAAGCAGTCATGCTAGCGAAGGAGGTGGCGGAGCGGGAGAGGAGACCCTCTCGTCCCGGCCGCCGTGGTAGACGCCGCGGGCGTCGGGGGCCACCACCTGGTGACCTCCGGCCACCGTAGGCGCGGGCCTGTAGACGGCGAGCTATGGGTGGCTCGCCGTCCGTCCGTCTAGTGACGACAGGCCGTGTCGACGGCGCGTTAGTGTTCCACGCGCGCCTCAAAGAGAGTCAGCAACACAGAGGGGCCCGAAAGGGCCGACGCCTGCCGGAGTCGCGGGATTTTTCGCAAGAGACACCGTGGCTCCGGAACACAAAGGGCAATGAAGGAACATGGATGGGTTTTAGTCAGTAGAAGTCTGACACTCCCTCCCGCTACACCCAGAGCGGGAGGAGTCATTGGATGATTTCCCATCCCTAAAAAAAAAGGGGTATCTGCGCCTTAAGACAAGTTTTAAGTTTTATTAGATTTCTTGAAAACGTATTCTGACTTGGCCCGGAATGTCGATATTCAAATCTCCGCATTTTCCACATATCTTGCCAGTTCCCAACAAATACCCCAATAACCCACACCCCACACGTTGGCAATGCTGGCTTGAGTGTCAAGCGTCCGCCGCCGCGGCACCCGCGGCTTCCCACGCGGCGTTTTCCACGGCGGCGCGGCGGCGGGCGCTCGACGCACCGCGTCTCCGTAAACGGGCACTAAATGACTTTTGAACATGAGCCACACTTTATGGTGCCCAAAGTGCCTACACACCTGTACTTTGGAGGATTGAATTAATGCCATCGACGACGCTGCAATAACCCATTTTATTTAAAATCTAATTAGTCAGACATATCCAAAAATGTTGGACACATATTTTTTCTTTTTTCACGTAAACAAGAAATAAATATTATACAGTGCGTTGAAAACACGCACTACTACGATGGTAGAACTTTGCGAATCACGTGCCGTCATGCGTGTTTTCAACGCACTGTTTCGGCTTCATTTTTAGGGTTCAGTACCCAAAGGGTAAAACGGGACCCTATTACTAAGACTCCGCTGTATCTCATGAACCGTGATAGTTAGATAGTTGAAATTTTCACAAATGACGTATTTATGTTGCTGCTATAACAACAACTACTAAAAAACAGAATAAAATAAATATTTAAGACATGATTTTTTATAGATAACGGTACGGAACCCTTCGTGCGCGAGTCCGACTCGCACTTGGCCGGTTTTTTGTTCTTCAGAACAGGTTACGGAGAAGAAAGTTAATATTTACGCGATCATGTGTCCCACTTTGTTGTAAGCCAAAATACAGGTTCCTCCTAGTTCGGCTCCAGATGCTTAAACTTTTGTATATGTCGTGGATAAACACACGCGTTTCGAACACGAACCACAATTTTCACTATAACTGTCACTACGTATTTTGCATTTGAAAAGGAACCCGTCACGTAAGTATTTCACTAGCATTGCCACGAATCTTCATGTGGGCCACTAGGCGTCAGCGACAGCTGAGCGATAGCGCCATCATCGTTTGGGTTCGGTGGTATCAGGATCATTGTAGAATAAAACACTGAATGCAGTACTAAGCTCTCTTTATTAACTGTGGCTGAGTGCTAGTACTTTACAAATAGACAGTCCCCCAAAACGCCCACCCGTTACCACATCCTAGTGTTTTAGCTATGGAGAAGACGTGGCCAACAAACTCCATAGCAACACATCTGTCTTTTGAGTTAGAAGAACTCGCATTTATAACATTATTAAAGAAGTCTGTTTAATTTAATTCAAATAGGTAAACCGACAGTTTCGTTCTGGACGAGTGTCCTAGTCGGTGTCTCGAGCCCAAAAGGTCCCGGCAAAGTCCCAACTCTCCAATTTATACGTCTCTGTCCACGTGCCGCCATTACAACTGTCAACTGACATCACGGCGTTTACCACTACCCACTACTACAATACTCAAATCAGCAACTAATTATTAAATGATTTCTTTATCCACGACATATACTTAATACTGTTTACAGCATTTATTTGTAAATTATAATAAGTACCTACTTTTGTGAAAGAAATAAAATTTACTAGCTGACCCGCGCAACTTCGTCTGCGCCACATTTTCCATTATTGCTCCGTTCCAATTTGTCTTAGCGTGATGATATTTAGCATTCCTTGATAAATGGGCTATCTAACACTGAAAGATTTTTTTAAATCGGACCAGTAGTTCGTGAGATTACCCCCTACATACAAACTTACAAACTTTACCTCTTTATAATATTACCAGCGACTTCGCCCACGTGATCCCTAGGGAACATGTTCCCGGGATTAAAAGTAGCTTATGTGCTATTCCAGACTATAATCTATCTTTGTTCTAAATTTCATTAAGATCCGTTAAGCCGTTCTGGCGTGATTAAGTAACAAACAACCAAACTTTCACATTTTCATTTTTTTTTTTCATTTTTTCTATTGATTGTAGCGTGATGAAAAGTATACTATAACCTGCTCAGGAATATGAATAATAATTGTACCAAGTTTCGTTAAAATCCGTCGAGTAGTTTTTGTTTCTATAACGGTTATACAGACAGACAGACAGACAGACAGACACACAAAAATTTTACTGATTGCATTTTTGGCATCAGTATTGATCCTTAATCACCCCCTGATAGTTATTTTGGAAATATATTTCATGTACAGAATTGACCTCTCTACAGATTTATTATAAGTATACATATAGATAGAAGATAGATAATTTAATATTTTGTTTTTTTAAATTTATAATTTAATATTATTATTATTTATTACTTTTTGGGACACATGACCGACCACTGCAACTCCTGAGAACCAGAAAACACAATAGCAATCACCAGAAAAATGCCGAGTCAATGAAGCTCGATGAGTCTCCATGATGCGAATTAGTCTTGGATCGCGTAAAAGGAACAGCAGTGGAGTAAGAAAAACATATTTTCCACGCCTGCCCTATTTACTTGGGATCAGCTGTTTCTATTCCTCGTTTTCGTCGGACATTCAGGTGGGTCCTCGTGTGTGTCATCGATGACAAGTTTAGGAAAAACTTGGTGCATGTGTTATAATGAGAAGTCTAGGTACTTCGTAGTATCTGCAGTCCTATTTTGCGTATTACAAAGCAAAATGTTATTGGTCGAATGTGCTTTAATTTTAACATTGCAGCCATTGCGTGTCTTACGATATCGAGCACATGGATTTTTAAACATATTAAACATGTATCTAGAATTAAATTCGATTGTGAATGACGTTGAGATTTTAATAGTTACACAAACAGGGTGCTGGGCAACGCTGCGGGCTATACCACCATAAAAAAAAAAAACATTTAAATTAATTCATTCATTTCATTCCTAATCTTTCATAGATATAATTGTAATATATTTTTTTTGTGTACTTTTGATATGCGTCATATTGTCCGCAAATTAAATACTTTTTCTTTCTTTCTTTCTTTCCATTCACCGCATGTGAAACCAGAATCAAACTTCAAAAACTTTTTACAAAACAATACAACCGACTTCCAAAAAAAAAAGAATATTCAATTTCGATTAGGTACTTGGATGACGGCTCCATCATCAGATCGACTCCAGACCTTCATTAAATTGTAGTGCTTTAAAATACTTAATGAAAAATTAACAAACGCACTAGTTGGATACGATTTTTGAAAGTTGCCCTCGACTTCTCTGAGATGCCAGTATCAGATCCTGGTTTCCTTATCATGGGACCATTTGGGAAGTACCTATACCGTTTCCAACAAAAAAATCATTTTTAAAATCGGTTCGCAAGCGACGGAGTTATGCCCGAACAAACATAAAAAAAAAATACAAACATCCGAATTGAGAACCTCCTCCTTTTTGAAGTCGGTTAAAAAAACAAAATGTAGTCGTTGAAAATCAGCAGAGGTAGAGCGTATTACACAATTTTGATTAAACCGTTATCTCTGGTATTATCTCGACACAGAAATAGAATACCCTAGTACTTCTAATAATCATTTCCGAGTATCCCTCAGTAATTAAACATAAGATGCTCATATCATGCTTAGCGAACCATCTTCAGATTTAATGGGTAGCCGCGCAGCCAAGCGGCATTTGGCTTGACCTTAACTGATCGATTATTATGCTCTGATAAAGCCAGTTAAGCAGTACATATGTATGTTGTCTTGAAGAATATGTTTGTGTATCTATGAGAGTTGATTGAGAGACTCGTAGCGTTTGAAAAAGTAAAATAAAACATAGTAAAAATCTACACACCCTTTTTTACTTTTTAAACAGGAATATCCCAAGCATCTCTATATCAACTGTCCTTTTAGGTACTGCCAAGTGAAACCTTACCTGAGGTATTGGTGGATCCGGGGGAGGGGGCTAAGGGGCTCAAGCCCTCCCCAAATACCCAGATAGCTTGATAGACTACAACCTAAAGAAGACATTGAGGAATTTACGAAAAATAATCTACATAGGCTTAAATTGTTATGCGTTAAGCAAGATAGAGTGTTATGTGCTTCTTTAGTGTTTACTTTGCTAAAATATACCCGCAGGGGATCAAGCCCCAAACGACAATCCAGGATCCGCCCCTGCTCGGGGCACTACTCGTAGCAGTCACAAACGGTCAACAACGCCTCAAAATTCCCTACACTTGTAATAGTTATTGGCTTGTATTTGAACGCTTTTAATTCGATATGGCCAAATAAATTAGTCCAAATTGTGTCGATTTTGCGTCGAATTTGTACCAAAACTCATAGCTAATTCCCAAAAGGCTAATTTCCAATAGTTTTCACAAGTCAAGTATGTCAGCCCAGCGTGTTTCTACACAAGAGTGGATAAAACAAACATCCAGCCTGCCCAACAGTACACAGAAACCCGGATGTAACTCGTATCGAAACACAACGCCGCCGCGCCGGTGTGTGCGGGGCGGGGTGTCCAAATACAACACTTTGCACATCAAGCGTCAAACGTAATGTTGTCCCGATTTGTGTACAGACATTGACTGTTACGCTTATAAGGGTTTGACTCAAACGAATGAGTTTTCATTACGCCTGGAGGTATCGCCAGGAGAGCTAGACAGTGGTAACATTGCATATATAAATCTGCGAATTTATACAGGGCTGTAGCCGTCAACCGGGCATGAAAACACACTGCAAGCTACAAGAACAAAAACTGGCCAGTTGCGAGTCGGACTCGCGTGCAAAGGGTTCAGAACCAATTTATTTATTTTTTCTTTTAAGTTTTCCTGTTATCTTTAGGTATAGAACATTTAAAAAACTAAATATTTTTTTTCCGATTCGGGAATCGAACCAAGGACCGAATGCTTCGAGCTATATACCCTTGCGACCGCTAGATTAACGAGGCAACCAGGAAAGCTGTGCATGCTGTGTTAAATTATACATACTTTCCGTCGTAGTCATCGTATATTCTCTATGGTCCCGGGTCTGCTGGAATGAAATTTCTTTTAAATTAAGCAGTACATTTGTGTTCTTGTCTCTGTGTCTCATCATGTGTTATGTGTTGATGTGTAAGTATATAGTGATATTACAACGTTTAACAGAATACACTCGATACCTAAAAAAACTTTTTACAAAAAAAATACAAACGACTTCCAAAAACAAAAACACTACAAAATAAAAAATAACTTTAACTTCGGAACTCGGTGTTTTTGTTAGTTTGTTCGTATTTTGACACCGACTTCCGAAGTTAAAGTAATTTTTTACTTTGTAGTGTTTTTTTTTTTGGGAGTCTGTTGTATTTTTTTTGTAAAAAGTTTTTATTTTTCACTTTTTAGTGGTAGGTACCCCACACCTAACAAAACCACTGCAAAATCGATACCATACGATTTTCGAAAGTTTCCGTCTACTTCTCTGGGATGCCATCATCAGATCCTGGTTTCCTTATCATGGGACCATTTGGAAAGTATACCCTTTCCAACAATAAAATCATTTTTAAAATCGGTTCGCAAGCGACGGAGTTATGCCCGAACAAACATAAAAAAAAAATACTTACAAACATCCGAATTGAGAACCTCCTCCTTTTTGGGAAGTCGGTTAAAAATAACCAGTTGCGAGTCGGACCCGCACACAAAGGGTTGGTTCCGAACAAATCTCATTTTAGTAACATGTTAGTTTCAAACCAGATACTTATTATAAGTTTTCTAGTAATTTATATGCAAAGAATCTATGCTCTTTTTTTTTAAATTTTAGACACATTAGTTTCAAGAAATGGTCGTGATTCATGTAATATCTTGATAAACTTCAAAAGATACGTATAGTTCAATAGCTCGCCTATCAGTTCCACTAAGTTTAAAAAAAAAATGTACTTTAATTTTTTCTCACTCACAAATAAAAAAACAAAAACTTTTTTTCTCACGCATGGAGTGACTTCTACCATCCATACGTTTAATATGACATAAAGAGAGGTATGCTAGATACGTTTAATTTTTTTTTTTAATCCCTGTCATTAAGTTCCTATGAGTATGGAGCTCGAATTTCAGGCCACTGTGGGACGTTGAGACAATAGCCTATTGATAAATATAATGACCCTTTTCGGATATTAAAATTCAGGCCTATAAATATTACTTCAACTGTCAGTGGTAACAAGCTCCGACATAAATAAAACAGTTATACTAAGTGCCACCAACCCACTGAGCTGATAACTCAATTAAAATAAAATTAATTCAGTAAAGTAGAAACCGCGACCAAACAAATTAAAACAAAGTGCAAACTAAAAGCAAATATCGCTCAGTAAATATTCACGTCAAATTGTTGGAAATAAATCAACTTAACATAAAACTATTTATAACTGGATCGGTTGAATTGATGTCTTTACTGTCTGAAAGCTTCCGGAAGGTAGTTTTGTAAAAATCTTTGACGAATAAGTGGATATTCAGACTGTCCAATGTAATTTGGGCGACTATATTAAGATGGACTTGACATTTATAGGAACGATCTCGTATTTTCATCACAGCCCTTTTCTGAATTGCAAAGGCCTGTTCAGACTCCCCGACTATTGTCAGCGGTAAGAAAATCCATACAAAACTGGTACAGTCAACCAATTAACTGTCAAACTTGCAGATAGTGTCGTTAATTAACACTATTTCTTTTTCATAGCACCCTCAAAATTATAGCAGACAGTTAGGGTGAGACAGCCCCATACTGGGACATTGGAAATGTTCATGCCAATGTGGCGTATAATAAATAACTACTAACACTGGCTTCTAAATTGTATGTTTGTCGCAGAGAAAAAACACGTCTCTATTATAACAAGCCTAGGTATTTAATGTTTAATTTAATTTTAATTGTTATATTGGCAATAGAAATACACACTCTGAAAAATTAAAGCATTAGTCAGTTATAACATTTGTACTTGTCAATTTAGTGTCCGAGATTAAAAAAACACAGCAAAGCGTCTTTCATAATGCGCACAGCAAAGGAGTGGAACTCTCTGCCTGCGTCTGTATTTCCGAACGCTTACAAACCTAATCTTTTCAAATAAGAGTGAACAGGCTACTTCTGGGTAAGCTCGCTTCATCGTAGACTTTGGTTCCGTCATCTCTGACCTAGAGTACAGTCAAGAGCAAACCCATCACAAATAAAAGAAAACACACTTTATCTGCTGTATCTCAAGAACCGATTACGGTTCTATACATATAATAAAGCACGCTAACAAACACACGGTCTGACAGCAGAGGCTCAGTAATAGGTTTACCTCGGTAACCCTTCGAGTACAGAACCCTAAAACGATTATGTCGGACGAAAGTTAGACGCACCAAATTGATACGTCCGTCGTCGCCGAGATCGTCTGGCAATGCCTTACAAGCTGCAGTTCAAAGGCTAAGAATAGAGCAAATCTTTTATTCAGCAAATCTTTTATTTCAGAAGCCTTGCGTTTCCAATGGAGTCGGGCTAAGTGCAATCGATGCGAAAAATGCAAAGTCGTTTATTTTGTTTTTTTTTTCAGTCTGTTTCTCGTGTTTATTTATATTTTTATCTGATGGTTATTTATTTTCAGTTGTACTCCACAAATGATTTTAAGCTAAGTTATTAATAACACTAGCTGACCCACGTAACTTCGTGTGCGTCACATTTTCCATTAATGCACGGCTCCTTTTAGTCTTACCGTGATGATATGTAGCCTATATCCTTCCTCGATACATGGGCTATCTACCACTGAAAAGAATTTTTCAAATCGGGCCAGTAGTTTCTGAGATTACCCCGTACATACAAACTTACAAACAAATGTTACCTCTTTATAATATTACTATAGAAGTATAAATATAGATTAAAGTGGTCAGACCAAAATGAAGTGAATTGGAAAGGACAGTTATCTGGTCATTATTTCTGCTGCTGGATTTAAGGATTCCCTTGCACTGAAGTACAAACCATGCATATTGTGATCTTAAAAAAACTTTAGATATTACTCTCCTGAAAGTGGTTTAGGCATATTGAAATTTGACTCTCCAACAAGTGAATTTGGTAGATAACTAAAATGATGGCGCTTGGTGACCATACAAAAAACATGTTAAACACACAACTTTTTTTATAACCTGATTGGTCTAGTGGTAACAAGCGCTACTGTCGAGCATGAGGTCCTGGGTTCGATTCTCGGTTCGGACAAAAAGTTATTCGATTTTTCTTAGCGAAAGTCCAGAGACTGAATTTGATGGCAAGTCAACATACTATTTGTACATGTATTTATTTAAATATATTTTATTGTTTAATTATTTAGTAGACTAGCTTTGTCCGGTGTCTTCGGCGTTTCCAGGGCCTCATCTATCTCGAGTCTAAAATTACCAAAATCTGTTCAGCGATTTAGGCGTGAAAACATTAGTTAGGAAGAAATGTACTAACCTTTTGCATTATCCATCATTATGACTCGTAACACTCAATTTATGTATTACAAACGTACTCACAGTACTGTACATACGGCTGTAATCTAAAATACGACTTGAATTCGCGGCTCTTGGCGATATACGAGCTCATTTGGCGGCGTAGTGTTACCTATTATATTTGGGGACACATGCCAGCGAATAATGCTGAACTGAGAGAGGAATAGAAATAGATTATGTTGATTCATTAGAGATAACACCTTTAGGACTCGGTAGTTAGTAGGTTCTGTAACAGGGCAGTCCAGCGAGTTGGTGATCGATCCGCCTTGTCACGTCATCACTAGGCACTCCATAGATTTTTCATTCCTGCAAATGTGGCCAATGAACTTCAGTATTCGTGTCATTACAGTGTACCAAAATCGGTTTTTATTAGAAAGATCTTCGATTTTGTTGTTTGGTTCACCACTGTTAGGGGCCTTTTCTTGTCATGCGTGTTTTCATTCGCACGCGGATCTGGTCCGCATGTGCGCTGCCCGCATTCTATCATTTCATACATGCTTTTCCTGTCATTCAGGCAGCACTCGTGCGGAGTGCGGATTGGCTGCGGGCGTACAGCCCGCGTGCGTGTTATCCGAATGCGGGCGGCGTTCTTCTGTCTTCAGTGTTGTTTTTACTATGACGCGGGTCGCGCACGCATGTTCATAGAATATGACCATGCGTGCGACCCGCGTCACTTGTTTTAAGTCAATGGCGATCTATCACCCGCATGCGAGCGACATCTACATGCGGGTGGAAACACGCATGACAGGAAAAGGGCCCTTAATTATTGCTTTCAGGAGTTGTATATATCTTAAGAGTGACTCTTGAATCTATTATCACTTAGATACCATTGTTAACATCTGTGTCATACAATAGGTAAGTAACTCAAACAGATAAATGAAGATTAGACAGTTAAGATAACAATGCTATTTGACAAATTAATAATTAATTTTCAAATTGAAATAGCTCCACGTGAAGTTTATGCGTCGTACTAATTCGTATTCGATAAATAATCTAAATTCTAATCATGTAGCGTGTTTAATGTAATGATTGAGCTCATTGTTTATTTACTATAAATTAATGGCTCATTTACACAGGGGAGATTCTCGCATCGAGTTTTAGTTGATTTATTAAGTCGGAAGCCAGAATTCTGACTCCAGTCTTGCCAAAGGGTATCGTACTGTTACCCAGTGATTCGGTTGTTCGGTTGTTTGTCAATTTTATTGTTGTTATCTGTATTTTGTAGTATTTTGCTTCTGTCTGTTTTTGTGCGAGTCTCAAATAAATATTTTTCGTTCTTTCTTTTCTTTTAATTTATGCGCGCTATGAACCAAGGAATGTATACTTTCTAACATACTGTCTCCCAATATACAAGTTTCTGCCTAGTTTGGGAGACAGCTGGCTATGTATGTAATTATGTTAAAATTAACTGTCCTTGTACTAGATATTAAGACACTATAATTTATGGTTATGTTCCAAATAAATATTATATTATATTATATTATTATTATTATTTCAGAAAAGTAGTCGCTCCGTGTATTAGTCTGGTACTCAGTTCCATCCAGGTAGCCAACCCCAACAAAAATCGGAATATTAAATAGCTGAATTAAAAACCGGCCAAGAGCGAGTCGGACTCTCATGCGAAGGGTTCCGTTCCATTAACAGAAAAAAAAACACGTTTCTTCTATATGAGCCCCTTTGAATTTTTAATTTAATATAATTTGTATTATTTGTTATTATGGCTGCAATAGAAATTCATACTTTAGAGGTCCTACGGCAGAATTGCTGGTACACTATCACCGCATGTAAAAGAGATTTAAAACCGGATGTATCAGTAGTAAGTGGCAGGGTGGTCAATTTAATCAAGGAAGTAATTACTATAGCGATCATGGCGGGTGCGTCGATTTCAATTAATGTATTTTACTCTAATTTCTAATGTAGATGCTAATTCGAATCGACATTATTATTTTATTGGAATGGGTAGATAAAGATTAACGTTCATGTGTGTTACCTTTTATTATTTCCGGATTCGTGATTAGTGAATATAAAACATTAGGTATTCATATTTTATTGATGCAGTCGACAGTAAGGATACTTTGTTATTGAAAAAAGGAAAAATAGGATTGAATCACCATCTGAAAAGCCTTTTCCTACCTACATTGGGTTGGCTTCCAGTCATACCGGATTCAGCTGAATACCGGTATTTGAAGTGGAGCGGCTGCCTACCAGACCTCCACAACCCATTAACTGGGTAACACGGTATTTCTTGATAAGACTGGAGTCAGATTTACTGATTTCTGACAATCCGTAACGACTGCCAAAGATCTACAACTGACAGCCGGGACCAACGGCTTAATGTGCTTTCCGAGGCACGGAGGAAACTCGATATGTAAAAATGGTCACCCATCAACAGACCAACCTTGGCAAGCGTTGCTTAACCTTGAAGATCGATCCGTGCGGCTGTTGTTATTTAGCCACGAGCTCCTCTAAAAATATGGATTGAATAAGTTAACGTAATTTGATGAACATCTAACATCATGAATAATTAGTTACTTCTAGGCAAGCGTGCTCCACCTTAGACCGCATCATCGCTTAACATCAGGTGAGATACCTAGCGGTCAAACGTATGCCTATCAATAGTAAAAAAATAAATAAAAAGCTTATAAAGATGTACACGTCTACTTGATAAAATAAATGAATCAAAAACCTTAAAAAATTATTTCCCTTTACTTCACACACCACCGTCCAAAGGCAACACTTATTCAAGTTTGCCACAAAACACTTCACACATACTTACGTACACTCAGCAACTAAAAACCTTTACCACATAACAGTAGACGTTTTTAAAGAAATTCATTCTCGGTAAAAGAGTGAGTAAGTTAATTAACTTGGACCCCGAGAACTTTACTTGTGGGAAAACGGTCTAGGTTCACTTTTTTACTTCCCAGTTTCCTCCAACACTTGTAGATGAATTAAATTACAAGAAAAAGCTGAATTTTCTAGCAGGACGCATGCGTCAGCTGACGTTGCTAAACTAACAGTTTTTTAGTTCAACTTGCGATGGTTTTATTTTAGAGTTTAAGAGCGTGTATTCCTTCCACTAGCACCGCCAATCGTTTTTTTATTATTTGTGGTAAATTTAAGACACGTAGATAAAAAACCGCTCTGTAGTGCACTGAAGAAATGTATTTATTATGTTTTGAGAGTTATGTTTTGTACTTTAGAACATAAATAGTTGGCAAAGTCGATATTTTTGCTAAAAGTGGCCACTTTTAGCAATAATTACCGTTTTGGCTATTTAGCCATGAGTTATGTATTAAAAATAGCTGTCAAAAAATAATAGATACAATTCTTCAGTGCACTACAGAGCGGTTTTTTATCTACGTGTCTTAAATTTACCACAATTAATAAAAACGATTGGCGGTGGACGGAATACGCACTCTTAAGGACTAACTTGTCGGTACGTTGGGTTTGGTATAAAAATCGGAATTTTTTCAAATAGGAGTGCGGTTGTGTTCTGGGTCTGTTCTGTCTGCGGATACGGCATGTAGGTATTTTATGAAATTATTGAATAACCCTTGGATAACCCATTTGTTTCTTTATACCCGACTGCGAAAGAAGGAGGGTTATGTTTTTCGATACATACATACAGTATATTTTTTTGGCACGCCCTAGAGCCTAAACCGCTTGTCGATGTGAGTGAGAGTGACACTCAGGTACATCAAAATTAAGGACTTTTGGCGCCAAATTATGTCTTTACAAATCCTATCAAGTGGGGTATCAAAATAAAGGGCTTGCGGAGACGAATCCAAAAATTTTTCTGACTAAATTGTAGGAAATAAAAAAAATTACTTTGTCAAAGAACTCGACCGCTAAATACGACAAAAAAGTTACAAACAAATCGTTTTCCAATCAGTCTGATGCAGTTCAATCACAAATCTGATGCCAAAAACTGCATCAGACTGCTTGAAAAGCGACTTGTTTGGAACTTTTTAGTCGTTTTTTTATTATAATAGGCTCGCGTTCGAACACACTATCTCACCAGATTTTTTTGTTTAATGTTGCCCCTCACTAGGAATTTCTCCTGTATCGTGGGTGCGACATACAAAGTCACATACACAAACAGCCAGACCCGGAACAACTATCTGTAGGCCATACAAATATTTGTTCCGTGCGGGAAACGAACCCACGACATGCGACGCACCAGCCGATCGCTCAACCACTGCGCCAACCCTGCCGTCAAAAAGATGCTACACGATAATAGGGTCTACGATGGAGCACGCTTGCCTAGAAGTAACCTATTTACTCTTGACGTAGCTAGGTTGTAGCTATCAGGAAACGCAAACTCCGGCAGGGCAATAATATAAAACCACGTCTCTGCCATGCAAAGGGCACTGTATCCGAAAGTATATTCGCACAACGCAAGAGGAATTTTCAAATTCATTCCTTTCACACGTTGCTAGCACTTGTCACCTTCTGGAACTCCGATTTTAATTCAAAATGTCCACAGTTCGTAGTCGGAGGAAATGATTAAATTTCGAGCGTGATGCAGCTGCAAAAAAAAATTTACCAAAAGGTGCCTAACTTTTAAACTCCACAACTGTACATACATACACAGCGCAGTTTAATTTGCCTGAATAATTAATTTCAATTTAACTTTTGTGATTTTTGTCCTCTAAATTCAATGTTTTAAACGAGTAATATGAAAAATGCAGTACATGCGACAAATAAAAAGTTTTAATTAAAATTCGTAAAAGAAAGAATTCTTAAGTCGCAGAGATTACATTTCTACTAAAAATTAAATAAGAAACTTTTTCTTTTCTATTTGACTAGCTGACCCGGCGAACTTCGTTCCGCATACCAGTCGATTCTTTTATTTTTTTAAATAAACGTAGCCTAATTACATCAGCTACCTGCCAATAAAAGTCCCGTCAAAATCGTCCAGCCATTTCAGAGATTAGCCGGAACAAACAGACAGACAAAAATTGTAAAAAATGTTATTTTGGTGTATGTACCGTATACATTCATTTGCATGTAGTAGATAAACAGTTACTTCAATATTACAAACAGACACACTCTAATTTTATTTATATGTATAGATGTATAGATTGAGTAATTCATATTGGTGTTTAATCTTAATTTTAATTCAATGTCACCCTGTCTGAATATTCAGAAAATTGAGTAATTTTAGACTAGAAAAGTTCAATATATTTTCTAGTCACAAAAAGTGCTAATGCCATAAAAGTGTTGTTAAGATTTTAATATGATAAAGTGTGCCATTTCAAGTGGATATTTTGTGTAAAAATATTTCGAATTGGTTTCTTTTTTAAATTGAAAATATTAAGTAACTACTTTTGGTGAGGGTTAAGGATTGTAGAGGACAACTTGATTTTTATTAAAAGGAAATTGTAAACTACTAAGGGCTGATTTTTAACTGTAAGACATTTTTGTCTGAAGACTAATATCACGGCTAATATAGTGGTTTGACTAACTTTCTATTTAAATTCTGTCAGAAAGCAATTTTTAATCCTTGATTAAAATTATGTAACTATTGGAAAAAGTACCAGCCGAGTGCGAGTCGGACTCCCATACAAAGGGTTCCGTACCATAAACCAAAATAATTAGATTACATTTTTAATTTAATCTAATTCTTAAAACAAGTTCTTGTTTTTAGTTTCTTGTTTTAAGAACTTGATTAAATTAAAAATTAAAGGGATTTCATTTAATATATTGTTTTTATTATTTGTTGTTATAAACCAAAGAAATACATAAATTTCGACTGTTTACCTATTACAGCAGTTCTTGAGATGCAGCCCACTGGCAGACAGAAAGGCGGACTGACAGCGGAGACTTAGTAATAGAGTTCCGTTGGTTACATCTTGGATACATAACCCTAAAAATCAGCCCTAAATCTTAATAAAAAGGTCAACTACCTGCCAGTCTTCATGATAATAAATCAAAAACCCTTACCTATTAAGACCTAACAAGCAAAAATAAACTTACATGACCCAAAAACAATGAAAAAAGCAGAAAATTACAATTGGCACTCAAAAATATGAACTGACCTGCACTATAAATTCACGGTACAGTCGCCGAGAGTACGTTTAGCGTCATCGCAGCCAGTCCGAAATGTGTTGCTAATTGTACAAAGACTTTGTCTGTGACTGTACACGGTGCAAATACATTGGCTTTGTGAAAAGGTTAAAAGAGTTGATTTCAAAATGTTTTTGGGGGAGTGACATCTGCTATATTTATATTTATGTTTCGGCTTCGCTTTTGCCCAATGTTGTTTGTTTTACGAATAATTTTGATTCATTTTTGGTTATGCCTTGATGCAGATCAAAATTCAAGGCAAGGTGCGGCTATTAATGTTTAGCCACGAGCTCCTCACGTATAGTAACGTTAACGTAGGTGAATTTTGAATGTGAATAACTAAATCCCAAGGTATTTTGGTTTAATTTTATGGGAAATACACCATTTATATCATTTAAAAATATGAATATAGTATTTAATTCGATTGCGAAACGAAGTAGTAGCTATGGTAAAATTTTACGTTAAGTTGTGTTACGTCAAATATATTTGTGCTAGGCCCTCTGTTGCGTAAACAAAAGAAAGCCAGGCGACAGAAGTCACTGGTGAGTGGTGACTGCTCCGTCGACAAAGGGCTTACAACGAGCGGTCAGCGCTATGACGGCTCGTTTGGAGCCAAAGCTGACGAAAAGCTAAACAGTTGCCCGACGACAACCCTTAGTTACAAACGAACGTCAAAACAGCAACAACATAGCTATGGTAGGCGCCAGGTAAACTTGCAAGAAAGTACATTGACCTATTCCTAATATCCCTTCGTAGATAAACTATGAATCATTTTTCATTACTAGACAACGTAAGCGATTACGATAGACGTCGATTCAGGACAGTGTTATGTCTTTATTTCTGTTTTTGTTATGAATAAAGTCACTAAACGTGTGTCGGTCAATGATCATTATTTCGCATTTATCTGGTGTCTACTATAGCAAAATACCAACATTCCCACCTTCTAGAAACGGTAAAAACGCCGTTCAATATTTACTGATGACGTAAAAAAAAAGTAACAAAATCCCGCATTCAATATTCGGCAAACCACAAGGCCGAATTTCGCATTCGGCTTCAGCGAAAAATCACGTACGCCACTCTAGCACCAACGAAGGGTATTCGTTATGTATATGAGCCCCGCGCTTCGCAATTACAGGTACCTTTGATGTGTGAGCCGGCGAAAATGAAATAATGGAAGTGGAAATATTTTGCCAACAGTTTGTCACTCTTGATGGATTGGTGTGACTTCAATGTATGCGAATTAGTGTTGACAAATATTAACGTATTTTGCACCGAAAAGTTACGCATGTGGGCTTTTTCGGCTTTGTTTTCATTTGTTTACAGAGATTCGTAGCATTTTGAGCCTTTTGTTAATGTTATTGTAAGCAGATTTGATATTCAGTTTTTTGGATCGGTTAATTGTGTTTTATTGATTTTTTAAGTTTTAAAGCATACTGAATGAAATAAGTTGTACCAGTTCACCGAGTTATAAAAATCAGGGGCTTATGAAAAACAATTTTTGCTGTAGATATTTAAAAAGTTTTTGATAAATTAATTCATAGCATATTAATCGTACTCCTGTCGATTTGGCAATTCATGGGGGAAGCCTATGTCCAGCCCTACAGTTTAAAAAATATATTATAGGACAAAAACAAACGCTTTTTCATGAGAAATCATCAAGTTACTCCTTCCACTTGAGGCAAACTGAAAAAAACTGGAAATGCGCGCACGAAGTCACGGTCAAAAGTTAGTTTTTAATATAAAGTTAAACCGATACACTACTCTATTCTCAGACGCCTCGTACATACGTTTATTTAGATCAGAAAGTAGGCCAAGTCTGGACTTTGCGAACGTAAATGGATCAGACTGGAAGTCGGGTGAAATGTGGTGAAAGTTTGAATGCAATTTACGACTTCAGACGACTTCGGTTTGATAGTCTCGATTGTTCGGACGTTTTCGTAAAACTTTTTTGTTTTCAACATTTTGTGAGTGTCATTGATTTCTTGTATTTATGGGTGTTCTAGATATAATTAACAAACGATGCAATATTCTGCAGTGAAGTGGTTGCCACATGTGACGGTTCCAAACTAACACTACATGGATAAAATTGATTTTTATTTTTCAAAATTAACCTACATTTAGAGTTAAGATCGGTTTTTCCCTAAAAACACAGAGATAAGGGAATTGGAACTTTTCTACATCTTTTTACTGTTGTTACCTACTAAAGTGCCAATTTTACTTATTTTTAACAACGTTCGCATTCAATAGTAGTTCATGGTAACAATGCGCACTTGTCTCGTGTGAAAAAAAAACTGACTCTTAAATTAGGAATTATTTGGAATTTACTGTCGATATTGACGTTTAATAATTTTGGTGTTTGACTTAGAATACTTAGATTTTTTGAGATTTTTAATAATTCAAGTGCTGATGCTTTTAAATGTATAAAAACGTTTAAAGTGCAAGATTTAGTGTATTATTAAATTACAATGTTTACAGTATCTACATTATGTACAAACGCATAAAAAAAAACAAAATAAATCATTTTTTAAGGCACATTTTTTTTTGTGTGTTCTGTATAAGACCCGTATATATTTTTTTTTTTTTAACTTTAATTTATAATCTTGAGCTACTTGCTCACCATAATTTGTACGCCTCCTGGCATAACGTAGCGCTCTTTTCGTCATTTATAATAAGATCTGTATTTATGTACCTTTGTTAACAAATAAAACTGATTCTGATTCTAAATAAATCTTAAGTTTTTTTTCACTTTTGAAAGGCACGCGTTTCACCACTATTTCACCTGATGGTAGGCGATGATGCGGTCTAAGATGGAACACGCTTGTCTAGAAGTAACCTATTCACTCTTGACTTAAAGACTCCCAGGTTGCAGCTATCAGGAAACACAAACTCCGGCAGGGAATTCTACTCCTTTGCTGTACGCACTATGAATGTGTTCCTAGAACGTTTTGTGTATGTGGCTGGAATGTCCACCATGTACCGGTGGCACATCGCCGTTTGCCTTGTGGTGATGATGGAACGGGCTAGGCGGAATTAAATAATGCCATTCCGTCGCAATTTTCCCAAAATGCAACCGGCTAGGTGGAATAGGCTAGCAACTCGGCGTCGATGCTCAAGACATTGGAGCTTTTATTCGACGAGCCTATCATTACCGATGATCTCTTGGCTCGTTTTTCAATTGACTCAAGGGCATCAAGCTGGTATCTGGCAGATCCGTCCCAAAGATGAGAGCAGTACTCCATACACGATCGAACTTGCGCTTGATAGAGTTTGAGCAGTTGTTCCGGCGTGAAGTACCGTCTCACCTGTGCTATGATCCCAAACTTTTTGCAACCACTTGAGCGTATGCCTCTATGAAAGGTCCTGAGGGTCGATGTTAAAGTAACCCCAAGAACCTCAATTTGGTTGGTGATTGGCACGGCTACACCTCAGAGTGTTTATAAAATAATTCAAAACAGTTGTTAGGCCAAACATCTCTATCTCTATCACCATATCCTAAATGCTGATATCGTTTTAGTTTGAAGTCTCTAGTTGATTGCAAAGATTGCTAAAATCAATATTTCCTTCTAATCACAATTTATATCCTCGATTAACCTCTAAAAAAAAATATACTTTAATTTCGGAACTCGGTGTTTTTGTTAATTTGGTCGTTTTTTAGGGTTCCGTACCTCAAAAGGTAAAAACGGAACCCTTATAGGATCACTTTGTTGTCCGTCTGTCTGTCTGTCTGTCTGTCTGTCTGTCTGTCAAGACCTTTTTTCTCAGGAACGCGTGGAGGTATCAAGCTGAAATTCATATCAAATACTCAAGTCTATGGTCTCTTGGAGCTGTGAAAAAATCAAACTTCTAAGTCAACGCGATCAAAAGATACTCCCGTTTATGCCGCAAATTTTCGACACTCGCAAGGGAATCAAAACCTACAGGGTACTTCCCGTGAACTCAGAATCTTGAAATTTGGTACGAAGCAACGTCTTATAACACAGATAAAGGAAAAATTGCGAAAAGCATAAATTTTTAGTTACATCATATAATAAAAATATTTTTAATAATTTTAAACTTATTACCCCTTTACTCATGAACGCGTAGTGGTATTATATTGAAATTCTTAACAAATACTCAAGTCTTAGAATAATAACGCATAGAAACCTAGTACGAGTGCAAAAAGTGAGGCAACTAAAACTTAGCCTAATCCGTCAATCCGTCAAACTTAGCCATCAGTACTCAAGGTCACGTTCTGTCGAACACAGCTCGCGAGTAAATAATTGAAAATGACA
Source organism: Ceramica pisi (assembly GCA_963859965.1). Taxonomy (NCBI): domain Eukaryota; kingdom Metazoa; phylum Arthropoda; class Insecta; order Lepidoptera; family Noctuidae; genus Ceramica; species Ceramica pisi. The sequence goes on along the minus strand of OY982549.1, from coordinate 9,174,421 downwards.
GTTTGTTGCGTGAGAGGATGTTATAGCACATCAGGAAAACAAATAAATGTGATAAAATAACATTTCACAAATATGTACTCACATTCTATGCACTATTTTTACGTAAATCGATAAATAAAACAAAATTCTTATAACCTAACTTGACATAACACAGTGTTGCTATTTGTGAGGAAAAAATACCCACATTGCTTTCATTCATGATTTTCATTTTTGTAATTTTAAAATACAATACTTACTGTTAATTCATATCAAACCCGATGTTTTAACATTGATTATAATTATAACCCATCAAGCATTCTAAACGCATTGAATTCTTTATGCGATTTATTTCCTTTTATTTGGAAATAAATTGAATTAAACCTTCCGAAAAAATATGTCATATTACATGAAAAATCATGTTTACCTTTTCCAGTTCCCAACAACATAAAATACTTGCCTTGATAGCAAAATAGCAATGCGTCTTCCCATATTTTGTGGGTAACGGCTTGGTAATGGTATCACTGAAAGCTATATCTGTGTGCGTTAGAGGAACGTAGACACATTCGGCTCACGCACACAAAGAAAATGAAGTGGACACACGATTTTGCTCGGGTTTTGTTCTAAACGCGGCTTCTATGCGTTATTATTCTAAGACTCAAGTCTATAATATCTTTAAGCTGTAACAAAATCAAACTTCTTCAACGCAATCAAAAGATACAGCAATTAAAGCCGCATATTTTGAAACTCGCAACTACTCGCAAGGGAATCAAAACCTAAAGGATACTTCCAGACGACCTGGAATCTTGAAATTTGGCATGAAGCAACGTTATAAAGTACACATATAGGAAAAATTCCGAAAATCTTAAATTTTTTGTTACATCACATAGTATATTTTTTTTAATAATCATAAACTTACTAGCTGACCCAGCAAACGTTGTTCAGCGATTAAAAAAAAAAAACAGATGTTGGCCGATTCTCAGACCTACCCGATATGCACACAAAATTTCATGCAAATCGGTTCAGCCGTTTCGGAGGAGTTTGGAAACAAACACCGCAACACGAGAATTTTATATATTAGACTTGCTGACCCAGCAAACGTTGTTATGCGATTAACAAAAAAAAATAAAAAAATAGATTTTGCCCGATTCTCAGACCTACCCGATATGCACACAAAATTTCATATGTATTGACAAGGTACCGTCAGCTTTCCACATTGTTATGTTATGGATTTCATTTAGCAATAAAAATACCATAACTTTTACTTATATACCTACAGGTTTGTACGGAACCCTCGGTGCGCGAGTCTGACTCGCACTTGGCCGGTTTTTTGACACCGACTTCCGAAATTAAAGTTAATTTTTACTTTGTAGTGTTTTTTTTTATTTTTTATTTTACCCCACACCTAACAACACCACTGCAAAATCGCAGAAAAGCTATTGAATACAAACGCACTAGTTGCCCATACGATTTTCGATAGTTCCCCACGACTTCTCTGGGATGCCGTCATCAGATCCTGGTTTCCTTATCATGGGACCATTTGGGAAGTATTCCCTTTCCAACAAAAAAATCATTTTTAAAATCGGTTGGCAAGCGAACAAACATAAAAAAATAAAATAAAAAATATAAACATCCGAATTGAGAACCTCCTCCTTTTTGGGAAGTCGGTTAAAAAGAACTACAAAACGCATGCAGCCAAAAATATTCTTCCGTTGCCGTTTTTTACCCACTTCCCAAAAAGGAAGAGGTTCTCAATTCGGTTGTATCCGCTCCCTTACACCCCTAAATTACAGGTTTTTACGACCAGTAGTTTCGGCTATGCATTGTCTGTCAGTCACATACTCAGTCACTCAGTAACGGAAGAATTTCATATATTAGGATAAAGTAGATTAAACCTTTCTGCTGCGGTAAAAACTAGCTCAAAATGTATTACGCATAATGTATGAGGAATATTCTACTATAGCCGCAATCAAACCCTCAAAAACTACCAGATACTCGTCCCCCACCCAACACACTCTACCATTTCCGTTTTTACTTTCCTTTTCCCAAATTCATAATTCCCACTAACCAAACAACCGAACTAGCAAGCCTCTCGACGCTCCTCCACTCTATTTTGGCCTCAGCTACCTCACGATAACCCTCACGTCATCATTAGTGAGGTCCTCCGACATCTGTCATCCTCTCATAGTCAGGACACTTTGATCTCGACAGCTAACTGGGTCAAAACATTGCCAATCCTTGAAACATGCACGAGCGTGTTTTGTGTGTGGTTATGAAATGGAAACAGAAAATCTACTGCGATTAATTAATTAAATAAAGACTTAAAGACTCAAAAATTTATTTCAGCTAAATCATTTACAGGCACTTTTGAATTGTCAAGGTCGGTCGGTACAAAAAGGTGAAGCTATTTGCATGTTCCAAAGCGTAGATCTCTATGGAGAAGAACGTGCAAGAAACTCCACGGACACTATTTTTTTGAATAATAAATTGTTAAAAAGTTTTGTTGACATTGTGTTGAAATTATACATACATGTGAGAACGATGTGACGAGCATGATAAAAACGTCCGGAATAAAAAGGAACAATTCTTAGAAATAATTAAAATAAACCATGGCAGCTGAGAAATGACCAGTCCCAACCAACAGCGCCACGACATGCGCCAGGCCCATTTGTCTCAACCATTTTGAATGGAGCCAAATAATTTAACGCATACGCCACCATCAGCTAGGCTTTTGAGTGACAAGCCTAAGGATGAGCCCCTGGCTGTATTATAACAGCCGGTCGGGTCGATCTTCTAGTTTAGGCAACGCTTGCCGAGGTCTCATCATCATCACCATATCAGCCGAAAGACGTCCTCTCCTGGACATAGGTCTCACCCAAGCGTCGCCACAACGACCGGTCCTGTGGCCGAGGTCTGATGGGTGACAATCTTAACATACTTAGATTCCTTCAAGCTTAAGTAAGCACGTTTACTACATTTTAATGAAAATTCCATCTTCATGAACATCAGTACGGTTTCACCAAAGGGCGTTGTACAACTGACGCCGGTGTCACTCTAATAAAGAACATCTTTAATGCCTGGGAAGATTCGCAAGACGCCATTGGAATTTTTTGGGATCTCTCGAAGGCGTTCGATTGCGTTAACCATGAAACACTTTTAATGAAACTGAAGCATTATGGGATTAGGAATACATCTCTTGATCTGATTAGATCGTACTTGAAAGACAGGCAGGTTAAAGTACAGGTAAACGGCGTCAACTCACAAGGGTCTGAAATGACAATGGGCAATATTAGTATTTTCGTGTACTAGTTTATTAATTTGACTATAAGTTGGTATTTTATTGTATGTATAGTTTAATATGTATTTATTTATCTTTGTATTATTTTTTACTATTAATCGCGTTTTTGGCTTCTCTTTATCCATTTTGCACCTACCACTATTATTCTCTGCATCACCCAAAGGTTGACTGGTAGAAAATGCCTAAGGCATTAAGTCCGCCTCTGTACATGTGTGCGTAAAGTATTAAATAAATAAATAAATAAATAAATATTGGGCCCATTCCTCTTTTTGGTCTACATAAATGATTTGCCACAATTGCTACAAAATGACCCAAAGATGGTGTTATTTGCTGATGACACATCATTGATATTTAAGATAGAACGACGGTCACAAAATCTTGATGACGTCAATAACTCTATTCATCAAGTTCAAGATTGGTTTACGGCAAACAACTTAGAAAAAAAAAACTAAATGTATTAAATTTACTTTACCAAATGTTAAAAGTAGTGAATGTGACATCGTATTGAATGGAAAAAAAATTGGAATTTATTGATCAGACGGTTTTCCTGGGAATCACTTTAGACGAGAAATTGCAATGGGGACCTCACATAACATCTCTTGCGGCGCGGCTAAACTCAGCCGCTTATGCTGTTAGAAAGATAAGACAGTTGACGGATGTAGAAACTGCGCGTATGGTCTATTTTAGTTACTTTCACAGCATTATGTCGTATGGTATTTTGCTGTGGGGTCGAGCTGCTGACATTGAATCCATATTTATTTTACAAAAGAGTGCTGTCAGAGCCATTTATAATCTACGTCGACGCGATTCTCTTAGGGAAGTCTTTAAAAAGATTAATATTATGACAGTCCCTTGTCAATTCATTTATGAAAATATTATGTATGTAAGGAAAAATCGACATCTCTTTAGCAAAATTAGTGATAGACATAATTTTAATACTAGAAATATAAATAAATTAGATCAGCCATTTTATAGATTAGCCAAAGTACGAACATCTTTCATGGGGTACTGTATTAAATGTTACAACAAAATACCTTGTGACATATTAGAATTAAATTAATGAAAATTTAAAAATTATATTAAAAGCACACCATGTAAACAAGCATATTACAAATTAGATGATTATATTCAAGATAAGAATGCTTGGAAACATGCTGGTCCTGCTCTATAGGACAGTCTAAGGTGTAGTAAACAAAGTCAAAGTTATTGATAATGTTTGTATTAATATATTTAGTATATCTATAGATGTCTTTAATGACTTTTATATTTAATTTAACTCACACACTGATATAGTGTTCTTTATTTGATAAATCAATAGTAGGTACCAACATTTTTAAATATGTGTGTGTTTGCATTGTATAGACTCTAGTACCCTGGCGGTTGGGAGTGTCATGCTCACTCAAAAGCCTAGCTGATGGTGGCGTATGCGCTAAATTATTTGGCTCCATTCAAAATGGTTGAGACGAATGGGCCTGGCGCATGTCATGGCTCCGTCGGTTGGGACTGGTCATTTCTCAGCTGCCATGGTTTATTTTAATTTATTTTAATTATTTCTTTGAATTGTTCCTTTTTTAATTCGGATGTTTTTATCATGCTCGTCACATCGTTCTCACATGTATGTATAATTTCAACACGATGTCAACAAAACTTTGTAACAATTTGTTATTTTTAAAAGAGTGTCCGTGGAGTTTCTTGCACGTTCTTCTCCATAGAGATCTACGCTTTGGAACGTGCAAATAGCTTCATCTTTTTGGACCGACCAACCTTGACAATTCAAAAGTGCCTGTAAATGGTTTAATTGAAATAAATGTTTGAGTTTGACGTTAAGCTGTGATCTGTCTTACCAAAGGTTTTCGTTTTGTCTAGTTAATAGGTTGAGGAGTTCAGATAGTAAGTCAGTCCATTTCAAATACTGATATTCATTTGATTAAACTGGAAGCCGACTCGACATAGATGGGAAACGGTAGGCAGCTTGATTGTTAGTGGCAAGGTGTGGGACAGTACCAACAGTATCCTATTCTAAGCATGATTGCGAGTCGCTTGGACTGTGTATGCGTGATTCACTGTTGTTGCAAATTCTCATGGATTGTCGCAACTTCTTACTAACATAGTCGTGATCATTTTATTTATTTATTTATTTAGACTTTATGCACAATAGTGGTACATGGGCGGACTTAATGCAACAAGGCATTCTCTACGAGTCAACCTTTGGGTTGAAAAGGCTCAATGCACTACACTATCATTTTCGTCTTGGATACTCGCAAAAATAAAAATAAAACCATTTTACGGGACGAACTCATTTAGGGTGAGGCCAAAAGAACGTAATTTTGTGAGTTGTGAGTCGCTTAAAATGAGTCGGCAGAATTTACGCTGCATTCAGATTCATACTGTTCAGCCCTGTTTGTGCCACACGGTGACGCAAAATGAGTTGGACTTTAGTATGAAACCGAATTCCGCCGACTCATTTTTCGTGAACCACATTTTATCCTTCTGTTTTGCCTACATTGTAACACAATACTCTTGAACTAATAGCTGAAAAGTTAGCCCGTTCCGCTGCACTTATGCTACAATTTATTATTATTGTTATGCGAGTAGAGCTCAAGTACCAACTGTCATTACATTGAGCAGATTACGCTAACTTCTGACTTCTGACAATTACAATAAACGCTTATTATCTGTTCGGCACGGGGAATATTGTTTGCTATTATTAGTGTTATAGTTTTATATCAGTTTCTCCTAAAATAAGTCGTAATGAAAATAAAGACGTATTTTCAAGAGAGGCTGAAAGATTCTAAAGTGGCGATCGCGTACTAATCGAGTTAATTAATCCAAAAAAGGGTCCTCTGAATAAGCGGTAAACTTATATTTATTTATTTTGGCTAAATTAAAGAGTTTGAGCTTGTGAGTCTGTGAAACTCCTAGGACAAGGAGTTTCGATATCTACACAATCTGGAATTTTAACTCACTATCAACCAACAACTGCAACTTACCATCCCTAGCTTGTTGCATTCCACCAGTTCGCACTAAGCACTCCAAGCGCCTTTCATAATGCGCACAGTAAAGGAGTGGAACTCTGCCTGCGTCAGTGTTTCCGAACGCTTACAAGCCTATTCGATAAGCTCTATCGTAGACTTTGTCACTCTCATCTCTGACCAAGACTAGAGTGAAGAGCAAACCCATCTCAAATAAAAAAAAATATTTTCAAGGTTAGAGTGAACAGGCTACTTCTGGGTAAGCACACTATCGTAGTCTTTGTCCCTGTCATCTCTGACTTAGACTAGAGTCAAGAGCAAACCCATCTCAAATAAAAAAAAACAATTAATCAAAATACGTAATAGCTAGTTTAGAATAATCCTAGCGGCTACTTCTTTTTATATGCAATACTATAGTCATCATCATCATATCAACCAATTGCCGTCTACTGCTGAACGTAAGCCTACCCCAAAGAGCGCCAACCATCCTGCTCTTGAGCAGTCTGCATCCATTCACCTTCTGCAAATCATCGATCCATCGAGGCGCAGGGCGTCCCACCCTCCTGCAGGAGTCGCGGGACTATTCGAAAGAGATACCATGGCTCCGGAACACAAAGGGCAATTAAGGAACATGGATGGGTTTTAGTTCTATCTGACACTCCCTTTCGCTCCGCCCAGAGCGGGAGAAGTAATTGGATGAAACCCTAAAAAAAAGGCGTCCCACACTACGTTTGCCCACACACGGTCTCAACTCTACCACATGTCAGCTCCATCGACCGTTAGTCCGTCTACAGGCATGGCCGGCCACTTCAGCATGCTGATTCTACGCACAATGTCGGTGACTTTAGTTCTCTGGCGAATGACTTCGTTGCGAATTCTATCCACCAGAGAATAATATAAAATTGCACCATTTTGAAAAACTGTTTCTACTCAGCTTTCGCTCTACTATTAAGTAAGATCCACCCCCCATTTTTCCAGCTCTCTTTAGAGACCAATAATAATAATAATAATAACCCTACCGCAGTATCTCTACGTTGACGTCGTGGTGGGGCTTGCGCGTCCCGATGAACCTTAGGTCATACCTAGGGTGAGGGGCCAGACAAAGAGAGATACAATCCGCAAGGCAGTTTTGTGGCGAACTGTTGGGCAGTAGCGACCCCACGAACCTTATCTCCCGGGAGAAGTCTTGTTCCTCATCTACGGCTTGCCTTTATTGGCTGGCCAGAGTGAATACTGACGAGGAACAGAGCTCCCACCTCTCTCTTGCCTTAATTGGCCGGGTCTGAGTGGAGATTCGCTAGAGCACACGTGCTCGGGAGAAGGATGTATAATCCAGTAAGATGCTGGTAGGGATCTTGACCGCACTTCCGGGATTGTCCTGATAGCCGTGGTATACCTCTCCACTCCTCTAGCACCTCAGGCTATGTTGCCTCCTTGGCGCTACGTCACTTTGTGCTAGCGACCGTTTTCGGGGGCCCATTCATTGAGTGTGCAAGTCACCCCCTGCCATTTAAAAGCGGTGTATATTGTTAGTGGTCAGGCAGGGGCCAATAGTTCTATAATAAACGTATATCAGTCCACTAAACCGCCCAAACCCATAGCGTTTCATCTTTTTTTTTTTCTTCCATATTCTGCAATATTCTTGCTCCAACCGGGGATTGTCCTTGGGAATACTTTCACAGTGCATACAGGGATAATCGCCGGTTGGTGCCCCATTACATTTGAAATTTCTAACGGGGCCTCTGCGAGTTGGTTTCGGCCACTCGTACGCCTACCAAAGGACCGGGTCTCCAGAGACCCGAGAAAGGAAACAAATAAATAAATAAAAATAATAATAAAAATAAAAAATATAAAAAAGAGGTGAGGTGAGGTGTGGTGGTTTATTATTATTTATAATAAATATAAATAATAAAAATATATTTTTTTTATTCGGATACAAATCATTATCAAGACGACGCCCTACACTTCATCTCCTGTCTCCCTCTTAAGATTTCTAGCCAAAATAAATTACTACGAGCAATTTCAATTTACACCCCCATAAACCACTCTCATAAACAAAAACATAGCATGACTGTATCACATTACACTCATACATAAATTCAAACGAACATTTACAAGTTAAATTATGCCAATTACTTTTAATTACAGGCATGACTAAAATCACTGTTTTAAGGGCTAGCTCTTGTGACACACAGACGACTGCGAGATAGGAAATTGAGAATTTTATGAGAAACAGCAGAAGAATAGTACAATGCGTTTCAAATAAGAATAGGATCGACTTACCGCCATATTTTGACGTAGCTCACATATCATAAGCTGTCCATTGAAACCAATTCGGTAGGGTGAGCAAAGCAAGATTTTTTAAATTATTATTTATAAATATTGAGTGGAAAAGTGTTTGGTATGGTTTAAAATAAATAATAATGACTGTAAATAATTAAATATTGTATTAAGCTTATTTACTACTATTGAACGTTTTTATTTAAATTTGATTTAAGACTTATTTAAAAAAAGTACAATAAATACCGTTATCGATATGCAACTAAGTTTTCTTTTCAAACCGTACTTTTTAAGAGACATCTGTCATAGAGGTTATTAACGTTCCTATTCTCATTTGAAACGCATTGTAGAGTTTGGTGTGACCTGCAAATCAATTCTGACAATATCTTACCGTGTTTAAGTGCAGTGAGCATAAAGTAAACTGTCATCTTGATTGACAGCTCACTTCATGTTAACTTCACCTAAGCTTACAGCCGGTCGATTCTGTAAAACATCGTGTGTTGTGTGTTGTGTGTTCTGTGTGTGTGTTCTTAGGTGAAGTGATCCTGTCCATCTTAATTACTTAAATTGACAGGTCACTTCACTCAAGCCTTCACTTCGACAAGTTTACAAAATAGCACTGCTACTAAAGGTCAGTATGGTGTGTTTTTGTTTTCGGAATGTTGTTTAAAATAAAGATCAAAATAACTTAACCAAAACGAGATAAAGATTGCTGTTAATACAGATGTCTTTGCGCAGCAGTAGAACAGGATGGGCTAATGTAGAAAAATAATGATTGAAAAGTCTTGAAGTTTCTTCTGTGAGATGACAGGGACGTTAAAATCGTTTAAGAATTAACAAACATATCGATTTTACAGAATCAATTCAATGCTTCTCGTAAAGGTATAGTTCACCAGTTAGGTATCACTACATGTAATAAAACAAAGTTTACCACCGCGTCTGTCTGTCTTTCTGTTCGCGATAAGCTCAAAAACTACTGCACCGATTTTCATGCTGTTATCACCAATGGGTAGAGTGGCTCTCAAGGAAGGTTTTAGTACATAATTTGTCAGGCGGGCAAAGCCGTGGGAATTAGCTAGTATTTAATAACAACAACAAATAAACACTATAATACTACTTTAACACTCAAAAAGCTAGCACTGTACAATCAATCGAGCCATTGATTGTAAAACAACATAAACTTCAGCACACCCTTCCCGGAGCACAGAACTGTATATTCAAGTAGCACTCCCATACATCACAACTTCAACCCGAACCAACTTATAATCCGTTCCAACTAAACAACAGAAAAAACGCAATTTCCATGATGCGAGTAAAGTAAACAACTAAACAACACTGCGCAACACTAAAAAGCAACCTAGACGAATAACTTGTTACTTACCACTAACTCCGTTAGCTCGACAGTGTAAAAGAAAGTGTAAAAAAGCACAAAGTTTTTATGCAATACACTGTAATTGCAGCTCAACTGAATAAAATGATAAAAAGTAAGGACTTCTCTTTAACTGTGGGCCCGCGGCAAACATGAAATTAAATTGTGGCGTTCTCTCGTTTCGCGTCTTTCCAGCCAGTTTTTTTCGCACCATTTACCTTTTCCTGTTATTTCGTAGGGCATACCTGGAATTACCGTGGAATTACCCCGGACTGGGAATTGTATTAGCCCGTGTGGAAGGTAAACTTTGGCATGAAGTCATTAGGTAGGAGTGTGCTTCGGGAACTTGTGTAGCTTGATACTGTTGGATATTATTAGTTTACTTACACAATTAGTGTGTGCATGTGTTCGGATTGTCTTAGTTCTGAGAACTAACTCTTGGAAGAAAGTCTCTTGAGCGAGTAATAAAAGTCAGAATAGCCTGAAAACTGATATTTACCTACTGATTTATTTTGCACACCTATCGCAGCGTTTTCAACCCAGATGTTGAGAAATAGAGAATATCTTGAAGCTTTTGGTCCGCCAGTCATAGAAGACATTTTAGGTCGCAGTATTTTGCACCTACCTGATTTTTTGGGATGTTATTAGGGTAAATGCCAGTAGTGTACGCCAAATTTTTCAACTTCAAAAGACCTGTGCTAACTGCGTAGTGCTCGGAAAACTTCAAAATTTCCGGTCATTTGTCAGACTCTGGCTTATCTTCTAGATCTTTTAATCGGTGAAGTTCACCTAAAAAGTTGGTTTTATAATAATTAGCACATCAACCAATTTTCCCAAAAAAACTAAATCGTAGATTAAAAACTGGAGCCCTGTGATTTGCTGGACTTTTGAAAAGCATATTATGTAAGATAGCTCACTGGAAAAGGTTTCTTCTATACTATATATAATATTATAAAGCAGAAGAGTTTGTTTGTTTGTTTGGTTGAACGCGCTAATTTTAGGAACTACTGGTCCGATTTGAAAAATTATTTCAGTGTTAGATAGCCCATTTATCAAGGAAGGCTATAAGCAAAGACTATTAAACCACTTGACTGCGCATACAGTGCCCCGACGCACGAAAACTATTAGTGTTTTTGCTCAGATGTTAGGCAGTGGCACTAATAACCATTTTAGTTGTGACCAATTGTTAGACCTGTGGGCATGCTAAGTTTTTACAAATCTTTTTAATTTATATGCAATTTATAACGCATAAAAATGCCTTCATACCCGGTGAATTTGTGTAGGAAACATTCCTAGACCTTTTGTTACAAAAGTGATGGCATAACTTTTCATCGGAGAGTAAAGACTACGCAAAATATTTTTGATTTGAATCAGATGATGAGCCACTGCAGGGGTCTATATAAAATGGTGGTTAGGTGAACGAGCACACTGTGAGAAGCGCGCGTTGATGTCTTTTGGAAAAGTCTCTTTCTTTCATTAGGAAATACTTATATTTTTATCCCTTTCTTCCCCTTTGTATTTTTATCGTAAAAATCTGTGCTGTTACGTTTAATGATTGAAGTCGATTTATCGATGATCATAAAATTACAACTAATACAATTTTTAATCAATTCACATACTTACATTAAACACGTAACTTTTAAACGACTTTAAAAATAGGAGAAGGGTCTCAGATTTTTCATCTGTGTGTTTGACATACTTGTTTTCATTTTAGATTTTCGAAGATTTCAGAATTAAAATAAAAGTGGAAAGATAAGGTTAATAGGGAAACTTTGTTTAAACAAGATATAGCGCTGTTTGTTTGGATTGAGTATTTTTGTAATGTTAAAATCCATTTTATCGATATCGACTATTTTCCTTTAATCAAGTAGTGCCACCACTAACCATAGGCTACCTATGCAACTTGACCTTGAACGGACCAATTGCAGCCGCGCGTTGTTCCTCGTCCCCCGGCCCGCTGTAGTGAGCCGCGTACTTAGAAGAAATCGGCCTATACGCTCTCTAGTGGTTATATACTCTATGGCTATAAGCTATATATCATCACGCTAAGACCAATAGGAGCGGAGCAGTAATGAAAAATGTTACGCAGACGACGTTGCACGGGTCAGCTAGTATCATATAAAATTAAATCGAATACAATTAAAAAAATGTGTAAATATATCGATCGTAAAAATTACACATATTTTGGTAGTATTCTTTAAGGGAAATGATTGACGTTACGTGATGACGGGACCTTGGCTGACTTCTGCAACAGAAGTACCTACACGCCATAATGTAAATTAGTCATCTATCTAGCCTTTTCCCAACTACATTGGGGTCATTAGAATAGTTCATATCGGGATTGCTACCATGTACCTTTTTATTTGCGAGTTTCCGATATTTCGGCACTGTTGCAAGCGCCATGATCACCTAGTAACTGAAGATCTTGCGGGTGGGATGTTATTGGTATATCGGTCTACCCTCTTTCGTAGTCTTTTATTACGACCATCTCCGGTACCACTGTCCACAAACTCACTTTTTTCCCGCAACTGTTCTCGGCACACAACACTAACCGTATCTGACCGCGAAGTAACACTTTGTTGAAATCTCCGGTTTTTACACATTCGAATCACTGGATTCCAGACATTTGACAATTTAAACCCATCTTCACGATTGAAATTTTTGTACTTTGTAATTTCGATCGCTTCCCTGACCAATCTAGAACCTGATATGAACTATTCTAATGTTAGTGACCATGAATGTTTAAAACAATATACATTGGGGTCGGCTTCCAGTCAAACTGGATTCAGTGTTTTACGTGGAGCGGCTGTTATTAGACCTCCACAACCCACTGACTGGGTAACACGGTACTCCTTGGCAAGACTGGTGTCAGATTTTCTGGCTTCTGACTATCCGTAACGACTGCCAAAGATCTACAAATGACAGCCGGGACCAACAGCTTAACGTACTTTCCGAGGCACGGAGGAAACTCGGTATTTTCAGATGGTCACCCATCCACAGACCAACCTTGGCAAGCGTTGCTTAACCTTGAAGATCGACCTGTGCGGCTGTTATTGTCATTGGCTACAACCACAGCTAAGGTGCTTGATGGCCTGCTTGAGAGACAGCTTAAAGAATACCGGACTTTCGACAGAATGGCAGCGGGCCATCAACGCTCTCCGAATACAATATAATGACGCGTTCAGGGTGCTGGTGGGACTCCCGCGCTTCTGTAGTGCGTCTGCGATGTTTGCGCACGCGCACACAGAGGGCTTTCACACTGTGCTGCGACGCCGCATTGCTTCGCTGATGTTCCGTACGCGTGGGAGCGCCAACACCATCCTGAACGTGCTCAGCCACAAGCTGGACAGCCCCCTTCTGTGGCACTGGGTTCAAGCACAAGTGCGTGTGCCCGGGCCCCCAGAGGGTGGTAAATACTTAAATTAATTAATTTATGGTTGCGACTAACATAGTTTTTAAGGTGTACTACTAAAAATATTATGAGCATAATATTATGTCTGAATTTTTTTTTAATATTATTTAGGCCACGAGCTCTTCGTGCGAGCATGATGTAAATTAGTATTTTCAATAATAAAGATAATGGTCGTCCAACTATGGGAAGATACCCGAATGTTCAATATCCTTAACGGCCTGTTATTCGAATTTTGGCTGTTTGAGACTCAATTGGAAATGCTCAAAACATTGAATTTAAGCCTGGAAAAAAATATATGTGAAGGATACATCCTTGTTCTAGAGGCAAGAGGAAGTGAAAACACGAAATATTATAATTATCCCGATAAAAAAAAAAATTGAAAAAGGGTCGATTTCAAAATACCATTTTCAATCTCATTTCCTAAAATTTACAGCACAAAACAATTAAAAAATTCTACGAACTGAAAGGTAATCGTATTTTGGAAGGACGAAAGCGGCTAGATTTTAGAGTTTTCTAATATTTTTTTTTATAAACATCGATTTTGTGCAGAAAAGCTTACCTTTGAAGACCGCACAGTCCTACGGGACGTGTTCGGAGCCAGACCAGCGACACTATTTTTGAAAAAAATCGCGGAACTGAGTTGTTTAAAATATCAATAGCCACTAAAAGAAACAACAGGAAAATGATGACACTCACGAAAATTCCGAAGGTTGGGCAAAATATGTTGATAGTATATTATTGTTTTAATTCACATAATTGTAATTTAATGGAAGATGAAAATATTTTAATGTTTCGTTGACAATTTTGACATCTGACAACAGGGTTCGACACATTTCAAATCTTTATCGATAAATTTAATGTAGCTACCATAAAGGAGTTTCAATACCTCTTTAATTTATTCATAACTAGCTTCTGCCAGCGGCTTCGCCCGCGTGATACCTAGGGAACATACTACCGGGATATACAAAAAAAATATATATATGGCCTATGCGTTTGCATAGAATATAAATAACTTCCAGACTATAATCTAAGCGAGGAGCGATGGTGGCAGGCAACGTGCGCCACCATTGCCCCTCGCTCCTCGCCTTGCGCGGATGGCGAGCTTTCACCTCGCAGACGACGAGTAGCTATCGCGCTGGATGCTAACCGTAGCCTAAATTCGAAGAGACGCCGTGCTGCTGCTGTGCCATTGCGGTGCCAAAATAATGTGCCATGATCTGTAATCATCACAGGATCAGGACCTGCGGAGTAGCATATTAGAGAATACGTTTTTTCTCCAAAACTTATGTTTTTTTTTCCAATGGAGAGGGTAATTGTAGAGAGGAGAGAGTAATTGCAAGGGTCTTGCAGTCTCCTTGCGTGATGGAATCAGGGATGTTGATCTGTAGTGGTGACCGCGTATCGGTAGACGTAGCTTTTGAAGGCTTCCCACTAGGCGACCCCCACCAGGTCGCGTGCAGCCGATGGATGTGACCGCACAGGTCAGGTTGGTGAGGCGACACGACTATGTCCAGGGGGGCTACTCTCTAAGCCCGTAGTCCGTCGTTTCGGGCTTAGTTGCAGCGGTATTCTACTCCATATCAACTACAGACTAATGATTAGTCCAGAACCTGAACTAAGAATTAATGACAACACGATTTGATAGTACCTAACTGTCAAATCGTGTTGTCATTAATTCTTGGTGGTTAGGAGATACGGACAAAAATACGCCCGCAACTAAGCCCGAAACTATGAACATCGGGATTAGAGAGTAGCCCCTCAGTAGTGGCTGATATGATGATAACCGATTTATAAAGTTTATTTGCAACCATTTTCACCTTAAATTTTTCGTGACATAGTTATGTTAGGTATCAAATTAAAGTAATCGAGGAGACAATTCTAAAAATGCTTAAGAATATTTTATTCGATAAATTTTTACTGAAGCTCTAGCAGCACGACTCTAGAAGCCAAAAAACAACAGAATATGATTACAGTATAAGCGTTACAGTAGAATCATATAGCTCATTTACATATTTATTAAACACTAGCTTCTTCCCACGACTTTGTCTGCGTAGACGTTAGAACTGGCTCGCAACTTTTATGCGTCATATTCTCATCCTTGGAAGTGCATCTTCATGATTCTGGTATCCAGATAGTGTGAGTATTTGCGGTGCGGCTGAAAGTAATATTTAGCTCCGAAATTACTTCGACATGTTTTTTGGTCTTCTTGTAAATCTGTAGCGCTCATAATTCCAGCCCCGACAAAAGTTTTATCATGTTTCTGGTCTCCCGATACTTTTAAATCCTAATCGATCACAATGCCGAAAATTAGGGTTGACAATTCCAGCCCAGAAAAAACTTAGACACGTTTCTGTTCTCCTGGTAAACAAAATTCTTGCTCAAAATACTTTGACATATTTCTTGTGAATCTTTGGCTCTCATATTTTGCTTCAAAATTACTTCAACATGTTTCTGTTCTCAAACCGCTTGCAAATAAAGCCCCGAAAATACTTCGACATGTTTCTGCTTTCCCGGTACTTGTGAATCTGAAGTAGGTACTAAGGCAGCAGCGGCTTCGGATTTCCTTTTCCTCCTCCGCCACTAAGCCACGCCTTTTATCGGGATAGAAAGTAGCCTATGTGTTATTCCAGGATGTGAACTATATGTGTGCCAAATTCCATCGAAATCCCTTCACCCATTTTTGCGTGATACGCGGAAAAATATCAAAAACAACCAACTTACACGGTGCCATTCTAGTCGTCTTACAAAGGCGGCTCACTTAATGTACCGGATATAAAATACCTCTAAGCGCGATTTTTTTTTTTAATAATTCATCAAGATAATGGGTACAATGCAAATATATCGCTCCTGGATGATTCAAACTACGTCATTCGTTATGACAATGAGTGATATTAATTTTTTATTGGTGGTTAACACGTACATAATTTGCTATTGTTAAGTTATTTACGTAAATATGTCTGTTAATTTAGGTTATTAACGTAGTAGGTTATAGTTATATGTTTATATTATCAAAGAAAAGACTTGTAAATCTAATAATGGCTCACAAAAACAAGAAAAAAAGCTAATGGCACAAAGTAAACGGTGTGGTTGTAATAAATGCTCTGTTCACGATTTTGTCGAAACTTTCGGTTTTTTTCTGTTACTACCATGTTAATTTACTTTTTTCATAAAGCTATATTGTGTTAAAAAATAACAAGAACACTACATATTATAAAAATAAATCTCCCGCCATGTTTGCAATGTGTTTCAATAAAATTTAACAAGTTCAGTAGATCAACTACAAATATTTTACACTGTGGCGTATTTATCCTGCGAAGAAGTCGGCGGTCATCGGCAGGACATCGTATAACATCGTCGTGTTAAACATGAGGGGTCGCGGGCGGAGGTAGTGTTTTCAATGCCAAAAGCCCCGAATAAGCAAGCCGTTACCACTACTGGACATGAAATTATAAAAAAAAACTTACTTATAATGCAAGTGACCAATTGAGCGCAGCCTTCTGGGAGCAGCTTCTTCAGTTGTAATGCAAAAGACAAATCGGCCTCTGACATGGTTGACGACCGCCATTTGGCGGCTGGGTCCACCGGCTTATACGTGCCTTCCGAAGCACGGAATCAGCCTTTAACAGACAATCAGGTGATTCAAGTCTGCAATGTCCTAGCCAAGCTGGAAATCAACTTTACAAAGTATGCTTTCCCGTGGGAATCGAACCCACGACCACCAGGTCACAAGGTAAAAGCTTAAACCACTCGACCATGGACGCAGTTAAAAGCTTGGAGGAATGGAACGCCTTGCGTGAGGAAGAGTTACTCCGGCAAGCTTATCCTGCGACGGGAAAAAAATTGCCTGAAAATAAATAATCTATCTATCTTCTATCTATCTATACTTATAATAAATCTGTAGAGGGGTCAATTCTGTACATGAAATATATTTCCAAAGTAACTATCAGGGGGTGATTAGGGATCGATACTGATGCCAAAAATGCAATCAGTACAATTTTTGTCTGTCTGTCTGTCTGTCTGTCTGTCTGTCTGTCTGTCTGTCTGTCTGTATAACCGTTATAGAAACAAAAACTACTCGACGGATTTTAATGAAACTTGGTACAATTATTATTCATACTCCTGAGCAGGTTATAGTATACTTTTCATCACGCTACAATCAATAGGAGCAGAGCAGTGAAGGGAAATGTTGGGAAAACGGGAGAAGTTACTCCATTTTTTAAGCTTTCGTCACGTGTGCAACCTTAACGGTGAAAGCTACACAGAAATCATGTATGACGGAAATGTTCTCCTTAAAATTATATAAAAAATATCCAACGACAGCATATGTCTATATTTTATGTTTGACGAACAATAACACGTGTAACTCCCGATAGCTTAGCAGTTCGAAGCTTTCTGATTACATTTGTCTATTCTTACGTTTATAAAACTGTCAGTCGTCCCTAATTAAAGTTATTGTAAATAACAGCTCTAGACATTTAAGTTAGACGTAAATAATAGCTAGTTATTTAGGTAGATTAAGTCCTTTTGTTTTACTTTTGCAATATTCTTTATTATACCTAATTTTCTTACCTATTTACCTTTTATACGTTCTTTAATTTTAACTTAGAAGTCTAATAAAGACCAATTTCCTTATTGTGTTGACTAAAAACGCTAATTAGTTACAAGTTCCTACTTTATATGTAAACTCAATGCTAATCGTTATGAGACAATAAAATCTCAACTAGGAACATACTTAAAAATGTACAATAAGATTCTTATTGGAATCGTTACTAGATTTAAGCATTCCATGTACCTAATTCTAAGAAATTGATCAAATATATAAGCTGCCTATTCGTCCACACTGAGCAGACACACACCACGCCGCTGACATGTGCGGCTACATTATAAATATGGGCGACGCGCTCGCTCAACGTTCATTCTATCGGCCAGTGCCGCCCACGTCACACGTTACACTTTCACCGCAGCAATTTTACGCAACAAAGTTATTTTATTTCTTCTTGCCCTCTACATCATCCTTTGGAGAAAAGTCGTAAAACGCATTGGGAGCTAGCTAACACTTCCAACAATGGTCCTTCGTCGTCGGATTTCCTGAATCAAGCCAGAAACAAGAAGATTTCCTGAATCAAGCCAGAAACAAGAAGATTTCCTGTGTCAAGCAAAGAAAACAGAAGAAATCAAGGCTGAATAGACAAGAATTTCAAGAAATCCAGTATTGCAAGAAAGAAACAAGTACGCGCGAGTTATTAGTGTGGTCTGCTTAGCCACACTAAGATACTTGGAAGCAATCATCATATACTTACCTACGTACGCGGCCACCTAACGGTGATAAACGGCCACAAGCGTACGGAAGCATAGTGGACGACCTGACGACTCCACGCACCCCACAGGTGTCACAGTCAGACCCCGCCGGTACGGTGTGGACCGCTTTGGAGCCACAGGTTGGCACGCAACGACGAGTGTTGGACTTTCCCACCACACTCTGATGCACCCATAAAGCGCCCGCATCCTCTGCCGGGAGGTTCCTACCCTTCCTTACCTTATCGTTCCCATTCCTGGTCCGACATCACCACGTTAGGAGCTCGGCCAGGCTGATAGGCAAGTTAGGTTCCAGAACAATTCTAGTAGAAAGTGAAAGTGAAGTGTTAATTTTAAGTTATAATTAGGCGTAGGGACCCCTCGTGCGCAATGGAAAACGCGCGAATGTTGCGCTCAGGCAAGTCGACGCCAGCCACAGACGCCACGCCGGCGTCGGGCCAAACAGGCTCTACAGAAACAGAAACGTGGAGTAAGGGCACCGGCACAGAGGATGCGTCCGGTGACAGCAGCACACGTACAGATAGGGCCGATAGAATAGCCAGCGATATAAATCCGACAGCAGATTTAAATACTCAAGTCGTAAGTGCGCCGGGCACAGTTGTAAATGTCCCCGCGGACCGAGCGAGTAGTCGATTGTCAATATTAAAAGCCGAATTAGAGTTGCATAATTCCGAGTTAGCACAGGCTAGGGCGGCGTCCGCAGCTGCTTTAAGTCGTTTGGAGATAGCCAGAATAGAACTGGAAAGTTCAAACGGCGTGGAACCGCCTAATGTTGGAAAGTCTCGTGTTGAAGGTTGGATATCGGAGCAACACGTATTTAGTAGGCCGGCAATAGCAGACGAACCTCGAATCTCGGGACAGCCCATACGGCCTCCTGACGCGAGTAGGAGTGAACCACGCGTAGGCGAGAACACGTCGCGAAATGATAGAAACGACATGTCAATGCTAGCCAACGCGATAGTGCAGGCGGTTAACTCCAACAAATCTAGCGCATCGGTACCAAAGTATATCCATGAACTGCCCCATTTCGACGGGACAATAGCAGAGTGGATGTCATTTAAGGCGGTATATAATGACACGGAGGATATGTTTACAGACGTCCAAAACGTGGCCCGCCTTCGAAAAGCGCTGCGAGGCGCAGCCCGCGAAACGACTAGGGCATTATTGTTTACAGTATCGGATCCGTACGAAATAATAGATACGTTAGAACGACGGTATGGCAGACCAGAATTACTCGTCTTATCCGAACTAGAAAATATTAAACGTATGCCACGCATGTCCGACGATGGACGCAACTTATGTAGTTTCGCGAGCAAAGTTGCCAATACGGTAGCGGCAATCAAAACTCTCAAACAGCCGCAATACCTATATTCGCCCGAGTTAGTAAATAGAATAGTAGACAAGCTAAGTATTATTCTTAAATATAAGTGGTACGAGTTCAGGTCGGAGCACAGTGGCGCCCCCGAGCTCGAGCTATTATCGAGATTCCTAAACATCACGGCCGATCGATGTGGCGCCATGTTCGCATACGAAACAGCGCGGGAAGATCGTAAATTCAAGCAAAAACCGCGGGCAGTAAATACGACTCGTAAGAAGTTACATAACCGCGATCGCTCATACAGCGAAGATAGCGATAGTTCGTGTCAATCAGACACCGAAACTCAAAAGACGGTAGCCTCATTAAATAAACCGTCTACGAGAAAACAAGCGCCAAAGTCTCAAAAGTCGCGACCGCCTGTAGCACCGACGCAGTCGGTTAAATGTGTTCTATGTGCAGGTAGTCATGGCAACGCCGAGTGCGCCGATTTCATAAAATTAAACGTAAGCGATAGATGGGACACGGTCAAAAATAATAAACTATGTTTCCGATGCCTACGTGACTCGCACATAAAGGTATTTAAATGCAAGTATATACCGTGCGGGGTGAGCGGGTGTGAAGCTTCGCACCATAAGCTATTACACGGTGGCAACAAAAGAGAAGACAAACCGGCTTCGTCGTCTCAATCTGCACGCGGGAACGTAAGCTCGATTAACCACATACATAAGTCGAATACCTACTTAAAGATAGTGCCAATCGAGGTAAGCGGACCGTTAGGTACCGTCACCACCCACGCCTTGTTAGATGAAGGCTCGACAATGACGTTGGTCGAACAGGAGGTGGCGGACGGTGTCATTCCTAGGGGACGCGGCCAGCTCTTATCTATAGAAGGAGTAGGGGGAAATCGAATCGACGAAACGGAATCGTGTCACGTTAAGTTATCTATTCGCGGCTTATATAATAGAAACATAGAGACTATGAACGCGCAAACTATAGGTAATTTAAATCTATCACCGCAAGAGGTAAGCAGCGATCTAACGCGCCAATGTAGTCATCTCGCCGACATAGAAGAGGAGCTATGTTACGAGTTAAGTAAACCTACCGTATTGATAGGCCAAGACAATTGGCATTTAATAACGTCTAGGCAGTTGCGCGTCGGCAATAAAAACCAACCCGTAGCTTCGTTGACTAAATTAGGATGGGTTCTGCATGGACAGGATTCACGACCGCGTAATACCGTCGCAACTATAAACCACATGCGACCAGCTCAAGTTGACGACCCGGCCTTACAGCTGATAAGAGATTACTTCAGTATCGAGTCGTTAGGTATAGAGCCGCGAAAACCTAAGTCGGATCCAGACCAGCGCGCCCTAGATATCTTAAATAAAACATGTAAAAAGATGCCTAATAGCAATAGGTACGAAGCGGGTTTATTATGGCGCACAGACGCTGAGATGATGCCAGATAACAAAAAACAAGCCCTCAGCCGTCTGCATTGTTTAGAGTCGAAACTAGACAAAAATGAAGACTTAAAAATTGAATATTCTAAACAGGTAATATAAGCGGGCTACGCCGAAAAAGTAGATTTCCCGGCCACATCGCCACGTAGTTGGTACTTACCCCATTTTTCCGTCGTACACCCACAAAAGGGAAAAATACGTTTGGTGTTCGACGCAGCTGCGAAATATGGAGGCAAAAGTCTAAATGATGCACTCCTAGCAGGCCCAGACTTGTTGCAGTCGCTATTCGGCGTATTAGTAAGGTTTAGAGAAGGTCGAATCGCGGTAGTAGCCGATATAAAGGAGATGTTCCTACAGGTCAAAATAGCCGAGCAAGACCGCGACAGTCTGCGATTTTTATGGAGGGGTGAGGATAGAAGAGAGCCGCCACAAGAGTACCGAATGACGTCATTAATATTCGGGGCAGCGTCATCACCTTGTACCGCCATTTATGTTAAAAATAAAAACGCAGAAAGTCACAGTCGGCAATATCCTGAGGTCGCTCGAGCTACAGTACGTAACTTTTACATGGACGATTATCTAGGCGCCTTTGATAGCGAGAGTAAAGCGAAAGAAATAATAAACTCCCTAAATAAAGTCCATCTAGCAGCATCTTTTCAGTTACGCGGGTGGGCATCGAACGCGCCCGACGTAATCAGTGACGTCACAGATACGCGCAGTAGTGATACGACCACGCTAGGTAAAAGCGACACCGAGCGAACGTTAGGTCTTATATGGAATCACGCGCGCGATACGTTAGGCTTCAACGTCAACCTACGAAACACACCGGCTAGCGTCATACAAGGTGACACTTTACCTACCAAGCGGCAGGTAACTAGCGCTGTCATGTCAGTTTTCGACCCGCTAGGTTTAGTTTCACCGATTACGATGATAGGTAAATGTCTCATACAGGAAATATGGCGTAGCGGAATAGGTTGGGACGATCCCATAACTAGCGAACATCACGTGACGTGGCTATCGTTCATAAATAACTTACAGTTGCTAAAACAGTTAGAAATAGATCGGTACATACCTGCTACGCCCTCTAACGAGGGGGAGTTGCACATTTTTTGCGACGCCAGCGAAAAGATCTACGCGACCGCAATTTATTTCGTCAGTACTAGGACAGATGGTAGCAAATCGTCTCGGTTAGTGGTAGGAAAGGCCAAAGTAGCCCCACTAAAACCTATTTCGATTCCCCGTCTAGAACTACAAGCCGCTGTATTAGGCAGCCGGTTAGCCGAATCGGTCAAGCGCGAGTCCGATTATAAAATAATAAAATGCCATTACTGGTCAGACTCAAAAACAGTACTAGCTTGGATTAAATCCGACCCGCGTACCTTTAAATCGTTTGTTGCGCATCGATTAGCCGAGATCGAAAGCTTAACTACGCCAGCAAACTGGCGTTGGGTGCCCAGCGCTGATAACGTCGCGGACGACGCGACCAAGGGCATTCCCGCCAATTTTAATGCCACACATAGGTGGTTTAGTGGACCCGAGTTCATACGATGCGACCCCTGTAAATGGCCGCAAGAGAAACGAGTCGTGACGCCGCCACCCCCTTCAGGGGAAGAACGACAAATAAAACAAGTTCACGTGACTATTAGGCATGACGTCAGTGATTACCTACCGAAAGTAGAACGTTTCTCAAAATACATTCGATTAGTCCGTGCTGCTGCTACTGTACTTCTCGCCGCTGAGGTATTCAAAGCCAAACTACTCAATAGAATTACGAGAATTGAACTCACACCAAACCACATGAAACTAGCCGAGTTATTGCTAGTAAGAAGAAGCCAATATAACTCGTTTGCCGAAGACATTGTGACGATTGAGGCTGGACGACGACCACCGAAGAAGTCGCCGTTCTACAAACTCTCCGTGAAGATCGACCGCAACGGGATCCTGTGCTTGGACAGCAGAGTAAAAGATGAGCAAAACATGCCAGTCCTACATGCCAAAGAAGGCTTTACACAGCTGTTGGTGCATCACACGCACGCAACCTTCAACCATGGCAACCATCAAACTGTCATGAATGAATTACGACAAAGATACTACATAATAGGACTGCGCAATGTTATACGCTACATATGCAACCAATGCCAATGGTGTCGGACCTACAAGGGAATCCCCTCAAAAATTCCCCTAGGCGACTTACCTACTGAAAGGCTGGCCCAAAATCAACCGCCATTCACAGCCACTGCGGTGGATTATTTTGGGCCCATGCACGCTACAGTCGGGCGAAGACGCGAGAAAAGGTGGGGCGCATTATATACATGCCTTACCACACGCGCAGTACATATGGAGATGGTCACATCACTCACGGCCTCTTCCATGATAATGAGCCTACGACGACTGATAGCACGCCGCGGCGCGCCAACTGTAATATACAGCGACAATGGAACGAACTTCGTCGGCGCTGAAAAAGAAATACAAGAAGCGATGCAAGGCAACGACCAAAGCTTAAAAGCCTTCGCATCCGAGAAAATGATCACGTGGAAGAAGATACCACCGGGCGCCCCGAGTATGGGCGGTGCCTGGGAACGCCTCGTCAGATCAATAAAGACAGCTTTAAAAGTTACCCTGAAAGAGAAATATCCCTCTGATGAAGTGCTACACACGTTGTTGCTAGAAGCCGAACAAGTGGTCAACTCAAGGCCACTGACGCCAGTGAATCCCAACCTTGATGAAGAAGCGTTGACTCCCAATCATTTCCTAATAGGACGCTCAAGCGGGATATCACCATTCGACTCGTTCAAAGATACCACGATAGACGTACATACATGGAAAGCCACCCAGGCATTAGCTGATTCATTTTGGGGACGTTGGTCGGCGGAATACAAACCACTGCTGATGCCCCGACCCGGCTCCAACCCTGAACATAGAAACCTAAAAATCGGCGACATTGTCATGATAGTAGACAATACAATGCCTCGAGGAGTGTGGCCCAGAGGAGAGGTGACCCAAGTTTACCCCGGACCAGATGGACGTGTTCGAGTTACCGAAATCCGTACAGCCGCCGGATTAATTCGTCGCCCAGCCTCTCGTCTCATCGTGATAACAACGGACTAATCACCAAGTTATGGTGGTGCTTGCGCACGAGGGGGAGATTGTAAATAACAGCTCTAGACATTTAAGTTAGACGTAAATAATAGCTAGTTATTTAGGTAGATTAAGTCCTTTTGTTTTACTTTTGCAATATTCTTTATTATACCTAATTTTCTTACCTATTTACCTTTTATACGTTCTTTAATTTTAACTTAGAAGTCTAATAAAGACCAATTTCCTTATTGTGTTGACTAAAAACGCTAATTAGTTACAAGTTCCTACTTTATATGTAAACTCAATGCTAATCGTTATGAGACAATAAAATCTCAACTAGGAACATACTTAAAAATGTACAATAAGATTCTTATTGGAATCGTTACTAGATTTAAGCATTCCATGTACCTAATTCTAAGAAATTGATCAAATATATAAGCTGCCTATTCGTCCACACTGAGCAGACACACACCACGCCGCTGACATGTGCGGCTACATTATAAATATGGGCGACGCGCTCGCTCAACGTTCATTCTATCGGCCAGTGCCGCCCACGTCACACGTTACACTTTCACCGCAGCAATTTTACGCAACAAAGTTATTTTATTTCTTCTTGCCCTCTACATCATCCTTTGGAGAAAAGTCGTAAAACGCATTGGGAGCTAGCTAACACTTCCAACAGTTATATTAACTATTCCATAAAAAGAGTCATAGAAATCGGTATAGAAACACCAAAGTTATACATGAAATACGCTAATAATAAGCCATGGTCGCGAACGCATTATAGGCTAGCGAGTAGCTTCGTAAAACGCCTTACGACAGTTTGCAATATCTACACTAATAATATAAAGAGGAAAACTTTTTCTGTATGTTTGTTTGTTTGATTGTAATGAATAGGCTCAAAAACTACTGGACCGATTTTAAATATTCTTTCACCATTTGAAAGCTACATTATCCACGAGTAACATAGGCTATATTTTATTTTGGAAAGAATAGGGTTCCGTAAGATATTTGGGATTTTCGGACACAAGGTGTAAAAATCAACCAGAAAAGTTACTTATTTTGCGTACGCTGCCTAAACTATAAAAGATAGAACCATAAATTGTTCTAATTAATTGTTGATCTTATAAATATCTACAAAAAAGTCCGCGACACACTGTATAAAAATCTTGATTTTTTTTTACTACATTTAAACGCGTTTATTTTACTTATGCTATTAATCCGTATCAAAATAAAGTATTTCATCACTAAGTACAGTTTATGTAGATAATATTTGGTCTTTGAATTATTAAAATCGGACGTTTGGTTTTGAAGTTATGGCGAAATTAAAATATTACGATTTTTGCTGTTATTGAATATAATAAATGCGAAAGTTTGTGAGTTTGTGTGTAGGTTTGTTACTCAATCACGTCAAAACGGCTGAAGGGATCGGGGTGAAATTTGGAACAGGGATAGATTATGGTCTGAAATAACACAAAGGCTATTTTATCCCACGGGAACGCGTACGAAGTCGCGGGCAGAAGCTAGTTATTCAAATAAAATACAATGGTTTATGGGCAGTCTTTCTTTTTTCTTGTTCGTGCAAACTCCGTCACTAAATGGGTCGGCCAAGATTTTATACGTAGGTGCTAATTCAGTTCCCGCTAGGAACAGTGCCTGCTAGGGTTGCGAAATTTATTTAAAAGAGTCACCGCGGCCTACAACGCAAAGGGCATTAGAAGGAACACGGAGTCAATAAGAGTCTGACACTCCGCGGAAGCAGTCATTTGATGACTTAAAAAAAATTACTTATTCAGTTATTCATAAGAGTTTTCACAATAAAACAAAGAATGCTCACAGGTATATAAATCAGTAACGAGCAAATGTAATGCTCATTGAATTCAGTTTAATTTCCTCCCGGAGCGCAGTGGATTGCCATTATTATTACGGATGCTTGCTTAATAACATTGTTCATCATATCTCATGTAAATGGTAATACTTACATTATGTATAATTATTTATGTTAAGAAAATCATTTGTGTGGATTATGTATGCCCATAATAATTTGATCTGAAAGTATTATTATCTGCGTAGTCTTTTCCCAACTATATTGTGGTCGGCTTCCAGGCAAACTGGATTCAGTTGAATACCAGTATTTTACGTAGAGCGGCTGCCGACCAGACCTTCACAACCCGCTGACTGGGTCACTGGGACACTCATCTACAGACCAACCTCGGAAAGCGTTGCACAACCTTGAAGATTGACCCGTGGGGCGGTTATTATTTAGCTATCTGAAAGTATCATTTCAAATAAAACAAGAATTATTAATTATCACTCGCATGATAAATAACGATGTTCTAAAGTAACAAACACAAAAATATAACCAAATTCAGAACCTCTTCTTTTTTAAAGTCAGTTAAAAAGACTATCAACGGGTTTTCTTTACGTTCACTGTAAACTAAACTTTAAATAAATGAAACACATGCACTCTGTTAAGAAAAAGATGTTTAAGAGTTACTCTCTCTATTAAACATCTCAATCTTAACAGAAAACTCCTGAAAACTCGTGAAAACGTGTAATTGTCGCCTTCATGATTCACAGTTACATACCTTAAACAAACACTTCGGTACGAAGTGATGTAACAGAATAAACGAATACCTCTTAAGGGGTCATTGCACTCATCATTATGAACAACTTTTACTATGGGACCAATACTGAAATCGCGATAAGAAAATCGACTGCCCCATACATTTTTACCTAGTTTGGCAATCAGGAGTTCATTTCGGTTAGAAGCTTCTTATATGTTATGTTTTTAGTATTGAACTGTATTAGGCTAAGTTCTGATTTTGTCCAATAAACGTTATATTATTATTATTATATTATATTATATTATTTATTACTATTTAACAGTAATGAAGAGTCCTTTAATGGGACAGTTACCTGCTCGTATTATAATTATAAACATAGTATGAACTGCTACACCGTCCCAATGCCTCAAAATTAAGACACACTTGTACTGCACCCTCACTCTGACGGACGATACTCTCATGACCAGTTTCCATTATTTTGGTTGCTTGTCTTCTTGACAAGGATGATTAAAACCATCATCATCGCAATATAGCTGGTAGCTTTAAATTGTAGGAAAGTCGGTCGAAAATGTTCTGATTTCCTTTTTCATTTTTAAACGAATTAATAATAAATTATTCGTAAAATTCATAAATAACGTGACAGCAGGAAACATCCAGTTAAGCGACCAAGAGTTGTGTTAAAACAGCAGCGTACAAGCACAATAAGAGGGGCCTGTACAACACCCAACAGTGCGTGAAAAAACGACTGTGGATGAAAATTACGTAACTTCCTAGTAATTGTCAAGTCTAGACAAGCCGTTGATCATCGTGTAAAATACCTACCAACTTACGGACAAAAATAATTTCAAAACCCTTTTATCTTTCAGCTACATATTTATTCCGGAAACCCATTACCCCCGTACATTCTTATCCAGAATCTACAGCTACACGGAACACAGCGAACTCGGAAATATCTCATCATAATCTTATTACAACAAACTTAGCAAAGTAGGTTGCAACGATAGCGTCTATACTATATATCTTAAGCCTGCACTTCCACATAGACTTGCGAAGAGAAACAAACTCAGGTAGCACAAGCTAAGTGTTAATGCACTAGTTAAAACCCTAACTAAGCACGTACTTACGTCCATTCGACGTAAACTTGAAAGCAACTGCTTTATATTTCTTAAACGTCGCACGCCACTTGATATTCCGAGGCGTGAATATGGATTCAAAGGACATTTAAACAGTTTTATGGTCAACATAAACATTTGAGAGAAAGCTATCTCACTTAGTTCACGCAGTCGTTTACGAAAACGTAAAATATGAAGGAAGCATCCGAAATAAAGGTGCAACATAAAACTGGGCCAATGATAACAATATACGGAACCGTAAAAAATTTACAAGCCCTTATAAAAGTTTTATATTGTTTACGATCATCTCGTAGCTAGAATTTTATCTGAGTTTTAAAACGTAACAAAAGATGCTTTTTTATAGGTGACAGTATAAAATTGTTTGGTGGTACCTGTGTTGCTTGCACGCGGTCTAAGATGAAACGGTATTTTTACTTTTCCTGGAGCATCGTAAAATCAAAATAAATAAAACAGAAGGAAAGCAATTTTGATATTTATTACAACGTATGAAAAACATGTTTAAATATGGTCGTATTTTTCATCTCTCACATACATTTCACTTTTATCTTTCCTTACAGCATACAGTTATTTACTCTTATCTCTAGGACCATAAACATCTCTATAACTTTTTAAATTGGGTATTAAGTGAATAATATATTATTATAATCATTGCTCTATACAACAATATTGTATATTTTTGAGACTTAGAAACAACCAAAACTTTATTACATAAATAAACCTTTTGTGAACTGACTAAAACGTGGTCGGCCATGAAGGCCTGTGTTTATTATCAGAGTCATGACGTCAACGGTACAGTAAACAAAAAAGCTTCTAACAAAATCATTGCGGATTTTTTATGTATTGAAATATTGATTAGAGTAGGAACGAAAAAAAAAATTGGAGTGACACCTGGGGGCTTAGACAAAGTAACAATTTAAAAACGATAACGAAATTAGAAAATACTAAAATGTATGGGATTGACATAAGCCGCGTTAAGTCACGTGGTCAATCGACATCGTTATCGCAATTTGGTAGACAATGTTATATTACATAACGAAACCATAAAGTAACGAATCGTTATCGTGTTTATCCCATACAAATGCGTAGACAAGCAGCGCTTTCAGTGTTCGCCTTCGCCTCGATCGTGATCGCCAAAAAAGATAACGAAACGAATGTTAAAACGTTGTAGTTATCGAAACAATATGGCCGGATTTCATTCGGCAGCTGATTTTTGACATTGTTTGATGACATACTCTTAGTATTTATTCTGTGTTAGAGGCATTACTGCAGATCAAATAGATTATAAAATGCATTCTCTACGTTTATTGTGAGCTGCACACAATGACAACGCCTGGGAGTTCAGTCCACAGTCGGTCTAACCGTACCCGACCTTGTGATCCAGTAAGAGGCCTCGCCAGGTCACCATGACTGTAACATAAACAAATAAAGATTCAATATTAAGTACTTCATTGTTAAGATCGCGTCATTGTTTACAATACATAGGTACTCATGAATAAATCTTGGATTTACTTACGTTTCCATATACTCAAGCAGCGTTGACAATAATTATTGTTCGGGACTGGCTCGCACTCTAGATTCCATGTTTTATCGCTAAAAATTAAAATAGATTACTCCATTATCGTTTGAACACCAGTCACTTTTAGAAATTAGTCTATTTTAATTATCATTAAGTTTTGGCGACGATCTAAAAGTAATAACACTATTCACTTACCACTGTAAAAATATCGTTTTTATTATAACTTAAAAACAATTAAACGCAACACTCACTGTCTTATTATTCTTATATAATCTAATACTTTAACTGTATTATGTTTCATACATCGGTTTTTTCTATGGGAGTCCCGCCCTAGAGTACAATATTTTCGTTTTTTATCGAACAAAGACTTCGACACAACGATCGCAACCATAGTGTTACATTGGCTATGAAATGTTTGTCGTTATCTCAGAGACGATGACGACTTTAGATATCGTTTCGGTACGAAGTGATGTTACTTTGTCTAAGGACCCTGGAATCCTCGCTTCAAACTCCAAACTCAGAGCTGAATGCTGGATGAACAGTTTTTCTTCTTTACAGTTATCTATTCTGAGTTGATTTTTCTTTGGTGGTACCTATAGTTCCCATCACTAGAAACGCTGTCGTCTAGTGATGGTTTTGTGGTACTTGTTTGTACCACAAAACATTACACTACACCGCAACCGTCAGGTCATATTTAATTGATATATTACAAGTGAAATTGCTCGTTAGTTTCGTATTACATGTAAGTTACATTAAATTGATTGAATTTGTGATTACTTTTTGTCGCTACGTGACTTAGTAGGAGTTCTTTGTTGACAAAATTTATAGCTTCTCGTTACGGAGATGATAGGTACCACCAAAGAAAAAAACAACCCCGAAATAGATATAAAAGCAAGCTTGCTCCATCTTCGACGACATCATCGTTTAACATCAGGTGAGATAGTGGTCAAATTAATAGTAAAAAATGTGCTGATGACATTAATTCTGCAATCACTAAATACCAGTTCATTTTGCCATTAACCACGGTACACTAAGTATCTATGTGTGTACATGTGTCCAACCACATTTTATCGCGGAAATATGAATTTAATTAACGATAGTGAATTCATCAAATCATTATTACTTAATTTATATTTTGTTGCTCAATGACCTAGGATATTGTTACCAATTGAATTAATTTGTAACAATGATTTTGATATCGTTAATGATAAATTGAAAAATCATTTGGAATGGTCCATAACTCAAGCAGTGGGGGAAAAACCTAGCTAAAAGTGCTAAGGTGAAGTGAGAAAGGGCTCGCCACGTTGGCGTCGTAAGAATGCACCCGGAAACATGCAACTGAAATATCCAACGTAGGTACCTACACGACGGTTTTAGATACAATGAATCAACGTGACTTACAATAAATCTAATCGATAATATTCTAATGGAAAATCGTATCGAGCCGTCAACATGACTGTCAAGAGGAGAGGAACCAAAGGCCAAAGTGCCCATTCCACTAATTTATAAATTTTAAATTTTAATAATAGGGTATCTAATCCTAGTTTTTTATATTTCTTTTTAAATCATTACTTAATATATATATATAAATGTAGCATCGTTCGTTTTCACATCTCAATCGCAATTTGCCAAAAAAAAAATGAAAAATGAGTTTTGACAGCTTGTGAGTGTACTGTAGTAGCATGTACCTACTTAAGATTTGTCTCGAGCGCTTACGTCACATGGTGCGCGCTGAGTGAACCAGTCTGTGCTCGATCATCAGTCAGGCAGCACGTGGTGGTGCGTAGGCGAGCCAAATACCTACTATTAGTCAATACGTTTCGTGGATACTATATTAGAATTGGCACGTGCGTAGGCGAGCCAAATACCTACTATTAGTCAATACGTGTCGTGGATACTATAGTAGAATTGGCACTCTGATAGCCAATTCTATATAATTCGCAATATCATCGCAACGTAAAGCAATGTCAAAGTCAAAATGTAGAAAATTGGAGGTATGACATTTTGCTGCGAATGTGAACATTTCTTTTAAAATACGAGAATTGTCCCCTGATGCATGGAACTAGTTAGTGTATTCCATCTTATTATAGCCAGTGGGTTTAAAGAGGCCAGTTTAGCAGAATTATAGTAAAATCATAATATTAACCATGCAACAATCTGCCAAATTTCATTTTCATCTTTATCGTTAACGCATTAGGTTCAATGTTAATTGGAAAATTTTACAGTGACGGGTATCGTGATGTGCTTTCTGATTCTGCTAAAGTAACCTGCCGTTTTAGACCCGCGTGGCGCCGTTTCGAAATAGATGTGACGGTTGGAAACGCCGCAACTGATTCTGACTGACAATAAGGAATTATTATTATAAATTCTCGTTATTCCCGTGTAAATCCCGATCCCTCTGGAATTCCGGGATAAAAAATAGCCTATGTGTTATTCTGGGTCTTCAGCTACCTACATACCAAATTTCATCGTAATCCGTCCAGTAACTTTTTCGTGAAAGGGTAACAAACATACATACACATACACATACATCCATCCTCACAAACTTTCGCATTTATAATATTACCTAGTAGGATTTATAAGACTTGCAGCTAAATACATGGGTGAAAAATAATAGTATGATAATAATGACAGTCGATTACAGGTCTGTAGTAGGGAATTTGCATTTTTTAATTTGCAAAATGAAATACTTATTAGCTATAGGCTATAGTAAACAATCATGGAATTATTTTTTCAATACCTTCATCAGCGATGAAGTTACACACAGATAGATTTGTTTAAATTAATTGTATCTCGTTTGTTTTACAAGCAATTTTGTGTCTAGTTTCACTGTTAGTATTATATTTTTAGATAAACTGTATAGATAATAAATATTTTTTCATGCATATGTTCTATTTCCGATTTGTACCTACTATCCTATACTCCCATCTACCTAATATAATCCTGTAATCTATAGCAAGGTCAGTGAATGACCTAATTCAGACCACAAGACGCTTTTTGGAAGACCTTCATACATGCATACATCACAGTCCATAGCGACAGCAGAAAATTCAGACGTAGCTGACGTTGCGGTCAGCTACCGCTGAATTTTCAGGCTAATCAAATTACCCTAATCCCTACCTACCAAGAAACAAATGCAGTTTATAAGTAAAAATTTTTCAGGAATGGGAGATCAGCCACAAACGTTACTAAATGTTTTTCTTGGAAACGTTTCTGTTTGCTATAATGATGATGATAAATTTAAGGTATAATTCAAAAAAGTCTCAACTATCCCCGTTTGTCATTAATTCATTATTACCTTTTATATTTTTAATAATTTTATTGCTTCTCTAATTTACTCAAATTTCTGTTTTAAAATTATACTTCTTGATTCTCCCTCCAATAATATCGACAGGTACATTTTATAATATCAGCTTCCACTCACTCAACTACCAAGAAAAAATGAACAACGGGAGATTAATTCAAGCGAACTAAGTTAATAACTTAAGAGAATCAGTTTACCTGAAGTTAGCGCCGGCTGGAGTGACTACTTGCGGTTTATTGCAAACTTCAGAGCGTGCGTTATTGTTAGGTCTTAGCTCTCCAGGTATTGTAATACTTTAGTACTTACTTAGTAAATCTACTTGATTAGTTTGTGGTTGTTTGGCCAAGAAAACACTTGAATTCTATTGTTATATACGATAAAAAGTTACGTAGTTTATTAAATGTATGTTAGATCATTTTTGTGCATGTCTGTCCGTCAGTCACAACCCATTTTCTCCGAATTTTACTGGAATAAAAAGGCTTAAAGTTGTAAATAGACAGTCTGTTACTCATAGGGCTTACTAGAAGAAGTCACTATCAGTACCTATAGCTAAGAAGAAAAATGTTTTGGTATAATATTCCAATTACAAGCTTCCTCTACACATCAAAACAAAACAAAAAAACCCATAAAATCCCAACAAAAACCAATCTATCTTCTATCTATATACTTATAATAAATCTGTAGAGAAGTCAATTCTGTACATGAAATATATTTCCAAAATAACTATCAGGGGGTGATTAGGGATCGATACTGATGCCAAAAATGCAATCAGTGCAATTTTTGTCTGTCTGTCTGTCTGTCGGTCTGTCTGTCTGTCTGTCTGTATAACCGTTATATAAACAAAAACTACTCGACGGATTTTAATGAAACTTAGTACAATTATTATTCATACTCCTGAGCAGGTTATAGTATACTTTTCATCACGCTACAATCAATAGGAGCAGAGCAGTGAAGGGAAATGTTGGGAAAACGGGAGAAGTTACTCCATTTTTTAAGCTTCCGTCGCGTGTGCGATCTTTATGGTGAAAGCTACACAGAAATCATGTATGACGGAAATGTTCTCCTTAAAATTATATAAAAAATATCCAACGACAGCATATGTCTATCTTTTATGACTGACGAACAATAACACGTGTTACTCCCGATAGCTTAGCAGTTCGAAGCTTTCTGATTGTATTTGTCTACTCTTACGTTTATAAAACTCTCAGTCATCCCTAATTAACATTAATAAAAGTTAACATTATTAACTATTCCATAAAAAAAGAATCATGGAAATCGGATTATACTGAATCATGCTATAAGGATTATTTTTGTCATTTTTGTGGTCGCGAACGCACAGGCAGGCGGCTAGCTTGGCGCCTAGCGCTAGCGCTAGGCTAGCGAGTAGCTTCGGAAAACGGCTTACGACAGTTTGCAATATCCTTCAATAATTATAATGTCGAGGGGAAGATGGTTATAATTTCGCTTTACACCAAACGAGTAATTTTATAAATGTGAAAGTTTGGTTGTTTGTTACTCAATCACGCCAGAACGGCTTAACGGATCTTAATGAAATTTAGAACAAAGATAGATTATAGTCTGGAATAGCACATAAGCTACTTTTCATCCCGGGAATATGTTCCCTAGGGATTACGCGAGCGAAGCCGCTGGCAGAAGCTAGTACACAATAAATTAATATAAACACAATACAATACGTTTACACACAACGTTTTTACAGAGGATATTACATGTAACTCGACGACAACAGCACGCGTCGCCCATGATTAATGTTGCGGGATGCAAACGGTAGATGTCAGTGCGGTCGTATACGGAGCTGTACGGTTATAGCTGACAGCCGGATGTGTTATTATGTTTTGATAACTTGAGCAATGCGTTTAAATTGGAACACTATTTATTCATACCCGTTACTAAACGCGACTGCGGGGGTACCGGAAGACGCAACGTTGGATGGACTCCCACAAGGTGGGCCGAAGACCTGGGTAAGATTCGCGGGAAGCCAATGGATGCGAGACGCACAGTACCGGTTGTTATGACGAGATTTAAGGAAGGCTTTTGCATTCGCTAATAGAATGGCTCTTTTTCTGGAGCTTCTGATGAAGGCTGCGGAATCACACACACAGGACTGGTTGATGTGGCGACGCATGAGAGAGGCCGGTGCCCGGGAACAATCTTTCAATTAAAACGATGTCTAATGGCTAAATCTTTCAATCAATCTGCCTAAACTTTTCACAAATAAATAAGTAATGTATGGCTCCCAGTCTCACCGACGAAGCCCGAAGACCTGGTACTGCAGTGCTATTCTGTAACAACATTTTCGTGTCTCGACAGCGGAATCCGAGATGAGTTTCAAATTCGTATAGGTAAATATAAGACCTTAAATGATGTGTGAAATAAAGTTCACTTTGTAAGCTTAGTCACTCAGGTGAAGTCGATATCGAAATGGTTATTTACAGAATAGACTAGCAGGTCGGCGTAAATCCGATGAATGCGAGATATACCGGCCTTTTCGATGTGGTGACACTGGCAGGAGGCTTATGAGACCTTTCAACCAATCTCTGCTTAGCTTTTCCACAAATATGTTGGGGTTTCCAGGGTTACCGGATGCAGCTGAAAACCAGAATTTTATCAACCGAACTGGATACTACTGCCGGTCGATTCTGTCGACATCTCACCGTGATCACTTAGGTGTAGTGAACGACAAGTGAACTGTCATGCCATCTTGTTTGTATGGTTTGACAGCTCACTTGTCGCTCACTTCGCCCAAGTGTTCATTTCATGTTTACAGAATCGCACTGCAGTAATCATTGGTTAGGCTGGTCGTTAGACTACCTGTAAAGGCTATCATATCATCTGCCTAACCTTTTCCCAGCTATATTGGGGTCGGCTTACCAGTCAAACCAGATTCAGCTGAAGGCAGCCGTTCCACGTAAAATATTAATAATTTTACGTGGAGCGGCTGCCTATCAGACCTCCTCAACCCATTAACTTTGTAACGCGGTACTTCTTGGCAAGACTGGAGTCAGATTTACTGGCTTCTGACTATCTGTAACTACTGCCAAAGATCTACAAATGACAGCCGGGACCAACGGCTTAATGTGCTTTCCGAGGCACGGAGGAAACTCGGTATGTTAAGATCACCCATCCACAAACCAACATTGGCAAGCTTTGCTTAACCTTAAAGATCGACCCGTGCGGCTATTATTATTTAGCCGCGAGCTCTACCCGTAACGGCTATCAAAGATTCAAAAATTATAACAATGACTAACCTTGCTTGTAGAGGCGCGTAAAAGGCTTGACATGTAATTAGCGGCCGCTCATCCACAGACAAACATCAGCAAACGTTGTTAAACCTATAGCTCGAATTGAGGCAACACAAAAAGAAGGATCATGTTCCTACGCTTATCAAAGTAAAGCAAGAAATGTTTAACATTCCTAAAAATAACCTTTAACCTTCCACACAATCAAAAACAATTTTGCTATTAAGTTTATCAATTTGGGCTTACGTAACACTCAAAACGTATCTGTACATAAGTGATTTATATAACTAGTACATAACTCTAGCCCTTATCTACGCCAATATTGAGTATATCGGCCCTACATGATTTGTTTACATTATGTTATATATGTTTACTTATCCGCTATTATCATAGGTTTATTGATATCCAATTTTGTTAGATATTGGCTTATAATTTGTTAAGCAAACTAGTTTTTGGATATGATTAGTTGTATAAATATCGTCTTCACAAATACATTTCTTATGGGGATATTGTCGGGAAAATGGGGTCAAACTTCCCCGACCCTTCATGTCTTTTTAAAACTTGTCGGATAACTTGAAACTAAGGAATAAAAAGGTTGATAGGCAACCAGTCCTAAAATGGGTCAAACCTGGGAGTCTTTAAGTCAAGAGTGATGAATAGGTTACTTCTAGAAGTAACGGAGAAAATTAAATAAACGCTTGCCTACTAGGCAACTCCACTGCTCTTAAAACGTTGAAGAGACCCATCATGAGGAAACCCGCACGTTCCAGAACCAAGCTGTTGATGACATGTGACATCCATCAACCCACACTGGACCTGCTTTGTCGATTATTGTATTGCTTATTACAAGTAACATATAACATCAGATTCTGATACTGATGGAATATAGAAATACTATGATTGAACCCTGCCTAAACAGAAATCAAATCACAATAATTGCCGACAAATGAACTGATGGATTGCTATGAATCGACTCAAAAAAATAGCCTAGTCATGGTGAGTTGTTATTCTAAATATGGAACTGATTCGAGTACCTACAGTGACTTTCTAAAGAACTGTTGAAACAATATTGCTAGCAAAGGATTTTTACCCTAAGCGAAGCGCGGGGCGTTGTGCGTCGTGTTTACGAAGAAGCGATTTACGCACTGGGCGTCGCACGCTGCGGGCCTGCACTAATTTCAAACATATTATGGCGTTGTGTGAGAGCGTTTACGGAAACGCGAATTACGCACGCAAAATCGTACGCAGCGTTCCCGCCCAATGCCCGCGTCTCCATAAACGAGCCCTTAGGCTTTGGGAGGTTTTAGACGTATTACCATTCAATTTAAAATAAGCCAAAATCCTATTTAAAACAAACAAAACATAATTATAGCTTATTTCAACCTTACACTTCTTAAAGGATGTTCACAGTTATTTTTACCTTTGATTTTGCTACATACTGACTTTATTCACGTAGCCATAAGGTTGCTGTCAGAGGTAAAATAAATTGTGAACGCACTGTAGTATTCATATGACAGCCAGTATATTCGTAGCGCTACGCCGTAGCAATTTCCTAGCACGACCACTCTCGACCGCTACACGTAGCGCTGGCGACCGCTACGCCGCCCGGTCCGTCGCCAAATGCCTGGGCCGGCAACCCGCCAAACGCTTCACTTAAATTGCATAGTTCAGTGCCTTACTTTATTATATGTTCCTTCCTTTGGGCTAAGTTCAATTATCATTGATAAAGAAGAAGTAATTTTACCAGTTTAGATTTTTTAAGACTTTCGATTTATTTTTTGAACTTTGTATATTATATAGACATACAAAAAGGAACATAATTTTATTTAACATAGTCTTAAGCAACAAAATAGGTACCTATATTTATGAACCGAAAAAACTTAACTGTCACAAATTTTTTAAACTTTTATCCAATTAATAAGAATGTTAACCGATGCCAGTAATAGTAAAATAATATTTATCTGCCTTATATAATGAGGTATATAAGACTTTAGAATTACTTTTCAGAGGGTGTGTCGAGACTCCTATATCCTAAGAAACTACTCATATAGAAAAGCTATTTTAATGCACCCCGTATAAATAATGAATGAATGCCATTAATCACTGAAGACTATTAAGGGCGCGTCATTTTTGCGATGGATGCCCCATATTTCCGGTCACAGAGCTTATCCGATGTCACTTGTCCTCAATGGATCACTACTTTGTAGGCTTATAACATTCATGTTTTTTTTCCTTGGAGAAAAAACGTTTTTTGGCTCTGCACACAAATCACGTAACATTTCATTTAATAACCAGTTATAATTAACCAAATACAGTAAATAAATATTGCAAAGTAATATTAATAACGTAAAATCTGACACCTGTCTTGCCAAGGATTATCGTGTTACAGTTGCTGGGTTGTAGGGGTCGGATAGGCAGGGTCAGTAAAAAGAAAAATAACGTTATTGTAGTGTTGTTGAATCTACCTCGATTTTGTAGCGCGTCATCTATGTTCGTTGAGGGACTTACCGACTGTTTCAAAGGTGTACGGCGTTTAGGGAGACGCGGGGCGTTGGGCGGGCCCGGCTGCGTGTAAGGCGCGTGACAAATATCACAGGCGTCGGAGGCTAGGCGCGGGCGAGGCGCGGGCGTGGAGCGGGCGTGGAGCGGGCGCTGAGACGGCGGGGCGCGGGCGTGGAGCGGGCGCTGAGAAGGCGGGGCGCGGGCGTGGAGCGGGCGCCGCTTCCTCGTCCCCGGCGCACCACAAGAAGACGTCATGTTGCATGCATCCACTGTGTTCGCCAGCGCCACGTCTTTCAGACACTGTTTCCGCGCCTGTTCTACGCTGCACCGGCGCCGCGCTCGCACCACGCCCGCGCCTCGCCCGCGCCTCGTCTTCGCCCGACGCCTCTTATATTTGTCTTGCGCCTAACACTGTGTGCGTAAATCGCTTCTCCGTAAACGCTCTCATACAAAAAATGTTTCAATGTAGTGCAGACCCACAGCGTGCAACGCCCTGCGTTTCCTTAAACGAACACCAAGAGAGCGGCCTCTCTGCTAAACAGACTCCGGGGCAGCCCCAGCAGTACTCCACGCGCTATAGCCGATAGGCATGACATGACGGCCCGTTGGCGAGGTGACTTGTCTCCTGTACACTGTCGATGGTACTAACATAGGTTTAAGACTATTGTTACTAACCCTAT
Organism: Ceramica pisi; assembly: GCA_963859965.1. NCBI lineage: Eukaryota > Metazoa > Arthropoda > Insecta > Lepidoptera > Noctuidae > Ceramica > Ceramica pisi. The sequence goes on along the minus strand of OY982549.1, from coordinate 9,134,983 downwards.
GAATCTTGTTATCTGCAAATAAATGAATAAATTGTAATTGTAACTGTAGTTACTGATTTTTTTTGGCTTATGTTTAACTTACCACCAGATATAGTAACAAATAGCAGACAAAAGTAGTAAATGATCACCAAAATGAAACTCGCATTTTAATGTAAAATTATAGCCAAAGTTTTAACACTTTGCTATCCTATTTAAGTAAAATGACTCCAAGTAAATCATGAGTAACCCAAAAATAGTAAATGATCACCAAAATTAAACCAATCTGGCGCTCGGCGGCCGCTGCCGCGGCACGCTCTTTTCGCTCGCTCGCCTTCGCGCGCTAATGGTCATGGTTCTAACCTAACCTAACCCACATGTTTCACCAGCCATAGAGGGGATCTGACGCAGACACGATACTATAGAATTTGAATATTATACTAACTGAATATTAATTTGCTCGCTAAGATTTGGTGATCATTTACTAAATTTGGTGGTCGAATACAATTTAAAGTGGAGTCGTGACTATTTTTCTGGTGTTAAGTAGATATTTTTGGTTACAAAACTAAGGGTATCAAAGCATTTTATGGTGGTCATTATATTTATCCCCATTTTTTTTTGTTAAAAATATGGTTTTGGATATTACTTGGATGTTTTAATACGCTACAATGCAGCAGTTTCCAAAACCATATTTTAATCCCAAACAAAACACATCAAAAGGACACAAAAAAGTTCTTGAAAAAAATCATTACGTCACCCTAAAGAGGGTGCTAAGTCCCCAGATATAAAACGCTAATATTTTTCCATTTTACGTAAGTATATTTGTTCGGTAACTCATAAAACTTGACTTAGGAGTGAACTAGTCTTGAGACATATTGCCCTCGCCTGATATTGGAAATCTGAGTTGTATGCACCCCATATTTGAGGATCACTCGAATCGGTATGAAAACCCTGCCAAATTGAAAGGTAGGAAACTACTGACACGGTTCAAGATTGCAACTGCGATTTGATTCTGAAGTGTTAAGTCTTGAGTAAGTAGTTGTTTGAGTTTACAAAAGATTTTCGCATATTAGTTACGTTTCGAAGTATCAGCCGGTCGAATCGATTCTGTAAACTTGTCGAAGAGAAGGCTTGAGTGAAATCACGAAGTGAGCTGTCAAACTATGTCATCAAGATGGCGTGACAACTCGTGATCACTTCACCCATGCCTTCACTTCGACATCTTTACAGCCGGTCGATTCTGTAAACTTATCGAAGAGAAGGCTTGGGTGAAATCACGAAGTGGAGAAACGTTTTTGTTCTCGTTTATATACCATGTGAATAGATGTACATTATTTTATTTATTACTAGCTGTTCCCCGCGGCTTCGCTCCCGTTTTACAAGCATAGTTTCCGTTCCCATGGGATTTTCGGGATAAAAACTATCTTATGTCCGTCTCCCAATCAATTTTCAGCCAAATCGATTCAGCCGTTCTTGAGTTATAAATAGTGTAACTAACACGACTTTCTTATATATAAATAAGATTTCTGGGATTAAAAGTATCCTATATCCGTCTCCTGGTTCTAAACTACCTCCCCACCAATTCCCGTTCCCGTTGGGTTTTCCCGTTCCCGTGGGATTTATGGGATAAAAACTATCCTATGTCCGTTTCCTGGTTCTAAACTACCTCTCCACCAATTTTCAGCTAAATCGATTCAGCTGTTCTTGAGTTATAAATAGTGTAACTAACACGACTTTCTTTATCTTTACTAGCTGACCCGCGCAACGTCGTCTGCGTCACATTTTCCATTACTGCTCTGCTCCTATTTGTCTTAGCGTGATGATATATATGATATAGCCTATGGCCTTCCTCGATTAATGGGCTATCTAACACTGAAATAATTTTTCAAATCGGACCAGTAGTTCCCGAGATTAGCGCGTTCAACCAAACAAACAAACAAACTCTTTTGCTTTATAATATTAGTATAGATTATAATATTAGTATAGATAATGACTAAATGTTACTTGAAATTATCTCAATTGATAATATATCAAGTATTTTTAATTGAGCGGTCACTGCGGTTATTTGAAAACTAGTTTTGATAAAATAATATTAGTCTTTTTTGAAGCTGGTTTGCATAAATTGCAATATAATAACTATATTTTGTTCACTTACTACGAGTAGTACTCGGAGTCTATTAACAATGTTACAGCCTATATTTACGACACATTAACAAAAATTACACATAACCAAATAACAGAAAAACATATGCCAGCACCCAAAAAAATGTGATAATATGCAAAATGAATGGCACACCCGACACGTGATACACAGTTCAGTGTTATGAATAATTTAGCCATTATAGCACTCCCAATTTCCTGGCACAGAAATAATGTTATTTTTGATTACAATATCAAGTTCCCGCTTGCGATCTCCTACAGATACCTGGAAAAGGTAATGACAGAAACCACGCGTATGGAAAATACATCATTATAGCTCTGCAATTACCTAAAGAATTTTAGGGTATTACTTAAACTGTGTGAAATATTCACTAAGTATTATTAAAGCACTACCTACATGATTCCCGCAACACGGGGTTTTATTATTAAATAAAAGAAACATATACCGAGTAATATCGACATCTGTAACATGCGGTATTTCCCATAACATTTTTTATATTTATGCTTCAACAAAATAATGTTAAATTCATAAAGTAAAAATCTCTTTTCATTCCAACTCAGCACATAAAATCATTACATCAACATGAGATCCAACAATAACATGACAACAGAAACCCGTCCATATTTGGCTTTTAATAAATTTCATTAAAACCGCCGCCCTTGGTTTCAGTCAATTAAAATGTGAAAAGCATGGACGCCCCTAATTGTGCACAATATGTACCTTTATTTACATGGAGGAGCGAGCTGAGTGAAATTATATTTTGATTCATGTTTGCGCACTTTTACTTTGTGCAACTTGTTCTGAAAGCGGTGGGGGAGACAGCGAGACGAAACCGATGTGTAAATCGTAAACTTTAAAAAAAAAAAAATACTAAAAGTTATGTTAGTATTGGCGAAAAACTGGTGGATGCCAAGCTTCGCAGCTTGGCTCATCGGCGCAAGGTTACCTGCTTGTTGGATTTCTACAGATTGTACTTCGGCGAGTGTGCCCAAGAACTCCACGACCTCATCTCTCCGGCCTCCTTCTACCATCGGACATCCAGACGCACTGCAACTTACCATCCCTACCTTGTTGCTATGAGGGTTTTCAGGAAAATTTACTCCACCAGTTGGCGCAACATAGGCGAGAGGTCCTCTTCATTGAAAAAGTGACCATGACATTAACAACATTGAAATTGACATAGACAAATGTCAGAAAATTAGCGATTTGATAAGTTATTTGGGTCTGACGCCTCAGTGCTGCCATTACAGAAAACCCTCATTCCACCAATGCGCACTAAGCGTTTCCTAGCGTCTTTCATAATGCACACAGCATAGGAGTGGACCTGTCTGCCTGTGACTGTGATTCCGAACGCTTACATCCCTAATCACTTCAAAGTAAGAGTGAACAGGCTTCCTCTGGGTAAGCTCGCTCCATTGTCGACTTTATCTCTATCGTCTCTGAACTAGACTAGAGTCAAAAGCAAACCTATCAAATAGAAAAAATAGTTCAAAACCATTTAACATCAATTCTGTGATTGAACTAAAAAAATTCTTAAGATGAATCTTATGATTACGTTGTTATTATATTCCCGAAAATCATTACCTTCCTTCTGGGCAGTTGGTTAAAAGTTGGTAATAAATGACGGCCTGTTGGCCGTCACTTATATTTTGTAGGCCACGAAGTTTAAAAAAAAAATCATAAGAAGTTTTCCATTTAAGTGTGGGAATGTGACAGAGGAGAGCAATTTAATGACACAACACCAGAGGGCCAATTCTACTGTTTTTAACCAACTTTCGCATTCGCATGTCAATAGAAAACAGTCAAAAAACCGGCCAAGTGCGAGTCGGACTCGCGCACCGAGGGTTCCGAACAAACCTGTAGGTATTATATTATAAGCAAAAGTTGCGATTTACGATGTAAGTAGCTGACCCGCGCAACTTCGTCTGCGTCACATTTTCCATTAATGCTCAGCTCATATTTGTCTTAGCGTGATGACATATAGCCTAAAACTTTCCTCGTTAAATGGGCTATCCACCACTGAAAGAATTTTTCAAATCGGACTAGTAGTTCCTGCGATTAGCGCGTTCAGCCAACCAAACAAACAAACTCTTCTGCTTTATAATATTAGTACAGTTTAAATAAAACTATTTACTAGATATCGTTTAAACCAATTTTCGCTGGTAGTTTACAAATACATCATATATTTTTTTTAGTATTATCATTCTCGTATTTTAGAAATTACAGGGGGGGACACATTTTACCACTTTGGAAATGTCTCTCGCGCAAACTATTCAGCTTAGAAAAAAATGATATTCGAAACCTCAATATCACTTTCATTTTCGAAGACCTATCCATAGATACCCCAGAGGTATGGATTTTATGAAAAAAAGTTTTTTGTGTTTCAGTTCTAAATATGGGGATCCCTAAAATTTATTGTTTTTTTTTTCTATTTTTGTGTGAAAATCTTAATGCGGTTCACAGAATACATCTACTTACCAAGTTTCAACAGCATAGTTCTTATAGTTTCGGAGAAAAGTGGCTGTGACATACGGACGGACAGACAGACAGACATGACGAATCTATAAGGGTTCCGGAACCCTAAAAAGACGCATATGGGTATTTGAGAAAATAGCGAACCATTCACAAGACGTAAGCTCATCGTCATAACAAGTAACTGAAAAGCAATATCGAGTAACAATATTACCTAAATATTAATTTAGGTAATAGACAAGTAATCGAAGTGGAACTTTGTACAATTTCCTTCGTCTACCTATGTTAATCAGTCATACCGAATGTTGTACAGGGTGTCTTAACTACATATTATAAAACAAAGTCCTCCGGCGCGTCTGTCTGTCTGTCTGATTGCAATAATCTCAAAAAGTACTGCATCGATTGTCATGCTACTTTAATCAATGGATAGAGTGGTTTTTGAGGAAGGTTTTAGTATATAATTTGTCAAGCTGGACTCGCGCACTGAGGGTTCCGTACAAACCTGTGTAGGTATTATATTATAAGCAAATGTTGCGATTTAGGATTTATGACATATTAAAAAAACTACTAACTAGATCTCGTTCGAACTAATTATCGCTGGTAGTTTACATGATAATATACATCTTACATTATTTTTAGTTTTATCATTCTCTTATTTTAGAAGTTACGGGGGGGGGGGGGGGGCACATTTTACCACTTTGGAAGGGTCTCTCGCGCAAACTATTCAGTTTAGAAAAAAATATATTAGAAACCTCAATATCATTTTTGAAGCCCTATCCATAGATACCCCACATGTATGGGTTTCATGTAAAAAAAAAATGAGTTTCAGTTCTAAGTCCCCAAAATTTATTGTTTTAATTTTTTATTTTTGTGTAAAATTTGTGTAAATATTAAATTAAATCATCAATTGGCGCAAACCAACGCTTTATTGTAGGAACGATGTGTGTAGAATGTGGGTCGAAAGTCTATTTATGGAAAGGTGATGAGTCACAGTAGGTACATAAGTTAAAACTTATTTTTAAATACACATAAAAAAATCACTATAAAAAAAACTTCAGTTCACATTATTTTATATCAAAATAAAGAATTATTGATATGCAAAGAAACCAACTTTTTAACAAAAGTAGTCCTAAAAATAATCCGTAAATATGCATCCATACCTGCTAGGATTTAGACTTTTTATATAAAAAAATGGAAGATTTTTTGATTTGCAGTTACTACATAAATCTTAAGTTTCAATATTAAATTATAATTATTTAACATATTACGACTTTGAAGCGACTGTCCAATTTAGTGGCCATTTTGTATGAGTAGTCCTTGTCAAGAGAGGCTAATATTCCTGCGTGCACCTAGAAATGTCAAAGAAAAGATCCCTCTTCCTCAATATCCCACACCCAACTTCCTTATCAAAACAAAACATTGCCAATTTAAAGCTCAAACTCTAACAAAACCATCCTCTAAGACATGCATAAAATAAATATATTCACGATATCTTCCCGAGTGTCTCCTGCCGAAGTTTAGTCGCCGAACATCTTAGAGGATCTGCTGAACACACTGGGAACTCTTTCAATCAAAATTTAAGTTGATATTGGAAAAGTTTCCGAGATTGATGCGCACGTAACGGTTATACGAACGACTTACTACGTTAAGGCTATTGTCTCATCGCCGGCGAGGAAGCGACTAGCTATCGACTATTTGCTCGCGGAGGAAAGGGACAAAAGATATAGATCTCGTGTGAGTAAAAGAGACACATAAATTCAAAGTCGATAACTGGCTGTTCACATTGCCGGTGAGCGGCTCTTACCTCTAGTTAATCGCAGCGACAAGATCTATCAAAATTTATACTCGCTCAGCGATACTCGCTCGGCGATGCTCGCTTGACGGTCAGAACTCACCAACCAGCGGTTATTTCTACCTACAGTGCGGGGCGGAGCGATATTGCGAGTAAACGCCCGTCGTATAAAAGCAGAGTGTCAAAACTATCGAAACTTTTCACTCGCTACGCTCTGCTCGCCAACCCGTTTAGAGTCCTGTGTTAGCGGTGTCAGCGATGCGAGGCTAGGGAATGATTCCTCGAAGCGGCGATAGGCGGCGACCTCTCGCGTTACCCTGTTCCAAGCCATGGTCCGGAGCGAGACGGAATGGGACGCAGTCACCTCCTTCTGCGAAGCAGTCATGCTAGCGCAAGAGGTGACAGCGTCCCATTCCGTGTTCCACGCGCGCCTCAAAGAGAGTCAGCATTGGGAGGGGCCCGAAAGGGCCGACGCCTGCCGGAGTCGCGGGACTATTCGAAAGAGATACCGTGGCTCCGGGACACAAAGGGCACTGAAGGAACATGGATGGGTTTTAGTCAGTAGAAGTTTGACACTCCCTCTCGCTCCGCCCAGAGCGGGAGAAGTCATTTGACGATTTCCCATCCCTAAAAAAAAAGGCTAGGGAATGATGCAAAGGGACAATTTTTCAATGAAAATGTGGCTAAAATAATCCCACCGAATTGAGAACCTCTTCATTTTTTGAAGTTAATAAAAGCGGAATTTCAAGCTTAAGCTACGCTTGTTGGGGTTAAAACATGGATGAGTGACCATCCGTTACATACTTAGTTTCCTCCGGGCACCGGAAAACACGTTAAGCTGGTGGTTCCGACTGTAATTTGAATATCTTTGTCAGTCTTTAAGGGTATTCAGAAATAAGTCTGGGAATCGTTTTACCCAGTTACTTTTGGATGTCAGAAAGGCAGACGCTCTATGTAAAAATACTTGTATACAGATGTATTCGGTTTGACTGGAAGCTGACCAAACAGTTGGCAAAAGGCTAGGCAGATTGGCTGTATCGACATGGATATCCACACAAATCCGTAAAGAGTATCTATTATGGCCGATTTTTACATCATCATCATCTTAACAGCAGAAAGATGACCACTGCTGTACAAAGGCCTCTCCCAGGTGTCGTTACAACAGCCGGTCCGGGCGTCTCGTCAATCGGCTACCCGCTACCCTCACCAGTAAGGTCCCGCCTTGTGGGAGGCCTTCCTGACTTTCAAATTTGCTGTTAAATCACCCACATATTAAAATGACAAAATTGTGGAACAAAAAAGCGTTAGCATCATTATAAAATGTTATGCATAATACATGCATGCATAACATGTGTATAATGCACCTTCTCTGTATAAACCTTTCAGGATTTACGATTTTACACTATTCCACGACCAAATTTCACCCTTGGGTACGTCTATAACTATGCTGTACATGAACATTTTCCAAAGCAATATTTTTAAATATCTTCGCATCGCTTTATAGCATACACAACTCACTGGACATCGAGTAAGAAATTGCCAGAGATAAGTGGTCCGGTTCGAGTAAAAACTTTATTTGTAACTACGAGTAGGTACGATGTTTTCGGGGGATGTTTACGCAAAACTTTCCTACTACCCCCCTTTTTTGTTGTTGGGTTGTTACACTGATATTAAACACACAATGGGGTATAAAATTGGGAGGATTTTTGGATGGTTTAACTTTAATACGTTCGTGTTTTGTTTTATTCAGTGAGTTTTATGTCTCGTTTTATTTCGGGTATCTAATTTGCTAAGTGGTTGGTAGTTTTCTTTCCGTTTTTTGCAGCAGTTGACTATTTCACTATACTTCTATATGTCACTAGAAAATGGCAGACTCCGTAAGATTGTATTATATCTTGATTAGATTATAATATCTCGTAATATCATGAAAAAATATTTTTGTTTATAATTTGGGAGGTATGCGGTACAGAGAGTAAAGTCCCGCTAACCCCCATGGAAATGGAAGGATCTTCCGCCCAGGTGGTTGTTGCACCTGGGGGGCTACTGCCCGATAGTTCATCGGGTGGATGTACCTATATGTTCAAATCGCATGGTAAACTCTGCTTGCGCGATTTAGGATTTTTTAGTTCGCCGCCAGTTGGATAGATGGCGTCGCTGATTTTCTTGTGGCAGCATTGATGCCGCTACAATAATAAATCCCATCCAAATTCAATAGTTTCCAATGTATATGTGTCTTATTTAGAAAAAAAAAGTTTACAAATGAACGCGATATTTTCCCATCTGACGGATTTTGCCAGTTTCCGGTGACATATACATACACTTATGAAATATAGATAGAGAAGGGCGCAAAAGATACTGGTTATTTCAAAATTAATTCTTCCCGCAGACCTGCGACAGGAGAGTAGGAAGAAAAAAGTAGACTGTGTGTTTATTAAAATAGGTATTGTTGAATGCAAGTTTTACCATGACAGAGAATCGATTTAAATTTCCAATACAAGGTAAAGCTGCTATCAGTACATTGATTCATTCAAATTATATGTAGAGATGTAACGTATAGTAGTAGCCAATGGTTCATACTAACTTTGGGTCGAAACCACTGAAATCATATACGGTAAGTATTGTTTTACAGATCACAATATTTAACAATAAAAACCTATTTAAACTTTTAAAATATAGCTTTTAAATCAAACCATTCACGTCAACTGATGACGTTAAAATGCGCAAGCGGCTGACAGACAAACAGAATCGAATTACTCATAATAGTAGCTCCAATTAAGGGTGCTTTCCACTATAGATATGCGAAGAAGTTTTGTGATGCAAGGTAGCGATTGATAGGCTTGCGTACGACCACCATCTTACCTGATGAAAAGTAATGATGTGATCGAAGATGAAGCTTGCTTGCTTAGAAGTAACTTATTCACTCTTGAATTAAAGACCCTAGGTTGTAGCTATCAGGAACTAGTCTCTGGCAGGGAATTCCACACTTTGGCCGTTCGCAAATTGAAAGTATTATACATTTTGTGCGTAAGGGTGTGATGTCCAACATGTACCGATGGCGTCATATAAGTCTTGTAGTCCAAATGTTTGATGATTTCCACCAAATCTGTGTGAGCAGCTTATATGTGTCATGTGCAGAAAGCTGTAAAACGATGTGTAGCTGAGTGGTGGGAACCGCGTTCCTGTCACACATTCCTCGCTCGCGCTTGTTGCATTTTGTATGTGCAAATACCAAGCTCTGCTAGCCTACGCTTCGGACACTTCGGACACGCTTCGGACACGCTTTACGCTTTGGAGTGTCGACGAGCTTCATGTTTTTGACTGACCGACCTTGTCAATTCAAGAGCCTGAGCGAGTGAGTGAGTGACTAACTGATAGTCAATGCACAGCCAAAACTTCTGGTTGTACACAGCTGAAAGACATGTAGGTTCCTTTGGGAGTGTAGGTGACGATTTCCCAAAATTTCTACGGGAATCAGAAAAACCGGGAAATGCGCGCACGAAATAGTTTGAAATAAATACTGGGAGTTGAGCTATTTGTGATCTTCCATGGAAAACGCGCGATGACTAAGTCGGAAGTGGTTTGCTTAACAAATATTCGCGCCGATTGTCGTATTCGTGCGATTATTGCTTTTTATTAAGACGACGTCTTTACCATTTTAGAGGAGCTCGTGGCTAAATAATATCAGCCGCACAGGTCGATCTTCGAGGTAAAGCAACGCTTGCGGAGGTTGGTCTGTGGATGGGTGACCATCTTAACACACCGAGTTTCCTCCGTGCCTCGGAAAGCGCGTTAAGCTGTTGGTCCCAGCTATCATTTGGAGATTACAGTGTCACGGATTGTCAGAAGCCAGAAAAACCGACACCAGTCTTGCCAAGGAGTACCGTGTTATCCAGTTAATGGGTTGTGGAGGTCTGGTAGGCAGCCGCTCCACGTAAAATACTGGTATTCGGCTGAATCCGGCTTGACTGATAGCCGACCCCAATATAGTTGGGAAAAGGCTAGGAAGATGATGATGCCGTCTTAGCCATTTTAATATGGACGCGAACTGCGGTTTCATTTTTTTTATCGTTAGTCTATCGTATCCTCGTCTAACACTCTGTTTGGGCCTTTCCCGTCAGAGTTGCGCTTCACCAAGCTAGAAAATTTAAGTGATCCTAGTGCTGGATATTTCCTCGTCCACCGCTAATGCACAGCTTTGGTGTAAAAGCACCCTTATGCAGCAACCATTTACGTCAGTAGTTATGAAACAACCGACATCCGACACCATACATTTTAATTAAACGGCCGATTTTAGTTCAGACTAATTGATGTACGCATTGGCTGTAGTCGCACAAAAATTGCAGTCTGAAATGTTTTGGTGTTTCATTTGCTTTATGGACAGATTTACTGCGGTTTTCAATTAGGATTTTTTGTAAATATGTCCTGTTACCGAAGAAAATGCAGACATTTCTAACAGAATCACCCACTCAGAACTTCTGAAACAAAAAATATCCTTTTAAACGTTTTGCGACACTTTAAATAACATTAAATCCTAGCATCAAACTAGCATCGCACCCTCCGGGTAGTAAGCAGTTCTGGTCCCTGTCGAAAGCGGTTGAAACGAATTTCTGTCGACCCATTTAACCTCCAATGTTGAAACATGACGGATCGCTGGCTAACTCTGCAATTGAAAAAACAAATTTATGAGCATCTCTCTATGCAAGCAATTCACGTCTGGACGCTGGCTCCAAGCTTCCACCAATTGTACCTCGTTGTGACTCTTCGATGTTGGAGATAGCAGTTCACAGTAAAGAGGTCTGAAGAGTACTGTGCAGTCTAGACGTAAACAAGGCCAGCGGGCCTGACGGCATTCCAGCGAGTGTTTATGCAATGTGCGCCGGAGCTGTTTTTTTTTTAATTTGGAATTATTTTTTTCATACTCTGACTCTTTATTAAATGCCAATTACAAATTCTGGCTATTAAAACCTCTTTAAAGTTGAATTATTACCAATAATGTTAAAAAATCAAAATCACCCGTTTTTTTGCAAAGGAGTTTATATATTGATGATAATTAAACAAGAGACAAATTAAATTATCTTCCTTTCAACAGTATAAGTATTAATTAAGTAAGTTAAGGAATTCACAGGAAAAAGTGATTAAAATCTTAGCGAGACCAAAAGTATGGTTAGAAATAAAAAGAACGAACAAGCTCTCAAAGGATTTTACCAAGTATTTTTATTAAATAAAAAGCATTTTCTCCATTTTACCTTAGCAGCGTGCCATCAAAGGTCCATAAACAAATTCTAAGATCGTTTAATAATGTCATTTAAATAAAACGAAGTGTATATTGTCTATGGTGTGCGCGAAAGAAGGTTCGATGTCTTCCGCTTCCGTCCTGTGACATGCTAATGAAAACATTCTGAATAAACTGTTGGACATACTCGTATTTTTATTTATTTTGCTTTGTTGCAATGTTTTTCAAAAGGCTTCTGGAAAACAGTGTGATTTTTTTGTGTGTAATTTTGTTTTTAGTAGGTACTCGTGTCTAAATAATAACACCTGCACGAGTCGATCTTCAACGTTAAGCAACGCTGACCACCAAATGGGTATTAGTTATTAATAGAATTCTATAAAAACCCACAGAAGGAAACTTCTCATCATTTTACTGGAAATTGTTTAAATTGAAAATGTATACTAAAATCCTTGCAAAGGTTTGTTGGAAAATCACACAAAATAATTACGGTCTATTAATATTTCCAGGTTTTCAATCAAAATGTTCTGACTATGCTTATTCAATTATTCAAAACTATAGGTGTTGCCAGCGGCTTCGCCCGCTTGAGAGTTGGGTATGTACTAGGTACTGACATGAAAATTATTTTCTGTCCTAATCAGGCCCTCGTCTACCCGTCTTGTCATCCAAATCTATCCGTCCAGTCACTATCGCCGCCTAACAACCTATTCTCTGATGATTTCGTTATGAAAAAAATAGATAATGTTTTGTGTCTTGACATAACTCCCTCTCCCTCCCACATTGGAATTATGGTAATTTAAAGACGTCATAGTAGGGCCCCAGATATATAACAAATAGAATACTATGTTTACAATATTTGCAGAGAGTAGTATCTGTTCACTACTAAGAAACAAGATACTGAAAAATACTAGATTTATTCATTTGTAGCTGCAGCAAAACGACTAACATTACTTCAGTCCACAAAAACTATCGCAGTCCTCTGTCCTCTTCACAATCTTTTATCCACTGCGAAAAGGTAGAATTGACACATTCATGGCCAGTTTTAGGAGGTCCCTGATACACGATATGGAGGTTTAAAACCGTTGAAAGTTCGTGTGTAGAGGGTTCTTTGGTGCTGGTTGTTGGAAACCACGCGAGCGATTTTTTACGCGGGGAGGTATCGGTATTTACATTGCTAAAGAGGTTGCCGTGCTAGGTGGCCGTTCGGAGGCCTGTTCGAGGGCCGATAGTGAGGCATTTTCGTACCACCAATAGTGCGAATTCACCTTGTTTCCCCCTCTGTGGAATTAATAGTTTGTAATAACAATGGTGTACGTTGCTAAGTTATGTGATTGCGTGTTCTGTTTCTGACGTGTGCTTAGATTAAGCTGTAAAGAAAAATTTCCTTCAAAAAAGACGTTTCTAACTCTTTTCGCATTGGTTTTAACCGACTTCCCAAAAAGGAGGAGGTTCCCAATTCGGTTTTATATTTTTTTTTTATGTTTGTTACCTCATAACTCCGATAATTATGAATCGATTTGAAAAATTCTTGTTTTATCTGAAAGGATATACTTGCAGATTGGTCCCAATTAAATTTTATCAAAATCGGTTACGAACTTTGGATTTTAAATCGAAATAACTGGAATTCGTCTACTTAGATGATAGTTTTATGTCATTCAAGTAATCGAAATTGCGTATTTTGCTTTTCTGCGATTTTGCAGTGGTGTTGTTAGTGAAAAATAAAAAACTTTTTACAAAAAAATCCAACTGACTGAAACTATCAAAAACACCGACTTCCGAAATCTATACTTAATATTATAAAGCAGAAGAGTTTGTTTGTTTGTTTGGTTGAACGCGCTAATCTCAGGAACTACGGGTCCGATTTGAAAAATTCTTTCAGTGTTAGATAGTCCATTTATCGAGGAAGGCTATAGGCTATATATCATCACGCTAAGACAAATAGGAGTGGAGCAGTAATGGAAAATGTGACGCAGACGAAGTTGCGCGGGTCAGCTAGTTAAAGTTATTTTTTTACTTTGTAGTGTTTTTTTTTTTGGAAGTTGTTTGTATTTTTTTGTAAAAAGTTTTTTCAACTTAAAATCAATACATTATTATGTGCAATTCTCGCGTTATTGAGTGACTGACAGACACTGCAGTCGCGGGCAAAAACTAGAATTTTATGTTTCATAAACTCTTCAGAACGGTTTACAGCTTTCGTAACTCCAAAAAAACAAACCTAAATATTTATTCAGGTAATAAACTGTTTCGAAATCCATTACACAGCTTTCGGTAAAAGTAAATAATACATAAAATTAAGTAAATACGAGGAAATTGTTAAATAGACTGACTATTACTGAGAGTCAGAACCCCATGTTTATGTTAAACGGTTATGTACCTCACTGTCCGAGCGATATTTTATGTAGGGATGTCCAAATGTCCAAAGTATAAAAAGTATCGATGTAATATTTTTTGTGTCGATTATTTTTAATAAATTTTAAAACTAATCCTCGACTATGTAAAATTCACGCACTGAAAATTATGAAACAATAAATTCTTCTTGTCTGACATTCTTGTGTTGTATTTCAATATGGATAGACTACTTATATACCTTTATATTTTATTTAATAATTCTATTCTAATTTAATTACTATCGGTTTTGCACATAAACCCTGTTAAAGCACCGCAAAAAAGGAACGATGGCTCGTTTGATTCAATTCAATTCAATTCATTTATTTTACTTCAGACATGGTCCATACATTATATAAAAAATAAAATAAAATAAAAATAAAATAAAATAAAAATCGCAGAAAAAAAAAAAAAAAAAAAATTGACATTAAAATAATAATTACAATTAAACATTACAATTAAAAACATTAGAATTAAGAAATGTCAGAATAAAATAAAATTAAATTCATATACATAGACATGTGATGTTCAAACAAAAACCGTCTTATGCCTCCTGCTAGTTGTCGATTTCAAATCAGATTTTTTCTATCGACATTGCGTATCAATACATCTAAATATCTACTTCTGTGTCGCCGAAAACGATCGAAAATTAAAATATCGATATATTTTTTTGCCAATTCTAATTTACTTCCCTCTCTCTCGAACTAAACTCTACGATTTTCCCCATACAGTCTAAGCAGCTTAACCCCCATGGTCCCCTTGTAACGAGAGCTTCTGTTCCCATAAGATCCCCATTGAAGAATGTACTCTTTGGTCAATGGAGAAGCCGTTGTAAGGAGCTTAGTTGGTTTATTTCTTTCTGAGATCGAGATTTTCTTTCTTTCTTTTCAGTGAGAAATATTCATGAATGTGTCGGGTAAACTGGGTTGAATAAATATGTCGTCATTTAATGTAATTCAAATTCAAGTGGGTATCTATTTCTGATTAGTCAAGGAAGGAAAAGGTTCAAGAAAAAAAAAGTTCAGGAAAATTCACGCCACTAGTTGGAGCCACTGTGACGAAAGGACCTCTTCTATGAAAACGTTAGCTGGATGTGGACGTCAATTCAATTAAATGTCGGAGAAAAATTGTTTTCACTGGTGCATGACAATCTACATGGAGTAGGTACGGTGAATGTAGAAATTTATACAGTAAAAATATTAAAATAATATATATTGTTTTATTCAGACCATGTTATGTCCATATTTTGTTAGTACAAATTAATAATCTTAAGACTAAGTTAGTAGCAATATATGTTGGTCCTGAAAAATATGAATTAAAATTAAAAATAAACCCGAATACTGGAAACAACAACTCGCGGAGTTTTCCGAGTCGCCATTAACTTAGATTCTACCTGCACTACACAAAACTTCTAAGCTCACAGAAAAATGCAAAAATTTAAATTGCGACCCAAGCTTCAGATATCACCTAGCTAGGGGTTTAAGCTTGAATTAAGGCTATTTCTCTGCCACCCCAATGCCCATGAGCAAAAAACTTAAGCCAAGTCAGGCGAGCGATCGAGTTTTCAGTTTCAGATTTTTTCATATCCAGCCTTGAAGTAAAATTTCATGCGATTCAAACTACAAAATTTAACCTAGACGGTCGTGTTTTGTAGAATGTTCGGACTGTTGGGCTAGGAAATAGTCAATAGGGATGTTTGTCATGGACAAAAAAAGTGAAGCCACAAAACCGTGCTCCTGCAAGTAAACATACACGCTCACGCCCGCACCTACACGAAAACCATGCTCATCGCTCTTAGTACGGCACGAGTCGTCGAAAATTAAAACATAGAATTATGCCTTTCAGTGTAGTGAAAATTTGTAAAAACAGATCAAATGCACATCAAAAGTCCCACGGAATAACTTATTGTCATTGGAAGTACTTCAAACACCATCGTTTCTTAATTATTGTACTAAGAATTTTAGGTTACTTGAAACTAAAAATCTCAACGAACTAAAGCAGTGACATAAAGTGCGAAAGTTGCAAATTTTATGGATAAAAATGTGGCTTCATCTATATCTATATCTATACTAATAATATAAAGAGGTAAAATTTGTTTGTAAGTTTGTATGTAGGGGGTAATCTCAGGAACTACTGGTCCGATTTGAAAAATTCTATCAGTGTTAGATAGCCCATTTATCGAGGAAGGCTATAGGCTATTTATCATCACGCTAAGACTAAAAGAAGCCGAGCATTCATGGAAAATGTGACGCAGACGAAGTTGCGTGGGTCAGCTAGTTTTTTATATTCGTGGCGCGCCGTCTTTCTTTTTTGGCGGTCTGAGGGTGTACGTTACCCCAGCAAGAAAGTATCTCCTAGAGTTAAATGAGTGGAACGTATAGTTAGTGCCTTATCTGGTGTAAATGTGCCCCCACATAAAAAATGTGTGCCCCCTGTCGTTTTGGAAAAAAACGGAAAAAACGATTCTTGCTGGGGTAACGTTTTTCTAGCAGGAAAATTCTAAACGAATGATCGGAGAGAGCAAAATTGTGCATGGCCAGAGAGCTTACATGTGTGCCAAAATGTGCCCCCAAAAATAAAATCTGTGCCCCTTCAGATTTACGAGATATTGCATTTCCTGCTGGAGTAACGTTTTGATGAATCGTATATCTCTAAAACCATTGCATGTGCCCATGTAGAATAAACATACACGAGTAGCTCTTAATGTGTGCCCCTATGTGCCCCAAATTAGATTTAAGAAAATATTTATAGTTTTCAAGTTATCGCGGTTTTATGAAAACCCGAAAAAACATCGCAGCGCCTAAATGAGACAAGGTATAAGTTCGCTGAAAACTGTATTCGGTCTTTCTTGACGCTAATAATAAACATACAAAGTTTCAAAACTGTTCATGCATGCGTTTTTGAATAATCTTGCTAAAAGTCAAAACGATGGTGTCATAATTTTGACGGCAAAATACAAGGAACCGGCTCAATCCCAGATATGTAGGTGTAAATCAAAATCTTGTGCCTTTAGTCAAAAATATATGGTGAAAATATTCAGCTTGGAATGTTTCGCATTATGTAAATATTAACAAAAAACCAAAATATGTAATCAACGGCTGGTTATCCGACCAAATTTGAATGACTACTAAAAAGCGACAGATTCATACATATCGATGACCTTCTTTATTGGACGTATTATACCTAAGCGTTGTCCGTACAGTCGCGTTCAAAAGTTTTGGGGGCAATATACTAAATGCACCTTGTGATTATATTAATGAAACAGCTTGTTGATGTGGAAATTATTATTTTTATTCCCTAAGTAATTCAAATCAGAGATCAAATTTCCTACCTATAAATATTAGAAATTATTTGCACGTTGTGTAGTAATTATTATATATATCACAGATCAGTTTTTCATCTAAGTCTAAAATACAAAAAATCACATGTGTTAGTACCTAGTTAACCGCATGAAGATATAACTGTAAACATCGAATGTGCACAAATTATCTGATGGTATTTGGCTATAAATAATCATATTTATCATACATATGTGTTAGAACTTAATTTTACTTTAAATCATATTGTTATATTGTATGGTTTAATAACTGTAAGTTACTACCGTCAGAATAGGATATGTGACACTAATTTTGACATTAGAAATCACTGTCGGGCGTTATTACTAGATGGCGTTAGTTTTGGTGTGTTTACGATACATTTTTTTTAGATAAATAGTGTTTTTACATTAACTAATTGAATATTGTATTTTATGTTACACTAAATCAAATGTTTTAGAGATTTATATTTTTGTTGGAATTGTTTTCATAGTTTTTAACATTATCTAATTTTAATAAATAGTTAACCATTTCTGTCGAGTTTGCGCGCCACATACAGTCCCCCCTCTTGTAGGTTTCCTGTGTAGCGCGCTAGCTCTTGAAGTCAGTCGGTTGTTAACTGTGCTACGAGCAAGACAGTGAAATAAAAGTGATACGTGCGAATAAGCGAGTTTTATTGGAGTAGCCCCTTAACACGTAACAACATTATCACCTGACTGTGGAATGTCACTTATATATCTAAAACGCCATTAAATCAAAATTATGTGGTAATAGCTGATTATGTAGGGACATAATCAGCTTATAATCGTTGATTAATAATTATAAATCCTTCATAGCTACGTAATACGACATACAAAATGGAAACACGTTGTTGAAACACAGATCATTGTGCGGTTGACAATAGGTATACACTAAATAAAACGTAGACAGAGTATTCTAATAAACTATCAAAACTGTAGGTACCAAAATTTATTTGGGTATGGTGAACGCTCCAACCAACCCGCGAAATTCAAATTTTCTTACGTTTTTTGCAATTTGCACGCCAGTGCTAGGTTTTATGTTGATTAAAATATTATTAAGAAGTATAGGTAATCATCAAAATCACCTGTACAACCCTCCAAGTTCATAAAGACGTTACAAATACGGGCTTTTTATTGATATACAAAAAAGAGCTACCTCTTTTTAATAGTAGGTAGGTGTTCATCACACATTTCATGAACTATATTTTTTTTAAACATCGAGACCACTAAAATTTTGGGTCAAAGACCTGACAAATAGATCCTGGATCTGGATATATTTATTTCGTTCACACATAAATTATTGAATGTATAAAATAATTTAGAATGGAGAAGATAGCTTACCTTGGAATAGCACTTAGGCATTAGGCTACTATTTATAATGTACTTAATCATGTGTAAGGTCATAGAAACAGATAGTAAAATATAATCCAATAACAACTTTATTTTATTTCTTATTACTTTTCTACTTCAGTGTACTCAGACACAACACGTGTGAACCGGTTAGTGAGTAAAGTAAAGAAGGTCATCGATATGTATGAATCCGTCGCTTTTTAGTAGTCATTCAAATATGGTCGGATAACCAGCCGTTGATTACATATTTTGGTTTTTTGTTAATATTTACATAATGCGAAACATTCCAAGCTGAATATTTTCACCATATATTTTTGACTAAAGGCACAAGATTTTGGTTTACACCTACACATCTGGGATTGAGCCGGTTCCTTGTATTTTGCCGTCAAAATTATGACACCATCGTTTTGACTTTTAGCAAGATTATTCAAAAACGCATGCATGAACAGTTTTGAAACTTTGTATGGTTATTATTAGCGTCAAGAAGGACCGAATACAGTTTTCAGCGAACTTATACCTTGTCTCATTTAGGCGCTGCGATGTTTTTTCGGGTTTTCATAAAACCGCGATAACTTGAAAACTATAAATATTTTCTTAAATCTAATTTGGGGCACATAGGGGCACACATTAAGAGCTACTCGTGTATGTTTATTCTACATGGGCACATGCAATGGTTTTAGAGATATACGATTCATCAAAACGTTACTCCAGCAGGAAATGCAATATCTCGTAAATCTGAAGGGGCACAGATTTTATTTTTGTGGGCACATTTTGGCACACATGTAAGCTCTCTGGCCATGCACAATTTTTCTCTCTCCGATCATTCGTTTAGAATTTTCCTGCTAGAAAAACGTTACCCCAGCAAGAATCGTTTTTTCCGTTTTTTTCCAAAACGACAGGGGGGGCACACATTTCTTATGTGGGGGCACATTTACACCAGATAAGGCACCAACTATACGTTCCACTCATTTAACTCTAGGAGATACTTTCTTGCTGGGGTAACGTACACGGTCTGAGGTCATGGAATAGGTAGTACCCAGGAAAAGTAGAGAAATAAATAAATTAATCGAGTGCTTTGCCATCAGCTCGTATGTTTTGGTCGAGTTCTCGACAAACCGGTTGCACTGGAGTACAAGTATTTTACATGGAATGGCTGCTAGTAGCTACCGCCATCCCTATTTTTAGTTTGGTTGTCAAACTTTCGTGCTTCTGCCTAGTGCCTACCTGTGACTGTCAATGATCCACAAATAACGGCCGGAACCAATCCCGGTAGTACTTAAAATTACTCATCGGTACCCTTGAAATGAATATTGAAATTTGATTTCGTTATTTTAAAACCCCAAATAATCAAAATTCAAAGTCAAATTCAAACATTTATTTCAATTAGACCATTTACAGGCACTTTTGAATTGTCAAGGTCGGTCGGTCCAAAAAGGTGAAACTATTTGCACGTTCCAAAGCGTGGATCTCTATGGAGAAGAACGTGCAAGAAACTCCACGGACACTCTTTTAAAAAATAATATATAATCTTGAACCCTATGCTAGACTTTTTTATGCTATATGCCTATGCTAGACTACTGAAAAACGGCCAAACATCTAAAAACAATTACATCGGGTCTATAAGGGCTACTTTAGCAGAATCAGAAAGCACATCACGCTACCCGTCACTGTAAAATTTTCCCAATCAACCTTGAACCTAATGCGTTAGCTATAAAGATGAAAATGAAATTTGACAGATTCATCATCTGCCTAGCCTTTTCCCAACTATATTGGGGTCGGCTACCAGTCAAACCGGATTTAGCTGAATACCAGTATTTTACATGGAGCGGCCGCCTACCAGACCTCCACAACCCATTAACTGGGTAACACGGTAAGCCTTGGCAAGACTGGTGTCAGATTTTCTGGCTTCTGACTATCCGTAACGACTGCCAAAGATCTCCAAATGACAGCCGGGACCAACAGCTTAACGTGCTTTCCGAGGCACGGAGGAAACTCGGTATGTTAAGATGGTCACCCATCCACAGACCAACCTCGGCAAGCGTTGCTTAACCTTGAAGATGTTATTTAGCGTTTGTGCGGCTGGTGTTATTTAGCCACGAGCTCATCAAATTTGACAGATTGTTGTGTAGTTAATAATATGATTCTGCTAAACTGGCCTTTTTAGACCCGCAGATCTCTTTGCGACAATTCAAACCCTCACAAACGTGACTACTGACAATTATTATTTCAGAGTTTTTTCATACTCTACATACTAGGTAACGAGAGGTTTTTCACGACCAAACCAACCGAAAAATCTGGGCAAGAAATATGAATTGAATTTTTGGTGCATTTTTCGTTCTGTGGCACTCTCGTCGAGTTTCGACGTGGGCCATTGTCCCACGATGGTTAGGTTCATACGTGCTTGCGATTTGAAAAGCTCTTTCGTTTAAAAAAAGCTCTTTTTTCGGCTTGGCTAAAATTTCAAGGGCTTTTGCATTTTTTTTGTGTGGTTAACTAGTGATATACTGACTTTTGTTTGTGTGAAGGGCAGTTTCTAGTAAAAAAATAATAATATTTGTTTTGGAAAACTTAGGCAACGGTCTATGCTAGCTAGTCTGACATCGCTGTCTATGCCGTGATAAGGGCCTTTCCATTTGTGCAGAGCGAGGCAGCGTAGCGGAGAAACAGAGAAATATTAACAAATCACGTCAGTCAAAATGTCAGTGACTCACGTGGCGCGGAAATTTCGTGCCATTCCATTGGTAAAATTTCTCCGTTTCTCCGCTCCGCTGCCTCGCTCCGTTGTAATGGACAGGCAACCCTTTTTATATGTATGGCAAATCATCAAATGACTTCTTCCGCTTTGGGCGAAGCAGAAGGGAGTGTCAGACTCTTACTGACTAAAACCCATCCGTGTTCCTCCTAGAGCCCTTTGCGTTCTAGGACCGCGGTGACTCTTTCGAACAAATTCCGCAAACCTAGCAGGCACAGGCGTCTTCTATGATGACTTCTCTTTGGGGCGCGCGTGGAACACAACGCACCGTCGACCTGGGACTGGTTCTGATCGGACAGCGAGCCACCCAACCCTCGCCGTCCGCAGGCCCGACCCTACGGTGGCCGGGAATCGCCCTGCAACTCCCGACGCCCGTCTTCTTCTGTTGCGGCGGCTGGTGCATGAGCTTTCCCTCTCTCTCACGCATTTGGCCCTCTCTCACGCGTTTGGTATCCAGGACAGACCGCCATTGGAACCATAGAATTAGCAATGCTGTGAAACAGTCCTGTTACAATATTCTGTGCACAAAGATAACAAACATTATAAGTTATCTCAGCATAGAAGTAATCGATGTAGCGACACTTGGGAGAGGTCTAGACAACTGGTACTGGACTCTGTCCAGTAGTAGACCATCGTCATCTTGTACCGAAGGTTCTGGTAAAGGATACCGCATCCAGCAGCTTCCTGTAATGTCAGTAGGTTTTTGATCATTCTTAACTCCCGACAAAAAAGTGGGATGTTACGTAGGTATGTTTTCATGTATCTGTTTGTGGCCGTCTCCACGAGCGAGAGAATCGTCGCGAGCTGACGTTTTTTCACTCATCGAATCATCGCGATAATATCACCTTGTGCAGACCCTTTCATAAAGTTTTATAGAAATACGTGACACAGCGACAATATCGCCACGATTCTCTCGCTCGTGAAGACTGCCCTTTTGTGGTATAGTAGCGTACAAGCGACAACATTAACTTTATAAAACAAACCATCACTAATAACCAGAAAACAAGAGCATGTTCTCGTATCATGATGTAGCTACAGGATACGCAAGGAATTGGTAAACATTGGCGAGGCCTACAGGTTGTCAACAAGTTTCGAGCCCAACGGCTTGCTTGCTTGGGCCTAACCCTGTAGTGTTCACTCTTGAAACATTGATGTATGTATAAAGATAGAATGCAATCCAGACAAAACGTGGTAATTTTTTGCTAATAATATTTTGTCAGATAGTACTTGAAAAATAGCTACATAAGAAGAGTCGAGACAGTGCATGTTGATAGGTTTTTAGGGTTCCGTACCAAAATGATAATAAGGAACCCTTGTTTGGTGTGGCTAAGTCTGTCCGTCTGTCACAGCTGGACATCTCATGAATTACTAATGCTATCAACTTGAAATTTGGAATAGTTTTAGATGACGTTTGCTCAACTATTTTGCAAATAAGAAAGAAAATAAAAGAAGGCTCGTTTTCGACTTTTGACGAAAAAAATACTCCGAAGTTTGGAAAGAGAAAACTCTGAAATTATTCTATACGATTATGTAAAGATAACAGGAGTAATATTTTTTTTTTTTGCGCTGATCTAAAACTACTATATATATCTAAAACTAAATAAAAACGTGAAAGCGACTTCCATAATCTTAAAGCAAGCGGTATAATCTTAGTTTTAAAATTTGTTAAAAAAAATCCACCGTCTAGAGAAGAAATTATGGCGTCCAGCAGCGAAATGGGCAGAAGATATTAATGCCATTGCGGTTAGAAACTGGATAAGAATAGCAGACGAACACGGAGATTTATACGGGAATAAAAAGGCCTTGCCGAAAGTGTGAGCACTTCTGTGCAACATGTAAAAATCGTCCTTGGCCTAGTGCAAATGAGCTAGAAGCCTATATATCTCAGTAACGACCCCTATACCATTACCAAATCTAAATAATTTCTTGCACAAACTATTAATAGTAATAAGCAAGCAAATACAGCAATTACGGAATCTTACGACGTCTAAGTTAGGCAGATATTTGAGCTATTAACTGTCTCTTTAGCCGGTACATAATATATGAGCGAAATCAAACTATTACAGAGCTTACCTAGTCGACTCGTCGTAGTAATTATATAATGTTATATTGATAAGCTTATATGCGAAGTTATGTGGAATTGGTGTAGGTACAAAATGCGTCTTTATGGAGATAGAGCTCATGGAAAATTAGGTTTGGTAGGAATGTGTATGGTTTAGTTCAATGAAGATGAGGTTGTTTTAATCAATTTTGTTTGTGACTTTGGGAGTTTGGAAGATTTTCATCTCATTTTTCTGGATTGCTATGCGTCATGGATTTTAATTTCTCTCAGAGTAAATGTTTATGTTGTCAACTGTACGGAAGTCGATATATTTTTACTTAATCTGACCTTCAAAACTACTGTTGTGATGAGAAGGTGGGTTCTTGATGTAGGTAGGTACTGCCCTTGCTGTAACGAATCATTGTAGTGGTTAAATTGTCGTGAAAATAAATAAATGCTTTTCGTTCTGTATTGCTCCGTCTCTCTCTCACAACGAAATCATCATGCATTGGCGTGTCATGTAGCAGGAAAATTCTATCTCTGATAAAATATAGGCTATGGTCTAAAGCCGTAGAAAAAAAGTTAAATTTATAGAAGTGAAACAATCTACTCACAAAAAATATAAAACAAGACCATTAACCACCACCATGACCAACCTTGGACCAATAAGACCAACCAGGACGAGGAGGAGGAGGCAGGAGGAGGGAGGAGGGGTTTTTAGGGATTGACCATTATGGACTAATAGTCTTCAGACTATTAGTAAAGATTTATTTATTTATTTATTAACACAAGTCCTGTGGAAAGTGCAAAAATGGAGAGCAAAGAAAACCAACAGTAGTATTTTTATTTTACACCATCTCTATAAAGTCTTCAAAAATAACTTTTCACTCTGCTAGAAAGTGAACTGTAAGTACAATAAAAATAAAGAAATCGCTTTGATTGGATCGCTATTATTGTTTTCTATTTCAAGCCTGCATCATTGTCGCACTGCAGGGCGAAGTCTTGTGAAACCATTTTTATTGCAATCTATAATGTGTCGTGACAACGATTTGACAGACCACCCATTATTTTTAGAGGTTGAATTACCAGTAAAACAATTAACTACCGGTTACGAGCCAATCCACATCTCTTTGAGAAGCTGTATTACATGAACAACTTCTTACAAAAAAGCCATGCCATAGATCGAAAAATCACGTTTCTCATTTATGGTTCCTTTTTTTTTATTAGTTTTACGGCGATTTGCACATTTCGCAATGTGCAAATCGCCTGTTCATACGTTGCTTGAATATCTGATTTTGCATTGAAAACACACAGAAAACGCATTCACGCGCAGTGTTTGACTTCGTCGTCACGCACCCCGCAGCGTATAGCGGGGTAGTGTGTGAATAGCCAACCAGTGGCAATAAGAATACACACTCTGTGAAATCCTCAACTGTTTTCAACTTCAACCTATGACGATTTCTGAGATACAGACCGCTGTCATGTTTGACGATACGGTTGGCGCAGTGGTTGTGCGATCGACTGCTGCGCAGCATGTCGCGGGTTCGATTCTCGCACGGAACAAATATTTGTACGACCTACAAGTATTTGTTCCGATTCTGGGTGTTTTTCTATCTATAATATGTATGTATTTACAAAAAAAATGTATATAAGTAGTTTATCAGCCATCTCGTTACCATAACACAAGCATTAGGTTGCTTAGCTTGGGACAATATGGCGTTGTGTGAAATGTCCAAGGATATTACTAGTACTATAAAAATGGACGGTTAAAAGCAAATATTTAATAAGACTGTGGTTACACTTTAAGCTCGGCACCCTTAAATTAATAAAAACGAAAAGACTTACTTCTACTCATATAGCGGTTTTCTTTTTCATTTTCATCATCCTCAAATAAAACACAACAACTTTAAGGCCTCCAAAGGCAACCGTAGAGCATAGTTCCACATAAATCATTAGTCACTTAACTACCCAAATCATAACTCAAATAAATCTACAACACAATGGGTAGAAAAGATGGCGTCGTATGACGTATATACGCTGCTAGCTAGCTGGATCGAAATACAATACGGAACCACGCGTATTGTTTGCGGACCCATTGTGCTTTCAATAAGCCTTCAAGAATAAGAGCCTTGCTCGTGTGTACTTTTGAATGTACTTGAGTGTACTAACAATCCCTTGGGAGGTTGAGATGGTGATTTTAAATTAGGTAAGTGTATATAGAAGGGCTATAATGGACAACGCAAAATGAGTACATATGTACTTATAGTGTTCAGTTCTTTTTGTAGTGGTTCAGTTTCCATTGTGGGGAAATATCGTGAATTTTTATGCTTGAAGAGAAATTGGGCGATGTTAATCTGGTCAAGTTCAATGCTGCAAAGACCCAAGCGTGTCTCTTTTCCGCTAAAAGGAGCCAATTCCACCCTGCTCCTCTCTCCACGGTGTAACCCTGCCGATAACCGACAGACTTGAGCTTCTTGGTGTTGCATTAAAATCTACCCTCAATTTTGCCCCTTTCATAGAGGCCAAGGCTCAAGTGGCTGCTAGAACGTTGGGGATCCTGGCAAGGGTGAGACGGTACTTCACGCTGGAACAGCTTCTTAAACTGTATCAAGCGCAAGTTCGATCGTGTATGGAGTACTGCTCTCATCTCTGGGACGGTTCTGCCAGATACCAGCTTGATGCCCTCGAGTCAATTGAAAAACGAGCCAAGAGGATCATCGGCAATCATAAGCTCGTCGAATCGAAGCTCCAAAGTCTTGAGCATCGACGCCGAGTTGCTGGCCTGTCGGGTTTCTATCGGTTACATTTTGGGGAGTGTGCGACGGAATTGCATAATTTAATTCCGCCAAGCCCGTTCCACCATCGGACCACAAGAAGTACGGCGATGTGCCACCGGTACATGGTGGACATCCCACCTATACGCACAAAACGTTTTGGGAATACATTCATTGTGCGTACAGCTAAGGAGTGGAATTCCCTGCCTGAGTCTATGTTTCCTGATAGCTACAACCTGGGAGTCTTTAAGTCAAGAGTGAATAGGTTACTTCTAGGCAACTAGGCAAGCGAGCTCCACCTTAGACCACATCATCGCTTATCATCAGGAGAGATAGCGGTCAAACGTTTGCCTATAAATAGCCAAAAAAAAAAAAGTGAATATTACAAAGTGTACGGCTGCGGGCATGAAGTCAGCGGGCGCGGAGTAGTGGCGGTTGCGGTTTTGAAACGCATTTTGAAATGTCGCCGACACGTTCTTTTGGTTTGTATACTAAATAGAACCATATTTTAGTTTCCCAAGAAACATCCCCATAAAGGGGGCCTGAAGTTTTAACCAATGGAATTGCATAAAATCTCCGCACCACGTGAGTCACTGATATATTGACTGACATGATTGGTTAATATTTCTCCGTTTGTCTGCCCCGCTGCCTCGCTCCGCGCAAATGGACAGGCACCCTCAGAGCTTGGTTGCTGAGCTTATGTCGCCGATTCCTCGAATGTTCATAAGACGAGTACTCATGAAGAATTCAATCATTTACTCAGAAAGTAATAATAACGCCTGAATTGAAAAATGTGAAGTAGCAAGCTAGGTATGTATACATACTCGTAAACAATTATGTTTAGGTATGTAGAATAGAATAGAAAACATACACAGACACAACAAAACAGCAAAAACACAATATTAAAAAAAAATAAGTTTAAGTATTTATTTATCTATAGGTACTAATATTATAAAAAAACAACTTTCAAAAAACACTACAAAGTATAAGATAACCTCATTTTGGAAGTGTGTTCTTTTTATTTATCACTTTTAAGTGGTGATACTTGGACGTTTTCGTCTACGCAGAAATTTAAATAATCAAAGATGCTCATAAAATAAAAACCACTAAGCCAAACTGAATAAATTTTTTACGGGACCAAATGTCTAGTATCGAACTAAAAAAAAATCACATTAATCGGATCAGAAAACTCTGAGTAATCGGTGTATATACATAATTAAAAAAAAAATACCCGCTGAATTATTAATCTCCTCCTTTTTTGGAAGTCGGTTAAAAAGGAAAGATATTTTTTTATTAGTTTGTTTATACCGAATAGCCTCCAAAACTACTGGATCGATTTAAACCATTTTTTTACCAATAGAAAACTCTAATAACAGAAAGTAACACAAAGTTAAAACACATTTCGCGATCTCTTCCAGACAACCTACATTTTTTTAAGACCATTAACTTTTACTTAAGAGCAAGGTAGCTGTTAAGTAAAAGTTAAAATATAACAGTAGTAACCTCAGTGAACTGATGAGCAGGTAAGAACCGCTGGACTGCGAGAAGTAGTGCGATTCTGCAAACCTGTAGAAGTAAACGACAAGTGAGCTGTAAAACCATAAACGTCCTCCACTCC
Source organism: Ceramica pisi (assembly GCA_963859965.1). NCBI lineage: Eukaryota > Metazoa > Arthropoda > Insecta > Lepidoptera > Noctuidae > Ceramica > Ceramica pisi. Next base: position 9,107,098 of record OY982549.1, on the reverse strand, counting down.
TCCACATTATTCGAGAAGTTACTTCGACGAAGTTCTCTCCGAAGTTGACCGAAGTCCGAAGTACGTGTCCACACATTCGAGCAACTTCGCGAGGAGCTGAGTCGCCCGTTCCTCTCACAATAGGCATCATGGATAGCGTTCATGTTCAATGACAACCAATGACAACCTGACCATAGACTACAACCTGACACTGACCACAACACTTAAAATGCGCTCTGCGCTCGCCCGTTCCGTCATTTGTGACGTTCCAAATGCGCTCTGCGCTCGCCCGTTCCGTCATTTGTGACGTTCCAAATGAAATTGGAGCATTGGGCCTTTGAGCGTTGGTCGATATAATTATGTTATTTTATGGAATATGTGTATTTTATTGTTTTATTTTACAATTCTTATTTTTTAATCATTTTATATTAATTTTTATTAATTTAATATATTTGTATTTAGTAGGTATGTGCTACGTGAGGGCGTCCGTGGCATCACAGGCCCTATCATAATACCAGCGCTGTGTTATTTATTTATTTTAAATATCGCAGCATATGCTGAGATAGGGACCTTTTTGGCCTCGCACAGATCAATTTAATGTTTTTATCTGTATTTTGTTATTTTGCTTGTGTCTGTTTTGTGCGAGTCCCAAATAAACATTTTTCTTTCTTTTTCTTTCTTTCATGTGGCAACTGCCGTTGCAATGTGTACTCTTGCGTAATAAAATACGTGCGTATTTACTATGGCTCGACGCGAACCGAAGTGAGCCGAGTAGTGTGGTCAGACGCTTCGTGTTCGAACTTCGTGACACTTCGAGTCCTTTGACTCGGGCGCAAAAACCGACAACGACTGAAAGTCACCTGAAGCGAGGCGAAGTTGCACGAGGCGCAGCGAAGCGCGCCCCTCTACACTATCGTATTCGCTCAACTTCGATCTCCTTTGCGAATAATGGAATGACTGCTCACTCTGTCGTTCTATCCATCTAAGTGTATTTTCACGGTGAGATGTCGACAGAACAGACCGGCAGGATCCATCGATACGGTGACGCTGGAGACCATCAGTTGCCGTCGTTCGGCTGAAATTGTAATGGTGATTTGACGAATCCCCTGCTGGCTGGTCAACAAATTGGCGATGGTAGAGTAATAAAGTGTGAAAAACTAAACGAACTGTTGCATACTGCATCATCTGCATAGCCTTTTCCCAAGTATTATATATTGGGGTCGACGTCCAGTCAAACCAGATTCAGGTGTTACCAGTGTACGTTAGGCGGCTGCCTACCAAACCTCCACAACCCATTAACTGGGTAACACGTAACTTCTTGGCAAGACTGGAGTCAAATTTAGGTACTGACTTCTGACAATCCGCAACGACTGCCAAAGATCTACAAAGGACAGCCAGGACCAACGGCTTAACGTGCTTTCCGAGGCACGGAGGAAACTCGGTATGTTAAGATGGTCACCCATCCATAGACCAATCTTGGCAAGGACTGCTTAACTTAAAGATCGACGGACGTGCGGCTGTTATTATTAAACCACGAGCTCCTCACTGTTGCATACTGAACGGTTAGAAAAAAGCCAACACAATATGGAATATGAATGGGTTTTTTTATTTGAAAATTGAAATAAGAATTAGCTTTATTAAACAATCATGAAATTATTTTTTAAATACCTTCGTCAGTGAGTCATTATGCTTCAAAGATTACAATTAGAAAGAGAAGTCCGATATGGACTAAAACGTCAAAGTCTATGACGCCTATACAGCTGCCATAGAAAACAGCGTTTTCGCGAGAGGGACAGATATATTTGTTTATAATAATTGTATCTCGTTGGTTTTACGAGTAAATTTTATTCTATTTTCGCTGTTAGTATTATAATATTTTTGTATATTTTTAGGTAAAGTGTCCTATAGATAATAAATAATTTTTTCATGCATATTCCCTATTGTTTCAAAATCATTCAGGAATTAATGTAGCAATATATTCCCAAGACTACAGTATCGTAATTCCTTCATGTGATAATATTATTCAGCGGAATATTTATTACATATTCATAGCATTCGTTATAATACGCACCGAGGGAAGGCCTAATGTAAACGAGCTTCTATATTTTGGTACTAACTAAACAAATATTGTTGGTTTGTTTGTTGCGAGAACTATATTTATATATAGATTTGTGGTAGTTGGTGCCCGATTAGGTAAATAATTATGGCATTAGGTATGTTATCTTATAATGAATATCAGAATGTACACTGTTTCTTCATAATTAAAAAAAAAACATACATATAAGTATACTATTTCATGACTTGTGTCTTGGTGTCACCACTGCGAGGATCGACCGGAGGACACGGTGGAGCACACTGTGCAGGTGTGCCCCGCTTGGCGGAGCACCGCCGTGTCCTCGAAGCGGCGATAGGCGGCGACCTGTCGCGTCCGGGCCTGGTCCAAGCCATGGTCCGGAGCGAGACGGAATGGGACGCCATCACCTCCTTCTGCGAAGCAGTCATGCAAGCGAAGGAGGTGGCGGAGTGGGAGAGGGAGAGAACCTCTCGTCCCGGCTGCCGTGGTAGACGCCGCGGGCGTCGGTGGCCACCTGGTGACCTCCGGCCACCGTAGAAGCGGGCCTGTGGACGGTGAGCTATGGGTAGCTCGCCGTCCGTCCGTCATCTGACGACAGGCCGTGTCGACGGCGCGTTCGTGTTCCACGCGCGCCTCAAAGAGAGTCAGCACACAGAGGGGCTCGAAAGGGACGACGCCTGAGTTGCGGGACTATTCGAAAGAGATACAGTGGCTCCGGAACACATAGGGCACTGAAGGAACAAAGATGGGTTTTAGTCAGTAAGAGTCTGACACTCCCTCCCACTCCGCCCAGAGCGAGGGAAGTCATTTGATGCTTTCCCATCCCTAAAAAAAAAGGTGTGAGATATTTCTTCACAAAAAAGAAATAGGGTATCAAATGAGCGACGCATTTGGCGCAGTGGTTGAGCGATTGGCTGCAGCGCTGCGTGTCGCAGGTTGAATTCTCGCACAGAACAAATATTTGTATGGCCTACAGGTAGTTTTTCGGGTCTGGCTGTTTGTGTATGGTGACATTGTATGTTTTCCTAGCGTGGCACAACGTTTTTTTTTTTTTAAGAAAGAATCGAGTAATAGGGTTAAAAGGGGGAAAAAAATACGTACCTACTTAGGTATTTTTGGCAACTTTGGGAGTCCAAAGGTTGGTTTAAGAATATTGTCATCCAAAACAAACGTGGCTCAGCACAATCGGTTGCGATTAACTGTTTTAAAATTCAGTTTCAAGATGCGATCCACGCTTAGTAACTTCAAAGGCAAATAAGTAAAACCTACCAATACTTCTTACTATGGATGAAAGCTAGGTCCACTCCATTTACATATTTCATCATAATAGGTATGTCCGTAACTCCTTTAGGAGGTCTTTGTCAGCTTTTACTAAAGTGTTCAACATCAATACTATCGACATCCACCTGAAAAAGCTTAAAAATACATTCAATATTGCTTTTATTTCAATAAAATAATTGGACTGTTAAAATTTTCATCGAACACGAATACCTGCTTTTCCAAGAGCGTCGCCGCAGGCCAAAACAAAGTACCTACCTTCAGCTTGTTTTATATTAAGCTATTAATTTATAAAGAAGGAAGGTGATGCTACGAAAAACGGCTAACTTTCTCATTTTCAACGCGACCCAATATAACGTTTAATTAAGTCAGTTTTGACCTTTTTTCTTTCTTGAAATAATTACAAGTTTCAACTTCTTTGATCTAATTTTCTATGTATTTAAAACAGCTGGGTAATTAAAATTTATGGAAGATTAATTGTAAGGAAACGTCTGAAAGAATAATAGAAAAGTTGAGTTTATTTTAACAATGCTTTTTATGTCCGTATCTACATTTTATATATCAAGTCGCTGACCTAGTACAGTTTCAATTAATTTAGAGATCAGAGTGCTAATTCTATTATTATTTAATTTCGTTCGCATTCGCATGTCAGTCGCAATCTGTCAAAAATGTATTAAATTTGAGCCTTTTTTTAGAAAAGCAGAATTGGCCCTCGACTCAAAATGGAATCATACCAGAGACGTGCCTGAAATATCAAGAAGCTACCAACCACTGCAACTTCTGAAAGCCAGAATGTCGAGCACCAGAACATCGCTGAGTCAATTAACCTCGACAAATCCCGGAAAACGATACAACTACGGAGGAGTAGGAAAAATGTAATTTCCACTCTTCCTCTCTCTTTTTCAAGCAAGAGACAGAACAGAGCTAGGCCAATATGCACCAAGGGACATATACAAATGGGTTAACCCCATTCGCCAAGCACCACAAATTACATATTAACACTGACATTAATGGGTCTTAAATTGTGAGCATCGAATTACAATGAATGGGCAATTTACAAAAATTCTGAATATCTTAACTTACTTCAACCAACCAACCTCAAAAAGCTGGGCATCTCGCTAGCCTTTTCTCAGCTATATTAAGGTCGCCTTCCATTTTATCCGTAAGCAGGTGAGTACCAGTACTTAATATGGAGTAACAACCAATTATCTGGGTATCACAATACTCCTAGGCAAGACTGGTGTCAGGTTCTCGAGATTCTAACTGCCCCTAACGACTGACAAAGATGGCAGCCGGGACCGACGGCTTAACATGCTTTTTGAGGCACGGAGGACTCATAATGGATGGTCACCCCAACTACAGACCGATCTCGGCAGATATATCCGAGCGGCACAATATTCACCCGAAGCCCCAAACATAAACTTTCACATTTATAATACACTAGAGGCCGCCCGCGACTTCGTCCGCGTATAAATTCTCGTTATTCCCGTGTAAATCCCGATCCCTCGGGAATTCCGAGCTAAAAAGTAGCATGTATTATTCTGGGTCTTCAGCTACCTACATACCAAATTTCATCGTAATCGGTTCAGTAGTATTTGTGTGAAAGAGTAAGAAACATCCATACATACTCACAAACTTTCGCATTTATAATATTAGTAGGATACTTGTAGAAATAAGATGGAAAAGCAGGATTTCAATTTTAAAACCAAGTACAATAGACATAACTTTCAGTAGTAAAAGCACCTACCAGTTATATCTAGGTGTGAAAAGTTATTTAGTTCAATTAGTATACATTTCCAAGTTTATTGTAGAGCCGTGCTCGGAACTAATTGTCGTCATAACTCACGAGCTGGGGTAAAAATGTTCAGTTTAAATTGTAGCTACTGTGAACTAACTACTGGGAACGATATAATAGCTTATGGCTTTGTAAATAAGTATGGAAATAGCTGTGTTACGTGACGTTTTGATACCAGGACATGGGTGGTGATTAGATGCCTTTACTGGATCGAAAACATGTTAAAGTAAAGTGGGAATACTGCTTCTACCCCACAGCTTTTAGACGCGTTATGAACAGTGTTTCGCACTCGTGTAGGAAAAGGGCCTTTAGTCATTTTGATGAATATCTCCCATCAAAATGACTAAGGGCCCTTTTCCAATGCGGGCAGCACGCGCGCGGAATGTGGATTGGCTGCGGGCGCACAGCCCGCGTGCGTGCTAACCGAATGCGGACGGCGTTCTTTTGTCTTCAGTGTTGTGTTTACTACTATGCGGGTCACACGAAATCTTTGTCGTACGTTTGGCCAGGACCGTGCTATCACCCGCATGCGTACCAGATCGAAAAGGGTCCTAAAACTATTACTTAAGATAATTTAAATCCACTACTTAAGATCAAGAATGTGCAATTTAATGATGTTCAGTACGCTATATATCGTACTGTCTTTCATATTATACACTGTCACTAATTCGACATTCAACGTTATGTTACTCAATAGTTATAAAACGGTACTTATTTCATGAAATTCATTCAAATAAACAGAAGTAACCTTCAGAGGTTATAAACCCTGAAATGTAGAAGCATTATAACAATTCCACAATAAAATTTCCCAATAAAACGTAACTTAAGAAAAATTATGATATCATAATAATTTATAAAACCAATTTGTAAAAAATATCTATAAAAGAAATGAAACCAAGTATGAGAATAAGCCAATCAAAACAAAAGTAGAAAAATAATGAGAGAGTCCTGGCATTGTTGAATTAAGTTTGATAGAAAATGAAATTTTCTTTTGTTCATAATAAAAAGAAAATCATTTTCTAACAAAGGTCTGATTTGATTGGCCGCGTCATTTGGGCCGACAGGAAGTCAACTTCTCGTGGGAATTAAGTGTAAAGAACGAACTTGTTAAAAAGTAAATTCAATGGGAAGTTTCTTAATGGTGAAAAGTAGTACAAGTGCGATCAATTATTTGTTATTGACATTATTATGACAAGGGAATAATATACAAGGAATTACTTCCACAAAGTTCAGAGAAATTCTTGAAAGTACTGACTGGACGAATGGTATATCTTCATAGAAATTGATTCAAATTCAAAATTCTTTATTGCTAACTAAGTGTATAAACATAGGTACAGGAGACATGTTAACAGTATAGTGAGGCTAAATCATGTCACACATGTATCAAAAGAGCGTGTAACAAAGGTCGATTATTACTTCACGAAACTATCCAAAAGGTCTTAGAAATAATTGCCGGCGTACCTACTGACCAAAATAAATAAACAGTTTCAGAACTGTTTCTTAGGAATAGATACCTTTAATCATTTCATCGATATACCAAGAGATCCACAATCTCTAGTGGTCATCGTGAACTCAAAGTAAGCTTCGTATCCACTAGGCAACATTTGACGCGCAACATGACAACGCGCATTGCCAGCATGACGATGTAAGGGTGAGGCCACTAATGTTGTGAGTTGCGTAAATTGAGACGGCGGAATTTGGTTTCATACTAAAGTCCAACTCATTTTGCGTCGCTGTGTGCACAAACAGGACTTTAGTATGAAACTGAATGCGGCGTAAATTCCACGTACTCATTTTACGCGACTCACAAAATTAAGTTAGTTTGGCCTCCCCTTTACAAAAAAAAAAATTACCTCGTTGCCACTCAACATTCTGAGCAACATGTTCTGCATAATGTCGCGCGTCAAATGTTTCCTATTATATACGAGGCTTTATGCGAGTCTGAAACGCAAACACAAACAATTCCGTACCAAAAACAAAAAAAAATTATGAAGCACCAAATCTTTTCAGTTTAATTTAATTATTTTATTTAACATCATCGACGCCGAGGCGCTAGCCTGTCGGTTTTACCGGAATATTGGAAAACATTTTGGAATGTGCGACGGAATTGCATAATATTCCGCCAATCCCGTTCCATCATCGGACTACAAGACGAACGGCGATGTGCGCACAAAACGTTTTGGAAACACATTCATAGTGCGTACAGCTAAGGGTTAGAATTCCCTGCCGGAGTCTGTGTTTCCTGATAGCTATAACCTAGGAGTCATTAAGTCAAGAGTGAATAGGTTACTTCTAGGTAAGCGTACTCCATCTTCGAGTTCTTCAACCACATCATTGCTTACCATCAGGTGAGATAGTGGTCAAACCCGTTAGTGGTAAAAATAAATAAAAACATAGCAGCAATGGAAATACACACCATTAAAACAGTTGGGCACGATTTCCATGTATGTATATGTATACTTAGCCTCTTTTTAATTGCCACAGAAGGTACATAAATGTAGCCTCACCACACCTACAAGTTGACACTAGTAACGAAGTAGCGAGCAGTCCTAATTATCGACACGGCTCGGACCGGCCACATTAGCTTTGAGTCCGGTCGGCCCCCGGCCCGGTCCGGCAGGACAAAGGGAGGAATAAGTCACCTGACGTGTTTGCTTCGTTTACACGCCAGTTTCACCTGTTAGCCGACTGTTGTTCATTTGTTCATGTTTAATTGTCGTTAGTTTTGTTGCTAGTTATATTGTTCTAACGTGGTCGCGAGAATTGTTTTCATCTATACTAATCTATATCTATACTTCTATACTAATATTATAAAGAGGTGGTAACATTTTGTTTGTAAGTGTAAGTTTGTATGTAGGGGGTAATCTCAGGAACTACTGGTCTGATTTGAAAAATTCTTTCAGTATTAGTATCCGGGAAGGTTACATCATCACGCTAAGACTAAAAGGAGCCGAGCATTTATGGAAAATGTGACGCAGACGAAGTTGCGTGGGTCAGCTAGTGTGTACATAAAAGAACAGGGAAAATGTCTTGTTTAGGGCTTAAAAATAATATTATTGGAAGCAGCTGGGTTACTTTCTAGGTGGCTAGATTCTTGTAGGCCAGTGTGGTTGTCAGACATTCGGATTTCTAACTGCCTGTGAGGACTGTTAAAGTATAAAGTGTATTAACATCCTAATTGGGACAATCCGTATACCTATACCTATTATAAATGTGATGTGACGGCCAAGAAGTGCCAATGCTATCACGGTTCCGCCGTGAAAAAGCGATATGCTGCTTCAGCGCTGCGTCTCTCTCGCATACTGAAAATATGATGGTTTGTAGACGCCAAAGTGGGACCCTTTTAGCTGTGTCTAGAATGTTTTCAATTAAAAATGATCGCCTCAACGGCTGAACTTTAATTAAATTAGGAATTCGGGTTAACTATGCCTTGACAGGTTAATTATATTTTTTTTCCTACTCCTGCGCTGTACTTTTCTGATTAATTTCGTTGCGGGTTTCAAGACAGCTGAATCGTTTCTCCGGGACTCGTCGGGCTTCATTGGTTCGTCGTTTTTCTGGTGGTCGCCACTGTTGATTCTGGCTTTCAGGAGTTGCATTTTATTTTAAAGCTGGAAAAGTCACTAAAAAAAGATAGCCAATTCTCAATTCTTGATGTTCTGTCTAGATCACTTGCGCGCTATTCGAAAAATTCACATTTAGACGTTAAAATTAAAACCTACCATGGTAATTGGGGAAATAACTAATAATTTCCTCGCTATCAAATATAATACTTGGCTTGTTTTACACGTACCACAATCACACCACAACCACAACACACGGGCGGGAGCAAATTTGTATGAAAATAAATAGTAACATTGACATGGACTACATTTTACCGTAATCGACCCCGTGTATGATACCGACCACATCGAAGCCACATCCCAACCACAACGCAACCACAAGCAACACTGCGAACTACTGGCCGGCCACATCGCAAACACATCCACATGATGTAGGTACCACAACGCAACCGCAAGAAGCCTCAACGCCAGTATTCACACGTAACCACAGCTTGACCTTTTTATGTTTTTTGGTATGCGTGAAACAAGCATTAATATAAAGTTCGGAAATTAGGTACCAAAATACCTAATTTCCGAACTTTATGGGAATGAGAAATTCCATTCATTTTATCGGACTTGAACTTATCACAGCTGAAAATTACGGGGTAATTTTAAAATGTCAAACCGATATATCCAATTTACACTAGAATACAAATAGTAGTTTTTAACTCGTTGAAAATATTTCTAAAGGGCAAATGTTGACATTTTGTGTAAATAAACTTCTGATTTATATTTATCATTATTGTCCTATTTAGCTATAAATATATTATTATTGTCCTATTTAGCTATGAACTTTTTCGATTATAACCTTTTTACTTTGAATGTACGCAGGCCTGTTAGCTTGGACCAGATTGAAAAGTGGCAGTCGCCGCGTCGACCTGCCAACAGATACATGCATGCAAAAAGTCCATAAGTACTAACACTGCTCTATATAAGTCGAAGCTAGCCGTTGATCCTGGCTATCATTTTTAATTTTATTTAATTTATTTGGGACGAAAAACAATTGTACTGTGAGGATTAAATAAAAATTAGATTAAGGGCTGACTTTACAATAGTCAGCAGTGCTATTCTGTAACAACAATTTCGTGTCTCGACAGCGGAATCCGAGGTGAGTTTCAAATTCGTATAAATATAAGATCTTATGTTGTGTGAAATAAAGTTCACTTTGTAAGCATAGTCACTTAGGTGAAGCTCGATATCGAAATGGTTATTTACAGAATAGACTAGCAGATATCTTTTATTGGAAGAATAAATAAGTCGTATTGACATATTTTTCATACAAAAGTTGTCAAACGGCCATTTTTATTCCTCAGATAAGAGTTATTGGACTATTGAAAAATCAGCCCTAAGTCCAATGATGGTTACAGTACAATCCAGTACGTTTCAACGGATTTCCAGTACGTATCATGAGTCAATCGAACTAAAATAAATAAAAATATAATGACGTGTATTAATTACAACTAATTGAAAATAAAATTACAATATTATTTATCACATCAAATTTAAAAAAAGTTGCAATTTTCTCAACATTTTTTTTTTCCAAATTTGTTAATTACTGCAAATAACAATGGAAAAACAGATGTAAAAAGAATTAAACTAGAAATTAAGATTATCATTGGGTTGTCTTAGGAATCAACATTCCTTATATTTAGGATGTCAACAAGGGCTTTTTTAAATTAATGACGAGGTAAGACAAATGTGTCTATTTTACCAAAGTAGTTGTTAAATATTTAAACCAATCGCTGGAGCGGCGCTTGCTGACCCGCCGCCGCGCCGTGTCGTGCGACTTGGGGTAGGTACTGGGTAGGCGCGCGACTGGAGTTCTCAAAACCGTTCGGGGCACAACATGAAATAGGTTATTGGTAGATCTTTGACAACCATTACTGATAGTCAGATGCCAAGAAATATGGCACCAGTCAAAACTGGTGTCTATTAAACTGATACTTATCAGCACACGGTTCGATTGAACGCTGATCACAAAGTAGATTGGAAAAGACTAGATTTCTTTATTCTTTTCTTTTATTTAAGTGTAAAAGCGTCTCCAATATTGTGTTCGCGATTCGTGGACGCTTTGGTTTACCAAGAAGATAAATAATATGGATTAATATTGTGCTCACAAGGCTTACCCACATCTTATCTGCCTAGCCTTTTTCCCAACTAAATTGGGGTCGGCTTCCAGTCAAACCGGATTCAGCTGAATACCAGTATTTTACGTAGAGCGGCTGCCTACCAGACCTCCACAACCCACTAACTGGGTAACACGGTACTCCTTGGCAAGACCGATGTCAGATTTTCTCGAACAGAGGAAACTCGGTACGTTAAGATGATCACCCATCCACAGACCAACCTTGGCAAGCGATGCTTAAGCTTGAAGATCGGCCTGTGCGGCTGTTATTATTTAGCCACTTTTGTGCATAGAAACCGCTGGTAGAATCTAGTAGATACATGAATATCTACTAGATTCTGCCAACGGCTTCGTCCACATGCTCCCTAGAAAACATACACCTGGAATGAAAAAGTAAATAATCTACCTCTATGTCAAATTTCATGAAGATCCTTTCAGGCGTTCTGACTTGAAAGAGTTACAAACATCCATCCATCCATCCTCACAAACTTTCGCATCTAAAATATAATAATGAATCGCTGAATGAGTTGCTAAGCGCAAGTCTCGAGAACAGCTGAACCGATTTCGCTAATTCTTTTTTTGTTATTATCAGGAGAAGGTTTTTTTGTAAAAAAAATAAGAAAGTTGGCAGTTGACGGGAGCGAAGCGCGGGGGACAGCTACTTTATAATATAAGTAGGATAGGATAGAAATTAGTAGGACAAGCAAAATCTCACGCCTTTTAAAACCAGTGTTAAAGTTTACGAAGAAAAGCCACTGAACCAAAGACCAACAAAAACAAAAGCTTTTAACCATTGTCTGTTTGAAAGACCCTCCTATATCGTCTTTCAATCGAACGCAACCGTTTTTGTGATATCCGAACCTGTTTTTCTTCCGCCTTATTAGAAGACGAACACCGTAGCTAATTGTGCTATGATTACAAAGCTCGAAACACCCTGAAACAGGGTGTGGGTGTAATCAGCGTCGAGTATCCAGTACGGTGACCGCGATTCACAAAGGGGGTCGGACAAAGAGAACTGTAGTCAACTGGTGTTCGTATACAGTGAGAAGTGTTTTACTTGACTTAGGTGTAGTAATGAAGCGTCTAAGGTTTTGGGGTTTTTATGGACAGCTACAATTTAGACTAGGTGGATTGTGAAACTGCAGTGCGATTCTCTATAGACACCTCACAATGAAAAAATGGGTGAAGTGAGCTGTTAGGTAATCTCTTGCATCAATCTCTTCACGTAATTTTTTATGGTGAGTTTTTTTCGTCCAGCTGGTTTGCAGGTTCTCATGTGATTAATTTAGAATCTATGTTCAAAATTTAAGCCATGTTTAGTTTTGAAACTGGTCTAGAGTCTAGACTATCAAATAACACTAGCAAACCTAAAATAGTGAATTACTATAATATTACATTCACGTTATTATACCGCTTCCATCTACAGAAACATAAATTCAGTGTAAATCTAAATCTAAATTCAAAATTCAAGCATTTATTTCAATTAAACAACACAGGCACTATTGAATTGTCAAGGTCGGTCGGTCCAAAAAGTTGAAGCTATTTGCACGTTCCAAAGCGTAGATCTCTATGGAAAAGAACGTGCAAGAAACTGCACGGACACTCTTTTAAAAATAAAGCAGATTAATATTCGCAGTTGTTGTAGTTATTTCCAGATCGAGAAAACTGTCCCAAAATAAAACAAAACTCTTGTCGCACTAATGTTTCGAGACGCTAATTTGTTCTTAATTGACACCTGTTTTTTGTGTTACTCTGCGGAACCCTTTCTCTCTTTGGTAGAAGCCTTTCTAGCGTGACTCGTTTATTTAAACAGATTTTTTACTTTGTTTTGAGATTTTTTGCCAAGCGAAACAAAACGGATTTTTTTTTAAATGGCTTTTTGCGACTTTCAAATATATAAACCGCTAAGAAATTTTGCACAGGTTTTAGAACCATTACGATAATTCCCTTCATTATTTAAGCCGACCGAGCATCCAATCGGGTCCACCTCTTGACTTCTGCTTCTGCCAAGCCGCGTCGCCACGTCTACTGGTATTGTGATTCTTCCATTCACAGGTATCTTCCAGCCCTTACCAGGTCCTCGGTCTACCTTGAGGGAAGCCTTCCAACGCTGCGTCCTCCGGTACGCGGTCGCCAGAAACTTTCAGTCCCATCTTCAACCATTCGATCTAAGAACAATGATTCGATTATTCTTAAGAAATGTTATTACATCATGTAACTTTCACACCAAGGTTACTCAAGTTGTATATTATTAATTTACATAATCAACTTACTGTTCAAACACATACAGAAAATTAAACTACGCTCTCACAGACAAGTTCTTTTGTCGCCTCCACGGAAAGAATCAAGCGGGAACAGTGACTATGTCTACAAACATTGCTTCCATCCTGAAACTAGTGAGTTTGTTCACACAGTTCCGCCACAAATCAGATATTTAGCTACAGAAGGTCAATTTCCTAAATCGAGGGAAAGGCACGCACACCTAGGCCACGCATGGACTCTGAGCTCGGCTTGAGAGTTCTGTCTGTATAGAATGAGCTTGAGAATACTATCCCATTCCCCCAAAAATATTGGTTTCAAACAGGGTCTGAGCACTTTCGTTGGTCTATACAGGGTATGCGAAACAGAGTATAAAGTACCGCAATCCATAGAAAAGGGAGGATCTTCTAATATTGTAACCGGTGGGAAACTGCCTGATAGTTGATATTTGGAATGTTAATTATAGGTAAATGTTCAAACCGCACGAAAAACTCTGATACTGCGATGCAGGATTTCTTTAACGTAGTTCTTTACTGCCGGTATAGATGGCGCTGAGTAATTTCTGTTGCGGTACAGATTTCGTTACGTAAGTGTTTTTGTTTGTTCATAGTAAAATTTCAACAATATCGACGTTCGTTCGGTATAGCCCTATAGGGCTGTGGACAAAGTTACATCACTTTGTACTGAACCCAATAGGTGTTTTTTTTTTGTATTAAGGAGGCTTCCCACTTTTGACAATCGTTATAGCTGTCATTTTGTCTAAGTCCTAATGCCGTGCTAAGCCGTCAGAATCCTGAACAAACATGGTAGTAGTTTTGAGAAATAGCGTTTCAAAAACCAATCGACTTAATTAAATCAAGAGTCTTTAAGTCAAGAGTGTATAGGTTCTGAAGTTAGGCAAGCGAATTTTATCGACGACGACTACAATAAAAGTAAATAGTACAGTAAATATTCCAGGCGCGAGCTTAAAAATTGTTGTCCGATAGTCACGTTTAGATTCATTTCCGATTGTACTGTGCGGTTTCAATAGCTGTATGGAGTCCACCTTCCGAACTTGTCTATCTAGTGGTCGTTCCATGCATGCAAGCCGCGTTAGACTTCTAATTAAAGGCTTTCAAAGTACGGCGAAGTGGGTACAATAGTCGCCGAGTCTTTATGTGTAGTCACCGGCATTCAGAAGTATTAATAGAGTGTGAGGACATATCTACTTTGCTCCTCTCCTCTCTAAATGGTTACTGTGTATGATCGGTCTCTCGTTATGTCTTGAGAATTTCGGAAGTCAGTATTTTTGGTTGTTTTTCGTTTTTTGACACAGACTTCCGAAATTAAAAATATTTTATAGGTACTTTGTAATGTTTTAGGGTTCCGTACCTTGAAAGAAAAAAAGCGGAACCTTACAACCAGTAGTTTCTAAAATAAAATGTATTCAATTACCTAGAACCAGTAGTTTCTAAGATTAACGCGTTCAGTAAAACAAACAAACTCTTCAGCTTTATAACGCTAGTATATATTAGAAAACTTTAACCACCTTTATATAGCCTTCCTTTGTTACCTTAAATATTGTTCTTACAACCACAAAGGCCCTTTTCGCAGCTGAATGCCTTCTTATTTTCTTCCAACTAAGAAAAATTATTATAAGCTGTATGGATAAGATTTCTCTGCAAATAATTATTTTTCTTGAAAAACTGATTCCTTTCATGGAGACTACGCCACACCGAGGTGTTTTCAGGTACGTTTAAACAATCTGAGAAAAGAGGTTTAACGTATTGAAAAAGAGTCTTAGAGGGGATTTCACCAATGAAACTGAACGCGATCAGTACATCTAAACTGCGTTCAAGAGTTGTCAGTCTCAATATTCCATAGAAAATACTTACACTGACATCTCGTAAACGTGGTTTGTATGCAGATCGCGTTAAGTTTCATTGATGAAATCCGCACTTTTTTTTGGGATGGTAAATCATCCAATGACTTCTCCCGCTCTGGGCGGAGCGGGAGGGAGTGTCAGACTTCTACTGACTAAAAGCCATCCATGTTCCTTCAGTGCCTTTTGTATTCCGGAGCCACGGTATCTCTTTCGAATAGTCCCGCGACTCCGACAGGCGTCGGCCCTTTCGGGCCCCTCTGTGTGCTGACACTCTTTGAGGCGCGCGTGGAACTCGAACGCGCCGTCGACACGGCCTGTCGTCATAAGACGGACGGACGACGAGCCACCCATAGCTCACCGTCCGCCCTTAGGCTCTCTCCTCTCATGCCCGGTTTCTGATGTACTTTATCGTACGTTTATATATCCGTTATCCAGTAACCAATGGCGTCATGTCATGAACAAATAGCGTCAACGTTCAGATAAAAGACTGATAAAATCCTCAGAAACCGGACCTAAATCATTCACTAATTCATCAGAATTAGGAATATTATAACAATTGAAGATCCTAAGTCATTCTGGCAATACATACGATCAATGAAAGGGGTAGCAAGCAAGAAAACTATTATAAAAGATGGTAAGCATTTATCCGATGACGAAAGTGCTAAACAGTTCGCGAAGTTTTTCGAAACGGTGTACAGCGATCAGCCACCGCGGTTGGATGCTCAAGCGGCGACGGCAGCGGCGGTGGGGAGTAGTGAGCGGGTACACATGGATGCACTGAGTCTGGAGGAAGTCGGAGGTGCACTTGAGCGCCTGAAACCGAAGCGTTCAGCGGGCCCGGACGGTATACCGGCATTTCTTTTCAGAGATTGTGGTAGGGTGCTTGCAGAACCGCTACTTTATATTTTTAATATGTGTCTTCATTCGGCGAAGTTCCCCACCCGATGGAAGATCACGCGGGTCATTCTTGTACCCAAAGGTAAGGCAGGATCTGACATAGCTGGTTTTAGACCGGTGGCCGTGCTGTCAACGCCGGCCAAGATGTTCGAGTCCGCTATCCAGCGCTGCATGCAGAAGCAGGTGCGCGGACAGTTATCGGATGCCCAGCATGGGTTCCGGCCGGCGCGCAGCACGACCACCAATCTGCTGAACTTTATGGCGCAGGTGGTGCCGGCGGTAGATGCCGGTGTGCAGGTTGATGCAGCTTATTTTGACTTTAAAAAAGCTTTCGATACAGTCGACAATGACATCTTATTAGCGAAGCTCGCACGAATTGGCTGCACACCACATCTTTTGCACTTCTTCGCCAGCTATATGCAGGATAGACAGCAATACGTGGACTATAATGGGTATGAATCGGACCCATATTACACGTGGTCCGGGGTGAGTCAAGGTAGCAACTTGGGGCCTCTCAAATTCATCATAATGGTAAATGATCTACCTGATGTCGTTAGACATGGATCTTGTTTATTATTTGCAGATGATCTCAAGTTGCTGCTTGAGATTGAGAGTGAATCCGATTGCAAGCGCTTGCAGGAGGACATAGACAGGATAGTGGAATGGAGTCATGAGAACAAGCTCTATTTCAATATTTCGAAGTGCTCGGTGATGAGTTTCACACGCGCACGAGCACCTATACTTCACAAGTATGTCATGGATACAGAACCGATGCAAAGAGTAACGCAAGTACGGGATTTAGGGGTTTCTGTAACTCCTGAACTGCAGTTTCGGGAACATATAACGAAGATTTGCAAGAGGGCGTTCAGAAGCTTAGGATTTGTGCTGAGACAGACGCAACACTTCACGAACATTGCAACAGTCAGGGTCCTGTATGACGCACTAGTCAGGAGTCATCTGGAACATAGTGCGAGCATATGGGCTCCACATGAGGCCAAGTATTGTGTTATGTTGGAGCGCGTTCAGAACAAGTTTACGCGCTACTTGTATAAGAAGCTTTATGGGGTGTATCCGTTTTACCCGTTAATGTACCCGACTCTGTTTATACTGGGTATGGTCGGGTACAATCAGTTGAAGGTGCGCCGGGAATTGTCACTGGTCACGTACCTGGTTAAAATACTCCGGGGCATCGACTATCGCATTAGATTAATAAGTCTGTAATGATAGCTCTAAGGTTTCATGATAAATAAATAAATAAATAAATAAATTCTAGCAGAAAGTATGTATCATCCATTCGTGATTAGTTTACGTAGATAAGTGTTCTTCTTAGTTTTTATTGAAAACTAGCTGTACCCCGCTCCCGTCAACTGGCAACTGTCTTATTTTTTTTACATAAAAACCTTCTCCTGATAATAACAAACACAACAAAAAAAGAATTAGCGAAATCGGTTCAGTTGTTCTCGAGATTAGCGCTTAGCAACACATTCAGCGATTCATTTTTTTATTATAGACGTACACTTCCCGCGACTCCACCCCTATGGCATATCCTACAAGAACTTAGCAGGTTCCGGTAGAAAAAAGTACCTTAAGACACCCAGAAGTAGTGGCTTTCTATACCTAATCGAATCAGTATCTCTAGAGATTACCTCTTAACCCGACCGATTTTGAAACAACCTCTATTAATATTGGTCCAATTTCCACACAATAATAACATACAGTTGCGTTCAATTTAACAATTTGCTGTATATGAAGTATATGCGTAGTAGGGTGTTTTGTCCAACTATACGTCTGCGAGACGGACAACACAATGGGTATACAAACTATGCGAGATTTATCTCTGATAGCGCCATGATGTATCACAGGGAACACACAGGCCTGACATATGAGAACAACGATACTAGTATGATATGTGAGGGTGTTTATATGCGTAGGTATGGGGTGGAATGACATTGAGAACGCAAGTGTTTGCTTTGAAACGGTATGCCGTGTGAGCTTGGTTAGGGAGATGTACATGTACGTATATACCTATCTACACTTTGGCTGCTGGGTTTTGGTTACATAGAGAATACTAAGTAAATTGAAACTAAACATTGCTTTAGAAGAATCAGCATGCTGTAGTGGAAGTGAAACGGGCATGTCTGTAGATGATCAGGTGGCCGATGGAGCAGAAATGTGTTAGAGTGGTGACCGTGTATGGGCAAACGGAGTGTGGGACGCCCTGCGGCATGATGGACTGATGATTTGCAGAAGGTGGCTGGCAGCGGATGAATGCGGTCTGCTAAGGACCGGGATGGTTGGTGCTATTTGAGGGCAACTTACGTACAGCAGTTGACGGCAATTGGCAGATATAATAATGATTGCTTTCTGATCAGATAATCGATGGAGTCCAAAGGTTCTGGAGAGGCGACCATGTAAGATCCAGTGAAGGAAACCTCTCAAAAGGTGGACCAATGACCTGGTGAAGGACGCAGGTTTCCGCTGGGTGAGACGCACAGGACCGGTCGATGTGCCGTCACTTTAGGATCCTACCTATGTGCTGCACTGGGCGGTTTTCGGCTAAAATAATGATGATGAATTCACAAAATTTTGTTACAGTTATCGAGAAACTTTGACTAACTCCAACAAGACACACAGTTTTGTAATACAATTAGATGTCTTACTAGCTGACCCGCGCAACTTCCGCTGCGTCTCATTTTCCATAAATGCTCCTAACTGTCTTCCTCAATAAATGAGCTATCTAACACTGAAAGAATTTTTCAAATTGATTTAAGTTCCTGAGATTAGCGCGTTCAAGCAAACAAACAAACAAAGTCTTCAGCTATATAATATTAGTATATATTAGGTTCAACAACTCCTAGTATTTTTGGCACGTGCAGTACCTAAGCAAACCCTTTCAAAACAACACAATAAAGCAGTCCCACAAATTATATTGGGCAACGAAGCCTCAGAAACTAACTTGAAGGTCACTCGTAGACGAACGGGTCAGGTCCGTCTATGATTACGGGCTATGCGACTTGTGTCGCGATTTGCGGTAAGTGACACGCGTGAGCGATTTAATACCACAATGGTGATTAAGATTGCTTAAGTCGCTGTCGCCTATAGATTACATATATTACTAGCTGACCCACGCAACTTCGTTTGCGTCACATTTTCCATTAATGCTACAAACCTCACGGAGCCCGAGACCTTTCCAACGAATGCAAAACCGTGGAAATCGGTTCGTGCGTTCTGGAGTTATAGCGTCAGGAAGGAAAACCCGACTTATTTAAACTTTATGAACAATAGTGGTACATGGGCGGACTGAATGCAACAAGGTGTCTCTACGAGTCAACCTTTGGGTTAAAAAGACTACACTGTGGTAGGTGTACAACAAACAAATAATAAAAAATAAAGCATTTCAATTGAATCTTTTCAATACAATACAATATATAAATAACTAGCTGACCCGTGCGACGTCGTCTGCGTACCATTTTTCATTACTGCTCCGCTCTTATTGGTCTTAGCGTGATGATATATTTCGCGATAAATGGGCTATCTAACACTGAAAGAATTTTTCAAATCGGACCAGTAGTTCCTGAGATTAGCGCGTTCAACCAAACAAACAAACAAACAATCAAACAGACAAACAAACTCTTCTGCTTTATAATATTAGTATAGATAATATTAAACTAATAAATTTGGTGTTTTGTAATATTTTTCCTGATTAAGATTGATTGTTTTTTTTTTTAATGTTGTTTAGAGCCTCATCACACTAACTGACAAGCCGGGATTACATGTCTCACGGCATTACACCGCAAGTTTTTTATAGTATCAACAGCGGGATGTTACCGTTTGATCCCAGAATATACTGCTAAAAACATACAGTGCAATAAATGATAAATGATATTTATTTTGTAAGTAGGCTGTAAATAACACTTACACGTCAATCTTTTTGGGTAATTTTAACCTAGATGAGGCCGGTGCAGTGCAGTGTGAACCTAGGCTCACTGGCGACGACGACTTGTCACTTTCGCCGTGAGTTGAAATCGAAGCTGTCCAGACAGTGCAAGTATTTGTCAGTTGTCGTGTAGCTCAAACTTATATCTTTAAGGAGCTCAAGGATTTTCCGAACAATACCAACGTAACGACATTTTTGTAGGCCGCATAAAGAACTCAACCGCCAGACTAACATTAAATTCAATGAATTCCTAACAAAGCAAACTACATGCTCCTCATATTGACAATATGATGTCTTTTGAGGAAAGAACCTGATTTGAATGGACCTGTCCACTCAGTGCAAGCCTTGGTCAGCATGGTTAAATCCAAAGAAAGTGTTCTTTGAATTTAACCATGCTGACCAAGGCCAGTGGGCCTACTCACATCACGATTGACGAGCATCATTCACATAATATTAAATGACTGACTGGCGATATGACAGTGACATGACTAATGTGTTCTACACAACTTCCTTCAAATGTTTTCTCTGCAGTCGCTGTCGCAAGACGCGCGTCGCTTGAACTTGTGACCTGGCCCAAGCTGAAGGAGCAAGTTAAAGACGCCTATATTCAGTAGGCCCGGCTAATTACCGCGCCGCCGCGGGCGCCCTCTGTTGTGTCATAAAAGGAAACTTACGAACTAAGCTTACTATTATGTTCTGAGGACCTTTGGTTAACTTGTTTGGGATTTCAGTTCTGCTTGCCGAATTTTAGTTTGGAGGTTTGGACGCTTCCCTTTTCGTAGGGATTTTTTTTGGAGACCTTCCATCGCTCCTCCAAAACATGTTGAGAGCCGCGTAAATCCCCTTGATTTGAGAAATACAGGAACGGTCGATACTTGGGGAGAGCAATCATCAGCGCATTCCAAGTCTGTCAACAGAGACAGACTTAGATGCATTTTTCGAATTATTTTGCTTGTCTATACATATAATAAAACAGTAGAAGCCATGAATTCTGTACATTAAAGAAAAATACCAAAAATCGAGTAGAGGTTTTCAAAAAAAAGCTATAGAACACAAAAAGAGCATTTTTACGTTTTTTGTCTGTCTGTCTGTCTGTCTGTCTGTACGCGATGATCTCCGAAAATACTGAACGGATTTGGTTGTGGTTTTCAAAATTAAATTCAGCTTATTTCTGAACAACATTTAGGCTTTGTTTCATTACAATCGGTGGTCGGAAAAAAAAGTTATGGACATTTAAAGATTTTAAACTTACGTATCAACGTTTTTCGACAAGTTTTGTACAATTTTCAATTATTAGAATAGAATAGAATAGAATAGAATACATTTATTCGATACAGACACAACACAACAGCAAAAACACAATATGAAAAGACAATGAAGAAATAAGAGAAAAAAAAAAAAAACATAAAATTAAGAAAAATAATGGTATACTAAAATTGTGCTGAGCGTGCCCATGCGGAAAGGGTTACCATCTCAGCATATGCTGGGCGTCAGACACCCAGCGCTGGTTTTCAGTTGGCACCCTGCAGTGACTCACGGACGAGGGTAAATAAAATAAATAGATACTGTGAAATTATGTCTGAGAATAAGAATACGTAAATTAAAATAGCTAAATAATGAGTTTTCCATGTATACCACTTTGTGTAGAGTAAATTTTAAAAAATACCCACAAATCAAAAATAAAACAAAATGACGCGGGCTGCTAAACGCGGTGCCGCATTACCATTCAGCCAACATCGTCTCAAAAATCAGTCATTTAACACCAGTGATGGAAACAAACGTATCCTGCCCTAGAATAGGGATATTGTGCCAGCAAAAGTACACTCCTAGGACACAGGGCCCACCTGTCAACAGTCTAAGTTGACGAAGCCTTGTAGCCTGGGGACATACCGCGTCATATCCAGCCTAACATGAGGTTAGTATCTGCACTAAGTGATTTCAAATAAAATAATAAATAACGGAGAAATACTTAAATTCATGATTAATTGAAACATACACTATTAGAATAATTAATTGAATAGAATAAAATGTTAAATAAACGATTTATCAATGTTAATGTCATTTAATTTGATTTGTTCATCTAAAATAAAAGTCTTTAATCTAGTCTTAAACGTACTAATATTTTTAAGGTCCCTAATGGGCGGAGGAATATTATTCCAACATTTGGAGGCCGCGTAACGAAAACTTCCTCGGAAGGCTGCAGTACGGTGATGCGGGGTAGCCAGTTGCTGAGCACAACGCCTGGCCTTGCGCTGACGGTGACTATTAACCCAGGCAAGCTTCGAATAGAGGTATGACGGACATTTATTCTTGATGACACCGAACAGCAGACAGGCCAAGTGCAACTTCCGACGTGATTTCATTTTCAAAGTGTTATGTTTGTTTAGAAACGGGGTAATGTGGCTCCTTGGTGGTACGTTGAAGCAAAACCGCGCGCAAGCATTTTGAACCCTTTGGATAAGTCGATCGGTACGTGCCAGAAGTCTAGGACCTATGACGGTATCAACATAATTTAACTTGGATAGGACCAGACTTTCTACTAGCTGTACGCGCAGATCTTCGCTTAAAAATGGGCGCATTTTATACAAAATTTTCAGACGGTAGAAGCAGTTTCTAACACAGTTTGAAATATGGGCCTCAAACCGTAATTCTTGGTCCATTATCAAACCCAGATTTCTCGCGACGTCAACTCGATCAATACATTGGCCCATCACCACCACGTTTGCAAGATTTGGATCAATTTTATTTAGTTGACTCTTTGACCCAAAAAGCATAAATTTAGTTTTAGCAGGGTTGAGTAATAGGGAGTTTTGCCTAGACCAGTCCACAATCCTGTCGAGGTCCTCATTTAATAGCCTGACTGCGGTTTCATAGTCTTCAGGCTTAAAAGAAAGGTAAAGTTGTATGTCATCTGCATAAATATGAAATTTTGAGTTTTTGGGAACATTAACAATATCTGCAGTATATAGAATGAATAAAGGAGGACCTAGTATAGATCCCTGTGGAACACCCCTTACCACTGGAGACATTTGTGAAAAATTCTTAGATCCATTGCCACCTTGAATTTCAACCAGCTGTTTACGATTACTAAGATAGCTGTTGAACCAAGCAACCGTAGGTGCGTCGAAACCATAATACGTCATCTTGGATAGTAGTAGAGTTAAATCAATAGCATCGAATGCCCGCGAAAAATCTAGTAAAACTAACAGGGTGCAACATCCTTCATCTTGAGTTGATAATATATTGTCCGTTACATCTAAGAGAGCCGTTGCAGTGCTACGACCTTTCCTAAAACCTGATTGCGCCTCCGGTAGGATGTTATTTCGCTCAAGGTATGCAGATAATTGGGCATTTACTACTTTTTCTAGCACTTTTGACAAGAAAGGTAAAATACTTATGGGCCGTAAGTCCTTTATAGTGCTTGGGTTTACGACTTTAGGTATAGGACGCACCACCGCAATTTTCCACAAGTCAGGAAAGGTCGATGTAGAGATTGAGCAGTTAATAATAGTTGTCAAGATATCTAAGGTTTGTGGGATGGTCATAAAAAACATGTCAAGCGTAATGTGGTCAAAACCTTCTGCATTTGATTTACATTTTGATAAATATTTAATAATTTCTGATTGGTCTACAGTACTAATTGAAAAAACACCCTCATTAAATCTATTTAACTCATAAAATGTCAAATAAGATGCTGGTGCCGCACTATCGCCGGGAACATTTAAGAAGTGAGAATTAATCTTATCAGGGTCATTAAGATGGGAGGGTAATTCAGACACACCTTTAAAGGGTAGTAAGGTTGACTTTAGATTTTTCCAAAGCATTTTGGGATGGTGTATTTTTCTATTAATATTATGTTTAAAATAAGCCACCTTTTCATAATATAAGGACCTATTAACTAGACTTTTAAGCTCCTTATAATATACTACTTTACTCTCTGACTCAGAGTTTCTACATCTAATGTTTGCCTGATCGCGCAGGCGCATCATCAACTTGATGTTATCTGTTATCCATGGATATGACCTTTCCTTAATAATTTTAATCTTACGTGGGGCGTATTTATCAAAAAGCGTGGTGATATTATAGTTAAGGTAGTCCACCATAGTATTTACGTCACCTGACGCAGCTGTCGCAAACCAGTTCACTGAGACTAGGTCCTCCTTAAACTTTTCTAGTGAAATACCTTTTAAATTTCTACAAGTTACAGCAATTGGCGGTATCTTCTCCTTTTTGAAATGAAAAACAGCTGTAATAAAAGCATGCGCACCAAGCGCACTGATCCAGTCCACCTCAATGTCACGCGCCTTCGCATCAGTGCACACTAGGTCTATAAGAGTCTCGCTGGTGGAAGTAAAATGTGTTGCAGATTGCACTAGCTGACTTAAGTCGAGACTTTGTAGAAATATATTTAATTTGTTCGTTTTAGTGTCTGTTTTATTTAAAAAATTCATATTGAAATCACCCAAGAGAATAGTGTGCATGCATGACGATATAGAATTTATTGAACAGGTAAGCGCGTCCAGAAATAAGTCGACATCCATCCATGGTGGTCTATACGCAGTGCCGACAGCAATTTTGACACCATTTGAGTTCAGAATTAGCCACATTTGCTCAACTACCTCATGGAGAGGGTCAACCGGGTGCGCATGGGTACGCACCTTTATTCCGCGCTTCACGTAAAACCCAACGCCCCCGCCGCGGCCGCCGCGCACGCTCACCGGCCGCGGCACGTGCCGCAGCCGGTAGCCGGGCACGACGGGCGCGCGCCCCTCTTCACCCGTCCTAAGCCAGGTCTCATTTATTGCCATTATACTGACAGCATGATGCTCCATTGCAGCGATAAACATTTAGAATAATTATTCGTTCAGTTTAGCATAAAACTTGCCTTTTTTTAAACATTCTTAGAAATTGTTATCATCACGCTATACCTTAGAGGAGCTAAGCAGTCAATAACCATAACATATCAGATCGGCTATTTAGACCTCATGTCAACTGAATTCATAGACCCGGCGGTACAATGGCTGCTTTTCGAGTGAATGGATGTAAGTTCCAACCCCGGTAATTGAAGCGATTTTTTATTATTGCTGAATGATTTCTTACTTTTTTATGTCCTGTTTTAATATTTTCGTTGGCCACGACTTCATTTGCCTGTATGTTTAAAAATGTACCTATGGAACTATTTATTTTAGTAGAATATATTAACAAAACCTTTTTTCTGTATTATTTTTTGTTTGAGTTCGATAAAAAGTACGAAACCAAAGTAGTTGATCACCTTTATTAAATGTAGATGAAACACGAGATGAAATCAACTTACTACGTAAAACCTGCAATGCCATCTATTGATTCAAAGAGTACTTTCGACAACATCACATAACACCAAAACATTTTTTTTTTTAGTGGTACATTTATAACATCTTAAAATGATTGTAATTATTTTAATACCTTAAAAACATATCGTTCCAAATGAACGTAATATTCCTATTAACTCAAATAAAACGAACTCTTACTAATCTTTTCATAGTTCAACTTCATGTTCCATAGATGGCGTTATGCATTAGATCTCATTTTCGCGGTGTTAAGATTACAATA
Source organism: Ceramica pisi (assembly GCA_963859965.1). NCBI lineage: Eukaryota > Metazoa > Arthropoda > Insecta > Lepidoptera > Noctuidae > Ceramica > Ceramica pisi. The sequence goes on along the minus strand of OY982549.1, from coordinate 9,081,699 downwards.
TTCGTCAACAGGCGCGCACTTAGATTTGCGAAGCTCAATGAGATAAAGCAGCTCAATAACACCTGTGGGTCTAAAGTGGCCACTTTAGCAGAATCACAGTAGAATCATAACATTAACCACGCAACAACTGTCAAATTTCTTTTCTATCTTTATTGCTAAAGCATTCGTTTCAAGGTTGATTGGGAAAATTTGACAGTGACCGGTAGCGTGATGTGCTTTCTGATTCTGCTAAAGTGGCCTTCTTAGGCCATCTCTACTTTGGAGAATTAAATGATTGCCACTTAGCTACAATAATTGTAGCAACCTACTGGGCCAAAACAATATACAGAGTCAATCATCTACTCGAAAAGACGAAGAATGAACCTTTACAGGCCTGAAGCCAGGGATCATATTGTCATACCACCCGCGAGCAAGTTTCGAGGTTCCATCGTAGAGAGGCAAAAACAGTTGAATTAGCTTGGTAACTGAGTTTTTAACCGACTTCTTCAAAAAGGAGCAGGCTCTATGTTAAGGTGTTTTTTATATGTTCACCGATATCTCCGTCAATTGTGTACCGTTTTTAAAAATTATTTTTATTTTCAAAAGCCTATACTCCTGAGATAGTGCTATTGTCACCAAGTCAGAATCGGATGATGGAATCCCATGAAAATTGAGGGAAACTACCTAAAATTTTATAGGCACATACAATGTTTTACAAAAACTTTCGAACGCAATTCAGATATTTGTGTCTGGTAATCATCATCTTATGTTGCTGAGCTAATAATGGAAGGTATAAGTTAGGATCTGATGATGGGATCTCATGAAAAATATTTGTTCAGCGATATTTTTGCCAATTTTTAACCAATTTTGGATGATTCTTATTTTGTTTAGGAGAGTTTTTTTTCGGATTGGTCTCATTTCAATTTGATGAAAATGATTAAGAACTTCGGAGTTAGGCAACGAAAATTTCTTCAATAAATGATAGCAAATGGTTCGGGATTGCTGAAATGGCATGTCTGTTACTGTTTACACCAGTTCACAACGTAACATCACATCAGTACTCTGTGAATGAATAAGCAGGTACGACTAAAAAGTAAAAAATAAAAACTATTCCGAAATTAAAGTTATTTTATACTTTATATTGCTTTATTTCCGGAAGTCGGTTGTATATTTTTGTAAAAAGTTTTTTTTTAACTTAACAAAGTTATGATTTCCGTTACTGGTTCGAAGCAAATTAAGAAACAACTTTATTCAAAAAGTAGTTTCTTAACTTCGTAGTTTGAAGAAAAGCGCCATTCATTTAGCGCAATACATTAATGTCAACACGTTAAAGTTCAAATATGCAAACATGTGGTCTTCTTTATGGTGTAACGCCATAAAGAAGGCTATTGGAGATAGCATTTCAGAGCTTTCCACACTCCAGACAACCGAATGGCTTGGAAACGCGATTTATCATGTAGTCACGGTCTTCAGCTGAGAGGGAACGACGAAGAAAAAGATGAAGGCCACTCAAATGGGCATAATTATACAAAAACTGACAAAAAATTCTGACGGCACGCACCACAATCAAGGGGATGGTTAGCTTTTTTTTTAAACAAAACCGATAAACTCTTGGCCCAAAATCTCACCTGATGGAAAGTGATGATTAGGCCGAAGATGGAAGCGAGCTTTACCCGGAATCCTCTAACACAGAGGAACTGGCTATCATACCTCTAACTAACTGCCGGAACACAACAATGCTGTTAACATTTTTGGTATGGCGACAGACTTATACAAGATGGTGGTAGCTTGCCAGGCGGACTTAGAACAAGTCCTACTACCAACCAAACCGAGCAACAAATTTGCCCCCGCTGGGAATCGAACCCTGGACCTCTGGGTCTGAATCAGGTGGAATAACCACTAGACCACGGAGGCAGTTAGTGTCACCTGTTTAGCACCACCGGGGACCACAAGTAGGGATTCACTGAAGGGTAGGTATTCTCCTACGGACGCGGGTGACTCGGCCCCCAAGCTTATTTTAAAAGATAGCCTCCCGTTGCTTCATCATTAATTCATTTCGTATGTGTACGGTGAACCCACCGACGTAAGCATCAGTACCCATTATATTGATATAATGTTTGTGGGGAAGATAAGGAAAATATTTTCATTAAGATGGCTGTCAAAGAAAAGGTACACATCCATTATTTTTTTTATTTACATATTTTATTTCGATTAAATTTTGCAAAGGCACACATATTCAACAAATTGTTAAAGTAGCTGATATAAGATTTCGGCTAATTTGCTCTAGCGTGATTCTCCAGTCACGTTGCGATCATTCCCAGAATCTCCCTTAATCCCAATTATTTTCTATTTACTTTTTATATTGTTCAATTCTCAGTAAGCCTACGTCATGACCAGCTCAGGGCCAGAAATAATCCGTAGCGGGTTTCACCCTCGAGTATCATAGGGGAACTGTAGATCCCTAGGCCATGACGCCACAGACGAACTTGCGAAGAGGTTCCAAGTTAGTAGTGCTGGACCCAAAACATACCCACTCCTCCTGATATTTTTCTCAGTTTCAACTCAAATGCCAATGTCAAACCTATAAATGGTAATAATAGGTATCATGAGACATTGCCTTCCATAGACAGCCTAATTTGCAGAGGTTGCTTCGACGCCGAGAAGTTGCCAACTTTCTGGAAATGAGGCCGTTGCTTCCCGACCTGAACAAATCGTGGAACGGTGAGGTCGCAGCGCAAAACCTGTGGATCACCCAGAAAGCCTTTGTGTATTTGGGCGGAGCTAGGCTGGTTAACTTAGCCAGAACACTTACGGTCAACAGACCGAATGGGAGTCTAAGTGCGGATAGCGCAGTCTCTAATCTACTCAACTCTATCCGTTGCGGGGTTAGATTTCTATTCGGGCCGGTATACCCATGTCCAACTTTATGTAGCTCTATCGCGTGTTATCAACCCTAGCAACTTTCTTCAACATTGTGCACAGAAGTTTCTCATTACGAAAAATTACTAGGGCTGGACGGCATTTTGAACAGAAAAGATAATACAGTCAGTGCCTTGCATTACAGTCTTCCAAATTCCTAATTCTGAGAGGGGTCAAGCAATGCCAGATATTGACTGATTGTACATCAGTTAATCGTATCAATCTTACATCGCTATGTGTGTTTACTTTTCGAAATTCACGCGGACGAAGTCGCGGGCAACAGCTAGTAGAGAATAAGAATAAAGCAGAAGATACCTCCTCTGACCTCTAACAACCTTAGTCCGACAGCAAAAGATTACTTTTGTAAACCATTGGTTTCTTATTTATGGTTTTCGCGATAGTCTCAGACTATCGCTGATAGTCAGTAAGAACAAACGATTTTATCAGTATCAGTCAACTGACAGCTAAATACTGGTATTCAGCTGAATCCGGTTTGACTGGAAGCCGATCCCAATATAGTTGGGAAAAGGCTAGGCAGATGATAAGTCAACTCACAGCCAAATCTATTAAGTCTAAAAAGCAGACATTTGGAATAGCTATAGATTATTTTTTAACGATACCATCCGCTAATAAGGATTTTTGGAATTTACATCTATGGTGTGAAAGTCGACTGGGTAATGTGTATGAAAGTTGAACCAGATATCTCCGCGGACAAAGTTACGTATCACCTAGTCTAGAAAGAACACAGATCGACTTATTCTTTACGAGTCAATAGTGAACTCCCTTAATCTTTTGGGCCTTAATAGGGAATATGCATGAAAAAGTATTTATGATCTGAACGGTTTATCTAAAAATATTCGAAAATATAATAATTACAGTAAAATTAGAATCTAAATTGCTTGAAAAACGAACGAGATACAATTTTTTTTAAACAAATATCTGTCCCTCTCGCGAAAACGCTGTTTTCTATGGCAGCTGTATAGTCGTCGTGTAATTTGACGTCACAGTTCGTATCGGACTTTTCTATCTAACTGTAGTCTTTGAAGCTTTATAACTTCATAAATTATGAAGGTATTTAAAAAATAAATCATGATTGTTTACTAGATCTAATAAGTATTTTACTTTGGAAATAAAAAAATCGCATGCATATTCCCTATGAATGCCGACGATGCTACAATTATAGTAACCATACTATAATTGTAGCATCGTCGGCATTCATCAACATAAATAATATCAACCCAAACACTTCAACCCGAACTCCCGACTTCTCCCACACATCAGCTCTTATTAAAACATTAATTCGAGTAGAATACAACAAGACATTAAACATTTAGCCCCAGTGCTGCCATTGTGGATTTGTGAGAGTTAATATTGACACAATCCGCTTCAAACAATAACGTTATTTCGCGAACTATTCGACTGCTCCCCTTTGTTGCTGGGCCCTGAAATTACAATGATAAATACCGAATTCTTGATTCATCTTTATATTAATTTAGTTAGCGATTGAGGTTCGGGGTCTGTTTATGCTGAATGTTAGTTGAGCTGTATTTAACTGAGTAACCGAGACTGCCTCGGTGGTCTAGTAGTTGCGAGCATTAGTGCTGAGTCCGAGTTTCTGGGTTCGATTCCTAGGTCGGGCAAAGTTTTTTGATTTTTTCGATATAGTGTTTGTGCCCGACTTCTAGCAATAAGCTTGTATAATTTTTTTTTTAATAGTAACCGTGAAGTTTGTTAGCGCGCTAAGTTTTTTTATTATTTTAAATTTTTACGTTCCCGGTCCTTTGGTAGGCGTACGAGGGGCCGAAACCATCTCGCAGAGGCCCCGTTAGAAATTTCAAATGTAATGGGGCACCAACCGGTGATTATCCCTGTATGCACTGTGAAAGTATTCGCAAGGACAATCCCCGGTTGGAGCAGTACTATTGCAGAATATGGAAACAAAAGATGAAACGCTATGGGTTTGATTGGTTCAGTGGACTGATAATTGTTTATTATAGAAGAACTATTGGCCCCTGCCTGACCACTAACAATATACACGGCTTTTAAATGGCAGGGGGTGACTTGCACACTCAATGAATGGGCCCCCGAAAACGGTCGCTAGCACAAAGTGACGTAGCGCCAAGGAGGCAACATAGCCTGAGGTGCTAGAGGAGTGGAGAGGTATACCACGGCTATCAGGAAAATCCCGGAATTGCGGTCAAGATCCCTACCAGCATCTTACTGGATTATACATCCTTCTCCCGATCACTTGTGCTCTAGCGAATCTCCACTCAGACCGGTCAATTAAGGCAAGAAAGAGGTGGGAGCTCTGATCCTTGTCAGTATTCACTCTGGCCAGCCAATAAAGGCAAGCCGTAGATGAGGAACAAGACTTCTCCCGGGAGATAAGGTTCGTGGGGTCGCTACTGCCCAACAGTTCGCCACAAAACTGCCTTGCGGAATATTTTATTATTATTATTAGTCTCACTTTTGACCACAATCTCATCTGATGTAAAACGATGATGTCGTTGACGATGGAGTAGCGCAGCCTTTTGACTTAAAGAACTCCAAGTTGTAGCTATCAGGAAACACTGAAACCAGCAGGGAATTCCACTCCTTGTGCTCAGTTTTCCATGTAAAATGTATGTCCAAATAAAATAAACATAATTGGCGTAATATCGGTTTACTAGTACTAAAGATGCCTCTCTGTCTAAAGGTCATGGCATATTATACTGGCTCCACAATTGCATAGCTGCAGCACGCCACCGCCTCGGAAATTGGGCTAGGGATAGCTGCCAGCACGCGAACTGCACGTCGTCCGCGAGGTGCAAGCTCGGAGTCCGCGCGCCGGCCGCGAGGTGCAAGATTGCTGTCACCGCAACCACAATGGATATATGGCATTTAAGATTGAACACGCCTAGGACTTGCACAACGGCGCAACAACATTGTAGCGCTGGTGGATCGGAGACGGCGTGCACAAAGCACACTGTCGGCGCGCTGTAAGCAAGCGGTGCGTTCGCTCACAACAAGTCGAATGAAAGATGGTAGCGTTAAGCGCGCTAACTGGTTTGATGCTCTAATTTGAATGAGTAAATTGCTGGGTTGAAGCGGTGCCGGTATAATGTGCCATGAATTTACCCTACGGTGAATACAGGCCTTATGTTATGTGGCTTAATTGTACATAAAAGAACAAAAGTAAACATCGGTCCAAGTCTTCGCAGACTTACTTTGTCGGATCGCCTACGCAGAGTCTGCGCTCGTAGGCCGCGTGCTACGACGTAGACGGTGTACTACGACGTAACTTTGTGCTACGACGCGACGTAGCCCTCTTTGTATTAGGCTAGGCGCTCACTGGTGACTTTTATCACCGTGACAGTATATATCTCTCTATTGCACTTCACAATTGCGAAGGAGAGAAATGTATTGTCACGGTGGAATAATTCACCAATGCGCGCATAGGCTTACAAGTTGCGATCGCTTTGAACGCCTCTAGACTAGACCGAAAGCCTTAAATTTGTTTTCAGATTAACCGCTTTTGATGCATGTCCGTTCAAGAGGGTTTGGTTAAACCAATTTGGGATGGTTACTATGTCATATCAACTCAAAAACTATTGCACCGATTTTCATGATGTTTTCACCAATGTATAATGTATGGTGGTTCTCGAAGAAAGTTTTAGTATATAACTAGCTGACCCGCGCAACTTCGTCTGCGTCACATTATCCATGACTGCTCCGCTCCTAAGCCGCGGGCATCAGCTAGTTATAAAATACTAGCTGACCCGCGCAACTTCATTTGCGTCACATTTTCCTTTAATGCTTCGCTCCTATTTGTCTTAGCGTGATGATATATAGCCTATAACCTTCCTCGATAAATGGGCTATCTAACACTGAAAGAATTTTTCAAATCGGACCAGTAGTTCCTGAGATTACCCCCTACATACAAACTTACTTATGACTTATGTATGTATCGGTCGTTTTAGTTTTTTTTTTATTGACAAGTTTTCTTTAGTTTTCTTATGTATTTTAGTTTTAGTTGATAATTTATTTTCTTTAATTTTTAGTGTGTCGCTTCTGGCGGAATAAATGCTTTCTTTCTTTCTTTTTTCTTTTTCTTTCTTACAAACTTACAAACATACAAACTTACAAACAAATTCTACCTCTTTATAATATTAGTATAGAAAAATATCGAAATGACAGCTACATCTTGTGAATCGACCCGTGCGACAGTTACCTATTACTGAGTCTCAAGCTCCTTATATATGTAGGTACATAAGCAAAATAATCATATTCATTGTAATATATATGTGTATAAGACAGGTGCATGCAAAATACAAATGCCTCCCAAATATTTCACCTACGACGCCTCAGTTTACATTAAATATTAAGTACCTAGTAAACAAGAAACAGGCCGAATCAAGGCTCTTATTTAACCACGATTATTTCCTAGCTGCAGGCCAGAATAGCTTGAATTGAATTCTGCCTAACTCGCTGTATCAAAACCGAGCTGCTAAATCGATGGTGCGGTGATTATGCTGTTGGATGTCCGATGTTCGATGTTCTAATGTAGATACATAATGTATGATCGTCTGATGGAAATATGTACTTGTAGCTACGTAGACTAAGTTACTGGGAAACTGAAAATGGCTGAGTTCAACAGTCAATACTGGTAGAACTCAACATCGCTAAACGGATGTACAGCGAGTAACAGAATGATAAATACCTGAAAAACCGGTCAAGAGCGAGTCGAACTCGCGCACCGAGGGTCTGAACCATCATATAAAACGGGAATCTATGACATCGAATTATTTCAGATTTTTCTCTATGCAAACTTCGGGAATAAGGGGTGGAAATTGACAATTTTTTTACATTTTTCGTCTAAAGTCGCAAACCGGAGCAAGAAGGTTTGAGAATGTGCAAATAGTGCTCTTTTATAATAATATGATACCCTCTAGTAGCCCCAATTCAAATATTTAAGAATCCCTTTCAGTCGCTGTTGCAAAAAAAATAAACACATTTTTATTTCGTTTTTATTTGCTAAATAGTATAATAAACTTCATTTAAAACATTTCCAAAGGAGAAGAGGACTTCTGGGCCCAGCAGTTAACTAGTTGAAATGTATATTAAAAAAACCGTTATATTTTTCTAAAAGAAATCACAAAATATGGTACCATGTTTCTATCTAGGAAGCGAGAAAACTTAAATTAAATTCTGAAACTAAATATCAGAATATGTATGAAGGTCGAGTGACATGTTTTTTTTCGTGGAATCGATTCATAGCGAATCGAATTCTTTTAATTTTTCTTCCGGCCACACTTCTGCCTGACATCAGTCAATCACCGACTGACAGAATGATGTCACTCGTTCGTTTTCTTTCGTTCTGAGTGCGCACGTATTTTCCATATTTTATTGTTAGGTTTGGTTAAGTACAAGGTTGTAATATAACCTCACTTTTACTATAGGTACTTCATATAACTTGATTCCTGGATAGCCAAATTTCACCAAATTTTCAGTGAGGCCTTGTTATTATATCCTCTTACAAATAAGGCTAGTTTGATTCAGTTAACACCTGGGCCCAGGAATGTATGGAGTCATTCCCTTCTCCTTGATAGTTACGAATACTACCAACTTTAAATTTGGAAATGTTTGAGATATCCAGCTGTGACAGACGGACAGACTTTTTACCATTTTGGTACGGAACCCTAAAAAGGGCTGTTGCACTCGTCATTATGAACAACTTTTATTTTGGGACAAACCCCGTAATCTATACTAATCTATACTAATATTATAAAGAGGTAAAATTGTTTGTAAGTTTGTAAGTTTGTAAGTTTGTAAGTTTGTATGTAGGGGGTAATCTCAGGAACTACTGGTCCGATTTGAAAAATTCTTTCAGTGTTAGATAGCCCATTTATTGAGGAATGCTATAGGTTATAAATTATAAAGATATCATGCATATTAGCCAAACTATCTCAATTTTTGTCTATCCAGGCGGAAAAAAATAGCTCTTACAACAGAGTTATTTGCGTGCGCTGCCTTAACAGTTGTATATAATTGAAAACAATGTATGGCAACCTGGTCCGCTTTGAATAGTTCTACAAAAAAGTCCGCGGCACCATATTTCTATCTTTTATATTTTAGCAGATATAGTAGCTTTTATGTGTTAAAAAAAGTATTTTTCGATGTACTTATCTTTGAACGATTTTTTAAACAACAAAATATTAAACCTTATCGAAAACAATGTTATAATGATCACAAGAACATCATAGAGATACGATTTGCTCAAAACAGTATGTCAATTGGTTGAATAGTTTCGAAGATAATATAAAATTACTAAATCGCAAAACGCCGCCCGCGCCGTCCATTCACGAACCGCATTAGAACATGCTTTGTGCAATTATGTAATTTTTTCTGAATCGTGGTATTATGATTTTCCGCGGATTAATGACCCTCTCCAGTTATTATTTAACTTTTGTCGTTAGGTACGTGAATTGTACGTAGTTGGTTGAATGTTGTTGGTCTATGGTTTTGGTTGCTCGGTTTCTCAAAACACAATTACAATATTACTTCGTTCTCATTCTTCGAGTTCGAAGCCTGCTGTGATATTTCTGTTTTTGGGATATCGGACAGTTTCAGCGATTGTTTATCATGCCTAAAAGGAAATCTCAACTTTCCCGTCAGACATCCCAGACATGAGACAAGAGCAGCTCGAGTACGCCGTACGGCAGAGTCTGCTCTTGATAATCATCTGCGCCTCTCGAGGAATAGAGAAAATATTTCGCAAGCACGCGCTGGGAAATCTAGCACCGAGCGTTCACAGCGGCTTGCTAACCAAAGCTTGAGAACATCGCAGGTCCGTGCTCGGGAATCTAGCGCTGAACGTGCGCAGCGTCTCAGTGATTTAAAGCAGCATGTCTCTGCAACAATGGATAGGGAGTCTAGCGCTGAGCGCTCGCAGCGGCTCGCTAGCCTAGCTACATACCTAAGCAATAAAAACAAAACCCTCCTTTTGGCAGTCAGGAAATAAATCATAGCACTCAGTACTAACCGAACCACACTCATCATTTCATCAGAAGTTAAAATATTTACCGCCCAACGAAGTGGGCACGGGTCAGCTAGTTAAAAATAAATGTATTCAGTAAATACACACAAATGTAGAACTCTCAGTATGGGGCAATCTTCAGTACAAATGTAGAACTCTCAGTATGGGGTAGTCAATACTTTTTTGTGATTTCAGTGATGGTGCTTTAGAAGTTGTCCAAAACTATGAGTATTAATTCATTTGTCAAGTATAACAAGAATCCGTAACTCAACGAAGCATTCGTCATCAGCCATATAACATCATCATCACGTAAGCCTCCCCCAAAGAGAGCTAACTATTCCAGCAGTGGTATTCTGTAACAACATTTTCGTGTCTCGACAGCGGAATCCGAGGTGAGTTTCAAATTCGTATAAATATAAGACCTTATGACGTGTGAAATAAAGTTCACTTTGTAAGCTTAGTCACTCAGGTGAAGTCGATATCGAAGTGGTTATTTACAGAATAGACTAGCAGTCCCGAGCACTCCGCATCCATGCGCTACCAGCCACCTTCTTTAAACCATCGGTTCATTGTTCCGCAGGGCGTCCCACACTACGTTTGCCCATACGCGTTCTCCACTCTTACACATCGTCTGCCCGTCTACAAACATGGTCGGCCCACTTCCACTTCAGCAACGACAGATTGGTATTTTTCAACTGAGCAAACAGGTATCATGAGACAATACAATGTCAGATGAATCCTTCACTCAGTGGGTACCTAGGTGCCATAGCAATGGACTCGATGGCTGCTTTTCTTCGAGTGTCAACCAAATTTATTCACTCAAGAAACAAGTAAAGCTGAACCAAATGACGTATACTTCTCACAGAGTGTGATGAATAATACGTACCAGTAATATGGCTTACCCGAAATGTAGGCTTGTTTGCCTGCGCCTATTATCATAAACTCAAAACAATTCTAGGGAACCGACAGTCATGTCTGGTTAAGTGGTTGCAGCGCTACTAATGAGCTTGAGGTTCTGGGTTCAATACTCGGGTCAGGAAAGAGGGTCGCTGCCTGTTACATGACTTTAACTTACATGGCACAATGTTGGTGTACTGTCGGTTCGTTCTGGAGATACAGACATGTCTGTATCTCCAGAACGAACTTTTATGCAATTTATTTATGCACATATACTTTACTAGCTCATGCCCCCGGCTTCTCCCGCTTGGCTAATTATGTACTAAAACCTTCCTCGAGAACCACTCTATCCATTGGTGAAAACAGCATGAAAATCGGCGCAGTAGTTTTTGAGTTTATCGGGAACAGACAGACAGACAGACGCGGTGGAAAACTTTGTTTTATAATATGTAGTGATTCACTACACACTACTAGTGTATCACTACATACTTAAATTACATACTTAAATTATAATAAATAATTACATAAAGGTATTCCAAATCAAAACGCATACAACTGGCAGCTTTATCGAATTCAGCGATGTCTTCCACGCAACCTGGAATGGAAAGAGATAAGCAGAAATGAACTCAATGGCTTCATATTCTGACTTCGTGCAAATATGAAGCTAACAAGTCGTTTCACAGAAATCTATCAATCTATACTTATAATAAATCTGTAGAGAGGTCAATTCTGTACATGAAATATATTTCCAAAATAACTATCAGGGGGTGATTAGGGATCGATACTGATGCCAAAAATGCAATCAGTAAAATTTTTGTCTGTCTGTCTGTCTGTCTGTCTGTATAACCGTTATAGAAACAAAAACTACTCGACGGATGTTAACGAAACTTGGTACAATTATTTTTCATACTCCTGAGCTGGTTATAGTATACTTTTCATCACGCTACAATCAATAGAAAAAATGAAAAAAAAAAATGAAAATGTGAAAGTTTGGTTGTTTGTTACTCAATCACGCCAGAACGGCTTAACGGATCTTAATGAAATTTAGAACAAAGATAGATTATAGTCTGGAATAGCACATAAGCTACTTTTAATCCCGGGAACATGTTCCCTAGGGATCACGTGGGCGAAGCCGCTGGCAGAAGCTAGTATAGTATAAACACAGTATCTTAAATCAGATACATACAAACTTGTTATATTGTTGAATTATTCATGGTTAACTGGCTTAGTGCAGCTTATGTAGATACCTAACTTTGTACATAAATAAACAAATCAAAAAACCTACCATAAACATTTTACCCCATTTTCATAATCCCCAATGATAAAAGGATACTAAAAAAAAAAATAAGGTACCCACATAATTGCTGCACTTAGTAGAGGAAAAGTGTGTGGATCGCACGTTCGTTGAGTGCACAGGAAGACGGCCGGAAATCTCTCGTTAAGGAAGTGTTCTGTACAGGAAAACTGTAAGCCGATGTCACACCGGACCGTGGGTGAGGACCTTTAGATTTATTTTGAGCGTATTCTTAATACAGGGTGTTATAGAAGTTCGTGGTAATATTTAATGGTGATCTTGGGTAGCTGAGGTATATATTATTAGTATTAAATAAATTATTTGTGTATTGTGTTGTATCGATAAGATTCAATTTTGTTTTATTTATTATTTGTTGTACACCTACCACAGTGTAGTCTTTTTAATCCAAAGGTTGACTGGTAGAGTATGCCTTGTTGCATTAAGTCCGCCCATGTACCATTATTGTGCATAAAGTCTAAATAAATAAATTAATTAATTTAACAAAAACTGGCCAAGTGCGAGTCGGACTCGCGTGCCGAATTGGTTCCGAACCAATGCCATATTTTTAACATGATATTGTAACACTATACAGACTTCTTATAAGTTTTTCTGTAATCTTTAGTTAGAGAACCATGTTTCTGCATTTATCTCAAAATTTTATGCTCAGTATAGTTTCGGATATAAGATTTTCATTGTTGGTCTAATTTCTTGAAAAACGTTCAAACTGTTTATTTTAAAATTATGAAAATAATATAATTAAAACCCTCACAGTAAATTCTTTCATTTGATATGTCACATGATATAGTTTAAAAAACTTTTTTTTTTAGTTCCTATTTTGACCCCCTAAAGTGACTTTACTATACTACGCCATACTCAAAATTTATTCTCATAACGCATCCGTGTTGTCACAGAAGTCCATGTGTATACCGATTTTCAACAGAATCGGTCTAGTAGGTCCGGAGAAAACTGGCTGCGACAAACGGACTGACAGACCGACAGACACCCGTGTGAGGTAAAGGTAAGGGTTCCAGTTTTCACGAATGTTCAGAACCCTAAAAATAGCAAAACAAAAAAGTAACTTAAAAAAAAAACAGTTTCTAAAACGACTGAAAAGTTTGTTACACTTGTTCAACACAGATTTGAAAGCCCCGACTGCTTCATTAGTATTTTTTTCGGAACTTTACAGGTTTTCCTATGTTGTTTTTTTTTCATGTAAAATGCTGCGGGTCTAAAAAAGCCACTTTAGCAGAATCAGAAAGCAAATCACGCTACCCGTCACTGCCAAATTTTCCCAATTAACTTTGAACCTAATGCGTTAGCGACAAAGATGAAAATTAAAATTTACAGATTGCTGTGTGATTAATTTTATGATTCCAGCTTTCACAAACCAGTTACTGGGTAACACGATAGATACCCCTAGACATGGCTGGTGAGAGATGTGGTTTCTGGCTACCTGTAACGACAGTCAAACATCTACATAACTCTCTCTTGAAGAACGATCCGTGTGACTGTTATTTTAGTACTAACGTTAATTTATACAACGTTTAATCGAGTTTGTATTTTTTATTTTATTTTGGTCGTTTTTTATTTTTTTCTTATCGATTTTAAATTGTATTTTTAACCGACTTCCCAAAAAGGAGGAGGTTATCAATTCGGTTGTATGTTTTTTTTTTTTATGTTTGTTACCTCATAACTCCTACAATTATGAACCGATTTGAAAATTTTTTGTTTTATCTGAAAGGATATACTTGCAGATTGGTCCCATTTAAATCATATCAAAATCGGTTACGAACTTTGGATTTTAAATCGAAATAGCTGGAATTTGACTATTTAGATGATTCTTTGATAATCGAAACTGCGTATTTTGCTTTTCTGCGATTTTGCAGTGGTGTTGTTAGGTGTGGGGCACCACTAAAAAGTGAAAAATAAAAAACTTTTTACAAAAAAATACAACCGACTTCCAAAAAAAAAAACACTACAAAGTAAAAAATAACTATCGGTGTCAAAATACGAAGAAACTAACAAAAACACCGACTTCCGAAATTAAAGTTATTTTTTACTTTGTAGTGTTTTTTTTTTTTGGAAGTCGGTTGTATTTTTTTGTAAAAAGTTTTTTATTGATTTTTAAATTAAATTGTATTTTTTTATTGTTTTTTGTAGTAGTAACATCGCATTGGCTTTATAGCTGTCAAGGTGTTATTTTACTGTATTTTTAAATAAAATAAATAACATTGAACAGTTACAGTTCGGTATAAATACTGCCGAATCGCTGATCGCACATTAAGCAACAATCGAGTGGGTACCCGAGCTCAGCAGGTTCGCGCTATTTTGGGATAAATCAATTAACATTCATTCTCCTTCGACCTCCTCCACTAGTGTTATTATAATTGTCTACAGACAGAGAAAATAATATCTATATTAGCTGTATCATGTTTTAGGTTGCGAAGGTTTTGCAAAATCGCACCATATATTGTTAATTAAATTCTTTGACGTCTGGGGTAAAATATGAATGAACGGTAATTTGTTTTTAATGGTTAAATAAGGACGATAATCTCCGAGACAATTGAACAGCGATTGGAAGGCATATTTTAAAGAAGCGGTTGCGGCATTACTGGTTCATTGTCACGCCGCGACTGTCTGTAAGAACCTTTACGCCAGAGTAAACTAAAATTATGCTGTAACATATTTTCTATTTACTTCCGTATTTTCTATTTCCTTCCGAATGACTCTGCCAAAATAAACGCCTCCATAAATTGGATTAATCTAAGCAAGCAAGAGACAATTAACGGTTTCATTAATAAGACCGAAACCAGTAAAAGGTTTATAGTTATTGCTCTGTATATGAGGCAGGGTTCATGTGGCAGTAAACTTGTCGTGAATTGACATGTTACGCGACAAGTCTCATGGGACATTCCGGCTCTGCCTCTGGTATGACAAGCCACGCCACAAGCCAGTTCTGGTTGTTGATATTTAGCAGTAATTGAATTTAAATTAAATGATTGAATTTATATATATTATGGGTATGTATTAATTTATTATCATTATATATTTAGTTAAATCTATTTGTGTATATTTGTTTGTATGCCTATTGTAATTTAATGTGTATTTACTTAGATTATAATTTGTTTTACTTAAGTTAGTACCTATAGTTTGTTTTAAGATTCCTTCTCTGCTTTTTGACACACTGTGTCTACATTTCTTATTAAATTCTTCTGTCGCAGGTCTACTGGTAGAAATTTCTTATGAAATAAGCAGTACCTTTGTGCTCTTTTCTGTGTACAAAGTTTTCTTTTTAAGTATATTGTGTGTACATAAACAAATAAATAAATGAAATAAATTAATCTAACATATATGGCGTCGAAAAATTCGTCCGCATCGCTAGCCACTGGTAATTATGTGCCCAAAAGGCTGGCAGCCTTGCCACGTTGTATAGCAATGCTTTTTTTCCTTTGGCCGAGGCAAAAACCAGCCCTTGGGTCACGCCAAGTGTCAACTAAGCGTCTTGACAGATCTAAAATATTCGACGATCTTTTTTGTTAGTTAAGAGTTTTTTTTATTTAATTGTATAATTTCTTTATATTTTATATTATATATATGTCTTTTAAACGAGTACTTTGGAAAAATGTGTATATGAGTTATGTTTATGTCTTCCTTTTAATTTTCAATTAAATAAATAAATTTAAAAATTCTTCCTTTACTGATGACTGGAAGTACTGGTCGTAGTAAGCTAAATTTGGCATGTAGGTTCCTTCGGGAGTGTAAGAGTTGAATAAGAGAGGATTTTCCGAAATTCCTGCGCGTACTGGAAAAAACCGGATATGTGCGTACAAGCAAAATGTAGTTTATTATGGCCACAACTTAAATACACACCCTGTGATAATGTTTACTGGCTACCTCGCTGACCAACATACGGACACGCTGGTGGTTGCTGATGGTGGCTGGTACTTATATGGTGCACATAATATGGAGTTCTATTCTATAGGTGGTGGTGACCACTTACCTATTCAATCTCTCAAATAGGTACATTTAAATACCCAATAAAAATTACTTTGTCAGTTTGTAGACGACGACTAAAACGCACCTGATACAATATGATAATTATAATATAATGCTAGTGAAGGCATAATATGCAGTTTATTTGTTTATAATTTTGGTGTGAAGTTTTTTTCATTTAATATGGATTATCAATAAATTAATTATATATTTAATATCTACAGTGTACCGATATCGATCAGACGACGATATCGTTCCTGGGATAGACCAGAGCCGCTTGGTTCCTTATTCGGCGTGCTCCTGAGTTAAAATTCTTGGAAGATACTTGGATAGTTTTATATTTAGTTTAAGTTCCTTTTTGTTTCCCTATTTTTTCATTGAAACATAATATCGTCTGTGTTACAAAGCCAACCTAGCGCCGCATTTACGAGGTAATTCGATGAGTTGTCCCTAGGACAATTTTTGGTTGCAACCACAACTTCAGGCTTATTTACGTGATTTAAACAAATTTAAGGAACCGTGTCTAGGTTCCCTTTTATCATTACCTAAAATTTCTGTCTTTTTTATATTCATCAGCGCCACTTTTTTAAAATTACCTTCTGTTGTCTTTTTATACTTTTGGTACATTCATTTTTTTACTACGTTTTTGATAAATACATTTAAATAAATTTACGTATATGTTGGCGAAGTTCAGGATTTTTATTTCGCTACACTACCTACTCTCACAATCAAGACGAATTTAATGAAACTCTCAATCTAAAATCCATCAAGCCATTTAGGCTACAGAACGTGCCAATGAAATATACATACACTAAAAGGTGATTTCCAATAATGTCTGTATTACAGACATATTATTGGAAATCACCTTTTAAGCAAGGAATTGCTTGCATTAGGTAAATACACGCACAACACTCCTACACAAATACAAACACTCGAAAAAAAAAACGTAGCTCAGTCGGGTAGTAAAAAACGGTAATTCCATTGTGATATAAGTATTTAGCATGTACCTATGTCTAGCCTCAAGGTCAATCCCTAGGATTTATATAATGTATGTGTAAGTGTTTCTTTTCTAAGATTAGCATATTATGTAATGCTACCGTTAGACCGTTCTACAAATTGTAGCAAAACACCCTGCTATAATTTTATTTTAAGAAACGTTCAAAAAGTTCAGGGCTATGAATCAAAGGGGCGGATTATTTGCATCATGATGTAGAGCATTTCTAAATTAATCAGTAATATTAGTATTTTATCGATAGTTCAGCGTATTTAAAAAAAAATTGGAATACTGCCAACGCAGGAACCAACGTACCTTCTCTATCTTTACAATTAGTCACTTTGTAGCCACATTTCATAGATTCTTCCTGAGAATACCAAACGAGAACACTCTGTACAATCTCCAACACAAAATCTCAAAGGACGGAAGCTGAACCACCTGTTTTTGTAGTCACGCTTTTCGCTTTGACAAGTGACATGAGGTATGGCCGATTTTCGGTGAAAAGCAATTTTAATCTGTGTAGGACTTACAGAGCACTAAATAATCTAGCGGGTAGTACTGTTCTCCAGTTCCTACACGAAATATATAGCTTAAAGTGAAAACCTGGTGACTACACAACTGTAGAGTGTTCAGACGGTCTATTCTGTTGGTATTTCACCGTTTTCACTTAGGTGGCGTGAACAACAAATGAGCTGACATTCCACCTTGTTTGTATGGTTTGACAGCTCACTTCGTGATCACTTCATCCACGGCCTTCACTTCGACCTGTTTACAGAATCGCACTGCAGGTAAAAATACCGTTGGACTGGACGTAAAGGCTACGCCGATCTCCCAGTCCACCCCCACTATGACGTTGCGGGAATTTCGTTGCTGGGTTGTTTTAGTGGGTATACCGGGCTTGCCCGGGGAGTCCCACATACCCCTCCCACTCCCCCGAGTGAGAGGGTATGCGTAATGCATTTTTTCCAAGCCGAAACAAAAAAAAAAAAAAAAAAGGTAAAAATACTGTAAATTTAACTACCACTTGCTATCAGCTATATAGTCGTATTTGGGTATTTGTCACCGGATATGCTAACGCCGTAAGATTGTAATATAAATCTTGATAAGATTATAAGCTCTCTATATAATATGTACTGTGAACAGAAGATTTTAAATGCAATAAATCCCATCATAGGCAATGATAATAGGCTAGAGTCCATCATCCACAGATTGCAAAATTATTTAGTCCGTCAGTTAGAGTATCGAAAAATAAAGGACACGTATTTTTTGTTTTTGTAAATCAATGAATATTGACAAAGATAAAACGCATCAAAACACGCGAGTGGGGGCTCGTGACGTCACGACTCAGTAAAAATTATGCGAACGTGAGACGTATTGGGAATTTTGAAAGCGTCGTAACTTCGTCAATTTTTGTTTCCGTAACAAAAGAAAAAACACGGGTCAAATATTTTTTGATAATCTAACTGACGGATTAGTAAGATTTTTTTAGTCATCTACCCTATTATCATTATGTTGTTGAATTGAAAGTGTATACAATCTCACGTGGTTTAAGTATTGCGACGGCGCGTTGTGTTTCACGCGCGCCTGTTAGGTCCAGTGCCAGCCGGTGTTGCGGAATTTGTTCGAAAGAGTCATCGCGACTCAGGGGGTCTACTCTCTAAGCCCGAAGTCCGTAGTTTAAGCATTAGCCTTAGCGCCTTTAGGATTTCGGTGCGGCCGCCTCGTTTTTTTAGTGCTCCTGGCATGTTTGCCGACGCGAGGGCACGGCCGTAACTACGGGGGGGGGGGGGGGGCAATTGTGGGGCAATGCCCTACCTTGAAATTACAATGCTCTACCTTAAAAATACCAAAAACCAAGATAAATTATTATAGTTCAATTGTTTGTTTATAGTTTGAGATAAAATAAATTGTAGCGATAGGTATCTAATCTTTTCCGAACATACCACAGTCGACTGACCTAGAGGTCAGTGATATACATGGCAATATATTTAGGAGCCCGTGCTTCGGAGCAGATCGTTTAAATGATATTTTTTTTACTTCCGCGCTACCTGTAAACAATGCTGCCCTACCTCAAATTCGACTGTAGCTACAGCCCTGCGCGAGGGTGGATGACTTTTATTATCTCAATAATTCGCAGAATTCGAGGTAGTGGCTACGGAATCCTGAAGATGATTGCAGATCGACCAGTATCGCCAGTAGTAGGAAGGTTAATCAGGCTGCACGTCTTCGGACGTATTTAATATTTAATGGTAAATTGATTATTGAATTTAAATGAAATTGCAATCAACACCCCATAATTTTATTAATTTTATTTTATTAATTTGACCGTATTTCAATCAACTCAATTCAATTTCATTCATTTTAGTTTCATTTAAGTTTATTTAATTTCAATCAATGTGACATTTTATATTATATTTTAATTTTATTTATTTTTAATTCATATTTTTCTGGACCAATATATATTGCTACTAACTTAGTCTTAAGATGATTAATTTTTACTAACAAAATATGGACATAACATGGTCTGAAATAAACATATTTTATGATGTCACAATCTTAAAAAAAAGTGTACCACGACAAGAGCAATGACCGGTATTGTCTTGCTAAAACGCAACAACTATAGACACAAATCCTCCTCAGACAAGCGACAAATGCCTTCAAACACACATAGTAAGTCCAGTCTCTAGGGGCGGTATAAATCCGTGTGAACTCGCCACAAATCCTATCGGTTACCGACGGTTGTCGGTACAAGAGAACGGGTAGTAAATCGCTTCCTACGAGTCGCTGGCTCACATCTTGCGAGATGACTAATGGGTTGTTTGAAACTGTTGTTCTTTTAAAGTAGAAAAGAAGCAAGTTATTGATACTATTTTAGTCGTTTTTCGGTTTCTATAATAGATTGAACTGGCCGGTTCTTAACCCTTTAAATGAGCATCACGATCTGTGAATCCTAAAATAATGCATTCAAGTCCGCCTTTGTACCTCTTTGTGCGAGAAGTTTAAATAAATAAATGCCAAATAGGCACAAAAAATTATGATCTTGAATGTTTTATGAGTAATAACTCTTTCAATAACCTTTGTACAACAATGGAATACCTACCAGGAACTCATTATTTAAATTATGAGCCGAAAATATGTGGGGAAAATTATATTCCCTTTGCCTTATTAAGGGTTAACTTTTCGATGCTAAGAACAGAACAGAGAGTCGAGGCCTCCCACAAGGTGAAACGATTAGACCGCTGGATACGAGACGCTTAAGTTAGGTTGATATGGCGAGACTTGGATATAGGCCTCCCACCTATATCCAGCAGTGGACGTCTTTCGGCTGATGTGATGATGAACTTTTGCAAGATAACGTTTAAATAAATTCTTTGTAAAATCATAACCATCCTTTTGCTTCGCCGTAGTCGGGCAAAAATGTGACAAAATCCCATCAACGGTAGATTTCTTAGTAGCCACGTACGGCACTCATGGGACAATGTAGGAATCCCATAGACTCGATTTGGGATGCAATAAAGTAGTCCCTTATATGTTTATTAACTCATGAAAAACGTTCCGTCATCGTAATACCTATCTTAAAAATTGATGACCATAATGTTATCTTTAGTGGTCCATTATTTCTTTATTTGTGCTACTAAGCAACTATTACTATTTGAAGTGTTTAATAACTGGTACCTTCTTGAGACGTTAATTTCCTAACCCTAAATAATGTTATACATCGAAAGTGAGTATATTTGTCACCTCTTCACGTCTTTACAGATTAATGGATTTAGAAGAAACTTGGCACATGGGTAGAGCATGTCCTGAAATATGACTTTCATCCCAAGAAGTGGGATAATATTCAATTTCGACACGGGTTAACTATCTGCTGTCCATGGCTGAAGCAAGTGTATTCGAACAGATAATAAATTGAAATACTTACTAGCTCTCGTAAATAACGATGAAATTATTTTTTAAATACCTTCATCAGCGATAAAGTTATAAAGCTTCAAAGTTTAGAATTAGAAAGAGAAGTCCGATATGGACTTTTACATCTATACAGTTACCATAAAAAACAGCGTATTCGCGGGAGGGACAGGTACATTTATTTAAAATACTTATATCTCGTTTGCTTTTTGAGTTATTTTAATTCTGTTTTCACTGTTAGGGCTGATTTTTCCAACGCCAGATAACTTTTATTCGTGGAATAAATTTAACGTTTGACAGTTTTTGTATGGAAGAACTGTCAAAAATTCAAAATTATTCCTCCGATAAAGTTATTTGGCGTTGGAAAAATCAGCCCTTAATGTTATATTTTTAGATTAACAGATAATAAATACTTTTTACATGCAGATTCCTTATTAGTTAATGCTGACTGACTACAAGAACGTAGGTAGGTATTAGAGTATTTGGTAGATATTGAAAGCACCCTGTAACCAACTTGTGTGCAGTAATAGGCACAAGTACCGGTAACATTCACATGGGGATTTATGCGGACATCTGCTCATGCTGCCACGGTATTATGCCGATCAAACCGTTGCGTAAGTACGCTAGTTTTCCCCATGGATTATCAATGAGAGATCTATCGAATCCGGCGCTAATTTGCTGATTCAGTAGAAACATTTTCTGTAATTCAATTTTTTTTTCATGTTGGTCTTTTTATTCGAGAAGCCTAGGTACTTGATGCATGTTTCGCAAGATGGAAAGAAATGGATGAGGTCTGAGTTGGAACGAACGAGCCCTGCTGTTTTTTTTTTCGGGGTGCAAAATAGTAGTTCAACGGAATTGCACAAAGTCTCCATACCACGCTGACATTTTAAGATTAAAATTTCTCCGTTTCTCTGCTCCGCTGCCTCGCACGAAATGGACAGGCACCCTCAATGAAAAATGTGACGCAGACGGAGTTGCGAAGGTCAGCTGGTACTGTATACAATCGTTCATTCACTAAACTATTCGCCATGACTAGAGACAATGTTACAATTAAATTAATTTGGTGTAGGTGCTATGTGCGCACTGGTGACATTTTGTCACCGTGACAGTACCTACATTTCTATCTTTCGCAATTGTGAAGTGCAACAGAGAGATACTGTCACGGTGACAAAAGTCACCAGTGCGCGCATAGGCTAAAAATCACTTACAGCAAAACGATTTTGTATCGAACACTAACATCTAAAAGAATACGAAATAAAAGATCCAAAAGTCTCAAACTACGCGTTAACTTGAACCATTAAAATAAAATACGGAACAAACATCCTGGCTATCAATTTATTTGTTAATTGAACAGTTAGGTGCGATTCCCCCACATTCCCCTTTCCCCCCGACCCGTTTCTCCCAACTCTCCCCAATAAAAATAAGAAGCTGTGAACCTTTTATATGTTCTTGATATCTCACACAGGTGGTAACCGTTTAATTTCTTTCTAGTGTCGAGGTGCGAGGAAATTACATTTTAAACTTCTATTTTTGTTGTTAATATCTTAGATTATTTTGTGTTTGAGTATACCTATAGGTGTCAGATTGACACCAGTATTGCCAAGGAGAACCGTGTTACCCAGTTAATGGGTTGTGGAGGTCTGGTAGGCAGCTGCTCCACGTAAAATACTGGTATTCGGCTGAATCCGGTTTGACTGGAAGCCGACCCCAATATAGTTAGGAAAAAGGCTAGGCAGATGATGAGTATACCTATAGGTAAAGCTTTTATTTTTTTTGTTAAAGGTTTTCACAGACATTCCTGAGACGACAATGTGTTGTGACATATGTATTTAATTTTTTTTCACATGATTGTCGCATCGTACCTGTCTGTTGGAGCCTTAGCCCGTGAGAGTAGAGCCTTAACGTTTGTTTGACATTATGGAACTTGAGATATGCTCTGTCTAAACTTCTATTGACTTTGATTTCGAGAATTCTATTTCACCTGTTATATTTCAAAATTGTACATTTTGAAATAGATCAGGGCTCTATTTCAATACGTACAATTTCCAAAAATGCATTTACAACTTAATAACTTAATCCATGTATAATTTCATAACCTATAACTTTATAAATAGGTACAGTAAATTTATGTTTATTTTGTTCATTAGCAATATAATATGATTTACGAAAACCATAAACAATAATACGTAAGCTACTACATTTACCTTTTATAGTTATACAATAAACTAAAATTACACGTTTAAAAAGAAAAGGTTTACAGTTTCATTTATGGGTGTTACACAGAATATTTCACAATAATATAAAATATAGTAGCCTGTCTAGCTACTTTCGGCAAAATATAAACTTTCGCACAACATTATGATATGAAAAAGTGTTTTAAAGATAGAATAAAAACATAGAAATCCTAAAGATTTGAGAGTTATATTAAAAATGTCCGCTGAAGTTAATTTTAGAGTAGGTACTTACTATAGGTTATTTATTATGTGAATGAAATTGACATTATTATTATATTTGTATGTACCTATTGATGTGAGTTTGCTTTTTATTTTTTACTGAACATAGTAAAACATACATTAAAATGAATACATAACCTATATTTATTTTCTTCGTATGTACCTGAAATTGTTAACTGAAGGGCGGTCTTCTAATGATGAACATATAACATTGATTGCCAAAATGCCCTACTTAGTAAAAACTACTTAACTGATTGATATGAAAGTTGGCCAACATATCTATACTAATATTATAAAGAGGTAAAATTTGTTTGTAAGTTTGTATGTTTGTAAGTTTGTATGTAGGGGGTAATCTCAGGAACTACTGGTCCGATTTGAAAAATTATTTCAGTGTTAGATAGCCCATTTATCGAGGAAGGTTATAGGCTATATATCATCACGCTAAGACAAATAGGAGCGGAGCAGTAATGGAAAATGTGACGCAGACGAAGTTGCGCGGGCCAGCTAATAATATTATAAAGCAGAAGAGTTTGTTTGTTTGTTTGTTTGTTTGTTTGTTTGGTTGAACGCGCTAATCTCAGGAACTACTGGTCCGATTTGAAAAATTCTTTCAGTGTTAGATAGCCTATTTATCGAGGAAGTTTATAGGCTATATTTCATCACGCTATGACAAATAGGAGCGGAGGGCGGGTCAGCTAGTACCTTATAAACTTAAAATATAATCTAATAAAAAAAATCTGGTGTCACGGTGTTTGTTATCGAAGTCCTCCGAAAGGGCTTGACCGATTTTTATAAATATTTGCCTAGGTTCGGTTGGTCTGAGAATAGTTCGTAGGCAATTTTCTGCTGCTGAAAGCTGACTAGCTAGTCTATATCTTACATCTATACATACATACATATAAATAAAATTGGAGTGTCTGTTTGTAATATTGAAATAACGGTTTTTTACTATGTATATGAATATATATACGGTACATACACCAAAATGTTTTTTTTTTTTTCAATTTATGTCTGTCTGTCTGTGTTTGTTCCAGCTAATCTCTGAAATGGCTGGACAGATTTTGACGTTACTTTAATTGGCAGGTAGCTGATGTAATAAGGAATAACTAAGGCTACGTTTATTTTAGAAAAAAAAAACTAAAAAATTAAAGAATCGACTGTTAGGCGGAACGAAGTTCGCCGGGTCAGCTAGTAACATTTAAAACGTGCATGTTCACCATGTTAATTCAAGGTTGTTACTAAATAACGACCGTGTGGAAAATACTCGTGTACCTAGGTACCTATTAAGCGGCCGGCCGGTGTCTGACACTGAAAAATGTAATTTCACGCCCGGCAACAAACCAAACATGTGTTATATGTTGATGTGTTCTCTATAATATTTCTATTTTATATTTGTTGTTTAGGTTGGTAATGTCACTAGACAATGGCAAACACGGTAAGATTGGAAAATGTCGCGTGAAATTGTAAACTCATCATCTGCCTAGCCTTTTCCTAACTATATTGGGGTCGGCTTCCAGTCAAACTGGATTCAGCTGAATACCAGTGTTTTATGTGGAGCGGCTGCCTACCAGACCTCCACCAACAACTTTGACAAAGTGAAATTGTAAACCATTTTTTCTGAATAAGTTACGGATGTATTGGAAACTGTTGAATTTGGATGGGATATAATTATATTCAAAACGATTTTTTCATAATGTAGCGGTATCAATGCCGCCACAAGAGAAATCAACGAAACAAATCTGCATCGCAACAAAAAAGAACCGCGACGCCATCTATCCAACTGGCGGCGAACTAAAAAATCATAAATCGCGCAAGCAGAGTTTACCATGCGATTTGAACTTAAACATCCACCCGAATATGAACTATCGGGCAGTACCCCCCAGGCACAACAACCGCCTGCGCGGAGGATCCTCCTTTTCAATGGGGATTTGCGGGACTTTACTCTCTGTACCGCATACTCCCCAAAATAATATTTCGAGAAATTATAATCTAATCAAGATTCATTCTAATCTTACGGAGTCTGCCATTTTCTGGTGACTGTAACAAATCAACATAATGTTTAGTTTTGTAGGTACCAACTTACCTGAACATTTGTAATGTCCTAGGTAACGTGATAAATGTAAAAGTGAATTTGTTTTTGTGAAACTCAAAAATAAACGCCAGCGGCGTCGAGGGCAAAAGCTTGTATTTGATCATTTTCTTTTTAATGTCTTTAGAAGCACTTTTCCGTTTATGAAAATTATTTGTGTCAAAGTTTTTCTTTGATTTATTAAGATTTAATCTGGAAATAAAAAATAATTTTCTTTTTTTAAGGGTTCCGTGCCCAAAGGGTAACCAGCGGAACCCATGTCAGTCCGTCTGTCTGTCAGCGGGCTGTATCTCAAGAACCGTAAAAGGTAGACAGTTGAAATTTTCACATATTGTGTATTTCTATTGCCGCTATAACAACAAAAAAAAAACAAACAACAAACAACAAATAAATAAATAAATAAATAAACAAATAATAAAAATTAAGGTTTATGGTACGGAACCCGTTGTGTGCGAGTCTGAGTCGCACTTGGCCGCTTTATTTGGCATTGTATTACTTAATATATATAGACTACTTTAGATCTTGGCAAAGGGTACGGTTCTGTCGGAGTCGCGGAACTCTTCGAAAGAGACACCGTGGCTCCGGAACACAAAGGGCAATGAAGGAACATGGATGGGTTTTAGTCAGTAGAAGTCTGACACTCCCTCCCGCTCCACCCAGAGCTGGGGAAGTCATTGGATGATTTCCCATCCATAAAAAAATAAAAAATAATATAATAGCATATTATAGTACAGAGCTAGCAAGGCAATATCGCGCACCATACATTGTTATGGACACGTTCACACTGTACTATACTATATATTATTGCCAATGTATGGAGCGCGATATTGTTATGCTATGAGCTACATACACTATGCTATATATTATAGCGTAGTCTGAAACCAGCTTGAGTTGGTTGTTATTTACTTTTAAGTTATTGTAGCTAAAAGCAAAACACAGGCAGAGTGACGAGATGCACTTGGTTATCAAACACGCACAAAACGTTTTGGGAACACATTCATAGTGCGTACAGCAAAGGAGTGGAATTCCCTGCCGAAGTTTGCGTTTCCTGATAGCTACAAACTGGGAGTCATTACCTTACTTTAGGTTACTTCTTGGCAAGCGTGTTCCATCTTAGACCGCATCATCACTTACCATCAGGTGAGATACTGGTCACTATCTAAAGACAAAAAAAAAATGACCGACATTAGATACGATACGATTGATCTTTAAACCGATTTAGAACATAAGCTGAGCTGAATTACTTAAGCTTAGCTCGAATAGCAGAGGTATTTTAATACTTAAACAAAAATTCGAACGTATTAGGTATTTAAATTAGGCTGAGAGCCAGCACTTTTTGAACGTCAAGTTTTACAAAAGACAGTCCCCCAAAACGCCCACCCGTCACCAATTCCTAGTGTTTTAGCGGTGCAGAAGAAGTGGCCAACAATCTCCCCAGCAACACATCTGTCTCTTACGTTTTAGGAACTAGAATTTATACAATAATTAGTATGCAAAGTAAAAAAAAAAAGTATTATTTATCACTTGTCAAACTTACAAAAGATTACAGCCTGAACACAACTGAGTAAGTAGTTATGTGTATATACACGGTGCGAGCTAGCGTGCGAGTCAGCCTGCCAAATAGCTGCAGTGCAAGTTGCTTTAACATTTTTTGTTTTCATTCGCCTGCCCGCAGACAGTAACTCGCACATGGCAACAGTTCAGCAGTGCGATTCTTTAACCCTTAATAAAACATAGGGAATATATTCGTCACCATATTGTTCAGCTCATTCATTAAATAATGAGTTCCTGGTAGGTATTCCATTGTTGTACAAAGGTTATTTAAAGACTAGCTGACCCGCGCTACTTCGTCTGCGTCACATTTTCCATAAATGCTCAGCTCCTATTTGACTTAGCGTGATGTATATGTATATTAATGGTATATAGCCTAAAGCCTTCCTCGTTAAATGGGCTATCTACCTCTGAAATAATTTTTCAAATCGGACCAGTAGTTCCGGAGATTATCGCGTTCAACCAAACAAACAAACAAGCAAACTTTTCTGCTTTATAATATAAGTATAGATTTAGCAATCACTCATTACACATTCAATAAACATAATTTTTTGTTTAAATAGTGAAACTTATTTTCTACGAATAATACCTATCCCTATTGTGCATTATTTTCGGATTCCCAGATCTTTATGCCCGTTTAAGGGTACATGTCGAAGTGAACACTTAGGCGAAGGAAACTACAAGTGAGCTGTTAAACCGTACAAACAAGATGGTATGACAGCTCACTTGTCGTTTACTCCACCTCTCTCTCGCTCACTCCTCCTAGACCGTCAGATATCACTCGCATCGTTTGGACACGTTCAGCACTATTCAGCAGTAGCTCGCCAGTGTCTGCCAGGCGTTTGCAAGCGGGACCTGTATTTTTTGTGTGCTGCGACTCGCAAGACTGGGCAGCTATGAGCTACTATCACCGTGTATACCGAGCTACTGGCATACGAGTAAACGATCTGAGTTACTGTCTAGTCAGCAGCTCGCAGTGTGTAAACTAGCCATCACTTCTGTTCTGCAAGGCACATTACAGCTAAGCTTTCCTGCCTTCCAAAGTACACAGCACAAATGTATTTTAGTATTTATTATTCCACGCCACTCAGTCATTAAAATATGTCGCACTGTAGTAGAGCGAGCGACTTTCCACTTGAAAAGCGTTGCACTTCGTTTTCAATGGCCACCGGAGCTTTCTTCGGCAAAGTTATACGACCGCTCTCCAACGCATTAAGATTTCATGAGGATGATTATTTTGCCTATGAATACACGTTACACACACTACACAGCTTTACTGTTAACTGAAAAGAGTGTCTATAGCAAGTTATGCTATATATTATCCTCCGCCGCGTCTGTCTGTTAGCGATAAACTCAAAGACGACTGCACCGAATTTCATGCCGTTTTCACCAATAGACAGAGTGGTTCTCGAGGAAGGTTTTAGTATATAATTTGTCAAGTGGGGGAATCAGCTAGTTAAATAATATGTGGATAGTTTTTAAGAAGACACCTTAATTTGAAAGTGTGATTTTCGCTTTCTTAAGAAACTAACACTGTCGCTACTAAGTCAATGCTACTTTTTACCATAGAAAATCTATGGTTTCGATAGGATCGCTCACGGGAGCGTAGCTGTGGGAAAACCCTTGTTATTTAAATGTATGATGAAAATAATTTGCTTTTGTTCATATGAAATAGCCAGCCAACTATAAGTGCATATATTACAGTTAAATCAAAATGAATATTCAGACAAATTCAGAGCTAAAAATTGGATAGATAGTCCACTTATTAAAACTTACAATTATAAATACTGTTTACTAAACCCATAAAACGCTTCACGGACCGGAAAAGTGTACCAGAGATGCTAAACCGCTCGCTGATTAAAATTATAACGCCTGCTAGAAAACTTGCAGCAATGAATTGTAAATGTACAACTTAAGTAAATTGCGATTATAAATCTTTTTCTAAATTGGTGAAGTAAAAAATTGGGAAAAACTATCAAAAGTCATAACTTGTTTTTTGAATAAACTGCAAAGAGTTCGCATTATTTGTAATAAAGATTATATCCGTTTTTCTCAGTCTTTAAATCAGTATTGCCACTTCATTGATTTCCGTTGTGTTTTTCTTGCTTCGTTTCAACAACATAACTTTTAAAACTCCTATGTCAGCGCTCTACAGTAAACTCGAATAAATTTCTAACAACTCAGACCGCAATAAAGTCTACACGGTGACCGAAACCCAGTTGCAACAAAGTTAGCAAAACGTCCGCGGACCACTCTAAATTGAACGCATCCAAAAGAAATATGCCATATTTCTTACTTGGCACAGTTCCAACCACACGCTTCTTGGGTTTATTTTGAGTATACCGCTCTCAGTTGACGGCGCTAACCTAATCGATTGAATTTGCACCAATTTGTTCTAACTCTAACAAATATCTATGTTTATAAGACCTGTACTTTCAACAAAAGTGGTTTGCAGCGGCGGAACTTCAAGTTTGGAACCTGGAACCAACGCTAATGTCCCAAGTTCCGGAGACCAGGAATTTGTTTGATCACAATGTACGTATACTCTCGTGTTTTACTCTAACGTGACCCAAATTATTGATAGAATTTGATAATTAAGAAACTTATATTAATTGAGTAACAGTATATTATAACTTTGTAGTGACTCGTATGCTTAGACTTTGTAGACAATGTCTGAAGATTGATTGCAATTAAATAGTTCGTGAGTTATATTTTATGTCTGGGATTTCCATAAATTATTACAGGGTTCTTATTTTTACAAACTTCTTCTTCTTGGAGGGAGTAGATACCTATTGGATTTATTTTAGTCTCCCTACTAAAATGGTAGAGCAGCAATGCAACGCAGGGTAACTATGATCCTGCCGGAGTCGCGGGACTGTTCGAAAGAGATACCGTGGCTCCGGAACACAATGGGCATTGAAGTAACATAGATGGGTTTTCGTCAGTAAAAGTCTGACACTCCCTCCCGCTACACCCAGAGCGGGAGGAGTCATTGGATGATTTCCCATCCTTAAGAAAAAAAAAAAAAGGGCATAGTACCCTTTTTTTTTTATTCATGCGAACGAGCGCACAAATGGAAGGCCTCAGAGCAACTGATCAAAGGCAAACAAACAGGAATGAGTGTGTGAGGATTACTGAGCGAGTGGTGATTCTCATTCTGCAGCAAACGGTCAGTCTGACCAAGATCCATACCAATAATAGGTAGCGAAAGTAACTCTGGCTGTCTGAAAGTCTGTCTGGTTTGTACCTTTACATGCCTACCTAAACAGCTGAACGGATTTGGATGAAACTTGTGTACAAGTCTTGGGTAGACCTGATGACCAGCCTTTCAGGCGAGCGAAACTCCTGGCAGAAGCTAGTAAGTTGTAATTATATATTTATTTTGAATATTGTTTAAAAATAACGCTTTTACACTTCATCCTCTTCTATCATTTCAAGTACGTGTCAGTTAGAAGCCGTCTCTGCAAGCGAGGGAATTGAGACGATAATGTCGTCGTGCCACGTAATTCTATAACAACTCTATGAACATGTCTCCACACGGCGATATTGTCGCGGCGATTCGAAGAGTCAAAAAACATCAACTCGCGGCGATTCACTCGCTCATGGAGGCGGTCCCTGAGTGTCAAGTCCTTATGTTTTGTTGAGCACATTTCTTGGGATGGGTATAAAATGTTAAACTCGCGTCAGGACACGTGACCTCATCGAAAATTCGTAAGACGGATGATTAAAAATACACAACGATAATGTTGAAGTTTTCACTTCTGCCGGCACTCCCGGAGTGCAACCCGTTGTTTTTTTTATCGTAGTAGATACGTTTTATTTTCAGGTACATACCGTATTTAATAATGCTGCTGGCATCTGCTTGCTACGTAGAAGCACAACCAGGAAGATGCGACCAAACGCCTCCGCAAGCTACTGTATCGGAGCCATCAAAAAATAATGGCACATACAAATTATATATTTCTACAGGGAATGAAACAAGTTATAGACCGGACCAAACATACGTTTGTAAGATTTTATTCATTACTAGCTGTACCCCGCGGCTTCGCTCCCGTCAACTGTCTACTTACCTACCCCAGTACTCTCTTACTC
The DNA here is from genome assembly GCA_963859965.1 of Ceramica pisi. Lineage (NCBI taxonomy): Eukaryota > Metazoa > Arthropoda > Insecta > Lepidoptera > Noctuidae > Ceramica > Ceramica pisi. The sequence goes on along the minus strand of OY982549.1, from coordinate 9,050,514 downwards.
TTGCTCACAGACAATTTGTATTTGACTAATGTCAATATTTATACGATATAAACGTCACTCAATTGTTTTGCCTTCTCGAAACCTCTCCACTAACCCTTAAACCTTATGGAATGGTAATAAAGTTCAAATTTACTTTTAAGTATTATTACGAATCTTTTGTATGGGAGTATAGAAAAGTGTTGTTTTTAGTCTTTTTCAGGCAATTTTTATATTTTTTGTCTCCGTAAGAACCATCCTCGTACTTGAAGGAATATTCTAAAAAGAGAATTGGCCAAATTGGTCCAGGCGTTGTTGAGTTATGCGCTTACCAACACATTTAGCGATTAATTTTTATATTATAGAAGATATGGTTATAGGTACCTATGTATATTATGGTGTGCCCCACTGAAAGGGAAAAGGCATGTTATACCAATGCTATGAATTATTCGTATTTACGAAATAATCCGTTAGATTGCACCATCGGAACTAAAGTTCCAGTAAAAATAAACGGATTGCCATAATAATACCCGAAGGTTTTGTTGGTAACCAAAATTTAAAAATCTTAACACCGAACATAATAAGACTTTTTATTTTCTATGAGCCACACGCGACTGTTTACAAATGGTAACAGTCACTAAAACGTCAGGCGCTTAGCTTAATTGAACGAAAATATTTTTACGGGCATTACAGTTTACACTAGCTTTTGCCGGCGACTTCGTACGTGCATATCCCGTTTTTCACGTTCCCGTAAAAAAAAAAACGGGAAATCCTTTCTTAGTGCTCCCCTCCGCAGTGTGGGAAAGCTGCCAAATTTTACCTTTCTACAATCATTAGTTTCGGCTGTGCGTTGTCTATCAGTCGCTCCCTCAGTCTCTCAGTGACGGTAGAATCTATAATCTATACTAATTTTATAAAGCAGAAGAGTTTGTTTGCTTGGTTGAACGCGCTAATCTCAGGAACTACCGGCTCGAATTGAAAAATTCTTTTTGCGTTGGATAGTCCATTTATCGAGGAAGGCTAAAGGCTATATAACATCACGCTATGACCAATAAATAGAAGCGGAGCATTAATGGAAAATGTGACGCAGACGAAGTTGCGCAGGTCAGCTAGTAATATTATAAAGCTGAAGAGTTTGTTTGTTTCTTTGTTTGCTTGAACGCGCTAATCTCAGGAACTACTTGAAAAATGATTTCAGTGTTAGATAGCCCATTTAGGTATTTTATTTATGTAGGGATACATAAAATCAGTTTTAATAAAAAAACTAATAATTGAGCTATTTTTTTCTATCGTTTTACAGTAAAAATACAAACGACGAGACCTGAAAGGCCGTTCCGTTGGTTTATGATAACTGCTGAAGATCCAGAAGTGGACAATAACGTCTTCGAGTTTAGTCACAAAAATATCGACGTGGGGACTTTGAAGACTCTGGATCAGGCTAAGTCGCAGTACAGTGAAAGGTGTCCCAGCTCCGTGGAAAATTCCGATAATTCTGATAAGAAGTTTGTAGAGGTATTTACTTTTTTATTAGGACCAGTCCAGCTTTTTCTCAATCAGATGTTCTTGGAAACTAGAGACCTGGCACAACTAAACGGAGTCGCGGCAGACCAGGGAGAAAGTCTTTCATAGATTCTTCGAGAATTAGCGAAATGAAACCCCTTCTCTCAGAGAATAGGAAACAATAGGGCAGACCTTTCTTTAATTCCTTCGTATGTCCTTTGAAAGTTTAATTGAAACTGATATCAGACAGCATCTGTACGTCTATATCGCAGAAATGGACTTTTTAGCGCAGCATAAACACAGTTTTTGACATGTACTAAGTACTATCTTTTTTATTGTTCTATGTATGTTTAATATTATTGTTACGCGCCAGAATTAATGCCGGGTACACAACGTACTACTAACGCCATCTAGTATCGAGTAGTGGAACTAATTGGGTCACGATGTTTCTAGACTTTTCGATGCTAGAACATTCTCGATGTTTCGACACCTAGTCAGTCGGGACCGGTATGTTCCCGAACTTTCTAGATATTTCCATTCTCGAAGGTTCTGGAAATTACTGAGGGACTATATAAGGTGCGAATCGCTCGCGACTGGGTCAGTATTGAATTGGCGATACAAGCGAACATCGGAAGCGATCTTCAACTGCGAATTAAGTGAAGTGAAGTGTTTAATAGTGCGATTGTGTGTTATAATTAGTGCGTTTAAAGTGTTAATTAGTGTTGATTATTAGAGTGTCATTTTTGGTAAATTTATCGGCTGTTTTTATTGTCACGAACCCCAAGCTCGTAACATTATTAAGGGGAGGACTTTTCCCAGTAGAGGGACAGTAAAGCGTGCTATGCGTGTTTCAAGTTTGTTTATGAAATTAAATGAAGTACGAATTTAAATTCTTACTTCATTTCCATCAAATTTGCACATTTCAATCCGGTAATATGCTTTCGAGAGTAATTTTTATTTTTATTACTTTTGTAAATCAATCAATCCAACTCCTCCAGGTCCATTGGGTGTCTCCGAAACAAAGTTTGAAGAACCAGACTGTTCGCATCAGAGCCATGGTGGCTGAGAACGAAGAGACTTGGTACATTGACGAAGAACTGACCGTGGTACTTCGTAAGAACACCGACAAGGCACTGGATAGTCCACCTTTTCCTGCATCGCCGACCTGCGACCTCTGCAGTGAAGCGAGGTATGAGGTAAGGATGAAAAAATCTAGTATAAGTAATTGAATAATCCTGTCGGTTTTACGCATTCACGATTAACCTATTGCTCATATTAAAAAGCTAAATGGCCTATGTTGTCCGGGGTAATGCAAGGTTTCAAACGGAACCCGCCACATCCAATCTAGTTTGAGCGTTTATAATTTATGGTGTCTGACTAAACTCAGTAAGTATACCTGTACACAAAATCCAGAAACAAACTAAATAAGTATGACGAAAATTAAGTTAACAAAAGATAAAAAAGTAATGAAGATCTAGTTATTTACCTTCTGAACGAATTTTACATGGTAAAATAATAAACCTGTACCCTGTCTCGATAAGGTATTTGCACTAACCATGTAGAAATAGTATAGCTGGTATTTTTAGGTACTGTTACCCAAATCGTTTGCCCGTGTCAACCCCTGCTTTAATGCCAGCAACACAAATACTTATTTATTAATAAGCATTGCTTTTAAATCTTATATAATATATTAAATCTTAAATTGAACAGAATGGTACATTTTATATCTCCCTCGTTCGTTGAGTACCTTGTACAAGTTCGCATCCGACGCCTACTTAATTATACCGAGCACAAAGATACATCTTGAAGTGTAGACTGAATATTTCGATCGAATCAGGCGTTCAATAGGAGCTTGACTTGAATACTTGGTGAAGTATTCTAGATCGAGACCAACCATCAACAAATAACTACCAAGCGACCAAACTCCTCAATTTCCTGCAGGTGATATTCTTAGGCAAGTGGTCGCGCGTTGCCCATCCACGACACTACCCCAACAAGCCAGATGACAATGGATACAGTCACATGGTGGGCTGCTCCCACACCTTCGACTACTCCTTGTGGAAGCAAGGCATCAATGCGAGCGATGGACTGAAGATGCTCGCTGAGGAGGCCGACAGCACAAAGATGGAAAAGGAGATTATTTCTAAGGTTATTATTTAAAGGGATATTTTTAAATGCACATCTGTATAATTTTTCAGCACACTAGGTATCTCCACTAATTAACTGAATGCATACCAGAAAAATTAATGCTGTGCAAAAAACCACTTGGTTAATTAAACATGTCCTACAAAAAAAAAAACACACAAAACGAGATGACCATTTTTATCGGATTCACACCAAAAATGTGGTTCGTACATCGGATATATGATTTATAAAACAAAAATACGAATTGTTTATCAAAAATACTAAATAATGACGGTCAACGTCAGGGACACCCTAAGGTTCGGTTAGTTAGGTTCCTTTAAACCCTGCAGATAGAAATAGGAGCCGTCGACCTGCTGACGGAAACGTTAACCCTAGACGGTCTACGTCACGGGGAGTTACATAATTTTTAGTTAACAGATAGTCATTCAGTAAAACAGTTTAGCTTTATAGATCAAACAGCATACAGCTTAATAGATTTGATTTATTTGATGAGCTTTAGTGTGCAATTCAGTAGTTTTGGTGGTAACTTCGAATATTTGAATAGAATAAAGTGAATATACAGATATCAATTTAATTACATGCCTTATTTAAAACATCAAGGTACCCGAAACTGTCAAATTTTCCCAATCAACCTTGAATCTTTTTTTCTTTTAGTGTAAAGTTGAAAATTTGTTGACGAAATTTTAAAGATTGTTATAGCTTGTTGCGCAGGCGTCTGTACATCTTCACTATTCATTATTTTATACCGCGCTCAAAAACGGGAATAGTTGATGTAGATCAGAAGGCTGCCGGACTTATATGGGATTGGGCGGGTCTCGTCGCCGCCGTACGCACCAGTGACCGCTGGGTAAAGGTCTCACACAAAAAAACCTACTCCTAGAAATGTGCCTAAATCGAAAAGAAGAATACTTGCCTAAATTTAAATTTTAAAAAAAACACTTTACTTGTGGAAAGCAGTTCACAAAGAATAGAATAATTAATTGCGTCAAAAGGTTAGCTATACTTATTTTTTTTTTCTTCGCTGTGTTTTAATTAATTTCATACTTACTTAATAGTTTCAAACCAAAAGTAATCCATTTAGATCGAGCCTCTGTATCGGCATGTTATTCTATAAATTGATAGTCTGAGAGGTTTTAGAATATTTATAATATTAAACGGATCATCAATTCGTTCAAAGTATAATTTATTTCAATGCACTTTGGCTGATCTTAAAAGAACAGACGGTCGTTGAACATTAAATGAAAGTTTTTGAACACCTTATTTTATTAAGTGTACTGAACAAAGTCAGATAAATAAGTAATTGATCACTTTACAATTTATTGAGTATCAAACTGTTAACGTAAAATAGATAAAAACACAATATACATACCTAATTAATATAAAAGTATGAACCTGTGGAAAACACCTCAGTGGCGAATAAAAATCTGTTAAAACACAATCTCCTAGTCTAGGCGACTTTTCATTCAAAAACTTTTTACAAAAAAATACAACAGACTTCTAAAAAAAAAACACTACAAAGTAAAAAATAACTTTAAATTCGGAAGTCGGTGTTTTTGTTAGTTTCTTCGTATTTTGACGTCGGTTGTATTTTTTTGTAAAAAGTTTTTTATTTTTCACTTTTTAGTGGTGCCCCACACCTAACAAAATCGCAGAAAAGCAAAATACGCAATTTCGATTATCAAAGAATCATCTAAATAGTCAAATTCCAGCGATTTCGATTTAAAATCCAAAGTTCGTAACCGATTTTGATGTGATTTAAATGGGACCAATCTGCAAGTATATCCTTTCAGATAAAACAAAAATTTTTCAAATCGGTTCATAATTGTCGGAGTTATGAGGTAACAAACATAAAAACAAAACAACCGAATTGATAACCTCCTCCTTTTTGGGAAGTCGGTTAAAAAGAAAAACAAGAAATTAGACTAAAAGAATGGAGATTCATTTCCCTGTAAAATCAATATAGTACAATACAAATACATGAGCTAGAGAGGCTTACCCACATATAACAGGGCTGTGGTTCTTTGATTCTTGTTCACATGGCTTCCTTACAATTACTTTTTTTCAGCTCTGAATAGGTGATATTCAGAGCTGAAAAAAAAGTAAAATTCCTTCAATTTTAGATGAACGAACAAACAGGTACCAGAACCTTAATAAGAGGCAAGAGACGTCACCACCCATACATGTCAGAACCCTCCCACGCTCTCTTCAGGGTCGACAGATTCCACCACCTCTTCTCCATTGCTGTGGGCATGAGGCCCTCACCGGATTGGTTCCTGGGGACTTCGCAGTTTGAACTGTGTACTGATGATGGCTGGCTTGAAGATGCTACGATTCCTCTGTTTCCTTGGGATGCGGGGACCATGGATGGGATTTCTTATGAGGTAAGTCAGTACTTTTTTTTGTAAGAATGGGAAATCGTCAAAATCACTGACTCTTTCCGCTCTGGGCGGAGCGGAAGTGGCAGAATCTTACTGACTAAACCCATCATTTTATCTTCTAATCCACATTGCGTTCGCTTTGACTCTTTCAAACAAATCCCACAATCCCTGGAAGGTAATTCAGTATCAGGTACCTACCTACCAAGTCGAGTAGTGACGATGTTGTTTCTTCGAAAGAAACTACGTAAACAGTCAGTTTTCTAGAAGTCTCGATTGATACAGTGGTTAAATATATGGCATTAGTAATATAAACCACGTGTCGATTCGGTAACACAATAGTAACACAACCAAGAATCGAGTGTTAAAACTTCTCCTCTTTTCGATTCTATGGTTTAACCCATAGATATAATGGTTCAACTCCTTAGATTGTTTGAACCTAGTAGGTGACTAGGTTAATAACAGCGTTGCTAGCCGGTGACAGTCATTAAGCTCGCCAAAGTGCAGGCGTATTTTCACTTGGGGCGCTCCCAACGTGTGGCCAGTATTATAACTGAATTCCCATGTTCCAGTCACAGCCAACAGTCTCCACACCGCGCGACAACGTGGAAAGAGTGGAAGTTGGCTCCTTCAACGAGGCGTCGCCTTTCTACCAAATAAACCTGAACGATCTGCAGCCATTTGCCTTTCTGACTGTCCGGAGACTGGACGTGTTTCCGCTGATAGGAGCGGAGTGCAGCGAGGATGCAGCCGGTGAGCTACCTCCTCTTAACACGAATGATGTACTGTTTCGACTATGGCTGCCCCTTATGTATCAATGCCCAGATGAATATTTCTCGAAAAAATCGGCCAAGTGCGAGTCGGACTCGCGCACCGAGGGTTCCGTACAAACCATTAGGTATTAAATTATAAGCAGAAGTTGCGATTTACGATTTACGACGGATTAAAAAAAAACTACTCACTAGATCTCGTTCAAACCAATTTTCGCTGGTAGTTTCCATGGTAATATACATCATATATTTTTTTCAGTTTTATCATTCTCTTATTTTAGAAGTTAAGGGGGGGGGGATGGGAAATAATAATTATTTATAATAATAATAATTATTTCCCATCCCAGACAGGCAGACTTTTTACCACTTTGGAAGTGTCTCTCGCGCAAACTATTCAGTTTAGAAAAAAATGATATTAGAAACCTCAACATCATTTTTGAAGACCTATCCATAGATACACCACACGAATGGGTTTGATGAAAAAAAAAATTGAGTTTCAGTTCTAAGTATGGGGACCCCCAAAATTTATTGTTTTTTTCTATTCTTGTATCAAAATCTTTATGCGGTTCACGAAATACATCTAAAAAGTGTTTCTTCATTACTTAAAATTTCAAATAAAATGTATGTATTTATTTTCTAGAAAAAGAAAAAGCCGAACAACGAGCCGCGGAAGAAGAAAACGAAAAAGAGGAAGAACAAGGGGAGTACGTATTCTAAGTGTTTTGTTATGACCAACAACTCGTTGACATAATTCATCATCTGCCTAGCCTTTTCCCAACTATATTGGGGTCGGCTTGAAGTCAAACCGGATTCAAAGGGGTATTACAGTTACACTGCACGGTATTGAGGCTTTACGGCCCTGATTTAGGATGGTGTAATAACAGTAAGCAATTTGGGGCCGAATCGACCAGCTAGTATAATAAGCGACTCTCTAGTCTTGAGGCTTTACGGTCCTGATTTAGGGTGGTGTAATAACAGTAAGCAACTTGGGGCCGAATCGACCAGCTAGTATAATAAGCGACTCTCTAGTCTTGAGGCTTTGCGGTCCTGATTTAGGATGGTGTAATAACAGTAAGCGAGTTGGGGCCGAATCGACCAGCTAGTATAATAAGCGGCTCCCTAGTCTTGAGGCTTTACGGTCCTGATTTAGGATGGTGTAATAACAGTAAGCGAGTTGGGGCCGAATCGACCAGCTAGTATAATAAGCGGCTCTCTAGTCTTGAGGCTTTACGGTCCTGATTTAGGGTGGTGTAATAACAGTAAGCAACTTGGGGCCGAATCGACCAGCTAGTATAATAAGCGACTCTCTAGTCTTGAGGCTTTGCGGTCCTGATTTAGGATGGTGTAATAACAGTAAGCGAGTTGGGGCCGAATCGACCAGCTAGTATAATAAGCGGCTCCCTAGTCTTGAGGCTTTACGGTCCTGATTTAGGATGGTGTAATAACAGTAAGCGATTTAGGGCCGAATCGACCGCCTAGTGTAATAAGCGGTTCCCTAGTCTTGAGGCTTTACGGTCCTGATTTAGGGTGGTGTAATAACAGTAAGCGATTTAGGGCCGAATCGACCGCCTAGTGTAATAAGCGGTTCCCTAGTCTTGAGGCTTTACGGTCCTGATTTAGGGTGGTGTAATAACAGTAAGCGAGTTGGGGCCGAATCGACCAGCTAGTATAATAAGCGGCTCCCTAGTCTTGAGGCTTTACGGTCCTGATTTAGGATGGTGTAATAACAGTAAGCGAGTTGGGGCCGAATCGACCAGCTAGTATAATAAGCGGCTCTCTAGTCTTGAGGCTTTACGGTCCTGATTTAGGGTGGTGTAATAACAGTAAGCGAGTTAGGGCCGAATCGACCGCCTAGTGTAATAAGCGGCTCCCTAGTCTTGAGGCTTTACGGTCCTGATTTAGGGTGGTGTAATAACAGTAAGCGAGTTGGGGCCGAATCGACCGGCTAGTATAATAAGCGGCTCCCTAGTTGGGGGCACGCCTGCCCTTGCCACAGGGTTCTGAATACCATGTGCATAGTGTAATACCCCTTTCAGCTTCTAACCACTATTTTACGTGAAGGGTCTGCCTTCCTTTCCACAACGTCGACCTAAAGACATGAAAATAAGTAACTAATCAAAATATGTGGAACGATTGATAATGAAGACACTCTATGTACCACATTTTACGCTAACTAAGATTCTATTCGATTCTACAGACGGACGCTGAAGTCCCTATACCACAATTTTAATATTTTCGGAAGCAACCCTTAATGTTATTTCATACCCACACTACGTGTATATAACACTATTTTATGTAATACTTTGTGTTGTTTGTTTAATAAATACAGAACAGAGCTTATGTCTGGTTTGAGTGCGATTCTGACTCGCACACGTCTCAGCGCTATAGCGATCTGTGAAAATATGAAATGTCTATCTATAACGGTTCTTGAGATATAACCCGCTGACAGACAGACCGACGGACAGCGGAGTCTTAGAAATAGGGTTCCGTTGGTAACCTTTGTGTAAGTACAGAAATCTTGAAATACACAGTTGTGCTGGTAAGATATAATTCTTAATTTTTTTTAAATAGGTATCTATAACTAATATTAATAGCCCAATCGCATTTAGTCTCGGGGGGAATCGAACCCTCGAACTCACAAAACCAATCTGCAACTACCTGTATGGGAGAAATATCGCAAAACTTGAGGTGGCGCCATTGAGCTCTTTATTTTGAACTAGCTGACCCGCGCAACTTCGTCTGCGCGACATTTTCCATTATTGCTCCGCTCCTATTTGTCTTAGCGTGATGATAATATATATAGCCTATAGCATTCCTCGATGAAGGCTATCTAACACTGAAATAATTTTTCAAATCGGACCAGTAGTTCCTGAGATCACCCCCTACATACAAACTTACAAACAAATTAATGTTACCTCTTTATAATATTAGTATAGACTAGCTGACCCGCGCAAAACTTCGTCTGCGTCACATTTTCCATTAATTCTGCGCTCCTTTTTGACTTAGCTTAATGATATAGCCTTCCTCGATAAATGGGCTATCTAACACTGAAAGTTCCTGAGATTAGCGTGCTCAACCAAACAAACAAACAAACTCTTCTGCTTTATAATATTATAACTCAGAGGTTCTCAGATTTTGTTGTGCAAGGCGTTGCGAACGTTCGACACTCGACTCTCGTGCGCGTACCTGAGAGTTTCTCTGATTTTGTTCAGCAAGGCGTTGTGAACGTTCAGGTGAAGATTCTCCCATACGGCGTATTCTTGCTGCCCGTGCTTGAGAACTATGTTTAGTAAGTTGAGACCTGGCTCTCTTAGGCATTTTCAAATGTTTAAGAAAATGTTAATAGCGTGTAATATTCTAGCTCTGAAAAGAACTGTTGTGTAGCCCTGAAAAGAACTGTAATTGGTTAGCCCTGAAAATAACTGTTGGTTAGCCCTGGAAAGAACTGTTGGTTTGCCCTGAAAAGAACTGTTGTTTGGCTCTGAGAAGAACTGTTGTTTAGCTCTGAGAAGAACTTTTGCGTAGGTTTTGCGTTTTAAGAACGAAATCTAAAGAAAATCGCACGAAAATTATTAGACTTCGCGCCCGACCGCTGCGTAGGTAGCCGACCTCGCGGCTGAGCCGCGCGCACAGAGTACATTATTACTGCCGCGCGGGTACCTTACTCATAGATCTAAACTCCCCTCCCGCACGCGCACCCCCGCCTTGGTGACGTCCACTTCGCAACGGGCCGTGCAGCAGAAATCGTAATATTTTAATTTCGCCATAACTTCAAAACTAAACGTCCGATTTTAATCATTGAAAGACCAAATATTATCTACATAAACTGTACTTAGTGATGAAATACTTTATTTAGATAAAGATTAATAGCACGAGTAAAATAAACGCGGTTAAATGTAGTCCAAAAAAATCTAGATTTTTAAATAAAAAAAATGGTTGTTGTGCCTCACTCGACATAGATAGGTATAGTGTGTCGCGGACTTTTTTGTAGATATTTATAAAATCTACAATTAATTAGAACAATGTATGGTTCTAACTTTTATAGTTTAGGCAGCGTACACAAAATAAGTAACTTTTCTGGTTGATTTTTACACCTTGTGTCCGAAAAAGCCAAATATCTTACGGAACCCTATTTTTTTCCAAAATAAAATATAGCCTATGTTACTCGTGGATAATGTAGCTTTCGAATGGTGAAAGAATTTTTAAAATCGGTCCAGTAGTTTTTGAGCCTATTCATTACAATCAAACAAACAAACAAACAAAAAAACAAACAAAGTTTTCCTCTTTATAATATTATTATTATTACTAGCTGACCCGCGCAACTTCGTCTGCGTCACATTTTCCATTAATGCTCCGCCTCGCTCCTATTTGTCTTAGCGTGATGATACTCGTATATAGCCTATAGCCTTCCTCGATAAATAGGCTATCTAACACTATAAGAATTTTCTCTTTGAAGGTTCTCAGATTTTGTTGTGCAAGGCGTTGCGAACGTTCGACACTCGACTCTCGTGCGCGTACCAGATAGTTTCTCTGATTTTGTTCAGCAAGGCGTTGTGAACGTTCAGGTGAAGATTCTCCCACGTATTCTTGCTGCCCGTGCTTGAGAACTATGTTTAGTAAGTTGAGCCTGGCTCTCTTAGGCATTTTCAAATGTTTAAGAAAATGTTAATAGCGTGTAATATTCTAGCTCTGAAAAGAACTGTTGGTTAGCCCTGAAAAGAACTGTTGGTTAGCCCTGAAAAGAACTGTTGTTTGGCTCTGAGAAGAACTGTTGTTTAGCTCTGAGAAGAACTTTATCGTAGGTATAGTTTTAAGAACGAAATCTAAAAAAAATCGCACGAAAATTATTAGACTTCGCGCACGACCGCTGCGTAGGGAGCCGACCTCGCGTCTGAGCCACGCGTGTACCTTAAGTAGCCTCCACACTATTCCCGAAGTTGATCGAAGTTGAGCGAATACGATAGTGTAGAAGAGCACTTCGCTTCGCCTCGTGCAACTTCGCTTCGCCCCGGGCGACTTCCAGTTGTTGTCGGTTCTTGCGCCCGAGTCAAAGGACTCGAAGTTCAAACACGAAGCGTCTGTCCACACTACTCGGCTCACTTCGGTTCGCGTCAGCGATAGTAAATACGCAGGAATTTTATTATGCGAGAGTACACATTGCAACGGCAGTTGCCACATGAACGTTATCCATTATGCCTATCGTGAGGGGAACGGGGGGAACGGGCGACTGAGCTCCTCGCGAAGTTGCTCGAGTGTGTGGACACCTACTTCGGAATTCGGTCAACTTCGGAGAGCACTTCGCCTCGTGCAACTTCGGAATAGTGTGGAGGACACTTTATATTACTCATAGATCTAAACTCCCCTCCCGCACGCGCACCTCCGCCGTGGTGACGTCCACTTCGCAAAGGGCCGTGCAGCAGAAATCGTAATATTTTAATTTCGCCATAACTTCAAAACCAAACGTCCGATTTTAATCATTCAAAGACCATATATTATCTTCATAAACTGTACTTAGTGATGAAATACTTTATTTTGATAAGGATTAATAGCATGAGTAAAATAAACGCGTTTAAATGTAGTCCTAAAAGAAAATCAAGATTTTTAAATATAAAAGTGGTTTTTGTGCCTCACTCGACATAGATAGGTTATAGTGTGTCGCGGACTTTTTTGTAGATATTTATAAGATCTACAATTAATTAGAACAATTCATGGTTCTATCTTTTATAGTTTAGGAAGCGTACGCAAAATAAGTAACTTTTCTGGTTGATTTTTACACCTTGTGTCCGAAAAACCCAAATATCTTACGGAACCCTATTTTTTTCTAAAATAAAATATAGCCTATGTTACTCGTGGATAATGTAGCTTTCGAATGGTGAAAGAATTTTTAAAATCGGTCCAGTAGTTTTTGAGCCTATTCATTACAATCAAACAAACAAACAAACAAACAAACAAACAAAACAAACAAAGTTTTCCTCTTTATAATATTATATAATATTATATAATATTATTATATATTATTATTATTATTATTATATATATTATTATATTATTATAGTGTAGATAACTTTTACGATGGGTTATGGGACCAACTCTGAGATCATGAAAATAAATGACATCTTCAGTACATTTTGTCAGCATACATAAAGGCAGACAGAAATGTAAGGGCCACTTCATTTTCTTTTGCGATTTCAGAGTTGATCCCAAAGTAAAAGTTGTTCATAATGCAATATTGGTAAGTCCTATGCACCTTGTACTTGACAAGGGGCATTTAAATTTTTCAGTCACATCCAGTATATCTTGGCCTGTTATTCTGTTAAAGCTCCGTACAGATACAGCTGTAAGTAAACAAGTTATCCCCACGGCAGCCTATTTACCATCATATTTATTGTTCCAGTGAGGTTGAAGAACCAGTTCTAGGAGAAGTAAGACAGAACCTAGGAGTGATCGGAAGGTGTCCCATCAGCGAGTGGGGTGAGTGGTCTCCGTGCGTCTTGAAAGATGGCAACTGCGGCGCTGGCTTCCAGACCAGGACCAGGCGTCCAACTGGGAGCAATATTTATGACGAGAATTATGATGTAAGTACTACGTGGATTTTTGTAAAATAATACTTTACCCAATCATCATCTGCATAGCCTTTTTCCAACTATATTGAGGTCGGCTTCCAGTCAAACTGGATTCTGCTGAATACCAGTATTTTCGTGGAGCGGCTGCCTACCAGACCTCCACCACCCATTAAATTATAGGTAACACGGTATTCCTTGACAAGACTGGTGTCAGATTTTCTAACTATCCGTAACGACTGCCAAAGATCTCCAAGTGACAGCCGGGACCAACTGCTTAACGTGCTTTCCGAGGCACGGAGGAAACTCGGTAGGTATGTTAAGATGGTCACCCATCCACAGACCAACCTCGGCAAGCGTTGCTTAAACTTGAAGATCGACCTGTGCAGGTGTTATTATTTAGCTACAAGCTCCTCTTAATAAGTAACATTTTACCCAGTACTTTACTCAATGTAAAGTACTGGGTCAAATGTTACTTAAGTATTATTTTGCTTGACGGATTGTTCTGCTAATAAGTACCTATTCAACCAATCATATGGATTATAATTATGGATTATGTGATCTGTGAGGTTCACAATTCGTCATGATCTATCTGACCATCTCATCATCATGTATAGGTAATACAGAAGTGTCTTTCCAAAATAAAGACTAGAAAACACTGACATACCGTCTCAAAATATTTTCTTGATGCTTAAAAGTATTTGTCCAAACACATTTATTTACAGACATTGATATCTGTTTATGAAATACCACGTGCACTTTCGCAAAATACGGAGCAAAACGTGTATTGAAAAAATTTAGGTGCAAAAAAAAAAGAAAAAAGGTAGAATCAAACCAAAGGGCTCGGAACACTCCGGTGTTGAGATACTGCGAAGCGAAAAGCGAACTGCAGAGACGTCCCTAAGCTTTTAACGGACTTCTTCAAAAAGAAGGAGGTTCTATGTTCGGCTGTGTGTATTTTTTTATGGTATGTTCACCGATTTCTCCGCCAGTTTTGGACGGATTCTTTTACACCCCGTCAGAATCTGATGATGGAATCCCATGAAAATCTATGGAACCCCTCAAATTTTATAGGCAATACATGTTTTTCATATAGGTACTTTATAACCGTGTTTATAACGCAAATCAAATATTTGCGCCTGGTAATCATCATTTCATGTTGCTGATTTGATGATGAAGCACTGATGATGATCCCATGAAAAATGTTTGTTTAGCGATAATTTCGCCAACTGTCAACCGATTTGTATTATTCTTTTTTTAACCGACTTCCCAAAAAGGAGGAGGTTATCAATTCGGTTGTTTTTTTTTTTTTTTTAACCGACTTCCCAAAAAGGAGGAGGTTATCAATTCGGTTGTATGTTTTTTTTTTATGTTTGTTACCTCATAACTCCGACAATTATGAACCGATTTGAAAAATTCTTGTTTTATCTGAAAGGATATACTTGCAGATTGGTCCCATTTAAATCATATCAAAATCGGTTACGAACTTTGGATTTTAAATCGAAATAGCTGGAATTTGACTATTTAGATGATTCTTTGATAATCGAAATTGCGTATTTTGCTTTTCTGCGATTTTGCAGTGGTGTTGTTAGGTGTGGGGCACCACTAAAAAGTGAAAAATAAAAAACTTTTTACAAAAAAATACAACCGACTTCCAAAAAAAAAACACTACAAAGTAAAAAATAACTTTAATTTCGGAAGTCGGTGTCAAAATACGAAGAAACTAACAAAAACATCGACTTCCGAAATTAAAGTTATTTTTTACTTTGTAGTGTTTTTTCTTGGAAGTCGGTTGTATTTTTTTGTAAAAAGTTTTTTTGTTTGGAAGAGTATTTTCTCGGAGTGGTCCCATTTAAATTTTGTGAAGATCTGATGAAGAACTTTGGAGGTAGAACACGGACCTCTTCAATAACTTATAGCAAATTGATAAATCGGGATTGTTAATTGTTTACACCAGTCAAATACAACTACAACAACAAGTATTTTTTTTTAAGTTTTTTTAATTGATGGATTCTAGTGATGTTAAACATCATAGTCCTGTCCCTAATAATTAACAATGTCTTACTTCTCCCCATTTACCTATTACAGGTCAGCACTACATTCAAGTTTCAAACCTAGTCTTTATTAACTTTCATCTACGAACTCCGTCACTCCATTTTACCCAACTGCCCCAGAAGGAGGCAAAAATTTTAAGAGAGCATTTATTCAAAGCCTTTGGCAAAATCCAACCGCGTTTTCTTTGGTCGCCCGAACTCATTTAAGCTATTCATACTGAAAACTTTACTTACTACTTGCCCACATAAGTTTAATCGTGGGGCTGGCCAAGAAAAACGACAATAGCCCAACGGTTAAAACGTGCATGGCCCGGCTACCGAGAGGTCGCGAGTTCAACCCCGTTGGCCGTTGCCCTCGCGAACTTACTCATCGTACAGGCATCCTTCCTACCGCAGTTGGGGGGTCAGCAAATACATAATTATGTATAAATATCTAGTTATATTTCAAAATAGTTACTACTTAAATGGTTTAATTAAGATAATAATTTTGATCAATAATGGAATGGAATTTTATCATTATGACATTTACAATTATCATTTCTTTTCCATTTTTTGCCTGACAACCCTAACACAAAAATATTTAATTACCCTAGACATTCTCGTAACACCTACTTATCTACCTCATTCAATTCAACTCTAAATAATTGGAGCATTCATCCATTGTTTCAGTATCAAGATAATATGCAAGCGCAGCCGACGGGCAGCAACTGTGAAGATCAAGATACTAAGTCAGTTGAATATCAGGATTGTTTCGTTGACTGCTATTAGAACGGATGTAAAATAAACTGCCTAGCTACATGAACAGACGGGTATTTTATTTCTGTACGTACCTGGATAGTGGATACTGGCTCGACTAGGTGTGGACTTGAAACTGGATTGAGCCGAGGAGAGATTCTGTCTTCTCGTTTTTGCGCGAAAATACCAGTTAGCGAGTTTGCCGGCTGGCCGGCGGCGTCGACGGAGCGAGGCGGGAAACGTGGAGCGACGCCAGGGGGCAGCACTGTCAACATTGTTGTGCCTGTCGAGCATGAACATAGGCGCGGATCGCGCATGCTCCGAGCGCAACGGCCCGCCTCGCGCGCGATCGCAACTTGTTGATTGTTCACTCACTTCACGCCAGTTTAGTCGCGAACGATGCGCCGGGTGGTCGCGTCCCGCGTACGCATCGTTGTCGCTCCGAACTTCGAAATTGTTTTACGAAAATATGTGAAGTTTTCAAATTCAAAATTGTGCAGAACTACCGTGTCGAACGTGTTTATTTGTGACCAGTCCATGTAAAACGTTACAAATAAGTAGTTTTAAGTCATTGAAACTTAATAGGCTTACTCGTTTTACCTGCATGCCTCGTCCCACGTCTGAGCGGTTACCTACCTTATCGGATAAACGAACATTTTTCAAATGGATGTGCGTTTGAAATCTGTGATAGTGTGCGTGTTATGTGTTATAATAAAACTTCGTGAGAGCGTTGTAGGAGATTGTGACAAGTTTTTACAATAGTGACGTGCTCGGAGTTGTGATACGAAAAAGTTGAATTACCTCAAGTCAAGAATCATGTTCGTGCGCGGGAGTGAGGGGGGCGTCCTGGCAGCGCTGTTGCTCTATTCGCTAGCGGTGGCGTCGGCGCAATACACAAAAGGTAAAAACTGCTTTCTTACCTGTGCCGGTGTGCACACGCAGCCCTACGTTTGTCGTGGAGCTTTGTTCTATTGCCTTTTGTTCGTTTCTTGGAACGTCTTTTGAATTTTTAAAATGACAATGTCTAAATGACGTCATGAGCAAGTTCATAATCTTTTCTGTCGCATTCAAGAAAGTTATGCTGCTGCGAGTCTGCGACCTATTTTAGATGTCTACGGTAATATTACTTAACCTTACTTTTTCCTGCCTTTCCGGATATTCGTCTTATTTATCTGCAGTGAGTGCATTAATTAAATGTGAATGAAGTGTATGTTTCCTGTTTCTAACTAAAATCGAATGACTAAGTTAAATGACTAGTTCTGACAAGCGTATTGATAACGGAATTTTACGATAACACCGCGCCACACCTATCAATAAATTCTTACCTGCAATACTTCATAGTAAATAATAATACTTAGTTGAAGAAGAATTATTAGTAGCAGCACAGAACTGATAAGTGGAGTTATCTGTACTTTATAAATAAATAGGTAACTATGAAATGCAAATAAAGATGACGAGTGTGGTACTACATGATTCTCAGTAGGTCCATAAGTGGACCTTTACAAGGTAATAATAAAACTAACTTATGTAAAGAAGTTCGGTTGCTAGCTAGTATTTCGCGGTTATTTATACTATAGGTACGTGTGTTTTACCGCCCCCGTACCTACCTCAACGACGGTTGATATTTTTTTCTTTGATTACTTATAATAATGTATATAATCTAAGTTTTTTTTTACCTAATCGAACGAGATTCTTATAAAATGGTATTCTTTCAGTCAGATAAAGTTCATTATTTTTTACTTGATTTATGGGCTTGCTCTTGACTCTCTCTCTTTGGCCAGAGATGACAGTGACACAGTCTACGATGGAGCGAGCTTACCCAGAAGTAGCCTGTTCACTCTAACTTTGAAAAGATTAGGGTTGTACCTAAGCGTTCGGAAACACAGACGCAGGCAAGAGTTCCACTCCTTTGCTGTGCGCATTATGAAAGACGCTTTGGAAGCGCTTAGTGCGAGTCTGTGCGAGTTGGAATAGCAACAAGGTAGGGATGGCAAGTTGCATTTATTGATTTCTTCTGTTGGCACTTAGTAAACTAACCTCCTGCAATTCTTCAACTCCGCCCCTCAGACGACCCACTTGCCAACATTCTTTCTGTTCCCAAGGCGTTAAAATAAAATTACGATTAAAAATGGAGGTCATAAATAGCTCCAAAGAGGTGCACTGATTACGTGAATGTAAACTTTTACGTCGGAACAAAAACCATAAATAATAATAAACAATCCTTCTGCCAAACCCTCGTTCTAAGTCCAAACTCGAATAGGTACAAGAACTGAGGACGAAGCATAAACCTTTAGCGACCTACCTCTTACAGCTATCTTATAGTCCCAGAGTTGCGGAATTTGTTCGAGTCACCGCGGCCCTAGAACGCAAAAGGAAGGTTTGAGACTAGTCAGTCAGGACTCTCGGGAGTCATTGACGTATCATTCTAAAAAAAAAGAAGCTATGTTAAAGTTACCTTACGAGACACTTTATTACACCTAAATATCTAGCTGTCTGTACCTAGTTATTACCTCCTTAACAACACGAAGAGTTAAGTCTGTTAGCAGTAAACCCAGGAACGTAGGTAAGTAGGTAGCACTTTAGGGCTAGTTTCTGGGACTCGAATTTGGATAAGAAGTCAATAGCCACAAAATTAGATTTTATGGTGGCACTACACATGGCGTATTTGCGAAAATACCTATTCGCCTGAACTTAATCTTGTTAGCTTTAAGGTATATTTTCTATTCTATTCTATTTTTTATTTTTTTATTAATGGCAAGTAGATCCGATGTCGACTATTCTGCCAATGTCAAAAGTAAATTGGAAAAGCAAGTGTGCATTAGACTAAGTTTTTGATTATCCAAGTAACGCGAATATTTTGACAAATACGCCAAGTGAAGCGCCACCTTTATAAGAAACAAACGTATACCTACGTAATAAGAAAAAAAAATATAAGAGGTATTATTTACCCACCTCTTATAGTTATTATCCGGAATTATTCTAGGTGAGCAGAGTTCGTAAAACGTCTACAACCCAACTTAAAAATATTGGCTAAACCAAAGAAAACCTTTTTTTTTTCGTATTCTTTAATGTCGACCTATGAATAATGGGTTGTAAATGTACCGAACTTCAAAAAACTAGGTTGTTATGCCGAATGAATCATGAGATACAGGAAGTGGTGCAATGTACTTATAAAAAAACCATGACGTCATTTTATATCTGATGACGAAGTTATTAACTTTCCAGAACCTGAGTATTTACTACAGATTCTCAGTATCTATAAAGCCGGTTCTCAGTTACTACAACTGTCTTTTCACGGTTAAAATTCAAGGTCTGTCTAAGAATTATCGATTTCACTAAGTAATTGACAGAAGTTACGCTCACTCACTACAAAATTCTTGTCATAATAATTAATTATTTCTTCAAAAACTTGCTGTCGAGTAGGTAATTAATTGATAATGCCGTACCTAATTGATAGTGTGTTTAAATAATACAATGTCCACCGATTCAAGTTGATATTAAAGGAATTTGTTGCGTCTAGTGGTACTGTAGTATATAGAGCGCTCTTTTGAAGCGATCTCTTTCAGAACAATTTTATTTCCAACGTATTTTTGGGTTTTTCCATCTGGAACTTCCCAGTAGCAAACCGGAGTGTGAATTTGAAACCCGTTGAAAGCAACAAGCTTACCCCCATTACATCTATGAAGATGAGAAAAAGAAAAAAAAAGAAATTCTTACTTTCAACTAACAACTTTTAATTAATTAATTGTACGATTCCTTGGGCCAACCGTAAAACTTATCTAAGAATCACTGCTAGAAAACCTGCTTTCAAATAAAATACCGCATCCAAATCGGTTCACCGGTTCAGGAGCTACGGTGCCACATACAGTCACACGACAGACACACATAGCAGTCAAACTTATAACATCCCTCGTTTTTGGTCGGGGGTTAAAAATAATGTATACAGCTGAGATTTCTTTGAACGCGCTAATCTCAGGAAGTACTGGTCCGATTTGAAAAATTATTTCAGTGTTAGATAGCCTATTTATCAAGGAAGGTCAAAGGTATTATCATCACGCTAAGATATGTAGGAGCGGAGCATTAATGGCAAATGTGACGCAGACGAAGTTGCGCGGGTCAGCTAGTAATAATATAAGAAGAGGTCAAACGTTACTTTGTTAATTTAAGTTGGCCGATGAAGTCATTTATCTTAGAGAAAGGCGATCGTGACCACACTTATGTATATAGTTGTATATAGGCAGGCTATTGTTTCTTCGGACTGTGAAAGTCCCCTTCATATGACCTAGATGCCCATGTATTCATGGCTAGAAAGGCTTCAGCTGTCCGGTAATGTTTAGTGCTTATGAAATAACCTTCGTATGATCTTTGGGTAGATTTGGAGTAAGCGGTAACCAAGGGCGCCAACCCTTTCTTGTTAATGGTGGTTTCTAAGTATCTGTCACCTCAATAAACTACCATTATTCCGATGAATACCTGTGTGATTTTTAGACAAAATAAATTCAAATTCAACTACCAATTCCAACAGATTTGGGAAAACATTGTGTTTTTTATGTTAGTAAAAGGTAATCTCTGTAAAAATGATCTAATTACGAACATTCTCATACTTATTTAAAGCTACATTATCATTGAGAACCATAGGCTAATTAAGGCCGTACCCTGACCAAATAACCTTGAGCATTTTTTCCCTCAATATAACAGCGCAAGATAGTAGCGAATACGCTCAGGATGTTGAATAAAATCGTTATAAAATCTCATTTTGGTCGTTTGAACAAAATATTTCTACCAAAATGTTCATAATTAAATTGCCTATCCATTAGTGGAAGAACAACATCAAAATAATCGTTATTTATCGAAAAGATGCTGTTTTTAATAATTATTTCTCATTTCTGTAGTTTCGTTGTGAGGAGATTCACATTATACTTAGTAATAAAAAATAAAAATCTACCATTTTGAAGCCAAGATTATGTAGAAATTTAATGTATTTTTGAGAAGTTGATATTTTTTTTGGATAAAGAATAAATAGCTCCAAAAAACTGCACAAAAAACGGCTAGCGCTGCATTTTGCACGGGGACGCGCTTTAAATCCCGAAAAAACACGGTTTTAGAGCAACAGTTTCTTAAAATTAACAGTTGCAAAAGGAAAAACGCCATTGTTTCCGAAACCATTTAAGTAAAATCTCAAGACACACAAGAGAGGGTGCTTGACTTTATTGAAGTATTTTAAAAGGGGATGGCCCAATTGTTTATCCCTTGGGCCTTTGAATTGCTCACCAGTTTGATCCTTTTAAAAATTAAGGAAGAAGATTGCTATAAAAAAAAACCATACTTAACCATTGCAGCTAAGCACGTGTTCATTTTGTTTATTAAAATCTATACTAATATTATAAAGCAGATGAGTTTGTTTGTTTGTTTGGTTGAACGCGCTAATCTCAGGAACTACTGGTCCGATTTGAAAAATTATTTCAGTGTTAGATAGCCCATTTATCGAGGAAGGCTATTGGTATTGGATTGAAATATATATATATATATATATATCATATATATATATCATCACGCTAAAACCAATAGGAGCGAAGCAGTAATGAAAAATGTTTCGCAGACGACGTTGCATGGGTCAGCTAGTGAAAAATAAAATCCGCCAAAGTTAGTTCCGGTTTAGTAGTTAGGTAATATATGTAGGTAAGAATAAAGTTATCTCAAACTCCGATCTACCGAACCTTTTAAACGTTAAATCTGCGCAGATTTAATTTTATCTTTCACCAGTCTTCATAAAGTAGATCGGCGGAGCTCGAAGCACAACCAACAAGGTTATGACCAAGTAGGTCCCAGTCCGAGCTACTTATTATGTAGCAGGCTTAAGCATAGACTTACTAAAGCCATACTGAGAACAATGGCAGCCCCGACGGACTGCAAGCACGGCTCGAGTACAAGTATCTGAAGTACGAACTGTACTTCAATAAACCGGTCTGACTAACTGAGTAGCAAGACTTGAAACGATATTTCCATTGAAATTATTTTTGTTACATTAATACTTTGTGTTTTTACCGCCAATATTGTTATATTGGCGGTAAAACTCCGAAAAGCGTAGCCGGACTGGAAGATATTTTTATTGGGACCCGTAGGATGACTAAGACCGATTTAAGAGTTCAGCATTTTTGTGTTGCCCGAGAAATGCGATGAGCAATAAACCAGTTAGGAAATGTGTAATATCACCGCCATGCTTACTTTAAAAAAAACAAAACGTGCAAAAAAAATAAAGTTTTCAACGCACAAAAATGATCCTGGGATCAGGGATGTACCTAGTGATACCGTTACCTGCAAGCTGGTTACGCATCTATAAATTATAACATTGATTTATTACTTAATTAACGCAGGTGTCAAGTTCTTTCACATCAGTGTGGCTTTTAAAAATAAAATATGTTAACATACGCTACATAAGCACTCAGTCAAGTATGACCCTCACAGTAACACGAGAATCCAACCAATAATAATTTCCTGTCCCTCACACAATAAGCCATTCATTAGCCTTAATTTATGCTCCTTGCTCTCACCTCAACCACTGACAATTTCTACAACAGAAACTGCTTTTTACCCAATACATGTCACCCATTGCTTCCTCCGTTCAAGTAATTACGAAGAGGTTTTGAACTAAAGCGGCAATGGAGAGTAAAGTTTATGACAGCGGTCGTGTTTGCCCGTTCGGTTGGTTTGTATGGCTTCTGTGACACGGCTGCCTATCGAGTGACGTCATCATGCAACCGGACCACTCAATAGCACTGGTATGCATTTATATGCTGCTGACCTTTTTATGAAAGGTAACAATAAGCTGACTAAATGTGGTGTTTTTGTTGAGTTGCACGAAATTGCAAGTTGTTTTTTGAAGAAATTCTTTAATGAATGAAAAATATTTGTCGACATAATGACATCATTTGATTAACTACACTTATTTATCAATTACAGTCTCCTTTGATTACAGGCATATTCAAATGACAATATAAACACTTCACGGCGCCAATGCCATGTTTACCATAAAAAAATCACGCCGACTCTTCACAATTAATTGTATGACTAATGGCAAGGACTGACGAACCCATCTGCTTTACGATTTAGGTCTAGTAAACTACTTCCCCCTTCTTCTCCTTTGCGAAAACCAAGCAAAAATAAATACAAAAAGGAATATGCATGCGATTTTTTTATTTGCAAAGTGTAATTTTACTTATTATCTAATAAACAATATTAAATAATTTTTTAGATACCTTCATCAGCGATGAAGTTAAAAAGCTTTTAAGATTATAATTAGAAAGTGAATTTCGATCTGTACTGTGACGTCAACGTCCATGACGTTTATACAGCTGCCACAGAAAACAGCGTTATCGCGAGTTTCAAATAACTAATTATGTCTCGTTTGTTTTGCGAGTAATTTTGATTCCATGACATTATTATATTTTTGTATATTTTTAGATAAACTGATAGATCATAAATATTTCTTTTATTTACATTCCTTATTACCAATTCAACAAATCTGCATACGTACCTTTTATCACCTATTGACAGATTGCTATTATGTATCGCATTAACCTATTTCTAACAATCCACTTCGACGCAGTGGCGATAAAATGAAAATTGCATTCAATTGTATCGCAGACGCAACAACTATTACACCTAAATAATAAATATGTAACAATATTAACTTTGCATGTTTTATTCATTTCGCAACATAAATACTTAATTAAAAAGTGTGTTGAAGCTCTGTTCAAAGGGACGCAATTTTGCAAAAAACAATATACTGAAAAATGTATTATCCGTTTGCAATCAAGCAAGCAAACAATATTGTCGTTTGAATCTATGTGTATTTAATAAATTACCTTCTAATAACTACCTTATTAACTCGACGTAATAGAAACGTCAACCTGTTCAAAATAAAAACAATGACTCAGATCAGACCTAGCTTACCTATCGATGTACTTAGCTACCTTACTTGAGTTAGTTAAGATTTTAACCAACTTCATTAAAATAGCGACTCCATTTTCCAAAAGCCACGGTGCATAGATCAAATATTTAAATCTCACCCAGGTCGATATCGAACGCACTCTTCGGGGCGTGTTATCAACGATATGATAACAGGTCTTGTTCGACCCACCTTCGGCATAACACCACTCAGTTACGTGATTACCGTCACGCGACCTGACTCCGTCCGTTTGTGGTGATGACTTCCAAAAATATTTACTCTATAATTTAAGTGTAATTATTTGTACTGTTATACGTGTAGTCTTTTTTGTAAACGAGGGTATTACGACCGTTTACAGGTCATTATTGTGTAACAAATATTTTTGTATAAAAGGTTGTTGAAAATTTTGTTTTGGATGATAATCGAAATGGTGCAACTTGTACAAAAATTAGTTTTTTTATTCATATTTTATTAGACTGTAGGTACAATTTCCTACGTTAGGTATGCACTTAGCATAAATTAATCTTTGATTATAAATACCAATTATCGTCAGCGCCAACTTTTGACTGAGAAATAATAATTAGAGTGGACAAATTATGTAAGTATGTATATAATAATTATGTCAAACCGCCATATTTATGGAGTGGAATTCCCTGCCGAAGTCTGAGTTTTCTGATAGCTACAACTTGGGGGTTTTTTAAAGTCAAGAGTGAACTGGTTTCTTCTGGGCAAGTGTGGTCCATCTTCGACCACATCATCGCTCTCCATCATGTGAAATTGTGGTCTAACGCGAATATTCTTGATATGACTTTTAAATTAATCAGCCCTAAACTGAGCACTCAAGCAACAAACAGTAAAAATAAAACATTTTGTCATATAAAACCACGAGACAAATCTTTCTAGATCAAAACAGAACATTATGCATTAGAGAAAGAGTCTAGAATTGAATATTCTGAAACGAAAAAGGATTTTAGTATGAAATTCTAACATCAATGCATAAAGGTAAGTATACACCGGGAGTAATTCGATCATGTATACGTCTTCGCTGTCGACTTAAGTAAGTAGGTACCTAATGGAAATCCTGTGTTTCTACTCTTTGAGTGAATCGAACTCTGATGGTTTTCTCTTTGTTGTTATAGTTCTTGTGACATTTGCATTCTGTAACAATAATTGTTTTCCTAGCTTGTTAAGTTTTCTGTTTGTCGTTTTAGTACTGTTCCGTTCAGCAAAAAGGTGTATCTTTTCTGTGTTTTTCTACACCAAAATAGTCGAAATTAGCTTTCCTTGCTTTTATTTTGGTGATATTGTTGTTTATTATTCAATTAAGATTATTCAGCCCTTTTTATAAAACAAACAACCATAATTATGATAGGTAATTGTACTTTTAGCAGCATCTATATTCAAATACTCAAACCAGGAACAACATTGCAGGCACTGGTAAAACTTAGAGCGTATGCCATTATTCCTCAAATAAAACCTGTTATGATGTTAATCTCAGCGTTCAAACAATTCTAAACTATTTATGACGTATTTATGACAACTAAAAGTAACAAAGTCAAAAACCGCTCAGCACTGGACGCTTAATTTAAGTTAACTCTAACATAATTGGAATTCTAGTTCTAAACACAAATCCTAGTAACGAGTTGAACAAATTTAAATGTCCAAAGGCTATTTGTATTTTCTGCGCCAAACACTAACTGTTAATCTTCCTGCCTTGGAAAACTGAGATAGTTTAAAGAATTACTGGAACCGAGAACGACAAATACCTCTGCTGCTTTGGATGCACAAAAAAGAGGATTTTGCTTGGTTTGTGTGCACTTTGCCTTTATCTTTGCTGAGCTTTGAGACTAGTTTCACATCGCGTGATTTATATGCGCGGCTGACTTGATTCCACTGAGTAGATCGCGCGCTTAGTCGCAGCTTTGCATAGCGAAAACGCACACCACCGCGTCAGTGTGTCACCATCCTTAAGTCGTATATTATGCACTAGTTAATGAACTACAAATAAAACTACATTATTTCTCTAAGACGTCTCTCGCCTGTCATCGCCCATGGAAACCAATTTCCTTTACTTTTTTCTCTACATAAATCGTCTCTTATCGCCAATCGAGAATATCCATTCCGACACTGTCGAGGAACTAGCAAGATATAATCTTCAATATTAAGTTTCCTTGCGCAGCTGCATAGATAGCTATCGCTTTTAAAAATGCTTGAAATTATATCGTAATGAGTTTCCATTAGTTGAAGTGGGCTGTTTGGTTTTACTACGGAGAAAAGTGCTGAGAGAAAACTAGCGTTATGTTTATCCTTTTAAGTGGCGTCTACCTCTCCCCGTGTTCACAGATTATCTAGAAAATGGCTATAGTGTGGTACGCTATTGGGTGTTAAGATTCTCTTCAAGTATTTATTGAAATAGGAACCGAGCGACTTAACGTCTTTGCGAAGCATAATCGAGTAGCTAAGCTTATTTTAGTTCTATCTTCCTTAGACGTCGATAAAAGTCTGTTAGTAGCAATAACTTATTTTAAACCGATTTTTAACCCTGTTCGGGAAGACACTTTTTATTTTGTATCCACTAGAGGCTTCAACGGGCTAAGCTTAGACAAAAGAAAATAGATTAGGATAGAAAAATCTTTCATCTCGTATTTTTTTTCTGCAATTACCGCACAGTAAAAAGAAATGTTTGCTCTGTTCATTAATTAGCCATGGAAAAACATCCTATTGACCTACAGAACGTCCTCACTATCAGTTGAACAAGTAATTACGCCAGCGGATATCACAATGGATCCCTATTAGAGTACAGCCATACGTTCCTCAAGGGTATCGTAGAAGGCAATGTTAGCAACAGTCGGGGCCCGAAACCTTCCGATTATTGCCGAAGCATCTACCCACCACATCGGCTAAGAAAACTACGTCTGTTTGTTTAACAGTTCACGGAAATGTAATGAAACTCAATGTTGATATAAAATGTTAGAAAGATTTTGGCGATGTTGTTTTAGAGCTAATTTTACCTTATGCCAACCACCTTTTGTGCTCTGATTAAAATTAGTGCCATGGAAACGGAACTGCGAGCAAAAATCCTGAATTTTGAATGTAAAATCGGAAATTAGCAGTAAATGGACAGAATACGAGGAACTTTCGGAATAATGTAGTCCCGCCTCACTGGGACTCGAATGAGGACAGCACATAATTTCATCACACCAATTCTAGTTGCAACCGATTTTAGTGCTTTGCGAGCGCAACCAAGTAGTAATTGAAGTCGTACAAAATTACAATCTGCTTCCTAAGAGCTTACTATAAACAATCGTAATTAATCGGGAGATACAACAATAGATCCCTATTAAACGAACATCGACTGAATGCTCCCCGAGGGTATCGTTCACAAAGCCATAGCGCTCGATTTAAAAATAGACCCCCACGATCACTAACTTCCCTTAGTGACAGGATTTTAATTGATTTTCGCGGTGACCCGATTGTTGTCTTTCTTCGGTGATTATTTTCCGAAAATTTACTTAGAATTACCCCTAAAATCAACAGGTTCAAGTGTACTTAAGTTTCAACTTTGTTTTCGGAGAATGTCCTTCTAGACATTTAGTCAAACTCCCAAGGTTTATTGTTGAAGAACAGACCAAAGTCTATAGCACTTACTGGCTGGTAAAATACCAATTTATCTAGTGTGGTGAGTCTATCTCGTGCTGGTTTCCGTTGAAACTAGTTGCGATGGCTTCCGATTGCTTTTCGCTCTCACAATGGAGGCTTAATATCGAACCGACTGCGAATAACGTACTCGTTATCGGTTTCTTAATTGTAAACGATCGAACGAGCTGTCATTCGAGATATAAGAGATGGGATACCGTATACATGTAGGAATGTCGGTATGATTAGGTATGAGTTGTTATTGGAAGTGGATGACGGGCGATGTCGAGGGCCATCAAAACAGACTTTGTGAAATGAAGTGGGTTCGCGCCAAGCAACTATTAGTACTAGATCTCCGTGAATTCGTGATTGCTCATTGTGGCCAACTCACAATGGCCAATCAATGTCCATTCGCGCCCACAGAGCATTTTGGCGGCAATAACCATCACGAATTCACGATTCACGAGAAATCTTTTAAACTCCAAGAATTAATTTAATTTCTCGCGATCTCTTGTAAAATATAGGATATTTAACAGCTATGAAAGGGATATTTGGGAAGGTCCGTTAATGTTAATAGCTGAGACTTATGAAGTATTCTGGGCACGCTGCAATCATCGGAATTCTTGGTCCGTCTTCCTTTATACGGATATTTTACCCCATCCCCATAAATGGCACCATTAAAAAGCTTAGACCGGGGCGGAAACGGAGCTACTTAAATATACTTTGCACGGGTGCGCAAATTGATATAAAATACTTCATCTTTTGATATCTGCCTCGAGTACAGTCGTCGAGCTACTGAGATGTTTTATTAACACCGTATTTTATTACGCTTGAGAAAATAACGATAAGGGAATTGATAAGAAAACTTAGTAGGATTGCCTCGTAGTTTAATCTATACTAATATTATAAAGAGGTAAAGTTTGTTTGTAAGTTTGTATGTATGGGGTAATCTCAGGAACTACTGGTCCGATTTGAAAAATTCTTTCAGTATTAGATAGCCCATGTATCGAGGAAGGACATAGGCTACATATCATCACGCTAAGACTAAAAGGAGCCGAGCATTAATGGAAAATGTGACGCAGACGAAGTTGCGTGGGTCAGCTAGTTATTATTAAAACCTTTTATAAAACGTTGATATTGCGTTTAGTTTAAGGTAGGTAGGTCAATTAATTGCCGTATTAACAACCATGAATGAATTCCATTTTCCTCGTAAATT
This sequence comes from Ceramica pisi, assembly GCA_963859965.1. Lineage (NCBI taxonomy): Eukaryota > Metazoa > Arthropoda > Insecta > Lepidoptera > Noctuidae > Ceramica > Ceramica pisi. The sequence continues at coordinate 9,021,599 of OY982549.1, read as the reverse complement.
ATCAACAATTACTTAACGATTCCTAGTAAAAAAATTACAAAATAAATGTGTAACAACCAATACCGTTAACAGTATACCGATTAACATCGTAATTATATAAATTATTTCATTGAAGAGGATATTTGGGTATTCAGTAATTATTTGTCAGTTTACAGGAAATAAAGTAATCATTAATGTAAATTGTATTGAAACAGTTGGTTTCCTTGACCTTTCAGAAATTAGGGAAATGTGTAAGAATTGCCTTGAAATGTCTGGTACTCGAGGATTTACGGTATGGACAATACTTAGTACAATAATGGCAGTTGTAATTTGTTGCTATACAAAGTACATTTCAAAACGAGAAATAGGTGATTCAAACAAATATCCCTAAAATCCAGCCATTCCAGTCACAAACTAAGGTAAAACTAAAAAATATTTTTAAACTATTGTTTTTCCTTTTCTGTTTGTTCGTTAGTTCGCGCGTTCGCTCAAAGCTTTTTACTTACCTGATCATAACTTTACCATACCGAGAGCATCGCCAGTTATAAAATAGTCCAAGTATATCCAATTCTCAGTGGATTGTTTTCTTCGTGTGGCGGTCACTCTGCGGCCGGCTGGCTCGTGACTGGAAGGTCAATCAGCCTGAAGAAATAAGCGTAGCCTCTTATATAAGTGTATTGTACTGCCTTCACTGTAATTATGTACGACTTATGTCGTTTGCGAGTTTTTGTAAGGAATGTGACTTTTATTTGGATGGAGATGTCAATGTTATTGGTTAAGTAGTTATTTCCGTGAGTGTACATCGAACTTAACTTTTACCTGATGTTGTACAATGGCGGTTTAACAGCTTTTTATTGGAAATATATCCAATAGCTATATTTAATCTTCATCCCAAAAAAAAAAATATGACAATGAAAAATCATCTCGGAAGTTGTTACCTGTCTGCCGCAGAAGAAGAAATATTTGTTTAAACTTTATGTACAATTATGGTAGGTACATGGGCGGTATGGGGGCGGCGAATTTTGGCCTGGATCCTTTCAAATACCTGCGTCTTCTACCATTTCGCCACTGAGCAACGCTTCACCAACAGTTTTAATTTCAACCAGTCTCCTAAAACTAATGTTATTCATGCTATCTTAAAAATGCAGTACCTAATCACAAAAAACTTGTCTTTTGTTTTAGCATTTGCTGTAGAGTCAATGCCCTCTACCAAGTGTGCGATCAAATCTAAGAGAACGTAGGTAGTTTTACATAAAATTGACTTTCAAATATACAATCCTAAATAAGGTATATCCTCGAAAGTCGGTACCTGAAGCTGTGATGATCCCTTAAGGCCAAGGAATCCTTAGCATCCCTGACAGTGTCTATTTTTAGTGTTTTTTGCCGCTGGAATTCCTCGTGTGTGTGTGTCCAAGAGGCTGTTTAGAAATTCAGATTAGGCAGGAAATGGAGCACTAATGTCTTGATTTAGAACTCTGGTGGTTTAATGAGACTACAATATTAAAAAAATAATACTACAGGTCAGAGTGCCGATTCTACTAATTTTCACATTCGCATCTCAATCGTAATCTGTCAAAAATGTAGGTATGAAAATAAAGGCTTTTTTGACAGTTTGCGAATGACATGCGAATACAAACGTTGCTTAAAAGTTAGTAGAATTGGCCCTCGTCACATCTGTATAATTCCATTTTTGAGGTTTGTTTTTTTTTTATAGAAAAAAACTTCTACTGAAAATATGTTTAAGTGAAAAAAGTTTCGTAATATTTTATCCAATAAAGGAATCTTGACTTCCTCAACACCTAGTTTTATAATATTTTGATTTGAACTACAAGATACGTTGCGTTTCGTTACACGCTTGGTTTACTTTCGTTCCGTGAACGATGTTACGTCAAGTGGTTTTCTTATCTACTATCGAAATAAAAAATTATAGCCCACGTGGCTTCAAGTGGTGCTAATTCTGGACTTTTTAGAATCAATAATAATATAAAAACGACAAAATGTTTGCCCTTTCCGGAAGCACATGTTTCGAAATGTAGGTACCCGCTTTTGACTAGACCTACTGCTGAGAAAAGGTTTAGCAAACGTATCCATCAAATAAATGTCGGACAAATATTCAAGTGGACGACCGCCATATTTTTTTTTTAAATAAAGGGTGTCTTTATATCTGACGTTTCAAAGTGATTCCAAGCAATTTGTCTTCGCCTTTCGTTACTCCATTAGCAATGTCATCTCCCCAACTTGTGGTCTGTTGTTAAAATATCAATCATTAAATGTTTACTCCAACATTTATCATAATTACTGCGTCCGAAATTTTAGGCCTGCTCAAGAATTTAGTCTACCGTGGAATAATTAATTAGTTACTGGCTTTAAGCTTTTTTGCCTAAGCTCGTATAAGCAAACACATGCAAACATTCGTCCGCGCGTGTTAGGGATGTTTTTCAACACAGCTTTGACACGTGTTGCCATGGAACTGTGACATGTTATGAAAGTGGAATATCTCCCCGTCTGCAGGGTTGCCCCACATCGTTTCCCGCTGTGTCGCCAGCTTTCCTGTTCGTGACAACCCTGTACATAACAATCTGGTTTTGTTATTCGCTTCATACGGGCAGTTTGGAATTTTAATACGCTCTATGTTTAACTAGAAATGGGGGATTTACTATTAATGAATGTTATTATTCTCTTTAATCCCGAAATTGTTTTGTCAAGTTCAGGCACGAATGATGTTTAGGTCGTAATAAATTATTTGAAATTGTGTTGTATAGATTTCCGCATACTGTGCATATTCAATGTTACTTCAGCGGTTTTTGTGAGGCAAACATAGTGAGATTTTAACGTTCCGCCACGTTAGCCGAAAGTAATAAAACTGCGGGTGTCTTGTGGTCTCATATTTTACGCGAACCGCCGCGAGAGGACAGCGCTGTCATTCTCATACTATTGTTAATATTAAATTTTATAACACCAAGTTTAAAGCGCTATTCGTTGCGGGTAAGGTAGATAAGTATTTTATTTTATTTGGGGTAAGTACGACTTACGCCATTTTATTTTTATACTTTATTGTTGGTTTTATAAATTATTCGCACTCAGTATAACGTTGTAGGTAGTTGAAATGGCGCCATCTTTGTTTTGAATAAAACAATATCTTACGATTTTAATTAATCAATTTGTAATTATAACAGAGGTCCGTGTTAAACCAACGTTACATTCAAGTATGATGACAATTTTTTTATTTTTTGGAATGGGAGATCGTCAAATGACTCCTCCAGCTCTGGGGAGAGCAGAAGGGTGTATCAGACTTTTACTGACTGAAGTCCGTGTTGTGTGGCCTTGGAACACAAATGGCATGAGAAGGCTCATGCCATTTGTGTTCCAAGGCCACAGTGACTCTTTCGAACAAATTCCGCAACGTTGCCAGAAAGAAGTATGAAGTACCGGTCTACGTAATTAATTATATTGTTGTGTTTTGTCAACTACTGATAACACTAACCAAGTATTTTTTGGTATAATGTTAGCTGAACAAACAGCAACTGTTTCACAGATAACGACATTATTCTCCGACTTAGAAAACACGCAACACGTTTAATGAATGACTCATTACTTCGCCTCAGAAGTGTTATTTGCTGATCAATCATTTAAAAACAAACTTCAGTCCACAGACTGAGCAAGGAATTCTATTAAACTCGCGACAAACTTGGGCCGTCTTAACAACTTTGAAGGACTACCAACTTAGGAAAGAGGCATTTTATAAGCTTACTCTTTGCCCCGACCTCCCCCACATCCATAATACGGCTTTAACTTAGACTCGTTAGCCAGTTTGCAATTATAATTTTAGACTTTCGAACAGAGAAGAGAATAAAGAAATAAGCAAAATGAAACAATACTAAATATGAAAACGTATTCCCCTTTGAAGTCGCGAGCTCGGCCAAAAGCGAATTCTAAAAGAAATTGAACTAGTTCAGCGGGTCCTAGTAACATTTGCTGACCTGAGTTTTTACCTTCCATTCAAAGCAGAGTGCGCCTCTTAATACGGCCACAGGAAATAAACTAACAATCCGGTGCGATTCGTGATTCGTCAAAGTCTAACAAAAAGTAATGGTGTATAAGATGGGCCTTACCGGAGTTTTGCAAGTTTGTATTCGATTCTGCGGTGACTCACAGACCGAATCGAATGTATCGAGCGACCGCCGCACAACTTTCCGCTTTTATTGCCTTCCAGCCACGCTGGAAACCTTAAAAGTAACTTACATTAACTCTAATGTACGTATAACATTCACCCTTGTACGGAATACGGACCTGGCTACAAATGTACCCTGTATTTCAATAAATGGTGTTTGAAGGAAATTGTAATGTTAAATTTGTTATTCGACGGACTTTATCGAGCAAATCTGAGAAATATGCCGTGAGTCACGTCTCCGGAATAATGGAGGTGTACCGTTCCCAAAACAATGTGATAGTTGTAGTTTATAGTGTATAAATAAAACCATTACAACATGAGCTGCAATGTTAATATTGTGTTGGGAGAATATATCATCAAAAAGGGAATAAACTTGGGTATAAAGTACACGACATGAAGGCTGAGGTCTCAATTACGACTGCCAACGTTAGTCTAGACTCTAGACAGGCATTATTTTTACTTTTTACAGCCATAACCACTTATGTGTAAGTTTTAAAGGTAGCAGGCTAAGTCAGGCAAGCCGTGCATGTCTGGTGTACCATAAAACGAACTTACGTGGAAGTAATCGAAGCGTGTGTATCATTATTAGTTGCGCGCCAAAGTTAGGGGTTGTCTGGGGTCCTTGAACGCAGCCAATCGTATCGCGCCGATCGCCACCTGCCGTCTTGTTCACAAAAAATAATGGGCCTCTTTCGTCTTTGGTTCTTTTGTTAACATTTGTCCCTTGGGTATGTTGAGGTAAGTAACTATCAAAGGGCCAATTCTACTAATTTTCAAAAACACTCTTAATTACACTACATTTTGACAAATTGCAACTGGGATGCGAAAGCGAATGTTGTTTCAAAAATTGATAGAATTGGCCCTCTACTTTGAAGAATAACATAGATATTGGTTTACGTATTAGGGTTTTCTATTAAAGAGAAAACGAGCGTGTTCTGTACATTTAACTCACTTGACAACGATTAAGTACAATTTAGAGCCAACGCAAAGCTGGAAATAGGTAAACTGGTCATTGTCTTGAATGTCTCCACAGTTTAATAATATATCCAGCGGATGGCGACGATTTGAACACTGGTAATAACTGGAGACTCACGGAAAGGACGCGTCCAACATCACGCAATGTTCTACTAACGACCGACATTTTGAATTTGAACTTTTAAAATAGTGTTGGGACCACTGACACCACATTGCGGTTTTTCGAGAACTTCGATTTTTTAAAACACACAAGATGTAATAAAATGTTTGATATGTTTGTAAGTCTTTATTTATTTCGTATTCATACAGTACACTCACGATAAAGAAACTTTTATTATTAAATTACTGTTGTCGAATACGTTTGTGGGTAAAAACGTAATAAACTTTTTACAAAGAGAAATTGTGATTGATATCTCAAGTAATTTGGCCGTAGTGTAGTACAGTATTAGAAAAACCTTTTCAATAGTAATTTCAGTAGCATAATACCCTCTAGCTTTAATGTGAATGAATATAAAAGTTATACCCATGTTCCATTTCTTTTTCGGTTCGTGGGTCGGGCTCTAGTACTTTAATGTCATTTTCAAAATGGTATTTTGTAATACTCGGTCATTAGGGTAGTGTGAGAATAATTTTAACGATGCTATTATCTTTGTTTTAATCTTTAATGGCTACTTTACACAAAGTAACTGTTGGGATTTAATAAACGTTGTTTGTTTTTGGTACTGATGATCGGATTGTAGATAAATACAACGATCTTTACTGTGCAAGGTCTGATTAAGACCAATAAAATCAACTGAGATTTGAGTTTTGACCCAACATGAAGTTACTGCGAGAAGGCGGGAAAAGTGACAGTGACTTACATTGTATTTTTTTTTCTAATTGGCAATAGAGCCGATGACGACTATTCTGCATTGCGTTCTAAATTCAAAAGAGTTTGAAATAGTAGTGTTGTTGGCTATTTTAATCGCTAGAAGGGCTTAGTAACTAGAAGTTTAATTATCTCACTTCATATTTAGCCTTGTAACAATTGTATCTACAATTTATACCTCAGTGCACGTTAATAATTTACACCCAAAGATAATGATAGCGTTTAACAGATAACAATAATATTACACAATAATTTGACACTAACTTTGCCGCTGGGTACAACTCCTAACTTATCTAAACAATGGGCACTTCAAATAAACTATAAAGTTGGCGAATAAATTGTAGGTAGCCTGTTTTACGGCCTAGACTTTAGAGTTCTAGATTTTATGTCCTCTATCTTGGCGCAATCGAGACTGTGTAGATAGACCCATAAATAAAGGAGCACATGCAAAATACATACAAGGTTCACCATTCACTAAAACATATGACTTTTAGTCAATCAAGGTGGCACTGAGGAGTCTTGATATGTAACGAATGGTCACCCATCCACGAACCGGCCTCAGCAAGCGTTGCTTAAAACCTTGATGATCGGCCAGTAAAAGTAAAACACGAGCTAGTAAAAGTAAAAAAAAAAATTAAGATATCTATTTATTGAGTGCTGCTTCCAAATTTATCTTTTATGACATAAATTAAGCACATAATCATCAATGTTTGTCTTAGCTTATCATTTGTGCTCAAAGAATAACTTGTAAATTCTACGAAAACTGTGACGCTATGTGAGTCATATATATTTGCTAAATATACAGTGACTTTATTTCTTATTTCAAACCAAGTTGACATACACGGAACAATCGTTTTATTGTTTAAAATATTTATGACGACTCGTATACCTACAAACCTAACACTTAGGTAAAACTTAAAATCATTACTCTATTTTAAACTTTAACGTAAATTAATAAAGTATAAAGTAGAAAAACACAATCGTAAGTTATACCTAGATACATAATACATAAATGTATAATGAAAAAACCCAAAGAAGCGAAACCAACTTGTATCATAAACTAAGTATAACAATAGTGTGATCGTATAATTTCTCATAGTATCTCAATAATGAAAATCGTAGATAAATAAAGAAAATAAGATTCTCATCAGAGAACTTGTTTACTAAGTCTTTATTACCAGAAAAGTTAAGACTCCCACGCGAGACGACAATACGACAACGATGTGAAGACCATTCTTCATCAATCGTTTACTTAGCTGTCGTATTTAGCTTTAATGCGACTTTCCAGTGGTGTTGTTAGATGAGAAAAATACAAAACTTTTTTACAAATAATTCAACCGACTTCCAAAATAATTAAATAAACTACTAAGTAAAAAATAACTTTAATTTCTGAAGTCGGTGTTAAAATACGAAGAAACAGCCAAAAACACCGTCTTAGGAAATTAAATTTAAGTACTTACATAAATTTTATACTTTGTAGTGTTTTTTTAAAGATATACTCTACATAGATTTAGATATATAGGTTGAACAATTTCCTTACAAAAAGGGTTGTAGTTCTATAACAGTCAAGACTCCAATTCTTATAAACCGTCATTTAGAGTTCCCAGTTCCGATTTAACGCAACAGAAATCTATTCCATAGAAGAAACTTTAAAAACGAGTGGGACGGCCTCTGTTGGCAATTAATGAAACTAATGAGTCATCTCATTCATTGCTTGTCTGAGTAGGTCTTAACTACTGGTTGCGGCCGCTTGTTGACATATTTAGATAAAAATAATAACCATGGGATAACTGGTACTTAATGCATTATTTATTAAGGCGTTCTAAATAGCCAATTAATTATTGAATTTAATTGAATAATTTTCTCAGGACCTACTTAGATCCGTGTCCGGTGACAAACACGTGATATAATGTCGTGGAGACCATACTACAGGGTGTCCAAATGAGAAAAGTTGAATATTAACAAATCTAACTAGGTAAATGACTCATGACTTAGTTCCTAGTCATAACCCCTTTTTAGGGTTCCGTAACCAAAGGGTAAAATCGGGACCCTATTACTACGATTCCGCTGTCTGTCTGTCACCAGGCTGTCTGTATCTCAGGAACCGCGATAGCTAGACAGTTGAAATTTTCACATAAGATGTATTTCTGTTGCTGCTATAAAATATTTAAGGGGCTGACATACAACAAACTTATTTTTTTTTTTTGCCGTTTTTATAGATAATGGTACGGAACCCTTCGTACGCGAGTCCGACTCGCTCTTGGCCGCTGGTTTGGGAACGGGGTGGAAATCCTTCATAGATGTCCTCCGCCCTGGCGCGGACGGAGAGCTCTGTCAGTCCTACTGACTAAAACCACCTCGTGTTGCCTCGCACACTTAACCTTATTGAGCCGTTTGTTATTTGTAGAGACTTTAAGTTGCATTTTACGACGGTTTGTACGTCATAATTGTTTTGCTGTAGGTACACCAGTCTATTATTAATTTACCTATAAACGCAAAATGATTTATGTTGTTCACATCAAAATACCGTGTACCTCGCTCCGTCCATTATTCTGAACGTAACTAACTTACCAACTCAATTAACTCGCTTAATTCTCCGCATAAAAGTGTTTAATGTTTTTTCCAATATCAATTTACTTACGCCATAAATAAAGCCTGAAATTATCTGTGCCTCATTGTTTTACGCAAAAAAAAAAATTAAAACCCTCCGCCATCGGAAAGACGATGTCATTGAGTTTCCGCCGCTTGTTCCATAATTAATTTAAAACGTCGTTTAAAATCTGGCGGGAAAATAATTTGTTCCGGAGCCAAAATAAGCGGAGGTAGTTTTTATTCAGTGACAGTCAGGGAATACATTAAGCGTTATTCTGGCTAGCGACCGACAGTACTAATTGTTCTAAAGATACGTGAATGTTCCGGCAACGTATTTATTATTCAAGTGTGGTTTAAACGACTCAGCCAATCACCATACTCGAAAGTTGTGTCAACGTGTCTAATCGCGTGGAAAATCCTAAAAGCTTAACCTCACTTTGTGGCAACTTGGCAACCCAACTGCATTTTATAGCACTGGCCGTCGTCATAGGAGAATGCGTCATGCTCAAAATAACTATGTATTTGAAAATCGAACGATCTTTAACGTACCACATCATTCGGTTTTCGAATGTGATTAGGACAGGAGCTCAGGATATTCAAAATAGTCGCTGTAAAAAAGGCGCGTTTACGTGTAATCGGAACGGTAAAGTAGCAGCCGTGTTGGTCCCGACCGACGACCAAAACCGGTTATAGCCGGAAAGTGGAGCGTTGCCCTCATTCTCTTGAAGTGTGGTTACGATTTGATTTCTTGTTGAGTTTATGTTCAATGCCTGATTGAAATACTGTTATAATCCATCTTGGTATAAACCTGTATTCATTAACACAATTCATCATTACTAACGGCTGTATTGCAAGAAGTTATATTTTAAATTCGAACACAATACTTGAGTTAGCAAAAAACTTCTAATTCGTTGTTAAAGCTGTATTAAGTGCTTACCTATTACTTTTTATTCCATAAACAGCTCATTGTTGCCTGAAACCCTGAGGTTAACTAGTGAAACGCTTTTCAAAGTAGGTACCTAAGTAACGAGTTTTTTTTTATCCATTTTGTTACAAGTATTGTTAACAGAAGTGATGTCTGATTATAAACGCTTTCTCTATTTCGTAACGATGTTATTTTAAATTGTTATTTTGTGTTTAATATATCAGATAAAGTTATTACTTGCGTAACTTATTTTTGTTATTAGTCATAACACGAATATCCGGATGGTTTTTGAAATATATATCTTTTATTTTATTTTATTTGAGATGCAAACCCATCTCTTGACTCTAGTCTTGGTCAGAGATGACAGAGACAAAACCTACGATTTAATACGGTTAAAATTAAAAACTATTCCCTTAGTGCAGAGAGCTTAATTGTTACTCAACATGTTGTACCGTAAAACAGTTACAGATAAAACTGCTTTGCATCTATAAAAATTTAAATTCCCCAAAAATGTCAGCAAGTTGAATTTTAAGTTATAAATAGCGGAACGCTACGCTTTGCTAAAAGTTCAGAATAATCAGCAAAGAGGATTTTGAATATATTATGTTAAAACTGCTTGTTTTGCGAAAATACGGAGATTATGAAATGCAATTGTAAAATTTTGCTGACTTCCATTTTGTTTAAAATTTTGTGTATTTCCAGTGAGTTTTTTGAAAGCAACCATGTTTACCTACGTTACATTTGATTTTGAACTAAAAAAATGTCACTTTGGTTATCTTCTTCGTGCCCTTGTTTTCCTTCATTTACTAAATCACTGCAGTGGATCGTCCTTCCATATTATGTCTAGAATGATTTCTATAAAAATTCGCTGTCGCATTGACGCTCCACGCCTGTCTATGGGAGCCTCGAGCCAAGCTATGTTTTTTTTAGGGTTCCAAAGGATAACCAACGGAACCTTTTACTAAATCTCCGCTAACAGTCCGTCCGTCTGTCCGTCCGTCCGTCCGTCGACTGTTTGTCTGTCAGCGGGCTGTATCTCAAGATCCGTTTTAGGTATACAGTTGAAATTTTCAGTGTGTATTTCTATTGCCGCTAAAACAACACATCAAATTGAATTTAAAATAAAAGCGGCTTTCATACAAGAAACTTGTTTTTTTATTTTTTCGGTTTATGGTGCGTAACCCTTTGAGTGAGAGTCCGACTCGCACTTGGCCGGTTTTTTTTCTAAGGAGTTTGTCTTATAGCATGCTATAATGTTTTACGCATTATATCTTCCAGAACCTAGAAACTTCCTAGGTTTACTTGTCTGCAGTTGATTTCCCTCGTACGCAAATTCTTGATACAAAACTGTCGTAAATATTATAGTACATTTGCATACCACAGATAGTCGGACACAAAGAGCGATCACAAAGTTGTATGCCATTTCTGCATACAGCCTTATCTGGTGACGATGTCCAAGTATTGATGACACACATCCGCATTGCGCGAGCATCTCCACACTTCTCTGTAGCCAAGTTTAAAGTAGATACTATTATTTATTCTGACTTTCTGAGCCTTGAGGGATTATCTGTTGAAGAGTTCGCCACAATACATGAGACTGTTATCTGTGTCAAAAGCTTCGCTCACATAGGTGTTACAAGTCACATCCCGATTTGGCGATAAAATTCGCGAATGTGTTTAGGGCTTACTTAGCCGCCTCGACCGGATCTGTCTCTGCCAAAGGATCCCCGTAGCTGGGTTGATAGTAGTTCAACAACATGTCGCTGGCATATCGATCCTATTTGGTAAAGGCCCAATACGATCTCATCACATAAATGAACATGATTTTTTCGGTACATAGTTTAATTTTTAGCGTTTCCAAACGTCTTTTATAATGCGCACAGCAAAGGAGTGGAACTCTCTGCCTGCGTCTGTGTTTCCGAACGCTTACAACCCTAATCTCTTCAAAAGTTAGAGTGAACAGGCTCCTTCTGGGTAAGCTCGCTTCATCGTACACTTTCTCTGTCATCTCTGACCTAGACTAGATAGAGTCAAGAGCAAACCCACCACAAATAAAAATAAATAAATCAAATCGCCTTGTTTTTGCATAAAATCACTGACAGAATCACACTAATAATATGACTCTATAATTTTACTTATAACAATAACACTGCTTCTAAAAAAGGTACCATGGAAGCCATATTAGGCCATCAAAATATATAGCATACTTAATCTCAATTAATACATTCCTTCAGATAGCCCAAAAATCCCTACTAAGGATAGCATTATCTACCACAGAGCAAGTATTTTCTTATGATATTATTAATAAATTAATTATATTTATCGTCTATTTGTCCTATATTCCGGTTAAGCAAACAATCAGCGGCTGTGAATAAATATTATTTTCCCTTTTGCTGTTTAACCAATAAATATGTTTTTAACCGTTTCTTTTCCTAAGTTTTTGTGATTGTTTTCCGGATTTCAATTATTCATAGGACGTAATTCACTGATCGTCTATTACAGATTCAAAAGGGCACATGTTTTTTTCCATTCGATTGTTTGTTTGTTTTTCTTACTACATAAGACGTTGCTTTTAGATCTTTCAGGGAATTTGTTTCCTTTTTTAACCGACTTTCCAAAAAGGAGGAGGTTCTCAATTCGGATGTTTGTATTTTTTTTTTATTTTTTTTTATTTTTGTTCGGGCATAACTCCGTCGCTTGCCAACCGATTTTAAAAATGATTTTTTTGTTTGAAAGGGAATACTTCCCAAATGGTCCCATGATAAGGAAACCAGGATCTGATGATGGCATCCCAGAGAAGTCGAGGGGAACTTTCGAAAATCGTATGGGCAACTAGTGCGTTTGTATTTTGCTTTTCTGCGATTTTGCAGTGGTGTTGTTAGGTGTGGGGTACCACTAAAAAGTGAAAAATAAAAAACTTTTTACAAAAAAAATACAACCGACTTCCAAAAAAAAACACTACAAAGTAAAAAATAACTTTAATTTCGGAAGTCGGTGTCAAAAAACGAACAAATTAACAAAAACACCGAGTTCCGAAATTAAAGTTATTTTTTACTTTGTAGTGTTTTTTTTTGGAAGTCGGTTGTATTTTTTTTGTAAAAAGTTTTTTATAATGGTTTTTTATAGTTCCGAAATTAAAGTTATTTTTTACTTTGTAGTGTTTTTTTTTGGAAGTCGGTTGTATTTTTTTTGTAAAAAGTTTTTTATAATGGCAATTGCTTGGAGGTTGGATGGTATAATTGCTTTTTTTTTATTGGATAAGTACTGGGAAAAGGCTGCACAAGTAGTGAAAAACCCTGCCTCCTAAACTAGGGGAACCCTGTGACTTAGGAGTCAGTGTTCTACTGAAACTTCGTGTACAAAAGAAACCTTTAATTATACGTGCGAGTGTGTGTGTGTGTGTTATAAACCTATAGTGACCTATGAATATAATGACCTATAAATTATGAATAAAATCTATGAGTTTGTGTGTAAAAGGGGGATGACTGTGTGAGTGGGATGGGATGGGGTGTGGTGTGGTGTAGTGTAGTGTAATGTAGTGTGATGTGATGTGATGTGGTATGGTGAGGTGTGATGTGGTGCGGAACAGTGTATGAGAGGATTATAACGTACCTACATTATTTTAGAGATAAGGTCTTCTGTACGGGAATAGTCCAGATTGTACAGCCAGTTTTTTAATTTGGTTTTGAGTTTTAAATGTTGTAAAGTTATACCTCAGTGGTTTTAATTCTAGGAACCGCTTATTAAGGTACTTTAGTTAGCATGGGAGATGCTTTGTTTGATTTCATAGTGAACTTTTCTTGTAAACGACCGTCAGTCCACCTGTCTATGAATTCTCTACTCAATTTTAATTAATTGGACATTTATTTTTACTTCTATTAAACAATTTTTTTGTTTAATATTTTTTTAACTACTATTAATTAGTTAAAATACTTATAAATGAAACATAATATGAATGTAAAAATACATATATTAATGAATAAATAAATGATAATAATATTTATAGAATATTGAGATAATGGAACCCAGAATTGAAGCACCTTTAATAAGCGAACTAATTCAAGATTCAAAAATAATAACCATCGACAAATGAAAAAGGCACCCACTAGAGGTCCAATTCTACAAATGTATAAACAACGTTCGCATTCACATGTCATTCGCAAACTGTCAATAAAGCCTCTTTTTCGCTACATTTTTTAAAACGCTGCTTAAAAATTAGTAGAATTGGTAGATCTATTCCAATATGTATACATTCACAGTCCTACTTCTACAATGACGCAGGTTCGCCGAAAGACTTAATATAAATATTCTTGAACCGGCTGTCTCAATAAAACCGGGATAAAATTTGAAGATTTACGAAGAGAGTTTTATTTAGAAGTGCCCTTATCACTGCGGCCAGGCTTATGACGCGAAATAAGTATTTTTATAATAAACCCTGCCTGAGTTATACCGTTATCTATTGGGTACAGAAAAAAAAGATATGACTTTTTTAATCTCGGATGCTGGCCCCTGTTTTCATTAAATTATGAAGAAGCTAATATTACTGCAAGGAATGTTCTTTAAGATAATGTTACATCTTCGTTGTTTTTGTCGTGTTGTGTTTAAAAAAAATCTGAGAAACTCAGGGCGGATTTCATCAATGAAACTGATCCCGATCAGTACATCTAAACTGCGTTCAACAGTTGTCAGTGTCAATATTCTATAGAAGATAATTACACTGACAGTAACTCGTAAACGTGGTTCAAATGTTGGTCGCGTTCAGTTTCATTGATGAAATCCGCTATTAGTCGTTAAGTTTAAGTTTTCGATTTCTTGTAAAATATGGATAAGCAAATTAAGGTAAAGAAGATAGGTCTGGCAATGCAACTAGCCTTTTATAGAAAGTGTTGTGTTGATCGTGGAAATCGATAAAAACTTCAGTTGCTTTCATCATCTGCCTATCCTTTTCCCAACTATATTGGGGTCGGCTTCCCGTCAAACCGGATTCAGCGGAGTACGAGTATTTTACGTGGAGTGGCTGCCTACCAGACCTCCACAACCCATTACCTGGGCAACACGGTACTCCTTGGCAAGACTGTTGTCAGATTTTCTGGCTTCTGACTATCCGTAACGACTGCCAACGATCTCCAAATGACAGCTGGGACCAACAGCTTAACGTGCTATCCGAGGCACGGAGCCGACCACAGCATTGTTGTGTTCCGGCAGAGGTATGATAGCCAGTTCCTCTGTGTTAGAGGATTCCGGGTGAAACTCGCTTCCATCTTCGGCCTAATCATCACTTTCCATCAGGTGAGATTTGGGCCAAGAGTTTCCCCGTTTCGCATAAAAAAAAACGGAGGAAACTCGGTATGTTAAGATGGTCACCCATCCACAGACCAACCTCGGCAAGCGTATCTTAACCATAAAGTTGGATTGTGAACCGGTTAAAACTTAGAGATGCGACCTGCGCGGCTGTCATCATTTAGCCACTCTCCTCTTTAGCCACGAGCTTCAGTTGCTTTAGTTAGAACATTAATATTTACTTACTTCAACAAAATAAATAAAATCATTCATTCCGTTTTAATTTCTAGAGTATTGAATCGCTACATTTTCTCGTCCAAAGCCATAATATTTCTGTGCCGTCCCCGTACGCTATAACTCTGTTTACCCTATATCCTGTTCGGTCATATTTATATCGTAGCGGTATATTTAACGCTATCTTTAAAAGTTGACTGCTTTAAGCCGCTATTCCAAAGGATATTGCCCAATTTTACGCCCTCATATTTGGCTAAGTGCTTGTTCAGACGAGGCAATATTGTTCGCGGAAAAACTCGCGCGTTGCCGCGGAAGTCTGAACAATACAATTTGGACAAACAATGTGAAAATTGAAAACTCTCTTGTTATGTGGGACAAAAGTACTGAGATAGGATTAATAGGGGAAAATCCATTTATTTTTTAAAGAAAGGGAACCTTTCCTCTTGTATTGGAGTTGAAAGATACCTTTATTTGATTGACAAAGACATAGAGAATGTTACGTCGCGAGTTCTAGTCGCGTAAACGCGTCATCTGGATAGGCTCTTTGTAAAAGTGGGAGTAAAAGTGGGGCCAGCACATAAGTCACTATTATTGATTACATTTACTGCTAGTAAACAACTTTACTGTGGCTAGCTTATGACGGAAGACTGTTTCCATTGTCTTTGTGTAGTAGGTATGTAATAAAATTATTCATTTTTCATACCAATACCGAATGTGAATTGTGAATACATATTACTAATTCGGTTTATTGAATAACTAGCTTTTGCCCGCGACTTCGGACGCGCATATTCCGTTTTTCCCGTTCCCGTAGGAATTTCAGGAAATCCTCCCTTAATGCACCCCTACGAAGTCTTAGGAAGCTACATGCCAAATATCAGCTTTCTACGACTAGTAGTTTCGGCTGTGCGTAGATATTTAAGTCAGCGAGTCAGGTTTGCCAGATAGAAGATTCAATTGTAGGTTGTTTGTATTGTTTCTACTTATGTAGATATCTATAATTACGTATTAAAAAGTCCTGTATTTGAGAGATAAGAGACTTTTTAACCGACTTCCCAAAAAGGAGGAGGTTATCAATTCGGTTGTATGTTTTTTTTTGTGTTTTTTACCTCATAACTCCGACAATTACGAACCGATTTGAATAATTCTTGTTTTATCTGAAAGGATATACTTGCAGATTGGTCCCATTTAAATTTTATGAAAATCGGTTACGAACTTTGGATTTTAAATCGAAATAACTGGAATTCGTCTACTTAGATGATGGTTTTATGTCATCCAAGTAATCGAAATTGCGTATTTTGCTTTTCTGCGATTTTGCAGTGGTGTTGTTAGGTGTGGGGTACCACTAAAAAGTGAAAAATAAAAAACTTTACAAAAAAATACTACTGACTAAAACACCGACTTCCGAAATTAAAGTTATTTTTTTACTTTGTAGTGTTTTATTTTTGGAAGTCGGTTGTATTTTTTTTGTAAAAAGTTTTTTTTTCTTGCGATGTGTACCTGCTCTAAGAACACTTCTCCTGTCATTAACTCCCCATCAATTTAATGGGTACCATAGATGAATGTAATAAAAACTTTTCAACAGTCGTTGAATATGGGGTTTTACCGACCCTCTGATTACAGAACCAACAACCATGGTTCCTACAAACAAAATTAAAAAGTATGACAGTGCAATAACTTTTGCTTGCAACACTGTTTACAGTGACATAATAATTGGTCTGATATTGCCAAAAATTTATCATTAAATCTGTCTATAAAAATATACTAGACAGTTTTCAGTGTGCAATTAATGAACTCGCGTTCGCAGATATTTTTACGTGATACTAATAAAACTATCAATGAGATCGTCGTTGCACTTTTCAGAAAATCATCGCAGACAAACATACATACATACATACTGGCAAAGCTAAGAAACTTCTTTTTTGAAGTCAGTTAAATATTATCAGAGGTCGTACAGTAAAGGTTCTTCTTCTTTTCGTAAAGATTCACGACCCCACACACCCTAGTGTCAGAAATTCTAAACAACCTTAAGGCGAGGTTGCAGTACTGTGAGTTTTGACGAACAACAGCGACTGTCCGGCGAGCGAAATAATGCCTAAATTTTGATTGTTTTTTCTTCTTGGCGAAAACTGATAAAGAAATCTTACAATATGGTTTCAACATTTACTTCAAAATGAAAAGCTCAATCTATTGATATAACTTTTATATATATTCGTGATGAAATCTCTTAGCAGTACACGTTTAAAATTGTAATTAAGTGTCATGTTTGATAAAGAAAAGTATCGAGCCAATCATTCTAAATCGCGTTTCTATCTTTACGATTTACTTGAGGGTATGTTCAATTTTTATGTAATGATTTTTATTTATTAAAAAACTCATAATTAATTAGATTTTCAGACGTTCAAAAATTTTAAAAAGTACTGCAACCCCGCCTTAAGGGCCTCCGACATCGTTTAACGACCGCCATTTTGCGGCAAAGACCACCGGCTTATTCGTGCCTAACATTCAGGTGATTCAAGCCTGCAATGCCCTAGCCAAGCTGGAAACAACTTTACAAAGTAAGCGTCCCGTGGGAATCGAACCCACAAGGCAAGTGCCTAAACCACTCGACCTCAGAGTCAGACTTGCTCTTCTTTCTTCTTCGCGAAAATAGGGTAGAGTTACTCGTGTTTGTCCTGTAGGTTTCTGCTACACCTCTCTTTTACTTCGATGAGATGATGGCTACTTCCGACCACACGACACGACACGGTTGGCGCAGTGGTTGAGCGATTGACTGCTGCGCAGCATGTCGCGGGTTCGATTCCCGCACGGAACAAATATTTGTACGACCTACAAGTATTTGTTCCGAGTCTCGGTGTTTTTCCATCTATAATATGTATGTATTTACAAAAAAAAAAAATGTATATAAAGTAGTTTATCAGCCATCTCGTTACCATAACACAAGCATTAGGTTGCTTAGCTTGGGACTATATGGCTTTGTGTGAAATGTCCAAGGATATTATTATATTATACTTCTACTTCTTCTCTTCACACGTCTAATTTATACCGTCACGTCACCAAATCTCGTGTCGTAGTGGACTCGTAAACCGTAAGACAATGGAACTGTACTGGCGCGGTGATAAAAGTGAGTCGGCCTTATCTTCGGTTTTTATGGTGCATTGCGTCGTGGGCCCCCGTCAGTAAGTAGGTAAGTATATGGGTGTGCTATATGAGCGTAGTTTACTTTGTTACTTGAGTACTGGCTAGCTCGGAATGTGTTGCCAGGGATTTAAAAAAAGAAATGAATGAAAGCTTACTTTCACAAAACTGACGTTGCATACAAATTATAAACTATTATAAATATATTACAAATTATAAACTACAATAGTATTAATTTATTTGCGACATTTCTTCTTCCCAGTTAAGATGGAGTGGTGACGGGCGGGTATTTTTTAAATGAGTTTATTCTCAATTTGAATTAACAGTTTTAAATTTTGAATTAATCATTTTTCTGGCAATGTTGAATTAAATAAGTTTTTTTTGCCCTTGCTAGTTCGTCTATTGCGATTTTCCTTTTAAAATCGATAACTTTCAGTAGTACTCATTTACAGTTATATGACGACACCATCAGAAATTTCCCGGTTATTATAAGATATCATGAAGGGGTTTTTTGTGGTCATTCACAGTACTTCATGTTTACATTCATGTTTACGTAATTTTCATTAACAAGGCACAGCAATGAGGATGAAATTTTAACTAAAAGTAACTTGACGTCAATATGTGGAAGAAAACTATAGAAAAGTACCTAAAGCAAACATTTATTACTGACCTAAATGCGATACTACAGTAAGTAATATTACAATATAACTGCCTAATCCTTCGGGGAAATATAGACTGGATGTTAAGCAAAGTAATTATAACCAGGGGCCAAGTGCGAGTCGGTCTCGCGCACGAAGGGTTCCGTACCATTATCTATTAAAACGGCAAAAAAAAAGTTTGTTGTATTGGAGCCCCCTTAAATATTTATTTTATTCTGCTTTTTTAGTATATTTGTTGTTAAAGCGGCAATAGAAATACATCATCTGTAAAAATTTCAACTGTCGATGGCGTGGTGACTGACAGACAGACAGCGAAGTCCCGTTTTTACCCTTTGGGTACGGAACCCTAAAAATTATAACCATTGAAATATTGCATTTACAAAATTGAACTTTCATTTCGGTTTAAAAAAAAATCCTTTAATATCTTTTGCCCGCGACTTCGCACGAACACCTAACCCATTTTACTCGTTCCCGTAGAAATTTTGTGACGAATAAAATCAACCTTCCTGTTGAATCACTGTCTTTTGATGAAAACTGCATTAAAATCCGTTGCGTAGTTTAAAAGTTAAAATAAGTAAACAGACGTAAAAAGCGACTTTGTTTAAGGGTGGCCACACGAACGTAATTTTGTGAGTTGTGAGTCGCGTAAAATGAGTCTGCGGAATTCGGTTTCCAAACAGGACTTTAATATAAAACCGAATTCAGCGTAAATTCCGCCGATTCATTTTACGCGACTTACAAATCACAAAATTACGTGTGGCCTCTCCCTTATAGCCTAAGTATAGCTTAGTCTGCTTATAAATGTCATTTTTACTATAAATGGTCTAAAAGAAGCAAAGATTCCTGGCACACTATCTATAGGAAAAACATGTTCTGTGTATTGTCAAACAATAAATCGCTTAGCTCCAACATAATTTACGTCTTCTAGACAGGATACGAGCACAAAAAATTACATGTTTTGCATATAAATGTGCCTCTTCAGACGTTCCCTGGCATCGTCTGTAACTGACGTAGGTAGGTAGGTACATACTTTCACGTAGGCTCACCGAAACCTATAATTTCCTGTCAGGTTGATATAAAAATGGTTAGGTTTTAGACTGGAATTTGGCCTGGAATTACTGTTGAAGAAATGAGGGATCGGACAGATTTCATTTATGGATTACGTAGGTGTAATCAATATTTAATCGAGGAACTGCATAAATAAGACTTGGAAGCAGAAAATATCAGGAAATAAATTTTAAAAACAAAATAAACAGGACAAGAAAGCTAACGCTAGCTAGCTAGCGCTAGCTTTCGAAGGCTACAGAAATAACGCTAAAAGAACTACTAGTACTAGACGTGTAAAAGAGATACTTTTGAACTATTTGCAAAATAAATATCATTTATCAGTAGGTACATCCAAAAACGCTTAAAGGTACAAGTACGTAGCCCACTACAGCAGTGCGATTCTGTAAACATGTCGAAGTGTACACTAAGGCTAAGGGAACGACAAGTAAGCTGTAAAACTATATAAACAAAATGCAAAAATAGCTCACTTGTCGTTCACTCCACATAAGTGATCACGGTGCAGCGGTGTGATATCAACAGAATCTGGTTTCTACGTATTTTTATAAAATAACTTTCGTAGCGACACGTCGCTTGTCGCTATTTCAGAGAAATACAAAGAATCTCAAAATATCGCCTGATCCTGCTGTCTGCAGCCGGCTACGAACTTGTACCCTAAGTTAGTATTCAAAATAATGAATCAAATAAAGAGTTTAAGCTCCTCGAAACCCTCTCAATAGTCATTCCAAACAGAAAAGTTCAATCAAATATAATAAACTTACATAAAGAAAGCAATTTTCCATTAAGTCTTGGCCAAAGCCCAAGGATTAATCACGTAGACGTGTTAACTTGTATAAAACTATGTCGTTCGCAGCTGCATACAGATTAAGTTGTCAAGCGACATAGATTGATTATGCACTAGTTAAATAAAACTACGATAAATTAACTAACGACCCCTTTGTTTGAAGAAACGAATGAAAATTAAGTTGTTTAGGTAATCGCTCCGAATGATTAACTTGTTTTGTGTCGAGAGAAAGATTAGGTTTAAAAAACATATATATATATATTATAATTAAAATTTTAGTGATGATTCCTTGCTAAAAAAAGTCACACTTTTAGTAGTGTTTGTTTCAAGATTTTTTTAATAAAGAGTAAGTCACCTCGCTGGTTGAAAAAGATTATTTGGATGTAATTAGTGTTGTTTCTGTATTAAAATCTAATCTTAACAAAGATCTTTGCTTATCGTGGGCCATCGTGGGTCAGTTTTATTAATATCTGAATACTTGTGCTTTTGCTTGCAGAATATTTTAATAAAATATTCCTCCATTATCTCTGTACAAGGAAACCCTTCCCTACATAATACAGCACTTTCCAAGTGTTGCTGCCCCAATTAAAACAGAGCCGTCTTTCACCAGCGGTTAGCATCCCCTGCCATTTCACGGCTGCACTCCATAACCCCTCATGTACCTGAAAAAAAGGGGGTTACAACAGCCCTTCATTACTGCCGAGTACCTTCGTTAAACCCTGAACATAAATCACAATTCTTCAACGTAAAAATCTCATCGCTTTCATCACTCCGAGATGAAACAAGGTACTGGTCCACTGTTTCAGTATTCCCCCTGTCAATTAGACAAATTAAATAAACGAACCGGGTCGGTTGGTAGAAATTAATATCACTTTCGCACTGTCAATTTAGTGTCAAATAAACCTGCCTTTATCTGAAAATATAAGGTGTTATTCCAAGCTTTTATTTATGGCCACTATTAGACAATGTGTGAAGAAAAATCTAGCCCAATTTTGTTCGGGATTTTTGGGGAATATTTTTAGGTTGGTATCAAACATCCTTTGTCGTGTACCACGAAATCCAATCCTTTTAAAATACGCGTAGGTAATGTCTGAAGTGCTATCATGACATTTTTTGAGATCTGAGAATATTACCTTTTGTTATCATAGACTATTCTATCTACAAACCACCAGACAGACAGACATATAAAAGACTCGTTGACCTACAGATAAAAAAAAGAAAAAGCTTAAAGTTCCAAGTTCAAAATTAGATAGTCATCTTGTTTTAATTAATGTGGGTAGTTTTAAAAAAGAAACGATGAACTTAGAAACTGATGACCGAGGTTGATGCGAAAAACTTAAGCGTGTCTCAAATTAATTGTCCGGAAAATTGGTGCTTAAAGAAACTATTCTCAGTAACGAAGTGAAACTCATATTTTGTGAAACTGACGCAGTTTTCAGGACGTGATGTTTGTGTGTGAGTTGAACTGTGAACAGTGGAGTTTGACAAATGATCATCTATATTTTAACTGGATTTAATTTCTCTTTCACAGAGCTGAGGTAATGGGTTGTTTTCTCTTGCTCAGTTCGTTGAAATCCAATCAGAATTTCTGGTGAAATGCAATTTTTGGAATTATGCACCACTAGCCGTCCACTATTGGGTCACAATTTTGGCGTCTATTCTGTCCCCTAAGTTTAGTAGGGTAGACTATACTGATATAAGCCCTTTACTATGTTGGTACTTAGGCTTGGAATCGTTAAATTCATTAAAATATTTATACTGAAGATGAAGTATGGGGCAAAGTAGAATCATCCATCTTTTGAGCTCTAATCCACATTTTCCAAAGATTTGAGAAGTCTTCTCCTATTTGTACCCACTTATTCAAAACGAACTCATTGGTCGAATCCATCTCAATACCATCAACTCTCTAAATAACTTCCTCACTCCTTATACCCTGCGAAACAAGTTATTTTAAGCCCAAAACTACAGCACATATGTCACTAACCTTCAGGCAGTTTCCTAGGCGTTTTATTTTTTCAGATAGCCGAAAAAGGTCAACGAACTGTGTAAATAACACCTTGAATTCTTTAAACAAACATAGCATGGCCAAGTGTGAAACGAGGTCAGAATATAAATGTTCCTGCTCAAACTATTATGTTCCAGTTTTTAAACATTATTTGCTTTACTGAAAAAAACCTGTATTTTTAACCCGTTGAATACATTCAATGAACACGTAACTCAAAACTCGGCCGGTTTTCTGTTACCCGATGAAATACTTTTTAATCGGTTCTCACCTAGATAACTCGGAAATTGTTTGATTGCAATGCACGGTAACAAATTACTGCATGTCGAGTTATTGTTAATCTGCATTTTACATCGCCATATTTTTTCAATGTTCGCCATTCGTGAGGCGAAACTACATTTCATAATAGAGTCTTAATATTTTCTTATTGACGTTGAAAATACAAATAAAAATACAAAATCCTTTATTTCAAATAGACCAGTTTACAGGCACTTTTGAATAGTCAAGGTATGTCAGTCAAATAGATGAAGCTAATTCTGCCGCGCTAGCGACAAGAGTAGCAAGTTATTCTGCAACAAAACAAACTCACCGACCCTATCTCCAGCGCGGCAGTTGCACGTTCCAAAGAGTAGATCCTATGGAGAAGAACGTGCAAGAAACTCCATGGACACTCTTTTAAACACTGCCTTTTTACAAAATCATGGTTAGATTATTTAATGAGTCTATACAATGCAAAGATAATCTTACAATCTTCAGCAGGTCCAACAATGTTTTCACATCTTCATCAAAGTTCGGGCATTTTAGTCGTTGTGGAGCGGACCAGCATTGAGCCAAGCATTTTTGTCGTCAATGTACTCCCCTAATTTATAATATGCTTGTTTGCATAGTGTGCGTTTTACACAGTTTTTAAATTTCGTCTCATTTAGTTCTAGTATATGTGGCGGTATTTTGTTATAAAACTTTAAACAGTATCCCATGAAAGATGTTGCTACTTTAGCAAGTCTGAAACCTGGTTGAACTAACTGATTCCTATTTCTAGTGACATAGTTATGTCTGTCGCCTCGTTTACTGAAAAGATGTAGATTCTTTCTAACGTACATAATATTTTCATAAATATATTGACAAGGGACCGTCATGATGTTAATTTCTTTAAACAGTTCTCTTAGAGAATCTCTCCGGCGCAGATGGTAAATGGCTCTGATGGCTCTTTTCTGCAAAATGAAAATAGACTCGATGTCAGCAGCCCGTCCCCAAAGTAAAATACCGTAAGACATTATACTGTGAAAATAACTAAAATAGACTAGTCTAGCGGTTTCAACATCTGTAAACTGGCGAATTTTTCTAACAGCATATGCTGCTGAACTTAGCCTTCCTGCAAGAGATGTTAAATGAGGACCCCATTGTAACCTTGAGTCTAGCCTAATCCCCAGGAAAACTGCTTCTTCGACTAATTCTAGTTTCTCCTTGTTCAATATTATGTCACAATTATTACTTTTGACATTTGGTAAAGTGAATCGAATGCACTTCGTTTTTTTCTCATTTAACACTAGATTATTAGCAGTGAACCAATCATGTACCTTCATTAGAGCGTTATTTACATTGTCAAGATTGTTTGCATGTCTATTTACTTTAAAAATCAAAGATGTATCGTCAGCAAACAACACCATATTGAGTTTATTTTCTAAAATATAGGGCAAATCATTTATATAAACTAGAAATAAGAAAGGACCCAAAATTGAGCCTTGTGGTACCCCCATTTTCACGATTAATCCTGTTGAATTTTTGCCGTTTATATGAACTAGCTGCTGTCTTTCATTTAAAAACGATTTTACTAAGTTCAAGGCTGTTTTACTTAGTCCGTAATGCTCTAGTTTCAGGAGTAATGTCTCATGACTCACACAATCAAACGCTTTCGATAGGTCGCAGAAGATACCTATGGCATCTTGCGCCTCTTCCCACGCATTGAAGATATGTTTTAATAAAGTTACACCAGCGTCAGTTGTACAGCGCCCCTTGGTGAAACCGTACTGTTTGTCATGTAAAATATTATTCTCATTAAAGTGACTGAACATTTGATTTAGCATAACCTTTTCAAACACCTTGCTGAAAACCGGCAACACAGAGACGGGTCTATAGTTATTGGTATCTTTACTGTCCCCGGATTTGAATAAAGGAATAACTTTACTGTATTTCATAAGGTCCGGGAAAACCCCTTGATCTACACACAGATTGAATACAAAAGCTAAATACGGTGCTATAGTGTCAATAATGGAGGCACAAACTTTAACAGACATACCCCATAGATCTTCTGTCAATTTGACCTTGACTTGCTTAAAAGCTTTTATTAATACAGTTGGGGTTATATGCTTAAAGTTAAACTCAATTGGGCAGGCTGAAACATTCGCCTTCAATAATTCAACAGAAAGTGAGGGCGACGAGTTTAAGGTTTCAGTAGTTTTAATTGGAATACTGGTAAAGAAATTTACAAATTCTTCAGCGACTTCTTTGCTTTCGCTTATGAGTCCACGTGTGAAGTTCGCAATGTATAATCATTATTATGTTTTTTGTTCCTGTTCGTTTCATTATTGATAATTTTCCAAACTGTTTTAATTTTATTCTCTGCTGATTTAACCTTGTTGCTTATGTATAGGGCCTTTGCTGCCTTGCAAGTATTCTTAAAAATTTTTGAGTAACTAGCTACGTACTTATTAAAAGTTTCCGTGTTGATAAAAGGCTTAAGGCCATAAAGTTCATAAAGTCTTTCTCTACTTTTTCTGACTCCTTTAGTTGCCCAGTCACTAAATACAAATTTAGGGCATATATTTCTAGTCTGCTGCTTAAAAGTGGCATTGAACTCAGTTTGTACTAGTGAAAATAATTCTCTATACAAAATATTACCATTGTTCATTGTGAAGCCCTGGTCACTTAACTTACCGATTAAGGTGCTATTAAATTTATTTAATTTGCCGGTTGTAATTGGCCTGGATTGTATCTGCACTTTTTGGATTGTCATGTTGGACTCAAAAGATACTGTTAGTCCACTGTGATCGGAAGGCAGATAATTAACAACAGCTTTGTCTAAGAAGTCACAGCAACAAAAAACATTATCAATACATGTAGCAGTATTAAAAGTTATACGGGTTGGTTCTTTGAACATATTTGACAAATGGAATGATTTAAATAGATGTAATAACCGACCACTCTCTGAATTATTTTCTAAAATATTAATATTAAAATCGCCACAGACTATCACTTGTTTATTATTACTTGCAAGTTTTGCCAGCACATCTTCCATTACTGACTCAAATATAGAGTAGTTTTGATAATTAGGGGGTCTGTAAACGCACACTATGATATGCTTATCCAGCTCAACACAAGACAGCTCAATGCTATGTTCCACTGACAGTTCAACAATGTCTTTACGCGTTTTAAATTTAATACAGTTTTTAATTAATATTAGTGAACCACCACGCAGCATTGATTTTCGATTAAAACAACTGCCTATACTATAATTGTCATAATTAATTAACATTTCAGTATCCTTTAACCAATGTTCAGTTATGCAAATAATATCAAACATTGTTTTTTCTAAAAATAATTCTATTTCCAACTGTTTTGAAGCAAAGCCTTGAATATTTTGGAGAAATAAGTTAAAGGATTTCTGCTTAGCCCCTTTTTTTTGAGTGCTAGAAGATACCTTATTGTTGTTGAGTTTATCTAAGTTGCTAATGGTACCAACTGTTGTCTTATTCCCTAGTTTAAATTATTGGATTCAGAAACCATAACATTAGTATTATTACTAATGTTGGTGTTAATTACAGGGTACTTCGACATACTAATTATGTCTGAGTTAATATAATAAACTAATAGCCTCGCTATTTGACGTCTAAAACGAATGGGCAAATACACTGTATCCCTAGTCGACCTAAGTTTATCAACAAAATTGTTGATGTCAAAAAATAAAAATTTATCACTATGATGACTAGCTAAAAAATGCATTTGATTATTTAACCTATGTATATACATATTCTTCCTATTTGACAACTGCTCAAAGTAGGGAAAAGCACACAATATAATTTTCTTACACTTAATTTTCAATAATTTATCGACATAATTAGTGATGTCATCTATTGTAACATTAGAACTATTACCTACCAAAATAGTGATAGTGGCATCTTCATCATATTTATTCCTAGTTATAGATGACATAATCTGTTTGTAGGAAGTATGTGGCATACAATGATTCTGAGAAGAAGAATGACTCAGGTTATTACTAATTAATTTTCCTAACCCTTTCCCTAAACTATCTGAAAATATAATTGAGCAATCACTACTACAAGGGAGAGACTGACTGTCAAACTGTTCAACTTGTGATGAACCTAGTACCATATCTGGTCCATTTGGGTTGGGGATACAATGCCGAGCACTTCCTGACTGGGACATGTCCACTGTTGACTGAAGTTGGAGAGTGTCAACATTGGATTCCCATGGCAAAGAACCATTAGAGTCTGTGTCTTGGCTATCCGTGTGTTTGCTGCATATTTCCACCAATTCATTTGTAGCAAGAATATGCTCCTTTATTTGATTCTGAGACATAACATACTTAGTATAAAGAGAGTGTAGAGACTCCTCTAGTACTTGAATTTCAGACTGTAGGCGCTGTGTGTCAATCTCATAAATATTCCTACTGTCTTCTAATTTAATTTGGTAGTTGTTTAATTTATTAATGAAATAAACACGTTCTTTCCTTAGTTTTATATTATTGGAATAGTGTTTCTGTTGTTTTTTGAATTTATTGCATTTATTAATTATTCTATTAAGTTTTGCATATCTTTTAATTTTATTTTGACTTACTTGGTAACTATTATTACTAATTTTTAATAAAGAGTCTTCAGTAAGGTCTATTGTTACTAAGGAATTAGGGTTACAATTTGTTTTCATCAATTCATTGTAAAGCTGATCTGGTTCCCGAACCCGAGTACATTCTTTTTCTCTTTGTAATTTGGTAATTAACAAATTTGCATGAATTAATTCCTCTTCTAGGTCCCTAACTTTACATAAAGCCTCCTCATACAAGTTACTACAGGTACCGAAACCATCTGTGATCACCCGCAGTTTATCCCGTTCATCAACAATCTCCAAGTATTGTTGATGTAGCTCCACAAGCTCCCGTTTTAAGCTTGTGTTTTTGTAAACGACCTTCTTTATCTCTTCCTCACTATCCTCTCTGTCCTTCAACAGCAATTGACATTGGCTGTTCGAATCCTTTAGTTCCTGAAGGGCCGTTCTCAATTTCAGCTCCAAGTCCTGAGCTGTAGCCTTGCGGGTCATCACTGGCATGGTTTCAGGAAAAGGTACTGGAATGAGAAATATAGAAGCGGTGAGCACTAATCAGATAGACAATGTAGGGTAGGAAAGCTGGAATTGAAATGACATAAAAGAAGAAATGGGAGAGTTAGAATGACTTTGAAGAGAAATGAGGAAGGCTGCTAAAAATAACAACAAATTCTTCTACTATATAGTATAAAAATCAAGGGCAAAGTTACATTTATTTGAATTGAATTTCTTAACTTTTTCCTTTTGTGGGTAGGATGCCTAGATTATTTTTTTTACACAAAGGCCACAATACATAATAAATAACTATCTACGTTATTTTAGTTAAATTATAGTTAGATTAATAGTGAGTATTTCAACATTTAGCTAAACTTTGTTGTTTTGTTATGGTTTCAATATAGGTACTAAACTATCACGTCAGACAATGTTAAAAAACAACGTTATTGATGCCAGGGCTCAGTAAAGGCTTGTTATTGCTTCTAAGTAGTTATTGTGTGCAATTATTGAGTAAAAGTAAACAATACTTCCCGTATAATCCGCCAGACGAACATCAGCTGTTCGTAGTAGGTTACCGGTACATTAGGTCAACAACACTGTATTTTACAAAGAATTTTTGCGCGAAAACAATTATCCTTGGTATTTATGCACTAACATTACATTTGCTTCTATTTTTTACCGTAATTACACTTAAATTCTAATTAAAATTAATTCTTAAAATACGGAACAAAATTTTGGCATGTCACTTTGTCAGTGTTGCCAGCGCAAAACTTAACCACGCGAGTCTTAACCGTACTTGAACCCATCAATTAAATAGGCGGCATCTATGATGGACATTTTAAGAGCAATAAATTCGATATTTCCGGTATCTAGCTAGTCTCGCACTGGCAGCTCTAGATAGCTCCCTAGACACACTTCCAGCTAATTCGCCAATGTATAAGACCATCACGTACGAGGTCGTGTCATGATGAATCGCTCTCAGGGATATTACAATTTTCGTCCTTTTAATAAAAACGGTCCTATTTACTCTTCGGACCTTATCAGTATTCCTTCCTTATTTCTTGATGATTAAAAAGAAACGTATTTTTTTGCCATAATACCTATCTACTCCTGTCACAGTTATTTGTCGTCATAGTCCTCGAAAGAATTCTTCCGCCGCTGAACATAATTAGATATATTACGTTATGCAGTTGAATTTACAATTTATGTTTTCGAGAGGAAATGTCAACTTTGATGTAGGTCCCCGAACAAATTACGAACAAACCTTCATAAAAGTCAGAACAAATTTTACAACAAAATCTCTGAAGCGAATACATAAAAGAGTTTGTTAATGCATAAAAGTATGAGTTATTTGAGAGCAAAATTTTCTTTTGTACAATCGCCAGCACATCTGGAGGTCTACTCTCTTTCTCTGAAACGAAACTTCGCAAACGAACGAAATTTAAACGAAGTTTCGTAACTGTCGCTACTCTGTTTTGTTTTCGGACACGCAGACGAAGTTCGGATCCATAAACAATTTTCGTGAACGATTGGAATGAGCAATATTGTGTGGGTCTTTTATCATGTCATCTAAAGTAAGTTACGGTTTTTAATTTAACTTAAAATCTACAAACTATTTTGCTTTATTTTTAAATTTTACAGTGAACATGTGGTTTAATTAATATTTCATGTAATATTCATGCAGAAAAGATAAATATACAGATTTTTTTTTAATTGCCTACGAAATTCACCGATACACTATAAAAAACCCTTTCACGGTTATGGTTAACCAACTAAACTGAAGACTACTATTTCATGCCCACGATGGGTGGTAACTTATGACTACCAAAATTATCCGTGTATTCACACGCGTTCGCGCAATCTAATCATAACATGTCAACTTGAGATTTTTTTGGTTGAATTCTTTAAAAAGTTTTCTTAAGTTTGTTTCTCAAGTATTTTGTTAATGAATCATGTTTTCAAGTGCTTTTTTACATACTTCGCAATCGCGATACACATTCCGTCAGAAACTTTCAAGCCATACTGTGTCGCAGTCTGCATTTTGGGTCTCCACAAGTTTGTTTTGGGTTTAAAAACTTTGTAAGTAACACACATATTATACCTATTTCATCATTTATGTTTTCTTTATAAATATCGCCTTCATAATATACATTTACTTAAACATCTTTTCAGTTTAAAATGGCTCCACATACGGGTTCGGCCACTTCTGAGCAAATCGACACCCTTCTCGATTACTTACTCGATTACGATCTTAAATTTGTAAGGAAAACTAATTAGAATTTTAATGGAATCAGCTTAGATTGGGTCTAGCATTCTCTAATTAGTGTTATAAGGATATTTTCGCATCATGGGTTTAGTTAGATTGTAGTTTAAATGTGAATTTAATGTTTCATTTTAGGTATGTTTTGTTTGTACAGAAAGGTGTAACTAATTATTTGATGAGATTATGCTTTAATTACCTTTTAATTAGTTTTATAAGTCTTATATATGCATATTAGATCCAATAAAACTCTAACATAAACGAATTTTAGTAGTTTATAAGGAAATTTAGATGTATGGTTTTTGAATTGTGAATAATTACGTAGTTTGAAAATGTGATTTTTTGTTTTAAGTGATAGCGTTTTGGAATTGGTGTTAAAATAAAGGTCTTGACCAAAAACCACTTTGACAAAAAGAATTGAGTTGATAGGACTTATATTTTTCGAGATATTTCCAAAAATGTATAGTGAAAATTTGTTAAGGTACAAAATTAGAAGTCTTAGTTCTAGAAACTTTTGTAATTTAAGGACATCGAAATAATTTGTGTTTCATATTGTTAAGCAAGGTTTAAGGAATCTAAATATATATATATATTGTAAGGGTTTTATATAAAAAACAATAAATAAAGGCTCCAAAGGTTTCGGCTCAAAGAGAAAATTACACGCGAATCGAGTCCAAAAATCACGGTTCTCAATAAGGTAACGACGGGCAGTATATAAACAGAGCCGAATTTTGATTGAACGTGCTCCTGCCGTCCGAAACATTAATTGTGTTTTGTTAATTTTATACCTATTTGATCTGTGCCCGCTATGTTGGTTTATATAATTATAGCCTATGTATGACACACACACACACACATAACATGGCTTTCATTCTGGAGGATCTGGAAAAAGATGAGGACTGTGAACAGTGAAATGCTTTATTTATTGAAGAGAATGATAATAAAAAATATACACCACTTTAACTGTGGGCTCGATTCCATGACGCCTTGCCTTTGGAGGTAATAAAGGCACTATTTCCTGACACAACTCCTCAAATAATTGCCGACTGAGTCTGTAATTTCCTACAAACTCTAAGTCGGGAATTTCTCTAATATTGAGTTGATTGCGCAAGCGACGCCGGTTCCTTCTACGCTCCAAACGTTCTTCACGTACAGCAGCCTCGATTAAGAGCGGTCTCGTAGCCATTTCAAGCAAATTTATCATAAAATCCACACAAACGAATAACTAACGAAAATCAAAAGGTAACACTTTTGGTTTCGTCAATTTGAGGTTAAAATTCCGAACAATCATCTGTCAAACTCAAATGTTCGTTCGTAACGTAAATGAATTAGAGTAGGTTTAGAGAAACTAAATGTCAAATAATCTTCGTTCGTATTGAACTTCGGAACGAATAGAACCGTGGTAGGAAACATGCGAAAATTCAATCGAAACTTCGTTTTTCGTTGAATTAGAGTAGACCTCCTGGTTATTCGAAACTGTCAAATTTTCCCAATCAAATTCGAACCTTATAACTCTCGTGATAAAGAGGAAAATCTACTGAAGAATGTTGACAGATTGTTGTAGCTTGTTATGCTGTGGCGTCTGTACATATTTTAAGGGAGGACGCAACAATCCGAAGTTTTAAGAAAGTTTTTAGACAACTTCAGCACTTGTTATGGAAAATTATCTTGTTTAAAGTTCGCTGCTCAGATGTACAATAGTTCTTCACGTGGTATTATACACAGCTTGCATTATTAAGAGAGCCCAACATTCCTATAATATAGTAGGAAGACGCAAGACGGTTCTAAATTATCGACCACTTATTAGAAGTAACTCAATCGCCCGAGGCAACGAAATCGATACTCCAACACTAACTCGAACCCGCCCTCTAAACCGATATCGATAGTTGCTATACATATTGTTCCTGCTGTATTGCACGGCACCTCTACGATAGGCATCGATAAACAGGTTTACCTTTCTAACTTTCTGCAACAACATTCAGAATCGATAAAATTTGATCATTATTTTCTTGTTCGAATCCGATGTTCCTCAATTTAAAATCTCACCTTCCCGTGTACCATTTGAAACAGCATCGGAACTACAATTAAGTAGGTACGTTACTATCAAATAAGGAATCTTTAGTTTCTAATCCAATTTGTTGTATTCCCTTGCGTGTCTTAGGGGGAAGCGATTTATTTTGATTATAGCTGTTCCTACGGTAGAAAACAAGCTATAAATTAACAGTGACGACTTAATTAGTCCGCGTGTTCCCAATACCATTAGCGGTACACGATGACAGCTCCCTGATTCGAAAAGAAATTGATGTAATATCTGGGAGGGTGGTGCCGAAATTAATGTTGCTTCTCTGACAAATTGGCTATGGGAAAAATTGAGGGGATTTTAAATAATCTGAAGCGGAAAGGTGATGCCATCCTTGCCTACACGGGGAAAATTTCCATATTATCAGATTTTGCACACTCCTCATCCTTTTATCATAAAACTGCTCTCATGTCAGCGACAGAGCTCGTTCAAGGATAAAGTTCAAAATGGCATACGCCATTTTTGCTTAAGCTGCCAATGAGAAACTGGTGGGACTTCGCAGGAGGCTTAAGACTACTTAACATCACTTAACGCATTTACTTACGGAATTTCGAGCATACACTGAGCTGCCAAAAATTACTTATGATATAACAGGCTTTAACAGGATTTAAATTTGCTGCGTGTCAACTTTATTAACTTGAATTGAAAAGTAGGCTTGTCTCGTTTGCATACTTTGTCTTTGAATGGCTCATTAAAATGATTCAAACGACGATGAATTTGAGAATTTCTGGAAACATTTGCATCATAATTAAGAATACTTAGAAACAAGAGATAGCGGTATCATAAACACTGATAAAGCCAAGGCTACATCAGTTCAACGACATGATCCAAACACTACAAGCGTCGGTCTTGTAACTAGACATTTGACTACTGTCCTCTGTTTGGCACTATCCCTAAGATCGTTAATTGTAGGAAGTTATGGGAGGTCCAAGCTGTGAACATTTACAAGCTGTTAACTCCTTATGTATGTTACGAAATGTGTTATGGGGAATTATACTAAGCTTCAAACATAACTAACCCACAATGACCCAGCCATACCCACATAAACAATTTTTAGTTGCGGTATCCGTCCGATTTGAAATTCGGGAGCGAAATTGCGTTGAAGATGAAATGCACATATACCTCCAATCCAATGTTCTTCGCACTTTGCTTTGGTATTACGAATTGGAACAGTTGCCTCGTGAATTTTGGGTTTTCGAAATCCCGGATAGCTTCGTCTGCACAATGTTTATTCGGAGCGGATACATACGTTCATGTAATATATTCAATACAGGAAAAGTCGGGATCGCAAGAATTACGATCGTCCCTTCCTGGAGCGACTGGAGCTGGAACATTCTTATTGATTTCCTCAATATTTTACTGGGTATTTTTATTTTTGTACATAATGTGAGCTTTCAAGTTTAAAATTACTACTGCAAGACGTACGACGGTGCACCATCGGTACATGACGGACATCCCACCCATGTCAAAACGTTTTGGGTGACTTTAATTGCGTGTGCAGCTAGGCGTGAAATTCCCTACTGAAGTCTGTGTTTCCTGATAGCTACTCCCTGGGGGTCCTTGAAAGTCAAGAATGGATTTCCATCATCAACCATGTCATCGCTTTTCCGGTCAGATCCATCAGGTTAGATCCACAATCTAACCTGATAAACCAAACGCAAGCCTATGTATGTTAAAAAATAAAAAAGTGGGAGTTGAGTCTTCATATTTTTACTAAGCGCCTCGTAGCGACCGTAGGCTAGACTGTTGATACTAAATTCATGTTTATGTCGCGTCAAGCGAACCCTTCCATCTGGGCAGTGAAATCTACTTCCTATAAATTCGTAGTTAACACTTCCTTTTCTCGGTTTGTCGTCGACTTTCTGTTTTACGACATTGACAGTTTAATTTGAGCTGTATTTTCTTTTCGGGTCTCTTCTTACTGAAGAACATATTTAGTGTAAGAAGCTCATATTCTTGTCTTCGGCCTTACTTCGCCAAGATGTTTTGCTGCTGCCTATTCTCGAATATTCATCCACACAATTATTTAAAGCTTTCTGGGACTTCCTCCGTCTCTTTTCTGATGTGGAGTCCATTTGGACATCTTTTAATAGCTCTTAAGAATCTCATAGTACAAACCACTTTTTTCGTTTGCCAAGACTTGTTGCTTCATCTCCATTCTCCGGTTAGCAAGTTATATGAACGTAAATGCCCTTCCCGTGAAACAGTTCCTAAGCACGCGAGATTTCACTGGCTGTTACCTTAATTAGAACTCTGCGTTAATGGCCAGGGCCGTGAAAGCCGTGATAATTGCCACCAGGGGGACGCACTATTGGTATAAAGATAACTTTGCCTAATATTGTTAGTGTTCAAGTTTTGTGAATATAAGCTATGTTGCCTGCATTAAGTCTACGATTGGAGAGTTGTTCTGGGATGGGGAAAGTTGCAAGAATTACATTCTGGCTAACTACATATTATCTATCCTTATCTTCAATAGAATAGAATAGAATAGAATAGAATAATTTTATTTCAGACCGGGGTCCATAGGGTTAGTAACAATTTTTACTTAAATTCTATTGTTAGTAGGTAACAGACACATAAAATATACAATTAAATTTCGGTGTGGAGCCGCATCCACCTCCGCAACATCGGGGAATCCCACCGATCTGCGAATACACTGAGAATACTGTTGGTGCTGCCGCGAACACGAGACATCAGGGATGCTCATCTTTTTCTAATAATCGCGGCAAAACCATCAATATTATTATCTGAAAACATCCCTGACGCACTACACCGCCACGGCAGCCGCAGCAGCACTCTCAGTGCATTATTATATTGAACGCGTAGGTCGCTGTATGTCCGCTGAGTGAAGTCGACCCACAGGCTGCACGTGTAGAAAGACTGACAGTAAGCTTTGAAAAGCGTCACTTTAACTGGCTTCGTACAACGTGCAAACCTGCGGGCCAACATGTTACAACGGACAGCCAGCGACCTACGTTCCCTTTCAATGTCACAATTATCCTTTAGATCTTCCGTGACCCAATGACCTAGATATTTAAACTTGTCCACCCTTCGTAGTGGTTCTGCACAAAGTGCTACATTTGGAATACACGAGTATGTTACACTGCCAGCTTTAAAAACCATTAGTTCGCTCTTAGAGACGTTATATTTGAGCCCATGATTCGCCGCATAGTTTTCGCATATAGCGATCAGTCGCCTCAGAGCACCGATCGATGGGCTCAGCAACACCATATCATCGGCATAGCTGATATTGTTAATGCACACCCCGTCAATATGACATCCAACATAGGTGCTGCTGAGCTCAAGGATCAGCTGGTTCATGTAAAGGTTGAAGAGCCGGGGAGAGCTAAGCCCCCCCTGCCTCACCCCGCACTCCAACCGATACACGTCCGAGTGCGAACCATTCCACTTCACGCTATTGCTTTGTCTACTATACCAGTACTTAAATATAGACACTATTTCAGATGGTAATGTAGTTTCACATTCTAGTTTACGCCACAAAACATCATAACACACAAGATCAAATGCCCGTGAGAGGTCCAGAAAACAAGCAAAAATAGGCGTCTTCCTGTCTGTGTAGTATTGAACCGTCTGCTTGAGGCACAAGATTGCACTTTCAGTTGACAGTCCAGGCTTAAAACCAAACTGGGCGTCATGTAGTTCGAGGTGTTTAGCCAATTGCTTATCAAGCAGACTGTCCAACACTTTTGCTATAATAGTGGCCAGAGAAATGGGCCTATAATTCGAAATGTCAGAGACGTCACCTGTTCTATTTTTCACAATAGGCACTACCATTGTATACATTACGTCATCCGGTAAGTAACCATGACAAACGCACAGGTTAAACAGCAAAGCTAGCACACGCGGCAAGTGTCCCCCCGCATACCTCAGGTGCTCGATGCTGAGGCCATCATGACCCGGGGATTTACCCCTCTCCATTTTCTTTATGATGGCTGAAATTTCTTGTGCCGTAAAGACAACAGAAATGTCCCCAGTGTTGGCTCCAGCATCAAACACCTGCACAGGTCCAGTAAGAGGTGACTCAATCTGGAAATGACGCCTAAATGCATTGGCTATATCAGCTGGGTCGTGAACGCCCGCCACGCTCACCGGGGGACTCGACTTCGGATTCAAACTGTTTGTTGATTTCCAAAATGAACCAAATTTCTTTTTAGTGTGATGTTTAGCTAAAATATCCATTTTCAATACATACCTTATGTAGTTTGTTATAGTGTACAATAAAGAGTACACCTATCCTATTCTGACCAGGTAAATTGGCTGTTATTGAAATACGTCTGAAGCAGGAGCAGCAAAATCTTTTGTTAATATCTAGATTGGAATCTCAAGGTTTTGTTGTTGAGGCCCAAAAATGCTTAAAGATTCGTTTTCCCGAGTATATTGTAAAGAACTAGGGACTCGTGTAAATCAGTTTATTTTTAACCTTTCCCCCGAAACACGCCATGTTACATTGAACTGTTTGCCATAATTACAAGTGAAACTGTACAAAGGTTGGCTATAATTCCATTCTTTTGGTGGCTATTGAATGAAATTTAGATTCGTATTGTGTAAACGTATTGTTACAAACGATAGAGTCATGCACGCAATATTTAGCATATTGTGGTGGTAAATTGCTTTTAATATGGTGCTTAAAAACTAGCTAATTTTCTACCACCCTCCGTTTATGGTATAATTGCGTGGGTGTGACAAACTTCTCCTTTTTTAATAGGCATTCCTGAAGGACTTGCTTTACTCACATGGAAACCATACGTTATGAAATCACGCCATGCTTATACTGGCTTAATGTACATTGTTATTGTGTGCTGTATTTAATAGTTTATTTTAAAGAGTATTAGTAGTTTCAATTAGAATATTTATTTCTTGGTAAGTTACATTGCTCTGTTCCGTTAAAACAAAGCATGGACTAGCATGGACTTTTATGTCTCCTTCCACAATAACTTCCATTTAGACCTTTCAGCCCCTGAGAATAAGAAAAAGCATAAAACGTAAATTCAAAAGGTCAGCGGCAAATGGACAAGTAACAAGGAAGATCTAAACAGCACGAAAAAGTTTTAATGTGTTCGGATATAAATCGGGCTATTTGTCTTTATAAGCTTCCCTGGTGGCAAGTAGTGGGGGATACAGACTACAGACGTGCACAAAGGGTGACAAACTTGGATATGTTTATAGGAGTTTCCATGTTTCTTGTAACATATTATGTGATGAGTGTATGTACGGCTTTTGGAGAGCTTTGGGGTTTCTTATCGCGGTGTATATGGATGGTTCATTGACAAAATGTTGTGTTTTATTTCTTAGACAAACTTTTTGCGGTTGCTCTCTTGCTGTTCTTTGGGATAGAAGAAAGATTCGTTCCTTTACAATTGAGCTTTAATCCGTGCAGCAGTTTTAATGCCACATTTCAAAGACAGACGAGCCCCTGTCATTCACCTTTAATTTAATTAACCAATCAGAATAAAAGCCAAAATAAATCTCCTGCTCATAAAGCGCGAAAAAATCTCCATTTACAAAAAAGTATTACGTCCGTAAAAAACATGATGGCGACATAACAATAAAAGAAACATAATCATCAGAGGATCGTAAAACGTGTGGGATTTGTGATGAATAAGCTTCACTGACCTAAACCCACTTTATTGAAGCAGTTTCATCATGAATACTTGATTAGGTCACCTTTGTTGTAACACCTGTGGCTGGACTAGGAATCAGCATTTTCTAGGTATCATTTATACAAAGTATCGTTGTCATATCAGGCATTTGTAATCCTTTGTCTCTAAAAGCTAGCGTAGGTGTCTTTTGAGCGTCTCCTTTGTTATTCAAATTGTCTGATTTAAAATCTTTCTTTATGCTGTTACTCTGGACCTCTGCGTAAACGGCCTCGAAAGAGAATTTTTAGTTAAGATGTAGCATCGTCTGCTACCACGTCGTTCTCTCCTGTATCACCGAATGGAGTGACGACTTCCCATTAAAGTGTTTCAATAAACTCCGCAAAGCCCAAACTTGAGGGGTTATTTTATTCTCCGTGACTTAAACGTACCCAAGTTATTATCTTTACGAGGGGTTGAAAGCTCTCACTTTTTATTATTGCCTTTTATATTGTGCTGTGGCGTACTTAACCGTAGTCGAGGTCAGAGCGAAAGGCCGGTACGAAACAAAGCACTTATTTCGTTACGATTGTTATATTCTAAAGTTTTATTTATTATAAGCCCAATTCTTTAAGTTCGTGATCCGTTACAAATTGGGTTTTTTGCCGAAGGGTTGTTTGTGTTCTAGTTGGAACCAATTATTTTTAATGTATGCGACGTATGGGACGCGTTAACCTTTACAAACTTCTGTTGTATACAGTCCGAGTCGAGGGTTATACTATATTATTCTAATGCTGCTTTCTCAAGGGAGCTGTTTAGTATTGTATTAGTTTCCACTATGTTATCTTGGACACAAACAATGATAGTAAGCCGTCTAAGTACACAAGCTCTAACATTTTCCTCTTTAATCCTTGGATGGTTTACTTGTTTACTTGAAAAGTATTAAATGCGTTATTAACCTTGAACTTGAAGATGTTGGCATAATAATAAGGGAGGTAATAAGTCTACAACTCTTCTGTGCCGCGTCTGATGAGTAATTATACAATTAATTCAACAAGGCACCTAATATTAAGGCCAGGCGAAGTTGGTTTTTGTAAGAAATAAGAAACAATGAGAGTTGTTTGTTAAGAATATTCTTGAAGTTTTAAAGCAGCTGTTGTTTCTTGTTAACGTTATATTGTTATGCTGCGATGTATTGATGATGATGATCTTTTTATTTTGTATTTTCGTCTTTTTTGTCATTAGCTTAAGGAAAAAGTATTTTTTCTTGAAGGATCTCTCAGTGATTCAAAGATATCACAGGTTGTTAGAATACAAGCAATATAATTATGTTTTTATTTAAGTGTGTTGGCAACACTATGTTCGGTGTATTAGCTATGGATCTTATAGATATTATAACTCTGCTTGTAACCTTTTGAACTACGTAAAATAAAACAACGTTTATAACAGTAAATCAGTTTCTTTCATTAAAATAACAACAGGTTATGGACCCAGATACGGCTACCTGTTAGTAGAAGAAAAAGGAATAATTACATCGCGCGGTTTTGAAAACTGGCAAAAAGTGAGGTTACATTGCCGGCGTGCCGATTGAAAAATTTTTGTCAGGAAGGAGAAATACTTGTTCAAGTTATTGTGAGACAAGGCAGTAAAGCGAGATGGAAGTAAATAATACCATAAGTGTGATGAAACTGGAAGGTGCGAAGAACTGGAATGTATGGAAATTCCAAATAACCGTATAATTGAGAGGTCAAGGATGGTTGGACGTTGTTGAAGAGCGGACAGTAAAACCAGAAGAAGCTGTAGCACGAGCTGCCTGGGAAGCCAAAGATACTAAGGCTCAATCATTGCTGGTTACCAGGATGACGGAGGATGTCATGCTGCATATCATAACTTGTACATCTTCTGCTGAAATGTGGCGAAAACTGTTAAGTGTGTACGAGCACAAGTCAGAAACAAGTATTCACATCATTCAGCAGCGTTTCTTTCAGTATAAATACGAGAAAGGAATTGATATGTCGCTATTCTTGTCTAAAATACAAGAAATGCAGAGTCAAATGAAGCAAATGGGTGAGGAGATATCAGATAAATTTACAATAACTAAAGTGTTAATGAGTTTGCCAGACGAATACAAACACTTTATATCAGCCTGGGAGTCCGCACCCGATAGTAAACAAACATATGAAAACTTGGTGGCAAGGCTATTAGTAGAAGAGGAAAGATTGAAGGAAAAGACTGAAGAAAAGCAGGAGGCGTCGTCGTCATCAGCGTTCGTAGCCAAGAGAAACGTAAAATGCTATAAATGTGGAAAACCAGGACACTTCCAATCTGAGTGTAGATATAATAAAGACAGTGATAAAAAGGTGAACGACAATAAATGTTTTTACTGTGGTAAACCGGGACATTATAAGGCGCAATGTCGTTTTAGAAAGTCAAAGGACAGTAAGAAGATAAGTAATGCGTTTATGGTAAACTCAGTGGAAGAAAAATATGAGAAATCAAAGTGGCTAGTTGATTCAGGGGCTAGCGAACACATGTGTCGAGATCGGTCATTGTTTTCGTCATTTTCGAGTGTCTCGCAAAAATCTGTAGTTGTAGGGAACGGTGCCGTTATTAGTGTATTAGGATCTGGACAGATGGCGGTGCAGCTCAATAACGGAGGTAAATGGGTTGACACGACCATAGACAATGTATTGTTCGTTCCCGAACTAAAGACAAATTTATTCTCTGTGAACCGCGCTGCGGACCGCGGCTATGTGATGATGACAGATAACAGTACTTGTCGATTTTACAAGAACAACGTGGTTTGTGCTACTGCGAATAGACTTGGCAACTCTTATTATATGGAGTTTCGTTTTAAATGTGAGCGTGTGAATATAGCTAAAGTAGTAACGAATGATTTAAACGAATGGCATCAGAAGTTAGCGCATCAGAACTTTGATCATGTTAAGAAAGTGTTGGCGAGAAATAACATTGTTGTCAAACAAACCAATGTGACTCAATGTGAAAGTTGCATAAAAGGCAAGATACATCGATTACCATTCAAGAAAAGCGAAAATGTAAGCACTAGAACGTGTGAATTAATACATGGGGACACCTGCGGACCCATGGAAGTAGATTCCATTGGTGGATCGAGATATTTCGTAATATTGAAGGATGACTACTCTAACTTCCGATCTGTGTATTTTGTCAAAGCGAAGCACGAGATTAAGCATTGTCTGGAAGATTTCCTGAATAAAGCTGAAAATATTACTGGTAACACAGTCAAGATGTTTAGAACAGACAATGGGTTGGAATTTTTGAACAAAGAGGTGGCAGAATTGTGCTCTAAAAGGGGTATCATTCATCAGAAAACAGTATCATATACTCCTGAGCAAAATGGCAAGGCGGAAAGGGAGAATCGAACACTTGTAGAGGCAGCCAGGACACTGTTACACGCTAAGAACTTACCGAAGAAACTATGGGCAGAAGCAGTTAACACTGCTGCTTTTGTATTGAATAGAACAGGTAAAGGAAGAGATGGCAAATCACCATTTGAATTGTGGACACACAAGTGTTTCGATATTCATCAACTGCAGGACTTTGGTTCACCAGTGTTTGTCCACATTCCAAAGGAAAAAAGGAGGAAATGGGATGAGAAGGCCGAGAAAGGGTTGATGGTTGGATATGGTGAAGAAACCAAGGGCTATAGAATATACTTCTCGGAGAAAAATTGTGTATTTACAAAGAGAGATGTAATTTTCGTACCTGAAGAGGAAAATAAAGAGAAAAACAAAGAGAAGGAAGAGACTATAATGCTGGATCAGGATAGTCAATCTACAGAAGATAATATGGTAGAATCAGTGACGGTAAATGAAATACCTGAAAGAGACGAATCTCAACACAACCTAAGCAATGGTGATACTAGTCTCAGTACAGATACATCCATGAGGAAAAGTGAGTCCTCAAGTGAGTACATACCCTCGGATGGTGAATGTTCGGAGGTTGACGAAATATTACAGGTGCGAAATGAAAGGCCTAAGCGAACAAGGAAACAAACAGTGTATTATAATTGTAACAATGTAGTAAGTGAGGAATATGAGCCGGATACATATGAAGAGGCTATTAAAAGAAGTGATTCAAGTAAATGGAAGGAGGCTATGAATATAGAATTGCAAAACTTGAGGGACAATAACACGTGGGTCTTGTGCAGCGCACCAGTAAGGAGTGAAATTGTAAACAGTAAGTGGGTCTTTAAATTGAAAGGAAGTAAGGATATTAAACAATATAAAGCTAGACTAGTCGCTAGGGGATTTGAGCAAAATAGTGAATTTGATTTGGGTGAATTATATGCACCAGTAGCAAAGTTATCAACTTTTCGAGTCTTTGTAGCTATAGCAACTAAGTTTAATCAGCCCATACATCAAATGGATGTCACTGGGGCATTCTTATATGGTGATATAGATAGGGAAGTATATATAAGATTACCAGAAGGGGCCTATTGTGGGGATAACCAGATTGTAAAATTAAATAAGGCTTTGTATGGATTAAAAAGCTCGCCTAAGTGTTGGAATGCTAAATTTAATTCAGTGATGGCTAGAGAAGGATTTACAAGGTCCAAATGTGACTCATGTTTATTTACAAGGCGTAATTACAATAACAAATCATATTTGTTACTTTATGTCGATGATTTATTGTTTTTTGGGTCAGATAAGAAAATTATTTCACAACTTAAAGCTACTTTGAATAAAGAATTTAAAATGAAAGACTTGGGACCTGTATCTAATTTTCTCGGTATAAATGTAAAGCAAAATTTGGAAACTGGCATTACAGAGTTAGATCAAAAAGGTTATTTGGAGAATGTATTACAAAAATTTAACATGGAGAATTGTAAGGAAATGCTAACCCCTATGGACCCTAACCTAAATACTAAAATATTTACAAATGAGACTAAACCTAAAGATAAAAATGTTGAGAAATTATGTAGGCAAATAATAGGATGCTTAATGTATGCTGCGTTAGGTACTAGACCGGATTTGTGTTTTCCAATTTCTATGTTAAGCAGATATCAGGCATGTTCAAATAATGAGTTACTAAGTGCATTAAAGAGGGTTTTAAGATATGTAAAGTATAGTTTAGATTATAAGTTAATTTATAAGTGTGAGGAGCTTACTCTCAAGGGTTATTGTGATGCTGATTGGGGAGCTGATCTCATGGACAGAAAGTCTACCTC
Source organism: Ceramica pisi (assembly GCA_963859965.1). Taxonomy (NCBI): domain Eukaryota; kingdom Metazoa; phylum Arthropoda; class Insecta; order Lepidoptera; family Noctuidae; genus Ceramica; species Ceramica pisi. Next base: position 8,978,453 of record OY982549.1, on the reverse strand, counting down.
AGGTTATTTGTTTTTATTTTCAAACTGTTTAGTTTTATGGTGTTCAAAGAAACAGGCTTCAGTCAGTTTATCATCCACAGAATCTGAGTATGTATCAATGAGCATGGCAGCAAGTGATGCTTGTTGGCTGGCAAATTTACTTAATGATTTTGATTGTGAGAAAATTTATCCAGTTAAAATATATTGTGATAATCAATCAGCTATTATAAATGCAAAAACAGATAATATAAAGCGGTTGAAGCATGTAGATATACGTTACCATTTTATTAAGGATTTAGTTAAGGAAAATCGGATCTGTATTGATTATATAAGCACTGTTGAACAACCAGCAGATATATTAACAAAAGCTTTGTGTAAAGAATTAATTATAAGACATTTAAATATGTGTGGGGTTCTCAACAAATGTTAAAATTATGTTCAAAAGGTTTTGTGTTAAAAATTTTGTTAGTTCATGTTAAGTTAATAAGCTAATATTATCTCTGTTAAGGAAACATATTTACATTGAGAAGGGGTGTTAGAATACAAGCAATATAATTATGTTTTTATTTAAGTGTGTTGGCAACACTATGTTCGGTGTATTAGCTATGGATCTTATAGATATTATAACTCTGCTTGTAACCTTTTGAACTACGTAAAATAAAACAACGTTTATAACAGTAAATCAGTTTCTTTCATTAAAATAACAACACAGGTTTTATAAATAATCTGATTAAATTGATGCCAAAAAGGTTTCCAGATTATATTATTAAATTAATATTTAGATTTTTATTATTTATATTTAGGGTTTCACAAACCTCGACAAGAGACCAATTACACTTTATCAAGACCACAATCTAAACTACAAACAGATAACTTCAGAAATAAACGAAGTATTATTCGTGACTACTCGGTTACGCGATGTTTATTGCATATAACAGCATATAGCTATCTCCCTCTTGCGTAACACATTCCGTTGCATGCAGAGCCATGCATAATTGCATTTATACTCAGCTCCAAGGTCAAAACTATCGCAGTTGAATGCAGCTTGTATACTAGTCTATGACCTTTTTAAACGGGTTATTCTGTACTTTAATGGGTTTATTTTGAGAGAAAAAAAAAAGGAATAGTAGTGTGGCTAATTCATAAGAATGAGGTGTTGAACGGCTTACAACCAGAAACAGAACGGAGCCGACAAAAATTGCAAGCGGCTAAGATACAAGAGTATCCTTGTAGAAGCAATGTACATGGATGAGACAATTGTCCAGAAACGAACGCATCGTGTCGTATACTGTGGTGTTGAGTTGTTGACCTTAACCTGAAATATATATTTTTTGCAATAGGCTAGCCCCATCAATAAATTGAAAATCTATTATTCCGTCAGTTGGAGTACTGAAAAATAATGGACACGTTGGTATTTATTGTTTTTGTAAATCAATAAAATACTGTGCAAGCTAAAACGCATCAAAATTCGGGAGTGGGGGCTCGTGACTCGTGACGTCAGAGCGCACTAAAAATTATACGTATTAAGAATTTTAAAAGCGGTCGTATATCTTCGTCAATTTTGGTTTACGTAACAAAAGAAAAAAAACGGGTCAAATATTTCTTGATAATCTAACTGACAGACTAATTAGGTTTTTTTCAGTTGACAAGCCTATTCCTTGGATAGTGATCTAGACGATGTAGTTGATTCGCAGTATGATGTCACTGCATAATATTAGATCTACAAACTACAATCTATTCGCCTTCTGCCACGGATGTGGTCCATTTGAAGACCACAACCATTATACGACACTTAAATATGAATGGCAAAATAAACAACTTGTGAAATAACAATGTTTTGCTAAAATAAAGCTTAAGTTTCAGTATTATGCGGCTACGGCATGGACATTCAACAAAGCCAGAACATAATGTTAGCAAAACATACAAGATATTTTGAAACCTGAAAACACAAATTCTAAATATTCTTTGTCAATGTGGAGTTTGTGAAAGTTAGAATACATAATATTTGTCGTTTCGAGTTCAAGAACGAAGTAACGGTTGTGATTCGCAGTTCTATGTATAAGATAAAGCCTTGACTGACACATTTACGTCCATTTTGCTCTACGCTTGGTACGGTTCACGCTTTGCAACAAAAAATCTCTGTACTCGTGTATTTTTTCGGATTGAAACGTTTTATTTAAAGTGGGTCATTAGCAGGAGAAAATTTGAGTGGAAATTCTGTTTCGAAAGCTGACTCAGATTCTGCAACAACTTTTCCTGATGACATCGTATGTTCTGATATTAATAAGGATGTGTAACAGAGAGTGTCATTGGATTATATTAAGGTTGTTGACCAAACCAGTGTCAATGATGAAAATAAAGTCAAATTCAATGATGAATGAATCAAAACGATCGCAAATTCATTGTGTGACGTGTCATCTTTCATTTATAGCATGTTTATTTGTGCTTCCGACTGTTATAAACAAACTCGTCATGATTTTCTTGTTATTTCTGCCGTTCATTTTAATTGCGGTTTCGTAACATTCTATTAATTCACAATAACAATCGAGCAGGCCTGTCACGGCCGTTCTACATAAGTTGTAACTTAATAGTTCCACCTTTCTCTTTGTTACTTTATACAATTTGTTACTCTCTTGTCTAACTATATATTTTTGTATCTCAGTGACACTTGAGGTTAATTTTTTATCCAGCTTTATGCTAAATTTCTTTGTTCCTGAAATAATGTTTACCACTTTTTCAAGAACAAACGCCTATTTTTTCTGCTCTCGACAATCGTTTAAGGCTTTAAGCCTTTGATACGGGGTCTGTTTTCAGCTCGCTTTGTGTTTCTATTCTTATTTTAAGGACTACGGAAATTTCTCGTAAACGCGGCTTTTTTGCGGTAAGGAAAGGAAACAGTATTTTATCTACCAGAGAATCTATACAGTGTCCACTTACCGTTATTGGGTGGTTTGGGTACTAGTGGGACCCAAATAGAACATTATCCCGTGTCGTCGGTCATCTCAGTCCGGTAATCTGGTTAGGGGTCCTTTCGTAATACACGAATAATGTCATTATGGCGTTTACGACCGTTTTCGCTGTCCTTCTGACATATTGCTGCGATGTTTATCGTGTACCCGCTTCCATATGCTATATTTTTTCCTTTATGATATGTTATACCCGACCGCGGTGGGTAATATTTTCATCAGTTTCTTTCTACATGTTTTTACGGCTGTTGCTTGAATGAGGGACGTTCTTGGAACGGGCTGGCCTCGTGATTGATGCATACATATAAGTTACTAGAAGTGGGCGGTAATACATGTTAAAATTTGCTGGTTTTTGCGGGCTTTTGTGTGTAATGTTTGTAATGAATGTTTACATTGTTGGGGTTGTTTGTGTTTACCGTTTAATGTTTAACAAATATGCTGTAGGTTTCTTTTCTATAATATGTAGTAGCTATACAAATCAGATGTCTAAATTGGAAATTTCTTCAGTATTCCGTGGTACCTGTCTTGTTGTCTGTTACATTTACAGTATAACTAGTGACTGTCGTCCATTGTTACGCCGAAGTAGCAAATAGAACAAAACAAATTGTTCAGTGCTATTCAGTATTCGACTGCCGGTTTCCGATTGCGCAAGTTCAACGGTTTTTGGTTCATAAGTAGGTTTCGGTTCATGAATCAGAGAACAAACATTCCGATATACAGTTCCGATCGTTTCTGAGTATCGCCTATTAAATTGTTGACTACCAGTTAAAATTAGACTCGTAGCAATTTCATCTAAGTTAACCTACTTATTGTAGACAGACTTTCATTGTAACATTATGTACTAGTACTTATTGGTTTTGAATGTATACCTAACCTTTTTTGTCTCAGTTTTGTGTTTTTGATTAGAGAGAGAGGGTTATTTTTTGTTGAGTCACAAATCACATTGTCCGAGTATTGAGTCACGAACTCTTGTGGTCACTGAGTCACATGAAAGATTGCGTTTAGCTCCGCTTGAGTCTGAGTTATTCATCGGCGCTTGCGACGATCAAATGATTATACTATACACGTAGGTAGGTACAGTCACTGAGATTAAGTTTTTTTTTAATTCACCGTACAAATCGGTGAGAGAAGACGTTTTACGTCGGAAAGATCCTTTCTATTCGTCTCCCCTCACACTTGTAAACGGTACTTAATTATACAGATTTCTTTGAATCGTAATCAATTGTCATTATATTCTCAGTATCCTGAATCGTTAAATAAGTAACCCACAATAAACATAATTTATTGCGCAACATTTCTGCTCAGTACGCCACATAAATAAGTCCCACCCACGTAAAAGAGTTGACATTACTCGCGAGACACATTCGCTACTTCTTTGTTCTAAAAAGCCGAATTAAGCCAATATTAAGCGTCCGTTATTTAAAGCATAATCAAAGTATGTTTACCGAAGGAACTCCACATACGCTGTATCTGTTCTGAACCGTAAAAAGATTAAATTAATCCAAGCCAGCTTTGATCTCGTACAATTTATATGTAACACACACGTACTATTATAATTTGATTCTACAAAGAGAGTGTAATGAAAACATTTTGGGATTTGTGTTACAGGAACTTCCTATTACTGCTGTCCTGAACATAAATAGGAATAATGTTTGATCAAGAATTTTCAACATTGATATAGCCATACACCATGTTTAAACAAATAAACTTTACTTACTTACGCTTGGTTTTCGGAGGAATCATCAAGCTGCCTTTGGCAAATTTAAATGACGGACTGAGTTTGGGATTTGAATCTCTGTCTTTTGAGTTATCAGATCAATGGAACGGCACTGTCTGGTTCATATTCAGTCAGCCATTGTCAGATAGAATAAATATTTGTGTTTATTCATAGGTAGTAATATATGTGTTAGTTTAGTTAATATAGTCTATTTTAAGATTCCTTCTCTGTTTCTATACACAGGGTCTACGTTTCTTATCTAATTCTTCTGTCACAGGTCTGCTGGTAGTAAATTTCTGTTGAAATAAGCAGTACCTCTGTGCTCTTTTCTCTGTACAAAGTTTTCCTTTTAAGTTATTGTGTGTACATAAATTAATGAATAAATAAGTAAAAATATTACATTCATCTTCTAGCTAGTACAGTAAGCTCGTAGGGAAAATATGAGTACTTAGTTTAAAATATCTACCCAGCTTACGACAAAAGTTTAATATTAGGTACTATACAGCTAAGTTACAAATATAGTGAACCTCTATATCACAGTTTTAAAGTATCCTTCGACTAGAAAGAAACCGGACAAGTACAGAAATTTAAAAATTCCTTTCCCAGCACAAAGGATAATGCAAGCCGCTTGGAATTATTAAAAAGTTATCCGTTACTGAACGAAATCCCGTTAACGTTATTGGGGGCAACACTAAGTTCTAATTCAATTACCGTGTTCGCTGTACAAAACATTTCTGTTTGTTAGCTAAGCTTTGTAATTCCTTGGATTATACACGGTTTATTTGTTTCACCTGTATTGATCGCTTGCTTTTTATTTGCAATCCGTTTTGGAGAAATTGCTTTCGTATTCTTAATGCCCGGTATTTTTCTACGCTTCGCACTATACCTACATCACTAGGCACTCCATCTAGTTTGTTTTTAGAACTAAGTTTTTGTATTTAGAACTAAGCGGATTTTTCTGACATGTCTATGGTAAAGCGAATTTTTTTTGACACCCGGTATATTGGCACGTGAGAAAATCGCTTTCATATGAAATAGGACTACCTTTAATGGATAGGATAAAATGAAATACACGAAAATACGAGTTGTCTGCTTGGCATTTTCGTTTGCTCGACAGAGCTACCAAGAATTTTCTTGCCGTATAATTCCGATACCTACTAAACAGAATGTCTCCGACTTGAGTTACCTTCAACATTATATTTTACCTGAAATGGTCACTTGCCGATTTCCTGACAAAAATTCCACGAAATATCTATATACCTACATGAATTTACATATCAACGGAGATGTCAATTTTATTTAGGTGACTACACGTGCCAAAATGTAATTGAATTATTTTGTTGACTGCGTCTAATGTAATTATTTTTTCTTTGATTGCAGGTACTAACATCTAAGATATTTCGAACCTTAAATTTACACTGTACATCAGAAACTTCGACAAGCTAATGAAGAAAGTACAAATTGGAAAGCGCAATCAAAATTAGAAAGTAACTGAGGTTCGTAGTCTTACTTAATCATTTATCGGCAAAACTACTCAAGAAAAATCCTACGTAGAAAAAATTCAGTCGGTGTATATTTTTTGTAGCCTACTTGGCGGTTCTGCTCCCCTAGGGGCGGAAAGTCGGAAGTTTTGGTCCAACTATAAGAAAGAAAAAGTCGGGTTGAAAAAGCTGAAAGTCGTGAAAGTCGCTGAGAGTCTCCGAGACTCCGGCATCGGCCAGTAATGATTACTCCGTGGTTTGCTCGTTATAGCAAACAGAAAAGCTTTGTAAAGGCCCAGAACAGCTCTTGAGGACCCTTCAGCGGGTAATGTTATCATTGAGATAGATATATCTCTGGTTATAGATACGTGCTTGAGATGATATATGTAGATCAAAGGGCGTAGGTGAATAGATGCCTCATATTATTGTTTACTTGTATTGATTGGGATCTAATGTCATTGTTTTGGTGATAGTAATTGATGAAAGCATAAATGAGGTCCCAAGAGCAAATAGGATGAATGAATCTTAAGATTAGTTTGAAAAAAGTATTTCTTTGTACATCTAAGTTATTATGATGCAAATTCATACTAATGTATACTTAATCAATATTTTGTGGTAAACCAAAATACGCGGTCATTCCAGCCGATCAAACTCCCAATAAGTTCGGGTTTCAATATCAATTTAGCCTAAAACTACACAGTTTAGAACATGCCAACTTCCATTTTCTGACGAAATTTTGTCAAACAATTTGTCCGTTAGAGTTCGAAGTCCAGAACGCTTGACTGACACTGAAATTCTGGCTTCATTCACCAGTTCCTAGAAATGCTCGCATGGAAACTTGGTAATTGAAATTCATATGGGTGTAGTTATGACTAGTGAATCAGGAGTACAATCAAAGCAAATTGTACAATGGATAGGTCGAATATTGTTTATTGTGGTTAAAAGAATCAAACCTGGTTGTAACGTTACCTGGACTTACATTTGGACAAATTACCTTCTGGTGATGATATTTCAGGGAAATGATAGTTAAGTTTTATTGACATGAAGGTTTAACATGATAATGAAAGTCCCTTGGTCCTTAAATAGTTAACTAAATCATAGGGACCAATGACTTTGCTTGTTTGAGTTTTAAGATATACGTAGAATAAAACCAATACTGTGTTAAGTAAATTTACTTTTATCCCGCGCGATCCCTAGGGAACATACCCCCGGGATATAATATGGTTTATGTGTTATTCCCGACTAATCTGTGCCAAATTTCATGTAGAGGCGTTCTGACGTGAAAGAGTAACAAGCATCCATCCATACATCCTTGCAAACTCTCGCATTTATAATATTTATGATAAATATACTTAATTGTTAATGTTTTTTTTAGGTATAAAGTAATGTTTATTTATTTATTTATGTACACACAAGATACTTAAAAAAGAAAAAGTATACAGAGAATAGAAAAAAAAAATTAATTAATCATGACTATTCTGTTTTATTTTAGAACAATCTTTCACTAATGATGTGAAAGATTGTTCTCCTGTGTTCACCGTTAAGGTAGATTTTTTGAGGAACTGATTATTTATTATAAAGATCTCATGTAAAATTTACCAAAAATCACACTAATAAATGAATCTTGAACATTGATGATTATGATGATTAGATATAATAGACTAATATTAAAAAGTTGAAGAGTTTGTTTGTTTGTTTGCTTGAACGCGCTAATCTTAGGAACTACTGGTTCGATTTGAAAAATTCTTTCAATGTTACATAGCCCATTTATCGAGGAAGTCTATATATCATCACGCTAAGCCAAATAGGAACGGAGCATTAATGGAAAATGTAAAGCAGACGAAGTTGCGCGGGTCAGCTACATTCAATTAAAAGTGAGGTAGGTTTATTCAGTAAGACACATTTCGGAAAAGACTTATTAATATGAAGTAGGTATTACTATAACACTCAAAACACTATCTACCAGCAACTAAGTCTAACTCTCACGGAAATCACATCAGACCCGTTTTATTCACATTCACACGATCACCGATATATTCACAGTAACTGTAATGGAAGTACGCATTCGAAGATATAACTGATCATGTGTAACGGTCTTAAGTGGTATAGCGACAGCCTCTATGGCGCTCTGGGTTCCTGGTACATTATGTGAGGGAATTGACTGTTTCAACATTCAACAGCACCATTTGGATATTAGTTTAATTAAATTGTGAGGTGGTGCTTCACAAATATTATTGCACCTGAAGAATTCTATCATTACGTGAGTATCTTTGCTACTTTTTGCATTCGTTTTGGTTTATTAGGAGCCTCTGTGAGGCTATGTGTTCCTGGTACATTACACTACGGAATTGACTGTTAGAAGATGATATTGGTCCATTTGGATATTAGTTCATTAAATTGTGGGAGCTTCTTAAATATTATATTGCTTTATGGTTGAATCACTACGTTTCTATGAAGTTCAAGGACTACGTCTTGGCCTCTAGTCTATGGGTTCCTGGTACATTATGTTAGGGGGAATTGGCTGTTAGATGTTATTGGTCCATTTGGATATCAGTTTAATTAAATTTTGAGAGCTAAGCTAATGTTATAGCTTCATGGCCTAATCGCTACGCCACTCCAACCAAAAGTTGAGGGTACTAAGACGTGCCGTGGTAGACGCCGCGGGCGTCGGGGGCCACCTGGTGACGTCCAGCCACCGTAGGCGCGGGCCTGTGGACGGCGAGCTATGGGTGGCTCGCCGTCCGTCCGTCTAGTGACGACATGCCGTGTCGACGGCGCGTTAGTGTTCCACGCGCGCCTCAAAGAGAGTCAGCAACACAGAGGGGCCCGAAAGGGCCGACGCCTGCCGGAGTCGCGGGATTATTCGCAAGAGACACCGTGGCTCCGGAACACAAAGGGCAATGAAGGAACATGGATGGGTTTTAGTCAGTAGAAGTCTGACACTCCCTCCCGCTACACCCAGAGCGGGAGGAGTCATTGGATGATTTCCCATCCTTAAAAAAAAAAGGTACTAAGACGTCTCTCTAAGTTCTGTGCCTCTGTAAGTCTATCGGTTCCTGGTACATAACATTACGGAATTGGCTACTTGAAACGGTTAAGTAGCCAATTTAGATATTCATTTTACTGTGGTTTGCTTCACAAATTGATTGCATTTAGGTCTCATCACATTTCTTGAGCATTTACTTATTGCACAAATTTTGGTTGTGAATAAAGTTTTTTATGTGCAACAAATGACTCGTAGTGCCCGCATACCGTTCGAAAGTCAAAAAGGTGAACTCGATATTTGTTTTACATTTCTGTAAAACCTAAAAATTAAAAACATATACAAGTAGCGCTGCACCATCATCGAGGGTGTATCGCACAATACAGAGAGGCTAATCAAAGGTTAAACGCTGAACAACCGAACTTGCATTCATTAATCTAGCACTCGCCGCTTAAATGAAATTAATGGATACTTAACCTTCATCACCACATCTAGAACCCCACTACAGTGTGAATAGTTTCGTTAATTTAGTCAATTTTCTATTGCACGAGAAAGTTACTCGATTAAAAAAGTACGCTCGATTACTTCAGCGTCTAATCGCCTGATTAATTTAAAACTTTGATTAGATTAGTGGCAAGGAAAGCTAAGCAGCCATGTAATCCGTTTATCTTAATATTGAGTTTGCTTTTGGCTAAATATAGAATAGGTAAAGGTCCCTGACCTGGCTACATAGGGCTTCAATTCATACTGCTCAAATCTTCGGTACTTCTTCAGATATTTTAACGTAGTTTGTAAAGTAGGAACTTGGTAAATTCTCCTCGGGACGTAAAAACTATGCAAGTTTTGACGTAAAATTTCTACCTAGCAAAAGTTACTTCACCCGAAGAAAATTGAAATTTATTTCCAACAATCTATGTTTAACTGAAGAAGGATAATATTAATAGTGACAACGCCGCAAAAATCGTCCTTGGAAAAGTGTGACGCTGAATAAAACTTATCATCTGCCTAGCCTTTTCTCAACTATATTTGGGTCAGCTTCCAGTCAAACCGGATTCAGCTGAATAAGTACCAGTACTTTACGTGGAACGGTCGCCTACCAAGCCTCTACAACTGGGTACGTCTTGGTGTCAGATATTCTGCCATTTGACATTTCGTAACGACTGCCAAAGATTTACAAAAGCACGGAGGAATCTCGGTATGTTAAGATGGTCACCAATCCACGTATCGACCTTGGCAAGCGTTGCTTAACTTTAACAACAAGTTATTCAAACAAACAAAAAATCTATTACAGCATATTTAAGCTATACAAGTGTAAAGACAACCTTGTTCTTATTAAACTACGTGCCTCTTTGTATCGTACTATGTATTATATTCTATGTATCAGTAGTGTATAGTAAACATTGAACTTATGGGATCCCTTTGTTCAACCCTTCCAATGATATTTAAAGCTCAATCACTGACATTTACAGAATGAAATCATTACGAACTTACTACACACAGGTCTAAACCATACCTCTTCATAACACCTTGCTGAGACCTGACCTTGATATAATATGGCAGCAAATTCCCTCACGAAAGTTGTATGCGACATACAAACAGAAAGTAATTTAATTAGGATAATAAAACTTTACAGCTTTTGACGTAGGTTAGTGGCGCTTAGGTACACCGACGACATTCTAAGTTGTGGGAGCTAAAGAAATATTATAGTTTCATGGCTACGTCTCTTCAAAGTTCAGGGGCTCTTTTATGGAAAATCAACGAATGACTCCTTCCGCCCTGGACAGAGTGTCAGACTCTCTAACTAAACCCTGCCGTGTTCTTCCTAATGCCCTTTGCGTTCCAAGGCAGTTCTCTTTTGTACAATTCCGCAATCCTGACAGACACTGGAAGTTACATGTCCAGAGTGCTAGCAGTGAAAGTCTTCGGGAGAGATAATGACGATGGATATCATTTAGTCATATAGTAATCTAGCTAAGGTCTTCAATATTGCTAGCGACTAATTCTTCTTCTTTCTTTCTCTTTCCCACTACATGTGGGTCGACTCTCCTAATTCTCAGGCGCCAGAATTTGTCCTGGGTTATCAGGTCGGACAGTTCATCCTCTGGTAAGAGTCATGCTGGTCAACCACGTAGCAGGAGCTCGTCCTTTATCTCTTTTATATTCAGTAAGTTGCAACGCTTTTTGACCACATGTACCTTGTCTCTTAGCATCACGTGACCGGCTGTCGGATCGATCAGTTGCTTCGATATAGAGGCGACTTTAAAATTACCATGGAAAAGTTCGTGTTTTTAGCCACATAATGTTTGAAAAAAATTCTTACAAAGGGAGGACATGTGTCTAGATAATCAATAGGTACGTCGTATTTTTAACACCTCTAGCAAGTACTTAAGTGGCCTTTTGTCAGCCGGAAGTCACTACACATTTAAATATTAACAGAACAATGAATAATGCCACAAAAATCGATCCAAACCCCACTATTTAACTTATAAAGTAAGTACAAAGATAAATAAAAGTGGTTTACTTTATTTGAGTTAGCTGTATGTAATTTGGCCCAAAGTTAAACATTGTGACTAATTCTGGGCTCCAAAGCATATTTATTGTACTTAATCAAGTTTTTGGCTTTTCTGTGAGTTTATTAAGTTAATTAAATATTAAATGTTGGTGGAATGTTTGGGGCCATTTTGGTAAAATAATGATGTAGGTTTTTGTAGCTAGCAAGGACTTTGTGTTTTATTTGAATGTACATAAATACGCTTGCTTATTGATTGATGTCATGCATTTTTATATGCTTATTTATAGGAATGTCACCGAATAATTGCAAACGCCGTAACATTGTAAAATATCGCGTGAAATTGTAAGTAAACTATTTATTTCTAAATAAGACGGATACATTGGGAACTATTGAATTTGGTTGGGTTTTATTGTATAGTATTCAAAACAACTTTGTGATAATATATCGAGAAATTACAATCTAATCAAGATTTATTACAATCTTTCGGCGTCTGCAATTTTCCGGTGACAGGAACACAGTAATTGCTTCGCAGCTATGGTGTCTGATAAAGTTCGGTGTTCGAAACAGCTTTAAGGGCTCTTTCTGACGTAAATTGGCAACAAATTGCAATATTAATAGTAACTTGCAAAGTCATACAGTTTACACTACGATTTGTAACCTACTCTAATACCACCTTCAATATTTACAATATTATTATGTAAACGAATAAGAGAGTAGTTTAGAGGCCTTGACACATTACTATACCCACTACTTCCACCTAGGTAGGTTTATACACTCAGTTCACAACTATGTATGTTGTGCAGTCAATAGTCACTCATTCTATTGTCGCGCGTACGTATTCAATGACAAACAAAATGACATAAGTGGATTTTGAACGTTATCGTATTTGTGTTGGGGAATTGAAAATAGTTTCTCTATTTTCTATTCTGGTAGTTGTGAATAGTAGTCGGTATGATGACATATTTGGACGGGCTTTTATTTTTCTATCTGCTCATCTTTTTCCTTGTAACGTTCATGGGTAAGATACACAACTTCATCGCCTTTTATAATAATTAGATAAGGATAATTTTATCCTATTTTACGTGTCATACAATGATTTCCTTGCTTCATTCATACTAGCTTTTCCGTTTTAACCATCTTGTCATGCCAAATTTCAATCCATCTCGTGCTGACTTGGGTTAATGTAACTCATCTTATAGTAGATATTCCTCTTAATTAGCACGGTTCATTTTTGTGCTCTACGGCTTAAAGTTTACCAAACATATATCAGCTCGCTATGGCAAGGGTTTCTTTGAAAAAAAAAAAAAAATGGTTGTATGAAGACAAAATCTAATATTCAGGAGAGAAGAATATTTACCTTTAAAGAGCAAAGGGTAGTTCGAAATACAGTAACTGTGGTCCCATAAGTGTTGTGGTGATTATACCAATAACTCCAGCACCATTAGCTAGAGTGGTCCATAGCACATAACGACCCCCTCGGGGGTGGTCAAGGGGTCTTTACACGTCACACTTACCATAATCAATTAATGAAAAATTATAACTCATATTGTTGGTAGTTGCAATCATTTTATAGTCGCCTACTATACGGTGAGCTCGTTTATTATGAGCCATTTTAGTGTTATAGCCCTCGGGTTTTATTTAATAGTTTATGTGCCCTCATCTATTAACATTATAAATAATGAAAACCTCATTTCGTGGTCGCTTTTATTATTTTCTACTAATAAGGACAATGGCTGTGTAACGGCCTTAGAAATGCATTTCTATTAGCTTTAAAACAGAAATTAGTGGCTTGATATTAGAACTAATTTATGTTCTTCTATTCGACAAATTAATATTTATTTTAAGTCTGGGGTCTCTTTAATCTGCTTCAACGATGATTATACAAAGCTTCTCTATAGTTTGCAGTAAATGGACAAATCATAATAACCGGCACGAGTCGTGAGGTCACTCTTCATTGGTCGGTTTGACGACGCTTTACATTATTGGTTCGTCACTCAATGCTCATCGACATTTGCAAGTTTCGTTCGCCCACCGTACCATTGGTGAGATCACGCTGCTGCATTTGACTGTGCTCACGACGACTCGTGCCCGTTACAATATTAGGATATGAGCGGCGATATAATATTATGTACTACCTATTAGGTCGCTTGTCAAGGTGCATGGTTATTCGTTCACTTCGAAATCGCGTAATTCATCACGAGAAACGTTCATTAAACACGTTAAATTCATAGCTGCACTGCATACCGCAAACATGTTCCCCTCACACAATATCCATCTCTCGCTGGAACATAACACCATAATACTCATTTTCCTCTCACCGCAGAATCTGAAACCTTCATAGAATTTATTCAAACAATGTTTGGAGTGGGCACAGAGTCTGCAAGTAATTTCACTAGACAATAGTACGTCGTGCAAAGCAGACCACGACGAAAACCGGTTGTCGAGGCTAGTCGGCGTTCGATGTAGGTACCTAGGAATAGCTAGAGATGTGATGCTTCATAGATCAAGGAAGTATAGAAGCGATAGTCGGAATTTTGCGTTACTAGCCTTCTCCTCTGTTGGGTTTAAATCCGGTCGAACCAATGAGACTTTAACACAGGCATCGGTGAAGGAAAGTTCCAATGAAACCAGATTTTATTTAAAAAATAATATCTATAATAACACCAAAAAAAAAAACTAAACGAAAATCGGTTCATCCGTTTGGGAGCCACGATACCACAGACAGATACACAGAAAGACACGTTAAACTTATAACACCCTTCTCTTTTCGCGTCGGGGGTTACAAAGACAGACTCCGCCAATACGCTTTGACCAATGTGCAAGAGTGGTAATTAATGCTCGTGTCATGCCTTCTCTGTAAGTGGAGCCCTTGGGTTTGCTCTGCAGAGTAGTGCAGAGGGATAGTTTTATAGTATTTTTTTTTAAGTTAAGCCAAAACATTATTTTTTTCAATGATCGTGCGTAGATAATCGTTAAGCGACAATCCTCAGAAATCGTTAAGCGACAATCCTCAGAACCTGACTTGTTGGACTTATCGTACGCTCTAAAACTTAAGGCATATAATTATGGACATAATCATATTTAGAAAGCGTTTGTAGCTGAAGTTTCGCGTCTATCTTTGTACTCTATGACTACATTCAAAGCTTGCTAATACGATAGTTATACCCGTTTTTTTATTTTTATCGTATGCTGGAGCAAAAAGAGTTATCCCTGAGTTGAGTTTATTGAAGCCTTTCCTTTTGTTAATAGTTTGGATAGTGAAATGTCAAAACGTCGAGAGTTAGTAAACCTGTTTGAAAGCATCTGAATATTTTTAGGCATGGCTGACATTTTTTGTGAAAAAATAAAGCTTAAAAATAGGTTTTAATTGAAAAGTTTCCTAGTTTTTCGTTACAAAGCAGAACTAGAGAGGAAACCGGGATTTATGAGCTTAAAAATATTCTATGTAAAAGTTTTCTATGTTTGCTTCTGTTCTCTATTAGAATGCGTTTGGTTTCCTAATTCTGGGAAATCTGCCGGGAAGAATTGGTTGGCCCGACAGTTCTCGTTCGACCCTCTGATGACATTTCTTCTAAAAATGCCTGTAATAAAGGAATTCTGTGATCAGTTTCTGTAATAGCTATGATGTTCATCTTTTGGCAACGAACTAGCTGACCCGTGTCCGCCTCCTTGGGTATGGTATACGGCATGGGAGCCTAAGACACACAAATAACGTGGCTTTATATTGGTAAAAGAATTTTCAAAACCGGTTCAGTAGATCTAAAGATTAGACCCTACAAACTCACAAACTAACAATCTACCTCTTTATTATTATATTAATCCTAGAGGCCGCCCGCGACTTCGTCCGCGTATAAATTCTGGGTATTCCCGTGTAAATCCCGATCCCTCAGGAACTCCGGGATAAAAAGTAGCCTATGTGTTATTCGGGGTCTTCAGCTACCTACAGCCCTCGCCAAACTTTGTGACCGCTCTGAAGTTAACTACAACGAGGGCGCAGTAATAAATCTCATACAAAAACAGCACCGCGCGAGGCTTGCGCATCGGAAAAACTAACTTCAGGGCGGTCACAAAGTTTGGCGAGGGCTGTACATACCAAATTTCATCGTAATCGGTTCAGTAGTATTTGCCTGAAAGAGTAACAAACATCCATACATACTCACAAACTTTCGCATTTATAATATGAGTAGGATAAATAGATCAATGAAGGAGTAGATATACTACCTAAGTTCAGAAACAAATTATATAGACTAAAACTTGTATCATATTTGGTGTAAACCTTTTGTTTACGAAATTCTATCTCAGATAACATTACAATATTATATTCGTAAAGGTGCTTCAACGGATAAAGCTTACTTTCTCATACCCAGCTCTCAAGGAACGCCTTACAAAAGGTACTCAGAACAATTACGTCGTGCGAGCCAAAATGACCTTAATGTCTATAGCGGTAACAGAGGTTGTTTGCAATCCTAGGTAATTCTAAAGGTTTAAAATGTCATAAATGTTTTGTACCTTCTAGCTATTTAAGGCGATGATTACATGTCTAGCTTGGTCTTTAGAAATAATATTTTATGATAGACGCATTGTGGCCATACAATTAAATCAGTTTAAAATACCTGTGTAACTTTTTTTAGAGTACCATTCTATTTTCTATCTATTATCTTTGTTCTGCAAAAAGAGCAAATAAAATTTTCGCTGCATTCTGCTGCATTAAAGCGGTTGGGAAGTTCCTAATTTATGTAAGTGTGCAACCAACCTTAAAAGTGTTTTTTTCTTTTTTACGGGAAGTATTTGTCGTGTTAAAAATAGAATAACTCAAGTTGTACAAGGTAATTGTCACATTTCCGTTTTGTTTAATCTTATCCCGTCTTGTTTTTTCAGGACTTATATTAAATATAACATGCAATATTCAGCTGAATCCGGTTTGACTGGAAGCCGACCCCAATGTAGTTGGGAAAAGGCTAGGCAGATGATGACATGCTATTTCCAAAAATGGGCTTCTATAGTTATACACTTCGAAAAAGTGTTGAAGAGTAAATCTTGCATTTATTACAAACTAGCTGACCCGCGCAACTTCGTTTGCGTCACATTTTCCATTAATGCTCCGCTCCTATTTGTCTTAGCGTGATGATATATAGCCTATAACTTTCCTCGATAAACGGGCTATCTAACACTGAAAGAATTTTTGAAATCGGACTCGTAGTTCCTGAGATTACCCCCTACATACAAACTTACAAACAAATGTTACCTCTTTATAATATTAGTATAGACTAGCTTCTGCCAGCAGCTTCGTCCGCGTGGTCCCCAGGGAACTTACTCCTGGGATATACATATAGTAGCCAATATCCTAGGTTTTTTTGCCCTCGCACAGATTAAGTATTTCAGAATGAAGCTTAACTGCGGAACCAAATTACTGCGGCGGATAAGCATAATTAAACAATCGCAAGCTAGCACTGACGAAACTATCACTTGCCTAGAGCCTTGTGTAATACTCAAAAACGTTATATTCACGTCAAAATAAACCATCATTAAACAAAACGTTTAAATACAAATTACGAGTACTTTCTACAATCCCACATGCTCCACTTTATGAATGGGAATATGGCGTATAATACTCCAGTTATCACGCAAACTAACTGCCATTATACTTGACGATTTATACTAATTATTTGTTACACAGGACTGTTTATTTCATAAACCTTGAACCAATTCTGCGGTTCAACAAACCTGTACTAACTAATAAGGAATAATAATTGGCTCGATTTTAATTGGCCTAGAAAATATTCCGAGAAGTAGTGAACGTTTTGATTCTGCTGTTGAGACGTTGGGAATTAAAGATAGGGAGAGATTGATTAATATGGCTTATAAAAACCACTACTTCTCTTGTTATTTTAGTCTAATACCACTGTAAAAAGTAGGCTGTCTGCCCACATCGCTCTAGACTTACATTATAACAGTGACCAGTTCAGCCCAGGCTCTATTTGTCCCTATTTCCTAAGCTGGCCTCTCATAGGTAGGTAGGTCTGGTAGGTCTGGTCTCGTAGGTAGAAACCGAGCTGTTTTTGTGTGATAAATTTGACTATTGATATATTCCTGTCTTCTTAAGGAGAACTATCTTAAGCATAATATTTCCGATGACCTTTTAAACTCCTAAGTAAAACGTAACTCCTTCCTTAGTTTAGAAAGTTTATAAATCCGTATCCAAAGGTCAAAAGTGGTCAAGCTTCCAAATTTAACCAAAAACTTTCTTAAAATATTAATTGACTGCAACTAAAAGGTTGAATAACCAGCTTTATTTCACATTTGGCCGATTATGATCATCACGAGGGAGCACCAAATCCGATTAGCGAAACCCTTACAAAGTTGACGTGTAAGGATTGAGTTAAGGACGTTAAACCGACGTACACTGACTCACGGTAATGCAGGATCATTTTAATGCTCTGTTTAATTCAGAAAAGCATGAATTTCAAAGATGGTTCAGCTCCGTTAAGTAATGCCACTCTTGCTATCGGTTCAGTGTTTGTCAAGAGTGGCATTACTTACCGGAAAATAACAATTACAATCTTTATTGGATTACATTTAACTCTCGATATATTGTGAAAAAATCATTTTCAATCACTACATTCTATTCAAAATCAAAACCAATTCATTCGTTTCTTATTGAGAGACACGAGTTTACAATTTCACGCGATATTTTGCAATCTTCCGGCGTTTCCAATTATCCGGTGACAGATGCATTCGAATCATCCTTCGTTTTCATTAACATAATGTTCTTTATGTCTTCATTCTTTCTCTTCTTCAACCGCATAGATTTTCACAATTGCACGACATTTTACTTAATCCTCTTCTTCAACCGCATAGATTTTCACAATTGCACGACATTTTACTTAATCTTGAGCCTCCAGCATCTAAATCTGAGCAGTAGTGTAGAATAAAAGTAGAGAGCCTGGTCATACATTCCAGAACAGGATTCTCATCAGTAACATGTAGCGACGGCCAGAGTGCCAATTATCATCAATTTTCACATTCGCATCGTATTCGCATAATCGCAAATGTCAAAAATTTATGAAAATAAAGGCTTTTTTGACAGTTTGCGATTGACATGCGAATGCGAAAGTTGTTTAAAAATTAGTAGAATTGCCCCTCTGGTCTCCTAGTCGTCTATACCATCGTATTATTCCACCAAAGCATGAGTTATTCTCTAGCTTCTGACGATACGATACAAGTAGAAGGCGTTATTTTAGTCTTATTTTCAAATGCCACCACAAATCAGAAGTAACTTGATTTCTCACAAACTCCACTTTTGCTTATTGTCCTTTGATTAGTGGTAAAACTTGTTGAAACAACTTCAGGAGAATTTTGTGGTGTAAACCTAAATTGGAAGTCTAGACGTAATCATTGGTGTCGTCTTTGTGTTAAAATTATGTAACGATTTTGCTCCGAAGTTACTTAATTGAGTGATTAAACGGACACGAGACTAGAGGTCAAACAGCCGATTAAAAAGCAGAGAAACGACTTTATAGAGTGTATAATATGAAATGGAATAAGATTTTTGCATATTATTTATCCTATATCTATTTATCCTATATAAGATTTTTGCATATATATATATATGCCTTCATCGGGGCAGATATTTGTCAGCTTTAAAATTAAAGTGGTTGATCGACAATTCAATTTACAGAATATGAACTGACGACCTGAGGTCGTCGTCGTCGAGCTTCAGACAGACTTCACAAGAAAGTTGTTGCCAGCATCGCAAATTGAATTCAGTTTCTGCAGAAAATGTTAATACTTATCTTACCCTCGATTTCCAAAACTGCCTCTGAGATTTTACCAATCCTTCTTTGTTTGACAAAATGAGCCGTCCAAAAGAATAACAAATATCTAAAGGGTAGTTTGCCAAAAGCTTAGCTTAGCTTTTTTCAACAACTTGCTGACGAAAAATTTACCTTTTTCACAAAAAAAAAACTTAATAATTCAAACTACCACTATTTCTTACACAACCAACAACCATGTGCTCTGTTACTTGTTTTAAGAATGGTTAATGTTCACGCGAATGCTGCGCCTGCGCCGGCGTCGGTCAGCCGAGGTCAACGACCAGGGGCCGCTCGACAACCTTTGTGGCAACGGGTTGCTTGGGGCTAGTGACCATTGACAGATACGTCACGAGTCGATGGTTTAAGGTTTTTTTTTATGGGTTAATGAAGAAGGTTTTTCGTCATGCTGGTTGATGGTTGAGTGGGTCTATGTCCAAAGGATTTCGTTAGTTTCGGTCGAAGATTTTGTTTTATTGTAGACATCAGACAATCTGAAAAGATGTCAGATTTATTGACTGACGTGAGGAAACTTAACTCTGGAGAGATTGGACGAAGAACGCAACATACCGGGAATGGTGAAGACCTGTGCGAAATAGTGTGAAAATCTAGGGCCAAGCTTAAGGTTAAGCATCACAAATATAAAAACGTATACTTACTACAGTTATAAAAAAAAAATCTGTGTCAAAATAATCACAGGCAGTACACGCACAGGCCAATCGTGTGAAAAATCTTTTGAGAGCGCAGCATAAATAGTCGCGTGATGCATTCATTTTATTTCGTAACATTTTTTTCTGGACTTACACCACACTGTCCCACTAAGCCATTGTAGAACTCAAAAAGAGAGTCTGTTGTCATTTAAATGTGGTCTAAATTCGTGTTCAATGTAATAGTATAATGGAAACCCGCATAGTGTCACGGTCATACACGATAACACGGGCATGTTTTTTAAAGTCCATTCCTGAATATTATAGTTTTCTTGAATCTCGCGTTTTATTTTTTGAGTGTTAGCAATTTGCTTGAAATATTTTTTTGGTTAAAAGTGTTACTACTGGTTTTGCGATTTTCCACGAGTTTTATGTAAACTTCATGTGATGGACGAGATATTTGATGATGGTAAGCAAAGTCGTTAGTATTATGTCGTGCGCCAGGTGAGAATAGGCTAGAATTCCATCATCCACAAATTGCAAAACTATTTAGTCCGTAAGTTAGAGTATTGAAATATAATGGACACGTATTTTTTGTTTTTGTAAATCAATGATATTGACAAAGACAAAACGCATCAAAACTCAGAGTGGGGGCTCGTGACGTCATTTCTCACTAAAAATTATGCGAAGGTACTGAGAATGACGTATTGAGAATTTTAAAAGCGTCGTAACTTCGTCAATTTTGGTTCCCGTAACAAAAGAAAAAACACGGGTCAAATATTTTTTGATAGTCTAACTGACGGACTAATTAGATTTTTTCAGGACACAAGCCTATTACTATTCTTAACAATACTCAATTATCACTGTCATATAATGGGGTGTGTCCAGGCACAAGGTACTGCTAGACGTCTTTAATGTTACAAGTTCTAAAACTATCCGTAAAACACTCGACACTTTGTTGCATGAATCATTGAACGCGCTGTTGTTTTTCGACCAGTGCAAGCAGTATTAACGCCTCAAACGGTCCAACCCATTTATGTACATCAAACCCCACACCATACAAAATATTACAGCATAAACCTTTCCAATGTTTATCCAACCACTTAATATTCGATTCATCACGGCAAGCTGTTTTTAACCGTACCGACAGAGATCAATGAAGTTGAAGCCACTTGAAGCTCTGTACTAAAAACTTCCGTGTTTTAATAAGGCGGACACTCGATCTTTTTATAGCGAGTCGTATTGAACAAACAAACAACAACAAAGCGAACTCGAACAGTATCGAATCGGAAGTTATATGCACTATTCAATACCGGTGTACATTGTCCTAGAGCCAGTCAAAGGCCTTTTTAACCGACTTCCCAAAAAGGAGGAGGTTATCAATTCGGTTGTATGTTTTTTTTTTATGTTTGTTACCTCATTACTCCGACAATTATGAACCGATTAGAAAAATTCTTGTTTTATCTGAAAGGATATACTTGCAGATTGGTCCCATTTCAATCATATCAAAATCGGTTACGAACTTTGGATTTTAAATCGAAATACCTGGAATTTGACTATTTAGATGATTCTTTGATAATCGAAATTGCGTATTTTGCTTTTCTGCGATTTTGCAGTGGTGTTGTTAGGTGTGGGGCACCACTAAAAAGTGAAAAATAAAAAACTTTTTACAAAAAAATACAACCGACTTCAAAAAAAAAACACTACAAAGTAAAAAATAACTTTAATTTCGGAAGTCGGTGTCAAAATACGAAGAAAGTAACAAAAACACCGACTTCCGAAATTAAAGTTATTTTTTACTTTGTAGTGTTTTTTTTTGAAGTCGGTTCTATTTTTTTGTAAAAAGTTTTTTATACTCGTATAGAGAAGGACCGAGCATTTCATAACAACGCGCAACGATACCTCAGGTTTGTGATGTGATATTTGCTCTTTAAATCCAAAATTTTTCATTGAGAAAAGCCCGCTACAATATTCTCAAACACTGCACTACTCAGAGCAATAAAAAAAGTGGGCGACCACCAGAAAAAATGGTGAGTCAATGAAACTCGACGAGTCCTGGAGAATCAATTCGACTATCTTGAATACCGCAACGAAAATAATCACAAAAGAACAGCGGAGGACTCCTCTACTGTTCTTCATCATCTTCCTGTCCTAATCCCATGTTACTTGGGGTCGAGAGAAAGATAGAACAAATCTTCGTGTTCAAGTTAGTCTATGACGCCAAAGATTTAGTTGGTTAAAAATTACGTTAAAAGGTGAAATTTGGGATTCCCTGCCAGTCTGTGATAGCTAACCTGGAGGTCTTCGAGTCAGGACTGAACAAGGTCACTTCTAGGCAAGCGTGCTCATTCGTCTACCACCGAGGGAGACAGGAGTGACGCGACCCTATCCAAAAAAAAAGTGATTCATTCAAGTTTGATGCATAAATACTAGAACCACGATTCGGAAGTTGTAGTTCAGTAATTTTCTTCAATAAAGAAGTAAATGGAGTGATCATACGCATGTAACTCGATAAAATTCCCTTCGCTGAACTTATTTCCTTCGTAGGGGAAGAACCGTCTGTCATGTAACAACTAGTGACAAGTCATTCCGTGACGAAGCGTATTTGTGATAGACTGTCGTAGCAGTATGAGCGGTATTTGTGCGTCATTTGAAGCTTAATAGCAAACTGTAAGTAGGTACCTACTCTATGCTCACTTTTTAAACTGCCTAGCCTTTCCCCAACTATGTTGAGGTCAGCTTCCAGTCTAACCCAAGTTTTTTTTTAATTTGTGATGGGTTTGTTCTTGGCTCTAGTCTAGGGTCAGAGATGACGGAGACAAAGTCTACGATGAAGCGAGCTTACCCAGAAGTAGCCTGTTCCCTCTAACTTTGAAAAGGGTTGTAAGCGTTCGGAAACACAGACGCAGGCAGAGAGTTCCACTCCTTTGCTGTGCGCATTATGAAAGACGTTTGAAAACGTTAGTTTATTAGTATTGTACATCGAATCTAATACGAGGGGTACCTATATTAGCAAAACTAGTGACAGATTTTCTGGCTTCTGTGTACCTGTAACGACTACCACGTATCTACAAATGACATGCCTTTGTGTGCCTTTCAAAAGCATGGAAGTATGTAATTAATGGTCAATTGGTCACCCATCCACGGGCTGACCTCGGAAAGCGTTGCTTAAACTTGAATTTCGACTAGTGCAGCTGTTATTATTTAGCCACGAGCTCCACTACTACTAAAACTTTACAAAATTGTACATAGTTTGTTTCCCTTGTAGGATGTCGGAAGTGTACGGAACCGTAAGATCAAAACATGTCATGAGATCTTTTTTTTTTGGAAAACAGCTAAACATAACACTAAGTAAGAATTTAAAGAAGATAAGGCCAATTACAAGCCAATAGTTCCGAAAAAGCTAATTCCATTTTTTTTATATTTAGCAACACTAGTATTGAAAAGGACGATAGCAGCTTCCTGGCAGGTTGTGTTGTACTACATACGACACGCTCTCACCGTGTTCAAGTTCTGTCTGTACGCAGTGGCCGCCACGGGGGTGCGCAACAAATGAGGGAGGAAGTAAAAACACAGACGGCACTCACAGTCCGATTTCGTGTAACAACTCAGTAACACCAGAAGTATCTTCTAGTCTTGTAAACCTACCATTATTTATTAAGTACTAGCTGACCCGTGCAACGTCGTCTGCGTAACATTTTTCAGTACTGCTCCGCTCCTATTGGTCTTAGCGTGATGATATACAGCCTATAGCCTTCCTCGATAAATGTGCTATCTAACACAGAAATAATGTTTTCAAATCAGACCAGTAGTTCCTGAGATTAGCGCGTTCAACCAAACAAACTCTTCTTCAAAATTTTCGTAAATTGTTGACGAATTGTGATTTAGATGTGAATGTGAAAATTAGTAGAATTGACCCGCTGGCTTCTGATAACTCATAAAACTACTGTCATCTACAAACGACAACTGAGACCAACTGCTTACCGTGCTTTTACGAAAGAGAATCGCGAAAACTGAAAAGTCATTGAATTTAAAATGCCGCGTTTGTGGTTGAGTATTTCTGTTATTTATATCAAGATAACCATCTGAGGTTGAATTTCAATAAAGGGGACAGATGCAACAGATTATATCCGTAAGCTCTGCCAAAAGCAAGTCCTAAAAACGAATCGAAATATTAAAATTCTAAACTTCAACGTCTTAAAAGTCAATAACACCATATCTCGAGACGTCTTCCGCCATTTCGGATGCTTGGAATTATGACTTGGTTCTGCATATTTCCGCCATAACTTAGGTTTTACTAGCTAACGGTCACATTAACTGTAATATGTGGTTTACGAGAAATATATACTGCCGATGGGAAACGTTTAAGCGGTGCCCGAAAGATGTATCATAAAAATTACAGTATGGACCATTATATGCATTTATCATGGGTTATGGTATGGGAGAACGATGTCTGTTAAATGTATTACATCATAGATTCAGGGGAAGTAGCTTGTGTTTTTGGTATGTTCGTTTGTTAATAGAATGGGGAAAGATTTAAAGTGTCCAATATTAGTGTTATTCTAGTTAAAGCAAGGGCAGTGTAAAACAAAATTACATTTAATTAAAAGCCTTCTTAATTTTTTAGAGACGGTTAGAAATATATATAATTAATTATAGCTGGTTCAGGCTAGGGTTAAAAAATAAAATAGCGGCTGTTAAATAAAATTGTCGTACAATTGATATCCCAATTCAAACAGCTCTTAACCAAAATACGGTCTTCATAAACCCTTGCAAGTGGTTTATAAAATATTTTCTTACGAACAAACCGACTTCGGGGGTCTAAAATATGATTCATAAAAATTACCGCATTATATAACCGCGGAGGGTGAGTTCCTAAACCTCTATAAAATTCTCAGTTTTAAGGTTGACTGTAACCATAAACTTAATAAACGCATTTCTTTAGATTACCTCTTTGTTCGTAACTTTTAGAAATTATGGTCCTACCAGAAATTAATTTTCGCTAGACGACTTCGATTAATTGTAGAAATTGGCGAATCTTGGAGGGTTGGATGGTTAAAATTTTATTCTGGAAACCTTGATTAGATGCTTAATTTAGCTTATGATAAAACTGAATGATGTAAAATGTTCTTGGTAAACAACGTAGTGAAGTAGAGTAGTAATTGGCTCAAACTATTACAAAATCGTGCCGACAGTAATTCCTTAACTATCTAAATAATTAAATTCAAAACATTAAAGCAAAGTCGCCGAAATCTCAAGCTTATTATTGAAGTCCCACTACAGCTTAAATTCAAGTAAATTTTATAAAGTTCAACGCCTGTCATCGGCAGCATACCGCCCGTCTGCCAAAGGAGCAACTGAAAAGCAATTATTTGCCAACTACCCATTCGCGAGAACATTTCAAACCGTAATTAATTCACAAATTAGCAAAGAACAGCTTATCGAGTTGGTATTTTTAGATGAGTGTCGTAAACCGATGGATGAGCAAAGTTGTTTAATTTGTTTCATAATTTTATTAAGGCCGGGTCTTAAGAGGGTTGGGCGCCAGTGACGACCGCCATATTTGTCAAATGGAAATCTGTATTGGTAATGAAATTTTAATTGATAAAGTTCTGTCGTTTATTTTGTTATCTCGTTATGAGAGTTTTGGATTTATTATTGATTCTCGGTATCGTTACCTTTTGTGTGGCCGCGCAAAAGTTATGGTATGGAAACAGTTAAGGTTTACGTTGAATGAATGTGTTTCGAGTGATTTTTTTGAAGGAGTCACCGCGGCCCTGGAACGCAAAGGGCATTAGGAGAATCACGGATGGTTTAAGTCAGTAAAAGTCTGACACTCTTTTCTGCCCGCCCAAAGCGGGAGGAGTCATTTGATGATTTCCCATCCCAAGAGCATGATCACACAGTTAAGTTATATTTCCAAAGAACTAAATTCGTACAAACGGATATTTAAGTTTCAATTTCGTCATTCTGATTAAGTATGATAAAAATAAATCTTTATTAACGTCCCACTAACCAAATAAGAAATCAAGGCGTGTCAAAACAAAACATTGTTGAACAAAAGCTAGAAAATCGGAGTCTACAAATGATGTCTAGCCACTATTCCACTTGGTGAGCTAAGAAATATACAGCCCTAAGTGAAATATATTGCAAGAAAACACGCAACGCCTTATATCAACGTCATTAAGGTTTTAATTCACTCTCGAAAATTAATTAGCTGTGTTGAGTGATACATAAAAACTAACAATAGGGGTGAGATTTTATCGTGGTTTTGTTCTTCTAATAAGGCTATTAAAAATTAAAATTTGGCTTTTTAAATAATTTCGGGGTGATGGATTGCGGTTAATTTTTTTTTTAGGCTAAATTTATGTCTTATTTGGAAGGCTTTTGTGTCTCGCTGTGAACAAACTCAGTTGATTGATGTTACATAAAACTTTTTAATCACAGTCAATAAATAAAAATTGTATGTAGCACTTGACTTTATTTCAGAATTAAAGGATTACATTCTAAAATAAAGTCTACGGCCTCCTTTTGAAAACTTAATGTAAATAAAATGTTTAGAGTTTTAGATTTAGAAATAGAATTTAGAAATATTTTAGATTTTTTATGATACCTTAAGCCGTGGTCCTAATCTGCTGACGACCGTACGAATTAACGTTGCGATTTCGTCGCACGATGAAAGTTTTCCCTGTGTTCGCGAGATCATTTCAAGCTTCAATTAGGATACCAAAGAAATGTGTGTGTTTAATCTCATCGTGCGACTTAATCGCATCGGTAACTCGTACGATCACTAGCCGTTTAGGATGAACCCTTAAGGATAAGCACTGAAATTAATTTTAAAATCAAAACAAAATGTATCAAAACTTGAGCACAAACACCAAACTCATAACTGCCGTCTCCAAAACTATGTCAATGTATACTACTACATTGAGTTATCATAGTTAACACAGACATTCCAACTATGTGGGTACTTAAAAGGTAAAACTATTTAACGTCGTCGATACTATCAGTTAAAAGGTTTTAAAAGCGCAACTAAACGCTTCGTGAACTTTCTAAGTTATTGTTAAGTTACCCACGATCGCCCGACGGTCTCACTTTTTACTTGGGATGCTATTGGAACTAACATAATAATACTTTAAAACAGAATATATCTTAAGTTAGCTATTATTCGTCCAAACTGAAGTAGAATCTACATAAAAATTGCATACGCATCCAATTTTTTTAATAGAGAGTACGAATATTAAAAGTCTTCATTTTTAGTATATCCTACCTAAATCTTTGACATACTATTTGAACCTACAAACCAATTATCGAAAACATATAAAAGCATGTGATACAAAATTCTATAATTTTGTTTGTGAATCATCCAAACACCACTGGGCAAGGCGTTACCGAAGCTGAATAGGTACTGGACAGCACATTTAATAATATTTAAAGAAATCTATAAATCCCATCGATACTCTAAGTAGAAAAATACAAATTCTATAAACAAATGTCTCTTATTAGTGTTTTGTGTGTACATAAATAATTAGTGTCACACTACAGCGACACTAACAAATAATCCCAGTTTTCGAGTTTTCTGGAATAAACGTTTGCCATGAGAACTAGAAAGTCTCATAGTTACCTATGTATCTTGTTAAATAGTCGTACATAAGTAGTCGCACGGAAACATGACATGGGGGCACGTACGGATGAATAATGTTCCCGCTGCAGTGACTTGCAGTTAGCTTGCCTTTTGTCTTTTGACAGTGTAAGGAGCAGTAGTACAGGTCTAATTTGTTCTCGAAAATTCGAGGAGGGTAGATAGAGAATGGAATGCGTTACTATCCTCTGACATAGCTAGATAGAGAGAGGTCGTGAGATGACTTACAACAATACTAGCGATTGGAAAGAATTCATAGTGACTACGACCGCTCCGTCATGAGCGAAGCTAAGAAGAAGATGGTAGATAGAGTTAGAGCATGACCTCATGAGCCCGCCCCAGTTTCGCATGTGTGCAAATTATATGTATACGGCCCTGTTTTCTCGTTGATATCTCATTCTTTTAGTAAACGATAACCGTATCAAAATCCGTTACGTGGTTAAGAAAAAGTTGCTTAACGGAGAAAAAGGCAGAAAACTGTTAGAATAAACTTTTGGACTCTCTCCGATAGCTAGCTAACTTTTCCTTGTTCTTAATCCTGAAAAATCTTGCCTATTTATTAAATTAATATGGTTCTGATGTAGTTTCTACATCAATAATAAACTAATGAGGAAACTCATTAAACTCAGACCTTGTTGCAACTGATTGATTTATGAACATACTGTTCTGCCTGCGCAGTGGCGGGTTCAAACCTTTGTGCCGTTTCATCCTTACACCGGTCCCGCTCCAATGTTTAGAGATAATTTATGATCCCCAAGTAATACTCATAACAGTCCTCAGGTTATTGTAAACTAATACAAGTACTAACACTCAATAAGGTATATATTTAACTGGCTTTTGTTATATTTCATTTCTTAAAACCTAGAAAAAATTTTTAGAACTCGCACTAAAGGCCGTAAAATCTGTGATAAAGAAAACTAATTGCGTGTGACGTCACACCATAGTGACTTTGTGCCATCAGGTACAAATGACACATGATTTAAAAGTGTGTCCGTGGAGTTTCTTGCACGTTCTTCTTCATAGAAATCTACGCTTGCTTGCTTGTGTGCAAATAGCCTCATGTTTTTGCCATGACATTTCAAAAGTGCCTGTAAATGGTTTATTTCACTTTGAATCTTGAGGCTTGAATGACGTTTAGCGTGACATTGACAGAGGAATAATTTCAAGATATTTTTGTAACATCGTACTATTTTATTATATAGATTTAGAGTTAGAGTACTATTATATAGATTTTATGAAATAGTTACATTTGGTACCTATTGAACACTAAGTAGCGTAGTTTTAAGTTTTTTTTTTTGCTCTGAGCTAATTTTACTATCAATCAAAAGTTTCCACGAAATCCGTAACAGGCAAAGTTCAAATCACCGTTTCTTAGCAATTTTCAGAAAGTTCGTGTATTTCTGTAATAAATTCCTGATTATAGATTAGAAAAAGATTTATCTCCATTACGTGATTTGCTAAGGATTCTTGAAGCGTGAAGCTGTTAAACTTCAAAAATATACGTCAAAAAGTCTTATTTTATTTATGTAGGTATGACTTACCATGTTATCACATCTCACGCATGTTGAACATGAAGAAAATGGCATCCAAACTCGAACGCCTTCGCTCCAATTTAAAGAAAATAAAAAATCGTAGTAAAACAAAACTCAAAAAGAAATTCTCGCTTTCAAACATAAAGGCGTAATGAAATTCATCCCCCAGAGTGTTGTGGGCTATTATTCAACCACATACAATATGTAGTGTGTGGGTAACAACGCTACTGGCCACAGAGTTAATGTAGCGCAGTGCTGGAAGCGGTAGCGAGCGCACTTCATTTATTTTTGGCACACTGTACTGTTTTAATGACGTGGACAGAGGGCTTATGCACGTAATTTTATGACGCGCCGATTAAGTTTTAGTGCAGTTGCAGTTAAGTTCAAGTTTGAGTGATTTCAACGGTATTCTTGTAATCTTTGAACTGCGCGTGAACTGCACGTCAACTGCACGACAGCCAAACTCGACCAAACTTACGTATGGTGGTGAGAACAAATAATATTCACTAAATAATCGAATAGAATCGATTACATTTCAATGAATATGATTATTATTAAAACTTAAACATAAACTTATCAGCTGTTATTTTGAGAAGTCAAACAAATAGTAGAATACCAATCATGTTGCGTTCCGAAGCGCGCACCTAAGACGCGCAACAGTAGAATGCCGTTATTGCGATCGCGTGACGCGAACTTGACGCGAGCGTGTCTGACAGCGGTAGAGAATACGAAAAGCGTTGTTTTGATCGAAACTTAACTTCACCTACAGAGATTGCAGGATTTATAAATGGCAATATCTCTATTCATAGAAAACTACTGTTTATTTTATACTGTGATGTGCACCTAGTAGTTACAGAAACCGCTAAACATTCCCCCTTCAAGTATTTGAAGATTTTTACAATTACCTACTCGTTCTTAAAACCAAAAGCTTTCAAGTTCAAAGCCAATTCAGAACTAAATGAACACACGTATGTAGTTAACATTCATTATCACTAACAGTTTTCCCACTCATAAGGCACTTGATCCTAAACAAATAAAGCCCAACGGCACCCCGATTCGGACACAACTAAATCCACACACTAATTCAGTGTCGCCAGCCAGAAATAACACGGAAAACGCAATTAAAACATTACTCAGGGACAACTACGTTAGCAATTACATTTTATAGCTTTACAGCCGCTTCTAGAGTCACTATGTCCTTATTCTCTGTTGCGATTTGTATAGGAATAATTCCTCGGGAGTGTGGCGGGTATACTTCTTGCCAGGTATAATTTGCCTCACCGTTTTACGAACAATTACAGTTACCTTCAACCTTATATGAGCGTGGATACGTGAAATTTTGCTACCGTGATAACAACGCTTTTGTTTTCGTGACGTATAATACAAATAAGTACCTACCTACTCGTTCCCGAATGTGCTTTGATTTATCTGGGAAATAAGGGTTAGAATTACCCCTTTATGTAGCTTTATGTGAAATTGAGGCGCTGTATCCAACAAACCAACGATAATAAACTTTTAAATTACATAATTAAAACCTGTTCCAAAAACCGGCCAAGTGCGAGTCAGACTCGCGCAAGAGGTTCCGCTTTTTCATGTTTCAAGTCATTATCTTTATAGGTTTTCCTGTAAATAACTAATGAAGAATTAACTTCTGTTTTATTTTTCAAATGTGTGAGCCACAAAAGTTAATCTGTCGTGAGATCTAATTGGCTGTGAGAGAGTACTTACAGACAGACATACGAGTTATCCTATAACTAGCTGATGCCCGCGACTTCACCCGCCAAATTATATACTAGAACCTTCCTCTAGTACTACTATCCATTGGTGAGAACCGCGTGAAAATCGGTGCAGTAGTTTTTGAAGTTATCGCGAACAGACAGACAGACGCGGCGGCGGACTTTGTTTTATAATTTGTATGATATGATGATATGAAAATCGGTGCAGTAGTTTTTGAGTTTATCGCGATAAGACAGACAGACGCGGCGGAGGACTTTGTTTTATAATATGTTGTGATAGTGATGTAGTGATAAGGGTTTCGGTTTTTACTCGGCCGTTCGAAACCCTAAAAAGTAATTACTAAAGATACTTCTACCACCATTTACGGCAACAGCTAAGAGCTAAGATGCTACCAGAGACAACATTGCAGTGCCATTAAATAAAAGCCAAATAAGAAAGAAATCCATTTGCTCTGAAGTAGTAACTTCTGGTTACTTTACGTCGGCTATTTCTGCGAAGACCCAGGAACAATGGTGGTATTTTCTTGAAAACAAAGGGTAAGTTGACGCGACACAACACTCCCCTGTTATTGTGTGGTAGGACAGGCCTTAAAACAAGTTGCGGCATTGTACTTGAATATTTATTTCTAATATATATCTTCGGGTTCTGAGAGTTGGGGTTAGTTCTAAGTGATTATTTTCTTATTTTATTAACGAATAAAAAAAAATCATATTGGCAGTAATATGTAGTTTAACGACATAGGTCGTCTTTAGTTTGTTAGTGAAAATACATTTAGGTAAGTACATAATTTGACGCTCATCACAAACAGGCAGAATGAGCAATAAAATTTCCTGGTGTTGAAATTCTCCGAAGTCCTGGTTATAGCTCAAGGCATTCCAACGCTTCTGAAATGTCTTAACATAAGAAAGGTATTTCCCTGACAAGAGCTGCTTTCCCTTATCAAAAACTTAAGCTTAACTTCACAAGACTGCAAGTGATTTTGGCCCTTGTAAACGTTTGCCGGTGACCTATATCAGATAACTTTGATATATCCTGTACGTGGGTACTTGGAACTTTTGCGTGGAGTAAACTTACTTTACCGAAGGGTGGCTTATCGGTCTTTGAATGAAACACTTCATTCTAATTTATGTTATGTTTGAACGCTCTTTTTAGTCTCCCTACATTCGACTTTTAACTTTTTCCAGTGTCTGCATTTTTTTGTTACTGTATTTCCCTTATCTGGCCAAATGTCGTTATGCGGTCTTCGTAACGTTATTTATTGTCTTTTTGTAGCTTAGTTTGCTTTTGCTTTTTTGTAGCAACGTTTTTTTTTTTCTACATGTTACTGTAACCGTACCAGTGTTTTAACATTCGACATAGGCAATAAATTTCGTAGGATTATTGACATTTTTTGAGAGATTTATGCTTCGAGCCGAGTTCAAGTTCATAATTATTTCGTATGTCAGATTTTTATTTTCTTTTCCCACGTTTATATTTCCTTTTTACGTTACTGTAGTAAAATGTTACTCTTAGCGATGATAAAATACGATTATTAAAATAAATTGTTCTCTGATTAGAACAAAATTAAAACGTAGTACGCGTAATTTTCTACTTAATTATTACTAGTACATTTATTACACATCAGTTATTACAGTGTAAACTACGATAAGTACTAATGAGTGTTAGTAATTATAGTCATCGATCACAAGGAATTTTCAAGATGGCTGCTTGCGATAAATCACAGCAATTTATATTCTTGATCAAACGAGAACATTGTAATTATGTCGACACTAAAGTTAGACTGTTTATTAAATTAAATGTACTTTATAGTCTACAATGTACAATAATGTACATTAATGTTAACAATATGCGGATATACCAACTCGTGGCTTTGCGAGCACTAACTTCATGTTGATATTTTTTACGACCGTAAAATCTTTTTATTTTCATAGATATAATGGTGAAATTCTAGCTCCCGTTATCACGTAATAAATAAACAACACTTTTATTACCCCTAAATGATATACTGAATAATATTTTCTTTTTGTGTAAAGTGTTACAACTTGGACTTGTTACCACGTTTTTTTTTCTCTTTCATTTTAGGGTTACGTTTGAGTATAGGTTTCTAATTTTGTATGCATGTCTGTTTCGTGTCAAGAAATACTATTTTTTTTTTCTATTTCTTTTACGAAAACGAGGGCGCGTACGAATCTTTGATCACTTTTTCCAAGTTAGATTACATAGTGCCATTGAATTAGGAGACAACCTTCAATGGGTTCCGGCTGAGTGGAGCCCACCCTGCAAACGAGTCCTTTAATTAGCATTGCTAATAGCATTGCGGTCCCGATAGTGGGAACTACACCTAATACATGGGAAACCCTTTGCTATGGGGCTTTTCGCCCAACCTTATTTGATCAAATGAATTTTTTAACATAACTTTTGTTTTGGGTTGCGCTCCGTTGATTTTTGGGTGAAATGAAACAAAATTCCCATGGCATTTTTTAAGGAAAACATACACAGACATTATGTGTAGCACAGGGTCAAGGTACCAAGAAGCAGATAATGAGACTAGCAGGATATTATCATTAAGAAATTTTAAGAAGTGACGCCTTCCCCTACTATGTGACTATTCAGTAAAAGTACCTACTTATAGCTTTGGTTCAACGACATTAATTTCCTAATGTGTTAAACACAGACTATTGAAGAACACAGACAATTACACTCAAAGCACTAATTGCATTTAATTGCAACCACAGTCAAATGAATACTGTAATTAAAAGTTGTCAAATAGATCTGCTGTTGTATATATCCCTACAATTTATTTGATATATAAATATTTGTATTTAAAGGCATGTTTTGGTCGCAATTTATTGGCATCTGAAATGGCAACGTCACTCACTATCACTACATATTATATAACAAAGTCCTCCGCCGTCTCTGTCTGTTTGTTCGCGATAAACTCAAAAACTACTGCACCGTTTTTATACTGTTTTCACCAATGGATAGAGTGGTTCTCGAGAAAGGTTTTAGTATATAATTTGACAAGCGGGCAAAGTCGCATCAGCTAGTTTATTTATAAACTTGCGGCTTATTTTTAATTATGTTAATAATTACGGCTGTAGGTATGTATTTTTTTTATGTACGTTCACCGATTTCTCCGCCAATTAGAGAACGATTCAATTTTTTTTCCGATTAAATTTTTACCAATTCCTGTCAAGACTAGCCATTATTTCTTTTTCTGCCTAAAACACTGGACACTAAAATTAACGCCATTGAATTGACGGATGTGTTGTACTAGGCAATCATAAAAATACACATACGGCCCGAATAAAGTACACGAGTCGATAGCCGATGCAAATATGTACGCAAAATTCCGTTGCGCATTACAAAGGAGGATCGTCGGAATTCGCGCGAAAAAATTATTGTGAGAAAACCTGTGTAATAATTTCATGGTAAAAATGCATGTATTAATGAAGTATAAATACCTA
Source organism: Ceramica pisi (assembly GCA_963859965.1). Classification (NCBI taxonomy): domain Eukaryota; kingdom Metazoa; phylum Arthropoda; class Insecta; order Lepidoptera; family Noctuidae; genus Ceramica; species Ceramica pisi. The sequence goes on along the minus strand of OY982549.1, from coordinate 8,943,979 downwards.
CTGCGATTTGTTCAATGTAGGTTAAGTTTACGTGGAAAATTTCAAGTAGGTATGTATGTGTGATCGTTTGTTTGCCTGTTTTGCATATTATTCATGTAAGGACTTTTATTCCAGTTTTGTATGGTTTAGTCGAGGAAATAACGATTTCTTTCTGCCTGCAGCTAGACATTCATTCGTGAAGTTAATTGATCAATAAAATATTTTTTAGTGCCCCCAAATTAGGTACAAAATATTGTATTGTAACGTGTAACGCGATTCGTCGATAGATTGGATAATTTCAATGTTTTTTTGCTACGTATCTCTGTTTTTAAATGTCTAGCTAAAAGTGTAGTGTAGGCCAAAAAATAAGCCACAAGTTAGCACCGCTCACCATCTAATTTAAAGTTTTGGAATCACTGCAGTGTACTAATCACATCCAATTGTCCATTAAGCTGGCCTAATTCTCGATTTCTGTCGGATTCCTTGTGTAAAATTATAGAAAATACAAAAAACTTTTTAAATTAAACGTTTTTCGTGTTTTGGTAGATATTCTGATTTCGAAAGTGTGAGTTTATTTTTAACCGACTTCTTCAAAAAGGATGAGGTTCTATGTTCAGGTGTATATATATTTTTAATGTAAGTATATTCTTTGATTGTCACCAAGTCAGAATCTGTTAAAAAGTCGATTAAAAAATTGATTCGTTTTTAAAAATAAAACTAAAAGCACCGTCTTCCGAAATTAATGTTACATTATAGATACTCTGTTATATTTTTTTGTAAAAAAAGTTATTTTTTTGACATAAACTCGGACAAAGTCGCTGGTAAAACCTTGAATTATGTAATTACTTTCAAAAGCCTATTTTGGTCTTGTAACAAAAATCCAGCATTGTCACATTATTTTTCGTGACAGTTTATTTATAAATGTACCGTATATTTTTATACTAAAGACAAAATATTGAAAGACTGTCCCTTCCCATCAGACCAATGGTTAATAAATCGCGTTATAGAAATAAATTCCTAAGTCCGGCCAAATAGAGTCTGATAGACTTACTACGATAAAATATCGGTCAAAGGTCCGGGCCACTGTTATCTCGAGTTTGGACCGCGATATCTCACTACAGGAAAATGGGACGAACCCCGGAATAAGCCTGCGTTTCCACCAGAGATGTGCGAGGATGCGAATCGAGAAATGTGTTTGTTAAGAACCAATATAATCGCTTCGTTTGTCTAACCTCGCTCAGCGCAAGCGCAAAACACATCCCTCGCTACGCATCAAATCAAACCATCTCACACATTTATTCAAAAAGGCTGAAAATCAGCATGCATACATGAACACAGTTCCCCAAATTGCTCATCCCGTTACCACTTCCTAGTGTTTTAGCTGCGAAGAAGTGGCGCAAGAAACTCCCCAGCAAAATCCAAATCCTAAAATCCTCGCACATCTCTGGTGTAATCGCACCCTTAAGGTATAGGTACTTGCGTTGTGGCTCAAAAATCTGAGCGTGTAAAAGAATGTAGGTAAGTGCAAAAGTCTTGGGGAATCGCTGGTTGATAGGACTTGAAGTTTGGAAGGTGACCCTCGAAGGTGATATTTATTTTAAGATTCTTTGGGTATGAACGTGTTACCCTAAAAGATTTTAAGCAACTTGTAAGTATTTTGTTCATTATAAGGGACGATAGACGCAAACGTTGCGGAATTGGTTCGAAAGAGTCACCGTGGCCCTTTTTTTTTTTTAGGGAAGGGAAATTATCAAAATCCTTCTCCTGCTCTGGGCGGAGCAGAAGGGAGTGTCAGAATTTTACTGACTAAAACCCATACATGTTCCTACATTGCCCTTTGTGTTCCGGAGCCGCGGTATCTCTTTCGAATAGTCCCGCGACTCCGGCAGGCGTCGGCCCTTTCGTGCCCCTCTACATATATGCTGACTCTCTTTGAGGCGCGCGTGGAACACGAACGCGCCGTCGACACGGCCTGTCGTCTTGAGACGGACGGACGGCGAGTTAATTGGTTCGAAAGAGTTACCGCGGCCCTGGAACGCTAAGGGCATTAGGCGACACGGATGGGTTTTAGTCAGTAAGTCGTAACACTTTCTTCCTCTCCGCCCAGAGCGGAAGGAGTCATTTGATTAGAACCTTTACTTAAAAAAAAGCTTGGTTATAACCTAATTCATCGCTAATGTGCAACTTCGGTAGGTATAGGGATCATCCTTTCTTAGTAATCCCTTATCTATATTTCAAAAAACTTAAAAACTAGGTAGGTACATAATTATGTTTCTCGAAGAAAAGTTTACACAAATCGTTTTAAAATTCTCATAAAAAATCGAATTTGCCACTTTAGCAATTTTCTTCCCGCCACGTCTATAGATAAAGACTTTTTTGCTATAAGAGTCGAACCAATTTAAAAGTACGATTTGTAACCGTCGCCGAACAAAAAGTCACGTAGTAAAACAATATATTCAGTGAAATAATTACGCAAACGAGGAAACCCTTTTAGTTAATCCGATAAAAGTTTGTGCCCTTGCGGCCCGAATGAGCCCCGTACACTGCTCAAGACTTTTGACGAAACTTTCTTTATTGAGAAATCGTATTTAAGGGAATATTATGTTGAGTTGAATCTACCTATTTTATTTAAAAAACGAAAAGGTTTAACTTCAGCTAGCTCTTACTACAAAATTGAAAACACTGTCACAAATATCTAATTTTGGGGCTCTATCACAAAATGATTATGATCAAGAGTTCAACATTTTGGAATTTATGACTGACATTTTGCTAGCGCTTGTTAATAGCACTATTTGTCAATCGTCATCTATACTAATATAATCTGTTGTCGTGCGCGTGTATAAGTCGTTTGGTTGAACGCGCTAATCTCAGGAACTACTGGTCGGATTTGAAAAATTATTTCAGTGTTAGATAGCCCATTTATCGAGGAAGGCTATAGGCTATATATCATCACGCTAAGACCAATAGGAGCGGAGCAGTAATGAAAAATGTTACGCAAACGACGTTGCACGGGTCAGCTAGTCACTATTATAAAGAAAGAAAGAAGAATGTTTATTTGGGACTAACACAAAACAGACAGAAGCAAAATACATTAAAACTAATGATATGTACATTATAATTAGTTAATTAACAATAAATAACATTTAATTGATCTGTGCGAGGCCGAAACAAAAGCTAAAGCTTGTTAATTCTTTTCTGATTAATTCAAATTGGAATTGTTATGAAAGGTGCACCTGTGCACCGTGTACCTATTCCAAGTTATTGTAGACATCTGTTCCAGATTACATTAATCACGAGTCACGACCAAACCAATAATATATTTTCGTCGCACCAGCAATTTTCGGTCAGCATTTCCGCACCAGTGTACTCGTACTCGGATAGGGACACGAAATCGCCCGAGGCGTTTGCCAAACATCAATCTTGACCGACTTTGCCAAGATTGCCAAGTTCACTAACTCCACAGTTCGTCATTCCACGCCAACTCGACTCACGAAACAATTTGATTTCCCTAATACCCCCTCGGAATACGAAATCTAAAGAAATATTTCGGTGAAATTTTACGTCGAAGTTTTGAGATTATAGCCGACTGTAGATAACAATTTTGTTACGCCTTTGATATTGCTTGTGGGCGAGATTTGACATTACTAGTGTAAAGGCATTGCTCCACAGCTGCTCATGGCTAAGCTGACGACTGACTGTCTTCTTAGCTTTGCTTTGTATAAACATAGGGAGGATCGTCCACCTGAGCCTGCGACGCACGGTTACTATACGCATGACTGCACAGTGTCCCTTGAGAACAAATTAACAACACAGCTAACGTGGCAAACCTCTCCGCTCCGTACTTATCCTAACTAGCAATGGATGGTCGGCTTTATAACTGTTATTAACGAATAAGGTCTGGCAATCACATCTGGATATTAGCGAACAAGACGACTTGAATGTCTTACAAAGGTTTGAGGAGGACATTAAATCGTGCAGACCGTTTCAATGGTCGGAATAGGCTCGTTCACTTTAAAGACACACTTTGGTCTTTAGATGGTTCGAGATTTCTTACGTTTTCACAAGTTAGTAATGTAATTGACAGCTCATCTTATGGTTATGGTGGTTTTGCGCAAAATGAGTTGTATAAACCATGTTTTATTAGCCAATGTGTTTCTATTCTATATATATTCTGCACATAATATGATGATACTAAATTCTACATTTTCTCCTCGCTATTATCATTTCCAACAGAGATAGCACTAACCATAGCATAACCAGAACGTATAAAGTGTAGATTCAAACAATGTTTTCGCACAAACACAGAACCGCACACTTAAATTCATATCACAACTGTGCAGTTCACAGAAAATATCATTTACGGTCGTTCCAGACGTTTACTGAAATATATTTGATTTCATACTTCTCCAACTGAAAAGCTGTCGCGAACACATTCTTGAACAATCCAATAAACCAATGGCCGTCTAGCCTCGTTTTGTTCATGACCGCAGATATCATACGAGTATCCTAGTCGAAACTAGTCTGTGGGTAACATCAAAACATCTTCAAGTTTTCTGGAAACGACACTTCGAGAGTTTCAAGATTTGACTTTGTTTTGGGTGATTTTGTCAAATTATTTGGAGAAGGAAATCACTGGCTGATTACAAACAGAAATGCGTACTTATCCAGAGAAAGAGTTTAGTGTCTAATAAAACCACGGACTTTAAAATTGTAAATGTTATTGCTGAACATAAACTGAATGAACAAGTAATTTGAGGAGCATACACACGCTGTTAATATTCCGGCAAAGCCTGCGTCCTAGATCCAAGTCCGAGCCCGTAAAAGTTTAATCATATAACTGTTATGGCAGCAGAAAAATCTATAGAATACGAAACTGAAATAGAAATATATGAAGCTGTAATACTCAAAGAAAAACGTGCTGCGCTGAAGTTTGATAGGAATATTTGCAGAGCTGCGTTAAAGTAGGTCACTCTTACTTATACTCTGGGGTTGACTTGCAACAAGCAAGTGTGTAATAAGAGAAGGGAAATATCCGTTTTGAATCTCAGTGGCAAATTTATTTCATTAATTACTCACAGTTTATTTTATGAAAATCTTCCAAAGTTACACAAGAGGCACCAGAAAACATGAAATGAAGATAGTGCCTAGGCCCCAAAACTCAAAAAGAGGACACCACACCACCAAAAAACCGGGTGTATTTCGCATTCCCTACGAAATATTTCCCTTTCTCTTACAAAGTTCCACGTACGTATCACTATAATTTTCCTTATTGATTCCGTGACGTAGAAATTCGCGTGTTTTATAAATTTGCTTTGCGTGAACCTTAAAATCTTCAAAACTTAATTAGTGAGCTGTCACGCGATTGGTTTCCACGCCATATTCTGTTCTACTTTCGTAATCATTTGGGTTTGACATTGTTGTGAGGTTCTCGTCAAATTGCCGCTCTGTTTATGAATTCCTGTGGCAGAAAAGCAGCTATAATTGAAGCTCCGAAGGAACGAGTAAATCAAGGCAGGAAATAAAGATTTTTGGCAACGAGATTTCATCATTATCATTAACATCATCAACCTGTCCTTATCCCAATGTATTCGGCGTCGACAGAGCATATCTTGCAGAAGGAATCTGATGAGAATTATAAATTCAGTGATATTGAATTGAACCCTAGCTTCAATACTAGAATAGCCTTTTTTAGTCCCCAACTATTTGCATTGAACAACGACCCTACGAAAACACATTGCCAAGCCAACCAACGCTGAAAAAATAATTCAATCCACACACGTTCTCCTCGTCCGAATATTTAGTCCACACGATACGGTTTAGGTATTTGTCGCTCCGAATCGATCCGATTGCTCGATTGCGTCCATTCGGTATCTCGATTGGTCTCCCGGTTCGACTGGATGCATTCCACAGTAACTCAATACGACGCGTGTTTGCATTCGGATGCGATCGCTACAGGTTTAATGGTAATCTTCTCTCGATTCCATATGGGTTTGTGATTGAATTAAAAGTTGATGATGTGCTAGGAGGTAAACGAATATTAGGCTGTGGTGTCTGACTCTCAAAACTAGTTTAGTTTTCTAAAAAAAAATTGTTCAGAAGCGCACCACTGAGATCCTGAAGTACAATTTCGTATCGGATATCTCTACTCTACTATAAACGAAGTTACAATATATTTTATCAACTAGCTGACCCGCGCAACTTCGTCTGCGTCACATTTTCCATTACTGCTCCGCTCCTATTTGTCTCAGCGTGATTATATATATATATACGCCTATAACCTTCCTCAATAAATGGGCTATCTAACACTGAAAGATTTTTTCAAATCGGACCAGTAGTTCCTGAGATTAACGCGTTCAACCAAACAAACAAACTCTTCTGCTTTATAATATTAGTATAGATTGCTGGTGGTAGAGGTGCTGAATCAAGTGGATTCTTAATTTCGTCCAGAACAGTCCAAAAAGAAACACATTTTCTCCGATTTTTACTGACAATATTGCTGATCGTAGACCACTGATAAATATAGTTTGTTTTAAGATTTTATAATATCAAAAAAGTTTTACTGCGGGTTCATAGAATCGATTTATTATAGAGGAGCTCGTGGCTAAAGCCGCACGGGCCGATCTTCAAGGCTAAACTATAACAGACGAACGCATCGATCTTCAAGGTTAAGCAACGCTTGCGAAGGTTGGTCTGTGGGTGGGTGACCATCTTGACATACAGAGTTTCCTTCGTGCCTCAGAAAGCACGTTAAGCCTTTGGTCCCGGCTGTCATTTGTAGATCTTTGGCAGTCGTTACGGATAGTCAAAAGCCAGTAAAATCTGACTGAAATCTTGCATTTAATGAGTTGTGGAGGTCTGGTAGGCAGCCGCGCCACGTAAAATACCGGTATTCAGCTGAATCCGGTTTGTCTGGAAGCCGAGCCAATATAGTAAGGAAAAGGCTAGGTTGTTATAATGGTCACCCATTCACAGACCGACCTCGGCAAGCGTTGCTTAACCTTGAAGATCGACGTGTTCGGCTGATATAGTTTAGCCACATTGAAACATAATACCAAATATTCATCTCTTCTGTTAGTAAAACAGTTTACTTATGGATACAGGTAACTCCGGACTCCGGAGAGGACTCTCCTCCTCTCCTCCCAGTAAATCGAACAATCAAATCCATACTTCCATAGCTAATAATTTCAACATTATACGCCATTAAGCTAAACAACATAAAACATGGGGCTGACCTTATGCTACTGCGGAGAATCTTAACACCGCGATTCAGAAAAACGCGTCATAAGTACAACGCCATCTAGCGATCTACAACGTAACTGAACTGTCTTTATGCTCATAACTACTCATAAGTTCAAACTTAGAAGCTTACACGTTACGATAAATAATGATAATATATAACATATAATTATAAACATTATGTGTTTAATTAAAAAATAACTCAAAAATACATTGTTTCGGGGTCTTTTCACACATTTCTTATTAAAAAATTTCTCAATAGATGGCATTGCAAGTATCTGAAGTCTCAATGAAAACAACCTATTTTAGCGCTCGATGAAGTTTCTTCGTAAACTTTAAAATTCGATATCTTTTGATTTTGTGGGTCGATTTTGATGAAATAAACACTAAATGTTGCTCCGATTATCACTTAATATTTCGAAGTACCTAAATTTTGAATCCAATCAGTGGTTTATGCGTGATGCTCCTCCAAACGCACAGACATACAGACGCACAGACAAACAGACAAACAGAAAAGAATTTCAAAAACTGCTTTTTTGTGTTCTATGTCATTTTTCTGACATTTCTATGTATTTTTTATGCGAAAATATTCAATGTACAGACACGGCAACTCTACGATTTTATTATATGTATAGATTAAACCGTACGCTAGTAGTGGTTTTAAAGTTTGACCAGTCAGGCAGTGTGTGTTGAAATCCAAGACAAATGTAGCAATTAAATTATCAAAGAGCCTAATTTGCTTACTTTTATTGCCTTCAGAGAGTTAGATTTGACCTTGATTCATTGGCAACGTACTGCGTCTGAAAATTTTACTTTGTCTCCTCCTGACTTGTTTGATAATACTAAATGATCTGTATGGTATTTACTACATTCTTGTTTATTACTATTGTAATACTAATATTTTTGTTTTGTTTTCTGGTATGTATATCATCGGTCATTATGACATCATCATTGAAGAGTTCATATACATGTACCAATACAACATTTATCTGGTAAGCAGATCCATTTCTTTTTCTGTATATTAAGTCCGTTTTTTTTTAAAAAAAGAGTACCAAAACTCCAGACGACGCAAATCCTAGATAATCATATACATAATTACGAGTATATAGTTACGTTAACGGCATCGTCACACGAGCACCAGTGTCTCTTACAGTCGTGCCCACCCCATAAACGTCTAAAGCGTGATCCAAGTTAGCTCGTAACAAACTTACAAAGGAAGCTATCGTCTATATAGCCACACATATATTCACACCCAGTATATATCTGTCAAGCCAGGCGTGTAAGGTAATTCAACACGTGAGGAGCTTCGGCGCCGAGTAATTCGCTCTCGGAATATTAAACGTATAACCGCCACCGTTGCATTCGATGTATTGACTGTTAAGACGCTTACACACCTCGCACCTATAACACCTTCCTTGAAACTTGGCCAGGATTACTACCATACCGTCCTTTCATACATGCTTAACGTGTCGAACGCTTAACCAAGATCCATAACACGATTTTGCACAAAGGTGCTTAAGTGTCTTTGCATGATTTGGAAGACAATGACTCAATACTTACTTGCCTATGGCTGCGAATGTATTATGCATCAGCTCACCACAATCAAATAAGGTACATTTAACCACCTCATTATTACGTCAATAACTGTCCTTGGTTACCCTTTCCAGCCTTCCCAATTATGGCATCCATAACAACTGTATTATTTCTCGATTTAGATGCGGTTTTGACTTAAATGGCTCCTTGTGGAGTGCACTGGCATCTGGTGGTCTTCATCAAAGGTACTATGTATGTAAGTTACCAGGTTACCGCCATAGGCACTCCAACATGAATACTAAGTCGGGAAGTATTACCAACTTACCTGTGACTGTTTAATATATTCATTGGAACCTTGCAACTTGCTATCTGCCGTAAGTCGTGAGATGCAAAAGTTTGCCCACATAAATATTACTACAACTTCCTTCGCTAACGCCAAACATTTTATAAAGGAAATTGATGTTTTGACTACTTGAGAATACTCTTGGGATTTTTCCTATTTTCTAGAAACAAAAGAATCTTTGTTTTGATGTACAGAGTCGGTCAAGTTCCGTGCATTTTTGGGCCTTTCTGCGGAATTCACGAAGCTTTTGAGCATGCAAAAGGATTGGTTATTCTAAAAGCATCTCCAAAAAATTATCAGAGTTGCTTTTGAGTCGGAAGTATCCAAAATAGTTGTTACAAAGCCGCCATTCCAACGAATCCAAAAAAACTGCAACATCAAAATTCCAATCCAGATTTTTTGGTCGCTACAGCGAATTTGATTACTTATTACGGTATAAGAAAATATATAAGTTGTTTAAACGAGTCAGGCACGTCATCAGGTAGAAAATTCAATAGCTTATTCTTCTCATTGTTTGCTCCATCGATATCAGTACCTCCTTCATTCAATATTCATCGCCTTATCCCCCTGAACATGAAAACATAAATAAATTTGAATCTGTTAGAATCTCCTTTGTATTTAACGAACCGCCTGAAGTTTATTATTGGTTTAAGATCAATAAATACTTCATCCAGTTCATCTATTGAATACTGGTGAATTTGCTGAATCAGCCAATATAGTTTTTTGTTTGTTCTGCGTTAAACAATTCTAATATTGCCATATTTGAAACGGGATTTCTTGCTGGTTAATGTGTTTATGGTTTCATATGGACCAGGTTTGGTCCTCTATTGTGATGTTTTCTTTCGTTCAACTTTCAAGATAGTTAAATCATTTTCAAACAGGATATTATTCGCTTTATTGTCGTCCCACTGACACTAGTTATAAGAGTTGGAAACTCTCACAGATTTTATTATTTACGTATCTTCATCGTTTATCTTTAAAGTTTTACTAAGTTCTGATTGGTTTACATGAAAACTAAAAAGGAATAAGGAAAATATAGCAAAAGATAACTCCGATATATTCAGATTAATACCTAGTTTCTTTTTCAAAAGTTATAATGAATGCTCCAGTATTTTCAGCTCATAGAACAGAACAACTTTCAATTCACTTATTCGATATCAGAAAATATTTACTGAAATACAATACGAACTTTCTCATTTGATTAGGGTAATAATAAAGTGGCAACACTGTTTCAAAAGTTCTAAAAGTCTGTGAAACTAGATCAGTTTCGAGAAATTCTTTTGCTCGACTAGTAGAACGCAAAGTAACTATTCCAAAGAAAGATTTATAGCAATGATTTACAAGATTTACTCAGACTACAGTATTCGAGAAGAAACAAAGATTGAATAAAATATAAGAACACGAAATAGGCGGATATTCAAATTGAATATTACTGTGTGGGCATTTTTTCAAACATGGACATGGTGCGCGTTCAAAAAACGCTTTGTTTTATTTATAGACATACTAGCTTTTGTAGCTTCGTTCTCGTGAAAGTTGAAAAGGAAACTTACTATCGATTTTATGTCCTAATCCGTCCACTCGTGTTCTAAATTTTATTCAAATCAGTTCGGCCCTTAGAACAACCCGAACGTCCGACTTTCATATGAGTAGGACAGAAATAAAGGATTAAGGATTTAATTTCTAGTACTAAATTCAGGCTTTACTGTAAGTAATTTAAAAATAATAAATATGCATAGGGCATTAGGAGGAACTGACACTCCCTTCCACTCCGCCCAGAGCGGAAGGAGTCATTTGAAGAGTTCCCGTCCTTATAAAAATCAAAGGTCTTTTTTTAAAGATGACGGGGTTGTAAACATAATGATGACTAAAAGATATGGAAAAATGAGGTGTGGCGCCGTCCCCAAATAAACTGAGATAAGGCAGGGAAGGAGAACGAATGAAAGAGATATTACTAAAATCAACTCGAAACTCCCCAAGAATCCTCCTATCCCAGTCTAGACGAAAATCTTGTCTATAACAAGTTTGAATACCTAATATTATTACAAATTACAACGCTTATTCTAGGCATAGTAACACGAGCGAACACGATATATATGACTCATACGTGAAAAGCCTATTTCCATGCGTTACGCGTATCAATACCATTTTGTATACATAATGTGATACACAACACTACGATTATGATGCCTAAAACGGGGACATGGTGATGGGGGATTAGCTTTAAATAATTTTGGACAGTATAATGGTGAATTTGTGCCGTGTGATTATGGGTTTTCATTACTAATTAATGGGTTGTCTGTCACACGTAATTGGTCTTAATTTAAGCGATTACCTTTTTGTTAGCGTAAGTGAAGCTTTTCAAAGCTTACTGTCAGTCTTTCTACACGTGCAGCCTGTGGGTCAACTTCACTCAGCGGACATACAGCGACCTTCGCGTTCAATATAATAATGCACTGAGAGTGCTGCTGCGGCTGCCGTGGCGGTGTAGTGCGTCAGGGATGTTTTCAGATAATAACATTGATGGTTTTGCCGCGATTATTATAAAAAGATGTGCATCCCTGATGTCTCGTGTTCGCGGCGGCACCAACAGTATTCTCAGTGTATTCGCAGATCGGTGCATGGGATTTCCCGATGTTGCGGAGGTGGATGCGGCTCCACACCGAAATTTAATTGTATATTTTATGTGTCTGTTACCTACTAACAATAGAATTTAAGTAAAAATTGTTACTAACCCTATGGACCCCGGTCTGAAATAAAATTATTCTATTCTATTCTATTAGTAATTTTAGTACTGTTCCCTAAATAAATTATGGCAAATAAATGATTTCTCTCCGATGCGAGCACGAGCGAAAAATCAGTCTAAGTAACTGTCGCCTTCGCAGCTCAAAGTTACATCTTCTGCATCCAGAACAATACTAGATCACAATACTTTTTGCCCACTTTCTCATTTATCTATCATTATATCATTTACCTCTCCTATTTTTGCTATTATTTTTTTAAAGACAAATATAGTAAAATACCTACTTGTACTGACATATGATAAGTGATTCCATGATTAACAAAGTGTTGATTTGTGCTTCGGTTTTTACAAGAAACCACTGAATAACACGGCATTCTTATTATTTGTCACAATCGCGGTCGAAAGCCCGTAGTTCTTGGCGACGAGCGTACGAGTGCATATAGCGACGACACCGACACGCCTCCTTGCCACTTCTCCTGTTTTTTATATTTCTGTGATCCGAACACTGAAACCAGATAAATTGTCAACCTACCAAATTAATAGACGGCAACATACAGGCTCAAGGTTAGCCGTAAATAATTTGCATGAAATCGCGTTGCTGTATGGTCAACAGTAACATTATGCTGTGGAAGTGAACTGATATTTACCAATCAGCGCGTCGGCCTAAGCCGCGGATGCTAAAACCTCATTGGCTGGAGTGATGTGATTACCGGGTATGTTAGGGTGGCCATCGTTTAGCGTCCTGGTAATTCTAATATTTCAGTAGCATTTTTTCCTTTGAAATATTTTATCCATGGGTTAAACCCCGAAAAGCTGCTTATTGTGAAAGCTGCAGCCAAACAAGTGCTGAAGACTGAAGAAGCAGATCTTTGTATCAGAATGGGAGAATTATAGTCTCGGAACAAAAGGTCAAGCAGTCTTAAAAAGTTAATGACATTACGAAGATTTGCTATGTTTAGAAAAGGAAGCCAAAAAAGACGTTTCAATAAATAGATACTCAGTTATTTATAAAATACCTTTTGTCTTTGGGTATTGCTCAATGTTTATATTTACGCGCGCTATATTGGTGCGTGTAATGCAGCTGATTTTTCATGACAAAACTTTTCACGTCACTAACTTAAAGTTTTGTGGTATAAGAAACAGTGGGCTACATAGGTTATGAAGCTCATTTGAAGCATTTTAGATGAAATATGATGAATATTGACTTAAACTGAAGTTGCCAGGAACCAGGAAAAGTCTCATGTATGTCATAATTCACATCCCCTCTACCTAACTATACGCTGTTAACAGTTGATCGCAGACAAAGACCCTTTGTTGGCTCTAATTAAGCGCCAATCTATTAACACTGCTTATATTATGTGTTCAAATTATGAACGACCATTGATTAACATGGTTATAAGTTATAAAAGATATTGGTAAAATCACCGTGCTAGGTTGTCTGTACATCGTTTTACGTTTTTCAATGAATAAGTGCTAAGTATATAATTTGTGAACATTGTAGTTATAAGATGGGATTGCCGATCCTTTCAGTCGTTTTAGTGTGTATTTTTGGCTTATTTGAGCAAGATAATGCTCAACCTTGAATTTTAGATAGCCGGCACAACGCATTTATTGTACCCAATGTGTCGTTTCCTAATTCTACACAGTTCCCTGTATCACCGCGACTAGTCCTCACTCCTATTCCGTAAATGCATTTTCCGCACCACGTCACTTCATAATAGGCAGAGACAAAAACTATTAAACAGATTACGCACGTTTATTTGCATCCATCCAAACACTTTGTTTACATCTGCAGTGGGATCAGTCCTGTTTCGTGGCCGCAGTATTCTTTAGTTGTATCTGCGTGGGCTCAGGAGATCGCGAGTGCGACGCGATTTATACAACGTACCCTCTCCCACTACTATTATTTTATATCATAATTAGGATCTTACTGGGTTTTTAACATATTCATACTTTTCCAATTTAGCTTCTTTATATTAGCATTATATCTCTCATCTTCACTTTTTTTTATATCAGAAGTTTATGACCTGCTCTGTCACCTCTATGTTGTCACCGCGCAGATGATCGCGATGCGTTGACGCGACACTCTGTACAAACAACGCGTGTTTGTTAATTTTCTGTCCTCTTTCCATCAGAAGTGAGACCAGTCTTGCTCCGATACACAAAGTTCTCACCGCGGGCTTCCGTAATAGGCCGTTCACAAGAGATCAACAACGTGCGCATAATCTTATTCTGTCTTCTTTCTATATCAGAAGTGAGACCAGTCCTGCGCTGTCACACAATTTTCTCACCGCGCGTCTTCGTAATAGGCCAGTATCTTAACTGGGCGTAATACTATTCATATTCTGTCTTTGGTATCTCTTCTTTTTTACATCAGAAGTGGAACCAGTCCTGCTCTATCACACAATGTTCTCACCGCGCGTCTCCGTTATAGGCCGGTTCACAGATGATCGCGACGCGTTAAAGCGACACTCTGAACAATCAATGCGCGCATATTCCTATTCTATCCTCTTTCTATATCAGAAGTGGGACCAGTCCAGCGCCATCACACAATTTTCTCACCGCGCGTCTCCGTAATAGGCCAATATGTTAACTGTGCGTAAAATAACTCATATTCTGTCTTTGGTATCTATTCTTTTTTTACGTCAGAAGTGGGACCAGTCCTGCTCCATCACACAATGTTCTCACCGCGCGTCTCCGTTATAGGCCGGTTCACAGATGATCGCGACGCGTTAACGCGACACTCTGTACAAACAACGCGCGTTTGTTCACGCTAATTAGGCTCAGTGTAACGTAAACCAAGGATTAGGGCTGCCCCGCGTGTTGGATCCCAATGCTGTTTGAGTTTTGAGGCAATAAATACATGTGTCATACTATTACGTCTGTTGTTCAGAATAACTATCAATAATACTATGACTTAGGCAATGTCAGAGGCCCTTGAGGAGGTTTAGAAACTCTGATACTAGGGTGGGTCGTCAGACCTTACTACCCAAGTACCCACACGATAAGAAAAAGAAGAAGGCAATACAATTTGTTGTTCTTGCGTTTATTATCCCTGAAATTACGGTTATCCAAACTCAAAGCATTAATTTCCATTAAACCATTTATTGGCACTTTTGTCAGGGATTAAACATAAAACTATAGAGTAGAGTAGAATAAGCAGAAGTTAAGACTCCTCGAGTATTTGTTTTAAGCATTACAGATTACAGCATAAGTAGGTAATAATTTCGCCTATTAAACAACAAAGAGAACAGTTATAATTTCGTTTTCATTTACACGGTCATTACTTGTGTATTACTTAAAAGAAAATCTCATTTCGTAACACAACTTTCACTCTAACTAAATTACCATAAAGCAACAATGCGACAACACGTTTGAAACCGTGGTGTGTTTATTGTTCTACGGATATCCGTTACACCATTTCAAGAAGAAAAAAAAATATTCACCGAAGTGAGAACCTCCTCCATTTAGGAAGTCGGTTAAAAATTTAAAGTGTAGGAGTAATTAAACAAAATGTAATCCCATAGGTACTTAAAATCCGATACTTACAATAATAAGTTATTAACAATATCATTAAAATAAATTAACAAGCTATTAATATCTGATATGAAAGTAAATTGAAAATGTCGTACCTATCAATAACTGCCATTAATAAGGAGCACCGGAATTCTGCATTTTAAACTGCTCGAGTTTAAAATAATTAGTGCTAATTAATTTGGGCAGCCCTAACGAGGTATAAGCGATGCACACACTGGCTGCAAGCGGGCAATAGAGCGCCTCAACCGACAATGCGCACCATGCTTAACAATGTATTAAGCTACTACCTTCTTTCAACGGGTTTGTTCGCGTGAATGTTGGCGAAAATGACTCCAAGGGAACAAATCCCCGGGATAAAATGCCTATGTGCTATTCAATCTATCTCTTTGTCAAATTTTACGTCGATCCTTTCAGCAGTTCCAGCGTGATTGAGTAACAACACCCACCCATCCATAAATCCATACTTTTGCATGTATATATGCAAAGTAGTAAAATCTGTTCAACTCTTCAAATTCTGTTCAACTAATTCCTGTAATCACAGCTTATGTATTTTTGTGCCTAATTAATATATTACAAATATTATGATTGCTAATAATTATATTTAATTAGCGTGCTCATTGATTTTGTTTCCTGACTATTATTACAAATGTAAAATTATTTTTGCGCATTTAAATTGTGAGAGAATTTTGTTTTATAGTATACTAGCTGACCCACGCAACTTTTGCATTAATGCTCGGCTCCTTTTAGTCTTAGCGTTATGTACCTTATATCCTTCCTCGATACATGGGCTATATAATACTGATTTTTTTTTCAAATCGGACCAGTAGTTCCTGAGATTACCCCCTCCCTACATACAAACTTACAAACAAATGTTACCTCATTATAATATTAGTATAGACTAAAATGATAATTCCTGTAATGTTGACGTTTGATCAGTTAACTACCTTTTTATTATTGATAGGGCTGCGTTTGAACAAGTGATGGTAAGCAGTGATGGAGTAGGTACACTTGGCTAGAAGGAACCTATTATCTCTGGACTTAAAGACCCGAGATTAAGCTGTTAGGAAACACAGGCTGCTACCTTATTTCACTCACGTCGAAAATTATCCCAAGGAACCGGGAGTATGCTCCCGGAATAAAAATTATTGTATGTGGGATGTGATATTAAATAGACAATTTCTTATTTATAATATTAAAATAAATTTATAGGTATACTTTTTTTTTTGTTTCAATATACACGGGGATTCAAACAAAAAAATTCTTCGCGGAAAACAAAAAAGAATAGAAGCAGATGTTACATTTTCAGTTCCGACAAAAACGTTCCGAAAATGTTTTGTTCTAAAACTTTTCTAATATCCCCAGGCAGTACACAAACTAACACTGTCTGAGTACGGCCTTGTGCTGAATTTGATATATTTACTCTAAGTTCACTATTTATTTACTTGAGTCAAAATATTTACCTACCTCCAGAGGATCCGCATTAAATCATCCCGCTGCTGATAAATCGCATCTGTTTGACTTTGAGTTGAAAGAAATATTGATTAGTGTTGACTAGAATTTGGTTTGGTACAACTTTTATTGTTGTCGTTTCTGAAAAATCTCACCTAGGAAATTAAGCGCAGAGAGCTATCTATCTTTAGAATGACAGCTCCTTTCAACTTCACTTCATATTGTGGCTTTCCACATGCCACCGCGGGAATCCGCTGAACATGAGACGCACAGGACCGGTCACGATGTGTCTCTCTGTTTTTCTTGTAGTGGACATATTTCGTCTGAAATGATGATGATGATGGAGTTTTTACAATAATATTGTTTTAAAATTCATGGTCACTAACATTAGAATAGTTACTATCGGGATTGCTACCATGTAACTTTTTAACAGAATAGACCTTCTGAGATGAGCTGTTACCAAGATGAGTTTCTTGGTAAGAGGTTTCTGTCCCGTTGTCTTGAGACTTTCCCTAAGTATTTTAACTACGACGACGATATCTTGTTATTTCCGATCCTAGCACAGTTATGAAACCTGTTTATAATTGTCATTTTCGGCCTACAACGTATTTTTAGTAAGGCCATCTCTACCTCAACGACTTATACCAACATGTCTCCGCGACAATCTAAAAATAATATCCTACAATAAAAGAAAACCTCATTAGTTGCCTCCATTTGCAAACGCTCAAACAAACACTTCACGGCTTCAACAATATAATTGCCACGTCCTCCACCCCTTTAGAAAACTGCTCATAATCTTAGCAAAGCCTAGTAATCAGGGCTAACAAAGAAAGGGCGTTATTTATGCAACCCTTCAACCGTGTTACATAAAGAGGGTAATGAGGTTGACACACGCATCCTTAATAAGCTTAGGAATGATTAAATTTCTTAAACAAACGCGGCTTAAATTTCGTTATGTTAATCAGTTTGGGCCGGGTGTCGAGGGGTTGTTTTAAGAGGTACGGCTGCAGCAACTTATTGTGTGTTAGCAATCCGTTTATTTTGTCTGATGAGCAGAGAATAATGCGACCTTCATGTCGAAGGTCTTTCATATTAGTAAATATGAATTAAGAAAACAATGAGTCATTGCTCAAAAGTTAAAGAGATACCCCAAAATCGCTAGCCTTATTTTTTGTGTTTGAGCAAGAATACGCTTCAATCGAGAAACATGTAGCGGCAAATATTTCGCCACATACGAACTAAAAAACGTGAGTTTTTTTTTGTTTCTGTTAGGTACTTTCGATTAAAGCCATTCGCGACTTCTCAATAAAAAAAAATACTGTAAAAATTAAAAAAATGTATGTGGTGTAAAAAAATATTCAACTATCAATTCAATTATCTAACCAAAACATAATTTATCCTAAAAAACGTCTCCGGAACAGCGGAAGTCTTGAAGATGAATCAGTCACATGTGCTCATGGCTCGTGACATCGCCAGCTGTAGAAATAAAACAATAACAATATATTAGGTACAATTATTGTACATCTGTCCGTGACTCATGTTGTGGGTTCGCTTGGTTGGTGGCAAAAGAAGATAGAGCACGTTGGTTTCAAGTGGCGAATTTGGATTATTATTTATTTATTTATTTATTTAGACTTTATGCACAATAGTGGTACATGGGCGGACTTAATGCAACAAGGCATTATCTCAGCATTGTAAAATAACTGAAGTTTCATTGTGTTATTTGATGTAGATTTTTTTCTCTGCTGCTTGGTTCCTCATTGGTGGTGCGAACGAGGGGTTATTTCGGACTGATGCTGACCTTGGGTGTTTTTTTTAAGAGTGGGAAATCATCAAATGACTCCTTTCGCTCTGGGCGGAGCGAAAATGAGTGTTAGACTGTTGCTGACTAAAACCGATCCGTGTTCCTCCTAAAGTCCTTTGCGTTCCAGGGCCGCGGTGACTCTTTCGAACCAATCCGAAGGAGTCGGGGGCGTGGGATAAGGGTATATGTATATGTAGATATGTTTTTTAGGCCAACAGTTTAGATTGTCGCATGTGATGCATCCGATTTTATATGCGATATCCGGAAGCTAAACATGTTTAAGCTAATAGTCCATGTTAGACCGTTTCCAAGAAATCCCAATTTTGCGTAACCTTTCCTGTAGCAAATGAATTAGTCATGAAGATAACCTTTCACGCTATATGATCTCATTTGCCTCCCCCTACAACGGAATCAATTCCCTACAGCCTGTAAACAAACACTTATCACTAAAACTCCAATCAAATAATTGTCCAAAATAATGTCTCCGCAAAGTTCTGCTTCAATGGCCGTAATTAACGTTTTGTTCGTTATAGCCACAGATCACAGACACGACCAAGCGGCTACTGCTACATATTCCACACATATTGTCAAAATATTCTAAACAATCCAAGCGTGTCATTGTGTGTCACTCTCACACTCATAGAAATTGACGGCTTTTGACAATTCAGACTCTAGCAATGAGAGCCGAAACTAGTGCCAAGGTCGGTCCGTAGGTGGTGGACCATCCATCACATACCGGACCTCTTTGCGCCATTGGTTCCGGCTGTCATTTGTAGACCTTTAAGAGTAAAGATTATTCACAAGCCTGAAAATTGACTGAGTCTTACCAAGTGGTTCGTTCTACCCTGTACGTGGTAATGCAGATCAGATTGGTAGTCGCTTTATGTAATGTACCTACTAGTATTCGGATTTTTCCCCCATGGTTGGAACAAGGCTAGACATAATGATTTTAGTGTCTAGTAGTTCCATGCTCTGTAGTTTAAACCTCAGTCTATTACATGAAACTTCACGCCCAAGTCGCTCAGAATTAGCTCAAACTTGGTAACTAGTTGGATCATGTAAAGTGTAAAGCTGAGCAAAAAACTTGGCACTTGGCTTTGCGTCAGATTATGCAGTATGCATAGTTGCATGCATGACTTATGATATTGCTGAGTACAGTCGGCAGAACGCTAATTTCGGGTTGGGAAACTTTGATGCAATATTTGAGACTGTCGGACACTGAAAACCTGACTGTAGGCTGAAGGTAATATGGTAGAGGATCATAAACGCACATCAGGGGGCTACTCTCTCTCGCTGAGGAGCGGGAAGCCGTGCGGAGGGAGGCGAGGGACGCCATCATCGTCCATTGGACAGAGGACCTCGCCTCCGCCACCTTTGGCCGTCGAACGCTGGACGCGCTCGGTCCAGTCTTGCGAGACTGGCTCGAGCGGCCGCACGGCTTCCTCTCCTTCCGTCTAGTGCAGGTGTTGTCTGGCCACGGCTGTTTCGGCACGCACCTGCACCGGATCGGGAGGGAGGAGACACCGGCGTGTCACGACTGCGGCGCGGCGGAGGACACGGCGCAGCACACACTGGAGGTGTGCCCAGCTTGGTCCGAGCCGCGTCGCAGTCTCACTGCGGAGATCGGACAGGACCTCTCCCTTCCCAGCGTGGTCAGATGCATGCTGGGGAGTGAGGAGTCCTGGGCCGCGGTCGCCTCCTTTTGCGAGGATGTCATCTCGCAGAAGGAGGCGGCGGAGCGCGCGCGGGAGGACGATCCTCTCGCTGCGCCGCTCCGCAGACGAAGGCGAGGTCGGAGAAGACGCCCTCTTCTCCCTCCTCGCGGTGGTGATGGGCGGGCGACAGGCGCGGGGGCGCCTCCGCCCGCATTGCACACGTCACCACCATCGTCGGAGGTTACCGGCCCTCCCCCAACGGGGGGGGCGTGAAGGGCCCGCTGTGAAGGCGGGCGGTCGTCGGAGGTGGACTGGACGTAAAGGCTACGCCGATCTCCCAGTCCACCCCCACTAAGACGCTGCGGGAATTTCAGTGCTGGGTTGTTTTAGTGGGTATACCGGGCTTGCCCGGGGAGTCCCACATACCCCTCCCACTCCCCCGAGTGAGAGGGTATGCGTAACGCATTTTTTCCCAGCCGAAAAAAAAAAAAAAAAAAAAAAGGGGGCTACTCTCTGAACCCGAAGTCCGTAGTTGCGGGCGTATTCTACTCCGTATCACCATTTATTTTTTTAGGGTGGGTTTCATCATCATATCGAATCATCAAATGATTCCTCCCTCTGGGTAAAGCAGGAGGGAGTGTCAGACTCTTACTAAAACCCATCCGTGTTCCTTCTAATTCCCTTTGCGTTCCAGGACCGCAGTGACTTCGACAAATTCTGCTACCCCGACAGGGCTTCGTATCACCTACGGACTTAAGATTAGACCCGAACCCGAACTAAGAATTAATGACAACACGATTTGACAGAAACTATCAAATCGTGTTGTCACTAATTCTAAGTGGTTAAGTAGTCGTGTCACGGATCAGTATGTGAATGATTGAGACGTATCAGTCTGACATGATTGTTGTGTGTGGCAGCTGTCCTACGAATTTTACTTTAAACTATATTTTTTAGACGTGACTGACCGGGGATACCGCTTGAACCTGATGTGATATACTTGGTGATAAAACAGAAAAGTATATATTACTAGCTGACCCGCGCAACTTCGTCTGCGTCACATTTTCCATTACTGCTCCGCTCCTATTTGTCTTAGCGTGATGATATGTAGCCTTCCTCGATAAATGGGCTATCTAACACTGAAATAATTTTTCAAATCGGACCAGCAAACAAACAAACTCTTCTGCTTTATAATATTAGTATAGATTGAAACACCAATATTTACGAACGGCGGTCTTTTCCATCAGGCTTGAAGGTAGTCAAGAGCAAGCCCATTACTAAATTTAAATAAAAAAAAACATGTCAGAGGCCCTTTTTTTTTTTTTTTAGGGATGGGAAATCATCCAATGACTCCTCCCGCTCTGGGTGTAGCGGGAGGGAGTGTCAGACTTCTACTGACCATCCATGTTCCTTCATTGCCCTTTGTGTTCCGGAGCCACGGTGTCTCTTGCGAATAATCCCGCGACTCCGGCAGGATGTCAGAGGCCCTTGAGGCGGTTTAGAAACTCTGACACTATGGTTTGTGGGGTCGTTAGACCTTAATGCCCACACGATAAAAGAAGATAGAAGACCAATTATGACAGTTTTTTCAACTGAAAATCCTTATAAATTGACGAGTATTTATTTCTATGAAAGCATTTTTCACAAATGATACCCGTCACTATTTTTCTTTACAAAATATTTCACTTAGGTATGTTTTATACACAGGCAGATATCTAGTAAATTATTCTGTTTTGCGAAGTGAAATCTCTGGAGTGTTGTGATATAATTTAAGGAAACTCCAAGCCTTATAAATAATTAATTATTTACTTAAATATTTATACTGTAGATTGGACCTAGTGGAAAAACAGCCGGGTGTAATGTAATTGATCTTAACCTTTGTACTCCCTAAGGAAAAAACCTGAAATTATCAGGTGAAATTTTGAAGTGTTCTTGGGTTTTCTGTTATAAAATTCTTAGTAGCTTGGGCCATCTAATTATTAACTTAGGTACAACATTTATTCAAGTAACAATAGGTAGGAATAATTAATTAATCGAACAAAAAAATCCGACCAAGTGCGAGTCCACTCGCAAATAACAATTGTTTTTAGAGTGGCGATTGAAATACACAATCTGTGAAAATTTTCACTGTATATAGTTCTTCAGATACAGCCCGCTGACAGACGGACGGACGGACGTACGGACTGCGAAGGCTTAGTAAATAGGGTTCCGTTGATTACCCTTTGTGTACGGAACCCTAAAAATGTCATAGATGATCACTAGCGACATTTTAAGTCGGTTTTCTACTCAGATAACCCCATTGACGTAAACGCCAAAGAATCTGCATTTCCATTATATAAAGTGATTAATACATAGGACGTTCCTCTTTCTATCCGTTGTCTACCTGATTTACTACTCGCTAGAGATGGATCGACTAGTTGGGACAGTCGACTAGTCGGAGATATTTACAGTCGGCACAAGCTGCAGGAAAACAGGAAACACATAAATGCGTACCTACCATCCTTCCTAATATATACAACTAGCTGACCCGTGCAACGTCGTCTGCGTAACATTTTTCATTACTGCTCCGCTCCTATTGGTCTTAGCGTGATGATATATAGCCTATAGCCTTTCTCGATAAATGGGCTATCTAACACTGAAAGAATTTTTCAAATCGGACCAGTAGTTCCTGAGATTAGCGCGTTCAACCAAACAAACAAACAAACAAACAAACAAACAAACTCTTCTGCTTTATAATATTAGTATAGATTCTTCCGATACTGAGCGAGTGACTGGCTTGTGAGTTTAGGGGAGAACCAACAGGATTTCCCGAAATTCCTTCGGGAATGCGAAAAAAAGGAATATATGCGCGTGCGAAGTCGCAGGCAAAAGCTTTATAATTAAATCAACGAAACTGACACTAAACACTAAAATCGTAAATAATTCATAGAAATTGACCGACCAGTCAAACCTGTTCGAGTTTGACCATTTGGCCTGATTTACAGTCGGCGACTAGTCGTTTGATTAGTCGGCCTGGTCTATAGTCGGCCCCATCACTACTACCCGCATATATATTACGAATACGGAAAGATGTGACCTTAATCTAAGTCACGGACCACACGGCACGACTGTAACAGCTTTTATTCTTTTGTTATAAAACCGTACGATATAAGTTAATAGTTAAATCTAACCAAAGGAATGTTGAGTCAGAACTGATTTATAATAGGCATCTGAGTCATTGGATGTCCTTGGCCGTGGCACAGCGATGTGATTAATTTATTGTCTCGACTTTGTTTGATACAATATGGTTTCGCAATTGCTATTCTATTCGAAAAAATAGTTGCAGTATTAATTGGTGTAGGTAGGTATAGTAAAATGGCAAACTTCGTAAGATTGTAATAAATCTTGATTAGATTAAAATTTCTCGCTAAATTATGAAAAAAAAGTTTTATCTATACTAATATTATAAAGAGGTAAAATTTGTTTGTAAGTTTGTATGTTTGTAAGTTTGTATGTAGGGGGTAATCTCAGGAACTATTGGTCCGATTTGAAAAATTCTTTCAGTGTTAGATAGCCCATTTATCGAGGAATGCTATAGGCTCATATATCATCACGCTAAGACAAATAGGAGCGGAGCAATAATAGAAAATGTGGCGCAGACGAAGTTGCGCGGGTCAGCTAGTATACTATATACTAATATTATAAAGCAGAAGAGTTTGTTTGTTTGATTGTTTGTTTGTTTGGTTGAACGCGCTAATCTCGAAATCGAAAGATTCTTACAGTGTTAGATAGCTCATTTATCGAGGAAGGTTATATCATCACGCTAAGACAAATAGGAGCGGAGCAGTAATGGAAAATGTGACGCAGACGGAGTTGCGCGGGTCAGCTAGTGTTTTAATAAATCCCATCCAAATTTCCTAGTTTCCAATTTATCCATATCTTATTTACAAAAAAAAAAGTTAACTATTTAACGCGACATTTTACAATCTTACGAAGTTTGCCAGTTTCGCAATGTGGACCTGTAACAACATTTACATGATTAATATGATTATATCCACAGGCACTAGTTACGCACTACAATTAAGGCTGCACTCATTCTATAATTATTCTAGCCATCTAAAGCCCAATGTCCCCTCACCAAATTAACCTCCCATAGTAATCCGCACCTTAGTCGCCCAGCGGCAGGAAATTACGTCCATTCCTCTGTTACTAACTACACTGTGATGACCAGCCTTTATACTGGCGGAGCGATGCGTGAGATTCTCTAGACGTGTGGACATGCCTTTAGAATATTATTCGGATATATTGCAACTACCTGAACATATTTTGATTTTTTTTGCGTTATGGGCAACGTGCAAAATGTAATAGTAGAAGTGCAATTGATGCATAAAGATTCTCACAGATAATATATTCGATAGTCATTCTCGAAGTACAGTCAGCATAAAAATATTGAACACAAATCTCGAAAACTAATCTGCCATATTTAATTACTAGCTGACCCGTGCAACGTCGTCTGCGTAACATTTTTCATTACTGCTCCGCTCCTATTGGTCTTAGCGTGATGATTATATAGCCTATAGCCTTCCTCGATAAATGGGCTATCTAACACTGAAATAATTTTTCAAATCGGACCAGCAGTTCCTGAGATTAGCGCGTTTAACCAAACAAACAAACAAACTCTTCTGCTTTATAATATTAGTATAGATTAATTTCATGATAATTGATTCATTCATTTATTGTTTACTAACTGATGTTCGCGGCTTCGCCCGCTTGACAAATTATATACTGAAACCCTCCTCGAGAACCACTCTATCCATTGAAAACAGCATGAAAATCGGTGCAGTAGTTTTTGAGTTTATAGCGAACAGACTGGACTTTGTTTTATAATATGTAGTGATGAAATAGCTTGAGGAGGAGACATATGTTTTAAGGATCAGCAACAATTACAAGCCATCTGTTATATAGGCTGACCCAAAACACTTAAAACCAACATACAAAAAATATCCTAATCCATCAAGCAACATACGTACTTAATCCTCTCAAAAATAACAAAAGCACCCCGTTTTTTTAATAAAAATTAAACCATTAAAAGTGCTTATTCCTCATTAGTATTATGATAAAAATTCATTGCTGTTACTTCGTCCATCTCGTTTTATCGCTTCGAAACCGGTTGGTACCCTTCACCCCCTTCTGCACACCTGTTCTCAATTTACGCGCTATTCAAAATCATTCTTCCGTTTGCCCGGAGCTATTTGCATTTTTATTCGTCATTCAACTTAGGGTGCCCAGTTGTATGAAAGTTTTGGGGTAGTAGAATAGACAAATATATTTTAAGGCAAATCAAGGTCAATTATGTTTTAAAGTTTAGGTTGTAATAAAATAAGCAAGGAAAAATATCTCAAAAATAAACACGATGGAATTAAAAATTATTTGTGACAACAAAACAATAAAATGGACGTACCTTTCACTGGTCAAAAGCGCTGCTTTTATCATGAGCTTGCTACTCAAACATATGTTCTAAACAAACAGAATTTTAATTGTATTTCATAATTGAATCACGGGACCTCAAGCTTCGGTAAATTGACAACCCTAAAGCGAATGCTACAAAATTAGGGTTGTACCTAAACAGCTAGTTTGCTATTCGGTGGGGTGCCAACTAAAATATGTCGGGTTTTGTCCGCGGTTTAACGAACCATGATTGTGTAACACCCCACTAAATCAGATTTTTGACGGTGTCATTGTCCGTAGTTAATTTATCACAAGTGGTGCCACGTTTTTTTATCCCGGTACGACAAACTATGTCAAATTGTATAGTTGATGTGTGCATTTATGTGTGTTTAATTCGCGCAACTAATACTTTTGTGCTTAGCCGTTTGCTTAGGGATCCGTTTAATTTCTGTTTGAATAGAGCAGATGCGAATAAAAAAAACCGTAATTTTCGCAAATATTCTTTCTTTTCGATTAAACCTACCAGTTCATGCATTAATAATTACCTAATACGCTCTAGTTATTTCTCGGAAAGTCTCTTAGAATGCCAATGAAAAAAGCCTATCTATAATTAATTGAAAATTGACCGGTGCCCACAAAAAGCGCACGGTATAAAGGTTCAATAATATCTTTAGAGCGAAAACAAACAGCCTAGAGATTAATTCGACTGTAATGGAAAAGCGGCCATGCAAAAAAATAATTGGTTCTTTCACAAAGGCCTCTATTTCCGATGAGCAAAAATTTAAATTTTGACTAACGCTTTACAGTAGCGGTGACGGAGTTTTGTGAAAAACATCAATTTTATTTAAATCCTGACTGGTGAAGTGGGTAAGCGACAAACATAAAGTGCCATTGGTAGCGCCATAGTTTAAAAAAAACCTCTCTTTTTTGTTATTTGTGATATTATTATATCCTTTGAAATCTAAACTGCACGTTGGCAAGGCATTCCTACCTATGACATAGATAACCTTTCAATCATGGAATGTCTAAAACAATTGAAAATGTAAAAAAAAATATTCACGACATCAATACCAGAATCGCAAAAATTAATAATAATTTTGCAGTATAATTTATTTTATATACAATTCCCGATAACGACTTGCAACGTTCAATGAGAGTTGCCAGTTCGCAATAAAAAAAGTCGCATTATTATCATATCGTATCAATATTCAAAATGTTTCGGCTGTTTCGAAATATTGTAAAAATTTTCATGAGATTCTCTGCAATATGTTTAATTTGCCCAATTGACTGCATATTTTTCAGTTTTTGTGTATGAAACTTTTTATTCGAACCTTCGTTATGGGTCTGTGTTCAATGCGAGGGTGACGTATGGTAAAAAGTTTTAACGGATTACAATAATTTCGGAATCCCAAGCTCTATGTATAAAAAATCCAAACTGAAAATAAATAACCTTTAACGGGCTTTAAAAAAATCTTGTTTTTAAATAAGATCACTTAATTTTCATGCCGACTGTACTTTTACTTTAAGAGAAGTTGATATTATTAAAAAACTCCAATTCATAATCAATCTAGGCCAGTTATATTTAACCGACTTCATAAAAGTAACTCATTGTCGCTGAGAATTGAATCCGCTATGGGAATAGTCATTGTTTTCATATTGTATTGTCATTTCTTATAATTATCATAATTGCACATCCGTGCTGTGCCCGCATTAATTATAATTATCATTTTATACGCTAATACCATTGTTTTTGTGGCGCTATTGTTAGTTTTACATTTAAATATTAAATTGATTCCAGTGTGAAATCGTTTGCCGTTATTTTAAATGAAACGTCTGTACAAAATGTTGCACCCTGTATCTATCTGTATTTTTTTTTTGCTTTGAAAATGTTTCATGCTGTAGCTGAAATGTATTGATAAGATATAAGATATGACTTATCTATCACAGTGACATTTAACGTCACCTCTGAAAGTCACCTTTTACGGACACTGAAACGGCATTTTATCAGACACCTTAACAACTGATCATCCTCAAGAAACGATTGGGAAAAGTGCACTTAACTTGATATTTTGAACAAGAAGTGTAGGTATAACGTAATTTTATAGCAACCAAAACTGTAAGATCCAAAAATAAAATATC
This sequence comes from Ceramica pisi, assembly GCA_963859965.1. Taxonomy (NCBI): domain Eukaryota; kingdom Metazoa; phylum Arthropoda; class Insecta; order Lepidoptera; family Noctuidae; genus Ceramica; species Ceramica pisi. The sequence continues at coordinate 8,916,140 of OY982549.1, read as the reverse complement.
AAACACGGATATAACCCTTCATTACAAGCGAAGCCGAGGGCAACACTATGTACAACAGGTTTCTGAGAAATCTGTTCAGTTATAGGCCATTTTGAATGCAATAAATGTTTACGGCTCTTTGTGGCCGGGAAGTGTAAAAATATTTGCCATACTTTTACATTGTTCATTGTTCCCAATAGCAATTTACACTTATTATTCTTACATTCCATATTGTGGGTCATTTATAATGTTTGATAGTGTAAATCTTGTATTTTGTAGTCAACTTATATTGGAGGCCGAAAAATAGTTACTTTTGGCAACTCAGTACACTTATGATAGCCATATAAACTGAAAAAAAAAAAAAGATTATGTCCGACCGACATTTGTCTACATTGCTTTGTTGCATATTATGCAAATACTATAGAAGTTTATGGAAGTCTGTATCGTGAGGGCGGTCCATTACACTGGTGGCCAAATAAAAGGCAATAAATACGTGAATATAGGTTTGTAATGGATATGGGGCACTGAAATGGTCGTATAGGTGTGTCTGCAAGCCTACAAATTGTTTCTCGTATATCAAGTTGACCCACTATTAAGGAATGTCGCCTCTACGGCACTTGATCGGCATCGCTTTAACTCGAGCAGTCACTAGTTACCTCGTTCAGCGTTTGCTGTGTGAGCCTGCTATCAGCATGGTAACTACTTGCTATTAATTCTACTCTCTGGCTATTTCGGTCCAGTGCTGAACGAGAACTGTGGAATAGGTAATAGGCTAGATTCCATCATCCACAAATTGCAAAACTATTTAGTCCGACAGTTAGAGTATTGAAAAATAATAGACACGTATTTTTTGTTTTTGTAAATCAATGAATATTGACAAAGATTTTTATCTGTCAATACATATTACGCTTATAAAATATATACGCTTCAAAATTCGCGAGTGGGGGCTCGTGACGTCACGACTCACTAAAAATTATGCGAAGGTGTGACGTATTGAGAATTTTAAAAGCGTCGTATCTTCGTCAATTTTGGTTCCCGTAACAAAAGATAAAATACGGGTCAAATATTTTTTGATAATCTAACTGACGGACTAATTAGTTTTTTTCAGGACCTAAGCCCATTCTGCTCCATATGCCTCAGTTAATTAAGATACAAATGACTGAATCAAGAGCTTTGTGTCAGAATGACTGCATGACTTAAGGAAACAAGTACCTAGTTTAAATTTGTATGGTCGTGCAGAATCGTGATACAGATGAAATTCGTAAACTATGTTCATTAAAATTCACACCCAATGTACTTACTTATGCCACGTTTAAAACTAGAAGATATGAAGTGCCAATAACCCAAAAACATGTACCTAAGGTACGCTAAACAGCACTTGTGTGTGTGTTATTTTTGGGTATTTTCTTTGGCTAAAATCTTGTTAAATAACTAGCCAAAACCATAGCCTTTTACATTAAACCATAGACAAAACCCTCGAATAATGTGCGGTATCCCTCCTAGCAGAATATTAAAACCGTCCACATAGTTTACATAATCCAATTTGTGAAATGTTTTACATTAATTACAGAGGCGGCGATTTTACGGACATTTACCGTTTAGTTGTAAATATTCAAATATCAACCTAAGTAAATGAAAACCCCAATGAGTGAGGGTCTGTTTGGAAATCTATGGGGGTGATGTCGTATGCATAGGAACGCGATATTTATTGAAAGTTTGCGAAGGGACACGAATTGTGTTTGACGTCAGAGGCCCTTTTCACACAGGGTTCACTAAAAGGTCGTATTATCATATAGGTGGTGTTAAACGGTTGAAGGGTTTTCGCGTAGTGGGTCGCTATAAAGTTTTCGTGTAGTGTGTACCCGGGCCTTAGGGCGAAATGCATTACGCACTTTTAGTTAAATTTGGTTCTAGTTTGGGTCATGTTTGTAAGACGCACCAGATTTGGCAAAATCTAAAAATGTAATATTATGTACCTATCATGTTTCTGTTAGTTTAATTAACTCACGCTTTTCGAAATATCAATATCTACTAAAACACAAAAACCGTTTGTAAATAATATTTATTACAATGAATCTGACAGACATCGAGTCGGCCAGCTTAATGGACAATTGGATGTGATTAGTACACTGCAGTGATTCTCAAACTTTAAATTAGATGGTGAGCGATGCTAACTTGCGGCTTATTTTTTTTTAGCCTACACTACACTTTAGACGTTCTAGACATTTTTAAAAGTAAACCTTGCAGTAAAATGATTGAAATTGTAAAATCACTTTATTAGTTTTTGTGCCTTATTTAGTGGCACTAAAAATATATTTGAGATTAAATAACTTCCCTAAATGAATGTCTAGCTGCAGAGATAAATCGTTTTGTCCTCAACTAAAGGTCCTTTTCCTGTCATGGGTATTTTCGCCCGCGCGCATATCTGTTTCATAGGTACCTACATGTTTTTTCTATCGCGCGGAGTGCGGATTGGCTGCGGGCGCGCAGCCCGCGTGCGGGCTAACCGGACGCGGGCGGCGTTCTTCTGCCTTAAGTTGTTTTTACTGTGGCAGGTGCTATCACGTGAGGAGCGTGCTATCACTCGCATGCGGACAAATCCGCGTGCGGACCGAAACACGCATGACAGGAAATGCCCCTAAACCATTCTAAATTGTAATAATTTTTTTTTTATAATAAAACCTCAAAAAATCCGGAGGTGTAACAAAAGTCCTTACATGAAGCGAAAATTTATCCGTATCAGAATTCATAGCGTCGAAAACAATTTATATGCAAAACAGGCAAACAAACGATCACACATACATACCACTTGAAGTTTTCCACGAAAACTTAACGTACCTACATTGAACAAATCGCAGTAGGTATTTATACTTCATTAATACGTCAAATTTTTACCATGAAATTCTTACACAGGTTTTCGCACTATTAATTTTTTCGCGCGAATTTCGACGAACCTTTTTTTCTTGCGCAACGGAATTTTGCGTATTTGCATCGGCTATCGACACATGTGCTTTATTCGGGCCGTATGTGTATTTTTATGATTGCCTGGTACAATACATCTATCAAGTCAATGGCGTCAATTTTAGTGTCCATTGTTTTAGGCAGAAAAATAAATACTGGCTGGTCTTGACTCTTGATAGGAAATATTGATGAGTCTGATGACAAATAAGGTTTAAGGCCCTTATGTTAGCACTGCATCATGTTCCACATAGTAAGGATTTAGCATTTTTAGAAGGATTCGCTTATATAGAGCTGCCTTTGACTTGCTCTGTCTCTTGTCAGCCTAGATATTTTGTTTGCTGAATTCCGATGCTCTAATTTCAGCCAAAATAAGTGCACTTAGCAAGATCACCGGGAAATAGCAGAATCCATAAGATTGAAATAAATGAATAAGATTATAATTTCTCGGTTTATTATGAAAAAATAGTTTTTTATACAATAAATCCCATCCAAATTCAATAGTTTCCCATATATCCGTATCTCATTGAGAAAAAATAGTGAACAATTTCACACGATATTTTACAATCTTACGGCGTTTGCCATTTTCTGGTGACATATCTATAAATAAGTATGGCCCCTCTTCAGTTAATCGGTGTAATACATCAATATCAGCAATACAGTTGTATTACTTATTAGTTTTTAATTAGTATATAAATAGACGATGCCACTTGATTCACACACATAACCAATGGTATTATGTTTCTAACTTCATATTTATCAATGCAAGTCTGTTTTGCGTTTACGTAATCCGGTTTCAATGGAACAACTGACAATCGTGATTGTTCTGAGTACGGGAGTTTACAGATGGCTGAGGAAAATAATCATTATGTTATCTCCATGGAAAAAGGCAAGTAATTCTATCAAATGTTAGTACGATTCTTAAAATCGAAGTAGATTCTGCTTTAAGGCGGGGTTGCAGTACTTTTTAAGATTTTTGTTCGTCTGAAAATCTAATTAATTATGAGTTTTTTAATGAATAAAAATCATTACATGAAAATTGAACATACCCTCAAGTAAATCGTAAAGGTAGAAACGCGATTTAGAATGATTGGCTCGATACTTTTTTTAATCAAACATGACATTAAATTACAATTTTAAACGTGTACTGCTAAGAGATTTCATCATGAATATATATAAAAGTTATATCAATAGATAGAGCTTTTTATTTTGAAGTAAATGTTGAAACCATATTGTATAATTTCTTTATCAGTTTTCGCCAATAAGAAAAAATAATCAAAATTTAGGCATTATTTCGCTCGCCGGACAGTCGCTGTTGTTCGTCAAAACACACAGTACTGCAACCTCGCCTTAATAGACTATGGCTTTGACAACAATTATAAAAAAAATAAACATGCTTTTAAAAACACTAGAATTTACTCAAATCCAAAAAGTGCATATTACTATAGCTAATTCCCTACTAAAAGTTTATTGTTTAAGTTAATTGCAGCCACACACAGGTAATAAGTTGCATTTCCGATAATCCTGATTTATTCTAGATTTAAAGCGTCCTAATTTAGTACCGCCACAGTACATAGCCCGTGCTCTTCCTAGATTAGCTCAAGCTCATTAGGCTCTTCCATTCCGGACATACTTTTAGGAAAATAAACCTCATAATTTGCGTTGCCTTTTAGTTTATTGGTTACAGCTTCCAGTAGGAATAGAGATTGGAGAAAAGAAAGGTAATAGTTTATTTGCGCTGTTAAATGACGCATAGAAAATAATACTTCAGGGAAAGAAGGCTTATTGCAAATAGGATTTGCTCACTAAAGGTTCCGAAAAAAAAGGCATGTCTTGTGTAGATGTGATCAAGTACAGAACGAGTACTGCAGCAATCTGTCATATTTCTTTAAGAGCTTTTCAGCTTTATCTCTAAGAAATTAGATTCTAATTGACAGTTTTGGTTAGCTTGATGTGCTCGCGTCTGTGGCTCTAGACAAGTAATTTAATCCTGTCAGCTGTAGCATCAAAAATGTATAGAATTGAAAATCGCAAACGAAATGTCACGCGATCAATCCCTTAATTTTTCGCATTCTGGCAATCGCCGTCGCAAGTTAATAGAACTAAACTAAACTTTATGAGTTTAGTTAGTACCTAGACTTTATCTAGAAGCCTCTTATACGGTCAATTTCAAACGCCATGACCAAAATCGAATATCTGATTCGTGAATCGCGTTCGAAATTGACATTGTACGGGTGGCCTTAACGAATTTCGGTCGCTCTAGCTAGGCGAACGGTGACTACATAATTATGTCGAGGCTTGAAGCCCAGACGGCCAATTCTACCAACTTTTAAGAAACGTTTGCAATCGCATGTCATTCGCGAACTGTCAAAAAAGCCTTAATTTTCTTACATTCTTGACAGATTGCGAATGAGATGCGAATGTGGAAATTAGTTTAATTGGCACTCAGGATGACAACAGTTGAATAGTTTCTCCGGAACTTTTCAAGCTTCACTGACTCGGCGCCTTCTGTTGGCCGTCACATTTGATTCTGATTTAAGGAAGTTGCAGTTGTAGTATTTCCTATACATAGATGTATAATAAGGTTGAAAAGATTAAAGAATCCTCATCCATAACTTGATTTATTCAAAACTTTCCTAGATATAACTCGTAGTTATTGATAAATCTGTTTTCCTAAAGGTCAAAGGTTTAAGAGTTACCTTCCACTGAATATTTTAATATTCAAAATTATTGTAAGCCCATTTTGACAAACAAATTACTGTAAGCCTATGCCTATTGGGACTAAGAAAATATAATAACTGTTTCTTTTGTAAGTCTTTGTAAGAACAAAAAGAATTCTAATTTCTTTTTTTTTCTTATTGTGTTTGATCTTTTTATATCCAAATTATCTAAACAATACATATAAGTAGCTTGCGGCGGCAGTGGCATAGCTAGTTTCAAAGAGGCCCTGGCCTGTATGAACACTTTTGGGGGGCCAGTTATTAGGAGTATTTTTTGAAGTGAAAACTTCTTTAGCGGCGCTGAGCACTTTTTTGGGATCGGTATAAAATGTTAAACTCGCGTCAGGACACTTGACCTGATCGAAAATTCGTAAGACGGATGATTCGTCAGAAAGAAGAAAAGAAAAGAAAAGAAAGAAAATGTATTCATTCCGCCAGAAGCGACACACAATAACAATATAAATTACCAACTAAAACACAAAATTAAAAGAAAACAAAATCTAAACAAAGCCAGAAACATTCATGTTGTCTATGACACGTGATCTGATCGAAAATTCATAAGACGGATGATTCAAAAATGCACAACGTTAATGTTCAAGTTTTCACTTCTGCCGGCACTCCCGGAGGGAGTAAGGACTGTCTTGGCAGACCACGAAGGCGACGGCGGGACTAAATATAAAGCTTTGCTTTGCTTTGGGGCCCCGTATCTTTGATATGGCTGTTATGGCGGTCGCTACGCCCCTGCTCGTGGCTTAATAATAACAGCCGCAAGTATCGATTTTTAAGGTTAAGCAACCTTCGCAGAGATCTGTTGGCGGAATGGTGACCATTAATATTACATACCGAGGCTCCTCCCGTGTCTCGAGAAGCATGGTAAGCCTCTTGTCCCGGTTGTCATAAGTGCCTCTTTAACATGCGTTACGGGTGGTCAGAAGCCAGAAAATCTGACATCAGTCTTGTCTTGGGGTATCGTGTTCCCCCGTAAGCCTATGCGCGCACTGGTGGCTTTTTGTCTTCGTGACTCACGTATCTGCTTAGCTCTCTGTCTGACCAGAAAGAAGGCAAGCTAGGCGGATACAATACTGAGTTTCTTGCAGGAGGATTCTTTTGTCTGCCATTTTGAATTGAATTTGATATACCTGTTTTATACTAAATCATACCTACATGCCTTTTCAGCAACAATTTGTAAAGAACCACTCATAACCACGACAGCATTCTTCGCGTGTATTATATATGCTTTCATCTAGAATCTTGCAATTCAAATTTCCAAACCCTCCAGAACTCATGCAATCTCATCAGCATCAAAATTTTCATAAGAACACTAACCTAAGTCTTATCTAGGATTTATTTCCCCAAACTAGGTCTCGACCTCAAGCTGTCCAAAATTATTCATTCTAGGTTATACTGAACTGTTTTCGTAATAATATACCAACGGAAGAAGGTAAATTGCACCGAGTCAAAACAGCGGTTGGGTATACCAACATACCAGATTTAAATTCCGAACAGGTTTCGCTAAAGTAAATCATTGTAATTTAATTTTGTTCGGAGCACCTTTCTCGTACGTTGGCCCTTCAAGTTTGAGGATGCGAAGTCGTTATGGTTTGAGACGGGAAAACCGGCCCTGAAATGTTAAGTATGCGAGGATTTTTTGGAGGTTTTCTTCTCTCAGGAATCTTATTTATTTATACAAGTTTTCAGGTGATCTTGGTTTTGGGAATTCGTAGACTTTTAGTTCGAGACTTTTTATGTCATGTAAGTTTTAATCTACGGATACATCTTGGTAATATTTTTTCATGATTTCGGGTGGTGTCCTATAGTAAAAGTTGTTAATAATGATGAGTACCTACAATGACCTCTTAAGAGTTATCGCATTTATTCTGTTGCACGTTGTATAAGCTAACCAATAAACAATACAAACACATTCAATTTTACATGCTACACTCCTAACATCGACTCATTTGCTTATGTTTCCGACCCTCACAAAGGAAGCCCCATAAGGGTCAAGAGAGTACACAATACTGATATTATATTACCATGCAATGTTTACATTGTATTCGCAAAGCTTCGTTTTTAAACCCCACATGTAAACATGATGTAAAAATGTATCGAAAAAATATAAAAATTTTGGGCTTCTTTTATGGAGCAGTTTTGTGGTACATAACATTATATGTACAATCACGAGCATAAGTACAGTACTATACTAACTTACTCACGATTCTAAACCTTTTTTCTTCCAAAGATATTAAAGAAATTTCGTGTAGTATTTTTAACCCAAATGTTGACTGGTAGAGAATGCCTTGTTTCATTAAGTCCGCACCTGTTACCACACTACTGTACATAACCTTTTAATCTATACTTATAATAAATCTGTAGAGAGGTCAATTCTGTACATGAAATATATTTCCAAAATAACTATCAGGGGGTGATTAGGGATCGATACTGATGCCAAAAATGCAATCAGTACAATTTTTGTCTGTCTGTCTGTCGGTCTGTCTGTCTGTCTGTCTGTCTGTCTGTATAACCGTTATAGAAACAAAAACTACTCGACGGATTTTAATGAAACTTGGTACAATTATTATTCATACTCCTGAGCAGGTTATAGTATACTTTTCATCACGCTTCAATCAATAGGAGCAAAGCAGTGAAGGGAAATGTTGGGAAAACGGTAGAAGTTACTCCATTTTTAAGCTTCCGTCGCGTGTGCAACCTTAATGGTGAAAGCTACACAGAAATCATGTATGACGGAAATGTTCTCCTTAAAATTATATAAAAAATATCCAACGACAGCATATGTCTATCTATTATGATTAACGAACAATAACACGTGTAACTCCCCATAGCTTAGCAGTTCGAAGCTTTCTGATTGTATTTGTCTACTCTTACGTTTATAAAACTCTCAGTCGTCCCTAATTAACATGAATAAAAGTTAACATTATTAACTATTCCATAAAAAAAGAATCATAGAAATCGGTATAGAAACACCAAAGTTATACATGAAAAACGCTAATAATAAGCCATCGCGCGTGAATACTGAATCATGCTATAAGGATTATTTTTGTGGTCGCGAACGCACAGGCAGGCGGCTAGCTTGGCGCCTAGAGGCTAGCGAGTAGCTTCGGAAAACGGCTTACGATAGTTTGCAATATCCTTTAATAATTATAATGTCGAGGGGAAGATGGTTATAATTTCGCTTTACACCAAACGAGTAATATTATAAAGGTTGTTTGTTACTCAATCACGCCAGAACGGCTAAACGGATCTTAATGAAATTTAGAACAAAGATAGATTATAGTCTGGAATAGCACATAAGCTACTTTTCATCCCGAGAATATGTTCCCTAGGGGTCACGCGGGCCAAGCCGCTGGCAGAAGCTAGTAAATTAATATAATCTCGAAAACATAATACATCTATACTAATAACATTCTTCCGTTACTGAATAACTGTGAGACAGACAACGCACAGCCGAAACTACTGCTCGTAGAAAGATGAAATTTGGCATTTGAGGATTTTGGATGAACACTAAGAGAGGATTTCCCGAAATTCTAACGAGAACGGGAATAAACGGGATGTACGCGTAAGAACTCGCGGGGAAAAGCTAGTATCATATACTTAAGTCTTTTCTCAAAGATGCTATAGATATTTCACGTGAAATTGTCTTTTTAATTTTGCGTGAGAGGAATGTATTTATGCTCGTGTCTGTACATGCGTAAGTTATAGGCACCAAACCACAGCCTGTTATGACAATGTATTGATCATAAGGGGTGTTACCAAGACTACGTAACGTTTATTAGCCATTTTTGTGAATAACAACCCTATTGTAAGGGCTGCCTGAAATTTTAGAGATAAAACTTTGAATAATGTTGTTACCGTTTCATGTTTCATACTAGATATTACGTTATACAGTCACGTATGTATTTTAGATGAAAGTTTGAAATAGTTCGCATATGTTTACATATTGTTTGGTTAGGTTTGGTTTTTAGCTACTATTGAAATAAGGGAGCGTACTCGTACCTACATCAGAATATACGGTTTAAGATATTTATTGCGCTTAAAAAACAAAAAAAAAATACAATTATTCACTTCTATGAGGAAAAACAACAATTAAGATAAGCGACGGTTTCGCTTAGTAATAAACTAAAATTAAGTTATATAAACGGTAACGGTACAATTCATACATTACTCAGGTGGTGCTTTAATAGCCTTTTAAAAGTTGGAAGTGATTTCGATTGCTTTATTACTTTAGGTCTAGAGTTATACAATTCAGCCCCCTCATATACGACCGTCTTTCTACCGTAGTTTGTCCTCGGCGCTCTTAGGATTATATGGTTAGCCTGCCTCGTTATGCGCTTTTGAATTTGCATTCTTTTTGTAAATGTTATTTGTGTATGTATATCTCTGTTAATTATTTTACGTACAAGTATATATACTAAACTCTTCTGCTGCTGTTGTATTTCCGTTATAACAGACATTTTAATACAATTCTCTTATAAACAGGCTACATTCCTCCTCAACAGAGGTAGCACGACAGCCCTATTATCTACAGCGCGTTCTCTGTATACAACTTGTTTAAATTCCCTTGCAACCGGCGCAAATAGCGCGCCAAGTCATATGGAGATTCTTTATGGCATTACTTGCAAGAATATACTATGTTACACTCTTGTATTATAATAGCAAAACGTAGAACTATAATTTGGAGATTTAGTATTTGATGACTCCTTCCGCTCTGGGATTACCATCCTTAGAAAATTAAAAAGATGACAAAAAAAAAGAACCATCACATCTTAAGCCCTAAATATCTCACAGCATACCTCTCCCTTTTCTAGGTTATGTAAAAATAGGCGTAATCCGGTCCCTACAAAGTAAGATTGACGTTTAATTTTATCGCTCGCCCTCTCGTCTCCAATGAATCGGCATCGTTCAATTAAAATTGAATTTGTGCTCCCCCTGTTGATGGTCCTTCAATCGTTACAGCCAAGACATACTTAAATGGGTCTTTATGATTTTTTTTATTGATGCATCTTGTTTTTAAATAGTTTTTGTAGAAAATGTTGGCTCAATAAGTTATGATATTTATTCTTAATTCAATCAGCAATAGTGTGAATAAATAACATTTTAAATGTTTAATATAAAATTACAATAATATAAAAATAGTAGCCCACCGGTATCAGGAATTAACTTCCGAACAATGGGAGCCGTGTCCAGTACCGCAATCTGAATCAAGCCCTTAAAAAAAAACGAACTCCAATGTGTTACTTGTCAAGAGTTTACAAAATTATTTTTTCAATTCCAACCATTAGATTAGTTTAAATTAAATACTGATTAGATGATTCTTTAAGAATTTGAATTTAAAATCTGCTAAGCAGTATTCAAACTAAGATTTTTTTTTCGAATAACTAGTGAAAATAAGTGTTTAGATATCGCGTGTGTCAAGTTAATTTAAAATTCCCATTACTCAGCCACTTTCATAAAACCTAACTTTTTTATGGTGGCTGGGAGTAGCCGAATATGACAGAATCTAGATGGGTTTAAAAATCCTTATTTCTTCTGTCATAATTTCAACAGGCTCTTAATACTTTTTTATAATAGTCCACGGTGTCTCACTCCTTTCATAATTTTTTCCAGTCCACTGACTGGCTATTTAGGCCAGCTCTTTTAATAGGATTTTACTTCGAGTAAAACAATCCAAGTATTTCAAACTAACTGAAAAATGTTACCTCCCCATTTAAAACCAGCAAAGTTACCTAGGTGACTGCAAAACATCCTATGGTACTTCTCACTACTCTTTAGAAATGCGAAAGTTTGGATGGATGGATGTTTGTTACTCAATCACACTCGAACGGCTGAACGTATTTAGATGAATAAGGCACAGATAGAGAGTATAGTCTTGAAAGGCCGTTTTTTTTTTAAGAAGTCCCACCCATAAGTAAACCCATCATCATCAAATGACTCATCCCGCTCTGGGCGGAGTGAAAGGGAGTGTCAGACTCATACTGACTTAAACCCTTCCGTGTTCCACCTTAATGCCCTTTGCGTTCCAGTGCTGCGGTGACTTTCGAAAAAAAAACCGCAGTTCTCTCTGGAATAGCACATTGGCTTTTTATCCCGGTAGTATGTTCTTTAGGTATAATTTCCGGACGGAACCACTGGCAGAAGCTAGTAATCAATATTTATTGTAATTATTTATTTGTGGTTTCCATTTACTGTGAACATTTACAGTTCCGACCACATTGTGTCTGCTTTAATTGTTACTATGCTGTTAATGTGTTCCATTAACGAATGATTCTGTTGTTTACAGGTAAGCAAATTGGAGTACAGAGAAAGCACTTCGATTGACGAAAGCATCGTTTGGTAATGTTAATTTTATTAAAATTCATTTAAAAGAGCGTTATGAAATAAATTTAATTTTTCCTATCTGTCTTGGCCCTATCGTAAAATTGCCTACGACATAAACAATTAAACACCATCATAAAATGAGATAATGTTCTGTGTGCCAATTCTACTATTTTTTTTTTCCATTCGCATCTCATTCGCATCCCAATCGCAAACTGTCAAAAATGTATGAAAATTAATGCTTTTTTGACAGCTTGCGAATGACATGCGAATGCGAAAGTGGTTTAAAAATTAGTAGAATTGGCCCTCTGGTTAAGACACCAAGAGTGGCTGGTGTATCCACTAGAATTGCCAGCAGTATGATACAGATGCTTGTGTTTCTATGATAGAGATTAAATGATGGGAGGAATAAAAAATAATATTTAATTTCTTTTTTTTTCTTAGTTTCGTTTTCATAGACAAAATACTTGACTGATTGATGTCTTTCAAAAACGACCCATTCTCTCTTCTCGCGGTTGGGTACTGCAGTGCGATTCTGTAAACATGTCGAAGTAAAGGCTTCGGTGAAGTGATCACGACATGAGCTGTCAATCCAAGTAATCAAGGTGGACTGATAGCTTACTTCGTGATCACTTCAATCAAAACTTCACTTCGACATGCTTTTTACAGAATCGACCAGGGAGCCTTAAACCATTAGAACGGACAACTCTATGCTCGATAACCAATATAGTTACGCAGTCTGTTCTACTGAAACATCTCCAGTATCACAGCACTGAGTTTATCTTTTAACACAAAAAAAAAATCCAACGAACCTGTCCCGTACAGTTATTCTAAAATCTCTCATCCTATTAAAAAGCGCTCTATATCATAACGAAAATCAAACATAACAAATTGAAATCCACCGTACGGACAAACACAAACATTGGTAACATAGAACCGACCGTTTTATTGAGCGAAATTCAAAAGCAAAATATTTATTGTCTGTGCTTCTCGGCTTTAAAACAAATACGCCATGATTTTTCTGTGATCTGTTGGCCAATAAAGATGGCCGACGGTTGAATGGTTATCGATATTATTGTATTTTATTTTTAAGAATGGTGGTTGAAGTTAGATTGTTATCGTTTTCTTAAGTTGTTTTTTGAATACATGTATACTGCAGATTAAAGATACCTACTTCGTAATCATCTAGTCTTTTAAAAACTGTTTTTCGTTCACATACTGCATAGGTACTAGTTTTTACCCGACTACCCCAGAATGAGGGTAATGTTTTTCTAGGAGCTTTTGCTCATTTGACCTCCACAATCCAGAGGGTATCACGCTCCTCCGTAAGACTGATTGTCGACCGTCGATCCATTTGTCATTGTTACTGATGAAAAGGAATCTTATAAAAAAGTGATGTTTATCGCAAAGATGGATAGCCAAATAGCAAGGCACGTAAGAAATCAAGTAAACAAACTATCCCAAACCCTAATAAATTGGTTTTGGGGTAACCAACACCTGGCTTAAACATTAGCATGTTGTGTGGTTACTACGTTTGAGCCATAAATAAGGGGAGGTAGAAAATAGGAAACAAAAGCCTTCAGTACCGGGATAGGTTGAAAAAACTCTTGAGATTGATCCACACATATCAGGCCCGTTTCAGGGACGGGTCCTGGCCGCCTTCTACCTGGGTCGAAATTCCACCTTCAGAGTTGCAATTTTGTGCAAATCCACAATGGGAGTAAACAACCAATCAGGAGCCACATTCAAAACTCAGTTGGTGGACTCTGCTTAAATGCGTACAGACAGGTGGTCCGTGGTCCGTCACAGAGTAGTCTGACACGACCGGATACGGACGTTGGCCCGGGCAAGGCCCTGACGTGTGTGAATCAACCTTTATTCGATTAAATATCCGAAAAGGATCAATAAGACCCGTCTTCCTAAATCCTAATCTTGATTGAGCGGCAGACCTCAGTCTAATCTAGTGAAGATTTAGATCGGTCAAGGTCTAGTAGACTCGATTACTATAACCTTTTTGCCTTGATAAATTAGTCTTAGCTTGCTTGAATTTAGAGTAAAAAATGAATATTGTGGTGGATGTTCTATTGATTAAGCATTTGAGCAAATGAAGGCTAGAAAGTAAAATCAAACCTAGTCGATTGAAGGTTTCCTGCATACAGGCGACGCATATGCTAGTGCTGCCATTCTCTCGTGTTTCCCTGTATTTTTCTTAGTTTGTAGGGCGTCCGACCCGGACCTGGACTCTCCCAGGATCCAGGTTAAAAATTTGAGCGCATTGTCTCATCCCAACTGTGGGAGTCTTTACGTATCTAATAATCTACTCTAACATCATTCACAAAATGCACGAATTGGTTCATGCACTTTTCTATACAGAAACTAAAACTTGGCACAGAATAAGAGATTCACTTACAAAATTAACACTTTGTATATTACTTTAGATACTACTCACATTTATAGTATTTTATCCATAGTTTTCTCAAATGCAGTATTCAGTTCAAAACAAAGAGAAATAATCAAATAACGAAAGTACGAAAGCTGCTTGGAATTGTAAAATCACGAAGTGTATTCCCGTGATCGAGATACGAGGCGTCCGCAATTAATCCATGTGACGTTAAATCATTACTTATCTTCGTTTGTTGTGTCTATGGACTCATATTTTACAAATGGCGTTCACTTGTGATGCGTGCTCATTTTGAATTTCGAATAATGGAAGCTTTGTTTCGAATATTTCTTTGTTTTTGTTTTGTGCCAGTTTAAAGTACTCTATAGGAGAAATTCACTAATAAGGTGGAGTGCTAATTAGTAAGTTTATTATTGGATATTGAATGTAATTTGAAACAACTAATTTTGACAACAAGTAAAAGATACGAAGTTTGGTTTCTAAATCATCACAGACACACACAAATAACTTTGATTAAAATAATACTATATACTGTGACTATATAATATCACGTAGTCAACTTTAATAGATGTCAAAATGTGTTAGAACTTATAACAGTCCGCCATAGTTTTAAACAAACAACTTGTGCTCGGAATCCCAACTTTTACATCCGTAACTTTATTCGTGTAACCCGGGATTGTGCGGGAACCGGGATTCTTCCCCCGGGATCGCATTCTTGCATGCTCTATTGTGCTGAGTGTTAAGATGCAGGTTCTATTGGGATGCCTCTTTATTTAATAAATGATAGAAGTGCAAGATTGATTTATATCATAGACAATGTTGTAGAATCCTTCAACTGTAGTCCTTGCTCTTATTTTACTTCTAGGCAAGCGTACTCTGTCTTCAACCGCACCATCGCTCACTATCGGGTGAGATAGAGGTCAATTAATGCGTGCTACTCAGTAATGATAATACAATGTCTTTATTCACCTGAGTGCCAATTCAACTAAATATATTTAGGGTTCCGAACTAAAAACGGAACCCTTATAGGATTTCTCGAGTGTCTGTCTGTCTGTCCGTCTGTCACAGCCAGTTTTCTAATAATCTACTTTTTACTATCTCACCTGATGCGGTCTAAGATGGAGCACGCTTGCCTCGAAGTAACGTATTCACTCTTGACTTAAAGACTCCCAGGTTGTAGCTACTTGACTGATTCTGTTTAAATTTGTTATACGTTTCTGTGATTTAAACTCGGACGCGTTAAATAAATATTTTTTTTTTTAGTATGGGTGTCACTTTTGGGGGTAAAAATAGAAAAAAAAATACAAACTATCATATGACATATCAAATTAAATGGTATACTGTGAGAGTAATTAAATTTTTTCATAATTTTAAAATAAATGATTTTGAAGTTATTCAAAAAATTTGACCAAAACTGTCAGAATGCAACTAACCATAGTAAAAAGATAAGTAACAACAAAAACTATTGAAGACATTGAAACCTTATTTAGGGTAGTTCTCCTTCTTGAGTCAATTTTTATTGCGGTTTTGCTCTCGGAAATATTTCTAAATTTGCTGACGCTATACAGTATGTTTCAAAAGCTTCCTCAATCTGGAATCTTTGCTCAAGACGCAAGCCGGGTATCGCTCGTTATTTAAATTGGGACACACCATTTTATGGCTAAATAAAAATGTGCCTTTTTACTACTTTGAAAGTAAGCATAAAGTGAAGCACATCCAGGTATTTTTAAAACATCTCAGTTGAGATTAAAAATATAATCTAAAATACTATAATAGTGAGTAAGATTATGAGAATTACGATATTGTTAGAGCTAACCGCATTTTAAAAGTTACTTCTATTACAATGGCAAATCAAGTATTCAACCTATCCCTAAAAAGGACAAGCTAAATCCAAAAAAGAAAAACATAATACTCACTAATTAGATTTGTCTTATTATTCAAGTTTACTAGGCATATGACGTGTAACACTTAAACTATTGTAAAAGATGATAGCCAAGTTAATCTATCGTCTATGTAGCTAGACTTAGGTCTTACAACAACTTGTTTCCTATACAATTTATGTGAAGCCTGGCTTTGCATTAAGATCGTGCGCTTTCTAATAAGAACTCTGGCCGCCCGCTGACTGATATCTTAGTTGGAAATGAGGTGACACGTGTGTAGAACTGCAGATATGGCTGCTTATCTTAGAATAGAATACTCTTTATTATAAAACGTGTAATAGAGTAAACACAATACCGGAAAAGGGGTCATAGTATTCATTATTATGAACAAATTTTAGCACGGGACCAACATTGAAAGCGCGAAAAAATAGTCGACCTCCATATAAGTACTCGACAAAATATACTCATCTGTCTAGCCTTTTTCCCAACTATATTGGGATCGGCTTCGAGTCAAACCGGATTCAGCTGAATACCAGTATTTTAAGTGGAGCGGCGGCTTACCAGACCTCCACAACCCATTACTGGGTAACACGGTACTCTTTGGCAAGACTGTGTCTAAGATTTTCTGGCTTTTCTGACTATCCGTAGGTAACGATTGCCAAAGATCTCCAAACGACAGCCGGAACCAACAACTTAACGTGCTTTCCGAGGCAGGAAAACTCGGTATGTTGACATGGTCATCCATCCACAGACCAACCTCGGCAAGCGTTGCTTAACCTTGAAGATCGACCTGTGCGGCTGTTATTATTTAGCCACGAGGAAAATTGAACAGCTGATATTTTTTTCGCGATGTCGGGGTTAGTCCCAAAATAAAAATTGTTCTTTTCTGGTATTGCGTTTATTCTGTTACTCGTTTTATAAGTTACAGAAAATATAGATGAAGAAAACTACGTGGCGGTCACTCCATGTATTCCACGAACATTAGGCGGCCTTATCCCTAAAGAGATAAAGGCAGCCTTTATTTAGAGCTTACCAACTAGTCTTATAACCCACGGCCGGTGCATCGCCTTTTTTGTTTTGCGAACTTGGCTGACACACTACCGTGAGTCTGGATCATTCCTTGTTGGGATAGTAGTCATGCTGACTATGAGGTCCTGGTTCCGATTCCGGCAGTTTTATTTGTTTTTCCATCTGGAATTTGAAAGTACAAGTCAGGATTCTGGTTTGTTGACAAGTGCCAAGTTGATGGCAATAGGCTGTCCCCCTACATGTGATTTAAAACAAAGCTGGCGAAATGTCCATGTAAAAATGAAGGGTGCCAGGCCCGCCTAACCAAACGTGATTTTGTTTGTAATACAGCTTTAGCCATATAAGAGTCTAATTTTCAAAACAAAAATGTGATTGTTGTAACTAGATTTTGGCAAAGTGAATAGTTTTAGTGGTTACATACAGTTGCTATACTTATTTAGATCGTCAGAAAAAGAACTACAATATCCGAGGACATAATGAATGACCAAGAGACCACCGAAGTCCAAAGAATGATTACTCTCAGACAAGTTACTTTATGTCTTCCAATCCGAGTCCAGCACAAAAATAACAATACAAAAACTAATTGTATTACTTCAATCTTATAATCATGTTGTATGAAGACTTGTAGCCAATAGTCCCCGTCGCCGGTCTGTCGCTAATCTCATACTAGACTGGTTTAGTACTGTCTGGAAAGAAATCAAATCATAACATATGAAAAAAAAAAATTTTTTTTGTGTCTGGATCAAGACAGACTATCTTTCGCTGTATGAAAACAAAGATGGCGTGCACAACTGCGCACTCTCGCTTTATAGTGAAAAACTAGTTGTTATGTTTCATCCTTTGACAATGCAATATTTCCCTTTGTTATACATATAATGTCTGAAAATTTCGTCTGCTAGAAATAGTACGATGATAAATTGTCAATTTAAATGAGCACACTACGGTACGCTATTTTGATCTACGACAAAACTATTTCATGTCTCCTGTGCACACTGACATACAACTAGCATAGGTATTCATAGAATGGGCAATCTCATTAGGCCGGATCCACACTATTAATCAGAAAAACTCCGCATTTGCTATTCGGATGAATTATGAGGTTTATACGTGGCATGTGAACGCGTACAATTTTTAGTTTGTAGACCCAAGAGTAAGAAGACAAAGTGTTATGGTTTTTATAAGGGGATAAATATAATGACCACCATAAAATGCTTTGATACCCTTAGTTTTGTAACCAAAAATATAACACCAGAAAAATAACAATAGTACCAGCTATTTTAGTCACGACTCCACTTTAAATTGTATTCGACCACCAAATTTAGTAAATGATCACCAAATCTTAGCGAGCAAATTAATATTCAGTTAGTATAATATTCAAATTCTATAGTAACGTGTCTGCGTCAGATCCCCTCTATGGCTGGTGAAACATGTGGGTTAGGTTAGGTTAGAACCATGACCATTAGCGCGCCAGATTGGTTTAATTTTGGTGATCATTTACTATTTTTGGGTTACTCATGATTTACTTGGAGTCATTTTACTTAAATTGGATAGCAAAGTGTTAAAACTTTGGTTATAATTTTACATTAAAATGCGAGTTTCATTTTGGTGATCATTTACTACTTTTGTCTGCTATTTGTTACTATATCTGGTGGTAAGTTAAACATAAGCCTTTTTATAACAGTATCAGTGCTTGATAAACTGACATAGGAGCAGCTTCTGAAGGGATTTAATTATTAAGAAACAGTGTATTGAATTCGTTTAGAAGACATACAACTAAAGCTCGGATCTTATTACTGTTCTGTCGTGGCGCCTTCTGACGCAGTTATCTGTTAAAATCGTATTTCGTAGCTCTGAACAGCTTCGTTTGATAGCTTTCTAGAAACAACACGCCACAGTTCACCCGTGGCTTCAGTATCGCAAAGTGCAGTAGGTATAATAACCGGCACAATTCGTGACCACACTCTCCACTGGTCGGTTGGACGACGACAGCTCTGACGCTTCACGTTATTGGTTCGTCAGTCAATGGTCATCGACTATTGGCTTTTAAGTTTCGTTCGCCCACCATGCATTGGCGATATCAAAATGCAGCAGCACGCATTTGATCTCGCCAATTTTAAGATCACCAAAAAACTGTCTGCACTAAACCCCGCACACTTCCCCGCACCGCATTCTCACAACCCAAGTTCTTCACGTAACAGTTGGCCCCAAAACCTAGAGATTCTAACATTTCTAACACACGGGTTACAGAACAACCGTACTTTAGAATTAGTTTCCAGTTCCGTGCTTCACTCCGTGATTTTAGGAGACAAATACCGGAGTTAGGCAAATAGCCAGAGTTGGCGGAAGTTTTGCCTCTGATAACTAGCGGGCAGATTTGAACTTGAACGCGTCATGTCTTTGCGGGAATTCGAAGATGTACGTTTGATACGGAGTTAAACAGCACATACGAATAGTTTAATTTTTAACTAGCTTCTGCCAGCGGCTTCGCCCGCGTGATCCCTAGGGAACATGTTCCCGGGATTAAAAGTAGCTTATGTGCTATTCCAGACTATAATCTATCTTTGTTCTAAATGTCATTAAGATCCGCGAAGCCGTTCTGGCGTGATTGAGTAACAAACAACCAAACTTTCACATTTTCATTTTTTTTCTTTTTTTCTATTGATTGTAGCGTGTTGAAAAGTATACTATAACCTGCTCAGGAGTATGAATAATAATTGTACCAAGTTTCATTAAAATCCGTCGAGTAGTTTTTGTTTCTATAACGGTTATACAGACAGACAGACAGACAGACAGACAGACAGACAGACAGACAGACCGACAGATAGACAGACAAAAATTGTACTGATAGCATTTTTGGCATCAGTATCGATCCCTAATCACCTCCTGATAGTTATTTTGGAAATATATTTCATGTACAGAATTGACCTCTCTACAGATTTACCTATTATAAGTATAGATTAGTGTAGTGAGTTTGGAATGGGACATGTTCACAGGTGCACATTTTGGGTGTGAGTTAGGCTTGTGTAGTACATGTACTATGTACTACTAAGACGCAATTCCTTTAGGTGACCGAGAACGAACTATTCTGTTTCAGTCGTTTAAATAGTTCATTTAGTACAGTGACCGTCTGGCTCGCGAGTGCCGAATCAGAACGAATATGTACGAGAGTCTGAGCGAGGAGCGAGTGAAATATGCATCAGAACGAATAAGTACGAGTGTCTGAGCAAGTTGAAAGATTAGAGAAGCATGCGTGCGAGCGTGATGGACGATGTACGATGACCGACTCGCGAATATTCCGCGAAGTTTTATGTTATACCAATCACAATAAGGTCTATTATCACTTTCAATGCATGGAAAAATTAATATTGCCCGTTCTTCTTGGCTCTTTGATTGACAATTTATTATTCTTTATGTTCTAATGGTCAGTGAACTATAATGAACTAATAGTACTAGAAGACCGAACTAGTTCATTTCAACGATTGTACTACTTCGGAGCGTTCCATTCAGTGTCCGAGTAAGAACAAGCCTAGTGTGAGTCCCCATATCAGTACCATACCAGTCATTATCTTTTCCGAGTGAACTTGAACGCGTCAAGTATTTGCGAGATTTCGAAGAAGTAAAAAAAAAAACGGAGTTTTTGTTAAGAAAAAAAAAATGTGTAGGAAGTAATGCGAGTTTTTTCAAACGTCAAACAGGTAGTGCAATCATTTTATAGGAGGTGACTTTGATTGCCATAAAATCTAGGCCAATTGTGACCAAAATGCTTCAAACATTGGGTGCGATATTGCGTTGACGAATTTCCAAAGTTAAGTCAATATAACGGAGAATGTTTTTATCTGGTGCTGTGCAATATAGTCCGCAAATAGATATTGTTCGTTCCATTAATCAAATAAGAAATCCGTCTCTTGAGACTTCCAAAAGAAAGGAGTCGGTTCCTAATCTCTATCAGTATTAGCTATCGAACTAATCTAGGAGGCGAAAGGTTGTCATTAAGAAGCTAATCTATATACCTATGCCAGACACTTGTATTCTAAACAAACTTGCTTTCGCCTTCGACTTCTTCCGCGTACATACCGTTTTTTTCCGTTCCCGTAGGAATTTCGGGAGTTCCTCTCTTAGTGCACCTCTATACGGAGTATAAAGAAGCTACATGCCAAAGGGAATAGGCTTGTGTCCTGAAAAAATCTAATTAGTCCGTCAGTTAGATTATCAAAAAATATTTGACCCGTGTTTTTTCTTTTGTTACGGGAACCAAAATTGAGGAAGTTACGACGCTTTTAAAATTCTCAATACGTCACACCTTCGCATAATTTTTAGTGAGTCGTGACGTCACGAGCTCCCACTCCGGAGTTTTGATGCGTTTTATCTTTGTCAATATTCATTGATTTACAAAAACAAAAAATACGTATCCATTATTTTTAACCGACTTTCCAAAAAGGAGGAGGTTCTCAATTCGGATGTTTGTATTTTTTTTTTTATGTTTGTTCGGGCGTAACTCCGTCACTTGCCAACCGATTTTAAAAATGATTTTGATCAAATAAATATCTCATTAAAATTATCTGCGTTTTACCTCAAAAACTACATCAGGTTGTGGGCTCAGTCACATAATACCAATCTGCTGCAGATAATCGCGAGTTGAGATAGATAAAATCGACGAGAAGGAAAAGTGAGGTTATCTCGCTACAGTGCGGCGTGGTGCATAGATTCTGTGCATTGCGAAATATCGTCGAGGAGTACTTGTTCCTAGTTGAGAAAGGACGAGGTCGGAATGGAGAGCAATAACAGCAACAATGTCAATGTTATCAAGTTGGAAGGAGCCAGAAACTGGAATATCTGGAAATTTCAAACAACAGTTCAGTTGAGAGGAAATGGCTGGTTAAACATTGTGGAGGGAAGATGCACGAAGCCCGAAGTCGTCAGTGAGATACCTTCATGGGAATCTAAAGACGCTAAGGCGCAAGCATTACTGGTTACTCGGATGTCAGAGGAGGCAATGTTACATATTATTACATGTACGAGTTCTTCTGAAATGTGGCGGAAACTTCACAGTGTTTATGAACAGAAAAGTGAGACTAGTGTGCATATAATACAGCAAAGATTCTTTCAATATAAGTATGAGAGGGGCACAGACATGTCAGTTTTCTTGTCTAAAATTCAAGAAATGCAAAACCAATTGAAACAGGTGGGCGAAGAAATCTCTGATAAGTTTGTAATCACAAAAGTGTTGATGTCATTGCCAGACGAATACAAATATTTCGTTTCGGCTTGGGAATCTGCGCCCGACGACAAACAAACATTCGATAACTTGGTTGCTAGATTACTAATCGAAGAAGAGAGAGTAAAGGGCAAGAACGAAGAAACGCAGCAAACTTCATCTGCGTTCATAGTCAAAAATAAGAAGCCTGTAAAATGTTTCAAGTGTGGGAAGAGTGGACATTATCAAACTGACTGTAAGAATAATAAAAGTGGCAGTGAAGAAAACGCTAACAATAATAACTGCTTCTTTTGTGGAAAGTTCGGACATTTCAAGTCTCAGTGTCGGTTTAGAAAACAAAGAATGTCAAGAAATGAAGATAAATCGAAAAGTAATGCATTCATGGTGGTCAATTCGTCGCACAATCTTCAAAAATCAAAATGGCTAGTGGATTCTGGTGCTTCAGAACATATGTGCCGGGATCGTACATTGTTCACGTCGTTTACAAGGACTTTACCTAAACCTGTGATCGTCGGTAATGGCGCGGTGATTAATGCACTTGGTTGCGGACAGATGGCAGTTCAAGTATCGAACGGAAACGAATGGATTGATACTGTGATTGACGACGTCTTGTATGTTCCTGAATTGAAAACGAACTTGTTCTCAGTCAATCGCGCCACAGATAAAGGATACGTCATGATGACAGATGACAGTTCATGCAAATTTTACAAGTCAAACAAAATATGTGCGGTGGCGGAAAGAATTGGAAGTTCCTATTATTTAGATCTACGGTTTATTAGTAATATCGACACAGCAAACACAGCAAAGTTAGTCCCGAACGACATAAATGAGTGGCACAGAAGATTGGTGCATCAGAACTATACTTACGTAAAAGATATTCTGCAGAAACATAACATTGAGGTTATACAAACATCAAAGCAAGACTGTGAAAGTTGTTTGGCCGGAAAAATACATAGATTGCCGTTCAGTAGAAGTGAGTTCAAGAGTTCTAAGACATGTGAGTTAATTCATGCTGATACCTGCGGTCCCATGGAAGAGCCGTCAGTTGGTGGGTCAAGATACTTTGTCATCTTGAAGGATGATTACTCGAACTTCAGAAGCGTGTACTTTGTGAAAACAAAAGATGAGATCAAACAGTGCATAGAGAATTTCTTAAATAAAGCAGAGAATATGACTGGAAACAGAGTGAAGATATTCAGAAGTGACAATGGCCTGGAGTTTGTAAACAAATATGTGAAAGAAATATTTTCAAGACGCGGAATAACACATCAAACTACCGTACCATATACCCCTGAACAAAACGGGAAAGCTGAAAGAGAAAATAGAACATTAATCGAAGCGGCAAGAACTATGATTCACGAGAGGAACTTGCCAAAGAAATTATGGGCTGAAGCTGTAAACACAGCGGTGTACGTGTTGAACAGAACCGGAAAGAGCCATGAAGATGGAAGATCTCCATTTGAGGTATGGACTGGAAAGACTTTTGATATTCGTGAGTTGAGAGCTTTCGGTGCAGAAGTATATGCACACATACCAAAGGAAAGGAGGAAGAAATGGGATAAGAAAGGAGAGAAGGGCTTGATGGTCGGGTATGAGGACAATGTGAAGGGATACCGGATATACTTCGCTGAAAAAAACACAGTGGAGGCAAAAAGGGACATTATTTTCTTACAAGAAGAAAAGAAGGAAAAACCTGAAGGGAGTGAAAATCAAATTGTGGTATCGTTAAATTTTGATGAAGACAAAGGGCGAGAGAGTAGTCCCGAGAGAAATGTGAATGAGGAAGCTGTCCCTGATCCAGAAGAGATGACCGATACAAGTACCTTAGAAGGTAATTCAGAAACTGATAGTGAGTACCTGCCATGTAGTGAAGAAGAACACCTGCTAGATGAAATTGGTTCACCTAGAGATGAAAGGAGTCAGCGTGTGCGTAAACAAACATCATTCTATCAGTGCAATAATGTGCAGTTGGACCAAGGTGAGTGTGAACCAATTACTTATAGTGATGCCATGAGCAGGAGTGATGCCAGTAAGTGGAGTGAAGCTATTGCTAAGGAACTTCAGACTTTGAAAGACAATAATACATGGGAACTTTGTGATTTACCTGTAAATGCAAAGCCTGTCAGTAGCAAATGGGTTTTTAAGATTAAAAATGTAAATAATGTCAAACAGTATAAGGCTAGGCTGGTTGCTAGGGGGTTTGAGCAACAGGATGTGTTTAATTTAAGTGATATTTATGCCCCAGTTGCTAAGCTTGCAACTTTCAGGTTACTTGTAGTAATTGCAACTAAATATAACTTACCTATTTACCAAATGGATGTCACGGGAGCCTTTCTGTATGGTGATATCAAAGAGAATGTGTTTTTAAGTTTACCAGAAGGGGCTTATTTAAGGGGTAATAATATAGTAAAGCTAAATAAGTCATTATATGGGTTAAAAAGTTCACCTAAATCTTGGAATATTAAATTTAATTCTGTAATAACTCGAGAAGGTTTCATAAGGTCAAAATGTGATTCATGTTTGTATAAAAAGGACAATGGCACAAATAAAATATTTGTTTTAATTTTTGTAGATGATTTGTTGATTGTCGGCACAAATATAAATGAAGTCACAAAGCTGAAAATAATATTAAATAAAGAATTTAAGATGAAGGATTTAGGGGTTATTTCAGAATTTTTAGGAATAAATGTGAAACAAAACTTTGAAAATGGCACAACTGTATTATCACAAAGAAATTACTTAGAAAATGTGCTTAAAAGATTTGATATGGAAAATTGCAAACCTATGTTGACTCCCCTAGATATAAATTTTAATACTAACATTTTTGAGTGTGACACTGCTAGTGATAAGGACGTTGAAGGAACTTGTAGACAAATTATTGGTTGTCTTATGTATGCAGTTTCAGGCACTAGGCCTGACCTGTGTTTTGCAGTATCTTTGTTAAGCAGATTTCAGAAATGTGCAAACAGTGTGTTGCTAAGCGCACTTAAGAGAGTATTGCGTTATGTAAAACATACTTTAGATTATAAAATTATTTATGAGTGTAATGATACTATGTTACAAGGGTATTGTGATGCTGATTGGGGAGGGGATCAGAGGGACAGAAAATCCACATCTGGTTATTTGTTTACCTTTGCTAATTGCTTGATTGTGTGGTGTTCAAGGAAGCAAACTTCAGTTAGTTTGTCTTCTACGGAAGCTGAGTATGTCTCTATGAGTATGGCAGCTAGTGAAGCGTGCTGGCTTATTAATTTGTTACATGATTTTGATTTTCATAACATTGGTCCAGTAAATTTGTATTGTGACAATCAGTCGGCTATTTTTAGTGCAAGTACAGATTCAGTTAAGCGTCTCAAACATGTTGATATTAGATATCATTTTGTGAAAGATTTGATTAAAGAAAATAAAATTAGTATTCAGTATATAAGTACTTCTGAACAATTAGCAGACATGCTAACAAAGTCGCTTTGTAAGGACTTGTTAATTAAGTTTTTAACACAGTGTAATGTAAAGTTATAGATAGAGATGTTGTACCACTAATGTTTAGTTTTGTTGATATTATATAGAACTTATTTAGTTTCCTAAATGTATATAAACATTGAGAAGGGGTGTTATTCAATATGGCAATGTTTACATAGTCATTTTAAGTTGGCTATCCTGAACGAATAGAATGAATGTGATGTATGTCAAAGTTGGTACCTTGTTCTTTTTTTTTCTTCTCACAGTAAAAGGTGTCATGTCATGCTGTGTATGATCAAATAAATATCTCATTAAAATTATCTGCGTTTTACCTCAAAAACTACATCAGATTTTTTTGTTGGAAAGGGAATACTTCCCAAATGGTCCCACGATAAGGAAACCAGGATCTGATGATGGCATCCCAGAGAAGTCGAGGGGAACTTTCGAAAATCGTATGGGCAACTAGTGCGTTTGTATTTTGCTTTTCTGCGATTTTGTAGTGGTGTTGTTAGGTGTGGGGTACCACTAAAAAGTAAAAAATAAAAAAACTTTTTTCAAAAAAAAGCAACAGACTTCCAAAAAAAAAACACTACAAAGTTAAAAATAACTTTAATTTCGGAAGTCGGTGTCAAAAAACGAACAAATTAACAACAAAAACAACGAGTTCCGAAATTAAAGTTATTTTTAACTTTGTAGTGTTTTTTTTTTTTTGGAAGTCGGTTTTATTTTTTTCAATACCTACTCTAACTGACGGACTAAACAGTTTTGCAATTTGTGGATGATGGAATTTCATCTTTCTACGACCAGTAGTTGCTGCTGCTTAGTATATTCATCTATACTAATACTAATAATATTATAAAGAGGTAAAATTGTTTGTAAGTTTGTAAGTTTGTATGTAGGGGGTAATCTCAAAAACTACTGGTCCGATTTGAAAAATTCTTTCAGTGTTAGATAGCCCATTTATTGAGGAATGCTATAGGCTATAAATTATAAAGATATCATGCATATTAGCCAAACTACCTCAATTTTTGTCCATCCAGGCGGAAAAAAATAGCTCTTACAACAGAGTTATTTGCGTGCGCTGCCTTAACAGTTGTATATAATTGAAAACAATGTATGGCAACCTGGTCCGCTTTGAATAGTTCTATAAAAAAGTCCGCGGCACCATATTTCTATCTTTTACATTTTAGCAGATATAGTAGCTTTTATGTGTAAAAAAAAGTATTTTTCGATGTACTTATCTTTGAACGATTTTTAAACAACAAAATATGAAACCTTATCGAAAACAATGTTATAATGATCACAAGAACATCATAGAGATACGATTTGCTCAAAACAGTATGTCAATTGGTTGAATAGTTTCGAAGATAATTTAAAATTACTAAATCGCAAAACGCCGCCCGCGCCGTCCATTCACGACCCGCATTAGAACATGCTTTGTGCAATTATGTAATTTTTCTGAATCGTGGTGTTAAGATTTTCCGCGGATTAATGACCCTCTCCAGTTATTATTTAACTTTTGTCGTTAGGTACGTGAGTTGTACGTAGTTGGTTGAATGTTGGTTGAATGTTGTTGGTCTATTGTTTTGGTTGCTCGGTTTCTCAAAACACAATTACAATATTACTTCGTTCTCATTCTTCGAGTTCGAAGCCTGCTGTGATATTTCTGTTTTTGGGATATCGGACAGTTTCAGCGATTGTTTATCATGCCTAAAAGGAAATCTCAACTTTCCCGTCAGACATCCCAGACATGAGACAAGAGCAGCTCGAGTACGCCGTACGGCAGAGTCTGCTCTTGATAATCATCTGCGCCTCTCGAGGAATAGAGAAAATATTTAGCAAGCACGCGCTGGGAAATCTAGCTCCGAGCGTTCACAGCGGCTTGCTAACCAAAGCTGGAGAACATCGCAGGTCCGTGCTCGGGAATCTAGCGCTGAACGTGCACAGCGTCTCAGTGATTTAAAGCAGCATGTCTCTGCAACAAGGGATAGGGAGTCTAGCGCTGAGCGCTCGCAGCGGCTCGCTAGCCTAGCTACATACATATGCAATAAAAACAAAACCCTCCTTTTGGCAGTCAGGAAATAAATCATACCACTCAGTACTAACCGAACCACACTCATCATTTCATCAGAAGTTAAAATGTTTACCGCCCAACGAATTCGGCACGGGTCAGCTAGTAGAAGATAGAAATATAATTCCAAGTCAGATAATAAGTGAAGTGTTAGTAAGTGAAGTTCTTCGTATCACTAAAGCTTTCAGGATTTATTTAACAAATTAGTCAACGGCACTCGGGTTATTTCGCAATAAACATTGACAAACTAAGGCCAGAATAAAAATAAAAGCGAGTTTTCTATTTAATATCAAGGGATTTCTGCCATATTGAGCTTTTATGCTGAATCTATTTTGTAATATTTCTCCCTGAAATATGTAATAAATGGAAAAAAAACTAAAATTAAATTATGTACGTATCGTACCAAGATTTTTGTCATAGACTCGGGTAAAATGCCAACCAACTGAAACCTAATTACTGAATAATGTGGATATCTCCTCTATATTTCTCCGAATCAGCCTAAAAACATGTCTTGATGTTGTTGATTTATTTTAGCGTTGTACTAGTTTTTATCAGCGGTTTTGCTCGCGGGACCATACTACCGGAAAAATCTTCTATCTCTATATCAAAACTCTAATAAACAGAGACACAAGACAAAGCTATTTTCCTGTAATGTTTTTGTATTCGTATGGATTGCATCTACCTAAAAAAAACCGGCCAAGTGCGAGTCGGACTCGCGCACCGTACAAAACTGTAGGTATTAAAAGCAAAAGTTTCGGTTTACGATTTATGACGTATTAAAAAAAAACTACTTACTAGATCTCGTTCAAACCAATTTTCGGTGGAAGTTTACATGGTAATGTACATCATATATTTTTTTTAGTTTTATCATTCTCTTATTTTAGAAGTTACACGGGGGACACACACAGTCGCAATGCGCAAACTATTCAGTTTAGAAAAAAATGATATTAGAAACCTCAATATTATCGTTTTTGAAGATCTATCCATCCACACGTATGGGTATGAAAAAATGGAGTTTCAGTTCTAAGTATGGGGAACCCCCAAAATTTATTGTTTCTTTTTTCTATTTTTGTGTGAAAATCTTAATGCGGTTCACAGAATACCTACTTACCTACCAAGTTTCAACAGCATAGTTCTTATAGTTTCGGAAAAAGTGGCTGTGACATACGGACGGACAGAAAGACAGATAGACAGACATGACGAATCTATAAGGGTTCAGTTTTTTGCCATTTGGCAACGGAACCCTAAAAAGGTAAGTCCACATACAAATCAGCCGTCACGAGTCGCGTCCAAAACGGACGTCAGTAACACGATGTTTTCATCGCACGAACGCCATAAATCACGTTTATCTTTTTCTCATCTTGTGAATATTTAAATTCAGACCTTACCTTCAAATTATAATCGCACTTTTTTCGAAATCTTGAGTCTTTTACAAGCGTGCTCCATCAACAACTTCTAAATATCCATAGGTATAATAATCTTACAATACGAACCCGTAGTTCCTGAGATTAGCGCGTTCAGCCAAACAAACATACAAACTCAGCTTTATAACATAAGTAGTAGTATAGATAAAAAATATTTAAAAATGTATATTGAACGCTTCGATCAGTAATCGTAGATTTCTCGTCTTCGGAATCACAGGTTTATTATCAACAACTCGTTGCCTTAGCTCCATATTTTAACAGCCCGTTACCGATAAACCTCCGAAAATTAACAGCTAACATATAAAACTAATTACTGTTTAAGTATCACCACCGTTAACCGCCTTAAACCGGCGTTATATCAGAACGTTGAGTTCGCAGATTTACGACTTCGATTCCAAACTTATGAGCTGAAGAACATTCATTCATTTCCGTTACAATTTATAACTAATATTAAATTAAAGTTTAGTGCCTGGTGGTAATTATATGAGTAGCTTTAAGAGGCTAAAGATGACAAGGTTGTCGATCTTCTTGGTGTCGCTGGCACGTCATTTTAGTGGCTCTATACTTTGCAACTACCACGGCATTGTTCGTGGCAGCACATACATAGGTCACTTCGGCTGCAGATTTAGGGCACATTGAGTAGCAAGGTAGGAGAATCCGCATTCTTCTTAGGTAACCAAGTTGTCGATGAATACCAGCATCCTTATTTTGAGCCTGCAAGGAAGGTCTAAAAGGGAGTATTCGCAATCATCTTTTGTAGCCATAATTCCTTACTCGCCAATCTCTTGTTTGACCACCAAATTATCTCCACTAAAGAGTGTTGAAGTAGCAACTTAAGTGACACCGGCGACACCCAAATCTATTTCTCGCTTAATTGTTTCTATAATATACCTACTTCGCACTCGCATCACTCAGAGATATTTACATTTTTCAGCTCTATTAACATTAAATCAGGCTTAAATCAGCAA
Organism: Ceramica pisi; assembly: GCA_963859965.1. NCBI lineage: Eukaryota > Metazoa > Arthropoda > Insecta > Lepidoptera > Noctuidae > Ceramica > Ceramica pisi. The sequence goes on along the minus strand of OY982549.1, from coordinate 8,885,706 downwards.
CTTTCCGTCACCTAAACAAAAAATTAAAAAGCCAATGACACTGACTCATCAAAAACGGACCGGACATGACGTAAGCACTTCCAAGTCCAACACAAAGTGACTGCGGAAGCTCCAGCTAATGATAAAAACGTCTAACGCTACAGTGAAAAGAAAGTGCCCATTGTGATGCCCAGACATTTTTGAGACGGACTTTTTAACAAGGTAAGAAAAAACTGAAAATAGAAAATGATTCGTCATTGAGGCACTGGTGAAAAGAAACGCTGTTGAGCTGGGTATCCTGGGTTCAGTCTCGCCCAGTTTCCAACATGAAGTCTCGACGTCTCAGAAGAAAATTTGTGTGGATTGCGTAACCGTTAATGGAAGAGAATGGGAGAAGAAAATGTGTCACATCTACACAAAGTAAGCAGTAAGGAAGAACATGAACGTCTTTGGTTTGTTCTGAGCAAGGGTTTCTGTTAGGAAATTCCACTGGTAGCCCAAAACACGTAGAATCGTGTATGATCTCTTAATTTGTGGGACGATAGGGCACGCTTTTGCCCAATGGCCATATACGCTCTTTAAAAACGTCCTCCGTCACACTCCATCCTTCAGCCTATTTAAACTGTCCCAATTCGTAGCAAAAAGCTCTTCTCATACAAGGATGGAACCAAAATCCATTTGATACGTTATCTCACTGCGTGTTGTGTAAAGATATTATATCCTTAACGCTTTGTTAGCACACCATTGCCGCGGTTCGTGGTAAAATAGCGTTAGCACAGCTAAATGTGTGAAACGTTTCGCGTTTGTCGGTAGAATCGTAGCGGTAGGAGGTTGTGTGCTGTTGGTGTTATTTTGTATATTTCGCATGTAAACGGGATAAATCCTACTACGTTTCCTACGTTCACCTTCTTTCTACTAATCACTACATATCATAAAACAGTGTCCTCCGCTGCGTCTGTCTGTCTGTTCGCGATAAAATCAAAAACTACTGCAGCGATTTTCATGCTGTTTTCACCAATCGATAGAGTGGTTATCGAGGAAGGTTTTAATATATAATTTGTCAAGCAGGCGAAGCCGCGGGTTATCAGCTGGTATTATAAATGTTAAAGTTTATATTTTTTTAAGAACTAGTATGTACCTATACTTCATCAGCTGAAAGGATGTGGTCAAGGCACACACAAAATACTTTCTATCCTAGTTACAGGTTTGTTCTAGGATAATTTTTGACATTCATGCAGGCAAAGCCGTTTACAGATATAATGTAGTACCTCTATTAAATATACCTTAACTGCTCACGGTCGCCTGCTGAGCTTAGGGTTATGGGTTCAGTTCCCAGATCGGCCAAACAATGTTATTTTCCATCAGGAATTTAATTCTGTGACAGCCCGGAGTTTGGAAATTGAGAGTGTTACATCTGAGTACCTTGACAAACACGTTAAGACGTTGGTTCTGCGCCAGATCTCACTCTGGTCGTGCAAAATTGGCGACCTATCGAATTGCGACAATGATGGAAGTGGAAGTAAATCTGCGCACACGCTGTACACGATAAACAATATCTCCCGGGCCGGTCGTTACCGCCGAAATCGATCAGGACTATTAATATTAGCAAAATGCAATGTCTTAATAACAATAAGACTGCATTGTTAGATACTTAATAATAAAAGGAACGTGTCAAAACACCTGTAATTACTAAACGTTTTGACCACTTCTTGACTTTGATTGTCGCTGAGATTTGCGATTTGAATTCGAACGCTTTCTAAACGCCAGAATTGGCCTTCCCGGGGTTGCGGATTTTTTTCGAAAGAGTCACTGCAATCTTGGAACGCAAAGGGCATTAGGAGGAATACAGATGGGTTTAGTCAGTAAGAGTCTGACTCTCCCTCCTGCTTCGCCCAGAGCGAGAGGACTCATTTGATTATTTCCCTACCTTAAAAAAAAGAATTCGCCTTCAGATGATGACGGACACGCTTCACACGATTTTATCCAAAAATCCTCAGAACAGACAGCCCTTCAACCTATGAACATAATTCCTAACATGATAAGAAAAAATATGACTCTAGAAAAGCGGCCATATAAATCAAACGCTGATGCCTAGCCTAGGTCTAACGAGCCCGGGTTCGAACCCATGACCTTCTCGGTTCACACGTTGATCGCTGTGCTATTGCGGACATAAATCTTGTAGCAAGAAAGCTAGGTAAGCTTTCTTTTCATTATCTTTTTGACCTTGTCTGAAAGGTCGTGGGTGTATGAGTTACGTGAAGCTATGAGGTTTTGGAAGGCTATGAATACCTAGGTGTGCCAGCAGTAAATAAAGATGTTATTTGTAGATGCCAAGTGTGATTAAATTCAGTTTTTGCTGTAAAATTGTGTTGCTTTTTGGATCAATATCAATAAGCGTCTGTGGCAAATAGACACACTCGAAATTGCATCTTAAGCATACGAGTAACCGGTAGCTAGCTATATAGTTAATATTCTCGGAAGGTATACGTAAATAATACTGCACCAAGGGTTTCAACATAAGTCAAGAGAGAATAGGTTACTTCTAGGCAAGTGTGCTCCATCTTAGACCGCATCATCGTTTACCATCAGGTGAGATAGTGGTCAAACATATGCCTATTAAAAGTTTAAAAAAGTAAGATAACCACAATAACCAATTTTATTATTTTTAATTCAATTCTGCGACATTAGGTATTGTTGTCATGATACTAACATTTGTGTAGAGATATGGAATTTATTTCAGAAATAAATAAATTATTATTAGGTTCGTCAACTAGTTTGAAAATTTCCTAAATATTTTCCGTCCATTGACCGCCTTTTTCACCCTGTAGACATAATTGTACTTAAATACTGAAGTACCTACATAATTCCATACCTTCTCCAAAAAAACTCGAGACATTCGTGACTGGTTCTTATCCTCAGATAATTCATGAAACAGGGACACTCAGGCCTAATGGGCGACTCTTTAACAGCTCATTCATCATTAGTAATGAGGTCATTGGCACGGACGACCTGACATAATTCTGACATGACGCCACGGAATAAATAATGGCACAGAAGGTCGAGGCTGTCTCTTATGTGTTTGTTCTCGTTGTAATGGCGAAGGCAACACTGCAACTGCTTGTGGACAGGGCCAAATCAGAAGTTTAGACATACTGCGCTCCATCTCTCTCAAACTTATCTGGGCTTGCATGTGAGGTGCACACAACCGGTCGATGTAGAGGCACTTGTGGGAAGTCTTTGTCTAGCAGAGGATGTAAATCAACTAAAATGATGATGATGATTCGATTCACCCCTGGATGGATACGGAAATCTCGTTCCATTCGTTCCGTTCGTGTTGTTTCAAAGAGTTGGATACCTCGCGCGCCTTTTTTCGATCATTGTACGAAGCTCACCTTCTGTGCCTCCTTACTCTGTGATTCCTGACATAACTCTAACATTACTTTGTTCATTTGAGAGCTCGAAACATTTTTAATTAGATCCCCTTTGCTATGTGAAACTTTAGGGGTAGCTGGGGTAGCTATGTGGATTTAATTAGGGTGCAGAGTTTCAGGTGTGTTCATAGGGATTCTGTATTGGAGGTTGGAATTCTAGGTTATCCAGGACTTAAATTAATAACTTCGTGGGAATTTATAAGAATTCTTTAGTAGGTAAGTATTTCTATGTTTTTGAATTTTGCTAGTGCTAAAATCTAATTTAGCCAAATTATTTGGATTTTGCAAATTCCTAAATAAGTCTTGTCTAATCTTATTTGATGTTTATATATTAAGTTTTCATAACCCACTGTTAAATTACTTATTATATTTCATGCTTAAATAAAAACCATTAAAACTCGAACCCATAATCCTAAAGATAGATATATCTAAGCAAATATACTAGCTTGCACCATCTCTAAAAAAAGTTAATGAACTCTTTGAACAATGAACAACCTAATTTGTATAATTAACAAACGATCACTTAACGCATACAAGTTAATTTAGAATCTTCAGAAACCCTCTTAAGTTCTATTCTTAACTTCAGTTAAGTAGGGGGAGCTCGTGAATGGGATTTTATCGACATTCCGGACAGGTGTTTGAAGTTGCCGCAATGGTTTAGTGGTAGTTACAACAGCTGTCAATAGTGGTGATGGAATCCGGAGTAGAGTAAAAATAGGATGAGATAAATGTACATTTGTCAGATTTGGACAGTCTGGGAGTTAACTCAAAGTGAGGTAGGTAAAGGCTAACCCACGATAAAAAAATTAATTAGAACTAACTTCTGTCAGTGGCTTCGCCCGCGTGATTCCTAGGGAACAAATTCTCGGGATGAAAGGACTATAACCAGACTACCTATCCTGTACCGGACTATAATCTATCTCTGCTCCAAATTTCATCAAGATCCGTTCAGCCGTTCTGGCGTGGTTGGATAACAAACATACAAACTTTCGCATTTATAATATTAGTTCGATTAGTTAGATTTACAGTCACTTTAGCCAGAACCACCTCCATGCTTTGACATTAGAGTAGGATTTCACTCGTTCTTAAATTAAAATACTCAATTTAGAAAGACCTGAATAAATGAAGATGTGGTATACCAATTGGATCCTCTTTCAGTCCCTATTTAGGAACTTAATTGGTTAATTATAAATAGTAGGTAAAGACAACACTCATTCATATTTAAGAAGTCTGTTACAAAAATAATTGTCAGGAGGCTACTAGCAGTGTGCGTGTGTGGTTTTTTCAATAATTAAATGTTAAAATTTCATTGGCATCAATCCTATCTAATATGCAAAATAAGCCTTTCAGTGTTTGCGACCCGCCTACAATATATTACTAACGTTATTGTAGTTGTCTTAGACTTCCGTGATTATAGGTGTGACCATAAAATCGCTTGTTAGGTCGTGGACACAAACTCAGCGGCGGTGGCGTCGCGGGCATTTCCATAGAAATGTATGCATTTGACGCACATACTTTATGTGGAACTGCCCGCGCCGCCGCCGCTTCTTGCCCGCTGAGTTCGTGTCCGCGGCTTTAGTTGTCTCCAGCGGATCTTGATAAGCTTATGCAGTTTTGCAGCAAATTCTCATCACTGTTTATTGCCGACCACTGTAGTAAAGATTTTGTGGCGCTTGAAGATGAAAGCTTAAAAAGAGAAACAAGTATTCCCTTATCTAAAATTATTCTGGCAATAACGATCCTAATGTTGGAGTTACTTAAGTTTACCGTACTAAAGGTCAGCTCACTTGTTCCTCTTATCATTTGGGTTAATTCCTCACTGCACCTCATAAAGCAAATACAGACTGACGTAATTAACTCCCGTTTATCACTAACTCATATTTAAACACCCATACTTAGACGATCACGTAACGATATGGAACCAAGTATCTATCCACTTAACAGAATCAGAACGGAGCCATTCAGAGAAGCAGTTAACTCGGGCAGTCATCAAAACGGATAAGATCACGTCACTAACATAATTGAGCAAAGAAACAGCAGTTATAACGGCTCACGCACCGATACTGCGCTGCATTCCACTACCAACCTTAAAAGAATTAATAAAAATTAAGCAAGGGTTGCGCCCGCGCACTCCGATCCCAAGATAAGGGCCTTACACGCCCGAGTCGCTCCGAACATGGGCGAAGAAACCCGAGCGCGGGAACGAGGTCATTCAACGCTTCGTTTAATTGCCGTCCCTTATCAACCCGCAAAGCCGACCCTATACTCGTCCTGCTTACTCTTATTTGAATATTTAACTTTATAAGGAACAGAAAATGCAGTCCGGACAATGATTTAGAAAAGTAAAGCCAGTATATCATTTATGGTAGAGCAGGAGCTTGCTGGCATAAATTGAATTAATATGGACGTCAATTTGTTTAGGGAACGGTCGATGCTCTTATTTGAAGCATCGTTGTGATAAATTTCTTTTTGATCCAGTCAATTTGTTACACTTCAGATCACTACGTTATGAAATGGGTGATGCGGGATTTTAATAACAAATTCGACGTTCGTTTTGGATGTTCTACACGCGTTTCGCTTTTAATACCGTATTTTATAAAGCTTATTCCTAGTCCGAATTAAATCTAATTTTGTCAGTGCTTTAGGTAGATACTACCTAATCATACTTCTTTTAACTTAAACCGGTTAGTCAAATACAGGAACCTGGAATGAAACTACTTCTTAACTAAAACCATCTAAAAGGTCGTCTTTGGCAGTTATTCAAACACTTAAACCCAGGGACCCAAGATTCCTTTTTAAGGCGTTCTTTGAGCTTTCAAAGAAATCCTCAACTATGAAATTACTGGCTGTTTCAATGGTTCTAGGTTTATATTTCAACCACTTAGGTCGAACTAAGTTATACTCCCGGCACTAAGTTAGTCTGTGCAGGCCGCGTCAAGTAAGTTTAGTTTGAAGTGTTGCAATTTGATAACTCATCGGGTAGCCACAGACTTATTAAGTTACTTAAGAGCTGGGAAAGTGTTTCTGTTCATTAAAATACTAGCGTTTACCCGCGATTTCGTACGCATATCCCGTCTTTTTCCGTTCTTCGGAAATGCTCTCTTAGTGCTTCACTCCCCAAGGAACTCACATGCCAGACCATGCCAAACTTCAGCTTTCTAAGACCATTCGTTTTGGCTGTACATTTTCTGTCAGTATCGTAAGAATTTCACATTTCAGATGATGGAAATTATTGCATATGACTGATAGAGTAGAGTTTTCAGAAGGTTCAAACCTTCTGAAAACTCTACTGTAATGTATATTTGAATTAATTAATATTTAAACTGAATTAATTAATAAGTAATATTTAAACCTTCATGTCTAAGAATTAACTATTCTGTAAGAATCAAATTTCAAAGACATGTCACATCCACTAAACCTTACTGGGTACGCTTGGTAGAAAATGAGGGCTATGGTTGTGTCCCTGCTGTCGGAAGGTTGTACAGGCCAACTATGCAATAAATAGAACGGTGATCCAAACTTTGTAAATTAGACCCTCAAAGACTTTCTCCTCTCGATATTTCATTCAATGTTTCAAGAATATAGTCTTGAATTAAAAATGAACCGATTTTAATTAATTTTGAAATGGGAACACATGATACTTATTAGATCTAAAAAGGCTAGATAGAACTTTTCCGAAGAAGAATTTATGATGATTTACGATGATGCGGTCTAAGATGGAGCACGCTTACTTAGAAGTAACCTATTCACTCTTGACTTAAAGACTCCCAGGTTGTAACTATTTCTTTTCTTTTCTTTCTTCTTTTCTCATGTGTTCCCAAAACGTTTTTTTGCGTGTGGATGGGAGGTCCACCATGTACCGTTGGTGCATCGCCGTTCGGCTTGTGGTCCGATGATGGAACGGGCTTGACTTTCGATAGAAAACTTAAAATTAATCACACTGTCTCGCTAAACTTGCGAGTGTGAAATATCGTCAAGTGTAAATGTTCAGGTAAAGTGGCAAAAGACAGAAAACCAGTGTAGCAGACAAAAATAATAAAAGATCGAGACTTCAAGTTTAGAGCTTAGCCAGGCTTAGATTTAAGCCGCAGACAGGTGTCCTTTTCTTTGTAGCTATAAGATTTATAGTCCTGCCCGGTGGTTCAGTATCATTCCTTGAAGTTGTAAAACGAGATGGAAAAAAGATGCGGAACTCCGCTAGTAGTCTTCACGAGGGTAATCTTCAAAGTATTTTCTTACTTCAAGATTTTGATGTGCGTTTGTGGATAATCTAAGTTCCAATGACATAATCATTCTCTAATGGGTACTGATGTGGCAGTGCACATTGCTCGCAGAACAGATTAGATTAGACCGAAAAGTTTTTGAGTGGTGACCGCGTACCGATGGCCTGGTGACAGTCGCGGGTAGCTGATGGATGCGAGACTCGGAGACTGGTTTATGTGGCGAAACTTGGGGGAGGCCACTACTGGACATACAGTAGTGGACGTCTCTCGGCTGCTATGATGATAATGATGAATCATTCTCTAACCTTTATACCAATTTGTTCGGAGTTGGAACATCATGTCTTCTTTTTCCATTACTAAAGCCGTTATATCAATAAACCTAAGTTAATTTTATATTGACAACTCAATAAAACTTGGTATTTCAGCTATAAATTTATAAATGTCTTAGCAACTCATCAATGCAGTACGTAGATACCTCCCAGACAAAGGAAATTGCTTGTTTCCTCTTTACCAGCTAGTTTCCTTATTTTAATCCCAAATGTAGTACAAATGGATGCTTCGTTGAGTTCAAGCGAAATTCCTTCGAATCATAAAAATTAACAAGAATTTGCAGTCAACGGTATTTTAATTACTTTGCGATTCTGCAGCATAGTTCTTTGACTACACGTATTTTTTTTAATTAATATTAGTAACAAGCTTAAAGTAACCGCGTAAAACTTCGTCGGAATTACAATAATTCATGAATGCTCCGCTCGTATTGGTCATAGCGTGATGTTATATAACCTGAGGGCCGAGTCACCCGCGTCCGTAGGAGAATACCCTTCAGCGAATCCCTACACGTGGTCCCCGGGTGGTGCTAAACAGGTGACACTAACCGCCTCCGTGGTCTAGTGGTTATACCACCTGATTCAGACCCAGAGGTCCCGGGTTCGATTCCCAGCGGGGGCAAATCTTTTGCTTGGTTTGGTTGGTGGTAGGACTTCTAAGTCCGCCTGGCAAGCTACCACCATCATGTGTAAGTCTGTTGCCATAACAACAATGTTAACAGCATTGTTGTGTTCCGGCAGTTAGAGGTATGATAGCCAGTTCCTCTGTGTTAGAGGATTTCGGATAAAGCTCGCTTCCATCTTCGGCCTAATCATCACTTTCCATCAGGTGAGATTTGGGCCAAGAGCTTCCCCGTTTTGCATTAAAAAAAAACCTATATCGAACACTGAAATATTTTTTCAATTCGAACCAGTAGTTCCCGAAACTGGCGCGTTCAACCAAACAAATACTTCAACTTTATAATATTAGTATAGATTATTTTAGCCCGCGATTTAATCAATAATATGTCCTCTATCATGTCTTTATAATTAAATCAAGAAAAAAAACTGCATCTAGCAAAAGCCTCCAACGTACCTAATCATGGATAAAACAAGATTAAAATTGTCATGCCGTTTGTATACAGTTATTATGAAGAACAAAATAAAAAAATGATTAGTAGATTGCATTATCTTGCTGTAGAAAATAGTAACAGCAATTTGTGCTTTCTTTTAAGGGGCTGTAGGTTGAAAATGAGATGAGAAAAGACTTTGAAACCAGTTTTAGCCCGCTAGAAAAACTAAATGACCGCGTGCGACTAAAAAGGCTGAGCCTTCTTTTTGTTTCTTTGCTTCATCTTAACGAAGTAATGTTAAAAAAATAATAGTAAAAAATTCTGGACTGCACAGCGTCCGGTATTTTGAAATTGGTTTACAAAAAGACGATGCTTTAGTTTCATTTTTAGCTACCGTTTCATTTAAATTGTCGCGCAGTTTACTAAAAAGTTAACGTTACTTTTTTGTCAGTAAAAATATGTCATAGATTCAGTTTTTAGTTTACCGTTTTGTATTTTTAGGGAAACGTCAAAAACATAAAAGTAGATTATTTTGAATTTGTTTTCGTCATTTTATTCCTTTGTTTCCTGATAACTCTAAGTTCGGCTCGAATGATGATTCATTGATTAAAATCATGCCATTATTTTCACCAGTATCTGTCTCCCTACATAAACCCTCAATAACTCACACTGACAAGATATATCAGCCCCCTATTCTTAGACGATGCGACATACAAAGCAAATAGAAATAAAATAAACTGTAGAGATCAGGCACACTGCATATTCAGTTCAGTGACCGACTGCGTCATATCTACGATCAACGTGTGCGAAGATATCGTCGATCAATTACTGACTGTCACAGTCGTATATCACGGGCACAGAGTAGAAGAACTCAGGCGTAGAAATGTCACTTATTGAATTTGTTGGAGCTCAACTGGATTTAGTGTTATCAATTGGTCACTTTGAACATTACTTCTAAAAAATCTACCAGAGAAAACAATTGTAGGAGAAGTATAAGATGTGGGATTTTCTAACGCTAGTGAAATGTCAGATTTGCCGAATTGTCGTTTGTAGAATGTGTACAGCCAGAGGATTTTGTAATACCAATTCCAAATTATGCACTCCAACATTTCGTCTGACTTCCGAACCCAATCAATCGTATGTATCTCTCAGCTTCTTATAGAGCCTTGGCTATCTGGTTTGTCTCTACCAAGCACGTAGTGCTGATCTGACTACCGCTTTTGACTTTAACGTTCAGAGAGACAATTAATAATTTTCACATCGCAATCTGTCAAAAATGTATGTGAATTATGGCTTTTTTGACAGTTTGCGATTGACATGCAAATGCGAAAGTCGTTTAAAAATGAGCAGAATTGACCCTCTGATAAGTATTTATGCAGATGTCCCTCCACCGCTTATTACTCCATATTGTATTCGTCACTCTGCGTCCAAAGACGTCAGTTCAGATGAAGGTGATATCATTTATTGTTCCAGCTCCAAGTCTTATTTTGCTAGATGACCGCATAAATATTTTTGTTGGAATAGTAATGGCGGTAAGTAATGTGGGTAGATAAACACAGCTGATTAATTGTGAGAAATAATTTGTGACGGCGTCTGTATCCATCTCCAAGATTTGTCTTCCTTCTATTATGATAAACTTAAGTTATGGCTTTTCTCAGGTGAGACGACATTCGATACAAGATTAGCTTTTCTAATGATATCAGGGGGGTTACTAGATACGGAGTACGAAACGCCCGTAAGAATGGCCGAAACTACGGACTTTGGGTTTAGAGAGTAGACCCCCAGCAGTGGATTGTACACGTTCCGACGATCTATATATCTAATCTCTCAGAAATGACACCAAAAATCTAACTAGAACTTCAAAGTTCATCACAAACAGTAAACATCTAAAACTAAAATAGAACTTAATAGAATTGTGAAACTGCGAATATCTATACATATAATAAAATCGTAGAGTTGCCGTGTCTGTACATTGAATATTTTCGCATAAAAAATACATAGAAATGTCAGAAAAATGACATAGAACACAAAAAAGCAGTTTTTGAAATTCTTTTCTGTTTGTCTGTGCGTCTGTATGTCTGTATGTCTGTGCGTTTGGAGGAGCATCACGCATAAACCACTGATTGGATTCAAAATTTAGGTACTTCGAAATATTAAGTGATAATCGGAGCAACATTTAGTGTTTATTTCATCAAAATCGACCCACAAAATCAAAAGATATCGAATTTTAAAGTTTACGAAGAAACTTCATCGAGCGCTAAAATAGGTTGTTTTCATTGAGACTTCAGATACTTGCAATGCCATCTATTGAGAAATTTTTTAATAAGAAATGTGTGAAAAGACCCCGAAACAATGTATTTTTGAGTTATTTTTTAATTAAACACATAATGTTTATAATTATATGTTATTATATTATTAAGCTTCTAAGTTTGAACTTATGAGTAGTTATGAGCATAAAGACAGTTCAGTTACGTTGTAGATCGATAGATGGCGTTGTACTTATGACGCGTTTTTCTGAATCGCGGTGTTAAGATTCTCCGCAGTAGCATAAGGTCAGCCCCATGTTTTATGTTGTTTAACTTGAAGACGACGTATAATGATGAAATTATTAGCTATGGAAGGAAGTATGGATTTGATTGAATTACTAGATTGTTTTTCGATTTACTGGTAGGAGAGGAGAGTCTCCTCCGGAGTCCGGAGTTACCTGTATCCATAAGTAAACTGTTTTACTAACAGAAGAGATGAATATTTGGTATTATGTTTCAATGTGGCTAAACTATATCAGCCGAACACGTCGATCTTCAAGGTTAAGCAACGCTTGCCGAGGTCGGTCTGTGAATGGGTGACCATTATAACAACCTAGCCTTTTCCTTACTATATTGGCTCGGCTTCCAGACAAACCGGATTCAGCTGAATACCGGTATTTTACGTGGCGCGGCTGCCTACCAGACCTCCACAACTCATTCAATGCAAGATTTCAGTCAGATTTTACTGGCTTTTGACTATCCGTAACGACTGCCAAAGATCTACAAATGACAGCCGGGACCAAAGGCTTAACGTGCTTTCTGAGGCACGAAGGAAACTCGGTATGTCAAGATGATCACCCACCCACAGACCAACCTTCGCAAGCGTTGCTTAACCTTGAAGATCGATGCGTTCGTCTGTTATAGTTTAGCCTTGAAGATCGGCCCGTGCGGCTTTAGCCACGAGCTCCTCTATAATAAATCGATTCTATGAACCCAGTAAAACTTTTTTGATATTATAAAATCTTAAAACAAACTATATTTATCAGTGGTCTACGATCAGCAATATTGTCAGTAAAAATCGGAGAAAATGTGTTTCTTTTTGGACTGTTCTGGACGAAATTAAGAATCCACTTGATTCAGCACCATTCGTTCGATAGTTGGTTTTGTTGATTTTGATTCAAGATTAGTTTGTACCACGAGATTAGGTACCTGGGCTGGTCGGCATTTCAACCGATAGAGATGATACAGTGCCCTGCATTAGGTACCCTCTTCATAATTATATTCTTAATTCGAGAGAGAGATCAGGATACGTAACTGAACGTAGATTTTGTATATTATGCAATCTATACTAATATTATAAAGCAGAAGAGTTTGTTTGTTTGGTTGAACGCGTTAATCTCAGGAACTACTGGTCCGATTTGAAAAAATCTTTCAGTGTTAGATAGCCCATTTATTGAGGAAGGTTATAGGCGTATATATATATATATAATCACGCTGAGACAAATAGGAGCGGAGCAGTAATGGAAAATGTGACGCAGACGAAGTTGCGCGGGTCAGCTAGTAAGTACTAAATAAGCCTAAGTTTATAATAACACAAAATAAATATGTGAATACCGAAAATATAGTAACAAACGTCATGTGTCCTACGGCCGAATTGTTTCGAATAGGTATATTCCGGAATTGTTAGAAATATATGGATAGACTTATTCAAGTAGCCTGGACGTATTCGCTCGATATATTCGGCTTCATCTCGATACAGAGATATTCCTTTCGCTCGCGTCGACTATTTTGTTTTAGGCTTAGTTCGGGCGAGGAAAACCCAACGTCCCAACGTTTGCCTTTTTCGCTGCTAATAACGAAACGAAACCTGTGAGGTTGCCAATGTTTTGTTTAGATATTTTTTTGGGGAACTGTAAAAGACCGCTCCATTTCAAATGAAACGGTATTTTAGTTTTAAATTGCTGTTTTCTCTTTTATTAAAGCTTTTGACTTTTCTCGAAGCCTCTTAATTTTTGACATGGTTCTGATGGCATTCTACTACACTATACATATAAGAAAGTTGTAAGAATTTAACTATATACAGCTAAAATATATCAAAGGATACCTCAGAATGTTCGTCTACTAAATTACATTATCAACAAACGAACAATTTCGACTCGACACAAACAACCAAAACTAGGTTGTTGATAAAATAGTTCAAATAATATTACGATATGACGTCATTGATTATGTACCGTCCTTTGTTTTCTCAGACATATTTCGGTTTACGGTAGGAACCAATCAATTTTCGGGGTCCCTTATAAATCATCTTGGCCGTCCCGTCATTGTCGATCGTCGAAAATGGCGAATGTTTGGCAAACCGCTGGACTATAATTTTGTGGACTAATGCTGTTAGTCCGTTATGGTTTCCGGGTAATGTAATGGGATTTTGAAACTATCAGGATATTAGGCTTGATCCATTTTTTAGTCTCTTGAGAATTCGAAAGTTTTGGGACGGAGTCTTTGATAGAGTTCATGTTCAACAATTTATAATTAAGTGAATTCCATTAATTTAAATCGTAAACCATTAATTTCATAATGAATTTCTCCAAACTGAATTGATTGCATCCTTCGATTTTCGCAGGCTCATAAATCGAATTCATTTAAATTACAATTCATTCTGCAAAGATCAAATAAGCATAAAATTGACTGTTCTCGTTTCCCTCGGGTTGTTATTGTTATTCCGTAGACGAGAAGAACGACACTCAATTTCTGCTTACCGTTTTCATAAATCATCAGCGAGAAGTACCAACTCTTTATAACTAAGTTGCGTGCCTCAAAATACAAATGTTTTGCACTTTCGAAAATTATGCAAACATTAACATAAGTATTGCAAGAATATTCAAATGAAATGTACGCCGCCGACCTAATGACTGACTTGTCGAGAGTGTACAAAGAAATTACTCGTGTAATTGTAAACTATAAACATTATTTATTCATACATCCACATCCGGAAAGAAAACTTTTAAACATTCTACTGCAGTTCCAACTTCAACGTCGAAATTTTACAACGGAATCGGTATTCAGAACCGAATGCAAATAAATGGTCAATCAAAATACACGAGTTGCGGAAACTGTAACACATTTCAGTGGCAAAAAGTGTATAAAAGCAATATTTCATTGGAGTAAAACTGTCAGTCCTGTCCGCAGGATTGACAGGCGTCCTCGGGGTTCGCACGGCTCCGCGTCACCCGCCCAAATATTAATTTCTTAAGTAACGCCACCAGTGTCCCATACTTACATTTACTTGATGAGCAACGCGGTTATTGATGAGCCTTTTATGTCACAAGTAAGTCTATTCATCAGACAAAATTTGCTGCTTGTCTGTCCAGAAAAAGCGGAGTGAATTTCTGTTATTATTTTTTCCTTTATCGCTCCGATGCGGGCGATTGGCCCTTACGAATATCGTCGGCAGTCGAGCGAGCTCCTTTTGCTCCGAAAATACGTCAATGTGTCCATGGGCGATATTTCTTCGTTTGTTCAGCGGTATTGAATGTCAGTTTCAAATTAAAATATCAATGAATGCTCCCCCGCTGTCATGTGACAGGAGTATCCTATAAACGTACTTTTCTGCTGTCTCCTACATTCCTTCAGATTGTTTCATTTGTTTTGGCGAAGATGTTCGTGTTTTGAAAAAGCCGCCGCCCGCCGGGGAGAGCGTGGATTTGTAAGGTTCAGAAAGGGATTTCGCTGTCGTACCGGGACGGTAGATAAATTGTTGAGAAAAACTCGTCGCTAAGAGATTTTTACTGGAAGGTCTTGATAATGACAGCTCTCGAGTGTCGACCCTTTAGTACTCAAGTGAGGTTCAATAGCTTCCACAGTTGCGACGTTTTCCAAAACATACAATCTGTTTTTTTATGGAACAATTATTGTTGTACTTTGCTTACTTAAAACCTTTTTGAAGTTCGTCGTAATGGGTCTTGTTGTTATTTTTGTTTGTTATTTCAGATAACGATCTTACCATTCAGTTTTATTTTGTAAGGCTCACTGAAGCAAATTTTTATCAAGTGTGCTTTCTTTTGTCTTTACTTTCTATGCTTATAATTTCTTTATCTGTTTTAAGTAAGACCTGCTGAAGTAGTTCCGTCGCTCAACACCATATTTTATTAATTCACATACATCGACAGCTAGAATTTCGTTAAGCTACATTGGTCCCTCCCTGCTGACATTTTTAGTTCTTTGACAGCAGTCTTAACAATAGTTATCGTGTTAATAACAATAGGTTATTGATTACCTTAGTTACGAGACCATAAGGTAGTCGGGAATAGTTACGCAGATTCATTTTGTCATGATTCACCAGCTATAGCTTTCATCTTCCCTAATTGTGTCTTTTTTAAATACACCTTATCAACGTGAAGCAGGCTATTAAAGTCTCATTTGTAATGCGTGCTAACCCTCCATTTCTTCCGAACACACGTACTTATGTCATCAACTGTCCTTATCGTTAGCTTTTTTACCTGTCCTCGCATAATTACGTAGTTTCTCTACTTTTTGTAATGTTCCCACGTTTATAAGATATACTGATTAATCTTAGATTTATTGTTTATGTTTGGTGTTAATTTTTATTCATCTTCTTAAACTTTTACTTTATTGGTAAGAATAGTCAAGGCTTAGGCTTCTTCATTTTGAAGTCTTTTTGATTTAACATGATAAGGGTCGTATTTATCATTGCTAACTTTGTATAATACTTCATAATTATATGTTTTATTTTTAAATCTTACTTTTACGCTAAGTTCCGTTTAGAAATGGTTGGGATTTCAAGCACTATTTGTAGACGGAATGAAACTTCCTCATTAACAAGTAGGAATTCCACCACCGGCCATGAAATGCTCATTAGTAGTAGTGTAGAGACTTATGTTAATTACTTCACTCCGACCTTATCTGCGACCTAACATTTTATGACGTCATAAGCACTAAAAATGTACTTAAGTACATACAGCTCTACTTTACAAGTGGTCTCTTAAATTAGCTCGAATTATACGGGTGCGAAGTTAAGTCTCATATAAAACGCATGTTGAATAAGTATGAATTAATTCTACTTCTTGTTTTAATTATACATAGGATTAAATAGAAACATTGTTCTTTTGCTTTTATTGCGTCGTCGCTCTATCTGAGGGGTTCGCGCGATTATTACATTAGGAAGACGCCGTAGAAGAGTACAATGCAAATTTGACAAGTAAAATAAAAGTCGAAAATGCTGCAAAGCTTCGTACCTCTTTTTACCTGTCATTATTTGCTTTTAATATTTCCTGTGTCCGTATGGGATTCCTATCTCAAACTTCCTTCGTCAAAAAATGTCAGACAGTCATCAAACCAAAAATAGTAACACAAAGTAACATTTTACTACTTTCGTTTACGATAGAAATGTAAGTGAAGTGTCAGATAAAACTGTCGAGTGTCCAGACTGGACGTCGACACCGCCAGCCCGACACTCAGACACTGCCGAACTTTCAACAATTCTGACTAAACTTTGCCTGAAGCAAAAGTTGTTTAAAGTGTCTAGTGTCTGTTTAAGCCGGCAAATTGGTGCCTTATAGCAGTAATGAAATAACGTAGAGAAAATTACCCTGAAAACAAACAGTCACTTGCCATCCTCTCAACTGCGTCAAAGAAAATGTTGTGCTCATTAAAACTGCTTCCATAATCTTTTGCCGAGAAAAATGCTTAGCCAATAAGCAACGTTGTTTGCTCTCGAATTATTTCTCTTTTATATTAAAAGTAATGGAACTGTACGTATGCATCCTTATTCCTTTTATTCGAATTCGAAACTGCATTCTGATTCTGACATCTAGTTTTCTTGTAAAATCTGGCGTCGCCTGGCTAGATTTTCTTTTGTAAGTGTGATCGTGAATCAAATGCAAGTTCGCCTCGGCTAGAATCTAGGATAAAATATGACTTACATTTTAAAACTTGCCAGTGATAAGATCGAGAGATTTGATGGGAATCCGATACGACATATTTATCGGTGTGTCGTGACATGACTTGAGCGTCCTTATTCTGTGACCTCATATGTTAAAGGT
Source organism: Ceramica pisi (assembly GCA_963859965.1). Taxonomy (NCBI): domain Eukaryota; kingdom Metazoa; phylum Arthropoda; class Insecta; order Lepidoptera; family Noctuidae; genus Ceramica; species Ceramica pisi. The sequence continues at coordinate 8,868,387 of OY982549.1, read as the reverse complement.
TTTAAATGACGACGTGGAAGAGTAGAGGGGTCTCGGTGGACTGGTTTATAGTTCCTTCACTATTGGATCCGTGACTGTGGGTGGTAAAAATAATATGGTGGAATTGCGACCTCGACATGTGAAGTGAAAATTGCCGTCTTATAGCGTGAGTAATGGCTTAATGAATTTGTATTTGTCTTTTGCCTAGAATGTTTTGAGTAAAGGTTTGATATGGAACTTTCTGATATCTGGACTTCATCATAAAATATTTTTAGAATGATTCTTGCCTCATTCAACACATTAGGCTCTTTAATAAAAATCACTTCACTACCGTTATTGTTCAGTGTTTCGAGCCTCGTGTCTTCACTTAAGTTATTTTTGTTTACTTTGGAATATAGGTTACTTGTATCAATTTATCATGGACATGAAGACTTAAACATGTTACAAACGATTACAAGTCTTTTGGTTAAATAAAATAATGTTTAGTCAGAGTTTTTCTACAATATCTTCCGAAAATGTTTGACGTTTATACTCAGCACTTAATCTTTTAAGTGCCTGTTCACAATGTACATCAAATTCGAATATATTATCTCTTTTTCCTCATTTTCATCTCGTTTTCTGGATGCTATACCGGAATTTGAAAAAACCTGGTTTTACTCGTATATTATCTACTGCAGTCAGGTTTATTTTTAGATCGATTAATTTTCTAAATTAAAGCGGTTTATAATATGAACCCAAAACTGCTGATCTTAAAATGAATTTCCCTAAACTCCATACCAGAATATCCTATTACGAAAACGTGTCGAACCTTCTCTAATTCCGTTATCTCCTAAAGGATAGTGTACAACAAACTAACCTACGAAAATCGGGTTAACAGTGTCATAACCTGGACTCTAACAATCAGTAGGGAGTGGTCGGGTAGACCCCTTCGCTCCCCAGAGACTCCAAGCAGTTCCATTTTCAAAATTGCAACGCAATAAAGGTTGGGAACCTTGTCTTTTGAGACTACTAGACTCGAAAACTCTATATTTAAAAAGGTCTCAGGTAGTTTTTACTATGCTTTTTTTCACTGAATTCTGAGTCGGGCTAGGGCTGCGTAATCATGTTTTAGTGGTTCAGTTTCTGAATAGAAATAGAGACGATAAGTGTGTTTGTATTTGTTGAACCGTTTTGTGGAAGATCTTTTTTTCGCTTGTCTGGGAAAATGAAAAAGTGCTTTTAGGCTCGCGGTTATTCCTGCCAACTGTGCCAAGTATAATAAGCTTCTTAAGTCATTTCTGTCAGGCAGGCTTGCAATAAATAATTTCGCTTGAGGCCATGCAATTTTCTCTCTCAATATCTTAATTGATGCAATCCTCTTTATTGTATAACGAGAATTGCTAGACAATATTGTTAATATAAAGTTAGTTTGTAGTTTGCGTTTTCACGTCTCAATTTTGATGAATTTTTAACAGACACAGGACCCCGGATACAGTTTTAGGGCCACGGGCAAATCTAGTTACACAAATCATATGCCTAACAACAAGCAGCTCACATCGATCATATTGCACTCATAACAGTCTCAATTTTGAGAACTAAACAATCCCTTTTAGAGGTGTCAAGTTGCGGCACGGGTGACGTTTTATTGTCTCGATGTTACCGTTAGACAGCGGATTGTGGGCAATCAGGGCAGAACAGAAACAAAACGTCGCCATCGGAACCACAGAGTACCTACTTACAGTGGTTCATCGCTCTTATACTTGAAATATGCCCTTTTTAAGATTCCTCTCTCTGTCTATACCTTACTGCACTTTACCTTTACCGCAAAAGTATGTGCAAGCACAGGTGCACTATCTTTTTTCTCTCTTTTATAGTCGAATGCCACAATAATTCAACGCAACCGGAGAGAGATCAGGCGCCAACTTTTGAACTCCTGGCTGCCACTGAGAAATGACTGCCTCGATGTAAATTCTCCGTAAAGAATGGCCTCCATGAGCTGGTCTGATGGGGACTATATTCTAACTAACTCGTTTTGTCCAAATTAATCTAAGTTTTATCCGTTGCAGCGACTTATCGAAATGGGAGTGTCGAGTGGTAACAGTCTTCTGCTTAAGGACTTATAATATACATACTTATGTCCCAAACTGCAGAGATAGGAGCCCGACACCCTCTTGAACCTCCGCGCGATAGTGAAGACGCCAACGTTGAACCACCGCAAATAGTTACACTGTGTCAGAACACGGTGTGTCGAAATGGAATTCAATTTCAGCTTTTTCTATAGAAGAAACTTTCGAGCTGTATTTGTTAATAACGCTTTAGGAGCTTAGTCGAAAGTGGACATTGTGTTGCTTGAGCAAATCGAAAATCTTCCTGGAAAGCGTCTGGGGACGATGAGTGGAAAAATCTGCTTGCCCGCCAGATTTTAATATAAAAACTTTTTACACTGAAATGAGACAGAGAACTTAGAGCTAAGTAAGTCTCGGCTTTGCAGGGGTACAATTACAATACCTAACTCTACAATATCTATTAGTGGAAACCGTATTAAATTCAGTTGCGTGGTTCAGCCTCAATCTGTTTCTTCGCTTATTACTTAGTAAGCCGTTTTGCGCGGATTTGACGCCTATCTTCCCAATTTTTCATGTACATGTATGTGTACAATTATATTGTATTTAGTGTTTTTTTGGTATGCGTCATACTGGCCGCAAATAAACTCTTTTTTTTTCTTTCTTTCTAACGGATAGAGGCAGATAGTGATTTTTTTAAACTATTTGGTGATTATCAGTAGATGAATAGAATTTAACTTCAAATACTCCACGAACCTGCACTGTGATCGCATAGTGGATTACGGCTGACACTGTTCACAGAGAGGAGTCCTGTATCCCAGTAGTGATAAAATTAGTCTGATTATGCTGTTTAAACATGTGTTTTGTTTACACAATACAATATACATAATATGTAAAGAAAAACATAAGTTTTTTTTGTCCCGCTCATCAAACGTCATCGAGTGACACCGTAAAAATAATTTTCGGAATCTATGGAAAAGAAATAACCTCAAAAGCTTCACGTCATACTCGTGTAAAAACAATTCAAAATAAATACCATTATTGATTAATTACGAAAAAGAACATTCTAATTGTGATTTAGGAACAGACATTGCGATTGATAACATTAAATGTCGTTTCTTTTCTTACAGGTATGTAAAGGTTTTGTTACTATAAACTTTTATTTCCTGTGAATCATAGTGTACATGTCAAATATACACAATCAATCTTTTCTTACAGAGAAACTCAATTGTGTTTGATTGATTTACAGAAATTTTGGAAAATTTCTTATATAAAAATAACTACAACAACAATAATGACTGTTCTCAGATATGTATATAACTGTAGCACGAAAATAACCGCTTTCATAATTAGAACACCGCCATTAGCACCGGTAGCGACGTGATAATTAATAGAAAGAATCATGCTGAAATTAACAGTACTACGTGGCTCTACTATTGATCGAACTATCGAAGAAAGCCTTTTACCGAGTTTCTATATCTTACCATCTGTAAATCATAAGTTAAGTGAGACGTGGTCACAATTAATAATGGAGTAATCTTTATTATGTGTAAGTTTAGTGTAACTGACAATTGCTTGTGCTGTATAGACTGGTCCACTCAAATCTGTGTGGTGCTTCATGGTTCTCATTTTGTCGACTTTGACCTCGGAGTTGGTTTCTGTTTCTTCTCAGGGAAGGAAACCCCACAGCCTCATCTAATAACCTATCTAAAAAAAATTTGACCGCCAACTGTTACTTTTAAAAGTTTCCAAAAAAATAAAAAACATTAAACATTTACAACGCAAACTAGGTTTCTTTATTGGGACACTAGCACTCCTCACTCTTGTAAATACAAGCAAAGGTAAAGAAAACGATCGACTATTTGATTTCGTACCAAGTAACATATGCCTTTCCAATAAACTGAAAGAGGAACGAGTTGTCGATCGACATACGTAAATATTTCTTCACGTCTTTTCGTCGCTTCAATCGCTACAGCGCTTTACATTTGCAAATACTCAGCGTAAACTTTTAACAGTTTGATAAACCTACGCTGGATCGCTAATCGGTTCCCCACGAGAGAACTGACCGATTTGTTCAACAAAAATGAGTCATTGTACTTTGGCCTGATTGGTTCTTGGAAATGAATAAACAATTGTTTTATATCCGTAAAAGAAATGGTGTCAATAGCATCACCAATGCAACTGCCAAAGAAGATGTTTTTGGTGTAGAAGACAAGGTTGAGCATAAAGTAGTAAATTGATATCGGCGTACGACAAAAATGAGGCTCGAGCTCAAACTAATTGATTTAACACTTCGATTCTAGGTTAATGGATAAAAATCTTTCAAAAATAATCCACATAGTTTCCGAAAATAAGCACTTAGCTTTTCCGAAAATTAATGTGTAAGAAACAAACTTGGTGAATTAGTGAAGCAATAAAGGCACGGCCAAGATATACGAGTATATACCTACTTTTTTGGCTCTAGTGGTGCAGGTAAAAAAATAGCATTGTTTCTTTTATGCTCTAGAAGTCGTTGGCGTAACTCCAAGCTTTTTTAAACTAAAAATTGACTGTGAACTTAACACTTTTCTGAATGTAGGTCGATGGCTTTGTCTTGGCCTAAATTAGCCTCTTGCCATGGTCCGTGGCTTCTGACAGATTCAATTGTTTTCCTTTGATGCCAACAAGTCTTCGGTCTACTTCTTGCGCCTCATTATAACAGTTCTATAACTATCTAAGTTCATGATTGTCACTTATAATGACATCTTCAACATTGTTTAAAATCAATTTGTATTCTTCATGAGTCATGACAAGTGTAGTAATAAATCAATTTGCATAATCTTTTATTCTAAAAGTTGAGATCCAATATTGAGTAATGACTGAGTTATTTCAATATCTTTTTCCGAAGCGTGTTGTATCCGATAACTTTGTAAAAACTTGGGAACTCTTCGCTCGAACGCCTCCGAAGCGATATCTACAGACTTCGCGAAAAGAAAATTTTATAAGCAAATACATTTTCATATATAATTTCGTTCAAATGTTTGAATGTATTTTTTTACAAATATTGGTTGCGAATATTTGGCTTCATCAACTGGTTGGTACCTACGTTACTATTGCCCTCAAGGACTTTTAAACATACATTTTCCTATGTTTTTCTTTGTATGCCCATTGGAACTGCCAAAAACAACAATGTAACGCAAATATAACATAAATGTATTATAAATTATTTGGGTACCATCTCTCGCGGGGCAAAAGAGTCCCAAGCCATGTTGGTATTATAAACTTTTAGGTTATCAAAAACACAAAGTTGTTCGGTTACCCGGTTCTTCTAATCGGTTTTCGGCTTAACTTCCAAGGTTATTTTGAAATTACTTTATAAGTTGTCTATTATTTTTAAGTTTTCCATGATTCGTCACTTTATTACAAGCGTGTCCAGTGATGAAAGTCCTTCGAAATTCATTAGTCGAAGTTGCATTCTTTCCTCTGTCGCAGGCCTGCTGGTAGAAATTTCTTTTGAAAGCTGTACCTTTGTGCTCTTTTCTATGTACACAATTTTCTTTTAGTTACATACACTGAGGAGCTCGTGGCTAAATAATAACAGCCGCACAGGTCGATCTTCGAGGTTAAGCAACGCTTGCCGAAGTTGGTCTGTGGATGGGTGTCCATCTTAACATACCGAGTTTCTTCCGTGCCTTGGAAAGCACGTTAAGCTGTTGGTGCCGGCTGTCATTTGGAGGTCTTTGGCAGTCGTTACCTACGGATTGTCAGAAGCCAGAAAATCTGACACCAGTCTTGCCAAGGAATAGGTACCGTGTTACCCAGTTAATGGGTTGTGGAGGTCTGGTAGGCAGCAGCTCCACGTAACATACTGGTATTCGGCTGAATCCGGTTTTACTACAAGCCGACCCCAATATAGTTGGGAAAAGGCTAGGAAGATGAAGACATAAATAAATAAATTATCTCTCTACAGACTGAAGCCGCAATATTATCAATTTAATCGCTACCATCGACAGTTAGACACTAACTGAAAGTCAGCTAACATCGCCAGAACTCCGTCTTAGAACCAAGCGTACGCGAATTGATGTTACAATATTTAAACCAATTACACACCGGTTATGTATCCAAACTCTGTAGGAGTTCCTGCCTCGCTTATTAGTCATACAAATTCCCTCTGTATCGTGTATATGCGGCTCAAATCTGATTTTCTATTTGTATCTATAGGATATTCACCTTTAGAATATACATTGCCTTGGGCTGATGGATGTCAGTCGCAATTATTTATGTAGGTATATGTTCGTATTGGTTTAACAAGACTGAAAAATATTTATTTCTTGCTGTTGGATTTCTTGGATGGTTAAAGTTTTGTGTTCCGTGCAAAGGGCAGCCGTAAAATACATGCTTAGGTAAAATTTGAGGACACTGGTAATTGCCGTATGCCGTTATTCGACAAATATTTTTGTGTCAGAGCTATAGATATATGTCTATACCTTAATGTACCAACTTATTATCATCCTTTGACTGAAACATAACAATGATATCGACGATAAAGTGACATGAACTCCTAACTGACATTTTGGCGATTTTAGTTTTTTTTACGTAAAAAGGGTTTAAATAATCGTTTGCGTGAGCTGGCAAAAACAGATAAGTGTATACTTATCTAATTTTTACAATAAGTAATACTCTTTTTACGTACAAAAAACTAAAATCGCCAAAATATCAGTTAGGAGTTCATGTCACTTCATCGGCGATATATTCGGTAGTTGTAAATGGATCGAAAAGTCATAAATAATGTATGAACGGAAATAAGTAAAAAACAATAAAGAGTACTCAATTTTTCTACGAAGTACCTTTCGAGCCCTAGAAATAAAAGAGGATGAATAAATTCCAAAGGCAAGGCACTAAATCTACATATTTAAACTCAATTTGAACTCATTGACTTTGATCATTGGTCCAGATCTGCTTTTCGTTTGCCATCGAGTTCGTTGACCTTCAGGGCAGCGGATACGTTAAAAACATTTAAACACTTGTGTAAATATATTATATTTATTCATACTTATTCTGTTTATTTCAGGTACGGTGGTGTGAAGGTCCCTATCAGTGATTGAAGAATTTAGGAATGTGGTAATGTAAACTAGTTCTTTTCGGCCTTTTGGTTAGGTTTTAAGTAAATAGCTTGAAGAATTGTACTTGACTGACACACTAGCATTGAGCATAAGTATTGACCTATGCTCAATGCTAGTGCCTCAAAAACCCGAAGACTCAATAGTCTTTATGTTAAAAAGTCAATGGTAAATTTAGGTGATGTGATCGTGAATGGAACTGACATTCTACCTAAAGCTATGGATGGTGGTGAAGCGAGCTGTCAACTTTACACAAGTTTTTTCCAGAAAAGCTCTGCCGGATCTCTGCACATAAATCTGTTTTTAATTATTTTGTAGCTTAAACTTAAGAGACAAAATATTTTTTGATCTAACAAGCTCGTGATACACTTCATATTACGATGTTGTATTCACACTTTAACATAACAAAGGTACTCAAGTACTAATAAATAAACTACAAAAATAAAAGCAAGTTGAGAACACTACTTACAATCAACGTCACGTTTTCAACTCAATGGACGCAGCTTGCACACAAAAGTCCATGCGCTTGATGTTTGACAGGCTATAATTCCGAAATTCATTGTATTTCTCCCTCTGTTAAACTAAAATATTGGGCATTTCCTCCGTACCCTGCTGAGTCGCACAGGGCAGGGAAATAGCCCGACCTTAGCCCGCGGGCACAATATTTGTAATAAAATGCAATTACGTATGAATGTTGCCAATTTGATATCGGCTCATTGTAACACTCCCTGGGGTGTGTTCGCGCCCCAAATTAGGGTAGATAGGGTACATTTGCCATGTATTTGCCCATGTTTTTTCGTTTGAGTATGTATTAGATTTGGCTATTACTATGCTAATAGCAATTTCGGAGTTTATTGTGTTTTTTATATGGATTAGTGTGGTGTGACTGATTTTGAATTATATCAATGATTACTTTGTATTACAAATGGACGCATTTGAGTAATAATCGGATTTTTTCGTTTTCATTCATTTTTTCGATTCAATGGGCTGTTCATTTGCACATACTATTAAGGCAATAAGTTCGCCTTTAAATTATAATAAATAAATTAGCCATCAGTGGCGAAGGGTGAATTTTCTAAAAAGGGAAGCCGGACCAAAAAATGCTTACCTTGCTCAAGTGTGATGCGTAAATTCCAGCTGTGGCCCTGTTTCGTCAATCATGACTATTCATGACCGATACAAACTGAGCTTTATTTATTTCAAATTTAATTTGGTCGCGTAAAACGAATGCGATACTTTGTATTAAATCATTTTGTATACCTATCACTCGAAAGGCCAGAGAATGTGGGATTGTGTTGAGGAACATTGTTCCAAATGCGAATTGATTACAGTATCATACTTGCTTAAATATAACAACGTTTCGATATAGTTACCGCGGTTATCGGATTTTCGTGGTGGCCGCGAAAAGCTAATTCTTGTTTACCTAGCAAAATTACTGTGTCGTTGAACCGTTTCATTAAACTTCTATTCCGATCTACTTTTCTATTATGAACTTCATACGTATTAGCAAAAAAGGTTTCTATCCTACGATTTCCCCGAAATCATGCAAAGATATACAACTTCGGATAATTTAATTATAACTTCCCGTAAGCCACGGGTATTTGTCGTACAAACAACTGTTAAAATGTTTGAAAAAACCATCGCGTCGTTTATAATTTATAATCATGTCAGGGCGAGCACGGCCTATCTGAATTACATGTTTATTTTATTTCCAAAACTCAACTTTGAAAAGGATGTTTCCTCAGTCAACAAATAATCTGTCAGACAGCATTCTACGTTCACTAATGCCGCCATGCTATCGAACTTACTTAATAACAACAAAATCATTACATAAATAACTTCTTTCTAATAAAACTATAAACTAAAAAAACTATCTTACTCCTTACTTACCTAAATACCTATTTAAATATCCGATCACCAAACAATACAACGCCACTAACCATGTTTTCACTATGCAAAACTTTCACTAGTTTACACAAATAACTCAATTTCAACAATAATACACGAATAATGCTATAAGATTCTAAATTATGATACCAATATATCAAATCAAATGAAAATGAACAATGATATCAATAAACATGACACTTAAATTCGCGCGAAAGAAATCTGTTGTGGATCTGTCATGACTGTCATTCAAATATTACTATCCGAACAAATTCGATTTACAACTTCAGTATACTCTGTCTACGTTCAGTATCATTCCATCTCGTTCTGGCGTACACATTTCCTATCTCTGTCCTGATCGTAACTCGATGATTAACGGCTTGCTAACTGCCTAAATCTAGCAGTGTTATATTGTGGCCTCAAGGTCACGATCGCTACAAGAGACTATGAATTAAATGTACTGAATTCCTGTTTGAGCGGCCGGCTTATTCTAGGCTGTAGTCTTACATTCAAGTTCATTGTTAGTTTTATTAGTTCATAATTACTCGATAGATGGCGTTGATAAATTACGTCACTAAACTGAATCTCGGTGTTAAGATTCTCCGCGATTCAACGACCTCCTCGTGCTTTTATTGAAATAAATGTCTTCGTATTTCTAAGTTGGTTTTTGTTCAAGGCACTGATATTATTTCTTTGATTGTTTTGTTAGTATTGTTACTTTTTTAAAGCAAATTTTATACCTGCAATATAACTTCGTAAATAGTTATTTGTTTAAATGATGATTGAAAACAATATAATTTGATACTAGTATTTGCCATATTTCGAAAGGGAAGCCGATAGGAATCGAGTTGTATGGACCCTTCGCCACTGTTAGCCATGTTATTATTGCGTGTAAGAATATTATTTTCTCGCTTCTTCACCAATCCATGTATAGTCAATACGCCCGCCTTCCGCAATCAGTATTGCGGTTAGCAATCCTACAATGTGACAAACATTGGTGTTGGCGACCAACGTTTGTTCAGGGTCATTTCTTGTTTGTGCTGAGGGATTCCTATTTCAACGGTGAATTTTAGATTCTTATTGTTTCCTTTATAGTTCGATAAAAGTAATTGTTTATCTATAGAATTAGAATCCTTTATTTATTTATTTATTTATTTAAACTTTTCGCACAAAAAAAAAAAAGTACAAAGGCGGAATCCTTTCGTTTTCTTTTAGAATTGTTGGCCATTCTCTTTTGCGTGCCTTGTAAAGTTCAACTTTGAAATTAGCAAGCATTACTAGGCATCTATCAAAATTCTCCTGACTGCTCCTAATGATGATCTATGACCACCAATCCCCCTTTGATAGCGGTCATTAATTCTTAAATTATGCAAGTTATCATTTATTTAGCAAAAAGTATTTCCCTATGTCTGCGGTGTTACTGCACATCTACTTGCCCCAATTGCGTACTCCATGTTCAACACTTCTTCAATCTTAACTTCCTCTCAAACATTCGCCATTTTTTTCCCCCAACTCCCTTGAATCAATTCACGAACGGAACGAGGTCCCCACGAAGTAAGTTATTAAATTTTTTCCATAAACTAGGTTCCATATTGCGACTGAGAATCGCACATATGCCTAATGACGCCTCGTTCTTCATGCTGCTACAGAATGTTGCGGATAAAGACTCGGTTTTCGAGAATTATTTTATAGAGAAATGTTGTTGTCTTTGAGTTGTGGTTTTTGTGTTTAGCGGTAGACTTGGTGGAGTAATTGTTGCCTAACAATGTTTAGGTAATTAAAGTGGTTTCTTGGAGAAATAATTTGCGAGGTTAGGCGTGACGCGACCTTGCGACGACGGTTGAATTACTCTTTATTTAAAAAAAAATGCTTTACCGTAAAGCAATTTCTATGAAAAAAGGTTCATGTCATCACCGTTTTCAAGCCAGTTCTATTTCCATTAGGCGATTAACACACGGCACCGCGAACAGCTGCGGTAGGCGGTGAAGCGGATCTCATGTCGCATTGGACTCTAATAAATCCGTTGATGCTAAACACACGTAAAACGCCTTACCGCGCGGGGCACCGCTACGAAATCCGCGCCGTGTGATAATCGCCTTAGACCAATAGACATTGATGTTTTCTCAGATTTCAGTCAAGAGAACTAATAGCAGCGGTGAATCCATTTTATGTCAAGTAAACTGAACGTCCAAACTTAATCAAACAGTTATAAAGTTCAGAAAATCGTTAAAATATAACATTGCCAAAATTCTAATCAAATCTTAATATCCTTGACACAATCCTCACAAACTCATAAACAATACTCCGCAATATTGTCCATTCCCTTCTAAATTATCGTCCGATCAAATTATATCCCCTCTAGAGCCCATACATATGGTGTTTAATGCCGTCATGCTCCTGATTTGGCCCGTTAGCCCAATGTTCTGGTCCATGAAATATCGGAGGGCCATGTTTTGCCAAACGTCCCTATTAATTGCCGTGTCCGATCGAAGAGGGTGCTTAGAATATATGTAGGATGACCACAGAGTTATTGAGAGGGAACAGAAGCTTCAATTCTCATTATGGTGAGGGTGTCAAAATGGTTGCTTTGATAAGAGGAATATTGCATTCGGTTTGAAAATGGAAGAGGATGAATTGGAAGCATAGAATGCAAATAAGAATGTAACAATATCGAGGCTACTTAAAAACAGAAGAAGTTATAAGGTATATAAAACGGAGAAAATGATTAACCATCTCACTCATCTGTACAAAATATTTCCAGGACAAAAAGCGGTACAGTTCTTACCTACCTTAATGTATTGTACAGCAATAAGTTCGGCACTGGTTTTCCATGGTATCAATAGGGAATATGCATGAAGATTAAATTTGTCTGGAATATGTTTTTTCTAGTTTGTTATTGTCGTCACATTATATCTAAAGTATTTTTTTTTTTAGTTTTAATTTATACCGAAAAAAGAATTATATAAAAGTGCAAATTCAGCGCGGGAAATTTAATCTTGCGAAACGCATCACCATTGGTCGCGAGTCGGGACCAATGGTGATGCGCGTGTGAGACGTCACACTACACGCACTACACGACGACATTGAGATGACAAGACTTATTTACCGACTCCCGTCTTCAGTGTCGAGTCTGTGAAAAATTTTGTTAACCGTTATAAAATGTGTTCCTGCGCTGATTTCTAGTTCTATCTAGATTTGTAATTAATCCAGGACGATGACTGAAAGTGGTTTTGTTAAAGCGCAATCAGACAATTTACCTAGAATAGATTATCAGGTATAGTTCTTATAGTGTTTGTGCAGTTCTTATTGTGTTTCATACTTACAATACTTGTAAGAAGGATTCTCAGCTTTTTCCATGGTCTGTATGGCAATTAAAACGAGAATCGAGCTGAAAACTGAAACGCCTACAGTTCAAAAAGGTAAACAAACACGCGACGTCACGACGAAGTGTAGTGTGACGTCATCCAAAGCCCGCAAAAAATGGCGGCGCTGGAACTGCAAAATTTTATTCAGCAATTTAAATATAAAAAAAATAAGACAATAAAAAAATCATGCATATTCCCTATTATTTTTTTTATACTTGGACATACTTGGACATTTCACACAACGTCGTATAGTCCCAAGCTAAGCAACCTAATGCTTGTGTTATGGTAACTAGATGGCTGATAAACTACTTATATAATTTTTTTTTTTTTGTAAGTACTATACTACTACATATTATAGATAGAAAAACACCCAGACTCGGAACAAATACTGGTAGGTCGTATAAATATTTGTTCCGTGCGGGAATCGAACCCGCGACATGCTGCGCAGCAGTCAATCGCTCAACCACTGCGCCAACCGTGTCGTCAAAAAAAATTAAATAACCTATCGTTACATTAGGTGACTAAACGAAGATTTTGTTGCGGAATTTGTTCGAAAGAGTCACCGCGGCCCTGGAACGCAAAATGCACTATGAGGAACATGGATAAGTTTTAGTCAGTAAGAGTCTGACACTCCCTTCTGCTCCGCCCAGAGCGGGAGGAGTCATTTGATGATTAAACGAAGATTTTCGGCTAAGGGTATCAACAGTACTGATCATATTGTCTTTTGATGGCTTGTCAACTCCATTGAAGCTAAACCTTCTGTGTGTGTATACTCTCTGGCATATCTTGTGGTTTACATATTGTTATAGCACGCTGAGAGCTTTGAAACCTTTCCTAGAATCGGCTCTTTCAGGTGTTTGTAACACAAGAGTATGGTGGCTTGATTTTATATTTAAAAGACAGAGGGTCTATTAAGGTGATTAGATAGGTGTATGGTAATTCTCCGTATCACATTTAATACCGTAGAACTTATGTGAGGCTCCGGCAGACAAGTGTGACATGAGAGAGCTACAACAATAGGTACCTACTATAACGTTTGCAGTGATTTTTTTGTCATTGCCTTTCAAATATGTCAATCTTACTTTTTTGAGCTTCTGTCATCTTAGACCTTAAATTCTAAAATCAGTAAGTTTACACGTAAAATGTCTGAAACTCAGACCAATAAAAAAGTGAAATAACTAAAGTTGTCGCTCTTAATTCATTAACAAAGTTTACTGGCTTTAACGTCAAATAGTAAATACCTTTGCAAAAGTAATGATAAATCGGTACATATCTTCTGTCCGAATAATAAAGCTGAAAAGTTTTTTTTTTATCTTTGAACGTGTTAATCTCTGGAACTACCAGTCGGATCTGGATTTTTTTTCATTTGATAGCCCAATTCTTGAGGAAGGCTACAGGCTATTTAACATCACGCTAGGACGCATAGGCACTGAGCAAAAAGAAAAATAACCGATTATCATAACTTTTGGATCAGCCCGCTATACAGAAACTTGGCTGACTTAGAATGACATTGGCTAAAAGGTCTTGCCTAGTATCTTGCTTATAGCTTCGTGTAAAGGTCTTAAGGTAAGTAATTCCTTAACTTACGTGTTTTCCTTAAGGGAGGCCTCTAAACGGGTGTTAAAGATCCCAATAATCGTTAACTCAATCGGGTATGAACCTAAGGGCGCCCTTGTTTCATTGAATCTTACTGCTTGCCGGAAAAGATAAGCTTTATGCACATAATTATCTTTTTTGTTTACTTTTTATGCAGGCAAAACCTTTGGCAGTATGTTTTTGACGTAGCCCTCCGTTAGTTTGAAAAAATCAAGACTAATAGGCATTATAAATGCGAAACTAACTCTGACTGTCTGTTTACTACTTCACGTCAGTTTTGTATGTAATTCGGCAAACGGGTAGACTATTTCCTGGAAATAGGACATGGAATACTTTTTATCCCGGGTGTATGTTTCCTACAGGACCGGTTGTTGTGGGATGCCTGTGTATTGCAATAGACATCTCTCGACTGATATGATAATAATGTTTCCTATACACACCTTTCGAAATTCACGCCCGCTAGCGAATTCTAGCTACATTATCAAATTAATCATGACCTTAAAGCAAAAAATCCGTTAACGAAACTAGATAATTAACTCGACGAACACAAACCAGTACTCATTAAATCTATTTATAATTTCTCTATAAATAACCGTACGCATTTTAATAACCCACCCCCATCTCATAAAATCCACCTTCAACACGTAAATGAGCTTTTAAACTAATAAAATATGACGTTATGAAAAATTACGTATCTAATGAAATTCTTAATAAAATATTTCAAGTTGATCGAAAAATAAATTCCATTTAGGGAAATGCATTTAATCGGGAACACAGGGGTTGTAACCCTCATCCCTCCGCTAATCAAATAGTTGCCATCTTGTAGTTATTTATGTAAAAGGAAGGGTAGTTAGGGAGGGCTGTTTTTCATCCCCATTCACCCCCTATACGTCAACAGGGTCTCTCAATTGGAGTCGGCTAATAAGAATTTTATAAGATGCTTTTCCGATTGTAAGGAGAAATTGGGAGGTAATCTTTCTTTTGTAAAAGGTTTCTGGTTGTCAGTAAGAAATAAGACTTGAAGCTTTAGAAATGGCTACTTTGTCACAAAATCATTTTAATGTAGGGGTACAGAAACAATTTTTTGTCCTTAATATCACTGAACCACATTTTAGGTTCAACGTCGTACCTATTCCTGCTCTTATCCCAATTTATTCATTTCAACATTATTTATTTTTATTTATTTATTTTTTCTTCCAAACTTCTTTTTTTATCTAAGTTCACTCACACACCACTCATTTTTCCATGTTAAATGTAATCTTTCACGCAGTCCATTCATTCTTTCTAGCCATGTTTATTTACTTAAAACATTCCTGGCCGACATACATTTATTAATATGTCACCCGAAAATGGCAGACTCCATAAGATCGTAATAAATCTTGATTAGATTATAATTATTATTTCTCGATATATTATGAAAAAATCATTTTGTATATAATATAGGTATCCCATCCAAATTCAATAGTTCCCATTTCCAATACATCCGTGTCTTGTTTTGAAATAATAAGTTACAATTTCTCGCTATTTTTTACAATTTTACGGCGTTTGCCATTTTCCGGTGATATTTACATACATAATATTATATTTTAATCCAGGTTATTTTTCAGGTATACATCTAAATTCGTCCAGTAGTTTTGACGTTAATGAGTACACATTAATTATAATAATTAATATAAAATTGGATAAATAAGAAAACAATTTTTATTCATTGATCCAGATATTCTTCTTTCCCAAAAATATAAATAAGCTAGTCAAGTGGTAGTAATAAAAGCTGCAAGATATTACATTTGACCCGGTTGGCACTGCGCCTGAATTATTTGACGATGGACCGAGAGGTCTCGGATTCCTATTAAGTCACTAGTTTTTATAGCCTAACGTTACAATGTACAAAATGTAAATCATTCTAATAGACTGCGTCAATAGAATAGAAAACAAACGAATTTTGACCAAAGAAAAGTCGAAAAAGGACGTCGCTCCACGTGAGACACTGGTATTCAGCTGAATTTGGTTTTTCTGGAAGCCAAGCCCAATATAGTTGTGAAACGGCTAGGCCGATGATGGACGTCTTGAAAGATTTTTTTTATCAAAGAGGTTCGTTTGTTCTTAAAAAAATAATGCTGTGCGTTGATTACTCGTATTTATAAAGGCATTTCCAACAATATGTAATGTCATTACAGATATGTAGGTACTTAATATTTTATTTACGTGAGAAATGCATTCGCATTGCTTCCCATGACTAGTATCCTTATAACAATGATATCACCAGGAATGTTAATTGAGGAGGAATTCTACTTATATAACTGAAGAGGCTTAACATTCAGCAGTGGATATAACATTTTCACACTTAGCAAAAAAGCAGTAAACCTACTCATAAAATCCTATCGCCTAATACGGTAACGGTGTCAACGCTCACACTCACACTAAATCGTCGGAATGCGTGTAAATTCTGAATCAATTTCGTCATAAAATATTACTAATCTCATGTGGGATTTCTATCACGTTCAAATATAACGTTCTTCAGAACTTGAGCCACGTACAAAGTCGTCCGAGATTCGAGATTGCTCTATCCAAATGCGTTCTCAAATTCGTATTTCGAATGCCACTTCTGGCCACTAGCAGTCGCTTCGGCTTGGAAATTAAAAAGAAAATCGTTAGGCGCCATTTTGAACCATGTAAACGACGATTTGTAAAAATGTTGTAGGGTTTTTGTTGGTGTGTGGCTAGGTATTATTTTTTACAGGAAGGAAAAATGTATGAGCCGTTTTGTGATACAAATTCAGAAATTCTTAATTCGAATTGAAATGATCGTAATGCGAGTTATTTTGTTTGTCTCCGTTTCAGATGGTGTTATTACCCGTGTTTCCTTTCCCTGATTGGATACCGTGCAAGCAACTGTTAAAACAAATCTTTATTTACATCAAAACTAATCCAACGACTTTGAACAAAACTTTTAAATTCATTTTCAAAACTGGAACATCTAAGTCGTTTACTACCGTCAAATATTACCCAATAGCATGACTGAATTCAACTACTAAAAATTGAAATTAGAACTTCGTGCCGTGACTGGTATCGACCAATCAGACGCTTGCTTTCTGCATTCTATTGCCAACTGTCAATACTTTCCTCCATAGAGAATTGGCGTGAATTGTAAACATTGAGGTTTGAAATTAGTTTATTTGCCGCTTTATAAGACAGTGAAGAATGTTCTCAGGAGAAAAATAACAGGAAAACAAAGATAAAATATTAAGCAATAAAAACAAAGCGAATTTTGGGTTCCTGTGGTTTATATTGTGACATCATTAATCTGGCCCCGGCTGGGGGCTTGCCCACGCAACGCGTCAAACATGACAGATGACGTCATTAAACACGATGTCCGTACAAACACGCACTTACCTTACCTTAAGTTGGGGTAGGCATTTTTATTTACAACCTTTTATATGAACATGCGTGTCCTAACCAAGGAAACGGACAATGAATAAATCTTTAATAATTCTCACCCCTGCAATGTAGTAATTAATAATTAATTAAAACTGTCAAGTACGCTTGGGGTGTCTTGCGTTGAGTGAAACTGTCTGGCGACACGCAACGGTGCGACATTGTTTTTCTACACTGTAAATTGCCCTTCACCTTCAGTTTTGTTATTTTTTCGTACAAAATGAACTTTTCGAAACTAAATGTCAAAATAAGTGAACACCGAATGGAGCCAAAAGTTACAAAACATTTCACATCAACCCAGAAGTAAACTTCACAAACTTTTAGACGTAGCCAACAGGATTTTTAGTTCCACACGGTTTAAGTGGCGTAATATTAGCCGTTATTACCTGGTATTAAGGTCTATGTTCGCTTGATATACCTGTAATGGACACGGGTAGGGCCGCAATTAAAATGCTCATTAAACTGTCGCTGTTAGGGTGAGACATTTTAAATTGCGAATGTCATCAGTTCAAAATTACGTGCGGCGGTTGTGTGGCCGCCATTTTGTGCCGTCACACCGACGGAGGTAACAATGGCGGGCAGTAAAAAGTTTGTGCTTCGCTTGGATGTTTCTCTAGGAATGTTAAGTTTAATCGCCGTAGAATTCATAAGTTTTGGGCCTGTCTGCGTGGTCATTTACTTAAGCCCGCTAAAAAAATTAAGCAAATGAGCTTAGCACTTTGTGAATATATCAATCACTACATCATCATTATCACTACTATAAAACAAAGTCCTCCGCCGCGTCTGTCTGTCTGTCTGTCTGTCTGTCTGTCTGTCTGTTCACGATAAACTCAAAAACTACTGCACCGATTTTCATGCTGTTTTCACCAATGTATAGAGTGGTTTTTGAGGAAGGTTTTAGTATATAAATTGTCAAGCGGGCGAAGCCATCAGCTAGTTTATCATAAACCATTGTTTTTCTGACAAGCATTGCAACTTGCAATGGAATACATATCATGCTTACCACTATTCTTGAATTAATAAATTATTTTTTTTAAATGAAAGCATCCGTCTCTAAAGCGTTAAAATATGGCTTGACAATTTAAAATTGGTCCATCGATTTTGGACCCCAATATAAACAAAATGGCCACTTGAAGAAATGAGAATACATCCTAACAATATCGAAGAAAAAATACAGCTGCAAAACTGTTACTTACATTTAGATTGAAATATTGCTTTTAGTTTGGGGAGCCACAAAAACAATATTTGCGAATTATGATCGATTCCCTCGGTGCAGAGAGCCCTTTGAATAAATATGCCATAAAGAAAACAGTACTCAATAATAGTTCTAATATCGTCACAAATGCACCTTGCACCTTCAAACAAATGTGGCGGTTATGGGGTTGGCGTGAAATATTGCCAATAGGGGGCAATGTGTTGTTAATATAGAAAATAGGGTGGGCGTGTGAGGAAAAGAAAATAATAATGGCGTAGTGTGAAAAAATATTTTCCAAAACTAAAACAACAATGGTTTCGGAAATATATTTTTCAATACTCTTTTTTTTTTAATTTCATTTACGGTTATGTAGTGGTTAATTTAAACCAACTGATAATTATAAAAGCTTGTGTACATGCGTGTTATGTATAGATAAGAGAACAAAAAAAAACAACGAGCATAAAAAAAAAGTCAAAATCGTTGTCAAAAAGTGCTCAGAACTTATTACTTAAATATCATAGAGCAATTGGAACACTAACGGCCGAAACCAATATCCTATCTATCACATACTGGAGATAGAAAAACAAATGAAACAACAGAAAACCTATATAATTTTCATATTGTTTCATTTGTTTTGCTATCTCCAGTATGCCAAATCTGGTGATAGTTAGGTTATTGGGTTCGGCCGTAAACTAACTCTTCGATTGTTTTTAACTGCAGACCAGCAAGTATCCTTAAAAATAGATGATAGGATTAAACGAACCGTCCTAGCGTCTGTCAAAAAGATTTCTAAAATATCGAAATCACCAGAACTTTTTACACAAAAACTAAAATCATCAGGCAATCAAAACAAACACACATGATTAACCAATTTCACTATTCATCAAACCGAACCACAGCCACTGATCCAAACGGATTGTTTACTCATTATCATATAGGGTTATCAAATCAAAATTCACATTTGGAACGTGACGGTCCGGGTTGCCGGTAAATAGGTTTAATGTACGGATTCTATCTGGCCATGCCATAGAGCACGGAACTTCGCACCGGCAACGATTAGACACGTCATTGCTAAAAATACTCTTGGCTGAGGAATTAAGCTACAAGTTTCGGCTGTTATACCTTTGCCACAATTAAAATGATTCTTGGAAAAAAATCTAAAAAAAATGTATTTGGTCCCACAGTTCCACGATTGAAAAAAGTTTGACAAGTGTTTTCCTATTTATTGTAACTGACGGACTTAATATATTTTGTTATCCAGCTTTTTGTCACGGGTTAACCATTTCTTTGAGTACCTAAACAGTGACACTTATAAAATTTTTCGTGTTGGATAGTAAGTTTTGACAGTGCCATCTCTAGCAATGGCTACTGACTTGATGCTCCGAAATCCGACAGTGCTTAACACTCCGCGGTGCGTTGTGTGGTGTTATTCTAGTAGTGTAACTCTCATTTGTCTTTCAATTCCTTCCTGAATGAAGTCTGATTGGGGATTTAGGCCTTGATTCTCTTGTGTCATCAGGGAAATTTGGTGCTCTAGTTGAAAGGGCTCAGCCTCGCTTAATTAATCTCTCAATGAAACCAATCAAATCACTTCTGCGTGAGTAACTCCCTACTTTTGCCTTCAAATAAAAGAGCACTCTAAAATTCTGGAAGTTAAATTCCTTCACCATTTTTACATGAATATGTATGCCTTTTTTAAGCGATTTCAAAAAGGAGGATGTTCTCAATTCGTCGTAACCTTTGTTTTAAGTATGTTCCGATGCTCGTGAGGTCAGGATCTGATGATAGGATCCTGGAGAAATAGAGGAAGTTTTCAAATTTTATAGCGATTTGGGTAGTTTTTAGAAGAGTACATTCTCGGAGTGTTCTCATTCTAATTTTCAACCATCAACAACTCTTGCAATAACTTCCAGTGGTCAAGCTCGAGGGTTACCACTTGTCCTTTTCAGGGTCTCAGAATATATCAATTAGATGTCTAATTAACTATCACTACGTGTGCTTATGAGTGGCAGATACCGTTTTTGTCCGTCATGAATTATTTACTGAACCCGTTCAGTTTCGTAATAGTAGTTAGGGACTGTGTTTGAATTAGATTTATTTCAATTCTTTGAGTGGTGTAGGATTAATAAAGTTTTTGTTTGAGCTTGAATGGATCACTTAGTTTGAACCCTTTTTGGAGCCTGATTTTAATCGGACGGGAATTTGAAGCATTCGAATTTGCTGTCACGGAGAGAAACTGGATTGTTCTATGTTAATGTAATGCCCGGTTAGAGGTTTTGTTGGAATTATTATCTGGTGGTAAAGAAGGTTTATAAAAAATCCGATACAGTCCTACTGCTGGGTATAGGCCTCTCCTTACCTTTTCTACACTATTCAGTTTTCTGATAGACGACATCGCGGCTAACCAAGGCGAAAATGGAAGAACGAGGTCGACTCCTACCGAAAGCAGCCTGGTCATATCACCAAAATAAACTGCGTTTTCAAGAGTCGACAGATTTTCGTTTAAAAACCGCTTGTCTTTTTTTTTTTACAAAACGGGAAAACTCTTGGCCCAAATCTCACCTGATGGAAAGTGATGATTAAGCCGAAGATGGAAGCGAGTTTCACCCGGAATCCTCTTACACAGAGGAACTGGCTTACATACCTCTAACTGCCGGAACACAACAATGCTGTTAACATTGTTGTTATGGCGACAGACTTAGACATGATGGTGGTAGCTTGCCAGGCGGACATAGAACAAGTCCTACCACCAACCAAACCAAGCAAAAAACTTGCCCCCCCCTGGGAATCGAACCCGGGACCTCTGGGTCTGAATCAGGTGGTATAACCACTAGACCACGGAGGCGGTTAGTGTCACCTGTTTAGCACCACCCGGGGACCACGTGTAGGGATTCGCTGAAGGTATTCGGTAGTAGATATTCTCCTACGGACGCGGGTGACTCGGCCCCCTGCATCCATACCAGTCGATAGTAAATCTTCAAGATTATTAATACTAAAGGCTAATAGGGTAACTAATGTTCAACAATCAACATTTACAGGATATTACTGTACATAGGGACCTATTTCTAGGAAAATACAATGCGCAACAACTCTTTATCATTCCTCGCGGAAGTTGTAATGGCCGACTGGAGTTTACAATGGTGCATGAAGACAACATGAACTCTGAAATTTACGATCTTTAAATCCTTTAAGTCATTACTTTTAAATGGCTTGTGGGAAGTCAAGATTGGTTAGACGCTTGCGGCGTTTAGAGTAAAAAAAAAACCTGTGACTATTTCTGTTTTTGAAACAAAAGAGCCTATTTCTTTTAAAGCATTTGACTGCGATATTTATAACCGATACACAGAGAAACATAAAAATAAATTGCTCTATACCCTTTCCTTAACTGTCAAGAGCCGATGTCATAAAACGTATAGGAAAGTCCTTGGGCATAAAACTCGTGAACGGCGCGAGTTCAACAAAGTTTTTTCTTAAATCAACCATTTGTAGGTAGTTTGTGATTGTGTGGACCGATTGTTCTGGGCTTCTGGGTATGAATGGGTGATGCAAGGGTACTTTTTTTAAGCATAGCTTTATGCTGTATTGTATTGTGGTTGTGACATAGTGGTTTACTATCCAATTCAAGCCCATATTCCCAGTCAGTTGACAACAACAACAAAATGTCAGAGGAAAAACCATCGATTAATGTAAAAATTATAACAATAAATTAATAACTGTTACTTTGATTTTTAGAGGTGGAGGCGAGTTTGAGCACATGACTTAGAATTAAAGGGTCAGTGACTGTTAAAATACAACAACATTCAAGCACTAGGGATACAGAAATCTCGTTCACAGATTAAGCTTACTTCATTGTAGACTAACCTAGTCAAGAGCAAACCCTTTAAAAAAAACATTATTTAGGGAACGTTCTATTTTATCGAAAAACGACAGCAAGAGGATTTCACAACAGTTCCAAAATGCGGTACCAAGCGCGTTCTATTCCTTACTTTCTGGTCCTTCAGCACTTTTTGTACCACAAACTTTGCATAAAACATTGTTTTCCTCGTATTTCGAGCTCCATTGTGCCACGAAATCATTATCGTATGGTCTCAAATTGCTCTTAATTGAGTTCTCTTTGTGGCTGTTTGATGGTTTCCCATGGGGTATGGGCTCTATGGTCAATGAATCAGACGCACGTGCCTATTGAGCACATTATCGCCTTCTCCCTCGCACTAAGTACAATAATATAGGAAGTTGGGTGACATACTGCTTTGACGTGTGTAGAGCGTGTTGGGTGTTATGCTTGGCTGTAAATCAAATGAGATTGCTTAGATTGGTTTTAAAGGGGAATGTTTTGGATCAATGCTTCTTGTTTTGGACGTATTATTTGTATGAAATGCTTTGGTTTTCAGATTGTTTTATGGGTCAGCTTTTATTTTAGACAGGAAACTAACATCATAAAAGTTTAAAAAGACAAAGTTGATGACCCAGATTACTCGTGAGTTCTGTTACCTACTTTAGTGTTCCCCTTCTTATCGAGACGGTGGTAAATACATTTTACATCCTACTACTATGACCTTTATAAAACAATGGAAAGACTGATGTTTGTTACGGTACAAGTTCGCAGTGCGGCAGCAGCAGTAGATGTGTCGCCGCATCACTACTGAGGGGGCTACTCTTTAAGCCCGAAGTCCGTAGTTTCGGGCTTAGGTGGTTAGTGGTTAGGTGATACGGAGTAGAATACGCAAGCAAATAAGCCCGGAACTACGGACTTCGGGCTTAGAGAGTAGCCCCCCTGGTTTCAATTTATTTCTAGCCTGTAGTCGGCTACGAACTTTTACTTTAACTCTGTCAACAAAAACCATTGAACGGATTTTGATGTAACTTCAGATTAGCTTTAAACATCAGAATTACACATAGGCTGTAATAGGGAATATGCATGATTTTTTTTATTTGCAAAATGAAATACTTTTTAGCTCTAAAAACAATCCTAAAATTGTTTTTTAAATATCTTAAGAATAAGAATAAGAAGAATAAGAATAAGAATAAGAATAGTTTATTGTTCAATATGTACATTCAAATTTGTTGATTCCTGGATCTCACACTAGGATTCCCTGTGTCGTGGGATCCAGGCTCTTTCATTCCGTTTACATTTTGCAGTTATACATGTTATAAATCTAAGTATATATATCACTAAAAAAAAAAAAAAAAACATCTTAATTTTTTCTAGTATACTCGTAATCGAATAAAAATAAAAAACATATACAAAATAAAATAATAATAAAAACAATGCATGTATGCTGTGTGTGTTAGTGTTTGCATGGGTGTATGATGAATTAAGAAATTGTGTTGGTGTTGACAGTGTGTACCTTAGGACGAATATAATGTTGGATAATAAATATATAAATAGTGGTATGTATGAGATGATGGTACCTGTAAAAGCGCATTCTTTTATCGTCTTTTTTATGTTAATAAATTTTCAGTCATATCATAGTCCAGACTTAGTAGCCATTTTGTAACCGTAATTTTGCATTTAGCGTGAGTGAGTTTTAGAATGTTGAGGTTGTTATTAAGTTTACAGTAAAGGTGCGGTCCCATAAAACCGTACGACCTTCTCCCGACTGTTTTACTGCATCGAACCTTTTCCCAATGTGCCCTTCTACTTGACAAGATACAAGTGCACATAGAGGTTTTGTGAAATCTTATAGTGACTGCTAGGATGTAAAGTTGTCTTACTCTAAGAACACCCACCTCAGTGTAAAGTGTGTTAGTGGGGTACCGGAATGGTCTTCTATAGGCCACTTTAAGCAGAGCTCGTTGAGCTCTTTCAACCTTAATTAACGAGGCTTTACCAGCCGCACCCCACGCTATTATACAGTAGTTAAGGACCGATTGACACAGAGAGAAATAAATCATTTTTAAAACTGATTCATCTGCTATTTTACCCAGTTGCTTAAAGATATGGAGCATCTTTCGGACTCTACCCCTTAAAGCACTCAGATGTGTGGACCATGATAAACGGTTATCTACAAAGACGCCCAGGTATTTAATCGAATCTGTTTGTTCGATATCAGGGCAAGTACAACTTTCTGGGTCAGAACAGGAGTGCAGCTGTATACGAGGTACATAGTGAGGGGCGGAACGTTTCGAGATGGCAAAGTTGATTGCCTTTGTTTTGTCGATATTTAGTGTCAAGAGATTATGTTGCAGCCAGTTCGCAATAACTTTAACTCCGCTTTCAACCGAGAACTTAACATCATCCCAAGTTTTCCCATAAAATACGACTGCGGTGTCGTCAGCATATGTAAAAATTTTAGCTTGAGGTAATTTCATGGCGCAGAGCCCATTTATATATATAATAAATAGGGTAGGTCCCAGCACGCTTCCCTGGGGCACACCAAATTGCACCGTGCGTGGATCACTAGAATATTCCCCTAGCACTACTTTTTGCGTTCTGTCCTTGAGATATGAGATAAACCAGTCCAGTGCAGTGCCACGAACTCCCAGAAGCGACATTTTTTTGATCAAAATTTTCCTCGATATTGTATCGAATGCCTTGGCGAGGTCCAGGAAGACACCAGTACATGCCAGTCCTTGTCCTAGATTGACTGCAATAAAATCAGCTAAGTTGGTAACTGCATCCTCCGTGGACCTCCCAACCCGAAAACCGTATTGATTGTCGGACAATAATCTATTTTGTTCCAGGAATGCGAGTAGACGTTTGTTTACAATTTTCTCTAGGATTTTTGAAAGAGATGTCAGCAGGGAAATCGGACGATAGTTTGAAGGGACTTTTGGGTCTCCACTTTTAAATATCGGGCATATATTGGCAATCTTTATGCAATCAGGTACTTTACCTGTACTTAGACTTAAGTTGCACAGAAAGGCAATCGGGCCAACCAAAGCAAGTGAGCAGTGTCTTAAAAAGGTGTTATTAATGCCATCATAGCCTGTCGCTGATGCCGCTTTAAGACGGGAGATAATTGAAAATATTTCTTTTTCATCAGTCGGCGCAAGAAAAAAAGAGTTTGGGCTAGTGTTTACAGTACTGTATTGTTCGTTGTTACGGGACAAGTCAGCTTCAGTTAAATCCAACAGACTGAGTGTATTTGCTGCAAGGTTTTTGCCAACAGTTGAGAAATAGTCGTTCACTTTATTTAATGTGGGAACAGGGTTGTCGCTGTCGGTCACAAGCTCAAATTTACCGGTTTTTTTATTTTTAATGTTGCAAATTTTCTTGATTTCATACCATAACTTTTTACAGTCGCCCTTTGTTTCCATTAGAAGTTTACGGTCATGGTCTTGTTTAAGATTTGATAATATGTTGTTACAGTAATTTCGATACCTCCTATAGTCTTGTTGGATGACAAGATTGTCGCGATTTTCTGGTTTCTTTGCTTTAATATGCATTAAGTCACGTCGTCTTATGCACTTCAAGAGGTTTCTTGTTATCCATGGCTTGATAATATTCTTTGAGCCACGACAGACACGGTCAGTAGTGTGTTGTTTAATTTTATCCGAAAGAGTCTCGACAAATTTTTGGAATGCAATAGTAACATTAGTTTGCTCAAGAAGCCAGTCCCATGACTCATTTTCTATATCTTTTTTTAATTTTATGTAGTCAATTTGTGCATGTCGTTTTTCAACCTTGGCCCTACCTGATTCTTTTTGAACGCCAAAGATAACCGTCTCGTGATCTGTTATGCCCGTGTCACACACAATAACAGTAGCTGACTTCTGAGTTTTAAGCATAACGTGATCCAAGCAGTTGTCACCTCGCGTGGGTAAAGTGTGTCCTGGAAAATACCCATAGTGGCCGGTTAAGTCCAGGTACTCAGATGCGCGTCTGTCAGTGTAGAGTCCAGGTACTCAGATGCGCGTCTGTCAGAGCAATCATCTTCATCACATAAAGCTTCAAAGATTACAATTAGAAAGAGAAGTCTGATATGATATTTGACGTCAGATTATGAAGCCTATACAGATGCCATACATTACAGCGTTTTCGCGAGAGGGACAGATATATTGTTTAAAATTTTAAAATAATGATAACTCGTTTGTTTTTCGAGTGATTTTGATTCTATTTTCACTGTTAGTATTACAATTTTTTATATTTTTAGATAAACTGTGTAGATAATAAATATTTTTTTCATGCATATTCCCTATTTAAAAAAGTGGAGTCGCGGATGGCAGGTAGTATTCAAGTAAATGAGTTGTGACGTAGACACTTTTGATACTCCTAAACATTGGAACAAGATCTGAATAGGAGCACCATTAGCAGCATCTTTATAAGGTTTGCCTTCAGTCTCTGAAAGTAGGCTCACGTTTTTGTACCCGTACTTAAGAAATAGTCAACAAAATTCTCATAAATCTCCACATTGTCCTTCTAACCCGTATGTCACGAATAAAGCAATCAATTGAACGCGAGTGCTTCCATTAAGTGCTTGCTAAAACATCTCGCTACTTATATTAATGGGCCGGGCAGCGGTCTAACGACACTCGGCCCATTGCACGCCCAAGTAATGGAGCCTGGAGTCCCATGGAGACCTTTGGAATTATTGTTCCGCCCCATTGGGAATATGTTATTGTTTTACAGTTACGTTTAATTTGGGAATGGGGTTTATTAAGTGTCAATTGTTTTTTGATGGTTATTTTAAGGGTGTTATTGCGTGTAGTTATATCGAGTTTGTGTATGTATTTAGTGGGTGATAATGTTAGTTAAGGGTTTGGTAACGATACACTAGATACTCGTCTAAAGTCTCTCACACAAAATTTATTTCTGTTCTTAAAAGAGGACTTATATTCAGAACTAGAGCAGCATCATCATCTTCCTTCTTCATCTTACTTGGGGTATTCTATACAATCAACCGTGACGCTATCACTGAACCATCCCTTTTTGTAAAACTTCTCAAATTACTCCTGTTTTCCTGTTACAAGAACTATAACTCCAATAGCTCCTGTTAGAGGTCATGGTCTATAATCTACTAAATGAAATGGATGATTAAAATTTGTTTTCATTAATTTACTTCTCTAGAATATAATGTTCTTAAAATTGCAATTACATAAGATTGAATAATTGCAACTGCTGATTCTAAAATTAATAATATTATGGATGGGTTTGTTTAGTAATTTTAAACAAACCCATCCAACTTCTACTAATTCAGAACTGGATGATATATTTAAAATGAACGCAGCTAAAGACCTACAACTGGGAGACCCATCCTGTATTATTTTTAACCCAATCACGTTACAATATTCGCGTACAGTCATATCCCCGCTGCCACAAAAGGCTTCATTACTAAATATCCATAGAGCTAATATCCTTATTTCAAAATCCCATAATAGCATGGGTGTATTACCATAATATTTGTTATGCCAAACGTTCACATCCCGAGGTATCCGGGACGGCATTACTGGGATCCCGTTATGCAGATTAACTACTTTCTGTACGACATCCAAATAAAATGGCTCAATTTTTATATGAGCCTCTTTTATTTGGGGTGGGTTCCTTACAGTATACGTAAAATGTAGATAAAAATCGGTTTAATGTACTAAGTTGTATTGAGATCTTGATGTTTGTCTGATAAGTTTATGGAAAACGATAGAAAAATAATGTAGAATTAAACTATCTTAGCTTCCACCCGTTACTTCGCTCGCGTGAAATGAAATAAATTATAGCCAATGTTACTCTTGTCCTGCTAGTAATGGCACCATATCTTCTTCCATAATATACTTTTTTTTTACTGATATCTCAATATACATTTTATTTCTAGACAAATCATCTTTCCGACTATCCGATCAGCGTTTTTTTTTGTCTTCATAACCTGGATCACGGTCAAAAATGTCTAATACCGAATATTTTGTATTTTCCAATCGGTCCGTTTTATTATAAACAGTGTGTAAACGTTACCCGGTATCGGTTTGAATTTCAGAAATAAAATTACGTGCATTTACGACACTGTATTTTTCGTAGCTAATTTCGAATAAAATCTCCCGGCTTTCAACTTAAGTTACTTTGTAACTGCATCAAACAGCCCGAACTGTAAATGCTGAAACATTTTGTTGACACCTCATTGGCAATTGTCGTTGTTTGAGATAGTTTATTCACCTTTTATACCTGAAGTCATTTTCAAAATAAAAGCGGATATATATACTAACTAAAACCGAAATAGAAATGAAGCTTATTTCGTATTTAATTGAATGTAAAGTGGAAACGTATCGACCGCTTCAAATACATTAACTTGATGAAGCAATATCGAACAAGGACCAAGTAAACAATTGACGATATGATCTCTCCTAACCAAACAAATAATACTAAACCATGTTCCAGACAGAAAAAGATAAATTTACATATCTTTATGTGTGTCACCGGATTATTGTAAACACCGTAACTTAGTAATCTATTTCGCGAGATTATAAACTCTCGATATAGGTACTTACTGTGAACAAATATGTCTAAATTCAAAATTCGATAGTTTAGTATTATAAATTTTCCGTGTATATACGTCCGTCCATGTGTGTTCTCCGTGTATTCTACAGAAGAAAGACTAATCTCTCAAGTTCGGAGTATATTTTAACTTTATGTGTTTGTTGTAACGCGATGACATAGGTATGGCAAATTGTCGTATCTTCACAAACAAAAGATAAAATGGCGTATCTTTGAAAGGATTGTTTTACGTAAGCGGATTATACATATTATATCTTCTTGCAAGTTGTTCAACGGAACCCTAAGTCTGAAACGCGCGAAGATAGTTGGGCGATAAAGAAAGATTTACCGCTCAATGTCCGTATCTGTAATGTTTGCTTAAATACTGTTTTATTTTCGCCCTCGCGAGCAGGAAACGATTATTTGTTTGTTTAAAGTACACGTTCTACAGTAAAAGTTGCAGTTAAAATTTCACCATAACTTGCTATTTATAGTCTGATAAAATACACGGCTAACTGAGAAAGAAATATTAACGTTGAGTTGTTTGCTTAACGTCAAAAGTCTGTAGTATTTATTTAGGACTCCCAAGTATTCTGATTCATTAATTAATTAATCTTAATCCACTAAGTTCGTCAAGACCTGTCAACAACAAATATTTTCATTAGAATTGAAGGATTAAAATTGGTCTCTTTATGAAGCCCTTCACAGGCTTAATTTTACTTCCCTTACGCTAAAAGGGCTAGGGATAGAATGTGGATTACGTTGAGACCGGTCCCAAATCTCATTTGTAATAAGGGTTTTGATAAATTCAATGATAGGGGTCCCGATTTTACGTACTAGGATTTGTTGATGTAATCTTTTTAATATTTTCTAATTTATGATGTTGTTCGTGAAAAATTAAGCTCCGTGAAACATACAACGTTGTACCCTAATAAAGCCATTAATTAGAGCTGGGATTAAAATATGTTGGGTCTCATGACTAACGGGCTGCGAATCCGGAAATTGCGTCATCCGAAGTCAGGGACCCGAAATATTTGGTACCTACTGTTAAAAAACATCGTTAATGTTACTACACGTGAAAAACCGTATCTGTTTTCCTTCATCAGTTTTGGTATTACATTATACTTAGAATATAAGCTTTTAGGCCGTATTATAAAATGATATGGTGGCCATGTCGAAGCATAGTGATCCATAATACGGGTCATTGTCAACCACTTTGGGACGTAATGGATTTACCTGCTGAGGGCCGAATCATTTGCCTTAGTTGCCTTGAGTGTTATGTTATGGTCTACTATGTGAAATAGACTGGTTCTGGGAAATAAGTTTTGGGTAAACAGATTTAAGGGTTCTGCAGACGGGCGCGATACGACACTGTGACAGATGTTTAATTATTTTTTTTCGCGTAGGTATAATAATATACAGTACGAGTACAGTGCTCGTAGAAAATTAAAAAAGCAAGGGTTGTCTACGGAAGCCTGTAAGCTGGTTTCCAAAGAACTTAAGCAATTCAAAGAGATCCTTAACATTATCTAAGACATAATACCTATAATATGTATATTCAGAACAAGAATGTTAATAATCTAGAGCACAGAGATAACTTCAACTAAGAATACTGGACTGCAGTAACATTATAAGAACAGTGACCCTAACAAAATGTAAAATATTAAAGCAAACGCCGGGAATTATTAAAATACACACATAATATGCAGAAATAGCGCAATGCCCAGCCACACAGAACACAGGTTTGTACTTACGCTACCGTCAATTTTTTTGGCAAAAAAAAAACTTCGGGCTCTTAAAAAAACCTTCTCGCATTGTCACAGCAGAGCGTATAAAAGTGTCCCGGTTGATTGATGAACGTATGTCGTGTCGTAGGTATGTCTGCAGCTTTATGCCACAACTCGCTAAATGGATGGCATACTTCGTTATGAACGCATGCCTCTTTTTGTTCCATTTTTTTCCTAAGTACAAAGACTCGTTATAAAAGTTCTGCTTTAATGGCAAAGTAGTGTTTAATCCGTGTTCGGACTGCGGAATAATACTAATCCATGTGGGTTGTTGCGGCGTCTCGTACATTTATAGAGGCTTATTTTATTTTTTATAACAGTGATTCTTAATCCTCTAGTCATAAGACCCATTTGCCAAAATAAAATATTGCCATGGACCTCTGAATCCTTGGTTCAGTGCTGCCATACTGGTTCGTAACTACTATTAGATTTAAAGTGCTTAAATGTGTACCTACTATGGCCTACCATTATTAAAAAGCAGTAAATCTACTGAAACCATGATTAACCATTATAAAAAAGGTTATATTTTGACCTGTGGTCGCCTGGGCTGTAATTACACACTTTACGCGCATAGGTGTTGTACCTAGTTAGTTACCTGTGCTACCCAATTTACATAAGACCACACGTCATCATTAAAATAGGGGGTGGGTGGGAGGGGTCACCCTAGTCATTTTCAAAATGAATATTTATACCTCGCGTGCGTACCACGGAATAAAACCAAAATGCATTTAGTAAATTGTACAAATAATGACGAATGATTATTTTATATGAGGTTCAATCGGCTTAAGAGTGGTCTGATTAATTAAATTATGTCATTGCTTGCTTTGACATCGTTCCACTTTTGATATGATAATGTTTGTGTCATCGTATAATATGTATTTCACGGAATCATTACTGAACGCTCTGCGGTAATGCAGTATTTGATTTTGCAGAGTGTACATGATTACAGGTGCATGATGATTTTTGCTCATATGATCATTTGTGTGTGTATGGAGTGAAACATTTTTAGGAGCTGAATAATTTGAAACCAGCCGCTTGATTCTGTTGACATATCAACGTGATCAGTTAGGTGGAGTGAAGACAAGTGAGCTGTCATGCCATCTTGTTTGTATGGAGTTCACTTGGACGTGTTTTCAGAATCGTACTGCAGTTTTGATTAGGTGTATCGTGATTCCCAGTTACTGGGTTGTGGAAGTGAGGTAGGCAATCGTTCCATGTAAAATACAGGTATTCAGCTGCATCTGTTAAGACTAGAAGCCGACCCCCAACATAGTTGAGAAAAGTCCAAGATTATTAAGTGTCATTATGTGTGAAGCAACAAACAGACGTGCATCTAGTTATCTAAAAAGTCCACTGAAAACTATTTCTGTAATAAATATCTCAACAGACAAGCTTCAAATATTTATAAAACATTTTAATAAAACCTCTTCATAAAGTTTAGAAGTAAGTTAGTAACTATCAAATGTGTTAATTTTGATCATAAGTGAATATATGACGAGTTTGATATTTTGTCCATTATAAAAAAAAGTATGTATGTACACTCAAAACGAAAAATGTTGAATTTAACTCACTAAAACTAAAGTTACTGCAGTCATATTTTTGTGCCACCAAAAAAGTCGTAACTCGAAATAAAACTCAATTAAATACTAACATAAATTCTGCAAAATTACATCGGAGCTCATAAAAAAGATGCATTACTTGAAAAAAAGTATAGACGAACACAAAAGTCATCCATTACTGTTCATACATTATGGGCTAACTATGTTTTAACAATATTTTTTTCACATTAACGAGTAATCCATTTACCACGGAATCAATTAACGGTATGTAATGGGTAAAACAACAAATTTGACTAGTAGCAATATTGTTAAGTGCATCATTTGCCAACACTGCAGCTTGATGTCGCACTTAAACTCTCCCTCACTGCAATTTGAACCTTATGCTATCGACCTAGACTAAAAATTCATTTTTATAGTCTCTGTCCTAACTGTAAACGTCATCAATCTTCGTGCACGTTGGTGAACAAATAAAGTATTATAAGTGAAGAGCATAAACAAATTCAGTTTCGGAAATGTTTTGACACATACGTTTAGACGGATAGGTGCCGTTGCGAATGAATTGATCGAGTCGAACGGTGATGGACGAGCATGGCTTGGAGTTTCAGGCTGAATAATTTGTGTGACATGATATTGGGTTCAATTTCGTTGTTGTACCTAAGTGATTAGTAGTTACGAAATTTTAGTTGGAACTTATTTTCTTTTCTTAAGTCACTTGAATTCCTCAAGTGACTTAATAGTGATCTGAATTAATGGCCGTGCATTCGAATATGAAAGTTATGATGCTACTGTAGGTACATAATATTCCAGAACCAGCTAGATGAAAATTCAGTTACAGGTACTAGTAGTAGTCAATCATTTGACTACTACTAAATTACTCTCTTCCTGTGTGACAATATTTTCTAAAGGCTATGTCATCAGCTTTAGGTACCGAGTAGAACTTATTTTTTTATTTTTCTGTGAAGTTTTTAATAAATACCCGAGAGTTATGTGCAATAAGAACGGTACACTTGGCTCTAGATACGATATAAAATTGAAATAATTTCATTTTATATGTGTGTCAGAAATGGTTTTAAATTGTCTCGTTTTAGTACGAAACACGAATGATATAGTTCCGAGCACTGGTTTTGTGGTAACGTTTGCATTTCCTCGTAATACAAAACGTAGTGTTTATGTGTTTGCAGTTTTAGTACATTTTTATTTAAAATACGGTACTAAGAAAAAAATACAACCGCCTTCCAAAAAAAAACACTGCAAAGTAAAAAATAACTTTAATTTCGGAAGTCGGTGTTTTTGTTACTTTCTTCGTATTTTGACACCGACTTCCGAAATTAAAGTTATTTTTTACTTTGCAGTGTTTTTTTTGGAAGGCGGTTGTATTTTTTTGTAAAAAGTTTTTTATTTTTCATTTTTTAGTGGTGCCCCACACCTAACAACACCACTGCAAAATCGCAGAAAATCAAAGAGTCATCTAAATAGTCAAATTCCAGGTATTTCGATTTAAAATCCAAAGTTCGTAACCGATTTTGATATGATTTAAATGGGACCAATCTGCAAGTATATCCTTTCAGATAAAACAAGAATTTTTCAAATCGGTTCATAATTGTCGGAGTTATGAGGTAACAAACATAAAAAAAAAAAAAAAAAAAAAACATACAACCGAATTGATAACCTCCTCCTTTTTGGGAAGTCGGTTAAAAATATATTATGTGTCCGGTTCTATGATCAAACGAAATCTTAACTAATATTGAACAGATGTTAAATTGTTTGTAGGTTTGTAAAGGTAATTTCTGGGAGTATTGTTCCGATTTTTGTCGTTTATAGAGCGCGAGCACTAAGAAGCTAAAAAGACACTGTCACTGTGTGCTATACTCGTGTTTTTCATACAACCAAGACGTGTAGTCAGCAATTGGATTGCTGTTACAAAACGTTATCAAGAGTGTAGTGCTTCCACCTTAACCTGGGTTGGGGTATGTAGTCGGACACTGGCTCACTAACACACCAAGTAGCTATGCCTATCGCGTCCGGTTGCGCCGGCGCTCATCGCACGACTGGCGGCTGATCCCGCCCCACCACTACTTGTGTGAGTGAGACAGCGTTAGTACCTCTTTGCATAGATACACAAACACTACAAAGAGTATATGCATGTCCACTATGTCCAGTAGCATTACGAGATCGATTATTAATTTTAACACTTCTGTACCTAACTGTACCAAGTCAGGCCATCTCAAAACCTTATTTCCTAATCTACTTTCTGCACTATTATACATATCAGTGCAGACACATAACACCGTTGTATTACTGTCACTTCTAAGAAATTCGTATCTCAGCACCCTGTAAACCAACATACAATACGGCTTTTAACACGATCCATTTCTGCTTCAACACTGAAGTTCTTTCCTCATGTTCATACGAAGCGAGCAATGGATTATATACAGAATAAAAAGTGGTTCTCTACATGGTGTAATTTATCTCACGGTGTTCCGTTTCTCGTTAGTACTGTTAGAGTGTATTGGACTGATATAAGAAACCACAAGTGTCGTTAAGGTACATTTTTTATTGTTATGTTATAGGAATTGGGTCCGTAGAACGGCTGGGTGTCACGTAATTCGGTGAGGGGTCGGTCAAAGGTGTCAATTATTTTTGTTGGGATGAAAAAGAACCTCTAACTGATCTATTTGTTTTTTTATTGCTAACAATAGCATGACCAGCACCCTTGTCAGTTGCCACTAGTATGACTGTGATTATCATTATATTTAGTTTTGCATTCTTCAACTAGTTGAGCGGAGAAAAATTGCCGACATAGTGGTTCTATTTAATTTGGCAAATGGTTCAACCGGCTGTTCTGAACTGATCAGCAAAATTGGGCTGCGTGTTCCGAATCATTGACCTCTCTATTTTCCCTCTGTGCGATGCATATGTCACGGGAAGAAGGATTTTCTCTCAGCTTTCCAAGGATTTTCCATCCAC
The DNA here is from genome assembly GCA_963859965.1 of Ceramica pisi. Classification (NCBI taxonomy): domain Eukaryota; kingdom Metazoa; phylum Arthropoda; class Insecta; order Lepidoptera; family Noctuidae; genus Ceramica; species Ceramica pisi. The sequence goes on along the minus strand of OY982549.1, from coordinate 8,833,074 downwards.
ATGGTCTCGCTATTTCCTTTGTGCCCAAGCCTTGACCCCGTCTTAAGCATCTACTATTGAATTAGCTACAGTAAGTGTATTCGGCTTGCGATAGACTTGTCCCACCTACCCGTTTAAGATCGTTTACTTCGGACGGTGTTTCATACAAACTTTCAAGTATTTATTCTTGGAAATGAAAGAATCGATTTGAATGAAACCTTGGTACGCATACCTACGCACGATATCCAGTTCTGAAAGGTTAGTAACAGGCATTTTCGAAAAAGAGTTTAGAGGGAGAGAGAGATCAATCTAAAGTTTTCTATAGAAAAATCAATCTTTTCGAAAATGTTGTTAACTTACTATTTAGACTGGATATCTAGCGTGTGCGTACCAAGTTTCATTAACTTTATGTATTTCCGAAAATAAGGAATTAAAAGTCTGTATGAAACACTGTGAGGAGGCTCTTAAGCTTAAACCAACCTTTTTAATGATGGGAAATCATCAAATAACCCCCCCCGCTCTGGGCGGAGCAGAAGGGAGTGTCAGACTTTTACTGACCAAAACCCATCCGTGTTCCGCCTTTTGCGTTCCAGGGTCGCGGTGACTCTTCCGAACAAATTGCGCAACCAGAGAGCTGGTTCCACAAATTTTTAAACAACTTTCGCATTCGTATGTAAATCGCAAACTGTCAAAAAAAGCTTTAATTTTCAAACATTTTTGACAGATTGCGACTGAGATGCGAATGCGGTATGAATTTGAAAATTATTAGAATTGGCACTCAGCTTAATCCCTATGACTAAACATTATGTCTCAAGTAGTCAAGATCTATTTCTCTAATAACATTACAGGTTATTAAAAAAGAAATTTTCATTTGACCTGTAAGAATATGGAAATAATCTAAAGTAGTAAGTGGAATTATATTAACGTTTCTAAAGAGGTTCACAAGTAATAACTTCGGTTTTTCCAAGGAAAAATATCTTCTTTGGAATTAGTGAGACGATTTTCTAGTTTGAAAATGTCGTCTGAAGGGAAAATAATACCTAAATAAGAAAATGTCGTTTTCTTCTAATGGAGTATTTTTAGGGTTCCGTACCCAAAAACTTAAAGAAACAAGAAACATGTTTGTTTCGGGTTGTGGTAAGGAACCCTCTGTGTGAGAGTAGGACTTTAAAAAAAAACCAGCCTGAAACATGATGGCGACGGTAGCACTTTACTGATGTATTTTTTATAATCACTTAGATATAATTAAGCCTATTTAATTAATCAAGTTCATTGTCATAAATCTGTCTATGACAGACCCTCTCCTATAGTTTAATGAATCTAAATAACATTTTTCAGTTATTAAATTAACGTTCATTGGCATGTGTAATTAGTTAAATGAAGCTAATGAATTTACATGATTAAACAATGTATGGTTCGAGGGGTTTCTAGAAACTCAAATGTATCTGCAAGTTTTACGTAAATGTAATAATAGATTTTACTGGAAATAATATTTGCTAATTCTAGCTCGATGATTAATATATTTCAATTAATTCACAAAAAAAAAAATCGTATAAAATAAAACAACACTATCAGGGGGTGTAATTAATAGTTTTACAAACAAATAGTTTGTTTGCATTTTTACCTGTCAGTAATGATGGATTACATTCAATAATTATGATTAATTTGATATTTACTTTTTTGGCTTTTTTGATTTAATATTAGTAACACAGATTTTTTAATAAATTAGACACTCACGAAAGCCAATTAATTGTACTTATAAACTGCCCATTTTTTTCAAAATTTTATAGAGATTCGTAATTTAAATTCTCTATGAAATCAAATAGTTAGTTTTTGGATAGGCCTGTTTGTTTTAGAACAAGAAATTGTATCTCCCTATTTCAAGTTTTACTTTGTTCAAGCAGTCCTGCTGTCCTCGTTTTCAGAGCTCAAAAATATACCACAGTTTGTCCTCGTTTATTACGTCACAAAATTAAGTCAGTGTAGTTTTAATAAAGCCTGTGTCATGATATATTACTCTAGAACCTAGGAGTTAATATACTTCGTGGCCTTCCCTCGGAAGACGTTGTAAAGAATATGAGATTCAATAGACAAGATGCGCATGATTTAATATCGGGTGGGTTAAGGTTGGGCTTAGAATAGTGCCCTGGAGAGTCAGGGCATTGATAAAACTGTACTATAGCTTCTTTTAAGTCTGTTCATCATACAACATCTACGTAAATAAGCAAACTGGTTGTACAGGACCAATCAAATTTTAAATGTGCCATGAATCAAAATAATTTCTCAAACTTTGATGTAAAACCAATCGAGGCACGGGCTGAAAACTTTTCAGATTTACCCGATTTGGGACTAATCTGAAATAAAATATAAGTACAAATTAAAAAACTTAGCTAAAATAAAAATGTAACACAATACCTAAAAAAATGGAACAGCGGCAAGTTGGAAGTGGTTCTTAATTTTCAATTTCGCTGAGATCTCCTCAACGTGATATTACCCTGCCTTTATTAAATTCTCCTGCCATACGGGCCCTACTTATTTTTCACGACAAAATTGAAAACACCTCTACTGCAAAGGTAACGTTCTCACAATATAAAGATTGGGTTTATTGGGTATCAAGATCGAGTCCGCAATGGGCAGGTAAGGCCTAGAATCGAAAGGCAAACATAAATTTCTTTACGACAAATAAAAATACGCTCCTTTATAAGGCAACGTCAGGAATAAATCATTCAATCTTGTGGAATTTCATCCGGTTTTTTCGGGTTCCATATCTAAAAACGAAACCCTTTAATATTCCCCTGTTGGGAATCGCGTACTTTTTCTCTCAGTACATGAGTTCGTAGTTTTAACGCGAACTGCGTGTTATGTTGTCTGCATGAAAGATGTTTTAATAAAATATATTCAGTATTCACGCTCGCTTTCTGTCAGCTTTAACAGTATATTCTAGTTTTCGAGTGAAATATTAAACGGTAACATCATGTCAGTTTTCTTGTGGTCTCGTTTTCTTTTTTCTCACTTGAATCTTATTGACAAGTAAAATATTTGGCAGCCTTCACGATCAAAGGGTCGCCTAAACAAAGAAGACAGCCTCTCAATAATTAATTAACTTCCAAGAATTTGTACAGGATTTTTAGCAATTAAATTAACATTTTTTCCGTAACAATAAAAAGTTTTCTTTCATGATTCTTTACAAATCCGGAGCTTACAAACTCCTTCAAAACAAAAAGTCAATATATCTTATAACGCCATTTTTAAATTACATTTCTGATCTTATAAACCTTCTTTCTTAGTCCTCGGTCCGTTTTTAACCCGTTATCGCGGCCGGGTTCAGCTTAATCTCTTAAACCGCTCCAATTTGCCTTGTCTTCACTATACTTAGCTCTTACCGAGTCCGTTTTCCGTTTTTGCGGAACTTTCTTGAAACTTGAAGATTGTGATAGATAGAATGCATTTGTTTCTTTAGCCTCTTGCAATCTTTTAATTAGTTGTTTGGTTTTCAAGCTGTTTTTCTTGAGTGCGGAAGAAAGTTTAGATGAAATAAAATAAACGTATGTTTTGCTCCGGCCGCTGCGGAAATCTGTTGGGAATTGAAAAGTTCCGGTCAGTTAAGTATGATGGGGGGAAATTAAACAACACTTTACGACTTCTAAAGAGAGAGAGTAATTAATGTAACTTTACTGTCGGTCATAATCCTAAGTAGGTACCTGCTATTACAAAATAATCTACCCGTATACTCATATCGTCGTCCTATAAGATATCACACGTCCATTTCTTTTCGCATTACGTTAAGTACAGAACCGTCATTTCTATAAATGACGCGTTGGTCGATCGTCCGAGTTGATATAAGTGACATAGTAATCTTTTTATTCCGATCCATTTTTTAACCAACCGTACGGCAGCAGAGACAGGGTTAAGCTTTGCACGGGTATCTCCTTTTAGTTAGTAAATTTTTTTTTGTATGTGTAACCGATCTGCTGATACTTACCGTTTTAATTATTTTTTCAGCGCTTATTGCAGGATTTCTGACGGTGTCTTAATTAAACCAGCTCAGATTAAAGATAAAGCTTTATCTTCTCATCCAGAAGATTTAATACCTGTTTATACGACTTTTACTTCCGTGCTTAATTAAAAAGGAAAAGGTCAAGAGGTAACATATCAATTTGGAATGGGTTAAAGGAGCTGTGAAAGTTTCATAAATTCGAGTAAAAGAAACGCAAATGTAGACTGGTTTTAGGGTCAAATTCGCGAAGTTGTAAAAAATAATTGAAGATAAATAACAGGCTTACTTCTGAGTACTGATACTTTTCATTTTGAATAAATCGAATTAAGTTAGAATGATTAATTGATTATTGAAAAACGTATGTACTAATAAAAATAATCATGCCAATCAGATGTCAAACGTCAAAATAATATATTGTTGTCACAGATCAATGAAAGCAACTTTCCGCATTAAAATACATACCAAAACTGAAAATCCTGTCTCCATCGCATTTCGAAAACAAACAGAAGAAAATAAAAAATACTTAATATCAAAGCACCCACCAAAAAACATTCCCCGGAATCTAAAAACATTTTTACGACACCTCGTAATCCAAGTCCGGCCAAGTTAAAGGTAATAGCGTCTCCAGACCCGCTGAAAATTTCATGAAACCGGCATATTTTAGCCCCTAATAGATAACTTCGGATTACAAGGCGGCGATGTCTGAGCATTATATATTCAATTCGTGAAACGCAAAGAGCATAAATCTACTGGGCCATTCGTAAATCAAAGTTTTTGTAGGTATCTATAATTCAGGAGTTTCAGCGACACTTGTAAGACAGCCGAATCAAAAATTCGAGACATTGGAGATGGATTAAAGTGAGACAAATGTAAAAATGAAATAACGGTAGGTTCGCGTTCATCATTGAATTCTTGCGCGGTCGAATCAGGAATGATGATGATCCGCAAGAGAACCAATGACGTATTATATATAGACACGTCATAAACCTACATCGCGGCGCTTAAAAACGGCGAAAATACTAGATAGCTACTAATACGCATGAAGAAAGGGAAAGAAAATATGTCACCGTACGGCGGGATGCCTGTTGCTAGAGGGAGATAAAAATACATCTTCAGTTACGTCACAGGATAAGTAATAGTCAAATTGATATCAAAACAAACGTAGTGTCGCGCGACAGGTTGGTGCGTAACTAAGCGCAATGTGGCCAATTGGCTTCATTTCATGTTGTCATTTTAGAGTGCGGACAACGTATCTACAGTTTTATATATCATTGAAGAGAACCAAGTTTACGGACTTAGCCCGAAGGATGGCCAAACACGTGTGATTTCAGAAACAATTTATTGTTCATGAATAAATGACTCATGCATGAAGTGGCAAGGGGCGAGGCACAGCTCGCAGAACTAATGAGAAGTTAATTAATGGATTTTAAATAATAATAATAATATCCTTGGACATTTCACACAACGCCATATAGTCCCAAGCTAAGCAACCTAATGCTTGTGTTATGGTAACGAGATGGCTGATAAACTACTTATATACATTTTTTTTTCTAAATAACATATTATAGATAGAAAAACACCTAGACTCGGAACAAATACTTGTAGGTCGTACAAATATTTGTTCCGTGCGGGAATCGAACCCGCGACATGCTGCACAGCAGTAAATCGCTCAACCACTGCGCCAACCGTGTCGTCAAATAAACTTGGCATTATGTATCTCATAATTTTCGTCCTAGATTAGTGAGTTTCCTTGGATAAAAAGGTTGCGTTTCTACCAGAAAAGTACGAGGATGCGCAGCGAGGGATGTGATTGTTAAGAAAAATCTCGCTTGCGCTGAGCGAAGATAGGTAGGTAAATATTAAGCGATATTATTGGTTGAAAAGCACATTTCATGCTGGCAAAGCGGCGGGCAATACCTAAAATAGAAATATTTTGATTGAAAACAACAGAAACTCAACTACAGCTACTATAGAATGAGAAATATACAGACAGATATATTTCCACGGTTTAATATGAATGTGGAGTATGGCCAGTTAATCTGATCAGTCATGGGAATGAATGGCCGGCATTCGATCGGAATCGACTCGATGCTACAGCTCAGTACGCTCGTTACACTTTAACATACGGGCCGTATCATTGTTATCTCTGAGATTGTGTATGTATCGTGTGTGAGAAGTAATCTATATAATCGTATGATGGTAATTTGGTCCACTGTAAGTTTAAGTTGTTGGGCCATTGAGTTTGGCCTAATAACTTACAGTGTTGTGTTTCTTATTTATCTGTTCAAATTCTATAGAATATAGGTTAGAATAAAATAAACAGTAGTTTAAAAAAAATACAACCTTATTAAGATCCTCCTCTTTGTTTTGAAGTCGGTTTAATCAGGCTTTAAAAATAAATAGAAAGTACCTTCAAATTACACAACTGCTCATACTACCCCACTCCGTACTACCGGGTACTCATACTCCCCCAATTCCATCATGGTGGTTGTTTCCCGAGCCACCTCAAATCAACCCTTGCAGTATAACTCTAGAAATAAAATTACATTATACATTTTGATAAAAAAAAATACAACTTGTAATGTTTAAACTTCAAAGTTACTAATATAAAATCAAAGTATGTCTCAAAACTTTCAAATCTTTGTTCGAATAACACTTGTTTCACAATAAAAGACCCATTCTTTCGGAAAATTGTATTACAAGACTACAAGTAAATTACAAGACTTATTTAATTATACTTAACTGAGTTACAAGTATCCTAGTATTAAAACTCGCTCCAAGTAACTAAGTTTGATCATCCGTTTTAATAACACAAAATTGGGAATTAATGCACACTGGTGAGCACTTTAATGTACAGTTTAAATGTTTTGATTTTAAAATTAGTAAAGTTTCGACCCGTGGGACGGACGAGACAATAAAAGACCGGAGTTTACACTGTCTGCTCGTCGAAAGAGGTCATCCTGTAAATATTTACTGAGAGGGTTGTGTAAATACAAATATTATAAAAAGCTGTGAGATTTTTCATAAGCCGTGAGTTCTGACTCATGGTTTTGTAGGGTTCCATAGCGTGAGAGTACGGTAAATGAATTTATAATCCCTCAATTAAACTTTTTTGGGTGTGACAAGGATCCTATTAAAATCTACAGCCTTCCGAGTAAAACATGTTAACGGATCTCTTCTGTCACATAAAATTTTGATGACATAATTAAATTTTGAATACGTACTTGCTTCTGCTTTTTGAATTATCTCTTTAGAATCGTTTCAAGAATATTATCCCTTAGGTATGAGCTTTAGAGACAAATTTATAATTCTCACATACAATATGGCAGCCTACGCAATCAAGTCTAATAACTTAGACAGATAATTTTAAGACGTGTGTTCCATAGCAAAGATATTTATTACTATAACGAGTATCTGTAGGACGTGATCTGGTTTTAATATAATCTTAATGGTTTGTTGTTCATTTACGTTGGTACTTGTACAATGTTGTCTTTGTGCTCAATGATCGGTGAGCTAGTTCTCATGGCTGAATGTGTAATGTTTTCATTATGTTTGTTGTGTATTCAGGAGGAAAACATTCTGTGAATTGGTCACTTGCTTGGGCCGAGTGTTGATCTTGGTCTCGGTTTCGATTCCTGAAGCGGAAAATGTAATTGGAATTTTCTTATAAATAATTTCAAGGTGGACCGATCCGACTGATCTGGTGAGAGTTGCGGGCAAGCGCACAGGGGGCTACTCTCTAAGCCCGAAGTTCGTAGTTTCGGGCTTAGATGCGGGCGTTTTCTACTCCCTATCACCTAACTCCTAAGAACAAAATATAACAACACGGTGTGATAGATTTTCTGTACGTGTTTTAAATTTGGTGTAAAATAAAGTATATTTAAATAAATAAATAAATAAATAAATAGTTACTGTCAAATCGTGTTGTCATTCATTCTAAGTTCGGTTTCGGGACTTATCGTAAGTGCGTAGGTGCAACTAAGCCCGAAACTACCGACTTCGGGCTTAGTTGCACCTTAGAGAGTAGCCCCCTAGGACCGGTTGTTGTGGCGACGCTTTGGGGAGGCCTAAATCCAGCAGTGGACGATTTTCGGCTGATATCAATGATGAATTTCAATAACATCAGAGAGTCTACATATTGCCTCCCGTAAAATATTTGTAAACTATTTTCAACTCTTCCGCGACTACATGACATGATTTTGTTTGTTTCAGGTAATATTTCATCTTCCTGCGGCATGCCTCCCGTCTTCTGTCATATCTGTTCAGGTTTGAGGGATTTCAGGCCCGGTGATATTCAGTACATTCTGCATAGTTGAAAAACCGGCCAACTGCGAGTCGGGCTCTTACGAAGGGTTCCGTAGGTACCGTAAACCGAGAAAAACACGATTCAATAATGGGTGCTTTAATTTTTAATTACATATTTTTTTTACTATTTGTTGTTTTAGCGGCTACAGAAGTAATCACTGTGTAAAAATTTCAGCGGTTTACCCATTACATTATATTGTTAAAATAAAGCTCGCTGACTGGTAGACGGACGGCTGAGGCTTATTAACTTACTAGCTGACCCGCGCAACTTCGTCTGCGTCACATTTTCCATTATTGCTCCGCTCCTATTTATTTATTTATTTATTTATTTATTTAAACTTTATGTACAACAGTGTTACATGGGCGGACTTAATGCAACAATGCATTCTCTACCAGTCAACCTTTGGGTTAAAAAGACTACATCATCATCTTAGCGTAATGATATATAGCCTATAACCTTCCTCGATAAATGGGCTATCTAACACTGAAAGAATTTTTCATCGGACCAGTCGTTCCTGAGATTAGCGCGTTCAACCAAACAAACAAACAAACTCTTCTGCTTCATAATATTAGTATAGATTACTAAGCCTCAGCCGTTTTCTGCAGGTTCCGTTGGTTACTGAACCCTAAAAAGTATCAGGTGATGGTACAGGTTGCTACAGGTGGCGATAATCACCTTCCATCAAGCACATCTACAATAACGATTCCCTTGATCGACCAACAAAAAACCTAGGATCCGTTCCCTTCCCTTATCAGTAACCGCGTGATACAAAGTAGACAGTTTTATCATTACATACCCACCTACGTGCAGGCGGTAAGTTCCGATCGCCCTCATATTTGCATAACCGATAGGAAAGGTTATTGAATGCTTATCTCAGGTCCCTGACCCCTATGTTTGCTCCTAGGGAGCGTCGATAGTGTTACTAATTTGATACTAGTTTCTGGCAGCGGCTTTGGCCGAGTGGAAGTCGGGAATCATCTCAAGGGTACATGAAAAAAACAAAAAAACTTTTTACAAAAAAAATACAACCGGCTTCCAAAAAAAACACTACAAAGTAAAAAATAACTTTAATTTCGGAAGTCGGTGTCAAAATACGAAGAAACTAACAAAAACACCGACTGTATTTTTTTCTAAAAACTTTTTTATGTTTCTTTTTTTAGTGGTACCCCACACCTAACAACACCACTGCAAAATCGCAGAAAAGCAAATATAAAATATAAAAATACGCTATTTCGATAACTTGGATGATATAAAAACATCATCCAAAGTTCGTAACCGATTTTGATAAAATTTGAATGGGACCAATCTGCAAGTATGTAACATATCCCTTCAGATAAAAGAATTTTTCAAATCGGTTCATAATTGTCGGAGTTATGAGGTAACAAACATAAAAAAAAACGGTTGTCTGTAAAGTCGGTTTACTGACGATAGTTGAACGTGACAACGTCATAAGAAATGGAACGCTTCAGAGTTAACGCCGCATGCGTTATGTTTTTTGGTGCGTGCAGCCGGCTCCATCGAATTATAAGACGTTGTCACGTCAAAAAATACAACCGAATTGAGAACCTCCTCCTTTTTGGGAAGTAGGTTGAAAAGACCACTATGACCGAATCTAAAACAGTCTATTGTGGTGCTTAACCAGGGTTGCGCAGAATTTGTTCAAAAGAATCACTGCGGACCTGTAGTCCGTAGTCCGTGTCACCTAACAACTTAGGGCGGATTTCATCAATCTGAATCTGAACGCGATCAACATAATTATGAACCTCGTTTAAGTACTCATTATTTTCTATGGAATATTGACACTAACTCTTGAACGCAGCTTGATCGCGAACAGTTTCATTGGTGAAATTCGCTCTTAGAATGAATGACAACACGGTTTGTCAGTTACTGTCAAATCGTGTTGTCATTCGCTCTTAGGTCGGGTTCGGGACTAATCGTAAGTCCGTTGGTGATACGGAGTAGGAAACGCTCGTGACCAAGACCGAAACTTCGGACTTCAGGCTACAAGAAACAGACCGAGGGAACGCAAAGCGCATTTGGAGAAACTCGGATTTGAGTCAGGCGCTCATTTGAGGTCATTAGATGATTTCCAATCCTTAAATAAAAAGAAGGTTTACATCCGTACAGTGCTAAATAATAACAGCCGCACGGGTCGATCTTTAAGGTTAAGCAACGCTTGCCAAGGTTGGTCTGTAGATGGGTGACCATCTTAAAATACCGAGTTTCCTCCGTGCCTCGGAAAGCACGCTAAGCCGCTGGTCCTGGCTGTCATTTGTAGATCTTTGTCAGTCGTTACGGATTGACAGAAGCCAGTAAATCTGACACCAGTCTAACCTAGAAGTACCGTGTTACCCGTTTAATGGGTTATGGAGGTCTAGGAGGCAGCCGCTCCACGAAAACATATTCAGCTGAATCCTGTTTGACTGGAAGCCGACCCCAATATCTTTAGGAAAAGGCTAGGCAGATGATGATATCCGCCCAGTCGTTAAGTTGTGTAAAGGTGACAAACAAACAGATGGACAGATAGACGAGACATTCATGTAATATTCGCACGATGATCGCTGAGTATTAAGGCGACGGCCTTCATGTAATAAATATCCAAACCAACATACCTACGTTCCCGTTTACAATATTAATATTTTGGAAAATGGGGCACAGATAAGCTATCAGTAGTGCTATCTGGATATTTTTACCTGCAAAATTTTAGTTCCAAAATCTAAAGTAAATAACACAATCCGACAAAAATGATAGTGAATTTAGTGAATACCGGTGCATACAGCCGGTATATTCTGTCGTCATCTCACCGTGTTCACTTAGGTGGAGTGAACGACAAGTAAGATGTCATTGCATATTGTATAAATGGATTGACAGCTCACTTGTCGTTCACTTCGCCTAAGTGTTCACTTCGACAGGTTTACAGAATCGCACTGCAGGAGTACAAACATTTAAGTTATAAACGCTATACAACTCTGAAGTCAGAGTTTCAATTCAGGACTTTTTAGAGTGCAGTCTCTACATACATTCACACCAACATACATTCCACTTACAAAAATTCAAGTACAAAAGACTACCCTTTTGAATAAATGCATAATTTGAATTGTATGAATGTACTAATATTAAAAAGCTGAAGTGCTGAGTTTGTTTGTTTGGTTGAGTTCGCTTATCTAGGGAACTACTGGTTCGAATTAAAAAAAAATATTGTTGGATAGTGAATGTGACGCAGACGAAGTTGCGCAGGTCATCTAGTGTAAAATATTATTTTAACATAAAACATGTTGAAGTCGTCATGTTTCGGCTTGTCGAATAAAACATATATTTGACTATTTATTAATAAAATATTTGTTTAATTCATGAGCTACAATATTTTGTTTGGATAACTGCCAACAGTCAGTCTTGTTCGGTATAAATCATTACATTCATAAATTATTTTTATAGTTATACTGATAGATAATAATTTATGTTTTGCAACTGAGAAAGTTAGATAAAGTATGTTTTCTGCTTTGTGAATGACAAGCTGTTCGCATGATTCTGTCAGTATGTGTTTTACCACCAGAGATCTGCGAGGATGCGAGCGATGTGTCTGTTAAGAACCAATATAATCGAAAGAAATAGAATATAGGACCACAGGGGCCATTCTCATATTTAAAGGAACATTCGCACTCGCAGCAGACAACACAACTATATTCCCTTCATTTTGACAAGTTTGATACTAGTTGTCGCTGAGATGATATTGTGACTTAAATGTGAACGCTTTTTACCCGACTGAAGCAAAGTCAAAAGGAAGCGTTACGATTTTAGGAGTCTGTTTTAATTTAAGTACGAGAATTTTACTGGCACCCTTCCCAAAATGGATAAAGTAACTTGGAGTATGCCTATTGTGGCCCCACCCTCAAAAATCTATACTATACAAAGCATCTTTGGATAGGTATGTATGAGCTGAACTAAAGTTTCTACAACGCCAAGTTTCAAATGTTTTTCCGTTCCGAGTTATGATTTATCCAACGATGTGTTACACGTAGATGCGCATCTACGGCTACACGTAGCTGTTTGAGAGTGGGACCAGAGTTCATATAAACCCTGGCATTGTCCTTTTTGTAGTATGTAATCTATACTAATATTATAAAGAGGTAAAATTTGTTTGTAAGTTTCTATGTAGGGGGTAATCTCAGGAACTAATGGTCCGATTTGAAAAATTCTTTCAGTTTTAGATAGCCCATTTACCGAGGAAGGTTATAGGCTATATATCATCATGCTAAGACAAATAGGAGCGGAGCATTAATGGAAAATGTGACGCAAACGAAGTTGCGTGGGTCAGCTAGTAATTATGTATATATTCATTGACTCCCACAAGATAGAAATATATCCTAATAGATAAAATTCTTCTATTACTGAGTGACTGACAGACACCGAACAGTCGAAACTACTGGTTTTAAAAAGCTGTCTGTAGCTTCCCTACACTCCGTACGGGAGCACTAAGAGAGGATTTCCCGAAATTATAATAATAATATAATAATAATAATAATATCCTTGGACGTTTCACACAACGCCATATAGTCCCAAGCTAAGCAACCTAATGCTTGTGTTATGGTAACGAGATGGCTGATAAACTACTTATATACATTTTTTTTTGTAAATAAATACATATTATAGATAGAAAAACACCTAGACTCGGAACAAATACTTGTAGGTCGTACAAATATTTGTTACGTGCGGGAATCGAACCCGCGACATGCTGCGCAGCAGTCAATCGCTCAACCACTGCGCCAACCGTGTCGTCAAATTCCTACGGGAACGGAAAAAAAAAACAAGATATGCGCGTACGAAGTCGCGGACAGAAGCTAGTCTAGAATAATCCGGAAAATTCCATCATTGATACTGACTGCACAATCTCCCCCTCTTATCACTTAACCTACTACCAACCCTCCTCTTCAAACAGCCAGGTCTATGTATGTTCCTCCATTCGCGATCAGCATTCAATTAATCAAAGGCGAACGGCAAAATTCGTACAGCAAACTTTTTTAGTTGTTTAGTTATAGAATTTGTACCACTTATTAAGGCAACTCAGCCATTTATTTTCATGTAAGTAAACAACTTCTAGAACATGGGATTAATTAATACTATCAATCAAAAAATTTCAATAATTATACCAAACAAAACAATAAACTAAACGCAGATGTTTTTCGAAGTCGCTTAAAGTAAAATATCACAAACATCGGAATGACAATTAATTATTTAGAAATAGATTTAATAGTAAAACCCATAATTGTTGCATAAAATCATAATAGTAAACAATGTAGGTAATGATTCGAATGAATTCATCAATATTTTTATTGATCTCGCATTTATTTATTGACCGGTAAAGATAATCTGTCTAGTGTCCATCAGAACTTCATTATTATCAAACTGTTTCTGTCCGCTGCTAAGCAATAGGTATCTCCTAATGCACCCGTCCCTCCCTCTGAGTAGGTACGATCCTCATCTCAATCTACCTACTTAATAGTAAGTAAAACACAAAAAAGATGACGACAAGTAATCTAGAACATTTATTTTATCATCATAACAATGTTAATGTACCTAACTGTAATTACAACCTACATTTCTACACTAGTACATAACCTCAAAAAATAAAAATGGGAATAGCTTTTATGTCCCAAGTTCTAAAATTCTAAGATTTTAAATAGGGCTTTTCTATCGTATGAACTACCTATATAAAACATACATGATCACAAAACTCGAAAATTTACTAGCTGTACGAAACTCCCATACAAGCTTGCCGTTCGCCTTTTCAACTTAATACTGTAAAAGCACATTAAGCTTTCAAGCTAAACATCAAGTTTAAGTACCGTTCTAGGTCATGAACCACACTTTTTGTTCGACTGCAACCAATAAAGTTGGTTATTTGGACCAATTTAGAACCAGCATTTGACCTAGATTCGACCAACTTGTTGGTTGAAAAGTTAGGGCAATACAATCTGTATACTTTGGATTGCAACGTGTTAGGTCTGCAGAAGTTTGCCAAAGCTGGATTTGTTGAAAACATGCTGGTAAAAAAGTTAAAACTTTTGCCTTTAGAGTGGTTCGAGCGCGGTAATTTAGCGAATCTGAAAGTGGAAATGGCGCGCAGCGTTTAGATAAGATGATGTTTCCGAATTCAAGAATTATATGCGTACCTAATCAAGCAAAATCGAGACGAAAAACACAATAGAATCAAGACTACCCGCACATATTTATACCTACATAAAATCGTAATTCATAGTTACCATGTACTGGGACATGATATTAGATATTCCATATATTGAAAGACTTCCCAATCCTTTTCAATTACATATACATACTTAAAATCAACTTTAATCAACATCGATTTCCAAACCCTTTTGTCCACGAAAAACCACGAAACCTCAAATAACAAAATACCATTGTACGTCCCTCAATGTCTGTCGGGTTCACCTTTTGCCTTATACTTGTAAGGTCAGATCACACTGGACGGCATTATTCAGAAGGGACAATGGCCAAGGGTGTGGACCACGTGACATTAACCCGTCCCGCACTATTGTAACCCGTCCTTACATAAGCACATTAGTTTGGCGGCTTTAGGGGAGTTATTAATAGAACTTGGACGTTTGTTGGGCTTCTTTAAAAGTAAATCTTGGGTAAGTAATCCTACTTTAGATGTTTTGTGTCCAGAATAAGTTTTAGGTTAACTTTGTTTGAGAGGGTTAGCTACCTAGACTTGGCTGTCGTTGATTATATTATAGTGTTGTTTTAAGACCTTTCAACTATCAATGTTTATTTAGATGAAATACTTTTACTGGACAAAAGCCTCTCCCACCCATGGTTTTATAATAGTATTACATATCTAATGTTGCACTTATATCAATCTGCATAACCTACTCAGCCTCAGTGTATTTAACCGGATATAGTTGAATACCAGTACTTTACATGGAGCGACAGACTGACCTTCCCAAAAAAGTAACTATAACGAATTTGCATAAATAGAATTAGATAGATATTATGAATGTCACTCAAGGAGGCTCCTTCATGTTACACACCCAAATTGAATAAAATAACACTCGACTACACATATCGCTCAAAAAGATGACCCATCACAAAACATACATCGGCACGACACACCATCCTTCACTCTGAAAAAATACCACTTCCCATAACGGTACACTGGCGGCCAATCGAAGTAACCCACTTCGCAGATACACGTATTTACATTTCACATTTACACCATCGGTACTTAATTGATACTGTCCGTTTGTAAAGGATGATTCAGACGCTCTATTTAATGTTGAAATGAAATGGGAATCGGATTATCGGTATTTGGGTGAACCGGTTCTGTTCTGTGTGCTGTTTTTAAAGTTGAATGTGAATCGTAGCAGAATTCGTTTGAATTAATATTCAGTAGGTAGTTTAAATTTGTTCGGACTGTGTGTGTGCTTCTTCTTGTTTAATTTTTAAAAAGAGTCAAAAATAATTTTCATTTAAACCGACTTTGTTTCATATATGTATATACTTTTTAAACTTAAACTCCGGACAGTGAGCAGAGGTCGAAATTACTGTAACAGAGTATTTAACATTAATTATTCAGTCTACGTTACGAACTTACGACTTATAAAACGAATAGTCCTAGCTTATCGTGACAGTTGTGTTAAAAAAATTAATTACGATCCATTCAGTGTGCGTGAAACTAGAATTAGTTTAAAATTGGAGCTATAATTTAAATCACGATAAAGAAAATCACCCTTTAAACCGACCTTTGAGTTCACAATATAATTTCACAGTTTAACACCGGAGACGCGTCGGATTTTACTAAGCGTGACCTTTTTGCGCTTCAATCCTGATGCATAACCGTAAAAACCAGACCAGATGTTTATTATGCTGACTCACTATCCTTAAACCCACAAAATGAACTCTATCCCCTACACATAAGGCTCATTACAATAATACGGGACGATATGCTTGAAGCTGCAATCCAGTTCGATTTGAAATTCAATAAAATTATCTGCCAAGTCACATAGAGCAGTTTTTAAGATCGCGTTCCGATTTCGTATAAGTAGATTGTTGTCGCTCAATAACGTTGAAAAGACGGGAAATGTAGTGAAAAATTCTTGAAAAAAGTGTGATCTTTTGAGGTGTCATTTTATTTGGCTGAACTTGTAAAACCTCCTTTAGAAATGTGTTAAAACGAATTCGGAAGGTTGTCGAAATAGATTTTCTTAAGGTGGACGCAATACTGGGATTTCCTATTTTCGGAACATTCCAAAAAAGGAAAAGGTGCTACCACAAAATAGAATTCGCACATAACTTCACCTTCAGCCGTAAACACAGCTTCCCAAAAATAACGCAAAAACGTCGACCAAAAATAAAGCGGTTTGCATCCGACCATCTGCTCGATAGGCCACGAATCCAAAAGATCGGATGAGTGCATGTGTCGGTCGAAAACACCTGTCGTTTTCGGTCAGGTTTGAACAATAATGGAATCACCACCTGGCAGGGCTCTATTTTTTTTATGGCATATGGATTGGTGGGTATAGCCAGCCAGCTAACCGGTTTGAATTTGATCGTTTTCTGCCTTGTATCTGCGCCTCCTTTCTCCGGATTTAGGCTGTAGTTGCCATGAATATTTTAGGTACTGTGGCGTTATAATTATCCCTGTCTGTACGACGGACGACGTTGCTCGTAGCCTTGTAGGTACTGTCATCAGCCTACACTCCTGTCTTAAGAATCCTTGTACATAATTCCCACATGAATAAATTAGTAACTGTCTTCTCATTATAAAAACGCTGTTAGTCTATTCCTTCTCATAATTCTCTTTCAATTTTAAAACACAGATCTAGAGAGAAAGCTCCCAATAAATGTTTTGCCAAAAGAAAACGAGTTCCACTTTTTTCAAGAAGTAATATCTATTTTCAATATAAAGATTGGCAAAAAAATTAATAACTAACGTGTCTCCTCCTCAAAAGGGTCTAATTCATAATAAATTTCAAATTTAAATTGGTCTTCGCTGTTGCAAGGAGCTGACGGTTTATAAGAGCAAGAACAATATAGATTCCGTGAAGCATCGAGGCATCCTTATTATATAATCGATATTATTAATTGGAATTATGCAAACGAGAGACAAACTCCATTTTCGACTGACAGGACAGCTGCCACGTCTTCTGTCAAAATTTTAGCAGATTTTGCTTTTATACGATCTTCTTTTGTTTATGGTGTTATGGTTTTCTTTTGGTTTCTGGCAATGGTACCTTATCCAATAATCACGTGTTTTTAAATTATTTAAAATCTAAAACAAATTCGATTAGTAATAAACTTGTAATTCGATTCAAATTATTTAAAAATGGTCTCTCATTCCAATAAGATCGAAGGTCAAGCCAACAAATGTCGATGATTTATGTTCCTGAACGCCCATGTGGTAGAATATGATGAGACTCTTTGTAAACTTAAGACCATGTAATGTACACACCTACCATGTTCTGACAGATAAACGATAGGTAATTATGATTATGAAAATAAAAATATTCCTGTAAACTATTCTTCATCCCAATATTACAGATAAATCTATTTGACAAGGTATTTTCAACACAACGCTCTTTTTCAACTCTAGGCACTGACATGGTAATTGACGAACCGTTGACAGAATGCGCTTTAAAAATAACTTAAATCTGCCAGTAAAACATTTTCTTCTCAGAATACACGAATTCAGAGTTTAAAAAAATTTCTTCTGTCAGTGGGGCGCCATATTAAAAAAAAAATAACCTAAGGAAATTATCCTAAGTAACCATACCTACTCATCCATCCATCCCATCTCATCTTTTCATTCAAGTTTGTTAAGACCTAGACGTGAATATGTAACAAACAAACAAACAGAGACATCCACAATTATCATGTTAGTTTGGATTTTAACTTAGAAGAAAGCCTATTACTCATAAATTGCCCGCCAATTTTAGGTGTCATTACTTCTAATAGTTCAACAAACTTATCCATTACCCTCTAATTGTTCTAGTAAACATTAATTACTTTGTCGTTATCATGTTTAAATATGCGGTAAATTAATATAGCAAAACACATTTTTTTTTTTTTTATGATAATCCATGCCTGTTTTCCCCTAAGTAAAGAGGAGGTAGAACTACAACACACCCACGATTCGCCAAGTTGTTTTTTCAATTTAGAAGAAGAGATTAAAATGATGTTAAGAGGGTTTACGCGTGTCGGCATTTCATACAAATTTTCAAGTTCTTATTCTTCGATGTTTATGAACCGATTTTAATGAAACTTGTTATCAATACGCTTGAGAGCCAGGCCTAAATAGTTAGTAGAGAACATTTTCAAAAAAGAGTTTAGAGGAAGAGTGAGGAAAATTTTATGTTTTCTATAGAAAGTGAAAAATCACTCTATCTTTCCCCCAGTACTCTTTTTCGAAAATGTTCTCTGCTAACTATTTAGACCAGGCTTTGAAGGGTATCCATACCAAGTTTCATTAAAATCGGTTCATAAACATCGAAGAATAAGGACTTGAAAATTTGTATGAAATGCCGAAACGCGTAAACCCTCTTAAGTAACTTAAGACTGCTACTACTACTAACTACGCTGAAGGATAGGACACAATGAGTGAACCGCGGGAAAAAGCTTCTTTAATTTTATTTTACACAGACGATATCTAACATGGCCACATGGCCGGACCACACGTCCATAAGGTCGTTTTATCTCAGTTAATAATATAAGTGTTCTTTGTTACAGGTATGCATGAGTCAAGGATGATGCATCTCGGAGGAATGCAGTCGGCCATAAAGCTAATGGACCAGGTTTCAGGTCAACACTAATGGCTTGTATATAGGAGCTTATTTATTTAAAAGAAATGGGGTTAGGCTGGCTAAACTTTTTAGCTTAAAAGGCCTCATCCTAACTGGCTTAACGATCGTACGAGTTTACGAATGAGATTTCGTCGCGCGATGAAATTGATTCCTGTGCTCGCGCGATGATTTGCAAGCTTCAATTAGGACACTCTAAAAGAAATATGTGTGTTAAATCTCGTCGTGGGACGAACTGGCATCGTTAACTCGTAATATCATTAGCTAATTAATCGACGACGGCGACGCCTCAGTTTACAAACATTTTATGATTGATAAATTTAACTCACTATAACTTTGTAGGTACACTTATAATTTGGTTCGGTAGAAAGCATGCAATAGGCTAGTTTCTATCATCCACAAATTGCAAAACTATTTAGTCCGTCAGTTAGAGTAATGAAACATAATACAAACGTAGTTATGGTTTTTGGAAATCAATGACTACTGACAAAGATAAAACGCATCACAACTCGGGAGTGGGGGCTCATGACGTCACTACCCGCTAAAAATTATGCCAGGGCGTGATGTATTGACAATTTTAAAAGCGTCGTAACTTCGTCAATTTTGGTTCCCGTAACAAAAGAAACAATACGGTTCAAATATTTTTTGATAATCTTACTGACGGACTAATTAGATTTTTTCAGGACACAAGCCTATTGTATTAGTCAGTGGCATTCTACAAGCGATATGCGCTTCTAAAATGTCTAATGCTGGCAATTCAACTTGGCGTATTTGGCTAGATATTCGCGTCACATGTCCAATACAAAATACACCTCATGCGTTTCGACATAAAGTTCACTTTGTACTACAAAATTACTGTGGCTAATTTTCATAGACAACTTGAACGTTGTATTTTCGTCGCGTACCTAACTTTTACTCACAGCCTAATTTCAAACCTTATTCCAGCAATACTCCACCATTGACTAACTTCTAATTGAACTAATTAGGTACAAGACTAATTAATTTAATACTTATTCAGCCAATTTCAAGAAAATTAGTACAATTGTTCAAAACAACTCCTGAAAGCTTTTCATCTACTTAGTAACGGAATTTGGAGACAACAATTGAAATGATTTTCTATGGAATTGAATAGGTAGCGTATAATTGAATAAGGATATGAAATTCGGTAAGCTGATAGAAAATTGAAATGTTTTTGTCGTTGATAAAAAGGGAAATAGGGTTTTCATGTAGGTACGGGGCTTTGTGATACGAAGTGGAACGGTAATAATACCAGCTTGCCACCTGCCATCACGGGCAAATGAGTCTTCCCGTAAAGAGAAGGCACAAGCATTAATCACTAAGCTGGTGTAGTGGTTAGCATGCATGGTCAAGTCTAGGAACATGTATATCCAAGGGTGATAACGATGAAGTCTCCATTTTTTATTTAGGATGGGTTATAGGTGACAGAGACAAAGTTTACGATGGAGCGAGCTTACCCAGAAGGAGCCTGCATTTGCTTGAAGATCCACATCCACGCATTAAACTGGCTTTTTCATAGAAAAAAATCTAGTCAATATTAATAAATTTATGTCAGTAAGGAGAATTTGAGTTTATAATCTGGTAGTTTTGTTAGCAAACGGGGTAAAAAGTTAGTATATGGTGCTGGTTGAGTTACAAACATCCTAACATAATCAAAAACTTTCTCAAAGACTTATGTATAAGTGGAAGTTCAACATGTTAACGTGTAATGAAAATCTCAGAAATACTAAGTAAGCAGACAAAATTCCAGGAATTAAGACTTGAAATTCTAGGCATAATAATTAAGGTTTTCGAAGGCCTTGTAGTCTAGTTGTTATTACTAACTACTTAGACTATGAGGGCCTCGGGATGTAATATAGGTAGACTGAA
Organism: Ceramica pisi; assembly: GCA_963859965.1. Classification (NCBI taxonomy): domain Eukaryota; kingdom Metazoa; phylum Arthropoda; class Insecta; order Lepidoptera; family Noctuidae; genus Ceramica; species Ceramica pisi. The sequence goes on along the minus strand of OY982549.1, from coordinate 8,812,091 downwards.
TATCTTATACTAGAAGCTACACCACACTCACATAATGTAAACATCCCCTTTTGATTATGTAGTAACTAATAAGAACGTAGAAGGTTATTATTACATGTGTTTATTAGGGACTACTTACAATTATTTATCTCCATTCGTGTTTCGCTGAACGATTTTGGTCACAATTATACAGTTCTGTTTCTGTCAGCTGCGTACAGCGCAAGAATGAGAAGGCGTCAGCGGCAGATCAGCGCTGAACTGTATCATAGCAAGATAATCACAGATTTGTCCTCATTTTATACTTGTTTGCCGCGAAAGCTGAATAGATGCGGAAATCTGAACGGATGCGTACGCGTCTCCATACAAAACCGTTGTTTTCTATGCGCATAAGCTGAATAGAACTGAATAAGTGTGAGTAATCCCTTAATCAATGGTTTTAAAGGAGAAGAGATGAGCAACTTGTTAAAAAAAACAATCAAATCTCGTCTCTACTCAGCTTATGTGAATACCACTGGGCGGAGATGTATCATATTTGTATGGCGAGATTGAGATAAAGCTGGGCCGCGGTACAAGGCGGAGATGTGAGCTTTGCCTCGCAAGCTGACGATGACGCGCAGTAGACTTTATAGTAGACGCAATTCTACTAATTTTCACATTCGCATCTCATTCGCAATCTGTCAAAAATGTATGAAAGTTAAGGCTTTTTTGACAGTTTGCGATTGACATGCGAATGCGAAAGTTGTTTAAAAATTAGTAGAATTTGCCCCCAGATGTGTACGGCGTGTGATGTAGTCAGCGTCAGCGCACATCTCTACTCTAGGAAGCACACATCTCCGCTACAATCTAGCCAGTACGCATCTCCGCACAGTTTCGGTGGATACACCCTTGATGAAAAACATCTCACCAAATGAGACTGTCCCTAAGTTGACCAATGCTGGTAAAATTTACGTTGTTCCTAAATTATCGTTCCATTTCGGCTCCGCTTCGGACGTCTCCGCATTTCTCCCGCTTTGGTAGAGTCCGGGCCTTATCGCGAGTTTTAAAACGTTCTCAATCGCGTTTACGTAAACGTTCATTTGTTTCGAAACTGGCTGGTGACACTTCTTTTGAAAAGTAATAATATTTGTTCCAGTACAAATTAACGTAACCGGACGTTTCTTTTCGCAATCGAGTGCGATTAATAACTCGCATTAAGGTCTCGGTTACCTATTCTGCTAATTTAAAAGTATATGTACGAAATAATTAATTTGCTTGTATTCGCCAAAAAGGTAGGCAGACGAAAGCCGGTAACAGGGCCAGCATATTACCATGAACTGAACATTTATTCTCTGGACTGCTTCTATTGATTTCCTAATTAATACACTTCAAACACCCAATGGTTTACCCTAAATTTTCAGCCAAAAACAATTAGAGATTCCTTTATAAACTCAAAATAATTCAAGACGTTCAGAACTCCAGACTTCCCCAATTAATTCCTAAACTAAATCCAACAGAAGAATCATTGAAGTTCACAAATAAAAGAAACGGAAATTGATACGAAAAATAGTTCCATAACTACACCTTTCAGGATTCCAATTAATCCAATAAGCGTCTAGAACGTTCGCGATTCCTTTAATTTATCTCTTTTTCCACCATTCAGCTTCCAAGAACAATTAAGACGATTTTCAACCATCTGACACTGGGTATCCGATCGCTAGGGATCAATTAAATGTATGGGATTGGGAAGTGATTATTAGGGATTGACTTACATATATTATTATTAGTAATTTGAATTAAATGGTGTATAGGACTTTTTGACTAAACGATAGCAACCGCACTGTTCGATATTCGAGGTTAAGCAACTCTTACCGAGGTCGGTCTGTAGATGGGTGACCATTTACAGATATTATTATTAGTTATTCTAATTAAATTGTGTGTAGGAGATTTTGGCTAAATGATAACAACTGCACTGTTCGATCTTCGAGGTTAAGCAACTCTTACCGAGGTCGGTCTGTAGATGGGTGACCATTTACAGATATTATTATTAGTGCAGTAGTTTTTGAGTTTATCGCGAACAGACAGAGGACAAAGTTTTATAATATGCAGTGATAGTGATAGGATAGATCATCACTTCGATGATGTAGTGATGATTCATAAGTCACTGACATTTGGGTGGCATTTATTGTATAAAAAACGATTTTTTCATAATACATATATCGAGAAATCATAATCTAACGTAAGATTTATTACAATCTTACGGAGTTTGCAATGTTCCGGTGACATGTATATGAGATTTAACATAACTACCGATTATTCTTACGAGATGTGGTAGAAAACCACCCACTCCTCTCACAGAACGGGGCCTGTGTCCTTTCAATGGACATTACAGGCCGATTATATACCTAAGCAGAAATGCCGATATGTGGGCGTACCATAACTACCCACCTCTTTGGAAACAACAAACTGGATATTATGCTATGTCCCAATGATTACCTAAATGAATAATCCAAGGTTAAATTGCTGTAAACACCGCTAAGCCAAATACTTGGTGATTGTAGTTGGTTGTTATTTGCGCACAAGACAGGGCGCTTATGTCAATCCTCTTGGCTTAATCCCTTATACGGGTCATGGGCGGGTAAGGGATGGCCCGTTCTTTGAAGGGCCGACGTGAACTGTTATGAAGATTGTAATGTTATGTCCATGGCTAGAAAATATTTATATTTTTAAATACTGCTCTTGCTAGGAAAAGGTCTCTCAATTTTTCAATTTTTGTCATTGTTTTTTTTAGTTAACGAATTCATAATAATGTCAAAATCTTGCTGTTCAAATATTAAGTTGAAAGGCAAGATTATATATTTGGTTCTTGTCTCAAGCCGCTTCAATCGCCATTCAATCTAAAGCTATATCAGTCCAATGCATCCTTGCCTACCCGAGCTAGATGCCTCAAGACACCGCAAGACGATTCCCCGACAGCACCTGAACGCTACCCGATAAGATATCAAACACTAGGTTCTCAGAATACACCCATTGTTCTCAGACAAGAGTATCAACGTCTAATCCAGTCGAACCATTTGAGCGACTTGAAACAATAAGTGCACGTCCAAGGGGCGGCCACTACATTGTGTCCCAAAAGCGTAGCTTGCATTAGTTGCGATGTACGTCTTAGGGACGTACGGATTACGTCTTTGGAGCTCTTGGTGTTTATGAGGTTTCTGCTTAGCAAAGTTTGGGTGTAGTCTTAGTTTATTAAGGTCTGTTTAAGGACACGCAAAGTTCAAGATGTTAATTACGGTTAAAGGCGATGATGATGGAAAATACACTAGGTATCAGAAAACACTCAAGATTAAAACGATAGTATTCACAGAAATATCTGATTTTTTTAATTTAAGAAGATTCTTAATTCTGTCCTTCTGTTTACAGTATTTTGCTAAAAATATCTCAGATATTTTAATAAATCTGGAAGTTATCACCCAGAATTGTGCAAAACTTACTGTTTACTCTTTTTGGCAACATAAATGCTTCGTATCTTGCGCTCGCAATGAAAACACTCCTATTCCATAAATAAGCAGTCTCGATTTAACCAAAACAAAAAATGGTGGAGATTTCGCAATGCGCGCGACACGTCGCCGCTCAAGACAGGTGGTTCAAAGCGTAGAGCTATTACAAGATTAGAAATTCCACAAAGATAAATAAGTATTTAATTTAATCATTCTTGTGTTGGTACACTCTTGTTCTTTCGAAAAGAGACCCTTGACGCGTTTTAAAGTTTAAGAAAATGTTTTTGAATTTCTGTTTGACACAGGCAAAATTATATTTAGTACGAAAAACCAACTTCAATCAAACAATGGAAGCTTGTATAATTACCGCAGATTTCCTTACCTTAATTTCCAGTTTATCGTATAAAAATTGTTCAACTCCTTTCACTTCATCTTTATGGGATGATGCCCAATAGGTGATGTAAAAAGTCCAAATTACTAATTAATAAGTACACCCCAAGACGAATAGAATATTTTCAAAATCTTTGATTGTTAGAACCAGTTTGACTTATATTGGCTCTAACAATCACTGAACGAAAATGCCATTTACTTTAATACTAGCTGATGTCCGCGGCTCCGCCCGCTTGTCAAATTATAAACTACAACTTTCCTCGAGAACCACTCTATCCATTGGTGAAAACAGCGTGAAAATCGGTGCAGTAGTTATTGAGTTTATCGCGAACATACAGATAGACAGACGCGTCGGAGGACTTTGTTGCATAATAATGTAATGATTAAACTATAATACGACCAACTTAAAATCTGTCCTGGTCTAAACATTCCATCGCCACCGTCGCAAGATGCCAGGACCAGATGCCAGTTCTCAAGTGCACTCTTGACTTTACTAAAACATCTGGCATCCAATCTTATTTCATGATTTTATTTACGACTTTCTTATAAGCCTCACCTGTTCAATACCTTCGCTTTTGTATGTAGATAGGCCTTTTTTGTTTTTTTATAAAGTAGTACAAGAATATTGGTTAGAATTAACATAAAAGTGGCCTGATTCCATGTTTATTTTAGGTGGTAGTGAGAAGAAAATATAATTTTGGTTTATTGTAAAGGTGTTGTTTTGATAGAAATGTGAAAGTGAAAATACAAAAACAGATTGATGCAAGGAGTGTTCAATTGGTTGATCTTCATTAATTTCAGAATCAGATTCCTTATTTCATTTTAATACCTTTATCTACTCATCCGATGGTTTACCGCTTTTAATGTTAAAATATATTAAACTAGCTTTTGCTCGCGTCTTCGTACGAGCATATTCCGTTTTCCCGTTCCCGTAGGAATTTCGGAAAATACTCTCTTTGTGCTCCTCAGAGAACCTACATGTCAAATTTCAGCTATCTGCGACCAGTAGTTTCGGCTGTGCGTTGTGTCTCAGTCACTCAGTAACCGAAGAATGTTATATATTAGGATTGGTTAGAAAAATATTTATAATCATTAAATTCACTCACATTCAAGTAAATTGAGATGAAATAACATATACATAGATACATATAAATCCTATACAGTGCTGTGTTTTATTCAATTAACCGTGCAACAAAATTAACGTTGCAATTTACAAATTAAATGCTCCATATTCCGGTAAAGACTTAAAATACTGTCAGTACATTTTCTGACGTCTAGATATTTCCTTTGTCATTTGCGAAATCCCAGGGATTCTGGCTGTCAGTACAAATAGTTATTATGATAGTATTTAGTCTGTTTCTAGTCTAGTCTGGGATAAGCTTGCTGAAGTTATGTCATAGATCTTTGAGTGTGCCAAGTTGGAACTTGCTTTTATTGTAATTGGGGAATAAGATTATTTTGTTGCTTGGTTAATTCTTCGCTTTGTTGGTTAGTGAGTTTGTTTGATGGCTTGTTAAGATAAGTAGGTAGATTACTAGTTATTAACATTAGGAAATTGGTTTCGCTTCAGGTCCTAGGTAATTATAAATAAATAAAATTTGTTTATTTCAGACCACGTTATGTCCATATTTTGTTAGTAAAATTAATTATCTTAAGACTAAGTTAGTAGCACTACAGTTGGTCCAGAAAAATATGAATTATAATTATAAATAAACAAAATGAAAATATAATAAAAATGTAACATTGATTGTAATAAAATTATTAAACTAAAATGAATTAAATTAATTAATGTTACCGTTTCATTAGTCAATTAATATTTTAGTCAAATTTGCACACTATTATCAAAATAACAAGTTCTTCCTACCTAACAGTGTGTTATCGTGGAGTTTGTTGCACCACTTCTTAAACAGCTAACACTAGGAAGTGGTGACGGGCGGGTGTTTTGGGGGACTTTCTCTAAGATAATTTTGACGGCCTGATTGATAGTGCCAAAAAGTGTTGATTCTCATCCCAATTTGAATTAATATCTCAAAACTCTTGATTTTGATAGGTAGCATTTTAGAACCTTAGAGAATTTTACCGTGTCCATCAACAATGCCATCATTCAATCATATTACACTCCTCGAGCACACAAATCACAATCAATATCTTTCATGACAGCTGTCATCTGTCAAAAAATCACAGTTTAAACAAACCGCGTCTCTTTTAACACTACTTCGGTACATAAACAGTAAAGTCCCATTTATCTCTCAGCACAGTTTCGTCATCAAGTAACCCTCTAAATAAACAACTTACAGTGTCTGTATTTATTTTTTCAGTGGCGTTTGTTTTCTTAGCGCTTTGGGCCTTTTTTTAACTTGATCGTGTAAGCCGGACTTATAAATGTCCGTCGGTTTTGAAGGATTGAGTGTGGAGTCATTTTGGAATTTGAAATATGTTCGTTTTTTTTTTTGGAACTTCCGAATAGAAGTTTGGAGAACTTTAATTCGGAGTTTGTTTTTGGTCGAATCAAATCATAACGTGGACTTACATAACTCTATTAAAGCAGAGATTAAACCTAGCAGATATAACTTAGCAGATTTTATGAATTCTAATTCTTCATAGAAAAATTGAATTAAGAATTTGCCAAAAAAACTATTTTCTTAGTTTAACTTATTATTTGAACTAAGCATAGTGTTAGATTTTTTTTATGATTAAGCATGTCTAAGTTTATTGGAACAAGAATCAGAAACCTACTTGCGTTAATATTAGTAAATTCATTCTGTCTTTATAAACTAAGTAAGTATATAGATTACGTGTTCATGCAGATACAAGTACAAACTTACAAAGAATAGAAAGTATAATAGAAATCCGCTCTCTGGCGCTAGGCCAGATGGTAAATGAATTCCATTTGATACTTACAAAAAAAGTTTTCTTTGTTGGAGAATTATCTAAGTTGGCAGAAGTTCATTATTGTCCACATTTATGAGACCATTTGCATTGCCCTTACCAAGGTTTACGGACGAACTATTCAGTGGGAAACAGACATATACCCCTACAATAGGATACCCTTCATCGTCATCTGCCTAACCTTTACCTTGGGTAAGGTGGGTACCTATGATGACCCCTATATAGTTGGCTTTATAGGAGTCAGCTTCTAGTCAAACCGGATTTAGCTGAAAACCAGTATTTTACGTGGAGCGGCTACTGACTGTCTGTAACGACTGCCAAAGATCTCCAAATGACAGCCGGATACCCATCTATATGTATATTTTCCTCTTAAAAGTTCAACGATCATTAAATCCAGGAGTAGTCCTGTATCATGGGAGCGTTTGTTCCTAACGGAAATCGAACTCGCGATGCAGCCAATCGCTCTGCCACTACGCCAAACGAAAAATTTCATATACACAGCATTTATTTGTTGAAGGTACTTTAGCTAAGATACAAATGTATCATATTCTCATACATTAGATTAATTATGTAGGTACCTATGTATTTATTGATTTGTTCTGATAGATTTCGAGTTCTACAATAGATGGAAAAAGCCCTCATATATCTTATAAAACCCAAAGGTCTTCCCATATTATTTACTCAGTACAACAATATACTCCCCTTACGGTTAAAAAGAACGATATGACACTCGGTAAACAGGTCCATATCGTTAAAGAGAGGGGGTCTTATAAAAACTTGGCACACATATATTGTTTCGGGCGTGTATACGCGTTGCTAATAAAACAATGATTGACTCTGTACTGGGACAGGCACGTGACTAGAATTTTATGTCCAATTTTATACCCGTACATAAAAAGAACAACGTGAAAGATTCATAATACGGCTGCGTTGTGTTCGTACAGAATAAAGGGCTTCGGCTTCTTCTGGGTAAGCTCACTCCATCGTAGACTGTGTCTCTGTCATGTTTGACCTAGACTAGAGTCAAGAGCAAACCCATCAGGGCCAAACACAACAAACGGTCATACACAACGCACTGTATACCAACTGAGCATTTTCCACCCGAACAATACAGATTTAAACTAATATGTGTGCTATTACCTATATAAATTCAATTTAAGGAGTTCATGGCTAAATAATAACAGCCGCACGAATCGATCTTTAAGGTTAAGCAACGCTTGCCAAGGTTAGCCTGTGGATGGTTGACCATCTTAACATACCGAGATTCCTCCGTGCCTCGGAAAGCACGTTAAGCGTTGGTCCCGGTTGTCATTTGTAGATCTTTGGCACTTAGTGAAAAGTTAGAGTTGCTGGTAACCTGACTGGCAGAAAACTTCTTCTAATATCTATTTTCTGACGTGTTCTGTTGAATTGGCGTTGACATGATTCATATATGAGCACGAACCTCCACTCTCCGTTAACGTGACAGATGCGTATTCTGTGAAAACCTTAAACTAGGTAGGTAGTATGTTACACAGACTGCTGGAACAATAGAAGATTCCCTCGCGCATTCCCCGAGTGGTTCTAGTGTGTAAGAGCACATGTCGAAGGCACGCCGCTCTTGTGTGAACGTTGCCGATGTTCATTTTATGCTTCATTATGTAGGTCGTTCGGTGACTCTGTTATTTATACGCGGAGTTCACACTGCCGCGGCCGTCTCCGCAGAAATAGGCGCACTAAATTAAGCTCTTGAGTTCTCACCCTAACTTTTGTAGTTTTAAAAATTAAGAGTAGTAGTAATGGGAGTTAATTGGAGACGTGAATAGGAGGATTTTTTCAGTAGAGGACTGCTGCTGGAGGGGCTTGTCGCTAAATAATAAAAACAAAACGAGTTGAAGTTCGAGGTAAAGCTACGCTTGTCAATATTGGTCCGTGCATTGGTGGCCATCCATTGTTTAGTAATTACACTTGAGTTTCATTAAATTCGGTACATTCATTTTCAAGAAAAAAGTCTAAACTTTGTCTGAAACATGAAGAGTTCTTTACAGAAGAGCGTCTCAACAGGCGATATCATTGAACATATTAAACTCTACATTCTATAAAATAATAGCTTTTCAATTGATCATCAAATTAGCCTTGTACAGAAGATTACTTTGTGCTCTTTGAATTTGTGTGCCAAAACTGCTGACGGGTTCGTTAGAAAGGATTATGTCGCAGGATATGTTTATAGGTAGGGTCGACATTTAATAGGCTTGAGTAGGTATCCATTAACGAGCAGAGATTAGCCTGTGGTCTTTACGGAAATATTGTCTCAACAATTCTGGTATGTGTTTGTGTACAGTAATACTCCCATGTTCCAGCTGAGCTGTGCAACTTCGCCTACGTCACATTTTTTCAATAATGCTCCGCAAATTCAATTCAATAATTGGTCGTAGCGTGATATTTTTTTTTTTTTTTATACTAAACGGGGATACTCTTGCCCCAAATCTCACCTGATGGAAAGTGATGATTAGGCCGAAGATGGAAGCGAGTTTCACCCGGAATCCTCTTACACAGAGGAACTGGCCTGGCCTGGCCTTTATTATAAATAGCCTTCCTCTATAAATTCGCTATCCAAAACTAAAACGACACGGTTGACGCAGTGATTGAGCGATTGGCTGCTGCGCTGCGTGTCGCGGGTTCGATTCTCTCACGGAACAAATATTTATATAACCTACTAGCTGACCCGCGCAACTTCGTTTGCGTCACATTTTCCATTAATGCTCCGCTCCTATTTGTCTTAGCGTGATGATATATAGCCTATATATAACCTTCCTCGATAAATGGGCTATCTAACACTGAAATAATTTTTCAAATCGGACCCGTAGTTCCTGAGATTACCCCCTACATACAAACTTACAAACTTACAAACAAATGTTACCTCTTTGTAATATTAGTATAGACAAGTACCTAGTTGTTCCGTGTGTGTCTATTTGTGTATGTGAGTTTGTATGTTTGTGAACGCACCCACTACACAGGAGAAATTTAAGTATATGTGGCAAAGTTTTTCAAAAAAGAAAGAAAAATTAAACTAGTAGTTCCTGAGATTAGCTCGTTCAACCAAACAAAATTATATTTCAATATAAATGTGTTAAATGGTCTCATTACATTTTGGTATTTACAAGTTCGTGCAAAAAAACCCATCCTATGTACATATTTAATTCGTTCAATTTCGTAAAATTCTGATTGGAAGCTTATGGAATATCTAATCTACACAATCTATACTAATATTATAAAGCAGAAGAGTTTGTTTGTTTGTTTGGTTGAACGCGCTAATCTCAGGAAATACTGAGATTCCGATTTGAAAAATTCTTTCAGTGTTAGATAGTCCATTTATCGAGGAAGGTTACCTATAGGCATATATATATCATCACGCTAAGACAAATAGGAGCGGAGCAGTAATGGAAAATGTGACGCAGACGAAGTTGCGCGGGTCAGCTAGTAATTTAATAATTCTCTTTAGTAAATGAAATGATGCGAAATATGTATATCAACATTTTCATTGTGATGTGATTTTAGTTTTAATTTGTTATGCAAACATTTTATTATCGCTTATTTATTCGACGCAAACATTTATTTCATGAAATCATCATGTTTGTTTATAGAGTAGGTACCTATTGAGTTGACAATGGTGATTCAATTTCACTGAAAAAAATATTTTTGATTGCGAACAAATTTTTCAACTATTTTTTATGATTATTATTTTTTAATTTTTTATACTTTCAATATTTGCAAAGCCTTTTATTTCTTTTATATTCATTCAAATCAGTATCAACTTTTGTTTCGTGAAAAGTTGTTATAAATGTAGGTACTATTTTACCCATATAGGTACGTCGCATTATATTTGTAGGTACAGAAAAAATATTTTGCTTCAACCGGAGTTTTCCCAGGACCATTTATATTTTCTTTCTATTTCCTATACATTTGAGTTCAAGGCGCCATTATAGATTGACATCGCAAGCAGGATAGGAGTCGTAAATTTAAATTACGTATTGTTTGAAAACCGCTGCGATACACGACCGGGGCTATAAGCATCAGCTATCTTATTCTTTAATAGACTCATAAATAAATTAACTAGCCATGTCTGTAACTTCCTTTACTAGTTTTATGTCGAAGGGAAATATATGTGTTCCTTTTCTTCTCTATTGGAAAATTACACTTTTTATAAACATTGATATGATTCTTAGTTTATTGCAATTTCACACTAGTTCACAAAAACGATAGAATTTTACGTAATAACAAACTCATACACAACTACTTTCAATTTCTTACCTTCCTCAAAGCAACGGTAACTTGATATCAAAAACACCTCAAACTTTGTTGAAGAACCACTAACACTACAAACAAAATTCTTCAGTTACCTGAACGACCACCAACAACCTGTATTCAATTTAAACTTTTCATTTTTAAATACCCGTGTTCCGTTCTTTTTTACCAGCACTAACTAACACATTCGTATGAATAGGTACACAAGAAATAGAGAAATCAAAAAAAAATAATCTTTTTTAAACAGATTATCGCAAGCTAGTATCAAAAATAACTTTACCCAACTTAATTCGCTGTACACATTTCTTTGGCCAGCACTGTACCGAAATGTACTAAGGCTTCAGGCGTTTAATTAAAACAGTGCGAATTGAAATTCCCGCGTTTCGGAGGCTCGTTCGCTTTGTTTCCATTATCATTAACTGGAGAGCTATTAATCTTCGTTACATCGCCAATTATTGTGGACTGCAAGGAGTCTGCAGTGAGGACTGTGAAGGTATTTTTATTGATGAAGGTCCTCTGGCAAAGAGGCTTGAGTCCTGGTTGTGGGGAGATTGTAAACTGATTGATTATGTTGAGTTCTAAAACTCGAACGGGGTGGTGGCTCAGGGTGATGGCCTCGATTAGCAGTAGGTTTCGTTTGCTCTAAGGGTTATACCTCTAGGTATTGCTCCAAGTTCCTTAAAACAACTGCTGGTACCTTTGACAACCTTTGCTACAATTAGGTACCGACCTACTCAAGAAGAAGTCCACTTAGGTGCAGTAGTAGGGTTAGCATGCAGCCAAATGCAGGTGGTCATTATTTTATAGGAGATTGAAAAATAAGATACGATTCCGAAAACAGTCTATTTATTCCATCCGTCAATTAGCCTACCAAAAAAAAACTTGAAACAAAAGAATTTTTTGAACAAAAATGAAGGGGTACACTTTTTACCTAGAAGTTAAGACTAATACCTACATATTTTTAGATAATTTAAGGGACGGACTAGATAGAATTTTATTTATATTATTATCCAGGAAACACCCCTAATCTCCTATAATTATAAAGGGTCATAAAGGTCGGTTATGTGTTGTTTATTTACCCATATACACGGAAGAGGTTTCGGTGGATGATATAAGCAAACAATGAGAGCAGAAAGATACACATTAACTTTATATTGTGGGTTTGTCCCGCTCCACGCACGTGTTCAGTTTCGAACCTTCCTGTTTTCCAGTTACTCTGTGAACTAACTATTAATTAGTAAAATGATGCTTTTAAACTATGCCTATAACGTGTCAGTGTCATCATCAATCCGTTGTAAAAAAGAGATGGGTGGTATTCCTTCTCTCAACCAAATCATGATGGTTCTCGGTTACGAAAATAATTTCACTAATAGGCCTACACCATCGCAAAGTGTCATAGTTTCTGTAGTATTAGCCTCGCATGAGAAACTGGGAGAAAAAGCTAGTATTTCCCAAGCAACTATACAATATTATTACTCTCAAACCAACATTATACTTAGACTTACATCCAATTATTCCGACAGATACGAGTTTGAACGCAGACTTAGTCGCTATACGTTAATTGTGTTACAAACTCCGTCTGTACGCGCCCTTACTGAAACAATACCTAACTTGTTACGGCGTTCTGTTTATTTCGCTTTGTAGCTTAGATAATTTAGGTTTTTGAGATAGATTATTTTATATGTAGGTACGTACTTACCTTATTAAAAGTACAAAATTAAGGAAACTCATTCACTCATTTAATTGGCTGCGTTTTTATGCCTGTAAAACCATCTAATAGATAGTATGAAAGGCAAAAGAAAACGTGTTCTGCCGACTATAGATAAAGCTGCTGCTGACAACAATGCATACGACATCGTGCATGCTTAAAATAATTTAGAGCGAAGTAGAGAGTGGAAACTTTCTACGGAAAACTTTAAATTCTTTTCCAGAAAAATATCAGCACTGTTATTATAAAAAATAAAAAGTTCACTCTTCAGTCATTTACGTATGCTTATTGGGGAAAATGGGACAGAGCTGGAAGATACTAATGCTTACTGGCATAATATCTTAATAACAAATTAAAGGAAAGCAGTGGAAATGCGGTATGAAAATTCAAAAATGAAAAACTATTCTTGGAACCAAAAGCCAAGGGACGAACATGCCCACCGACCCAACAATAGTTCTCGTCCTGTACCTTTTCATGACCCAATGTTTATAAATTAATCTTCGACGGAATTCTTCCGCATGTACTCAACCTCTGACCTTTGCTTTCAATAAAGTTCATAGGTCATGGGTTGGTTCCTTTCAGTGAATTTTCATTGTAATAATAGCAGATATTATAATACTGGCTTTGCTGGCTGGAAGGAACGAGTATGATCATTATATCGATTTGCATTTTAAGAGACTAGCGGATGATACCAAATTCACCTGCGATTCAAGCGTATTTACGACTTATTAAACTGTTATCCGGATTTAGACGACACGGTTGGCGCAGTGGTTGAGCGATTGACTGCTGCGCAGCATGTCGCGGGTTCGATTCCCGCACGGTACAAATATTTGTAAGACCTACAAGTATTTGTTCCGAGTCTGGGTGTTTTTCTATCTATAATATGTACTTATGTATTTACAAAAAAAAATGTATATAAGTAGTTTATCAGCCATATCGTTACCATAACACAAGCATTAGGTTGCTTAGCTTGGGACTATATGGCGTTGTGTGTAAAAAAAAAAAAAAAAAAAAATTTAGACTGTTTGTATCTAGATTCTTGTCATCATCATCTTCCATGTTACTTGGGGTTGGTCCAACACGTTGTTTTCTTCCGTTCTATCCTATTAGCCGTCGCGCTGTCACTAACTCTCTTTTCTTTCATATTCTCACAAGTCATCCATCTTTTTTTTGGCCTCTCTCTCTTTTTATTTGAGACTAGCTGACCCGCGCAACTTCGTCTGCGCCACATTTTCCATTATTGCTCCGCTCCTATTTGTATTAGCGTGATGATATTATAGCCTATAGCATTCCTCGATAAATGGGCTATCTAACACTGAAAGAATTTTTCAAATCGGACCAGTAGTTCCTGAGATTACCCCCTACATACAAACTTACAAACATACAAACTTACAAACAAATTTTACCTCTTTATAATATTAGTATAGACTAGCAGCTGACCCACGCAACTTCGTCTGCGTCACATTTCCCATTAATGCTCGGCTCCTTTTAGTCTTAGCGTGATGATATGTAGCCTATATCCTTCCTCGATACATGGGCTATCTAATACTGAAAGAAGTTTTCAAATCGGACCAGTAGTTCCTGAGATTACCCCCTACATACAAACTTACAAACAAATTTGCTCTTGACTCCAATCTAGGTCAGAGGGAACACAGTCAACGTTGACGAACGAGTAAGGTTACCCAGAAGAAGCTTGTTCCGTCTTCACTGTTCATCCTTCACAAATAAAAAATCAATATATAATCATTTGTAAAATTACTTAAACAAAATCATAGCTTACTCTAATACAAATACAATGTAATAGTTATTTTCCTCTCCTACTTAATCATCTTCAGTCACACCTTCCCTAAAATCCCTTTCAACCTTAAAAAGAACAGCTAAATCATCGTCAAATCAAATGAGGCTTGGTTATTTACGGCGCAGTTAAATATTAACTGAGGGCAATCAGTTATTCGGTCATTAGGCGCTTATTACTTTAGCTTTTAAATGTTTGTATGGCCGTTAGAGAGTTATTTGTTCTTGTCGCTTGTTTCCTTGTAAAACTAATCGGTTTGGAGATAGTGGGGCTGTTTTTAGATTTATTTTGGGACGGCTTTGAGTTGGTTTTTTGACTGAGGAAATGTTCTGTTACGTAAGTAGGAGGTTTGGGTTTAGGTTTCAATCTTTTAATAAAAAACTTACAATTATGAAGAAAACAATACTACAACAAACAAAAAGACAAAACAAAAGGTACAGCAAACGGAACGGAATCCTAAAAATAACAACTACAACTACTTTTAGGAAGATTAGTTACATCATAAACTTTTTGTAAAAAAAAAAAAGATTAAAACAACTTTTTAAATACCTACTATTTATTAGTTGTACATCAACCACAATATACTCTTACTATTTGAACCAAAAGGTTGACTGGTTGTGTATACCTTATTGCACTAAGTCCATCTTTGCACCACTTCCTACTGTATCAAAAGAAACAAGTAGGTACACCAATACACAGAATTACTAACTCGTTAATTAAAACACGAAATACATTTTAATTCTACAACAAAACTCGAATTTAGTTCACCAAATATTACTTAACCCTTCAAATGAAGCTCGAACGAAACTAGAGCGAAATATGAAATTTTTTAGTTGAAAATTACTAACCAACTTTCGCTGGGACGAAAGTGGTGCACGTTTAAATGCCCCTGACCCTTAATAGGCAGCCAAGCGTGGGGTGCGTGGGAACCCCAACCTCAGACATGAACTGGCATTCTTCGTAGATGTACATTTCTACATGTACTTTGGTAAACCGTGGGTAATTAAGGAAACATCTGTACAATTGATAAAATTATATGCAGAGAACCCCTTTAATTTTGCTTGTGAAAGGAATGTTAATCATTTTATGAGAACTTTTTAACTAGATGTTACACATTCGATTTAAAGTTAGAATAATAGAGTTGTGTTTAAGCAACACGATCTTGAAGACCGTAGCAAAAAGTTTAATTAAGTTATTCGCAACAGTAAATTTGTTCAATCCCTAAAATTATTCGACATTAATAAAAAAGACGGGCGATAAAAATGCGGAAATGTGTCTTTATCACGCTATTTTAGTGCAAATATCAATTAATATCGCAAGAACTTATTGTTTCTTTGTTCGGATAGTTTGGCAAGTTTTAACTTATGTTTCATGACTAATTTTATTGCATTAAACGAGTTTCACTCAGTTTATCTCCTTAGATTCGCCAATCTTTTTATCATAATAGCTAACTGCCCAAAAACCTGTTATAACCTAACTGGGATCAATTTCTTTGGGGTCTGCGCATCAAGACCCCTTTCCCATGAATTCCTATTTGTCACCATCGCAACAGGACACCTGTCGTCCTCCTAAGAACCAATCAAGCATCAAAAATTTGTAAGTTATTGATCAGAACCGATATTTTACCCAATACAAAAGCTTATTACACACAATATATTAAGTCTGCGCTAAACATCACTAATCATCCAACACGCAATATCCCCCATCTACGGATTATGAGCCACCAAGCCTTCAATATTGGAACTGCACATTTGAACTCCCTTTGTGCAACGCTCCCACACGGTTAGAGGCAAGAAAAGGTGGTTCAATTCAATCTTGTAGCTTTGTTATAGGTACATCTGGCGTTCGACTTCTACGTCTACGTTAGGATACTACGTCTGGGGTTTGAATGTCAGAACGTTTGAATTGTAGGGATGTCCAATTAGAGGTAAGAAAATTGGGTAGAATTCGGATGTCTTGATTTTTGGTGCCAGTGGTCAGGAATTACACCAAAATACTTTTTTTTTTCATGTAGCTGTACCTACTTACATATAAAAGAGGAAGTCAATTAGATATTGTTTGAGTAATTAGTCTTTGATTGCTTAATATAATTGAAAACAGTTGCAGTTTTCATAAAAATCGGAGTCGAGACTCGTTTGAGTCTTTTTCGCTTTTCCTCGTTGGGTCACTTGAAGTAATTACTACTTATCCCAGTCGACATTTAAAACAGCAGTACAATTCTGTAAACAGCTCACCGTGTTAGCTTTGGTGAAGTGAATGCGAAATGAGCTGTCATATACATACAAACAAGACAAAGTGACAGATCACTACATGCTTACTCCACCCATGTTAACACTTCGAGACGTGGACAACGTAAAGCAGCTGATGACAAGCCCGTCACACATTCTCAACCACTGCAACTCGGAATGGAAGCCAGAATCAACAGTGGCGACCACCAGAAAAGCGCCGAGCTAATGAAGCCCGACGAGTCCCGGAGAAACGATTCAACCGTCTTGGATCCCGCATCGAAATTAATCAGAAGAATACAGCGGAGGAGTAGGAAAAAATAAATATAATTTCAAAGCAGCTGATGAGCTGATGACGAAATAGTCTCTCTTTTGTAAATTGAAAACTAACCAAAATACCTTCTCATATTAATTCACCTTTAATAATCCTACAGCAAAGAGAAATATTAAAACAATCTGGCACAACGAAACAAACAGAAATAAAGCTACACTTTCAAGTGCTTGATCAAAGTCAAAGTGTTTAAAACTCTTTTGCATTAACATAGAATTCCTATGTTCCTCGCTTTTCTTTGAAGTTATCCTGAAAACCTCGATATGCAGGTTTTAAATGCAGAGAAAATAGTAAGAAGTAATGAGTAGGGAAAGACTGAGGAAAAGTTTTAAGTTCGTGTACTTTTATAAAGAGTGTTATGGAACTTGTAAGTTGTATAAGAAAGCGGAGATCCCGAAGGAAACTTGAAGAAATGTGTAGGATTTTAAGACAAGGATTTCTTACCTGGTCGGAGTAGGATTGTGGAACTTCATGGATACCAAAATAGCTTATTTGCTCATAGTTTTGTAAAGCAGAATAATAATCGGACAGAGGAAGAGTTTACTTAAAAAAAATATACAGTTTTACTATATGTAAAAAATACAGGTTATACACACCTACGTAGATACCTTATGCATAATAAAGACTGCTAACTACGGGTAAAGACAGGTAAAAAACTGACACAAAATAAACTACAAATCACGTTCTTTCTAACATTAAACAAATTTTGAGGACCACCCCTTAATTTCTTTGTCAAAATCCGCCTTCCTAACAGACCGTAATTACAAGGCCATTAATTTGCTCGCACAACAAACCTTCACTGGCCCAAACTGGCCCAAGCCAGGCTGGCCCATTCTAATGTACAAAAAGAGACCATTGTGTAGACATCAGAACAGCATTCGAAAGTCACGGGAAAATAAGCAGAGACAATTAATTGGTTTTAATTAGAGGTGGGATCGTTAACTTTAGTCGATTATG
Organism: Ceramica pisi; assembly: GCA_963859965.1. Lineage (NCBI taxonomy): Eukaryota > Metazoa > Arthropoda > Insecta > Lepidoptera > Noctuidae > Ceramica > Ceramica pisi. The sequence continues at coordinate 8,794,057 of OY982549.1, read as the reverse complement.
TTAATCGAGTGTGGGGATCGACTAAATGGTGTCGTGATTTGTTTTTGTGTTAGTTAGAAGTGTGTACGGTTTAAATGGTGTGTTCGGTGGTTAGTGTTTAACCGATATAATTGAACCGTTGAATAGTCAATGGTTGTAGTAATTGTGTAGATTTTTTTAAAAGTTTTTATTTGATTAAGAATCAAATAAAAACTTTTTAATAGAATATTTTGGCCGGTTTCTTAATCGAATATTTGGAGTTACGAGTGTTGCAGAAAATCTTCATTATGCCTTAATTATTGGCAGGTTTTCAGGTTCAAGTAGAAATTGGCGAAAGCAAAACATCAATGTCTTAATTTAAAAATCAGCAATTAGTATTTATCTAATAACCTTTATGTGAATTTTACATACCTAAGTATTCAAGTTCAAGTTATTTATTTCATAAACAAAAATACATTTGTGTCGAAATATTTACACAGGTCGTATACAAAAAACAAGCAACACAAACAATGAAAACACAGTCAACGAGCAGTGGGCAAACATTCAATTCAATTTTACGTCAAACTATTTTAAGATTTTTGTCATTATAATATTCGTCAATGCTGTAATAGCCTTTATTGATTAAAAACGCCCTGAGTTTATTTTTAAACATGTTCACATTCTGAATATTCTTTAATCCTGGTGGTAATCTGTTAAACAGATTGACAGACTGCACGCGTGACGAGTGTTTGACAACATTTAGCTTTGCCTGCAGATTAGTTGTTAGATCTTTTCTGCGAGTGTCAACTCTATTTTTTCTTTCTTCTTCTGTTTCAAACTGGTTTAAGTTTTTGTTTAAATGAGTAAGTAGAACTAAAATATAAAGACATGGGACCGTTAAAATTCTAAGTTTAATAAAATGCTCCTTACACGATTCTATTTGGTTTAAACGAAGCATGGTTCGTAAGGCTCGCTTTTGCATAGTAAAGGCCGCCTTAATATTATATTTATAGCTGTTTCCCCAAAATTTTATGCTATATCTAAGTTTGGATTCCACTAGAGCAAAATAGACTGTACGAAGTTGGGCAAAAGACAAAAGATCCCTTAGAGATCTGATAGCATAACACGCACTACTTATTGTATTCGTAATTGAGACTAGTTCAGGCTTCCAATTTAGCAAAGAATCAATTTGTACCCCCAAGAACTTTAAACTTTCCACTATACAAATTTTTCTCCCCAAAGCTTCCTCATTTACTAAAGATTTCTTTCCAACTGTAGATCTAAATACCATGCATTTTTTCTTACTTACATTTAATTAATTAAATGGCATAATCTTCTTAATTAGCATGTCGCGGGTTCGATTCCCGCACGGAACAAATATTTGTACGACCTACATGTATTTGTTCTGAGTCTGGGTGTTTTTCTATCTATAATATGTATGTATTTACAAAAAAAAAATGTATATAAGTAGTTTATCAGCCATATCGTTACCATAACACAAGCATTAGGTTGCTTAGCTTGGGACTATATGGCGTTGTGTGAAATGTCCAAGGATATTATTATTTAAGATTATTCATCGAAAACCAGCTTTCACATGCAGCTATTAATATATTTAATTTACATTTTAAGGTGTCCATATCGTCAGCAGCTATAACAGCACTCGTATCGTCAGCAAATATTATTAAGTCAGCATCTGGTAAAATGTGTCTAATATATTCAGTTAGATCAAAAGAAAATGGGGCCCAAGACCGAACCCTGCGGAACGCCTCTAGTTACAGTTAATAATTTCGATTTATGAATTTCTTCCACACCTTCGTGAAGTGATTTAATTTCGACGTACTGTTTTCTATTGGTCAAATAAGAACTTAAAAGTTTTAAAACATTATCTCTTATACCATAATGCTCTAACTTATCCATCAGAATGCAATGCTCTACAGTATCAAAAGCAGAACTTAAGTCCAGGAACAAACCAGCAACTTTAAATTTATTGTTCAGCTTATTTACAACGTTATTAACTAACGAGTCTATTGCATCTAGTGTCCCTTATTTTTTTGGTACCCAAACTGATTGCGGTTTATTATTTTTAGACTACTCAAATGTCCTACAAGCCTAGATTTAATCACTTTTTCAAAAAGTTTGGATAGAACTGGTAACAAAGAAATAGGCCTGTAATTGCCTGGATCTGTTTTAGCACCTTTCTTAAACAGTGGTAAAACTCTGGCTAACTTAAATTGATCAGGAAAGACGCCCTCATTGACACAGTTATTTATTATTTCAGAGATTGGATATGCCAGTATATCAATATTATCTTTAATTACGCTCAGCGGTATTTCATCGTGTCCAAATGACTTTTTATTATCCATACCCTTTACCATTTTGTAAATCTCTATCGGCATGACGTGATTAAAAGACAAAGACTTCTCAATCAATTTCGTTCATAAGGACAAATATTTAAAGCACTAAAATGTAGGTTTCTCGTTTTACGAACTAGTATTGCCATCATTATGTCATACTAAAGACTAATGTTATTACAGCACTACTTAACTAAGTAAGTCTCAAGGCCAAAATCGACTAATAAGCTAACAGCTCATAAGTTGAAAAGACAAATGCGTCTTGTTGTTTCTCGTTTAGTAAATTATTGCCTTCGTTTACGCATCGTGTAGTTTTATGTCTTCTCGAGCAATAAAACTGACTAATCGATGTAGTCTAGTGGGATATGAGTTATTACCGAAATTTCGTATTAGTTTTATTATACAAGGTGTTACACGAATACCGTAAAAACCTAAAAAGGGGTCTTTGTACTCATCGTTATGAATAACTTTGACTTCTCTGGAATCCTGGTCAAATATCAGCACGAACAACGGGGCACGGTGAAGGAACAGTGAGGGCAACAGCATGTTTAGTAGTGATGTAAGTTTCTTTTTTTAATTTTGAGATGGGTTTGATCTTGACTCTAGTCCAAGTCAGAGATAACAGAGACAAAGTTTACGATGGAGCGAGCTTACCCAGAAGGAGCCCGTTCACTCTACCTTTGAAGAGTTTGTTGTTTGGAAACACAGACACAGGCAGAGAGTTCCACTCCTTTGCTGTTCGCATTATAAAAGATTCACTCTTTCTTGACGTATTTTGGTTCTAGAATAGACCAAAATTATATGTGACATCAACCGCACGGGTTCTTAGCCTCCACGCGAGCTCAATACAGATTAAGCTCGCGAGAGCCTACCTCTCACAAAGAGGAGGTCTGTGTTCCAGATGGTATAGGTATGGTTAAATCATACCCTAATGTTATCTGTAGTAACAATGAACTTGTAAGTTTTGCTGAACAAATAGACAAGTCCAATAAAATAGATAACAGATTGCCCAACGAGAGACATAGGTATGATTTGTCTGAGAACAGTTTTATTGATATTGATCAGTAAAATCTATTTAAAAAAACGCAATAATATGAGCAGTTTGCAATACTACGTTCGGAATAAACACGATCCTCTTGTGATTAAGTTTGTACTCACTAGCAACGACAGCCATTACTTGTCTAAGTTGCTGAGAATGTTCTTGTAATTCGTGACTATTAATTTTGGTTTACACCTTCATTCGCGCCGGCTTGTGACATTAGACACACACAACACTAATCTAGACTAAATATGTCTGTTACTTAGGTTACATTAACACAACTAAGTGATTACTTTATTTAGAAAATAATTAACATAATAGAGATAACATAATATATCCTTGGACATTTCACACAACGCCATATAGTCCCAAGCTAAGCAACCTAATGCTTGTGTTATGGTAACGAGATGGCTGATAAACCACTTATATACATTTTTTTTTTGTAAATACATACATAATATTATAGATAGAAAAACACCCAGACTCGGAACAAATACTTGCAGGTCGTACAAATATTTGTTCCGTGCGGGAATCGAACCCGCGACATGCTGCGCAGCAGTCAATCGCTCAACCACTGCGCCAACAGTGTCGCCTAATTAACTAAATTATTGAGGAACTACACAGAAAGTGCCATTCTATCAGCGAATGAGATTGTCGTATTGCCGAATTCGATAGCATTTCTCAATTCCAGACATTGTTGACGTTTTGACAATCACCTTCGCCACGCTATCACTCTTCTCGAACTTTTAAGTCAAACCTGACTGACAGTTCTAACCAGGTGGGAAAGAAATTACGTGACACGCAAGAGAAGTGATGCAATTGGTTGTTAAAAAATCATTAAATCAATCACAGCATCATTTACGAACTTGTCACGTTCATTTTAAAATTAATTTTCGTTAATAAATCGAGCCTGATAAATGCAAAAAGTTGGTAATCAAATATTAGTCTACTAATTCTAAACTCGACTAAACCATTAGGCGGCATACTAATTTCCCATCACTACTGTTCATTCAGAGCAAAAAATAGTGATGGAAACGTCGGATCAATTTAAAGCCGATCCGAAGCTTGATTGATGGAGGCTTTGACGAAGTAAATTAAGAGACTTTTCGACGTTTTTTCTTTTCTTTTTAAACTGTATGTAGTGCGTAAATTAGGCACCTACATTTATTTAAGGAAACCGTAGACTGCCGGGTGAGAACGCTAATTTATTTCTAGACGGAAAGATAAAAGGGTATTTAGTATTTAAAGGAGCTTTTTGATGCTTAAGAAATTCTTTGGAAGAGCTGAAAGAAGAAAAGGACAGGTAATTCAGGATTTTGTTTCTAGTTCAGTTGCGTTTCGATTCCCGCTCGGAATAAAAATAAAATAAGCACTTATTTGCACGGCTAGCAAAAACACGTTTTAGATCAATTCGTGCATGTGTGATTCATGTTTGTAAGCACACACAACCGTAGAGACATTTATACAGCAGCAGAGTAGCAGTTTTTTTTTTCAGAGAAAAAAAACCTTTCTTACCTGAAAAGGTTCCCATCTAATCGGCCATACCCACCAAAACACTATTTACTTTAAAATATTCACACTATCCGTATCAAACGATCAACCCATGAAAAGATATGAAACAAACGCGACATCCTCTTAAATAAAGTAGAAAACGGAAATAAACAACTTTTATTTTGTTAACATTTCACGGCTAACCCAGTTTATACTTAAGGGGGGTCTATAAGGTACCTTGAGATAAGCTGGGTGGAAGCAGGGGGTATTATCGTTTAAATGGGAGCGAACACGCGAGGACCGACTCAAAGGATAATGCTTTTGATATGTTGGTAGTACGTATCTTTGATATCCTTGGATTGAACGCCGGATGATTGTGGATTATTATTAGGTTGGTAGATTTTTGTGATGATAAAGCTAGAATCTGTTTAAAAAAATACTTCTCTTACTAACTGAATGAGCGACTGACAGACAACGCACAGCCGAAACTACTGGTCGTAGAAAGCTGAAGGTGTGTAGTTTCCTTGAAGAGTGTAGTGGGGGACCTCAGAAAGGATTTCCCAAAATTCTTACGGGAACGAAGCGAAGTCACTGGCAAAAGCTAGTGGGTCTATAAAGGGAGATGGAGCCTAAGGAAAAAATACAGATACAGGACGGATTGTAAGAAGAAAATGTGTCAGGCTGGACCCCAAGTAACATGGGCAGAAGGCAGGAAGACAATGGTTAAAAAACTTTTTACAAAAAAATACAATCGACTTCTAAATAAAAAAGAAAAACACTACAGAGTAAAAAATTACTTTAATTTTGGGAGTCACACAGACTTCCAAAATTTAAGTAATTTTGTTACTCTGTAGTGTTTTTATTTTTTACTTTGTAGTGTTTTTTATTTGGAAGTCGGTAGTATTTTTTTGTAAAAAGTTTTTTATTTTTCACTATTTAGTGGTACCCGTCACCTAGCAACACCACTGCAAAATCGCAGAACAGCAAAATACGCAATTTCGATTACTTGGATGACAAAAAACCATCATCCAAGTAAACGAATTCCAGCTATTTCGACTTAAAATCCAAACTTCGTAACCGATTCTGATAAAATTTAAATGGGAACAATCTGCAAGTATATCCTTTTATCCAAGAATTTTTCAAATCAGTTCATAATTGACGGAATTATGAGGTAACAAACATAAAAAAAATACAACCGAATTGAGAATCTCCTCCTTTTTGGAAAGTCGGTTAAAAATGGGTGACACCTGAGATGATGACTAATACAGAAGGGCAAGGAAGTGTACAATATAGGCAGTAACCTGGGTGATCCAAGTTTCGAAGAGGTTTTAATCATACCACAAGTTAAGGTAGTTAAAGCCTATTTGTTCTTCATAACCATTTCAGCCAATTTACGTCCATTGCTGGACAAAGGCCTCCTCAAGGGCCGCCAGTTGTTTTCTTTGTAAAAATATAAAAAGGCAGTTTAAAAATAAGTAGGTAAACTAGAAGCAAAATATAGTGAATGTAGGTAACAATGACGTAGCTACCAAATTCTTAAGCCTTGGCGGTTACGTATAAAAATGTTATTCAGTATCACCAAAACGTTCTCGCTTATGGCTCCAGTTTGAGTACCCCGATAAACAGCGACAAGCCCACCCCTGTTGGGACCTAATTCTGTAATCAGCAATCCGTTCCCTCTTCAGGGAATATACACCAACCCTTATACATAATCTATACCAAAAACAAGTACCCATTTACTGCAATATTATCACCTACAATATGGAGGATATGTGATCCACAATCACTTGCTTACGCATTAAATATTCATCCTGAAACTCGGGATCGTAAATAGTTAACCGTGAAAATGCGACGTGGGCCCATACCGACCATATAGGGCCATACTGTATAGGACAAGCGACATCCCATAGGAACAATTCGTAAGGCCATTGTACAACAGGCGGCGATAATTAATGTATTTGTAACACGAACCTTATTAGGCTGGTTACCGAGATAGTTATGGATGGCATTTTCGGTATGTGAATGATGTGTTCTGGGGTTTAATGGTTATGATAAATAACTTCGTGGAAGTTGATGTATCACGTAAGGTTCAACTAATGAATCGCAGAAAAAAGGAATATAAGCGAACCGGCTCTGATTACGATGGAGAAATGTTTCCCGTTTCATTTTCTAGTTAATCAAGTTTACGTTCGAACTCAAACTGATATAGCCAACATAACAACTCAAATGTACCTACCCTCAACAATTAATCTGGAACGAACAACAACAGAAAACGATACAAAAGCTTCCGCTCCCATATTTTACAGCACAATATACGTGCGCACTTAAACATAAAACGGAGAAAGAATACAATAAACAAATTTATTATACTCTACGGAAAAATAAAGCTAGGCAAAACCTGAGGTCGGTAGAAGACAGTAGTGGTGCGCATTCAAAGGGAGGGAACGTGTATCGCGTGCGCCTGACACCGGAACTTAGCTTTTTTTCTCTGAAATCCTTTGTTGGACTTCCTTTACCTAGAGGGAGGTCATCTAAGGGGGAGGTCTATTGTATGAGGTCAATTTGAATATTCAAGTATGGAACACGCTTAGTAAACGATGTCAATGGCTGGCGTATAGAGTGGATTTTTTTAGGAGCAACCCGTTGCGGCAATTAGTTTTTAATATATTATGTGCTTATATTCTGTACGGTCGCGTTTGTAGGGTTAACTTTTTATAATTACTTATTCGAAACTTTTTGTTTTAGTTAGTACTGATATTCATGTTTTAATAAGATTTTAGGCGGATTTAAAAAGTTTATTTAAATCGGCTTAAAGCAACGCAAAAAACTGGCATACTATTCAAAAAACATTCAGACAATCTTTATCATTAAAAATAATTAAGTATTTATTAATTTCTAATTCTCTATCAAAAATACTAAAAAAATATGTAAACAGCGATGATAAAAGAAAAATATGCAATCTATTCCCGACAGTATATTTTACTGTACTGTTTATGCCTTTTAATTTAAGCACATTTTACATGCCCGAGCATTTATTTTTGGTCGATAAACTGACACTTTGGTTCGGAGCCGATCCGTTGAACAATAAATAGCCGAAAATGCCCACCAATTGTCCGCCATGACGGTTTTTATTTATGCTAGACACGCCAGCGCTAATTATACGCTTTTCCGTTTAAGTAAATACTTTTGGCGCTTAAATAAACTAGATTGGTGGAAATATAAACTGGCCTCTGAGTTTTTTGGATTTTATTTGGTTACAGTTCAGTTCATTTATATCATGAAAAGTAGTTTTTTTAAACAACTTTGGTTAGTCAAACAAAACCTTTTGACTACATAAAAATGATTTATTTCAGTGAAAGAGTAAAAATAAGAGATGAACCTTTCTAAATAAGTAAAAACAAAAATATATTTTATTATTCCCGTTGTATATTTTATAATACCTACATCATTTTAATAGGAATTAATATCAGGGAAGCTCAACATTTTGAACAGAAACAAAATACATCTAGTAGAATATTCCGGTTTGCTTGTTAATCTCAGGCTACATTTACAGTATTTGTGTAAACGTTATGTAAACACGGCTGCGTATCTAAGTGATATCGTACCTACCTGAGATTAGCTTGATAACTTAATGTATGTTGCTCGTATATGGGAAGCGTTCCTCTTAGATTTTAACATAATAATTGGTTGCATTATGTATGTGCGTGGCTGCTTTAGCTGCTTGCTACTCCATCTTAATGTTGGTAGCAGCTGCTTTATTAATCTTAAATTTTGAAAACTCGTTTCTATTTTGTGTCATATGGAATTTATAAAACATAGCCATGATACCGCAAATAAAAGAAAAATGTTTCTTTTTTCATTTCTATTAAACTATTAGCTGCATAATCAGATTATTTTTAAAAATTTAATAAAAGACCATGACCATTTTACGTAGTAAGTTTTTTAGTTTCAGGATCAAAATTACATTGGAGTGCATATTTATTTGGCAAAAACAAATTATCAAGTACACTTCTTTAAACCAATGAAAACGTCCATAAACAATGCAATCTCGAATCACGTCACAGAATTCAATCGACATACGCCTTTCTGCATCCGATCATAGTTCTCTCTGCACACGAAAGGGATTCGTTCTCGGTTGAACAATTATATTGACGACCGCATCGTGGTCTGGTAGACCACGTCTAATTCAGAAGCAGACGTATCGAACAGACATACGGACTCATTGGTCCGAATAAGATTAGAATATGTAGTGCACCTTGGCCGGATCCGTTTTCAATTTCATGTACGAACACGGATAATAATTCTCAGTAGTGAACTGTTAATTAGGATAAAGAATTTTGGCCATAAATCTTTCAACGGAATAATTTATTTGGTGTCGTATGAGAATCAGTATTTTTATAATTACAAAGGAAGGTAGTTATAAGTTTCGTTTCTCCATAAAACATTTACATATTACGGAAAAATATCAATATTGGCAGCACAAGTTCCAGAGAAAGTCTAGTGTTGACAATCCCTGTCTCTACATTTGCACAGTCCATTAGCAAAATAGTTCTAGTTATTTTTTCTAAAAATAAAGAAAATTTAATGTTTATTTTTGTTTCCACAGCCCGTGAACACACGTCACACCATGTTACGAGATTAAGGCACTCCAGACACCTGGACGGGTACTCGCCAATACACACATCTTCCGTGAGTATAATAAAGCTTTATAAAAAAACATCAATAAAGACTCATTTGTCACCATCACTAACCCTGCCCCAAAAAGCTTATTCCCCATAGATTTTTCGTGTTATTTTTCCGCTTTTTTATTTAAAAATTGAATATATTATCCTAGATGTTTTGCATGAATTAAATATTTAAATGTAAGTAAATATTATTATGTATAAACAACAAATGCAAATACTACATGCTTTTAGCACTCATGGAATAACGTAAGTGAATTTCATTTTAAACAAAAACCACTTCTCATAATAATTTTCACAATATTTTAATCCAAAATAAGCGCTTCCCGGAAAACATACAGGTATTTATTTAAGTATGATACATATTGTAATATTTAATTTTGTGTATTTATTTAATTTTTTCTTATATTTGTTTGGTTCATTTTGATTTACAGTTCGAGACAGAATTATTGGAAGATGAATTTATTTGAAACATAATTTAATATGATTGTCTCGTACGGTGTATTTTATTGTAGTAGATATTTTTTTATGATTAAAATATTATTTATCGTCATGGCATGTTGACTTAAAAAGTTGTTAATTTAATTTTTTTTAAAGCTTTGATAAATTAATTTTAGAATCTTAATTGTATGTTTGCGTGACTAGTCATTTTTTTAAGTGGACAGCATGTAATGCAAGATAATTAATGTCCAAAAAGTCTTTTTTTTGTTTTATTGTAGCCCATTTCTTACAGATCGGTGCGTCATTTCTAAAAGTTATATAAAGTAAATTGTGTTATGTATATTTTTATATCAAAACATTGTAAGTTTAACAATAACTTCAGTTTATGTCCCACTTATTCAAACTTACTAACGAAGTTTTACAAACTAATTACACAAGTTACAATTAATCACCAACTAGAGAAAAGAAAGAAAATAAATACTTGATGACGTGGATCAACACTAACTAGTTAGAAGTTTAACGAAAAAACTGTCGCATGTACACCTATCCGAACAATTTACACAACGGTCAGATGTGACGTCATCAGTAAATTTTTGACAGATTTCGCTGCCTAACGTGAATTTTTCACAGACTACAAAAATGGAAACTCGAGCCAAATGCAATACATTTTTTTTTACTCGTAAGGAGACATTATTCTGTAACCCCAGACCCAAGGGGGGGCAAACCGGGGCACCTGCCCCGGGCGGCAAATTAAAGGGGCGCCAAATTCGAATGTTTGAAGTTATTAACTTACGAGGTCTCACAATGGAAGAGAGGGGGGCGCCACTTTAAATTTTTGCCCCGGTTCTGAAAAATCGTAGATCTGGGGCTGATATGCTGTCGTGATAGGTTAACAACTTTTTAATTAATTTCACAGTTCTGTAAGGATTGGGCGACTCCATTATTTTTGTAGAATTTGTATGTAGCTCTTAACTGACGTAGAGGCATGGCCTAACGCCGTTTCAGTTTGTACCAGCGACGGTGCCGAAACTCGCGGTAAAGGATAACCACAAACCGCTGTTCACCGAGTGCCTGAACTACAGGCCGACCGTCAAGGAGGAGCAGCCTATTGGGACATATGTGTTCACAGTGAGTACCCTTTTAAATTGTACATATTTGGGCTCTATAGCCACCGAACAAGATCTATTTGAGACTCGCACAAGACAAAATATAACAAGATAAATTAATAACTAAAAATAATAACTTAATTATAAAAGCTGAAAACATACGTATGCAGCCATATTGCTGAAAAAAAAAAACGCTTGGAGTTATACCAAACTTTAGGTTGGTCCAGATTTACTCTCGGACTTACCTAACCTGCTGATGATCAAAATTGTGCTTACTTTAAAACTGTCTGTAACGACACCTTCCGACTTCTAGAATAGTGTATGTTTATGTGACACTGATGTTATAGTATTTATTATCTTACTGGGGAAAGTCATTGTCAATGAGGTTGAGGAGGAGCTGCAAATAATAAAATCTAGACAGTTAAAGAAAACTAAAATCCAAATGCTTTTATTCACAAAGATAACTAGTTCCAAAAATAGCACACGGTACCGATGAAGTTTTTTGTCAAATCTATAATAAGTCTCTGAAAAAGTATGTTATCGTTACAAAATCTGTCAAAAGAGCAATTATGAGTAAACAAGTAACGCCTATATTTAACTGTACACATAATCAGGCTTATATCGAAATGAAAGATGGTTGAAACGATATTATAATAAATGATGAGGAAAGGTATTTATAAGAGTTTATTGAAAAACATATCCAAGATTTCTCATAGTGACTTAACATTCTCAGGATTGAGGAAAAAATACTGTTTATCCGTTTGTGAAAACGTCCTACGATTTCGTTTGATCAATCACTTAATATTTTATGCGTCAAACGTGTAGCTTGTCGTACGAAAATATTGGCTTCTTATATCTTTGTGAATATATTTTGTTTAGCTGTTTATCTTGCCTGCTCTGCTTGCGTTCTCGGAAGTGTGAAGTATTTTTATTATATTTTCTGAATATTACTGGAGGTACTCGAATGATTCTATATTTAGCATTTAAAATAAGCCATTCTTTGTCATTTTGAGACTTGGGAACAGACAGGAACAAACAAAAAGAAGAACCTATTTTCTTACCCTAACATTGGCAACGACCAAATGTAGAATCTTGGAGAAATCTCATCAAAGTCTTATCAGTCATAATATTAACAAAATTTCAAATTCTAGGTACATGCTGAAGACCGGGATCCTCCCGAAATGGGTGGTACGGTAACATACAAGTTCGTCTCCACTCCTGGTGAGAAGGAGAGGTTCCACGTAGACCCTGAGACAGGGAGAATTACAACAGCCGATGTGAGTATAGAAACTTTCTTCTAAGATACATTTGTTCATATAGCACTGGAACTAAGTACCTGTTTAGTTGGAACAAATAAAGATGATTGATAGTTGGATGGTATTGTAAACTATGATGTGAGTATGGTTTTCACACTGATATGGAAAAAGGTCCCACGGAATATGTTGAGGCCGTGATTAATTTTGTCAAGATATCTTTTGAGAATAGATGCAGCTGTAACCAGGTTATTTCTTTTTGTTGAAAATTTTTAAGAGGTTTTCTTCCTCGTTGTTGCTATTGAGTATGAAATATTAAATTTACTAGCCATTATTTTGAAAGCCAATCTTATTGGAAGAAGAGGTAGGTGCACAATGAAAGTAAATAATGTCAAAAAAACGTATATTAATGTTGCGAAAATAACACAGACGTTCGACCACGATGAACCGTCCAGAGAAAAAGAAGCTTATATAACAGTCAGAGCCAGTGACAACGGTCAGCCACAGCTCGACGATGCTTGCACCATCAAAATTTTAATAGAAGACGTCAATGATAACCCGCCAGTGTTCGACAAAGTTGTGAGTATAAACTATTCAGTTACTTCTACTAAAAAGAGTCACAACGAAATGTTTTCTACTCCAAAGACTAGGACTTTGATCTTAGACTGGGAAATTATCCCCTGCTTCATGATAAAAAAGTCATTGAACATATTAAGTAAGTTTGCCAATAAGATTGCAGTGTGTTCAACACTTGTATGTAATTCTGTTGTTTTTGTTAATGTTCTATTTTACTGTGTTGTCTATTGTGACTCATATTTATGTACCGTTGCTACAAGCTTTCTTAATGGATTCCTAATGAAGTCTTCCCCGATACTTTGGCTTCAACTTGCAGCTGATAATTTTCTCTTAATTGTGACTAATTAAGTGTTCGTTCACTAGCCTCAAACCGTGGCGCAGACTATATTAACGCTTGCCTGTTTTTCCAAGGTCTTCCGTGGAGATGTTTGGAAGGTTTGTCCTAATGAGAGAATTTCACAAAACAGAGAGAGTTACTGCACAAAAATGACATAAAATTGCAAATATAACTTGTATAATATGTATATTTCTTCGATTGTTACCATTGCTGTTGATAGTTAATATGATTTTGTAGTTGCCATGGTAACAATCGATACTAATTTGAAAAAAAAAAACTATTTTTCTACTTGCATGTTGCTGCATGTGTGATTTAGGACCATAAGCCGCCGCTCAAGGCGTTATTGGTAATAATATTTTATGTGTTTCGTGTGTTTCAATACACTTTCTTTGCACATTTGTAGTTGGTGTGTTTTCTTTAGCTAGGCTGCTCTTTCCCCCTAGGCGCATTTTATCACACTGCACGATTATAATTATTTTGGAAAAAACTTTCTCTAAGCTTTGGGCATGCTTCGCGTAGAACATGTCTAAATAGGATATCTATTTCGATGCTATCTTTACTGTGTGTTCAATATTACTTATCTTCTTAATCTGTTAAGGTTTCTGTGATGGATGGACGCCAATGTTACCCCAAGTTAATACAGTAACCATTTCTATCGTTGCAGACATGAAGTTCTCCAAATTCCCAAGATTTTTGTAGTAAACATTTCGCCTTATTAACTTCATTTTATGTATACAGTCGTATTCGGAGTCGGTCCCTCAAGACTTGGCGAGCGGGAGGGAAGTGATGAGGATATCTGCGACGGACATAGACGATGGCAACAATTCTATTGTCCATTACAGTCTGGATTACAATTCGCCGGACCAAGCATATTTTTATATAGACCCAGACAACGGAGTCATATTTTTGAACAAGACTATTGATGTGAGTATTCCTTTTGTGTTATTTTACCTCGAGTAACGTCCTTGGCCTTTACTTAATATCATTGACATTTTATTACCAAGTGAAAATAATGAAACTGTTAATGCTATTGTCATCGCACAATACTGTGAACAAGCGCGAGAACATTTCCCAGAAGTTAGCTTTCACTAAGTACCAGTAATGAGAAAGAAATTATTAAAAATGTCTAACAGTAAAATCCTTTATCGCAAACTCCATAATGTTTATTAAGCAACTTTTAAACATAAGTCTTATCGCCAACACAAGCCATTACATAAATACGTTTACTTTTCCTTTTATAAACTTCTCCGACACGTGCGACTAATTAATTTGCTTTCTTCGAAACAGAAACCACCAGGATATAAGTTTAAGCTGAGTGCGATAGTAAAAGATATGGGCAACCCGGTCCTGCAAAGTTCTATAACTTTAGACATCCAAGTTGTGGAGTCGAACAAGAAAAGTCCATCGTTTATAGAAGTACCAGATCAGCCGATTAGATTAAAAGAAAATTACTCGGATTTCAATACGCCTATTGCTACTGTGAGGGCTGTGTGAGTATTTGTTTTTTATTTTTTATTAATGGTAACATTATTTGTTTTAACTTAACCGGAGACCGTGGAAGACAAGGAGAAAGTGGAGGCCTGGTCCCAACTGTGGAACATTTGGGGAGACCTATGTTCAGGAATGGACCTCTCTCGACTTTAATAATATCCGCCAGATTTCGTCGTTCACTTCCAATTTTATCAGACTGCTTGGGTCCTTCTTACTTTTTAACCACGACAATTGTGTTAAACCTTACAAGATTTTGAGGATTGGAACAAGATAGCTTATTTGGAGTTTAAACAATCTAGACTAAAAGTAATTCAAAACTGAGCTTTTCGTTCTCTATTAGTTAAATAATGTTTGCTAGTGTCAGTTTAAACTTTAGTGAAGTTCTTGATGTTCTCGTTCTTACAAACTTGCATTTCGAAAGTCGTTTGAGTGGCGGCCGGATCTAAGATCTGAGATCTTCTCTTAATCTTACGTTAATACTGTTAAATGTTTTTGTTCTCTGGTTCACTAAAAGGTCTATTTTCATTCTCATCACTCGAGTCAATGTGACAAATAAAATTCTTGGCTAGTTCAAATTCAGATCTATTTAGTCATAACTGCATTTGAAAAGCATTCTCTTTTCAAATTCTCTGTCGTCTTCGTCATCGGCCAGTAGTAAATTATTGCATCGTTTTCCAATAGTTTCAAAGCATAGCGTAATCTTCCTAAAATGTCTTCTGCCGGTAATTTATAAGAATAGTGTCAAAGAATATTAATATTATGATTCCATCACACAGGTCCAATATCCCTGAAGAAAAGAAACTCCAGTTCGAACTGGTCCAGGGCCAGACTGAACAGACGAATAAGTGGCATACCTTTGTACTGGAGCCAGAAGCAGACTCTGCCTATATCAAGCTCGGAAACCACTTGGATTTCGAAAAGATCACCGATTATACACTAACAGTTAGGATACAGGTAAGAATGGAAAAGACGTTTGTTTTCTAGATATTTGGTAAAGTTGAATGTTTTTGCTAGAGATATCACCCCCTCAATAAATTCTTGGGCTATATGAAGTAGTAGGTGTAGAGGTGGTAGTGGGCTGGCCATGTTCCACGGATCGTCACTGGCAGGATGCCTGAGCGTGACGTCGCCGTCGAGGTCGTCCGCGAGGAAAGTAGTGTGACGATCTGATGGCATTTGCGGCCTATATTTGGCCAGAAGTCGCGCAACTTAGGGAGATTTGAAATGAGAAACGGGAGGCCTTTGCCCCACTGTGGAAGAAAAATTAAACTACCATAAATTTATTTCAATGGGTGAATCTATAATGAACGTGTTACGTCTAAACAGTATTGTTAGTACTTCAACTTACTAGACGCCTCGTAGCACAATTTGTGGTACAACCTAAACAAATAAATCCAAATATACGCTAAGCAAATCACTAGGTGAGTCAGTACATAACTAAAACCGCCCAAACTAAGTAAAACTTAACAGTAAAATCACTACCATGAAGTAAACATTGACCCTGTGCTTGCTACGAATACTAAAACCAAAACAACTGACGATCAAAATTTATTTCCACAGAACAACTACAAATTAGCAGCAGAAACCATAATCCAAATCGAAGTTGAAGATGTGAACGACAATATTCCTATATTCAGTGAAATCCGTTCAGGCAGTGTACTAGAAAACGAGAACCCTGGTACTCCAGTCATGCAAGTGAGAGCATTCGACGCCGATGGAACTTCAGCAAACAACCAAATCACCTACGAACTTGGAGACGCATCAGATCCTTTTGCCATTGACAGTATAACTGGCAATATTACAACTCTCAAAATATTTGATAGGGAACAGAGGAGTTTTTATAACATAAAGATTATTGCCACAGACAATTCTGAATCCGCTTTGATTCCTGGTAAACATAATGCTGGTCAGCAAGTGTTTCTAATTGAGATAGCTGATAAGAACGATAATGCGCCCCATTTTACTCAAGATACGTATGTAGCAGAGTCTATTGCTGAGAATGCTAATATTAATGAGCTGGTTACTGTTGTTAACGCCGTGGATATTGATACCGGTAAGTTGTTAAGTACAATTGGAACTAATTTTATTATTTTTAAAGAAGTAGGTAGTGATGCGATAACTAAAAATGCTTTGACTGATAGAAATCTAATTTGGTTGAGATACGTAGACTACTTTTTCTCCGAAGATATCATTTTGTACAAAAGTTTGATTAGTATAAAAAATCTACATGAATGAATAATAATTTGAAAGATGTTACTAAAATAGTACACCTTGAGACAAATAACATCAATCATAAAATAGAGACACTATTGAAGTTATTCTTCTATCCTTGTCACGCAAACCGTCGTGTGTACTGGATGGCACAAAATTTCCATAGAGTAACTATCGAATGACGTCAGACGCCAATTTTAAAACTCTCAAAACTAAGTATTTTTTAAGTGTTTTTTTTTACTGTGTTTTGTTTTTCTCAACCTTTTAAAAAATAACAGAAAACAACAAGTCAAATACTCTATTGTGAATGGCGTATTTCATTCTGATTTTCATAAATAGCTGCAAAAGCCTGCAAATATTAAAAATATATAAAACATGTCGCAACTGAATATGAATGAAATCGCTTTAGGCAACAGAGGCAATGTATTAAATTATTAAAAAATATTTCATGCTATATTCGTGGAAATCAGAATTCAGATAAAAGCTCTTTTAAAACCGAAATCAATCTTTATTCATTTTCATTTATTTTTGAACTTTGTCTTTATTGATAAAATTCATTGAACAAAGTTTGAATAATTTTATTATAAGTAATCCTGATTTACTTTAATTTGTATAAATAATTTTTTGTTATATTTTTTGTGCAGTAAAATTCTATTCTATATTTAGTACTTGTTAATTTATATACAGTGACTTCTAGATACAGCAAAATTAATTCATGATCCTTTGTTTTGTTTTCAATGTTTTCTGATCTGGCTTTACTTAAGTTTTTCTATATTCAGACAAATACTCTTGATCTTTCTTTGTAATCTACATTATAAGTATTGAATATTAATTGCAATGCGTACTTAAATAAAAACTCGAAAATGTCTCGACCAATTTGTATTTTTTTGTGTTGTTCGCCTTAATACTGGGATGATTAAACAAAAAAAAAATAAAACTACACTACGAAGTTCACAGGGTCGTCTAGTAACATAATAATTCTAATTTTAATTCGTCATATTCTGGACCACCATATTGCTACTAAGTCTTAAGATAATAAAGTTACCTACTGACAAAATATGGACGACATAAACCATTTTTTTTTATATATACTTCTATACTAATATTATAAAGAGGTAAAATTTGTTTGTAAGTTTGTATGTAGGGGGTAATCTCAGGAACTTCTGGTCCGATTTGAAAAATTCTTTCAGTGTTAGATAGCCCATTTATTGAGGAAGGTTATCGGCTATATATCATCACGCTAAGACAAATAGGAGCGGAGCAGTAATGGAAAATGTGACGCAAACGAAGTTGCGCGGGTCAGCTAGTTTAATATATTCTAAAAAATACTAATTTCCTCCAATTTCTCTTCCAGCATCCGTAGTAACCTACAGTATAGTCGCCGGAAACACATACGATGCTTTCGTCATCAGGAACTTCACTGGTGAGATCAGGGTCAACAGTGAACTGGACTACGAGAATATCACCAGCTACAGCCTAGACGTCCGGGCTTTCGACGGCATCTATGAGGACTATGCCAAAGTCATAATTAATATTGAGAATTTGAACGATAATCCTCCTGTGTTTCTGGCTAACTATACTAAGACTATTGAGGAAGAAAAGTTGTATGAAGGGTGTATTGTTAAGGTATGTAATTTTATTTGTTTTGAGTTTAGCGATAGTTTTTTTTTTTTTTTAGGAAACTTGAACGCTAATGACAAAGTTATAGAGTTCAGTTTTTATGTGGAGTTTTAGAGAGAGTATTTTTTTGAGAAGCTCTTGGCTATATAATAAAAAGCAGCACGGGTCGATCTTCAAGGTTAAGCAACAAGGTCGATCTTCAAGGTTAAGCAACAAGGTTGATCTGTGGATGTGTGACCATCTTAACATACCGAGTTTCCTCTGTGCCTTAGAATGCACGTTAAGCCGTTGGTCCCGGCTGTCATTTGTAGATCTTTGGCAGTCGTTACGGATATTCCGTTAATCAGACTCTAGTCTTTCCATGAAGTAACGTGTTTACCCAGCGAATGGGTTGTGGAGGTCTGGTAGGCAGCCGCTCCGAGTAAAATACTGGTACTCAGCTAAATTCGGTATGACTGGAAGCCGACCCCAATATAGTTGGGAAAAGGCTAGGCAGATGATGATAGAGAGATTATTTTATAATCTAAGTAACTTGGTAATCAAGAAACTTTCTTTTACCTTGTTAAAAGTTTTATCGTTAGTAAAGATACTAAAGTATTTAGTTTAAAAAGATGTTCACATTTTAGAGTTTTCGGCAAAGTATCGTTCAACTTATTTGGCAGCTCGATAAATCCAGCCGGCGCCAGTTTTTTCCCAGGTTTTAAAGTATTTTGTATAAGTGAGATCATTAACATGCTTTATTCTTACAGGTGGAAGCCTACGACCCGGACATCAAAGACAGGAATGCTCCTCAGAACATTGTCTACTCCTTAGTCAAGCACGAACAAAAAGAGTTCCTTCAGATCGACAATGACGGATGTCTTCGCCTCACCAAGCCTTTAGACCGGGACCAGCCTCTAGGGTTCACCAGGTGGCAGATTCTCATCATGGCTGCCGACCATGGAGGCAGGTTGGGGTCTGACAGCTTGAGGTCAACGACCGAAGTGATCTTGGAGCTGACTGACATCAACGATAATGCGCCATTTTTGACTAATGTAAGTATTATTTGCAATCTATGATTTTGTCAAGAGATGTTTGACGATTTGAATAAACTAATTGCGTATGTATTGCCGTTTGGATCTCATTTTTGTTTGAATATAATTTGTTAGTCAATATTATTATAGGCCTTAAGAAATATTACGTACGAAATAAAATGAAAGAATAAATCTAACATTTTATGTAAAGTACAGTTATTGACCCCCAAAAAAAGGATATTTTCCGTTTAGTGGAAAATTAGCCTCAAAGATAAAGAAAAAAAAAAACTAAATAATTCAACGACAAAAAAAGGCTAGAACGGTCAAAACTACCCTTGTAAATAAACCATAATAGTCTATCAACATATTTCATTACGCCTACCCTCATCGTGATGACATGATTGATGACAGGGTTGATAGAGCGCGCATAGACAAGTAGAGGAACCGGCTATCTATCATACTAGACGTTGAAACAATACATAATAATGCTTAAGGACTTGGCTTGTTTTCTGAAGACATTTTCTATGAGTTTGCTGAAGTTTTGGGTGATTTTAGAAGTCGGTGACCAACTAGAGTTTTTAAGTCAAGAGTGAATATAAGGCTACTTCGCAAACCCATATCATCGCTTACCATCAGAGTGCCATTTCAACTAATTTTTATTTATTTAAGCAACGTTCGCATTCGCATCTCATTTGCAGTGCAAATGCATAGCATTTGAGGCTTTTTTGACAGATTACAAATACAAAATCGTTTAGCATTCAGATTCAGCGTTCAGATTACAAATGCAAATAGCCTCATGTTTTTGACTGACCGACCTTGACATTTCAAAAGTGCCTGTAAATGGTTTATTTGAAATAAATGCTTTGAATTTGAATTTGAATTTGAAATTTGAATTTGAATTTGAATTTGTTTATTTCAAATAGACCTGTTACAGGCACTTTTGATTAGTCAAGGTCTGTCAGTCAAATAGATGAAGCTAATTCTGCCGCGTTAGCGACAAAAGTAGCAAGTAGTTCTGCAGCAAAACACACTCACCGAACCTATCTCCAGCGCGGCAGTTGCACGTTCCAAAGAGAAGAGAGATAGATCCTATGGAGAAGAACGTGCATGGGGAAGATGAGATACGAATGCGAACGTTAAAAAAAAATACAACCGAATTGAGAACCTCCTCCTTTTTGGGAAGGTTAAAAAAAAAAGTAGAATTGGACCTCATGTGAGATAGTGGTCAAACACAAGCCTGTCAAAAACCAGAGACTTAGGTACTAATTAATTGTATTTATTAAAAGCAAATTTACTTAAAGTTTAGTACACTTTGTCGAGTTATGCACTGCGATGATAAATGTACGGGCATTGACTTTTTTTCCAGGAATGTCGTTCATCCTTTTACACCTTTTATACGAACAAAGCTCTTTAGAAACTAACTAGCTTTTACCCGCGACTTCGTACGCGGCGCGCCTATCCCGTTTTTTCCCGTTCCTGCGGGAATTTCGGGAAATTCTTTATTAGTGCTCCCTAAATTACCTTAAAATTTAGCTTTCTACGACCAGTAATTTCGGCTTGTCTTTCATTCACTCAGTAACGGAAGAATTTTATAAATTTGGATAACGTAATAAATTGGAGCTGTTTGAAATATTTGTCTTGTTTATGCCGCGTTTAGCTACTTACATTTTTGTAAATAATTATTTTAGTTGTAGGTAATAAGATTAGGAGCTGTTAGTAAAATTTCTAAGTATTGCACTGTCTGTAAATTAAAGACTAAGAGCGTTAAATCGAGCATCAGTTGTTTAGCAGAAGGTTTTATTAAATGTAATAAATGGCGCTGTATATTCTTTGAACCAGTAATAATAATGTTTAGTGCTAGTAAAGTTTAAAACAGGCTCTTAAGAAGTGGAACAAAGTGAGAATATAAATAAAATAGAAGCAATTGAAGTGGTTTTAACTGGTAGTATAAAATTTATTGTTTACCACTTTTGCAGCAATTTGGAATTAAAACTTCAAAGAGGTTAGAATTATCTAACTGCGGGTCTAAAAAGGCCACTAGCAGAATCAAAAAGCACATCACGATACCCGTCACTGTCAGTTTTGCCCAATCAGCCTTGAACCTTATTCGTTAGCGATATAGATGAAAATGAAATAATTATGATGACAAATTGTTGTGTGTTTAATATTATGTTTCTACTATGATTCACATACACAAATAGTCCTTCATGAAGTTCAACTGACATTCAACCGTAAGGCGATGAATTTATCTGCTTAGCCATTTGCAAATTATGAAGAGCTGAATACCAGTATTTTACATGGGGCGACTGCCTAGCTGGGGGTCTAGAACGACCCCCTTTAGAACCATATTAGAATCATAATAGCCACACAATAATCTGTCAGATTTCATTTTCATCTTTATCGCTAACGCATTAGGTTTAAGGTTGATTGGGAAAATTTGACAGTGACGGGTAGTATGATGTGATTTCTGATTCTGTTAAAGTGGCCTTTTAGACACCCTGATCTTCACAACTCAGTAATTGAGTGATTCAAATGATATAATGTTACTCAGTTGAGAGTTGATTACTGATCTGAATGATCAACTATTCATTTTCACGGCAAGGTTGGCGCAATGGTTGAGCGATCGGCTGCTGCGCCGCGTGACGTGGGTTCGATTCCCGCACGATACAAATATTTGTATGGCCTACAGATAGTTGTTCCGGGTCTGGCTGTTTGTGTATGCGACTTTGAATGTTTGTAAACGCACCCACAATACAGGAGAAATTCCTAGTGTAGGGCTAAATTTCCCTGACTGTACGTAATATTGAATCATACATTTTGCGGTTTACTGTGTAGGTACTTAATGATACAAAGAGACTATTTTACGAGTCATAATAATATAATAGGCTGGAAATGTGTTGAAACCATTAACATAGAGAATTCCCTATAGAGCTGTAGAGTAACATAGTAGATTCAATTATACAGGGTGACTTCGAATACATTGGATATTTTCTGGGGATGAAATTACGACTAAATATATAATCATCTTTGTTTAAAAGAATATTTAAGAAGTAGATCCTGAAAAATGTATCACGACTAAGGAAATAAAATACTCAAAACATTTCCGTATATTTTGGTTTAAAGAATCTACACTCCCATAAACTTGAAACTTCATCTTTCAGGGGCAAAATGTAATTAGTATTTTGTTGGGTACTTACTTATTTTTCATAGAGCCTGAAACTTCTATAAGTTTTTTGCACTATTCCTCTCCGTTTTGGATTGAGAAACCACTAGCCCACTTCAAAAAATCACCTAATAATCGACTGGATCATAAAAAAGTGCGAGTTGGACTCTCGTGCAAAGGGTTCCGAAAACATTTAATTTTTTTTGACAGACGTACAGGCAGACAGACACCCGAATGTTCCCTTAAGGGTTCCGATTTTTACGGATGTTCGAAACTTTAAAAATACCATTTGTGCTCTTCAGTATAAGACCAAGCTTTATAACTACGGGTTAACCCTCCCCAATAATTAAAACTACAAAATCTATAACATTTAAAGCTCTTTTAAACTTAAATAGACGCGCAATTTACCTTTACAACACTCACTACATTTTACAGTCCATTTAAAAAGATATGGCTGTCGATTTTGTGAAGAACCATTGATGCTGATTAATTACTTAGTACGAGTAGCTGAACAATAATATAATGTTAATATTATCATAAAAATTGGTTTTAAAGAAGTGTAGTCCAAAAGTAGATTTCTAATATCTCTTTTCCAAATGCGGAAGCATAGTATTGTTTTGTTGTTACAGCCTGTTTCTTTTAAATATAGAATAAGTTCTTTTTTTTTATTAGAGTTCACAGGTAAGATAAGATAAGATAAGATAAGATAATTTATTTATTTGTCCAAAACATGAGTATACACACACATAGCATGCAAGATGTTACATCTGATTAAAATTATGTCAGTCATGTTTTGCCTGAGCGGCGTACAAATATAATGTGTCGGACGCTACACAGCATCAGTAAATTTTAAATTTGTTCTTTAACACAGCAAATATTTAATCAATTAAAAATCCAATTTAGAACATACTTAAAACTAAATGAATAAAATACAATCATATAAAAAAATACCCATGTCAATCTACAAATAAGAAAATAATGATGTCGTTAATATAAAGGTAAAGTCTATTAGTATTCATTAGTGGATTCAAAAAGAAAGAAATACAAACAAACAAAGTCGAAGAGGTAACCTGACAGTGTAACAGCGTTTTTGTCAATTCTGGCTTATTTTTGACACCACTGTACTTTTTGTCACCACTGTACTTTTTGACACCACTCTACATTTTGACACCACTCTACTTTTTAACACCACTCTACTTTTGACACCACTGTACTTTTGACACCACTGTACTTTTTGACACCACTCTACTTTTTGACACCACTCTACTTTTTGACACCACTGTACTTTTTGACACCACTGTACTTTTTGACACCACTGTACTTTTTGACACCACTGTACTTTTTGACAATACTCTACTTTTTGACACTACTGTATTTTTTGACACTACTGTATTTTTTGACACCACTGTACTTTTTGACATTATTGTACTTTTTAACTTTCATGTCTAGGTGTTTAATTTTTAGAGGGAATGGAAAAAAAACCGGAACCCTTAAAGAATCACTTGTGTGTTTACCCATCTGTCATAGCAAATTTCTCCGAATTTCTCAGAGCGATTTTTTTTTTGTAAAAACTGCTACCATATTTTCCCAGATCTCGATTTCTCCGTACTATTTTCTTACCATTCAACAATTACTATGGTAAGATTTATCTTCGCATAAATCTTCTTCGTCCGAGCTAGATTCCTTTGGAAATGTGTTTGTGTAGGACGGAGCCGCGTTTGTTTAGGCTTAGTATATGATTAATATCGTGGCGTCGCCCGGGGCGGAGGGAAACAATCATTCGTATATCAGGCTTGCAACGGAGGTCGCTATTGTCTATGTATTTATGATGCTTTGAGAATATAGGTTTAATGGCGTTTGATATAGAAGTGTGTGAAGTATCTTGGTTTTAATGTCAATAAACCTATGCGCGAAACTGGTGACTTTTATCACCGTGACAATACATTTCTCTCTTTCGCAATAAAATTGTGAAGTGCAACAGACAGATATATCACGGTGACAAAGTCACCAGTCCAATATTAGACAGACAAATTACCTTGTTTCCATTCTAATTGTGCCGATTCTCTGCAACTCTCATCCAGCCACACTGGTATTGTCACTCCACATATCCTGAGGGCATCCCACTTGAACTCAAATGTAACTGATGCACAAATGGCATCGTCATAATCGACCTAAAACAGCAAGCACGATACTCGGCTACTTTTATCCTCCTCACCGGAGATCGTATTATAATGGATCTAATACAGTCTTATTTCATAGACCAATTCCTATGCCTTAAAACAGATAAACTATTCAGCGTTAACATTTATTTCACCTATAACAATTCCATGCATCCGATTCAGCAATCTCAAAACGAGCACCCCCCAAATAATATCAAGCTTTCATGACCGTTGAATTAAACAACTTTAACCTCTACGTAGTTAGAACCAGCCATTTCATAGTCCCGAAACGCCTAAAATAACCATATCCTAAAACCGGAGCTCATTTGAAATTCGACCATCTGGCTCGGCTGATCGGCCTCGAATGCCGGAATCTGCCGGATTAAGTGCGAATGTTATCTGGCAACGCAGGAATCGTTTGCTCAAAGAATCTGTGCCCCCCTCATGTCAGCGTTTATTCATTTTGCGATAATGTCACCTTACCAAGCATTATCTATGGCTTAGGATGGCGGAGTCGGGTGATTTTTGTGTCTCTTTTGTGCTTTATTAGTGCTCCCTAAATTACCTTAAAATTTAGCTTTCTACGACCAGTAATTTCGGCTTGTCTTTCGTTCACTCAGTAACGGAAGAATTTTATAAATTTGGATAACGTAATAAATTGGAGCTGTTTGAAATATTTGTCTTGTTTATGCCGCGTTTAGCTACTTACATTTTTGTAAATAATTATTTTAGTTGTAGGTAATAAGATTAGGAGCTGTTAGTAAAATTTCTAAGTATTGCACTGTCTGTAAATTAAAGACTAAGAGCGTTAAATCGAGCATCAGTTGTTTAGCAGAAGGTTTTATTAAATGTAATAAATGGCGCTGTATATTCTTTGAACCAGTAATAATAATGTTTAGTGCTAGTAAAGTTTAAAACAGGCTCTTAAGAAGTGGAACAAAGTGAGAATATAAATAAAATAGAAGCAATTGAAGTGGTTTTAACTGGTAGTATAAAATTTATTGTTTACCACTTTTGCAGCAATTTGGAATTAAAACTTCAAAGAGGTTAGAATTATCTAACTGCGGGTCTAAAAAGGCCACTAGCAGAATCAAAAAGCACATCACGATACCCGTCACTGTCAGTTTTGCCCAATCAGCCTTGAACCTTATTCGTTAGCGATATAGATGAAAATGAAATAATTATGATGACAAATTGTTGTGTGTTTAATATTATGTTTCTACTATGATTCACATACACAAATAGTCCTTCATGAAGTTCAACTGACATTCAACCGTAAGGCGATGAATTTATCTGCTTAGCCATTTGCAAATTATGAAGAGCTGAATACCAGTATTTTACATGGGGCGACTGCCTAGCTGGGGGTCTAGAACGACCCCCTTTAGAACCATATTAGAATCATAATAGCCACACAATAATCTGTCAGATTTCATTTTCATCTTTATCGCTAACGCATTAGGTTTAAGGTTGATTGGGAAAATTTGACAGTGACGGGTAGTATGATGTGATTTCTGATTCTGTTAAAGTGGCCTTTTAGACACCCTGATCTTCACAACTCAGTAATTGAGTGATTCAAATGATATAATGTTACTCAGTTGAGAGTTGATTACTGATCTGAATGATCAACTATTCATTTTCACGGCAAGGTTGGCGCAATGGTTGAGCGATCGGCTGCTGCGCCGCGTGACGTGGGTTCGATTCCCGCACGATACAAATATTTGTATGGCCTACAGATAGTTGTTCCGGGTCTGGCTGTTTGTGTATGCGACTTTGAATGTTTGTAAACGCACCCACAATACAGGAGAAATTCCTAGTGTAGGGCTAAATTTCCCTGACTGTACGTAATATTGAATCATACATTTTGCGGTTTACTGTGTAGGTACTTAATGATACAAAGAGACTATTTTACGAGTCATAATAATATAATAGGCTGGAAATGTGTTGAAACCATTAACATAGAGAATTCCCTATAGAGCTGTAGAGTAACATAGTAGATTCAATTATACAGGGTGACTTCGAATACATTGGATATTTTCTGGGGATGAAATTACGACTAAATATATAATCATCTTTGTTTAAAAGAATATTTAAGAAGTAGATCCTGAAAAATGTATCACGACTAAGGAAATAAAATACTCAAAACATTTCCGTATATTTTGGTTTAAAGAATCTACACTCCCATAAACTTGAAACTTCATCTTTCAGGGGCAAAATGTAATTAGTATTTTGTTGGGTACTTACTTATTTTTCATAGAGCCTGAAACTTCTATAAGTTTTTTGCACTATTCCTCTCCGTTTTGGATTGAGAAACCACTAGCCCACTTCAAAAAATCACCTAATAATCGACTGGATCATAAAAAAGTGCGAGTTGGACTCTCGTGCAAAGGGTTCCGAAAACATTTAATTTTTTTTGACAGACGTACAGGCAGACAGACACCCGAATGTTCCCTTAAGGGTTCCGATTTTTACGGATGTTCGAAACTTTAAAAATACCATTTGTGCTCTTCAGTATAAGACCAAGCTTTATAACTACGGGTTAACCCTCCCCAATAATTAAAACTACAAAATCTATAACATTTAAAGCTCTTTTAAACTTAAATAGACGCGCAATTTACCTTTACAACACTCACTACATTTTACAGTCCATTTAAAAAGATATGGCTGTCGATTTTGTGAAGAACCATTGATGCTGATTAATTACTTAGTACGAGTAGCTGAACAATAATATAATGTTAATATTATCATAAAAATTGGTTTTAAAGAAGTGTAGTCCAAAAGTAGATTTCTAATATCTCTTTTCCAAATGCGGAAGCATAGTATTGTTTTGTTGTTACAGCCTGTTTCTTTTAAATATAGAATAAGTTCTTTTTTTTTATTAGAGTTCACAGGTAAGATAAGATAAGATAAGATAAGATAATTTATTTATTTGTCCAAAACATGAGTATACACACACATAGCATGCAAGATGTTACATCTGATTAAAATTATGTCAGTCATGTTTTGCCTGAGCGGCGTACAAATATAATGTGTCGGACGCTACACAGCATCAGTAAATTTTAAATTTGTTCTTTAACACAGCAAATATTTAATCAATTAAAAATCCAATTTAGAACATACTTAAAACTAAATGAATAAAATACAATCATATAAAAAAATACCCATGTCAATCTACAAATAAGAAAATAATGATGTCGTTAATATAAAGGTAAAGTCTATTAGTATTCATTAGTGGATTCAAAAAGAAAGAAATACAAACAAACAAAGTCGAAGAGGTAACCTGACAGTGTAACAGCGTTTTTGTCAATTCTGGCTTATTTTTGACACCACTGTACTTTTTGTCACCACTGTACTTTTTGACACCACTCTACATTTTGACACCACTCTACTTTTTAACACCACTCTACTTTTGACACCACTGTACTTTTGACACCACTGTACTTTTTGACACCACTCTACTTTTTGACACCACTCTACTTTTTGACACCACTGTACTTTTTGACACCACTGTACTTTTTGACACCACTGTACTTTTTGACACCACTGTACTTTTTGACAATACTCTACTTTTTGACACTACTGTATTTTTTGACACTACTGTATTTTTTGACACCACTGTACTTTTTGACATTATTGTACTTTTTAACTTTCATGTCTAGGTGTTTAATTTTTAGAGGGAATGGAAAAAAAACCGGAACCCTTAAAGAATCACTTGTGTGTTTACCCATCTGTCATAGCAAATTTCTCCGAATTTCTCAGAGCGATTTTTTTTTTGTAAAAACTGCTACCATATTTTCCCAGATCTCGATTTCTCCGTACTATTTTCTTACCATTCAACAATTACTATGGTAAGATTTATCTTCGCATAAATCTTCTTCGTCCGAGCTAGATTCCTTTGGAAATGTGTTTGTGTAGGACGGAGCCGCGTTTGTTTAGGCTTAGTATATGATTAATATCGTGGCGTCGCCCGGGGCGGAGGGAAACAATCATTCGTATATCAGGCTTGCAACGGAGGTCGCTATTGTCTATGTATTTATGATGCTTTGAGAATATAGGTTTAATGGCGTTTGATATAGAAGTGTGTGAAGTATCTTGGTTTTAATGTCAATAAACCTATGCGCGAAACTGGTGACTTTTATCACCGTGACAATACATTTCTCTCTTTCGCAATAAAATTGTGAAGTGCAACAGACAGATATATCACGGTGACAAAGTCACCAGTCCAATATTAGACAGACAAATTACCTTGTTTCCATTCTAATTGTGCCGATTCTCTGCAACTCTCATCCAGCCACACTGGTATTGTCACTCCACATATCCTGAGGGCATCCCACTTGAACTCAAATGTAACTGATGCACAAATGGCATCGTCATAATCGACCTAAAACAGCAAGCACGATACTCGGCTACTTTTATCCTCCTCACCGGAGATCGTATTATAATGGATCTAATACAGTCTTATTTCATAGACCAATTCCTATGCCTTAAAACAGATAAACTATTCAGCGTTAACATTTATTTCACCTATAACAATTCCATGCATCCGATTCAGCAATCTCAAAACGAGCACCCCCCAAATAATATCAAGCTTTCATGACCGTTGAATTAAACAACTTTAACCTCTACGTAGTTAGAACCAGCCATTTCATAGTCCCGAAACGCCTAAAATAACCATATCCTAAAACCGGAGCTCATTTGAAATTCGACCATCTGGCTCGGCTGATCGGCCTCGAATGCCGGAATCTGCCGGATTAAGTGCGAATGTTATCTGGCAACGCAGGAATCGTTTGCTCAAAGAATCTGTGCCCCCCTCATGTCAGCGTTTATTCATTTTGCGATAATGTCACCTTACCAAGCATTATCTATGGCTTAGGATGGCGGAGTCGGGTGATTTTTGTGTCTCTTTTGTGCGTTTATACAATGGAGTATTTGTGGAGATTAATCTGCTTAATTTGGAGGAAATTTTAGTTGGATGGTTTGGCGTTTGACCTATATTATTTGGCAAAGACTGAGCGTGTAAAAATGAACCTACGCTGATACTGTTATCCTGTTTAATTGTTGAATATATTTCTGATGAAGAGTCATTTACAGCACTTTATATTTGAAATTCTCCAGTCCCTATTTCTAAACTGCCGGGCCAACCCCTAATAACGGGCATCTCTGGCACCAAGCCAACTAAGAGACAATAATAAAGACAAAACAAAAGCACATCCGTACCCAAGCACCCTCAAATTTTCAATTATCTCCTAAAGCGGCTAAGAATTCACGTTTTTATTTTCGGTTCATACAAGGAACCTTTCCCCATATTGCCAATAAATCAGGTACACTGAAACCTTCGCAAACGGGCCGTTACATTATATTATGTAAATTTCTCACATTATTCTGCCCTGTGTGTTTGTATGTCTGTCACCGAAATCCTCTTGACGGAGGTAAGAATATGAAGCTATGGCCCTGTGGACAAAAGGCTATTTTCTACTCTATTCTATTTTTGTTTGGTTACCTGTCAAAGGAAGGATTTTCACTTAGGTAGGTATGGACGTAGGTGATAGTTTAATTTTTCTAGGTACGTAATTTAAAATATGCATGATTTATGTACAGCGGAATTCGTACTAGAGTTACCGCTGCAAAGGGCATTTGGAACATGGATGGGTTTTAGTCAGTAAGAGTCTGATACTAACATTTGATGAAAACCCATCATTAAAAAATTTACACACTTACTATACTTGTGTACATATTTAAATAATATGCTTGATTTATGTAGAGGCCGCTCTATAAAGTATTGTGGCATGTGTAAGCTACGATTGTGGGCTGTAGATTTTCTGTTTGAATATCAAAAGGCAATTTAATTGAGCTGAAAGATTTAAATATTCGTAATTGAATTTTCATTTGGACACTCAATAAAAACTTTTTAATATCATTGAGACTTGCTAAAATACTTTTTGATTGAATTTATATTTTGCCATTACTATCGTTTTTTATCAAGATATGATAAAGCTTAGATAAGTTAAGTCAAATTATATTAGACAACGCTTTCTTTGCAGTTTGCTCAACTTAATGTAATAAAGAACCAATAACGAAAGTGAAGAGATATTGGCCTATTCCTAAAAGACATCTCAATGTAGACATTTTTTCAATTTGATGGTGTAATTTTATTGACTCAATGTTTTCATATTTTTTAAATGCAAAAGGCTTAATTCCAAACCAGGTATAAGGAGATTGACACCAGAACCCAGTAGTCCTTCCACCCTTTACAAATTAAGCCACATATCTACTGCGGCATCCCAAATCATTACCCAATCCTACAACGAAAATAAAAAGTAAAACGTACCGTTTGCTCCGTTTCCTTCATTTTACTTAAAGGTACGTTTCATTCCACGCATCGGACCGGTTGTCAATTTTTTATGCAAATCCACTACCTATGGGTGTTCAATGTATTATTTTGGGAGAGGGATCTTCTGGTCCTCAGGAACGAAGGGTTTGGTTTAATTTCCATTCCGTAGATCTCAATGGTCCTCTGGGGAGCTTTGGGCGACTAGCAAGATGGTCATGTGACGGGGACGTTAGGATTTTCGTGAAAAGAGGTTTTTATTTAGATTTAGAATCGTGTTTTGATAGTAAGTGGCGGTTTTGTGGTCTTTAGAACTTACGTAAGTATGTTTTTTTTCGCTACAATTTTTTATTTTTACTAAGTTATTAATTGTACAAAGTACAAGCGAGAAAGATAGGCAAATGCAGTATCTAGACTTGGCTCGAGAGGTTGTTGACATGTGGGTTGTGGACTCAGTCATTGGCTTAGCAGGAACTATGTCTCAACCAACACCTTAAAAAGCTCTCGTTGGGCAGCTGGATCAAAGGCTTGATTCAGAAAGCGTTACTTCTGGACACGGCGGGTATTATAAGGAGGCTCCTCTCTCTGGAACCCTGACCGCCGGTATCTTGGGCGTTGTTCCCGATACCGGTGGGCTTCTATTTAGATTCATTGTTTATCGGTCAACATAAATAAAACGTCATGCTACAGTGAATTAAAAACGATTCCCAGAAAAATATAATAATGTAGAGACGAGTAGAGTACCACTTATTGTATTGAGCATCTAGCTGTGCAGGCTCAAATAAAATATTTCAGAAAGATTGGTATTTAAATCTACATTCAAATCACCGCTTTACCAAACCATTTAGCTCGAGAAATATAGTTCGCTCATAATACAAGAATTTTTCGACCAAAAACTCGAAATGTTAGACCGATATTCATAATCTTACTATTATATTTGCCCAGTAAAGCTTAGTACTGAAGTTACCTTATATTTTTGAAGTGCCTTTTTCGGTATTCTGTTATTACAGCCCGTTTTCTAATACAATATCTTAAGACGTAAGGAATAATGTAAGAAAATTTATTCCGCTGCTTAATATTCGCTAGGTTCATTGGGATATCGGAAGTATTTTTTGCCATATTATGCATAAATACATATCCAATAGCTGTGTGATAAGACCGAAGTTATATGAAAAGAGTCTCTAATTTTATTCGGCGTTTTTTGCGACATTTTTTTTTAATTAAACAAATGGTCTGCGGATTCACTGTAACTTTTGATTAAGATCATGACAAAGCTAATCTTGAGACAGAATAATTTCTGGAATTCTTTCTTACATTTTCCTGTCATTGATTTCCTTTGCCTTGAACTTCGATATTTCCTTAAAAAAGTTAGGGGAAAAGATGAATGAAATCCAAGCGGTAATTACATCAATCACTTAAAATAATTCGTATTCGCTAATTTTCATTACTTTTATCCTGTTTTGATACTTCCCTACAGAAATGCCTCTTGATAATATTTTTTTTTCCTACAGACTCAGCCAGTAATTTGGTACGAGAACGAACCCCCTGGCCAGGTGGTCATCCTGACTGCAAAAGATTACGATTCAGCTGAAAATGGACCTCCTTTCACCTTTGCTTTGAACGAATCCGCCTCTTTTGATATTCGTTCCAAATTCCACATACAAGGTAAGACCTGCAGCATGCATAATAGGCTAGTTTACATCATCCACAAATTGCAAAACTATTTAGTCCGTCAGTTAGAGTATTGAAAAATAATGGACACGTATTTTTTGTTTTTGTAAATCAATGAATATTGACAAAGATAAAACGCATCAAAACTCGGGGTGGGGGCTCGTGACGTCACTAACCGCTAAAAATTATGCCTCGGCGTGACTTATTGAGAATTTTAAAAGTGTCGTAACTTCGTCAATTTTAGTCCCCGTAACAAAAGAAAAAATACGGGTTAATATTTTTTGATAATCTAACTGACGGACTAATTAGATTTTTTCAGTAAACAAGCTTATTATTCTTTCATTATTAAAATGAATTCCAGAACCATTGCTGCATATGATTAATAATTTGTCTGCTCGACTATGTAAAACACGCAATGAATAGTGTTGAAATAAAAGAATAGATGTGCGATCGATTTCGCGAATTTGCGTATTACACTACTAGGTTTCTGTGTTTAAAGACTTGCTTTTTATTACTAAAGGGTTTAATTAATAGAAGTATTATATAAGCTAATGGCCTAAGTTTATGATCAGCTAAATATTTCGTTGTATCCGGTAAGACTGTCATTTGTAGGCCATAGTAACATAATTTTGTGAGTTTAGTAAGAACGCTACATTGAATTTGTATTTTCGCTTTTATGATGTCTTAAACAGTCAACGTTGTAGCTCCTGAAGTTTACTGGAACCCTTATCGTGCTACAATATCTACGCAAAGTTAGAAAGCAAAATATTTACGAATACTTTTTAGTTAAACTTTCAAATGCACGAGTAAAATCACTCCCTAAATTCCAAAAATATGTTTCAAGGAAGACCTCTCACAATGGAGCAATTGACACAAATTCCTCTAAACTCGAAGCTAGGTTCCAACTGAAAACTTCCCCGATTCGTCTTTGAAGCAATTCCATTTCAATTCAGTGGCTCCCATTCTCGCGCCAGAAATTTTCCGAGAGTCGCCCAAAATCGAGTTTCGATCAATTAGTGTAGTTAACATGCAATAAATGGCGTGCCAAGCCTAAGTCTAACTTTGTTTGCGAAGTGCCAATTCAATTTTGGTCCTCTACATTTTAGGTTGGCGTGTTTATAATTTTGTGTACGCCTCTCTGTTTCAAAGATTCGATTTTTAAATCGGTGAACAACTGTTGTTTTGGCAGTTTGTTGGCGGTTTCTGGCAAAGTAGTGCTGGCAGGCAATGGCTGAAAAAATATAAATCGTTTGAACACTTGGCTCATGTAGCCCATCGATGCTAATCGACTCAACAAAAATAGCTTACCAAAGCACATCTATTTCTAGAGACATTACTATTTATGCCACTCAAAACAGATTATAACACCATTAGTTTTCCAAGTGTAAACGACCATAAAAAAAACTTGAATCGTAACTTTTATAGAAGAAAAGCGCGTGCTAGGCGCTCCACATAAGTTCTCAATGTCACCTGTCGAGAAAACTTGACATTAAAATGAAACAACTTTTAAAGTTTCTTCAAGTCAATTAAAAGTTCGAAGAAAATTAAAACTTAAATTGGTTTTCGAGATATTATTCGACATAGTGTATATATAGGTCAATAAACTGTTTGATTGATCAATCGTTGGAGTAAATTATCAAGCAACTGTCATCTTTATGGGCTACAAATCATTTTCAATTGATCTACTGTGTTATATATTGCTGTCAAAAAGAGTAATGGATGTTTAGTCAATTATGGGACGGATGATTTGGACATTAGAGTAGAGAAATTTTCTTTTTCATGAGTATATAAGTGGACGGTAATATTGTGACTGCTGGTTTGATACTGGGATAGAAGATACTTGCCCTCAACCCGTACTTAATACGTCTGCGTGAATGAAGCCCTTTTCTTTCCTAGTAAATAGGTAGGAGGCCCAAGTCCTAGCGCAGTGGGCAATAGTATTAATTAATTATGTAAGGCAAAAACCTTGTTTAAAACTTAAAAAGCAATTGGCTGACCCTAAATCCGTATTTTTTTCAGCATGTACCTATTCTGTCAACAAAACACGTTTAATATCATAGGTACGTTTTTTTAACAGGCAACATTTTGTCGACGCTTGTGTCGTTTGACCGAGAACAGCGCAAAGAGTACAAGATTCCAGTAGCCATCACGGACTCCGGCACTCCTCGACTGACAGGCGTCTCCATCCTTCACGTGGTCATCGGAGACAAGAATGACAACCCCATGGCACCAGGACATAGCGACATTTTCGTTTACAACTACAAGGTATCGTAAAAAATCCACCATTTTTATTTAGGCTTTACAAATTATGGTTTTGAAATTCGAATGCTCTAGAATTTTGTTTTTATATTCGCAATTTGAATTTTTGGTTTTGTTCTAGGAAAATGAGTTTTTTTTTAAATTTATTTCTATTTCATACATCTGTCAGATATTCGTTTGGTTAGACATTTCGTTGTATGTTCCCTTATTAAACTTTCAGAGTATTTTCCGAAATATTCCCTCATCTAGCAGTGGGTAAATACCGTCAAGATTCTATTAGAAATAGTAAATAACCCAGAAAAATGTTGAAGGCTTTTGATATTTACCTACATATTTAAAGGCCAATTACATTCCGAATAAAGTGGTCCGACAAAGGCCAAAAAAGATTTCTGATCCCTTCAGGGACCATCACATATTTCCTTTGAGCCTCCAGGCAGCCCTTTTAATATCGTTCACCTTTTAGTTTCCTGGTTATGTTTAATTTAGCGTATCATAGTTTTTTTTAGCTGTAGTCTTTATATATATTTTTACCATCCAGTACAAAAGCTGATATTCTCGATATTCTGTAAACCACAGTCGCATTTTTACTTTTTATCCTGAATGACACCCGCTATTATTTCCTTAAATATTTGAAAATAGAGCTACATATTATACTGGCATTTTACTTTTTTTAGTTTTGTCTTTCTGTTCACTGACGAGTAGTTTAGACGAGTTTTGACGAGTAGTTTAGCCTAATTTGAATAAATGACTTTTGAATTTGAATTTTGAATTTGTTCCCGCATTTATTTTTCTAACCATCTTTATAACTTTTTATTCGTTATAAATTGATCATTTCTTAGTTTTTCCCGTGTTATTAGCACGCTTTAAGATAAAATTAATCTTTCAAAGTAAATATGATACACTGTATTAACAAAATTGTTTTCCCTAATGCAATCAGCCGGAAACCTACTTCAATGAAATTTTATACAGTTGGCGCTATTACGTGAGTATACATTGGCATTATAGTTGTTATTTATGTTTCCTTGGCTTCTCCTTTTGTTTCTTCTATACTATCAAATTGTATTGGATGGTATCCGTTTTTTTCTATGTTCGATGTGGTTTTTTGGCTATTTTCTTCTTTGTTTATGTTTAACTAGCCCTACCTTGCGACTTCGCACTCTAGGCCTATTCCAAAGGAACCACGCATATTCGTTTCGTGTTAAAAAAAATGAGTTAGTATCACTGAGTGAAAGCGAAGGTGAATGAATTTTCGTACTTTCAGAGATCAACTTAAATGCATTTTAAAGAAACAGTTTATTAAATTCCACTTCATAAAATCTATTAGTTAAGATTAAAATTATGTCTTTTTGTATAGTCGTGACGAGACTATATTCGACCGTCATTGCCTATGTGTAGGCTTTACATGGCATCAAATTTTTACATTAACATTCTCGAATAAATAACCCTCGTCAAATAATAATAATAAATGGCAAAAGCGAAAACTACTCCAATAGCAAAACAACTAATTAAATGATATCTAAACGCCCATCATTAAAATCCCAAATCAATCGAATAACCCTTAACTTTATCAACACCACGCGCCATACAAATCAGACCGAACACCGGCCATATTTTGTCAATTATGATTTATAATTAATTAACTATGTGCCAAACCGACTGTTCCACGGTGATTATTGGAAAATCCAATTAACGATCCAACGGTTAAGTGACGCATAATAACAATATGATTTCAATTGGCTGTCGAATAACTCGGATAATTCTGTTAATTGATACGAGGCGTCGAATTTGGCGCGTATTTGATTCGGATGTACCTACATGCAAAAGCTAGGCTGCGGTTACGTTTGAAATTGAGACTTGGAGGTGATTGACCTGTGTTTCTATTGTATTATAAAAAGCATCATAAATTTCTTCAATGTTAGAGTAAACAGTCTCCTTCTGGGTAAGCTCGCTCCCTCGTAGACTTTGTCTCTGTCATCTCTGACCAAGACTAAGGTCAAGAGCAAACAATTTCAAAAAAAAAAAAGCAGAAATATACCGACGTTAATTAACTTTGCTATTTAATGGAATGAATGAAGAACTGGCCAAGATTGGTCTGTGGATGAGTGACCATCTTAACATTTCGAGTTTCCTCCTTGCCTCGGAAAGCACGCTAAGCCGTTGGTCACGGCTGTGATTTGTAGATCTTTGGCAGTCTCAGAAGCCAGTAACTCCGGTCTTGCCAAAAAATACCGTGTTACCCAGTTAATAGGTTGTGGAGATCTGGTAGGCACCCGCTCCACGTAAAATACCTACTGGCATTCAGCTGAATCCGGTTTGACTGGAAGCCGACCCCAATGTAGTTGGGAGAAGGCTAGGCATATAATATGAAGGAAGAACTGGCCCACAATGACAGAGGACAGACGTGTGTGGAAAAAGATAGAAGCCTTTGCCCAGCAGTGGGTCATAACGGGCTTATTTAGATTCTATTTATTTAAAAAGTAAAGGTTCTATGCAGAAAAATATGAAAGCTACAGAGTAGATACTGTAGGGGTTTTAAATGATGTATCTTGTTAACCAAACTCAATGCATATTATGTTCATAAGTAAATGGTACATTATGAAACAAGACAATTCATATTTCGAACAAGAAAAGTTTAAAGATACAGCCGTTGATTTACAGACAGGGTTTGCTAGCAAAAAAAGAACTATTTCAAATCGGAATATATAACCTATTTGAATACCCAAATACGCCTTTTATTGACATCAGAGGGTTTAGCACGAATATTTTTCACGTATAACGTTAAACGTTACGTAAAAATTTACTACAGCTACAATATTCATTTTGCACATAGTATTTATTTGAATTAGAAACTAAATTCATATTTTTGAATGATATAAATTGTGTATGTCTCGTAAAATTAAACAAAATAACATGGGGTTGTAGTTTTTCACATTCAAAATTCACTTACTTTAACGTTACTTACTATACGTCAAAATATTCGTGCTAGGAACTCTGGTACTACCTTTAACGCTTGTAGTAGGTACTTAGTCTAACTATAAACAATGTAAAATAAAAACTCCTAACTAAAATTTTGGTAACGTCAATAATTCGTCCGCATGGCTGTCGACTTGAAGTGAGCCCAAAAGACTGGCGGCACTGCCACGTTGAATGGCAATGTTTATCCTCCGTCCGAGGTAAAAGTACCTAATACATTTTTATATGGTTCCTTAATAAATACCTACCTAAGGATAATTCATTTAGCTACTACAATCTAGCTTAAAAAAGTCTCATCAATTTTTACCACCAAGAATTTCTTCAGCAACAAAAAAGGTTAATCTTCAACGCCACTCTTAATTAAAACTGACTCCATTTTATCACTTCTACAACATTAGCGCCATTTATACCTTGTTTAGCAACGAAATAATCACGTAGCGCATTTTTCTTTCGAACCAAATTCAGAAGCACCTAGGTATTTTATTTGTGTGGCAATTCTTAAAGTGTTTCATAACACAATTTGTATTCAACGTGGTGATATGCTTATACATTTTGATATCTCATACATAACTTCAGGTGATCACCTGGCACATCAATTAATTTCTAACGTTGACAAACTAATTTTACCCTGCAGCCCTGTCCACGCTGCCTCTCCACAGGAACCGGGATTTTTTCATGGAACAAAATGTAGCCTATGGCATTCAATGATAGTGTAACTTTTTATTAGTAAGCGAATTTTCGTGATGGTATCAGTACTTCCCGAGCTAAATAATGACAGGTTAAGCAACACTTGCCGAAGTCGGTCCGGGGATGGGTAACCATTCATTGCAAACCGAGTTGCTGCCGCTCCGTGCCTCTTTATGCTTTTGGTCCCGGCTGTAATTTCTAGATGTTTGTTGACAGTCGTTAAAAGTAGTCTGAAGCCAGTAAATCAGACACCAGTCTTACCAAGGAGTAACGTCCCAGTTATGCGATTGTAGTAGTCAAATAAATATCTTCCAAGTAGAATATGCTGACATTTAGCTGCAGCCATTTAGGCAGGAAGTCGATCCCAACATAGACAGTAAAAGGCTAGGCAGATGACGAACATCATTAATTCATCCCTAGGAAGACTAGGGATGCTGTTGATGAAGATTTTAAGACTTGAAGTATGAAAGAGGATATTAGATAAGCAGTAAACTGTTTTACTGGTTTCATTGCATATCATCTTATAGCCGATTACTCTGGTAATGTTAAAAGTTATGATCGCGGTGATAAAGTTGACGCCCTAGATGTACAGTTTTTAAGATCTGTATCTTTCTCTTCAGCTCATTATTTTCCGAGACCTCTTAGGTTACATTGCTGATAATAAGATTATGTGCTAGTAAAATAGATTAAATTCTTCAAATGTTTCGGTGTTCTCGATTCCAAAAACAAACTGTTTTTGTCCACCCTACGTTTCTCGTGTAGATTATTTAGAGATAGATTGTATAGAACTAACACCGCCATTTTGTTTTTCATTATTTCTTCACAAAACAAAAGAACAAAGGTTTTAAACACAACGTCCCTGACAACTGTCATTCAAGAAGCAAAAGATCCGTATAAAATAGTCCCTATGTCTGGCAATCTTTATTTACTGACCTTTCTCATCACGTCCGTAATGGATTCCTTTTTAATAAACCCATCTCAAAGTAAAGCATCGTCGATTTAGGCCAATACAGACAATATTAATTTACCCTTACCTTTGTTTACCTTTAATCCAAGCGGTTTTTGTCCACCAATGAATAATCAAGTCAACAGATTCGATACCCTATAAACATTAACGATTATGTAGCTGTTTTATAATAATATATGGCTATTAAAATGTTAATTTTGCGTTTTAATGAAACGCAGTTTAGTAGGGTGCCATAAACAGGGATTATGTGGGTAAGGCAGTTTTTACTACCCTGGCCTGATTTCTTAGTTATGGCGGTGTGTGTGTCTGGATGTGGCATTGAGCTGACGTCCGCTGACGTTAAATAGGGGCTGGAAAATGTGTCAAGAGATTTAAATGAGGGTATAATATGAGTGATCGAGGGCCATTATAGACAGTTATGTTAAAGAGGGCCGTTTGATCTTAGAATGGGTCCTTTCTTTCTTCAAAGGAGGTGGAGGTGCTAATAACTGGTAATTTAATAACAAAGGGAGGAGAAGCACCTCTCATTAACATCTTTTAACATCTAAGTAATTGAGTACGAGTGTACTCCATTTTCTCTAGAGTTGCTAAGACAACTCATGTTGCGGTCAAAAGTTTGAAGTGAGGTTCAGAGTGCGATGGACTGTAGCCCCGTCGCTGTGTAAGCTTAAATGGGTCTCCATTAGTTACAATTCGACTTAAACGTTTTTTCATTTAAATATTCAAGACTTAACTATAACAGTTTATATTGGTAACTTGTAGGCTTCGTTTTTGTTCGTTAAATTCAAAACACTTTTCAGCACACAGCACAACAGCATCAACATAGAGTCACTCCATTTAACTTTTTAATATTATTTGTAATAAAAAATAAAGGAGAATGTCCATGCATGCACTACGCGCAATCTGTGTAAAGCAAGCGGGATTCGTTTAAACTCAGCGCTTAATGAAGGCGACTTGCCACAAATACGCTGGGGTAGCGTTTAGTATGTGTAGTACTGGAAGCGAGTTACTGGAATGTCGATTAAAGTGGGGAAAACTTTTAGCAAGCTGAGCGTTTCCACAATTTAGTGACTTGCCGTTGTCTCAGTGCTTGAAATTCTAAGTCACGGACGGTTAAATTACTTCTCAGCTTTGTATTTTGGTCTGCACACCGTATTATCCCAGCGCAAGTACTTAAAGATTAGGTACTTGATAGTACCTAGCTACGCTGCAAGTGCATTGGTTGTAACAACCCTTTCAACAAATTTTTCTCGTAGAGTTGTCATTACTTAAAACAATGTATTTACGCTACACTAAGGGACAGTTCTACTTTTATTCAAACGAAGACTCATTACTCTCCCATTTACTCTCCTCCCATAAGTCAAGTAACTATCCACAACCAACACAGGCGAGTCTTTTGTCTCATGTTCGTTTTAACGATCAGCTTTACTTCGTTCGTCCTAAACCGGGGATTGACCGAAACTCGCACACAACTTCGAGAAAACCTATCGCCGCCATAATTGATTTGTCGCAAACTGTATTGTCAGTAGACAACTTCGGAAATTAAGTTATTCATCGGTAATTACAAGTTGTATAGTTTAAAAACTAAGCGCCGGCAGTCAACATGGCGGGATGGAGTTTGTGGCAGCTTGGAGTTGCTTTAACTATTTTCATTCTGTTGTTATTTATAACGTGAATAGATTTTGAGTTAAGCAGGTTGTTTTGTAGTTTATGGATAAAATATTATTGGACATTGTTTTAGTAGGGAAAGTTATTAATAGAATAATGTAGGGAAACGAATTATGCTAATGTACGAATAAATAGTACCTAATACATAAAACGTCTATTGATCGTCTAATAACCACCTGAATAAGTTTCTACAAGGCTAGCTTTTTGCTGCGGAATAAATCCTGTTAGACTTTTTTCTCAATTATAATGGTTTATTAAACAACTCATAAGGTTGACGACCTCGCATTTACATTTATAGATTCGCTAACTTTTCCCCGTGGTTTTTCCTTAAGGCGAGGTTGCAGTACTGTGTGTTTTGACGAACATCAGCGACTGTCGAAATAGTGCCTAAATTTTGATTGTTTTCTCTTCTTGGCGAAAACTGATAAAGAAATAAAAAGCATTACTAAAAAACAAAAAAAGCAAAAAAAAAAAAAACAAAAAAAAAAAAAACAAAAAAAAAAAACAAAAACAAAAAAGCAAAAGCAAAAGCATTTACTTCAAAATAAAAAGCTCTATCTATTGATAAATCTTTTATATACAGTGATAAAATCTCTTAGCAGTACACGTTTAAAATTGTAATTTAGTGTCATGTTTGATAAAAAAAAAGTATCGAGCCATTCATTCTAAATCGCGTTTCTATCTTTACGATTTACTTGAGGGTATGTTCAATTTTTATGTAATGATTTTTA
The DNA here is from genome assembly GCA_963859965.1 of Ceramica pisi. Classification (NCBI taxonomy): domain Eukaryota; kingdom Metazoa; phylum Arthropoda; class Insecta; order Lepidoptera; family Noctuidae; genus Ceramica; species Ceramica pisi. The sequence continues at coordinate 8,751,885 of OY982549.1, read as the reverse complement.
TTTATCAAAAAACTCATAATTAATTAGATTTTCAGACGTTCAAAAATCTTAAAAAGTACTGCAACCCCGCCTTAATGAAAACACATACTTACAATACACAACAATACATAAATAAAATTCGGTAATTTAGTTATTTTCTATTAATATTATGTTCCTAATCGATTCAGTTATTCCAGAAATTAGTTATTAAAACACAAATGCAGAGAAACATACAATTTTACTTCCTAAGGGTATTTAAGTTTACGCAGATGAAAAGTCAATTTCGAAAACCGCTAATTTAGATGTATTGTTTATAGTATAGGTATATATTTATGTATGTGTTCCGGTATCAAACCAGTAAAAGGCTTCACAATTCCGTATCCCGATAATTATTAAATGAATTGGAAAATAACCGTTCCGTAGTCGAGACGAATAAAATTGGTTTAATTAGGTATCCGGGAACGTTGTTATTAAAAGTAAAACGCTTCGAACGGTTTAACGGGCATTCAATACATGTTTCCAATCGACGAAAATGTATTGGGGATAACAATACCGAAACAATTCATTCTGGGTTTTGTATGTAGGTATAGTCGGGAATTTTAAAAAACATTACACTGTTTAGAAAAAACAGACATTCTTCTTTTATCAATTTAAATCTTCCCTGTGGTTACGGCAACATAGTAAATTTTCAAACTCTCGACGTAAGCACATCGTCGCGTCGCGGCGTCGTCTAGTCATTAGCATTTATAATTCCCTGTCGATCCTACACGTGGCTGCCATACACGTGGCGCAAGCTAAACGTCAACCATACATAGATTTCAATAGTAAAGACCGCCCCGAACGTTTACTTAAATGCGATCACCATAAAAGAAACACGACATTTTTAATGTCACACACGACCACACCCGAAGATTTCCGACTGAGTGGCGAAGTTGCTTCGCTATTGTAGAAGCCAATAAAGGGCCAAATCGTGGCGTCAAAAAACGTGCGTGTGTGTATTATAATAAAACTATAGTTTCGTAGTTTCGTGAAAAAAAAAGGTTTTTATTTTGATAATATAAGTCAATGTCACCAAATCTATTTCACATATTTCACAAAAGTCTGCCTCCAAAGTTGTCCCTGGTCACAAAACCTTCGGACTTTGTGAAACGGCCGGGTTTAAGTACTTGACGAGTGGACGTATTTATCCCGTTTATAATTGTCCTGTTTCTCTCTCAGTAGCCTGAATGGACCATTATCGTTGTACTGGCAAATTCTGTTTCTAATATACGGTCGGATGGAATGGGAATATTTTTATTTTGGAAGTCTGAGTGGCCTTCTTTGGATTTTTCCATTGTTATCGTGTTTAATGTTTTTAGTAGTTATTTTTGTTGAAGTTTTGTTCTTTATTTTCTGGTCTGCTTCTCTTCTTGGTTTTGTGTTGTCGTTTGTTTTCAGTTACACGTGTTGCTGTCTTTTCTACGATTTTTTTTATAGTTTTAAGTACTTATCGTAATTCTTATTGCCAAGTAACCTAAGAACAAGAAATCACGAATATATGGCATCAAAATCCAGGACTGTACTTGTAATTTTTTGATGTTAAAAAAGTACAGATTGCCTGCCTAATTTAAACAACTGATTATTCGTATTGATTTTTGCACTTGGGATAGAGCCCGTACAAAATCGCCTGTTCTTATCAAACAAAGTATACCGCGTGTATCTGACATCGACGCACAAACGATTTCCATGGGTCCAGCAGGGCATGATTCTGGACACCCCAGTGTTGGAATTTTTCGTCGGTTTATTTTTTTCAAGAGTACCACAAAGTATCAGCTCAGCTGAGCTGATATCTATTTGTGGCATTATTCAGATTGTTCTTTTTAGTGAAAGTAGTTAATTAATTATTTTTTTATTAAAAATCTCATTGGGTTAGGTCAGAATAACGATTATGAGCAGTCTAAAGTAAAAAAATCCTTAAAAAAAAGAAAAAAATGAGAAAAAGCCGACGAAAAATTCTAAGTCTAGGGTGTCCAGAATCATGCCCCGGACCCATGGAAATCGTTTGTGCGTCGATGTGAGATACACGTGGTATATGTAACAACAAATAGTATTTTATACTTAAATAAAATAATATCTTTGACTTAACCCCCCTTTTTTCCTACAGGGTGAAGCTCCTGACACAGAAATCGGTCGAGTATACGTCGATGATCCTGATGATTGGGACCTCGCAGACAAGAGATTCATGTGGCTGCCATCCTATGAGCAGAGGAGTCCGTACTTCGACATTCACAGCAACACTGGCATGATCACCATGAAGGAGGGGACTCCTAATGGAACTTATTTGTTGAGGTTTAACGTGAGTACCTAGAGAGATAATTGCATAGTGTGCAACATACATTGTGTCAGATAGAGATACCGGCCGGTATATTCTGTCAATACCTCTCCGTGTAGCCTTAGTTGGAGCGAGCACGAAGTGAACAACCAGTCGATTCTATCAATATCTCATCGTGATCACTTAGATGTAGTTAACGACAAGTGAGATGTCACTTGTAGACTTCGACATGTTTACAGAATAGCACTGCTATTTTTCCATCATTTTTGTATGAATTGACCGTTCACTTCATTTTCACTTCACCTAAGCATTCACGGTGACTATTTTACAGAATCACACTGCAGATACCGTTATATACCCTGTACCTTGAAGGTTGGATAGTGAAAGGGTCTTTAGTTTCATCTAATCCTGTGATTCTATTTTATATAGATAAAGCATAAATATACATAGGATAGGATAAGATACCTTATCAAAACAAATTAATGTGAGTTCGTCCAATTTCGGCGATGAAACAATTTAGTTCACAAAGAATTTAAGACCTACTTTGGTAACGAGATAATAATAATGGCAAACAGCGATTTACTTCAGAATTTAAATTATGAGACAATTTTAAGTGGATCAACTTTTGTCAAATAAGCAGCTTTTTGCTATTTTGCTTTGAATGTGTTTTTATTTTATTTTTTAATTCTAGGTGACTGAAGAAAACGAGCCTTTAGTACCATTCCACTGGGTGGAAGCAACAGTCAATGTGACCATAAAGGAGATACCTGAAGAAGCAGTAGACAAGTCAGGGTCTATACGATTTGTGAACATCACTGCTGAAGAGTTCATTGTTCCCGAACCTGATGTAAGTAACTTTACATACATTGTTATCTGCAGCATGATAGAAGGCTAGTGCTTCTACTCAAAAAGCGTTCAAATTCAAGTGGTAATATCATTTCAGTGACAATAAGTGTCAAAAACTTTTTCAAATATAGGGATGTACAATCACCGGCACGGATCTTGAACGCTGGTCTTCACCTGCGCACAAGTGAGTTATTGGGTCCCTTTGGTGGTATGAAGTGAGGCGCGGAGGCGCGGGGGCGGGGAAAGTGCAGTGATTGGCCCGTAGCGCATCGCGCTTCATAGCCGTCACTCGGGATTCGTTCTTTACTCTTGCTGCACGTACCTCACGACGACGTTTTATTTGTCATAAGGTGTACGATGCGCAAAGCGATCCCCACTCTTCCGCCGAGCGCTCAAGAACCGTGCCGGTATCTGTAGTAATATCATTTCAGTGACAATCAGTGTCAAAACTTGTTCAAATGTAGGGATGTACAATTAAGGAAGATAAAATGTAGGATAGGACACACTTTACTTTCCTTAACTAGGATAGGGAAATTAAGGTGTTGAGGCACTTGTCTCACCTCCAGCGACCAGCGAGTAGCGAGTAAAGCTTCAAACTCGAAACGGGTTGGGGAGCAGCGAGTCGCGAGTGAAAAGTTTCAATAGTTTAGATAGACGCTCGGCTTTCGTGCGATGGGCGATTACTGGCAATTCTCGCTCCGGTCCGCACTATAAGTACAAATGACCGCTGGTTGGTGAGTTCTGACCGCCAAGCGAGCATCGCCAAACGAGTGTCGTTGAGCGTGTACAATCTTTGATAGATCTTGTCGCTGCCATCAACTTGCGGTAAGATCCGCTCGCCGGCAGTGTGAACATCTAGCCATTGACTATGGACTATGGATGTATGTGTCTCTTTTACTTGATTTATATATTTTGTCCTTTTCCTTGTCCTAGTCGAAAGCTAATCTCTTACTCTCCAGCGGTGAGACAAGTGCCTTATACAGTTTAGACTGCAATGTGAATGCTCCTTAAAAATACAAGACTTGTCCCTCAGACTTATATTATTAGAAACATTACTACACTACAATACACTACACTACACAAACCAACACCAAACACACCCACAAAACAACACTAAAAATTAAAACTCCGGGTGAAGTAAATACTCGTAAAAAAATTATTCTGCAATGTGTACCAACACACCTACGTTCATATGCACCGTTATCAATACCACAACATTTTATTGGGCCTCCGTGTCAATAAGTAAAAATAAACACTAAATTGGAATATCATAAAAACAGGTAGCGAGGCAAACAATATTAAAACAGAGATACAAACATCATTGAAATGTAAAAAAAATATTTCTACAGCATAGGCTCTGATTACAACGGTTTCGTTTGGTTTGAAAAGGTATCACAAAAATCACACAGAATTTAAAATATACACGAAGGATTCCGTAATTACTGTAATACGAAAACAGTGAATGTTTTTTTTGTATGGGACACCCTTTTAATTTTTGATTGAATTAAGTAGGCATTTATTATATTTTGTTATAGTGGTAATAATAATACACTCTCTGTAAAAAATTCAACTGTCTACCTACATATTACCGTTCTTCGATTAGCGATACAGCCAGCTGACAGACAGACAGACAGACGGGCGGATAGAGGAGAATTAGTTAGTTATTACTAACCAAAGGAACCCTATTGGGTTCCATTGTGCCCTTCGGGTACGGAATCCTAAAAAATAAATTAAAGTTTAGCTAAGTTTTCAAACGCCTCCTTAAATATAAAGCTTAAAATAAAATTGCCTACCAAAATTGCCGACGGCACAACCTTTTACAAAACGCTTATTTCACAAAAAAAACTTAAAACCACTTAAAAACTAGATGAATGGACTTACCAAAGACTTAGTTTGCCAATCAAAATGAGCCCTAAGTTTCGCTTAGTCATTGTCTAGAACGCTCTATTAATTTTAATCTTGCATATTTTTGGAAACCTCGAAATGCGGTGAGTCAGGACTTAGCTTAATTTTCAACGAAATTAAGATCTTCATTGGAACTTGTTTACTAAGTGGGCAGACGATGTTTTAGTGCTCTCGCCAACTGAAGATGCTGTCGTCTGGACCGCAGATCTTAGAAAGGAGTTAGACGTGTCAAGTTAATGCAATTTAAATGTTTAAATTATGTAAGGCAGAATGTTTTATGCGAAGCGAGACATAAATTATGCAGCCAAAAACTTTTACCTTTGGTCGATGTTATACACGTTGACATTTTTTTGTGTAAGGGACCAAGTAGTTAATAAGTACTTAGATAGCTCATGACGACTGTATCCATGAAAACTCTGCCGACAAACTCTACTGCAGTGTTTCAGTATCTCGAATAAACAACAGAAAATCTGAAATCGTCTTAAAAAAATAGTACCGTGAAATTAATTATGTAAATCTTAGTGTTCCGTATCCAAAGGTTAACCAATAGAACCCTATTACTAAGGCTTCGGCGTTCGTCCGTCCGTCCGTCCGTCCGTCTGTCTGTCTGTCAGCGAACTGTATATCAAGAACCGTAACAGGTAGATAGTTGAAATTTTCACAGATTGTGTATTTGCTGCTATAACAACAAATAATAAAAAATAAGATTTATGGCACGGAACCCTTCGTGTGCGAGTCCAACTCGCACTTACCCGGTTATTTTTTTTATTTTACACGCTTTAGAGACTAAAATGTAAACTCAGGACCTTTAACCAAAAAATACTACAATTTGCTAATGACATAAAGGACTGGTCATACCAACATGGGAATTTGCCAACTTAAATCAGAACTGTTCATTCTACTTTTATTATATTCTGACTTATCCTTTCCTTCTACGATCTCAGTTCCTGACCTTGGTCCAAATTATGCTTACGTAAAGTTTCATCCGGGGATTCATTGAGCTCAGTTAACAGCTTAGCGGTTTACGAGCAATTGGCTGCGGTCGCCATTTTAGAACTGCGCTGTCATTGTGATGTAGTTTGTTGATGAATGTAGTTTAAGCTACTTATTGGTTGAAGTTGTTCTTGAGGAGATAATTAGCGTCGCCTCGTGTGATTGTTAATGGTATTATTGGATTTAGAGCCATGGATGTATGGACATCATCTGGGCGTTAATGTATTGTGATTGTGATACTTACAGATACGAAACTCTTTGTTTTTTCAATATCGGTTATAAATTGCTATGTCTTGGTTCAATGGTGCATCCACACCGCAGTTGCTTTTTGTAGAGTAACGTGTCCAAGTGTTTGTGGGCAACATTATATAACAAAAGTTATTTGTTGTTAGTACAGAAGTTAGTCATAAGTTGAAGAATGTTACCTAATGTTATCGTGTTGCATTATGATGCTCCACAAGAAGTAACTACGGTTTGAATGCACCATAATAAATAAATGATGATTTAGCAAAGTAATAAATAATAATTTGATAACCCAGTAAATCTTTAAATGGCAGGAAATTCTCGAAGTTCAGTAATTTAGTGAGCTTTGGCACTAAAATGTTTCCTTTAAACCTATTTTAATTATTCACTGTAACAGTGACTCTCGCTAAGACAAATCTGATCTAGTGATCTCCTATAGCACAGATTTTCAGTGCTCGATGTATGTCAGCGATCGCCGGATAACACAATCTGACGCGCAAAATATACACCCCGAGTGAAATATCGGTTGCAATCTGTCGATGCATACGAAGCAATTTATATTTTTCAGCATTTTTTCACGGTATCGAAAAAGTCTGTAGGAACATATGTGTACATATGTAGTTGTAACATTCCACTCACGCGCGTTTGTGTTAAAAATACTTTATGGTCTGAGGTATTTATTAGGTTCGTTTTAATTCTCTTCCGTCATCAAATCTGTCAAAATAGTTTTCTACCAAAATGTTAAGTGTGGCAACCGGTTAGCTTAGAGAACCGAGTTTTGCGTGTTTTTTGTTTTGATAGAAAAATGTTGATGCATGTTCATTAGTGTTTAATGAAAAAAAAATCAAAGAAATCTAGAGGTTTTCAAGGTTTCTGTGATGAATAAATAGCAGTTTTTGACATTCCATGTAGTTTTCAAACTTTTCTTGGATCTTTATGCGATAGGTATCGTGAAAATAATCAATTTTTATATGTATACGAATAACGCTAGGTCACTACACCCTCGCTCCTGAATCGCAAGTATAATATCTACCAGCAATTTTAGTCTTCGTTAAATAAAGTTACACTTTTTTCTTTGTCCAAGTAAATTGACCGAAGAAAACGCCCGAAGATATACCCAAGAAGTAGATTAAGAATAATTCAAGCGAATTTCACTAATGTCTGCCGCACCGTCCTCCATCACAATTCGGTCTATTGACGTTCCTAATTTATTTCTGTCTTTTTCTAACAGGGTACGAGTAAGAAGGACAAGCTACACCGTCGTTTAGCGCAACTGTATAATACGTCTTTGGACAATGTGGACGTTTTCACCGTGTTTACGAAGAATACTGTCAAGGACGTGTTCTTGGATGTCCGGTTTTCTGCGCACGGATCGCCATATTATCCTCCTGAGAAACTTGATAGCATGGTCATTGGGATACAGGAAAAGGTATGTTAAGTTTTTTTTAATTATTATTGATAGGTTTTTGTTTGCCCCCTTTCTCACCTGATGAAAAGCGATGATGTGTGTGTGATCGGCGATAAAGCGCGCCGGCTTAGAAGAAACGTATTCACTCTTGACCTAAAGACGTTAAGTTTGTACGTTCAGATAACCATAACCTAGGGAAGTTGTGGCTATCTGAGCACACAAACTCCGGCCTGCCGCTACAAAGTGCTTCTGTATTCCGATTTGAATTGTGTCGTCACGACTCACTAAAAATTATGCGAAGGTGTGCCGTATTGAGAATTTTATAAGCGTCGTAACTTCGTCAATTTTGGTTCCCGTAAAAAAAGAAAAAACACGGGTCAAATATTTTTTGATATTCTAACTGACGGACTAATTAGATTTTTTTCAGGACACAAGCCTATTCTGTTTCTAAGTTTGCACATGACCAATTTACCATCAGAAGTCAGTAATTTACCCAGAGAGAGTATACTTCATTAAAAAACACAACCTTAAAGAGTCCCTGGACGTAATTTAGGCTCCTCATCTTCCGTCATCCGATATCTTCATTATTGTCCATTCAGTACAAATTCCCGCCTCAGTTCACATAATCAATTCGATCAACCGTTTTTTTCGTGACCATCTTACAAATGGATATAAAACTTTCCTTTTACAACTTTAATGCGAAGATACTTAAGTCTTTGGAAGTTGTAACGACTCTTTAACTGACCTTGACCTCAGAAGTTGGACATCGTAGTTTGAACCCATAAACCACAAACTACAGAAGGTCGGCTTCGTACGAGTGAATGTGTGTGCGTGTGTTACACACACATACAACTGCTTTCTGGCTTTAGTTTCCAAACATGTATACAAATGTATGTCTGTTAAAACTTTTTACTAACCAGTTTTTTATAAAATGTCACCTGTCCAGTGTCTATCTGTGATCAAATCTTAATTTAAGTTAATTTAGACACCCGGTTACCAATCAGTTTGGAAATAGCTTATACTAATGCTGATTTGCAACGATTTTGACTCCGAAAACTTGGGGTCCATGTCGGATTGTTTCCGAATTATCGATGGGTTTGAAAAAAATCTGCCTTAGGACCAAAAACCGCAAATGGTGAGAAGAGATAGTCAACTGATACTTTCTATGATTGTTCAACTACTAAAATTTTTATGAAAAGTTTTTTTTAACAAACACGTTTTTTTTTATTTGTTTCTGAATTGTGTATTTGGAGTTAAGAACGTGTCGAGCCCTAATATTTAATTTTCGAATTCTCAATTCAGAAAGCTTTAGTATTAAATAAATAAATAAATAAATTCAAAGCAAAGTTTTGAATAGCCCAAAGTCGCGTTCATTATGGCGATGTCAGCCGAATGCCTATCGTGCACTCGCTGAATGTGAACTTGTGAAGCGTTTCTAGAATATGTGGGTTCTGTTTCGCTCATTGTACGGACCCGACCTTCTGTATCTACTATTCTGTGGCTGAAGTTTGAAGCCGTAAACGTCTGAACATGGGTCCTGGGATAGAATGCGATAATGAATGAGGTTACAGGGACATTTCGTGGAATTGGTATCCGCATGATGTTATTAGGACCTTATTTGATGAGGTTACCCTGTTTGGAATTATTATAGACGTAGTTCTTGTGTTATCTTTTTATCATGAATCCGGTCTCGAATATTCGTATTTCTTTATATTAGATTATAAGTATATCTATAACAAGTGTACTTTGGAAAGATGCCTTTGTTCAGCAGTAGGAATAGGTCGGTTTTGAACAAAACTAAAATTAAAAATGTGTTCTTAGCGAGTAAAAATAAAAACTAATTTGTTTGCCCCTTCCACACTCTGCCTGCATGATACGTATACCAGAAACGTAGTCGTTTACCACGTTCATGTAAAGTGAACACTTACGGTCTTGCGCCTTAAAAATCTGATCATTTAATCGACATACTTAGCTACGTGCGAAATTTTGTTTTAAATATCCTTTACGTCTACACAAGTCTAATACAATAATATTTTTCCAGCTTGAAGAAGAACTGCAATCCAAGATCTACATGGTGAAGATAGACGAGTGTCTGATAGAGAAGGAGCAGTGTGAAGACTCCTGCCGTAACGTGCTGATGAAGAACAACGTCCCGCTCTCCGTGTACACCAACACCACCAGCTTCGTGGGAGTCTCTGCCAGGGTTGAGTCAGAGTGCACTTGTGATGTGGTGGAACCTCTTGTCTGTCTGAATGGAGGTGAGTTTCATGGCTATTATATTAACAGTTTTATCTTGGTATGATTCTCTTCTCTCAGTACGGTTATGTGAAGAGGAGGGATGAAGCGCGTGTAAATAACAGAGTTATGAATACCGCGTGTATCTGACATCGACGCAGAAACGATTTCCATGGGTCCAGGGCATGATTCTGGACACCCTAGACTTAGAATTTTTCGTCGGCTTTTTTCTAATTTTTTCATTTTTTTTCAAGGCTTTTTGTACTTTAGACTGCTCATAATCGTTATTCTGACCTAACCCAATGAGATTTTTAATAAAAAAATGATTAATTAAGAGTCCTATTACGAATCGTAAATGCTCTTTTGCAATAGACGAAGTTACGTTGGTCTGCGTTGGGAGTACATCTATAGTCCGCGAAACAATTTTGATACTTACTAGTCTGAATAGGATTATAGTTTATTTGGGCGCTTGCGCGAGACTGAGAAGCGCGCGCGCTGAATTGACGCAGAATACTGTACTTTAATTTTATTTATTGTAATTTTGTTTTATTATATTGACAAACGAAAACTAATGAAACGTATTCATTGTAGATTGAAATTTTATATTATATTTATTTATTTGATAAAATTGTTTTTATTTGGAATATAATGGACGCTGAATCAAGACATTTCTGGCTTAAATTAGGCTTTCTTTACGTTTTTTTCCGTGAAAACTCAAGGAATTTAAAGATATTCTAGAACTCCAATAAACAAGTAAAACATTCAACTTACCTTTTAGTAATTTCAGCTTTTTAAAGAATTGATTGTAACAATGTGAATTAGACCGTCAAGGTTCCATCGCCGACATTTTTTCTTGCAAACTGAGTTCGTAAAATATTTATAGTAAATTACACGAAAAGAAAAATGAAAATGTGTAACTCTAACTTACAAGAAAGAGACTGGCACTATCGTTATTCATGATCAAATAATTAAAATATCTTACTGCTGCTGATAATTACAGCGTCAAAAATCATGAATTTCCGTAAAAAATGTAATAGGACTCTTAACTACTTTCACTAAAAAGAGCAATCTAAATAAAGCCACAAATAGATATCAGCACAGCTGAGCTGATACCTATTTGTGGTACTCTTGAAAGAAAATAAAAAATGAGAAAAGAACCGACGAAAAATTCCAACAATGGGGTATCCAGAATCATGCCCTGGACCCATGGAAATCGTTTGTGCGTCGATGTCAGATACACGCGGTATAAATGTTAATGGATGGAGCAGGAGACCAATCAAAAGAAGGATCGATTGTGTTAGGAGCGATATGAATGAATAGTGAGTCAGTGATAGCTTGCTAGGTAGCTGACAGGACAGAATTGATGAAAAAAAAAACGTGTTTCGCCGACCCTAAAGAAAATGGGCCATTAGGATAATGATCCTATTTTACACTCAGTGCCCCAAATGATGTACCTAGCCAGAATAACATAAGCGCTGCCACCAATAATGATGCTATGGAAGTAACAGTATTTTAGGCCTCCCAAATCAAAAGAACTGTTGCGCCAACGACATGAAGAGGTTTTGTCTATTAAAAGCAGGAGGAGCTCGTGGCTAAACATTAACAGCAGCACAGGTCGATCTTCCAGGTTAAGCAACGCTTGCCAAGGTTGGTCTGTGGATGGGTGACCATCTTTACATATCGAGTTTCCTCCTTGCCTCGGAAAGCACGGCTAAGCCGTTGGTCCCCGCTGTCATTTGTAGATCTTTGGCAGTCGTTACGGATTGTCAGAAGCCAGTAAATCCGACTCCAGTCTTGGCAATAGGTACCGTGTTACACAGTTAATGGGTTGTGGAGGTCTGGTAGGCAGCCGCTCTACGTATAATACTGGTATTCAGCTAAATCCGATTTGACTGGAAGCTGACCCCAATACAGTTGGGAAAAGGCTAGGCAGATGATGTCTATTCAAAGCATGGTCGAAGATGGCGGTAGCTCCAGGCATATACGAGACCAACGAATTTAGTGTTAGGAAAATATACAAGGTCCTCATTAGCATAAATTATATAAAGAGAAATGCAATGTATAAGTGGCTAATGATTTTATTTATTTTATGATTTTTCATTGTGTGAGTTTTGCGTCAATTTCAATAAGAGCTTGAAGAGCGGCTGAAATACTATCCTCGAATGGGCCATTTTGTCTATTACATTTGGCTACACTTTAAAATTAAAATATTATTCCCAATGTGTACATTTATTTAACAGTTCAATCCAATTTTACAGTCAATTTAACGTTTAAATTACTGCTAAATAAAATTGAATCGTTCAACAAACGCTCATAACTTTTTATTAAACCGTTCAATTTTACCCCTAGGTACGCCATTCGCGGACAAATGCGAGTGCCCAGAAGGGTTATCAGGACCTCATTGTGAGCAGACGTCCATCGGTTTCCATGGCGACGGATGGGCCATGTACTCAGCTCCGCCGGCCTGCCAAGAGGGCCATGTGACGCTGACTGTGACGTCACACTCTAGTAACAGCCTGGTGTTCTATTTAGGACCTTTGAAACATAATCCGTTGCTTGAAGTTCAAGGTAAGTTGATTTTGATAAGGTTAAAGTTATTTATTTTAGTTTATTCTTTTACCTGGTCTCTGTAGGTACGGCAAATATGAGAATAGTCGTCTATGATTTATTATAAGCCCGTAAGCTAGCTACTAGATGGTAGAAAACATTATTGAATAAGTATTTTTTCACATATTCATAAAGGTACTATTTTTCTCCCACGGTTCCCGTACTTGGCTAATTTTGTACAAAAATAAGCCAATGCAATTTCTCATAAAAAATATTTTTCTAAATTGGATCGGCTAATACCAAACTTACTACAAACATTATGCTACATACTCATTTTAACTGTAGTATTAGGCTGCCTGTCCACTGGAGCGTAGAAGTGGAAAAATATTAACCAATGGAATTGCATAAAATGTCAGTGACTGGCGCGGAGCGTAGATTTTATGCAATTCCATTGGTCAATGTTTCTCCGCTCCAGTGGACAGTCAGCCTTAGGTTCAATTTATAAATGACAGTGTTTGAATCTTTAACTCAAAATAATGCGCTCAGAGCGCCAATTGTACTAATTTTCACAATTGCAAACTGTCAAACAAGCCTTAATTTTCATACTTTTTAACAGTTTACGATTGAGACGCGAATGCGAAAGTTGTTTAAAAATTTTTAGAATTGCCTTTAGGCTTCAAACAAGGATATTTCCAAAGTGCTAAGCTATGCTAAGTCCGGAATGTCTTGACTTTTTTCCACTTTTATGACACACACATGCTCTAACACTGTGAGTGTAGCCCACCAGTATCACGCACATTAACTTACAAAAAGTAAATATTGTTTGTGTCGGTATTTCAGGGACAAATATTTGCACGCCATCGCGTCCAAGTATGTGTCTTGAAATCGGAACCACGCCAATCCGTCATAGTTGTTACCATCCAGTATTTTATTTTTGTCTGTTATCTTCCTATACTATCAACATGAAATAGTAGTATGGAATATTGAAAATTGCTTTTGGCAAAGAAAATTTAGTCTAAATATTTTGTTAAATTCATTTGACTCAAGAATCCAGCTAGACCACAAATACTCCAGAACTACTACTATTTCAAAATGTATATAGTGTAGAAAAACCGGCCAAGTTTGAGTCGGACTCTCATACGAAGGGTTCCGTACCTACCATAAACCGTAAAAAAAACACATTTCTTGTATGAGAGCCCCCTTATTTATATAGCTTATTTTTTTATTATTTTTTGTTAAAGCTGCAGAAATACACAATTTGTGAAAATTTCAACTGTCTACCTATTACGATTTTTGAGATACAGCCCCCTGATAGACATACAGACGGACGGACGGACGAACATTATAATAGGATTTCGTTGGTTACCCTTTGGGTACGGATCAATAAAAAGGACACATTTTCTCTTTGGGTAATCAACTCTTATTGGGAAGAAACACCACATTATTCAAGCATGGTTACTTCTTCTGCTCGATTCTTCTGTTCTAGAAGAGTCTTCTTTGCTGCTGTAAATGCCACAAAAAGCTACTTTTCAAAAATCTTTGTAACCTATAAACGTCTTAATATGTATATCAACAAACTTTGTCACACGTTTCCAAGCTAAAAAGTCAGCACCATAAAAAAAACTTTCAAACACTTAAACTCGATAATGGATTGGCTATTAAGGATACCTACCGTATCCTATATTCCACTTTGCTCCGAATATGTAAATCTTAATATAGGAAAGACACGGAGGGAACCAACTCCTATTAATTATTAATATCAGTTTATGCTATCGATATTTGACGGCACAGTTAGCGCAGTGGTTGAGCGATCGACGTCGCGTGTCGTGGGTTCAATTCCCATACGGAACAAATATTTGTATGGCCTACAGATAGTTGTTCTGGGTCTGGCTGTTTGTTTATGTGACTTTGTATGTTTGTAAGCGCACCCACGATAGAGGAGAAATTCCTAGTGTTGGGGCAACGTTTTAAAAAAACAAACTTAGCTTTTGCCCGCGACTTTTCACCAAAAATTTAAATCCTCTCTTAGTGCTCCCCTACACTCCTCAAGGAACCTACATGCCAATTTTCAGCTTTCTACGACCAGTAGTTTCGGCTGTGCGTTGTCTGTCAGTCACCAGGGGGGCTACTCTCTATGACCGAAGTCCGTAGTTTCGGGCTTAGTTGCTATTCTACTCCGTATCACCTACGGACTTACGATTAGTCCCAAACCCGAATTAAGAATGAATGACAACACGATTTGACAGTAACTATCAAATCGCGCTATCATTAATTCTTATTGGTTTGGTGTAAAATTTTATATATTAAGCTTAGAGCGACATCATAATCCATTTCACGAAATGCTGACATATCTACTTCATGAAATTGCCAATTTTACGATCTGGCTAAGACATAATTCATGAGTCATTTTTAATAGCAGAATTTGCCACAATTTTTATCTTCGGAGACTGGACAAGGTTCTGGTTAAGATTTCTGCTTCTAGCTAAATAATTGTATCTAAAAGTTACTTAAGAGTCCTATTACGAATCGTGAATGCTCGTTTTCAATAAACGAAGTTACGTTGGTCTGCGTTGGGAGTACACCTATAGTCCGCGAAACAATTTTGATACTTACTAGTCTGAATAGGATTATAGTTTATTTGGGCGCTCGCGCGAGACTGAGGAGCGCGCGCGCTGAATTGACGCAGAATATATAGTACTTTAATTTTATTTATTGTAATTTTGTTTTATTATATTGACAAACGAAAACTAATGAAACGTATTCATTGTAGATTGAAATTTTATATCATGTTAATTTATTTAATAAAATTGTTTTTAGTTGGAATATAATGGACGCTGAATCAAGACATTTCTGGCTTCAATTTGGCTTTCTTTACGTTTTTTTCCCTGAAAACTCAAGGAATTTAAAGAAATTCTAGAACTCCAATAAACAAGTAAAACATTCAACGTACCTTTTAGTAATTTCAGCTTTTAAAAGAATTGATTGTAACAATGTGAATTTGACCGTCAAAGTTCCATAGCCGACATTTTTTCTTGCAAACTGAGTTCGTAAAATATTTATAGTAAATTACACGAAAAGAAAAATGAAAATGTGTAACTCTAACTTACAAGAAAGAGACTGGCACTATCGTTATTCAGGATCAAATAATTAAAATATTGTACTACTGCTGAAAATTACAGCGTCAAAAATCATGAATTTCCGTAAAAAGTGTAATAGGACTCTTAATATCTAATTGGAATTATACCCACTACAGCGCAAAAGCCAAAATAGCATTCTATCAACAAAAATCCACGTTACACTGCCGCAGGCAAAAACCGGGCCATCAAGGAGCATAATAAAAATGAAATATGCTCCTAAAATCAGAATCCAATTACGTTTCCCGGCACAACATCACATCATGCTCTTCAATTAGAATGGCCGAAAAATGTCAACGGTGGAGTGAGGCTTCTGATACAATTATGTAATTGATTTTAATATTTTCTTCCATGTTATTTTGCTGTTTTTGGTACTTTAATTTTGCAACGTGTTGTGGGAATTATGATTCGGTGACGTTTGTTTTGTAATCCGGTGACAAATGTGTCACCCGTTCGGATCGATCTGTTGGGTTCGGGTGTTGAAGTTTAAAAATCAGTATCGATTAATGGGTATTGTGACACCCAGGGACTGGATTGTGGAGATCAGAGAGTTGGCTATGTGAAGTCACTTGCCACTGACGTTTAGCTGTTTCCAGTTGTGTACAGCCAACTTCAACATAGCCCAACTATTTTGGAGTGGGCTAAGGCCACGCAGGCAAAGTTTGTTATAAATTATACCAGTTTTGTATAAAAAAAAAAAAAAAAAATTAAATATTTTCTTTATATTTTTATTTGAGGTAAGTTTGCTCTTGGCTCTAGTCTAAGTCAGAGATGACAGAGACAAAGTCTACGATGGAGCAAAAAGCGTTTCTATTTTATAGACATAGAGAACTAGAAAGTTCTAATAATGTTACGATGGCATAAAACTGTAACACTTTGTGCCGCTATAAAATAAATCTCTAAAAAAAAAAACTCGAAACCGAATAAATTCTAATCGACAGCTGAAAAATGTAGGTACGTTTAAAACGCGATTTTCAATGTATTTTCACCGTGAAAGCAAATATTTCCGAACGAGTGCCAAATTGCCAATCTAGCAAAGTGTTGTGTCCACATCGGGCCGAGCTAAAGGACCCACTTAATTTGTGTCAACTTACTTGCCAAAGAACATCTCTCGGAGAAAAAACATAAAAAATACTAAAACACCGCATTTTAGCTAAATTACTTGAAAACTTTACTTTATTCTAGTTTTTTGTTCGTTTTATACAGAACATCTACCTATTGAAGTTGACGAAAAGTAAAAGAGAAAATAATTATGTTTAAAGTCTTTGGTTTCTTTCAAGCTAGGACTTAAGTATTTAAAATGTTGTGTTAAGCTTTTCTAGGAATTATATTGTTTTGATTTCATTCTTTCGCTATAGAATAAATTATTTTAAATCCATTATTTTTACGTTGTATTTTTTTCGAATTTTATTGTCTAATTTTGTACTGGAGTTTGTTACGTTTTCAATTAAAAATAGGTTTAAAAACAAAATCATAGTAGTGTTAAAAATAATATTCTGCCTTGATATGTCATGCCAGATCTATAATATTGTATATTGTAGATTTGGCGCCTCGCTGCAGCTGGTAATTCTTCGAATAAAAGAGTAAACTAAACAAGAGTATAATCATCTTTTCACTAAAACAGTTAAGAGATAAATGACACCACTGAGGTATTATTGTAACATATTATGTATTATCTACTTTAGACAATTTTATTATTGTGACAAAGAAATGCTTTGTCACAATAATATTAAAACCGAAACATGAGCAGAACCAAAAAGCTCTTCTAACTGTCAAGTAAAGGCCCGTTACTGCATGAGAATGGCTGTACAACGCATTACCGATGCATTATGGTAATCTAAAGCCGATGACCATAATGTTACCATTGCTCAGTTAACCGTTTGAACGCGGTGAGAAAATTTTTAAAGGTATATGAGAGAAAGTATCTTGTAACATTTAAAATAGTATATTATTGAGTTTAGAAATTATATAATTATTATTCCAAAAATAAATATTACTGCTTTAGCGGTTATTTTAGCTTGTGGTGTAGGTAACATCGCGTTTGAATCGAAACGCTATTTTTTTTCTTGGTTTATTTTGACTGTCATGAGAAACCACTGGGATTTGACTTATTTAGGTGAATTCAAGCATAATATGATAGGGATTATTCTCATATTTTTAGAACTTTCGCATCACATTCACTAACTGACAAAAACTACTTTATTTCTGCAATTTTAAAAGAATATTCGTGATGATATCGCTACTTGAATTGTAACGTTTTTAAGTTCGTGAACTGGCCTGAATGACTCACAAAGCTATTTGTAAGTCGTCCAATACCTTCTTCCAAGTATTCTCCAGCAAAAAGTCCTAACGGCACGGCAACCAAGTTCCATTTCCCCGAATCGTCCTTCATCAAAATTTCGGT
This sequence comes from Ceramica pisi, assembly GCA_963859965.1. Classification (NCBI taxonomy): domain Eukaryota; kingdom Metazoa; phylum Arthropoda; class Insecta; order Lepidoptera; family Noctuidae; genus Ceramica; species Ceramica pisi. The sequence goes on along the minus strand of OY982549.1, from coordinate 8,733,880 downwards.
CATAACTTTCCAAACAAAGCAAGCTTAGGTACACAAAAGTTCATAAACCTATCGTTAACCAGAACTCCACTTGGAAGCATAACAACCTCTAACAATGAACATGTCACAGTAGATTGGCGTAACTACTTGAATAATGATTTCCTCACCGCAATAAGGTCCTATTGTCCCATTCAGAACGAAAAAGTACCTTTATTTTTGTAGCCAATCAGCGCTCACGATGTTGTGATGGCGGCAAAAACAGCCAATCAGAGTGAAGCATTTGCATTCTTGGAAAGTAAGGTTGTGTGCGTATTTATACTTAAGCTAGCTTTACGTTCATTTTTAGGGTGACCATGATTGGGAACTTAATTGGGACATCCTTTTTTAGACTAGAAATCTTTCTCGAATATTTTAAACAAGTTTTCAAGTAGGTATAGCCTACATTTATTTTTACAATTCTTAAAATGAGATTTAAATAACTTTGTCACCTAACAAAAAACACGACCTTAACGCATACAGGAAACGCATTCTTAAATTGGGCAATATTATTACTTTCGACAAAACACACAAGTATTTTTATAAATCCGTTGCATTATTAATACTTACGCCTATTATTATCAATAACTTATCCGTGTAACGACATAACACACCGCCATCCCATACTTGAATGCTAGCTATAATGATTTTTTAATGATCCCATAATGACTGACAGCCGTGTACCTACCTGCGAAGCATTATGATTTATGAAAGTAACCATCGCGTGATAGGTGGAACCTTTAATACCTTTCCAACTGTTACGTAATTATTTTTGTTATGTTGGTACACCTAGTTTGTGTATAATTAATACGGCGCGAGGATTAGTCTATAGAAAACATTGTTAGGTTGCCACCCTGTGTTTTGATTTTGATATTCCGTAATTAATTGGTTTGATAGTCTTTTGATATGTTTGTAGAAAGTGTGGTGCGTTTGAAATAATAATTAGTCTGGCTTGGTGATTAGAAATTGCTTTTGATGTGTCTGCGTTTGCCTATGTTAAACAAAATGTTATGTGTAACATTAAGATCACAATGACTTTAAAGCAAGCAATTTATCAAGATTATTTTCATGAATCGTATCTAATTAAAATAAAACAGAAATGGCTGTCTTTACAATCGTAATTACTAAATAACACATCAATATAATATATATTACCGGAAAATGGCAGACTGTAAGATTGTAATAAATTTTAATTAGATTTAATATAATTTCTCGATATATTATGAAAAAATCGTTTTGTGTAGATGTAATATATCTCATTCAAATTCAACAGTTTACAATTTCACGCGATGTTTTACAATCTTACGGTGTTTGCCATTTTCCGTTGACATGTACATGTCATTGCAAAAGCTCGAAAGTTAAGTGTACCTACGTATTGAATTTCTACACGTGAAATAAATCAAATATTATTTAACGTAAACATACCCCACAGCTATAAACTTTGCAATAGCCAAAGTAGGTAACATACGTTGCACCCCTGATTGTTTTTCCATGAAGTATTTATTTCTAAACACACCTTTTTATTTACAGATTTCATGTCACTCGAACTAGTAGAGGGTTTCCCAGTCCTCTTAGTGAACTACGGCTCCGGTACCACCAGGTTAAACAACAGCGTTGTCCATGTGGCCGATGGCAAGCCTCATCTCATAGAAATAGTCCTGATGAGGAGTTCCATTGAGATGTTCGTGGACAGATGCAAGTTGTCTACGTGTATGAGTCTCGCTGCTCCTACGGGGCCTAGGGAGATTTTGAATGGTGAGTTCTGAGTTCTCTTTTGTTCTTTTTTGTGTTGGTCTCAGTAATTTGTAGAACATAGGCGGTTGTTACACCAGTACCGATTGCCTATGCCAAGGGAGAAAGGGGGTTTCAGGGAGGGGGAGTAGTCTTGCCAATGGTAATATTACCAAATACAATTAGATTTTGAAGGCCAGAAAGGCAGTCGCTCCAGTTGAAATACTGGTACTCTCTGCACTGCAGCCAGCTACAGTAAAACTGTATTTTGATGTAAAATTGAAGAAGCATCGTTAATATTAAGTATCAAGACAGTAATCATATATGTAAAAATCTCGTGTCACGGTGTTTGTTATACAACTCCTCCGAAAAGGCACAACCGAACGTTATGAATTTTTTTGTGTTTATTTGGTAGTTCTGAGAATAGGTTGAAGACTATTTTGTTTTTTTTTTTATTTGTCTAAATCCCGTTAGCCCGGTCAGTTAGTATAGCTTATATTATTTCCAAGAATTGGTTTTTCTACGAGTTACAAGTGAAATAATAAAAGTTTGTGAACATTAAAAGTATTCAATGCTTTCTAAATTACATTAAAAGTTTTAGGTACCAACATTTCTTTGAATTAATTCAACGGTTTTTTCATTAATCGTTAGTACTAAGCCGAAGTTTTAGAATTTATTGTTGTCATGAATTAAATTCAGCAGGCCGGAGTTTGTAATTTGGTTAAAACTTGATAATAGTTTTAAATACTTGAGTCGTTTACATTCATTCTATTTACAATACCTACTTTTGACTAAGAAAAAGGAGAGAGACTTAATTGTTTCTGCTTATTTAAATGGCCGCTGTTACTTGAAAAACTTTAAGACACACAATCAAATAGTAAAAATACTATTTGAAATGCAACATTGACAATTGTTGAGTAACCATAAGTAGTTATTATTTTATTCTGACGAGGTTTCAAGAGAGCATTAACGTTAAAACTTACCTACCTTGTATTTCTTCTCAGCTTTCTTTAATATATATTTTTGTCCATAGTAAACGGCCCACTTCAGCTTGGAGGTTCCAGCATAGACCTGCAACACTTAGCGAGAACATTTGGCTGGAGGCACGTGCCCACCAACCAGAACTTCGTAGGCTGCATTAGTAACTTCACATATAACGACTTTGTAAGTATTTTCACCACATTTAATTAATGTTGATTTAAAGAAAAAAAAACCATTTTATAAAAAATAATTCAATTCAGAGGTATTTTATATTTTTTCTCAAAGAATCCTATTTGTTACTAAATTATGGATATCCTACATTTTTTTATTGAGTTGTTTAAAATTAGAAGTGCCTATCAGCTGTTGATATCTTGCCACTTCTAGTTTAACTTTGACGAGCGTAATCTTTGGAAAGCGTCTTATGAGACCTCCTCAGGTAAATTAGTAGAATTAGCCCTCGCCAATCCCACTAATTTTCAAGCATTGTTGGCATTCGTATCAGTCGCAATCTATCAAAACAACTTTAATTACCATACATTTTCGACATTTTGCGAATGACATGCGAATGCGTAAGTTGCTTAAAAAATAATAGAATTTGCGCGTCTAGACAAGTGATACTCTATCAGCGGTAGAGCGTGTTGGAGACGATTGTCAAAACTACTGTATGGGATTGACAAACGCTGCCGAAAAATCATGTGAAATTCCGATACCGCATGACAATTTCATTAATTTGGCTTTTCGAAAATCTCAAACGCAGATAAAATGTCACTTTGTCTCGACTTGGACAAATTCAAATCGCGGTTTCATTTCTGTGACAAACAATGTCAATGCTACAACCTGGGAGTCTTTAAGTCAAGAGTGAATCGGTTACTTCTAAGCAAGTGGCTCCATCTTATACCGCATCATCACTTACCATCAGGTGAGATAGTGGTCAAACGCGTGCCTATCAAAAGTAAAGAAAAACAAGGTCAAAAACTTAACAACGTGACATTTTAGGGCACCATTTTCCTAACAATCCTAACACTTATTGTTTGTTGAAGTGTCCTCTAGCCATATACATTTATGCGTGTTAGAAAGTGCGCCGCAACATTGAAAAAAAAAAATCAAAATGGCGGCGGTGGCTATGGCTCAATGGTATTTTTGACAGTTTGTGACTCCTTAAAATACGAGAATTCCTTCTACGGTCGTCTTGACTGGCCTTCAAAGGCAGTCAGCTTACTCCTGTAACTTCTAGTTCTAACTTCATGTTTCCACGCAGATGTACAATCTGGGCGAGCCGTCGCTACATCGTAACGCGGACCCCAGCTGTCAACGAAGCATGTTCACCGCTGTCACCTTCGGAATCGACACCAACTTCCTGGTCGCCATACTTGTGTGCATCGTCATATTAGCCAGTAAGTATTTTAAATGTTTACACCATCCATTACTCTTCAGTATCGAAAAGAGGCGGTATTATTTATTTATTAAAACTTCATGTAACTGGGGTACGAAGGCGGATTTAAATTAAACTTAGGTTTTCTCTTCTAGTTAACCAAAGGTGCGTTGGACGTAACAGTAACTTCATCTCTATTTCATATAATGTGTTTTTTTTTTTTAATTTTTGGCTATTTGTGCCAATTTTTTTTTTGGTACTTACAGTGTTTGTGACTTTAGAGAGTACCTATGTACAGAAGTTTGATGCGTATGAATTTTTTGGGATAGGATATTATTTCCAATTACAACAAAATGTTGTCTGAAACATGTTGGTTTTTCTACGAAAAACCTATACTTACTACTACACCTATCTCAATCCAAATCAACGCATTTTGCAAACTTTCGAAATATTTAAATCGAACATACACCGACCGTCTACCTTACTATAACATTTTGCTAAATTTAACAAATCCTCGAAGCCTCTTAAACGTGTAGACAGATTTTGACAAACGAGGTCCCCACTAATGGTTCATCTTACCTAATAGAGAATACGTCTTAGGTCTTAGAATATACCTAGAAATAGGATTAAGTTTCACAATGTAATATCTGTCTAGGCCCCGTATTCTACCTGTAAAGCCTGAATTTCGAATGAAAACTAGATTAGTAATCTTGCTTTTGATCGAGAGTCGTACTTAAATATCTTTTCATAATACCTGGGTTTCTATATGTTAATATACTGCGATTTTACTCAAGGTCTTTCAATGTGACTGTTCACCAAAAAATCTTCATAGCTAGATTTTCACTGCCATATTTTTCATAATTGTTTTTATTTTTAGAAACAGAATTATTTCGAATTTAAAATGAATACACAAAATATTTTGTAAAAAGTTGTAAAGTTTCTGTCACATGCCCTTCATAATAAAAATCATAACTTTTGCGACGGAGGGTTTGGGTCAAATCAGAATAATATTTTGACAGACTTGCTTAACCAAGTAAACTTTTGTGGGACACAAATTTTAGTTGATTTACGGGAAAAAATACTGTTATTTTTAGCATTTTAAATATTGGATATGAACTCGACCGAAAGTCGTTGTGGTCTCAGTAAATTCAAAGAAAATCATATCTTGCAAAGCTTTTCGTATGACAAATTTTTGGGGGCCGAGTCCCCGCGTCCGTAGGAGAATACCCTTCAGCGAATCCCTACACGTGGTCCCCGGGTGGTGCTAAACAGGTGACACTAACCGCCTCCGTGGTCTAGTGGTTATACCACCTGATTCAGACCCAGAGGTCCCGGGTTCGATTCCCAGCGGAGGCAAATTTTTTGCTCGGTTTGGTTGGTGGTCGGACTTGTTCTAAGTCCGCCTGGCAAGCTACCACCATCATGTCTAAGTCTGTCGCCATAACAACAATGTTAACAGCATTGTTGTGTTCCGGCAGTTAGAGGTATGATAGCCAGTTCCTCTGTGTAAGAGGATTCCGGGTGAAACTCGCTTCCATCTTCGGCCTAATCATCACTTTCCATCAGGTGAGATTTGGGCCAAGAGTTTTCCCGTTTAGTGTAAAAAAAAAAAAAAAACAAAGTATCTTTACATAGTCCATTTCAAAAACTGTGTGAATACCTAATCTGTATTTTATCAAGCTCAATCTGCCATCTACAGCAGCCTACTCGGATCGTATTAAAAATCATTCCTTATTTTTTTGCCCCATACTTACTAGGAATTTCTCGTGGGTAACGCACCCAAACATATAAACTAACCCCCAACAACTATCTGTAGGCCATATAAATATTTGTTCCGTGCGGGAATTGAACCCGCGACACGCAGCGCAGCAGCCAATCGCTCAACCACTGTGCCAATCGTGTCGTCACCCCAACCTAACCACGCATCTTCTTTCACAGTCCTACTCCTAGCCGTGGTGGTCCACCGCAGAAGAGCAGACGCCTGGGCAGAGAAGGAGCTAGACGACATCAGAGAAAACATAATCGCTTACGAAGATGAAGGGGGCGGCGAAGGAGACGCTGGCTACGACCTGCACGTGCTTCGGCAGATGTATGACGGGCCCCTACCTGACACTGACGCCTTCATGCAGAGAGGAGGTAAGAACAGCAATAAGATCGAGAATTCAACAATCTAACTAAGAACTCTTAAATCAAACTGAGATCTCACCAACCAAACTGAGAACTCAGCAATCAGATCTAGAATTCAACAATTACAACTAAGAACTCGGAAATCAAACTGAGATCTCAGCAATCAAACTGAGATCTCAGCAATCAAATTGAGAATTCAGCGGTAAGATTAATAATAAACAAAAAAATCATCAATTAATCAATCAAACATCATCATTGATTAATCAATCATTAATTATCTTATTTATTTATAATAAATAAGATTGAGAATTCAGCAATCAGCTGATTTGCTGCTGGTAATAAGGTTACGGTGCTATGAGATGAATCGGGCCCTAATATAGGCAGGCCCATTGCGGGAGGGTAAGTAATTAGGTCTTAAAACAAAGTTTCTTAAGAGGAGGAGGTTAAGCTGCAAGCTGCGAATTTATTTGACTATCAGGATTCATGATGGCCAAATAAAAAACCTTAGCAAACTCAATTCTAAATTCATACCAATGATCGATCCAAAAAGACCCATTCACCCAAAACGAAGTACCTACAAGCATTTACACAAACACAAATAAAACATGCCAAAAACACAGGTACTACCCACATATTTATTTTATTTAGTAGAATTCCTCCAACGCAAAAGACAGCATCAATTTCACACCTACATCGAATTCAACGGAATCCGGATATTTTTTCCTCTGCGATATCAATTCCTGTCAAAAACAGTTCAGCAAAAAATAAATGTAATGAGAGCTAGGGCTCATTTTTAACCTGCTTTTGCCAGGTCAACGGTGATCGGTATTATATAGGCGAGAACGATAAAATACCGGTATTTGATATCGTATTGAGGACACGTTTTTATATCATTTGAAAGCCCTATTGACTCTGAAAATTGTTTAAATGAACTGTGCTTGAGCTATAATCTTTTTCCTGGATTTTTTCGTGATTTCGTGCAAAATTGAGCTTTATTTAAGTAATCCTTTTTGTACACGTTAAAAGTTTGTTTATTTAATGCTCTTATCGGTGATTGTTGAAGTCTTTTAGTAGTTTATATTTATTTTAACTTAGTTAAGGCTCCATTTACACCAGAGATGTGCGAGTTTGCGTAGCGAGGTGTGTTTGTTTAGAACCAAGAGAATTGTTTGCGTTGAGCGAGACTAGGTAAATAAAGCGATACTATTGATTCTTAACCAAGACATTAAATTTCTCACTATGCATCCTCGCAACTCTGGTGGAAATGCCCCCTTAATGCCCAGTTTTTAATTTCTCCTCATAAGGATCAATTGAAATTGCGAAAGTGACCCTTTACAGTTCTCAATCTAACACAGTGGTTGGTTACTAGAGGGTTTTTTTAACTTGCCATGTAACTGGGATTACTGACTCAGAGCTACTGATAAGCATGAGGTCTTTGATTCAATACCTGGGCGAGCAACGTGTTTTCAGGGATTTCTATTTAGAATTTATTAGTACCGGACCTGACTCTAGGTTGGTGCCCGATTGATGGCTATAAATTAGTCGTGCGGCAGCGAGATGTACAGATGAAGTTGTTGCCATCGTGAGTAAAACTGGATTAAGGCAAGACTGAGATTGGCCGCCATGAACGCAATTCGGTCGGGATGGAGGTTTGGGAAAGGAGGATAATCTATTTAACCGAGCAAGAAGGAGGTTCTATGTTCGGCTGTATGTATTTTTTTAACTTCGATTTATTTTCTCTTAGGTATGGTGGGCGCAGCACCGGACATCTCAGGGTTCCTGGATGACAAGAAGTCGGTCCTAGACAGAGATCCCGATATCACGCCTTACGACGACGTCCGACACTACGCGTACGAGGGAGACGGGAATACTAGTGGTTCTCTTTCCTCTTTAGCGAGCTGTAAGTACTTTAATTTGTATTTAAATCTTTGGCTACAGTCGGTGCTAAATGAATATCAACTTTATGCAATGTCAAATTAAGTTGATTTCAGAATGACTGGCGTTAGCGCTAATTTTGCATGACTATTGAATAAACTACACAAAATATAGCTGTAACTGAACTTTAAAGAGTTATATTTTTTTTTTTCTATATTTGTAAGTTAATTTATAACTAATGGCATACATGTATGCAACCTTTATACCAGATTAAAACGAAATTTTATTCACAGACATCAAAGATTTTATCATGAGACAGATACCTATTTCGTCTGTGAAGTTACAGCAACTAGGTACTTCAAACTAAAGTAGTTACAAAACAATGCTGAGCTCTCGTAAACACCCACTTTACAAGAGAGATCGTACAACTTTGCCTACCCACATATTGTAAATGAATATTTATACCCTTTAATTTAAGAATATGTTTAAATTTAGCAGTATTGAGCGAATATGAAACCGTGCAAAATTAAAAAGAAAATGTATTGAATAATTTTTACCATAATGTTTCGTCAATATTGGTTTTGTGCACGTCTAGACATTTTACCTATATGTTTAATATATTTTTTCATGAAATTAATTTGAAGCCGTTTTCAGTGGCTTAATAAAACTGAAAAATATTTTTACATATTGCCAAATGATGAATACAGGGCTATTTTTATACGCCGCCAAAAAGAAGCAAAATTGTTCAACAGCTGATTTTTTTCTTTATTGGTTGTGTATTTTTGCGTAAATCGTGTATTTGATTGATAACCGATGCCTAAACGAAAAATCTGCTCGTTGTTTTTTTTTTGTTAAATCCCTTCTAGATAGAAAACTTTAATGAATTCTCCATACAAAAATTAACGATTTAAAAATTTCTTAGGTACGGACGACGGCGATCTCAAATTCAACTACCTACAAACATTCGGTCCTCGGTTCCGCAAGTTAGCGGACATGTACGGAGATGAGGACGAGGAAAGGGAAAGACCACACGAGGAATCCTGGTGCTAGCGCCACGCCTGGCTCGTGTAGCCACCTCTGACTGTCCAGGCTTAGTGCCAAGTGCTTGGTGATAACTCCAAGCCTCGAGATGCCTTACCGCTTCACAGCGTTTGATTTAACACGGTACTTGTGTTGCCAGTGACAATTACACCCACCGGATAACCCCTTTGATTGAAATTGACTTTTAAATTTAGAACCCTGTGATAATGTGACTTTTTTTTAAAGTTCGCTTTGGGATTGTATGTAATTGTTTTTTTTTTTAATCTGTGACAGTTAATGTACAACGTTTTTGACAGATAGTGATAATTAAACTTGTTTTTGTATCTTTCATCTCTTACTTACTTTTTTATTAATTTCATGAATTTACAGCTTTATAGACGTCATATTTTCTTTCGCAATTTCTAAGGCTGATCGATGAAACCTAAAAATGTAGGCCTAATTATTTTAGGTAAAACGAGCAACGATCTTGTAATTGGAGCGGTGCCCTAAAATGCTTTGCAAATTGGGTGAGAAAATAGGACGTCTGTAAATACCTCTTGGATGAAGTTTATCTTCTAAACGTAAGGATATAGAATCCGTTTATGTAAGTACTATAATTTTAAATGCATATTTTTTAACAGTCATGCAGTCGAAATTACTTCTTTTTAAACATTTTTTTCTTCAACCGATCCCTAAGCTACATTTCAACATATTTTTACTATTAGCATTTTAGAATCAAGTGTCAAATAATTTTGCATAAAAACAGTATTACAAATAAAACACGGAAGATTGCATTTCTAAAGTGGGTTCAATTAAAAACTGAATAAATAAATGTAATACAAATAGGTGATAACCTAAAATGGTGGAAAGTTCGTAGAAAATTTTCGTTTTTTTTAAGAATATTCAATTATAATTATTCAAATGAATCACATTTAAAAATGTTTTTAAGAAAATGACTGATGTAACAATAGGCATCGTTGTAGATACGCCTAAATTATTTCGAGTATGTAATTTTTATATGTAAAATGTTTAGGACAGAAATTGAGTGATGTGTATGACTTGTAATTAAGACTTTTATACGTATTATTCATTTAGTTTTGTAATAAAATAGGTCGGCCTTAGCTATTAGTTAGTGTTATTGGTATGGGACGTTCACAACTCCTGATAGTCGCCTCGCCTCTTTATTCTTATTTTGCATCTCGATTATTCAATAAATTATTGAATAGTTTATTTATTCAATGAATTACGGAATAGTTTAAATATTCAATAATTTATTGAATAGTCATATTATTCAAATGTACAGCTTTTATGATGGCAAACGTTTGTCGCGCATTTGCGTTATATTAAGACGTAGAAATGCGTAGGTAGCATTATTTAGTCATCTGAACGTAGCTTTAGTAGATTTTGAATGAATAGTTTAAATATGGTTGAGGCTAGGCTGGACGGATGGTTCCTACCTTATAATATTGAAGATGGAACGAAAGTGCCATTTTGTCTTATTTTATTATATTAAGCCATACAGACTTATGTTAAAAAACAACATTTTGTAACGATTTATTCAAATAGGCCTACATACCATTTAATATCTTACACAAATTATTTAAGTGAAAAAAGCAGCCAATGTGTGATTCATTATACTTTTGTGACATGCCCCGAACGGTGCAAACACTAAAATGTTTTTTTATCTTTCGTTATTTAAATATACGTCTAATGTTAAATAATAGTTTCAACTAAATATAAGATCGTCTTAATTGGAATATAGTAGATTATAAATTGTAAATATGTACAGCGGTGGATAAACATTGTGTGAACTTAATATTCAGTAAATTAACTTTTGTATGGTTAATATTAGGCGAATATACAAGGTGTCTTATCATTATGCATATCAACGAATTGTAATATTAAAAAATTATCCTCTAATCGGATCCGTTGTTTGGACATGTTTTCGATGTGACATATGCCTATCTATGTTTAATATCCATACTATGTGTAATATCCTTAGAATACATAATAGTAAGTACATATACCTTTATTTATTTCGGACCAATGTAAATCTGTAACCGTTGAACCCAAAAACCATTATTGAAAAATAAAAACTAGTCCAAAAGGTAGCGTTAGCACAAAAATTCGAACCAGAATATTTTTAGTTTTGAATAAAAACTTAGTTTTCTTTTTTCGAACATGATTGGAAGAGAGTTCATCTTAGTTTTCAAGATTTCAAGTTATTGAAAAATACTTTTCATAAATACTTTTCATTATTATTTCTTTTCTTTTTAGACAATTTCTTTTTATTTTTATAATGATGTGTCCATAGTTATTAAGTAGTCGTTCGCTTTATTTTCTTTTGTTATTGACATGTTGTTTTGTAATTAGTTTTTAAGTAGGCACAGAATAAATACAGTACTTCTTAGGGCTACGAAAAGTAGGTTTAATTTTTTTTTATAATTTTGATACCGATCCTATGAGCTGTTTATTACGTATTTAATGTCGTATTTTTTATTTTAATGTATTTAGAAAAATAATGTTAATTTGTGCCTTTTTTGAGTTTGAACTTTAAATGATATGTGACAAAATCTTAAATACAGAAATATTAATAAATATGTTGTGTTGTTTTTCATGATATTGGAGTAAAATCTAATGTTTCCCGGTGTTATGATTTCTAAAGTCAAGCTCCTGTACTCGGATAAAGTTTTTTGTGAGTTCAACAAATTAAAAAAAAAAAACTTTACTATTGAAAACACGACAAAAGCTGTAACTGTTCATATGTTAGGTTATATTTTATGATTTTTCCTAGTTAACCCTTGAGAACTATTGTTTTAGGATACAATAATCCTAAAACACTTTTCCGCGAGCCTCATAAAAATAGCTAAGTAACAGTGTAAAAAGTAAATTTGATTACATTCCAATACACATACGTTAATAATGTAATGTTATTGATCAATTACTCGTACTTAGGCATTGTTGGTGGACATTTTTCAAAGGGGACTGTTTTCAAAAATTGCCACCTACAAAAATAAACACTGCCATAAAATAAAAATGTAAGAATAAGAACGCTTTTGAAAGTTTTCTTTTTATTTATTGACTTGAATGCGAGTTTAATTTAAATGACAACTTTAAGCGATTAAGTGCCTTCTGTTCTTTGTGAACATTATATTTTATAACTGATTTTGCGTCTGACCGTACCTCACTGGTACTGTTCTACAGTAAACTTTTATTTTCTTATTTAGTCACTTGCTTCAATGGATTGAAGTCTTATTTGTACTTTTGTTTTCTTTACAATGATTTTAATTTGATTGTCTAGCTTTAGCTCGTGAATGAATAATTATGATACTTGAAACATTTCGTTTGTTAATTCATTTCTTTGCGAGTGACTAGAGTTGATGGGTTTTTATTCAACAAGGACAAAAAACTTGAATTTAAGCCCATCTGATATTTTCTGCAGCGTATTAGGCTAGAACAGACTTATAACTGCGATTCACATCGTTTTTATGAGCAAGTGTATGATAAATCGACCATATAAGTTTATGTACTAAGTAAAGAGTATGTGTACCTAATTATCAAAGTAAAGTTGGATGTTATAAGGCTAGGCGAGAGCGACTGATGATTGTCATATTATATTATAGGCTAGCTTGGACTTTGTTACATACACATTAAGTATTCAAGGTCGATATTGGAATAAACGAAATGAAATAGATGTTTTTGGATTTTTATTTTCCTTTTCCTTTCATGATCTTTGACAGATTTGTTGATCGTTTCTGATAGTCAGGAGACATAAAATCTGACACCAGTCCTTCCAAGGCGCTTCCCAGTTACTGGGTTGTACGAATCAAATAGGCAGTTGCTCCACGGTGCCATTTTAGGCGTCTCAAATCGGCAGCCCACTTTATCTATCCAATGACTATTACGCATTCATTTAAAAAAGGGATATTTATGAACATTTGAATTATTTAAAAAGTGAAAATACAAGCAGGAGCAAGCGCAGTCTGAGCCATGTATTCCATACCCAGTATCTTAATGTTTTTTGTCTTAAAAATCGCACCTGGAGGAGTTTATGTCGGGTACATTAAGTGGGTCGCCTTTGTAAGACGACTAAAATTGCACCGAGAATACTGGTACTCAGCTGCAACCGGTTAGACTTGAAACCGACCTTAGTATGATTGGGAAAAAACTACATTGATTACTATCCGTGTCCTCACAAAATAAAGAACAGGCCAAGTCCGAGACGGACTCACGAAGGGTTCCATACCAAAATGAAGGTTAATTCATTTATTTACTTCAGACAAGGTCCATACATTATATAAAAAATAAAATAAAATTAAAATCGCTGAAAAAATTGACATTAAAATAATCATTACAATTAAACATTACAATTAAAAACATTAGAATAAAAAAAATTACAGAATAAAATAAAATTTAAATTCAATAAAAATTAAAATAAAAACACATTACAATACTAATACACATTATCAAAATTAACAAAAATTCAATCAATACCTACCTTTTTAAAACCTTAATTTTTATTATTTGTTGTTACAGCAGCAATAGAAATACCTACACAATCTGTGAAATTTTCAACTGTCTACTTATAATGGTTCTTGAGATACAGCCCGCTGACCAACAGACGGACGTACAGCGGAGGCTAATATGCTTCCGTTAGTTACCCTTTGGTTACAGAACCCTAAAAAATAACGAGTCACATAATACTTTACGTAGGTCCGAAATTATAATAGCTTGGTCTTATATAGTCGAACAATGTCATACCAGACACAAACTTAAGACTAAGCTTTGTGACATAACTGAAATGCTCAGAATCTTCCAAACAATTTAAATTAAAGGAAAATTACACGAGTCCGTCTAGATTTTGTGGGGAAATATTAATTTTAGTTAGGTAAGTACTGGTTTATTAAAAATTATATTAGCTTTGAGAGTTTTTTTGAGCCACTAGTTTGCAAATAAGAAAAAAAATAGGTATCTACTAGCTTCTGCCAGCGGCTTTGCCCGCGTGATCCCTAGGGAACATGTTCCCGGGATTAAAAGTAGCTTATGTGCTATTCCAGACTATAATCTATCTTTGTTCTAAATTTCATTAAGATCCGTTCAGCCGTTCTGGCGTGATTGAGTAACAAACAACCAAACTTTCACATTTTCATTTTTTTTCTATTGATTGTAGCGTGATGAAAAGTATACTGTATAACCAGCTCAGGAGTATGAAAAATAATTATACCAAGTTTCGTTAAAATCCGTCGAGTAGTTTTTGTTTCTATAACGGTTATACAGACAGACAGACAGACAGACAAAAATTTTACTGATTGCATTTTTGGCATCAGTATCGATCCCTAATCACCCCCTGATAGTTAATTTGGAAATATATTTCATGTACAGAATTGACCTCTCTACAGATTTATTATAAGTATAGATAGATAGATAGATAGATTTGATGAAATAATACAGAGTATTACAGCCAAAGAAGAGGCTAAGGCTGTGTTTACACCAGAGAAGTGCGAGGATACCCAATAACCAATAGAATCGCTTCATTAACAAAGCATCGCGCTCGCTCTGCGCAAGCTATTCTATAGGTTCTAAACAACACAGCAAATGAGTGGAACTCTCTGCTTGCGTGTGTGTCCGAACGCTTACAACCCTAATCTTTCAAAGTTAGAGTTAACAGGCTACTTCTGGGTAAGCTCGCTCCATCGTAGACTTTGTCTGTCATTTCTGACCTAGACTAGAGTCAAGAGCAAACCCATCTCAAATAAAAAAAAAACATAAAATGTCGAACAAAACTTGCCAATCTGGAACTCGAACATTTTAACAATTTATATATATATATATATAGATTTATACCTAGAAATTTACCTAGATTTATACCTAAAATTTATATAGATACTAGCTGTCCCGCGCAACTTCGTCTGCGTCACATTTTCCGCTCCTAAATAATATTGCAACAAAAAATTGAGATTTAAACTATCCTATCTCTCAAGTTGGATCGAACTGCACATGGTGTGCGAATTTTATTATAATCGGATAAGTGGTTTAGGAGTCCATTGAGGACAAACATTGTGACACGAGATTTATATATATTATGATAAGATATACCTAGAAGCAAACGGATAAGAAGATAATAAAAATTAAAAATTGGTAGCAATACAAAAATAAAGTCATGGTTTTTATTAGAGCAACTGAACCTTGCACTACTCTCAATAAAATAGGTACCTAAATTATCTGTCGGGGCTTGCGGCCCCCCATTTGATTTATGGGGGGGAGGCATTTGACTTCCGCATTCTCTGCAAGGTAGGTTAAACCCATATTTTTCCCACAACTGCATGAATCATAATATCTTAGTTCTGTGTATCATTAATATTATTAACTAAACCCATAGACAAAAACCAGTTGACGTGTCAAGAATGAAGAAAGTCACATGTAAAACCCGCAACCTCGCGTTTGTGTCCGACCAAGAATTTATTATTACCAATGTGCCTTTGTTTAACGTTTTAATTAACGTCTTGTGATACACACGATACACAAAGGGGTGCATTACTTCAGGCAGGTGAAAAGTCCACAATTGATCGTGACAGGGAGGCGTTTCTGTTGACACTGTACATTTTTATGTGACTTGAACACGCCAAACGATTTTGACTGCTGAGGTACATTGGACATGTAGCATCAAACTTGGCCTTCGAGTATGGTGGTCGTACTAGCCAGCCACGTACTGCCGTGTGATTCTGTAAACATCCCGCCGTGTAAACTTAGGTGAAGTGAGTTGTCAATCCATACAAAAAAGATGGAATAACAGCTCACTTTGTCATCACTTCACCTAAGCCTTCACTTCAGTATGTTTAGGTACAGAATCGACCGGCAGAATCGCATTGCCTCGGCAGTCCACGTTTAAGATTTTACTTAGCTTCCTTTCTTTGTAACTTTATCTAAGTATTGCAGAATTTCAATTATCGGATATTTAAATATTTTATTATTTTTATTATTTGTGATGAGTTTGCTTTTGACTCTAGTCTAGGTCACAGATAACAGAGACAAAGTCTACGATGGAGCGAGCTGACCAGAAGTAGCCTGTTCACCTTAACTTTGAAAAGATTAGGGTTGTAAGAATAGATGTAAGCGTTCGTAAACAGACGCAGGCAGAGAGTTCCACTCCTTTGCTGTGTGCATTATGAAAGACGCTTGGAAACGCTTAGTGCGTATTGGTGGAATAGCAACAAGGTAGGGTAACTTACCATGTTGCAGTGCGTCTGATGTCCGATGGTAGAAGGGGGCTGGTGGGATGAGGTCGTGGAGTTCTTGGGCACACTCTCCGAAGTCCAGTGATGCTGGGTACATTCATCTAAGTAGCTTTTACCTGCGATTTTTTTTACATTCACAAATATTATTAATAATATTTGTAAATTAATGTAATCAATTGTCATGCCACTTAATTGTATTCGCTTGTTTTTGTTAATTTTGTACGCCATTTACTGGCAAAACATAGTGCACATATTTAAACTGTTTACTATCTGTAACCATACCTATGTTTTACAAAATAAATTATTGATTGAATCGTGAAGTCAAGGGTGGATTGGTGAGATAGCGACAAACGCGATCTTACGATTGATATTCACAAAAAGATGCATAATTTCAAACAAAACAAAAACAAATAAGATTGAAAAATAAATTGATAGACTAAACTATACTACTCGGATAGAGACTCCGCTATGTTTAAGGTAGGTAACTTTTTGTCGATAGCAGTAATAATAACCACAAATCTTAGGATTTAACTTTCAAGATCATGCAATTAGGCGGTAAATGAATGGCCAATGTTTGTCCTTCTCTTTGTGTAAGTGTAACTTACCCCTTATGCATTACTATCTCATCCACATAAATAACCGTGCTAAACCATTTATTTTTATGCTTACCTAAAACACTGCTTAGTTTTTCATCACAGATTTAGTAAGAATTTGACTATCAGAATGTACAAGTTTCTGTCACCTTACTTAAGAACCTTGGATTAAAGTGTTTCCGGACTTGTATTTGCATTTTAAAATACATTTTACTTGTAAAGTGATATCTTTGTAATTTAAAGAAAGAGGGGTAAAATATATGACTCGAAAAAATGTAGGCTTTTGTTTCTTGGCTAAGTATGAAACTTTTATATATGTTTATGATCATTGGAGGGGCAATACATTTGTACCAACCACAATCGAAATCTACGCTCATCACATAACCGCGTCCTTCAATGTCCCACTCACCTTACTGACTTTATTCACTCTTCCTTCTTCGTTCAGGCTATTTCTCTGTGGAATGCGCTCCGTCAGGAATTCAGGATGGCCACCAACCGATTAACCTTCAAAGTTAGAGTTCGTGAGCACATTCGCAAGAAGTTGGCAGTAGTCTCATCTCAGCGCTAATATTTCTCAACTGTCTATTGGTACTAATTGTATAAATATGTTCGTATGTTTATTTTTTCAATTAAAATTTTGTTATATTATATGTAATATGTATAGTTTATATAATATTTATGTATTTTGTATGTTTGTATATTAATATCAATCGCTTTTCTGTTCTCCATATTGCACCTACCACTATTTGTCTCTACATCACCCAAAGGTTGACTGGTAGAGAATGCCTATGACATTAAGTCCGCCTCTGTACATTTGTGCTTAAAGTGTTAAATAAATAAATAAATAAACACCACATTTTTAAGGTTTGGAAATGAGATGATATTGCGACTTCAATTTGGACATTATTAAGTACCTACCAACGAGAATTGATTAGTTAGTACACTCACATTTAGAAAGTTACCATTTTTAAGTCCTATGTAATAAATAGGTGGCGAGTGTATTGCCATCAACCTAGTTTTCAACACAAAGTCTAGATAGAAGAACCCAAAAACACTTTACCTGGGAATCGAATCCAGAACCTCATGCTCAATGGAATGCTGGCGAACACTGGACTAACAGGATAGTCATTAAATCCACACGGCAATCGTAAAACTGTATAAGTAGTAATAGCTAAAGCACGGGCGTAGCCAGGTTTTAGTATGGGGGGGGGGGGGGGGAGCGTTCAAGAAAAATAAGCTAGATTGCCAAGCCGTTCAGTCTGTTTTCACTCGTTGTTTTGTGTTCCGCAAGTAGTTTTTAAGTCTCCGTAGGCTTGAAAAAGTCCTTTCTGGTGTAGCAGTGGAAACAGGTATGGTAGCCAATATTTGTAACAACGTGTAAATATTTGGATATATTTTACGATAGCATCTATCAAAGCATTTCAAAGCAGATTTTGGAGTAGGGAAGGTAATAGTCATAGCTGCTTTCCACTGCCGAATACTTAAAAATTGCGTCTTAAATTTCAGAACTGACTGCAAAATTTGAAGGTATAGTCACCAGATAATGCCAATACTACTTTACGGTGTTTCGCAAACCTCTCGATTAAGTCTTGAACTGTGTGCTCTTGAAATGGGATGAATAAATTTATTTTGTAATTACGTGTATAATATCCGACGCAATGTTAGAGCGATTCAGTTGCTTTCCAACGAAAGGAGGCATTTGTAGTATACCACCATTTTCTTTGAGCATCACCTTTGCTTCTTGATACAGATGACGGTACTCTTTGTCAACTTTGAACGAGTAAAGGAAGCAGTTGATATCTTACGTTTTCGGGGGGGAGTTTGAACCCCCAAAACCCTCCCCCTGGCTACGCCCGTGAGCTACAGGCATCAGGCCAGTTCCAGCCATACCTAAGCCTTTCAATGACTGATGATTAACATTGGTAGAGTTCCTACGTAGGTAATCTTCGTAGGTAGGTATTCTACCATTTGAAAGTATTTGGGAAAGAGGTATATTGTATTGTCTTAATGCCTATGGCATTAAGTCCGCCTCTGTACATGTGTGTGCGTAAAGTATTAAATAAATAAATATATTGCAAAAGTTTTTATAAATGAACCGACTTCATAGTATCTAAGTATCTACCTAATTTTATCTCATCGTAATAATCATGTCAGCCGAAAGACGTTCACTAATTTTACCTATTTTGTTAAATGACGGCCTCAAAAAGCTTTGGCTTCACTAAACGCAGATGATCAGTGTTTGTGTATAATTTTCAGATACTTGTAATTATTTTTTTAACTCTTAGTAACCGGACACAGAATTTCGATTTAATGGACATTGATAGTTTCAATCGCTTTTCTGATTGGTATGTGCTCTGTGTCAATAATAATTGCCAATCTAAATTATTTCCAGGAATATTCGCAGCTGCACAAACAGTTTGATTTCCACAAATTATAACGTAGTAGTTACTGGAAAGTTTTAAGAAAGTTTTGGATTTTGGGTGATTTAATTTAATAGATTTCGACGAGCCCTTTTTGAATGTCCACACCGTCATATCAATGTCGCTTCAGCTAAACGCTTCCAGAGGCTCTGAGCAAGCTCTAGCTGTTCGACAGTCGCCGCCGCTGATAAAATGACACGTTGTCTAGCTAGAGTCTTAATGTCTTAGTGTCTAAACACACTATGCTGAAGATACGCGACCGCGGCGGAGTTCGGCATGATTACGCCTGCGATGCCGAAATTACGTTGCGTTTAGGCGTACAGCTGCTGTACTTCGGTCGGGCGTAAGTTTAGCGGCAATTCGGCGGCAACGTATTCCGTTGAGCACACATTATACGCGACCGAAGTTCAGTTCGATATCCGACGATGATCCGGGGCGGGGAGCTGTCTTAACGCGACGTAAGTGATTTGTTGTGTTATTAAAACATAGGTACCCTAACATGTTTGATTCAGAAAAAATAAGTATCGCGGTCGAGTTGCGACCGTGTTTATGGATCATTCATCTGTATGTCCCAATGAGCGTCTGTCTGTCCGGCTATTTAGATAACACGACACGATGCCACGGCAGCGCTTGAGACACTAAATACCCACAAAGTTTCGCAACTGAATTTCTGTCGCGTAAGTTGCACTTGTGGTGTGTTCTATCAGCTGAATACTTTGGAAAGTAAAATGAGCCGTGGAACATCTACCGCGTACCTTCAGCATAGTGCGTTTTGACAATTAGGTAAAACAAAAGAAGCCAAGAAATCTGAATCAGGCGTAAAGGATGATAAATCATCAAATGACTCACACGCTTTGGACGGAGCAGAAGGAAGTGTGTCAGATTCTTGCTAATTAAAACCCATCTGTGTTCCTATCAATGCCCTTTGCGCACAAGACCGCAGTGACTCTTTCGAACAAATGCCTTGGAGGCGTATCGCCTAACTCATATAAAATACTAGCATACTTAGGTGCATCCGCTAAACTGGAAGCCGCCTCATACGAAAGGCTAGACATGCTTACTTAGTATTTCAGTATTATGTAGTTTTAATTTTCCATTTTACGTTTCCGTCGGATTAACACAAAGACCCATGTTCTTTGGAGCACAAACTACAAATGCGACCTGATTAGGAATTTTGCATACAACAATAATGCTGGATTAAAATAATTCATCACGCAATGACCGGCGTGTGGCCGTAATAGCAGAGCTCCAATGTTAATAACGTGGTTGTAATTTAGAAATAAGGACGCTTGCAATTTGCTGTTGTATAATTCTTTAAAAAAAATGTTGTTGTTCATTGTTGTTAAGTTACCTATGTAATAAAATCCTCATAAAAATTAAGAAGGGTGCATTAAAGTTACCTCCATGAAACGCTCCTTGCTCTCTCAGGCTAAGTCTAATCATGGCATTTTCATTGGGTAGTTTATGCCGATACGAAAGAAGGCTTACTGCGGATTTCTGAATTCAGAATTTTGAGTTTAGAACGAATCAAACTTTGCTTGAATGCCACATGTTTTACAGGCTAATTTAAATATCAGAGGGACAATTCTACTAATATTTAAACAACTTTCGCATTCGCATGTCAATCGCAAACTGTCAAAAAAGCTTTAATTTTCATAAATTTTTGACAGATTGCGATTGAGATGCGAATGTGAAAATTAGTAGAATTGGCACTCAGGGGTTGAGACGGAATGGGACGCCGTTGCCTCCTTCTGCGAAGCAGTCATGCTAGCTAAGGAGGTGGCGGAGCGGGAGAGGAGACCCTCTCGTCCCGGCCGCCGTGGTAGACGCCGCGGGCGTCGGGGGCCACCACCTGGTGACCTCCGGCCACCGTAAGCGCGGGCCTGTGGACGGCGAGCTATGGGTGGCTCGCCGTCCGTCCGTCTAGTGACGACAGGCCGTGTCGACGGCGCGTTAGTGTTCCACGCGCGCCTCAAAGAGAGTCAGCAACACAGAGGGGCCCGAAAGGGCCGACGCCTGCCGGAGTCGCGGGATTATTCGCAAGAGACACCGTGGCTCTGGAACACAAAGGGCAATGAAGGAACATGGATGGGTTTTAGTCAGTAGAAGTCTGACACTCCCTCCCGCTACTACCAGAGCGGGAGGAGTCATTGGATGATTTCCCATCCCTAAAAAAAAGGGGGTTAATTAAATTTGCTAAATTTGGTTTAGTTTAATTTTTGTTTGGTTTGGTTTGTTCTAAGGAAATAGACGCTAGGAAAAGTCTAAGAAATGTCTTAGACTTTTTGCTTCATTTTTATTAGCGCGAGTCTCGCGATCAAACGTGATCGAGTAAGTACGTTTATAAACTCGTCCTGAGATAGTCATACACGCACGCCCTTTCTGAGTACTAAATCACCTAACGTTTCTGAAAAACAGACAATAAGATCATTGTAGGTACACTGTTGTATCCTTACTTCCCTATTAATATTATAAATGCGAATTCTGTCTGTCTGTGTCTTCTTCATACCTAAACCACTGGACCGATTTAGATGAAATTTTGTACAAAGATAGTTTGAGACCCGAGAAAGGACATAGGATAGTTTTTATCCCGGAAATCTCACGGGAACGGGAACTATGCGGGTAAATAGTTCCCTAGGCCACACACGGACGAAGCCGCTAGCACACGCTAGTAGTTTATTGCTCGATCCTAAAGATAAAATGACCATTACATAGACCAGCTAGTATTTACACTAAATAACCCCGGAACCAGCACAAACCAACTATTTAGCAGTGTTTTAGACTTGAACACTTAAGGCTCCTAAGTTACATCCGCGTCCTTATTCGGGAACATCTGACCTCGAACGAGGACGGTTTAAATTTTAATTAAGTTTTACAAGATGGCGGCTATTGACTCGCTTGTTTTCAGGTCAAGGACGACTTTTTTTTCTTAATTTATTTGATAGGTTCATTAAGGTGTGATGTCGTTGCTTCTTTCGTTTCGTTAAAGGTTATGTAGGGTAGAATTTTAAAGATAATGATATCAGTGATAAGATTTTAGTACCTAGCTTCTGTTTCTTTTTTCTTTTATAAATGTTTACTGATTTTAACTGTAAATTGCTGTGTCAATTATGGAGGTGAAGACTTTTTTATCGGACTTCCCAAAAAGGAGGAGGTTCTCAATTCGGTTGTATTTCTTTTTTTATGTTTTTACCTCATAACTCCGTCATTTAGGAACCGATTAAAAAAAAAACTTATTTTATCTGATAGGATATACTTGTCGATTGGTCCCATTTAATTTTTATCAAAATCGGTTAGGAAGTCTGGATTTTAAATCGAAATAGCTGGAATTCGTTTACTTACTTGGATGATGGTTTTTTGTCATACAAGTAATTAAAATTTCGTATTTTGCTTTCCTGGGATTT
Source organism: Ceramica pisi (assembly GCA_963859965.1). NCBI lineage: Eukaryota > Metazoa > Arthropoda > Insecta > Lepidoptera > Noctuidae > Ceramica > Ceramica pisi. The sequence goes on along the minus strand of OY982549.1, from coordinate 8,711,107 downwards.
TGCAGTGGTGTTAGCACCCGTAGCACTTAAAAGAGAAAAGTAAAAAACATTGGTGTTTTTGTTTTTGACGCCGACTTCCGAAATTAAAGTTATTTTTTTTTAACGGTCAAGTACCTAGTGTTTTTTTTTTTGGAAAAAAACATTAAATTATACTTTCGTATATTATCCTTTTGTAACTTATTAGCCTTTAAACCTGTATACTCACATAATACGATAACTTTAAAAATTTATATAGTGGTACACTGTCCCACTCCTCAACAAGAGCTGTTTTCAGCTGCGCGTTCAGTAGTGTTCTTAATTTTGTTTAAAGCGGCAATAGAAATACACACTGTGACAACTTCAAGTGTCTACCTATTAAGCTTCTTGAGATATAGTCAGCTGGCAAACAGACGGACAGATGGACGGACGGACGGAAAGACAGACTTCAGAGGTTAAGTAATAGGGTTTTTTTGGATACCCTACGGGAACGCAACCCCAAAAAATAACTAAATATACAATGCGTAGCATCACTTTTCAATTCAAGTATGGCTTCAGCTCAAGCACGCGAGCACGACTGAAGTCCGTAATCTCACAGACCAATTTTGAATCTTTCAATATCGACTCTTCTCTCCAGAATACGTCTATTGGCAGTTCGCCAAATTTAGTTTAAAGTCTTCGGCAGACGCAAGAGTGGTCGCTTTCACAGCTCATTGACCAAAACGGCCGGCCCGCATCAATGAAAAATTGTTTCAATACGAGTACCTACTTACTTTGTTAGAAGTTCTTAATTAATAGGCCTCAACAATAGAGGGTGAAAGTACATAAGCGGTGTTTTTGAAGAATGGACGACATGGTTTTTACATATTTTTATTTTATGGTAGTGTTTAATGGGGCTATTATAGCGATGCGATTAAGTTGTAATTAAGGAGACTATTTTAATTTGTGTAGAAGTGGCTTATGTAGAAAAACTTCCCGATAGAAATACTGTATTGGTATTTCTATGGGGATGCCTTAATTGTGTCCTTGTGCAAAGGGGCATCAAATCTAATCTGGCGGTTTTTTTTTAAAGTAATAAGTAATCTGGCAGTTTTAAAAATAATAATGGAAACGTGCAAGTTCGAGTCGGACTCGTGCACGACGGTTTCCGTACCATTATCTATAAAAACGAGCAAAAAGCCCCCTTAAATATTTATTTTATTCTGTTTTTAGTAACGTTTGTTGTTATAGCGGCAACAGAAATACATCATCTGTGAAAATTTCAACTGTCTAACTATCACGGTTCATGAGGTGCAGACTGGTGACAGACAGACAGACGGGCGGACAACGGAGTCTTAGTAATAGGGTCCCGTTTTACCCTTTGGTTACGGAACCCTAAAAACGAAGACAATACTGAAATTCGGTACCGTTGGGGTGGCAAGTGACTTTATTTAAGGGAGAAACATTACTCTAGTATTTTAAAGTATACCCGTTAAAACATTTAAAAAATAAAAATGTAACATTAAAATGTATTTTAAAGTATTTTATTCATCAAAACTGCCAGGTCAGATTTTGGCATCCCTTTGCACAGGGGTATAGTTTAGATATCCCCACAGTAATACCACAAAAGTATCGCTATTGTTTCATAGACCACTTTTAGTCAGTCTCCTTTGCGAACTTTGTGAAAAGTTTAAACAAAGGGGCAATCATATTCATCATTACATGTATTTATTGCAGGCAGTTCCAATCATACTGAAAAAAATACTTGAGTTACGAAAACGTATCCCGAACGTTGCCTAGAAGAGATCGCGAAATGCGATAAGACCGCCTATTGTATGTATTTTAGTTTTAAGTTTCTTTTTGTATTTAATTTTTGGTGTACAATAAAGTATATAATAAACAAATATGCCACAAAAAATAGACACTTAAATAAGTCGTGATTTGAAGACGATGGTAGTTGAAAATCGTCCTGTACAAAATAGGTGTCACAATGCCTCTACCACTATGAAATTTTTCTCCATCACTCTAAAACTTAGCCTCCTCAAAACACAACTATGTTATACATAGATAACACTAATATTATACTGCTGACTGCACCGTCTGGAATTCCTAGCATCCAAAGTTAGCAAAATTGAAAGTTACCTTTTACTTATTGTAAACTGTGGGAGTACTGATACGATAACCTTGTAGCGCCATCTATATCGCCGAACTCGAACTACGAACAAGTGACGTCACACAAATCCTTCAAGCAAAGTTAAAAACCCCCCGACAGCAAAGATCGGGCAGTGGCCGACCAGACGCAGCATCTGTCTCATCGGAAGACCCTTCTTTTAAGTTGAGGTGCAAGGAATTTAAACCCCGTTCCCCATTTATTTAAAGATGAGAAGTTAGAAACTGACTCCTTCTGGAACGAAGGGAGTGTCAGACTCTTACTGACTAAAACCCGTCCGTGTTCATCTTAACAACCTTTGCGTTCTAGGGCCGCGGTGACTCTTTCGAACCAATTCCGCAACCCTGGCAGGCACAAACCCTAGTGGGCCCCGTCTACTATGCTGACATCTCTTTGAGCGCGTACATCCGGGTCTGGTTCTGATCGGACGGCGAGGCACCCAACGCTTGTCGTCCGACAGGCCCGCGCCATTGGTGGCGGGGAATCGCCCTGCGACTCCCGACTCCCGGGGCGTCTTCTTCTGTTCCGGTGGCTGGGGCGTGAGGTTCCCTCTATCTTACGCGGTTGGCCTCTTCCTTTGCTGTTCCCCATATCTCTATAACCTACAGTCATTTTCATTCACTAATTTCATATATTGATACAGCGCTTCTATTAATATGAAATTATTGTTCCGCATCACACAAAAATTTAACCTCCTCAAAACACAACTATGTAATACATAGCTAACACTAGTATTAAGTATTCTGCTGACTGCATCGTCTAGACTCCCCAGCGTCCAAAGTTAGCGAATTTAAAGTTACTATTATTTCTGCGACACAGCTGAGGGCAGATGTAATCCTGCAGAGGTGGCGGTGTCGGATTTAAAATGAAGATAGTAATGTTATTAGAATTTGAAATGATAATCTGAGTTTTTTTCTTGAAGGTGGGTTAGGAGGATGGGTTTTTATTTTCACTGGCTTAGTGGCCACCTATGTGTGTGTGGTGCTAAATAATTCCTCTTGAACAGCTTTATAGTCTGCTTATACAGGCGATACAAATACAACAATGTGACTTATTTTAATAAAAAGGAAATTGAAGGTTCTTTGGATAATGTCAGTAGACGCACCACTGAACCAATTTTATTAAAATGATGTCTGCACCATTTTTTAAATATTTTCTGCTTTACCTTAAAGTTCACGTTATTACCCAAACGTTTTTGAAGTGTAAACTTCATTAGCGGCGTTCAGCACTTTTCTTGGAAAGGGCATAAAATGTTAAACTCGCGTTAGACACGTGACTTGATCGAAAATTTATAAGACGAAGGATTCAAAAATAGTTTTGACTTTTGCCGGCACTCCCGGAGTGCAACGCGTTGTTTTTTTAATACTTTTAAACGGTGTTTCGATACCTTGTTTTTGTAATTTCACAAAGCATTAAGCCGGTTTATCCTTATGCAGAAGGAACTAGGATAGGTACGCATTTAAATAAAACGGATATTGTAAGCTAATATGGTATGAATGCCCAATGTATTTTTAATTTTCCTGAAAATTGAAGGGAAATTTTTGGAAAATTTGGTGGCAATATGGTTGCCGCTGCTTGTAAAGTACTATGAAAACTAAAATAAGGTTTAAGTATTTTAATTCAAATTTTTAATTCTTTTCATGGTAAATATCAAAACACGGTACCACACAAAGAAAAACCTTGCATCTGGAGCATTGAATTTTTGATCTTTTATTTTTAGTCCTTGTGCTGCATACACAAAAGTTGGTACTGGTAGACGTTCGTGTTTATGTGTTACAAAACTGGCAAAACGAATTTCATCGATTACAGAACTCGTTTTTACCAGTATCCCACAAGATTTTGAAGATTGAGCTAGATTTGATACACGTTACACAAAATAACCGTTTTTTATATTTCAAAGTTTGAATAGTTTCAAATGACTTTGACAATTTCTAAGACACAACAATTATACGTTGGCAGGACATTTCAGGCTTGTGATTAAATAAAAAATGAATAACCAAAGACAAAAAGTGGCCAGAGAAAAAAAAACTAAAATTGGTGGCAATATAGTGGCCACTGCCTTAAAAAGGGCAGTAAGAGGTTACCAATTAGTATACCATCGCCGTTAAAACAGAACAGCTATCATACTCAGCTACGGTTGATTTCAATAGCTATCTCATAAGAAAGACCTCAAACTGAACTAAACTGAATCAAAACTAAATAGGGCTCTAATATTTTTTTTTTTTTTTTGCTGCAATTTTAAATTCAACCTAAATATTTTTATGAATACTCAAGTTTCAAGTGAGCATTCAGGAATACTGTAAACATAAACAATATAAACTGTTGTCCATTTCGTTTAATAAAAACACAAAATAACAGTTTTAGGAAAAAAAAAAACAAAATAAAGGAAAAGCGTAATCTTCTAAAGCACAACGTCTATTCCTGAAAAAAATATGGTGCTTGTTATTTTTTAATAACGAGTGGGTCCTTCTCTGCTCCGTATAACATAAGACATCTTCGCTACACGTATCCTCGCTCATCTCTGTTCCAAAACTTCGTTTGACACCAGTGGACTTGCAGTGGCATTGCAGTGCCTCGGCTCTATGAACTGGACCGTAACTTCTGGCTCGTAATAGCTGTCGCAACAAAATATTCAGGGAGAATCCTGAATATTCAGTTTCTGAAATCCAGTAGTTATTCAGAGCATTGTTCAACTACTTTGTACCTACATACATTGTAGGTACACTGGCTATATTACGAGCGAATGTGAAAGAGTCATAAAGGCAGAACACAGTGTTTATGCAAATCCCTTTATAATTTGATAACAGCTCAGTTTGCGTGACAATAGTCCATGGTTGGTAACGAACAACCTGCCATCTTCGCTGATTGCTACCGAGAACTGGGTTCCTAGATAATGTATGCCTATTTGTGAATGCTTGTATAAATTATAAATAAACAAAATATATAACCGACTATAAATATTAATTATTATAATACTCCAAAGTATAAAACAACCTTAATTTCGGAAGTTGGTATTTTTGTATCTTTGTTTTTTTGACACTGACTTTTCATTTCATTCAGAAATTGAAATATGCAAAACTGCTCATAAAATAAAAATTTCTGAGCCAAACTGAATTAAATTTACAGGACCAAATGGCATATCTCTGTAACAAAAAACCTTATCATTCAGTCTAGCGGTCTTGGCGTGATACCGAAACAAAAAATATTAATGGAATTCAGGATTGTTTTATAATGTTTTTTCGATAGAATTATGCAGAGGAAAAATTATCATCTACCTTGTCTTATCCCAACTACACTTTTTTACAGTCAATCCACATTCAGTTGAATACGAGTATTTTACAAAGAAAGGCTGCCTTCCAGACTTCCAGTAGCCTATTAACTGGCTAACACGGGAATTCCTGGATTATGCACAATGAAAATATACCTAATTAATTAGTAGCTAATGAAAGTTCAAAAGAGACCATCAAACAATAAAACTCAACAGTCACAAAGTTATTCAAACCACTAGAGTGCCAAAGGTCAGTAATTCTGTATCAAATAAAAGCTCAGCTACTCAAGTAGCTGTGTGTCAATTTGTTATGTCCGGCCGCACACTAGGCAACTATAGTTTCCACCCCTAAGCAGCTAGTACCAAGATATACATAGTGACTAAAATGATTAAAACTTTATTTCCACATTTAATTTTTTTACAATTATATGTAGAGAAACAAGCGGTCAGTGGGTCGTCTTAGGGGCGGGCAATGCAGAAACATGAGGAGCTCGTTTGCTAAATAATAGCAGCCACACGGGTTGATCTTCCAGGTTAAGCAACGCTTGCCAAGGTTGGTCTGTGGCTGGGTGACCATCTTAACATACTGTTACGCGCCAGAATTAATGCCGGGTTCACAACGTACTACTAACGCCATCTAGTATCGAGTAGTGGAACTAATTGGGTCACGATCTTTCTAGAATTTTCGATGCTAGAACATTCTCGATGTTTCGACACCTAGTCAGTCGGGACCGGTATGTTACCGAACTTTCTAGATATTTCCATTCTCGAAGGTTCTGGAAATTACTGTCGGACTATATAAGGTGCGCAAAGCTCGCGACTCAGGCAGTATTGAATTGGCGATACAAGCGATATATCGGAAGCGATCTTCAACTGCGAATTAAGTGAAGTGAAGTGTTTAATAGTGCGATTGTGTGTTATAATTAGTGCGTTTAAAGTGTTAATTAGTGTTGATTATTAAAGTGTCATTTTTGGTAAATTAATCGGCTGTTTTTATTGTCACGAACCCCAAGCTCGTAACAATTGGTGTCAGAAGTAAGGATTATCATGCCGATTCTGCCAAAGGACGACACGGAGGGTATCCGTACCCGTAGTCAACGCCAGCAGGAGACGGATCAGAGGCGTTTTGGTGGTGCAACGCCGCAGCCGTCGGAAAGTCAGCTACCGACCATGGAAGCCGGTCCGTCCACAGTAGCTCCGGCATCAGCAGCACCAGACTTTGCTGCTCTGATGATGATGCTGCAGGAACAGGCTCGCCGACAGGAGGAACAGGCTCGGCGACAGGAGGAACAGGCTCGCCGACAGGAGGAACAGGCTCGTCGGTTGGAAGAACAGCTGCAGCACGACAAGGCGGACCATTCCCGACGACAGGAGGAACAGGCCCAGCGACAAGAGGAGCAGGCCCGTCGCTTGGAAGAACAGCTCAAGCTTGACAAGGAGGAGCAGGCGCGCCGACAGGAAGAACAGATGCTCCTCATGAAAGAACTGCACGCGTCTTTTGGGAAAGACATTAAGGAAGTGAAGGATAAGGTTGCTCAGTGTGACAACCGCCTGTCAGATGCTGAAACACAGATCAGCAAATTTTATGACGTTATTGCTGATGTGAAGAAGGAGTTGGGCAACCTTAAACTTGGAGATGGGATTGCAACTCCCGTAACTACTACACCTTCACTACGTGGATTCAAAGTGCCGCCGTTCGATGGGACGTCTTCTTGGTCGGCCTACAAAATTCAGTTTGAGGCCGTCATGAAGGCGAACGGTTGGAGTAAAAATCAAGCCATGACTGCCCTCACCTTAGGCCTGCGCGACCAGGCCTTAACTGTCTTGGAAGCTCTCGGTAAGGAAGTAACTTACGAGCAGCTCCTTGAAGCACTGGAATCCCGGTATGGTGACGCTCATCTGGAGCACGTGTTTCGTGCGCGACTAAGGGATCGCGTACAGCGTAGTGGTGAAAACCTGCAGCAGTGGGCCCTTGAAGTGGAGAAGCTGGTGCGGAAGGCATACCAGTCTGTACCTGCGCTTATTAAAGGGAACCTGGTCCAGGTCTTCATTGACGGCATCCGCGACCTTGAAGTTAGGGCTGCAGTGAGGCTCGGGCACCACGGGACACTTAAGGATGCTTTGGCACATGCACTGGAAGTGGAAACTGCGCGGCAGGATTATCGTCCCTGTAGCGTTAGGGAGGTTGCTGCAGTAACGGTTCTCGACCGGTTTAAAGGATATAGCCCTAGGTGCTACGGCTGTGGTGAAAGAGGTCACCTTCGACCTAGTTGCCCTAAGCGAACTACAGAAAAGGAAGCTTTGCGGCAGGATTATCGATCTCACCGAACCAAGGAGATTGCAGCAGTTGCAATTAGTGACCGTTTTAGAGGATACAGCCCCAGATGCTACGGCTGTGGTGAAAGGGGCCACCTTAGATCCAGTTGCCCTAAGCGAAATGCAGGAAGGGAAAATAGCCGATCTCTTAAAGGTAGGGCGGCTAACGACAGCGCCCAGCGGCTGCAGGAGAACGACTTGTTGGTGGCACATTGCAGCGAGAGATCTCATGGCAACGCAGATACATTGTCAAGAAGACCTTGCCCTGAAGACTGCAAGCATTGTACTAGGCAAGAGGGTAAAGAAGCTGTACCTGTGAGGATGGTCAAGACAGACCTCAGCAACGACTGGAAGGAAAGCTTACAACGTGCACAACAGGAAGATTCGGACATCAAGCCGATTTTGAACTGGATAAAGGCTAGCGCTTCTAAGCCTACATGGAGTGACGTCTCAGCGATGAGTTCGATTACAAAAAGCTATTGGGCTCAATGGGACAGCTTAGTGATTCAGGATGGATTCCTGTGCCGTAAATGGGAGAATACTCGGGGTGACAACTGTCATTTGCAAATGGTTGTCCCTAAAGCGAAAGTACCGGATGTTCTACAGCTGTACCATGATGGATGTTCAGGAGGCCATATGGGAGTTAAACGGACTCTACTTAAGATACGGGAACGTTTTTACTGGGTTCACTGTCGTGACGATGTCGAGGACTGGTGTCGCAAATGTACAAGTTGTGCGGCTGTAAAAGGACCTCAGACTCGTAGCAGAGGTGCATTGAAATTGTACAATGTCGGTGCACCTTGGGAAAGGATAGCCCTGGATGTTGCGGGACCGTTTCCGGAAAGTGACAGTGGTAACAAGTATTTCATGGTTGTAATGGATTACTTCACCAAGTGGCCGGAAGTCTTCGCCATTCCGAATCAAGAAGCTTCAACAGTGGCAGATAAACTCGTTCATGAAGTCTTCTGTCGTTTTGGAGTACCCTTGGAGATTCACAGCGATCAAGGAAGGAATTTTGAATCACAAATATTCCAGGAAACTTGCCGAGTTATGGGTACTCATAAAACGAGAACAACTTCTTACCACCCACAATCGGATGGAATGGTGGAACGATTTAATCAGACATTGGAGAGATACCTGGCTAAAGTTGTGGAAAACCGACAACGCGACTGGGACAAGCATATACAACCGTTTTTGCTGTCATACAGAAGTGCTGTTCACGAAAGCACATCGGTGACACCAGCTTTCGCAAACTTTGGTAGGGAATTACGGTTGCCCGCAGACCTGATCACCGGAATACCACCTGATGCCCCACGCAGTATAACCGATTATGCGAATGACTTGCGGAACAAAATGAACGACATTTATGAGCACATCAGACAATCGGGCCAGCGAATGTCAGAAAAGATGAAAACCCGTTATGACCGCAAAATGAACAATAAAGGTTTCGACGAAGGCTCACTAGTGTGGTTGCACAATCCAGTTCGCAGTAAAGGGAAATCTCCTAAGCTTCAAGCTAAATGGGACGGGCCGTACCGGATTGTCACAAAAATCAATGATGTGACCTACCGTATCCAGAAAGGTACGAGAAGTGCACCTAAGATCGTTCATGTGGATCGACTGGCGCGTTATTATGGGACCGATGCTCGGGACGAGCATGTCTTAGGAGGGGGCAGTGTTACGCGCCAAAATTAATGCCGGGTTCACAACGTACTACTAACGCCATCTAGTATCGAGTAGTGGAACTAATTGGGTCACGATCTTTCTAGAATTTTCGATGCTAGAACATTCTCGATGTTTCGACACCTAGTCAGTCGGGACCGGTATGTTACCGAACTTTCTAGATATTTCCATTCTCGAAGGTTCTGGAAATTACTGTCGGACTATATAAGGTGCGCAAAGCTCGCGACTCAGGCAGTATTGAATTGGCGATACAAGCGATATATCGGAAGCGATCTTCAACTGCGAATTAAGTGAAGTGAAGTGTTTAATAGTGCGATTGTGTGTTATAATTAGTGCGTTTAAAGTGTTAATTAGTGTTGATTATTAAAGTGTCATTTTTGGTACATTAATCGGCTGTTTTTATTGTCACGAACCCCAAGCTCGTAACAATACCAAGTTTCCTCCGTGCCTCGGAAAGCACGTTAAGGCTGTCATTTGTAGATTTTTGGCAGCCGTTACGGATAGTCAGAAGCCAGTTAATCTGACTCCAGTCTTACCATGAAGTACCGTGTTACCCAGTTAATGGGTTGTGGAGGTCTGGTAGGCGTTAAATACTGGTACTCAGCTAAATTCGGTTTGACAGGAAGCCGACCCCAATATAGTTGAGAAAAGGCTAGTCAGATAATAATAATGTAGAGAAATTAGAATTACTTATTATTGCAGGAAAAAGTTATTTTGTATAGCTAGAACCTAGCTGAGGTTCTAGCTATACAAATTAATATAATATCCTAATACGACAACCATGTCGGTGACTGATGGCCACTATAAGTGGCTCAGTCTGGCTTCTAGCATCAATTAGTGGCTCAGTTTGTGGCTGGTCTAACACGGAAAATAATTCCGTTGTGTTGGTACGTTCCTCCTCGTACCTCGTTAAAATATTTTGCTCTAGTTCACCTAGGCGGGTTTAGGCTGTGTGTTGGATCTAGGCATAGGTCAAACTTATACGCTCCGTGAGGGTGGAATACTACAAAGTGAAAAGTTATTAGGCTAGTTTCCATCATCCACAAATTGCAAAACTATTTAGTCCGTCAGTTAGAGTATTGAAAAATAATGGACAAGTATTTTTTGTTTTTGTAAATCAATGAATATTGACAAAGATAAAACGCATCAAAACTCGCGAGTGGAGGCTCGTGACGTCACGACTCACTAAAAATTATGCGAAGGTGTGACGTATTGAGAATTTTAAAAGCGTCGTAACTTCGTCAATTTTGGTTCCCGTAACAAAAGAAAAAACACGTGTCAAATATTTTTTGATAATCTAACTGACGGACTAATTAGATTTTTTTAGTCATCTTCCCTATTGTTGAGGACTTAAATGCGATTTTGTTAGTTGCTGGGATGATGTTGGTTGTGACCCTTTTTTTTCGTAGAATCCGACTACCAACGGCATGTGATGATATGCTTGTTAGACTAGACTGCCAACTGCATGATTTCTATTGTAACGTGATGCAGATAGGTATCCACCAGTACCAGTACGGTAGTGGAATTTTAGTACCTACCAGTATCCAAACTTCTCCACAACTCAGTTACTGGGTCATACAATACCAATTAGTTAAGCTTTATGTCTTGCTGTAGGTGATAAAATATCTTATTTCAGGGCTATTGTTTGCCAGAGTTGCGGAGTTTGTTCGAAAAAGTCACCGCGGCCCTGGAATGCAAAGGGTAGGAGGAACACGGATGGGTTTTAGTCGGTAAGCCTGAAACTCCCTTCAGCTGCGCCCAGAACGGAAGGGTTCATTTGTTAATTTCCCCACCTTAAAAAATATTTTAGAATACTCTTCGTAGAATAGTTCAAACATTACATTTTAAGCTTGTCTCATAACTTGTTCTGTTTTACTAACAAAGGAAAATATAAGTAGGAATAGGATTTATTAGAACCAAATATTGCGACCATTAAAAATGCCTTCTACACTGAGGAAGTCTACCCGAATTCCAGAATACAACTGTGATATAACCTCAAGAAACTGCATACCCTAACTCAATGAAAATAACTCGGAAACCAAAGAAAAATCCTCAGGAAATATTTTACAGCTATTTAAATTTACTTTCCGACATTTTATTTGAGGTTGTCATGAAACTGAATAAATGAATGGAGAATATGCGTTGCATTACAATGCAAAAATTGTCCGAAATACTTTCTGGACGTTCAGTCGGGTCGAGGGGATTTCAGGACCGGTACTCCGGTCCCGAACTACACCTATAATATGTTTGAGTGGTACTTTGGGACCACAAATAAAATAAACAAAGGTATATCTTGGAAAAATACGGTCAACCGAAAAATTTTCAATAAAAAAAACATGTTAATAAAACAATAAAATATTTCTTTCACTTGAAAATGGCAGTCTTCTATTAGAAAAAAAACAACGGGTTGCACTCCGGGAGTGTCGGCAGAAGTGAAAACTTGAAAATCAACGTTGTGCATTTTTGAATCATCCGTCTTACGAATTTTCGATCAGGTCACGTGTCCTGATGCGAGTTTAACATTTACTACCCATCCCAAGAACAGTGCTTGAAGTTTTCACTTCAAAAATATTTATTAAGAAATATTCAGGGTTATTTGTAAAACACCGACAAGCTCTCAGCTAGTCTATTCTGTAAAAAAACCATTTCGATATCGACTTCACCTGAGTGACTAAGCTTACAAAGTGAACTTTATTTCACACGTCATAAGGTCTTATATTTATACGAATTTGAAACTCACCTCGGATTCCACTGTCGAGACACGAAAATGTTGTTACAGAATAGCACTGCAGGACTATGTTGCTAACAATAGAAGCAATAGATTTTTTTAATCTTTTTCTTTTTCTTTTGCTATTAATTTAAATATTTTTAATTGTTGTATGAAAACCTGATGAACTAAAATATGATGAATTTTTAAAAGTCATATCGTCGGCTTACAGTGTAAACCTGCTAGTTAGCAGGTTTACACTCTAAGCCGACGATATGATAATAATAAATTTACCTGATAATATGCAGTAGCATATCAGGTAAATTTTCAGGAGAGAAAAAAAACATTCCTAAAAACATTGGAAAAAATTGGAATATTCATTATTTGTACGCGTATGTGTTGCGGATTACATGGAGTTAGCCGCGAACTTTTGAAGTTATGGATTTGACAGTTTTTCTCATCACGCGTTCTTGTCAATTTTAAAAGAAAACTGACTGTAGCTGTTATTCTAGGTTTTGTATTTTTCTTTTAACTTTCGAATGGTACAAATAACGTTAAAATGCCAAAAAATGGATTTAGCAGATTTACACTCTAAGCCGACGATATAACAAAAGTTGTTGATAGCATAGTCCTGAGGGGTTGTCGGTGTTTTACAAATAACCCTGTATATAGTTTTCAGTATTTAAAAATTAAATTACAACAGTAGGTATAATTGAAAACATTTTTGCTTATTACCAGAAATGTTTTATCTCTTAAATCAATAACTTTGGTGTTAACTGTTCTTTACTTTATTTTTCTTGTGGTCCCAAAGTAACACACAAAAATAATGTTGGTAGAATCTGGGGCCGCGGTCCCGGTCCTGAAATTCACAATTAAATCATTATGAATTTCAAGTTTAGTGTATGTCAAAATCTACTTTAGTCTGAAAAAGTGTAAAAGGATGACATTAAAGAAAGGTTTGACACGATCTTGAGTCAAAATACTCAATTTAAAAATGGTCCCTCTAGCTCTACTCACTTTTCCAAGTAAAATATAGTAGACGAGCTGATGCTCGAGGCTTCGCTCACCTGACGAATTAAACAGGGTTTTTTGTAAAACCCCGGCTCAGGACTATGTTACTGACCTTATAATCAACAAAAAAAAACAAGCTCTAAATGAAAGAAAACGAAAGAGCTTTCTTTTGAGCGTTAATTTTTTTTAATTTTTTGTTTTTGTATGAAAACCTGATGAATATGATGATTTTTTAAAAGTCATAGAACAAAAGTGGTTGGTTATGATGTTAGTACCATATTCCTAAGAGGTTGTCGGTGTTATACAAATAACCCTTTATACTAAAATCTTCCCCGAGAACCACTCTATCCATTGGTGAAAACGGCATGAAAATCGGTGCAGTAGTTTTTGAGTTTATAGCTAACAGACAGATAGACAGACAGACGCGGCGGAGGACTTCGTTTTATAATATGTATTTATTATTTATTTGTGTACACACAATAAACTTAAAAAAGAATAAAAAGTATAGGTATAGAGAAAATAGCACAAAGGTACTGCTTATTTCATAAGAAAGATTATTTTCCCAATTGATGTTTTGGTAAGGGACCATAACAATCATTCTACGTAACAAATGGGTCCTATTTCAAATAGGTACCTACGCAGGTATATTATGTACCTCACTGCTAAGTTTTGAAAAGGTATTGAATAGACTTCACGACAATGTCTGGACCTGAAATTGGTAGGTACTTAGGTATAGAAATACTAGCTGATGCCCGCGGCTTCACAAGCTTATATAAACTAAAACTTTTCTCGAGAACCATTCTCTCTACATTGGTGAAAACAGCATGAAAATCGGTGCAGCAGTTTTAAGTTAATTGCGAAAAGGCTGACAGACGCGGCAGAGGACTGTGTTTTCTAATATGTAGTGATAAACGTCTTAAAACCTACCCACGTTTCGGTCTCCCAAATTCAATGTTTTGTGTTCATAATATTATGTAAAAGCAATTCATTGTTATATCTTGTTATATGTTGCTCATACCTTCGGCTTCGCCCGCTTAGATGTCGGTTGACAAATTATATACTAAGATTTTCCTAAACATCCACTCTACCCATTGATGAAAACAGCATGAAAATCGGTGCAGCAATTTTTGAGTTTATTGCGAACAGACAGACAGACAGACGCAACGGAGGACTTTGTTTTATAATAATATATGTAGTGATCTTCTTTTTGAATTATTTAATTTAACTGGCCCATATTTTTTTTTCTCACAGCGATTCGAGACTCCGCCATTGTAAAGTTGTAAACTTTTTGGTAATAGTTGTTGTTTTTGGTCATATATACCTAATGAATTGCCGGTTATCTTTTATATTATTGAGTTGATAGTATACTGGATCATGTCATGATACTTTGTATCCATTTATTTATTTAATAGCTCGCGACTTCGTTCTCGCATATCCCGATTTTGCCGTTCCTGTAAGAATTTCGGGAAATCGGGAAATCCTCCCCTTAGTGCATTTGTACACCAGCACAAAGGTACAGCTTATTTCAACAGAAATTTCTACCAGCAGACCTGCGGCAGAAGAATTTGATTAGAAAGGTAGACACAGTGTGTTAAAAAACAGAGAAAGAAACTTAAAGAAAAGAAAGGAAGAAATAAAGAGTTTATTTGTACCATGTATTACGTTCCTGTGGAAAAAGGGACTATTCACACTCATTCAGCTCCATTCGCGATTCGCTGAACGATTTTGGTCACACTTATACAGTGCTGCTTCTAATAGACGCGTACAGCGTTGTAAGAATGAGAAGGCGGCAGTGGAAGAAAAACGCTTAACTCTATCTATAGCAATCGCATGATAATAACACCTTTGCCCTCATTTTATACCCACTTGTTTGCCACGAAAGCTGAATAGACGCGGAGAGCTGAAACGATGCGTACGCGTTTCCATACAAAATCGTTGTTTTCTATGAGCATATTAAGCTGAATAGAGCTGAATAAGTGTCAGTAGTCCCTTATAGGCGAAGCCAATCGCAATAGCTAGTATCTACCTACGTAATAAAATATGATCATTCTGTACTCTAATCTTAATTGCATGCAGTGTATTAGTTGTAAATTACAACAGAATCCCGAGAGACCATAAATAAATCTAAAAGTCATAGCCAATTTATTTAGGCCTCGATTCTCTGAAGCATTATTAATTATAACCTTTTTATAATGCAAAACTAATAACGAAACAAAAAATTAAACTAAGTAATAACGAAACGAATACTTAACAGGAATGTTAGAAAATAGTTCGTTCAGATACACCTGAAACCTCTGCAGATATTTTTTTCATACTTTCATATTTACAGCGAATGACAGTTATTTAGTACAAATAACTATGTGCATTAATCAATCATTAATATATAAAATTCTTCCGTTACTAGTAGAAAGCTGACATTTGGCATGCAGGTCCCTTGGGTAGGGTCCCTTGGGAGCACTAAGAGTGGATTTCTCGATTCGATCTTCAAGATTAAGCAACGCTTGCCGAAGTCGGTCTGTGGATTAATATTATTTGGGTTTTGTATCTTTGTTTTTAACACCGACTTCCGAAATAAGCTTATTTTGACCTTGGTTTTTTTTAAGTCGGTTACAATTTTTTGTAAAAAAAACACTTGCTCGTAATGAGAGGCAGAGCCCAAATGGGCTTCGAAGTGTGAATATTTTTTTTAATCTTCACGCTGCCCGACTGCCCGGCAGAAGGCTAAATAAGCTTTATCAAAAAAGCGCTCCTTCAGCGATCGGTTCAAGGCCGCACCGCCGTGGAAAATTTAACTCCACGCCGCCACCGCCAAAAATCGCCACGGCGCGGGCGCTCATATCTAGTGTACATAAATAAAACAAAAAAAAAAATACCCACCGAATAGAGAACCTCCTCCTTTTTCAGAAATCGGTTAAAAAACCAACGTCAGACAACGTTTACTGTCATGTCATGACAGTGTTTTATTAGTTGCAGAATTGTTAAGTTTTCTATACTTTTTTAGTAGGAGTTTTACGATTTTGTTTTCAGGATTGCAAAGATATAAAAAGATCCTGAAACTGTTTTTGTACATAATACCAAAACTCAGCATTACATATTCCTGGGTACCATAATAATACTTTGCTGGGGCAGTCATCCATTCTTCAATTTAGCAATCTTCATCTAAATTTTGTAGGTACCCGGCTCACCGATACGTATAACTGAATATTCAGTCGAACGAACTTATCAGACTGAATGATAACTGGATCAAATTTTGAGGAGCCAAGGTAGTGAGGAGTTTCTGTTAGATTCCGATACTATTGTAATGGAATCGAGACGTGAGCAAATTACTGAATGGAAACTTGGATTAGATGGAACTGGATAGGGAATGGGAGCGAATGGCAATATGGCAACAGTTTCATGCTTTTGCTCGCGAAGAAGTTTAAAAATAAAAAAGTATGAGTATAAAAATAAAGCTCTACAATGCCAAATTTCTGTACTAGTATAAAAATAGGTCAAATTATGTTATAATTGCTTAGAATTCGGAGGTGTTTATTGAGGTATTTAGTGTTACGTAACCAATCCTAATATATAACACTAGCTGACCCGCGCAACTTCGTCTGCGTCACATTTGCCATCAATGCGCCGCTCCTATTTGTCTTAGCGTAATGATAGCCTTCCTCGATAAATGGGCTATCTGACACTGAAAATTTTCAAATCGGACCAGAGGCCTTAGTGTGAGTTTTTTCGACTCACGTTCGAACGCGTTCGATTGCGAGCGCGTTAGTTTCTAGTATGGGAAATTAGGTTCTATGAGTGACCACCAGGTGGCACTATAACTAAATTTCCATACTAAATTCTAACGCGCTCGCAATCGAACGCGTTCGAACGTGAGTCGAAAAAACTCACACTAAAGGTTATGGCACACTATAACAGCATCGCAACGGCACCGCTCCAGCCCAGCAATTATCTTGTCATTCAAATTAGTCCTTATTTCGTGTGTCGTATAATACATTTTATAATGCCAATGTCAAAAAGCCAACGGCAGGCAGTTAGCGTGTTAACCGCTTCAATACAACTTGACTCGCAGCCTGCGTGCTGACAGCGCGCCGTCCGCGTGTTTACTGCGCGCCAATTCCGATTCGCCAGTCCTAGGCGTGTTCAATGACAAATGCCATGTAAAATTGTGTTTGCGGTGACAGCAAGCTTGCACCTCGCGGCTGGTGCGCGGACTGCGAGCTGACGACGTATAGCCGGGTAGCCGTAGCTTAAATACGAGGCGACGCCGTGCTGCAGCTGTGCAGTTGCGGTGCCGGTATAATGTGCCATTACCTTAAGGCCTCTGTAGTTCCTGAAATTAGCGCGTTCAACCAAACAAACAAACATACAAACTCTTCTGCTTTATAATATTATAAAAGTATAGATTCTTTCTTGCGCTACTGAATGATTGAGTGAGTGACTGACATACAACGCACCGCCGAAACTACTGGTCGTAGAAACTACTGGTCGTAGAAACTACTGGTCGTAGAAACTACTGGTCGTAGAAACTACTGGTCGTAGAAACTACTGGTCGTAGAAACTACTGGTCGTAGAAACTACTGGACGTAGAAACTACTGGTTGTAGAAACTACTGGACGTAGAAACTACTGGACGTAGAAAGCTGTAATTTGGCATATTCCTTGGTTCCTTGATGTATGAGGGGCACTAAAAAAATCCCTCTTAGTGGTCCTCTGCCCGTACCTCTCTCGAAATTCCTACGGGAATGGGGAAATACGAGATATGCGCTTAAGATGTCGCGAGTAAAAGCTAGTTTGAATATAAACAAGTAGATTGTTATCGATATCGTTTTATTTAACTACGAAGTTCAGGGTGTAACAGTTTAGAGGTAACATTGACATATTTTTAAAACTGGCTCTCTGCTGATACACATGAACAACTTTTTTCAAGGATGGCACTTTATCTTGAGAGTTAAATTTGACTTTTTTGGAGAAAGAAGTTCATTTCACACATAATATCTAGTAACTAGATACTATATATTATAGGTATTTTTGGGGGCCGAGTCACCCGCGTCCGTAGGAGAATACCTTTCAGCGAATCCCTACACGTGGTCCCCGGGTGGTGCTAAACAGGTGACACTAACCGCCTCCGTGGTCTAGTGGTTATACCACCTGATTCTAACCCAGAGGTCCCGGGTTCGATTCCCAGCGGGGGCAAATTTTTTGCTCGGTTTGGTTGGTGGTAGGACTTCTTCTAAGTCCGCCTGGCAAGCTACCACCATCATGTCTAAGTCTGTCGCCATAACAACAATGTTAACAGCATTGTTGTGTTCCGGCAGTTAGAGGTATGATAGCCAGTTCCTCTGTGTAAGAGGATTCCGGGTGAAACTCGCTTCCATCTTCGGCCTAATCATCACTTTCCAAATGTGTGAAATGAAAATCTTTCAAGAAGTCAAAATTCTTTCTTCAAAGAAGTCAAAGTTAATTCCTAACCTTTTCAATATTGTTACCTCTGCAACCTATTATAAAACTGATTTTATATCCAACAGTAAACATAGGACTTTCTTCAATTAAGAAAGTAGTGATATATTGTTTTAATCTTTCATGGTCACTAACATTAGAAAACAAACTCTAAAAACAAACGAAACAAACTCGCAAATAAAAAGGTAAATGGTAGCAATCCCGTAATTAACTTTAGAAAATAATGGTGGCGAAAATATCTTACTTACGTCTGTAATGCGACTTTGAACAGTTGTATTTGACGTTGATATTTGTTTCATCGAGGCAATATGATCACCAATAACAAACGTTCTGCATCTCAAAAACAAAGTTTGATGAAAAACTCTCCTATATGTAGGTAGTAATTACTGTACGGCGATCGATAATTTTATATTTTTTACTATCTAGCCACGTATTTCATTAGATTAGGTCTTAATAATTAGGTTCTCTGCTACCCCCATAGAATAGCTGATTTACCTCGGCGGGGGTAATTACCCCCAGGTTCGGAACCACAACTACTAGATTCTAGTAGTCGCCGTAGAAATACTATTACAACTTCCAACATTTTGTTATGTTTACTTAATTGAAATATTTGTTTTTACTATTCCTGATTTTCAAATTCTTAGTCACAGACGCTTCGCAAATTCGCAAGTTACAATAGAATAACCTAATCGATATATGGAGAATTGTTTAAAGTTAACCCCTAAACCGATTTGCTTATGGTTAATTATTTACAAGTTCCCACACATACATTTATTTACTGGTTGTATACTTATTTAGTTTGGAGCACAACCGATATGTATAACCTGTTTTCAAATATATTGAAAAACTAGACACAGTTTTAGAGAGACAGAGAAGGAAACTTAAAATATACTAACGAACTTAATCGTATTATTTTACATTATCAAATTCCAATAAACATAAAAACAAATTAAAACAGAGATTAACACACATTAATGCCTTGTTGCATTAAGACCACTCATGTATTTACTATTGTTCACTCAGTTTAATTAAAATAAATAAATAGTTGTATAATAAAAATCTATATCTATACTAATACTAGCTGTCCCGCGCAACTTCGTCTGCGTCACATTTTCCGCTCCTAAATAATATTGCAACAAAAAATTGAGATTTAAACTATCCTATCTCTCAAGTTGGATCGAACTGCACATGGTGTGCGAATTTTATTATAATCGGTTAAGTGGTTTAGGAGTCCATTGAGGACAAACATTGTGACACGAGATTTATATATATTAAGATTATAAAGCAGAAGAGTTTGTTTGTTTGTTTGGTTGAACGCGCTAATCTCAGGAACTACTGGACCGATTTGAAGGCTATATAGGCTTACTCGATAAATGGGCTATCTAACATTGAAAGAATTTTTATAGGCTATATTATAGCCTATAACCTTCCTCGATAGTCAAATAGGAGCGGAGCATTAAAGGAAAATGTGACGTATGTAGCTATTGGAAGAGAGAGAGATAGATCATTATTATTTTTAATAATTAGTCAATTATACGTATTATATTTGGTAACACAACCACTTACTTTAAAAAGTTAGAGATCATTACCATCCATTTACTTATATACTCGTAAAAATATCAACGTCATGATATTCCAAAAGCATTCAATCAATTGAGTTCCGTAGGTAATACTTCATTGAGTTTACACTTACAAGTACATACATAGATGATATCCAGTCAATTTGTCTGATTGCCCAATCGTAATTAACTGTGCAACAAATATTTGCCGCGTAGTAGTGGGTATATTATAATACTTATGAGTGATTACTTGTGTACAAAGAGATTTTTTTAGAAGAGATATACTTTTCGAATGGACGGAAAGTATAACACATAAATCAAGATTTTTAAAATTGGTTCATACATAACAATATATAATACAACCGAGCTGACGGGGGCACGCCCGCGTGCCATAAACTGTTACAACCGTTAAAACCCGATGGCACGCCGGCGTGCCATGGCGAAATATGCGGTTTATTTAAAAACGCATGGTCTTATTTCATGTGGCAAGGTTTACACACTTGCGGGATGATATTTTCGTTCAACTAAGCTATTCCAATTTTAAAAATATATGATGGTATCATTGAAATATTTTTTTTTAAAAAACAAACGCTTACTTTGTCTCTGGAACTTCGATGACGGGCGACTTTTTGTTTATACTTTGTTTGCATGTAAACTATTTTATGCTAAGTGTACGAATATCTATTTATGAATAGTTATTACATCGTTTTACATAAATGTTTGCACGAACTAGATCAAAATAATACTTTTTCGGCCATTGTAAAATTACGTGTGAATGTCAGTCGCCATTCTTGCCATTAAAATGATGAAATTGGTTTCTTTTGTTGTATAATCAACGTTTATGTGAATAAATAGTCGTACAAGTAGTTATTACATAGTTTTGCACAATGTATTTACCATTTTACTTCATAATTTGACTTGTTTTGGCAAAGAATGTACCGTGAAAAACCGTTATTTTTTTTTAGGTGAATTCAGAGGTTTGTATCTTTGTTTTTTTCATCAAAGTGAGTAAGTATTTATAGTTATATAAAATTATAGCTCAATGTTGTTTAGGTTTGATAAATATTTCAATTCTGAAACCTAATATACTATGTGAAATTAGCTAATACAAAACACATCGCCGATTAGTTCCCTCTTCAAGGAAATCTTATCATTGTACAATTATAGTGGCATATTCTTACGACATATAGCCAGTTTTCAATCAATAAAGGATTATGTAATATCCTAGTAACATTTTTTTATTAGAAACTACTCAATATAACTAGGATGAGCGTTTACAAAGTCAAGCGTTTTATTACGCAATTTCATAAAAACGGCTCGACGGCCGATGAAGTTTGATTATGAATATTATGAAAATTTTACATAGGACTGTCAAAAAAACGCTGTAATTAGATTATTTGTTTATTCATAATGTAATTTGCAAAATTTCGCATGGATTGATACAGTAGTTTTATAAGAAATCGATAGAACAAGGGAACAAACAATATTTCAGCCAGTTCTCCGTTATCAACATTTGTTTATAAATACCACTCTCATATTACAAGTATTGTATTCATTTTATAGCATGGTCAGTTTATTCAAGAACCAAAACAGTTTACAGTTTAAGATAAGAGCCACTAGAAACGTAAGCAGACCATTTTTTTTGTTAGCAGTCGTAGCGTGTCAAATTGCGATAAAAAGCGCCGGGCGTTGACAGATGTTGACGTTTGACGCGCCAGGATTCAAGAGGAAGCAAACATTCTACAAAAAAAAAAAAAAAACTTTGGTTGCATAGAGAATATCGATTCCACGCAACAAAATCCAACTATCTCTTTCAAAGTCCCTCAAACGAAAGACTACGTAAAAAACTAGCTTCAAACCAATCCCAGCTACTTCGAACAAAAGCAGTTTTCTTGTACAGAATCCATTATTCAGCGAGATATGAGCAATCCTCCATTGTCATACAGCCGCGAGTGACCATCGGTCCGAAACCGATTGGGTCCATCACTAGTTGGAATCGAGACGAGTGCATGAATCGATTCTGATATTACTTCGTTTGCGAAGCGCGGATGTGGTAGGAAAATGATGATTTTGTAATTGGGAATCTGGTGATATGGGTTCTGGTTTTTGTAAAAAGTCATCTTTTTTCGATGAAGCGATGCAATGAAGCTATGATGCAGCGATGAAGTTATAAAGCTTCAAAGTTGATAATTAGAAAGAGAAGTCCGATACCAACCCTGATGCCAAATACTATGACGCCTATACAGCTGCCAAACATAACGGCATCTTCATCACTCTACCAATGGGTAGTGTGATGAGCTTTTTTTGGTTGATTGGGAAATTTTGGTAGTAACGACTGTCAAATTCCCCAATCAACCTTGAACCTAATGCGTTAGCGATAAAGATGAAAATGAAATTTGACAGAAGGTTGTGTGGTTAATATTATGATTCTAATATAATTCTGCTAAAATGGCCTTTTTAGAACCGCAGATCATGCCATTGGAAAAACTATAATGTGTTTTGTCTAAGCCGTAACAGCGGAGACGGGATTACTGACGGTCATGTTCACAGATATAGAGATATAGATAGACCTAGATAACGCAAGAGCAACTACTTCAGGTGCCGATTTTTGTACGTAAGCTACGTACAAAAATCGTAAGTGGCTACTTTCGCCCTCAGTCTGCATCGGTGTATAGCGCTAGTCGGACGTTCGGCTGGGTGAGCGCTGGTGCAAGGCGGGGGGTGGCGCGAGGTGGGCGGCGTCTTTGAATCGATTTGATTTTCCCATCACTAAATAGTGCTTGTGACGTCTAATAGTAGGTAGCCAAAAAATGGCACGCTTGGTTTTCATACAGATCGTGATACTTGCGTTATCTAGGTCTATCTATATCTGTGGTCATGTTCATCCCTGATATGACTTGACTGTTCCATATTTATTTTAGCGTAGCTTAAGATTATTATTTATTGATTTATTGTAACATAAAGACTAGGTGATACCCGCGGCTTTGCCCGCTTGACAAATTATATACACTGTCCTCGAGAACCATTCTATCTATAGGTGGAAACAGCATGAAAATAAGTGCAGTAGTTTTTGAATTTATTGCGAACAGACAAAGACAGACTCGGCGGAGGACTTATAATTATGACTATAATATGTATTGATTACGTTAGTTTTGTCTTGGAATGTAAAATTTAGCTGATCGTGTGTGTGTGCGTTATGTGCATGCTTGTGATTTCTATAGTTCAGGTAATTGTTTTAAAGGCATAACGTAATTCAGTATTCAGCTATGAAAAAACAATGAAAATGTAATGCAAGACGCGAAGTTAACGTGACTCGACAAAATAGCGTCATCTAAGAGGAATCCCGAGTATGTTTGCTTACAGAGGAGGGCCGGAGTGTCAGAGTGCCGGGGCGAGAAAGTAGGAAGACTGAAACCTATATCTACGTTGCGGAATGTATCTACTAAGATGTCTATATGATGGTAGGTACGTCCGTAGAAGGCAATTATTTGTTTATTCTTTTTTTTAATCTACAGTAACATTATAAAGAGGAAAGATTTGTTTGTTTGTTTGTTTGAATTGAATAGGCTCTGAAACTACTGAACCGATCTGAAAAATTCTTTCAGTATAAGATAGCCCATTTATCGAGGAAGGTTATAGGTTATATCATCACGTTAAGACAAATAGGAGCGGAGCAGTAATGGAAAATGTGACGCAGACGAAGTTGCGCGGGTCAGCTAGTGTATTTATATACCTAATACTGTTATACATATACAATGTTTTTTTTTTCATAATTGAGAGTATTGCAACATCAGATTAACTAGTGACTTAGACAATTGTTTGATATTACTATTTTACCCATTTTGTGTTACCCATGTTTTATTATTTTTCTTTGTTATAATACTTTGCATGCTATTGTATAAAATGCAAGTATTTCTACCGCAACAGACAGATGTGTTGCTGGGGAGTTTGTTCGCCACTTCTTCTTCTCAGCTAAAACACTAGGAAGTGGTGACGGGCGGGCGTTTTTGGGGGACTCTCTATTTGTAAACGTTGACGTTCAAAAATTCCTGGTACCCAGTCTAATTTGAATAAATGAATTCAGACTTTGACTTGACTTGGTACAGAAACAGATAGATTTGAATGGAGTGTGAAAAATTTCGTTTAAAAACCGGCCTAGTGCGAGCCGAATTTTCACGCGAAGAATTCCGTACCAATCACCGAAAAAAACGTTTCTTGTTCGGGAGACTCCTTTATTTTATTTTTTTTGTAACATCCCCAATAGAACTACACAGTCTGTGAAAGTTTTAATTGTCTACCTATTACGGTCCTTGAGATACAGCCGGCTGACAGACGGACGGACGGACGGACAGCGGAGGCTTACTAACAGGGTTGCGTTGGATACACTTTCGGGCTGGAACCCCTAAAAAGGGTCATTGTACTCATCAATATAAATAAAGTTTATTATGGAAATGGCAGTCAAATATTTTCAGGTTTAGCGTGTCTAAACAGCATGAAAATTGATGCAGTATGAAGTTTTTGAGTTTATTGTGACAGACAGACAGACACACACATTATACGTTATTTATTTGATACCTGAAATGTGCAATGAGGTTTTTCAGGTATCAACCTGTTCGACTGACAAGCATTAAAGCCTCAGAAGCTTTAGCCTCCGAGGCTTTAATGTTTATCAGGCATGATACGGAAAGCAATTGGAGGTAGGAACATACTCGTAACTCAAATTAAGATAAAAATTAAATAACGTTTATTTCGACCAACAAGGGGTATACCACCCATGCATACACATTACTCATAATAAAATAAAAACAAATACTAACACGATGAGATTTACCATATAAACATAATAAATTCAATTTTACAACATTATTAAAATTAAAACTCTAAAATTCGAATTATTATTAAAAAAAAAAAATACAAAATCAAAAAATAATATAAGCAATGCCATAGTATTGGGCAGTCAGTCCGGCTAGCCACAACGCTCAGAATGCTGTTGCCACTCCCACGGACATGACTTAGCAGAGATGCAGCTCTCTTTCGGAGGATGGCATGAAAGCCAACGACACACGCGACGGCAAACATGCCAGATTCGCTACAGAAAGAAAATCTTGATATCCTTACGTAGTCACAGCAGTGGGAAAATGATACAAGGAGTCATTCGATATAGGGTTTATTTTTTCGCATTATTTTAGACCCTTGTTAAATATTCAAAAGATATCAATGTATCATCATCTGCCTAGCCTTTTCCCAACTATATTGGGGTAGCTTCCAGTCAAACCGGATTCAGCTGCATACCAGTATTTTACGTGGAGCGGCTGCTTACCAGACCTCCACAACCCTGGGTAACTGGGTAACACGGTACTCCTTGGCAAGACTGGTGTCAGATTTTCTGGCTTCTGACTATCCGTAACGACTGCCAAAGATCTACAAATGACAGCCGGGACCAACAGTTTAACGTGCTTTCCGGAAACTCGGTATGATAAGATGGTCACCCGTCCATAGACCAACCTCGGCAAGCGTTGCTTAACCTTGAAAATCGAATTGTGCCGCTGTTATTATTTAGCCACGAGCTCCACAAAAGATATCAATGTGTAACCTACCTAAAACCATACCACATCAAATTAAACAGTTCCACGCATTGACAAGCCCCGAATTCGCCCCCAATTAATAAACGTACCCACGTAACATCCGGTGAACAAGTAACTGGCAACCGGAAGCGACGCAGGCGCATAAAGGTCGCCACAAAAGCACGGCGCTTCCGATGTCCGCCCGCTATTTCCGTGGGACGCCTGACCTGGGCGATCGCATATGGCAGAAAGTTTCAAAGTACCACAGGGAAGTTTTTTTGAACTATATATTGTGTTTCCCTTGTTTACAGCATTCTGCACTTACAGTTGTGTTGCCTTCTCCCGTCAATCTCTCATAAATCGTTTCGGCATGGCGATGTCCATCTTCTGGCTCCCCCTGGATGATAAATTGTCCGTATGGACAAGTTTGGGTTGGCCATAAGATAGATAGATCCGTAGATCTTTTAATTGGAGCAAGGATAGAAACACAACACACAAAAGCACAGTTACATAACACTAGAAAATACAAATAATTAAATGAAAACACAAAGAAATAAAAAGACAGAATGTATGGCAATTAATCGGAACGGAATAATTTGTCAGATATTATCTACCAAAATAAAAATAAAATGTTTATTTGATATAGACACTGAAATGTGCGGTGTGTGTGTGTCTCCAAGCTGCACCAAATGGGAGTTCAACTCAGCATGTGCCAGGAAAATATACCTGACGCTGGTATTCTGCTGGATCCTGTCGGTATTCTGCATATAATCATGTATTATGCCTAGAACACATATTTATTGTTTGTCGCTGAACTTAATATCACTCTATTGGTAATCCTTTTATGAATCAAGTACTTATTGTATTGTATGTGTCACCGGAAAATTGCAAAACGCCGTAAGTTTTTAAAATATCGCGTGAGTTTGTATTTTTTTTTTCGTATTGGACATATTGGAAACTATTGAATTTGGTTGGAATTTAATTTATTGTATACAAAACTTTTTTTCATAATATATCGAGATATAATAATCTAAGATATATTACAATCTTTCTGAGTCTGCAATTTTCCGGTGACATGTGTTTGAAAATTGTGCCAATAACTCTAATTATCTGCATTTGTTTAGACTTAATAAGAGTAGACAGTGCTTTGACTGCTTAATCAAATTCTTTTATTGAAGGCGCGTCCCCGTGCAAAACGCAGCGCCTGCCGTTTTTTGTGCAGTTTTTTGGAGCTATATACTCTTTTTCCAAAAGAAATATCAACTTATAAAAAATACATTAAATTTCTACATAATCTTGGCTTCAAAATAGTAGTTTTTTATTTTTTATCACTGAGTTTATGTATGTTATGTTTAATTAATCTCCCCACAACGACACTACAGAAATGAAAATTAATTATTGAAAACATGCATCTTCTCGAAAACTAACGATTATTTTGATTTTGTACATACACTAATGGATAGGCAATTTAATTGTGACCATTTTGATAGAAATATTTTTTTCAGACGACCAAAATTAGATTTCATAACGATTTTATTCAACTTTCTGAGCGTATTCGCTATTGTATCTCTTGCGCTGTCATCGAGGGAAAACAATACATTAAGTTAATTAAATACATTATACGTTACGTTACGTTATTGTATTTAGTATATTATGTATTTAGTACTTGTTATTATTCGCTTTCTAACTTGCGATCACATTTTATACGAAACACTCTCATTTCCCGTGTAGACCTGTACTTCTGTCAATGTCACAGACAGCCAAACACAAATGACAGCTATCTCTTGTGACGTATTAGTGCAGGGACACACAAACCAGAGGGAATTTTAATTGATTCCATCCGACATGGCGGTTTAATACTGGTCTAAATTATGGCTTTCATTAACGAGACAACGGTGACGTGTGACGGTTTTTCATAGACCACGGAATGTTATCAGATTCCTTCTTTTACTTGAAACATCTATCAATCATTGAGTAAAGAACAGTGGGTCTAAAAACGATACTTTGGTAGAATCATATCAGAATCATAATATTAATCATACAACAATCTGTAAAATTTCATCTTTATCGCTAACGCATTAGGTTCAAGGTTGTTTGCTAAAATTTGACAGTGACAGGTAGCGTGATGTGCTTTCTGATTCTGCTATTAATAGAAAAATAAAATATTTTAATGTTTTTTGCAATTTGCCGGTTAGTGTGAAACTGTATGTTGAACAGAATACGGTTCGCGATTGTAAAGAGCATTTATCTAAAGAATTATAACCATTTGAATCATCAATATAACCCTCTAAGTTCATAGAACTCGATTGAATGTTATTTCGTGAAAAAGTCATTCAATCGAGTTGTATGAACTTAGAGGGTTATATTGATACTTAAAATAGGTATAATTCTTTAGAAAAATATGTGTTACGGCAAATTGCAAAAAACATAAAAATATTTGAATTTCGCGGGCTACCACCTTAAGTGGCCTTTTTAGATCCGCGGAATATCTCTCAGTTCAGATACCTCTTGGCATAGGCAACGTTTACCATTCCCATTGTTTTTAAAATTTGTGATGGGTTTGCACTTGACTTTGTCTTGGTCAGAGATGACAGAGATAAAGTCTAAGATGGAGCGAGCTTACTCAGAAGGAGCCTGTTCCCTTCTCTACTTTGGCTGGCTGCTTGCAAAGAAATAAACAAAAGGCATTAGTGTAGCGCGTCTGTGTGGGCTGGTGAAGGTGGGGTGTTGTAACGCCCTTTTTAAATGTTTTAGATCATATTTACATAAAACCATATATTACTTAACTGAACCTTAAAAACGTGGCTATTCACTGTAGGTACTTTTACTAGCTTCAAAAGAAACTATTGAAATTGGTAGCGGTGTGTAGCCTTAGGACAGAGCTTTAAAAGTCAAACCTATTTTTTTTCTATATATATAAAGAATAGGAAATCATCAAATGACTCCTTTCGCTCTGGGTGGAACAGAAGGGAGTTTTAGACTTTTACTGACTAAAACCCATCCGTGTTCCTCCTTTTGTGTTCAGGTTTTTTTTTGTACTCTCGTATTACAATAATTTATTTATTATTATATGTCTGTCTTGTAGTGAGAACCAGATCGTTTTTTTATTTAGTTTTCATTACTTGGTCATTAACAACTATAGTTTTGTATAATGTAGAAACATATTTTTAAATGTAAATGTGAGTACCATGGAGCCATTTACATATTATGTGATGAGTTATAGTTTTATTTACTTGTTTGACATGAACGAGCATTGTGATTGAGTTGTTGAGAGCAAGAGCATTTCATGCTCGCTCTAATGTTTCGCTGACAGTGGCACGTGTGTTGGATCATTCGGATCCCTTCAAAATGTTTGAGCCTAATGGTTTGATTCCTATGCGTCATGCTTGGCGTAAATAAACAAATTATTTTGTAAACCATTACAAGATTTAAAAGAGTGTCCGTGGAATTTCTTCTCCATAGAGATCTACGCTTTGGAACGAGCAAATAGCTTCATGTTTTTGACTGACCAACCTTAACATTTCAAAAGTGCCTGTAAATGGTTTATTCGAAATTAATGCATTTAATCTTGAATCTTGTTCCAGGGCCGCGGTGACTCTTTCGAACTTTCGCAAAAACGAACTGCCTACCCACAACTAGACGTCAATCTCCAACCTCAGTGCAGAAATTCAAACACGAAACATATTTACTGGGCTGTCAACCGCGCTGTCGCAAATCCGTTTAACCCTTAAAGTTAGTCTTGCACAAACCAGAATACACTGGAATTATGCACCGAGTCTGCGCTCCGAGAATATAAATAACTCGGTTTAAACACTATTTTATGGCGAGGAATTATTGTGTTATGTACGCGGAAAAGATTGGAGGATTCATGTTGTTTCAGGTTTTATAAAGAAGACTTGAATAGTCTTGTAAACATTGAATTTCGAGAATATCTTTAGTGAGACTTAAAATAACAGCAATTATTGCCCAGGTCGACCTGTGGATATGTGACCATGCATTAAACCCTTCCGAACCTCGGAAAACGCAAATGCTCAACGTACTTTCTGAAGTTCCAAACCAGGTACAAATAAAAACCGGAATCCGTTGGTATTGGTTTATTATTGTCGATTTTATTGACCGTTGTCGTGACTCTAGGAACCCGGTAGTCCAAAACTAGTGTTGTCAAGAGGTATTGCGTTTAAATACAGTAAAGTATAGTAATCCTACTAATATTATAAATGCGAAGGTTTGTGAGTATGTATGGATGTTTGTTACTCTTTCACGCAAATACTACTGAACCGATTACGGTGAAATTTGGTATGTAGGTAGCTGAATACCCAGAATAACACATAGGCTACTTTTTATCCCGGAGTTTCCGAGGGATCGGGATTTACACGGGAATAACGAGAATTTATACGCGGACGAAGTCGCGGGCGGCCTCTAGTATAATCTAATCTAATCTTATTCTTCCAATATATAAAAATGTTTAGTATCGAACTCCTACGAAACGATTTTGTAAATATGGTAGGTCTAAGAATAGGTTGTAGGCTTTTTTTATTTAAAATTATTAATATAGCAAAACAACGTTTGCCGTGACAGCTAGTACAGTATTATATTTTTACATCCAGCATTTTCAGAATTCCGAGCCCACTTTATCAAACTCAGTACTGAAACACAACCTGTAAAACTCTTATCATCATACAACAAAGGTTTATTCAATCTCTAAACACAAACACGAAATAAGTCAATAAAACTTTCTATGAAATTGTAAACAAAGCCGCTTCCAACGCTTTATCGCTGAGTAGTCCTAACGGTCCTTTTCTGCTGAATATCACAATACTTATTTGAAGAGGATAATGTTGGCAGAAAGACCAGCATGGAGACTATTGTGCTGGAACCTTTTAGCTAACTATAGAAGAAAATGGCAATAAGATGGCTGGGAAGGCTTTCACTCAAGTGTTGCTGGGAATCCTTTTTAGGGATCCCTTCATCTAAAAAATAAAAACCCTTAAAGGATCACTTTTGCGTGTCACTGTCTGTTTTTCTGTCAAAGCCTATTTTCTCCAAGACTACTGAGCCGATTCAGTTTAAATTTTGGTTCATTTTTATGAGCTTCTGTGACCCAAACATGTTCCTTAAAAGAAAGAAAGAAAGAAAAGTACTACTTAGTTTATTTGGCACTTAATGAGGGGTAAAGAAACTAAATTTTAAAACAGCAAGCCCACGGCTGCGCCAAATAGGTCGAGTTCAGCAAAACCTAGTGTAATGTAAATAAAAAAATTTTGAATGTGAAGTCACTTTGGGAGGAAAATAGGGTTTTTTTCTACTGTACGGTGGGACGTTTCGAATGAAAGATCTTGTTGTGAGGGTTTTTAAATGCTTATATATGCTTAAGATGGCTGGGAAGGCTTTCACTCAAGTGTTGCTGGGAATCCTTTTTAGGGATCCCTTCGTCTAAAAAATAAAAACCCTTAAAGGATCACTTTTGCGTGTCACTGTCTGTTTTTCTGTCAAAGCCTATTTTCTCCAAGACTACTGAGCCGATTCAGTTTAAATTTTGGTTCATTTTTATGAGCTTCTGTGACCCAAACATGTTCCTTAAAAGAAAGAAAGAAAGAAAAGTACTACTTAGTTTATTTGGCACTTAATGAGGGGTAAAGAAACTAAATTTTAAAACAGCAAGCCCACGGCTGCGCCAAATAGGTCGAGTTCAGCAAAACCTAGTGTAATGTAAATAAAAAAAATTTGAATGTGAAGTCACTTTGGGAGGAAAATAGGGTTTTTTTTCTACTGTACGGTGGGACGTTTCGAATGAAAGATCTTGTTGTGAGGGTTTTTAAATGCTTATATATTTATTGAATTTTTTAAGAATAAATAGTCTTAAAGAACTCCAAAATTCGAGTTTTTTACTTTTAAAAGAAAGCGAAAATGTTCGAAGAATATGCGTTGGGAACCCTTTGCGCGCGAGTCCTACTCGGACTTGAACGGGTTATTTTTTTTTTAAGAACTAGTGCCTTTTACTGGGCTAGAAAAGAGGATTGTTGTGGAAATATTTATCGTCAATAGGACTATGGATTTATTGTTGAAAGTGCCCCTTTGTGTTCTTTACTACTAAGCTGAGTAGGTTCTACGACTTTTTTTTGCTGTTTGATCCTAGAAAAGTACTTTTATTCTGTCATTCAGCCATATCTATGAAATGTTTTTTTTTAAGGATCTGCCAGTCAGCTA
This sequence comes from Ceramica pisi, assembly GCA_963859965.1. NCBI lineage: Eukaryota > Metazoa > Arthropoda > Insecta > Lepidoptera > Noctuidae > Ceramica > Ceramica pisi. Next base: position 8,679,214 of record OY982549.1, on the reverse strand, counting down.
TAGTTTACGCCAGATAAACGTGGAATAAAGTACATTGACCTTTCCCTTATATCTCTTCGTAGATACTAGAACAATGAATTAAGAACTGTTTTTCATTACTAGAGAACGTAAAGAATCACGATAGAAGTCGATTCAGGACAGTTTTATGTCATTGTTTCTGATTTTGATCTTAAGAAAGTCAATAAATTTATGTGGGTCAATGTACTTTATTCCACGTTTATCTGGCGTAGACTATAGCAGATTCTTAATCAGAATTTTAGTAGCAGAAACCCAAATTAAAAGGGTCTTCATTATTTTTACCCTACTGCGTCAAATCCTACTGGCAACATAACCGGGATTATCCTGGGTCATAGCTCAGGATAACCCCGGTTATGTTGCCAGTAGGATTCATAATTCAAATCCTCTTTTAAAAGCATACTTTTAAAAGAGGATTTGAATTATGAATCTTCTAAGTAATTTAAAATAAGCATTTTGGTTATTCTAATATATAAAAATGAGTCACGTGCAAAGTGTCACGGTGTTTGCTATCGAACTCCTCCGAAACGGCTCGACCGATATATATATATTTTTTTTTGTAAATATTCGGTCTAAGAATACGTCGTAGGAAATTTTTATTTATATAATTTTTGTGAATTTTTTTTATATGGTAAAACAACAATTTCCGGGTCGGCCAGTTTTTTTAAAAATAAATACTGCTGACTTACACAAGGGCATTACTTGGTTTAAGGTCGTCGAGTTGAACCTTGAGCGGGAGAAGTAGGTACCACAGAAGACGAATCAGCTTAGATAATTTTGTACAAAAAAACAGCCAGCACTTTATTCAATTGTTTTATCGCCACTGTTCTCAAATGTGTTAAAAATCGTCGTGAGGAAAAAACCGAAAATGTGTGCTGGAAAGAAGAGTCTACATCATGTGGTATCCCCTGGTATCCCTCAATCCGGCCTACTTCTTCGTAAAGAGAGTACATTTGTATCCCATCACAAGTGGTATCGCCCAATCCGGCCTACCCATTCTTCAAGAGAGGAAATCTGTATCCTACCAGCAGTAGATACGTTATAGACTAAATCCTCTATTCTAGAAATTCAACAGCTAACCAACCTTTTAATTAGCAGACTAACGGGCTTTATCTACAAAACCCGTAAATCAGGATACCGTTAAATGTAAGATGTCCATGAGATCAAATAAATAAATAAATAATCCTCCTCTATTTGATATTCAACCAGCATTTGCCAGTCTATCTAAAATCAATCCTTACAACGATTCACTAACAGTGAGATAACTGAAGAGAAAACTATGAAATGTAGCAGATGTAGGAACGGAACGTTAATACCGACCGGATTGCAGAGATCGCTTCGAATTCATTGCGGTGTGTCTATGAATACTACACGCTGCTGCTGAGAATGTTCAGCAAATAGTAAGTTTTTTTATTTGTAAAAATGTTGTAATAAGATGTTACATAGGTTTTTTGGTGCAAGACACATCTCGCCATACTATGATAGCATGCAAATTTACATACATCACTAAACAAAGTTCGTAATGATGTTTACACACACTAACAATTAACCAAAGAACAAATCAATATTACTTAAACAAAACAACATCGTCATGTCATATAAGATCAGTAGATAATAACGAAGTAAAAAATTAAAAAGAAAAACAATAAAGTAAAATAACAGGGATAAAATTTGTAAAACACGAATACACAAGACCAATAGAGTGAAAGCTCACAATGCATTTCTAAAATGGTAGGAATCCGAAGACTATTTTTTAAGGAATTTGATGATGCTATAAAAAAAATTTGAATTAGTCATTTCCGTTAGACAATGCGAATGCAAATATAGTAAGCTCTAATATAACATTCTTATAATACACTAAACTTGCAATAAATTAACAAATATACTAAAGTATAGCATCAAAAATTCGTCCTCAACGCTGTCCGCTGGTAATGTACCCAAGAGACAAGCGGCATTGCCACGTTGAATGGCAATGCTCAATCTCTGCCCAAAGTAAAAACCAGGTCTTGGGTTACGGGCAGTCTCAACCAGCCGTTTCTAAATTTCTTTGAAAAGGCTGTGAGAACAAGGGCCCTACGGCCTTAAAGTTTCAACCACAAACGGCTCGAAAATATAGTTACCAATAAGGTTAAGACATAATAGCTCTAATTTTGTGTTATGTTATTTACGAAGGATTAAATCACAGAGCAGTGAGACTTCCTTGGTGGACCACTGATAGTCAGTGAAGGGTCATCTTTACGGGGGGGGGGGGCTGGCTTATTGGAGCAGTTTAGGCTGAAGCAACAGCTGAAACTTGTGCTCAGCGGATATTGCGTAGCTAAGAATACTAGGTATTGAAGATCGGTAGCGACTAGAAACGTCAACAGTTCTGATGTTGAGTATTTTGATTATTTTGTTAATTTTAATTACTTACAATATATTGATTATTTTGATTACTTTGATTATTCTTGTTTTTTTATTATTTTTTTGGTTTTGATTTTTTTAAATTATTTTTACTATATCTATATTCTATTATTTTACTATTGTTTTTTTTTTTTAATTTGATTGTTCCTGTGGACTCTCTGTGCGTGTTGGTTATTACTGTAAGTGCCGAGAGTAATTGAAATTAAATAAATACATAAATCTACACTAATATTATAAAGAGGAAAACTTTGTTTGTTTGTTTGATTGTAATGAATAGGCTCAAAAACGACTGGACCGATTTTAAAAACTTTTTCACCATTCGAAAGATACATTATCCCCGAGTAACATAGGCTATATTTTATTTTGGAAAAAAATAGGGTTCTGTAAGATATTTGGGTTTTTCGGACACAAGGTGTTATAATCAACCAGAAAAGTTACTTATTTTGCGTACGCTGCCTAAACTATAAAAGATAGAACCATAAATTGTTCTAATTAATTGTAGATCTTATAAATATCTACAAAAAAGTCCGGGACACACTATACCTATCTATGTCGAGGGACGAGTGAGGCACAACAACCATTTTTTTATTTAAAAATCTCGATTTTTTTTGGACTATTTTTAAACGCGTTTATTTTACTCATGCTATTAATCCTTATCAAAATAAAGTATTTAATCACTAAGTACAGTTTATGTAGATAATATTTGGTCTGATTTTGAAAGATTAAAATCGGACGTTTGGTTTTGAAGTTATGGCGAAATTAAAATATTACGATTTCTACTGCACAGCCCGTTGCGAAGTGGACGTCACCAAGGCGGGGGTGCGCGTGCGGGAGGGGAGTTTAGATCTATGAGTAAGGTACCCGCGTGGTTCAGACGCGAGGTAACAGTTTTTCTGTAGTGTATTTGGTATCAGCATTGCACCCGTGCGAAGCCGGGGCGGGTCGCTAGTAATAAATAAAAAGGCCACTTTAGCAGAATCATAATATTAACCACACAACAATCTGTCAAATTTAATTTTCATCTTTATCGCTAACGTATTAGGTTCAAGGTTGATTGGGAAAATTTTACAGTTAAAGATAGCGTGATGTGAGTTCTAATTCTGCTAAATTGGCTTTTTAGAACCCCTGATCTCGATGGTTGAACCAGCTTTTTTTCGTTCTATCTTTTTCTAACAATGAAATGAAATGATTTTTCTAACAATATGAATAGGAAACAACTCGAAACTCATGACCATGTTCCCAGGTTGTATTTCTACTATTGATAATTTGTTTTCTTTATGTAATGGCATCAATATTGCCACGCGCAGCTCTCTTAAAAAACTTTTAATTTTAAAAACAAATGTCAAAAACTCATCAAGGTAAGGTCAAACGGAAAGTAGAGGTGTTTTTATTTTATTGTGTCTGAAATGCAAATGCGGAATACTCCTTAAAATACGGCAAAATGACTACAAAAAGGGAGATTCTACAAGTAATTGTGATATTATTATTTATATTTATTTAGCTTCCTATGACCAGTAGTTTTGGCTGTGCGTTGTCTGTCAGTCATTCACTCGGTAACGGAAGAATTCTATATACATACTCATATTAGAATAGGCCCGTCGGCTCCGCCCGGATGTATTTTTTTTTTCATGCAAACCTCGCCCAGACCATTAGGAACACAACTATAAAAGAACTAGCTGACCCACGCAACTTCGTCTGCGTCACATTTTCCATTAATGCTCGGCTCCTTTAAGTCTTAGCGTGATGATAATTATGTAGCCCATATCCTTCCTCAATACATGGGCTATCTAGTAGTTCCTGAGATTACCCCCTACATACAAACTTACACACAAATGTTACCTCTTTATAATATTGGTATAGATATAGATTATAGTTGATAAAAGTCCGTTAAAGGAGAGCCTCCAGTCAATAAAGAAGCTGGTCATCCTCTCCACCCGTATATTCCCCGCAATATAACTTCACCACTAACCACCAACTGTTATTTTCACAGTGCCTGACTTTTGGACAATAAAGCAATTTACTGGGAGTTCTACCATTCTACTGCATCGTTTGTATGACTATCCATTGGGAAGGGAATAGTTTTTCAAACTCAAACGGCGGCTATTGGCGGCTTTTGATCGTTACAAAGCTATTAGAGTCTTTAAATCCGACAGGGGGCGCTTTTAGGGTAGTTTCGCGGAATTGTGGACAGTGAAACGGGATTTGGAATCAGTTGAGGAATATTTCGGGTATCAATTGGCTTTGGGTATGGGTATGAAAGAGAAGTGATTGATACAAAATGGACACAGACAGGTTGATAACCGAGGGATGATATGGACTTGCAGAGGATATTATTTGTCTAGACTGTTAGGCTGAACATGATGATCTAGTATCTACTTATCTATAATTTACGAGAAACAATCATGGTCACTGACATTAGAATAGTTCATATCGCGCACTGTTGCAAGGGCCATGATCACGGCGCTTGCAACAGTGCCGAAATATCGGAAACTCGCAAATAAAAATGTACATGGTAGCAATCCCGATATGAACTATTCTAATAATGAATTGGTTTAGTGACACATTTTATTTATTTGAGATGGGTTTGCTCTTGACTTCAGTCTAGGTCAAAGATAACAGAGACAAAGTCTACGATGGAGCGAGCTTACCCAGAAGTAGCCTGTTTACTCTAACGTTGAAAAGATTAGGATTGGAAGCGTTCGGAAACAAATGTCGTGAGTTTGGTCATATTCATATAATTACAGCAAGCCACATGATGTAAGTAGATCAAATACTCATTAAATTTACAACTATCCATACACAATCGTATGTATATGGATTGTGATTGACGATTGGAAAGTTTAACGTTATAAGAGGATTTTGTTTTTATCATTGGCAGGCTTGACTTAACCACTGTCTCACCTAATGAGTAGCAATGACGCGGTAACGCTTTACTATAAGAAAAGAAATGTAATCTGTAGGTACTTCTATACTTAATTATGTTATAAAGCTGAAGAGTTTACTTTGTTTGCTTGAACGCGCTAATCGCTGGAACTACTGGTCCGATTAGAAAAAAAAAATTCAGTGTTAGATAAACAACAAGAACAAACTTTATTTAACAGCTTATTTATTTTAAAGCTGCAATTGTAGTTCAAAGCTCCAAGCGTCTAAACTTAATAATAACGAAATATTAGACACACATTGCTTCCCAAACAAATAAAATTACTGTAAAATGTTCCCGCAGAATCGCGTCACAAACTGCATGCCAGCTAACCAGAATATCGTATACGGAAACCACTAAGTTTCTTTGTCAAAAATACACAGAATCCTTCGGTTATCCACTTAGCGGGGAGACACAAGTGTGGCAGTGTATATTGCTATCCACTACCGCTACCCCGCGCTACTCTTGACAGGCACTCTGGCTTGTTGACCCTGGGCATAGAGCAAAAAATCCCAACAGAAGCGAGACTAGACGGTACTGTGAACCTTATTGGTTCTTCTTGGTTCGTACTGGCCAGCCGATAGAGCTTTGTAAGGGTGAATGAAAAAGATTAGAATAGGTTTAAAATTAGAACAAAAACAAATTGATTGTTTGGACAGAAGAGTCAATCAATCAATCAATCAATTCGTTTATTTGTGATACATGGGTTACATACAGGTGTTCATTACATACTTTTATAGTTAATGTTCATTCCATGATCAGCCACTTAGGCATACAAATATAAATTAAAACTATGAGTTATTATAGCATTATTCAATTAATCAATTCAATTGGTAATAAATTTAAATTCTAGCCAGCTAGCTAGCTAGCTAGCTTTGATCCTAGCCAGTGCTACAATATAATTAACATTTTAAACCAGTCCTTGTTTAATTTCTAGTAGTAGGTGATGCCGTGATGCCTTATCTTGTCTTAGATGGGACACCACAGTACTGTGATAAACCTTCTCGACAGCTTTAAATAGCAGGCTAGGTCTGAAAGCGTTGTAATTGCCGAAGGAAAATATAATAGAATATTTTTATAGTACCTAACAATATGTAAAGTGGTTTGTTTTATAAAGATCAGTCATGTATTTAGAAAAAAAAAAAAAAATGTATATAAGTAGTTTATCAGCCATCTCGTTACCATAACACAAGCATTAAGTTGCTTAGCTTGGGACTATACGGCGTTGTGTGAAATGTCCAAGGATATTATTATTATTATTATTATTATTATTATGTATCTATGTTGCTTCATCATGTTAGCTTCGAACTGGGCTAGGACTGCTAGGAGCCCTAATAATGAACACCCAATAGTTAGGTATTTGATTACTAGTACTTAGTAAGTGATATCAAAGCGGCAGTAACCTGCGGTATCACAGTGCCTACACTCCTGTCCTGTTATTATGGCTAATCTGGAATCAAAATATTTGCCAATAAATCCTAGAATTTACCAAGTCTTATTGATGCCTAATGTTTGTAGTAGGTAAAAGAGAAGGCGGGACGCATAAGGAAGAGTCAAAAGCGGGAGAAATTAGCATCCAACGAAAAAAGTGAAGCCACGAGAAAATGCTGCAATTATATTGAGCTTTAGGAAGAGGTTTACACAGGTAAAAATATCAGTGCACTGATGGTACAGTGCGCTGATAATAACTTGTGGCTTAATAATAACAGCCACACAGGTCGATCTTCAAGGTTAAGCAACGCTTGCCTAGCTTGGTCTGTGGATGGGTGACCATCTGAACATACCGAGTTTCCTCCGTGCCTCGGAAAGCACGTTAAGCTGTTGGTCCCAGCTGTCATTTGGAGATCTTTGGCCGTCGTTACGGATAGTCAGAAGCCAGAAAATCTGACACCAGTCTTGCCAAGGAGTACCGTGTTACCCAGTTGATGGGTTGTGGAGGTCTGGTAGGCAGCCGCTCCACGTAAAATACTAGTACTCAGCTGAATTCGGTTTGACTGGAAGCCGACCCCAATATAGTTGGGAAAAGGCAGCTCCACTTCGTATTACAAACTCTGGGTTTGGAGCTTGATTATTTTTTTTGGGTAGAGTACTCTTCTTGTAGAACACTATCACAAAGTTTCATAGCGCGAATTAAGTAAGCGACAACGGAAGTGTTAAAAAATAACTTTATTCCGACAGAGTTACAGCGAAACAGTAATTGAATTCATCTAACAAGATATTGATCTTATATACTAACTTAATTGCTAACGTAGTACATCCACAGCGTGATCAGATTGACGCATGTTCTAGATAATTATAAATGCTGATCGCGCAGTGGGGAAATTGAGAAATAATAATCTAGTAAATACTTATTGTCTGACAAAGCTAATATTGGTAGGTTGGGGTTCCTTAACTCCTCCCTCCCTAAGAGAGAAATTATCCGAAGGTGTCGCAGACGGTTTCGGAGAATTTCGACAAAAGTTTATGAAAGAAACAAACGCGGAGAGAAAAAAAAATCACACTAATGTGCTACTAAACTATCACTATTCTAAAATATTAGTACGTTTAAAATCTATGCAAATATTATTACGGCGTTGTCCAATCTCTAATAATACACAAACACATAGACTATTACAAGGTTGGGATATAGATGGAAGAGCTGAGAGGAAGGTGAAAAAGATTTACTCACAATTCCGCAGCTAGCTCCATGCTCCCTGAATTACTGCTGTGGCTGGTCCTCTTCCGTAACTCGAAGTGGCTCCTTAATGAATTTATTTGTTCGGCTATCTCTGCTAAACCGTAGACACGGACGTCGGCTACTCCACGTAGAATTGTATACACGGCAAACTGACTACAGAGATCCTACCGGCTGCGCCAATTAAGTAAGCGACAACGGAAGTGTTAAAAAATAACTTTATTCCGACAGAGTTACAGCGAAACAGTAATTGAATTCATCTAACAAGATATTGATCTTATATACTAACTTAATTGCTAACGTAGTACATCCACAGCGTGATCAGATTGACGCATGTTCTAGATAATTATAAATGCTGATCGCGCAGTGGGGAAATTGAGAAATAATAATCTAGTAAATACTTATTGTCTGACAAAGCTAATATTGGTAGGTTGGGGTTCCTTAACTCGCGCAATCACATAGTTTTAGAGAAAAAAATCCTAAAAATTCAATTATTTCTAACCTATTTACGAAAAAAAGACATATTTTGCCACAGATAACTTAAAAAAATCGGTTCAAGGTCGTTTCGTTTTACGGTCAGACTAAGTGACCACTCATTTAAAAGATTTTTTATTGAATATTATAGTTTTTGACTTTATTTTATTTTTAAATAGTTGCGCAAGTATTATGTTTTCAAATAAAAGCAAATAATAGACTTAATTAAATAAAAAAAAAAGTATTTTAGTGATTGTGGGTAACGAAACGTAATTTCAGAATATTATGATGTATGCGACGTTCACGTTTGACAGTTGTCATTCATCGTTTGTACTCACGGTCGAGAGCGTCTATCGTACTCCTGTTTGTTTCAACGATTGAGTGACACCATGGCGTCTCCGAAGTCCCCGACTCAGAATGCAAGAGCAAGCGGAGCGAGCTCTGGACTTTGGGGCACCCCGACTCGGATAGGTTAGGTTAGAAGGGGATAGCGGGGTCGAGTGAGCGAGCGAAGCGAGCGAATAGACCACTCAGAAGTAGGAGCCCCGCCGTGTCGATGGCGCGTTAGTGTTCCACGCGCGCCTCAAAGAGAGTCAGCAACACAGAGGGGCCCGAAAGGGCCGACGCCTGCCGGAGTCGCGGGATTATTCGCAAGAGACACCGTGGCTCCGGAACACAAAGGGCAATGAAGGAACATCATGGATGGGTTTTAGTTAGTAGAAGTCTGACACTCCCTCCCGCTACACCCAGAGCGGGAGGAATCATTGGATGATTTCCCATCCCTAAAAAAAAAAAAAGGAAGTAGGAGCCCCGCCCAGCGGGGCTCCGTCGATATTTTCTTTCAAATTAACATTTTCTTTCAAATTAACATTTTCTTTCAAATTAACATTTTTGAGAGGTTCGAGTATGACCTTGAGTATATTCTTGACGTTGGAGTTTGATAGAGGGCAATATTCTACGATTTAAGGCATATTTTGACCTTGAAGTGTTTGACCTTGACCTTTACGAGTTTGACCTTGACCTTGAAGATGCCCCTGACCTTAATTTGGATTAAAAGCTTATATAGTGTCGCCATATAATCTACCCCACCCTTAATTCTCCCACTATCCCACCAATCCCGAAAGAAAGTTTTGGCAATTTTTTTTTCAGCACCTATGGTTTTGCGCGTTTTGGTAATTTAAAATTTTCTATAGAAAAGGTACATTCTACCGAAAAAAAAATACCATCTATAAAAAACGGCAGTTAGCTAATACGAAGTGCTTCCGGTAAGGCACACCCAGAAGGAACCCAACGACATGTGTGCTGGCAGGACCATTTTCAGGGGGGTGCGTCTTTAAAACCCCGCCTCGAATGGGTTTAGTTTTTTTTTGCCCAGAACTAATTAATAAATAATTACGGATACAAGGCTGAACGCGAAGAAGCTCGAAGTACCTCGCCTCGGATTAGCTAGGTCTCTTCGGTTCTGAACTTCTGAACACTTAGAAAGTGTTCCAAACTGAAGTGTCCCATCTACATAATATATCTTATTCTATGTCCAGGTCTCGATAGCGGTCACACAATGGCCGATCCTTCGCCACTGCCATTTCATTCCATTTCGATTCGATGAGGAAGTATTGCGTGTTTTGTTTGAGTGGATTGGTGATTTCAGTTTTTTATTACGGTTTCCTGGTTTGTGAACAATTTGTGTAATAGTTATTGAGTGTTTTTTTTTCTATAATATATTTGGTCTTAGATAGTGAGGGCTAAATGGTTATTCGGTGCCTTTTTGCTTGATGACTTCCGCATTTCTTGTTTGTAATACATCGCGTAAGATTGTAAGCTCTTTCTTTTCGATAAAATATTGACAAATTGTAGACTGGAATCAAAATGGAATTTCTTATATTGGAAGTAGATAACTTCAGATTATAAGTATCGTGAATTGGTATAGAGATTTTATAATTCAATTTACATGATTACAATCTAACGGTTTTTCCTTTAATTTAGTGATATGACTATTTCGATTTATATTTATAAAAGTACTTAATTTGTACGTTAAACTTGGACATCACTCTCAGTAAATTAGTTAAAAGTAAGACTTATAACTCTAACTTGTAACTGTTTTACTTATTTTTACCGATATATCAGGTAAAAATAAGTAAGGTAAAAATTACTATTATTCTTCAACCAAATTCAATACAATCGGTAAACAACGTATTCAGAACACGTCACAACCGTACACGCTTGAAAATATCCCGAAAAACCCCGATCAGATTCATTCCCACTCATGCGTATCCACAAACTGAAAAAAAATATCATTCTCGAACCACTCGAAGGCACTCGTGCGCAAATCTTGACACGTCAATACTGTCATAGGCAGCCATTTTGTCAATGGGCGGCGCCACAATTTGAATTTGGAATTCAAGATGCGTGCACTAAGAATCGTAAAATACGAGTTATTTGCGTACCGGGATGTTAGTAGACCACTAAAATGTTTCGCTTATTTCGGTTTAACCGGGTACAGACTATCTTTTTGCCGTAAATATTTTATGGGAATGCGTAATGGATCAGGTCAGGTTTAACGGGCTCAATTACTGGCAGGTTAAGATGGCGGTCGTGTTGCTCATTTGAGTTTACAATAATATCCTAAAATGCTACTTAAACCGAACAGGCTTCCTGAAGTTGGTCCGTCGATTGACGAGTCTTTCTCGCATCGTCGTGTGAAAAACACCTACCCTACTACCGGAGTCGTGTCGAATCGCTGTCCCATCGTATTAAGGGTGTGTATTCCGTCCACTAGCGCCGCCAATCGTTTTTTATTAATTGTGGTAAATTTAAGACACGCAGATAAAAAACCGCTCTGTAGTGTTCTGAATAAATGTATCTATTATTTTTTGAGAGCTATTTTTAATACTTAACTCATGGTTAAATAGCCAAAGCGGCAGTTATTGCTAAAAGTGGCCACTTTTAGCAAAAATATCGACTTTGACAACTATTTATGTTCTAAAGTACAAAAAATAGCTCTCAAAAAATAATAAATACATTTCTTTAAAACACTGCAGAGCGTTTTTTTATCTACGTGTCTTAAATTTACCACGGTTAATAAAAACAATTGGCGGCGCTAGTGGACGGAATGCGCCCTCTTAAGCTGGAGTAGAGAGGACATCTGTGTTTTCGCACACTCTGTGCAGTATAATATCTCCGCGTACTTTAAAGATTAAAGATTGGTCATCGTGATCAAATTTCGGAGCGGTCGATTATTTCTTGAGATTTTCGACTTTTATTGACTTGACTTTTATCAATGGAGTTTAGAGTGATGAGTCCTTTATGAAAAGAAATTGACTGGACATCTGTCTACAATCAGTATGTATATGTTACCGGAAAGTGGGATATTCCGTAAAATTGTAATAAATCGTGATGAGATTATAATTTCTCGAAATATTATGAAAAAATTTTCCGCATAAAATATAATATCCCATTCAAATTCAATAATTTCAATTCACCCGTGTCTCATTTAGAAAAAAATTGTTAACAATTTCACGCGACATTTTACAATCTTACGGTGTTACCCATTTTCCGGTAACATTTACACTATACACTTTTTCCTAACTACTACATAAACGTCATATGAAATGAAAAGCCTATTGTGTAAAAACGCCAGGGTCAAGCACACTACATGAATAAAATATGATCGGGACCGTTGCCATGACAACTGTTTATGACAATGGTGGGGGGAGGGGGGGGGGTTCCTTTGATACGGTTTACGAGGTAGGAGTCAAAGCAAAGGCTTTTTTGAATGTTAGTGTGTATTGTTGTTTAAGTTATTGTCCTGAATCTGTTTAAAAGCGTTTATGCCTAGCGTTGTCTTGTACGAACTCACGTGTTCTTAATCTTGTAAATGCATGAATCCAATTTTTATGAAACTTGATTCTCTTTGATTCTTTTTTTTTTTCTTTTTTTTTACCACTATCTCACCTGATGGTAAGCGATGATGCGGTCTAAGATAGAGCTCGATTGCCGAGAAGTAACTTATTCACCTTGACTTAAAGACTCTCAGGTTGTAGCTATCAGGAAACACAGACTCCGGCAGGGAATTCCACTCCCTGTACGCACTATGAATGTGTCCACCATGTACCAGTACCATGCACCATGCACTTTTAGTGTTGGATAGCCCATTTATCGGGGAAGGTTATAATGTCTAAGATAATTAGTCCTTGGAGTTTCTTGCACGTTCTTCTCCATAGAGGGCTACGCATTGGAACGTGTAAATAGCTTCATGTTTATCATACTAAATGGTTTATTTGAAATAAATGCTTTGAACCTAGGAGCGGGACACTTATAAAAATGTGATGTAGACAAAGTTGCGTGGATTATTAGTTGATATACCTACTCATGGTCGGTCGCTAGTTTCATACATATATAATTCTTGCATCGTTTCCCCAAAGCTGGTGATCGTAACGTGACCACATCGTGGTATCAAGACAGTATTTTTTAACTATGTGCCTTCTTGCTTTCAGAAACTTGCATTGATCCTTTAATATTCATCATCATCAAATCAGCTAATTGCCGTCCACTGCTGAACGTTAGTCTCCCCCAAAGAGCGCCAACCTTCCCGGTCCTGAGCAGTCCGCATCCATCCGCTGCCAGCCACTTTCTTTAAATCATCGGTCCATCGTGCCGCAGGGCGTCCTACACTACGTTTGCCGACACGCGGTCTCCACTCTAACACATGTCTGCTCCATCATCCGTCTGCCCGTCTACAGACATGGCCGGCCCACTTCCACATCAAAATTAAATTTAATATTAAATGAGGTTTATTCTCTATAATATAAAAATGAATCGCTGAATGTGCTGCTAAGTGCACATCTCGAGAACAGCAGTGCTATTCTGTAACAACATTTTCGTGTCTCGACAGCGGAATCCGAGGTGAGTTTCAAAGTCGTATAAATATAAGACCTTAGGATGTGTGAAATAAAGTTCACTTTGTAAGCTTAGTCACTCAGGTGAAGTCGATGTCGAAATGGTTATTTACAGAATAGACTAGCAGCTGAACCGATTTCGCTAATTCATTTCTGTTGTGTTTGTGTGTGTATGTACAAACCAAAGATACATCTTTGGTTTGTCCAAATCCATGTTTTCATAAACATTTCGGATATTTTTATTCATTTACTTTATTCTTTATACACTAACAGAAAAAAATGAATAATTGATAGCATTATAAAAGCGGCCAAGTGCGAGTTGGACTCTCACACGAAGGGTTCCGTTGCCCCATACAGGTTTTCTTTTTTTTCAAAAAGCTAAATTTTTATCAAAATTTAATAATTATTGAATGAACGAGTGAAATTTTTTACAGTCTACCTAAGCTATTATGGTTCTTGGGAAACCGCCCGCTGACAGACAGACGGAAGGACTGACGGACGGACGGCGGAAAGACAGCAGAGACTTAGTAATAGGGTTCATTTGGTAACTCTTTAGGTACGGAACCCTAATGAGTACAAAGGAACTGCATTTTCCTAAAAAAATTGCTTCCAGACCTGTGTTCATATCGTCCAGTGTGGACTGGAACAAACTACGATCATTAAAAAGTGTAGGAAACTGTTCTCTTTGTTACAGTTTTCAGTGTACCAAACTACACTAGATTTTCCCCCGATATCAATATCAAAAATATACACGCAGTGCGGTGTAGCATAAATTTTAAAATGAAGGTCTGAAAAATATGCCTTTACAATGAGAAAAATACTAACACACGTTTTTTTCGATTTTTTCGTGGTTATTTTATGCAGAGAAATGTCGGTTACGTCAAAATAAAATAGGCCGTACCCTGACCAAATAACCTTGCATTTTTTCCCTCAATAACAGCACAAGAGATACAACAGCGAATACGCTCAGAATGTTGAATAAAATCGTTATAAAATCTAATTTTGGTCGCTTGAAAAAAATATTTCTACTAAAATGCACATAATTAAATTGCCTATCCAGTTATCCATTACTTTAAGTACAAAATCAAAATAATCGTTAGTTTTCGAGAAGATGCATGTTTTCAGTATTTTTTTCTCATTTCTGTAGTTTCGTTGTGAGGAGATTAATTAAACATTATACTTAGTAATAAAAAATAAAAATCTACCATTTTGAAGCCAAGATTATGTAGTGTAATTTTTATAAGTTGATACTTCTTTTAGATAACGAGTATATAGCTCCAAAAAACTGCACAAAAACTGCTAGCGCTGCGTTTTGCTCGGGGACGCGCCTTAATTACAGGAAAGAAATCGTGGGGTATAAAGTACAGTAACTTCTATCCTGATATATAAAAATCTTCCGTTCCTGAGTGACTGACAGACAACGCACAGCCAAAATTACTGGTTTTAAGAAACTGAAATTTGGCATGTGGGTTTCTTGGGGAGTGTAGAGGACCACTGAAAGAGAGTTTCCCGGAATTCTTACGGGACCTTAAAAACGGGATATGACGTGCATACGAAATTTCGGGCAAAATTAGTATATTATACCGCGTGTTTCTGACATCGACGCACAGACGATTTCCATGGGTCCAGGGCATGATTCTGGACACCCTAGACTTAGAATTTTTCGTCGGCTTTTTTCTCATTTTTTCATTTTTTTCAAGGGTTTTTTTACTTTAGACTGCTCATAATCGTTATTCTGACCTAACCCAATGAGATTTTTAATAAAAAAATAATTAATTAACTACATTCACTAAAAAGAGCAATCTGAATAAAACCACAAATAGATATCAGCTCAGCTGAGCTGATACCTATTTGTGGTACTCTTGAAAAAAATGAAAAAATGAGAAAAGAACCGACGAAAAATTCCAACACTGGTGTGTCATGCCCTAGACCCATGGAAATCGTTTGTGCGTCGATGTCAGATACACGCGGTATAGAATTTATCTTAAATTTTATTGCATACACTTTTTATAAAATTGTCAAAAACGCTTGTAGTCTGACAGCAACCTTCACTTCTATTTGTTTTGCTCCATCTCGCGTTGAATTCCTCATTACTGAGGGCCGTGAATCCCCCGATGAATGGTCTATTTCTACTTAACAATGTCTTTCCACCAGTGCCTGTCTATGGCATCATGTAGCTATAAATTTAAAAACAAATGTTATCTTAATATGTAAAATTCTTCCGTTACTGAGTAAGTGACTGACGGACAATTCACAGCCGAAAATACTGGTCATAGAAAGCTGGAATTTGGCATGTAGCTTCCCTAGGATATGCCGGCCGGCATAGGATTTCCCGAAATTCTTACGGGAACGGGAAAAACGTGATATGCGTGTACAAAGTCGCGGGAAAAAGCTAGTATTTATTAATAGCTGACCCGTGGAACTTCGTCTGCGAAACATTTTTCTTTAATGTTCTGCTCCTATTGGTCGTAGCGTGTCGTCAGAGAACTACTACTTCCTGGGATTCAACCAAACAAACTCCTAGATTTATAATCTACTAGCTGACCCGCGCAACTTCGTCTGCGTCACATTTTCCATTAATGCTCCTAAATAATATTGCGACTATAAATTGAGATGTAAGCTAACCTATCTTTCAAGTTGGATCAAACTGCATACTGTGTGCAAAGATCAAAATCGGTTTAGTAGTTTAAGAGCCCATCGCGGACAAACAACGTGACACGTGATTTATATATATTAGATTAGATATTATAAAATGAATCGCTGAATGTGTTGCTAAGCGCAAATCTAAAATGAATATACGCGATAATATAAAATGAATTTTCGGGGGCCGAGTCACCCGCGTCCGTAGGAGAACACCCTTCAGCGAATCCCTACACGTGGTCCCTGGGTGGTGCTAAACAGGTGACACTAACCGCCTCCGTGGTCTAGTGGTTATACCACCTGATTCAGACCCAGAGGTCCCGGGTTCGATTCCCAGCGGAGGCAAATTTTTTGCTCGGTTTGGTTGGTGGTAGGACTTGTTCTAAGTCCGCCTGGCAAGCTACCACCATCATGTCTAAGTCTGTCGCCATAACAACTATGTTAACAGCATTGTTGTGTTCCGGCAGTTATAGGTATGATAGCCAGTGTTCCTCTGTGTAAGAGGATTCCGGGTGAAACTCGCTTCCATCTTCGGCCTAATCATCACTTTCCATCAGGTGAGATTTGGGCCAAGAGTTTCCCCGTTTTGTATTAAAAAAAAAAAAAACTCGAGAACAGCTGAACCGATTTCTTTTTTTGTTGTGTTTGTTATTATCAGGAGAAGGTTCTTATGTTAAAAAAAAAAACAAGAAAGTTGCCAGTTGACGGGAGCGAAGCCGCGGGGGACAGCTATAGTTTACGCCAGATAAACGTGGAATAAATTACATTGACCTTTCCCTAATATCTCTTCGTAGATACTAGAACAATAAATTAAGAACTGATTTTTATAATTAGAAAACGTAAAGTATCACGATAGAAGTCGATTCAGGACAGCTTTATGTCATTATTTCTGATTTTGATCTTAGGAAGACAAAAAATGTATGTGGGTCAATCTACTTTATTCCAAGTTTATCTGGCGTAAAGTATAGTATTAGTATAGATTTATTTATCATCATCATCATATCAGCCGTAAGGCTTCCACTGCTGGACATAGGCCTACCCCAAGCGTCGTCACAACCACCAGTCTTGTGTGTCTCGCATCCATCGGCTACCCGCGACCTTCACCAGGTCATCGGGAGCCTTGTGGGAGGCCTTCCAATGCTGCGTATTCCGGTACGCGATCACCACTCCAGAACTTTTCGGCCCCATCGACCATCCGTTCTGCGAGCAATGTTAGTTTGGCAATCCTTCGGGCAATAACAGTAACCTTGGTTCTCTTGCGGATATTATCATTCCTGATTCCGATCACGCAAGGAAGTTCCAAGCATTGCCTTCTCGATAGTCGTTTGAGTAACTTTAAGCCTTCTGATGGCCCATTGTGAACGACTACGTTTCAGTTCCATAACTCATCATAGATTTATTATATGCCCTTAAGATCCTAAACCCCTAAAAAGGCCCTTATAGAGGAGAGTTTTTACAGTACCTATGGCCTAGCCCTAAGATTTCCTGGGATCCTCCTTTTTAAGTCAGTTACAAAGCTAAGAAAAGTTTTTGAAAAATAAACGTGGCCACAACAAAGCGCGAACTCAAATCTCCGCCATCCTCAAACAAGCTAAAAAAGGGAATAAAAATAAGCATTATTCACTTAAAAACCCTATTCAAAACAAAGACAAGTATATCTCGTTGAAAATAATCATACAAAACTAGACGTCAACTATCCTTAGACTGCACAGAGCATTTAAAGATTAAATTGTGAACATAATTCGTTTCCCGGGAGAGGCGACACAGAGTAGATATTGTACAGAAGGTCAACTCTATGTGATAGCCGAAAACGACACGCTTCATATTACAGCGTCGGAAATCTGCCTTGTCTTTTCCCGATGAAGATGGGGTTCAGCTTTCAGTCTAACCGTATCTGTATATTTTACGAGTATTTTACATGGAGGCAAGGAGCGACTGCCTATTCAGAGGTCAGCCCAGTTACTGATTATTGGATACCTACCCTTTGTTCTTCAAGGCTTCAAGGATATTTTTGGACGGGACTGTACCCAGGCACTCTACCGTAAAAAGTAATTTTACATCAATTTGTGAAGGACATACACTATACACTCTGTATGTGCGTGAAGCGTTGGACGGACTCCCAAAAAGTGAACTGATGACCTGGTGAAGGTTAAGTTAAGGAGTCGGTTGGATGCGAGACGCTCGATGTGGTGACACTTGAGGGAGGCCCGCAGTGGACATCTTTCGGTCGAAATGATGACGACCATGTGTCAGCTTTCGCTCATAGTATTTAAGTTAGCCTTCTGACGTACCTAGTGCATTGCAGAGATAAAACGAAACGATCACTGGTTTCTGTAGAAAACTCATTTTCGGACTCCTTTGATCATTGCCAACGGAAAAAAAGTAAAAGGAATATGTGCACAAACAATGCGGGGAGTAAACTAAATTATTTTTGAATGGAATCGTTTGAGTGTGTTAGTTGGTATCTGGGGGGCTACTCTCTAAGTGCGACGTCCGTAGTTTCGGGCTTAGTTGCGGGCGTATTTTACTCCGTATTATCTAACCACTAAGAATGAATGACAACACAATTCGAAAGTTACTGTCAAATCGTGTTGTCATTCATTTTTAGTTCGGGTTCGGGACTAATAGTAAGTCCGTAGGTGATACAGAGTAGAATACGCCCGCAACTAAGCCCGAAACTACAGACGTTGGGCTTAGAGCCCCCCTGTATCGTTTTCTGCAAGATTATTCTGCGAATTGCTGAAGAGTGAAATTTTTGGCAATATTTTTTGGGTCGCTGAATAATGCCGCGGGCGATATGTCTCGGCAAAAAGGTGGTTGCAAATGGACTCTTTTTCTTTTCTGACAACCTGATGTCCAGTGTCAGTTTTGTTATTCAAAATTCGAAATTGAGTATTAATAGCTGTCAAGATTGAACCGTAAGTAATGCTACGCGCGCACTAGTGACTTTTGTCACCGTGACAGTATATATCTCTCTGTTGCACTTCACAATATTGAGAAAGAGAGAAATGTATTGTCACGCGGACAAAAAGTCACCAATGCGCGCCTAGCCTTTTTTTTTAGGGATGTGAAATCATCCAATGACTCCTCCCGCTCTGGGTGTAGCGGGAGGGAGTGTCAGACTTCTACTGACTAACCCATCCATGTTCCTTCACTGCCCTTTGTGTTCCGGAGCCACGGTATCTCTTTCGAATAGTCCCGCGACTCCGGCAGGGTGCGCACCTAGCCTAATAGTCGATTTTTGAGGATCAGCAACTCTAACTGAGGTTGATACGTGGATGGGTAACATAAATACTGGTATTCGGAAGTTCATAAACTACGCAAGCAATGAACATCATCATCGTAATTTCAGCCGATAAAAACCTGGTACAGTGAAATAGATCCTTGAAGGTTAGGGAGAAGTGGACAGGGTGTATTTATAGAATACCAACTTTCACCATTAATGCTTAAGTCCTATACGTACCTCCATTCTAACGTAAACCGGGGACGATGGGCCGGTACTAAAAAGTTCTAGATTGAAAACATTTTTTTTCCCACCCTAGTAATCGAACCCAGGTTC
The DNA here is from genome assembly GCA_963859965.1 of Ceramica pisi. Taxonomy (NCBI): domain Eukaryota; kingdom Metazoa; phylum Arthropoda; class Insecta; order Lepidoptera; family Noctuidae; genus Ceramica; species Ceramica pisi. The sequence goes on along the minus strand of OY982549.1, from coordinate 8,659,634 downwards.
TCATACTTCCTGCCGGGGTAGCGGAATTTGTTCGAAAGAGTCACCGCGGCCCTGGAACGCAAAGGGCATTAGGAGGAACACGGATGGGTTGGTTTTAGTAAGAGTCTGACACTCCCTCCTGCTTTACCCAGAGCGGGAGAAGTCATTTGATGGTTTCCCATCCTTCAAAAAAGGTCCTCATGCCTAAAACAAGCTTCCTTTTTACTTCCAAACCTCGTCTTTACTGTCCCGTTCGTCAGTTAAACTCGGATCAACTAGGCTCTTTATTTACATTAACTTATCCCCAACATGTAACTTCCACCCAAGCATTCACACAAATAAATTATACAAACAAAATGATTTCACAACGCCGCCACCAACTCCATAGTGTAAAGTTTTGCTAAGCAGTAAGATTAAACTGTATAATTTGCAGACACGGTATTAAAGAGAATAAGTTCGCCGGTTTAATTGTTGAACTCCCGAGATGCTCTTAAACTTTGTACTTTGGGTCATAGAGTTACGAATCGTATAGAAAAGACACTCATGTGGTTAAAGTCAGTGATAGTAATTGTTTACGACTTCGGATAATAATTTCGAGCAAACAAAACGTTTAATAAGATTGAAACTGTCTAATTATAAAATATTATTTTTCGTTTTTAAGCGTGCTAGTGAAATTCAATCTAAAGGTACATTTCCGATCTTGGCGACCGCGACTTGCGACCCACGCTTTGTATGAATCGTTATAGAACACTAAAGGTACAATTAATGTTCAATTATTTTTGGTTCAGGTGAGATGGTGGTCAAACGTATGCCTATCAATAGTAAAAAAAGCACTTCTTAACCATGTTCATCCTAGTTCAAGCAAATTAGCTAGTGTTCTTAAAAAAATTGTCATTAATGACATATATTGTGTGTAAATGTGCTCCGTTTTATAAATAAACGATATGAAAAATAAAACCGAAATACGATTTTGGATTTTTCCGATTTTTTGTTTTTCTTTGTAAGAATAACTATAGAACACTTACGGGTCTGGTCGGTCGCGTGCACTGTTCTATAGTAATTCATACACAGCAGTGGGTCGCGGTCGCCAAGATCGGAATTGTACCTTAAGGTTAAAAACAATTGAAATTACCGGCTGCAATTATATACCAACTTATACGATAGGAACCATACAAGAGCACCAAAAACTTCGGCTTTGAAGAGCGCATCATCATTTCATGAGGGTAAAGAAATATTGAATGAACTGGCCAAATGCGAGTCGGACCTTCATATGAAGGGTTTCGTACCAAAAATCGAAAAATACGTTTCTTGTATAGGAGCCCCCTTCAATAGTTGATTTATTTTATTTTTTTCAATTTTTGTTATAGGGCAATAGAAATACACTCCGTGAAAATTTCAATTGTCTACCTATTACGGTTCTTGAGATTCACCCCGCTGAGAGACAGACGAATGGACGGATTGACAGCGGAGACTTAGTTCTGTTGGTTACCTTTTGGGGACACAGCACTACAAAACGATGTATGATTAAACTTAAAAAAAAAACACGCTTAAAAAGTCGCTTCTGTAACTTTAATTACTCTGTGCCTGGGCTCTGGGTGTTTTAAAACTGAAACACGGCGGCTTTCCTAAAGTTTGTGTGATCTTGGCTATGTACTGTTGCATTGTTATGTAATTAGGGTTTAATCTTAGCCGAGTGGGATATTATTTTTGGATTAGAAGGGATGGAGACTGTATGTATAAGAGATGAGAGTGTTGAGATGGATGTGTATTTTATTTTGTGAGACTGATTTTTTATTGTTTACGAGTTTGTGGCAAAAACAGCATAGTCAGGTGTAAACTTAGAAATAAGCAATTATTCTAAGGGTGTAAAAGTTAGGTTGTTGCTACGCCAAAAACGCGAAATGCGAATGATCAAAACTGAATAAAGTTTTGACCGGAACAAAATGGCAAGTATCGAATTAAAAATTAATCATACAAATCGGATCAGAAAACTCAGAGTAGGTAGGTACCGGTGTAGACACATAAAAAATACCTGCCAAATTGAGAACCTCCTTCTTTTTTGGAATTCGGTTAAAAAAGAAAACCTGTGACCAACAACTAGCATGCACAAAGCGCTCAAAAATATTAGGCCACCCAGCAAAATAAACTTTGTTTAAGCTTGATAATTCATAGTCATTTATATTTTTTTAGCAATTCCTTATATATGACTAGCTGACCCGCGCAACTTCGTCTGCGTCACATTTTCCATTAATGCTCCGCTCCTATTTGTCTTAGCGTGATGATATATAGCCTATAACCTTCCTCGATAAATGAATTGAAAGAAATTTTCAAATCGGACCAGTGGTTCCTGAGATTAGCGCGTTCAAACAAACAAACTCTTCAGCTTTATAATATTATTATAGATAGTTTAGATATAGATACCAACACTGTTTTTTTAAGAGTAGCCCGAAGGATCACCAAACTGAAGTGACAGTGATCAGGGCACATTGCTCGCAGTACAGATGGTCGATGGGGCCGAAAATTTTAACGCAGCGTTAGAAGGCCTGAGAGCCAGCACACAGAGGGGCCAGAAAGGGCCGACGCCTGCCGGAGTCGCGGGATTATTCGCAAGAGACACCGTGGCTCCGGAACACAAAGGACAATGAAGGAACATGGATGGGTTTTAAGCAGTAGAAGTCTGACACTCCCTCCCGCTACACCCAGAGCGGGAGGAGTCATTGGATGACTTCCCATCCCTAAAAAAAAAAGCGTTAGAAGGCCTCCCACAAGGTGGACCCATGAAGGTATAGATAAATATGGAGTCCACACTTCGAATACCTACTTGAAGCAGAAATGAAGTATCGCTATCTCGCTCAATGTGGTCAAACCCTCTCTTTCTAAGTAGGGTGACCGTTATTCTTTTTTCTCAGGACAGCACTTGTAAGTAGGTAGTTGCTTTCCGTTGAGTGGACAATATGTACCTATGCGTATAAATTACGCATAAAACAAGCCGTTTGTTACAGTATAAAAGTTGGAATGGTTATTTTATTATTAAAACGGATATAATAGGAGATGAAGTTCATGGAGTACTTAGTTAACCCGCTCCAACGAAGTCGCGGGCGAAGTGCTAGTAATTATATAAAAACCTCAAAAATTAAATAAAAACACTTTCCAAATTAAACTCATTTATTAACTATTCTTTTATAAATGACTAACGATCATTGCTCTGTGTAGTTTCTGTCTCCACCCACGTTAATCACTGAGTATATTTTCTGTATGACTGATAAGTAAGCACGTTTATGCTTGTTAAAAATAGTATTTGCTATTTTTTTAAGCAGTATGGTTTCATGCAATTCATTGCAATAAATTGAGTTCATGATCGGATGGTTAATTTCTTGTAACAGAGGAGTAAAATGTTGTGATACAAATGATACAATATTTATTAATTTTCGATGTCATTTACTCTAACTGCCAAAACTAGCACTTGGTATAGCCAGATCAGCTATTTTCACTATAGACTCCTCATGTGTCACTTGATATCTGAAAATTATATTTAAAGAACATTACTTTTTGCCATAATATTTCAAGTTCAACTACTATATTGCTAAAAACATAATAATGTATAAGGAGGTTCCCGTTAGGTAGTTGAAAATGCACTTTCATAAAATTTCATTTTCAATGATGCAATGGATGACTACAGTTTCCTCTGAGTACTATTTTTAGGAAATAAAAAAAACATTGTTGGCATATTATTTTATGCTCTAAATAATTAATTATAAAATATCTAATAACAGACATTCGTTCCCCGTATGAGTATGTGTATGATTTAATTACTAAGAAACATGTTCACATTTAATATTTAAGATCCCGGAGAAAGTCCCAGATATATCCTCAATATGGTCACACTACTTCAAAATTACTTCCGATGTAAACAAAAAGATAAAATTGCACTAAGTCAATGAAAATCGATGAAAACCTATTTGATCTTTACACAGTTATCAGTATACTCATTGATTAGTATGTTGAACACATTGGTTAAGCGTTATGTGAAGTAATTCATAGAAAATACAAAGAAATATGTTTAAATTGACTCAATGTCAGAAATCACGATTTAAACACTTTCACGTGAAATTGTATATCACCTCCTGGACACCACGTATTACCGTAACCATGCTCTTCACAACTGTGCACCATTTCTTTGATTATACCTTCAATTACTGACAAATATTTTAAACGAAGCTGTGAACCGTAATGTAAACAACCGCCATGTTGGAAAATTTTTACTGACAACTTGACATATGGCGGCCAATGTTGCCACATTACCAAATCCCAAGGAAATGGGATTAAAATTCACGTTGTATGCCAATCACGAAAAGCATCCGTGATCTACAATTTTAGGATTTTTTATATCAGTAATCGTAGTTCAACTATTTATTTGTAGACACATTATCTAAAAGTGTTTTATTTATTTATTTATTTATTTATTTATTTAACAATTTATGTACACACACACAAGTAGATAACAAAAAAAAGGAGACAGAAAAATAGGTACAAAGGAGGTTTTACTTCAGATTCTGTTAGTTTGGTGAGTCTTTTTAAGAGGTTATAAGGAGATTTCATAAAAGAGATTTCCACACTAAGTCCACACAAGAAAGAGAAGTCGGCCACCATAGAGTGAGATAGAGTTGCGTAGGTATTTGACTCAAACAATTGTTCCAAGTCTGGACTCCATATTTATCTATACCTTCATGGGTGGACCGAAGAGTGGAACTCTCTGCCTGCATCTGTGTTTCCGAACGCTTACAACCCTAATCTCTTAAAAGTTAGAGTGAACAGGCTCCTACTGGGTAAGCTCGCTCCATCGTAGACTTTGTGCTTGTCACCTCTGACCTAGACTAAGTCAAGAGAAAACCCATCACAAATTAAAAAAAAGGGGACGTCTTTTGGTTCTGATGACGGCCTCACAAAGGAACGTGGCTCAACTCTTTTGAACGGTAGTGTAAAGTAATACCCCGCTTTACACGACCCGTTATGCGCCGTTTCACACGCGAATTTCTTATTTCGCGTTCAAATACCTCGCATAACGCGAAAGAATGTGTATAAACATAATGTAGTGATTAACTTCTTTTTGGTCGCGGGAATCCTCGCTTCCTCTGAACATCCTGATTGAAAAATTGGGGATTCCCCGTCCTACGACTTTGTTCAATGGGGATTCCTTCGTTCGTTTCGTTTGTTCCATTGTGTTTAACTCGGCTGGCAGTCGTGATTAGATGACAACATTTATTGGAGTTACATACCTACGTAATTTAACGCTACGTCAAAAATGCCGCCTATAAAGAAAAAAATTGGAATTGAAGATAAAAGTGTTAAGAATAATGGAAAATGGAGGCAAAGCAACAATTGTTGGGAGAGATTTTGGACACTCAGAATCGACTGTGAGAACGATAATTAAAAATCGGGAAAATATTAAAGTCGCCAGAGAAAGTTCAACACCTATAAGTGCAACAAATAAACTATAAACCTCGATATACGTGAATTTCAGTTAACGCGGTCTTTCCCTCGCGTAAAGTGGGGTATTACTGTACTTACTTAAATACTGACTACCTGAAAAAGATCTTAAAAAAGAAACTTATCAACCAATGAAAGAGGAAAGAAATTATCTTCTTGTACCTACTTGTGTACACTTCATTATCTTCTGAATAAACAAAGAAGAATTATGCAAATAGACTTATTATACAGAAAGTAATTAAAAATTAATAGCCGCTGCCAAACCGTAAATTCTCAATTTGAGTTGTTATTCCCGTTTTACGGACCCACCTGTTTTCATAAAGAGGCCTTGTCTAGTTTCAGGGCAACTTTAGTATATGAAGGGAAAATTATAACTATTGTGTTAAGTGAATAATGAGGCCATTTTTGTTGAGAAATTATATATCTACGTAAAACTACTTTAGATTCACTTACTAGGGTGTTGTCAAATATATTTTAAAAGTTGCCAATGTCATATTCGTTTTATACTATAATAGATGACCCTGTGAAATTGACATCACCTTAAATTATTGATTCTATAATAAATCTTTTTTCCTAAATCACCCCAGGATTGAGGTGACCAAACATAAAACACATCGTATGAGCCCTTCATGACTATTTGCGAGACTAACGCACTGCAATTGATTGATTTTTATATATTAATGTGAAATGTAACAAATATATTATACTACCTGACGCCCGCGGCTTCGCTCGCTTCCAAGTATACTTAAACCTTCCTCGAGAACCATTGGTGAAAACAGCATGAAAATCGGTGCAGAAGTTTTTGAGTTTATCACGCACAGACAGATAGACAGACGCGGTGGAGCTGTTTTATAATATGTAGTGATATCGTTTTACAGTTAAAACAAATAAAACCGCTATTAATAAGTACCTACCTATATCTGTTTCCAGTTTTTATTTTTGAGAAAGTTACAAGCAGACTCATGGGTTACCATTCAAAAGCAAACAACATCTAAACTACTCTTCTTATTCAAATAACATCTTAAACGAAAATCAAAACAATTTAAAGACAGGAATACACTAAAATATCGTCTAGATTCATCTTTTCACTCCGATTTCATTTCTGAAACACCGGAAGCTGACGACTCTCGGACCGCGGCCATTTTACCGACTCAAAACCATGATAAAGTTCGCCTTTTCAAATGTATTTACATTAATACCTTAAGTAGTAAATTCGATTGCTCCTTTTATGTAAATTCAAAAACAGACATTTGGAAACAGTTTTGCTTACTAATTTTATTCTATAACTAGAAATAATGAAGGACCTAAGTCGATTTTGAGTTGAAAATTTTTTGTTGAGTATTTTGGAAAAACTATTGAATTGGTCTTGTGACTTTGAAATTGATGCTTCATTTCAGTGGGTCGCGGTCGCACGTTATCCTGGCCAGTCGTGGTCGCGCGTCGCGATCGTCACGATCGGAATTGTACCTTGAAACTGTGAAAGAAGAGTGTCACATAAAACGTGTGTTTATAAATATCGTTTTGGTAAGATCGAAACAAAAATTATGTTCAGGCGTTAGTAAAAAGTCTGCATAGCCTTTTCTAAATGTACTTGTGATGTAACGGGTCGGCTTACAATTTTACCGGATGCAGATGAGTACAAGTATTGTTAACCGACTTCCAAAATATGAGGAGGTTCTCATTAACCGACTTCCAAAAAGGAGGAGGTTCTCAATTTGGTGGGTATTTTTTTATTTATACACCGATTACTACGAACGAAAACTTAAGACCATTTAATGTACATACCTACCATATTCTGACAAATAAACGATGATTATGATTGTTTTCTTTCTCGGGTCTTTGGAGACCCGGTCCTTTGGAAGGCGTACGAGGGGCCGAAACCAACTCGCAGAGGCCCCGTTAGACATTTCAAATGTAATGGGGCACCAACCGGTGGTTATCCCTGTATGCACTGAAAGTATTCCCAAGGACAATCCCCGGTTGGAGTCCCGCTATGGGTTTGGGCGGTTTAGTGGACTGATAATCGTTTATTATAGAAGAACTATTGGCCCCTGCCTGACCACTAACAATATACACGGCTTTTAAATGGCAGGGGGTGACTTGCACACTCAATGAATGGGCCCCCGAAAACGGTCGCTAGCACAAAGTGACGTAGCGCCAAGGAGGCAACATGGCCTGAGGTGCTAGAGGAGTGGAGAGGTATACCACGGCTATCAGGACAATCCCGGAAGTGCGGTCAAGATCCCTACCAGCATCTTACTGGATAATACATCCTTCTCCCGAGCACGTTTGCTCCAGCGAATCTCTACTCAGACCGGCCGATTAAGGGAAGAAAGAGGTGGGAGCTCTGTTCCTCGTCAGTTTTCACTCTGGCCAGCCAATAAAGGCAAGCCGGAGATGAGGAACAAGACTTCTCCCGGGAGATAAGGTTCGTGGGGTCGCTACTGCCCAACAGTTCGCCACAAAACTGCCTTGCGTATTGTATCTCTCTTTGTCTGGCCCCTCACCCTAGGTAAGACCTAAGGTCTATCGGGACGCGCAAGCCCCACCACGACGTCAACGTAGAGATACTGCGGTAGGGTGATTATGATTATCATTATGTTTACTCCGATCCGAGGTTCCTGTTTTTTTATTTAGTTTTTTTTTTTCATTCTATTTGGCCCCGTTAAAATTTAATTCAGTTTGGCTTAGGAGTTTGTATTTTAAATAGAGCGACTGCGTAGCTCACTTTCAAATCCCAGTAACTGGAAGATATGATATACCCGTTGGCAAGACTGGTGTCAGATATATTCTCTTATGCCTAAGCACGAAACAGAAATAGTTGGTAAATTCACATAGTGCATTTCCCAAGAAGGCTAACCATTCAGCATTTTGCTCGGAAAATCACTATACGCTATCCCTATACTCTCTATCTCTATCTCTATACTTGCTATAGCACTGTGTTCATTTTCAGTGGTTACATAATGACCAAATCGTATACTTATATACGTATATTTTTTCAACGATATCTACAGATCGATTCGAAGATATAAAACAAACATCACATGAACAATTTTCATTTTTCCCAAACAAACAAACAAATAACGCAACAAACTCACAATCTTACGATAGGAAAACGAACACAAATAACAAACTTACAAAAACATCGTAAAGAAAAGTTTAATTTCAAGTACAGAATAATTTATTTTAATACAAATAGCGAGGAGTGCATCCGACCAATCGGGTGGCGTCAAATAATCCGGTTTGAACCGCTCGTTACCAGTTTAATCCAATTCCTTTCGGTTGAAACTAGAAAAGTTTTCGATTCAACCGCGAACGAGCGGCAGAATGAATGTAGCGAACACACAGACACACACAAAGACATGTAATCAGTAGTAAATTAGATGAACATTCCTTTTACATAGGAATTTAATCAAATATCGAACTAGTAATAAGTTTTAATTTGGCGTGAGTTTTTAGTTTCGGAGTGGTTTATTGCTATTGGATTTTGAGTCTGGTTTTGCTAAGTATTTAAGAGGGCTATCACAATTTTTCTTGAATTTTAGCGTTTTATTCGAGTTTTGGTGTGTGATTTTGCTTTAGATATAGCTTTTAAAAAAAAAACAAAAATATGCCTAAGACAGTTTGATAATTTATCTTGGGAGTGTTCTCAATAAATATTTCAATTTGTTCACGTACATCAGTAAAATCCTTGTGATCCTTGAAAGCAACATCCTTTGCACTCCGCAAAGGATGTTTCACAAAATGTTGCTTTACGATTCATACAGTAATACACCAAAAATAATTCTGTAAAACTGAGAGTTATTGACAATTTTCCGTACGAAACTATAATTTTTATCTATGAAATTATAATCCAAATTCAAATAAAAAATATTTAATAATTAAGGTGGCGTTGCTATATTGCTTGAAAAAAAAATTGGTCTACTTAAAAGTAAAGTAAATATTTTACTTTTTTAGTATGCAATGCAAAAATCAATATAAATCTTGTGACGCGCGGTATTCAACTTTAGTCAACCTGAGCAATTCGATTTTGTAAAAGCGCTCAGTAGACTTAACGTGATATGAAGGTCAATTCTACTAATTTTTAAACAAATTTTGCATTCGCATGTCAATCGCAAACTGTCAAGAAAGCCTTAATTTTCCACTGACGTATAAATCATATGGACTTGAAACGTTTGACTATAGAAATAAACAGTTATACAAATATCTATCATATCGACGCAAACATGTCAAAAAGCGTTTTGTCTCTTTTTAACTAGCCAAGAGCTGCATATGAAAAAAGAGACATGTATATGTTTGCCAAGTACTAAATTTGGCAACCCTATTGTGTGACGTCAAAATCATGCCTTTGCGTGGCCGGTCGCCATTATAAGTGCCCAAAGTACTCTGTGGTTTTATGGTAGTTGAGCTGTCAAACAGTTGTTTGCTTTTATTATTTTCGTTGTTTTAAAGATAAATACGTCGAAAGCTAGGTTTTTTTTTGTGTTCTGGCTTTGGAAAATAAGAGAAAAATCATGCCATCGTGTTGCATAATACAGTATGGTGCTAGGAATAACAAAAATCAGACTAATTTGACTCTGCACAGGTTAGTTACTAGTTTTCACTATTCCAGTTGAATATTGTAGAATTTTGTGTAATGTATTGTTACCAGATGATCTTTTTAAAGATTATTGAAACATGTGTCATATTTGTATGGCTTATTATTACGTTATTATTTTCTTAATTTCGTTGTATTGTTTACATAAAATTTTTATGTCTTAGTTAGTGATGTGCGATGTTCGCATCGCATACGATAGGTATCGATATTATTATATTGATAAAGTGTGTAAAATACATTGCAATGCTATTAACCCACAGATTTCCTGGAAATGAAATTTTCAAAAATAAATGGATAGAAGAAAAATATAAACCATACACATAAAATGTGGCATATCTGCTCCCTGCACTTTGATGAATCTAGTTTTAACAGAACCCTCGATGTGATGAGGTTACATGATGGCGCAGTGCCCACATTGAATATGCTGGTATGTTTTTAAACAAAAATTGTATAGCAATTAGTAGGATGGTATGGATTAGTAGGTTAAATTTATAAAATTAGTAGGATGTAAATTATATGTATGTAAAAATAAATAAATGGTGTTGTAAATAATTATTGTTGACTTTTGATTAAAACCCAATTTCATCGGTATGTTAGAAAATATACTTAGGTGATGGAGACGTCCGTGCCGGCAGCCCATCGTGGATGCAGCGTCATTTCTTTTCTTAGATTTTGTTCCCTCCACCCCGTCTCGAATGACCTAACGCAAGGCTTTAGAATAGCGCTTAGGTACATTTCATTTGAATTTTCAAAAACTTATTCGATGTAGGTACCTTGTTACTTATCCTAATAATGGCAATAGATACATATTTTGGGGGGTATGCGGTACAGAGAGACATGTCCCGCAAACCCCCATTGATATAATAATATTAAATATTGAGAACCTCCTCCTTTTTAGAAGTCGGTTAAAAAGATAGTGATTATCTAATTTTAGTTTAGTTATTGAACAAGAGAATCGGCAACAATGTCATCCAAACTAAATATGTACGCAAAGTATTAGCCTAAATCAAAAACCGGGAAGTAAACTTAATCTTTTCTCTTATACAGTTGAAAATCTAGTAGGTACAGAAATTTGTCAGATTGTTGTAGCACGATGTGCTGGCGACTGTACAAGTGAAGCTGAAAATGTGCTAAAAATACCCGTTGAAATTGTACCGTGACATTTTGAAAACATTCTAACAATCTTTTATCGATGTTATTGTAAAGAAATATCGACATAGGCTGCCCTATTAGCCGCCATTTTATCATCCCAGCAAAGTGTAGGTAGCTACGTTTTTTTTATAGGTATGCCCAGTCCATATGGTTTATACGCATTGAGATAAAAACTTTAACATTGAGTTGAATATCGATATCAGATGCGCATGTTGCTCGCAGTTACAACCCTACGAAAGGCAGCCATTTTAAGTGCCCAAGTCGGTGGTAGGTAAACACGTTTTTTTTGTAGGTATGCCCAGTCCATATGATTTATACGTCAGTGTAATTTTCATACATTTTTGACAGATTGCGATTGAGATGCGAATGTGAAAATTAGTAGAATTGGCACTCAGATCTTGTTTTATGCAATTATCATGGAGGAAATCAGCTTATCCAAGGTTTTGATATTACTATGTTACTTATAGGGGAGAGTCGGAGGTATTGTACCGCAGGATGAATCGTACCACCTCCAAATTTCGATACCAAGTTTCCACCTCCAAGTTTGTCTTAGCGTGATGATTATATAGCCTATATATCATAGGCTATATACCATCGCGCGGGTCAGCTAGTCTAAAATATAGGTCTACATTGCCAGTGTAAAAAAATACTGCCATTTGGAGGTGGTACGATTCATCCTGCGGTACAATACCTCCGACTCTCCCATATAGTGCCATGTCCCTATAAATTGAACTATAGAGTTGTTTAAATGTAGATAAAATTGCAGGCACATTTTATATCAAAGACCACAAACCCGAGGAAATTAAAATGAAAGCTGGTTGTTGCTGGCTTTGTTTTCACTAAATAAAAATTCAAATGAAACCTAAGCCCCTTTAACTGGGTTCTACAAAGGTCCTACGAAGGCCTAGACAATGTAACATTCTAAAAGTGATACTGACTGTCGAAAAGTTGTGAATTTATGCGATTAACGTGTAGGTACTACCAAAATATCACCAAGTTCGATTTTCGTTGTCACATGAATTTGCTTGCGCGGCGATTCGCCGAGTGTTTTATGTTAGTAGCTTTTAACATAATTTTGTCTACAGCAAATTAAAATCACACAACAACTTGTTGTGTGATTTGTATTTTTAACCAACTTCCCAAAAAGGAGGAGGTTCTCAATTCGGTTGTATGTTTTTTTTTTATGTTTGTTACCTCATAACTCCGACAATTATGAACCGATTTGAAAAATTCTTGTTTTATCTTAAAGGATATACTTGCAGATTGGTCCCATTTAATTTTTATCAAAATTGGTTATGAACTTTGGATTTTAAATCGTAATAGCTGAAATTCGTCTACTTGGATGACGGTTTTATGTCATCCAAGTAATCGAAATTGCGTATTTTGCTTTCTGCGATTTTGTAGTGGTGTTGTTAGGTGAGGGGTAGGTACTACTAAAAAGCGAAAAATAAAAAACTTTTTTACAAAAAAATACAACCGACTTCCAAAAAAAAAACACTACAAAGTAAAAAATAACTTTAATTTCGGAAGTCGGTGTCAAAATACGAAGAAACTAACAAAAGCACCGACTTCCGAAATTAAAGTTATTTTTTACTTTGTAGTGTTTTTTTTTTTAGAAGTCGGTTGTATTTTTTTTTTAAAGTTTTTTATGTGTAAGTTGTGTAACACAACACAACAGCGGCTGTACAATTCCGTGGTAAATGGCGATTCACGTACCGACTGTCCAGCCTGCTGGAAATCAGACACAGGATAATTTTGTCGCTACCCCACACTCCACGCACCAGGGACGCACAGCAAAACGATGATGTGATCATTGATGGTGCACGCTTGCCATGCAATAACCTATTCATTCTTGACTTAAATACTCCCAAACATTTTGACATTAGAATGTATGTCACTGTTATGTTGAGACTTTGTCTAGGGCCTCTTAGCACGTTCGCTTCTAAAACATAGCTACACATTAACACTAGCACATAAAATACTTAAACACAATTTTCCCGTCTCAAAGCTCTAAATAAAATGCTGGAAAAAAGCGCTAGTTGCAGACACAATAATTTGTAGGGAAGCAGAGCGAATGCTTATTGCGCTCCCAAGGCGAGATAAATTTGCATTCGCACTGTATACTAGAATAACGGAGTGTCCGAAAGGAGGTGAGCAGTAAAACAATTGTTATTATGAGAACTTGCACCCGATGCGCCCGCAACTAAGTTTTGGTGCGTTTCCATTGCTGAAAGATTAAATGAGAGAGATTAGAGTAATATAAGACATGGTTTACTGATGAAAAAGTGTCGTGACTGATGCATTTGACCAGAGGCTGTAGACAAAACCATTTAACGAGTGAATACGTATATTGAATTGGTCACGTGAAATTTTGACAGCATCTGTCAATTTATGTAAATTGTAGAGTGTATGTTTCCAGTTGCAAACATACACTCTACAGTTGGCGACAAAAGTACAGGCGATCGATTCTGTAAACATGGGTAGTGAAGGCGTGGGTGAAGTGATCAAGAAGTGAGCTGTCAAAGCATTAAAACAAGATGGAATGACAGCTCACTCGTCTTTCACTCCACCTAAGTGAACACGGTGGGATGTCGACAGAATAGACCGGATGAACCGATTTTGTTCATTTACATAAATAATCCTTATAGGTACGGTTAACTTATATATTATCACGCTATGTGCTATGGAGGATGAGCAATATTCAAAAATGACTGTTTTGAACGAGAATGTGGTTCGCGCCTCACCACCAGATAATATTTTTGTATTTATTTTCTTTTTAGAAATGTATTTTTACACCAAAACATTGCCAAAATAACAGTAAAATGGATTTATGCGTACTTAGATTAACATTTGAATTTTTATACGACATTTTTCCTAATAGATCAGCGAGGAATTGTTACAAGCAGCCACAACATGTTATAATCAAAGACAAACAAGATCACATTGGGTCATTGGGTGTGACCATTCTTTGCCAATACATAACCTTCCTAGACAGTGTGTTTCCGGAATTTAAAAAGTTACAGAATTTCGTGTTACAATGTAAACAAATACCAGGAATGCATATTTACTTAGCAGATATAGCAGCATCCTTGTTTAGTCGGGCCCTCTAGGATGAGAACCGTGCCGGAATCATTGGAATATTACCTTTACATAATATCAAATATTTTACATTGTAGCACATTAATTAACAGCTATGTATTTAAATTATTGTAATTAAACCTCGTATTAAACCATAGACCAGAAACATTTTAATTTTAAGTAAAAAAAACTGTTTTTCAGCACGTTATACAAAAAGGGTGCAACAACGCAGAGATTCCTAGCTAAGTAATGGCTGCAGTCAATCTTCCAGGTTAAGCAAAGCTTGCCAACGTAGGTCTGCGGATAGGTGATGAAGATCACCAATTTGCAAATTCGAAGCGTAGATGCTTTTTGGAATTAAATGCATCTAAGACACTTCAGAATATCTGAAAACACAAGCACGAGTAGTCAGAAGCTGGAAGTCTTTCAACCAGCCTTACTGGGTATCGTGTTTTCCAGTAACTGTGTGGAGTCGTTCCTCTATCTTAAATATTGGTATTCACGTGCATCCGGTCAGACTCATAAGCCATAAACAACATAGCTCCGAAAAGGTCCCGATACACTTTGCCTCATGACATTCAAAATTATATACTTAATACAATAATTTAGCTAGAAAAAAAAAAAGACAAACAAAAACATTAAATAAGCAACATTACTATAATTATTAAAACAGCTCATATTAAAAATGATATGAGCTGTTTTAAAGAAAGAAAAAATAAATTCGGAATTAGGTCAAGAGAACAATTTAAATGTCAATAAATTAAATAAAAGTTCAATGAAAAATGTAAAAAAAAAATCAAATAAAAATAATAAACTCAATTACATAATTATGTCAAACAAACTCCATTACAAAAAAAGGTCTACTTTTTTACCAGCAGAATCCATCAATAAAACAATTCACGGTTTTAACTAATTTAGAACAAAGATCTACAACCACAAGTTCCCTTAATTAATACTCTATTACAGCTTTATTTTTAATAACAAAAAAAAAACATTAAACAAAACCTTAATAACTCAACAGAAACACCCGGTATCAACTCTGCCCGGTTAAAGTAGACAACAAGCATAAATTCACCGGCCAGAGTCGGCTAAGATTTTAATTTAACTTGAACCATTCTTCTTAATTTGTTAGTAGAATTTTAAAAGGCAAAGTTGGTATCATGTTGGCAATGTTGCCACCTTCAGACGATTGTGTTGTCTCGGACCATAATATATAGGTCCAGTTATTGTTGCTGAGCAATTGCCCATAAAAAGTTGTTCAGTTGATGAAGAATGATGTAAGTGTGGCTTTTTGGGTCATTTTTGGCCAAAAAGGTTGTTTAAGTTGAATTTACGGGATTGTTTTGGAAGTGGGCCACAAGTGTGAGAGGTATTAACGTGGTTGTGAGAATGCTCAAAGTTTTCATAAGAAATTTAGGACATAATACATCTATACTGGTCTTATGTTAGCCTAGTAGGGTCAAGCGCTGTAAAAAGCTGGTTAATCTTTCCCGAATTTCTGCCTGCTGATCGTCAGAATTATGACTGTTGGCTTTAAGTGCTTACGGAGGGCTAATGATATGTTAAGTATAACAGATCTATCATTCATCATGATCAGCCTATAACAGTCCACTGCTGGACACAGGCCTCTCCAAGTGCACGCTATTTGGCTCGATCACCGGCAACTCTCATCCAGCTGCTACCAGCCACCCTGCGATCTTTCATTACATTTCTCTTAATTCCTTAATGTACACCAAAACAACTTTTGTATTGTACACCAAAACAACTTTTATGATACAGTCATAATAAAATACATGTACAAAGGCGAGCTTAACTCAAAGTTGAGTTTTCTCCCAGCAAACCTTTCAGTGATAGAGAGAGTTCATCATAGAGGGTAGGATCCAGTCGAAGGTTGAATTTCTCTAAACCTAGCGAGCAGTCAAGATGCAGTTAAACGCTATTGCATGAAAATCTCAAAAAATGGCGATGTAATCGTTTTTGAGACGAATCTAACCCCCATACCCTAATGGATGAAATCCATCCAGCTATTTGGAAGCTGAGGTCATAAAAAAAATACAAACATACATACAATTTACACGCGAAAAACATAACCCTTCGTTAGCAGTCCGGTAATAAGCATTCACTCGTGTTTCATAGTAGCCAAATACTCTATTACATACCACGCTTCAAATACAAAATCCTTTATTTCAAGGTTTTTTTATTTGAAGCTTCCTATCCATATATATAGGATTCACCAGCTTCGTCAATGAAAATAAAGTCACTGTCTGTTTGTACGCTTATTGCTTTTAAGCCGCGCAACAGATTTGGATAGGGTTTTCATAAACAGGGCAAAAAACGAGGACGTTTTATGTATAAAAAAAAACTTTTTACAAAAGAATACAACCGACTTCCAAATAAAAAATACTACAAAGTTTAAAATTACTTTAATTACGGAAGTCGGTGTTTTTGGTTGTTTCTTCATATTTTAACACCGACTTCCGAAGTTATTTTATATTCATAGTGGTACCCCACACCAACACCACTGGAAAGACGCAGGAAATCAAAATACGGAATTTTGTTTACTACAACACGTCATCCAAATAAACGAATCCTAGCTATTTTGATTTAAAAGACAGACTACTAAGCCGATAGGTGTAATGTAAAAGGGACCATTTCGAAATAATTCGAACAAAAAAGATTTTTGCAAATCCGTCTATTTATGACAGAGTTATGCTCGAACATACTACATAATATAAACATCCGTATTGAGAACCTCCTCCTTTTTTGAAAGTCGGTTAAAAATTCACTCGAGCAAAGCTGCGACGGCTAGCTACTATTTTATAAATTGGTAAAAAATCCGCTTTCAACAAACTCAACACCAAATTTTTCCGCGAAAATTCTCTGACACTTAATAGTCCAGTGAAACAATAAGACAAGGACCCAAAAAACACTCTTATCGAATTTCTTAAACAGGAGAAACATCTGCGCCGTTCCCATCCAAAATTAAAATTCTCCCCCGAAAGATGGACGCCACTCAGTTAGTTAAAAACTCAAGAACAATTCCAAAGAAACTGCACTTGTTGAAACGAAAGCATTCAATTCTAATTTAACCTTGTTTTTACCTCCCAACTCATATTTACGAGAACATTCACAAATTACTCTCTGAAAACTTTTGTTTTTATGATTTCGCAAGTTTATTTTTGGTGAAGACATTTTTCATTATGATAATTTGATCTAATAGGGGGTTGGAATAAATGGGGATGACAGCAGGTACTTGGAACTTGGGGTCTTATACAAGAATGATGACCTTAAACACCCTTTATGTGTAATTTGTTTACTAGTTTTGTTTTTTAGGGTTACGTACCTCAAAAGGAAATAATGGAACCCTTATAGGATCCCTTTGCCCGTCCCGTCCGTTTGTCTGTCAAGAACTTTTATTTTACTTTAAAATCCTGAGTTCTACGAAAAACCATAATTCCTTTTTATACATAGGACTGCTTTGAAAGGTCCTTTCAAAAAAGCTTCCTAGGAAGGCTGCATAGACGGTAAAGTCAAATGGATTGAATTCTGTGAAATGATAATTTGATGACATCGGAGTCAAAGTTATGCATTTATATGATATTGATATTGTTGTCTGAATTTAATTTAAGTCAGGACATCTTTTTGTAAATTTTGTTTTATTTTTTCAGTTTTTGTTCACGTTAGTTAATCATTACAATAATTTAATTAGACCTAACGTAGAGAATGATGTGCATGCCTGTAATTGATTTATTTACAGAGAATCCCCTAGAAAATGTTTTTCAAATTAATATTGATTTGTAAATAAGTCGTTGGTGTGCCTAAGTAAATAAAAACAAATAGAGGAAAAAAAATCATAATGAGCAATTTATTGGAATTGGAATGAAAGCAGCCCTCCCACATGGCTCACCAATGACCTGGTGAGGGTCGCGGATAGCCGATAGATGCGAGACGCACAGGACTGTTTGTTATGGCGACACTTGTGGGAGACCTATGTCCAGCAATGGACGCCTTTCAGCTGATAAGATAATGATAATGATATCTCCATTCACATTTTGAGTACCATTTGAAAACTTAAAAAAAACTCAAGACTCAAGCATTTATTTCAATTAAACCATTTACAGGCACTTTTGAACTGTCAAAACCGGTCGGTCAAAAAGTTGAAGCTATTTGCACGTTCCAAAGCGTTGATCTCTATGGAGAAGAACGTGCAAGAAACTCCACGGACACTCTTTTAAAAATAATAAATTGTAACAAAGTTTTGTTTACATCGGGTTGAAATCTATACTAAATATTAGTATAAAGCAGAAGAGTTTGTTTGTTTGTTTGTTTGGTTGAACGCGCTAATCTCAGGAACTACGGGTCCGATTTGAAAAATTCTTTCAGTGTTAGATAGCCCATTTATCGAGGAAGGTTATAGGCTATATATCATCACGCTAAGACAAATGGGAGCGGAGCAGTAATGGAAAATGTGACGCAGACGAAGTTGCGCGGGTCAGCTAGTTATACATACATGTGAGAACGACGTTAAAGTCGAGCAGGATAAAAGCATCCGGAATAAGAGAGGAACAATTCAAAGAAATAATTAAAATCAATCTTAGTGCTCAAAGTACGAAAAAACCATTGATCAACCCAGATGACAATGTTGCAATATATAAAATTCAATCGCAAACTCTTGGCCGCGATGCCTGTTAACCCCAATTTGAAAACTTGTAGGGTTTAAATATGCAACAGTGCAGATGACTGCGGAAGTCGAGAGGGGGGAGGGCAAACTTGCACACTGCTTACTGCATTTGCTACTTTCTGGAAGAGCTCGAAATACTAGTGTGAAATTTGAAAATTGTAAATAATAAAGTGATTATAAACCTTGCGCATATCTGCTATTTTGTTTACAAGAATCGGCGTGCGAAGTGTTTCAATGTTTATCTAATAGGCTTGTTTACTGAAAAAATCTAATTAGACCGTCAGTTAGATTATCATAAATATTTGACCCGTATTTTTTCTTTTGTTACGGGAACCAAAATTGACGAAGTTACGACACTTTTAAAATTCTCAAAATGTCACGCCGTGGCATAATTTTTAGCGGTTAGTGACGTCACGAGCCCCCACTCCCGAGTTTTGATGCGTTTTATCTTTGTCAATATTCATTGATCTACAAAAACAAAAAATACGTGTCCATTACTTTTCAATACTCTAACTGACGGACTAAATACATAGTTTTGCAATTTGTGGATGATGGAAACTAGCCTTTAGGCTGCAGTACAGACCTAAAATGAATTAAAACAAGTTTGAGGCTCAGTGCAATTGTATTGAACTGTGTTTTTTTAATAAGGTTTAGTGTAGGCGCAAAAACTACGTTCAGTTTTTTTTTATTATTTAATGGGCTTGCTCTTGACCACAATCACGCCTGATGAAAAGCGATGGATGAGGTCTATGATGGAGCGAGCTTGCCCAGAAGACGCCTGTTCACTCTTGCTTTGAAGGCAGACGGGTTATATGTGGATGGGAACACAGACGTTACCAGAGAGTTCCACATTTTGACTGTGCGCATAATAAATGTGGAGGAGAAGCGCTGGGTACGACTTGTCGGGATATCGACCAAATACGGGT
This sequence comes from Ceramica pisi, assembly GCA_963859965.1. Taxonomy (NCBI): domain Eukaryota; kingdom Metazoa; phylum Arthropoda; class Insecta; order Lepidoptera; family Noctuidae; genus Ceramica; species Ceramica pisi. The sequence continues at coordinate 8,639,734 of OY982549.1, read as the reverse complement.
GGTATTCCGGAAGTAAAAGGGCGATGGCGGGATCAGGTCGTGGAGTTCCTGTGCACACTTACCAAAGTACAATCTATTACTATACTGGGGGCCGAGTCACCCGCGCGTCCGTAGGAGAATACCCATCAGCGAATCCCTACACGTGGTCCCCGGGTGGTGCTAACAGGTGACACTAACCGCCTCCGTGGTCACTAGACCACGGAGGCGGTTTAACCACTAGGTTAAACCACTTGATTCAGACCCAGTGGTCCCGGGTTCGATTCCCAGCGGGGGCAAATTTTTTGCTCGGTTTGGTTGGTGGTTGGACTTTTTCTAAGTCCGCCTGGCAAGCTACCACCATCATGTCTAAGTCTGTCGCCATAACAACAATGTTAACAGCATTGTTGTGTTCCGACAGTTAGAGGTATGATAGCCAGTTCCTCTGTGTAAGAGGATTCCGGGTGAAACTCGCTTCCATCTTCGGCCTAATCAGCACTTTCCATCAGGTGAGATTTGGGCCAAGAGTTTCCCCGTTTTACATTAAAAAAAAAAAAAAAACTGTAGGAGACCGACAGACAGGCAACACCAAGCCGATGACCTAGGCTGTGAAGCTGAGCCACAACAACCACCTGGTTGGAGGATTCTCAATGGAGGTTCGCAGGACTTCACTCTCTGTACCGCATCCCTCTAAATTAAACTCTTCTTGAATACAATTTTGACAGGTTTTTAACCGACTTCCCAAAAAGGAGGAGGTTTGTTACCTCATAACTCCGACAATTATGAACCGATTTGAAATTATTTTATCTGAAAGGATATACTTGTAGATTGGTCCCATTTAAATTTTATCAAAATCGGTTACGAATTTGGATTTTAAATCGAAATAGCTGGAATTCGTTTACTTGGATGATGGTTTTATGTCATCCAAGTAATCGAAATTGCGTATTTTGCTTTTCTGCGATTTTGCAGTGGTGTTGTAAGGTGTGGGGTACCACTAAAAAGTGAAAAATAAAAAACTTTTTACAAAAAAATACAACCGACTTCCAAAAAATTGTTTTTTTTTTTTTGGAAGTTGGTTGTATTTCCTTCTAAAAAGTTTTGTTTTTGGACGTTAGCAAACAAAAATTCGCGAGTTTGGACGGTAGTGGTGTGACGTTTTCCCGTACCTCGGAAATCACGTTTAACGCCCTGCGCCCGATCTCTCTCCGGAATCTGTCGGTTTGGGTCGGACTATGAGCGTGATGGAAGAGTGAGTGTAGGTACTTGCAAGGGCAAATTATCCTCAAGGCAAAGTAGGCATGTGCCTGTCAATGCAAACTGGACATTAATATTTTTTATTACTCTTTCTTTTTTTTTTTCTTTTTTTTTTCTTTTTTTTTATTACTCCTGCGCTGTACTTTTCTCATTTATTTCGTTGCGGGATCCAATACTCGTCGGGCTTTATTGGCTCGGCGTTTTTCTAGTAGTCACCACTGATGATTCTGGTTTTCAGGAATTACAGTGGTTGGGAATGTGTAGCAGCTTGTCCCAAAAAAAGGCACGTGCCTAGGGGCGCATAAACGAGGAAAATGAACACAAAATAAAATACGTGAAACCTAATACTTACATAAAGGACATTGCTCTGCGCCCATATATTGTTTGCACTGGAACCAAGAGCATCGGAAAATTATGTGTTGCATTGTCGTTCATTGTTAAACTCCTATAAGATCTTATTTTATAGCGGACTAGCTGCAGAATAGATATATTTCAAAAAAAGTATCATATTTTGAGGTTATAATAACCGAACCATAATTAACGAAATATAATTTTTTATAAAAACAGTATCATAATTTATTTAGCTATTTTAAGTACCTACCTAGATAATTACGTATTACCTATGTAGTTTTTTTTTCTAAATTGAAGTGTATGTCAGTGCAACGTTTAAATGCATAGAATCTAATTAACTTAAATACCTGTATTCTTAGCATTGGTTTAGGAATGAAATAAAACGTGTGTGTATTTTTGTTAAAATAGAAATGGCGCGCGTTTGTACGGCGTGAGGATAAAACGCGACTTCTATCTAGTGCATTTGCAAACAAGTTCTTCTGGACGGCGCTGTTCCAACGCGTGAAACCAGCCTTACCGATTAGGTAGTAAGTAAACCTACACTCCTACATTAACTTATTATGTTAGAATAAGAAATAGAACAGAGATTTTTATTTCATGCAAACTCAAACTCAAACGACACGACGTTTCGCAAAGATGGCGGCGATTAATGTTATTAGTCGCGTAAAATACTTTTTATTGTTAATTTTAGCATGAAGCTAGTCCGTTTTACAAAAGTATTTGCGACTAATATATTAAAATAGACAATTAATTATCGTGTTTGTCCGATACTTTTATTGTAAAGGGCGAATCTGAACATTGTCCTTTAAAAATCATAACTTGTACCTATAGAAATTTCGAAGTACTACTTGATTACTTCAACATGGTGATCCGATCTCAAAAACCATTCATCTGCTAACTGTTTTAAGACACACAATAGCTCTGACGTGACAAACTCCTGTTGCTAAACTCCCACACTGGATTCAATTTTCGGGTTGGGCAAAGTGACATTTGGTTTTAGTAATGTTCTTACGTATAAATTTTCTTGCCGCATTTCGACGGAACCTCCCCATTGAATTTCTAGGGGCTCCGATGAGGTTCGCCTAGAGCGCTGGTAATATTTAATCTGCCTCTGGGTACCTGTGTTTGAGCACACACTTTTGCAGTATAAAAGAGCCTGCGCCGATGGCTGTTCGCCGTTGAATAGGTTACATCTTGGCGAGTCAACTCCATGAGTCCATCATCGACCACATCATGGCTAAGCAAGCAAATAAGAAACTAGTTTACTATCCCAAATCTTTTTCTGCAAGTTCTGGTTGCTGACTGCAAAAAGATATCGTCATCATATTATTTTCTCTGGCAACGAATGTGTTAGGGTTGGATACAAGGGTTTGACACATAATTAGCGATTCATTCCAAAAAAAGCAATTATAGCCATTTTCAAATCCTCATATTTCGACAGCACAAAGATTTTTATCTTGTTAAATATTTTATGTCTGTTAAGTATTTTATACTATCAGAACACGAAAAGATTACCAAGATTCAGAAAAGAAATTCTCTAGCATATGTTTTCTTGCATTTAAAACGATTTCGTGCAAGATAATTTTAATAGTAACAACATAAGAGCTAGCTTCGGGCTATTTGAGCTTGAGCTCGGTTAGCTAATGTTTATTTTGATGAATATTCAGGTATTCAGCAGTTTTATCCAATTTCATACCGTTGCGATTCACGTGAATATATTTGAATTTATTCAGCTCTTTATTTCACAACGATTCAAATTAATTGCTTAACGAAAACTAGTTAAAATTTGGATAGCTAGCGATACAATTTTGTTTGTTTGACGTGCTTCTGTATCCGTTTTTGTAAAATTGAATGACGTGTTCTAATAATTCTTTTTTGTTAGTTATCCTGATTTGTATTAAAAAATTAAAAAAAAAAAATTAAAAATTGTGTTTTATTTTGGAATGGGATTACTTTTATGTTGTTCAAATGATATAACGCTTTGTAAGGCTCAGGCAGACAGATTTTCCAACTTCTGTCCTATCTCAACCTTTTATTTTAAGGATGAGGGATCATCAAATTAATGACTACTTCCGCTCTGGGTGGAGCAGAAGGGAGTGTCAGACTCTTACTGACTGAATCCATCCGTGTTCCTCCTAATGCCCTTTGCGTTCCAGGGCCGCGGTAACTCTTTCGAACAAATTCCGCAACCCTGGCGTTCCATATCAACCTACTAAAATATTCTCAAGTGATTTTACTTTTATGACCGTCACAAATGAGTACCCATCGGAATCTGCCGAGCCCTTTCCCAAGAAACGTGTACGTTAACGCGATCGAGTACTTTAGAAAACTCACACTAAGCTCTCGTCTGTGCTCTACCACCATGTTACTAGTTTACACGAAAGGCACTTCTTAGTAAGACTATCGTAAGATTTTTTGGTTTCTGACTATACGCAATGACTGTCTAAGGCTAAGAACTCACGGAGCGATTTTCACTCGCGTCCGCCGCGGTTGCGGGCCCGCAGCTTCTGTAGAAAGCAGATTTATGTTAATAATTAAAGCACAACTCACGACGCGATTTACGCCCGCGGTGTGCGCGGTTGTTTGCGGTTCCCGCTGCACCGGCACTCCGCGGGCAACTAGTAGAATCGCGCAGGCCGCGGTTACCCGCAGCCCAGGCGGGTGGCGCCCGCGCGCTCTGCGATCGGTTGGCGGGCGACTGCGGTGGCCAGCGGGGGGCGATGGGTACAGAAATCATGAGAAATCCAATGCTATTTTGCACCAGTGACTTGTGGCATAATGACATGTTTGTGCATGTTTAAAATTAAATTAAACAAACATTATAAAAAATGGATATTAAAATCGAACTACTAATTACTTTGGTCCATGGCGGTCTGGATCTCAACTGATCGTTTTACTGCCCGTCTTGCAACCGCCCGTCTTGCGGTCATCGCCCGCCACGTCTGCGGGCGATGATCGCAACCGCGACGGCTGCGTAACCGCGCAAATAACCGGTCTCGTGAGTTTAGAAATAAAACCGCAGTTCCACCACCGCGGCGGTAGCGGGTAAATATCGCTCCGTGAGTTCTTAGCCTTAGACCTACTAGATGGTCAATGACCAACATTCTTTCTGGGGCAGGGACGAATCTTGCTTTGTACCTAATGTATTGTCATCCATTCATTTTTTTTTTTTTTTTTTTCGGCTGGGAAACTCGGGGGAGTGGGAGGGGTATGTGGGACTCCCCGGGCAAGCCCGGTATACCCACTAAAACAACCCAGCATGAAATTCCCGCAGCGTCTTAGTGGGGGTGGACTGGGAGATCGGCGTAGCCTTTACGTCCAGTCCACCTCCGACGACCGCCCGCCTTCAAAGCGGGCCCTTCACGCCCCCCCCCCGTTGGGGGAGGGCCGGGAACCTCCGACGATGGTGGTGATGCGTGCAATGCGGGCGGAGGCGCCCCCGCGCCTGTCGCCCGCCCATCACCACCGCGAGGAGGGAGAACAGGACGTCTTATCCGACCCCGCCTTCGTCTGCGGAGCGGCGCAGCGAGAGGATCGTCCTCCCGCGCGCGCTCCGCCGCCTCCTTCTGCGAGATGGCATCCTCGCTAAAGGAGGCGACCGCGGCCCAGGACTCCTCACTCCCCAGCATGCATCTGACCACGCTGGGAAGGGAGAGGTCCTGTCCGATCTCCGCAGTGAGACTGCGACGCGGCTCGGACCAAGCTGGGCACACCTCCAGTGTGCGTGCCGAAACAGCCGTGGCCAGACAACACCTGCACCAATCCATTCATGGCCCAACCTCAATAACCGTTGCTTAACCTTGACGATCGGCAGTGCGGCTGTCATTACTCACCCTCGAGCTTCTCACCTCAATATAATTTTAGAGATATCGACATCTATCCATAAACTAGTCAGCTACCCCGTACATTATAATTAATAATTACTGATGAATAGCTCAAGCAATTAATTGCTTTGCAATATGACGTCACGGTTGACATTCCACTGATATTCGACTAATGATCCCGTAAATTGCTCACAGCAGTAATTGCCGCGAAAAATCCATGAATTTGCTGATTAATTGGTTTTTCAATGAATGGCGATTTACAGGTCAGGGCATGAATGTTATTGATACGTAAAATATTATGGTTGATGGATATAAACAGTGTTGGAGAGAGAGAGATTTTGTATGGAATATATAAAAGGACAAGCTTTTGCCCGCGACTTCAATACTCAATACTTTATTGCATTCCATAACATGTATTACATAGATGGTTTAAAATGGTTAAAGATCAAATATGGACCCTGTCGGGCACAGTAAAGAATATCAGAGAGGAAGAGTGCTAAGTAGTATTTCAAGGTGTGAAATAGTATCAAAAATTATTATAAGTTAAAATAGGATGTATAATTATGTATTATACATCCGTTTTTCCCGTTACTGTAGGAATTTCAGGAAAATCCTCCCTTACACTTTCTAAGGAACCTACCAGCCTAATGTCAGTCACTCAGTAACGAAAGAGTTTTATACACATACGAAAATGAGAGAAACTATACCTAATTTTATCGATGGAAAACGTACTAAAACCAGGTAATTTATGTCTCAACCATTGCGTTGGCGCAGTGGTTGAGTTATTTGCTGCTGCACCGTCCAAAAAAGAGGAGGAAACTAACATATTTTTTTTATGTTTGTGTCCTCCTCTGGTATTTAATCTACAAAATTAAGATTGATGAAGCTGAACGGAATTTAAATAAATTCAGCACGCGTATAGACTATATTACCTAAATCATGATTAAACTGCATAATTTTAGACTTTCATGTGAGCGCAGTCGCTGACAAAAGCTGTAAATTTTATAATCTCTTAGAAACTTAGCGTCTTAGTATTAAAGTATAAACTCAAGAGCCATCACACAATGTCTGCAAACTTCATAAAGTACCGCAAGTGACATGATATTAAAACACTTAATGGACCGCAAGATATAACATTGTCTCGTAAACTAACAATGTTACTAGCTGGAGCTACGAATTCTTACAATCTTTATTTCTTTTAAGTCTTATATATAAGCTAAGATTATTTTAAATGTTCCAAACATTTATGTACGTAAAAAATGGAACCCTTAAAGAAATACTCGGGTGTCTGTCGATCTGTCCGTCACAGCTAATTTTATCCGAATCTACTGGACCGATTCTGTTGAAATTTTGAGAAGGGGAATAAAAACGATCGAATAAAAAAAAACTTAGCGACTGATGATGAGATACTGTTTTAACAAATTGAGCGGTATGAATTTAAGTAATCGAAAAATTAACTTAACTAAGGACGAATATTGATTAATAATAAAATCCAGAACGAACAAGTACAAAAAATGGGGTTGTGATTAATTCATTTCAGTTATTAAAATTCTTTCATATAATATTAGCACACTATGATACTATAAAAAAAAGTACAGACTCAAGCATTAATAAGTTGCCCAGCTAAATAAGCCTCCAGGAATAAAATTAGTGTGCCAGTGGTTCAGTACTTACCTATCTATATCGTCAATTCTTTGAAATAGAAAAAAGAGAAGGTGTTTTTTTTGGGCCAAGCACGACTCATATTATGAAAAAAAAAAAAAAAAATTTGTCATTTCATAAAATACTTTCGTATTTGTTTTTGTTACACATAAACCAATTGTTACTAGGCCAAACAAAACCGACACTACCCACTTTAAACAATATCAACCCCTGAAACCCTTGTCATTTATTCAGCCATTAAACAAAGCTAAGTATAAGCCACTGAGCGTATCAGATCCGCATGAAATCTCTTCATAACTTCGCATCAACTATTTGAGTGTTGTTACAAAGTCTCGCTTAGGATCGTAGAAACAAGGGGATATTGTCTGAAGAGAGCTACATCATTATGGTCAAAATGGACATAAATATACTAACTGGCTGTTAAAGGTTTTTTAAGCGCCCAATTTGGTAACAGCAATCACGTACATTTTATTTTATTGACATTCTTATTTTCAAAAACAATTATTGTAATGCAATTTTCAGCAATTTTAGGTAGGTAACTTAAAAAAAAACTTACAAACAAGCTCCCGAGCTAAAGAAGGTAGTTTTATTTTTTTATAAGTATGGGAAATCATCAAAGGACTCCCACCGCTCTGGAGATCTGGCAGCGGAAGGGAGAGTCGGACTCGGTGACTCTTTCGAACAAATTCCGCAACCCCGGCAGGCAGACCCCGTCTACTATGCTGACATGACTTACAGAAGGTAGCTAGAAGCCTCACCTAGCCTTGGAAAAGCATGATTCAAAATACGTTAAAACAATATCTAGAAACTCAATAATTTATACGATCCTGGTTACAAACTTCCTTCGTACTATTGTAAACTGTAACTCATAGTCACTAACTTGCGATCGTAAAACTAAGTTTAATATTCAAACAGTAATTAAAAATAATGCACAGTAAACTGTTGCAAGACTTCTTTGTAGTATCAGAAGCACAGACCGAGGAGACGTCTTAGCTGCCACTGCAAGGGACGGTTTTGCCAATCCTTTACATATAAAACAATTGTTTCAGTGATAATTACCGTTTACGCAGTAAACAATCTAAAGCCTTGTCATTCTAACTTGATGACTAGGATTGACAGATCTTTTCGTGATCACTACACCCAAGCCTTCACTTTAACATGTTTACAGAATGGAAGTAATGGACAGTGCCCTGTATTTATAGGTGTATACACCTGTATGCGTGTTCAACTACACCAGTACGCGTATTGAACATACCTGGATTGGATAACGCGTACATTAGAACGCTTAGTCCATACTTTGACGACACGGTTGGCGCAGTGGTTGAGCGATTGACTGCTGCGCAGCATGTCGCGGGTTCGATTCCCGCACGGAACAAATATTTGTACGGCCTACATGTATTTGTTCCGAGTCTGGGTGTTTTCTATCTACCGCGTGTATCTGACATCGACGACACCCCAGTGTTGAAATTTTTCGTCGGTTCTTTTCTGATTTTTTTTAAGAGTACTACAAAGTATCCGCTCAGCTGAGCTGATATTATTTGTGGCTTTATTCAGATTGCTCTTTTTAGTGAAAGTAGTTATTTAATTATTTTTTGATTAAAAATCTCATTGGGTTAGGTCAGAATAACGATTATGAGCAGTCTAAAGTAAAAAAAACCCTTGAAAAAAATAAAAAAATGAGAAAAAAGCCGACGAAAAATTCTAAGTCTAGGGTGTCCAGAATCATGCCCCGGACCCATGGAAATCGTTTGTGCGTCGATGTCAGATACACGCGGTATAATATGTATGTATTTACAACAAAAAAAATGTATATAAGTAGTTTATCAGCCATCTCGTTACCATAATACAGGCATTAAGTTGCTTAGCTTGGGACTATATGGCGTTGTGTGAAATGTTGTTATTATTTTTTTACTTTCTCGGGCCCCTGGAGACCCGGTCCTTTGGTAGGCGTACGAGGGGCCGAAACCAACTCGCAGAGGCCCCGTTAGACTTTTCAAATGTAATGGGGCACCAACCGGCGATTATCCCTGTATGCACTGAAAGTATTCCCAAGGACAATCCCCGGTTGGAGCAGTACTATTGCAGAATATGGAAACAAAAAATGAAACGCTATGGGTTTGGGTGGCTTAGTGGAATGATAATCGTTTATTATAGAACTATTGGCCCCTGCCTGACCACTTACAATATACACGGCTTTTAAATGGCAGGGGGTGACTTGCACACTCAATGAATGGGCCCCCGAAAACGGTCGCTAGCACAAAGTGACGTAGCGCCAAGGGGACAACATGGCCTGAGGTGCTAGAGGAGTGGAGAGGTATACCACGGCTATCAGGACAATCCCGGAAGTGCGGTCAAGATCCCTACCAGCATCTTACTGGATTATACGTCCTTCTCCCGAGCACGTATGCTCTAGCGAATCTCCACTCAGACCGGCCAATTAAGGCAAGGAAGAGGTGGGAGCTCTGTTCCTCGTCAGTATTCACTCTGGCCAGCCAATAAAGGCAAGCCGTAGATGAGGAACAAGACTTCTCCCGGGAGATAAGGTTCGTGGGGTCGCTACTGCCCAACAGTTCGCCACAAAACTGCCTTGCGGATTGTATCTCTCTTTGTCTGGCCCCTCACCCTAGGTATGACCTAAGGTTCATCGGGACGCGCAAGCCCCACCACGACGTCAACGTAGAGATACTGCGGTAGGGTTTATTATTATTATTATTATTATACTTAAGGCTTTATACTAGCAAGTCATGTCATTCGTCGTAAACATCATACGATTTTATAACAACTAACATCAGCAGAAAAAAACACACACACACGAAAAAAAATGTATGAATCATACTACACTTGCGCTCATCGAAGTTGCGGCACGAATATGCCGCTGCGGTTATTCCAAGATCTATTTTCAGGCCTATAGGTTAATTAACTCGTATTTTTTTGTTCGCTCCGTGGTTTTAAATTGTTTATGCATTGTTGGCTTGACCTTCTTTTGATTGTCGGTCTTATGACCGCTATCTGGGGCAGAGTGCGTCCATAGTAGATCTTGAGGTTCATGCTTCACCTTGCTTCGCGGCATTCCGATGCTCGTCGCTTTACACGGTGCGTCGCCAGGTTTGACGTAGTTGGCCACGCTTCCTTTTCTCTTGAGGATACCAATCCATGGCTTGTTTGGGAATATGATCCGGATCTCTCCGGAGCATGTGACCAATCCACCTCCACTTACGACGCTTGATCTGGCGGTCGATCGGCCTTTCGTGGCATTTCTCCAGTAGCCCTACGTTCAAATCATGTCGGCCAGTATAAATCACGAGGATACGGTTAAGGTATCGGTTGACGAAGACCTGGATTTGGTTGTCCTTGGTTATCTGCTACGTTCTGCACCCATAGACCAGCATGGATTTATTGGCTATACGGGTTTTACTGGATTTGAACTTGTAGGCCGTGTGGGGTTTACTTAATTTGTTTTTTGTAATGGTCAATATCACGGGCAATATGCATGCATGTAAATCGGGCTGGTTTCCGCAACTCCACGACTAAGCGCGTATTTTGCGAGTAGGTGGGACAAATCTGTCATTCGATCCACCCCAGCTCCCCAAGGAAGGCCAGCAACGCCTTGGTATTACCAACGATATCACAGAGGGTACCTGGGTTACCGAAGTACTTGGCCCTGTAATCCGCGACTACCGGGCAGCTTAAAGGCAGGTGTGCTGCTGTCTCATCCTCCTCCATGCAAGCTCTGCATGATGGCAATCTCCATATCTAACCAGTTGATCGTTAAATAACGTGGTACAATACTAACAGTAAAAATAAATTGATCGAAAAACTAACGACACGTTACAATTTCGAAAAAATATTTCAGTCATTATGGCAGGTGTATAATGGTCAATCGCGGTTCCCGTGGGAACGAATATCCACTGATATTGTTCCATTAGGCCGCTGCGGTTATTTCGTGATCTATGGTGAAGCGTACGACGTACTACATAGATTTAAACGTCATGACGTCATACTTCTATTTCTTATTATGAACCTAGGTAACTAAAAAAAAAGGTAACTTTGTCGATGGAGATATTAAGGAAATCTTTGATTTGTTAGCTAGCTTTTAGGGTTCTGTACACAAAGGGTAACCGAAGGCCCTATTACCAATGATATTATAAGTAAAAAGGTGTAGATAGGTTATAAGCGCTCAGCAAGCGACACGTTAAAATGTGGCTAATTAGCCACACTTCACCTCAGTGTCGCGATGCGCCGTCAACGGACACACTTCACGTAGGTTTCACGTTTTTGAAGATCGATGTTGTATAGGTAACCTATCTACACCTTTTTACTTATAATATCATTGCCTATTACTAAATTCCATCCGTCTATTCATCCATCCGTCTGTCCGTCCGTCTGTCTATCAGCGGTATATCTCAAGAACTATAATAGGTAGACAGCTGAGTTTTATACGGAGTGTGTAAAAATTTAAATTGAATGTAACTAATAATTTCGCAACAATTTTCATTGCTTTAAAAATTGTTGGGAAATTATTAGTTTTATTTTATAAGAAAATAAAATAGCTAAGTTGTTAGTCAATAACTCAGTTGTTTTGAAATAACGACATAATAACAATATGTGGGGGCCGAGTCACCCGCGTCCGTAGGAGAATACCCTTCAGCGAATCCCTACACGTGGTCCCCGGGTGGTGCTAAACAGGTGACACTAACCGCCTCCGTGGTCTAGTGGTTATACCACTCGATTCAGACCCAGAGGTCCCGGGTTCAATTCCCAGTGGGGGCAAATTTTTTGCTCGGTTTGGTTGGTGGTAGGACTTCTAAGTCCGCCTGGCAAGCTACCACCATCATGTCTGAGTCTGTCGCCATAGCAGCAGTGTTGACAGCATTGTTGTGTTACGGCATTTAGAGGTATGGTAGCCAGTTCCTCTATGTTAGAGGATTCCGGGTGAAACTCGCTTCCATCTTCGGTCTAATCATCACTTTCCATCAGGTGAGATTTGGGCCAAGAGTTTCCCCGTTTTGAATAAAAAAAAAAAAAAAAAAATGTACATAAATGAGTCCGTATTTCCCTTGGTGATAGCCACACGCGTGAACAACTGGACCGATTTCGCTAATTCTTTTTTTGTTGTGTTTGTTTTTGTCAGAAGGTTCAAGGACAACTTAAAAAAGATTATACTTAAAGAAAAAAAAAGATACTGTAGGTACCTAATGTTTTAAGTCTATTTAAACAAATATAGACATAAATATATAACAGATAAACATACAATAATAATTATGAAACCAAAGCAGGGAACTGTAGTTAAAACGATTAAAGAGTGAGGTAGTGGCTTTTGATTAAAGTTTTAAAGTAAAAAAATATTGAGAACGCATTACCAACACAGGCACGGCATTCCATAACCACACCGCCTGAAAATTATCTACTCGTAACAGATTTTTCGTAGAAACTGGTGGAATACATCGGCATCATGTATTTTACCTATCAAAGGAACCGAAAACCCAATAAGGAGGGTTGCATGTAGGCTAGATACTAATTACACAGCCTCTTGACATAAGTAAATCTTTCCTACCCAACGACAATGAGAAAAAGCACCTTTTCCAACCAAAAACCAATCAACAAAATGAGACCCATCTAAACAACGACTTTATCAACCCAAATAGCCTAGATACAAGAAATTAGATAAGATTTTATCTAAATGAAACCAATAAAACATGCTTACACTAGAGATTTAGTAGAACAAACAAACATTGCTACTAATACAAGTACCTAACGTACCTACACACATAACGTAATTTACTTGAGTAACTCGTTCAACAATGATACATGCCTATTGTAAGATTAATAATTTAAACTACAATATTGTTGAAACAGTAAATAGCTTTTGTAGATTTAATCTTCAGAGGGAGAATGAAATAATACCTATTCACATACCTGTCTAGCCTAGTTTGTGCTTTAAGGCTAGTTTACACGGTGAAAGCTGCTGAGCAGACAGTAGACCACTAGACAGTTACTTGGAACGTCTACTCGTATGCCAGCTCGTCTCGCACTATCTGTCCACACGGTGATAGTAGCTGACAATCCTTTGCGACGTGCACCCAAAAAATACCTACAACTCGACCAAGCTAAGTTTGCACCTCGCGTCGATTACGTCACACTGACGCTTAGGTATGGTCTACAAAAAAGGATTCGGTATACTTTAAAAAAGTAAACAACTGTTTGTTAGATTTTACTTTGCATTTGTTGTTTTTAACATTATAACATAGATACATTAAAATATATTCCGCATTCCAGCGAGGTGCAAATTTAGCTTGGTCGAGTTGTACACGTTTCGCTCGCAACAGCCTAGCTGACACTGGCAAGCTACTGCCAAACGCGTACTAACGATGCGAGTAATTGGCCGAGCTGCTTTCATGTGCGAGTTTCTGTAAGCCAAGCAGGCAGTGAAAAAATGTTGAAGTAACTCGGATGCCAGATTCTACACCACACATACGTGGGAGTACTTGTAAGATATGTTCGTACGATGCGAGTACTCGATGCGAGCACTGCTGTTACTCGGCAGGCTGACTCGCACGCTAGCTCGCACTGTGTAAACTAGCCATAAGTATTACGAATTTCTTTTTTCCAACAACAGCGTCAACAATCTTCTCATCTCCAAGGGTATGCAACGCTTGCAGAATTCCGTCCATGAGTGGATGACCATCCATATCATACCGAAACTCCGCCGTAAGTACCTCGGAAAGCTCGTAAGCCGGCTGTTATTATATCACAGAATTTGTTGGAAAGAGTCACCCGGGCCCTGGAACGCAAAGAGCATTTGAAGGAACAAGGATCCTATCCGTCCGTCTGTATTAGGTAGTCAATTGAAATTTTCAGTGTGTATTTTCCATTGCCGCTTTCAAAATAAATCCCTACTAATATTATAAATGCGCAAGTAACTCTGTCTGTCTGTCTCTTCTTCATGCCTAAACCACTGAACCGATTTGGATGAAATTTTGTACAAAGATAGTTTGAGACCCGAGAAAGGACATAGGATAGTTTTTATCTCAGAAATCCCACGAGAACGGGAACTATGCGGGTAAAACGGGAGCGAAGCCGCGGGAGACAGCTATTACTTAATAAAAATTAAAGGGACCACTCATTCTCAGGCCAGAAACGTGTTTTTTTCGTGGTTCTAAACCCTTCATGTGAGAGTCCGACTCGCATTTGGCCAGTTTTAAAGCCATTGAAGACCTATTAATCTTACTTTGAATAAGTTAACAAGAAACAAAAAACACCATAAATAAGTACTTACAAGTTAATGTAGCGAGAGAGGCACTGGGTACATAAAATAATCAAATTGACCGCGAAAATAGTCTTAAGGGTCAATCACATTAGACCCAAAACATACCTCTAGGGGTCTGTTACAAAGGGATTTTACGTAAAACCATTGTTACTTAGATACACGGAAAATATCTTGGAGATTGCAAAGGTGTGGTGCTCGAAAAAGGGTCGGCAGACTATGAAGTATATTTCCATTTACTTAAAGTGAATGCTCCAACCAGCCCGCGAAATTCAAAATTTCTTGCGTTTTTTGCAGTGCTAGGATGTATATTGATTAAAATATTATTCGCGGCTGTAAGACGTGTGTAGTTACAGAATTATAATCATCAAAATCACCAATACAACCCTCCCAAGTTCATAAAGGCGTAGGAACAAAAAAAAAACAGAAAAAGTCATTCCTACAGCTTTATGAACTTGGACTTGATGGCTGGTTGGCATCCCCCTTAAGAGGTGATGTTAGTTTTTCTCTGTTGCATTAGATCACTTTTTTATATATTTTTTTACTCTCTCAATAATCCATTTCATTTGATACGCCACACACCACAATTTATAACTATTGTTTTCTTAGTAGTTCCTCAAAAGTACTGAAAACGTATTTATTTTCTATACGCTTTGTTTGGGCCTCAGAAACTGAATCTGAAGCTGCATTCAGATTCAGACTACGCTATAATGTTTGGCATAGAGTATATAGCTCATAGTACGACAATATCGCGCACCATACGTTGTGAATAATATATAGTACAGTACAGTGTGAACGTGTCCATAACAATGTATGGTGCGCGATATTGTTGTGCTATGAGCTATATACTATACCTACTAGAGGCCGCCCGCGACTTCTTCCGCGTATAAATTCTCGTTATTCCCGTGTAAATCCCGATCCTTCGGGAACTCCGGAATAAAAAGTAGCCTATGTGTTATTCTGGGTCTTCAGCTATCTACATAACAAATTTCATTGTAATCGGTTCTGTATTATTTGCGTGAAAGAGTAACAAACATCCATACATACTCACAAACTTTCGCATTTATAATATTATTAGTAGGATGCATGATTACACCGTTGTCTGAAAGCAGCTTAAATCAGAAAACAAAAGTTCTGACAGACGACAGGCAGACACACGAATGATCCGATGCCGTTGTTCCATAATATACGTTAGGAATCCAAAAAAAAATTAATGGCATACTATAGTTATACCAAGAACTTTAACCATAAAAGACCTCAAAAGTAACACCAAAAGAGCACCACACACAACATTTCCCAGTAGTATACACAGATTACTCGATACCACAATAACAACACACAAGTACCTACATTTGCGTTTACCCCGGAACTTGCAGGAATAAGAAGGTATAAGGAGTACATAGTGACGTCACTTAGCTTTTCCCCCGCGAATCGTGAGTGATGTGCCACCGTCTCGAACCGCATACAACGATACTACATTAGCTGGGTTTGATAGTGGGTGGCATTTCGTGGCATTGACGTGTGTACGGCCTAAAGGAGTGGTCTGACTGCGGCGAATCCCGCGCGGGATGCTGTACGCGACTGTTTGTTTTAATTATTAGAAAGACAGCAGCTACTCGCACCAGTTTGAAAGACTCTATACAAGATAGAGCTTGCTTTCGGCTCTCGAGTGGATGTCGTTTCGTATCCCGCGCGGGATTCGCCTCAGTTTGACCTGTGGTTTGACCAGAGCTTTAAGAGTTGATGTGTAAGAGTAAGTGAGTTTATGGGGCAACTGAAAGGGAAGTATGTTGCACTAGAGATGATGATTGAAGGATTATTTATAAGAATAAATACGGTTCGTAAATAAGTTCGAACTAGTTAGTGTCCTGTTGCTTTGTTTAGAAAAATATTTTACATACAACGAACAGTAACTCGTTTTGCACCTGAACATAAATTATTGTTTGGTGACTTAATATGAATAAATTCGGCATTAACGTACGTTAATTTAAATATTTACCTATCTAACTGCTAGATGATTATCACTGAAAATAACTCAATACCGATAAGAAATAAAAGAATGAAACGATCAATCTGATCTATATGATGAGACATTCAGGGTCAAAATCTGTACTCGCAACAGTTAATAAATATGTACCTACATAAAATTTTACTCCAGCAGCAGGAACGACATAAAAAACTATCTGCAAAAATAAATTTACCAACCATAGGTAAACGTTTATTGGAAAACTAAAAAACTCATATTTGCAGTCACTCTAAACATAAGGCAATTAGTCCATTCGCTTGCACTAAATACTTTAACGGAAGCTTTTAAAAAAATTGAAATTTTTGATCAATACGAATAGTGAAAGGTAGCTAGCATGGCGGCCTGTTGACTGGCAATTATACGATGAAAAAGTACTTCGTAGCACTGGAAAACAATAAAATACACATTTCTATAGATAGATCGTCTGTAATATTTCGCGAAGGTTGACAACCCCTCACCATTGCCGAAGACTTATGAACCGGGGTATTGATAACCAGCGTTACATGAAATCGAATTTGTAAAGAAGTCAAGTGAAGTGTATTAGGGGTAGGGGTCTGATTATATTAGTCTATGTTGGGTAAATAAAATAGATAGAGAACTGGTCGGTAAACTAGAAGCTGGGCTATCTAATTGACAAGGGACCTCTTATAATTCTTTTATAAGAGGAAGAGATCTTATAATTATTTTTAGAGGGAGGAAAATTCACAAAAAAACATTCAGTGTTTTCAGACGAATACAATTTTGATGTATCCCATAAGGAAAAATCTTGTTAAACTACTAACTATTATTTTTGCATGTTCCTCGTGGAAATTCATTAAAGTAAATAATAGGAAATGTGTAATGTGTGTGTGGCTTTATGTACCTACCCACTGTACTAAGTACCTAATACTGAAGGAACAAACTAAAGTAATTTCTGAAAACAATCTATACTAATATTATAAAGCTGAAGAGTTTGTTTGTTTGAACGCGCTAATCGCAGGAACTAAAAAATCTGAAAAATTCTTTCAGTGTTAGATAGCCTATTTATCAAGGAAGGTTATAGACTACATATCATCACGCTAAGGCAAATAAGAGCGGAGCAGTAATGGCAAATGTGACGCAGACGAAGTTGCGCGGGTCAGATAGTCTTATAATAATAGTAAATTATGAAACGAGGGGATAAAGCAGGGGAGTTAATACAAGAATCCTGAATGCTACAAGGGATTTAAGCTAGCCCAAGTCGAAGACACCTTTATCCCTGAGGAACATAATCTACTTTTCACACCTACTGCGAGAAATTGTGCTTCAACCATGAAAACAAGTGGTGCGCGTCGGACTCCCCGGTAAGAGCAGGTCGGACATCCGAAGTTGTTGCTACAGCCCACCTACAGCCGGGCAATTATATTGTACTGAATTTCATTATAACCCGCCGGGAAATAATGTGATTTTAATTTGGAACCCCATTTTGACTGCTCTCGCTACACCTAGCAGCGGAAGTAAACGGAAGCTACTCGTGGGTTAGAATGGCGTACTTTAGGTTAGGTTTGCATGACAAATAATTACACGTTTTCGTGCAGGTGGTGTGAAAAATTGTATTATATGTACCTAGGTACAAGAATTACTTTAAAACGTCCAAGTGGGCAACTATCTCATAATTTTGGCACGAGTATTGGTGAAATTTGGACTGCTAAACACATGGACACACAACTTATTAGACGACAAAAACCTATAGTCATAATGACCAACCCCTCTCTGATGTAAAAAAAGGATAGCGCCATCCGTCCTGCATACCTCCATTTCTTTCACACAACGGATTCATGAAGGCATTGGCACGTTGAATAGTCATATTAAATGTTCGAAAGAGTCACCGCGGCACTGGAACGCAAAGAGCGTTAAGAGGAACACGGATGGGTTTTAGTCAACAAGAGTCAGACTCCCTGCTGCTCCGCCCAGAGTGGAAAGAGTCATTTGATGTTTTCTCATCCTCAAAAAACCATAAAAAGAGGCCCCTGGAGTTTGGAGGAATACGGGTGTGTTTTAGTTAGTGAGAGTCGGATACTTCCTTCCGCTCTGTCCAGAGTGGGAGAAATCTGATTATGATTTCTTGTTCTAAGTCCGCCTGGCAAGCTACCACCATCATGTCTAAGTCTGTCGCCATAACAACAATGTTAACAGCATTGTTGTGTTCCGGCAGTTAGAGGTATGATAGCCAGTTCCTCTGTGTAAGAGGATTCCGGGTGAAAATCGCTTCCATCTTCGGCCTAATCATCACTTTCCATCAGGTGAGATTTGGAGAGTTTCTCAAGAGTTTCCCCGTTTTGTATAAAAAAAATAAAATGATTCCCATGCAAAAAAAAAAGTCACGAAAGGCATCTCAAGGTTCACAAAGCTTGCTTCAACTATTTCCGTCTAAAATATCCTTTATTATAACAAAAACTGACCTAAAAGTTACGCCAAACTTAACTATGTCAAACAGTAAATTATATTTAAGTGCTAAGTTCCACGGTTGCGATCCTAAGAGACCAGTCGGAGTGCACTCTGCAACACTGTTGTTTGTGCAATGCTAAATATCAATACTTAGAGCTGCTAGTTTTAACGGAAATTAGAATTTAAGGTCTTTACTTGCTATTGGGACCGTGTAAAGCACTATTGTGTTGGCCATGTTATGCTGGTTGTTGTCTAACTTCTAACAAGACCCATTTAGAAATTGAGTTTTGCACATTATCGGGACATTAAGGCGAGTCCCCGTGCATCGCTAGCCGTTTTTTGTGCAGTTTTTTGGAGCTATATACTCTTTATCTAAAAGAAATAACAACTTTAAAAAATACATTAAATTTCTACATAATCTTGGCTTTAAAATGGTAGATTTTTATTTTTTACTACTAAGTGTAAAGTTTAATTAATCTCCTCACAACGAAACTAATTATTGAAAACGTGCATCTTCTCGAAAACTAGCGATTATTTTGATGTTGTACTTACATTAATAGATAGGCAATTCAATTATGAACATTTTGGTATATTTTATAACGATTTTATTCAACACTAGCATCTGCCAGCGGCTTCGCCCGCGTGATCCCTAGGGAACATATTCCCGGGATGAAAAGTAGCTTATATGCTATTCCAGACTATAATCTATCTTTGTTCTAAATTTTATTAAGATCCGTTAAGCCGTTCTGGCGTGATTGAGTAGCAAACAACCAAACTTTCACATTTATAATATTACTCGTTTGGTGTAAAGCGAAATTATAACCATCTTCCCCTCGACAGTATATTATAGGATATTGCAAACTGTCGTAAGCCGTTTTACGAAGCTACTCGCTAGCCTCTAGGCGCCAAGCAAGCCCAGGCCTGTGCGTTCGCGACCTTACACAAAAGTAGTAATCCTCAAATTATGATTTAGTATTCACGTGCGATGGCTTATTATTAGCGTATTTCATGTATTATAACTTTGGTGTTTCTATACCGATTTCTATGATTCTTTTTTATGGAATAGTTAATATTGTTAACTTTTTTAACTAGGGATGACTGAGAGTGTTATAAACGTAAGAGTAGACAAACATAATCAGAAAGCTTCAAACTGCTAAGCTATCGGGAGTTACACGTGATATTGTGCGTCAATCATAAAAGATAGACATATGTTGTCGTGGGATATTTTTATATAATTTTAAGGAGTACATTTCCGTCATACATGATTTCTGTGTAGCTTTAACCATTAAGGTTGCACACGCGACGGAAGCTTAAAAAATGGAGTAACTTCTCCCGTTTTCCCAACTTCTTCTCTGCTCCTATTGATTGTAGCGTGATGAAAAGTATACTATAACCAGCTCAGGAGCATGAAGAATAATTGTACCAAGTTTCGTTAAAATCTGTCGAGTAGTTTTTGTTTCTATAACGGTTATACAGACAGACAGACAGACAAACAGACAAAAATGTTACTGATTGCATTTTTGGCATCAGTATCGATCCCTAATGACCCCTGATAGTTATTTTGGAAAAATATTTCATGTACAGAATTGACCTCTCTACAGATTTATTATAAGTATATAGATATAGAAGAATATTCTGAGCGTATTCGCTATTGTATCTCTTGCGCTGTTATTGAGGGAAAAAATGCTCAAGGTTATTTGGTCAGGGTAAGCCTGTTGGTGTCCCACTGCATGGTCATAGGCCTCTTATTAGGGTTCCGTACGTCCTAAGGGTAACTAACGGAACCCTATTACTATGCCTCTGTTTGGAGTCCGGCCATCCATCCGTCGGTCCGTCTGTCTGTTAGCGGGCTGTATCTCAACAACCGTTACAAGTGGACAATATTTTTTTTTTTGTTTAAAACCATTATTTTATTTGAAAGTAGGTATGAGGTTTAAATTGGGTGTTAACATTCCAATACATCTATACTTATAATATTATAAAGCAGAAGAGTTTGTTTGTTTAATTGTTTGTTTGTTTGTTTGTTTGGTTGAACGCGCTAATCTCAGAAACTCCGGGTCCGATTTGAACAATTCTTTCAGTGGTAGATAGCCCATTTAACGAGGAAAGCTTTAGGCTATATATCATCACGCTACGACAAATAGGAGCTGAGCATTCATGGAAAATGTGACGCAGACGAAGTTGCGCGGGTCAGCTAGTTTTATAATAAACTAGCTGACCTGCGCAACTTCGTCTGCGCAACAAACAAACAATTTTAAATTGTTTTGAAAAATTTAAAGATTTAAACCTTTTCCCTTTCCGTTTCCGTTTCCGATTTTAATGCAGACTGTAATCTATACTAATATTATAAAGAGGTAAAATTTGTTTGTAAGTTTGTAAGTTTGTAAGTTTGTAAGTTTGTAAGTTTGTATGTAGGGGGTAATCTCAGGAACTACTGGTCCGATTTGAAAAATTCTTTCAGTGTTAGATAGCCCATTTATCGAGGAATGCTATAGGCTATAAATTATAAAGATATCATGCATATTAGCCGAACTATCTCAATTTTTGTCTATCCAGGCGGAACAAAATAGCTCTTACAAGAGAGTTATTTGCATGCGCTGCCTTAACAGTTGTATATAATTGAAAACAATGTATGGCAACCTTGTCCGCTTTGAATAGTTCTACAAAAAAGTCCGCGACACCATATTTCTATCTTTTATATTTTAGCAGATATAGTAGCTTTTTTGTGTTAAAAAAAGTATTTTTCGACATACTTACCTTTGGACGATTTTTTAAACAACAAAATATTAAACCTTATCGAAAAAAATATTATTATGATCACAAGAACATCATAGAGATACGATTTGCCCAAAACAGTATGTCAATTGGTTGAATAGTTTCGAAGATAATATAAAATGACTAAATCGCAAAACGCCGCCCGCGCCGTCCATTCACGAACCGCATTAGAACATGCTTTGTACGGACGTTTTATCAATTTACCCATAGATCACCTGCTTAGCCTTTTCCCAACTATATATTGGGGTTGGCTTCCAGTCAAACCGGATTCAGCTGAATACCAGTATTTTACGTGGAGCGGCTGCCTACCAGACCTTCACAGCCCAATAACTGGGTAACACGGTACTCCTTGGAAAGACTGGTGTCAGATTTTCTGGCTTCTGACTATCCGTAACGACTGCCAAAGATCTCCAAATGACAGCCGGGACCAACAGCTTAACGTGCTTTCCGAGGCACGGATCACATTCCATCCATTTACCCATAGATGGCGTTGTGCAATTAAGTCATTTTTCTGGTTCGGATTAATGACCCTCTCCAGTTATTATTTAACTTTCGTCGTTAGGTAGGTGAGTTGTACGCAGTTGGTTGGAAGTTGTTGGTCTTTAAAATTGTTTTGGTTGCTCGGTTTCTTAAAACACAAATACTACTTCGTTCTCATTCTTCGAGTTTGAAGCTGTGGTATTTCTGTTTTTGGGATATCGGACAGTTTCAGCGATTGTTTATCATGCCTAAAAGGAAATCACAACTTTCCCGTCAGACATCCCAGACAAGAGCAGCTCGAGTACGCCGTACGGAAGAGTCTGCTCTTGAAAATCATCAGCGCCTCTCGAGAAATTAGAGAAAATATTTCGCAAGCATGCGCTGGAGAATCTAGCTCCGAGCGTTCACAGCGGCTTGCTAACCAAAGCTGGAGCGCAAATCTAGCGCTGAACGTGCGCTGAGCGCTCGCAGAGGCTCGCTAGCCTAGCTACATATCAATAAAAACGAAACCCTCCTTTTGGCAGTCAGGAAATAAATCATAGCACTCAGTACTAACCGAACCACACTCATAATATTTTCATCACAATTTTTAAATGTTTACCGCCCAACGAAGTGGGCACGGGTCAGCTAGTCCCAAATAATTTTCCACTGAATAAATATTATATATATTTTTTTTTAATTTGTTTTGCTATTGACTCTAGTCTGAGGTGACAAAGTCTACGATGGATTGATCTTTCCCAGGAGAAGCCTGTGCACTCTCGATTTGAAGAGATTAGAATAATAAATTAGGAGAAACGCATTCTCCTTATATATCACACTTTTTTCTTAGGAAACACAGACGCAGGTAAAGAGTTCGGTCGACGGCGCTATGTGTTCCACGCGCAGCTCAAAGAAAGGGCCTGCTAGGGCTCATAAGGGCTGGTGCCTGCCAGAGTTGCAGAATTTGTTCGAAGGAGTCACCCCGGCTGTGGAACGCAAAGGACATTTGGGGAACACGGATGGGTTTTAGTCAGTAGGAGTCTGATACTCCTTTCCGCTCCGCCCAGGGCGGAAATCATAACCATCCTTAAGCGCCGTCCACCACAAAGAACGAGACGGAGAAAAATCGGTTACATACGATTTGTACGAACATGCTTTTTCTCCGTCCCGTTCTCTGTCCCGTCAGGGACGGGAACCCGGATGTGTGTGGACGGCGCTTTAATAATAAATGCAAGTTTTAGTTCTTAATGACTAGCTGATGCCCGCGTCTTCGCCTGTCAATTTATACACAAAAACCATCCTCGCGAACCACTATATCCCATTTGTGAAAACAGCATAGAAATCGGGGCAGTAGTTTTTGAGTTTATTGCGAACAGACTGACAGACAGACGCGACGGAGGACTTTGTCTTATAATATGTAGTGATAGTGATAATAGTGCGGTTTTTTTTTTTTACAAACAAGTAAACGAATAAGTCGAGGGCTTACCATAGTCCCTGGTTTGTAAATACACACAACGTTTTACAACACACTTGCTAATAAATGCATTTTTTAGCAAGTTTGTTACAAAAGTTATTTTCTTAAGGGGAGACACATCAAGCAGTAAAAAAACGAATTTTAAGTAGTTATCTATTCTAATTTTTCAGTATTAGATAGCCCATTTATCGAGGAAGGCTATAGGCTACATATCATCATCATCATCATAAAATGTGGCGCAGTCGAAGTGGCACGTGTCAGCTAGTTTATTATATTATTAGTTTCCTATAAATGTATTATTTTCAATGCTAAATAAGTAAAATTTATAAAGAAATATCAGAAGATTACGAAGAAATTACGAAGATAACAAAGAAAGAATTTCAATTACGAATTTATAAAGGTATATATTTTCCTGTTCTTTGCCATAAACTAAGTACCAGAGATTGCTAAACAGAGAGTAAATTTTCCTGCCAAAACCAAAAAATTAAATTACTTACTTACTAAAAATATCTCTTATTCAGTTATTACTTAATCCCATAATAATTATAATTCGCAAAATTCCTAAGACTCATTTAAATAAGAAATAGAATTGTTTATAATACGCGATAAAACTAAGCAGGAGCTTTGCTGAATTTTAATTTGGACAATCTCACAATCTTCTAAGAAGATTAAAGAAGCTGAAAAGGCCATTTCCTAATTAAAAAGTCAAATTTAAATAATGGAAAAAATATACAAACATTGGCAACTTCTAAGTCATTTTTAAGGAATTATTATCTAATTCAGTGTTTCCCAAAGTTGATCGTACTGCGACCTTATTTACACTAATATTATAAAGAGGAAATATTTGTTTGTTTGAAATGAATAGGCTCCGAAACTACTGGACCAATTTGAGAAATTCTTTCAGTGTTAGATAGCCCATTCGTCGAGGAAGACTATAGGCTATATATCATCACGCTACGACTAAAAGGAGCGGAGCATTAATGTAAAATGTGGCGCAAACGAAGTTGCGCGGGTCAGCTAGTAATATAAAATCTAATTCGGGAATCAACCACCCAGCTGCCATGAACAAAAAAGGGCATAAATAAAGGCAAAAAAATACAATTGTTTCGCTTTCAAGCAGTCCGAAGCGTTAAACAAAGTTCAGTTCTATTTGCTCATGCGTTTGTCGTAATGCCAAATACGAGGGTTTGAACGGAATATTTTGACAGCGTTTTCAATCCCCTGAAAGAATGTCACTTATCTAGAACCTCTTGTAAGTATATTGTCTTTACTATTTAATTAAGTACAAGGGTGCTGTTTGAATGAAAATGATGTATTAGTTTCCTGTGTTTTGATCGTTATACAGCTTTACTTTTCAAGGCCGATTTAATATTCGCTTACGACCCCCCAATAGGTCCTGTTGGACTCACAGTTTGGGAAACACTGATCTAACTGATATTTCGTGAAGAACTTATCAGGGAACTGAAAAGGGGAGAATAAGGGGTGAAAAATGAATGATATTGTTTCGTGAAAAATTTCATTGAATTCACAATGAGTTATGAAATAGGGACTGGTTTCTAAAATGTTTCTTTTTTAATTTGCTTGGACGCTGGTTTAACAGAGCTGGTAATGCAATTAGTGAAGCTACTGGATTTTTCCACAGAATTTATAAATAGCGCGGACATTGCTTTTGTCATTTTAGATAAAAATTACAAGTGTGTATTTGTAGTTATGTCCGTAGATAATTATGAGAGATGTGTGTTGGATTATTCGTGATAGATACTAAATTAATGTATTGATGATCATCATCTGCCTAGCCTTTTACCAACTATATATCGGGGTCGGCTTCCAGTCATAGCGGATTCAGATGAATACCAGTATTATATATACGTGGAGCGGCTGCCAACCAGACCACAAGACTGGTGTCAGATTTTCTGGCTTCTGACTATCCGTAACGACTGCCAAAGATCTCCAAATGACAGCTGGGACCAACAGCTTGCTTTCCGAAGCACGGAGGAAACTCGGTATGTTAAGATGGTCACCCATCTACAGACCAACCTCGGCAAGCGTTGCTTAACCTCGAAGATCGACCTGTGCGGCTGTTATTATTCAGCCACGAGCTCCTCTAAATCTAAACTAAATGTATTGATGATGTACAATGTATTTTTAAATCCTTGACCAAAAAGAGGGGTGTTATAATTAGCGACGCAATACATGTACAAAATTGAACCACAAAAAGATTTAACTATCTGATGACCGCTTGAAAAATTAAATACTAAAACCTTTGTCGATAACCACTCCATCCATTGGTGAAAACAACATGAAAATCGGTGCAGTAGTTTTTGAGTTTATGGCGGCAGGCGCTGCGGAGAACATTGTTTTATGATATGTTGTGATTCATGGTACACCCAAATTGTATACTAACAATCCAGTCTCAAATGCTCTTACCATCAGACATGTATAAGTAATACCTGTAACTCCATTTAGAAAATTAAATCCTTAAAAATCTAAGAGCACCTGCATAATTTAGTCGAGAAAGATTCCAGACTAAAACCCTATCCCCTTTAAAGACCAATTTATATCTGTACCAGGTTTTAAAAACCTAATTTGAAAGACTTCGTTCGAAGTCAAAAACGTTACTGTAACGTACCTAGTTTTAATGATAATTTTAGTTCAATTTTGAGAATGTCTAGACTAAGTCATGAATACTGACTAACAGAATGGTTAGATTTTGTGACTGTTACTGTATCCTTGCTGGGCTTTTCCCCATACAGAAAATGAAAGGGCATTATTTGCACTAAGCGTTCCCAAAATTTGGAAACGCTTAGTGCAAATAACAATATTTATTTTCATTTACTTAATTTCGGACAGAGGTCTTAAAACTATGTTAGTTAATATTAAAAATCAAATAGAATCAATTAAAAAACAAATCAATGATTAAAAAAAACAAAATGAGAAAATAATTATCAAAACAAAGGAGTTGAACTCTCTACCTTTTTCCGGGTTCCGTACGCAAAGGGTTAAATTTGTCCTCCATGAGTGCTCATCATCCTCCTCCAACAGTTTTCTTTTTGGGGTTTCGTAACCTTTGGCAACCAAGGGAACCTAATAGTAGGTACTATGCAAGCACTATCCATCCACCTTTCTGTCAGGCTGTATTTCATAATCCGTAATAGTCGACTTATTACGGATTGTTTCAGTATATAAAACGGAACACTTTGTGTGCGAGTTCAACTAGATTTTTTTTTTACTTTCTTCACATAAGGCATTTGTCTCACCGCCGGCGAGGAAGCGATCAGCTATCGACTATTTGCTCCCTTCAGTGCTATTCTGTAACAACATTTTCGTGTCTCGACAGCGGAATCCGAGGTGAGTTTCAAATTCGTATAAATATAAGACCTTATGGTGTGTGAAATAAAGTTCAATTTGTAAGCTTAGTCACTCAGGTGAAGTCGATATCGAAATGGTTATTTACAGAATAGACTAGCTGAGGAAAGGGACAAAAGATATAGTTCTAGTCTGAGTTAAAAATATGTACCTACACATCAATTCATAGTCTATAGGTGTCTGTTCACACTGCCGGCAAGAGGCTCTTACCGCCAGTTAATCGCAGCGACAAGAGCTATCAGATTGTACTCACTCAGCGACACTCGCTCGGCGATGCCGGTTTGGCGGTCAAAACTCACCAACCAGCGGTAATTTCTAAATATGGTGTAGGCCGGAGAGCGAGTGAAACCCCGTCGCACAAAATCACTCGCATAAAGCCGAACGTCAAAACTATCGAAACTTTTCACTCGCTACCCGCCAACTCATTTATATTTGCAAGCTTTACTCGCTACTCGCTGATCGGCGGCGGTGAGACAA
The DNA here is from genome assembly GCA_963859965.1 of Ceramica pisi. Taxonomy (NCBI): domain Eukaryota; kingdom Metazoa; phylum Arthropoda; class Insecta; order Lepidoptera; family Noctuidae; genus Ceramica; species Ceramica pisi. Next base: position 8,612,420 of record OY982549.1, on the reverse strand, counting down.
CAGACGAGTGACTATTTTCTCGCTGAGGAAACGAACAAAACATTAGATCCGGTGTAAGTAAAAGACACTTACATTTATAGTCGATAGCTGGCAAGTGCTATCTAAAAACCTTATTTTATTACTAGAGAACGTAACGGATTACGGTAGAAGTCGATTCAGGACGAGTCTTTATTTCTGTTTCTGATATTAAAAAAGTCAAATATGTGGGTCAATGACCGATATTGCACATTTATCGGGCGTCTACCATAGTTCCTAGCCCGCTGATTGTCGGCAGTGATACAAAAATTTGACTTAATCCCAACAAAACCTATCAAGCCAGAAACCCAGTCCATTCAAGTTCCATTCCAAATTCAAACTTGACAATCACAAACAAAGTATGACACTCCTTCCCCTATAATGCGGTTTACGCCACAGAGGGAGCCACTAGAATGCTACTAGGAAGGCGTGTGCGGTTCCTATTTCCTCCCCAGAGGATAGATCAATATGCGGGATGGATTTCCATGGCACTGTTATGGTATGAGATAGGTAGCAATAGTTTCTGGTCGACGGCTAACGGAAGTTATAGATATTATCTGTACTGGACGCTTGGAGTAGGCTTTGGATTGTGTGATAAATGTTGTGTGGACCTGTAGAATAATGACTCAGTTATGTCTTGTTTTTGAACTCTTAAGATTAACGTGAATAGTGCTTCGACAAAGTAATCTCTTTGAAATTTAGTCTCTGGGTGTTTAAAATCCGGAAAACCATAAACTGAAAAAAAAAAACACGGTTTGTATGGAAACCCTTTTTCGTTTTAATTTTTTTTTTCTATAATATACAGGGTGTCCCAGAGGCGCGTGGTGTTACGCGCATATTTACAGGGGATGTTGGCTTATTTACGTTAAAGCAAAAATAACAAAACAAAAAAGACCAAAAAAACGAGAAAAAACTAAAAACTTAGAAAACAAGAATACACATTTAAAGCTGTTTGATGCTCTAAGAGGTGTTTATTTTTGTTTAATCAGAAACTTGATGCCACTGACTGCATTTGCTGCTTGGAATTTTCTTTTCGATTTTTGAGGCCGAGTTTCTTTGAAAAAAAAAGCGTTTTATTATTTATTTTGATATACATATATCTTAACTCTATAGCAGATAAAGAATACTTACCTTATATATGACCACGGACTTCTTTAGTCTATAAATGATTTAAACTTTAAATTTACGTGAATTTTGCATGCGATCGGCAACGAAAAGCTTTTGTACAAGCACCTCTGCGGGTCACTCCTTAGGTGATTGTATGGTCCAAGACATAAGCCCGAGCTGGTAACGCAGGCCCTTTTATTGCTTCAACTAGCCGTGACTTCGTCTCCGGATATCCCGTAATCTCCCGGTCACGTAGGAATTTTGGGGAATCCTCTCTTAGTGCATCCCTGCGGAGTATAAGGAGGCTACATGCCAAAGGACATTGCTCATCGCCCATACATCGTTCGCCTCAGAACCAACAGAGACGTGAATTTACTATCTGTGTTTTAAATAATGCATATGTTCGACTGAAACTAAATTACAATCACGGACACTTGTGAGAATTGTAAAATATCTTTAGGTTATAAAACATTTAGGTTATATTTTGAGGTTATAAAACATACCAAACAATAGAAACATACCAAATGGACTAAGTTCCCAGAGCTGCCAGACTTTTTATCTCACTAAAAAATGTATAGAGTAGTGTTACTATGTTCTTCTAACATACGAAAGCGTGGTAAGTTAGGTCGACGGCCGATTCCCTGGTATCAGGTGCCAAATACAGTAGGTACATCAAAGTGTGAACTGTCATTTCATCGACTGTCAGTGTCAATAGTGTTCGTGTCATACAGCGCTTTAATCGCTTTACTCTTTTTGTAGGTAACTAAAAATCTTACAGCGCTGAAAAGGCTTTGTTTCATTTTAAAATAATGGCGCCGGGTTATAAAACCTAAGTGAGTTACTTTTTAAAATGGTTTCGTAATTAAAAAGTGTCCGTTCTATTCTAATCAGTAAAATGTAAGTATTAAAAAAAACTAGGAATAATGGTAAAGGTTTCGCATGTGTTGATTCATAGGCCATTTTTTACCATGTCCTTCCAGCTTTCTACAACTAGCAGCTGCGCTGTGTGTTTTTACGACCAAGTATTCGTTCATTACTTATGTTATTTTTCCTATATGAATATGATATTGTTAATAGTAGATGCTGAGATTTAAAGATTGTATGTATTATTTACTGGTCTGATAGTGCTTCCTATCGCGTAAAAGTCAGAAATGATATGAAAGGAATATTATACCCATATATATGTCTGCCTAACCATTTTCCAAATATATAGGGCTAAATCTAAATCCGGTTTGACTGGGAGCCGGATTTGGCTAGGTACCAGTATTTTATTTGCAGCGGCTATACAACCCATTAACCGGGTTACAAGGTAGAAGTACTGTGTTACCCGGTTAATGGGTTGTGGAGTACATTCCTTTGCCATGAAGATGGCAAAAGAATAATAGTGGATAAAATAAAATCATAAAGATAGATTCTATATTCTAATGTGTTTAACATTTCATCCGAGTCTGTTTTGGCAGTAAGGCGGATTAACAATCATCCAGACACGTACATTAATAATATTAATAGGAAGGAAGAAGAAGTACGAAAATAATCATCTATATCTACCGAAAGTTTTGATGTTCACATGGATGTATTGATGGATGTTTGTTATTAAAAAAAATACTTTTTAACTCACCAAGTCGCAATATTAAATAGTTCAATTAAATATAATTAAATAATTAAAATTATAATAATTATCCACTAAAAACTAAAAAACACAATATATTTTTGCTGACTATGATTTATTATTGACTAACTGAATGCCTCTTGATGAAATTTGGCTCTACACATAGGATACTTTTATCCCGAGAGTATGTCCTATTGGGATATTTACTTGGGTGGAGCCGTGAGTGGCAGCTAGTACCTACTTAACACCAGACGTAGCTCAAGAAACATTCAAATCGTACTTTTAAGTCTTTTGCAGGAATCGCTCCGCTACATCTTATAACTTTAACCACAGCCATATCTCCCGGCTAGTAGCAACAAGCGCCTGAATATGACAGTTTTTATTGTGCCCAAGACCAGTGGGGGCAGGGGGCGGGGCTAAATGTGTATGTATGTGTGTGTGTGTTTATGACAAAAAGATAATCATGAGTGCTTGACATACCGGCTTTGTATTGAAGACGGTTTCTTTAGTGCAGTAGGGAAGGATTTCAGTGAATAAGAATTAAGTGGGTTTAAATATTTTTTGCTGTTGCAGGTGATTTTTCTACAAACTTATAGAAATAAAGTATCTCCATAACATAAGGCAATTGTTTCGTCTTGATTTTTACCCGACTATGGAAAAAGGAGAGTTATAATATTTAGTAGACTTTTTATGACGGTGAAGTTTTTCTTGGTTATTTTTAGTATTACGCCCGTAAGTAGTGACACACTAAGTAAAAATTGTGGTTTTATAAAGAACTAGCTTTACCCGCGACTTCGTACGCGCATATCCCGTTTCTTCCCGTTCTCGTAAGAATTTCGAAAAAATCCTCTCTAAGTGCTCCTTTGCAAAAGGAGTGTTATAATATTTAGTAGACTTTTTATGACGGTGAAGTTTTTCTTGGTTATTTTTAGTATCACGCCCGGAAGTAGTGACACATTAAGTAAAAATTGTGGTTTTATAAAGAACTAGCTTTGCCCGCGACTTCGTACGCGCATATCCCGTTTCTTCCCGTTCTCGTAAGAATTTCGAAAAAATCCTCTCTAAGTGCTCCTTTACGGAGTGTAGGATAGCTACATGTAAAATTTCAGCTTTCTCTGACCAGTAGTTTCGGCTGTGCGTTGTTTGTTAGTCAATCATTCAGTCACTCAGTAACGGAAGAATTAGAATTGTTTCCAAATGTAAAATCTGTAACTTAAATTACAAGAACCGTAATTATAGTCGATATTTGTGCTGAAATATCAATTCTTCCATATTGAAAATCAGCTATTTCAATCGATGAATCACTATGAGATTCATAAGCGATCAAACCGCTGTTACTGAGCCCCCACCCTAAACTAATTTAGCAAAGAAACTGAGGGAAAATGTCACCGCCAAATGACAGCGTTTTTACTCTTATTGCAGAAGTCTAGAGTGTCAATGGAAGGATACACTCGATTACATTATACACTGAATTTTTAAAGCATGTGTTGCGCTTCAGATCCATCGAATTCAATGGCTTCTAGATTCATCGAAGTACCAGTATTTTTATGTGACTGCTTACAAGATCTCCACAACCCATTAACTGGGTAACACGGTACTTCTTGGCAAGACTGGAGTCAGATTTAATGGCTCCTGAAAATCAGTAACGACTGCCAAATAACTTCAAATGATAGCCGGGACTAACAGCTTTACGTGATTTCCAAGGCACGGAGGAGTATCGGTATGTTAAGATGGTCACTCATCCACAGACCGACCTCGGCAAGCGTTGCCTAACCTTGGAGATCAACCGATGTCTATTTCAAGTTTTAGTAACGCTTCAGGGGCCTATTTAATCAAACTGACTGGTGACAAGTGACAAGCGGACAATTTTATACATTTGCTCATATATTTTCTGCTTTATTAAACAACACCTGTCGCGAAATTGTGACTATTATGTAAGTTTAAGATATATTTCGGCGTACACATGTCGCGAAATTGTCACACAGGTGTGACAATTTCGCGAGGTGTGGCTTGTGTGTATACAGGTGTACGCCGAAATTGTGTCAATGAGGTAAGTTTTTGACATTTTTCGTCGTTGCATTGTAAGTTATATTAAACAGGGCCCCGGTCGTAGATTGGTAACGATCCGTCACATACCGGTCTACCGAGTTCTCTCCGTTCCGTCCGTGCCCAAGGCGCAAAGGCTTGCATGCTACATGTTACATGTAGCATGCAAGCCTTTGCGCCTTGAGTGATTTTTTTCCAAATCTGTTTAGTAAGTTGAATGTTGCAGTGTGTGGGCTTTGCTGTGCCTTTTTCTGTAGGAGAATATTATTTTTGTTCAAGTGCCACGGTTTATTTTAAATTGAATTGATTCTTTTATACTCGAGACGTTTTCACATAATATGAAATACTTCAACAAGAACAATGTAACCACAACTTTGTGATAACAATTTATTGATTTAAAAGAGTGTCCGTGGAGTTTCTTGCACGTTTTTCTCCATAGAGATATACACTTTGGAACGTGCAAATAGCTCACCTCTTTGACTGACCAACCTTGACAATAGGGACTATGCATAAAAAATACTTATTATCTATCCAGTTTATCTAAAACAATACATTAATAGTACAGTGAAAATAGAATCAAAATTACTCAAAAAAAAACGAGATAACAAAATTATATCTGTCCCTCTCGCGAAAACGCTGTTTTCTATGGCAGCTGTATAGACGCCATGAACTTTGACGTCAAAGTCCATATCGGACTTCTCTTTCTAATTGTACCTACTCTTTCACCGTTGATGAAGGTATTTAAAAAATAATTTAATTCTAGAGCTAATAAGTATTTCATTTTGCAAGTAAAAAAAAATCGCATGCATAATCCCTATTCAAAAGTGCCTGTAAATGGTATAATTGAAATAAATGCTTTGAGTTTGAGTTACTACTACGAGTTTCAAAAGCCACGAGCTCCTTCATAAGGGGAAACTCACAACGCTAAAATACGCACATTTTTTTTTGTTTTGGGACAAGCCCGCTACACATTCCCAACCACTCCAACTCCTTTTTTTTTTTTTTTTTTTTATGTTTCGGCTGGGAAAAAATGCGTTACGCATACCCTCTCACTCGGGGGAGTGGGAGGGGTATGTGGGACTCCCCGGGCAAGCCCGGTATACCCACTAAAACAACCCAGCAACGAAATTCCCGCAACGTCTTAGTGGGGGTGGACTGGGAGATCGGCGTAGCCTTTACGTCCAGTCCACCTCCGACGACCGCCCGCCTTCACGGCGGGCCCTTCACGCCCCCCCCGTCGGGGGAGGGCCGGGAACCTCCGACGATGGTGGTGATGCGTGCAATGCAGGCGGAGGCGCCCCCGCGCCTGTCGCCCGCCCATCACCACCGCGAGGAGGGAGAAGAGGACGTCTTCTCCGACCTCGCCTTCGTCTGCGGAGCGGCGCAGCGAGAGGATCATCCTCCCGCGCGCGCTCCGCCGCCTCCTTCTGCGAGATGACATCCTCGCAAAAGGAGGCGACCGCGGCCCAGGACTCCTCACTCCCCAGCATGCATCTGACCACGCTGGGAAGGGAGAGGTCCTGTCCGATCTCCGCAGTGAGACTGCGACGCGGCTCGGACCAAGCTGGGCACACCTCCAGTGTGTGCTGCGCCGTGTCCTCCGCCGCGCCGCAGTCGTGACACGCCGGTGTCTCCTCCCTCCCGATCCGGTGCAGGTGCGTGCCGAAACAGCCGTGGCCTGACAACACCTGCACCAGACGGAAGGAGAGGAAGCCGTGCGGGCGCTCGAGCCAGTCTCGCAAGACTGGACCGAGCGCGTCCAGGGTCCGACGACCAAAGGTGGCGGAGGCGAGGTCCTCTGTCCAATGGACGATGATGGCGTCCCTCGCCTCTCTTCCCGCTCCTCAGTGACGGGGCGCTCCCCGAGCGCTTTTCGGCGCGCCGTCCATTCGTACACTCTGGCGAGCACCCACGCCTCCAACTCCCAAGGAGGGGTGCTGGCCAGAGCGCACGCCGCCGAGAAGCCCACAGAGCGGTAGGCCCTCGCTACCCGCTGCGCGATGGCCCTTTGGGGCCTGCGGATCGCCGTCGCATTCTCCCTCCTATGGAGGGAGTCCGCCCAGATTGGGGCCCCGTATAGGGCCATGCTCCGCAGGATGCCGGCATACAAGCGCCGGCATCGCGCACTGGGCCCACCCAGGTTCGGGAGGAGCCAGGAGAGCGCACCCGCGGCTTTCAGCAGGCGCGTCGACAGCCCGCTGAAGTGCGGGCCGAAGCGCCACCTGCTGTCCAGTACCAGGCCCAGATATTTCATCTGAGCCTGGACCCCCACCCTGATGCCCTCCACAGTGATGTGGGCATCTGGAGGGCAGCGCTGCCGAGGCCCGCGAAAGAACACGGCCTCGGTCTTGTTCAGCGCCACCCTCAACCCCAGGCGGCGGATCCTTCCTGCGACCAAGGATCCGCCAGCCGAGGCCAGACAGGCCGCCTCCCCAAATGTCCTCCCCCGGGCAGTGAGCAGAGTGTCATCCGCGTAACAGATGACACTCGTGCCACGGAGGAGGGCTCCCCGCAGGAGCCAATCGAACCCGATGTTCCACAAGGGGGGCCCAAGTACCGACCCCTGTGGAACACCGCACTCTGCGCCGTACCGCCGCAACCTGGCCGTTTTGTCTACAAGGAGGACCTCTCGGTCCTCCAAGTAGTCGGCCAGGAGGTCCCGCAAGTATTGGGGCACTCCATGATAGCGGAGTGCCTCCAATATCGTCGAGTGGGGGACGGAGTTGAAGGCGTTGGCTATGTCGAACGACACTGTCAAAACTCCGTCCCCAGCCTCGACCGCCCCCTTCACCTGCCCCTTCAGTAGGGCCAGTGCGTCGATGGTCGAACGCCCCTGTCGGAAACCAAACTGGGCGTCCGACAGGTCTGGCCCTACCCCCCGCAGATGGCTGTTGAGCCGGCAGGCGATGATCCCCTCGAACATTTTGCCGACCTCATCAAGCAGGACGATGGGTCGGTATGCCGAGGGGGAGTCTGCTGGGCGTCCCTCCTTGCGGAGGAGGCATAGCTGCCCCTCCTTCCACAGTTTCGGGAACCTTCCAGACGCGAGGCACGCGCTGAACAGGTCCCGAAATCTGTCCTCCATTTGAGCGGCAGCTATAGCCACCACCCGTGCTGGGACGCCGTCCGGACCGGGGGCCGTCTTCTTGGCGCGGAGGCCAAGGAGACCCTCGCGGAACTCCTCCGCCGTCACCGGGGGCACGTCTGCCTCCGCCGGTGGTGCCGCCCCCCGCAACCACTCCAACTCCTGAAAGTCAGAATCAACAGTGGTGACCACCAGAAAAACGCCGAGCTAATGAAGCCCGACGAGTCCCGGAGAAACGATTCAACTGTCTTGGATCCCGCAACGAAATAAATCAGAAGAGTACAGCGAAGGAGTAGGAAAACTAACTATAATTTCCACTTCAATATGCACTTACATCATTTAAACCCCTTACCTGGTACCCCGTGGATCAGCCATTATTAATGGACGCACTTCAATTATAAACAGGAACACGGACGTCCCACTGCTATTGACATATTCAGTCGCAGTGTCAGTCGGACGCAGCGCGCCACTTCCGCCGGATGTGGCTTGTCATTTCCGGTTGCGGAGGCTTGAACGCTGCACGCGACATTGTATACAGGGTGGGACTTACATAAGGGGAGCTTTAATTGTTTCTAGGTGTGTTAATGGAGATTAACTGCCTCCGTCTGATATTACCTGCCTCCGTGGCCGAGTGGTTTAGGTGATTGCCTTGTGACCCGGTTTGGTTTGGACATTGCAGGCTTGAATCACCTGATTGTCTGATAAAAATGATGATTCTGTACTTCGGAAGGCACGCATAAGCCGGTGGTCCCGGCTGCCAAATTAACCATGTCTGAGGCCCTTCTGGCGGTTTAGAAACTCTGACTTCACCCGCTTGTTAAATTATATACCAAAACCTACCTCGAGAACCACTCTATCCATTGGTAAAAACAGCAAGAAAATCGGTGCAGTAGTTTTTGAGTTTATCGCAAACAGACAGACGCGACGGAGGACTTTATTTTATAAATATGTAGTTACGTAGTGATATCTATACTAATATTATAAAGCAGAAGAGTTTGTTTGTTTGTTTGTTTGTTTGTTTGTTTGGTTGAACGCGCTAAGCTCAGGAACTACTGGTCCGATTTGAATTATTATTTCAGTGTTTGATAGCCCATTTATCGAGGAAGGTTATAGGCTATATATCATCACGCTAAGACAAATAGGAGCGGAGCAGTAATGGAAAATGTGACGCAGACGAAGTTGCGCGGGTCATCTAGTGTAAAATAGTAGGGTCGACATTACAATCATCACCGCGTTAGTTATGTGGATGGGTGAACTTTCATTACCCACCGAGACTCCTCGCACCTACCTACCGAGATTCCGGCTGTCATTTGTAAAATTTTGACCGTTACCGTTAATCAGAAGCCAGAAAAACAGATACTAGTCTATTTTTTTTATTTGTGGTAGGTTTGCTCTTGACTCTAGTCTTGGCTAGAGATGACAGAGATTAAGGGCCAGTTTCACCGGTTACGGATAAAGTGTCGGTTAGTTATCTGATGGATAACTAACCGACACTTATAATACTATAATTTTATAATACTCAAATACTTAATAAATCTGCCAGATATCGCTATCCGACACCTGTGAAACCAAAAATTTTTGTTCATCTGCCAGATAAGTTCCTAATAGGCTAACCGACACTTTAACCGTAACCGGTGAAACTGGCCCTTAGTCTACGATGGAGCGAGCTTACCCAAAAGTTGCCTGTTCACTCTAAACTTGAAGAGATTGGGGTTGTAAGCTTCGGAAACACAAAAGTAGGCAGAGAGTTCCACTCCTTTGCTGTGCGCATTATAAAAGACGTTTGGAAACGCTTAGTGTGAATTGGTGGAAAGCTACAAGGTAGGGATGGTAAGTTGCAGTGCCTCTGAATGTCTGATGGTAGAAGGGGGCCGGTGAGATGAGGTCGTACCAACGGGTATCGCGTTATTGAAATGCTGCGTTCTGAAGGTCAGGTGGACTAAAAGGCCACTTTAGCAGAATCAGAACGCACATCTCGCTACCCGTCACTGTCAATTTTTCCCAATCAACCTTGAACTTAATGCGTTAGCGATAAAGATGAAAATGCAATTTGACAGATTGTTTGGTGGTTAATATAATGATTCTAAAATGATTCTGCTAAAGTGACTTTGTGGTGTAAGATTCAGGAAAGAAAATTGACGATAAAAATTATTCTGGACTTTCCCTATAAGCTACTCGTATATACTTCACTAGCTGACCCGCGCAACTTCGTCTGCGTCACATTTTCCATTACTGCTCCGCTCCTATTTGTCTTAGCGTGATGATATATAGCCTATAGCCTTCCTCAATAAATGGGCTATCTAACACTGAAAGAATTTTTCAAATCGGACCAGTAGTTCCTGAGATTAGCGCGTTCAACCAAACAAACAAACAAACAAACTCTTCTGCTTTATAATATTATAGTATAGATTTTATCATACATTATAATCAATCTCAATTTACATGGGTAACTGTCATGAGGAACGTCAAATACATCAGCGAGAAAATTCTATTCCGTGCTCAGCTTTTTTAAGTATGCCGCAAGTATGAGAGGGAGCGATTCAAATTATTAGGCAGTCTGTATTAAACTATTGTCTGTTAAACTATTTGTTGTTGATGTAGTTAAATAACAACAGCCACACATGTCGATCTTCAAGGTTAAGCAACGCTTACCGAGGTTGGTCTGTGGATGGGTGACCATCTTAACATACTGAGTTTCCTCCGTGCCTTGGAATTCTTGGAAAGCACGTTAAGCTGTTGGTCCCGGCTGCCATTTGGAGATCTTTGGCAGTCGTTACGTATAGTCAGAAGCCAGAAAATCTGACACCAGTCTTGTTCAGTCAGCTCTCTACCGTGTTACCCAGTTAATGGTTTGTGGAGGTCTGGTAGGCAGCCGCTCCACGTAAAATACTGGTACCTATTCAGCTTAATCCGGTTTGACTAGAAGCCGCCCTCAATACAGTTGGGAAAGCTTGGCAGATGATGTTGTTGATGTAGTTTAGGTGACAAAGGGTGACTTAATGACGTAGAAAATCTTTAATAAAAGTCTTTGGACAAGTGGCGTGCACAAGAACGGACACCGCGGTATCACTGAACCCAATCACATTATGAATAGGTTGCCTAGATACCACTACCAAAATTCATTATTAGTAGAGTCACGGAGTAAAGCCGAATCTTTTATTTTTATGACTTAAAATCAAATACTGTTCAACAAAAAATTTTTATACTGTACTAATACCTAAACTTAACTTAACTTAAAAAAAGAAAGGTTAGTTAGGTTGTCTAGATTTTACTTACATCGACCTAATTTAAAGTTTTAAGATTTACATTGAAAACTAGTTTTCACCCGTGTTCCCGTTCCCGTAGGAATTTCAGGAAATTCTCTCACCCCTACGGAGTGTAAGGAAGCTAGATGCCAAATTTCAGCTTATAACGACCCGTAGTTTCGGGAGTGCGTTGATATATAAGGGGGATAAATATAATGACCACCATAAAATGCTTTGATACCCTTATTTTTGTAACCAAAAATACTATACTTAACACCAGAAAAATAAAGTCTAAAAATACAATAGTACCAGCTATTTTAGTCACGACTCCACTTTAAATTGTATTCGACCACCAAATTTAGTAAATGATCACCAAATCTTAGCGAGCAAATTAATATTCAGTTAGTATAATATTCAAATTCTATAGTAACGTGTCTGCGTCAGATCCCCTCAATGGCTGGTGAAACATGTGGGTTAGGTTAGGTTAGAACCATGACCATTAGCGCGCGAAGGCGAGCGAGCGAAGCGAGCGTGCCGCGGTAGCGGCCGCCGAGCGCCAGATCCCTTCTATTGTTGGTGAATCATTTGGTTTAATCGGATAACGAGATGTTATTTTTTTGCGTATCATTTCAACTATTTTTGGGTTAGAATATTTTTTTTTGGAGTTGGTTTGCTTAAATAGGATAGCAAGATGTTATAACTTTGGTTACCATAAGTTTACATTAAAATGCGGGTTTAATTTTGGTGATCATTTACTATTTTTGAATGCTAAATGTTACTATATCTGGTGGTAAGTTAAACATAAGCCATATATAAGTCAGTAAGTTAGGTTTGCCTTTTACATATCTTATATATAAAATTCTCGTGTCACAATGTTAGTTACCTAACTCCTCCGAAACGGCTTTACCGATTTTTAACAAATTTTATATACATATTCAGTAGGTCTGAGAATCGGCTACTATCTATTTTTCATACCCCTAAGTGATACGTATTGTCCACCCCTAATTTTTTATTTTTTATTTTAGAACAATATTTTTTTTTTGTAATGTGGCATTAAAAAATACATACAACCCTAAATTTTCAACCTTCTTCCATCATCCCCTATTTTGTAATGGCGATTAGTAAAGATATAAAAGAACATAATTATAACAACGAAGTTCCAGCATTATGCTGAGCGATGATCGTTTCGCGAGTGTATAAATCAATGACTGATCCCGCTACTTGCTTGTGTTTGTACCAAACATTTCCGGTAATCAATGTCCCCGGAGCGCCAGTGCGCTTCAGCTTTATTCTGTTAAAAATAAAAAAATCCTAGATTTTAGCGTAGACTTGTCGCATTTATTTTATGTAAACACGTTGACTTTCTCTCTCCAAAAGATGATCAGTAATTTTGTGTATTTTGCAGGAAGTTTTGCGGTATTTTTGGTTTAAAAACTCAACACAATCGCGTTTGTTCTGTCTCGTAGGAATATCGCGAAATCCTCACCCTACATTCCCTAAGGAACCGACACGTCAAACATTAGCTTTCTGCGACCGGTAGTTTTAGCTGTGCGTTGTCTTGTCTGTCAGTCACAGATCAGTAATGGAAGAGTTCGATATAAACTAACTTTAGGATAAACTCTCCTTGTTTACAGAACAATCCAAATGTTAGTTCTCAAGCATGTCAATCTAATTAAAAAGCTTGTGTTGTCGATTTGACATTTGACATTCATTTTATACCCCTTTTGTTGAATGCACACTTTAAAAGTTCCCAAAAATATTTATTTCATACCCCTTTTACAGAATGTAAACTTTGAAAGTCTCCATAAGAACTCGGCCACCAGTTGGTGAGGGCTGAACCCAGCTGAACCCAGGTCATACCAGTCCACTTGTCCACTTAACAACTCTGAATCAACAGCGGCTGCAATTTATTCAGAACATCGATCGACTGTCTTCGACCGGCGCTCAATTATTCAATGGTGGAAACCACCTGGCCGATGGGTGGCGGTGCTACGGTAAGTATGGTATTTTTAGATTTTGTTAGTGCTTGCTATGGGTGCATATTGTACTGTCGTTCTAACTGTATAGCGCAGGACGATTTTGCAGCTATTAATTCATTTAAAATAATCAAAAGTAGCTCACAATTTAGGACCAATGTAGTTTCAGTAATAATAATATATTTTCGTATATAATAACTTTAATATATAATCCGTGGTGCTTGGTAACTGGGCTCAACCCAGTTGTATATTTCCCTCGGTGCCTATTAGCCTAGCTCTAATCTGTTTCCTGCTTGTTACGGAGGGAAGTAACAAGTAACAATAATTTATTTCTTTCACAAAAGTACTTATTATAATTTACATATAAATGCTGTAAACAGTATTATGTATACAAAAGTTTTAGCATCTGTTGCCGAACTAGGAGGAACCTGTATTTCGGCTTACAGCGCCATCCCCTCGAATTACATAAGATAATTAAGTTTTTACTATAAAAAAGAAAAAAAATATGATATAGTCTTAACTTATTGCTTTGTAATCTGTGGCAGTTCCTCTCTTTGTGTGTTATGCTAGGTGAATGAGTGAGTGTGAGAGGGTGAGTTAAGTGTGAGTGTGATATGCGGCAGTTAATGAGTAGATGTGTTAATGAGCGAGATACGGTTGTATAGTAATATGTAAAACAAAAAAATGAAATGGAATGGTGGAAATTATATTTATTTTTTTCTGCTCCTCCGCTGTACTCTTCTGATTAATTTCGTTGCGGAATCTAAGACAGTTGAATCGTTTCTCCGGGACCCGTCGGGTTTCTTTAGCTCGGCGTTATTCTGGTTGTTCCCACTGTTGATTCTGGCTTTCAGGACTTGCAGTGTTGGGAAATGAGTGATGGGCTTGTGCCAAATGAATATACCACGAATTATATTAAAACAGAATTTTAATATAACGCGACACGATACACCATAAAAGTTTAGAAGGAAGTGTAATTACGGTATGGGATGGCACTTGTTTGCCTTCTGACTACCCGTACCGACTGCCAAAGATGTTTAAATGATAGCCGGGACCAACTACTTATCTCGCTTGGTAGTTTATGGTCAGATGGTCACCCACCCATGAAGTGACTTCGGCCAGCGTTACTTAACCGCGCCAATCTAATGCGCCGAAATGTGATCATCGGCATCGTAGTGGATGTCATATATATTTATATTATCTTCTTATTCTAATGATTTTATGCTTAGTCTAATGTTTTCAGTCAAAATTATCCTGTTCAATGTCAAACTCAAATCATAAACATACTAAATTAATTAACTTTATACTTTGAACATGTAAAAAGCACTGCAAAATTAACGTCAATTTATCGCTAATCGAGTACAAAGCAGAAGTGTGCCACCTATTTCATAATAAAAGTGTGTTACTTGCAACAAGATTACATTTTTCAGACGTTAGAGCAAGCTCGTAAGGAAACTTGCGACAATGTTGTACTTACTCGCAACTTTAGTCCATATGCAGTGTAAACGTACAGCCACATGCAAAAGTGTTAATGAAGCATCGATTTTTAGCGATTAAGGAGAAGTAGAACGCCACATAATAATGCATGAATATGGCTTGGAAAATTATCGGTGAAGATCGGAGAAAGTGTACTGGTTTCTGATTTAGATATAATATGTGATTAGTTATAATTTTACTTGCTTGACATGAACGAGCATGGTGATTGAGAGCTCACTCAAATGTTTCGCTGATGATGGCGTGTGTGTTGGATCATTCGGTTCCCTTCAAAATGGTTGAGCTGAATGGTGCCGATACATACGTCAGGTTCGTGAACGGGCGCCGTCAGTTGATACTGGTCATCTCTTAAGCACCACCGGCTTATTTTGATCTTTATATTTTAAGTTGTTGTTTTAAGTTTTTATTTTTATTTTGCTTAGTCCTCACATGAAGAAGCAATAGTACCCATGTAACTTAAGATTTTTGTAAAACATCACATTATTTAAAAGAGTGTTCGTGGAGTTTCTTGCACGTTCTTCTACATAGAGATCTACGCTTTGGTACATGCAAATAGCCTCATGTTTTTGACTGACCGACCTTGACATTTCAAAAGTGCCTCTAAATGGTTTATATGAAATAAATGCTTTGAATCTTTGAATATTTTGTTTTATCGATATCTTATTGTTTACTTTAAGCTCGTGTCACTTTAACTTAGTACTTGCCATCATCATCATATTCATATCAGCCAAAAGGGGTCCTGTGCGTCTTGAATGCATCCATCGGCTACCCGTGACCCTCTCCATGTCATCAGTCCACCTTGTGGGACCGGACTACTTATCACTGTGACAGAAAAAGGAAAAAAAAATATCTTTATTTGAGACTAGCTGACCCACGCAACTTCGTCTGCGTCACATTTTCCATTAATGCTCGGCTCCTTTTAGTCTTAGGGTGATGTTATGTAGCTTATATCCTTCATCGATACATGGGCTATCTAAGACTGAAAGAATTTTTCAAATCGGACCAGTAGTTCCTGAGATTAACCCCTACATACAAACTTACAAACAAATGTTACCACTTTATAATAAATTATAGTATAGATAGTATAGAGAAAGATGGGTTTGCTCTTGACTCTAGTATAAGTCAGATATGATAGAAACAAAGTCTATGATGGAGCGACCTTACCCAGAAGTAGCTTGTTCACTCTAACTTTGAAAGATTAGGGTTGTAAGCGTTCGGAAACATAGATGCAAGCAGAGAGTTCCACTCCTTTGCTGTGTGCATTATGAAAGACGCTTGGAAACGCTTAGTGCGAATTGGTGGAATAGCAACAAGGTAGGGATAGTAGTAGCTTTTTGGCCGCAGTTTGGGATTTGCACTCAATGGTGGCGCCGAAGTTGAGACTGGATGTCGGCTCCATGCCTAGGAGCTCGAGCTGATCAGTCACTGGAACAGATGCACCCCGAAAAGTAAGAGTTTGGTCGAACATATCCTTTTTGCGGCAAAGAGACACGCCTGTGTTTTGGTGGAGTTGAAAGAGACCAAATTGTAGTCATCCCACTGGGAGACAAGGCCAAATTTAAAAAATTTAAGGTCAAATTTGGCCGGTCCACCATGACTCTCTCAAAGACCGAACTTCATTCCCGCTGGTTGTTGCGCTGGACAAGTATCTCTCTGAAACCGTACTGTCATCTGCGTACTCAACAAGACTATTTTTATGATTTATGTGTATTGCTTATCAAAAAGCATGATATTAGCTATAATAAATCTATGGATCATTGCTAAACTTGTCTGTCCTTAAGACAACAGATTTCTCTCTTGCCAATCATTTTTATTTCAAACCTTAATCAACATAAAACATGAAACAAACAGAAGCACTAAACACAGTTTCATATCCACTAACAATAACTAAACAAAATTTAGAAAACGTACAATGTCGTTTCACTACAGCAGAAAACCCCAACAAATGCACACTTTCATATCACGAATGTATAAAACGCTGTCAGCGATATGAAAATTTTAAATCACAATTTAAACGAAATATTGTAGAATTTTCGCGGCGAGTGTACTTCGAGTGGAACACTACTTGGCACTCTTGCGTTATATGCGTTTTGCATAATACTTAACCATATATTTTAGCACGGAAGTGCTCTGTAGTATATGAAAGTATGTCTGGAAAATTTACAAAAAAAAGTGTAGAATATTTTTGATTTTCTTTTGTGCGAGATATTTTTTTTGCTAAATTATCTGTGTGATGTGTGAAAGCAGGTGCTTTTTTGTAGAAAGCATGAGGTGTTTTTCTAACATTTTGCATTTATTTTCTTGCATTCGGATGGTGATGCTTCTTGAGTAGGTACGTTTCCTTATTTTTATTAGAATCATAGTCCCTGTACAGGTGACAGGCTTACAAGCCAAACGACGACGTGTCTTTCAGTGAATATAATATTTTTTTGTGGCTTGCCCAGAAAGAGATAGCGGCTTCAGTTGGAATATTCCTCAAAGGACTCTTCCAAAACTGCAGAAAACGCGAAAATGTGGCTAAGGTGAAGGAATGATTTGTCCTGCAGTGGGACAGCACATGCTTATTATCAGCCTGAACCACCGGTTCAACCTAGTTGAGCCATATAAGTAGCACTGTTATTTGAAGGACATTGCTACGCGACCAAACATCGTTCGCCTAAGAGCCAACAGAGACGTGAATTTACTTTTTGTGTTCTAAATAATGCATAAATTCAACTGAAACTAAATTAAAATCACAGACACTTTTCAGAATTGTTAAAAATCTAAAATGCTTTCGGATTTAAGGTTATATTTCCATTTGGTATGTTTAATTCAAAATCAAAATTGCCGAATAACTTAAAATTAGGCTTTTTGAATGACAACGTTTACAAAAAAAAAACTGTCTCCCAAAAAAAGCCTCCCTGTCACCACTTCCTAGTGTTTAGCTGGGAAGTAGAAGTAGCCATTCATTTATTATTTATAGAAACATACCAATTGCATAGATCATAGAGCTGCCAGACCTCTCTTATTATCTCACCAACAAAATGTGCGAATGTGCATATGTGAAAAGATATCTATACATCTATGCATTTATACATATACATACATACATCCATACATACATACTACATACATCTAAATAAAATTGGAGTGTCTGTTTATAATATTGAAATAACTGTTTTTTACTACATGTAAATGAATATATACACGGTGTGTACATACACCGATATAACATTTTTTACATTTTTTGTCTGTCCGTCTGTCTGTTTGTTCCGGCTAATCTCTGAAATGACTGGACCGATTTTGACGGGACTTTTATTGGCAGGTAACTGATGTTATAAGGAGTAACTAAGGCTAAGTTATTTAAAAAAATAATAAAGAATCGACTTTTAGGCGGAACGAAGTTCGCCGGGTCAGTTAGTAAACAATATTATTATTATATACTAGCTTCTGCCAGCGGCTTCGCCCGCGTGACCCCTAGGGAACATATTCTCGGGATGAAAAGTAGCTTATGTGCTATTCCAGACTATAATCTATCTTTGTTCTAAATTTCATTAAGATCCGTTTAGCCGTTCTGGCGTGATTGAGTAACAAACAACCTTTATAATATTACTCGTTTGGTGTAAAGCGAAATTATAACCATCTTCCCCTCGACATTATAATTATTAAAGGATATTGCAAACTATCGTAAGCCGTTTTCCGAAGCTACTCGCTAGCCTCTAGGCGCCAAGAAGAAGCCGCCTGCCTGTGCGTTCGCGACCACAAAAATAATCCTTATAGCATGATTCAGTATTCACGCGCGATGGCTTATTATTAGCGTTTTTCATGTATAACTTTGGTGTTTCTATACCGATTTCTATGATTCTTTTTTTATGGAATAGTTAATAATGTTAACTTTTATTCATGTTAATTAGGGACGACTGAGAGTTTTATAAACGTAAGAGTAGACAAATACAATCAGAAAGCTTCGAACTGCTAAGCTATGGGGAGTTACACGTGTTATTGTTCGTTAATCATAATAGATAGACATATGCTGTCGTTGGATATTTTTTATATAATTTTAAGGAGAACATTTCCGTCATACATGATTTCTGTGTAGCTTTCACCATTAAGGTTGCACACGCGACGGAAGCTTAAAAATGGAGTAACTTCTCCCGTTTTCCCAACATTTCCCTTCACTGCTTTGCTCCTATTGATTGAAGCGTGATGAAAAGTATACTATAACCTGCTCAGGAGTATGAATAATAATTGTACCAAGTTTCATTAAAATCCGTCGAGTAGTTTTTGTTTCTATAACGGTTATACAGACAGACAGACAGACAGACAGACCGACAGACAGACAGACAAAAATTGTACTGATTGCATTTTTGGCATCAGTATCGATCCCTAATCACCCCCTGATAGTTATTTTGGAAATATATTTCATGTACAGAATTGACCTCTCTACAGATTTATTATAAGTATAGATAGAAGATATAGATAGATAGATAGATATTTTTATTGTTATATACTAGGTACTTTATTGCCCCACACACATATTCCGTTTTTTCTCATTCACGTAAGAATTTTGGGAAATCCTTCCTTTTTTTAACCGACTTCCCAAAAAGGAGGAGGTTATCAATTCGGTTGTGTGTTTTTTTTATGTTTGTTACCTCATAACTCCGACAATTATGAACCGATTTGAAAAATAACAGATTGGTCCGATTTAAATCATATCAAAATCGGTTACGAACTTTGGATTTTAAATTGAAATAGCTGGAATTTGACTATTTAGATGATTCTTTGATAATCGAAATTGCGTATTTTGCTTTTCTGCGATTTTGCAGTGGTGTTGTTAGGTGTGGGGCACCACTAAAAAGTGAAAAATAAAAACCTTTTTACAAAAAAATACAACCGACTTCCAAAAAAAAAAATACAAAGTAAAAAATAACTTTAATTTCGGAAGTCGGTGTCAAAATACGAAGAAACTAACAAAAACACCGACATCCGAAATTAAAGTTATTTTTTACTTTGTATTTTTTTTTAGTGTTCAAACTCAAACACAAGCACTTATCGGTCGGTCGGAAATGATTAAGCTATTTGCACGTTACAAAGCGTAGATCTCTATGGAGAAGAACACGCTCCCCTACACTTCTCAAGAATCCTACCACCATTATAGCTATCTAAGACCAGTAGCTTTGGCAATGCGTTGCCCGACAGTCACTCAGCCAGTCAATAAAGAAATAATTTTATACATAGGTATTTAGATTATGTAGGAACACACCTTACTGTAATTTACCCATCAACTTACAGTAATCTTGAAACCAATAGAAAAAATCCTTGGTAAGTAAGGCAACTGCTTGTTAAAACTCAACAATGTACAAGCTCTACACAACCTGTACCGACTAAAAGCGAGTTCTATTTACAATTCTAATGGCTGACCGTACTTACTGCGTAGGCTGAAAGCCTGCTAATGTTATCCGATCCGTTCGGACGTAAACGCGTGCGTTTAAGTCTCGTTACACGCGTTGACGCGGCTGTCTGCTTGTCATTATTTATCTGTGGTCGGGATCCGATGACGGACGGGAGTTTGATAGCTCTGATAGTACGGTTGGCATTTCGTCTAGCTTAATTTTTCGGACCCTTGCATAAAACAGAGCTATATAAATATTAAACTTGTTCGTAGGTACTTGTGTGTTAAAAGTATTGCATTGATTATGACACCTTTTTCTGGATGGGAAATCATCAAATTAATGACTCCTCCCGCTCTGGGCGGAGCGTAAGGGAGTGTCAGACTCTTACTGACTAAAACCCATCCGTGTTCCTCCTAAAGCCCTTAGCGTTCCTGGGCCGCGGTAACTGGTTCAAACAACTTTCGCAACCCTAGCAGGCACTGGCCCTAGCGGCTTAATTTTTCAGTGACAAGTTGTATTAAAGAGGTGTATAGGACCAGTGCACGTGATATGAAATTTTAACAAAGAGCAGATTTTACCAATGAAATTGAACGCGATCTGTACTTTCAAACTGCATTCAATAGCTGTCAGTGTCATTATTTTCTATGAAATATTGATACTGACAACTCTTGAACGCAGCTTGATCGCGATTATTTTTATTGGTGAAATTCGTTCTTAGTAAGATTATAATAAATCATTATTAGATGATTTCTCGATATATTGTGAAAAAATCGTTTTGTATACAATAAATCTCACCTTTTCACTTCTTCTCACAAATTCTATAGATTCAAATGTGTCCGTGGCTCATTAAATGGAAATTTTACAATTTTTCGCGATATTTTACAATTCTACGATATTTCAAATTTTTCGGTGACCTAAATATAAAATCGGTTTTGGAGGTCTGGTAGGCAGCCGCTCCTTGTAAAACACTTGTGTTCAGCTGAATCCGGTTTGACTGGAGGCTGAGCTCAGTATTCTTGGGAAAAGGCTAGGCAGATGATGATACAATTCTAAATTCAGTTGTAGATTATTTGCTGTCTCACGCATGAAGAACTTAAAAATAATAACTAAGCTCTTTTTTGAATATTTTAGCACCCAAATTAATGTTTTAAGTAAAAAAGTTCATAGTAGTATTGTAATAAAGCTTTTTGTCCTTTTGCGAAAAATAAATAAATCACAGGTCTCTGGTGTCGCGTGGGAAGGGAAATTCAAGGTCAAAGGTTATCTTTGTAAAATAATACTAAGCTAGTCTCATTTCTAGACTAAAATGTAATAATAAGGGCCTAGACAAAAAGGTCGCCAGTTATACAATTCTAAGTTAAAAAGCAACGATTGAAACTTAAGAATATTTAGGGCGTATATGTCACTGCAAAGTAGCAAACTTCGTAAGATTATAAAATAACTTGAGAGTATGTAAACTCTCGATAAATTTGTCAACTGAACATTCAGAATACTTTTTTATGCATCAAGATTTGGTAGTTTATAATTTGTAGATTTGATTTCGAGAAATATTGAACTGACCTATAATGGTGACCAATCAGAGCACAAGTCTGCTCTAATTAATTTGTTCATATGTGACGATACCTGTACGCCACAGAGTTACGAATTAAGTGGACTTCCAGTTATCCGATGTAGGTTGAGTTTACTTTGGGTGTTTAATTTTGGATAGGTTTATTCAAATTCCACTTCACACGCACATTCCAATTTTTCAATGATATACATTTTCCGTAAAAATAAGATATCCGCAGCTATAATCGTTTAAAATTGTACTCTTTTGTGCTTGTATTATGTTTCAGAATAAATTTGCATATTAATATTATTAAAAATATTTGCAACTTTTTAGTCACCGATACCACTTTCATAACTCTTTTTATACTTATGTGCTCTTATCTATACCTGTACCTACCTACTCATGTTTTTCTTTTATTAATAATTATAAAAAAAAAACACAAAATATTTACAATCATTTTTTTACAAGAAGTACCTATACGGCCACAATAAATAACCCACATAACAATGTTCGTGATTTTAAATCACGCTCCAATTTATTTCAGTATCGTGGACGCAGCGACTTTAATTTATTCACGGCATATATTTTTGATAGCAATACATCTGATAAAGTCAGTCGACAACGTGCTGTGGACTAATTGTGAATGTCCAGTGGTGTTTCATATTATTGGAAATTTTTGCTTGAATGTGCTTTTTACAGAGTTCTTCAAAAAGTAGGAGGTTCTATGTAAAACATACATACAGCCAATGTATGTTTTTTTTATAATGTATAATCACCGATTTCTCCGCCAATTGTGGACGGGTTTTACCCCAGGCTAGTCTCATTTCAATTTAGTGAAGATGTGTGTATGTATGTCTCGGACAGGAAATTCTACTACTTAGCAAAACGCACAATAAAGATAATCCCAAAACGTTCAAACATTGATAGAGAGACACATTTGGTATTGAATCCGAACTTACGAAAGTTTATTTTAAAACTGTATATCAAGAAAAAGGTGCATTGCAAAACATAAATAGTTAAAAATTGCCCAGTAAATATTTAATTAAAGAAAACGTGAAACTTACGACAGTTTTATGACTGTCGCACAAAATGCCGTAATGTTTGTGTTGGCAATTTTATTATTGCTAACACTAATGCATTTACGGTCTAATTTCTCTAGAGTAGTAAGGCACATATTACATGTTGAAATGGAAATTCTTGACCATTAGTAGTAAGTCTTGTACCTCTTTACGTGTATCTTGATGGTACGGTTTTTTTCCGTAAGTGTTAATTTTCTCGAAATTGAATTGAAATGATTTCCTTGGGTTTTTGTTTGACGGGCAATAATGAATAATTGCTGTTAGCTTTTTACCGTGGCTTGGCTCCTGTTAGGCGGACTAACTACGTACTTTTTGATAATAATTATATTTGATAAAATTTCAAATTTATTTATTTTTGAACACGGTTAAAGATCGTATATAAAGAACTACCTGACCCGCGCAACTTCGTCTGCGTCACATTTTCCATTAATGCTCCGCTCCTATTTGTCTTAGCGTGATGACATAATATAAGCATATAACCTTCCTCGATAAATGGGCTATCTAACACTGAAATAATTTTAAAATCGGACCAGTAGTGCCTGAGATTAGCGCATTCAAACAAACAAATTCTTCAGCTTTATAATATTAGTACCTATAGAAGTATAGATTTTGCCCAGCTAGAGTGAGCATAGGAAAACTTACTGAGCTTTCCACACACATTATCAATTTGAATCGTCCATGTCACATTTTTATTAAATTGTTTCAAATTTTTGGTTTCCTTTATAGTTTATATGAAAGTTTTGTGTCATATTTTGTTTTATTTTAAATTCACAACTTGAGTATTGGCAAAATTAATTTGAAGACTATTTATTACCTTTTAGCCAACCAACAATTGTAACAAGACTAGCATTTATGTCATCTTCTATTTCTTTACTACTACCAGTGTTGTTTGTTACTGTGCTGTTGTCGGCAAATAAGGACATTTGGTGGCTGCTTTTATTGGGAAATTCGTTAATGTAACAAATAAATAGCAAGGGTCCTAATATGGAACCCTGCAGAACACCATAATAGAGCATTCTGGAGCTAGACGAATATATTACCACAGTTTTGGATCTAATGTCTACTTGACTTTTCTGAGTAATTTGTTTTTCTCCCTCTTAAAAAGATTAAAAACGTTACCTCTTATCCCATATCTATACAACTTAGTTAATAGAACTTTATGATCGATATAATCGAATGCTCTGGTCATATCCATGTATATCGCCATAACTGGTTTTCAATAATCCATTTTAGATATGATATATTGAGGCAGGAAATTATATATAGCCTTATTAATCGTTTTATTCTTTCTGAAGCCCATTTATTTCCAGCAAAAGCTCTTGATTTTCCAGAAAATAATAAACACTATTACAAAGAAAATTAGGTTTCTGATTTCGGTTTTGTCCTTTTTAAAACTATTAGGTAAGTAGATTTCATGATGTGGGTACTATTATCTTCAAAAGTAATCTTCATTGTCTTCCCTTTATCATACACGTGTGACATCACGTTGCTGGTAAAAATTGTACCATCGTTGTGACGTCACACGTTTTTAACGTATTGTATCGTCTTCATTTTTTGTTTGCGTGGTAAAAGAAAATTATGTGTCCAATATTTTATAGAGATCTATCTGACGAGCTTATTAAGTGTTTTTAGTGAAATGCCACAATTTTATAGTGGTCGGCATAACATGTCTTATTTTATACTGCTCTGTTAGTCGTCATCTCAGTAGTAATCTATCTATCTATCTATCTATCTTCTATCTATATCTATCTTCTATACTTATAATAAATCTGTAGAGAGGTCAATTCTGTACATGAAATATATTTCCAAAATAACTATCAGGGGGTGATTAGGGATCGACACTGATGCCAAAAATGCAATCAGTACAATTTTTGTCTGTCTGTCTGTCGGTCTGTCTGTCTGTCTGTCTGTCTGTCTGTATAACCGTTATAGAAACAAAAACTACTCGACGGATTTTAATGAAACTTGGTACAATTATTATTCATACTCCTGAGCAGGTTATAGTACACTTTTCATCACGCTACAATCAATAGGAGCAGAGCAGTGAAGGGAAATGTTGGGAAAACGGGAGAAGTTACTCCATTTTTTAAGCTTCCGTCGCGTGTGCAACCTTAATGGTGAAAGCTACACAGAAATCATGTATGACGGAAATGTTCTTAAAATTATATAAAAAATATCCAACGACAGCATATGTCTATCTTTTATGATGGACGAACAATAACACGTGTAACTCCCGATAGCTCAGCAGTTCGAAGTTTTCTGATTGTATTTGTCTACTCTTACGTTGATAAAACTCTCAGTCGTCCCTAATTAACATTAATAAAAGTTAACATTATTAACTATTCCATAAAAAAAGAATCATAGAAATCGGTACAGAAACACCAAAGTTATACATGAAAAACGCTAATAATAAGCCATCGCGCGTGAATACTGAATCATGCTATAAGGATTATTTTTGTGGTCTCGAACGCACAGGCAGGCGGCTAGCTTGGCGCCCAGAGGCTAGCGAGTAGCTTCGGAAAACGGCTTACGACAGTTTGCAATATCCTTTAATAATTATAATGTCGAGGGGAAGATGGTTATAATTTCGCTTTACACCAAACGAGTAATATTATAAATGTGAAAGTTTGGTTGTTTATTACTCAATCACGCCAGAACGGCTTAACGGATCTTAATGAAATTTAGAACAAAGATAGATTATAGTCTGAAATAGCACATAAGCTACTTTTCATCCCGGGAATATGTTCCCTAGGGATCACGCGGGCGAAGCCGCTGGCAGAAGCTAGTAGTGGTAATAAAATTAAATCATCTTCCATACAACACGGTTCAACACATTTGACGACACGGTTGGCGCAGTGGTTGAGCGATTGACTGCTGCGCAGCATGTCGCGGGTTCGATTCCCGCACGGAACAAATATTTGTACGACCTACAAGTATTTGTTCCGAGTCTGGGTAATTTTCTATCTATAATATGTATGTATTTACAAAAATATGTATAAGTAGTTTATCAGCCATCTCGTTACCACAACACAAGCATTAGGTTGCTTAGCTTGGGACTACATGGCGTTGTGTGAAATGTCCAAGGATATTATTATTATTTATTATTTTATTAATCCATTCATCGCTACTTTGGTCTTCCCTTACATGTCATAATCCTCCTGTATGCCTTTTGGGACGCAAAAGGCATCCACTGCTGGACATAAGCTTCCCCAAAGTGTCGTCAGAACAACCGGTCCTGTGCTTCTCGCATCCATCGGCTACCCGCAACCCAACCCGAGCAAAAAATTTGCCTCCGCTGGGAATCGAACCCTGGACCTCTGGGTCTGAATCAGGTGGTATAACCACTAGACCACGGAGGCGATTAGTGTCACGAGTTTAGCACCACCCGGGGACCACGTGTAGGGATTCGCTGAAGGGTATTCTCCTACGGACGCGGGTGACTCGGCCCCCATAAACACTTCTTCATCTTCTTATGGTGTGGGAAGTAAGCTGGACAATAATCAAAATCCCCTTCACGATAGCAATAGCAAGAGTCAGATACGTAACTCGCACGTAGGAGCAATTATCCGCCACTAGGGGAGAGCCTAATTCTGTAGAGATGCGCCACACAGTCACATCACATAATTAGTTGCGACCAAATCGCATTAGAGTGACACCCTGAGAGATTAGTACCGGGCTCTTGGACTTTCTTTGAGATTCAGTCTTCAAGTTGGTGGTGTAAAAGGTTCAGTAGGTAATAATCAACGTATATGTTTATAAAATAAGATACATTATTGTTACCCAGCTTTGACAATAATACGGGAATGAACGCAAATCTAAATTTATGACTACTGATTTGGAAGAAAACCTACGAGTACTATTATATCTATATTCTATATAATATTATAAAGAGGTAACATTGTTTGTAAGTTTGTATGTAGGGGGTAATCTCAGGAACTACTGGTCCGATTTGAAAAATTCTTTCAATATTAGATTGCCCATGTATCGAGGAAGGATATAGGCTATATCATCACGCTAATACTAAAAGGAGCCCAGCATTAATGGAAAATGTGACGCAGACGAAGTTGCGTGGGTCAGCTAGTGTATAATAGTCTTACGAAAAAATATTTTTTTTGGTACCTGCACTTTAAAATTCCAACTGTCTACCTATTACCATTCTTGAGATATAGCCCGTTGACAGACAGAAGAAAGAAAGAAAGAAAGAAAGAAAATTGTGTTTATTGGCATTATATACAAAAAACTTCTTAAAATTAAACAAAACAGATATTTAAAACTATCAATGCCAAAGGGCCTCAGCTCAGCATAATGCCAGCTGGCAACACTAGGTATACCACCTGACGCTGATTTGCTGCAGCCCACGAGTGCCATACGCTCGAAAACATAAATACACATAAAAATAACTCAAACAAAAGATTTATTTATCTGCCCAATCAAAAAAAAAGAACAAATACGGACAGGGATAAAATAAATTAATGATAAAATTAAAAATGTACAAAATTTGAAGAAAATATATATATATATATTTAAATCAAATGTATAAAATTATTAACAAAAGCAGAAATTAAGAACTTTACAAAATAAAAAGAAAATTGATTTAAATCTTTTTATACGGACAAGACTAAAATAAATTGAATAACAATATTAAAAAGCAAACAAAATGATAAAATCGTAAAATGGATAAAAATTATAAATTAAAATAGAAGGAACAACAACAAGGATTAACAACAACAAAATACAAGGTAAAGATGAAAAAAGGTACATTATATAATTAATTACATTGGTAAAATACAATTCATAACATTGATAAAACTAATTGATAAAAAGTTCTGTTTCAAATGGCTGACATGTCAGCACGAACATCTTGAAATAAATTTTGATGATTTGATAAAAATAATTTTAATTTTAATTTGAAAGACGAGCAACTTTTGCTATATTTTATGGGTGGCGGGATATTGTTCCAGCATTTAGTAGCTGCGTAGCGAAAACAGCCTGTAAAAGCCGCCGACTTATGTTGGGGAATAGAAAGTTGTTGGGAACATTTTCTTCCCTCACCGATTCTGTGTCTACTAGTCCATGCAAGCTTATTGTATAAGTAAGACGGGGAGTGGGACTTGATAACTCCAAAAAGTAGAGTCGCCAAGTGCAGCTTACGTCTAGCTTTCATTTTTAGAATGTTGTGTGCATTCAAGAAAGAATGACGGGTGGAGGACGGACGGAGTTCGGAGACTAAGCAATGGGATTTCGTTGGATTGGACGCAGACGTAGTTTAGAAGGTTGGCTAGTAAGTAATATATCATTGTGTTTAACCCTGTGTTTCAATGGGAATTAAATTATTTTGAATGTAAATAAACACTATTTCTTATGTATAGAATGTGCTTGTGTCCTGAAAAAATCTAATTAGTCCGTCAGTTAGATTTTCAAAAAATATTTGACTCGTGTGTTTTCTTTTGTTACGGGAACCAAAATTGACGAAGTTACGACGCTTTTAAAATTCTCAATACGTCACACCTTCGCATAATTTTTACTGAGTCGTGACGTCACGAGCCCCCACTCGCGAGTTTTGATGCGTTTTATCTTTGTCAATATTCATTGATTTACAAAAACAAAAAATACGTGTCCATTATTTTTCAATACTCCAACTGACGGACTAAATAGTTTTGCTATTTGCGGATGATGGAATCTAAAGTCCAGTCGCGGAGCAGGAAGAATTTCGTACAATGACCTCTTTACCTACCCTTTGACAGTGGTCACAAACATTTTTGTATGAAGTGCGGTTTACATGAAATATTTGGAGGAGAAAGTACCAACTTAGAAAATAAAAAAATATTATTATCATATAAATTATGTATTTAGATTTTATATTATAAGTTAAAAAAATCGAGTTATAATTACTAATACGGCAAAAATCAGAATCCGATTCCTCTGTATCGGAGTTACTGCTTTCCGAAGACGTCTCACCTATCACATTTATTACAAAACTAGCTGACCCGCGCAACTTCGTCTGCGTCACATTTTCCATTACTACTCCGCTCCTATTTGTCTTAGCGTGATTATATATATAAATATATATATATATATATATACGCCTATAACCTTCCTCAATAAATGGGCTATCTAACACTGAAAGATTTTTTCAAATCGGACCAGTAGTTCCTGAGATTAGCGCGTTCAACCAAACAAACAAACTCTTCTGCTTTATAATATTAGTAGGTATAGATTGCATAATATACAAAATCTACGTTCAGTTACGTATCCTGATCTCTCTCTCGAATCTATACTTATAATAAATCTGTAGAGAGGTCAATTCTGTACATGAAATATATTTCCAAAATAACTATCAGGGGGTGATTAGGGATCGATACTGATGCCAAAAATGCAATCAGTACAATTTTTGTCTGTCTGTCTGTCGGTCTGTCTGTCTGTCTGTCTGTCTGTCTGTCTGTCTGTCTGTATAACCGTTATAGAAACAAAAACTACTCGACGGATTTTAATGAAACTTGGTACAATTATTATTCATACTCCTGAGCAGGTTATAGTATACTTTTCATCACGCTACAATCAATAGGAGCAGAGCAGTGAAGGGAAATGTTGGGAAAACGGGAGAAGTTACTCCATTTTTTAAGCTTCCGTCGCGTGTGCAACCTTAATGGTGAAAGCTACACAGAAATCATGTATGACGGAAATGTTCTCCTAAAAATTACATAAAAAATATCTAACGACAGCATATGTCTATATTTTATGATTGACGAACAATAACACGTGTAACTCCCGATAGCTTAGCAGTTCGAAGCTTTCTGATTGTATTTGTCTACTCTTACGTTTATAAAACTCTCAGTCGTCCCTAATTGACATTAATAAAAGAATCATAGAAATCGGTATAGAAACACCAAAGTTATACATGAAAAACGCTAATAATAAGCCATCGCGCGTGAATATACTGAATCATGCTATAAGGATTATTTTTGTGGTCGCGAACGCACAGGCAGGCGGCTAGCTTTGCGCCTAGAGGCTAGCGAGTAGCTTCGGAAAACGGCTTACGATAGTTTGCAATATCCTTTAATAATTATAATGTCGAGGGGAAGATGGTTATAATTTCGCTTTACACCAAACGAGTAATATTATAAATGTGAAAGTTTGGTTGTTTGTTACTCAATCACGCCAGAACGGCTTAACGGATCTTAATGAGCACACAAGCCACTTTTCATCCCGGGAATATGTTCCCTAGGGATCACGCGGGCGAAGCCGCTGGCAGAAGCTAGTTAAGAATATAATTATGAAGAGGGTACCTAATGCAGGGCACTGTATCATCTCTATCGGTTGAAATGCCGACCAGCCCAGGTACCTAGAAACTCCTGGTAGAAACTAATCTTGAATCAAAATCAACAAAACCAACTAAGTATCGAACGAATGGTGCTGAATCAAGTGGATTCTTAATTTCGTCCAAAACAGTCCAAAAAGAAACACATTTTCTCCGATTTTTAATGACAATATTGCTGATTGTAGACCACTGATTAATTTAGTTTGTTTTAACATTTTATAATATCAAAAAAGTTTTACTGGGTTCATAGAATCGATTTATTATAGAGGAGCTCGTGGCTAAATTGAAACAGCCGCACGGGCCGATCTTCAAGGCTAAACTATAACAGACGAACGCATCGATCTTCAAGGTTAAGCAACGCTTGCGAAGGTTGGTCTGTGGATGGATGACCATCTTGACATACCGAGTTTCCTTCGTGCCTCAGAAAGCACGTTAAGCCTTTGGTCCCGGCTGACATTTGTAGATCTTTGGCAGTCGTTACGGATAGTCAAAAGCCAGAAAAATCTGACTGAAATCTTGCATTGAATGAGTTGTGGAGGTCTGGTAGGCAGCCGCGCCACGTAAAATACCGGTATTCAGCTGAATCGGGTTTGTCTGGAAGCCGAGCCAATATAGTAAGGAAAAGGCTAGGTTGTTATAATGGTCACCCATTCACAAACCGACCTCGGCAAGCGTTGCTTAACCTTGAAAATCGACGTGTTCGGCTGATATAGTTTAGCCACATTGAAACATAATAATACCAATACTTCACCTCTTCTGTTAGTAAAACAGTTTACTTATGGATACAGGTAACTCTCCGGAGGAGACTCTCCTCTCCTCCCAGTAAATCGAAAAACAATCTAGTAATTCAATCAAATCCATACTTCCATAGCTAATAATTTCAACATTATACGTCTTTAAGTTAAACAACATAAAACATGGGGCTGACCTTATGCTACTGCGGAGAATCTTAACACCGCGATTCAGAAAAACGCGTCATAAGTACAACGCCATCTATCGATCTACAACGTAACTGAACTGTCTTTATGCTCATAACTACTCATAAGTTCAAACTTAGAAGCTTACACGTTACGATAAATAATGATAATATAATAAAATGTTCACTTTTTTGCTACATTTTAAGTTTAATTAAAAAATAACTCAAAAATACATTGTTTCGGGGTCTTTTCACACATTTCTTATTAAAAAAATTCTCAATAGATGGCATTGCAATATCTGAAGTCTCAATGAAAACAACCTATTTTAGCGCTCGATGAAGTTTCTTCGTAAACTTTAAAATTCGATATCTTTTGATTTTGTGGGTCGATTTTGATGAAATAAAGACTAAATGTTGCTCCGATTATCTCTTAATATTTCGAAGTACCTAAATTTTTAATCCAATCAGTGGTTTATGCGTGATGCTCCTCCAAACGCACAGACAAACAGACGCACAGACAAACAGACGCACAGACAAACAGAAAAGAATTTCAAAAACTGCTTTTTTGTGTTCTATGTCATTTTTCTGACATTTCTATGTATTTTTTATGCGAAAATATTCAATGTACAGACACGGCAACTCTACGATTTTATTATATGTATAGATAATCAACAGTTTTATCTACATTATCATCTAGTCTAACTAATTTCGATTCCTTTTTTTTACGTGACATACAAATGCAAACAAGAACAAACCTTACACTCTCAGGTAAAAGGTTTACAATCCCTGATGACGGCGGCCATTGCATTTGTGCGAGCGAGACTCATTCTATTTACGCGGGAGTGACAGAGACAGGTAATAACAGGTCAAAGGACGAAATTCTTCCTGCTCCGCGAGTGGACTTTAGCCTATTTTTCCGTTACAGAGTGAGTGACTGACAGAGAACGCACAGCCGAAACTACTGGTCGTAGAAATCTGAAATTTGCATTTGGGTTCCTTGGGAAGTGTAGAGGAGCACTAAGAAGAAAAATCTCGAAATCCGTATAAAAAATTAGATATGCGTGTCGCGGGCAAAAGCTAGTCTACATCTACACTAATATTATAAAGAGGAAAGATTTGTTTGTTTGATTTGAATAGGCTCCGAAAGTACTAGACCGATTTGGATGAAATTTTGCATAAATAAAGTTTGAGACCCGAGGGAGGACATAGTTAATATCCCGGAAATCCCACGGGAACGGGAACTGTGCGGGTAAAACGGGAGCGAAGCCGCGAGGGACAGCTAGTCGCTTTTATAATAATTACGAAAAATATGTAAAACACATAATCTTTAATAATGAAATTACAGCTATTATAATAATTAGGGAATCATAATTCTGGTTCGTGAACTTAACAAGTTGATAGAAGTTTTTATTATTTAAATAAAGTAGAAAAGTGGGTTTAACAGCACAAGTTGTAACCTACGTTGTTCTAAAAATAGACTTTTAAAAGTATTTGGTGAAAACTGACAACAAACAATTACTGTTCCTACACAGAAATTGTCCTAAATTGGCACTGTGTATAGCGCCACAATGCCTAGTTTACACAATACAAATTGCTGTCTAGACAGTGGACGGTTACATAGATTGTCTACTTGTATGCCAGTTGCTCGGCTCGCCTTAGCTACAAAAAATACAGTTTCTACTCGCAACTGTCTGGCTGACACTGGTGAGCTACTGCCGAATACGTTCGAACGGCAGGCAGGCTAGTTGCAGGCGATTGAAAACAAAAAAAAAATTGAAGTAACTCGTATGCGATGCGAGCAACCTATATCCAACTTACACGTTGCAGTAACTCGCAAAACACGTTCATACGATGCGAGTTGCACTGCAGCTACTCGGCAGGCTGACTCGCACGCTCGCACTTTGTAAATTGAATTTCGTTAAGGCTAGTTTACACAGTGCGAGTTACTGACGAGACAGTAGACACTTACTCGGATCGTCTACTTGTAAGGCAGTAACTCGGCTCGCCTTAGCTGTTTACACGGTAATACTAACTGTAAAAGTCTCTTGCGAGGTGCATCACCCAAAAAATAATGGTTCCGCTCACAACAGCCTGACTGATACTGGCGAGCTGCTGCCGATTGTGTCCGAACGATGCGAGTGATGGCCGAGTTGTTGCCATGTGCTAGTTACTGTAAGGCAAGCAGGCCGTGAAAACAAAAAACTTTGAAGTAACTCGGATACAAGCTACTATCCAACTCGCATGCAGCAGTAACTCGTAAGAGACTGCATTGCAGCTACTCGGCAATCTAGCTCGCACTGTGTAAACTAGCCTTAGCATGCGTATTTTTCCCCTCACGTCATCTGACTGCATCAATCTGTCTCCTTAACACTTTCCAACTAAATTGGGGTCGGCCTCAGGTCTAACCGGATGTCATAATTTACTTACAGCGGCGTTTGCCTATCTGGCCGCGATACAATAATTGGGTAATACGATTGTTACACACACGACCATGGGAAACTAGCAAGATTGGTAAGTGTTAGATTTTCAGACTTCTGACAACCCGTAACAAAAAGCACAAAAAAAAAACAATCTAAAAACAAACAACACAAATGACCGTCGGGACCAGAGACATAAGCTTTTTTAGGGTTCCGTAGCAAAATTGCAAAAACGGAACCCTTATAGATTCGTCATGTCTGTCTGTCTGTTCGTCCGTACGTCACAGCCACTTTTCTCCGAAACTATAAGAACTATGCTGTTGAAACTCGGTAAGTAGATGTATTCTGTGAATAGCATTAAGATTTTTACACGAAAATAGAAAAAATACAATAAATTTTGGGGGTCCCCATACTAAGAACTGAAACTCACATTTTTTTTTCATCGAACCCCTACGTGTGTGGGGCATAGATACCCCCCACACACGTAGGGGTTTGATGAAAAAAAAACATTTAGGTGTTTAAAAATAATATTGAGGTTTCTAATACCTTTTTTTTATGAACTGAAAAGTTTGCGCCAGAGACTTCCAAAGTGGTAAAATATCCCTCCCCCCCACCCTGTAACTTCTTAAATAAGAGAATGATAAAACAAAAAAAAATATATGATGTATATTGTATCCATGCAAACTACCAGCAAAAATTGGTTTGAACGAGGTCTAGTACCTACTTAAGTAGTTTTTTTTAATACGTCATAAATCGTAAATCGCAACTTTTGCTTATAATACCTACAGGTTTGTACGGAACCCTCGGTGCGCGAGTCCGACTCGCACTTGGTCGGTTTTTGTTTTTAATCCTACTTTTAGGGCCAAGACCGCTTAACCATAGATATTACTTACTTTCCAAGGCATGGAGAAATTCCGTCATCTCGAATCACCTGACGCATGATAATATTAATATTTATTTATAAAAGTCGTGCCATCCATAAATTGCCTTACAATGAGTCCTAATGTTTGATTCATTTTGAGGTAATCTATACTAATACATATTATCTATACTTCTATACTAATATTATAAAGAGGTAACATTTGTTTGTAAGTTTGTATGTAGGGGGTAATCTCAGGAACTACTGGTCCGATTTGAAAAATTCTTTCAGTATTAGATAGCCCATGTATCCAGGAAGGATATAGGCATAGGCACACATATCATCATGCTAAGACTAAAAGGAGCCGAGCATTAATGGAAAATGTGACGCAGACGAAGTTGCGTGGGTCAGCTAGTTTGTCATAAATCAAAACAGTATGCAACCAATAGTTCGACAAATGCGTCGGAGCCGTATTCATATTAATAGTAGGCCACTTTCAGTTGGTTGACAGTCTACAATAATATTTAACCAGTGTGGCTGTATCAATAGTGGCCAGAGGGCCACTTTTAGTTGGTCATTGATCGTTGGGCTATTCAAATACATTAATTATTACAGCTCTCTATGAATCAATAGGGGTCGGTTCGGGGTGATCGCGGAATCGAATGAATTAGCATTTGATTAGGTTATTTAAATTCCTATTTAAAGTTATTTTTCTCAAAGTTTGTTCATTTGGAAATAGTTCTTAAGCATTTTGGAATCGGGAAAAGTGTTGGCTTTGTAACATCATCTGCCTAGCCTTTTCCCATCTATATTGGGGTCGGCTTCCAGACAAACCGGATTTAGTTGAGTACCTGTATATTACGCGGAGCGGCTGCCTACCAGACCTCCACAACCCATTAACTGGGTAAACACGATACTCCTTGGCAAGACTGGTGTCAGATTTTTTGGCTTCTGACTATCCGTAACGACTGCCAAAGATCTCCAAATGACAGCCGGGACCAACAGATTAACGTGCTTTCCGAGGCACGGAGGAAACTCGATATGTTAAGATGGTCACCCATCCACAGACCAACCTCGGCAAGCATTGCTTAACCTTAAAGATCTACCTGTGCGGCTGTTATTATTTAGCCACGAGCTCCTCCAACCGTGCCGTCAATCAATTCAATTCAATTGCAGGTATTTGGTTACGTCCTACTGTCAAACAATATTGATACTCGTAGTTTCTAAAATCTCCATAGCCGCCATTCCTGGGCACGCCTTTAGCTAATCATAAATTACATATAGCATTAATTGAACGAGTATTATAAATATTGTAGTCGTAACCCATACTGATAACTTATAAAATATGGTCCCAGAGCGGTGGCCATTTCGCGAGTAAGCTAGTGGGTCTATGAACGTTATTTTATAATTTTATAGGAAAAACAAAGGTCGGACTGCATAGTTCGCAGAATTAAGTTGAAAAGAATATGAAAAATATTTATGTACACCAAGGCTTATTTATTTGCAAACAAACTTAAAATTCTCAACTAACTTTATAAATGTTAACATTAAAATATAACAAACAAAAAAAAAACTACTAAAACGAAAAATAATAATAATCTATACTAACATTATAAAGCTGAAGAGTTTGTTTGTTGGGTTGTACGCGATAATCTTAAGAACTACTGGTTCGAGGATTGAAAAAGGCTGTAGGCTATAGGCTATAATATAACACATCACGCTACGACGAATAGAAGCAGAGCATTAATGAAAAACTTGACGCAGTCGAAGCGGATCAGCAAGTCTAAAATATGGCGCCGAAAAGTTCCACGGCATCGCTGTCCACTGGTACGTGCCCAAAAGGACCACGGCATCGCTGGCACTGGTAAGTGCCCAAAGGCTCCACGATAGATATCTTATATTCTTGATCGCTTGCTATTTTTATTACTGAGGATCATCTGGGGATGCTGTCCACTGAGCACTAGCGTTTTTCCGCGTTTTTCTAAAATAAAAAGGTAGGTTTGGTCAGGGATAAACATTTTTGTTGTTGATAGGCTCATAATTCACCACTACATCACTTGATGGCTAGCAATGATTTTTATAACAGGCTCACTCTTGACTTTAAGACCCCCAGGGACTACGTGCTAATATCGTCATGATGCCGTTGCGCAGAAGAAATAGTGCTATGCGTATTATGTAACTTCGTCTCTCTCCCACATTGAAATTATAATTGTTTTAAGACGTCATAGTAAGGTCCCTTAACAAGAGGTGACATATCACCTAATTTATTAAGCGTTGGATCTAGTGACGACCTAAGATCAGTTTTAATTAAAATACCTGTTTAAAAATTGCAATTAAGTAAATTCCCCCAAGTAAAATATGACGATATGAAGTGGAAAATCCAGACTGGCTCTGACGTCAGCTAAGACGGGGCTAACCAGGATATAAACCAGTTTTGACTGAATATAACTTAACCAGTACCTACACATAATACAACACAGTTGAATTATTTTAATTCAAGAGATTGAACTTTGATACAGACGATTGTTCGTACATATGGACGTCATTTAAGAAAAACTTCTTTTGTTTTTCATTAATAATGATAAACAAGAGTATGTTTGGTATGCCATTTTTTTTTTTTTTAGGGATGGTAAATCATCCAATGACTCCTCCCGCTCTGGGTGTAGCGGGAGGGAGTGTCAGACTTCTACTGACTAAAACCCATCAATGTTCCTTCATTGCCCTTTGTGTTCCGGAGCCACGGTGTCTCTTGCGAATAATCCCGCGACTCCGGCAGGCGTCGGACCTTTCGGGCCCCTCTGTGTGCTGACTCTCTTTGAGGCGCGCGTGGAACACTAACGCGCCGTCGACACGGCCTGTCGTCACTAGACGGACGGACGGCGAGCCATCCATAGCTCGCCGTCCGCAGGCCATGTTTGGTATGCCTAAGGGCTGATTTTTCCAACGCCAGATAACTTTTATTCGTGGAATAAATTTAACGTTTGACAGTTTTTGTATGGAAGAACTGTCAAAAGTTCAAAATTATTCCTCCGATAAAGTTATCTGGCGTTGGAAAAATCAGCCCTTATAGTATGTTTATTCATTATTTCTTTTTCTTGCTTTTTATAGGCCCGCGTTTGACCACTATCTCACTTGATAGCAAGTGATAATGTGGTCGAAGATGGAGCACGATTGCCTAGATGTAACCTATTCACTCTCGATTTAAAGACTGGTTTTAGCTATCAGGAAACGCAGACTTTGGCTGGGAATTCTACTCCTTAGCCGTACGCACAATGACTGTGTTACCAAAACATTTTGTGCGTGTGGATGAGATGTCTAATATGTACCGGTGGCGCATCGCCGTTAATCTTGTGGTCCGATGATGGAACGGGCTTGGCGGAACTATAATAATGTAATTCCGTCGCACATTCCCCAAAATACAACCGGTAGAAAACCGACAGGCTAGCAACTCGGCGTCGATGCTCAGGACTTTAGAGAAAAGAAAAAGAAAAGAAAGAAAAAGAGTTTATTTGCGGACAATATGACGCATATCAAAAGTACACAAAAAAAAAATTACAATTATATCTATGAAAGATTAGGAAGATATGCGTCAAATCTGCGCAAAACGGCCATCACTCAGCATAATGCTGGGACTCGTGTGCGAGACAGAGCCACAGCGCTGGTTTTCAGTGACAGCCGGCGTTGACAGTTTGACGTCGATCGGAGCAGTATAGAAAGTAAAAATAATGAAATAAATATAATACATAATGTCTGACATAAAAAGTAATAGTAATTAAATAAATAATTAAACAACTAAAGAATAAATAAAAACATAAGTGATAAAAATTTACGACCATTGCCGATGAGCCTCTTGGCTCGTTTCTCAATTGACTCATGGGCATCAAGCTGGTATCTGGCAGATCTGCTGCAAAGATGATAGCTGCCGGTTGATTCGGAACTCTATCAAGCGCAAGTTTGACCGTGTATGGAGCACTGCAGTGGGATTCTGTAAGAATGTCGAAGTGAAGGCTGGTCCGTAGTTTCGGCCTTTGTTGCGGGCGTATTCTACTCCGTATTAACTAACCTATAAAAATAAATGACATTAGGCATGACATTTTTTTTTTCAATCCCTTTATTAATTCAATATTTTTAATTCAATCTATTTATTAATTCAATGTTTTTAATTCAATCTATTTATTAATTCAATGTTTTAATTCAATCTATTTATTAATATTGTATTTATTGTTTTAGCGTCAAATTATTACTTTTGCATGCCGAATGGTAAAATATGGCTGAACCTACCTTTTATCTTTTTGTTACCATGTACTGTACCCATATATGCAAAAATAAATGACTTGCTTACTTACTTACTTACTTACTTAGGATTTGTCAGTCACTGTCAAATCGTGTTGTCATTTATTCTTATGGACATCATATTGTTTGGACTTCAAAAGAGACCTCTGAGTTTGTTTTGGTGTTTCTTCTCAGGGTAGTCAGCTAGGAAACATCGGCCTCATCTAGACTAATATGACAAAAAAAATTACGAGTAAAAGAGTTACTGTAACTTATTTGCAAAATAAATATTATTTAACCTTTAGTTAGTATCGTTACATCGTCATTTCCTCCAGTTACTTGATTATTTCTGCATATAAAAGCAAAATCCCTTTTGTACAAAATTTCCAACAAAACAGATAAGTTCTAGGAACAAGTAAATGCATCGAGATTTCGAGGAAGCCGTCTCGATAACAGTATTCCCGCAATGGCTGAGCGATTGGCTGTTTGGGTGATAAGTATACATATTACTTGTTAGAGTCCATTTCCCTCACATAAAATACTATTTTTATGGCCTAAGTAGCTTTTATCCCGCAGCCTCGCTTCCATTAAAGTTTTTATATATTATTTCCGTTTTTATATTTGTTTTTATTATTTTCTATAACCGTCTAACGTCCAGTCTAACTGACACTCCCTCCTGTTCTACCCAGAGCGAAAGGGGACATTTTGTTGATTCCATCCAAAAAAATGCACTTCGATTTAGACTTGAAAGCGTTCAAAAAACACACTTTCGCATATAATATTCAGTTAGGAACTAAGGATATTATTGGGTTTGTAAATGCACTCTCAGGATGTTACTCTTAGGTCCGTATTCCAAGTTATGTCTTCGAACTCGACTCAGTAGTAGCTTGTTATTAATTCACTTGAATCGACGATTCAAATCGATTTTTTCGCTGTCATGGCGAGTGATGCCAGTGAAATCCCTTAAAACTGATTTCGAATGTGTGTAGCTTGTTATTAATTCACTTGAATCGACGATTCAAATCGATTTTTCGCTGTCATGGCGAGTGATGCCAGTGAAATCCCTTAAAACTGATTTCGAATGTGTGTACCTAAACGTTCCACATAATGGAAAGAAAAGTGTATACTTTACTTTACTTTTCAAAAAAAAAAAAAATAGAATATTCATGACCTATACAAAAATAGAACGCGTTTAAATTCAAACTAACCCGTCGTGGTTTCAGTTTGAATTCATATTTCAAAGCAGAATGCACAAATTCTTTAACAGTTTATCGGAAAACCAATATGGTGGAGATGGCGTGTTTGTTTCTCCAAATCAATTATCTTCGCTGATAAGGTTTTCTAGGAAAATAGTTGAAAATGAATGCGGAGGTAAGTCCGCACTCGTTCGTCTTTCTGAGACTCTCGCACAATGTGCAAATACTTTGGTTTAGCAGGAATTAGTGAGCTCCATCCCGTCTTATTAGATAGGGTTGTCAACATATTTAGAATTTTCAAGTAAAACTGGAATTTCAGCATATTTTCCACTGCTACTCGCATTTATTTGCGTCTTGTTAGTTACTCAGAGTGTATGAGTCAAATCCTGCAGCTGAATTTAAAAACAGTTCTCCCTAGCCGATTGGTTGCTAATGATAATAATAATGCTAATGCCCCATTACATTTGAAATGTCTAACGGGGCCTCTGCGAGTTGGTTTCGGCCCCTCGTACGCCTACCAAAGGACCGGGTCTCCAGGGGCCCGAGAAAGTAAAAAAAAAAAAAAAAAATGCTAATGCTAATTTGAACAAATGTACTTGAATTTTTAATTTTCAATTTTATTTTTGAGAATGAAATAAATATTTAAGGGGCCCGCTACAAAAAAACGTGATTTATTTGCCGTTTTTATTTTATAGATAATGGTAGGTACAGAACTCTTCGTGCGCAAATCCGACTCGCACTTGGCCGGTTTTTTATAATTTGCACTGAACAACGCCTTGGATAGCACCATCTGTATTGTTGTTCATGTATTTATAAATCATTATAAAATATAATAATAAATGAAAGGGTTTGTTGTTGCTTTGATTAAATGGTGGAACATTAAATGCAACGAACATTTCCTCCTGCATAAAACCGATGATGAGGCAATTTTTTTTTATCAATACCTAAAGTTTTTTTTTTATCAATACCACGACAAGTGGCAGCCCTACCCAGATTATCGTTGCTCGCAACACCTTGCGAATCGGAAGCATTTATTCATGTAGACACAATCTGTATCCGATTGGAATCAGCGTCTTCTAAGTAAGATGTTGTCCCAGAAACACATTTATTTTGTGTCGTTTGCCATCAATTAACGTAATATGATGACAGTTATCGTTTTGATGCAATTATGCGAATTTACTACTGGATGCAGCGTTGGCATATAATCTGCGATTATATGGGGATGGAGTCCTAGACATACATTATTTAAAGAAGTTTCTAAACACTAACACTTCGCGTGACCCTGGCTGGCTTTTACATAGAACAGGATAAGCATTGCCATACAAAGCGGCATTGCCTCCAGACTTTTGGGCTCACTTCCGTGACGTCGACAGCGATGCAGACGTATTTTCGACACCATAAGTTAGTAAGGAGTTTTTATTTTAAGTTTATAGGTATACTGAGTTTGTTGTCTATATAGAGAAAAATGAATACCTATTTCCCTTGGTCACCGCATCTCGCGTGAACGGCTAGACCGATTTCGCTAATTATTTCTTTGTTATGTTTGTTATTGTCAGGAAATAGTTCTTATGCAAGAGAAAATTAAAAAGTTGCAGTTGACGGGAACCAAGCCGGGGGTGTAGCTAGTAATAAATAAATCTTAAATATTATTTAAATAAGTTTAAAAAATAATCTTTAAGTCAAGAGTGAATATGTGAGTAGGTACTAGGTAAGCGAGCTCCATCTCCAACAACATCCTCGCTTTGTCAGCTGATGATACGCGAACCTATCTACACTTGTAAACTAATATTATAAAAAGGTAAAATTTGTATTTTTGTAACGAATAAACTCAAAAACTGCTAGATTCATTTCAAAAATTCTTTCACCAATAGAATGCTACATTATCCCTGAGTAACATAGGCTATAAGTATTTCTTACTAGGTAGAAAAAAAATTGCAGTACAGAGAAGCAGGGTGCTATTCTATTATAAAGTCATAGGACACAGTCGTAAAGCACAACCCCTTTTCGAACAGTCGGCTAAAATAATACCTACTGTGGTAAATGAAACAATAGAATGACATACTCGTACTGATGAATAAGTAAACCATTATATCAATAAATTAAAATATTTCTGTAAAGTCTTTGTTTTAATCTTTCACAATTGAATACTCAATGCCCTACACTCTCATTGAATAAATCTAATAAAAAGAATGCTTTGAATAATAAGTACAATTCAAAGCATTCTTTTTATATAAGCATATAATAGCTATCATCGTCATTTGATGGAAATCTCACAGACATATAAATAGTAGCAGACCAAACATTAATACGTAGATTTATTTTTTTATATGGTATGATTCTTTATCCTTTTTTTTCTAAGTGACTTTTCATAAGCGTGTCTCGTTCTGTCACGTGTTGTCACACTGACTCATACATAGACAAAATTTGACGCGTAGCTTGTTTAACCCGCGCCGCCATATTGATAAGCTACATACGTTCTGTTTCAATCGTGTTAAAATTAATAAAATATTACTTGTTTGGGACATAAAATACACAAGGACGGTAAAATAAAATGGTAAAGTGCTGTGCGTATCGCTGTGACAGTGCTAGCTACCACAAAACACCTGGATTGACCTACCATCGGTAAGTTTTGGGAAATCTTAGTGCTTTCTTTACTGAATTCAAATGTTTCGATACTGTTTATTCGTTTTTTACATACAGTTTTTAACAAAGATGCGATTTGTACCTAAAACTAAAGAAATAAACCATAACAAGGACAAAATAGTCAGAAAGTGGCATCAAGTGACAGCTCAAGTACCTGTTCAATTAGTCAGGGACGAATTCGGCACAAAGGCGAAACTAGTTAATTGCATTTGTTGTATGTAAAATATTTATTTCCATTGAATTATCAAATAAAGCCTCAGTTTAATGTCTGATTTTTTATTCTTTTTTGGTGATACAATTTCAAAATACCTGTAGTAGTTTCAGTGTATGTACACATGTCATGCTATTATAAAAAATAAATTATAAAATCAATGTTATGTTACCCAGTGTCTGTGTTATGGAGAACATAGGCATATGTATAAATACAGTATAGGCTACTCACATAACGATGAATTTTCATTCAGCAGGCAATAAATGAGCATACTAATATTTTTCCAGGTTTCCTAAGGATGAAAGTTTACGGAATGCCTGGATTAAAAACCTGAAACTCCAGGATTGGCAACCAAGACCTTCAAGTGTACTTTGCTCAAAGCATTTTGAGAATCATTTGATCGAACAACATTACGTCCCGGAGCAATTCCTACACTGTTTAACGAATTTACTCCATATGTAAGCATTATGAGAGTGTAAGATAGAAGAGTGTCCGTGGAGTTTCTCCATAGAGATCTACGCTTTGGAACGTGCAAATAGCTTAAACTTTTTGGACAGACCGACCTTGACAATAAAAAAGTGCCTGTAAATGGTTTAATTGAAATAAATGCTTGAATTTTGAATTACATTACTTTTATTTCACAAATCCTGATTTATTCCTAAACTAGCTTTCAGACATACTAATACCTTGACTCTCGGTTCTACAAAACTGGGCATGCGGGTTAATAACTGCAGTGCCGGTTCTTCTAGCTGATACTGACATCCGTCAACGGTTTGTAAACACCGTCAAAAGGTGAAGAGTGGACTGCTGCCCATCGTCCTCTTAAAATATTCCCTTAGTCGCCTTTAACAATAACCACGGGAATAGAGGGTGGTTCTATTCGTTAAGACTTTTGATAAGTAATCTATATTTAATTTACCCAGAAAATATCGATTTTCACGGATTTTCAGAAAGTATAGGTATGGATTGTTTCATTATCGTTAGATAATACCGGCAACCGGTCCTAATTCGGCCCTGTAATGACAACATTCCCTATGTGTGCGTAATGGCTACGCAAATTTTAGCGAATGTTTGGTCTGCTACTATTTATATGTCTGTGGGAAATCTTTAGGGCCAAGTATTCAATACTTTATCATAAGAAGAAATGAAATTATTACAGTTCGAAATTCAAAATTATAAAGTCATTGGGCTGAGAGCCAGCACTTTTTGAAAGTCAAGTTTTACAAAAGACTGTCCCCCAAAACGCCCGCCAGTCACCACTTCCTAGTGTTTTAGCTGTGGAGAAGAAGTGGCCAACAAACTCCCGAGCAACACATCTGTCTGTTGCGTTTTAGGAACTTGAATTTTACAATAGTTAATCATCCTTTCGCCTTTTCGCTACCAAATTGGGGTTGGCATCCCGAATAAGATTACTTAACTTTTTTTAAAACATCTCATAATCATCATACCGTTACCATTGCTGGACATAGGCCTACCCCAAGCGTCAACACAATAACCAGTCCTGTGCGTCTCGCATCCATCGGCTACCGGCGATGCTCACCAGAGTGCCAATAGGCTAGTTTCCATCATCCACAAATTGCAAAACTATTTAGTCTGTCAGTTAGAGTATAGAAAAAAATGGACACGTAGTTTTTGTTTCTGTATATCAATAAATATTGACAAAGATAAAACGCATCAAATCTCGAGAGCGGGGGCTCGTGACGTCACGACCCGTTAAAAATTATGGCAGGGCGTGACGTATTGAAAATTTTAAAAGCGTCGTAACTTCGTCAATTTAG
The DNA here is from genome assembly GCA_963859965.1 of Ceramica pisi. Lineage (NCBI taxonomy): Eukaryota > Metazoa > Arthropoda > Insecta > Lepidoptera > Noctuidae > Ceramica > Ceramica pisi. The sequence goes on along the minus strand of OY982549.1, from coordinate 8,568,233 downwards.
GTTCCCGTAACAAAAGAAAAAATACGGGTCAAATATTTTTTGATAATCTAACTGACGGACTAATTAGATTTTTTCAGGACACAAGCCTATTCTTCAAATTGTCACATGCACATCGCATTCGCAATCTGTCAAAAATTTATACAAATTAAGACTTTGCAAATTGACATGCGAATGCGAAAGTTGTTTAAAAATTAGTCGAATAGGCCCTCAGGTCATCGGTCCATTTTGTGGGAGGCTTTCGAACGCTGAGTGTTACGGTACGCGGTCGCCACTCCAGGAACTGTTTGGCCCCATCGACCATCTGCCGAACATCTAACCGAATCTTATATCAGTACTAGCTGATCCACGCAACTTCGTCTGCGTCACATTTTCTATGAATGCTCGGCTCCTATTAGTATTAGCGTAATGATATGTAGCCTATATCCTTCCTCAATACATTGGCTATATAATACTGAAAGAATTTTTCAAATCGGACCAGTAGTTCCTGAGATTACCTACCCCCTACATACAAACTTACAAACAAATGTTCCTCTTTATAATTTTAGTATAGATATTATCTTAATAATAAATCACGTGTCACGTTGTTTGTCCGCGATGGACTCCTAAACTAGTTAATCGATTTTGATCAAACTTCGTAACTATCTGTTATTTGATCCAACTTAAAAGATAGGATTGTTTATAACATCACGCTACGACCAATTGGAGCGGAGCATTAATAAAAAATGTGACGCAGACGAAGTTGCGCGGGACAGCTAGTAGTATATAGATTTTAAATGCAATATAATATATACCTATCTGACCTCAACATCGTAGTTAGTGACAGAGAAATTCAGTGATCCGCACCGAATTTCTGTTGTTTCGGTCACGGCCAATGTGGAAGCCCGAAATCCGTAGTTTCGGGCTCAGTTGCGGGCGATTCCTACTCCGTATCACCTACGGATTTACGATCAGTCCCAAACCCGAACTAAAAATTAATGACAACACGATTTGACAGTAACTGACAAATCGGGTTGTCATTAATTCTTAGTGGTGAGGTGATACGGAGTATAATGGGGTGTCGAACCACCAACTTCAAAACTTCGGGCGGCTGCTTTCTTTATTTCTTTCTTTCTTTCTAGGAAGGCTTGAAATTCGAACAGAGTTTGCGACTAGCGAGTGTGTAATTTCGATAGTTTTGTCGCTCGGCTATGAGCGAGTACTCTTGTGCGGCAGACTCGCACCACTCGCTCCACCGCACTAGGTAGAAATGCCCGCTGATTGGTCTCTCGGCTTGAGTTCAGTCAGACCGCCAAGCGAGCATCGCTGAGCGAGCGTCGCTTAGCGAGTAGATACTAACTTTAATTGCTCCTATCGCTACGACGGACTAGTTATATAATTTCAATTTATGGTACGAAACCCTTCGTGTGCGAGTCCGACCCTCACTTGGACGGTTTTTGTTTCTCTATTGTAACCAGAACCAGAAGAAATAAAATATTACTCAACCCATAGCAAAGAATGTTTCATCCTTATTTCCCTGACCAAGCCAGGTGTGTTCCACCGCACTATAAAATTATAATGAACGAGAACCATTTGAAACGACATGCAACCTTAAATAAATGCCTGTCCGAGGTTCCAAGCCAGGTCATATGAACTCGTATATAATATTCAAAAGGCAAGTCGGCATCTGTGCCGATACATAATGCAACAGCGATGCCACCTGGTGGCTATCGATTGATATCGGTGACTATAAGTAGTTATGTTCATTTGTTTGTCTGGTCAAAACAATGGATTTTTAATGGTTTCTGAGAAGGCGGTTTTGTTGTGGTTTGTGTGTGAAACGAGGATATCCTTAAGTTTTTTCAATGTGCATGAAATGGCTACGATAGCTGATTCAGCTATCGTACCTTTTAAGTCATTTTAATGTTGTCCTGGTTGGCTGGCTCCAGTCTAAGATGGAGACTCTTTTTTGTGTCCCGGTTTAATACCAAAGGAGGTTCCGAAGCCGAAGTAGAATCAATTAAGATTTCATCTATGAATTTTTGGCAATGATAACAAATTATGGTGTTGATTTACACATGAACCGATGTTCAAAAGATTCAAGAGATAGTAAGTGAAAACTACCCAATTTCAATCCCTAGTTTTTGGAGTCAAATTCCTTGAAATTTAGTACAACCTATTTTAAGGAACGCACTCAGTCACCAGTCCCCTGGTATATCATCGAAAGTTCGGATAAAATCAAAATATGCTACTGGTAGCGGTAGGTGGAGAATTTTGTCTAAAATAGCCGGAATTATATTATAATCCACGTTTAGCAATATATCGGTGAAAATGTAAACACAACTTGTGCATAAATTACAATATTTTTGCTGGTTACGATTATAAAATTATCGTAACACAACGATATTATGATAAATCGGTTAATACGAGGTAATAAAGCGGAACTAAGCCTGTTTTTATTTAAGGCGATAGAATTGAGTATAATCGGTGCAGTTGTAAACAATGCGATGTAGTCTCTGTTAGAATAAGAAAACTAGACATGTGACAAATGTTTTTGAAGAACCGAAGGCCAATTCTACTAACTTTAACACAACTTTCGCATTGGCATCAAATGAGCCTCAAAAAAGCCTCATCGTTTTTAGAGCAGATATTGATTTTTTTTTACAAACTTTTTTGACAGATTATGAATGACATACGAATCTGGACGTTGTTTATATAAAACTAGCTGTTGCCCGCGACTTCGTTCGTGTGTATTTCGGAAAGTATAATGTCGTTAGGTTAGATCTCTGAGATATACGAACAGTCAATATCTAGTATTGCTTGACTCCTCTTAGCATTAGGAACTTTGAAGAGTGTTATGCAAGGCACTGGCTGTCTCACCTCTTCTGTTCCACCAGCCCTAATAATTTAAAATTAGTAGAATTGCCACTCAGAGGGCCAATTTTGTTCATTTTTAATCAACATTCCATGTCAATCGCAAACTGTCAAAAAAGCTTTAATTTTTTTTTTTTTAGGGATGGGAAATCATCCAATGACTCCTCCCGCTCTGGGTGTAGCGGGAGGGAGTGTCAGACTTCTACTGACTAAAACCCATCCATGTTCCTTCATTGCCCTTTGTGTTCCGGAGCCACGGTGTCTCTTGCGAATAATCCCGCGAACATTTTTGACAGTCTGCGATTGAGATGCAAATGCGATGTTAATGTGAAAATTTGTAGAATTGACACTCTGGTCAAAAAGTCATCTTTAGCCAATCTGCCTAGCCTTTTCCCAACTATGTTGGGGGTCGGCTGCCAGGATGCAGCTTGGCACCGGTACCTATTGTTTATACCGCGTGTATCTGACATCGACGCACAAACGATTTCCATGGGTTCAGGGCATGATTCTGGTTTTATTCATGGATTAGGTTTGGGGGCCGAGTCCACCCGCGTCCGTAGGAGAATACCCTTCAGCGAATCCCTACACGTGGTCCCTGGGTGGTGCTAAACAGGTGACGCTAACCGCCTCCGTGGTCTAGTGGTTATACCACCTGATTCAGACCCAGAGTTCCCGGGTTCGATTCCCAGCGGGGGCAAATTTTTTTGCTCGGTTTGGTTGGTGGTAGGACTTCTTCTAAGTCCGCCTGGCAAGCTACCACCATCATGTCTAAGTCTGTCGCCAAAACAACAATGTTAACAGCATTGTTGTGTTCCGGCAGTTAGAGGTATGATAGCCAGTTCCTCTGTGTAAGAGGATTCCGGGTGAAACTCGCTTCCATCTTCGGCCTAATCATCACTTTCCATCAGGTGAGATTTGGGCCAAGAGTTTCCCCGTTTTGTATAAAAAAAAAAAAAAAAAGCTGAGTTCCTTACAAGAAGAGAGCACTTTATCAAAAAGTCAAACAATGACAAAGGAAGGAAAGGTTTTAGGGTTCCAAACAAAAACGGAATCCTTATAGGATCACTCGGTTGTCTGTCTGTCTGTCTGTCCGTCTGTCACAGCCAGTTGTCTCCGGATCTACTGGACCGATTCTGTTGAAAATGGTTGTACACGTGGACTTCTGTGTCACACGAGCGCGTTAGGTAAAAAAAATATTTTTTTGTATGGGGGTCACTTTTGGGCATCAAACGGTACTTGCTTTTCAAACTGTATCGTGTGACATATCAAATGAAAGGGCTTACTGTGAGAGTTTTAATCATATTTTTCTTTCATCATAATAAATAAATAGTTTTAAAGTTATTTAAGAAATAGGTAACATCGAAAATGGCTATTCTCCCCACTTACCTTCGAAAATGAAAATACAAAGCCTAAAATTTTGAAAAAAAAATCTATATGAAGTCTGTAGTATTAAAATAACATGTTAAAAAAAATAAATTGCTTTTGGAACCCTTTGCACGCGAGTCCGACTCGCACTTGGCCAGTTTTATGATATGAACAGTGTAAGTATAATATTTATATTATTACACTCTATAATGGGGGCCGAGTCACCCGCGTCCGTAGGAGAATACCCTTCAGCGAATCCCTACACGTGGTCCCCGGGTGGTGCTAAACAGGTGACAATAACCGCCTCCGTGGTCTAGTGGTTATACCACTCGATTCAGACCCAGAGGTCCCGGGTTCAATTCCCAGTGGGGGCAAATTTTTTGCTCGGTTTGGTTGGTGGTAGGACTTCTAAGTCCGCCTGGCAAGCTTCCACCATCATGTCTAAGTCTGTCGCCATAACAACAATGTTAACAGCATTGTTGTGTTCCGGCAATTAGAGATATGATAGCCAGTTCCTCTATGTTAGAGGATTCCGGGTGAAACTCGCTTCCATCTTCGGCCTAATCATCACTTTCCATCAGGTGAGATTTGGGCCAAGAGTTTCCCCGTTTTAAATAAAAAAAAAAAAAAAAAATGATTGTAAAACCAAACTGTAGATTTAATCAAGAGTATTTTTATTCGTTACATGCATTCTTAACATGCACTCAAGCGTGGCATAGTATGCATGTTTCACTGGATAAACGTCCATCACGATAGTCTCGACGCATTATATGTTAAAACTGTATTTACTAAGAAAATGTAAGTGTCTTCAACAAACATAATGATGAAAAAGAATTTTGAGATGAAGACGTTACTAGACCGATCTGTTGATCCCGGTTCTAAAAATAAGGATCGCATGTTCTTAGAAAGGAGATGTTCCAAAATGTATGGAGGCTGGGCCAGGTACAGTCTTCAGAAATTGTTAAATTTTACCAATCAAATTTCAACCCAATCTCTTTATTAATAACGTTGAAAATCTAACAAAGAAATTTGCCAGATTGTTGTAGCTTGATATGCGCCGTCTGTACACTATACTAAAAAATAGAGAAATGCATTTTAAAAACAGTTCTCAACGGTCTTATTTCTTTAAAATAGCTTTGTTTGCTGGTAAAGTACAAGAAAATAAACTTGAAATTGCAACACAGAATTTCATACGAACTAAACATTTTTCTGTGATAAAAAGTATTTACCTTATGGCGGTCAGCGATAGCTTTTAGCAAATCGGATATCTGTTTGCAGAGTTTTTAAGGGAACTAAGTTCCTAAGGAAGAAGATCAGTTGGCTCCCATCACTCGCTCAATCCAGCTCCCGTCATCCCATTTGAACCTAACCTATCCGAGTCGAGAATTTATCTAAACTAACCTCGGCCATATCATGAAATGTTCAATTCTACGATATGTGTGTGATAAATCGATGTAATTATGTAGGTATATACATATACCCATTCAATTCTCATGAAGCATTAGCATTTAGAGTATACGTTTTTAAAGCTATTGCGATGTATATAAAGACTATTATTGGTTTTATAAACAACTAAATGTAGACCCAAAAACGAACATAGTTTGTGACTGAATGCTGATAGCATTTAGTTCTAGCGTCCTCGATTCGAATTCTGAGAAACACCGACATCATAAGGTCACAACGTCCCTTTGACATTTGGTTTGTCTACTATTAAAATAACTGCCACAGGGTATTAGTATATGATAAGATTGACAACTGGGCAACCTTGACGGTAAACAAAAAAAAAATACGTGAAAAATACTCTTAGAGTATTGAGAGTACTTTTCAAAAAATAACGTGCAAATGAAAATAACATTCACCCCCGATTTTCTTTAGCCTGGTCAAGTTAAACATGCGAGGTTACAAATTTTGCATAGAGCTGATTTGTATACATGTTCGGAAAACCTTTTAAATGAAAACTGAAAAGAAGATCGTAAACACGTAAAAAAAACGGTCAAGTGCTAGTCTGACTCGCGGACCGAGGGTTCCGTACCATCTCAAACGTGAAATGTTTTTAAATTTTCATCGGTGACCTATTCGTCAGAAAAAAAAAAATTCGATGGTTTCCATGGTTTGGTGACGGTGGTTATTGGTTTCGTTTTCGATGGTTGGTTTGGTGGTTGGAGTTTGGAACCATGTAGGTACATCTCTTGAAAAGGTCAATCACGTTTATATAAATTGACACCTGAATGTAATGTTTTCCTCAAACTCATTCATACTCCTCATTTTGATTCAGTAATGAGGTAATTGCCCATTCCCACTAGGATGGACCGTTTGTTTTCCCGTTCCGTCTATAGAGAAGGATATGCTAGTGGCAGCATAATCTATACTAATATTATAAAGCAGAAGAGTTTGTTTGTTTGTTTGGTTGAACGCGCTAATCTCAGAAACTACTGGTCCGATTTGAAAAATTCTTTCAGTTTTAGATAGCCCATTTATCCAGGAAGGCTATAGGCTATATATTATCACGCTAAGACCAATAGGAGCGGAGCTAGAGCATGCAATACCGCAGAATATATCCAATACCGCAATTTCGCGGTATTGGATATGTAATACCGCAAAATTCGTAGTAAATCTTTAAAAGGGGTTTTAAAATAAAACTACCATAAGTTATACTTAATCCAATAAAACTCATCTTTTTTATTATTTGAAAATGTTTACGTAAAAAACATAAAATATTAATTGTATTACCAATCATTTAAAGAACCTTTTATTTTATTACAAAAGTATCCAGCAGCCGAAAATGCTCAAAGTGCCAGATATACAGTCTCCAGATATTTTCCTCTTGTGCCTCCAGTTTCATATAAAGCCATTTCCATTTTCAAGATCAAATTGAACCTAGGATTGGAATTGATATTTCAGTGAATGAGTATGTAGTCCGCTTGTTGATCGTCCAATAATAACTGGACAGAGTTACACTTCGCTGATTGAAGATATAAAGATCGCAAAAAAACATGAATTCAATACCATTAATTTTAGTATTAATTTTTACAAAAAAATAATAATAACCCGGCTTGCGAGTGAAACTGAGTAAGACAGTAAGACAGTGAGTAACAAAGGTTAGTTCGCCGTAGCCCTTTCTGTAAATATTATTTTTGATATCAAGCTTCATCTGAGGGACAGAAAAATCAAACACAATAATTATAAGATCTTACATAAATACAAATTTGATACTCACCTTGGATTTCGCTGTCGAGACACGAAAATGTTGATACAGAATAGCACTACAGGACAAACATGCGACGATTCGTAGCGGGGATTTTATCTATAAGGTTCGTTTTTAAATACCGCGAAATTCGCATTTCTAATCTCGCTTTTGCGGTACTGAAAAACAGCGCGAATTTCGCGAAATTGCGGTAACGATATAACGGTATTGCATGCTCTAAGCGGAGCAGTAATGAAAAATGCTAAGCAGACGACGTTGCACGGGTCAGCTAGTAAATTAATATGACACTGCTTACATTCAGACGGATCCGAAAAAAAGAACAGTTTTTTTCACATGGTACTCTAGTCTAGTAGGTACTCTAGTCTAGGTCAGGGATGACAGAGACAAAGTCTACGATGGAGCGAATTTACCCAGAAGCCATCTCACTCTAACTTTGAAAAGATTAGGGTTGTAAGCGTTTGGAAACATAGACGCAAGCAGAGTTCCACTCCTTTGCTGTGCGCACTATGAAAGACACTTGGAAACGGTGGATTTTAGAGGAAGTTTTGCCATTTCAAAGAGCCAACTAAACGCCCAGATCGGATGTAGTCTGAACGAATCTGCCGATCGTCGGCCGCCGTATTTCGTTGAAATAGACGTTCCGTGTCGTGTGAATACGCACGTCCAGCACCGTCTTCCGTTTAAACGGACGGTTCATCTTGTGTGAACACGCTCGCCTGCCGCCGTCTTCCGTTTGAACAGACGTTCCGTGTCGTGTGAACACGCACGTCCGACGCCGTCTTCCGTTTAAACGGACGGTCCATCTTGTGTGAACATGCACGACCGGCGCCGTCTTCCGTTTGAACAGACGTTTCGACTCGTGTGAATACGCACGTCCGGCGCCGTATTCCCCCTTCTCAATTTTCCACACATTTCTGTCAATATGGGGTAGTACCATTAGTCCCTAGGGCCTACATAAATTGGTTTCATAGAATTCCTCAAACATTTCAACGTTTTGTTAAAGAAAATTTAACAAGTGCAGTCACAGCAAAAGCTGTACGAATAATTTGCTACAATGATAGGGCATCGTTAGGTGAATGCAATTTGTAGTGACACAGAACGAACGAACTGGGTCACCGGTCACCGGACGTCTGCTGATGAAATCCGTCGCGTTCGTATATAAATATCGATAGCGCGTGTGCCATCCTTTTTATTTTGATTGCGTTTATACTGATTTTGTGAAATAATACTTTTGTACGGACACTGTTGTTACATTTTCGCAGTGTTATAAGGAACACCATTGACCTTTTTTTTTTGTTTGAGACAAGTCCGCCACACATTCCCAACCACTGCAATTCCTGAAAGCCAGAATAAAAACCATTGACCTTATAAGACTTATTCCAAACACCGCATCAATAGACGATTTGGAGATAGCTGTAACAACATACTGGCTTATTGTTTGTTTGTGTAACCCCGAAAAGAATAATCCATATTGGTACCTAAAGATTTAGTTTTAAAGAAAAAAATAAAAACCAGTTGAAGAAAAGACAACTTTAGAAAAAAATATTTTTTTTGAATGGGAAATCAGCAAATGGAATGAGTAATGAGAGTGTCAGACTCTTACTGACTAAAACCCATCCGTGTTCCTCAAAATGTCCTTTACGTTTCAGGGCCGCGGTACATTTCGAACAAAATGAACCAGAAATTGACCGGAATTGTCCAGAATGAGCAGTGAATATAATGCAATATGTTCTAGGGTAGGGTTTTGATGGTTTTAACGAATTTAGAAATTCTCTGTATAAATTGAAATTGTAATTACAACAGAACAATTTAGTAAAATTTCTTGACTGTCACTATTGTCACTAATGAAGCATGATTATAATTGAACGCTGTGTACAGTAATAATTGGGCTTCAGATTTATGTACTGTGTATTGTCATAGTTGTGCGGACTTGTCGTAGTCTGTAGTCTGTCACTGTACTTATTAAAATAAATCAATAAATTCTGCAACCCTGGCAGGAACTTGAGGAGTGGGAATAGGAATCGCTCTGCGACGCCCATCCCGCCACCTTCTTTGAGTAAAATCAACCTTGGCAATAGGTTGAGTAATCAAAGAAATATTTTGGACATGTGGGCGGGTGAAAATATTTTTAATCATTGTAACCTACTTGATTCCAACATTTCACATATCCATTTTTTTTTTTTTTTTTTAGGGATGGGAAATCATCCAATGACTCCTCCCGCTCTGGGTGTAGCGGGAGGGAGTGTCAGACTTCTACTGACTAAAACCCATCCATGTTCCTTCATTGCCCTTTGTGTTCCGGAGCCACGGTTTCTCTTTCGAATATTCCCGCGACTCCGGCAGGCGTCGGCCCTTTCGGGCCCCTCTGTGTGCTGACTCTCTTTGAGGCGCGCGTGTAACACTAACTCGCTGTCGACACGGCCTGTCGTCACTAGACGGACGGACGGCGAGCCACCCATAGCTCGCCGTCCACAGGCCCGAACCTTTCACATATCCATAACATACATTAGGAAGGTTTATAACCTTATCGCAAAACACTCGGTTTCAGGAGGTCATTGTAAACATTAAAATTCAACTGAATTTAAATTACCTACGATTGAAACACGGTCTGAAAAAAAATCGACGAATATCGAAAGAAAATATCAATTCAGTGTTGTCGCCGAACAATAGCTAGATGCAGTCTTATCGTGATTAAAAAACACATAATTCAAAATGAAACACATAATGTGAGTCACCAATTGCCTTAAAACATTGCCTATACGTACATCATCTAAGATGCATTAGAAAGAGAGGACAGATCACCAACGTTTGGCCAACACTGCAATCTCCAATTCGTTTCGTAGTTTTCCGATACGTTGTTTACATTGATTGTTTTCTTTTGAAAAGAGAAACAAAAATTCTGGTTATGTAAGCGTTGGTTTCAAAACAAATCGACGATTAATTTCCTTGTATGAAGTGGAGAGTCGGGTTGATATACACGCGGGGCTTTCCAAGAAGGCGCGCACACACACGTTGCCAATGCTTGCTGACTCGCTCACACACACTCTTGCGCAGCTTGCAACTGTCAGTGAGCGAGCAACTGCGCCGCAGTGTCCGCTCGGAGTTCGTGTGTTATTGAACTACAAACGGTTTTATTTCGCGTTTTTAATAGTTTAAACTGATTTTTATACCTGTTTTATTGGATTTTCTTACGCTTTGAATATTAGGTAAGTGTTTTTGAATTCTTTTTTAGTTGTTTTGGAAGATTTCTTTAGTTTTTTAATGTTATTGGTGTTTTGTTTAGTGGTTAGTTTTTAATGGACAATTCCTGTGGTATCACGTGTTTCGTGTCTAATGTCATTTGCAGAGAGTGTTTTTATTGTCCTTCTGTGAAATTAAGTACCTGCAGATATTTTTTGCAATCATAGATATTTTACGGTTCAGTTTGATATGGTTTGATTTGTTTTGGTAGGTACCCGGCAATTTAATTAAGGAAACGTCAAATTATGACGTTTTGTCAACACACATCGATAAGTCAGAATTTAATATGAAAACAGTTAATGAAGAATTTGTACAACTGTTTGAGTAATTACAATTAGTTAACGGTATCTAAATACCGGTTTCATGATTACTAAAAGAGTGTATTTACAATTTAGTGATAGGTAACTTGCTAATGACATAAATGTTCACAAAATAATTTATAGGGTAGATATGAATAGAATTAATATTGGTAGCTACATAGGCATTACTATGTTACATTTCATAGGTAATTATCTACCTAGATTTAACAATACGTAAAATATTGCTATAATGTTATAATCATTAACTAGTAGTTTCTAATTACTCCTTATAGCTACTAAGAATTTACTTATCAGAAGCTTTTATAAATAAGGCCCTCTAGGGAGCTCATGGCTAAACTAGCTGACCTGCGTCACATTTTTCATAAATACTCTGCTCCTATTGGTTGTAGCGTAATGTTAAACAGGCTATAGCCTACCTCGATGAATGGGAATGGGATATCCAACAATAAAAGATTTTTCCGATTCGAACCAATTGTTTCTGAGTTTAGCGCTTTCAGCCAAACCAATAAACCTGCAGATACTCGTAGACCGTCGTATAAATATTGCACAGATCCATCTTCAAGGTGAAACACTTACTGCCGGAGTTGCGGGACTATTCGATAGAGATACCTCGGCTCCGGAACACATGAACGAACATGGATGAGTGTTAGTCAGTAAGAGTCTGGCACTCTCTCTACTCAGTCCATTTGCTGATTTCCCACCCAAAAAAACTCTCCCTCCCTATCGCTCCGCCCAGAGCGGGAGAAGTCATTTGATGATTTCCCATACCTAAAAAAAAGGTGAAACACTTAACTTTATAAACAATAAGTATGTTAAATTTGTTTACGTTTCTTTTTTAACCGACTTCCCAAAAAGGAGGAGGTTCTCAATTCGGATGTTTGTATTTTTTTCTTTTTGTTTGTTCGGGCATAACTCCGTCGCTTGCCAGCCGATTTTAAAAATGTTTTTTTTTTGTTGGAAAGGGAATACTTCCCAAATGGTCCCTTGATAAGGAAACCAGGATCTGATCATGGCATCCCAGATAAGTCGAGGGGAACTTTCGAAAATCGTATGGGCAACTAGTGCGTTTGTTAGGTGTGGGGTACCACTAAAAAGTGAAAAATATTTTTTTTTTTACAAAAAAATACAACCGACTTCCAAAACAAAAAAAACACTATAAAATAAAAAATAACTTTAATTTCGGAAGTCGGTGTCAAAAAACGAACAAAATTAAATTAACAAAAACACCGAGTTCCGAAATTAAAGTTATTTTTTACTTAATAGTGTTTTTTTTTTTAGAAGTCGGTTGTATTTTTTTTTAGGGATGAGAAATCATTAAATGACTCCTTCCGCAGAGCGGAAGGGAGTGTTAGACTATTCCTGACTGAATTCCATCCGTGTTCTTACGACAATTTGTGCGTTCCAGGGTGCTACTCTCTAAGCCCGAAGTCCGCATTTTCGGGCTTAGTTGCAAGCGTATTCTACTCTGTATCACTTAACAACTAAGGGCGGGTTGTATCAAACGGTTGGTTAACGTAACATACGTACATTACGTACGTCAAAAAGTAAAAATTACGGAAGATCTTTAACGGTCGTTAAATAAGAAGCGTTGTTTCAAAACATTTTGTTATAAATTCCTGCTCATCCCAATAGCTAAGTTATTGACACTGGTCCTACTTAAATAGTTTTTTTTGCATTCCACCACTTATTTGTGTCATCAGAAGAACAGCTAGTCTATTCTGTAAATAACCATTTCGATATCGACTTCACCTGAGTGACTAAGCTTACAAAGTGAACTTTATTTCACACATCATAAGGTCTTATATTTATACGAATTTGAAACTCACCTCGGATTCCGCTGTCGAGACACGAAAATGTTGTTACAGAATAACACTGCTGGTTTTGATTAATAAAAAAAAAAATCACAATATTGTTCTATTTGACGCAATTAAAGTACCGTTAACCAGTGCTCAGACCATCTGTTAACGTAAACGTTATATTTTACGTGTGTTAACGCTGACATTTTGTGAAACAACTCAATTTTTTGATTTAACGATAGTTAGCACCATTTTTAACGTTTACGCATGCGTTAAGTGAACGTGAAACAACCCGCCCTAAGAATGAATGACAACACGATTTGATAGTTACTGTCAAATCGTGTTGATTTGTCATTCATTCTAAGTTCGAGTTCGGGTTTAATCGTAAATTCGGATGTGATACGGAGTAAAATACGACCACAACTAAGCCCGAATCTATGGACTTCGGGCTTAGAGAGTAGCCCCCCAGGGCCGTGGTGACTCTTTCAAAAAAATTCCATCACCCTGACAGGCAAGGTCATGTTACCTATTATTATCACAATGTTTTGTGAAATACATCCAAATCAAAACAACTCATATTATATTATTATTGCCATACAAGTTTTCCTACAAAACGCATAAGGCGAAATATTCAAAAACATTTAAAAGTGTATGCAAAATAGCAAAAGCTCTGTTTATTAGTAATAAAATAAAATCAGCAGATGACAAAATAAAAACTACCTGGAAAATAATTAATAATGAAACAGGTAGGAAGAAAAAGCGTGAAACTGAATTTAATTTAAAATCCGTACATGGTCCCATAAACTCAGATGCAGAGGTAGCTCAGGAATTTGAAAACTTCTTTGCTGATATTCCTCGTAAAACTACAGAAGCTCTTAACTCGTCACCCGCGCTCTCTGCTGCCTTACTTAGGAAGAATGTCAAGGTTTGTCCATCAGAGTTCAAGTTTAAACATACAAACCCCCTAGCCATTATAAAAGCTTTTAAAGATCTTAAAATTAAATCAACAGAAGATCTTTGGGGAATGTCTGTAAAAGTCTGTAGATCTATTATTGAAACTATTGCTCCCCACTTAGCTCTTATATTTAACTCTAGTGTAGACCGGGGAGTATTTCCTGATCTCATGATGCACAGTAAAGTCGTTCCACTGTTTAAATATGGTGATAGTCAAGAACCCAACAATTACAGGCCGGTTTCAATCCTGCCGGTTCTCAGTAAGGTGTTTGAAAAGTTAATGCTTAACCAGATGTTACTACATTTTAATGAAAATTCCATCTTTCATGAACATCAGTACGGTTTCACCAAAGGGCGTTGTACAACTGACGCCGGTGTCACTCTAATAAAGAACATCTTTAATGCCTGGGAAGATTCGCAAGACGCCATTGGAATTTTTTGCGATCTCTCGAAGGCGTTCGATTGCGTTAACCATGAAACACTCTTGTTGAAACTGGAGCATTATGGGATTAGGAATACATCTCTTGATCTGATTAGATCGTACTTGAAAGACAGACAGGTTAAAGTACAGGTAAACGGCGTGAACTCACTGGGGTCTGAAATGACAATGGGCGTTCCGCAAGGTTCAATATTGGGTCCATTCCTCTTTTTAGTGTACATAAACGATTTGCCCCAATTGCTTCAAAATGAGCCAAAGATGGTGTTATTTGCTGATGACACATCATTGATATTTAAGATAGAACGACGGTCACAAAATCTTGATGATGTCAATAACTCTATTCATCAAGTTCAAGATTGGTTTACGGCAAACAACTTAGTATTGAATGAAAAAAAAACCAAATGTATTAAAGGCGATGGCTAAATGACTGCCCCCAGCATGTATACGAACCTCACACTAACTCGTTATATTTAAATATTCATTTATGAATTATTATGTCTTTAATAATTTCCTAGAACTTTCGAGAAACATTTTACATAAAAAAGGATCTTAATTGTTTTTAAGCTGGTTTTGTTTGTAGAAAGTGACAAGACCAAGGGGAAATATCTTTTTAAAAATATTTTTATGGCTTGGTTACTAAGCCTTTTAAGCCACAGGGCGAAATAAAACGTTACTGCAAGCTAGGGATGGGTCGCATTTCCAGAACTTTAAATCTGCTCATAGATTGATTTTTATAACAGTTATCAAAACGATTTGTTTTCGATAATAATCGCAAAATAAATCGTTAATGATTTTACTTACGCAGAAAGTACGTTGTATCACGTTTTCTGGTGCAAATACCCTTTTGTATATTGACTCATGTCAAGAATATAATTATCACATCGCAGTACAAACAAATAAAATCCAATACACAAAACGTTTTATAAACCACGTATGTAACCAAAAATATATAAATAGAACTATAAACTAAATAAACTAGCTAATAGCAGACTATGCTATCAATGCTACATCTAGTAAAAATCAAATCCATGTTGTGCTCAGTTAACTGATCGAGTTTATTATCTGTTTACCCACATTTTTGTTGTTGTATTGCTTTGTTATTTTATAAACGTACATCTGTGCGCTCTAATTATTAATCTTAGTTTTAGATGTAGTTTCTCAGTAAGTGAATTATGTATGTAATTCTTTTGAGAAATAAAGTTGCTCTTAAACCTTAGTAATATTCAAACGCCTAGAGAAAAATTCACAGCAATGTCATTTGTTTGAAGTTCTCTATACAACTTTTCACATAGGAGTTTCTCGATTTTATTTTCAGAATTATAAAGATTTAACAACTTCTTGATACTTTATTTATACGAAATACTAATATCCAGCTATTTAGCTTTACATTTTGCTAGGCACCATATTTATACATTGCTGGGGCAGTCGTCTATACTTCAATTTAGCCATCTCATTTACTTTACCAAATGTTAAAAGTAACGAATGTGACATCGTATTGAATGGACAAAAACTGGAATTTATTGATCAGACGGTTTTCCTGGGAATCACTTAAGACGAGAAATTGCAATGGGGACCTCACATAACATCTCTTGCGGCGCGGCTAAGCTCAGCCGCTTATGCTGTTAGAAAGATAAGACAGTTAACAGATGTAGAAACTGCGCGTTTGGTCTATTTTAGTTACTTTCACAGCATTATGTCGTATGGTATTTTGCTATGGGGTCGGGCTGCTGACATTGAATCCATATTTATTTTACAAAAGAGTGCTGTCAGAGCCATTTATAATCTACGTCGACGCGATTCTCTTAGGGAAGTCTTTAAAAAGATTAATATTATGACAGTCCCATGTCAATTCATTTATGAAAATATTATGTATGTACGGAAAAATCGACATCTCTTTAGCAAAATTAGTGATAGACATAATTTTAATACTAGAAATAGAAATAAACTAGATCAGCCATTTTATAGATTAGCCAAAGTACGAACATCTTTCATGGGGTACTGTATTAAATGTTACAACAAAATACCTTGTGACATATTAGAATTAAATGAAAGAAAATTTAAAAATTATGTTAAAAGCACACTATGTAAACAAGCATATTACAAATTAGATGATTATATTCAAGATAAGAATGCTTGGAAACATGCTGGTCCTGCTCCATAGGACAGTCTAAGGTGTAGTAAACAAAGTCAAACTTATTGATAATGTTTGTATTAATATATTTAGTATATCTATAGATGTCTTTAATGACTTTTATATTTAATTTAACTCACACACTGATTTATTGTTCTTTATTTGATAAATCAATAGTACCAACATTTTTAAATAAATGTGTGTTTGCATTGTATAGACTCAAGTACCCTGGCGGTTGGGAGTGTCATGCTCACTCAAAAGCCTAGCTGATGGTGGCGTATGCGTTAAATTATGTGGCTCCATTCAAAATGGTTGAGACGAATGGGCCTGGCGCATGTCATGGCGCCGTCGGTTGGGACTGGTCATTTCTCAGCTGCCATGGTTTATTTTAATTTATTTTAATTATTTCTTTGAATTGTTCCTTTTTTAGTTCGGATGTTTTTATCATGCTCGTCACATCGTTCTCACATGTATGTATAATTTCAACACGATGTCAAGAAAACTTTGTAACAATTTATTATTTTTATATTTTTAAAAGAGTGTCCGTGGAGTTTCTTGCACGTTCTTCTCCATAGAGATCTACGCTTTGGAACGTGCAAATAGCTTCATCTTTTTGGACCGACCGACCTTGACAATTCAAAAGTGCCTGTAAATGGTTTAATTGAAATAAATGTTTGAGTTTGAGTTTGAGTTTTAAGGACCTTCTTAATTTAAATTTAAAATGTCTACAAGTCTTTCTTTCGCAATGAAATACCAATTAATTCATAAACTAATGAGCATAAATTTACCTAGTAAGTAGTTAATATATTTGCGGTTATTAATTTACACAAAATTATAAAACAATTTTATTGTAAATACCTACATAACAAGGAAATGGACACCTTTTAAGCAAACAATGCATTCATAATTTGACTTGTTTTTTTTCTATTATTTCTCTGTATTTCTCTTTTCCTCATTAAAATAATTTCATTTTAAGAAAAAAGAAACGACACGATCATCTTGTTTATATTATCGTGTATCAGAAGAGTTATTTTTAAACAACATCCAAAAGAATGTAAAAACCTAGAATACAAAAATAGAGCGTGGATCTAACAACGAAATGTAAGTTGTCGGCTACTGAATTGATTTACACTGCACTATATCCGATTACGGAAATATATTTTTAGTTAATTTTTGCCACAAATAAGCGTAAGAATTCGACAGTAGACGAAACGCAAATTGTTGTCCAGCCTTTTGATACCTGATACAGTTTCCAGAAACATTGCTTTTATAAATATTCATCATAATTTTCCGTAAAATAAAACCGCAGTTTTGAAATCATTGTCAACTAAATTTCCTTCTGTTTTTAGGGTAAAAGCTAACCCAAAAAAACCAAGTCTTCGCTATCCGTCCGTGCGTCTGTTGATCAGCGGGCTGACGAAATTTCCGAAAGTTAAATTTTTATCAGTGTGTATTTCTGGTGTCGCTTTAACAACAAATAAAAAATACGATGTTATGACCCTTCAGGCGCGAGTCGCACTCAGCCAGATTCTTTAATTACTTTTCGCCCTAGTACTTTTTACCTGATTGCAGCTAAACCAAAAAGAAAGGATACGATTCAGTTTTCAGAAACATTTCTTTTTTTGAGATAGCTCTTGACTCTAGTTTTGGTCAAAGATGACAGAGACAAAGTCTACGATTGAGCGAGGTTACCCAAAGGGGCCTTTTGTGTTTACTCTAACTTTGAAGATATTAGGGTTGTCAGCAATGATATTATAAGTAAAAAGGTGTAGATAGGTTATAAGCGCTCAGCAAGCGACACGTTAAAATGTGGCTAACTAGCCACACTTCACCTCAGTGTCGCGTTGCGCCGTCAACGGACACACGTCACGTAGGTTTCACGTTTTTGCAGATCGAATGTTGTATAGGTAACCTATCTACACCTTTTTAATTATAATATCATTGGTTGTCAGCGTTCGGAAACACAGACGCAGGCAGAAAGTTCCACTCCTTTGCTGGAATTCTTCTTAAAGGTGGTTTTAGAATAATAATTATGCTGAGATATTTAAATTGTGAAATCTTTGGCCTAAGCAAAAAAGTTTTTCTTGGGGAAACACGCACCGTTTCGGCAAAAAAAAAATAACAATAGGCTGGTAAATATAAGTTGCTAAAGCTTTTTTTTTTTCTAAATGGCCGATAACAACGGAACTATTTGAGCAAAGTTTTGAGTAGTCTCTTTATGAAATTTTATGGCCTTTTATATGTCGCACTACTGAGAATAAGCCATTACTTACTACATTATAAGAACCTGCAAATACAAGTAAATTATGTACCTATCTATATAATCCTAATATGTATATATAATGTCACCGGAAAATGGCAGACTTCCTAAGATTGTAATAAAAGTAATAAATCTTGATTAGATTATACTTTTTCGATTTATTATGAACTAGCTGACCCACTCAACTTCGTCTGCGTCACATTTTACATTAATGCTCCTTTTAGTCTTAGCGTGATGATATATGGCCTATAACCTTCCTGGATAAATGGGCTATCTAATACTGAAAAAAATTTTTAAATCGGACCAGTAGTTCCTGAGATTACCCCCTACATACAAACTTACAAACATACAAACTTACAACAAATGTTACCTCTTTATAATATTATATTATAGTATAGAAAAATTGTTTTTCACATAATAAATCCCATCCAAAATCAATATTTCCAATCTATCCGTGTCTTATTTAGAAAAAAAGAGTTTACAATTTCACGCGATATTTTACAATCTTACGGAGTTAGCCACTTCCCGGTGACATATACAATTCTTCCGTTACTGAGTGACTGTCAGAAAACGCACAGCCAAAACCGCCGGTCGTAGAAAGCTGTTATTTGGCCTGTAGGCTCGGGAAGCGTAGGAATGTCCAAAATTCCTACGGGAACGAGAAAAACCGGGATATACGCGTATGAATTCGCGAGCTAAAGGTAGTCTTTAAGGCGGCGCGGTTGCAGTACTTTTTATGATTTTTGAACGTCTGAAAATCTTATTAATTATGAGTTTTTTAATAAATAAAAATCAATACATAAAAATTGAACATACCTTCAAGTAAATCGTAAAGATAGAAACGCGATTTATAATGATTGGCTCGATACTTTTTTTAATCAAACATGACACTAAATTACAATTTTAAACGTGTAATGCTAAGAGATTTCATCACAAATATATATAAAAGTTATATCAATAGATAGAGCTTTTTATTTTGAAGTAAATGTTGAAACCAGATTGTGTAATTTCTTTATCAGTTTTCGCCAATGAGAAAAAAACAATCAAAATTTAGGCATTGTTTCGCTCGCCGGACAGTCGCTGTTGTTCGTCAAAACACACAGTACTGCAACTTCGCCTTAACAAAACTGAAGTAACGCTTAACCCGTTGTCATGTCAATGTTCAACAGTCATAATCTGTACCTACAGTTCTAACCAAACATCTTGGCCGGCCCGAAGTTAGTTTTTCCGATGCGCAAGCCTCGCGCGGTGCTGATTTTGTATGAGATTTATTACTGCGCCCCCGTTGTAGTTAACTTCAGAGCGGTCACAAAGTTTGGCAAGGGCTGTACATAATGACATCACAAGGATTATTCTTATTTGGTCGCAAAAACCGACTGTCGTAACAAAATATTTTTGTACGACAGTCGGTTTCAGTCGGTAATAGACATCCATTAAAATATTTTACCTGATCTGCCCGAGATAGCCCATCTATCTCTGTACCAAAATTCGTCAAAATTGGTTCAGCGATTTAGGCGTGAAAACGCAACAAACACAAACAAACTCAATTCATTAAAATGCTTAGGATTTGCATTATTACACGGCTTGTTTGTTTTATTTTCCTGTTTGTGTTTCACAACGCAGTCTGTCTGCACTGAAAACTTTGTTTACATTTTTTACGAATTTATAGATAAGGAAAACGATATCTGCTTATATTCATTCAGATAAAGCGGTATAAACAACCACAACTTTACAGGTATTATTCATAATAAATTTTATGAATTAACCTTTTCCTTATGACACAGTTTAATATGTTTACGTCATATTATTGAAATTGACACTGGCTTTACGCAAAAACACGTCATTTTAAAACATCACGGTGTTTAAGGAAAAGATTGAAATAAACTAAAAGTTGGTTGAATGGGCGTTTTGAACAGATGGCCTTCAAGTTTATAACTTGCAAGTAAAATAAAGTGTTACAGTCTGTGTGTCATCAGCCTAATGGATTGAGGAAAAAGGCTTACAAAAAGAAGAATCCTACTAATATCCTTCTAGTTCCTACTAATATTATAAATGCGAAAGTTTGTGAGGATGAATGGATAGTAGTTACACTTTCACGTCAGAACGCCTGAAATGATCTTCATAAAATTTACCACAGAGGTAGATTATTATTAGAATAATAAGTCAGATTGTTATAAAGTGGGTTTTAATCCGAATCAACAAGAAAACAACTATTATTTTTACAATAGAATTTCGGTAGCTGTCAATACTTTTTTCACCATAGCCTCTCGAATGCCCGTTTTCGGGTTGCCACCTACAAATCTTAATTTACCAGTTTTTTATTATTGCTCATGTTTAAAATCATTATGAATAAGTGTGAATATGCTAACAGTCGGCCGTCCTTTAAACGGAATGACCCTATTCCGACTCGGCCATTCGGGTGACTTGTATGACTCTATACAAAACAATCATGATTTTGAAACACAAGAACAGGACAAACTAAAATAAAATTAAACAAAATCAAGATATTAATAATAAAGATTAAGAGAGAACTAAGACTAATCAATCTTGATGATGTACCAGACATGTCATCTTAGCAGATATAAGTTCCATGTCCGATTGAATTGGGATGCCTGTGGACAAAATGTTCATTATTACCCACTGAACGAGTACAATGTATTGGCTTTTTAATTTAAAGTGATCACCACAATAACGTGGCATGTTTCACTTTAAATATGTCCCATAAATAGGTTGAAGTGATCACCACAGTGTGTAGTATGTTTCACTTTTAATACATCTTTAGAATGGTTGAAGTGAGCACCACAGGTAAGTAGCATGTTTCACTTTTAATACATCTCTAAAATGGTTGAAGTGAGCACCACAGGTAAGTAGCATGTTTCACTTTTAATACATCTCTAAAATGGTTGAAGTGAGCACCACAGGTAAGTAGCATGTTTCACTTTTAATACATCTCTAAAATGGTTGAAGTGAGCACCACAGGTAAGTAGCATGTTTCACTTTTATTAGGTACATCTCTAAATAGGTTGAAGTGAGCACCACAGGTAAGTAGTATGTTTCACTTTTATTACATCTCTAAATAGGTTGAAGTGAGCACCACAGGTAAGTAGCATGTTTCACTTTTATGAC
Source organism: Ceramica pisi (assembly GCA_963859965.1). Classification (NCBI taxonomy): domain Eukaryota; kingdom Metazoa; phylum Arthropoda; class Insecta; order Lepidoptera; family Noctuidae; genus Ceramica; species Ceramica pisi. The sequence goes on along the minus strand of OY982549.1, from coordinate 8,546,547 downwards.
ATCTCTAAATAGGTTGAAGTGAGCACCACAGGTAAGTAGCATGTTTCACTTTTATTACATCTCTTAATAGGTTGAAGTGAGCACCACAGGTAAGTAGCATGTTTCACTTTTATTACATCTCTAAATAGGTTGAAGTGAGCACCACAGGTAAGTAGCATGTTTCACTTTTATTACATCTCTAAAATGGTTGAAGTGAGCACCACAAGTAAGTAGCATGTTTCACTTTTAGATAGAATAAGAGAATTACACTTACACATATTTTTTCCACAATGCATCAGACATGAACTTTTAGCCAATAGATAGGATGACTTGGCCTAGTTGCAGTCCTGAAACATTTTCTGTCAGGATAGGGACTATAACGTGGTTTAAACTAAATAATATAATACAAAAATACATTCAACTATGTACATGGTAGGAAATAAAGGAATATTATAGAAGGCTATATAAATATTAAGTTTCTGAACACTCATTGGAATCGCTACTGGAGTCAATATTGTTACTGTCGTCATCACCATCAGACGCAGTAACAGTAATCCACTTCTTTAGAGCATCAGCAGGGTATACACTTTTGTATTTTCGTTTTGAATGGCCCTCAATACTAGAGACCTCGTACCTATCATTATTGAGAACAGCACTAATTTTGTAGGGTCCTCTAAATTTGGGTAATAACTTTTTGCTTTTACCATTTGCAGGTATGTGATAGTTTGGAATCATAACAAGATCTCCGATCGCAAAAAATCTAGTGGGTGATTTCTTACTATCGTAGTAAGCTTTCATTGCCATTTGATTTTTCTCTATATTTTGTTCGGCTATTCTCCGAGCTGTTTCTCTCGCAGAGTCCAAATCCGCTACGCAAGAGTCTAATTCGGATATGTTTGTACATTGCACATGAATATCTGGATCTGTCTCATTTGATTCCATAGGCGACGTCAATTGAGGATTTTCAAGGTCATTCTGAATGGAATTTAAGACCGAACCTTCGCTAGGATTAACTGTTCTATATCCAAAAACAATCTCTGAAGAGGATTTTCCGGTGCTTTTATTTCGCGTATTATTCAGACTCCACTGTATTTTACTTAAATGTTCATCCCAGCATCGTTCATCGCAGCCATGATTGGATGCAGCAACTGACTCCAGTATCGTTCGGTTATACCGCTCTATCTGGCCGTTAGCGCGGGGTGTGGCAACTGCATTCAAAACATGTTTCGCGCCGATAGACTTAACATATGTCTTAAAGGTTGATGATGTGAAACTAGTCCCCCTATCAGTTATTATAACTTTCGGGCATCCGATTATACTGAAAATTTCAGTAAGGATTTTGATGGTAGTTTTGCTTTTCAAATTCTTAACGGCCTTAATAAAGATAAACTTACTGAAACCATCAATGATACCTAATATATAGGAATTACCAATCCTGCTCCTAACAAATGGACCAAGATGGTCCATATGTAATGTATAGAATGGAATGTTCCCTTTGGGAATAGGGTGGAGAAAACCGCTACTTTTGGAGGTGGAAGCCTTATTGTATGCACAGTTTAGGCAAGCTGATACGTACTTACGTACAAATCGGTTCATCTTTGGGAACCAATAATCTTGCTTGATTTTATCTAATGTTTTGTCTACGGCGAAGTGTCCTGCTTCATCGTGATTCAGCTGACATACACGCCACCGAGCACTACTAGGTACAACCCATTTTAAACTGTTACCTACCTTCCTATAGACCTTATTTTCTTTTATTTTGTAGTTATTCATTATGTCCTTAATTTCTTTACTTTCAGTTTGCAATATTGATTTTACTAGTTTAAGTTTAGGGTCTGACATTTGTACTGATTGTAACCAATCAGTAGTTGTAATGTTCATTATCTCGTAAGCGCGCATGTCATCTAAATCGCCAAGATCGGAACATTGAACGGGATTACGGCTTAGTGCGTCAACATGACGCATATTTTCTCCGGGTCTATATTCAACAGTAAACCTGTATTCTTGCAATAACAGCCACCACCGGGCAATTCTTGGAATTAAATCTCTTTTAGTTAGGGTAGTTCTTATTGCGTTACAGTCTGTATACACTTTAAACGTGATACCAATAAGATAAGTGCGGAATTTCCTTAATGACTGAACGACGGCGAGTGTTTCTAACTCGTATGAGTGTAAATGTTCTTCCTCTTTAGTCGTCTGTCTACTGTAGTAGGCTACCGGTCTTAATGGCGACTTTTCATCGACTTTTTGCAGCAGTATACCGCCAACTCCTAACTTGCTAGCATCACAGTGGACCTCTGTTAAATATGCTGGGTTATATAAGGCTAATATAGGTCTCTCAACCAACTTAGATTTTATTGTTTGGAAAGCTGTCTCTTCCTCATTACCCCAGACCCAAGGTACATTAGACTTCGTAAGCCTTGTGAGCGGCTTTGCGATGCTTGCGAAGCCTGGTATGAATCGACGAAAGAAGCTTGCTAACCCTACAAATTGCCTGACTTGATGTACAGTCTTAGGAGTTGGGAATAGAGCTACTGCTTCTATTTTCTTCGTTCCCGGTCGTAACCCTTCCTCTGACACTTCATAACCTAGATAATCTAGTTTTCTTTCAAAGAAATGACATTTGGATATGTTTAGTGTCAATCCAGCATTCCGTAATGAGATCATAATTCGTCGAAGGTTCTGAAGACCTTCGTCAATGGAAGCTGCTGGTGACAATAGGTCATCCATATAAGGGAGTGCCAGACTAAATCTATCTTTTCCTAGAGCTTTATTAATCATATGCTGAAATACAGCGGGGGCATTGACTAGGCCAAAGGGCATACGAGTATACTCGTAATGCCCATCCGGTGTTACAAATGCAGTTAGATGCTTTGATTCCTCAGCCATCGGAATTTGATAATACCCGGACTTTAGATCCAAACTAGTAAAATAAGATTTCCCGCTGAGGAGATCCAACTGGTCATCAATAACTGGCATTGGATATGAATCCTTCACGGTCTTCTTATTCAAGGCCCGATAGTCAATGCACAAGCGATATTCACCATTTTTCTTTTTTACTAGTACTATCGGACTTGCATACGATGAATTGGATTCTTGAATTATTTCATTATCTAAAAGTTCTTTAATCAAATCACGCACAACTAATCTTTCGCTATGCGGAAGCCGGTACGGTTTATATGAAACTGGTGTATTATCATGTAGTTGAATGTGCATTTCCGATATATGTGTACTTCCTAATTCACTCAGATCCAGTGCGAAACAGTCTCTAAACTCGTTAACTAAATCAAGTAGACACTGTTTTTGTTCTTGTGTCAAGTCACTTCCTATATTTAGCATGTCAATAGTGATTATTTTGTCATATTTAGGAATAGGGTCAGAGTTGGACAGAGTTATCGTTTTTACCTGAAATTCCGTAGGGTTTGTGGCTTTAGCCAACGTCGGCAAAAGTCGAGCTCGCGTTAATAGTCTTTTCTTTTTCAGGGTAACGTCTTTCTTTTCAAAGCTCACTACAGGTATATGGCTTACACCATTTTCAACGTAATATGCCCCAGGCAGCGTAATAATTTCTTCACCGTCTTTAAATGATGTGTTTCCTGGTATATAAATATGTCCCGTGTAGTCTTCATTACAAAGAATTATCTTTACTAGCTTCATGTTGTTGACGATAACATCTTCAGCAAGATATACTTGTATTTTTTCGAGTTCTGAATCATCCGAATATAGTACCAGACTGGACTTTGTTTTAAATGCAGTGACGGTTGGTAGCTCAGTAACATTCTGTCCGATAAGTAGATCTGTACTTAGAAATTCGTTTGGTACAACAAAAGCTTCAACATCGGCCTCAACAAAGTCTATTTTTAAGTCGATAGTTACCTTTCCAAATGGCGTCAGTGTACCGGAGGCAAAACCTTTTAATAGTGGAATGTCTTTGTCATTTATCTTAAGTCCTAACTCATCAACTACACTTCTTTTTATTAACGAACATTCACTGCCAAAATCTACAAATGCTAATTGACTCTTATCATTAACTTTTACACTCTTGTTGTATATAATATCACCAGTTTCGCCTTCAGTAATGATGCGCTGTACCCTACTAGAGCCACTGGCATTGTCTGCACCTAACTTCGCTTTAATGGTTTCGGTTATGTTCCGATCACGCCTACAATACTCAGCGAGATGTCCTATACGGGAACATTTGCCACATTTTTGTAGTTCTTTTCGGCATTTAGGTGCGGTGTGACCAGGTTCAGAGCAGTTGTAACAAATAGGCGTAGTAGAATTTGATGAGTTGCCGTTTCTATTAGCATTTGTGTTTTTCGAAAAAGTCATATTGGGTTTCGTCATGGGTAGATTATTTTTTCTGGCATCTTTATTAAAAGTTACCGCCTTCACGGAAATGCTACGTAAGTATTTCAAAAGTTTGTTTGGAGATTTGAAGTTAGCCCCTTGAGCATTCAATTTAATATTCTGATCGAAGATACCGTGGATTATGCAGTCAACTGCCTCTTTTCCTTTAATATTGCAGTGGCTTACTAATTTAGCCTTCTCATAAAAATACTCCTCAAGGGTCTCGTCTCGACGGCTTCTTCGTGAAAGCATTTCGGACAACTTATCGGCATAATTGCGATCATCAGGAAAATTTGCAAGCATTTTTCTTTGCCATTCTTTCCAAGTAAACTTAACTGATGATAAGCCCTCATACCATTGTCGAGCAAATCCAGATAGTTTAGGTAGCGCATGGAAAACAGTTTGTTTATCACTCCATTTATATATTGATGCCGTCTCATTCACCTTTTTCAGCCAAGCTCTTGTTGATTGGTTTCTATGGCTCGGGTCAAAATTGGGTATAACGTCTTGCGCGCCCACAAAAGTGTTCCGTCCATGTGAACTAATTGCATTGATGAAACGTTCCATTACACTATGATCTCTGCTGCTACGTTTGCTATAATGACGATCCCTGCGTCGACGTTTTATTCTAGGCTGTCTGTTTTCATATCTAGATCGATCGGTGCTTGAAAAGGATGAAACGCTGCTTGAAGAGCTAAAGATGCTACTTGAAGAATGCATTCGTATCGACGATCTACTACACGTAGAATCACTTCCTGTACTGGGGTATCTTAAAATTATACTCCTTGATCTCCCAGTTCGATGACGTGTCTTCTCCGCTCGAGAGCGACTCCTACCTATACGTCTCTTTTGAGTCCGTGGTATACGATAAGTTCGAGAGCAATGGCGTCGGTATTTGTGGGTATATTTCCGATCACGTGATTTGTTTCCACGTGTCGATCGTCCACGTATGCCTTCATGTACAGGAGATGGTGATTGCTTCCTCTTCGTTCGCATTTCAGCAGTTAGTTCCGGTGTGTATCTACTGTTTGAGCGATTCGACATCGCAATCACGGTAAGTACCTATTTTCTTTTTAATACTATGTGTAGGTAAGTATTATATCTTAATAAATAAGTATACAAAATAATTGATATTTATTTTGATTAATATAAATTTGTGGGTTAGGAAAAGGAACAGGACAAAACAAAACAGCATTAGAGATATATAATCAGACCTTAAAATATTTGGATTCAGAATAAGACAATATTCTAGCAATATTTCACAAAAGAAAATGATGTAGGTACATATTAAGTAGAATTATGTGTATAAATAAGTTATCTGTCTCTGTCTGAAGCAGTGATGAGCGTAAATAGTTACTTATGTAATCTAATTAATAATTAAATTACATAATAATTTGATTAAAACCAGTCAAATTACATAATATTCAATTAATCAAAGTAAATATTCATAATATCAAAGTAAATATTCATAATATCAAAGTAATCAAATTACCGTCAATAAGATTACTTTTTTATTTAGTTTTAGTTATTTAATTTTAGTTATTAGAAGTAAATATTCATAATATCAAAGTAATCAAATTACAGTTAAATAGATTACTTTTGATGTGCTATGAAATTAATTACAATGTTTTGAATCATAAGCTAACTCGACCACAGTGTAACCCAATTACTATTCAATCATATTGAAATTATTACAATAACAGTATGCACATGTAGGTACTGCAAGTTAGACCTGTACGGTGTAATCTTTGTATAATTATTTGTTTTATTTTTGTAATTGTCAAATGTATTAATTTTTTTATTTATTTCTTTTTTTTTATGCAGGTGTGATTACTAATATCAATGTGTAATTATGTTTTATCAGATTACTTATAATATGTAATATGTTATAATGCATTTAGATTAACTTGCAACCGAATTACTTTGCACTCAATTACAGTAAGTACTTATTGCAATTAGTTACTTAAGTAATCTGTTCAAAAGTATTTAAATTACCAATCACAATGTAACTGCAATTTGTAATTGTCAATGTAATCACTTTTTGTCCATCCAAAGACATACTATTCTGTAATGATTATTTAGATGATACGAATAGTTGGTCGCTGTATTGAACACAAGACCTATTATCATGTTCTTTGAACTTATTTGTCTATAAGTAGGTATAGTCAGTTTATGACAGGTTAAATGAGTTTAATTTTAAATACCAAAATTACCAACTCATAGTAGATATTATTATGTACTACAAGCAAAAATGGGTTATACACGCAAGCAGTGATGGATTTTATTAAAGGCACAGCCGAGTATTTGGAGACATTGTTATGGTTTCATTACGCTACACGCCCATGTTGTACAAAATAATGTCGTGTATTGATGGTATGTGCATTACAATGTCTTCTAAAGATACAATGTCGTGCATTGGTGCAATGTAGCCAATGTATCTTTAATAACTGCATAATTTTGTTATTATTATCCGAAATAATCGTGATAAGGTCTCAATATACCCATAATTACTTAAACTAGACACCTGAATCTAAAGATATGCCTATTCAGTGCGTTTTGTTCCGGCCGTTGAATACAATGAAGTAAACAAAGAATACATACCGATATCAGCACTATAAATACCTCTGGATTCGTTACACTTCTGAATTATTAGAATAATAAGTCAGATTGTTATAAAGTGGGTTTTAATCCGAATCAACAAGAAAACAACTATTATTTTTACAATAGAATTTCGGTAGCTGTCAATACTTTTTTCACCATAGCCTCTCGAATGCCCGTTTTCGGGTTGCCACCTACAAATCTTAATTTACCAGTTTTTTATTATTGCTCATGTTTAAAATCATTATGAATAAGTGTGAATATGCTAACATTATAGTCTGGAATAACACATAGTAATAGTAGCCTTTATTTCAGACAGTATTTCATTTACAGTTTCTGTCTTACTTATTGTTTGTATATCTAATACTTTGACCTATAATTTATTATATATCACACTCTAACTATTATGCATCAACAACCCTGTCTGTATGCCACTTATTGGCAAAGGCCTCTTCCAACCTTCTCCATTCCTCTCTATCCTTAGTAGCTCTCGTCCATGTGCCTCATGCTACGGCTTTAATATCCTCCAACCATCATCTAAGTGGTCTACCTTTTTTCCTTTTCTTATGACATGTGTACCAGTTCATTATCGATGTTGACCATTTCTCCTTTCCTCTAATTGTATGCCCTGACCATCTCCATTTTAACTTTTTTATTGTTGTTATAGCATCTTTTGTTTTCGTGTGTTTCTTTAGAGTTTCGATTCTTATTCTATCTTCTTTTCCCCATCATGCGCCTTTCCATGGAGTTTTGTCAAGTTTCTATTTTTATATTATTTGCTCAGGTTTGGCAACCATAAGTGAGTATCGGATGTACTGGTATCAAAGAGTTTTCGTTTGATAGTTATGCTAGTATCTTTCTTTTTCATTATCTCCTTTAGGCTCCAAAATTGTTTCCAGGTATTTTGAATAACACATAGGCCACTTTTTATTCCGAGAGTATGTTCCGTTGGGATCACGAGGGCGAAGAAGCTGGCGGTAGCTAGCGTTTTATAGTCTACTTTTGCTCGCATACCTATCAATCTTGTTCGACCTGTTTAAATATAAACTTTTGTTTATATTACATACTCTTTGTTTGCTAAATCATTCTTTTTTAGATTGGGTTTTGGTTTGTACCTCCTAAGGGTCAACTCACACCAAAAGAGCGGCGAAAGGCAGCGAAGCGCAGCGACCCGCTCGGTAGAGAATGCGCGCGGATTCCCGCGACAGCTCGAGAAGTCGCTGGAATACTCGAGAAGTCCCGGGACTCCGCGCGCCTTCTCGAGCCCGCCCGCGATGAATTCACGGGTCGCTCCCCTGTTCGCTCATAGGCAGTCGTACATTTGCACCAAATAAATAGGCTTTTCTTCATACATTGCCATCACTTCTGTATTCGTTGCACTGCAAGGTATGAATGCGAATGCTCGCGCGCAACAGACGCGCGCGGGGAGCGGGCGCGAGGGGCGGGATATTGCCAGCGACCGCTCGCGACTTCTCGAGCATTCTCGGGACATCCCGCGACTACTCGCGCAGTCGCGCGGCTCCGTTGGTATTCGCCGGAATTCCCGCGGCGCCGCGGGCATCCGCGCGACTCGTTCGAGTTTCTTGTGCGATAATAAGTATTATAGTAATGAAAATAAAGTTAAAATTCATATGACACTGAAACTGCGCTCCGCTTCGCTGCGCTTTGACGCTCTTTTGTTATGAGTTGAGCCTATGGGGCCTTTTCCTGTCATGCGTGTTTTGACCCGCGCGTGGATCTGATCCGCATGCGGGCTGCCTGCATTCTATCATTTTATACATGCTTTTCCTATCATGCAGGCAACACGCGTGCGAATTGATGCGGGCGTACAGCCCGCGTGCGTGTTTATCGGATGCGGCGGCGTTTTTCTTCTTCAGTGTTGTTTTTACTGTGACGCGGGTCGCACCATACGCATGTTTATAGACTATGACCATGCGTGCGACCCACGTCTTTAGTCACCGGCACGATACTGCAGCGTCAAGCGAAACTTTTGTCCCGCGTGTGGACAATTTGTGTCCTGTCATACATCAATCAATCGACATAGCCTTCTCCCAACTACATTGGTGTCAGCTTCTAGTCAAACTTGTTCTACTATTCTGAAACCACTTTTTCTTTCTACCAAGTACCTTTTTATTTTCGAGTGTCAGGTATTTCGGCGCTGTTGCCGTTGGTTAGTGACCATGAAAGTTTAAATTAAAACAATTTAACATTTTCTTGTCTCGACAGCGGAATCCGAAATGAGGTATCAAATTCGTATTGAGACATATTTTTAAGTCGGGTGATGCTCGATATCGAAATAGTTACTTACAGAATAGCACTGCTCATGCAGATGGTTTTTGACTATCCGTAACGACTGTCAGAGATGGTCAAGTGACAGGCTATGATCTCCAATCAATGGACTAAACGCAGCAAGAGTCGCTTTACCTCAAATTCGACCTGTTCTTATTTAGCCATAAGCTTCACTACACTCATAGGTTCAGGCGCCAGCACCATCAAGCTACCACAACCTGTCTTTAATAGACTTTAAACTTTATCGCCAAAGGGTTAAAAAAAAGTGTTAGGTTTACCGTTGATTGGGAAAAACACATTCGGGTAGCTGTAATAGATACACTGATTATAACAACATTACTTTGGTTATGTACAGTGTATTATGTTTATGATGTATATAACTTCTAGTATGGTTGTACAATATAATAGATAACGTCCAGTATGATAGCACAACTATTTCTGGAAACACCGTATACATTGAAAATGAATATTAACAAGGCGAAATTGACATTATTACCTAAAAGTGTTGGACGGTTTGGACTTTAGACAGCAATTTAGACACGAATATAAATGATACTCCGTCTTACTTATAACGTATAATATAGGTATTTTTAAACGCAATAACTAATCATAGTTTTAAGACTTCGCTCTGGACACTATCCATCAGCGAAATTTGCATTCCTTATGAAAAAAGCTGATTCGCCGAATTGCAGTGTGTGTGGTCAGGTTGAGGATGTGCAACATTTGCTGATGGATTGTGTCCGGAACAGGCGCGAGAGGGAGTCACTCTTGAGGGAATTAAAATTAAATAAACTTAACGTGGGATTAATACAGTCAATTTTATCTCAACCTACTTCAGAAAGTGCCAAAAAGTTGTGTCAATTAATAATAGTCCTTCATCAGTGACTTCCATTGCTAACATAGTAATGTATAAGTATAAATTATTGTTTGATAAGTGTTAAAGGGTACGGCGGGTATGGGTATGGGGTTGGCATATCTGTATAGACAAAAACCCCAAAAAAAAAGAGAATAAAAAAAATAATCATAATATATACAAGAGATACTCTAAGGCTCTATGCAAACGGGCTACCGACCACTGCCACCGGTGGCTGTCAGGCGCCATGTCCTTTGGTACCGCGCAAACGAAGGTGGTCAGTAGCTGCCACGAAAATGTGACATGTCGCAGACACTGAGCCACAAGTGGTCGCCACTGGTGGCGCATCGTGGACACTAAGTCGCCAGTGGACGCCACTCGCTACACGTGTGCGGCCATTCCCTACAAAACCTGTTAAAAACAGGTTTTTAACAGGCTGTTTTCGGTCAAGGTCACAATCTCAACCGAGATTTGCCAGGTACTCGGGAAATATTATGATGCTTAAGTGAGTGTACAAACACAGGTGCACGCTCTGTTTCTTCACTCTCAAAGTCTATGGGACGGCAAATGGACACGACCGTGGAGAGATTAGGCGTTAGATGAACGGCTTTACATGGTTATCGAAGCACGGGGGCGTGAAACCACCATCTCCCAAGCTCCGCACATCACATCTTATGGGATTAATATTATGTTAGATAGTATTCAGGTTACATCTGGAGTTCTTTCCTATACGGACCTTGTAGTAACCAGAACAAAACATGTCCGTGGGTTCAAGCGATTTAGCCATATCTACCTATTACTGGAATCAAAAGTAGATCACAATTTAGGACCCATTATTTTCAGTGTTAATATAATTATAATCCGTGGTGCTTAGCAACTGGGCTTGACCCAGTTGTATGTCCCTTGGTGCCAACTGGCCAAGCTCTATTCTGTCTCCTGCTTGATAAGGAAATTATATTTATTTTTTTCCTACTCCTCCTGTTAAAATCATTACTTCATAATACCTAAAAACTTAAAATGTAAGAAGGGAGCGCGCGGGGTCCATGCGGGGAGAGGGGCGAGCGAGTTCCGAACCGCCATCTTGATCGTTGTTGACGCAGGGTCGAATCTATCGTGAAGCTACTGCGCGCGCTTCCTTTACCATAAAAAAAATCTTGTAATCCAACCTCGTAAACGAAAATATAACTCTGTATTTTTGAAACTGTGTTGTTTACTACCATCCACAAGTCCACAACCGTAACAGTGGTCATTCGAGCCAGATCGCGAATGTTTAATACTCCGCCGCCGAAAAAAAACATGGTTAACACCCGCAGTACCATCAGTAAACAGAGAGATCCAGGAGGAGGTTCGAAGGTCATTCTCAATCGAGTCCATGGGCGTGTCTGGCAAGCCCAGACAGAACTCTGAAGACTTACGCGCTGTTGAAATTTTAGAACGAACTTCTGTACTCATCAAAGGTCAATGGCACGTCGGCTTACCTTGGCGGGACGAGACATCTGTGATGCCGGACTCGTACCCAGCGGCGCTGGGTAGACTGAAAGGAGTAGAACTAAAATTAAAAAGAAGCAAAGAATATGCGAAAAGATACGAAGAACGCATACGACATCTATTTGATAACGACTACGCAAAAAGATGTCACAACCTAAATGTTACACGGCCGAGAACTTGGTACTTACCTCACTTCGGGGTCGATAACCCCAACAAGAAGAAACTGCGATTAGTCTTCGACGCAGCTGCGAAAACAAATGGGTTATCACTTAACGATTATTTATTAAAAGGCCCTGACCTACTTATGTCCTTATTCGGCATTATGTTACGTTTTAGAGAAAACCGAGTAGCCGTATCTGGAGATATTAAAGATATGTTTCTCCGAGTGAAAATTCGACCGGAGGATCAGGATGCCTTCCGATTTCTATACAGAGAAGACCCAGATGGACCCATAAATACCTACGTGATGACGTCACTAATATTTGGTGCTAATTGCTCGCCCTTTATAGCGCAATTTGTAAAAAACAAAAACGCTAAACAGTATGAGTCATCAATGCCTGCTGCGGCTTCTGCTATATACAAAAGTCATTATATGGATGATTATATAGACAGCCTACCGGACGAAGATACCGCGACACAGCTGATTCATGACGTCATATCCATCCACCAGAAAGGCGGATTTGAGATGCGGAATTGGACGAGTAACAGCAAACAAGTACTTGCGAGCCTACCTAAACATTTACTGGGCGAGGCAGCTGTCAAATTCAAAATCGGGCAACAGTATGAAGGCGAACGCACGCTTGGATTGATTTGGCATCCGAGTGACGATACTTTGAGATTCGACGTATCTTTCAAGCGGATACCCGAAAGTATTATAAATGGGACACAAAAGCCTACCAAGAGGGAAATGTTACGTGTGATAATGTCAATTTTTGACGTATATGGCATACTAGCACCGTACACGATTATTGGAAAAATTATATTACAAGAAACATGGAAATTAAATATCAGTTGGGATGATAGTGTACCCGATTCAGTGTTCGAGAAATGGTCTAAATGGATTTGTTTATTGAAAACACTGCAAGATTTTACCTTGCCCAGGCACTATCCAGCTGCTACCGCGGGAGTGAGCGAGAAGAAAAATAAAACCTCGCCATCGGCATCCACCTCAAGCGCCGCGGCTACGAGCGCTACGAATATTGCTACGAGCGTAGCCGACGGGGCGTCCGCTACGAGTGCTACGACGAAACGCTGTTGTGATAGCAATTATGACCGAAAGATAATTACCCAAAATAGTTATATGGACCTACAATTGCATGTATTTTGTGATAGTTCGAGTAAGGCAATTTGCGCCGTGGCGTACTGGCGATGGACTGACGACGAAGATAATACACGCGTAGCATTCATCACGAGTAAATGTCGGGTTGTAGGCAACAAACCGATAACAATCCCGCGCTCGGAACTTCAAGCTGCTGTCCTAGCGGCCAGGCTGGCAGATTCAGTTGAGAGAGAACATACCATAAAGCCTGAGCGACGAACATTCTGGAGTGACTCGACGACAGTGCTACACTGGATAAGAAATGATGCTCGCGACTACAAAGTTTACGTAGCAAATCGTTTAGGCGAAATCGATGAGTTAACGAAGGTTAATGAATGGCGATACGTGCCCACCAAATTAAACGTGGCTGATATTGCCACGAGAGAAAACTACACCTGCCCCGTCCTGCAAGATGACTGGATTTACGGACCTACATTCTTAAGATGCAAAGAAGTCGAGTGGCCGCATGACGTCATATCTGTTGACACAGAAATACCATCGGAGTGTAGTATTAACTTAATAAGAATGGATGCACAAGAAATTAACTTACCCGTACCCGATGCTACTCGATTTAGTTCCTGGCTTCGCCTGCGTCGATCGGCTTCTTTAGTACTGAAGTTCATAAATAAATGCAAGAAACTTACTTGTGAGTTCGATGAGACTATGAAGATGGCTGAAATATTATTACTCAAGAAATCACAAGCTGAATCGTTCAGAACAGAGTTCACTGAAATAATAAACAATAGATGTGTACCAAAAACAAGCAACATACTTACCACCTTCACCGTCACCTTACCTGGACGAACACGGAGTCATGCGCGTCGGTGGCCGCATTGGAGCTGCTCCTGGCATCTTACCTGAAACGAAAAACCCTGTAATATTAGATGGAAGGAGTTACCTTGCGAGATTAATCGTCAAATATTATCATCACTACTACGCACACGGTAATCAAGAAACAGTAGTAAATGAAATCAAGCAAAGGTACTGGATCACTAGACTGAGACCTACTGTTAAAAATGTCACATCTAAATGCTCAACATGCAGAATAAGAAAAGCCAATCCAGAAGCACCAAGAATGGGGGACTTACCCGGAGCTCGCATGGCTCATCATGAACGGCCATTCACTTACTGCGGCGTGGATTTATTTGGTCCCATGGAAGTGACGGTGGGAAGGCGCCGCGAGAAAAGATATGGCGTCTTATTCACTTGCTTGACAGTACGTGCAATCCATCTAGAAGTAGTCACTAAACTATCAACCGACTCCTTTATTATGGCCTTACGAAGGATGGCCGCGAGAAGAGGATGGCCCCAGTATTTGTACTCGGACAACGGTACAAACTTTCGAGGAGCGGATACGGAACTAAAAAGGTCTATTAAAGAACTAGACGAAGAAGTGCTGAAAGATGAGGCCTTAAATCGCGGAACCAAATGGACTTTTATACCGCCCGCGAGTCCCCACTGGGGTGGGGCATGGGAAAGACTCATCAGAAGCGTAAAAACCAGCCTGAAAATAATTTTAAAAGAACGCGCTCCCAGGGATGAAACTCTGAACACGCTGTTGACAGAAGTAGAGAATATGGTGAACAGCCGGCCGTTAACTCACGTGTCTGTAGACCCAAATGACCCTGAAACGTTAACTCCTAATCATTTCTTGCTGGGCTCATCATCTGGCTTACCTCACATCGGAAAATTTGATGATTCGGACGGATACCTGCGAAAACAATGGCGAATTTCCCAAAGATTAGCTGACATGTACTGGCGCCGATGGGTGAAGGAAGTCCTGCCAAATTTACTGCCGCGCAAGAAGTGGCAAGAGGAACGAAGAAATTTGAAAGTGGGAGACTTCGTACTGATAGCGGACCCTGACAGCCCCCGCAACTCTTGGCCCAAAGGAGTTATTCAGGAGGTTATCCCTGGAAAAAACGGCCGGGTAAGAATGATCCGGTTGAAGACCAAAACAGGAATAATGACGAGACCGGTCACACGTGTCGCTCGAGTACCTGTCGATGGTGAGTGCTGCTGAAGCAGCACTGGGGTGGGGCGTGTTAAAATCATTACTTCATAATACCTAAAAACTTAAAATGTAAGAAGGGAGCGCGCGGGGTCCATGCGGGGAGAGGGGCGAGCGAGTTCCGAACCGCCATCTTGATCGTTGTTGACGCAGGGTCGAATCTATCGTGAAGCTACTGCGCGCGCTTCCTTTACCATAAAAAAAATCTTGTAATCCAACCTCGTAAACGAAAATATAACTCTGTATTTTTGAAACTGTGTTGTTTACTACCATCCACAAGTCCACAACCGTAACACCTCCCCTGTACCATTCTGATTAATTTCGTTGCGGGATCCAAAACAGTTGAATCGATTCTCCGGGACTCGTCGGGCTTCATTAGCTCGGCGTTTATCTGGTGGTCACCACTATTGATTCTGGTTTTCGGGAGTTGCGGTGGTTGGGAATGTGTGGTGGCCTTGTTCCATCTCCCAAGCTGTAACGAGACAGTCTCTATGGGAAACCTTAAAACCCAACCAATGGAACTAACGAACTCGACCTCGGCAGTTGTCGACCATGAGACCACCGAGGCTTATTGAAAAGATTTTAAGTAGACTATGGGACTACTTACACTTATTAAGCTCTTCAGCTTATGCCCAAAAAAACGCATTCAGCTTTCCGCGTCTATCCAACTTTCGCGGCAAAGACAAATGTGTTATTATCATGCGAGTGCTACGGATGGAGTTCAGCGCTTTTTTGCCGCGTTCAGCGCTGTTCTGCCGCGTTCAGCGCTGTTCTGCCGCGTTCAGTGCTGTTCTGCCGCGTTCAGCACTGTTCTGCCGCGTTTAGCGCTGTTTCACCGCACTCAGCGTCGAACGCGGAACGAAAGTCTCTACAGGATAAAATTTGATGACACGTCCATTTCTTTTTTCTAGTGACACCATGACACCTAAAGAGAGTCGCTGCTGCGGCATCAATCTCCGTTCACTATGTTTCCTGATTGGGTACCTGCATCTGGTAAGAACTTCAACCTTATTTCTAATGCTTTTAATAAAACCTGTAGCGACATCTATCCGTCACATTCAAACTTTGCAAGACTTCTGACGTCACACAAATTCTACATCGCGCAAGCAAAGTTTACCGCGAAATCTGCAATTACAAGGACCGGACATCAACTAACGATCAGTAGGCCACTTGATACTCATCACCTTTTTTTGAAATACACCAAGAAATGGTCAGTCAGTTGAAAACCGGTAATATTTCTATTTTTAAACCAATAAGTCTACTCTCAAACCCGAAGTCTGTAGTTTCGAGCTTAGTTGCGGGCGTTTTCTACTGCGTATCAACAACTGAGTTACGATTAGTCCCAAACAAGAACTAAGAATGAATAACAAAACGAATTGATAGTAACTGTCAAATCATGTTGTCATTCATTCATAATGGTAAGGTGATACGAAGTAAAATACGCCCGTAACTAAGCCCAAAACTACGGACTTCGGGCTTAGAGAGAAGCCCCCCCGGTACAAACGAAACTAACATAAAAATTATTAATTATTTGTAACTTATCACCATTGTATTAAGCTGGAAGTATTCTATAGTCTTTATTTTTTTTTCTTTTAATCGAGAAGTTTATTTTATTCTAGAGAGGCATTATCGGTTGCAGAAGTACAATACACAATTTACCAATGACCTACGATACAGGCAACGGTCATTGCTGCATTCACAGATATAGTACTAACAATCTGCAATGGATTGAGTTACAATCAGTTATAATTAGCCTGCGTACAACCATAACAGCTAACTCGCATTGTCTTTGTGTGATTCGATTAAAGTCATCTGTTTCTATACATGTATTGTAATCATCATTGACTATATAGCAGACATGCAGATGTTCTTTTTATTTTGATAAGTCTCGCTGTGAACTGTGTCCCATTTGTTTTGGCCACTTCTTCTACACAGCTAAAACACTAGGAAGTAGTGACGGGCGGGTGTTATGGGGGACGGTCTTTTGAAAGACTAGACGTTCAAAAAAACACAATCGAATTGATAACCGCCTTCTTTTTGAGAAGTCGGTTAAAAAGGGCTGGCTCTCAGCCTAATTTGAAAAAATGACTTTTCAATTTTGTTTTTTTATTTAACAACAAGCACTAGGTATTATTTGTTATTCACATCTTACTCTTCGTGTCGCTGGCAGTCTGGCACGCCTGGTTTTTATTTTAAAGAACAATGCCCACTTCCCATACATTTAAAAACCTGATAATGAAAGAACATGTATACTTATAAGGTTTAGCAGAAAGACTACCTTTAAGTTTACAAAATAATGGCCAACAGTAATTTTTACGATTTAAACGCCACGAATTCCAAAAAAATACGTTGCAGTTTATGCAAAGTATACGTCAACTTTTTGGTATAAGCGGCATTTTCAAGAAGTTTACAATGGTATGGTAAGCAAAGGTCGTCAGATGAGGAAGATATCGAGGTCCAGGGGCGGTAAACAGGGTCATAAAAAGAAGAAACACAGTACACAACGAAACGCAAGCACAACAACGAAGGACTGCGCCGATGTCAATTGCAGAACTGTCAAATGAAAAAAAAAAAATCTGTTTCACTCGTGCAATCTCAATTATATGCTGATGATAAATTCATTTAATTATTATGTAATTTTTAATTAAGCCTTCATTATACAAAGACTAATAAAAAATACTTATTGATTAAATAAAACGTTAAATAATGAATAAAACTCTGAAACAGAGTTGAATAAAGTCAAGTATCAGTGTGTAAAATGGAACGTCGTAAAAAAGGCTAGTTGAGATGCGTTCAAAACATTGTAATACGTTAACCCTTGAGGTAGAATAAGCATAAAGTAAACTAAAAAATTTTTTTTTCCTGCGTTTCTTTTAACATTGTGATAAGCGTATCTAATATACAATTCAATAAGCTGAATTTTAAGATTTATTTCATTTTTATACAAAGTCAGGTCAAAAATGGGCATTCTTCTTTGTGTGGTTCAAAACATTGCCACCTCCAAGGCATCACTGGTGGATGCACATTGATCTCTTTGGGAGTATGTTTTGGGGCACAAAGGGCAAGATAGGACGTGGAGCTTTGACACATGATGGTTGAGCTCTAGATCCGAATTCTATTGATCGAAACGCTTAGTTGCTGGGCAAACGCAAGGGCTGGCTTTTACCTTGGACAGAGGATAAGCATTGCTATACAACGTGGCAATATGCAGCCAGTCTTTTGGGCTCACTTCCAGTCGATAGCAATGGGGACGAATTTTTTTACGCCATATTTTCGTTAGGAGTTTTTTTTTCTATTTAAAGTGTACATAGTTTGTCCTTTAAATTAAACTAACTTCCTTGATCCAAATTAATAAAAGTTTGTGGCGTTTATTTCTAATCTTTTTTTCCCCTCCATATCGTGACCGTCAAGATGGCTGGACCAAACGAGATATGTGCATGAGACTATGTGCACTATTAAATACCTATTTGCAACCTGACATTAAATACTTGCTACCTTTGCGTTTAAAAAAATATCAAAGAAATAAAGCGGTCAGCCATTCTGGCGTCAGGTTGGCTGCTTCCAAGTTCTCATAGTTTTAGCGTAGTATTAACCGCTTCGTTACTGTAAATATTTAGTACCCTTTTGCTACCGTAGTATATATTTCATACACAATTTTAAGAAACTTCTATAAACAGTTATGAATTAACCTCCATATCTCATTATTTGGGGTCGAACCTCCTCACTTTCTTGCGCCAAGACAAGCGATCTTGGGTTCCTGGAAGCCTGGATTGGTCGGCCATAGCGTACAGCTTTTGTAAATTACATGCATCTTCTTTTTTTACCCAATTCAATGCATCCAAAAAACTGCATCAGCAGTTTCTCTACAGGTAATATATCCGACCTTTGATTCTTACATATTTTTGTAACTGTAGTTTCAAAAGCTAAAATTAATAAATAAATCCAGTTACTGTCCATACCTAATTACAAAGCCACCTACTGACAATTAAGCCGTCTTTAGACTAGTTTGGACGTTTGCATTTGAGGCCCAATTGACCCACCCGATCAAGTGTGTAATGATTCCTATTAGTGGATTCGATCGGGCTACCAAATTTGTCAATAATTATATGGGAGCCCGACTGTTCCGACCCAACGCTTTAAACTGATCGGCGATGCGAAGCATTGATACAGTTCGATGTTAGACTAATATGCTTTTTGATTAAACTTGAATGGTTATCTAAACCAATGGCAATTAAGTTTGGTTTACAAATTGAGTGGTTCTATTTACCCGTTATTGCTATTTAGGTGCTGCTGCTGGTGTCTTTTAGCATCGGTAATCCGACTGCTTTTATTCTTTCTTGTGAAAAACGATAGAAGCGAACCCTATCCGATTTTCGCCGAAATCGGTCAACTGGGGATCTAGGAATACATTCATATTGCGTACAGCTAAGGTGTGGAATTCACGACCTGAGTCTGTGTTTCCTGATAGCTACAACCTGGAAGTCTTCAAGTTAAGAGTGAATAGGTTACTTCTAGGCAAGCGTGCTCCATCGAAAGCATCATCGCTTACCATCAGGTGAGATGGCGGTCAAACGTATGCCTATTAATAGCTAAAAAAAAGATGGATGGTCAGCAGCGTCATGCTCAATATCTTTTTGTTTGTCAACTGTAATTTTAATGCAAAGAACTTAGCACAGATATCATACTTGAAAGGCGTTCAAATTCAAGTCTCAATATGATCTCAGCGACAATCAATGTCAAGTTAAAATGTAGAAAAAACGGTGATGTTCACAGATTGCAACTGTAATGCGAGTGTTCCTTAAAAATACGAGATTGCTAAATTAGAAGGAAACAGAACATTGCAAGCCACAATACCTTTTTTTTTTTTTTTTTTAGGGGTGGGAAATCATCCAATGACTCCTCCCGCTCTGGGTGTAGCGGGAGGGAGTGTCAGACTTCTACTGACTAAAACCCATCCATGTTCCTTCATTGCCCTTTGTGTTCCCGCGACTCCGGCAGGCGTCGGCCCTTTCGGGCCCCTCTGTGTTGCTGACTATCTTTGAGGCGCGCGTAAGCCACAATACCTTGGTGGGGTTTCTCAGAATTCTCCAATTCCCTTAAAGCAAAAACAGACTACTTCCTCGTCAAATTCCTGTACAAATTGCAACACAAATTCAGTTTCACCCTTCTTAGAAGTTAAAACATCTGTCAGTTAATTGCAATGATGAAATAAAGGACCGGATGTGGTCGCTAGTGCATTGTTGGCCGTACAGCGTGTCTCGAGTTACATCTGACGCAGCATTCCGAGTAACCACTGTTTCTTGAAACTTGTGCTTGGATTTTTTAAGGCAAATTTTTATGTAAAAATTAGCCGACCCGTCCCGGCTTCGAACGCTTGCAAATTTCAGATACCTTGGGTTAAATTAGCGTCATATTTCAGCCAATTTACATAAAAACTTAACAAATTATACACCTAAACTTTCCTCATAAATAAGATCATAAATTGATGAAAATCCGATTAGGAGTTTTTGAGTTTATCGCGAACAGACGGACAAACAAACGTGGCAGGGCACTTTATTTTCTATGGGACTAGCTGATTCCCGCAGGTTCACCCGCTAGCCAAATTATTTATTAAAACCTTCCGCGATAACCACTCTATACATTGGTGAAAATAGCATGAAAATCGGTACAGGAGTTTTTGAGTTTATCGCGAACAGACAGACAGACTGACAGACGCGACTGAGGACTTTGTTTTATAATATGTGTAGTGATAATAATATGTAATTATGTAGACTATTAAGATGTTTTCTGTTTTATCACAATCATAATCAAGATAATGTCAGACAATGGTTTTTGATTTTTCATTTTGTAACATTATCTCATTAATACTTTGTTTTGACGTAGTTTTTGTTGCATTCAAAAGCAATTTGAACTTTGCTTTCAATGCTTTGCGGTGCATAAGTTTTAAATCGAATGTAAACTGCGCACAAACCTGGCATGTTTAGACTGGCAATTAACACCATCATGTTGCGATTATACATTGTTATTTAAACATCTATTTTAGATTGCAATGTTAGCTAGTTAGTAAATAATTTTACGTATACTTAATTCTATAGTTACTGTTTAAAACATTGTAAAGCTTCGAAAATTATTAATAAATTCAACATTCATATATAGGTATGTATATACATACATAAGTAAATTAATGACGGAAAGGTTAAAGCTAAACATAAAAATAACATGCTTTGCCAAGTCTTGAATGTTTTAGCGTTATTAAACGTCGAATCTTTAATTACTTTAGAACCTTTATTCAGGTTGTGAAACAGGGTATACATACAGGCCCTCGAGCTCGAATTGAAAAAGGAGGATCTTTAGATCAGACGGGTGCTGTGTCTGTTGGGCAACTGCCGGTGGTTGACTGTCGGAATGTTGCATTATTGTGTATATTAAAATCACACGGAGAACTTTTGCGCGATGTAGGATTTATGGGACGTCAGGTCTATAATGATGTAGTTCGTATTGGCGGTGTAGATACCGCCCTATACGAGACTGATAAACATAATGCTATCGTAAAAATGTGTAGCGTGTATAATTTGTCAGGTAAACGATGCTCTGCCTGACAGGAACCGGGTATTACTAAACAAACATTTTTTTTTTTTTTTTTTTTATGCAAAACGGGGAAACTCTTGGCCCAAATCTCACCTGATGGAAAGTGATGATTAGGCCGAAGATGGAAGCGAGTTTCACCCGGAATCCTCTTACACAGAGGACTCACTTCCTGACCTATATTCCAAGATGATTGATATCTAGCACAAACTATGGGCCTACTTCAGTCGCTTCACTCAATACCTATGTTATTGCAGTACATTGAGCCACAAGGCTCCAGGCTTTCTGCAATAACATCTCAATTTCAAACACAATACAGTATCCTTCTGTTTTGACTTGTAAATAATAGGTATCTGTTTATGTTTCAGGCATCGAGTGTGGTGGATCTCGTCTGTCATTTGTTGACGGTCGCCATTGTGACCAACGGTTTCCAGTGTGATGTAAACAATGAAAGAGTGAGTTACCTGATGATGTTTCTATGTGAATATTGAATGTATTGTTTTAAGGACAATGGTGTCTTCAAGAAATTCTGCTTTGAGAGTTTTTCTTGCTTGGATTCACACGAGACTGTATCGAAGTAACTGATTTGTCTACGGTCGAGTATTTGTCGAACTCTATTTTAGAATAAAAACCTGTCAAACTTTGGCGTTGAAGTAGGAATTAACAAATACTAAATGTAGATGTCGAATATATTGTGTGTGATAATTTGAGCGTGAATGAATAACGATATAAATATAGACTTGCATACAAAGTGAGTAACAAATTTATATGTAGCGCTATCTTATCTCGGCCATGAATAATGAAAAACTTACTACCTATATATATGAATCACAAACCAGCTGATGTTTTAAATAAACATGAAGATGCCATTAAAAACAAAAGAACGTACAAAGATATAATAAACACTAAAAGACAAAAACGTAATACGAGAGAAAATAGCTATTCATGAAGAAACCAAGGTTATGTTCTAGAATAATAAGTAAGCTGACACGAGTCTTTGAGTATTGTTCTTGTTATCAACAAAAAGCAAAGCATTGCTTCTAATGAGGGCAACTGTTAATGATTTTAACGACAAAGTTCTTAGGAATGTTGTAATAGAACCGACTATTAGAAGGTTGACTCCGTTCAACGAAGCGCACGCACACATAGACCAGTGTAACGTGTAAACGTACAGCGCTCACAGAGTAGACTATCTCAAACAGTCGATTTAGTGTGAGTTTTTCATTTCTTTTATTTATTTTTTTATACAAAACGGGGAAACTCTTGGCCCAAATCTCACCTGATGGAAAGTGATGATTAGGCCGAAGATAGAAGCGAGTTTCACCTGGAATCCTCTTACACCATATGTACCTACTTAATTTTTACATCTTAAAGGAATTGTTGGTTAAATTGCTGTTTTCATCAATTCGTATGTATTTCATTAGAAAAACCGTTTCTCATGCCTCAAAGTCTTCAAATAAAAATGCAAAAAATAAGTTTTAGTTAACTTTACGCTCGCTCCATCGCAGACTTACCTAGTCTCTGTCATCTTCGACCTAGACTAGAGTCAAGAGCAAGCCTATCTCAAATAAAAAAATATCTATACAGAGAAAAAATAACAATAATCTGCTGGGCAGTGACCATTTTATATTTCTGTGGCAGTGACAATAACGACTTGAAATACTCTAGCTTGTAATTTACAACCATAAGAAGCCCAGTAATGATTTATTAGAACAGCCAAACAGCCAAATAACAACAAAACCAACAGCCGATGAAATAATGCTATTGTTTTTGACAAACAACTATTTAGTCGGTTCGATACTATTCGTTTTACAGTAAACCTCAAAAAAAAAACAATGACATCCAGTCATTACTACGAAAAATAGTTGACTAAACCTACTTTTTCCTCCTTATCGACATTTTATGAGCTCAAAATACTTGTTGATTGTTTGACTGGAAGCCGACCCCAATATACGAAGAAACGATTGCATCACTAAACGTACAACTGCGAATGTTGGTCGACGACTTTTCGTGCTTATACTCCTAGTATTAAGGTTGAAAAGGGCTTGACTTGAAAATGTCGCATACGTAATTGAAACCACAGCAAACGTGGACGCATGCAAACTTACAGCAAAAAAACAGAGATTGATACAAAGATTTCCTTATATCCAAAGTACTCGTACAGTTCCTTTGGTCATAATTATACGAGAAATAAATTCACATGCTATTTATTGTTACAACGGATATCATAGCAAAAAAAACATAGTTTTATTGTTTTAATACAGTAAATAAACTTATTAGAAGTAGCAATCAAGGAAAAGTTAGGTGGAAATAACATTTCACAAACCAAGGATAAAAATATTACAGTAAAAAGAACATGACTGTACTAAGTACTAGAGAGTGTCATCAGCTGCGCCAGCGTTATCCCTAGGGAACATACTCCCGGAATATTATATAACCTATTTACCCTCATAGTTTCCGTACCTGTGGGATTTCCGGGATAAAAACTATCCTACCTATGTCCTTTCTCGGGTCTCAAACTATCTTTTTACAAAATTTCATTCAAATGGGTTCAGTGGTTTAGGCATGAAGAAGAGACAAATAGACAGACAGAGTTACTTTCAAATTTATAATATTAAGTAGGGATTGATAATGAAAACTAGACCGTTCAACTATAAGCATATTTCAGTAGGTAAGTAGAAACTCTCAAAGCAGAATGAAAAGGAAACCAAATAATTCTCAGAAAAAATATCGCAGAGCTAACAGAATATTTTTTCTCTACAGCTGCAAGCAATCTCCATACCCTGGATGGAACCTGTCCTGATCGTGCTGAACCTAGGAACCCACGGCTTCTACCCATACCCTCGGGTCTTCCGCAACCAGTACCACGTCTACGTGGAACAGATGCCCGTAGCTGCTGAACCTTCCTGCTATCCTGGGATGCTGCATATATACCTCATCGATCTGCTCAATTTCCTTATCAATGTTATCTGGCTGAGGATTGTCGTTTCTTATGTTGGGGCTGTACACAAGGTAATAAAGAGTAATAGGGAATATGCATGAAAAAAGTATTTATGATCTGAACAGTTTATCTAAAAGTATTCGAAAATATAATATTAACTGTGAAATTAGAATCTAAATTGCTCGAAAAACGAACGAGATACAATTATTTTAAACAAATATATCTGTCCCTCTCGCGAAAACGCTGTTTTCTATGGCAGCTGTATAGTCATCTTTTTTTTTTCTGTACTTCATTGTTATCTTGCATGTATAACTAAAATTAAGTTAAATAAAACTTTACTTACTTACTTAATATTTATCTTCCTCAAACAGAAAGACCCCGAGCCCATGCGCATGTTCTTGAGCCTGTCGGTGGTCAAGCTGGTGATGCAAGCAATGTCCTTCGTCTACCAGCCCTTCTTCGATATTTACAACATTGAGACGGTCTGGTTATTGAAGCTGACTGATATTTGTGAGTATATTTATTATTTACTAGCTGTGCCCCGCGGCTCCGCTCCCGTCAACTGGCTATCCCTCAACTTTCTTATTTTTTTTCTTTCATAAGAACTTTCTCCTGAAGATAACAAACACAAAAAAAAAAGAATTGGTGACATCGGTCCAGCCGTTCACGCGTGATACGATGAGCAAGGGAAATAGGGATTCAATTTTATAATTTATATATAGATAGATTTATTTATTCATTCAAATACACATACATTTTACATGTCAGTTAAAAGCATCCTAGGTATGGCCCCAAAAATATATATATATATTTTTTTATATATTTTATTGTACACCTAAAATTAAATACAATAGGAAACTTAGAACTAAAAATATATAATAGTGTACCAGCAGCGATAAGAAATAAAGAGTGTCTGGGATCCTTTAAAAGGTCTTTGTTTGCATTTCTAATAGATATTGATTTAAATGTGAATATATTTATTGATCTGACATATTTTTAAATTCAATTACTATTATTTTTTTATTGTAGTTAATCTATTGACATACCACTTTATTTTTATATGCTGTTATTATTAATATTTGTAAATGTTATTTATTGACATGCTACTTGATTTTATTTGCTTGTTTTTGTTAATTTTGGTACGCCATCTACTGGCAAAACATAGTGCACATATTTTAACTCCATACCGTCTGTAACCACACCTATGTTTTACAAATAAATGATTGATTGATTGATATTTTAAGTTGATGCCAAATTGCCAACATAAAATCATTAGAGTTTTACCGTGCACCAAAATCTTCGACTACATAATTCTAACAATTCAAGTAGGTATAGTTAGGTAAAAAGTAACAATAACTAAATCAAAATTACATCGGATATATGCAAAAATATCACTTATATACTACCAAGCGTCATCGGTTACCAACCCGGTCGTCCATCCTTAGTATAAATCGTGCTGGAAAGTTTTTAAATTGATACAGGTTGTTAATAAAAGTTCCTAGTAATGTTTTTAATAATAGTTAATTTTCAGCTGTAATTGTGTTTGCTTTGTTTACAGTTTTAGCTACGGTAGGGTCTATTTTGACACCAGTTTGACCCTCTCACAGAGTCGTAGCCCGGGTTCCAGCAGTAGGTATAGTATTGGCTAATAAAGCTGCAAGAGACATTAAATTAAACAAAAAAGGATTGATCGCTTAAAAGGATAAATTCATTAAATATTGCATAAGAAGTAAAATAAACTGTCATATAACCTTGAATTGGATTAAGAAAGTAGAATATTTTAATTTTAAAAAACACTAAGTCACTTACTTGAGCCCTTACGTGTTTTTTTAGCCTACATAAGTGTTAATGAAACGAAAGCAGTTATGATACTGCACTTATATGCCATAACATGTGAATATGTGTTTAAACACACTATGCCGAAGATACGCGACCGAAGTTCGGCATGATTACGCCTGCAATGCTATTTAAATTACTGACGATACTTATGCCGAAATTACGCATATATAGCGTACAGCCGAACTTCGGTCGGGCGTATGTTCAGTGGCAATTCGGCGGCAACGTATTCTGTAGAGCAAACATTATACGCGACCGAAATTCGGTTCGATTGCCGACGAAGATCCGGGGTGGGGCGCACTTGTGTTTATTTTGCCTCTGTCTGAACACGACGCACGTGCTTTGTTGATGCCATGCTATTTTGATTCAGAAAAAATAAGTATCGCGGTTGAGTTGCGATTGCGACCGTACTTATTTAAACCTTAAACCTTCGGCACCGAACTTCAGTCGCAGTACATACGGCATAGTGTGTTTAGGAAGTAGTTCCGCTAGATATTGTTCTTAATGTCTAAACACTAATGTTTAGTTAGTATTTCAATTCTCAAATACTAACTAAGTGAAAAGTAGCCAAAATACGAGTGTCAAAAACCTAGGTAGTAAACAACTGCGTATACGTTTTATGCGATTTCAGTATTGGCTCCATAATAAAAGTTGTTCATTATGATGAGTACAATGACCTCTTAAAAGGTATTGCGTTCAGTCTGTTACAAGTATACTATATACTGCTCCATAAAATTCATTTCAAACAGAAGTGGTGTAATATTTCTAGAATGTCCGGTGTAACAAATTCTAAATGACACGTGATCAAATACAAAACCTTAACGTCTGCCATAAAATAACTGTCTCAACGTACGACATCGTTATGATTCATGTGCAAGTTTGAAATTGACATCGACATCCTTCAGCGCGAGACATTGTGTTCATAATATCAAGTGTCAGCTGTAATATAATACAACTAGCTGACCCGCGCAATGATATCTAGCATATTATAGCCTTCCTCGATAAATAGGCTATCTAACACTGAAGGAATTTGTCAAATCAGACCAGTAGTTCCGGAGATTAGCGCGTTCAAGCAAACAAAAAAAAGAGATTAGTATAGATATGTATATTAAGTTTGTATTTGTACGTTCAATGACATTAATATTACTAGACTTATCTATGGAGTCCACAGAGCGCTTTCATAGGCCGTTCTTTGTTTCATTTCAATTATTATGCTAACACATTTCGATGACATGGACTGCGTATATATATTTTGATCATCGACTTTCGACAGTTTTGTGTTATGATTTCAATTAACCTGTCTGTAAACTATTTTGAATTTAGTAACTGAAATTAATCAGAATTAAATGATTCTAGTTACTAGTTTAGTTAAAGCTTTTTGTCTAAATTGTTTGTTTGTATCATTTATCCGAAATTGGTTGAGGGTGTCACAGCGAAAGTTAGGTACTGAATTTTTTTTTTATAATTATGTCGCCAGAATTTAAATAACTGAAGCTTCGTTAAAGACAACAAACACAAAAACTCTAAAGTTTTAGAAAACTATAAAGCAAAAATATTAATTTCTACATTTTATTTCCAGTAATCGCCATAACGTTCCTGATTATCGTCCAGAAATACACCAAAGCCTTGAGATTGGAGAAAACAGCCACCCAAAACGTCGAGAAGCCACCATCCTACATCGAGTGCCTGATAAATGGTCCCATACGTCCACCTGGATATGAAGTAAAAGACATAGAAGTGGTCATTGTAGACGATGAGAAAAAGGACAAGGTTGGAAAGTCCTGATTGGAAATTTTAGTAAAAGAATTAAACTTTTAAGGGTCTCCTATAAGAAATATCCTTTATTGGCTAATTTTAATTTAATAGAAGTTATCATTGATGTTGTCAAAGATTGTTGACATTTGAATAGTTGTTTCAAAACTAATCTTCTTCAACTTGTTTTTTTTTTGTTCGGTAAAAATAGTAGACTTATTAAGTCAAACATTTTATTTAGTCCTGCTGTTATTTGATCTTTCTATTTCAACTATGTAATTGTTAAAATTAGTTAACTAAGGGCAAATTTTTCAATACTCACATAATTGTAACTGAAGAATATTGGAAAATCGACCCTGAAAGTTAAAATTACCTAGCAGCTCAAGAATGGCTGTTTTATATAGTTTTGGCTGTTAACATTTATCATTTTCTAGTAATATTGTATTTTATATTTGCCTAAAGATGAAGATATCCTAAAAAGAAATCTATCTTCGAAATTAGCAAAGTTTTTGAAAGTTTGCTCTTGCTCTATTATCAAGACTTATTATTGTTATATTCGTAGTCTCGTATCTTTTTTTGTGTCGTGTTAAACTTTAATAATACCTACTTTCGTGGTACAAACTCTCCGTAGCTAGAATCTGTCAATTTGATTGTCACTAAAATTGACGCTTTCCTTTTAAAAATCTGGAGCAAACTGGTTTTATCCGGATAAAACCATTTTAAACCGACCATTTCTGGTCCGTTCCGATTTTAATGAAATCTCACCTACTTTATTAATTATATTTTTACTATATTAAGCAATGTATTCCTATATTGTAAGCCTGTGTAAGTATTGTTTTATAGAAGAAAAATATTATAATATTATTCTCGTGTATGCAGATCTCCGTGATATTCCGTATTCCTCGATTAATGTATGAATGGATATCTAATGAAAATTATATTTTATAATGAGTTCTTATTTAATAAATATTTTAATAGAATAACTCCTTTGTTTGAACTTCTTTTGTTTCTTTTGTTATTTGTCTTTCACCCATAGCCATTCTTTTAAATATTTTCAACGTTTCATTCTGGTTCTTCCCATCGTTAGTTATTATTGTAGATATATAATCGATTCATTTGTTTGGTTACAGAACAATCGACTATCTTGATCGATGTTAATTACAGTGAAGTTTTCGGTATGGGATATATAACGTACATACATTGATGTGTTGTGTAGGGCATGTAATATTGTAAGCTTTTGAATTCCGATACTGAGTTACGATATTTCAAGTCAGTATCGGAATTCCGATATTAATATCGGAATTAGGTATATTTAAAAAAAATCGCTCATTTATCGTTTTAAACATACGAAGGTCAAAATAATAAAAAAAGATTTATTGAAACTCTGAAACATGTTACATAAAACTTCAAATTAAAAAGTATCAAATAAAATAAAAATGCACAATCACAGCAAATAGGAACAAAGAGTGTGATTTGTAAAAAAACATGCCTCCTCTAGTTTTTAAGTGCAAGCTTTTTAGGTTTCCGTAGCCCTTATGGATTCGTCATGTCTGTCTGTCTGTATGTCCGTCTGTATGTCACAGCCACTTTTTTCCGAAACTATAAGAACTATGCTGTTGAAATTTGGTAAGTAGATGTATTCTGTGAACCGCATTGAGATTTCCACACAAAAATAAAAAAAAAACAATACATTTTGGAGGTTCCCCATACTTAGAACTGAAACTAAAACTGCAAACTGAATAGTTTGCACGAGAGACACTTCCAAAGTGGTAAAATGTGTGCCCCCCATCTGTAGCTTCTAAAATAAGAGAATTATAAAACGAAATAAAATATATAATAATAATATACATTACCGTGTAAACTTCCACCGAAAATTGATTTGAACGAGATCTAGTTAGCAGTTTTTTTTAATTACGTCATAAATCGTAAACCGCTACTTTTGCTTATAATATATACCTACAGGTTTGTACGAAACCCTCGGTGCGCGAGTCCGACTCGCACTTGGCCGGTTTTTTTGATAACATGTTCTCAAAAATAAAGTGTCAGGCATTTTGTCGGATAGGGAACTGCGTATTTTATTACAAAAATACCCAGCCGGAGAAAACACACGCTCACTCTCAACACTGAGGCAAAATTTATGAAATTTAAGTGGATGCCTGCGACAAATAAACACCTCTCTACGGATTATTAATATTTTGGTAATTTTACAGCTTTTTTCTCGTAAAATATAAACTTTATTTAAACTTAAATAGAAAATTGTTCTGATTCCGATATTGATATATTCAATATCGCGGCTCCCATGAACAAAATACTTCGCGTCTAAATTCGGCTACGTTGAAACAACAGGCCCTGTATTTTCCGAATGGTTTGCAGACATATGACGGTAGTTACAACGTGTCACATTATGAACGTCAAACCAGGGGCCCGAGTCTGCTATTACAATATAGTGTCAGATCACTGATTTCAAAATGGTTGATTTTGATAAGTTTGCTAATCTACTAACATAATGGCATCATAATGGCGTCATTATAACATTCCAATGATCAATCACTGACACGCCATTGAAAGAAAGCCATACGAATGGTAATCTCGTACATAATGACAGATTTAGTATTTACGAACTTCTCACTACTTCAGATTGCTTAAACACTAATAAATAATATGTAAAACTAAATATAAATAAAATCTGGCATGAATAAATGCTCAAATTTAGCTCGGTTTTATAATAATGGCAATACGGCATTCCTACCGCAATTCTTTTATGAGACCATTGACGTTCCAGTGACCGGCCACTGACGTGCCAGTGACCGTGCGATTATGAATTTAGCAGATTACGAACTTTTAGCAAAATGACAATGGGATCGTGTCGTAATAACAAATTTATCAAAATAGCAGACTCGGGCCCCAGGAAAAGGGTACAGTACCATCATGAACAACCAGCTACCCAGAATCGCGAAAAAGTTGACTTCCCAGTTGAGTTGTAAGAAAACTTTGGATATCACTTCTATTAGTATTGATAGGCACGCGTTTGACCGTCTCACTTGATGGTAAGCGATGATATGTTCGAAGATGGAGCACGCTTGCCAAGAAGTAACCTATTCACTTTTGACTTTGGCGATTAACACACTGCCACGCACCGTGTGTTAATTTTGCTTGTAAGTATCTCCGTTTGTATAAAAAACACGCACAGTCCAACACAGAAAATGCATCCACGCGCGTTCATGCAGATAACGCGCCTACAAGCGGGTGCTGGGCTAGACGCAAGGTATGACATACCGAGTCTCGCAGTGCCGTGTGTGATTATGGATGGGCTTGACGTGTGTTTGTATAAAAACCAAACGACTACTGCAGCATTTTGAATGAGTTCCACACTAATAACCATTTTTAATATGAAGACCTTAGAATAATAACGCAAGAAACCTAGTACGAGTGCAAAAAGTGAGGCAACTAAAACTTAGCCTAATCCGTCAATCCGTCAAACTTAGCCGTCAGTACTCAAGGTCACGTTCCGTCGAACACAGCTCCCGAGTAAATAATTGAAAATGACAGTTTGTTGCGTGAAAGGATGTTATAGCACATCAGGAAAACAAAAAAAATGTGATAAAATAACATTTCACAAATAAGTACTCACATTCTATGCACTATTTTTACGTAAATCGATAAATAAAACAAAATTCTAATAACCTAACTTGTCATAACACAGTGTTGCTATTTGTGAGGAAAAAAATACCCACATTGCTGTCATTCATGTTTTTCATTTTTGTAATTTTAAAGTACAATAATTACTATTATTAATTCATATCAAACCCGACGTTTTAACATTGATTATAATTATAACCCATCAAGCATTCTAAACGCATTGAACAATATCTCAATCTTTATGCGATTTATTTTCCTTTTATTTTGAAATAAATTGAATTAAACCTTCCGAAAAAATATGTCATATTACATGAAAAATCATGTTTACCTTTTCCAGTTCCCAACAACATAAAATACTTGCCTTGATAGCAAAATAGTAATGCGTCTTCCCATATTTTGTGGGTAACGGCTTGGTATTGGTATCACTGAAAGCTATATCTGTGTGCGTTAGAGGAACGTAGACACATTCGGCTCACGCACACAAAGAAAATGAAGTGGACACACGATTTTGCTCGGGTTTTGTTCTAGACGCGGCTTCTATGCGTTATTATTCTAAGATGAAAACAGACGCGACGCTCTGCACTGCACTATCACCACAGAGACACGATACGGCATTGAATGAAATGAATCAGAGCCTCTGTGAATCCATAAAATGCACCTACCTCTCTAAAAAACCCGCACGATGATGCAAATCTCCACTCCCGCATGTACGCGCGTAGGTGCGTTGACACGCAACATGCGGCGTGATGCGTGGCGGTGTGACAACTGCCTTAAAGACTCCCAGGTTGTAGCTATCAGGAAACACAAACTATGGCAGACAGGGACAGCTGTAATCGAACCGACCCGGAATAACAGGAACCGGATATTCCATTCATGTCTACTTTCCAAACACTACCTGCAATAATTCACATAAACACTGACACATGGTAGGATTTTGCCAAACTGAAAATCTGCGCTAATTCTATTTACACATACACATTACGGAACATTAATACCTGCTGGGAGCATTCCAAGTCTTCTGTGCCACAGAATAGAAGGAAACAGAAGGTCCATTTCATACGGCAATTTGTAAACAAATGCACACGCGTCTACGCTCAGTGGATAGTCAGATTATAAGTTTTAACTGAGACCCAAAGATGGCGGTTCAACAGCTTTTTTAAATTATTTCAGATACTGGCAAAAGTTATTTAACTAATAATCAGCCCTAAGGTTAGAGAAGTAGTTGCGGAATTGGTTCGACAGTGTCACCGCAGCCCTGGAACGCAACGGTTTTAGATAGGTAGTATGAGTCTGAGAATCCCTGCCACTCCGTCGGTCAAGGCAGAGTCGTAGTCGCGCACCGAGGGTTCCGTACTTATCATATATAACGTGAAATGTTACATTGGCGAGGCATACATTCGTTAGAGAATTTTAACACTGCGGTATATTGCAGTTTAGATCAGTGCCATCTCTTGGATGCTGGTGGAACTAATTGCTTTTTGTGTGTGATGTGATTAAGTGATGATTTCTGAAAAAGTGTGCTATTTAAATACATCAAATTATGTTTCCTGTAAACTTCTGTGAAAGAATTATTTTAGATATTTCTCCATACAAACATCGGAGATAAGGGCCCGAATGGTCAAATTTATTACATATTTCGTCATAAGTCAAAAACCATGCGATTTAAAAAAAAATTTGAGAATGTGTGTGAATGTTTGAGAATGTGCAAATATAGCGTTCATTCATATAATACCCCGCATGCTCTAGTAGCCCCACATTAAATTATTAAGATCCCCTTTCAATCGCTGTTGCGTAAAAAACGTACACTTATTATTTCTTTACTAGCTGACCCCGCCGAACTTCGTTCCGCCTAACAGTCGATTCTTTAATTTTTTGGTTTTTCTTTTCTAAAATAAACGTAGCATAAGTTACTCCTTATTACATCAGCTACCTGCCAATAAAAGTCCCGTCAAAATCGGTCCAGCCATTTCAGAGATGAGCCGGAACAAACAGACAGACAGACAAAAATTAAAAAAAAAATTATTTTGGTGTATGTACCATATATACATGTAGTAAAAAACCGGTTATTTCAATATTATAAACAGACACTCCAATTTTATTTATATGTATAGAAGATGTATAGATAATTTGGAATTACAGTTGAGCAAACGTTATCTAAAAGTAATCCAAATTTCAAGTTGACAGCATTAGTAATCCTTGAGGTATCCAGCTGTGACAGACGGACAGACTCAGCCACACAATAAGGGTTCCTTTTTACCATTTTGGTGCAGAACCCTACAAAAAAAAACAAAAAGTATAGAAGATTATTTACACGTAAAGACATAAACAATGTAGCTGTCAGTAGTTGTATGTTTCTAGAAATCTAAATGCTCTTAATGCGCCAGTAGATTGCCGTAAGTACGCGAATGTGTTTGCGTCGTTTGTTGTATGGAGTTCGCCTTCTGACTGCATCTAGTACTTTATGCCTGCATTCTCAGCTGAATCTCTGAATTAAATGAGATGCGCTCATGAAGCTGGATGCAGCGTTTTAATATTGCTGTGAGATACTGTTATGGTTTTGGACTAAGGATAGCTTCAGAGGATTAAAATTAGGGGACTGAGAAAATGGTGAGTTAGTACGGTGATTCAGTCAGTTATAAGTTAAGTTTATATAAAAGCAGAAACTGTGAAAGAATCCGTGTGCTACCTCGGTATGCTAATAGAAAGGAACTTTTTATTTATTGATCATATAAAAACAGTAGGAGAACAAGCAAAACAGAACTTCTACGCCATGACGAGAATATCTAAGGCTACTACTTGGGGTCTATAATTCCAAACCTTAAAAACTATTTATGGGGCTACTTACTTGGGTTATATGTGCTACGGGGCACCTATCTGGGCCAATAGGGCTACCATAGGGGCGGAACGACATAAATTGTTTCAAAACCAGCGTTTTGCTTTGATATTCTTATGCAAGGCGTATAGGACGGTTAGTACTGAAGCCTTACCGGTGCTGGCGGGTGTTTGTTAACTTCTTGTAGAGGTTTTTGTGAATGCAATCAAAGGCAGAGATTGTACACAGTGAAAGTATATTGTAAAATATAAAACACATAAGAAAAAATACATGAGTGTAGCCATTGGCGATCACGTTGACAAACTAAACAAAAGTCTTTCTAACTTCAAACACAAACGACAGTTATATACAGAAGAAAAACTATACATCAAATAGCGACTGCTAAGAAGGTCGACTTCAACACTTCCCCTCAATCGCTGTTTGAACTCAGACATCACCGCTGGCTCAACTGGCTTATAAACCTAAGCCCAAGTTCACAACACAGAACTTATGTTTAGGAGCACACAAAGACTTAGTTAATACATCAGCCACCATTTCCTGAGTAAACAAATAATTCAACATAATAACATTATTATTCACAGCCTCCCTAACATAGTCGTACCTGATATCTATGTGCTTAGTCCTCCTATGATTTATGAAACACTGGATTGACACTTAGTTTCTGAGCAGACTGATTGTCATTGAACAAATCGACCACTAACCCAGAAGTTCCCGTCAATTCAGTCACCAAGTCCCTAAGACAACGTGCCTCCTTAGCAGCCTCACTAAGAGCAACGTACTCAGCCTAAGTACTCGATAAACTTACACATGTTTGTTTTCTGCATTCCCAGGAGATGGTGTTTCCCCCATACTTGAAAACAAATCCCGAAAATGATTTTCGGTCGCGTACGTCACCGCCCCAGTCCGCGTCTACAAACCCCTCAACCTTACTATGACCCGACCTACTAAACACAAGGCTAACGTTTTGAGTTCCCTTAAGATACCTCAACACACGTTTCGCAGCCCTCCAGTGTTCCATAGTATGACAGCTATTAAACTGGCTTAAGTATGAAACTGCATACGTAATGTCCGGCCGTGTAAATACACTCAGATACATAAGAGAACCTATTAATTCCCTATACGGAACAGTACCCTCGCCTAACACACTCGTATCAGTAAACTTAACGTTTGGGTCCAAAGGAGTCTGGACTGGTTTGCATTCCGACATACCGAAACTGTCGAGCAAACGCTCAACATACCGCGCCTGACAAAGCATAAGAGTTTTGTTCATCCTGTCACGCTGTACCGTGACCCCAAGAACATGCCGCACCGCACCCAAGTCTTTAATCTTGAACGGTTTACGCAAACTCTCTTTCAGCTCTTCAGCCATGCGTGCATCATTGTAACACACAATGAAATCGTCGACGTACAAAGCAATGTAAATAACCAACTTACCATTTCGTTTGTAGAAAATACATTGTTCAAGTTGGCATTGAACAAAACCTGTTGACAGAAGCACGTCCTTCACCCTCTGACACCAAGCTCGCGAAGCTTGTTTCAGTCCGTAGACTGCCTTCTTCAATCTGTACACTTTATTTTCTCCACCAGGTGAAATGAACCCCTTCGGTTGAAACATAAAAATTTCCTCATCTAGATTACTATTGAGGAACGCCGTCTATACGTCCAGATGGTCTATATTCAAGTCCATCTCTACAGCTATCGCCAACAACAGTCGCATAGTACTGTACCGTATTACCGGTGAAAACGTTTCAAAATAATCTTCACCATATTTTTGGGTAAAACCCTTGGCTACTAACCTAGCCTTATACCGGGCTATCTTCCCCTCGGCGTCACACTTAATTTTGAAGATCCATTTATTCCTTATCACATTCTTACCCATAGGCCAATCCACCAGCTCCCAGGCCTCATGCTGATTGAACGAGTCAATCTCTTCCTGCATAGCTTGCCGCCATAAGTCGCTCTGCCCTGAACTCAGAGCTTCCTTAACAGTGCGCGGCTCAGCTGGGATCGCATCATGTGCGTACAAACCCTTAGATTGTCTAGATCTAAGATTGTACCTCGGCTCCGGAGGTTCCACCACCTCCTCAACGCTATCTTCAAAAACCAAAGTATCGTCGCCGCCATCATCACCGCTCGCTGACACAACCGGCCCAACACTCACTGCTACCGGCTCTTCAGTGACAGGATCCCGAGTTGCATCACCAGCCTCTTCACTCTCAGGCACGCTCGACTTCCCCATACCGGTAGAATCGTCAGCTTCTTCCCCTGAAAGAAAAGGTGCTCCCACACAGCAGTTATATAACGTTAGAGACTGACTTATAACATTTATTTTTAAACAAATAATAACAAAAGTTATAATTTTTTATGGATGTTAAGGTGCTCCCACACAGCAGTTATATAACGTTATACAACATTGTGTAACACGATAACATTTATTAATAGCGTGTAACAATACTCTACAACATGTTGAAAAAGTTATATGTTATAAACGCTCCCACATTGGTTGAACTCGTTGTATAACATCGTATAACATTATGTTCAATAGGTTTGGGTTCGTCCCGCTGAGGTTCTGATGATGTTATAACAAAAGTTACATTTTGTTATATATTGTAATCAGTTGTAAAACATTTTATTAAATGAAGTTGTATAACATCAATAAAAATGTATAACTTTTGTTATTATTTGTTTATAAACAAATGTTATAAGTCAGTCTCTAACGTTATATAACTGCTGTGTGGGAGCACCTTTATACAACTTCAATTAACAAAATGTTTTACAACTAATTACAATATGATATAACAAAATATAAATTTTGTTATAACATCATCAGAGCCTCAGCGGGACGAACCCGAACTGATTGAACATAATGTTATACGATGTTATACACTGCACTGCGTTACTTACAGCGTAAATTAAGTAAACGCGTCAAAGAGCTGCGCAACGAGCAATGGGAAAAGATGCTCGGTGAACTCGAGCCAACACATCTCGCATTCTGGGAACTTCAGAGGAAGTTGCGCACTTCTGAGGTTTCTTCCATGCCCCCACTCACTCGTCCTGACAATACCATCGCCTTTGATGACGATGAGAAGGCCGAATGCCTGGCCGACAGCCTGGAGTCTCAGTGCTCTCCCAGCACCGAACCAGTAGACCCGGCTCACCTCGCTGAGGTTGATGCTGAGGTCGAACGTAGGACTTCCCTTCCACCTGTCGAGGACCCCGATGATCCTCTCCCCCCCGTCACTCCAGACGAGGTGAAGGAGATCATTGGCAGACTCAAACCCAGGAAAGCACCTGGGTCAGACGGAATCACCAACAGGGTGTTCCGTCTCTTTCCTGACGCTCTTATCCTGTTGCTGACCGCCATCTTCAATGGCGCTCTAGCAAACAGCATGTTTCCACAAGAGTGGAAAGAGGCTACTGTCATCGGTATTCCCAAGCCGGGCAAGCCCAAATCATCTCCTTCTTCCTACCGTCCTATCAGTCTGCTCAAAGCGCTCGGCAAGATCTACGAGAGGCTTATTTATAAGCGTCTCAAAGATTATGCGGAGCGCAAGAGTCTCATTCCTCAAGAGCAGTTTGGCTTCAGATCCAACCACTCTTGTGTCCAACAGGTGTACCGCATCACTGAGCACATCAATGACCGTTTTCAGCGCGGCATGATGACGGGAAGCCTTTTCTTTGACATTGCGAAAGCCTTCGACAAGGTCTGGCACAACGGTCTGATATACAAGTTGTATCGCCTCGGTGTGCCAGATCGTCTCGTGCTCATCTTACGAGACTATTTGTCGAACCACACCTTTCGGTATCGCATCGAAGGGGCGCTTTCTTCCCCTCGTCCTATCCGAGCAGGCGTACCGCAAGGCGGCGTGCTCTCGCCTCTAATCTTCACGCTATTCACCAGCGACATTCCCAAGTCCCCCAAGACGCAGTTAGCGCTATTTGCCGATGATACGGCCATTTACTGCAGCGGCAGGAGCCCTACGGCCATTGCCCGAAACCTCCAAAAATCCGCCACTGACTTAGCCCTGTGGTTTCGGAGGTGGAGGATTGAGGTTAACCCGCAAAAAAGCCAGGCGGTCTTGTTCCGCAAAGCGTGGACGAGAATCTCCCATCATCCTGACCCTATCACCATGTTTGGTAAGCCGATCCCTTGGGAAAAGCGAGCTAAATATCTTGGTGTCATCCTAGACCAACGCCTGAGTTTTGCAGAGCACATAAGGTCGGTACGCTCGCGTGCCGTCTTCGCTCTCGGCAGGCTCCATTCCATGCTGAATGCACGCAGCAAACTATCTCTCAAATGCAAACTGCGCATTTACACTACGTGCATACGTCCGATTATGACTTATGCGTGTGCCACTTTCGCACACACTAAGTCACGTCATATCCATAGGATGCAGACACTTCAGAACCGCTTTCTCCGTCGGGCCACGGGTGCCCCGTGGTTCGTTAGGAACGATCGGCTCCATATCGATCTCAAAATTCCGACTATCCAGCAATTCATGAAACGACTTACTAAGCGTTTCATTGAATCCGCGGACAAGCATCCAAACTTCCTTATTGCATCGGCTACCCGATACACCCCCTCTCAGATTAGTAGGATTCGCCGGCCACGGCACACCCTCATAGATCCTGACGATCCCATCACCCTCCTCCAGGAAAGTTGTAGGGAAACGAGTACCTTAAAGAAACACAAACACAGACCGCGATCCGTATTCCGACCTCGCCGCCGAGGTCCAGCGCGACGACCCTGTAAATCTCCCCCCCCGTCTTTTGCCAAATGAGCCAGCCCGCGAAGCTGAGCCTTTAGCTTTAAACTCCCCAAATAATGGAAATATGACCCAGCCAGTCCCTTGCTGCCCTCCCCCAAACGATGCCGCTGAGTCGAGGTCCGTACCCCACAGGGAGTGCCCTCAGCGAGCGGAGTTTTAGTATATTTTATATAGCCTTGGCTGGGGGCCTTAAATTCACCTAGGCCACCACAGGCAAGTCCGGTTAAGTAGCTAAGGCTTTCTAGAGTCGTTAGCTGCGAGAGGCAATTATCAAAAAAAAAAAAAAAAAAGAGTTCAACCAATGTGGGAGCGTTTATAACATATAACTTTTTCAACATGTTGTAGAGTATTGTTCCACGCTATTAATAAATGTTATCGTGTTACACAATGTTGTATAACGTTATATAACTGCTGTGTGGGAGCACCTAAAGATTTCTATAGTGGCTGATTCGTGTCCAGTTCCTAGCTTTTTGCCTGGGAACACACTTTCATTAAATATGACATCACGGCTTCTTTTTATGGCATGTGTCTCAGAGTCATACAACCTATAAGATCTTCTGTTGTCTTCATAACCAACAAAAATGTACCTCTTACTCTTAGGTTGTAACTTATTCCGCTTAACATCATCAATATGTGCATAGGCCTCGCAACCGAAAACCCTCAAATGGTCATACTTTACCCTATTACCCGACCAAACCTCCTCGGGCGTCTTCCCACCTAATCTACTAGTCGGAGAACGATTAATAAGGTACCCGGCAGTGTTAGCCGCCTCAGCCCACAAGTTGTGATCCAAACCCGCGTGATATAACATACAACGTACCCGTTCCAACAGAGTTCTGTTCAACCTCTCCACCGCACCATTCATTTGGGGCGAATACGGAACAGTGACCTGATGCATAATTCCCTTCTGTCGGAAGAATGCACTCAGCTCTTTATTTACGTACTCTGAACCGTTATCACTACGTATAGCCTTTACCTTGGATTCACATTGGTTTTCCACTAGCCTAACAAAGTCTTTAGTGACGCTAGCAACTTCGCTCTTATTTTTCAAGAAGTACAAGAATACTTTCCGCGAGTGATCGTCTAGAAATGTTAAAATGTACCGCTTACCTGAGTGGGACGCAACAGGAATCGAACACAAGTCCGTGTGCACCAGGTCCAACCGCTTAGCCGCTACATCACGACCAGATTTCTTGAACGGAAACCTTATTTCTTTTCCAAGAATACAAACATCGCAATTATTCGTAACG
Organism: Ceramica pisi; assembly: GCA_963859965.1. Classification (NCBI taxonomy): domain Eukaryota; kingdom Metazoa; phylum Arthropoda; class Insecta; order Lepidoptera; family Noctuidae; genus Ceramica; species Ceramica pisi. The sequence continues at coordinate 8,506,056 of OY982549.1, read as the reverse complement.
TCTGTATTCTGAAAATCAATAACGTGTGACAGTGACTTTAAGCTGTCATAACTCAAATGACCCAATCTATGGTGCCAAGACTCCTTTGAAACCTCCTTATTGGTACTACATAGAGCTACCGCGTTAGTATGCAGTTTGTATACCCCGCCAACAGACCTAACACTAGCTATGCAAGATTTATTTCTAAAAATGTTACAAGTAGACTCAATAAACTCCACTCTAAGCCCTATAACTGCTCGTGCTATCGTCGTACGCCTTCTCCAGGCTCAGCCAGGCATCCTTACTTGTCTTCGCAGTCATCACGTGGGACACGCACTGTTAGGATGGCACTCCGTGGGTCCTTTTTAAAAAAACACTTTATTCACTGCTACTGGTATTTAATAAAAATAAAGATTACACTAGGTACACTGAATCTTAGGTGGTATATGACTGACTCTAAAATAGTCTATGAAAGTACTGTGTTGTACTGTGAATGCGCGTCAAAGTGTCTGTCTGAGCACATGGAAATGCCCTTTTATAACGTTGACATGATTATGGAAGCGGCGGGGTTTTTAGTATGGTCAGCGTTTGATGCGCTACAAAGTCCGCTTATAACATCTCCCCCCTTAAGACTGAGCTTTATTTAATTTATTTTAATTAATAAAAAGCGAAGGAATATAAAATGAATATTAAATTCATAAATAAAACTCATTTACAGCGTATTTCTTAACTTAATAATATACATAACTTTGAAAACTTATTTAAGACACCCAAAATTAAACTAAACTTATTGAACCCAAAAATAGAAATTGAAACTTATATTTAAGATAAAAGTAATATTAAAAGTTACTGACATTTCTATTTGATTTTCTTAAATTTCCGAACAAAGCTTGATTTTTACCAATTTCTATATTTGGAAGACTTTTTACAGATTTGTCATCATTTTCAAGATTATCAGAAATTTCAGTAAGTTCTATTGATGAGTGAACATGATTGTTTTTCTTTATTTTCTTAGTATTATAGCATTGATTATAAATCTGAATACAACAAGAAGAATTTCTTAAACTAAAACATTTTGTATACAGTTTATAAATTATAAAAATAATGATTGCTGATATTATAACATAAGTCAGTCCTGAATAATAATGACCGTATTTAACAATATGGGACTGATTTTCGCTATAGCGAATTTCATTTTCTAAATTATCTAATTTATGTGAAGCCAACTTTAAAGACTCCAGATCAATATTTGATAAGCTAATTGGATTGATAGAATGTGAACTTTCATTAAGAGTACTATACTTGCAACAATCATCTAAGGTCAGATCAAAATTTAGAGTTATCTGACTGGGTACAGTAGATTTATACACATTTGAAGGATAAAATTGCAATGTTTGAAAATATGCAACACAATTGTTTTCTAAGGATAAAATTCCTGTTCCTTGTAGAATATAATCAGTAATGTTATTTTTACATTTCATGGTTAGTTTGTTAGGTTTAGACTGTACATAAATGTATCTGTTCTTATTCAATTTTTGCCAAACATTTATATTACCATAAATAACTTTAGAGTCACAAATTTCAGGAAGTGATAAAGTGACTTCGGTTAATAGTTTAGATTCACATGAAGGATTATTAATCGTTGACAAGATAGATGGTGAAGGACATAAAATATAATCATTACTAACATGCTTACATTCACTTATACTATCTAATAAGACGTAGGACAATCTGTCATCCGTTACAGCTGTATATAACTTTGAAGGACGAATTAAAACATAAGTTAAATATTGATTAGTGTCGCGTGGAGTAGGTAGCGGCAAATTCTTGTACAGGTTGAACTTAATAGGGTACATTAATGGTACTTGTACGATAAACATGAGTTTGTTATTATAATAATACACAGTCAGTTTAGATAAGTCGATTATAGTGTGGATGTTTTGCAATGTTAGCGAAACCGGGAACTCGGCGGTTCTCTTTATTTGACTGTTATTTGATAACTCATTGTATAATTTCTTAGGAGTTATGACGTATGGGTGTAAAATATTTGCTTTAGCGAATAAAATAGAATTAAGTATTGTGTCTAAAATATTGGAAATTGACAGTAATGAGCCTTCAATTATATTAAACATGGAATTGATTTTCTCTAGATTCATTAAGTTGTTATTCGTCTTAGAACTACTTGCAAATATATAATTAAGTTTTTCAATTTGGTTATTAAGTTTAATTTCATTATTATTTAACTTTTGGATAGAAACATTAAAACTGTTTATCGTAGAACGAACAACATGAATATTATCTTTCATTAAAGAATAAATATGATGCTCGTTTTGTTGACACGTGCTAACCGCTTCATCATATTTTCTAGCGTCGTCAGCATCTAATGTACCGAAAAAGAACTTTAAGATTTCGCCTCCAAATTCAAGAGCGCGTTTTTGACGGTTATCGGAAATGAGATGCGACAAAGATTCCAACTTAAGATTATTAGAATTAATAAGTATTTCTAAGGGATTAATAGTATCCTTACACTCTACATTAATATTAGCAAAATTACGAGCTTTATCGCAAAACGTTGATAAACGTTGAATAGTTTTTTCTATATTTTCCATATAGGGTCTGATAGGAATTATGTCTACATAAGTAATAACATTCCAGTTATCGTTTTGAAAATAGACTATCGATGTTGGATCAAAGTAGATTCCTGCACTATGTTGTATAATTTCGATTGGCTCGGACAAACTTGGACACACGAGACATCTGAAACAAATATTCACGCTGGTTTAATTTCGTTAACGTGATGTTTTACATGCTTTCTGTTAATGCACAAAGTGACGTTATTTTTACCGTGTGTTTTTATAATCTTAAATGGTCCCTTCCACACCGGGGATAGAGCTTTACGGAGCCTATGATGGTGTTTTAAGTAAACTAAATCACCTGTTTTATATGTTTTTTCTCGCGCTGTTGAATCGTAATAAGATTTTGAGGATTCTTTGCTTTTATTCATATTTTCAATAGCTTTTTCGCGGGAGTATCTCATCCTATATTGTAAAGCACGAATATATTCCTGGTAGGTAGTGTTATCATTAGACTCGTAAACACTACTTGGAATTGACGGCTTATAACCGTATAAAAGTTCGAAAGGTGAGAATTCGGTAGTGCAATGAGGAGTTGTATTATACGACAAGATCGCTGTTGCGAGATAGCAATGCCAGTCGTCCTGATTTTCGTTGACAAATGACCTTAAATACTCTTTAAGAGTAGCATGGCTACGTTCTAGTGCGCCATTAGTTTGAGGATGATAAGGAGTAGAAAATAGATTTTTTATTTTAAGTATTTCAGTTAACTGCCTAAATAATTCTGACGTAAAAGTTGTACCTTGATCTGTCAATAACATTTTGGGAAAACCAAATAATGAAAAGAAATGTATGAGGTTGCGTGCAACTTCATCAGTCGTACAAGTTATCATTGGATAGGCACATGAAAATTTTGTTAAATCATCCTGAAGTGTTAAAATATATTTAAATTTTTGTAGGCCTGCCTCGGGTAAAGTACCTACAATATCGAGGGCTAATCTTTCAAATGGCCTAGTACTTGTTGAAGTTATTACCATAGGTGCTTTATTTGATGCTCTTAAAGGTTTATTTACTTGGCATAACTTACAATCTTTAACAAATCGTTCTATATCTGAACGCATTCCTTTCCAATAGTATGAGGCTTTAATTCTACTTAACATGCGTTTAACGCCGGGGTGACCTGCTATGGTCGTCCCGTGATTTTCCTTAAGGATGTTAGAGATCTCGGTTGGAGTAGGATAAAGTATTTGATTTTTATAAATATGGATCACAATATTAGTGCCATGGAAAATGTAAGAAACTATATTATAAATTTTAACATAAACTAATTTAGAGAATGGTTCAGAAAAGTCAGGCAAAGCTAATTCTTTTATATAATCATTTTTAGAAATAATTTCGTCACGTAATTTAATTAGTAGGTTATAAATAGCTTTGTAACTTGTTTCATCAAAATGATGGACTTTAGTATATAAGAAATAAAGTATCTTATTGTTTTTACAGATCACCGTTTGCATGGTGTCAGATTCGCGTTCACCTGCGCGATATTCCTCGGAATTGTCAAGCATAGCTAATAATTGCTCAGTATATGGCATTGAATTATCTAGGTCCAAAGAAACTGGACAGGCAATACACTTTTGTTTTGCTTTATGTAAGCTCTCGTTATGTTCTTGAATTTTAGTGTCGCAATCCGAAATAGTTTTTGTGAATTGCTTTTTAAAGTATTCTTCATAAGTAGTAGAATTGATTTTGGAACTTCGAGTTGTTACAGCATTGACTGGATAACGAGATAACGCGTCTGCGTTACTATTAACTCTGCCAGGTTTATATACGATTTCATACTCGTATTCTTCGAGTTTTAGTCGCCATCTTAATAAACGGCCGCCTGGGTCTTTAGCGTTAAATAACCACGTTAAAGGACGATGGTCAGTTACTATTTTAAATTTATACCCGTAAAGATAGGGCCTAAATGTGTTAACGGCGAATAATATAGCGAGGAGCTCTTTCTCAGTTGTAGAATAATTCCCTTCTTGTTTATTTAAAGTTCGAGACGCATATGCAATGGGCTTATCTTTGCCGATTTCACCCTGTGATAAAACTGCGCCGACGGCATAATTGGAAGAATCCGTAGTAACAATAAAAGGTTGGGAAAAATCTGGATACTGTAATAAAGGAGCTGAGATGAGCTTTTCTTTAAGCGTATCGAAAGCTTGTTCTTGATCATGAGACCAATGAAAATTGACATCTTTTTTCAGTAAAGATGTGAGAGGTTTAGTTATATGAGAGAAATTCTCTATGAAACGGCGATAATAACCCGTTAATCCCAGGAAAGATTTAACATCTTTCGGAGTTTTTGGTGTGGGAAATTGAGAGATAGCCTTCACCTTATCTGGATTAGGCGAAACACCGTTGTCCGTAATAATATGCCCCAAGTAAGCAACTTCCCGTCTCAAGAACTCACATTTATCGGGCTGTAATTTTAAGTTTGCCTCTCTAAATTTAGAAAATACAGATTCCAATTTCTGTATGTGAGATTCAAGGTCATGTGAGTAAATGATACAATCGTCAAGGTAGATGTAACAGTGGAGACCTTGAAGTCCCGAGAGAACAATATTCATCATTCTCTGAAATGTCGCCGGAGCATTTTTTAATCCAAACGGCATTCTTGTAAATTCAAATTGACCTGATATACTGTTAGTCGTTACGCTGAACGCAGTTTTTTCAGTATCTTTAGGACTTAATAAAACTTGATGAAAGCCTGAAGATAAATCAAGAGTACTGAAATATTTGGAATGACCTAGTTGGTCTAAGATGTCAGTTATGAGAGGAAGAGGGTAAACTTCGGATACAGTGACGTCGTTCAACCGCCGATAATCAATTACAATTCGCCACTTTTGTTTTCCGGACGCATCTAATTTTTTCGGAACCACCCACACAGGCGCATTCCAAGGAGAGGTTGAAGGGCGAATAATGTTTTGATCGAGCATTTTTGTAATTTGTTTCTCGACTTCGTTTTTATGTACTTCAGGGAAACGATACGACTTGACGTGTATTGGGGGTGCATCCCTAGTATTAATAGAATGTTTAATTACATTTGTATGAGTTAAATTTTCACCATCAAGATGAAATATATCCGTATAATTGGCAAGGAAGTTCATCAAAGCTTTATGTTCTTGCGGATTTAAATGAGAGCACCTTATCTGCTCAAGAACCCTTTTAGATCGGTCAATTTTAGAGAAATCTAATTGGTGAATAAGTTCCGTTTGAGTGTCATCTAATTTAGAAGGCGGTATGTCAAATGGAATTAACTTGACTTCGTAGTTGTCAATTTGGACCTCATTTTCCGTGGTATTGAGAACAGAGACATTAACTCTATTATTAGGTTTTAAGCTCACTATGCAGTTTGCTAAGAAAACACCGTCACGAATAATATGATCTAAGATCAAACCTTCTTTTTGATTTTTTATCTCGGAGAGATTGGAAACTGGACACTCAATGACCGTTTCTGACCGCGGGGGTATAACATATGATGGCTTACTAAGACAAATAGGTATTTTGTAATTTTCTAAATTAAGAGTGTTAGTAGAGTAATGAATATCTATTTTAAAGTGTTGGATAAAATTACTACCGATAATACCATCGTAGTTTAAGTTGATCGTATCGTTAATAGTATGAAATAAATAGTCGAACATTATTTTACTCTTCGGCGAAACGTGATATTCAAAAATTAGTTTAACGGACCCGAGAGATTCGCAATAGGAATCGTTATCGCTTAAACCTTTAAGTTTTATAATTTCGGGGCCCAGCACTGGTTTATTAAGTAAACTAGAAAGTTTAACAATAGAAACTGACGAACCAGTGTCAATTAAAAAGCATAAGGGCTTGCTATTACAATTTGTTTTTAAAAAGACGTGAGGTAAGGAAACTTTATTATTAATATTAAGCGTTTGCTCACGTGAACAATCCCTAAATGAAAAACTCGATTTGTCACGAGATGAGGGACTGTCAGAAGTACCACTATTTGCACTGACCTGTATTAAAGAAAATTTCGGAACACAGTTTGGAGGACTATTACCTCTATTTGCAGTGACCTGTGTTGGAGGGAATTTAGAAACACAGTGTTTAGAAGTTAGGGTTTTCGTGTCATTTAAATGATATGTAGGTTTCGGTAGACACGGAACCGGAACCCTATTTAGTTTAAACTATCCGAATTATCCGGAGTGTCTACATGCTGTACATTAGAGCGATTATCGCTTGGCACATTATTTTGTAAAGTTGCACTTGGTAGTGTAGAATTACTAGCACGAGAATTGTTATTTTTCGCTTTGAGTTTACGACACTCGCTTATCAAATGACCGCGCTTTTTGCAGTATTTGCATGATTTCTCAGGGTCAAACTTAGAATTAGTATTATCGTTAAAATTATTCGACGAATCAACATGATGCAAATTTGGAGAAGATCGCTTATTTTTATAACATTCGGAAGCGATATGACCACTTTTGTTGCAATGTGTGCATTGCTTATTGGAACGAGTGGTTAATTTAGATAAATTAAATATTTTTTCTTCTTCTATGGCATGCGTTATTGCTTCAGACAACGATTTAGGATTTCTACACCGCACTATAGATGAGAAATTGGAGTTCAACCCTAACAAGAAAGTATTGAGGGCGAGATCTTCCATAGCGGCTAACCGACCTAATAGTTCTTTATCATTATCGCAGCTGTAATGGATGTCAGCTTGTAATCTAGTTAGACATGATTCAATACGCAGAGCATACTGCATCGCGTCTTCGGAAGGCAATTGCTTGCATTGTTGTAGTTCTACTAATAAATGAGTGGAGTGTTTTTTCTCTCCAAAGGTAGTTTTAAGGAACTGTTTGATATCAGCCCAATTATCAAATTTCTTTAAGCAAGCCGCTAACTGAGCTTTGCCTTCCAACTGCGAGATGATGTATTTACATAAGAAGTTCTGTTGTTCTGTAGTTGCTAAAGATATCGCACTTTCGCAGTTTGTTAAAAATGCGGGTAAAAACTCGCGATCCCCGTTATAGGGTTTGATAAATTTAGTGAGAACATTAAGGGTAATTTTGTCCGACATTTTAGATTTCTGTTTTATTGAAATGTCGTCTGAGCTGGACGAAGATGCGATTTCTTCTGATTTTTCTCGTTTTGGAGACATTAAATTAACAATATGATTATATTATTGATTAGAGCACATACAGAACATCAGATTAAAACAAAGCATGCACAATATAAAATTGTAAATTAGTTTTAAGAGAGTACGAGTGACTTCAAAATTTGGAAAACGGCACTTCACTTCACTAAGACACTTTTATGATATAAAAAAACTCACATTAGCAGATATACTGCAGCAGCACACGGGAACATTCTGGAAAGATGACGTCACGAAGCACGCGGCGCCGGCGCCTGGCGACCCAGAGAGTCGTATTGCAGGCAGTTCTTGCACGTGATGCGCAGAGAACACGTGGCTGGTGATGGATGGAGGGCCAGTCACAAATCTCCTACGAGATTGTTGATGCAGTGCGGATGTCCTGTGTTGACCTGGTGATGCGGGCTCACACTCGAAGGTGGAGGCTGACCGTCAACCACGTGGTAGCAGATGTATTCGGGGGTGATGCGGGCTCACGCTACAGAGCGGAGGCTTATCGTCGATCACGGCAGCAGCAGCGCGGACTTAGGCGTTTTAGGAAGCCTAAGGTTTACCGTCGACCGCGTCGATAAAGGACTTTTCGTCCACGGAGTATACAAACACAATGGTGCAGTTACGTGGAAATAATTCGCGACGCCTACACCTATATAGATCCCAGTACTTCTGACACCAGTTTGTTAGGATGGCACTCCGTGGGTCCTTTTTAAAAAAACACTTTATTCACTGCTACTGGTATTTAATAAAAATAAAGATTACACTAGGTACACTGAATCTTAGGTGGTATATGACTGACTCTAAAATAGTCTATGAAAGTACTGTGTTGTACTGTGAATGCGCGTCAAAGTGTCTGTCTGAGCACATGGAAATGCCCTTTTATAACGTTGACATGATTATGGAAGCGGCGGGGTTTTTAGTATGGTCAGCGTTTGATGCGCTACAAAGTCCGCTTATAACAGCACGAAGCGTCCACTGACAAACAGATCTTAGCCAATGCCCTTTCATCTTTACGTCGTTTCAGCTCTGGACTGGATTTATCATCCTCCGGATACCCGACAATAGAACACCAAAGGTCGTCATGGATAAGTAGATTTGTCACATTGAACTTCCAAAGGAGATAATTCTCTCGTCCCTTCAGTTTCTCAATAGATAATCCACTTACGCTTCCGCCTCCTGCAGACAAATGGTTGCCAGCTCTCGTTCGCTCATTGTATCTCAGTACAATTCCTCTCCTTTGGGCGCAGCTGGGCCCATAACCCTTGTTAACTTCTTGTAGAGGTTTTTGTGAATGCAATCAAAGGCAGAGATATCAGATTGTACACAGTGAAAGTATATTGTAAAATATAAAACACATAAGAAAAAATACATGAGTGTAGCCATTGGCGATCACGTTGACAAACTAAACAAAAGTCTTTCTAACTTCAAACACAAACGACAGTTATATAAAGAAGAAAAACTATACATCAAATAGCGACTGCTAAGAAGGTCGACTTCAACAGTGTTCTCCAAGTCGATATGCTAGAAAGATCACGGGCCCAAAGTTTTTACTGCAACGCAACCGTGCTAAGATCTCAAGATTACTAAAACCCCAGACTAACTTCCGGGAGGAACTTTTATCCGAATGGCGATGTAGGTGGGAAAATTTCATCAAAGGCCCACCACCAGCTTTTTCCATCCGTTCGTGAGCGGCTGGAGGTGGATCACTGTGTTACCCGATTTCTCGCAGGTCATGGCAACTTTAAAAGTAAATTATTTTCCTTTATACCTACTTTTGGCACCTTTATGTCAATGTTCTACAGCTGACCTTGAATACGAACAATCCGCACATGTCATTACATTTTATGGGAGTTATATATTCTTTGGCAGACTCAACGTAATATTATGTTAGATAGTATTCAGATTCCATCTGGAGTAGTTTATTATACGGACCTTGTAAAAACCAGAACAAATTTCCGTGCATTCATTCAATTTTGCCATACCTATTACTGGAATCAAAAGTAGCTCACAATTTAGGACCCATTAGTTTCAGTGTTAATATATAATCCGTGGTGCTTGGCAACTGGGCTTGACCCAATTGTATTATGTCCCTTGGTGCCTATTGGCCCAGCTCTAATCTGTCTCCTGCTAGATAAGGGGGGAAGTGGAAATTATATTTATTTTCCTACTCTTCCGCTGTACTCTTCTGATTAATTTCGTTGCGGGATCCAAGACAGTTGAATCGTTTCTCCGGGACTCGTCGGGCTCATTAGCTCAGCGTTATTCTGGTGGTCGCCACTTTTGATTCTGGCTTTCAGCACTTGCAGTGGTTATAAATGTGTGGCGAGTTTGTCCCAAAAAAAAAAAGCTGAGACTGACTGACTGATCTACCAACGCACAGCCGAAACTACTGGTCGTTGAAAGCTGAAATTTGGCATGTAGGTTTCTTAAATTCCGTAACGGTGCTAAGAGAGAATTTCCCGACATTTTTACGGGAACGGGAAAAAACATATGGGCGTACGAAGTCGCGGGCGAAAGTTAGTAGGTATCTACATTACAAATACAAATACAATACAAATTGTTTTTATTGGGAACAACATAAGGAACCAATTCTGTTAGTACAACGTACACACTAAGGTTAGTAAAACAAGTTTAAAAATAACTAATGAGTCATGTACTTACGAGGCACTTCATGCGGACAATGACTTCTCATGAAATGCCTCAGCACAGGAGCTTTCGGGTCCTCAGCCACGACTTTCAGGATGCTATTGCTACTCCCTCGAATCCTCCTCACAAGCGATGCCACCTTTTTCCTGATGATGGCATGGAAGCCATCTGTACGCCATTGGGCAAACATCCCCGAGGCACTACAGAAACGAGGGAGTTTCAACATCATCCTGAAATTCCTGAAATTATTTGACATTCATACGTGTCTCACATTAATAAGCTCTTGGGATTTTAAACATTTTACCTTTCTATATGCACACAAATAGTTTGTCAATAGCTAAGGCTGCCTGTCCATTGAAGCGGAGCGAGGCAGTGGATCGGAGAAACGTTGAAATATTAACCAATGGAATTGCATAGGTTGCATTGGTTGGTTACTTGCATAGTTCTCAATGGATGGTCAGTCACTGACATCTTATGCATTTCCATTGGTTTACCATTTCTCCGTTTCTCTGCTCCGCTGCCTAACTCCGCGTCAATGGACAGGCCTTTTCATTTCATATGATACAGCTTGAATTTTTTTTTCTAGTTTTCCCACAAACGTGATATCCTAAAAAATATTAATTTAAGTAACGCGTCCGTGTTCGGGTCACAGAAGTTCGTATGGGTAGCAAATGTAAACAGAATTGGTCTAGTGTATACGAAGAAAATTGGCTGTACGGACAGACAGACATCATAGTGATACTAAAAAGGTTTCTTACGGTGCTAGTCACTACATATTATAAATCAAAGTCTTCCGCCGCGTCTGTCTGTCTGTTTGCGATAAACTCAAAAACTCAAAACACCGACCGATTTTCATGCTGTTTTCATCAATGGATAGAGAATGGTTCTCGAGGATGGTTTTAGTATACATTTTCTCAAGTGGGCGAAGCCGCGTGCATCATCTAATTAAATATAAAACGCAAACTCATAAACTGCGATTCCAGTACCTATGGCTGACTGGCCATTGAACTTTAACGTCACTCAAACATACGCCCGGCCCGTTAGAAGACTTGCAAAAAACATAACACTCGTTTTTGTAACAGTGTTGTGTATCTAAAAATACCTAAGTAACTTATAGTTGCGTCTAAATCGATACTTTATAAAAACTTATAACATCAAGGTATAAAAAACCGGCCAAATGCGAGTTGGACTCTCTTACAAAGGGTTCCGTAGCATTAACCGAAAACAAAACTTTTCTTGTAATTTTTTTTTAAAATTCAATTTCTATTAAGAGGGCGCATTCCATCCACTAGCGCCGCCAATCGTTTTTTATTATTCTTGGTAAATTTAAGACACGTCGATAAAAAACCGCTCTGTAGTGTTCTGAAGAAATGTATTTATTATTTTTTGAGAGTTATGTTTTGTACTTTAGAACATAAATAGTTGCCAAAGTCGATATTTTTGCTAAAAGTGGCCAATTTTAACAAGAATTGACGTTTTGTATTAAAAATAGCTCTCAAAAACTAATAGATACATTTCTTCACAACACTACGATTGGCGGCGCTAGTGGACGGAATACACACCCTTAAGTGCATTTATTCATTTAAATATACTTTTTACATTTCTAAATAAAAACATATAAAAATAGTAGCCCACCGGTATCGGGAGCAGGGTCCAAGCTCCAGAGAGAGGAACCTCCTAACAATGCGAGCCGTGTCTAGAAGTACTGCTTTCTGAATCAAACCCTTGATCCAGCTGCCTAACGAGAGCCTCTGAGTAATAGGGCTTGGTTACCCCTTGGGTACGGTATACTAAAAAGCGAAATTTGGCAAAAAGGACTAGTTGAAAAGTCGTAACTGACACAATTTCCTTAGTAATTTTTACAATAAACTCAAGAAGCGCTCCAAACGTAACCCAACACCTTTTCAATTTCCAAGAAACCAAAAACAATAATACCACAATGCAAGAACAGGTAGTAAAACCGAGAACACTTTCAGCCAGCAAGCTACAAATTAATTTCAGACCTTAATATCTACCTGGAATCTATCCAAAAGCGAATTCTCGTGGATTTCGTAGCAACCTCACAACAATCCGTTACTGGCGCGTATTAATTTCTGTTACAGTGTTTGTGAAAGGTACCCTGAGCGAAATGTCTGTGTAATGCTTTATACTGATATTATAAAGAGGTTAGGCCAGTTTCAGACGATGCCGCTCACCGCCGTGAAGGGGTGGAAAATGGGCACCGGCAGGACTGTTTTTAGGGGGTGCATCTTCAAAATACCGACTGACCGACGACGGCGAATAGAATTGTTTTTTTTTACCTTTCACATAGAGATAGTACTTGAGAAGACGGTGGCAAGGCCGAGTGAAGGGAGGTCGAAGTACCTACCTCGTCTCGGATATTTCTTGGTTGTCTTTTAGTTATTACATTTCGCTTTTCGGGTATTTTTTATTTCTTCATGTTTTCGCATGATTTATTGAAAGCCAGGGAGTTGCAAGTGCACCCCCCTTTTGGCATCCATAAGGTGGAAGTGATAAAGCGGAATTTGTGACGTAACGGCTCGCGTAGAGCGCGTCTATCCGCGCGGACGCCTTTCTTTGAGATCTAGAATCAACAGAGAAGCCCCACCAGAACCATTGTTATTTTGTGAAATTTGTATAAGCCTTTCTTTCATAGTTTCCCGTTTTTTATCCAGTCAGGGGGGGGCCGAGTCCAGTTGGGGGCCGAGTCACCCGCGTCCGTAGGAGCATACCCTTCAGCGAATCCCTACACGTGGTCCCCGGGTGGTGCTAAACAGGAGACACTAACCGCCTCCGTGGTCTAGTGGTTATACCACCTGATTCAGACCCAGAGGTCCCGGGTTCGATTCCCAGCGGGCGCAAATTTTTTGCTCGGTTTGGTTGGTGGTAGGACTTGTTCAAAGTCCGCCTGGCAAGCTACCACCATCATGTCTAAGTCTGTCGCCATAACAACAATGTTTACATTGCATTGCATTGCTGTGTTCCGGCAGTTAGAGGTATGATAGCCAGTTCCTCTGTGTAAGAGGATTCCGGGTGAAACTCGCTTCCATCTTCGGTCTAATCATCACTTTCCATCAGGTGAGATTTGAGCCAAGAGTTTCCCCGTTTTGTATAAAATAAAAATCCACTGACCAGAAAATCGAAATAAAACTTTATAACCTACACTTAGGTATTCTTGTTATTTAAGTATTACATTTTCCAAGTCTTACAAGATAATATACAGGGTTATTTGTAAAACACCGACAACCTCTCAGGATTATGTTACTAACATCATAATCAACAACTTAAATTCTATGACTTTTAAAAATTAGTCCCGAAAGGATGTCGGTGTTTTACAAATAACCCTGTTTAAACCAATGATATATAAAACTATAGATACGTTGTCCGCACTCTAAAATGACAACATGAAATGAAGCCAATTGGCCACATCGCGCTTAGTTACGCACCAACCTGTCGCGCGTCACTACGTTTGTTTTGATGTCAATTTGACTATTATTTATCCTGTGACGTAACTGAAGATGTAATTTATCTCCCTCTAGCAACAGGCATCCCGCCGTACGGTGACATATTTTCGTATTCATTATTGTTCACAAAAACCTACAACTCACACAATCTTACAGTGATATTCAAAGTTTATGTACCTACGTATAAAAGCGAGCTTAACCTAAAGTTTCTGTTGGCAAACGAAATGTTTAATTGACAGCTGGATCTGGGTATGTCGCCTGAGGGCTAGTAGGTTTGTAATTGATGGTAACCCATCCACGGACTGACCGCGGTTTAGCCTCTAAGATCAACCTGCACGGCTGTTATTATTTCGAGCTATTCTCCGCATACATGAGCACACAGTCTACTAACTAAAAATAAACATAAACTCTCCCTATAGACTCACAACACTAAGCATCTTCACCAGAAAATTCCTTGTTATTGAAATGTTAAATGTCTACATCCGTTACAAAATCTCTAAAACCAGGATGAGTCTTGAAGTATTTGGCCGGAATTCCTGTCGAGTCGCTCAGAATCATTTATTACAAGCTTGGGACCGGTACAGTTATGAGAACAATTTTATAAGCTAGATACCGAATTTTGTTTCTTTAAATTCTTTTCTTATTCCATTGTGTTTTGGTCGCTTTTTATTATTAGTTTTGTAAATAAGACTTAGGAGGTAGTTAAGTGCGTGTTTTATAACTACTGGTTTCGTAGTTAAAGCAACCATTTAGTGCCAAATAGGTTGACTGTATATAATGTACAAACATAGTATTACTGAACGACGGAAATATTTATATTGAGGAGAACTTTGGCTCAACCATAAAGAATCTTACCAAAAAATAAAAATGCGAGTGACTTTGCTTGTTTTTCTGTTACCTTTTTACGTGTTGACGTCTGAACGGATTTGAATGAAACTTGAAACACAGCAAGATCATGTCCTGGTTTAGGACATAATATTAGGATACTATTAATTCTGGGAATATTTCCCTTGGGATAATAATCTATCCTCTATCATCACACTCAACCTGTTCAGCGACCTTGGCAAGCACACTGCACCTTCAGCCAGTCACTTGAAGAGCCATGAAGAGTCTCTCCAGGTCGACGCCACCAGTCACGCCACTAAGTCGCACAGCAACGCTGCCCACATCCAACGCCCTGAGGCCTTAGTTATAGTGCCACCTGGTGCCTAGTGGTCACTCGTAGAACCTAATTTCCCATACTAAATTCTAACGCGCTCGCAATCGAACGCGTTCGAACGTGAGTCGAAAAAACTCACACTAAGGCCTCTGGTGCAAAACGCAGTACTGTACCACGTCCGACTCACTGGAGCATAGCAGCATCATCCCGACTTCCTGGGAGCACGGCAGACAGTTCCGACTCACGGCGAACTAAGCGACTTCCGGTTCACACTCACTGAAACCAAGCTTCCACTAGTCTGGCAAGCATCTCATCAAGATGTATGGACGACTCAACTACTATCAACCTCCGGTCTCTGGAGGGGAGTGATGAAGCGGCATCAATCGACTCAAGAAAAACCAACGGAACAAATCTACATCGCAACGAAAAAGACCGCAACTAGCAGCGAACTTCTACGACAAAATCCTGTATCGTGGTATCAGAGTTTACTGTGTAAATTAAACATATTATCAGCCCGAATTTAAGTTATCGGGCAGTTGCCCACACTGGATACAACAACCATCCCGTCGGATCCGAGGATCCTCCCTTTTTAATTGAGGTTTGTGGGACTTTAATCTCTGTTCCGCATACCTCTATAATAGATTGCTAATTTTATCTTGATTACATGGATCGACAGCTCACTTCGTGATCACTTCACCCAAGCCTTCACTTCGAGATTTTGAATTGCACTGCAGTTATTAGGAAGTTGCGGAGGTCAGAGAGACAGTCTTACCATTCATCTGCATCCAGTCATAGTTGAGAAAAGGTTGGGCAGATTGTTAACATATAGAGGTGTGCGGAATGGAGAGTAAAGTCCAGTGGGCAACTGCTCGATAGTTGTTATTCGAACTGTTCTGCAATATGTTCAAATCGTACGGAAAACTCTGATACCGTGATGTAGGATTAGAAGAGAAGAAGAGTAGAAGTTAGTATTTTTATAATAACAATAATAACAGCCGCACAGGTCAATCTTCACGGTTAAGCAACACTTGCCGAGGTTGGTCTGTGGATGGGTGACCATCTTAACATACCGAGTTTCCACCGTGCCTCGGAAAGCACGATAAGCTGTTGGTTCCAGCTGTCATTAGGAGATCTTTGGCAGTCGTTACGGATAGTCAGAAGCCAGAAAATCTGACACCAGTCCTTGCCAAGGACTACCGTGTTACCCAGTTAATGGGTTGTGGAGATCTGGTAGGCAGCCGCTCCACGTAAAATACTGGTATTCAGCTGAATCCGGTTTGACTGGAAGCCGACCCCAATATAGTTATGAAAAGGCTAAACAGATGAATGGTTCCGCTACAATAATGTCTGCAAAACGGTTACTAACCATTTCGAAATCATTACATTTCCTTTTTACTACATCCAGAAAAAAGTCAGTATATCTTCTTAACGTATTTTTCTTTCGCATCTACCGATTTTCCCCAACAAACCCCTAAAATAGAACAAAAACGTGTTAACCTATAACCTTACCCCTCTGAACACAAAACCTGCACTTGTTAGCGTCAGAACTTGTCAATGGACACTATAAGTGGTCACTTTGTCAGCAGTTGTGTCCATTAATCAACTAGTTGGTGTGGAGGCGCTGATTACCAGGTCATCGCTTTGAAAACTAAATAGCTGGTCTTTGTTCGCGTATTCAAGGGAGCTCATTTTCACTGTGTGGTTTCTTTGAGCATGTAATTAAGGAAGGGGTGGTTGTGTCTTTTTTGAGATTTTTTAAAATAAATCCGCAGTGACCAAAAAAATGTATTTCCTCCTCCTTGGGTCGTATTCCTCAGTGTTCTTCAGTGTGTAGGTCGTGATTCTGCATCATTTTCTATTTGTTTTTTATTTGAGATGGGTTTGCTCTTGAATCTAGTTTAGGCAAGAGATGACAGAGACAAAGTCTACGATGGAGCGAGCTTACCCAGAAGTAGCCTGTTCACTCTGACTTTGAAAAGATTAGGTTTGTAAGTTTTCGGAAACAGGCAGACGCAGGCAGAGAGTTTCTCTGATACTCCCTTGTGGGGGGGGGTCTGTATGTATGCTTTTACGGTTGCACAACGACACGCTTTGCTTTGCTTTGCTTGGTAGTATAGATGCAGGCCTACCTTCCCGTCTCCTTCAGAGGCGGAAAGGTGGCGTGGTCTTGAGGGGGAGCGCAACAGTCGTGTAGATCCTCAAGGCAAGTCCGGTGGTCATTCCTTCTCGAGGTTGCCACCCCGTTATTGGTCTAATTCCTTATGAAATAGACGTAACTAAAACCACCGGGCGTCCCGTAGAGTGGCGGGCTAACCACTCGATCCTCATCCCATATTCCTCTAAACCCTCTTTCCCGTCATGACCCCTCCCAATTCCCCTCCTAACTGTGACCCTTCAGTGACGAAGTGGTTACGGGCTCGGTCGTCACTAAACTCAGCTGACGGCGAGTAGGAGAGCTTAGTCACCTGCGCTAGGACCTGCGCAGTCGAGCGCCGTAAGCGGGGATGAAGGAGTCCTGGGGGGTTGAGCCGATCGGCACTGGCGGTAATGTGTCCGTGAGGCAACACGCCCCCTTTGGTCTGGATTTCAAGCGAAACGGTGGCCCTACCCTCTAGCCAGGGGTAGGGAAATGGCCACGGTGTCCCGTCAGAGGGCCACGGGCGAGGTGTGTGGGGTCTGCTGAGGTCGCCCTCGGGCGGCTGAAGCGGTAGGTGAAGGCCATGCTGACGGTGTAAGTGAGGGTTGTTTAGTTGCCAACCCAAGCGAGCACCCGATGTCGCGCTGTAAACCAGCCTTGCGCACCTATATCTTCCTGGGAATCCTAACGTTCGCACTCAGTGCGACGTTCCCAGGTGCGGGCTCCATGGAGGGTGGGAGCCAGGAAGATGAAGTCTTTGATCTTTTTAGTATGGACGGAATGATGCCAACTAAAAACACCGCAGGAGTGGAGTCGGCGAAAGCTGGCAAAGCTCCTAAGCGAGATGCCCCAGGTGTCTCGCTTGCCCCTGGATGTCCTGCGGTTCAGGCCGTGGGCACCAGCGCGGGTATCGGTCCGGTTGTGGCGAAAACCGCAGCTAAGACCAAAAAGTCCCAAAATAAACAAAGGAAGACGGCGCTGCATGGGACCAGTACCGTTCCTTCGAAAACAAAGGCGAAAACGGAGACGGCTAATACCTCTGCCGGAAGTAGCCTTCCCAAACACCCCCCTCCTCCTCCTGTGGCTCCACAAGCCACATCCCTAGTTGCGACAGGCGGCATCGATGATGTTTTCTCGAGCGCCTGGCAGGTACATACCCGCAAGGGTAAAGGTAAGGGCAAGGGTAAAAAATCAATTCAACAAGCCCAATGCTCCTGCTCTTGTTCGGGCCCTTCAGGCCCAGCAGCTCCCGCAGACCAGGGTAAGAGGAAGGAATGGCTGACGCGTAAGGAGCGGCGCGACAGAAGCATACGAGGACAAAAGGCCTCGCAAAACAAGCAGGTTGCTGCCACCAGCTCGGTTAAACCGATCAAGCAAGGTAAGCTGAACTTCTCTGAAGGGAAGCGGTCGCAGGCTGTGGCCGGCACTAGCCGTCCATCACCCAGTGAACCGCCATCTAAATCCGCAGGAGGTCCGGCTGAGGTGGTAACCACGACACAGCAACCCGATGGGAACGATCAGGCTGTGGCCAAGCGGGCCCTCAACGAGACGATATCGCCTCGTGGAGAGCATAAGCGGCCGCGGCTTGACCAGTCCCAGCGGGTTGTAAATAGAAGCTACGCCCAAGCTGCCAGTGCGTCCCTGAACGTCGCGATCACCTGCGACCAGAGGGGCATCATCAGTCAGGGAGTATCGGACCAGATCCTCGCTGCTATCCACAAGCAGATAATCAGCGAGGCCTGCTCCGCTATGCAGGACACACCAGGGCCGACCTGGAGTCCTCAAGCTGTGGTGCGGAAATGACCACACTTTGGCCTGGCTGAAGAAGACAGTCTCCAACCTGGCTCTCCCGGCTAGCACCTCGCTAGTCGTCAAGAGCCAATCGGAGATCCAGAAGCGGGTCCGGTGCGGCATCGCCATCCCCGACGACCAGGGAGTCTACGAGGACTCGACCTACATTGGACGAGCCCTCTGCTACCAGAATCACTGGATCGACGTGAAGAGGTGGGTAGTGCTGCACGCGGAGAAGCAGAAGGCATGCTGGTTCGTGGTGCTGGGTATCCCCGAGGATCAGGTTCCGACCCTGATGTGCGCCGATCGCCGACTTTCAATTGGCTTGGGATCGGTGTACGTCAAGTTCCAGGGTCCGACCGGGCGGTTTGTCGACGTCCCTCGGGGGTGGGACCCGGTAACGAAGCAGCTGCTGGCAGAGACAGGGGAGACCATTTCCCCGCCAAACAACCCGGAGGCAACTGTGGCTGAACCTGCTGGAGCAGCGGGGTCGGCCGCCCCTGCCGTCACCGTGGACGCCGTCCCTTCATCGGGGGGGGAGCTGGACGACGCAATGTTGTCCCCGGCTTCGAACCTGAGGGAGGACGGCTTCGACGAGGGCGACCTGTTTGCCGGGCTGCGACTGGAGGGTGACGAGGAGGGTCACGCCTGCGATGGCGTCCCTTTCGTCGGCCTGTAAAGTCGTGCAGGCTAACCTCCACCACAGTCAGACCGCGACGGCTCAGCTCCGCAAGTGGCTGGAGGTCCAACACACGGCCATAGCCCTGATCCAGGAGCCGTGGATTAGGGGAGGCCAAATACGAGGACTATCCAATCTCGGTGGTAAGCTCCTTGTTACTACAGACCATGATCACCCTAGATCGTGCATCTATGTCACAGGTAACCTTAAAGCACAGCTCTTAAGCGACTTCTGTTGCAGAGATGTCTCTGCAGCTTGGCTGAATATACAGCGTGGAGCCACAGGAATGGCCGTCGTTTTCGCCTCGGTGTATATGCCTGAGGCGGAAGAACCGCCCCCACACAATCTTGACCGCCTCATCACACACTGCGAAGGCAGCGGAGAGGAGGTGGTAATCGGGACCGACGCAAACGCACACCATCCACTGTGGGGGATGGAGACGCAGAATGAAAGGGGTAAGGCATTAGTTGACTATTTGTTCACAACTAACCTATCCCTACTAAACACAGGTTCGGAACCAACTTTCGTAACCAGACGCAGTCGTACAATCATAGACCTCACTCTGGCAACGGAGGGAGCAGCGGAACTCATCACCGGGTGGCAGGTCTCAAATGAGGCTTCCTGCTCAGACCACAGATGGATCCGCTTCGACATCCAGGTCTGTATACAACTTAAACAACCTAGGCGAAATCCGCGCAATACGGATAGAGCGCTATACACACGCAACCTCACCTTAAGGCTTGCCACACACGACGATCCGGAGTCTCTTGCGGACACGGCACAGATCGACACGCAAGTTCAACAATTCACCGAATTGCTGATAAACAGCTACCACATAGCCTGCCCGCAAACGATTCCGCGCGACACACCAGGTAAACAACAGTGGTGGGGCGCGGATCTGGAGCGCAAACGTGGTAAGGTAAGGAAGACTCTTAACAGAGCCATGAACACATGTAGTGATGAGGACTGGGACGCTTATTACGCGGCCAAATCCAGCTACAAGAAATGCATCAGATTCAGAAGAACTACAGGGTGGCGTAAATTCTGTGGTAGCATTGAATCATGCCAACAAGCAAATAGGGTAAGGAAAATATTGGCGAAACAGGACACACCTGAGGTCGCCACACTCCGGAAACCCGATAACACGCTGACCACGACACCTGAAGAAGCGAAACGCCTCCTAGTTGAGACTCACTTCCCAGGGAGCGTATTCGCACAGGTAAATGAATGGCACGACGCTATCCAAACGCCATCAGAACATGACTGGCTTTATGCAAAGAAGATGATTACACTGGAAAAACTTCAGTGGGCCATCAAAAGCTTCCAACCTTTTAAGGCACCAGGTCCCGATGGTGTGCTTCCAGCCTTACTACAGTGGGGAGGTACCGCTGTTGCTACAAGACTGGTACCCTTAATGCGAGCGTGCCTGGCCTTTAGATACGTTCCTAAAGGATGGAGGGAAGTGAAAGTCATATTCATTCCGAAGCCAGGTTAAAGTGATTACACAAGCGCCAAATCCTATCGACCTATAAGTCTTACCTCGTTTTTGCTGAAGACAATGGAAAGACTGTGTGAAAGGGAGCTACGAGATGGCGCTTTAAAAGCAATACCACTGCATGGTAACCAACACGCATACAGCTCGGGTAAGTCGACAGAGTCAGCTCTTCATCTGGTGGTTAGCCAGATTGAGGAAGCGATTCACCAGAAAGGGGCCTGCTTGGGCACTTTTATAGACATCGAAGGAGCCTTTGACAAGACAAACTTTTCCAGCATTAGAGCCGCACTCTCCAGACACGGTGTAGAGCAGGTACTAACTGACTGGATTACTAATATGTTAAGCAAACGGGTAGTTCGCCTTGAGGAAGAGCAGCAGCTGGCCTTGATAGCCAGAGGCTGCCCGCAGGGAGGAGTGATCTCCCCTCTTCTGTGGAACCTGGTGATTAACGACCTAATCACCAAACCAACGCGCTTCGTTATTACACTATAGGGTATGCAGACGACCTCGCAATCCTCGTGCCAGGAAAGGTAACTGGAACTACCGGCTACCTAAGCTCTTTAACACAGAACTCCAGTTGTCTAACGAGGTAAAGTATCTAGGCATTATACTAGATAGTAAATTAAACTGGAGCTCTCATCTAGACTACAAACTAAACAGGGCTTGCATCACCTTCTGGCAATGCAGGAAAATGATAGGGAAGAGGTGGGGCCTATCTCCCAAAATAATACTATGGTTGTATAGCGCTGTAATTCGGCCTATGATTGCTTACGGGGCTATTGTGTGGTGGCCACGTGCAAAGCTAGTTACAGCTATAAACAAGCTACAACACATGCAAAGGCTAGCCTGCATGGCGACGACGGGCTGCATGAGGACCACTCCGACTTCGGCGCTGGAAGCCATGCTGGGACTGCCCCCGCTACACTTGTTTATACAACAGGAAGCGACGATGGCAGCACTGCGCCTTAAAACACTGGATCTCTGGGGTAAGAGAGAAACACGACACACCGTTCTGCTCAAGGAGCTCAATAATGATCTCCCCTTAACAACAGCACTAAATGACCGGGTACCCAAGCAATTTATCTTTGATAAAAAATACAAAATCCAACTGTATGAGGATCATCGCTGCGAGGGTCTAAGCCCTGCAGAGCTGCGGATCTTTACCGATGGATCAAAAACAGGTACTGGCACTGGGGCGGGAATCTTCTCAGAGGATCTCAATATCCATATAGCCGCACCATTGGGGGTCCACAACACAGTGTTCCAAGCTGAATGCATGGGCATTTCTCTGGCGGCATCAGCCATCCTAACCAGGGAAGTTAAGGATCATCCAATACGTATACTTTCGGACAGCATGGCCGTCCTGCAAGCTCTGAACAGCCACACAGTTAACTCTGGGCTGATTCTCGAGTGTCACCAGCGTCTCAACCAGGTTGGTAGGCACAACAAAGTAACCATTCAATGGATCAAAGGACACAGCGAATCCCGAGGCAACGATGCAGCGGACGAGCTTGCCAGAAGGGGTTCGAGTATGACACCAATTGGTCCCGAACCCATCGTGCCGCTGCCTTTCGGGCACCTTCGCAATCTGGTAAGGAAACGCACCAGAGACAAACATCACAAGCTATGGGCTGACCATGGTGAGTGTAGGCAGGCCAAAGAGGCACTTCCCTCTATTGATGGCCGGTTCACAAAACAAGCCCTAAGACTGACTAAGCAACAGTTGCGCTCAGTCACAGCCGTAACAACTGGCCACGGGTCTTTTAATAAACACCTCTATGCTATAGGAGCCACTGACAGCCCACTGTGCAGAGCATATATGGAGGAGGATGAGACAGCAGCACATCTGCTTCTAAACTGCCCGGTAGTCGCGGATTACAGGGCCAAGTACTTCGGTAACCCAGGTACCCTCTGTGAAATAGTTGGTAACACCAAGGCGTTGCTGGCCTTCCTCGGGGAGCTGGGGTGGATCGAATGACACATTTGTCCCACCTACACGCAAAATACGCGCTTAGTCGTGGAGTTGCGGAAACCAGCCCGATTTACATACATACATACATACATACTCCCTTGTGGATCGCCCAGAACGGGAGGAGTCATTTGATGTTTTCCCACCCTTAAAAAAATGCCATTATGAAAGACGCTTGGAAACGCTTAGTGCGATTTGGTGGAATCACGTACGATATTTGTCCATCTGTATCTGTATCTGTATCTAGCGGTGTGGAGGACGTAGTTATCTGTAGAGTCAAGGGCGGTGCAGATCAGAGTCCACGAGTCCACATTTTCCAGCTATTTTGCCAGTAACTATGAGTGTCTTGAAGTTGTCACCGTTTTTCTTGTATTCTAGGTTTACAATTTTATTTAAAATGTTTGTTATTATTAAAAGTTATAAAGAGACGTGTTTGTGGAGCTTGTGGCTTCGATCTTCAAGGTTAAGCAACCTCTGACAATGTTGGTTTGTGGATGGGTGACCATCTTAACATACCGAGTTTCCTCCGTGCCTCGGAAAGCACGTTAAGCCGTTGGTCCCAGCTGTCATTTGTAGATCTTTGGCAGTCGTAACGGATTGTCAGAAGCCAGTAATTGTATGACTCCAGTCTTGCCAAGAAGTACCGTGTCAACCAGATAATTGGTTGTGGAGGTCTGGTAGACAGCCGGTCCACGTAAAATATAGGTCTTCAGCTGAATCCGGCATGACTGGCAGCAGACCCCAATTATTTGGGAAAAAGTTAGCTCAGCTGAAACAGCGTTTACAAGACGTCTTTGGAAACGTTAAATAGCTTGTATACCAGGCTCAGATTTGCTGCTGTCTTGCATAAATACTGGCGTTAATACTCAGGGTCAGATGAAAATTACTAGTGACAAGCGGCAACTATTTGTTCAAGAATTTTATTTTCAAATAATTAAATATGCAAATATCGATAACCAAGTAGGTATAGTTTAAAATAAGTATACTCGTTTATCAGATGCAAAATATTTCTGAAAAGGAACACACAGGAAGGTCATTAAAATATACCAAACCGTCGCATCAAGTTAATTGAAATACTAAAATAGAATCTGTTTTAATATAAATACATATACAGGTTAAACTTGTTGTGACATACCGATTTGGTAATCTTAATACATACCAAGTTCACTTATAGTGACTTAACTTTATCTTCTGCGGTTTTCCTGAATTTCTATTTACTTGTATTCACGTGAAACCCTCGTGATACATATATAACTAAGAGCCAATTCTACTAAGTTTTAGCTATGTTCCTATTCGCAGTCCAGAAGCAATCTGTCATACAAGCTTTGACTCCCATTCATTTTTGACATACTTAATGCGATTAATATGCGAAAAGGAACGTAGCTTATAAAATAAATAGAATAGGCTTGTGTCCACTAATAACAAATTGCTTGGTTTATAGTTCCTAATTATAAATGAAGAGACGTAGATAAGAAAAAACCAGTCTATTTCTCATATAAGTTTAAGATGATTAATATTTTTAGAAAATAAATTCGACAAAAATAGGCATTCAGTCACGTGACAGCGACACCAAACAGAAAGTGTTACGTCACGCCACGCAAAACATCGCTGTTGTTGTGGACGTTTCCATAAAACAGAGCACCTGCACGCGTAGCATGACCACCGTAGAAACGAGTTTTGTCGACCGGAGAATCGACAAAATGACAGATTGAAGAAAGATTTCTATCTTTCTAAGCATGGCGATGTTTGACACGTAGAAAAGAAATGTTTCTTTTCTTCGTTCGACATAAGTCTACAACGTCGAGCATGCCGACAATATTTTCTCTACTTTTGACACTTGGGGGTAGAAATAACTCTCTATATGAAATGTCAAATAGTCTACATCTTCTCGGACCTAGACAAGGAATATTTATTTCAACAATCATTTTATTTTTGCCAAATAGAATTCAGAAAGTATGTCGGGGTAGACATATAGTCTACCAACATCTTAATTTTTCGGGTTGTACGTTGTAAATAAACTGTATTTGTAATGACTTAAGTAAAAACACTTCGGACGATATTATGGGAAGAAAGATAACAGATAACAGTATAGAACGCATTGCACTGTGTATGGCAAAGTTTTCATCAGACAATGCCACCAATCACCTTATAATTAGAATGTTATTATGTTCTCTTCTCATCGCATGGTAGGATATTATGTTCACTTACATTAATTACACACAATTATTGGAATAATCAGTACTTTATTTAATTAATCATAAAATCTACTTACTTTTTCCTTGCCGCCATGATCATAAACACTAAAATTCTAATTTAAATCGGCACGATAATAAATACAGTTTTTTGTAAACTAACCAATTAATAGTCTGTCTAGTAACTGTCATCTACTTTATTTTGAACTCCAATTACGTGGTTAGATATTATTATTCCGTCAAGTTTCTTCCGTTGAAACCTTATCAATAAGTGGATAAATTAAGATTGTCCTGGAGTTAAATACTTGAACATTTCCAGATTTAGCAACCGTGTTAAATATTTGCAAATCAGAGCAAAGGATTTTTCGTTCTATTTCCAGTTAAAAAGCAGCGGATGCCACTCAACGCTAGCGTATCTTGCAGTCCATGAAAGAACTCACAGAATTAGATCTGCCAAGCCTTTTCCCAATTATGTTTAAAAGTGACTTCCAGTCTAAAAAGATACAAGTGAATACCAGTATTTTACGTGAAGTTTTCGGCCTATCTGACCTCCTTAACCACTACTTTCCTTACTGCCACAATTTCTCAATACTGGTTGTTAGACTTAGACCAACCACAACTTCTTTAAGAGACGTCGCTTTACGCATCGGCGGAGCAAGTCTTGGCAAGGTATGAAGCATTCTAAACCTTCTTTTTCAAGGTTCCATACTCAAAGGGTAACCAATGGAACCCCATTAATAAGACTCCGCTGTCCGTCCGTCGAAAAAGGTATAAAACAGACAAATAAAGAAAAGCTTTAAAAACTACGTAGTGCTTATGATCTAATAAGAACAGACCGTCATTTAAGTAAAAAGGAAAAATAAACTTAGGCACGGTTTTAAACTTACTAACGTTACCTTTTGACGACTCCAACATCAAATTGCATAAATGATGCGGCACTATGTTGTCTTTGCAACTCCTAGACAATATGCAAATAGATATAAAGAAAAAGGAACTTGAGCTGTTTTAATATCTACGGTAGAATCACTAATTCTTTATCTTCGTGTGTCCTGGGGAATGAGGTAGCACGACGAGTACGCGACCAAGTGGTTCTCGTCTTTTGATATCTCGGACCAAATGTAGGTAACATGCTTACAAACTTTTATAGAAAGTCAAAAACTTTCACAGATTGATCAGGGGTGATAGCTTCATCTGTTACGACCGATATCGGTATTCTATAGCTTGTTACTTAAACGCTTGAGGCTATATAAATTAATTATTCCATTACAGTATGATCAAAAAGCATTATTCCCCAAACCCATTAGATAAAATAAATCGGATTACCGAATGCTTGAAAGATTCACCAGACAATAGAATTCAAAGTTTGTATTTCTGTTGCCGCTGTAAAAATAAAGAATTTTTTTTATTAAATCAAAAATTAAAGGGACCTTATAAGAAACGTATTTTTTAGTTTCTGGTACGGAACCCGACTCTAGTCTAGGTCAGAGGTGGCAGAGACAAAGTCGATGATGGAGCGAGCTTCCCCAGAAGAAGTCTGTTGACCCTTACTTTGAAGAGATTAGGTATCGTCTAAAGTTCTGTCGTAATATTTATCCTGTGACTGCATTTCATAGATCTACGAAATTCTATTTATTCAAAGTAACCACACAGCAAAATTAAAGGTACCTAATAATAACAGGTACCTACCTGTGTATTTATGTTTTGATTGGAAGCGAAAATTCGCAGCATACTATAACAACCTACACAAAATCTAGACCCAAAAATTCTAACCAGAAAATTACGACACCTTTTGATTTCGGCGACGCCATTTTCAAATTCAACCCACGGCTAACCAAGATTCAAGGAAAATGTGTCACAGAGGCAGCAGCCACAGTTTCGGGCTAACCGAGTCATTTCCAGGATGTCCGTACTAGATTTAGTTCAACCTACTTGTATTTAGAACCTGAATTGATTTTCATGTACAAGAATATAAAGCTTACACGGATTTAAACGAATCTTCTTGCAAGGACAGCTTGTTCACAGAAATATCGAGGTAGCGTAAACATAACTATTGTGGACATTTTTTTGGGCATACCCGCCACACATGGGGATCCTGGCAAAGGTGAGACGCTACTTTACACCGGAAGCAGCTTCTTAAACTGTTTCAAGCGCATTGTTCGATCGTGTATGGAGTACTTCTCTCATCTTTGGGACGGATCTGCCAGATACCAGCTTGAATCCCTCGAGTCAATTGAAAAACGAGCCAAGAGGATCATTGGCAATGATAGGCTCGTCGAATCGAAACTCCAAAGTCTTGAGCATCGACGCCGAGTTTCTGAGTTTCAGATACCTGTCGGTTTTCTATCGGTTTTATTTTGTTGTTTACATTTTTTTTACACACACTCCCCAGTGTGCGACGGAATTGCAAAATTTAATTCCGCCAAGCCCGTTCCACCATCGCACTACAAGACGTACGGCGATGCGCCACCGGTACATGGTAGACATCCCATCCTATACGCACAAAACGTTTTGGGAATACATTCATTGCGTACAGCTAAGGAGTGAAATTCCCTGCCGGAGTCATTGTTTTCCAATAGCTACAACCTGGAAGTCTTTAAGTCAAGTGTGAATAGGTTACTTCTAGGCAAGCGTGCTCCACCTTAGACCGCAGCATCACTTAACATCAGGTGAGATAGCGGTCAAACGTATACCAATCAATAGTAAAAAACATTCCCAACCACTGCAACTCCTGAAAGCCAGAATGCACAGTGACGAGTCAATGCAGCTTCACAAATCCTGGAAAAACGATTCAACTGTCTTGAATCCCGCAACGAAGTTCATCAGAAAAGTACAGTGGAGGAGTAGGAAAAATATATTGTCTTCTTTTATTAAGCAGAACTTAAAACAGAGCTACGCCAATTGTCATGGTGAATATCCCACCTATACGGACAAAACTTTTTGGGAATACGTTAATTATGCGTACAGTTAAGGAGTCTAGCGGAGTCTGTTTCCTGCTAGCTACAACGGGAGTTTAGCTCATGTGTGAATAAGTAACCTTAAGGTAAGCGTACTTCATTCTGAACCGCATCATTGTTTACCATCACATCAGAATATGATCAAACGGGACCCTACCAATAACCATAAAAATTGAAATAAACAAAAATGCTCATAAAATCAAAACTGCTAAGCTAACTGAATCAAATTTTTACTGGACCAAATGGCAAGTATGTCGCATCGATCTAAAAAGAATCACACAAATCGGATCTGACACCACGGAGTAATCAGTATATAGCCGAATTGAGAATATCCTCCTTTTTTGGAAGTCGGTTATTAAAAACACAATCACCCAAAAATACTTTATCATTTAAAAATAAAGACCTCGCCTTAATTTACCAGCAATTTAACACCATTTAGATTTAGGTCCTACTTAAACACTTCAGATTGGTCCTGCAGGGGCCATAAAAATATTTCAAAGACTACAACGGCTTATTCAGAGTCTTGTCACGTAATGTTCCCGTATATAATATAAAATGTCCACTCATTTCCAAAGAGAGAGAATTCTCCAAGTGATTTACCTACATCTCCAGAGACTGGGGAATTCTAGAGAATCACATGATCTAATACAATTAAGTGTGCACTTATTCGCTAGCTTATAATTAAGTATGCCAACGCGAGTCAAAGAGTAGTTCGCAGAAAGGAGATTGCTCTAGACTACCTTCATTTTTGCCGACTGCCTTAAAAAAGGAGTGTTATGTTTTCAGGGTTCATGTATGTACGCCGTGGTAGACGCCGCGGGCGTCGGAGGCCACCTGGTGACCTCCGGCAACCGTAGGCGAGGGCCTGTGGACGGTGAGCTATGGGTGGTTCACCGTCCGTCCGTCTTATGACGACAGGCCGTGTCGACGGCGCGTTAGTGTTCCACGTGCGCCTCAAAGAGAGTCAGCACACAGAGGGGCCCCAAAGGGCCGACGCCTGCCGAAGTCGCGGGACTATTCGAAAGAGATACCGGGGCCCCGGAACACAAAGGGCACATGAAGGAACATGGATGGGTTTTAGTCAGTAGAAGTCTGACACTCCCTCCCGCTCCGCCCAGAGCGGGTGAAGTCATTTGATGATTTCCCATCCCTAAAAAAAAAAAAACAGATCATGTATGTATGTATGTACATAGCTAAGTCGGGGGACAGTAGGTACTCTGTAACATTTCTTAACGGGTTCCCCGACTGCATTAAAAAGTTATTTTTCAGTTTTAAATTTTTGGGCAAATGCATGTATACCATTTTTTAGTTCATTTTTAGACATGGCAGGCGTGTTTATTTTAATTATGTTTTTATAGGATAAAGTAATTATTTTCTTGGAATACTTTGGGAAAATAGGAAATGGATCTTAAATAGTATATATAACATAGGAGTCAACTCTTAGCTAATAGTTTATTGCTGCATTTATCTAGCTCTATATACATAAAAACGAATCTCCTTAATGTATGTACGCGCATAGCTTGAGAAAGACTTGAACGATTTCAATAATTCTTTTTTGTTTTATTTGTTACATTCCATCCATTCGTTTAACTCATATCATTCACATCATCCTCTAAGTTATCCATCTACGATATTATAATCTTTGTCGAAATGCAAATTAGCGTCGTGTGATGGTGCAGGGTGCTGGGACAGAATCGCAATGCGCTACACTGGCGCCCCCTACCTACGCAACTGTTGCCGCATCAGACTCTATTTATTGACTTTTCGTACTACGATAATCGGGACACTTGATTTGATATGATATGGAAGAAACGGTTTTTTTTTTAAACGAGAAGTTCCAAGAATTAAATAATAATAGATTTCTATGATAGATTGTATAGTCTTTAGGCTAAGAGTTTAGAGGTTGTACTGAAATGATAGAATAAACTTCCTGTAGAACCAGAAAATATATTTTTGTAAATAATAACCGCGGATAATGGCGGGCTCCTACTGATTTGTATTCCCTAAAACTATGAGGAATGAAGTGTTTTAGGGTTCCATACCCGAAGTCAAGGGTACCTTACAGAACTCTCAAAAAAAAAACTCAATCATTTATTTCAATTAAACCATTTTCAGGCACTTTTAAATTGTCAAGGTCAGTTGATCGAAAAATTTGAAGCTATTTGCACGTTCCAAAGCGTAGATCTCTATGGAGAAGAACGTGCAAGAAACTCCACGGAACCCTATTACTAAGCTATTAGATACTTACTATCCGTGTTTACTATCAACAAAACGACCAACAAATCAAAATCGTAAAAGTGCTGCGTCAAATAAATCCAGTTTAGCATGTCTGCATGTCTGGCTCTAGAGCCTGACTCTGGTTTTCAACTGAACCTGAACTGTTGTTTTACGATCAGTCACAGGCTCAAAAACTTAAACCAGATTTAACTTACTTACTAAAGAGTGTTTATCGTAATACCCAGTAACTGAGTTGAAGAGATCTGGAGGTCTAAAAAGGCCAATTTAGCAGAATCAGAAAGCACATCACGCTACCAGTCACTGTGAAAATTTCCCAATCAACCTTGGACTTAATGCGTTAGGGATAAAGATGAAAATGAAATTTGACAGATTGTTGTGTGGTTAATATTATGATTCTGCTAAAGTGGCCTTTTTAGACCCTCAAATAAGCTGTCATTTAGATGGAAAGGAGATGTTCCAAAATGTATGTAGCCCAGGCCACGTCCATGTACAGTTGTACACTATACTATAAAATAGGGAAATACATTTAAAACACAACTACATTGTACAATTTCTATAAAATGGCTTTGTTTGTTGGTAAAATCAAGAAATTACACTTGAAATTGCAACACACAACAACAACCCGTCGTCGTGGCGATAAGCTGTCATTTTGATTGGTCAATGACGTTTGACATGTTTATTTCTGCGGAAGTTGAAGGTTGACAGTAGTTACTTTGCTCTTTGACAGTGACTGAAGTGGCACTGTTGTGACAGCTGACAGTTATCGGTCATTGGTTTTTAAGCATAGAGTAGCTAAATCAGTGAGACGCCATGTTGAAAATCGATAAAAATAATGAACAAACATCAATTGACTACCACTAAAGCATACATTTAAATGAATTGTCCGTATTTTTCCCGAATCCTACGGATTTTTATGTTTTTGAGGTAGTGTACATAGACCTAGCCCATTTTGGAATATCCCCTTTGACCGTAACACTGTACACAGTAATCTCAAGTTACAATATAGCATGTCGCTTGACCTAAATACTACCCGTGCAAGTAATTAAGGGTGGTACCAGTGCATTCAAACGGTCTATGGTATAATGGTGCACCAATTAAATGTATAATTACATCGATTTACATAAGATTACGTATGAAGGCTTTTGGCGTTGTAATCAGTTTAATTAAGTAAGATAATACACTGGAATTGTAAATGAAAGGTTCCACCGGCTCATTATTTTTATTACGCATGTGTCTAGTAAAAATCTCTATAAACAAAAGTATTTTGAAAGAGTTCTGCTAAAATTATTTTAACACTAGCTGATGCCCGCGGTTCGCGGCTTCGCCTGCCTGATAAATAATACCTGCACTAAAAACCCTTCCCTAAGAACCACTCTATCCATTGGTGAAAACAACATGAAACTCAGTGCAGTAGTGTTTGAGTTTATAGCGAACAGACAGACATACGGGGCGAAGTACTTTGTTTTATAATATGTAGTGAAAGATAAAAGTTGTACGTTCATATTTTTACGAAATTTTGTACCTATATTAAAATTTGCTAATCAACCAAACCACATCCAAACTTTGAAACACGGATAGACTATGGTTTGGTGTTTTATGGCTCTGTAGTAATTTCTATAGGGATTTGACGAATTAAAAAAAAGACGTAATCATTCTTAATTCCTAAAATTCTGAATGAATAACAAGTGATATCGCTGATAAAGTAAAATATATTGCAGGTCAGTGATGCATACCGAGGCTGGGAGACCATCTATAAGGTACATACCAAGACGCCACCGTACCGGCCTGTCATTGGCAGTCGTCACGGATAGTCAGAAGCCAGGAAATCTTAATGTCTAAACACACTATGCCGAAGGTACGCGACCGAAGTTACGATGATTACGTCTGCAATGCTATTTGAATTACTGACGACATATTATGCCTAAATTACGTTGCCTTATAGCGTACGCCGAACTTTGGTCGGTCGCGCTAGAGACATTGAATACACACAATGTTGCGCAACTGAATTTCTGCCGCGTAAGTTCGGCACTTATGGTGTGTCATATCAGCCGAATACGGAATGGAACGTAAAATCAGCCGCGGAACTTCGGTCGCTTACCCTCGTCATAGTGTGATTAAACACTAACACCAGTCTCCGGGACTCGTCGAGCTTAATTGAGTCGTCACTGATTCTGGCTTTCAGGAGTTGCAGTGGTTGGGAATGTGTGGCGGGCTTGTTACACTAGTCAGGCCAAGGTATGAGGTCAAACGTCAATCGCTCCACGTAAAAATACTCGTACTCGGCAACATCCGTTTAGAATCAAATGAGACCCCGATACAGTGGCGAAATTGATTGATTAATTAACTAAAATTTAATTAACCTGCCAATATGTTGTATTTACTATTTACTTTGCGAACGTTGACAGATTAACCTTCACCCACCACAAAGTAATTTTAACCACACTTCCTTAACTTACACAGAGTTGGTAGGTTCTCAAAACTTGCCTTATTAACGCCAGCGAGTTGGATCGTGTGACCGCAACCGTATTAAATGAAAACCTGGGAAACCACGTGCTTGTAACTTTGTGTATAGGTTGCAATCTTATGATGGGTAGTGTGAAAAGAAGGACCTATAAAAAATCTGAAAAAACGGAATGAAATACGTCATTCATTTTTTTTTAATTAGAAATTTAACAGAGTTTTTCTCTCAATCAAAATGTAAACAAATTAATTACCTAATAAAAATGTTCAAATTGGTACTCTTTATGCTGAACAATATTTGTTGGTTCAAGTCCACACATAAATGTGATTTTTCCTAGACTAACTTAGTACCCCTAACTGAATAAAAATATAGGTACTTACACTTCAGTATTTGTCAAACTGGACTGTAATCTGTAAATCTGTCAAAATTTAATTCATAGGACTTGAATCTGACGCAATCTCAACTCCAAATACTCAACTCAGAAACCTAGGGTACCTGTCCATTACAGCAAAGTGAGGAGCAGAGAAACGGAGAAATTTTAATCAATGGAATTGCATTAAATCTCCGCATCACGTGAGTGACTGACATTTTGAACGACATGATTGGGTATTATTTCTCCGTTTCTTCGCTCCGCTCCCTCGCTCCGCTGTAATGGACAGGCAAACTAAAGAGCCAATAAAGTATTTCAGAGCTGATTTCATCCATTTTCCTAATTTGCGCGTTCAGAGTTCAGTTCGAAAGATTCTCATCAAGAAAATCCTACTTCATTTGGAAAAACTATTCCAGTACGCAAAAATTGCCACACAAATTTTTCACTACATCTTTCCTAAAACATTACACCCCCTATAAACGGGCTACCATCAAATATAACAGCTGACGTATAAAATAAACAGGGCTGTCGCACACCGCCATCTTCGCTTCATTTTTCACTCTCAACTCCCTGAAGTTTAATATCAGAGCGTTGGAAGACACCATGTGTTATTAATGGACACTAGACACAGGACACCCGACACCCCTGATAGAAAACTGCACCACTAGAGCTAGCTATATTGAAATTTTCTTCTTTTTAGTCTACTTTGTTGCTTTTACTAGTGGACAGAGGGAGTGTTTTGTTTTGATTTGGATAGTGTTTTTGTTTAATTTCGAATTAAGCTTCTTTTGTTTTGCAGACCTGCAGACGTAGCTCCATAGAATTTCCTTTAGAATGCCAGTCCATTACAGCGGAGCGGAGAAACGGAGAAATTTTAACCAATGGAATTGCTTAAAACCTCCACACCACGTGAGTCACTGACATTTTGATTGACATGGTTGGTTAATATTTTTCCGTTTCTCCGCTCTGCTGCTTTGCTCCATGCAATTGGACAGGCACCTTATACGAGTGTTTTTTAAAGCGTGCGTGGAGGGCGAAATCTCAAAGTATGAAAAATATCGAAAAGCACAGAAAGGAGTCTCGAACCCGATTTTCATGATTTTACACTAAAAGAAAGCGCTAATTTTCACTTAAAAATTCACTTATTCTAAAACATTTTCTCCACTCAACTCGATCAAAACAGTTGTAACGTATTTATTGACATTAATCGAGGATTTCTTTTGCTGTCATAATGAGATGTTTTAATAGGACTTATTGGCACGTTTAAATAGAGTGTAAGCGCTTCTCTTAAGTGTTTCTCTCTCTTGAATTTCGTAAGAACTAGCTGCTCCATGGTCGACAAGGGGAAGTCCTTACATTAAAAGTGTATAATATCTATGTGTTATTCCAGAGGGCCAATTCTACTAATTTTTAAACAACTTTTGCATTCGCATGTCAATCGCAAAGTGTCAAAAAAGCCTAATTTTTCATATATTTTTACGATTGAGGTGCGAATGCGATGAATATGTGAAAATTTGTAGATTTTGCACGCTAACTATAATCTACGTCAGCGATCACCCAAATTTCATCAAGGTCCGTTCACTTTTACACAACTTTAGCATTTATAATATAAATACAGAAGTACCTAGATGATTAGATATGACGGTACCTGAGGTTATTTTACAGGGAAAATGAAGTTACTGAGTCCGAGTCAATCCAGTAAACGTGCTGGATCGCTTCACTTAAAATACCACAGTCAAAGGTGGCGAAACGTCAAAATACGTAATACTTAATTTTTCAAACTGATTTCTATAAAAAATACAATCCAGCTTTTGCCTCATTTTAAAATACCCAGCGAGAATGATAAGTAAAATTGCAACCAAAATCCTTTTAAAAGCAGAAATTCCAACAATGATTAAAGACTAGCAACCTGAGCACTTCAATTATCGGAAGGCCAGAAGGCCAACAAAGATGGCCGCCGCCCGCCACCGGACTCCAACAAACTATTATCTTAGTTTTCCCGCTGACTTTTAAAAGAAAAGAAAATTTCATTTCGCACAGTCCCCATTAATTAAATACTTCTAAAACGTGACTCTGTTGTCGCGGTTTTATTCATTTTACTTTTCAGTTTGTGAGAAACATTTTTCTCAAACTATGAACGTGTTAAAGGAATACACTGTGTTTACGTCAGTTCACTTTAACGCTTTATAAAGAGCTCCGTTGGTAGTCCGCCATGTTTAATTTACATTTTTTTTTAATTTGTTGAGTTAAAGCACTGACGGCTGCAGCCTTGCAAATTGTGAGGGACGTTCAATTATAAAAATCTTTTCGCCATTGTTTTTTTCGTTTTACATGCTCGAGATAAGCTGTTTGTTTAATCCATGTTTATTATGCTTGTTAAGTAGGTACTCAAGTTTGTTCAATGCAAGTTAATTTGTATTTTCTATGTAGTACGAAAACGCTGTTTTAGACTTTCGATATTTTCTGGGTGGGAAATCATCAAATGACATCTTCCACTCCATCCGCTCTGGGCGAAGCGGAAGCGGAAGGGAGTGACAGACTCTTACTGACTACAACCCACCCGTCTTGCCCCAAATACCCTTTGCCGTCCAAGGCCGCTGACTCTTTCGAATACACTTTCACATTTTTTTTTTATAATTTAGTGTATGGTGTATTGTGATTTGTGACTACTGAAACAGATGCGATTGATTTTTACCGCTACTGCGTTTCTCCTGCATCCTGCGTTTGATTCCCGGATCGAGAAAAGTGATCTAAACAAGTGGAATTAGAAGTTATTTGATTTTTCTATTTAGGGATTGCCGTCTCATCAGACTATTAATATAAAGGAACAGAGCTCCAGTGCTGTGTGCTGTGTGTTTGCTCGTGTGTTTTTCCACACACTAGTGCGCAATAATGAGTCCTTAAATTATTTGGCTGATTTCCGTTGCGGTTGGTCACCGTATTTGAAATTCGGTCGGAAGGATTAATTTTTAATTAAGTCACAGATAAAAAATTATTTGAAATCCAAAGAACACTTTTAATACCGGAGAATGAAATACTTGCAGCCACGGTTTTAGCAAAAATCTTAAGGGTCCGTTCTCACTCTAACGGACTGTTGTTTAAACGATCGTCAGATTCGTTCTCACTACATCCAGGCAGATGGACACAGTGGTAAAAGGTCCATCAAAAACCTCATGTCTGTCCTTTTTCTTGGATCTGGATAAATGTTTACAGTGAATACGTATAAATTGTACTGCCACTGGTATATCCGGGAGTCTAAAAAGCCACTTTATCAGAATCAAAAAGCACATCACGCTACCCATCAATGTCAAATTTTCCCAATCAACCTTGAACCTGATGCCTTAGCGATAAATATAAAAATGAAATTGGACAGATTGCTGTGTGGTTAATATTATGAATTTAATATGATTCTGCTACAGGTGGACTGGGAAAACAGAAGGTCCATCTGAGTGAGAACGGGGGTTCACTGTTCAGTCTTTGGCTTCTGGAATATCAACTATTAAATTATTTCAAGATTTTATAACATAAGATCTTAGTTGAAAATTAAATCACAGAAATCCTTAAATCAGTTTCATTAATGCTGAAAATGAAACGAAAACAGAGTGCCCTACGTATGCGAGACACTTATCAAGGAGGACAATTTGTTAGAGTCAATATGGGGAAGTAGATTGTGTCAGCAGTGTGCTAGCTAGACTGTACGTCTGTTTTAATAGAACATTATGCAATATAGTTCCTAGATGGAAAGCTAAACAGACCGTGGTTTATGTTTTGTGACGAGGATAAACATTTTATAGAAATAGAGATATTATGTTATTGTTGAAGAAGAAGAATGTGTTAAATTATTTTGTTCATTTTTGTAGCAAACGAATCGAAGTATTGCGTCTTTAGATTTCTTGAAAGCCGTGTGGCCCGATAGAATTTTATATCGGCATAAATGGGTAAGCAAATGACGTTACAATTTTTACTTAACCTAAATAGGGGATAAAATAAAAATCTACCTACCTGTCATATATTTAGAAATCTTCAGTATAATTTCATAGATATTCTAGATTCAGCGGTCTTGTCTCTGATAATTGTATTAACTTCCTGGGCAGCCATCTCAAAGGAACAAACAACAAGTGGAATCCAAAGGTTGAAAACGAAAAACACGGTTGGCGCAGTGGTTACGCGATAGGCTGCTGCGCAGCGTGTCGCGGGCTCGATTCCCGCACGGAACAAATATTTGTCTACATAATATACTGGCCTACAGATAGTTGTTACGGGTCTGGGTGTTTGTGTATGTTATTTTGTATACGGACTTACGATACAGGAACAGGTCCTAGTGTGGGGCAACGTTTTCTTAAAAGAAATAAAAAAACCATATAGAAAAAAAGATTACACTGACTGCCAAGCAGGTTATTTTGATCGTGAGGCTATGTAGTTCTTCATACCGAATTTCAGTCTGGTTGGCCAATCTCAACAGAAGTTTTAAAAGAAAGCGTGGCAACACGGGTGAATTTTCTGTTCCGACAATTCGGGACGACGGGGTTAAGCTTTCTGAGACATGATGGTGTCACTTCGGAGTCTTTAAGTCAAGAGTGAGTGGGTTATTACTTCTACTACAAGCGTGCTCTATTTTAGACCGCATCATCGCTTACCATCAGTTTTGATAGTGGTCAAACGTATGTTTATCGATATAATGAAAATCTTAAAGGAAAAACCGAAACCTAATAATAGCTTTGGCTGCGCTCAGCAGTCACGTTTCCGACCACGAGACCAATGGGGCATTGGATATTTACCTAACTATAGCTATAAATGAAGATGTGGTCTGTTAGTAAATAGTAGATTAAGAAACGAGGGAATAAAGCAGTGTCTTATGACACGGGCGTCATATTGAATCCCGAACACAATGAAGGATTCGAGAGTTAACTCCCGAGCGTTGCGAGACAGTTTAAAGTTCACGAGCGAAGCGAGGGAGTAAATGCAAGAATCCTGAATGTAGCGAAGGTTTCAAGCTTGCCCAAGTCAAAGCCACCTACTTTACTTTTCACACTTACTGCGAGAAAATTGTTCCTAAGTCATGAAGCGAGGTGGCTGCCGCGATTTGCCGTCGATCTTCAAGTTGTTTATCAAATTCAAATCACATTATTGACCTCCGAGCAATAATATTGTACTGAATTTGATTGTTGAGTTTGCATGACATATAATCTGAAGTTTTTGTGTAGGTGGTGTGAAAAAGCTTTTATTTGATAATCTGCAGTACGATTACGTAAACTTGTCGAAGCGAAGGCTTGGGTGAAGTGATCACGAAATGAGCTATCAATCCAAGTAATCAAGATGGAATGACAGCTCACTTCGTGTTCACTTCACCCAACCCATCACTTCGACATGTTTACATTTCGACCGGCAGTTACCGACCGGCGCCAATAACCACAGCGCCGCAACAACAATTGAATAGTTTTATTGAAAGAGAATGTCATTTCCCGAGTTTGTTGACTCAAGGGCCACAGGATATAAAACATTACGTTTTTTTAATAAAAGAGGTTTCAGCCAAGTGATTTTGTATGGCATGCGCCCCATGCCAATGGAACGAGCAAAACCATATTTTTACGACGCTAAAATTTCTACGAATCAGCGACCAGAAGGCCAACCCGTACTAAAAAAACACGTTTAAATTCAATAAAGAATAACAAAGGTGGTTTCGAAAGTTTGCGAATGAGATGCAAATGCGAAAATTGCTTATTAAGACATGTTACACTATTTTAATATTGAATGCAGGCCACAGTTTCAATTTCAGGTTAACACATCAGCAGTCTATGGATAGACTCAAGACGACGTGACTATCCTGTAAAGCTTCCTCCACACTATTCCGAAGTTGCACGAGGCGAAGTGCTCTCCGAAGTTGACCGAAGTCCGAAGTAGGTGTCCACACACCTCGAGCAACTTCCAACGTTCCCCTCACGATAGGCATAATGGATAACGTTCATGTGGCAACTGCCGTTGCAATGTGTACTTTCGCGTAATAAAAATACGTGCGTATTTACTATGGCTGACGCGAACCGAAGTGAGCCGAAGTGACCCGAGTAGTGTGGACAGACGCTTCGTGTTCGAACTTCGAGTCCTTTGACTCGGGCGCAAAAACCGACAACAACTGGAAGTCGCCCGAGGCGAAGCGAAGTTGCACGAGGCGAAGCGAAGTGCCCCTCCACACTATCGTATTCGCTCAACTTCGATCAACTTCGGGAATAGTGTGGAGGCTACTTAAAAATATTCTGATACCGTACGAAAATATAGGCTACGTTCTAGAACATTCAAACATTAACTAGTCTTCTTATCGTGTGGGTAGAAAGATCTAACGACCCCAAATACCCTAGTGACAGAGTTTAAACCAGTAAATAATAATGATTATTCGTGTTCCCTTCCAAGCCAATTAACTGAGACTTTACCGGGAGAGTTTCCTTGGAAAATAATAATTTGATAGTTTAATTAATAATTTTAAGTTGGCCTGGTTCTATTAAACAATTAGTTTTGAAATTTCTGGTAACTGTGATATTGAAGATAGCGGCTTTCACAGAAAATCATACTATTCCTATCAACAGTATTTGTTCATAAATTAAGTTGAATCTACCATAATTCCCTGCCAGGGTCGCGAAATTTGTTCAAAAGAGTCACCGCGGCCCTGGAACGCAAAGGGCATTAGGAGGAACACGGATGGGTTTTAGTCAGTAAGAGTCTGACACTCCCTTTTGCTCCGCCCAGAGCGGAGGTGTCATTTGATGATTTCCCATCTTAAAAAAAAATCATTAACAAACACAAAAAGTATTATTTCAATGTTTCGGAATTTGCTCGCCTAGTTAAGAGTGTGTATTCCGTCCACTAGCGCCGCCAATCGTTTTTTATTAATTGTGGTAAATTTAAGACACGTAGATAAAAAACCGCTCTGTAGTGCACTGAAGAAATGTATCTATTATTTTTTGACAGCTATTTTTAATACATAACTCATGGCTAAATAGCCAAAACGGCAATTATTGCTAAAAGTGGACACTTTTACCAAAAATATCGACTTTGGCAACTATTTATGTTCTAAAGTACAAAACATAACTCTCAAAACATAGTAAATACATTTCTTCAGTGCACTACAGAGCGGTTTTTTATCTACGTGTCTTAAATTTACCACAAATAATAAAAAACGATTGGCGGCGCTAGTGGACGGAATACACGCTCTTAATAAAATGTAACGTTACAGAAGTAAAAAACTATGTAACTAAAAACTGAAATAAAACAACTTTTGTTTAAATAGGTACTGTATTCCTTTCTCATAAAAGTTAATTTTTTAGGGTTCCGTACCCAAAGGGTAAAAACGGGACCCTACTACTAAGACTTCGATGTTTGTCTGACTGTCACCAGTCTGTATCTCAAGAACCGCGATAGATAGACAGTTGAAATTTTCATAGATTCACAGTATTTCTGTTGCCACTATAACAACAAATACTAAAAACAGAATAAAATTAATATTCAAGGGCAAAAAAATTAACGGCAAAAAAAATCAAGGTTGTTGTGTGGGAGCCCCATACAAGAAACTTGATTTTTTTTTGCCGTTTTTATAGATAATGATATGGAACCCTTCGTGCGCGAGTCCGACTCGCACTTGACACCAAGTAATATGCGCAAGGGCAGGAAGATGATGACATTTCGGACTTCCGTACGTGACTAGTAATTACTAAGCTAAGCTCTCTGTCTGTCCGGTCTGTCAACAGGCTGTATCTTATAAACCGTGTTAGGTCGACGATTGAAATTTTCACATAGCGTGTACTACTGGGTAACGATGTAAAACATTAACAACCTTTTAGGGAGTAAAAGTATTAATGGTTATAAACAAGTTTTACTACGAGAGTGAACCTAAAAACTTGAAAAATATGTTCTGTTTCATACATTTTAATCGGCTGAATCTTGCATTTTTTTACTGAACAGCTGATACTTTTTTTCGGATTCGCAATGGCGTTTTTTTACAGTCAGAAAACCTACTTGATGTTGGCCTACTATCATGTTGCAAGAAGAATGGAACAGAACCATCCGTACGCCAGTCTGACTCGCACTTGAATGATTTTTATGCTGTTTCCTGTTGGTTCAGACGGCGTCCACAGTCAGCTGATATTTTTATGCTGTTTCCTGTTGGTTCAGACGGGGTCCACAGTCAGCTGATATTTTTATGCTGTTTCCTGTTGGTTCAGACGGGGTCCACAGTCAGCTGATATTTTTATGCTGTTTCCTGTTGGTTCAGACGGCGTCCACAGTCAGCTGATATTTTTATGCTGTTTCCTGTTGGTTCAGACGGGGTCCACAGTCAGCTGATATTTTTATGCTGTTTCCTGTTGGTTCAGACGGGGTCCACAGTCAGCTGATATTTTTATGCTGTTTCCTGTTGGTTCAGACGGGGTCCACAGTCAGCTGATATTTTTATGCTGTTTCCTGTTGGTTCAGACGGGGTCCACAGTCAGCTGATATTTTTATGCTGTTTCCTGTTGGTTCAGACGGCGTCCACAGTCAGCTGATATTTTTATGCTGTTTCCTGTTGGTTCAGACGGGGTCCACAGTCAGCTGATATTTTTATGCTGTTTCCTGTTGGTTCAGACGGGGTCCACAGTCAGCTGATATTTTTATGCTGTTTCCTGTTGGTTCAGACGGGGTCCACAGTCAGCTGATATTTTTATGCTGTTTCCTGTTGGTTCAGACGGGGTCCACAGTCAGCTGATATTTTTATGCTGTTTCCTGTTGGTTCAGACGGGGTCCACAGTCAGCTGATATTTTTATGCTGTTTCCTGTTGGTTCAGACGGGGTCCACAGTCTGCTGATATTTTTATGCTGTTTCCTGTTGGTTCAGACGGGGTCCACAGTCAGCTGATATTTTTATGCTGTTTCCTGTTGGTTCAGACGGGGTCCACAGTCAGCTGATATTTTTATGCTGTTTCCTGTTGGTTCAGACAGGGTCCACAGTCAGCTGATATTTTTATGCTGTTTCCTGTTGGTTCAGACGGGGTCCACAGTCAGCTGATATTTTTATGCTGTTTCCTGTTGGTTCAGACGGGGTCCACAGTCAGCTGATATTTTTATGCTGTTTCCTGTTGGTTCAGACGGGGTCCACAGTCAGCTGATATTTTTATGCTGTTTCCTGTTGGTTCAGACGGGGTCCACAGTCAGCTGATATTTTTATGCTGTTTCCTGTTGGTTCAGACGGGGTCCACAGTCAGCTGATATTTTTATGCTGTTTCCTGTTGGTTCAGACGGGGTCCACAGTCAGCTGATATTTTTATGCTGTTTCCTGTTGGTTCAGACGGGGTCCACAGTCAGCTGATATTTTTTTTCGGATACGCAATGGTTTTATTTTACACTCGCAAAACCTAGGTTAAAACCTAGGCTGCTGACCTAAAATCATGTTGCAGGAAGAATGGAACAGAACCATCCGTACGCCAGTCTGACTCGTACTTGAATGATTTTTATGTTGTTTTCTGAACTATTGGTTCAGACGGGATCCATGGTCCTACAAAATTGGGGGCCGAGTCACCCGCGTCCGTAGGAGAATACCCTTCAGCGAATCCCTACACGTGGTCCCTGGGTGGTGCTAAACAGGTGACACTAACCGCCTCCGTGGTCTCGTGGTTATACCACCTGATTCAGACCCAGAGGTCCCGGGTTCGATTCCCAGCGGGGGCAAATTCTTTGCTCGGTTTGGTTGGTGGTAGGACTTGTTCTAAGTCCGCCTGGCAAGCGACCACCATCATGTCTAAGACTGTCGCCATAACAACAATGTTAACAGCATTGTTGTGTTCCGGCAGTTAGAGGTATGATAGCCAGTTCCTCTGAGTAAGAGGATTCCGGGTGAAACTCGTTTCCATCTTCGGCCTAATCATCACTTTCCATCAGGTGAGATTTGGGCCAAGAGTTTCCCCGTTTTGAATAAAAAAAAAAAAAAAAAAACTATTGGTTCAGACGGGGTCCGCGGTTCTTCAAAATGTCATACAGGATACAAAGGTACCTAAATATCGACCGACAAAGATAAGAGTGGAAGCCAAAGTAATTAAATACCATTCATATGATAATATACCCAGTGCACTTAGTTAACGAATCTGGACCATCTGTCATAATGCATGCATTATTATGATTGTTGCTGATTAATTAATAGGTACTGAATAGTTTAGATCAGAGGAGGAGCTCGTGGCTAAATAATAACAGCCGCACAGGTCGATCTTTAAGGTTAAGCAACGCTTGCCGAGGTTGGTCTGTGGATGGGTGACCATCTTAACATACCGAGTTTCCTCCGTGCTTCGGAGAGCACGTTAAGCTGTTGGTCCCGGCTGTCATTTGGAGATCTTTGGCAGTCGTTACGTATAGTCAAAAGCCAGTAAATCTGACACCAGTCTTACCAAAGAGTACCGTGTTACCCAGTCAACGGGTTGTGGAGGTCTGGTAGGCAGCCGCTCTACGCAAAATACTGGTATTCAGCTAAATCCAGTTTGACTGGAAGCCGACCCCAATAGGTACAGTTGGGAAAAGGCTAGGCAGATGATGAATAGTTTAGATCAGAAAGTTGGTTGTGGTTTCTGGCAACGATAAGATCACCACAATGCTAACCTGAATGCATTGTGTGAGAAAACTATATACGGTGAGAAAAAAACTATAATATAGCTGTATATAAGGTGCCATTGTAGCTGTCTTAAAACGTGGTCATTGGATAAATGAAATGAGCAGCCCACTTCATTTAACCAATGACTACTACACATTCATAAGAAAGACATTTGTAAACTTTAAATTAAAAAAAAATGTT
Source organism: Ceramica pisi (assembly GCA_963859965.1). Classification (NCBI taxonomy): domain Eukaryota; kingdom Metazoa; phylum Arthropoda; class Insecta; order Lepidoptera; family Noctuidae; genus Ceramica; species Ceramica pisi. The sequence goes on along the minus strand of OY982549.1, from coordinate 8,461,987 downwards.
CATTATCATGACGCATGGCGTACTTTGACACATCCTGTAGCGAGTGCAGTCTGAGTCTTGTGTAAATAAATAATAAAAAACGCGCATAGAGGCAGTTTATATTGGGTACATTAAATAGGGGCCCGCCTTTGTAAGACAAATAAGTGGCACCGTGTATAGGAGAAATAACACTATCCCCATTTACAATGGATTCAAGGTTATCAGTCCACCTGACTTCTTTCGGTTAGCACTCACACCTCCAGAACCGTTCGGCCCCATCAACCATCTGTTTCGCCAACAATACACGCACTGCCATTATTAAAAGCGATTTTCCAGGCTACGTCAGTAACCCTTGTTCTCCCCTGGAGGATGGGAAATCATCAAATGACTGAGAGAGAAGCGGAAGTAAGTGTCAGACTCTTACTTTTTCTTCATATCGGGCAGTATCTTATTTGGACAGTAAGCTCTAACGACTCTACACACTCTAGTATCAGAGTTTCTAAACCGCCTCAAAGCGACGTGGTTTATTTGACGACCGCCATTTAGTGGCCGGGACCGCCAGCTTAAACGTGCCTTCCAAAGCATAGAATCATCTTTATCAGAAAATCAGGTGATACATGCCTGCAATGTCCTAGCTAAACTGGCAACAACTTTACAAAGTATGCTTCACGTGGGAAACGAACCCACGACCACCGAGTCACAAAGCGAACGCCTAAACCCTCGACCACGGAGACTCTTAGTGACTAAAACCCACCCGTTTTCATCCTACCGCTTTTTACGTTCCCAGGCCGCGGTGACTATTTCGGACAAATTTGTTACCCTGGCTGGTTCTCTCCTGTGGATATCTTCATTTCAAAAAAAAAAAAAAAAAACTTTAAATCTGTCCCCAAACAACCGCATAGACTTGGGATGTAAGCAGAAAGGGCATCAGTTCTGTATAAGACCGCCGGGGGCTTGAATTGTGCCGATCCAGAATGCAAATTACCAACGCCACCTGTACTAATGGATGCAGCCTGGCCTCTTTCACGGGTGGAGCCATGAAAACGACTGGAGCGATAGCGATGTACGTGTCCCATTTTTGGCACAAAATGGTTTCGGTGTGTGCTGATAATACCAGCTTTCTTTGCCTTTTTTTCCTTTGCTTTACCAAGCTACCAAGCTTCCCGTGCCTAACTTTCTTGCCATTTAAGATATGGTAGGTTGAAGCCAATTTACTTAGGCGGTTTGATAAATCCGTAAGTAATAGTAAGTAGAAGAAAAACAATATTTCACAGAATATCGTTTTATTTTTCTACATAATCTCCTTGTAACTGTATATACTTCGACAAACGATATTCAAGCTTATTTAATCCCTCAAAATAATATTTTTTTTGAAACCCTGAAAAGTAGGCTTCTGTTTCAGCTTTATTCAAGAGAGAGAGGAAAATCTTTGTTCGCCAAGACATTTTTTAAAGTGTGGGAAGAGGAATAAGTCACAGGGGGCCAAATCTGGCGAATACGGGAGGTACAGCAGTAGTTCGTATCGTAATTCTATTTTTTTTATGTGGCGATCGCAGACGCGGTAGCCGGAGCATTATTGTGATGAAAAAGAACATTTTTCTAGCTAAACAAACAGTTTTTCACTTCTTTAGAGCATGCTCACTGGTAAAAGTCCACTGCTTTGACTGTTCTTTCGTCTTTGGTCTATAATGGTGGATCTAGATTTAATCAAATGTAATGTACCGCACAAAAATTCGCTAGGATTGCGTTAAAACATAGCCAAGCTTTGCTCAAAAGTTGTAACGCGATTTCGTTTTTGGTCGACTGTGAGTAACTCATTGTCAGAAGCCAGTAAACCTGACTCCAGTCTTGTCAAGAAGTGCCATGTTATCCTGTTAATGAGTTGTGGAGGTCTGGTAGGCAGCCGCTCTACGTAAAATACTGGTATTTAGCTGAATCTGGTTTGACTGGAAGCCGACCCCAATGAAGTTGGGAAAAGGCTGGGTAGATGATTATTAGGTATTATTTAATTAAGTAAGACGAAGTAAGAACAGCAGAGGCTAAATAATAGGGTTCTGTTGCTTACCCTTTGGGTACGGAATCCTAATAATCGTTACCAAACTCAATGTCGCCGCAATTGATTAACATCTCGTGGCCCCACCGTCACTAGGTACGTATCTTTGAACACGCTCGAGACCTTTATTACTGCCCAAATAGACTTAACTTAGCACTATATTAAGCTGCGAAGTAATTAAATTTTAGTTTATAACGCAATCTCTTTCATTGCTGTTTTGGTGAAATTATTTAGTGCAAGTTTTCGGAATAATAACGTTTTGAGGCGGTTTCTTGACTAAGGTGCTGACTGCAGATTGCTTGTAGATTAAGGAAATTTATTTATGTACCGATCTGGTGATAAAGCTGCATTTGAATAGGAGAAAACTAGAAGACGGCGAGACGAGTTAAAAATCTATGGTCGTTTGCTGATCTTTTCGACAAGGGCTTGTCCAGAACAAGAATAATATATTTTTAGTTTCTTTATAATCCTAGTTATTTATTTTCTAACGTATTATGTATATTACGCTCATTTGTTAACAGTAGGTACTTATAACTAATAATACACTGCAGCACTTAAATCTTTTCTAAATAATATTTTCTTACTTTATTTTTAAAACTGTTTTTATTCTTTTCCCTCTTTATGACGACATAGTACAACTTTTCTGATTTGTCATCATCATCAGGTTGCTCGGCATACGCGGTACTGAAAGTATACCGAATGCCTATATTTCAAGTTTTCCTGATTGGCTCTGTATGCGCGGGAGTACAGACACGGTCAGGCTTTTTGGTTATGAGTCCGGACCAAAGATACTGCTTTTTAGGGTTCCGTAACCTAATGGTATAAAACGGAACCCTTATAGATTCGTCTGTCTGTCTGTCTGTCCGTCCGTATGTCACAGCCCCTTTTTCCGAAACTATAAGAACTGTGCTGTTGAAACTTGGTAAGTAGATGTATTCTGTGAACCGCGTTAAGGTTTTCACACAAAAATACAAAAAAAAAAACAATACATTTTGGGGGCACCCATACTTAAAACTGCAACTCAAAAGATTTTTTTTCATCGAACCCATACGTGTGGGGTGTTTATGGATAGGACTTCAAAAATGATATACCTATTATTGAGGTTTCTAATATCATTTATTTCTAAACTGAAAAGTTTGCGCGAGAAACACTTCCAAAGTGGTAAAATGGGGTTAGGCCTATGTCCAGCAGTGGACGTCTTTCCGCTGATTTGATGATGATGATGATGAAGCCTTCTGATGAGGCCCATTATTTATGACCACGTTTCAGTTCCACAAGTCATCACCGGTCACTTCCATCTTGAGACATTGAAGAATGTATGTGAGACAAGATAACTCAATTAACAGGAAACTCAACTGCATTATTCCAACGTTCATTTTTTCCTCATTCTCCCAAATGTGAGTACCTACCTAAAAACAGAAGCAAATATCGTTCCTACAACCGACGAATAAGGCTTCGAGTATCCTCAACTGTATTGGAATTCAGGCAACGAAAGAAAACCATAAAATTTGTCGAGAATAGAGGCACTGTATTTTCATGACGTGACAAATATGAAACAAATATAAATAAAAGGGGTATAGAATACGTTTGGATGCAGACGTGTCCGTAATATATTCATGGGGAGTCCCCAAATGTTGTTTAGGCTGTATAGAATCGAATTGGGAACTGAAATTGAACGTAAGGTGGGACTGTTTTAATTTTAGATAAATATTTGCGGCTGTTTTTTGTAAAAGGATCTCTATCTCAATACTTGAGTATATTGACATGGAATCGAGAACACTTTGCATGTATACTATACCAATATGTTGCATTTGAAAGAAGAAAATGCTCACAAACTAGAGAAACAAAATTAAACATTGAAATAGTATCAAATTGCCACTACGAAGCGCCTGACTAATTATTTCTCGTGCATTCGAATTTGAATGTGAACTATGCTCAAGAGCATATCGCGAAACACAGTGACTGCTCACTTTGTTTCATACAAAATTTCACAGAAATTAATGAACCGATTTTAATGAAAGTTGGCACGCATACGCAAGACACCTAGATCATTTTGAGGAACTTATTTTTAAAAATCGTTCAAGCCCGCCACACATTCCCAACCACTGCAACTCCTGAAAGCCAGAATCAACAGTGGCGACCACCAGAAAAACGCCGAGTTAATGAAACCCGACGAGTCCCGGAGAAACGATTCAACTGTCTTGGATCCCGCAACGAAATTAATCAGAAGAGTACAGCGGAGGAGTAGGAAAAATAAATATAATTTCCACTTCCCTCCATATCAAGCAGGAGACAGATTAGAGCTAGGCCAATAGGCACCAAGGGACATATACAACTGGGTTAGGCCCAGTTGCCAAGCACCACGGATTATATATTAACATTTAAACTAATGGGTCCTAAATTGTGAGCTACTTTTGATTCCAGTAATAGGTATGGCAAAGTCGCCTGAACGCACGGAAATTTGTTCTGGTTTCTACAAGGTCCGTATAGTAAACTACTCCAGATTTAACCTGAATACTATCTAACATAACATTACGTTCAGTCTGCCAAAGAATACACTCCCACAAGATGTGATGTGCGGATTGTTCGTATTCAAGGTCAGCTGTAGAGCATTGACATAAAGGTGAGGCCACAAGCCTAAAGGAAAATAATTTACTCTTAAAGTTGCCATGACCTGTGAGAAATTGGGCAACACAGTGATCCACCTCCAGCCATGTCTTCTCCAGCCGCTCACGAACTGTCGCCAATGTGATGTCCGGGGTTCAAGTAAGCTGATGTTGAATGATAAACACGGTTACCTTGCATGAAATTTATTAATTCTTCGTTGGCAGTTGCCACAATCTAAAGAACCTCCCTGATATCTATTAATCATTACACATTAAAAAGGTGGCCAATAAAAAAAACAAAAATCGTTCAGTTTAAAACTTCTATGTCAAAACAATTTTTATTTTGTAAATCTTAAAACTGCACTCTTCTCCAATTTTTAAAGAAACTTGATTCTCCTTTTTCCAAGAACACGTAGAAGAAGGGAAAGAGGTATAATTTTTATGAGTAGAGTTCTAAGTTTCGATAAAATCGGTTCAAAAAAGGACCTTAAAGATTGATAGAAACACCGTGACGACTAAACGCTTTAAATAAGACTTACTTTAGTGCTCCTGATTATGCTCACCAAAGATAGGATAGTAAAGAACATCTCCAAAACTAAATACAGGCCCGTATCTAGAGCAGTCTCAGGAAGCATAAAGGGTGCCTTAATTTACAATGTCGGGCACGAATTAAGGCTGTCTGTTCCGATAGTGTGCACTGGGGCCGTCTTGAGGTCTCAGAATATTCTGTGAAGATAGGTTTAGTGTACACTGCAGGTGTATTTCAGTTTTGGAAAAACTCGGTGTTTTTGTTAATTTGTTCGTTTTTTGACACCGACTTCCGAAATTAAAAGTAATTCTTTTACTTTGTAGTGTTTTTTGTTTTGGAAGTCGGTTGTATTTTTTTGTAAAAAGTTTTTTATTTTTCACTTTTTAGTGGTACCCCACACCTAACAACACCACTGCAAAATCGGAGAAAAGCAAAATACAAACGCACTAGTTGCCCATACGATTTTCGAAAGTTCCCCTCGACTTCTCTGGGATGCCATCATCAGATCTTGGTTTCCTTATCATGGGACCAATTGGGAAGTATTCCCTTTCCAACAGAAAAATCATTTTTAAAATCGGTTGGCAAGCGACGGAGTTATGCCCGAACAAAAAAAAAAAAAAAACAAACATCCGAATTGAGAACCTCCTCCTTTTTGGGAAGTCGGTTAAAAACCATTCAAATCGCACATAATTTATAATCACCGTCATCGGAATTAAAGTTATGCTGCAGTTATTTTACATTAATTTATCAAGCACACACACCAGCGCACTTCTACAATCAATATAGTCGCACCACAAAATCTTGGCCAAAGATCGAAGACGAGACTACCCTTCAGAAACCTCATCAAAGCGTGTCTAGTGTGATTGCAACCGTTCTTCAGACCAAACCTAATAGAGGCCAGTAATTCAGCGCCCAGGTACCGTGAGCTCAAAGACAAAGATGGCGCCGATAGACTAGATTAGTTTCAGCTCGCTTTGAGCATTTGGACAGCCTTTGTGCTCCTGGCTTTATTTTGGCTAGATTGTGTAATTGCTTGGTTATTAATTTATTTTGGTTTATATTATAATTTGTGTGCTAAGTTAAACTTTCGAAATTGGGGAGTTTATAAAAAAAACTAGTAAAAATTTTTTTACAAAAAAATACAACTAACTTCCAAATAACAAAAAACACTACAAAGTAAATAATAACTTTTTACTTTTACTTTGTAGTGTTTTTATTTATTTGGAAATCGGTTGTATTTTTTAACCGACTTCCCAAAAAGGAGGAGGTTATCAATTCGGTTGTATGTTTTTTTTTTTTTTTTTTTTTTTTTATGTTTGTTACCTCATATCTCCGACAATTATGAACCGATTTGAAAAATTTTTGTTTTATCTGAAAGGATATACTTGCAGATTGGTCCCATTTAAATCATATCAAAATCGGTTACGAACTTTGGATATTAAATCGAAATAGCTGGAATTTGACTATTTAGATGATTCTTTGATGATCGAAATTGCGTATTTTGCTTTTCTGCGATTTTGGAGTGGTGTTGTTAGGTGTAGGGCACCACTAAAAAGTGAAAAATAAAAAACTTTTTACAAAAAAAAAATACAACCGACTTCCAAAAAAAAAACACTACAAAGTAAAAAATAACTTTAATTTCGGAAGTCGGTGTCAAAATACGAAGAAACTAACAAAAACACCGACTTCCGAAATTAAAGTTATTTTTTACTTTGTAGTGTTTTTTTTTTGGAAGTCGGTTGTATTTTTTTTTGTAAAAAGTTTTTTTGTAAAAAGTTTTTTATTTTTCACTTTTTAGTGATACCCCACACCTAACAACACCACTGCAAAATTGCAGAAAAGCAAAATACGCAATTCCGATTACTTGGATGACAAAAAACCATCATCCAAGTACACGAATTCCAGCTATTTCGATTTAAAATCCATACTTCGTAACCTATTCTGATAAAATTTAAATGGGGACAATCTGCTAGTTTTCCTTTCAGATAAAAAAGAATTTTTCAAATCGGTTCATAACTGACGGAGTTATGAGCTAACAAACATAAGAAAAAAAAATACAACTGAATTGAGAACCTCCTCCTTTTTGGGAAGTCGGTTAAAAATAAATTTATGTTTAAAATTTTGTGCCATTTCTCTTTAAATGATCTGCTGTGCGATTCTGTAAACATATCGAAGTGAAGGCTTGAGTGAAGGCGTGATCACTTCACCCAAGCCTTCGACATGTTTACAGAATCGACCGATTGTAATTAAACTTATAATGATATATATTTCTATAAGAAGATATTTTTATAAACGAAAGCAGCTCGGGAGGTTCCCTTGGTAATAAGGTGAAGCATGGAAAAGCAACAGTAAAAAGAAATGTAACAAATAAAATTGCAGCCATAATAAGGCCAATGAGCTCAAAAACCAGTTGTTAGCAACCTGCAAAATGAAAGTTATTTTTGGTTTAACTAAAAGTTATTTTCTCAGAACGACCCACGCTGTTGATGAATTACTAATTACTAAGAAACCTCTTCCATAAATTTAACCCCCTGCCTACGTTGGCTTAACATAAGATACTTGTTTAAATTTACCGTCTCTTTCAAGGTCTCCATCGAAGTAACTTTGATGTCTCAGTTAAGTTATAAATTGGAAATATTAAAAACAAAGTAACGTATACCGTCAAACGGGGCGAATAGATACGGAGGGGTGAATCAATACAAAGATGAGTAAAATAACATTATTGGTGTTCCACGAAAGCAATTTTTTTTTTCATTATTGAAGTCCCGTTAGTAGGTGATGTTGGCTCGCAAAAAAAAAATCCTATGTGTATGTATGTACACTATCCCACTGCAGGGCAAAGACCTGTGTTTTTTTTTTAACCGACTTCCCAAAAAGGAGGAGGTTATCAATTCGGTTGTATGTTTTTTTTTTTTTTTTATGTTTGTTACCTCATAACTCCGACAATTATGAACCGATTTGAAAAATTTTTGTTTTATGTGAAAGGTTATGCTTGCAGATTGGTCCCATTTAAATTATATCGACATCGGTTACGAACTTTGGATTTTAAATCGAAATAGCTGGAATTTGACTATTTAGATGATTCTTTGATAATCGAAATTGCGTATTTTGCTTTTCTACGATTTGGCAGTGGTGTTGTTAGGTGTGGGGCACCACTAAAAAGTGAAAAATAAAAAACTTTTTACAAAAAAAAACAACCGACTTCCAAAAAAAAACACTACAAAGTAAAAAATAACTTTAATTTCGGAAGTCGGTGTCAAAATACGAAGAAAGTAACAAAAACACCGACTTCCGAAATTAAAGTTATTTTTTACTTTGTAGTGTTTTTTCATTTTCTTGTTGAGCCCTGATTTCCTTACCATCTTACATAATATGGTAGGAGGAGGCGCTCGTGGCTAAATAACAACAGCCACACAGGGTGATCATTAAGGTTAAGCTGGTTGGGCTGTGGATGGGTTAACAACCGAGAGTCCTTCGTGCCTCGGCCAGCACGTTAAACTATGGGTCACGTTGGCAGTCGTTACGGATTGTCAGAAGTAAGAAAATCTGACAACAGTCTTACTAAGAAGTATCGTGTTACCCAGTTAATGGGTTGTGGAGGTCTGGTAGACAGCCGCTCTACGTAAAACAATGGTACAGTTAAATCCAGCTTGACTGTATAATATAGTTAGGAAAAGGCTAGACAGGCAGTTACGTATGCAGTATGGTACGAAATTAAGCTTCTTTAGGTAATCCAAGGGTGGTTGCAAGCTGGCATAATTACATGATTTATTTTAGCAATAGAATCTCTCAACGAAATATCATCATTACTTTAACACCCAGAAATAAATAAACCTCAATCCGTTTGAGCAAATCGCTAGACATTTATATTGTTTAGCTGAGAAATTTTCCGGTCACAGGAATTTGAAATACAATTCACAGCCAATATAAGATGGCGCTGGAACCGTCTTTCAAATAAATCGTCATCTTTATGAAATGGTGTCGATAAATGTCATTGGTTCCACAATATCGCTGGAACTGTCGCACACTCGTGAAATATTAACGCCACTCGATTATATTTCACTATCTTTAGCAAGTTTTCTAGGAGATAACGAGGACATTATTATTTCTGTGGTATTTGTAAAAGTTAGGTGTTTGTTTTTTGGAATTCAATTTTTCAATAAGTAATTTTTTTTGTAATAAGCCACTATCACAATCTAGGGAATGCTGGATTATTGGAATTACTGAATCGTTTAGAAAAATATGAGGTTTATTAAATAAAACATTTTATTAAGCTCCAATATTAAAACTTCGTAGGCGTGCCCGGCGGTGGGTGGACTGAGTACCTACTGGATGTGCTGACTGAAGTGCTGGATTACTGAGACTCTACTATTATTTATTTATTATGATAAATCAACAATTGTTTACACAACACATTCACAGTTTCTTTCATTGTTATGCCTACATTAATAAGTGTAACAATTACTAATTACTAACTAACCAGAAATTTACGATTTTGCCTACTTACAATTAGCCCAAGAATTTTGACTCTTGATTGACTTATTTCAATAATATTTCTATAGGAATTTCTTTGTGACAGCCAGGAGTTTGAAAGTTGGTGGTGTAGCACCCACGAGCCTCGGAAAATACGTCAAGTCTTTAGTCCTACGCCAGATCTCTCCCCGGTCGCCGTCCATCTGAATGAGAGAGCGATGGAACAACATGTGTTTGCGCACACACGTGTGCATTATACTATGTCCCACACCGATGGCTTGTCTCGGTTGAGTTTGGCCACCTTGGCCGACATCTGTCAGGAGGACTTATGTCAATCAATCAATCAATTCGTTTATTTGTGATACATGGGTTACATACAGGTGTTCATTACATAATTTTATAGTTAATACTGTTCATTCCATGATCAGCCACTTAGACATACAAATTATAAATTAAAACTATGAGTTATTATAGCATTATTCAATTCAATTGGTAATAAATTTAAATTCTATTATTTAATACTACAATAGGACATGCATGACAGACACAAGACAATCAAACAAATAAATTATCGTCAAGCGGACATGAAATATTTAAAAACTTCAAGTTGAAAATATGTCTTCCTTCGTCGATTTGGATGTATAATATCTTGCACGAAATCAAAAGCCATTTTAGGCTAAATGCCACCACTTTTTGAACGTGTACCTAAATAAAGACAGTTCTCCAAAACGCCCGCCCGTCACTAGTGTTTGAGCTGAGAAGAAGAACATGAATTGTTCAGTTTCTTGGAACATTACCTGATAAATTCACGTGAAGACAAAAGAGAGCTCAATGAACGCTCACAGACGGTACAATGGAGCATTTGATTCAAGGACGAAACAAAAGTATTTTTCTACGATACCTGTCTGGAAAAACTCAGAACTTGTCAGCCTTAAAATTCAGAGACGAAATGTTCAATTTGTCTGATAAGTTTCCATGAAACGCAATCGAGTTAGATGGTTAGACTTTTTCAGAATATGTCTTATTTTATTTCGGAAACAAGTTTGCCTGAATTTGTTAAGCTATATCGAACTATTGACGAGGTATTATTTACTTGTTTTTCCCTTGGGATCTATACCACAGAAACCGCAATTTTTCGGAGATAATTAGTCGATAACGCTCGGCGATAGTATGGCAATTTGATAGAGAAAACAATTACGAATTGTTTTCTCTATCAAATTGCCATACTGGATCAGTACTCCAAGAAAACCTTTCGATCAATCAATCAAAGCATATATTCCAAATAAATCATTAACAGGCACTTTTCAAATGTCAAGATTTAAGATTGAAGATTACTATTGACAGGCATACATTTGACCGCTATCTCACCTAATGTTAAGCGATGATGCGGTCTAAGCACGCTTGCCTAGAAGTAACCTATTCACTCTTGACTTAAAGACCCCCAGATTGTAGCTATCAGGAAACACAGACTCCGGCAGGGAATTCCACTCCTTAGCTCTACGAACAATGAATGTATTCCCAAAACGTTTTGTGCGTATAGGTGGGATGTCCACCATGTACCGGTGGCGTATTGCCGTACGTCTTGTGGTCAGATGGTGGAACGGGCTTGACGGGATTAAATTATGCAATTCCGTCGCACACTCCCCAAAATGTAACCGATAGAAAACCGACAGGCCAGCAACTCGGCGTCGATGCTCAAGACTTTGGAGCTTCGATTCGACGAGCTTATCATTGCCCATGAACCTCTTGGTTCGTTTTTCAATTGACTCGAGGGCATCAAGCTGGTATCTGGCAGATCCGTCCCAAAGACGAGAGCAGTGCTCCATACACGATCGTACTTGCGCTTGATACAGTTTAAAGCTTCGGCGTGAAGCACCGTCTCATCTTTGCCAGGATCCCCCACTTTTTAGCAGCCACTTCTGTTGTCAAGAAGCTCAAGTCTGTTGGCTATCGGCAGACAATCATGAAATGAACCCGTAGGACGACCTACATAGTCTTCATAATTGCTGTCATTTCAGAATATTATTAGTGTTTGACAGTAGTCGTACAGCTCAACTCAGAACTACTTAAGATATCGACGAAAAATACCAAAGAAAGTACATTTGGGTAGGTCGCAAAATGTACTCAAACTGCCAGACAAACGCTAAAAATAATTAACTGAATAAAGAGAACATACCTAATCTACATCGTCCTAACATTGACCAGAAGTATAAAAGTAAATAAAACATTTATAATGATTTTCCACCACAAAAAAGAAAATGACCGTTTCGATAGTGACGCATGTTTCCATGTAGGATCTACAAGTAGTAAGTTGTATCTGCGCATTTTAGGTTCTTGATACAACAATTTCTGTGCGTCACTCACGTGAATAAACATTTTTTCTTTCTTTCTTTCTAGAACATCAAAACAATCAATTTTACCTGTAAATTATATTGATATCCTACTATAGTTGGAAACTATTTCTAAACCAATCTATTTTATATGCCTGTTTTTTGTAAGATTAATAAAAATATAGTGATTTTCAATTAAATAAATACGGCTTTTATATAATTTAAAAATCCATTTCCGTAAAATAACGTTGTATCATGGCACATACAGACAAAATTCTAAAGCTAGAAACATCCCAACTAACTATAATTTAATTTGAATTTAAATACTCACACGACACACATCTGAGCATACCAGAAGACACGCGGCAAATTGTCGCGCAGCGGACGGACTTCCGGCGCGATCTCATGGCGTCATGGAGACGACGACTATCGCAACCCAGCGCAGGGCACGCCACAATAGCGGCGATAAGTCCCCTCTTTGAGGAGTGGCTTGAGAGGCGCCACGGCGTCCTCACCTTCCGCCTGACGCAGGTCCTCACCGGACATGGGTGTTTCGGGAGGTTCCTGCACCGAATTCGGCGGGAGGAAACGCCCGGGTGTCACCACTGCGAGGATCGACCGGAGGACACGGTAGAGCACACTGTGCAGGTGTGCCCCGCTTGGGCGGCGCACCGCCGTGTCCTCGAAACGGCGATTGGCGGCGACCTCTCGCGTCCGGCCCTGGTCCAAGCCATGGTCCGGAGCGAGAAGGAATGGGACGCCGTTGCCTCCTTCTGCGAAGCAGTCATGCTAGCGAAGGAGGTGGCGGAGCGGGAGAGGAGACCCTCTCGTCCCGGCCGCCGTGGTGGACGCCGCGGGCGTCGGGGGCCACCTGGTGACCTCCGGCCACCGTAGGCGCGGGCCTATGGACGGCGAGCTATGGGTGGCTCGCCGTCCGTCCGTCTAGTGACGACAGGCCGTGTCGACGGCGCGTTAGTGTTCCACGCGCGCCTCAAAGAGAGTCAGCAACACAGAGGGGCCCGAAAGGGCCGACGCCTGCCGGAGTCGCGGGATTATTCGCAAGAGACACCGTGGCTCCGGAACAACAATGAAGCAAAGAAGGAACATGGATGGGTTTTAGTCAGTAGAAGTCTGACCTCCCTCCCGCTACACCCAGAGCGGGAGGAGTCATTGGATGATTTCCCATCCCTAAAAAAAAAAAAAAAAAAGCATACCAGAAGACTGTAGAAAAATCCAACCTAACTTATATTGTTACATTGTTTCAAAAATAACATGTCAACACCATAATATTTTCTTTTTAAAATTGTAATTTCAAACTTAGTACAGTATGTACCTATTGTAAGGGTAAAAATATAAAAATGGCGTCTGACTAATAAATGAAACTGGCAGGTCCTTAATAGGTTCAGCTGAGACATAAGGTTTATTAAATGAGCTGTTTTATCCAAAGATTCGTGAAAGATTTTGTAATAACAGCATTTTCAGGTCCCTTTAGTCTTTAAGGAAAGTTGTGAGAAGCTTTTACGAAACCACCTGCGGTGAAATTAACTACTTACTGCTTCTTCGACAAGCTTATTATGGCGGAAATCTACAAAAAATATGTGATAAGTATCCAAATCTGTCTTACTTATACATCCTTAACATATTTAACTTTTCGAGTATTAGAGCGGGTTGTTTCACGTACACTTAACGCACGCGTAAACGTCAAATATGGTGCTAATTATCGTTAAATCAAAAAAATGGGTTGTTTCACAAAATGTCAGCGTTAAGAGTGTGTATTCCGTCCACTAGCGCCGCCAATCGTTTTTATTAATTGTGGTAAATTTAAGACACGTAGATAAAAAACCGCTCTGTAGTGCACTAAAGAAATGTATCTATTTTTTGACAGCTATTTTTAATACATAACTCATGGCTAAATAACCAAAACGGCAATTATTGCTAAAAGTGGCCACTTTTCCCAAAAATATCGACTTTGGCAACTATTTATGTTCTAAAGTACAAAACATAACTCTCAAAACATAATAAATACATTTCTTCAGTGCTAAGTTCAGTGTAACTTTGTTTCTAATTCGTATCTCTCCTTTTCGAACACAGGACACTGGAATAGGATGCGCGGACGGACTCTAGCACACCCGGCTCACAGATGCACGATGGGTTCTCCTTACACTTGAAGCGGTGCAAGTATTCGGAGAACCCACCGTGCCCCGTCATAACTTGGGTCACTACCCCGGTTGGCCTCACTTGGGTGACGATCTTGAACGCCTCGATGGCGTCCGGGAGGAAGATCTTGGTTACGGAGGCGGTTGTGCCCTCCTTATACCTCCGGTTCCACTCCTCAACGACCCCAAGCGGATCTGTCGCTTGATGAATGATACCGGGCAGCGGTCGTAGTCGGGCCTTCTTTTGCTTCGCAGTGCAGCTTCTTTAGCAAGGTGGTCTGCGCGCTCGTTCCCTTCCAGTACCCCACAACTTAACCACACTCTCTAGAAATATTTTTCACTAATTCAGCCCCGTTTTGATGAAAACTTTACAAACCCTAATCTTTCCAAAGTTACAGTGAGCAGGCTACTGCTAGGTAAGCTCTCTCCATCGTTGACTTTGTCTCTGTAATCTCTGACCTATACTTAGAGTCAAGAGCGAACCCATCTCAAATTAAAGCTAATATTGCGTGATAAGATTTTTGAAGACTCTAACATCAACGTGCAAAGATGACCAATCTGTGACATAAGTTTCAACATACCTCTTAACGTAACATCAGTTCAAAAAATAACTGGATAAGCCTTACATAAAATCCTTAGATTAAATTGAATTTTTAAGTAAATGTTTAAAATATCTTTTTTTTTAAATAAATAATGTAAGGTCTTAAGGAAAATAAAATGACATCAAAATATTTAATAAAAAAACCGGTCAAGAGCGAGTCGGACTCGCGCACCGAGGGTTCCGATCATGATGGTAATCATATAAAACGTGAAATGTATTTAAATTTTCACCGGCGAGGCATAGGCCTCGAAATACATTTTTATTTCTTTATGATTTGCAAAATGTTTGAACAAACGTCACGTTAAACTATTTAAAATGTCAAGTTGATAGCATTAGTCGTTCTTGAGATATCCAGCTGTGACAGAAGGACAGGCTTAGTCACATCATAAATTTCCTTTTTACCATTTTGGTAAGGAACCTTAACAAAGTCATCAGAACCGAATCGAAAATACCGTAAAATAAAAAAAAGTCTTCCATACCCTGATAACTCAAAAAATTCAAAATTCAAAATTCAAGCATTTATTTCAATTAAACCATTTACAGGCACTTTTGAATTGTCAAGGTCGGTCGGTCCAAAAAGTTGAAGCTATTTGCACGTTCCAAAGCGTAGATCTCTATGGAGAAGAACGTGCAAGAAACTCCACGGACACTCTTTTAAAAATAATATTTTTTTACAAAGATTTATTTACATCGGGTTGAAATTATACATACATGTGAGAACGATGTAAAAGACGAGCAGGATAAAAGCGTCCGGAATAAAAGAGGAACAATTCAAAGAAATAATTAAAATTAACCATGGCAGCTAAGAAATTACCAGTCCCGACTGACGGCGCCCGTTCACGAACATGACGCATGCGCCAGCACCATTCAGCTCAACCATTTTGAAGGGAGCCAAATGATCCAACGCATACGCCACCATCAGCTAGACTTTTGAGTGAGCATGACACTCCCAACCGCCAGGGTACATTCAAGTCAAAAACATACCTAAAACTGATAATTAAAGTTAAAGTTAAAGGTACACAGTACTCATACATGTGCTGTTAATGGCTGAAATTATACAATGCTAAGTAAGTTGATTCTAACAATGCAAATTTTTCTTACAATCTTCAATCTCCGGTCCAACAATGTTTCCGAAATATTTACAGATTAGTTTGGGCTCCCTAGTGGCTGTGGAGCAGGACCAGCATTCAGCCAAGCATTTTTATCTTCAATATAATCCCCCAACTTATAATATGCTTGCCTGCATAGTGTGCGTTTAATACAAGACTTGAATTTCGTCTCATTTAGTTCTAATATAAAATAAAACTTCACATCATAATATGAAACTAGCCCTAGAATCCAACATTAGGTACCTACGAGTAAGACAAAGCAAGTTTCCTTAATCAACATGCAAACACGCTTTAATACTAACTAGCTCGCTAGGCCATACGGAATAGAATCCAGGATATCATTGCGGGGTCCTAACATCTGCGCCAGCGGTCTATTTGCATATCGTAACAGATCCTACACATCCTGCTGTGTTCGCCTTTACGTAGATTGAGGAAATGTTCAAACCAGAGATGTGTGAGGTTTCGTACCTCCAAAGGAAAAACGGAACCCTTATAATTATTATCAGTTCGTTGTTCGTCTGTCTGTTAAGAACCTTTTTCTCAGTAACGCGTATCCACTCGTTGAACTTGATTTTCCATATCAAGTTGAAATTAATATTAAGGCACAGATACGGCACAGGAGCTGATTTTAAAATGAGCATCACGTCTAAACGGCTAGTGGTATTTGTTTTTAAATATTATGTTGCATTAGACTATTTTCTTAGTAATTTGATATAGGTATGAAAATGTTAAGTTTTAAATGTTCAACATATGTAGTGTAATTCATTCATTTGTTATGTTTAACACGAGCATAAAACGACCATCGGATCAAAACCGCCGAGCGTATTTTAATGTAATTTGCACTATCTCAAAGACAATTTCATTATCTGCATTTTGATATACCTACAGCTATTTTTCAAATCATAGAATAAAGTACAAAAATGACTAAATTTTGGGTCGCACGGGCGTGAAACGAGTGCGCGTTTTGTTCCGCCAAGGTTGCTGGCGTATGTCGTCGTCTTAATTAATTATATTGGTCCCTTAAAGCTCAAAAAATAAAGGTAATACGTCAATGCAACAAAAATAGCTATTTAGGCATGCTCTATATTATAGGCGATTATCACACGGCGCGGATTACGTAGCGGTGCCCCGCGCGGTAAGGCGTTTTACGTGTGTTTAGCATCAACGGATTTATTAGAGTCCAATGCGACATGAGATCCACTTCACCGCCTACCGCAGCGGTTCGCGATGCCGTGTGTATACAGTATTTTACATGGAGCGGACTTACTGGCTTCTGACAATCCATAACTACTGCCAAAGATCTACTAATGACAGCCGGGACTAACGGCTTCACGTGTTTTCCGAGGCACGGAGGAAACTCGATATGTTAAAATGGTCACCCATCCATAGACTAACCTTGGCAGGAATCTAAGGCGACGTCCTAATATAAAACCCTTCAATTACCGCGACGCACGACGCCCTATTCTGATTACATTATCCCTATTTAGTGTGCTGCAGTTTTATCTAAGTTGATTTAAGTCAGGTTTTTTCCAGTTACTTTAATGTTAAATGTTTTGTAAGGTATCTCTATGTACTAAAATTATTCAGCTTCTTGCAATTACACATTTGCATTATTTGATTGCATAAAGTCCACCTAAACTCGACTGTACCTACATGTATTCAAAACAAAAAAAAAAAAAACTTTCGGAAATGTCAAAAGATTTTATTTTTTAATTCAAACCTGACTCCACGAAGGTTTTAATACAAATATTTACCAAAACTGAGGTTAGTTATATTATTTTGCCAGACATTTTGAATCTCAAATTAATGGAGTACTTTGAACTCTGGTTAAATTGTTCGTAGCGGTTATTCGGCGGCAGTCGCCGTGTTAAACAGAGGTTCTAACTTTGTATAGCAAAGTTGACAGAAGTTTAATAGCAAAATGATTTAACTATTTTCATTTTAACACGCTGTTATTAATTTATTTATTTTAATAAGTACAGTGACAGACTACGACAAGTCAGCACAACTATGACAATACACAATACATAAATCTGAAGTCCAATTATTACTGTACACAGCGTTCAAATCTAATAATGCTTCATTAGTGCCAATAGTGACAGTTAAGATATGTTACTAAATTGTTCTGTTTTAGTTACAATTTCAATTTATACAGAGAATTTCTAAATTCGTTAAAACCTTCAAAAAACAAGTCTACCCTAGAACATATTACATTATATTCACTGCTCATTCTGGACAACGGATTGATTTCAGAAACATTATTGTTACTAGCGGGAACACTGAATAATTGTGGTGTGCGCACAGATTGGGTGATTGTGTGAGTTGTCTTTTAGTGAACTAAGAATTTTTGTATGCAAATCATCAATACATACAAAACTAGAGAAACCGCGGGCGTAAATCGCGTCGTGAGTTGTGCTTTAATTTTTAACATATATATCTGCTTTCTACAGAAGCTGCGGGCCCGTAACCGCGGCGGTCGCGGGTGAAAATCGCTCCGTGAGTTCTTAGCCTTACTGACTAAAACCGTTAAAAGTGCCCTTTGCGTTCCAGGGGCGCGGTGACTCTTTCGAACAAATTCTGCAACCATCAAATATTCACCTACAGCAGCGAAACTGTGAAAAATGTTTATCACATTCAACCTTCTGTAATTTACTCTACATGACCTGCTACAAACAATAACATAAAACCAACTCAATTGTTAGTTTAGGGCAACAAAATGAACTCACTCTAACTTACTTTTCGAAATGTCACCTCATTTCTATACCGTGCCCATTTAATTTTAGCCCCCATCATTCCTAATCACAATACGGCCGCCTGAATCTCGAAAAAAAAGTCCTATGAGTCCTCTGTGCCACAAAAATGGCAAATTTGTATTGTATGTCGTTTTAGGGTTCCGTAGCCAAATGGCAAAAAACGGAACCCTTATAGATTCGTCATGGTCTGTCTGTCTGTCCGTCCGTACGTCACAGCCACAATTTTTCCGAAACTATAAGAACTATGCTGTTGAAACTTGGTAAGTAGATGTATTCTGCGAACCGCATTAAGATTTTCACACAAAAATAGAAAAAAAAAAACCATTAAAATTTGGGGTCCCCATACTTAGAACTGAAATATATTTTTTTTTTTCATCAAACCCATACATGTGGGGTATCTATGGATAAGTCTTCAAAAATGATATTGAGGTTTCTAAAATCATTTTTTTCTAAACTGAATAGTTTGCGCGAGAGACACTTCCAAAGTGGTAAAATGTGCCCCCCCCCCCTTAACTTCTAAAAGAAAAGAATGATAAAACAAAAAAAAAATATATGAAGTACCCATTTAAACTTCCACCGAAAATTGGTTTGAACGAGATCCAGTAAGTAGTCTTTTTTAAAACGTCATAAATCGTAAACTGCAACTTTTGGTTTCATTTACAGGTTTGTACGGAACCCTCGGTGCGCGAGTCCGACCTGCACTTGGCTGCTGGTTTTTTTCAAAACTTATTTGTATTTTTTATGCAAAAATATTCAATACTAGCTGACCCGTGCAACGTCGTCTGCGTAACATTTTTAATTACTGCTCCGCTCCTATTGGTCTTAGCGTGATGATATATAGTTTGAATCTGTTGAAATCCAGTTAAGTCGATGATATCACTATATCACTAAACCGTATACAATATTTAAACCAATTTTTGACACATCTTACAACATTTTGATAAGTTGGTAGTTAAAAGCCCGGTAGCAATGTCAGACATTATTGAAAGCCAACTATGGTCATAATTTCCATAACCTCCTGGTTCATTGTCACCTCACGACAGTGAATACTCTATAATAATATTAATACCAATCCACTCAATTAAAGAGCATTGCCATTCAACGTGGCAATGCTGCCAGTGTTCTGGGCACTTTTGCCATTGACAGCGATGGGTATTATTTTTTTAATGCCCAATGATTTATTTAGTTTTTATACGCGTTTGTACAAAATTTCGTGATTTATATGTATTATTATCGTCAGTATGTAGTCTGTATGTATGTTAGAAAAGGTTCATTGTAATTGTTTAAATAATGAAAGAGCCACTCAATTAAAAGTTATTTACCAAGAACAATATTTACACAAATATCCCAAAAAACTCATTAGTTTCAATTTACAGAATTTTCCTTTGACATTTCAGTTTCAAAAATTCACGAAAAGATTCGATGTAAGGGTGATCTTTCACTGAAAGCGTCTAAAGTAACGGCTCAGATAGATAGAATATACTTTATTGCACGCCAAAGTAGTTATAAATCCAGCATATCAAAAATATGGCTTTAAATAATGTAATGATAAGCATAATCTATTTCTACCTCATTTTTTACTAATAAATAATATTATATTAATAAATTATGCGTCTGATGATATCATGCGCACCTACAACGAAACACTTTTTAATAATAAATAAGTAATTAATGTTGTATATGCTACAGTCAAAACTCATAACCGGTTAAAACCACTTTTGACTACAAAAATGAGGCAAAAGTGATTTTGACTGTTGCCTTCAGTTAAAAACAGTTTTGACTGATTTTTGTAGTCAAAAGTGGTTTTGTCCAATGCCCTTTGTCAAATACAGTTTTGACTGCAAAAACCAGGCAAAAGTGGTTTTTCCTGATTTAAAATTTAGACTATCGTGCAAAATTCATAAAACGTTAAGGTGGCAAAATTCATAAATATTTTTTTTACCATACAATTTGGTCACAAACACTATTACCCAATATTTTGCAGTTAAAAGTAGTTTTGACCAACGCAACGCCCTTAGTTAAAACCACTTTCGACTGCGAAAATCAGTCAAAATTGTTTTTAACTAAGGTCATCGGTCAAAACTACTTTTGCTTGATTTTTGCAGACAAAATTGGTTTTGACGTATTATGAGTTCTGACTGTAACATATATAATTATTATAGTATAAGCCGTGTATACCTATTAGACATACCAGCAAACATATTTTAATTTTGTTTCCAATAATAAATAAAACAACTGTACGCACTCACTGTGCGGACAGCCAAGTACCACAACCGCTTCTTTATGTAATGTTAAATACTTTCGAATGCTAACCTCACACACTTAATGCGTCATTATGGCGTAGACAAAACGCTCTTTATCCAGTTATGGCAACACCATATACAACACATATCCTGTAGTAATATTCTGTAGAAATCACAACGTGTAAATATAGGTGGAGTGTACTTGAAGTGAGCTACCATTCCCGCTTTCATTTAATTGGTACAAGGAAAGAAACCAACACACAAAAGCACAGTTACATAAATCACAATAAAGTAAATATAAAAATGAAAACACAGAATATGAAAAAGACAGAATGTTTGACAGTTCGTGCTCACTTCACCTTAATTTACTCGGAGAGATTTATACAGAATAGCATTACTGGCCCGTGTTGCTCCCGGTGAATAAGCACCTTTAGGATTACGAAAGGGTGGCCCGTTCGACTTAGCACCTCAGTCGGTTTGTCTCACAAAGGCCGAAGTTTTAATTGGGGGCTAAATCTGAGATGGGGCCTTTGTTTTCGCCTTCGTTAATTTCTGTTCACCTGATTCCTTCGAAAATTGAGGACCAAAACGAAGGAAGGGTTTTGTTTGAATATTTTTGGAAGTAATTTGTTTCATTGTGGGTGATAATTGTGATTTTGGAACTGTTACCAAGCTACAACCTAACTCTCTAAGCCCGAAGTCCGTAGTTTCGGGCGTAGTTGCGGGCGTATCACCTACGGACTTAGGATTAGTCCCGAACACGAACTAAGAATGAATGACAACACGATTTTACAGTAACTGTCAAATCGTGTTGTTAGTTAGTGATTAATTCTTAGTGGTTATATTTCACAACTAAGCCCGACACTACTGACTTCGGGCTTAGAGAATAGCTCTCCTAGACAGGTCGATGTGGTGCTTCGGGGAGACCTATGTCCATCAACTGGCCGGGCGAACGTGATCACATGCAAGCACGCCAGAGCTCCGGCCAAGGGAAACTGCACCGTATGATTTTAGTCAGCAGGAATGAGTTTGACAGACCCCGTGTCGTGGCGGTGGACATCCATAAGGATTTCCACAAGTGAAAAGAAAGCCTATCGTAGGACGTCCTTCAGCTAAAACGATGACCACGCTGAGAATAAAATAATTCACAAAGTCGAGACTTTTATCGCCACTAGCCATTTTATTGCCATAGGCAAGGGCTTTTTTACATGGGCATCCCATGGGATATTTTTATTGTTTTATGTCCCAGCTCATAACTTCTCCTTGTATTATAATAAGTAGTAATAGCGTTATAGTAGTACAAGGATGATGCCAGCCTTTTTTTTTTAGGGATGGGAAATCATCCAATGACTCCTTCCGCTCTGGGCGGAACGAGAGGGAGTGTCAGACTTCTACTGACTAAAACCCATCCATGTTCCGTCAGTGCCCGTTGTGTTCCGGAGCCACGGTATCTCTTTCGAATAGTCCCGCGACTTCGGCAGGCGTCGGTCATTTCGGGCCTCTCCCAATGCCGACTCTCTTTGAGGCGCGGGTGGAACACGAACGCGCCGTCAACACGGCCTGTCGTCAGATGACGGACGGACGATGCCAGCCTTGAAAAGCGGTTGTGGTCGTAATCTACACGTCTACACTAACATTATAAAGAGGATAGTTTTGTTTGAAGTGAATAGGCTCCGAAACTACTGAACCGATTTGAAAAATTCTTTCACCATTATAATCCTACATTATAGCAATGTACCTACAACAGTTTGGCAGAAGACCTTATGTGTATTTTTTTTTGTAAGTTACTTTACCGGAATATTAATAAAATAAATATTTATCCCTGATGAAGATAGGCTATATTAAATTATCAAAAAAAAAATAGAGATCCTTAAGAAAAATGTAATAGTGTAGCTAAAAACTTTGCCTATAAAAATCATTATTTGGCGTTGGCCGCCCATTGTGTCACATTTTTTTTTTTTTTTTTAGGGATGGGAAATCATCCAATGACTCCTCCCGCTCTGAGCGGAGCGGGAGGGAGTGTCAGGCTTCTACTGACTAAAACCCATCCATGTTCCTTCAATGCCCTTTGTGTTCCGGAGCCACGGTATCTCTTTCGAATAGTCCCGCAGGCGTCGGCCCTTTCGGGCCCCTCTGCCCATTGTGTCACCCTATGTAATGTTTTCTTCGTCTATTTTTTCTGTAACTTATATATGGTGTACACAATAAAGAGTATTATATTCTATTCTATAATGTACTACATAATTAATATCCTAATAACTACCTACCTCGAAGTCTGCGAGGGTATATGTCTAACTATTATGGTTAAGTCGCATTGACCGCTTTTTGTTCAAATAATTCAATCAAAGTCCGGGTGAAATGGAATAGTGCTGATTTTGGTATCATGATAATAATTCTTATCCTTGATAATTAAGGTTGGTTATGTGCATGTAAATTACACTTTAAATAATATAAATCTCACCTTTCGTTTAAAAATTATGACGGGTATAAAATCCTCTAAGTAAGAAAAATGTTGCGGTTAGAGCGAACTGCCCTACGTTGAGTCAGTTGAGTCTATTGATAAGTACAAGGCGCGGGCGAAGTACCAGTAACATACGTCGTTGAACCGCTTAGTTGCTTGACACCATTTTTCCTACTGCTTTCCTTGTAAGTATACAGCATTACAAACTATTAAGAAGAGTGGCTATTTTTGTGTACAATAGAGTATTATATTGTATTTATCTTGTGAATCCGTGTCAGAAGCGATTTTTGGAGCTATGATTTGATCAGTCTACATTCCCCTCCTTAAAAAAGCCAATACTGCAGCCAAAAAGCTGCCCGCATCTTGAATAGAGTGAAGCGATACTTCAGGCCTAGACAGCTTTTAACCATTTACAAAGCACAAGTCCGATCCTGCATTGCAGCCACCTTTGGAATGGTTCAGCTAAGTACCAGCTTGCCGCACTTGACTTGGTGGAACGCAGAGCTAAGAGGCTCATCGGCGACGAAAAACTGGTGGATAACAACCTTCACAGCTTGGCTCATCACCGCAAGGTTTCCTGCTTGTCGGTCTTCTACAGATTGTACTTCGGGGAGTGTGCCCAAGAACTCCACGACCTCATTCCACCAGCCCCCTTCTACCATCGGACATCCAGACGCACTGCAACTTACCATCCCTACCTTTCTGCTATTCCATGAATTCGCACTAAGCGTTTCCAAACGTCTTTTATAATGCGCACAGCAAATGAGTGGAACTCTCTGCCTGCGTCTGTGTTTCCGGACGCTTACAACCCTAATCTCTTCAAAGTTAGAGTAAACAGGCTCCTTCTGGGTAAGCTCACTCCATCGTAGACTGTATCTCTGTCATCTCTGACTAAGACTAAAGTCAAGAGCAAACCTATCTCAAATAAAAAAAACATTCTTCCGTTACAACTAGGCGTTCTTTTGACTCCGTTGTTCCGACGGAATACGTGGTCGAAGAATGTGTGTGAGTATCTGTGGTAAACGCGCTTGAACTATTAATCACAAACACTGCTTGATGTTCAAATCGTTAAGAATAGACACACTGAGCTCAGTATATAATACAGCACCACAATTTCAGGGCGTATTGTCTGTTGTTTTTCAGCAACCAACAAAAATCGACTCTCAAAACGACACATACAAACATTGGTCCCAACATTCCCTTCTAAAAATATCGCCAATATAAATGTTTAGTCCAATACAAATATATTTACAGGCACGTTTGCCTACAGTGCGCCTATGCCACGCTCCGTTTATTCCGGCCGTGCTGTATGTTGTGGCGGAATTAGTCGCGAGTCCCCAGCGACCGGCGATATTCATAGCGATACAAAACTCGCGCACGGAGCTTTATGGTGACAAGTTATAAGTCGTGAGCGGGGGATAAAGGGGTATAATTGATGGAAATACTAGATAGCTAATAATATTTTCTTGTGATACTGTAATATTAAGAATATTGTAAGATCGACCTGTGCGGCTGACAGGTCGATCTTCCAGGTTAAGTAATGCGTGCCAAGGATGGTCTAGTCATTATCACCTACCTAGCCTTTTCCCAACTATATTGGGGTCGGCTTCCAGTCAAACTGGATTCAGCTGAATACCAGTATTTTCGTGGAGCGGCTGCCTACTAGAACTCCACAACCTATTAAATTATAAGTAACACCGTACTCCTTGGCAAGACTTACGTCAGATTTTCTGGCTTCTGACTATCCGTAACGACTGCCAAAGATCTCCAAATGACAGCCGGGACCAACAGCTTAACATGCTTTCTGAGGCACGGAGGAAACTCAGTATGTTAAGATGGTCACCTATCTACAGAAAAACCTTGGCAAGCGTTGCTTAACCTTGAAGATCGACCTGTGCGACTGTTATTATTTAGCCACGAGCTCTTCATAACTAATCACATATATATTATGTAAATGGCCACATGGTTTACGTTTAAAGCTGGACATTGGCCTCCCCCAAGTGTCGGAACAACAACCGGTCCTGTGCGTCTCTTATCCATCGGCTACCTGTAACCCTCACCAGTTCGTAGGTCCACCTTGTTGAAGGCCTTCCAACGCTGTGTTTCCCGGTACACGGTCTATTCTGCCCTGCTTACTGCCACTTCAGTTTGGCGATCCTTCAGGTTATATTGTAAACCTTAGTTCTCTTGCTGATATCATCATTTCTGATCCGATCACGCAAGGAAACTCCGAGCAGACAATGCTCGGAGTTTCCTCTCCATTGTCTTTTGTGTGACAGATGCAGTACTTACTATCATAAAATCTCATGCCAGAGAACCGCTATCGCCTTTATTTAATCATCAGATGGCTCATCCTGCTCTGGACGGAGTAGAAGGGAGTGTTAGACTCTTCACTATATATTATAAAACAAAGTTCTCCGCCGCGTCTGTTGTCTATCTGTTCGCGATAAAGTCAAAAACGACTGCGCCGATTTACATGCTGTTTTCACCCATGGGTATACAGTGGTTCTCGAGGAAGGTTTTAGTATATAATTTGTCAGGCGGGCGAAGTCGCGGGCATCAGCTTGTACTGACTAAAACACTTCCATGTTCCTCCTAGTACCCTTTGCGTTCCAAGACCGCGGTGACTCTTTCGAGCAATTTCCGCAACAAACTGCTACCGCCTATAACTCAAACGCTTATCTAACAGTAATTTGAGTGTCATTCCAGATAACTCGCACACATCAGTTTGATTGCGGCTCGTCAAATACACTGAACTAAGTTAAATGTTTGATATTTCCGCCTGGCCGCCATGTTGGGCAACTATATCGAATTGAGCGACCGCTGACAGTGTGTTACGCACTTTAGTGGTTGTGTCTAGTAATGTGGGGGAGAACTGACGCTTGTGTGATGCGAAAACAGTTTATGTGATGAAACCAAAATAGCACTAGTTTTTCTTCTTATTGTTGTGGTTTTAATTTTTTCGTACGATCATCATCATCTGCCTAGCCTTTTCCCAACTATACTGGGGTCGGCTTCCAGTCAAACCGGATTCAGCTGAATACCAGTATTTTACGTGGAGCGGCTGCCTACCAGACCTCCACAACCCATTAACTGGGTAACACGGTACTCTTTGGCAAGACTGGTGTCAGTTTTTCTAGCTTCTGATTATCCGTAACGACTGCCAAAGATCTCCAAATGACAGCCGGGAACAGCAGCCTAGCGTGCTTTCCGAGGCGCGGAGGAAACTCGGTATGTTAAGATGGTCACCCATCCACAGACCAACCTCGGCAAGCGTTGCTTAATCTTTAAGATCGACCTGTAGAGCTGTTAATATTTAGCCAAGCAAGCCTTTTTCGTAGAATTCGATTTCGATTTTTTCGTACAATAAACTGCGTTATCTAAGAAAATTAAACTTACCATATACTAAAATAACATTTTGTAATAATTATCAATTAATAACAAAAGGAGACCACATAATTAGTTTTGATATTTACAAAATCAAATTCTATGTACAAAAAAAAAACTTAGAATCTGATCAGTACTCAAAATAAGGGTGCCTGTCAAATTGCGCGGAGCGTGGCTTCGGAGTGGAGAAACGGATAATTAATATTAACCAATCAAGCCAGTCAAAATGTCAGGGAATGACGTGGTCCTGTCGGAGTTGCGGGACTATTCGAAAGAGATATCGCGTCTCCGGAACACAAAGGGCAATGAAGGAACATGGATGGGTTTTAGTCAGTAAAAGTCTGACACTATCTCCCGCTCCGCGCCCAAAGCGGGAGAAGTCATTTGATGATTTCCCATCCCTAAAAAAAGGGACTCGCGTTCTGCGAAGATTTTATGCAGTTTCATTGGTTAAAATTCTTCCGTTTCTCCGCTCCGCTGGAATGGACAGGCACCAATTAGGGGTCAAAGAGTATATAGATCTAGATAACATCATGTTTGCTTAGTGCGTGTTTAAGATTTAAACTGATACTATATTCCTAGTCAGTTTCTGAACTGAACCTCTACTCAACTTAAGCGCTATGAAAATGAAAAAAGCCTTCGACGAATGTAATGTCAATATTGGATGATTTAAGATGATGTGCTCTACAGACTATGTTGCCGCCGAATGGCCGCTGAACTTATCCCCGGTCGAAGTTCGGCTGTAAGCTATATAATATAATAATAAGCCTTTTATTCCGAAATTCTTTATTATGTACACCATATAAGTAACAGAAAAAATAGATGCCATACGACATAGGCCTCCTCCAACGTCTTTCACTGTTTCCTATCGGTTGCAATTCTTAGCCAAAGGGGACCCAGAGTCAATTTCATGTCATCTTCCCATCTTATCACTTTGCGACCTCAACTGAACGCTGTAACGAAACGTAATTTCGGCATAATGTGGCGTCAGTAAGTCAAATAGCATTGCAGGCGTAATCATGCTGAACTTCGATTGCGTACCTTCGACATAGTGTATTTAGATACTTTTCGGAAAAGATTCATGAAGAAAACATTACATAGGGTGACTCAAAAGCGATCTTTTCAAGACAACCTTTGGATGGATTTGAAAGAGAACTAAAAGTAAAGACAGTACTGTAGGTAGTCGTCATAATTATGAAACAAAAGCAGAGAACTCTAGTAGTAAAAACGATTAAAGAGAGAGGTAGTGGTTTTTGACAAAATAAGTAAAACTGTTTAAAAAAAAAGTGTTCGCAAAAAGGCCCCCAAGATAAAGGCGGTGCTTAGTTTGAGGCCGATATTTTTTTAATGACCATACTTTACTTT
Source organism: Ceramica pisi (assembly GCA_963859965.1). Classification (NCBI taxonomy): domain Eukaryota; kingdom Metazoa; phylum Arthropoda; class Insecta; order Lepidoptera; family Noctuidae; genus Ceramica; species Ceramica pisi. The sequence continues at coordinate 8,433,942 of OY982549.1, read as the reverse complement.
GTTACTCTAAGCATGTTTTAAAAGTATAAATTATTATTATTTTATTTTTTGTAAAAAAGGAAAAAATCTTAAATAATTTCCTCTCAACCCCCAAAACAAGTGTAAGAACCAGCAATATAATCAGGCCACACAGACGTACACGGACTTTACGATATGGCCGATACGTCAGCCGCTGAGCAAGCTTTCCTTGCCCTAAATCAGTCAGAATTGCCCTACTTATGTAAACGATTTGAGATACATCACTAGGCCTGATTTTATGTAGCACTAGTTACTGGTAGCGACCTCTGGGGAGGTTGGTTTTGTTTAAGTTGGGTAACCTACTGACATTCTATATACAGTGTTCGTGTGAGTCTTTATAATGTGCTCATACGAAAATCAGGGAAACTAGATCTAATTTTATTGAAAAAAAAACAAAAAAAGAAACAAGTTTTTTAAAAACGTTAGTTAAAAAAATCTTTATTTTTTTCAAATTCTAATGTTTTTTTTTAAAGTTTGTTCACATCTGTGACCCCAGTGTAAACAAAGGTCGGTAACTTTTCTACTTAATGATCTATCGCAATGAAACAAACTCCATAATGATCGGAAGTAATTGGCAATACTCATTAAATGAAAATAGTGGGGAAAAAACTACCCTCAAACAAAAAGAAAACATTAAAAAACATTATTTTTTAGAAAAGAAACATTATTTTATCAAGAATCTGTTTATTTTTCATAAATTTTTACACTTATCGTAAAATTTCTCAAAAAGACACCACGAACGCCTAACTTTTTTATTACTTTAAGTTATTTTTCATCATATTAGCTATCCAAAAGTAAAAATTGCATGTAAGTTTTTGAGAGGATTTCCCAAAATTCCTACGGAAAAAACGGGATATGCGCGTACGAAGTCGCGGGCGAAAGCTAGTCTGATAATAAGTGTGAAAGTTTGTATGTTTGTTGATTGATGCCTCAACAGCTGAGCGGGCTTGGATGAAAATCGGCAAACGACTATACTAATTTCCGTTGGAAAAATAAAACGTTTTTATTTTTTGTACTGTTGAGGCACGCGTTTAACCACTACATCACCTGATGGTAAGCGATGATGCGGTCTAAGATGAAGCACGCTTGTCTGAAAGTAAACTGTTCAATGTTGACTTAAAGACTCCTAGGTTGTAGCTATCAGGAAACACAGACTCCGGCAGGGAATTCCACTCCTTTGCTGTACGCACATGGATGTGTTCCCAAAACGTTATGTGCGTGTGGGTGGGATGTCCACCATATACCGGTGGCACATTGCCGTTCATCTTGTGGTCCGATGATGGAACGAAGGAGTAAGAAAAATCTAGTTCATTAAGAAATCACGCCTTAACAACTAAACTGGAGGGCTACTCTCTAAGCCCGAAGTCCGTAGTTTCGTGCTTAGCTACGGGGCGTATTCTACTATATATCACCTACGAACTAACGATTAGTCCCGAACCTGAACTTAGGATGAATGACAACACGATTTGACAGCAACTGACAAATCTGTAGTCATAAGTTCTTAATGGTTAGGTGACACGGGGTAAAATACGCACAACTAAGCCCGTAAGTACGGACTTTGGACTTAGAGAGCAGCTCCCTTTTTTTTTTAGGGATGGGAAATCATCCAATGACTCCTGCCACTCTGGGCGGAGCGAGAAGGAGTGTCAGACTTCTACTGACTAAAACCCATCCATGTTCCTTCAGTGCCCTTTGTGTTCCGGAGCCACGGTATCTCTTTCGAATAGTCCTGCGACTCCGGCAGGCGTCGGCCCTTTCGGGCCCCTCCCAATGCTGACTCTCTTTGAGGCGCGCGTGGAACACGAACGCGCCGTCGACACGGCCTGTCGTCATAAGACGGCACAGGCCCGCGCCTACGGTGGCCGGAGGTCACCAGGTGGCCTCCGACGCCCGTGGCGTCTACCGCGGCGGCCGGGACGAGAGGTTCTCTCCCACTCCGCAGCTCCCTGACACGAACATGTAGACACGGTTAGACAACATTCATAGGAGGTACCAGTTAATGGGATACTTTTCATCCTAGTTACTAGAACAAACGATGCGAACTTGCTAAAACCATAGTCTATATTAAACCTCGTGTTCAATGTCCGATAGTAATGGCTATGTAGATTTTTACAGCGACGAGTGATTGGTTTTTAGAATTCATTCAGATCCGCAAACTTTTATACGTAAAAAAAAACCGTTTTATTTTTATTCACGATTGTTTCATTGATCATTGTTTAAATAAATACTAGCTGATGCCCGCTTGACAAATTAAATACTAAAAATCTTCCTCGAGAACCCTTCTATCTATTGGTGAAAACAGCAGAAAAATCGGTGCAGCAGTTTTTGAGTTTATCACAAACAAACAGACAGACAGACAGACAGACAGACGTGGTGCAGGACTTTGTTTTATAATATGTTGTGATAATGATTAAAAACAAACAATCAGTTTCAATGTTTACAAGAATACTATGTGAGAAGCAGCCCAATACTACTCAGCAAATGTTTTGTCTGGTATCTAAATTCTACAGTATAGTTCAATCTAAGGATTCAGTCAGTTTAAAAAGAGATAGTGCTAATCATCTTGTATAACTCCGTCGCTCTTCCACAATGAAAGCATGATGGTTTTTGCACGTCATAGTAAGCAGGTACTTTATTTTACACCAAAACATACAATATTGATAATGCTTTGAGCGATACTAATGGTCTATGGGTACCAATGGTCTTATCGCTGAAAGCAATATCTGCACGACAAATTACTTTCTTCAGTATTTTTTACATTCAGCTAGTTTAATCTGTAAATAAGTTTTTCAATACCGAGCTTCACCTGAGCGACAAAGTGAGCTTTATAACACACAACATAACACCACGCTGTATCTCAAGAACCGCGATAGCTAGATAGTTGAAATATTCACAGATGATGTATTTATATTTATACGAATTTGATACCTCAGATTACAGCTCTTACAAAAATCTTAACACATTTCACTTGCATAAAACTATTCTACCTTAGCCGCCATCTTGCAAAACGCCAGCACACGAATAAAAAAACTACCTTCAACATTATTTTCTTGTCGAACCTGACTTTAACATATTTCCATACAACTTTTTCAATTTCCTTTACCAAGTAATTGTATTATAACAACATTTTTAGTGTTCGTTATTCTCAAAGAAATTTAATATAAGCGACGGTCATGTGGGACCACATAAAATGAGCTTTGGTATTAATAAAGAACTTTTTCCGTTAAAAATTTTGCCGCTCATGTGTGCGAGGGTTATACTAACCCTTGATAGTGGATTTCGCATTTATAATGCAGGCAAGTGTAGTTATAATGTAGGGATTTTAGTGTCTTATTGTTTTGGCGGATGGGCCATTTGATCTTTAACTTGATGTGTTTTCAGTTGAATTTCCCACACAAAAGTACTAGCAAAAAAAACTGCCTCATTAACATCATAATGATCAAGTGCAATTGATGAATGTTTACATGGTTTGGTAAGCCATCGACACACAATTTGAAGCAAAACATTGGGGCAGCGAGGCTGTATCTTATCTGCCTAGTCTTTTCCCAACTGTATTGTAGTCGGCTTCCAGTCAAACAGGATTTAGCTGAATACCAGTATTTTATGTAGAGCGGCTGCCTACCAAACCTCTATGACCCGTAAACTGGGTAACACGGTTTTTCTTGGCAAGACTGCAGTCAGATTTACCTACTGGTTTCTGGCAATCCGTAACGACTGCCAAAGATCAACAGGACAGCCGGGACCAACGGCTTAACGTGCTTTCCGAGGCACAGAGGAAACTCGATTTGTTAAGATGGTCACCCATCCACAGACAAACTGTGACACAGACCTGGAAGATCGACCTGAACGAGGCTGTCTCTATCTCTGGATAATGACAATACGCTTGCTTTATGCAAAGTGGGCTCTTAACTGCAGGAATGCGATACTACCGTTTTTAGGGTTCCGTAGCCAAATGGCAAAGAACGGAACCCTTATAGATTCGACATGTCTGTCTGTCCGTCCGTATGTCACAGCCACTTTTCTCCGAAACTATGACAACTATGCTGTTGAAATTTGGTAAGTAGATGTATTCCGTGAACCGCATAAAGATTTTCACGTTTGTTGTTTCGCCGAAAGGCTAATTAAAGTCGTTCCTAGGCCTATTATTTTTACTTTATGTCATTGTAGTTGTTTCCCCGAAATTGTTTCTCCATTTGTCGTGGATTGGATTGACAGTTAAGATGATCAACCAAGCCTAGGCCAATATTCAAATTGTTGGAAACAATAAATTATTCAGTACTAGCTTCTGCCCGCGACTTCGTACGCGTTCCCGTGGGTTAAAACAGCCTTTGTGTTATTTCAGACCATAATCTATCCCTGTTCCAAATTTCACCCCGATCCTTTCAGCCGTTTTGACGTGATTGAGTAACAAACCTACACACAAACTCACAAACTTTCGCATTTATTATATTTTAATTTCGAAAAAATCAAGATTTTTAAATAAAAAAATGGTTGTTGTGCCTCACTCGACATAGATAGGTACAGTGTGTTGCGGACTTTTTTGTAGATACTTATAAGATCTACAATTAATTAGAACAATTTATGGTTCTATCTTTTATAGTTTAGGCAGCGTACGCAAAATAAGTAACTTTTCTGGTTGATTTTTACACCTTGTGTCCGAAAAACCCAAATATCTTACGGAACCCTATTTTTTTCCAAAATAAAATATAGCCTATGTTACTTGTGGATAATGTAGCTTTCAAATGGTGAAAGAATATTTAAAATCGGTCCAGTAGTTTTTGAGCCTATTCATTACAATCAAACAAACAAACATACAGACAAAGTTTTCCTCTTTATATTATTAGTGTAGATATTGCAAACTGTCGTAAGGCGTTTTACGAAGCTACTCGCTAGCCTATAATGCGTTCGCGACCATGGCTTATTATTAGCGTATTTCATGTATAACTTTGGTGTTTCTATACCGATTTCTATGACTCTTTTTATGGAATAGTTAATATAACTTTACTTAGGGACGACTGAGAGTTTTATAAACGTAAGAGTAGACAAATATAATCAGAAAGCTTCGAACTGCTAAGCTATCGGGAGTTACACGTGTTATTGTTCGTCAAACATAAAAGATAGACATATGCTGTCATTGGATATTTTTTATATAATTTTAAGGAGAACATTTCCGTCATACATGATTTCTGTGTAGCTTTCACCGTTAAGGTTGCACACGCGACGGAAGCTTAAAAAATGGAGTAACTTCTCCCGTTTTCCCAACATTTCCCTTCACTGCTCTGCTCCTATTGATTGTAGCGTGATGAAAAGTATACTATAACCTGCTCAGGAGTATGAATAATAATTGTACCAAGTTTCGTTAAAATCCGTCGAGTAGTTTTTGTTTCTATAACGGTTATACAGACAGACAGACAGACAGACAGACAGACAGACAGACAGACAGACAAAAATTGTACTGATTGCATTTTTGGCATCAGTATCGATCCCTAATCACCCCCTGATAGTTATTTTGGAAATATATTTCATGTACAGAATTGACCTCTCTACAGATTTATTATAAGTATCGACGATATAGATTTTCGCTCTACTGTAAAGATACTCAAAATAACTTGAGCCGTGTTTTTTGCTAAGCGAAGATACGTATATTTGTCACCGGAAAGTGGTCACCACCGTAAGATTGTAAAATATCGCGTGATATTGTAAACATCTTATTTCTAACTAAGACACGGATGTATAGGAAACTATTGAATTTGGATGGGATATTTTTTTTTTTTTTTGGGATATATTCAAAACGGTTTTTTCATAATATATTAAGAAATTATAAGTAATCTAATCAAGACTTATTACAATCTTACGACTCTGCCATTTTCCGGTGACATATACATCGTCTGTAGCTTCTATAGATCTCACACTAAATAAGAAACATCCTTCTCAATCTGTACGGAATTGTAGATGTTTAAAAAAAGTCATCTAGGTTTGTTTTCTTTCTCGGGTCCCTGGAGACCCGGTCCTTTGGTAGCCGTACGAGGGGCCGAAACCAACTCGCAGAGGCCCCGTTAGAAATTTCAAATGTAATGGGGAACCAACCGGCGATTATCCCTGTATGCACTGTGAAAGTATTCCCAAGGACAATCCCCGGTTGGAGCAAGAAAAAAAAAACATTTATTATTATTAATTTCACTAAGAAAGCACACAAATGCAATTTTAGGTTAGAATTTAAGAATAATTCTATGAGACATTAGACTGGTGCCATTTGGACAGCGTTGTATCCAATTCCAGGTTCTAGATAAAACCCTAGCCCAGGACTCCAACATCAATAATTCCGTTTCTTCAGATCAAGTGAATACAATATCTTCGATCCGAAACTCTCGAAGTCCATTCCAATTTCACTTACCGAAGTCAAAGAATAAAAAAATATAACAATTTCATAAAGTGGACGCTCACAATAGTAGGTAGAATTCAAGCCCTGGCTTGGTACGTTGAGGCACGTAACTTGGAAATCGTATTTGTCGCTAGACCACGTAGGAAATAAACTGTTAACTTCGATACATCGGGACCTCTGTTTGCGGTTGCTAACTCAACTTATTTGGCGTTTGACGGTACTGTGTATTTTCTATTTTTATTTTATTTTCATCGATAGTGTTTTTGTTATTGAGACGGAAACAATTGCAGGGATGGAACGTCTATAAAGTTTAAGGGTCAACTCACACCGAAAGAGCGTCGAAGGGCAGCGAAGCGCAGCGACCCGCTCGGTAGAGAAGGCGCGCGGATTCCAACGACTGCTCGAGAAGTCGCTGGAATGCTCGAGAAGTCGCGGGACTCGGCGCGCCTTCTCGAGCCCGCCCGCGACGAATTCACGGGTTGTTCTCCTGTCCGCTCATAGGCAGTCGTAAATTTGCACCAAATAAATAGTCTTTTCTTCATCCATTTCCATCACTTCTGTATTCGCTGCACTGCAAGGAATGAATGCGAATGCTCGCGCGTAACAGACGCGTGGGGAGCGGGCGCGATGGGCGGGATATTGCCGCTCGCGACTGCTCGAGCATTCTCGCACGGCTCCGTTTAGGGAATTCCCGCGGCGCCGCGGGCATCCACGTGGCTCGTTCGAGTTTCTCATGCGATAATAAGTATTATAGTAATGAAAATAAAGTTAAAATTCATATGTCACTGAAACTGCGCTCCGCTTCGCTGCGCTTCGACGCTCTTTTGGTGAGTTGAGCCTTAGTTGCCAGTTTTTATATTTTTAGATATAACAACCAGAAATGAGGAGTGCGAATAGGTACATCTCAGTGCTTGTCGATTTTAACTTCGTGTGTAAAGGAAATAAGTGCTTGGGTCCTTTTGAATAGTGTGAGGTTTGGCATAAACATTATTTATTTAGACCCTATCGCCTTCCCGACTCCCAGACTTTTCGACCCTTCAATTATTGTTGTAACAGATATTGTAGTGGTAAAAATAGCAGTCGGGTTTTAGATAATATTTTACTTACAGGAATAATCTAAGTACGATTTTTAGACTTGAATTCTAAGTATTTTAAACGGGATCTTGCTCCACTCCAATAGGCTTACTCGCCATAAAAACAGGAAATCCTCGATTAATCCCAATAAAACCAAGCTAGAATTAACTGTAAAATATACCTACCTAATTGAGTACGTAGAAGAAATGACAGAATACACTAACTAACTATTTAAAATCGAAAGCTGATTTGATTTATAAATCAGAGTGCCAATTATATTAATTTTCACATTCGCATCTCAATCGCAATATGTCAAAAATGTATGAAAATTAAAGTTTTTTTTTGACAGTTTGCGATTACATGCGACTGCGAAAATTGATTAAAAATTAGTAGAACTGGCTCTCTGTGCAAACATTTACGATATTCTACAAAGAGTCTAGATTATTACAGACACGTTACGCTTGATAAATCACGAAAACCTTCGTTCTAAGGAAACCACAATAAGTCAGGAGATAGCTCTGATTTCGCCGCACATATCCGAAACTAACTACCGAATCTCGTCTCAAATACTTTGTCTTATGACCACTTTCTTAACCGTATACAAAACATTACCATTCAACCAGCGTCCCCTTTTCTTACAATCTCGAAGGAGGCTGCAATTACTCTTAATTAGGCCCGTAGCCCATGGTAGGTAGTATTTGTTATGCAAACATGGATTCCCCCATATGTCTTCATTGAGGAGTAGGAAGGCACGTAGCTAATCCACTAAAGAGTGCTGTAATGAGTGTATGAGGCTGCTAGAATAGTTTTCACACGTTAATCTGTTAAGCTGTGTTTTTTTTATTTTTTTTTGTGATGGTTAGATGTTTTTGGAGTATAAAGTCTGTTAGGAATACTGTGAAAAATTGTCGCAAGTTCGGTTAAGTAGCTACAACCTTCTAGGGAACGAATTTCGCAGCGTACGAAAGCTGCGAGTGGCCATCGTCAAAAAAAATGTGAAAAAGTGTAAATTAAGTGAAACATTGTAAGAGAGTTGGGTAATCTAAAACATTTACCATTCTAAAGATGAAAATTTTGTTTGTTTCTTTGGTTGGTTGAACGCGCTAGTCTCAGGATTTTCTTTTTTTATAATAAAAAAAAAAAACTACTGGTTTGAGTTATAAAAAAAGTAATTAAGCGTTGGATAGCCCATTTACCGCAGAAGTCTATAGGCTATATAAAAATGTGAAAAAAATTAAGTTGCTTGCGTCAACTAGTTAATTAATAATAAGTTAACCGTCCCGCATGATGAGAACCACGTGAAACCCGAGAAAGATAAACAAATCAAATATCTTGACTTGACTTGCGAGGTTGTCGACATGTGGGATGTGGATTTCACAATCATTGTACTGATAGTCGTGACAGCCAAACGGCTAAATAGCCACGAGCCTCGACCAAGACCTCAGGAGGCTCTCATTGGGCAGCTGGATCAAGGGCTTGATTCAGAAAGCGGTACTTCTGGACACGGCTCGCATTGTTAGGAGGTTCCTCTCTCTGGAGCCCAGACCGCCGGTAGCTTGGACCCTGTTCCCAATACCGGTGGGCTACTTTTTATATTTTTTAATGTTTTTTATCTGTATTTTTTAAGAGATATTTAGTTTTTTTAAATAAGTATAAGAATTGAATAAACAAGTTAATGTATAAAAAAAGTTATAATTGCATGGGTTCTAAGTACTATTAAATGTCATCGTAGTGAGTATAATACTGAATTGACAGCAACTTTTTCAACGTAGGAACTCTTTCAAAATGTACTCATGAGTGAAATTAATTTGAAAATCTAATAATTTTGGGTTTTAATGATCCAGGGAAAAATGGTGATCTTTTTTCGGTGGTGGTGTATTGGAAGTACCGTGTTACCCAGCTAATGGGTTATGGAGGTCTGCTCCTCGTAAAGCACTGGTATTCAGCTGAATCCGTTTTGACTGGAAGCCGACCCCAATGTTTTTGGGAAAAGGCTAGGCAGATGGTGTTTTGGAAGGAAACACAATAATCATGCAAGTCTAGGAGAGGTAGGTACGTTTCCTTACCAATTAAGGGCATGTTATAAATTCATCTCCAATAATGATACTCTAACAAAAACAACCTTTTTTAATAACATTAAAATTGTTTTCAAAACTACCACAGCTCTCTCTCCTTTCCCAAGAAAACATATTAACAAAATGCACCGTCACCACAGACTATAAAACTCTATCTACACTCTATAATCGCGTCACATACTTCCATGGACCGTGCTCCACACTGGCGTGTATATCCGAAGATATCAGCAACCGAGGCACGTGCAACTTCTGCGTTACCACAATTCATGGCCGATAGATTGCCGTTACCAATATGCCAGGATTTTAGCGCCCGTCTTCAAATAATGTTTTGTATCGTTTTGTGGAGTATCATATTAATGTATGTTTTTCGAAAAGATAAAATCTATAATTCTGAGTATTAAATGGATACTCTAACAATGCACTAGTGACTGTGCTATGGCTGCGTTACCACTTTGAATGGCTGTTATATATATTGCCATAAACAATTATTGTTGTTAATGGGCCCATATCCAAAGGATAATATTGTAAAAAGTGACCTACGAATCAACAAGTATGAAACTTTTACCACTAATCCTTGCTTTTTTTATATACATTTTAATTATTACAATAATACGGACACTAACATTTTAAAAAGTAACATTTCGGTATTATTCCCCGGTGCCATTATTTTTTCAGCACTTGGTCTATGAGTAAGATTTTTAGTTACAAAAAGGATAAAGCGATTGAAAGCGTCGTGTGAAACGAGCAACATCGAAACTGACAGTCGATGAATTGATTGAAGAAACTTGCAGATAGTGTTATCTGCAAGTTAAGTTTTAGACTGAGATTTCAGAGCTGCCAGACCTCCCTTTTTTAATTTAATTATAACCTTAAATCCGAAACCATTTTGTTTTTTTTTAATTCTGAGAAGTTTCCATGATTTTAATTTAATTTCAGTAGTAAGTATAATTATGCATTATTTACGCATCTAGAACAAAGAAAGTAAATTCACTACTCTGTCGATGTATGGACTCATAGCAATTTCCTTTAAAATCTTGAGCCTGTTAATGAGAGTATTTATTTCGATTTTCGTTTGGTGGCTCTCTCTTCTACTTTTTATTTCTTCAGCCGATAATTCATACTTCAAACTTAAAAATGTTAGCTAGTAATTGTGAAACCTACGTGCGGGGAGGTTCTTCTCACAGTATCCAGCAACAGTTAAAAATGGACGACTTTCCATCACAAAATCCATTAAACACAACTGCATCACAGCAATCCATCAATGAGTTTCCAAACTGTCATTGTGCATCCAAAACTTTGGGAATCAAACTGAATTTCAACTTACATTGCTCGCAAAGTTAGAAAACTCAGCAAAACACCAACCGAAGAGCTTTCAATGTAATTGGCTTTTTGTCACTCGATGCATTCTTGTAATTGCCAGTCATTGCGTGCCCCGTATACATGTCGCAGGATTATTTGGAAATCAGATTTTTCGTGACAATCCCGGATTCACAATATTTCGTATATTGGAACTAAGGACGAGTTTTCTTTATTAGTGTAGTACCAATGGTTAATATTTTGATAAAATTTTGTTAAATACCGTTTTCTTATAATAAGGGCGGAAATCCGAATGAGTAAGCCGTCCGGTTCTGCCAGTCAGCGTATCCATCAGAGCATAATACAGCTAATCAGCGTCTCTGTTCAACGTCGTTATTCACGATTAAGTTAGGAGGGCGAGGCCAAAATGATATTCGTTAACGGAAAAAAAAGTCGTAAAAACAAACACAAAAAAAAAATTGTTTGAGTTGTCTTGAGATTAGCGCGTTCAACTAAACAAATGCTTCAGCTTTATAGCACTATTATTAGCTTTATTACAGGAAGATAGATTATAAAATTCTTTCTTAGTTTTAAAAACCTCGTTCTTTCGCGAAAAAACAATTTTTCCATTCACCTTGCGACATATCCACTGCGTTACCAGACTTTAAATCTTGTCTGATCTATATTTATACCGTTCTCTGGTGATTACACGAGTGCTGTAATTAAGGTTCTAGTGGCAAGAGGTATTAGGTCTCCCCTTATAATTCTCGAGGTCTAATCGTGGCTTGCTTGCAGATTGTGGTTTCTTAGCAAATGAGTATAGTAATTCAATTGGGATGGGAACTTAGGGCATTACTTTATTTTGTTTTGTAGATTGCTAATATCATTAGTTATACCTTTACCATATAATAAATACCTTTTGGGGCAAAGGGCAATGGATCGAATCAGGTATGATGATAATTATATTGTTTTAATTAAACTTTCATGGTCACTAACATTATACTACTGTCAAAAATGTATGAAAATTAGGGCTATTTTGAAAGTTTGCGAAAATTAAAATGTGACGCAGACGAAGTTGCGTTGGTCAGCTAGTATTGTATACCTAACTAGCTGACCCGCGCAACTTCATTTGCGTCACATTTTCCATGAATGCTCCGCTCCTATTTGTCTTAGCGTGATGATATATAGCCTATAACCTTCCTCGATAAATGGGCTATCTAACACTGAAAGAATTTTTCAAATCGGACCCGTAGTTCCTGAGATTACCCCCAACATACAAACTTACAAACTCAAACAAATGTTACCTATTTATAATATTAAGTATAGATATAAATTATGCTGTATAGCATGTTTTGTTTAATTTTATCAATCTCTTTGCATCTTCAAACTATCTGTGACTTCAGTCTGCTTTATGTCTGTCCGTCTGTCACCAGGCTGTCTCTCATAAACCGTGATAGTTAGACAATCGAAATTTTTACTGATGATTTATTTCTGTTTCCGCTAAAACAAAAAATAACAAACGGCAAAAAAAAGAGTGGGAGCCCCATACAACAAACGTGATTTTTTCGCTATAATGTTTCTGTTTTAAGCGTTTGTTTAAACAAAATAAACCAATTTTCTTTCTGGATGCTGAAAGACAAAGAAAGATTTGTAGATAGTCTTGGAACATGTAGAGCTACAAAAACTATACAAATATGTTTTTTATTAGGTCACAATATATTTTATTCCTAACGCATGTACGAGTTACCATGTCAAGTATAACGGGAATAAATATTGTATTATCATACACAGAATGGAAGAAGTTCAAGTAATTTTTTTCCCGACTGTTTGACTTAATATTGGGAATCTTTCATATATACTTGTCCTTCGTATCCCTTTTCTGTGTAATTAATTCAAGATTTACCTCAAGATGATGGGTGTAGTATTAGTTTTTATTACTAACAGTAGGTATTTGGCTCGCCTACGCATCACCACCGTGTGCTGCTTGACTGGACGGTTGAACACAGACTGACCCCCACTCAGCGCGCACCTTGTGACGTATGCGCTCGAGACAAATCGTTAGTACAATCTACACACACTTTAATGGGCAGTAGAGACCTTATCGTGTTTCATTGTGCATACAGACAAGAGTGGACTACCCTTATTTTAAGGATGGGAAATCATCAAATGACTCCTCCCACTTTGGGCGAAGGGGAAGGGTGTGTCAGACTCTTACTGACTAAAACCCATCCGTGTTCCTCCTAGTGCCCTTTGCATTCCAGGACCCCGGTGACTCTTTCGAACAATTTCCGCAGCTCTAGCAGGCACTGGCCCTAGCGGGCCCCGTCTACTATGCTGACATCTCTTTGAGGCGCGCGTGGAACACAACGCGCCGTCGACCCGGGCCTTGTTCTGATCAGACAGCGAGCCACCCATCGCTCGCCGTCCGCAGGCCCAAGAGTGGAATACTCTTCCAGTGTACATACTGCCCATGTTTCCTAATACCTACAACCTGGGAGTTTTAAAATCAAAGTTTACTTCAAGGTAAGAGTGATCCTTCGTAGACTACATCACCGCGTACCATCAGGTGAGATTGTCATCAAACGCGGACCTTAAACTATCTTCACTACTTATTATAAAACAAAGTCCTCCGCCGCGTCTGTCTGTCTGTCTGTTCGCGATAAACTCAAAAACTACTGCACCGATTTTGATGCTATTTTCGCCAATGGATAGAGTGGTTCTCGAAGAAGGTTTCAGTATATAATTTGTCAAGCGGGCGAAGCCAGGCTATAGCTAGTTAATATTATAAACAAAACGTGGAGATCGTCAGCATTTTGTCAGTGAAATTATAGCAGTGCGTAAGTCAGTTTTGGCGGGGTTTTACATAATTATGAATGCCATTCGATGAAGATAGCTCATGCGCTGTCATTCCACCATTCAGAAAGGTGATAGCTGAGCCGATTGATTTTAAATCGTTTTTATATTCATCAAGAGTTTCTAACAAATATTTTCTAGTTTTATTACCTTCCTGTAAAGTAGAATTTTTTGACTTACGCATTGTTTGAACTTCACTGACGATTTATTCTTCGTGGGACATTACCTCTTACTATTGATATCTTTATTAAAATGAATGCTCACATTAGACATAATTCTCCATTTCAACAATATCAGTTTCCCTTCTACCTTATCTGTATATTACCTCCCGACCAGAATATATCGGGGGTGTACAATAAATCTGAATCTTGCGGGATTGTCTAGACGAATAACTGTCGTGTTACGTTATCGTATGATGTCTAACGTTCCTGCGTGTTTCATGGCGATGTGAAGGTTCGATTCTGAGGGTTTTATAGGTTATTTTTATTGGCTGTTTTGGTAAAAGGAACGCGTTGGTTTTTTAAAGTTGTTTTTGTACTAGTATGACATGTGTGTGCTGAAACGTTCAAATATAATAATAATTTCTTGTACTTAGTTTACTTTTATTATTATTAATGTTTTTGTTGTTGTTTTTCATGTTGTGCGATTACGCTTTAGTTCATAAACAGGTCAAAACCAATGATGTGTGTTTGGTATTATTTTTTATTACGATTGTAACCCGTTGTAATTGCCTTGTGAATAAATAAATAAATACTTATATAATTAACAGGTGGAAACCACCTACCTAATGCTGAATTTAATTAATTACATCTTAACCTCAAGTTGTAACGGAAAGGTACGGTCAGAACTGTCCCTTGCTTTAAGACTTTAAAAAAAACCGATATGAGAACCTCCTCTTTTTTGGGAAGTCGGTTAAAAAGAAAGAAAGAAATAACTTGATAGGAAAAAAAGAAATAAAATGTAGTAAATCCAGACGAGATTTAGTCATTCTAGTTTATTACTTAAGCTACGGTTCGACCAAAACACTTGTATAAATAAGTACCTATATAATTGAAATACAGTTCTAATTATCTCATTAGTTTTAGGTAATTTGTTTTGAAAGTTGTAATCAGCTGTCAAATACAAAATTAATCAAATTATCATAATAATATAATAATAATATCCTTGGACATTTCACACAACGCCACATAGTCCCAAGCTAAGCAACCTAATGCTTGTGTTATGGTAACGATATGGCTGATAAACTACTTATATAAATTTTTTTTTTTTTTAAATACATATTATAGATAAAAAAACACCCAGACTCGGAACAAATACATGTAGGTCGTACAAATATTTGTTCCGTGCGGGAATCGAACCCGCGACATGCTGCGCAGCAGTCAATCGCTCAACCACTGCGCCAACCGTCTCGTCGAATCATTGGTCGATTTAGTTTCTTAAACTTTTTAGAGCTAGGCAATTCATATAATTGTTTTATAAGTTTTTCAATAAATACACTATTTAAAAGTTTACAGAAAGTTTAACATGCAACTAAGATAAAACTAAGATACATTGCTTCTGATTAATCTTCTCCTTCGTGTCGCTGGCACGACAGATTTTTATTTAGATTCGAGTGACCTTGTAGCAGCATCAATGCCGCCACAAGAAAAAACAACGGAACAAATCTAAATCGCAACACAAACAACCACGACGCCATCTATCCAACTAACTAAAAATCCTACATTGCGCAAGCAGAGTTTACATCAGCCCGAATATGAACGATCGGGCAGTAGCCTCCCAGGCACAACAACCGCCTGGGCGGAGGATCCTCCCTATTCAAAGGAGGTTTGCGGGACTTTACTCTCTGTTCCACATACCGCCAAAGCCCTATACATTGCTACTTCATCGGCATCGTTTGTGGCAGCACATATGTCTCTTTGGTTACATTTTTTGAGGCACAGATGGCAAGAGGAATGAGGTGGTGCATGATTTGTTACTCATTAATGAAAATAGTGCAATGAGAGGCATGAGTTTATTGAGATTATTGTCTATGTTATTTTAATCTTAGGCAGATTTTACCTTCTCCCAACTTTATTGGGGTAGACTTGCATGCGAATCTGCAGTGCGATTCTGTGAACATGTCGAAGTGAAGGCTTGGGTGAAGTGAACACGAACTAAGCTGTCAATCCATGTAATTCTGTGTCATCCAAGATGGGATGACAGCTCACTTCGTGTACACCTCACCTACTTCTACATGTTTATCGCATCGACCGGCTGATACAGGTGAGTATCAGTATTTTACATAGAGTAGTCGCTGTGATGTGTGGATGGGTGGAGAGGGACAGGAAAGCCAAAGAAAAGATGATGATGGATTGTGTGAGAAGCGATAAAATTCAAGCATTTATTTCAATTAAACCATTTACAGGCACTTTTGAATTGTCAAGGTCGGTCGGTCCAAAAAGTTGAAGCTATTTTTGCACGTTCCAAAGCGTAGATCTCTATGGAGAAAAACGCGCAAGAAACTCCACGGACACTCTTTTAAAAATAATATTTTTTTACAAAGATGTATTTACATCGGGTTGAAATTATACATACATGTGAGAACGATGTAAAAGACGAGCAGGATAAAAGCGTCCGGAATAAAAGAGGAACAATTCAAAGAAATAATTAAAATTAACCATGGCAGCTAAGAAATGTCCAGTCCCGACTGACGGCGCCCGTTCACGAACATGACGCATGCGCCAGCACCATTCGGCTCAACCATTTTGAAGGGAGCCAAATGATCCAACGCATACGCCACCATCAGCTAGACTTTTGAGTGAGCATGACACTCCCAACCGCCAGGGTACATTCAAGTCAAAAAGATACCTAAAACTGATAATTAAAGTTAAAGTTAAAGGTACACAGTACTCACACATGTGCTGTTAATGGCTGAAATTCAAATTATACAATGCTAAGTTGATTCTAACAATGTAATAACTAAACAATGCAAATTTTTCTTACAATCTTCAGCCGGTCCAACAATGTTTCCGAAATATTTACAGATTAGTTTGGGCTCCCTAGTGGCTGTGGAGCAGGACCAGCATTCAGCCAAGCATTTTTATCTTCAATATAATCCCCCAACTTATAATATGCTTGCCTGCATAGTGTGCGTTTAATACAAGACTTGAATTTCGTCTCATTTAGTTCTAATATATGGGGAGGTATCTTATTATAACATTTTAAACAGTACCCCATGAAAGATGAGGCTACTTTAGCCAGTCTCAAGCCTGGTTGAACTAACTGGTCCCTATTTCTAGTACCATAATTATGTCTCTCGCCTCTTTTACTAAAAAGATGTAAATTCTTTCTGACATACATGATGTTTTCGTAAATGTATTGACAAGGTACCGTCATGATGTTAATAATCTTAAACAGTTCCCTGAGAGAATCGCGCCGGCGAAGATTATATATCGCTTTGATGGCTCTTTTCTGCAGAATAAAAATAGACTCGACGTCTGCAGCCCGTCCCCATAGTAAAATACCGTAAGACATGATACTGTGAAAGTAACTAAAATATACCAGTCTCGCGGTATCGACATCCGTTAGTTGGCGGATTTTTCTAACAGCATATGCTGCTGAACTTAGCCGTCCGGAAAGAGATGTTATATGAGGGCCCCATTGTAGCCTGGGGTCAAGCGTAATTCCCAGGAAAACCGTTTTATCGACGAATTCTAGTTTTTCCTTGTTCAATAATATGTCACAATCAAAGATATGAAAGAAAAGGGAGTAAGTGAAAGTTTGACGGCTGATACGGCAGAGTAGAAGAAAAAAACGTTTTGCGCCGACCCCAAGTAACATGGGATAAGGGCAGGAAGATGATGGTGATGATGAGTCGCTCTGTGTGTTCAGGTCAAATGAGTATAACCCAGTAACTAACACAATTCCCCTTGCCAAGACTTTCTGACTATCGTAACGACTGTCAAAGATCCGAAAATGGCAGCTGGGATCAACGGCATCACGAGCTGTCGCGCCGGCTTCTGGCTTTACAAACTGGGATCGAAACAGGCGGGATCCGGCCAAGGAGATGTGTGACAAGGTCAAAGTGGAGAAGAGATAGATGAAGTCACCGCGCTGGCAGGACCAAATATGCTGTTGCGTCCAGCAACACCTACGACGCAGCTATACGTGTCCCGGCTGCATCACTCCACGAAGTTAGAGGAGATCGTGAATTACATGAGGGTAAAGCCAGCCGAAAAGTTGGCAGCGCAACACAAACTCCAAGTCGTTTGTGATCATCATCTCGATATATTCCTCAAAGCAGAGTTTTGGCCGAAAGGTGTCGTATCTGGTGCGACACCAGTCAGAGAAACACGACGCCGTCAATTCGTGTGCAGTAGTTTATAGTTTTAAACAAATGCAATATGTATTAATTTATTTATAGTTATCTTTTAATGTTTATGCATTGTATTTTATGAGCCCTAGATGCCTGAAAAGACGGAATAAATTTAAAAATTAAATTAAATTAATTTAGCATATATCCACTTTTATATAGCTTTGTTTTGATTTCGTTTTAAAATATTTCCTTTTCACACTTTTTAGTTTCCTTTTTCCCCGCAGTAACTTACTTTTTTCCATTAGGCAATTTTTTTTAACCTTTGTAGATGCTTAGTTACTTCCAGGCAAAGGTTCCGGACCAAAAATCACCTAAAACAGCTATAAACCCCCAATAATAATAAAAACGTAGATATATCAACGACAAGACAGAAACATTAATCCTGCGTGGAACAGCTATGCGTATTATTAAATTGTCCAATGATTTGTTGAGCTCAGCTCACCGGCTCCCCGCAATCGCATAGCTCATCCAGCTCAACATCACCTTGTTTGTATTGTGACAAATGTATGAGTGTTATTGGGGTATTAATATTGGTAGTAGATGCATACCTAGGTAACTGCTGTTGGTTGAAGTCGGTATATAATATGCTTGTAATATATAATATGCTTGTATAGGAATTCAATCCATATAATTATCAAAACTAGCCTACGGCGTGACAGCCGCTAGACCGCTAATTTAATTATTTTCCTTTAGAGTTGTGGCCTCGCCTTTAAGTCAGTGCTCTCATTTTTTGCCAAACTATACGCAATGCTAAGTAAAGAAGAGATTAAGAGCATGTATTCCGTCCACTAGCGCCGCCAATCGTTTTTTATTATTTGTGGTAAATTTAAGACACGTAGATAAAAAACCGCTCTGTAGTGCACTGAAGATATGTATTTTTTATGTTTTGAGAGTTATGTTTTGTACTTTAGAACATAAATAGTTGCCTAAGTCGATATTTTTGCTAAAAGTGGCCACTTTTAGCAATAATTGCCGTTTTGACTATTTAGCCATGAGTTATGTATTAAAAATAGCTGTCAAAAATAATAGATACATTTTTTTAGTGCAGTGGCCACCCTCAAGAATGTCGGGAAATCCTCTCTTAGTGCACCCTACGAAGTGTAAGGAAGCTACATGCAAAATTTCATCTTTCTACGACCAGTTGTTTCGGCTTTCCTTTTGAGAAATTTTAAGATTAGGTTCTGTAAAATTGGTGAAAAGAAAACAGTTTGCTAAAAAACATGTTTTTTTTTTCAATTAAGGGTAGTTTATTATCACTATTTTCATTTTATAAGGATGGCTAATTACTTCCGATCATTATGGAGTTTGTTTCATTGCAATAGATCCTTTAGTTGAAAAGGGTCACAGTTTGTTTTGCACTGGTCACATTGTGAACTAACTTTTTTTTAAACCGATAATTTTTTTTTTTTTATGCTTTTTCCGTCGATGAAATTAGGTATGGTTTCTCTCATTTTCGTATGTGCACATTTTATAGACTCACACTGTATTTAGGTAGTAGTCAGGTTTTATGTGTTTTTTTTTTTTAAGGATGGGAAATCATTAAATGACTCCGCCCGCTCTGGGTAAAGCAGGAGGGAGTGTCAGACTCCTACTGACTAAAACCCATCTGTTTTCCTCCTAATTCCCTTTGCGTTCCAGGGCCACGGTGACTCTTTCGAACAGATTCCACAAATTCCGGTAACATCTGAAGTTGCTTAATATAATTATGGTCCTTGTAGAAACTAGAACAAATTTCTGTGCGTTCAAGCGATTTTGCTATACGTGCTCCTGGAATCAAAAGTACCTCACAATTTGGGACCCTAGTTTTCAGTTTCAATAATATAATCCGTGGTGCTTGGCAACTGAGCTTAACCCAGTTGTAAATGTCCATTGGTGACTATAGGGTAGCTCTGTTCTGTCTTCTGCTTGATAAGGAAGGAAGTGGAAATTTCCATTGGTGACTATAGGGTAGCTCTGTTCTGTCTTCTGCTTGATAAGGAGGGAAGTGGATATTGTGTTTTATCCTACTCTTCCGCTGTACTTTTCTGTTTAATTTCGTTGCGGGATCCAAGGCAGTTTTATCGTTTCTTCGGGACTCCTCGGGCTTCGTACTATGCTCACTTTGGGTCGACTGGGAATTTGTATTTCAATCGTCCTCTAATGGTACGGTAAGTTTTTTTCGAACAAGTATACAAGAAGCAACGCTTCGCCTCCTCTAAAGAAATTGTTAGGTATCTTTATTTTAATTTAAGTAACGTAAAGTAAAGCAATGCAGACGGAACCATATTACTAGCCACCACTGTCCGTCTGTCCGTCTGTAGCGTAACCGTAATAGGTAGACACTGTAAATTTCCACAGAGTGTGTATCTTTATTGTTTTTTTTTTCGGGTTATTTTACGGAAACTTTTGTGTGAGAATCCGTCTCGCACTTGACCAGTTTATTACAAAAAAAGAAACGCTAAGCCTTCTTCAAATAAATTGAAATACACACACGAAAACAGGAGAATGGTTATACTAGTTTCTACACAAATTGTTATGTTTCTGTTACATTAGAACAATCTTCAAGTACATAATGTATTTTGTTAGATACAAAGAAATTATGAAACGATCTTACAAAAGCACCAAATATATACGTAAATCTTTTTTGTAGGTACCTACTTTGTTTTATGATCGTATATAAGGCCTAAAATTACCTTAAAAAACCCTCTAATGTCGTGATTCCTTTTATCTTTCCAGTGTAGAAAACAATAGAATCTATTTTGCCTTTACGTTGAGTAAAGGTAAGCAAATAATTGTTTTTATTCTCGTCTTAAGATATTCAAGTAACTTGGCTTTTTGTTATGTTGGCTGCAATTAAAGCTGCCGGTCGATTCTGTAAACCATTCACTGTAAAAACTCTGATCAAAGTCAAGTGTCAGTCCATCTTGATTATATGACAGCTCACTTCGTCATCACTTCACCCAAACCTTCACTTTGACATGTGTACAGCCGCTCGATCCTGTCGACATCTCACCGTGATCACTAAGGTGGAGTGAACAACAAGTGAGCTGTAATTCTATCTTGTTTGTATGGTTTGACAGCTCACTTGTCGTTCACTTCGCCTAAGTTTTCGCTTCGACATGTTTACAGAATTGCACTGCTGTCATGCCATCTTGTTTGTATGGTTTGACAGCTCACTTGTCGTTCACTCCACCTAAGTTTTCACTTCGACATGTTAACAGAATTGCTCTGCAGGATCGTACGGCCGGTTTTCTTCATTCCAGAAGTCCAATTCTCGTACTCAAAAAGTTTTCAAACTGAAATCAATGTCAAAAATTGTCAAAATGTATTAAAATCAGAGATTTTATAACCGTTTGCGACTGCTTTGGGGCCGTTCGTCAGTAGGAGTCTGACTCTCCCTCCTGTTTTACCCAGAGCGGGAGGAGTCATTTGATGACTTCCCATCCTTCAAAAAAAAAAGGGCCGTGCGTCGTCTAAGGAAAAATAATTATGCAGGTATGACTGGGACGACTAGTGGTTATACCACCTGATTCAGACCCAGAGGTCCCGGGTTCGATTCCCAGCGGAGGCAAATTTTTTGCTCGGTTTGGTTGGTGGTAGGACTTGTTCAAGTCCGCCTGGCAAGTTACCACCATCATGACATGTCTAAGTCTGTCGCCATAACAACTATGTTAACAGCATTGTTGTGTTCCGGCAGTTAGAGGTATGATAGCCAGTTCCTCTTTATAAAAGGATTCCAGGTGAAACTCGCTTCCATCTTCGGCCTAATCATCACTTTCTATCAGGTGAGATTCGGGCCAAGAGTTTCCCCGTTTTGTATAAAAAAATAAAAATTAGCATACAAATTTAAAATCTAATTTCTTCTTTTTATCGTGTCAGCAGTAAGGTCTAACGCCCTCACACACCCTAGTATCAGAGTTTCTAAACCGCCTCAAAACTGACATGTTTTATTTGACGACCGCCACTTGGCGGCCGGGACCACCGGCTTATACGTGCCTTCCGAAGCACGGAATCGTCATTATATCAGACAATCAGGTGATTCAAGCCTGCAATGTGCTAGCCAAACTAGAAACACGTTTCTCACAGGTCATGGCAACTTTAAGAGTAAATTATTTTCCTTTAGGCTTGTGGCCTCACCTTTATGTCAATGCTCTACAGCTGACCTTGAATACGAACAATCCGCACATCACATCTTGTGGGAGTGTATTCTTTGGCAGAACGTAATATTATGTTAGATAGTATTCAGGTTACATCTGGGGTAGTTTACTATACGGACCTTGTAGAAACCAGAACAAATTTCCGTGCGTTCAGGCGATTTTGCCATACCTATTACTGGAATCAAAAGTAGCTCACAATTTAGGACCCATTAGTTTAAATGTTAATTATAATCCGTGGTGCTTGGCAACTGGGCTTAACCCAGTTGTATATGTCGCTTGGTGCCTAATGGCCTAGCTCTAATCTGTCTCCTGCTTGATGTGGAGGGAAGTGGAAATTATATTTATTTTTCCTACTCCTCCGCTGTACTCTTCTGATTAATTTCGTTGCGGGCTCCAAGACAGTTGAATCGTTTCTCCGGGACTCGTCGGGTTTCATTAACTCGGCGTTTTTCTGGTGGTCGCCACTGTTGATTCTGGCTTTCAAGAGTTGCAGTGGTTGGGAATGTGTGGCGGGCTTGTCCCAAAAAAAATAAAACTGGAAACAACTTTACAAAGTATGTTTCCCGTGGAAATCGAACCCACGACCATCGCCACGTCTAAACCACTCGATCACGGAGGCTAACTAATAATAACTCATACTATAAATCAGTACCTAAACTCAATCAGATTACTACCCAGACTAGACAGTAGTAATAGAGCGGGAATGAGAGATACATCATCATTAATCTGAAATGGACCGAATGTAGTCTAACTCTAAACTTCCCGGTGAATCCTCCGACTGTCAAAGGTATTATATTGATCCATGCGAAGTTATTTGAACTATATTATTGAACTTACTCATTGGACTGGATCTAGGTATCCGTTGAGATGACGTAGTAAATTAGGAGTACTTATAGGTAATTAAGATTTGATGAACCATTACAATCATTGATTAGTTAACACGCAGTATTGCGAAATAGTACATTTTACACCAATATGCATAACAATATTTGGCAATTATTTCATTGTACATACAGCGTGTGGAAAGTGGAATTCCCATTCTCAGCCTGTTTCTTGATAGCTGCAACTGGGGCGTCTTTAAGTAAAGAGTTAATAGGTTATTTCTAAATAATCAAACAAACTATGATACCTAGGTATCTATAGAAAAAGAAAAGGAAGGAAAAAAATACGTATAAACCAAAGAGGTTGAATAAAAACTTGTAAAGCGATATTTAGAACTACTAGACATAGTTTTTACATACATTCCAAAGAACTTAGCATCTAAAATACCGACTAAGGTATTAAAATAAAGAAAGGACTCATGAATAAAAACCAATGCGCTAAATGGCTATTACTCACCAAGGAAACAAAGGAAATGCAGGATTTTTAATAATCTTTACATTCTAATTTATTGTGGTCTCAGAGGATTTCATTAAAAATTCAAGCTGAAGAATCCGTTTTATTAGCTGAGCGGGTTTGGCCATGAAATAAGCGACTGGTCATCAGAAATAGTGCTCTGTTTTTATAAACCCAATAAGATCTTTATGTAGTGTTATAAAAGTCGAAAAGTTGTTGCAAAAGCTTTATGTATTGTAACTCCGGCCCCCAAGATACAGGCGCTGCCGAGTTTGGGGACCACTGCAAGACTTATTGTACATGTTTCTAGTTACAGTTTCTAATAAGAACATTGGCTTAATAAATTTATCTTATCTTATCTTATTAATTTTTTTCAATGAGTTAGGTTATTCTTCTTTTCAGTCTTTCTGCTTTCCTCACCTTTAATTTCACAGGCATTTTCGACTAGGTATTTCAGCAAATGATGGTTTGTGTCCATTAAAATGTTAGAAAGCGTAAGTAAAACTTATTTGATTTTGGCTTTTACAGTCTGTGGATGAACTACCATTCCTTTCGCTCTGGGTGGAGCTGAAGGAAGTGTCGGAATCTTACTGACTTAAATCTTACTGACTTAAATTCATTCCTGCGTCTCCTAATGCCTTTTGTTTTCCAGGGTCGCGATCAATCTATACTAATATTATAAAGAGGTAAAATTGTTTGTAAGTTTGTAAGTTTGTAAGTTTGTATGTAGGGGGTAATCTCAGGAACTACTGGTCCGATTTGAAAAATTCTTTCAGTGTTAGCCCATTTATTGAGGAATGCTATAGGCTATAAATTATAAAGATATCATGCATATTAGCCGAACTGTCTCAATTTTTGTCTATCCAGGCGGAAAAAAATAGCTCTTACAACAGAGTTATTTGCGTGCGCTGCCTTAACAGTTGTATATAATTGAAAACAATGTATGGCAACCTGGTCCGCTTTGAATAGTTCTACAAAAAAGTCCGCGGCACCATATTTCTATCTTTTATGTTTTAGCAGATATAGTAGCTTTTATGTGTTAAAAAAAGTATTTTTCGACGTACTTATCTTTGAACGATTTTTTAAACAACAATATATTAATCCTTATCGAAAAAAATGTTATAATGATCACAAGAACATCATAGAGATACGATTTGCCCAAAACAGTATGTCAATTGGTTGAATAGTTTCGAAGATAATATAAAATTACTAAATCGCATAACGCCGCCCGCGCCGTCCATTCACGAACCGCATTAGAACATGCTTTGTGCAATTACGTAATTTTTCTGAATCGTGGTGTTAAGATTTTCCGCGGATTAATGACCCTCTCCAGTTATTATTTAACTTTTGTCGTTAGGTACGTGAGTTGTACGTAGTTGGTTGAATGTTGTTGGTCTATTGTTTTGTTTATCATGCCTAAAAGGAAATCTCAACTTTCCCGTCAGACATCCCAGACATGAGACAAGAGCAGCTCGAGTACGCCGTACGGCAGAGTCTGCTCTTGATAATCATCTGCGCCTCTCGAGGAATAGAGAAAATATTTCGCAAGCACGCGCTGGGAAATCTAGCTCCGAGCGTTCACAGCGGCTTGTTAACCAAAGCTGGAGAACATCGCAGGTCCGTGCTCGGGAATCTAGCGCTGAACGTGCACAGCGTCTCAGTGATTTAGAGCAGCATGTCTCTGCAACAAGGGATAGGGAGCCTAGCGCTGAGCGCTCGCAGTGGCTCGCTAGCCTAGCTACATACATATGCAATAAAAACAAAACCCTCCTTTTGGCAGTCAGGAAATAAATCATAGCACTCAGTACTAACCGAACCACACTCATCATTTCATCAGAAGTTAAAATGTTTACCGCCCAACGAAGTGGGCACGGGTCAGCTAGTCTATACTTCTATACTATATATACTATATAATATTATAAAGAGGTAAAATTGTTTGTAAGTTTGTAAGTTTGTAAGTTTGTAAGTTTGTAAGTTTGTATGTAGGGGGTAATCTCAGGAACTACTGGTCCGATTTGAAAAATTCTTTCAGTGTTAGATAGCCCATTTATTGAGGAATGCTATAGGCTATAAATTATAAAGGTATCATGCATATTAGCCGAACTATCTCAATTTTTGTCTATCCAGGCGGAAAAAAATTGCTCTTACAACAGAGTTATTTGCGTGCGCTGCCTTAACAGTTGTATATAATTGAAAACAATGTATGGCAACCTGGTCCGCTTTGAATAGTTCTACAAAAAAGTCCGCGGCACCATATTTCTATCTTTTATATTTTAGCAGATATAGTAGCTTTTATGTGTTAAAAAAAGTATTTTTTGATGTACTTATCTTTGAACGATTTTTTAAACAACAAAATATTAATCCTTATCGAAAAAAATGTTATAATGATCACAAGAACATCATAGAGATACGATTTGCCCAAAACAGTATGTCAATTGGTTGAATAGTTTCGAAGATAATATAAAATTACTAAATCGCAAAACGCCGCCCGCGCCGTCCATTCACGAACCGCATTAGAACATGCTTTGTGCAAAATTTATTTTACGTAATTTTTCTGAATCTTAAGGGCCAACTAGTCGCGGGCTCGAACTCAGTGGTAGGCATGGCCAAAAAGCACGCTGTCTCACCTCGCATCATGCCCGACAGAGATAGTACCAGTGATGAGCAGTTAGACGCTAGCCTTCATGCACGTCTAGTTCGCACGCACACAAACATCGTTCCGAACCGTTCCGAACTAAATCGAAGTTACACGATGCACACATACCGCCACCGCGCGCCGCTGCGCGTAGTCGTTCGACGCTCGCCGAGAAATCAGCTACTACCTACCTAAAAACTCTTACTAAAAATAGTAGGCACTGTGTTATCGTTTTATACCTCTACGGCCCTATAGGTACCTAATATGGATTGCTTATTCTATTGTTATTATGTTTAGTTTTTCCTTGGTGGTAATGCAGCCGCCACGCCGCCACCGACAGATCTGATGCTTACTTGAATAGTCATCGCAGTTTATGTCCGTAGGTACTAGATACATCTACATCTACACTATTATTATAAAGAGGAAAACTTTGTTTGTTTGTTTGATTGTAATGAATAGGCTCAAAAACTACTTGACCGATTTTAAAAATTCTTTCACCATTCGAAAGTTACATTATCCACGAGTAACATAGGCTATATTTTATTTTGCAAAAAAATAGGGTTCCGTAAGATATTTGGGTTTTTCGGACACAAGGTGTAAAAATCAACCAGAAAAGTAACTTATTTTGCGTACGCTGCCTAAACTATAAAATATACAACCATAAATTGTTCTAATTAATTGTAGATCTTATAAATATCTACAAAAAAGTCCGCGACACACTATACCTTTCTATGTCGAGTGAGGCACAACAACCATTTTTTTATTTAAAAACGCTATTATTATAAAGAGGAAAACTTTGTTTGTTTGTTTGATTGTAATGAATAGGCTCAAAAACTACTTGACCGATTTTAAAAATTCTTTCACCATTCAAAAGTTACATTATCCACGAGTAACATAGGCTATATTTTATTTTGCAAAAAAATAGGGTTCCGTAAGATATTTGGGTTTTTCGGACACAAGGTGTAAAAATCAACCAGAAAAGTAACTTATTTTGCGTACGCTGCCTAAACTATAAAAGATACAACCATAAATTGTTCTAATTAATTGTAGATCTTATAAATATCTACAAAAAAGTCCGCGACACACTATACCTTTCTATGTCGAGTGAGGCACAACAACCATTTTTTTTATTTAAAAATCTAGATATTTTTTTGGACTACATTTAAACACGTTTATTTTACTCATGCTATTAATCCTTATCAAAATAAAGTATTTCATCACTAAGTACAGTTTATGTAAATCATATTTGGTCTTTGAATGATTAAAATCGGACGTTTGGTTTTGAAGTTATGGCGAAATTAAAATATTACGATTTCTGATGCACGGCCCGTTGCGAAGTGAACGTCACCAAGGCGGGGGTGCGCGTGCGGGAGGGGAGTTTAGATCTATGTAAGGTACCCGCGCGGCTCAGACGTGAGGTAGGTAGGTAACAGTTTTTCTCACGGTTTTTCTGTAGTGTATTTAGTATCAGCATTGCACCCGTGCGAAGCCGGGGCGGGTCGCTAGTACCTAATAATGAAATTAGTTCTACCTAAGTACCATCCTATAAATTGTTATCAAAATTACTTACTTACCTACCTGTCTTCTTAATTTTTAGGGTTCCGTAGCCAAATGGCAAAAAACGGAACCCTTATATATTCGTCATGTCTGTCTGTCTGTCTGTCCGTCCGTATGTCACAGCCACTTTATTCCGAAACTATAAGAACTATGCTGTCGAAAACTCTAAACTTGGTAAGTAGACGTATTCTGTGAACTTACTACCTACTTAAACCTGTAGGCCGGTATAGTATGGATAGGGGTTCTAAAATGATATCGAGGTTTCTAATATCATTTTTTTCTAAACTGAATAGTTTGTGCGAGAGACACTTCCAGAGTGGTAAAATGTGTGTGTGTCGTGTAACTTCTAAAATAAGAGAATGATAACACTAAAACATATATGATGTACATTACCATGTAAACTACCAGCGAAAATTGGTTCGAACGAGATCTAGTACCTAAGGAGTTTTTTTAATAGGTACGTCATAAATCGTAATCCACAACTTTTGCTTATATT
This sequence comes from Ceramica pisi, assembly GCA_963859965.1. NCBI lineage: Eukaryota > Metazoa > Arthropoda > Insecta > Lepidoptera > Noctuidae > Ceramica > Ceramica pisi. The sequence goes on along the minus strand of OY982549.1, from coordinate 8,405,731 downwards.
ATAATATTTGTACGGAACCCTCGGTGCGTGAGTCCGACTCGCACTTGGCCGGTTTTCTATTTTTAGTTACCCCTATTGGTTGACACAGACGTGTTTAGATTTGCATTCATTATTAGATTGCTTTAAATTATCAGACAAGTGCACAGTATATTGTGACAAACTGACAAGTGACACATAAAGATTGTTTACTTAGCTCCTACATACCTACCTACCTAACGTTAAAATTTTAGTGTCTACGACGCCAACGGTTTGTTTTATGGCATCTTTGCTTGTAGGTAAGTACCTACCTACGTTAATATAACAGTAGGTACCTATTAGGCAGAGAGCTATGTAAACTATGATGTTGCAGAATTTGTTCGAAAGAGTTACCGCGGCCCTGGTAAGTACGGTACGCAGAGGGCATTAGGAGGAACACGGATGGGTTTTAGTCAAGAAGAGTCTGACACTCCCTTCTGCTTCGCCCAAAGCGGGAGCAGTTATTTGGTTTCCCATCCATAAAAAAGTCTTGTCCGCCGCAAAAGTACCTACGAACACAAAATTAGGTTTGTCAATTGCAAGAAACTATTTTGAAAGCAAATAGAATGAACCCAGTAACAAACATTACATTGACCCTGGCTTGAACTTTGGATTTCGCTACCTGCTACCTAGGTACTCAACTAAACGAGCGACACGTTGCCGCTGGCGGCCGGCAACCTTTGTCGTTGGCTGTCGACGGGCGCTTCAACGACCACCAACGACGCGTGCAGTTATCCCTGTCGTAGACGCGTGCTGCAGCGGTGGCACGGCGGCGTCATGTCGCTCGATTGTAAGAACGCTTAGCCACCGTACGCACGGACGTAAAAATATTCCGTTCAGCCGAGCGTTGAGAACCCAGCACTCAGCAGAGTTAATCCCAACGCGTCAAAAAAAGACACCGTTTCAACTTATAATTATATCATTGGTTTCAACATCGAGAGTTGAAAATTCATTGCGCGATAGCATCCCGCCGCGATGATTTTACACTGCAGCGGGCGCGGGCAGCGACGCGGTGTCGAAGACCCGGTCACGACGCCAAATTATGACTTTTCTACCCATTGTTTATAATATGTGGTTTTTTAAACTTTTTCAATGATTCAAAACAATGTCACGTACTTATGCAGCGTCCACTCAAAGCAACAATAACAATTTCAAACGCAAATACGGAGTCCAAACTACAGTGCGAAGTCAAACAGATATAAAATATAATGTTGAAATCCAAAAATCAAGCCAATGAGTCAATATAAATTAGAGCGCAAGTATAGTCTACCTACGTATACGTATGAACGACATAGGCCACAGGCCACAGCACACCGCAGCAGACACAGTTGTAACTTGAATACGCACGTGTGCGTGAGCGTTGTCCCCCCGCACCGCACCGGGGGGAACGTTATTCAGTGAGAGGCACGATAATTCATAGTAAAACGCGCGCGTAAAAAAATATGAGAAGGCCTTTCGTAAATCGAGTTTTATGAAAAAACTACTGCATATATCGATTAAAAATAAAAGTTATTGAATTCTTCGATAGTTGAGCTTTGTCGATACCGACTTGGTTTTAAAGATTTTACATTGTGTTTATTACTTATTTACGCCCAAAGATGCGTTAAAATTGGCAAGAAAAACGAAACTTTGGTGGCTCATAACTTTTTAATGGCGGTTTATTTTACCATTCTGTTTCCATACAGACAAAACTAATAATATGACAAAACGATATTATGTTTAACTTTTGATGTACTCTGTCAAACAGCGGAGTAATACCCTCCCGAAGTTTCTATGGAAAAAATATCGACTAGAGCCACCTTAAGATTTTCCGCGGATTAATGACCCTCTCCAGTTATTATTTAACTTTTGTCCTTAGGTACGTGAGTTGTACGTAGTTGGTTGAATGTTGGTTGAATGTTGTTGGTCTATTGTTTTGTTTATCATGCCTAAAAGGAAATCTCAACTTTCCCGTCAGACATCCCAGACATGAGACAAGAGCAGCTCGAGTACGCCGTACGGCAGAGTCTGCTCTTGATAATCATCTGCGCCTCTCGAGGAATAGAGAAAATATTTCGCAAGCACGCGCTGGGAAATCTAGCTCCGAGCGTTCACAGCGGCTTGCTAACCAAAGCTGGAGAACATCGCAGGTCCGTGCTCGGGAATCTAGCGCTGAACGTGCACGTCTCAGTGATTTAAAGCAGCATGTCTCTGCAACAAGGGATAGGGAGTCTAGCGCTGAGCACTCGCAGCGGCTCGCTAGCCTAGCTACATACATAAAAACAAAACCCTCCATTTGGCAGTCAGGAAATAAATCATAGCACTCAGTACTAACCGAACCACACTCATCATTTCATCAGAAGTTAAAATGTTTACCGCCCAACGAAGTGGGCACGGGTCAGCTAGTGATATATAAAACTATAGATACGTTGTCCGCACTCTAAAATGACAACATAAAATGAAGCTAATTGGCCACATCGCGCTTAGTTACGCACCAACCTGTCGCGCGACACTACGTTTGTTTTGATGTCAATTTGACTATTACTTATCCTGTGACGTAACTGAAGATGTATATTTATCTCCCTCTAGCAACAGGCATCCCGTACGGTGACATATTTTCTTTCCCTTTCTTCATGCGTATTAGTAGCTATCTAGTATTTTCGCCGTTTTTAAGCGCCGCGATGTTGGTTTATGACGTGTCTATATATAATACGTCATTGGTCGCGATGACTCTTTCGAACAAATTCCACAACCCTGGCAGGCGCTGGCCCGAGCGTGCCCCGCGACGACCCGGGCCTTCTGATCGGACAAGACTTATATTTTGTTACGTTTTTTTTTAATTTTTAATATATGTATTTTTCATTGAATTATATTGTACATTTTGATATTATTTAATAATTGATTAATCTGAATTGTCATTTTCGGTTGTTGACTCTCTGAACGTGTTGGTAGAGACTATATTAATTACGAAATTTGTATTAAAATGTATTTAAGTTGTGTATGACCCCAAATCACACCGTTGTTTTAATAGGTCAGCAGCGACCTCTAACGGGTGCAGGGTAATAAGTTTATTTGTTAAATTAATATTCATCAGCACGAACACGGCGCTGTCTCCTGCTTTTAATTGAATGTTACAATTTGATACCACAAGACTTGCTTATGTATCCTGCTTTCTGTTGGCTGCGTTACGAGTGATGGGTAGGCGCTTGGATATTGTTGGCTTATCTTCTTAACCGACTGTCTCAAAAGGAGGGTATTGTTTTTGGGTGGATGAATGTTTGTTTGTATATCGATTTCTTTGGCATACCCTGTAGCCTTAATATTGTTAAAGTGAGATAAGCAAGCGTGCTCCTATCTTAAAAAACATCATAGCTTACCATCAGGTGAGATATAAGGCTCACACGTGTGCCAGTTAATAGTAAAAAAATAGGCTTAGTTGATGAATTTGAAAAATGTACAAGATGGCAGCCGCCGTAATTAAAGAGACGTAGGTACTCGCAGGAGCTCGTGGCTAAATAACAACAGCCACACGTGTTGATCTTTAAGGTTAAGCAACTCTTGCCAAGGTTGGTCTGTGGATGGGTGACCATCTTAATATATCGAGTTTCCTCCGTTCCTCGAAAAGCACGTTGTTCCCGGCTGTCAATTGTAGATCTTTGGCAGTCGTTACGGATTGTCAGAAGCCAGTAAATCTGACTCTAGTCTTGCCAAAAATAACGTGTTACCCAGTCAATGGGTTGTGGAGGTCTGGTGGGCAGCCGCACCACGTAAAATTCTGGTATTCAGCTGAATCTAGTTTGACTGGGAGCCGACCCCAATGTAGTTGGGAAAAGGCTAGGCAGCTGATGAGGTACTCGTAGGTGATGTTACTCATAATTTGATCATAATATGGACCCTTGTCGGGCACAGCAATCAAATGCAGTTGGTAAAATCAAATTAATGCTTGATCAGCTAACTTTGAAACTTATTTAACAAGCCTATAAGCAGACAATCGACTAACGTACGTAGAATATTTTAAACGAAAGAAACAGTTAAAATTACTATAAACTCTCTTTCACATATAGTAAAGTATTATGATAGACGTTACATACCCGTGCTATAGTGGTCATTGACCAAACATACATTTATTGACTTTCTAAATATCAACAACGGAAAAAAAATACATATAGAGCTATCCTAAATCGACTTCTATAGTTTTCTAGTAATGAAAATAGGTTCAAAATTTATTGCTCCAGTATTTACTTACAGTACGTACTTTTTGCACGTTTATCTGGCGCTAACCATAGGTACCTACTTATTGTTTCTCGGAACATTCTTGAAACCATAATCTTTTTTTTTACTTTTTTACTTCGATAGGCACGCGTTTGACCACTATCTCACTATATTTTACTTGATGGTAAGCGACGATGAGGTCTAATATGGAACACGCTTGTCTAGAAGTAACCTTTTCTTGACTTAAAGACTCCCAGGTTGTAGCTATCAGGAAACACAGACTCCGGCAGGGAATTCCACTCCTTTGCTGTTCGCACTATGCATGTGTTCCCAAAACGGTTTTGTGGGTGTGGGTGGGATGTCCACCATAATTCCCGAAGATGTAAACAACATAGTCTCAAAAGGAGTACGGACACAATAAACCATCCCTATCAGAATACCCGAACTGTAAATTTAATTAGATGCATCACAACCCCGACCCGGCAAGATCATTGCTGATTAGGTAACGCTGTGACCTATTTACCCCATTCTCGAAAAGCACCTTACCTCATGTCTTCTTTGTGTGGTTTAGTCTTACGTTGTTTTTCGCAGATTGGGTTCAACTCCACGTCAACATCAATTTTCAAGTCAAGTTTTTGTTTAGGTATGAGAAAAAGAAGACATACGGGTCCAATATTTTTTTGGAAAATTTAACTGACGGACTAAATAAAATGCGTTTTTTTTTTAGAATTCCTGTTCATCTATTAATTTATCTAAATACATTTATTTTAGAAGAATCTGTCTTTGCAGCAAAACAAATCACACGAAACCCGCCACTAATAAATTCTCACATTGTCTCAAAGAAAAACAGAGATAAATCTCTCTCCCCAGAAAGAGCCCTAACATAATTTATATTATTATCTATCCATTACACAAATGGTCTCCATCATTAACCCAATATCAGAGTCTGGAGAGTGACAAAAACTATCAATAACTGTCTAAGAAAATTATTAATTATTTACGCAATCAGCAAGGATATGAGGTTGGGAAAATGTGCCTGGTCTAGAGCAAAGAGGTTTTTCACATTGTTTTTGTGAGATTATGTAACGATGTTAATCTGACTGAGCTATAGGGCAGATGACTAAATAAATCTAACAAGTCCGCCAGATGGTTTCCAAAAATATTGGACACGATTTTCTTAGTCCGTATCACCTACGGACTTATGGTTAGTCCCGAACCCGAACGTAGAAAGAATGACAATACGATTAGACAGTTATTGTCAAATCGGGTTGTCGTTAATTCTTAGTGGTTAGGTGACACGGAGTAGCCCCCCAGGAATCGGCTTGTGACATCATTATTAGGTAAAAAGTGTAGTGAAATGTGACGTCACACGAGTTTTTGTTTAGGTAAGTGAAAAAAGAAAACATACGTGTCCAGTACCTGTTGGAAAATTTATCTGACGGACTAATTAGATTTTTTAGTCATCTTCCCTATTAAAGATCAGCGTTACATAGGTATTTCTTAATATCTTGACTCTTGGCGTGATCGCTTCAATTTTTTTTTTCAATACTATTTTAAGCCACTTTTGTGCGTACATAACTGGGACTATCAAAACCCTTACAGCCGACTTTTGAGCTACGGGATATCGATTAAATCAGTTTACGCACAATATTGATTTTATACCCAAATACATTTATTTGGCAATTAGGTGACCACCACTTGGAATATGTCCACGACAATACATGCCAAACATTCCAAAACACTACACAAACAACATTTGAACAAACAAACCAATAGAAAACAAGGGAATAAAAAAAATCGTGAACCGTAGCTGGAGTCGCGATTCGGGCAATTAGTCCTCATTGAGCTCGAGACTCCGTGTTTTGCATAGTTGATGCTGCTGTGCTCACTTTTACCGTCTCTCCTCTTTCTTTTTATATCGTGAAACAGTTTGAATTCTTTTTATTTCTTTGAATGGATTTTTAGCTGTTGTGTAGTTTTTTGAATTATTGTGTGAAGAAGTTGTGTCTGAATTGTTTCGTAATGATGTACTGAATCACTATGTATTATAAAACAAAATACATACTAATGTTATAAAGCTGATGAGTTTGTTTGTTTGTTTGCTTGAACGCGCTAATCTCAGGAAATACTGGTCCGATTTGAAAAATTCTTTCAGTGTCAGATAGCCTATTTATTAGGCTATATGTCATCACGCTATGATAAATAGGAGCGTTGCATTATTGCAAAATGAGACGCAGACGATGTTGCGCGGGTCAGCTAGTATATAATAAAAACAAAATATCCCCACTGCGTCTGTCTGCCTGTACGCGAGAAACTCAAAAACTACCAATAGGATTTTCATAAGGTTTTAATCAATGACCGTATAGCGATCCTAATCATGGCGATTGGTAGCTTATACTAGGTAGTTTTTGCCCGCAACTTTTTACGGGGATCACGGGATATCCTCTTAATACTCCCGTAGACTTCTCAAGGAACCTACATGCCAAAGATCAGTTTTCTACGACCAGTAGTGTCAGCTATGCGCTGTCCGTCAGTCACTTTAGTGACGGAAAAGTTTTCAGATGGTCTGCTGCCCTTGTGAAGTCGGCGCGGATTTTTAGTTTCAGGAAAAGCCAGTTGCGACGCGACAGCGCGACAGTACTAATATAACGAGTGAGTCTATAGATTTTGCCATTGCCTATGTTGAAAGTATACTTTTAGAAAAAATATAGAAGAAAGAAAGAAAGAAAAAGAGTTTATTTGCGGTCAACATGACGCATACCAAAATTACAACTAAATATGAAATCGCTTTGCTTATCACATTATAAAAATCAGGCTGACAACCCAGCCCATGTTATGCTACTTATCTTACTAATCCTATTTCCTACTCATCATCAGCCTAGCCTACTTTACCCAACTACATTGAGGTCGGCTTCCAGTCAAACTGGATTCAGTTGAATATCTACCAGTATTTTACGTGAAGCGGCTTTCTAGTAGACCTCCATAACCCATTAACTGGGTAACAAAATCTGCCACCAGTCTTGCCAAGGAGTACCGACTCCTTGGCAAGACCGGTGGCAGATTTTCTTCAGCTTCTGACTATTTTTTTTTTTATTTTTTTTTTATTCAAAACGGGGAAACTCTTGGCCCAAATCTCACCTGATGGAATCTCACCTTCTCACTATTTGTAACGACTCCCAAAGATCTCAAAATGACAGCCGGGACCAACAGCTTAAGGCGCATCCCCGAGCAAAACGCAGCGCTAGCCGTTTTTTGTGCAGTTTTTGGAGCTATCTACTCTTTATCCAAAAGAAATATCAACTTATAAAAAATACATTAAATTTCTACATAATCTTGGCTTCAAAATGGTAGATTTTATTTTTTACTACTAAGTATAATGTTTAAGTAATCTCCTCACAACGAAACCACAGAAATGAGAAAAAAATACAGAAAACATGCATCTTCTCGAAAACTAACGATAATTTTGATTTTGTACTTACACTAATGGATAGGCAATTTAATTATGAACATTTTGGTAGAAGTATTTTTTCCAAACGACCAAAATTTGATTTTATAACGATTTTATTCAACATTCTGAGCGTATTCGCTATTGTATCTCTTGCGCTGTTTTTGAGGGAAAAAATGCTCAAGGTTATTTGGTCAGGGTACGGCCTTAACGTGCTTTTCGAGGCATGGAGGAAACTATATTATTTACAGGTGTAATTATTGACTTTTAAATTTAAAAATTGACACCTGTTTTGCGGTGCGGGTGTCAGACTTTTACTGACTAAATCCCATCCATGTTCCTTCGTTGCCATTTATATTCCGGAGCCGCGGTATCTCTTTCGAATAGGCCCGCAACTCCGGCAGGCGTCGGCCCTTTGAAAAATTGACACCTAGAGTTGGGAAAAAGGCAGATGATGATATAGTAAATATGTTAACATTATACTTATGAAGTTATTTGTTTTCTGTGGAGCAGGACCAGCATGTTAATGTTATGTCTATTAACTTGTTTCTTCAAGTATCACGTTTATTTATGCCAGAACATTATCAAAGCCTAGACCTTAGATAGACATTTCAAACTAACATACATTTAGGATGTACTTAAAAATATCGTCTAACATTACCGCGACATCATGCTAACGTTCCGTCTATGCATGACAGTTTAAAACTCATTTAAAAATAACTGGCACAACTATAGAGGGTGTAGGGAGACCATGATGTTTCAGGAATAAAATAGAATAGAATACTCTTTATTACGTACGCCATATAAGTTACAGAAAAAATAGATGAAGAAAACACTACATAGGGTGACACAATGTGACACAATAGGCGGCCTTATCTCTAAGAGCGACCTTTTCAAGATAACCTCAGATCCAAATCACAACTTTTTCAGGCACCAAATTATGAGGAATATACTTTCAGTATGCAAATGTTTTAATAGTTTCCGTACCGTCATAGTTGCATAAAGTAGGTATGCATTATTATTTATCTTAAAATATTATTTAGTAGAATTATACTCATACCCTAGAGGCAAATATATAATTTTTTTAGATAGTAAATAAATAATAATAAATAAATACTATGTATCTCATTTTAAGTGAACTGTTATTTAAGTTCTTATGAGAATAAAATTCTTTAAACCTAACCTATATTAGCGTCAAATTTATTTTAGTAATATAAATATATTAGTTTTTATAAGTACTTTTAAGTTTAACACACTGTCTATTTCTCTTTTATTCGGCTCTCCTTTCGCAGGTACGCTGGAAGATATTTCTTTAGCAATAAGCATCACTTTTGTATTTTTTTTATGTTTCCTTTTTTTATCTAGCTATCTGTTTAATGTGTACATAAACTGTAAAACAAATAAATAGTTGCCGCAGCTGCCTGTTCATTCATAGATTGTAAGGTTGAAATTGGTCAATGCACTGCGTATTGAATTCCAGTACCTTTTCCTACTACAAGGCAACTCTTTCCACCGCTGGATCACCCTTGACCCATTTATCAAATCCATAATAACATAAATAAACAGTTACCTACTTCTTATCCATAAAAATTCCGAAATCATAGTCTCCATACAGAAAATGTACAAGTTTTCGGTATTTCCGGCGGAGTAGCCCGCTGCATGCCGAGAATTCACAGGTGCGCTCGTCGTTAAGTACGGAGACACTTCCAGAACTTTTGCCTCTTCCAGGTTATTATAAAAGTACTAACAGATTTTCGGTTTAGATCTTTGGTAGTTGAATGTGTGTCAGATTTTGGATTAATGATCGTTCAAGATCGTCGTGTTTAGACTTTACTCATGTGAAATGTTACTTAGGTATAAGTTGGTAGCGGGTTTTACACTATGAAGGACGGCATGGGCTTTCGAAGTGATTTCAAAAATGACGACTCGGTTGGCGCCATAGAGTATATAACCACTAGAGAGCGTATAGGCCGATTTCATCTAAGTGCGCGGCTCACTACAGCGGGCCGGGGGACGAGGAACAACGCGCGGCTGCAATTGGTCCGTTCAAGGTCAAGTTGCATAGGTAGCCTATGGTTAGTGGTGGCACTACTTTATTAAAGGAAAATAGTCGATATCGATAAAATGGAATTTAACATTATAAAAATACTCAATCCAAACAAACAGCGCTATATCTTGTTTAAACAAAGTTTCCCTATTAACCTTATCTTTCCACTTTTATTTTAATTCTGAAATCTTCGAAAATCTAAAATGAAAACATGTATGTCAAACACACAGATGAAAAATCTGAGACCCTCCTCCTATTTTTAAATTCGTTTAAAAGTAGTTACGTGTTTAATGTAAGTATGTGAATTGATTAAAAATTGTATTAGTTGTAATTTTATGATCATCGATAAATCGACTTCAATCATTAAACGTAACAGCACAGATTTTTACGATAGAAATACAAAGGGGAAGAAAGGGATAAAAATATAAGTATTTTTTAATGAAAGAAAGAGACTTTTCCAAAAGACATCAACGCGCGCTTCTCACAGTGTGCTCGTTCACCTAACCACCATTTTATATAGACCCCTGCAGTGGCTCATCATCTGATTCAAATCAAAAATATTTTGCGTAGTCTTTACTCTCCGATGAAAAGTTATGCCATCATTTTTGTAACAAAAGGTCTAGGAATGTTTCCCACACAAATTCACCGGGCATGAAGGCAATTATGCGTTATAAATTGCATAAAAATTAAAACGATTTGTAAAAACTTAGCATGCCTACAGGTCTAACAATTGGTCACAACTAAAATGGTTACTAGTGCCTGCTGCCTAACATCTGAGCAAAAACACTAATAGTTTTCGTGCGTCGGGGCACTGTATGCGCAGTCAAGTGGTTTAATAGTCTTTGGTTGGCGCAGTGGTTGGGCGCTTGGCTGCTGCGCTGCGTGTCACGGGTTCGATTCCCGCACGGAACAAATATTTGTATGGCCTACAGATAGTTGTTCCGAGGTTGGGTGTTTGTACAAGTGAGTTTGCATGTTTGTGAATGTACCCACAATACAGGAAAAATTCCATGTGTGGGGTCATTTATGAAACGATTTGATTATTTTTTATTGTTTTATCAGAAAATATGTACTTTCCGATTGGTCCCATAGAAATTTTATCTAAATCGGTTAGGAAGTTTGGCTTTTAAATCAAAATAGCTGAAATTCGTTTACTTCGCTGACGGTTTTTTTTCTATCCCAGTAAACGAAGTTGCGTATTTTGCTTTCCTGAGATTCCAGCGGTGATGTTAGGTGTGGGGTACTACTAAATAATGAAAAATAAAAAACTTTTTACAAAAAAATATAACCACAACCGCACAAAAAATAGCTTTAATTTCAGAAATCGGTGGGAACCGATTAATGAAATTAAAGTTGATTAACACGACACGGTTGTCGGTTGACGACACGGTTGGCGCAGTGGTTGAGCGATTGACTGCTGCGCAGCATGTCGCGGGTTCGATTTCCGCACGGATCAAATATTTTTACGGCCTACAAGTATTTGTTCCTGTGTAGTAGTAGTAGTCTGGGTGTTTTTCTATATATAATATGTATGAATTTACAAAAAAAAAAAATGTAAATAAGTAAGTAGTTTATCAGCCATCTCGTTACCATAACACAAGCATTAGGTTGCTTAGCTTGGGACTATGGCGTTGTGTGAAATGTCCAAGGATATTATTTATTTATTTATTTATTTATAAATTTATTTGTTTATTACTTTGTAGTGTTTTCTTTTTTATTTGAAAGTCGGTTCTATTTTGTATACGTTGGGTCGGCTTTTCGTCATATCAAATGTAGCTGGACACCAGTATTATACATGCTGCAACTACCCAGCTGACCTTTACATCCCAGTAACTGGGTGTCAGACTTTCTTTTCAAACAAAGAAGCGTTATTGTTGTCAATCTTATATTTCGATGACCCGGATGCGTATTGCCATTGTGTATATCAGTACAGACACCCATAGTCTGTACTCGATCACTTTGTGCTCTTAAAAATAACAAATACTTTAACTACGTATGACTACTGCTGACCAGTCAGTATAAGTATACAGTTTGCTTGCATATTTTTAAAGCAAACTACGTATGACTACAGACCAGTCTGTATAAGTATACGGTTTGTTCGCATATGTTATAACATCATCTAACCCAAATTATTCACCAACAATAGAAGGGATCTGGTGCTCGGCGGCCGCTGCCGCGGCACGCTAATGGTCATGGTTCTAACCTAACCTAACCCACATGATTAACCAACCATAGAGGGATCTGAACCTGACGATCATTAAATGCCAAAAACAAAAACTCAAATAGCAACTCGTACGTATTTTGCTCTAGTATTTTAAAGCAAAATGTATATTGATTCAGACACTCTCTGAAATAGGTATACAGTTTGCTCTTCAACTACAAACGCAAAGTGCGATCGAACTCAGAGCAACCCCGGTCTGGGTCAGTATACAGTTTGGCAATACGCGACCCGGATGATAGGTGTTACAATAATCAATATTTCTTCTTATTATCGAATAGGCAGTAAGGTCTAACGACCCACACACCCTAGTGTCAACGTTTCTGAACCGCCTCAAGGGCTTCTGACACGGTTTATTTGACGACCGCCATATGGCGGCCAAGACCACCGGCTTATACGTGCCTTCCGAAGCACGGAATCATCTGAATACGGTACTTAAAAACTGGTAAAACTTCAACCCAATCGACTTTTCAGACCTCAAGTGAAGGTACATCTAGCAATAGCTGACACGAGACCGTCCAAGCTTGTATCCTACTCACAACAACATCCTACTTTTCCTACTAATATTATAAATGCGAAAGTTTGTGAGTATGTATGGATGTTTGTTACTCTTTCACGCAAATACTACTGAACCGATTACGATGAAATTTGGTATGTAGGTAGCTGAAGACCCAGAATAATACATAGGCTATCTATTAGATATTTTTATCCCGGAGTTCCCGAGGGATCGGGATTTACACGGGAATAACGAGAAATTATACGCGGATGAAGTCGCGGGCGGCCTCTAGTACTCCATAATGGTAGAATACCCATTGTCGAAATAGCAAAATCTCGCCCACTAATGGAACGCGCAAATAATGCACTATTGAGGCAGATACGCACTTGCCCATACCACTCATAGGGCTATAGAGCCCTGATAGCACTTATCTTCATGCCCGTTTTCGCTTAGAAGGTAGGTAAGACGTTAGTGTTATGGTCAATTTGTGAACTCGGTTTGTTGATACAGGATAGATGTACTTATGTACATGCTTTTGTATTATAGGTACGTATAGTGATTCAGGATTTTGTTGCTGATTCTTTTTCTTCGTGTAGCACGACAATAACGGTTGGTTAACGTAACATACGTGTGTCAAAAATTATAATTTTAGAAGATGTTTAAGGCGAGGTTGCAGTATTGTGTGTTTTGACGAACAACAGCGAATGTCTGGCGAAATAATGCTTAAATTTTGATTGTAACACCTCGTGATGTAGTTGACGTATTCAATACACTAAAATCAAAAAACACAGGTGATTTCTGGGGCATTTCCATAAAACTTTTGAGTAATATAATTGACATAGTAGCCCCCTATCTGGCTGTAACTTTTAATAAATGCGTGGATTTAGGAACTTTTCCTGATCTCATGAAGTGTAGTAAAGTCATACCTTTATTTAAATCAGGTCATAAAAATGACATAGGCAACTTTCGGCCTATCTCCATCTTACCTGCATTTAGTAAAATATTTGAAAAATTAATACTCAAGCAGTTGTTAATACATTTTAATTCACATAGATTACTTCACAATGAACAGTATGGCTTTACAAAAGGCCGTTCGACTACAGATGCGGGTGTCGCTCTCCTAAAACATATATTTAACGCATGGGAGAACTCGCAAAACGCAATTGGAGTTTTCTGTGATCTCTCTAAAGCCTTTGATTGCGTACACCATGACACACTTTTACGTAAACTACGTCATTACGGTCTCCAAAGCGAAGCTCTTAACGTAGTTGATTCATATTTACATAATAGGTTCCAATGTGTTGATGTCAATGGTGTAAAATCTTCCGGGCTGCCAGTGCAATTAGGTGTGCCTCAAGGCTCAATACTGGGTCCATTCTTGTTTCTGGTGTACATAAACGATCTACCGTTTTTCTTAAGGGATATCTGTAACGTAGTATTGTTTGCGGATGATACCTCTCTTATCTTTAAAGTAGATAGAAATAGACAAGATTTTGATTACGTAAACAGAGGTCTTGCAATGGTTACGGATTGGTTTACTGCAAATAATTTAACGAAATGTATAAAGTTTGCCTTGCCAAACGTTAGAAATTTAGGTCCCAATGTAATCTTAAGTGAAGAGGTACTTGAAACTGTGGACACTGCAGTATTTTTGGGCATAACTGTTGATTCCAAACTGCAATGGGGCCCACATATATCAAGCCTGTCGGGAAAACTCAGCTCTGCCGCATACGCCGTCAGGAAAGTTAGACAATTTACTGACGTTGACACTGCTCGGTTAGTATATTTTAGTTATTTCCATAGTGTTATGTCCTACGGTATTATATTGTGGGGTAAAGCTGCTGATATACAAAATATATTTGTCTTACAAAAACGTGCTGTGCGAGCAATATATCAGCTAGGGTCAAAAGCTTCATTAAGAGAAATTTTCAAAGAGATTGGAATTCTCACGGTAGCATCTCAATTTATTTTTGCAAACATTTTATACATTAGGCAAAATATACAGTTATACAGTAAAACGAGTGACATCCATAATTTTAATACCAGAAACAAGCATAAGCTACATACTCCTTCACACCGACTTCGTAAGGTCCATGATTCATTTGTGGGGCTCGGTATCCGTTTATACAATAAACTTCCACTTTCTTTTCTTGATCTGCCTTTTAACTCATTTAAAGCTAAAGTAAAATCGAACCTTTGTTCGAAGGCATACTATTCTGTTAATGATTATTTAGAAGATAAGAGTAGTTGGTCGCTGTGTTGAACGCAAGACATATTATCATGTTCTTTTTCTATAAGTAGTTCTTTTATGACAGGTTATATGTGTTCATATAATATTTTTTTATTTTATTTTTTTTTTATTTCGTTTTTGTCTTTTATTAATTATTTATGTAGGTCACAACGTAGGTAATTTTTTTTTTTTAACGTCAACACTTGCTTGAGTGTGTATTTTGTTTTATAGTATCATAGAATCATAGTGTGCTAGCTGTTATATAATTATTTTTTTTTGTTTTGTGTCATGTACTAATTACTTTGCATTCTACTCAGTGTATAAATTCGAGTTCCTATAACGTAACAGACAGATGTGTTGCTGGGGAGTTTGTTGGCCACTTCTTCTCCACAGCTAAAAAACTAGGAAGTGGTGACGGGCGGGCGTTTTGGGGGACTGTCTTTTGTAGAACTTGACGTTCAAAAAGTGCTGGCTCTCAGCCTAATTTGAATAAATGACTTTTGAATTTTGAATTTTGAATTTTTGAATTTGAATTGTTTTTTCTTCTTGGCGAAATCTGATAAAGAAATAATACAATATGTTTTCAACATTTACTTCAAAATAAAAAGCTCTATCTATTGATATAACTTTTATATATATTCGTGATAAAATCTCTTAACAGTACACGTTTAAAATTGTAATTAAGTGTCATGTTTGATAAAAAAGTATCGAGCCAATCATTCTAAATCGCGTTTCTAGAACTATCTTTACGATTTACTTGAGGGAATGTTCAATTTTTATGTAATGATTTTTATTTATTAAAACACTCATAATTAATTAGATTTTCAGACGTTCAAAAATCTTAAAAAGTACTGCAACCCCGCCTTAACGTTCGTTGAATAAGAAGCGGTGTTTCAAAACATTTTGGTATAAATTCCTGCTCATCCCAATAGCTCAAGTTATTAACACGGTTCCTACCTAAATACCTTTTTTGCATTCTCCCTTATTTGTGTCATCAGAAGTACTGCTGAGGAACTCAAAAGAAAATTCAATATTGTTCTAATTGACGCAACTAAAGTAACGTTAACTAGTGCTCAGAGGGCTAATTCACGTAATGTTATGACGCACCGATTAAGTTTTAGTGCAGTTGCAATTAAGTTGTTCGAGTGATAAACGGTATTCTTGTAATCTTTGAACTGCGCGTAAACTGCGCGTGAACTGCACGTCAATTGCACGGCAACCAAACTACCAAACTTACTGACGGTGGAGAGACAAAATATTATTCACTAAATAATCGACTAGAAACGAATAAATTTCAATGAATAAGACGTTGTTATAATAATAAAAATAAAACTTAAGCTTATAAGCTGTCATTTTGGGACGTCAAACAAATAGTAGATTACCGATCACGTTGCGTTCCGAAACACACACCAAAGACGCGCAACAGTAGAATGCCACTATTGCGCTCGCGTGACGCGCACTTGACGCGAGCGTGTCTGACAGCGGTAGAGAATACGAATAGCGTTGTTTTGATCGAAACTTAACTTCAACTGCACTTCAACAGCACTTATTTAGTTACGTGAATTAGCCTACAGACTATCTGTTAATGCGTGCGTTATTTTTTAAGCTGACATATTTTGAAACACATTTTTTTATTCAACTATAGTTAGTGAACGTGAAACAAACCGCCCCTATTTTGCCTATTTGCCACTTCTACGACAATGTTGGTAGCATCTAATATTCCACTTTGGCTGCATCTTTTAAGGCACGGAGGACAGGGTAAGACTTGCAGCATAGTTTGAGACAGTACCAAATGTCTAGTAAAAAACGCAGTCAAAATGCATACCTACTTTACGAAAATTATTGAACACTAATCCTATTACATTTCACTTTTGCACCTTTACCACAAACAACAAACCAGAAACCTGTAATAATAAAAAGGTGAAAACGTTTCTTATTTACTTCATTCTCTGGAGAGTTCTTAATTAAGATATATTCCGGCGGTTCGCCTCAAATAAGTGCCTAAGTACAGGGATTTTGTTTGCTTAACTGTTTATTGTCGGAATCCATCTTGTATTTTGTTGCTATGGAAGTATTTTAAGGGTTTTTAAGAGCATTCACGGTGTTTCAAACAAACTTTCTAGTCCTTTTTTAAACGACTTCTAAAAAGGAAGAGGTGGTGGTGATGTTTAGTGATTGTTGGGCATCAATAAGCGGACGTATTATTATATTGTTTACACTTTTCTGGTTCCAAACGAATAAAGTTTTTTTTTGAAACCAGAAACTACTAAACTATACAATTTTCTGTTCTACGAATCACTGCATATTATAAAACAAAGTCCTCTCCGCGTCTGTCTGTCTGTCTGTCTGTTCGCGATAAACCCAAAACTACTGCAACGATTTTTCTACTGTTTTCACCAATGGATAGAGTGGTTCTCGAGGGAGGTTTTAGTATATAATTTGCCAAGCAGGCGAAGCCGCGGGAATGCGGGTGTCGTCGGCTGATCAGGTCATGGTTACCTTACCATATACCTACTTTCAATATCATTGAAGTAAAACGGTACCAAATTTCGAATCGATTGAACATAAGGAAGTTATTCAGATTCTTCATCAACCAGAAAAGAGCTGATGATCGTCAAACGGCTGAACAGATTTCCATGAAACATAGCTAAGAACACTCGGGATAAAATTATCTATGACACAAAGAAAACTAAATGAAAATCGGTTCTTCCGTTCGGGAGCTACGATACCACAGAAAGATACACAGAAAGACACGTTAAACTTATAATACCCCTCTCTTTGTGTTTAAAAACATAACTTTTTGGGGCTTAAAATCATAACTCTGGATGTCCAAACGGGCCTAGAAGTCTTTCATGTTTTTTTGCGGCTACCAACACGGAAAATCATTTTGATTCCGGTTAGTAAACCATTCTAAACTGTAATCCATTCCTTTTCATTTTAAATCCTATTTAAGCAGTAAAACGTCCATCATTTCAATTTCTTATCAAACAAGACCACCAAATCGATACCCTAATCAGCAACAATGATAGATTAGCATAATAACTGCGAGGCATCCGTGGTCAGCGGTGACGTCACGGGATTTAACTAAGGCCGGTCCGTAAGCCAGTCGGTGATAACAGATAAAATCACGACACTTTTGTTAGCGCTCCCGTGTATGTAAGCCCATTTGATACCGTTCGGTTCGCTCGGTGTGATCGTCCTGAGGGCCAATTCTACTATAGTTTACGCCAGATAAACGTGGAATAAAGTAAATTGACCCACATACATTTATTAACTTTCTTAAGATCAAAATCAGAAATAATGACATAAAGGTGTCCTGAATCGACTTCTATCGTGATCCGTTACGTTCTATACTAATGAAAAACAGTTCTTGATTTATTGTTCTAGTATCTCCGAAGAGATATTAGAGAAAGGTCAATGTATCTGGCATAAACTATAATTTTAACATTCGCATCTCAATGGAAAACTGTCAAAAATGAATGAAAATTAAGGCTTTTTGACAGTTGACATTGACAAGCGAATGTGAAAGTTGTTTAAAAAATAGTAGAAATGGCTCTCTGTTGTTTATTATTCTTATACTAACTTATACCGTCCCACAGCAAGGACAAAGGCTACAGGCAAGTCCTTCTAAGCTGACCCACGCAACTTCGTCTGCGTCACATTTTCCATTAATGCTCGGCTCCTTTCAGTCTTAGCGTGATGATATGTAGCCTATATCCTTCCTCGATACATGGGCTATCTAATACTGAAAGAATTTTTCAAATCGTTCTTGAGACTACCCCCTACATACAGACTTACAAACAAATGTTACCTCTTTATAATATTACTATAGAAGTACAAATATATATCCATTTGCATAGGTATTTTTGTATGTATCGACAGGATTTGTCCACACTAGTCCAACGCCGGTAAAACGGCATATATTAGGGTAAAAATAAATACATATCACTACATATTATAAAGCCCTCCACCGCGCCTGTCTGTCTGTTCGCGATGAACTCAAAAAATTCTGCACCGATTTTCATTTTGTTTTCACCAATGGATAAGGTAGTTTTCAAGCGGGTGAAACCGCGGGCATCAGATAGTTTAGTGATATTTCTAGATACTGAACAAACTTTGCTATAAATGTCTTTTTATTCCTTAAAACTTTCTTTTGACAAATTTGATGTATACTCTCACAAAAGGTCAGAAAAAATTATGAATTAGATACAACTTTTTTTCATCAATACTTAACTTTATATTAAGATAAATTTACCGGTTTCAGTAGCGACATCAATTAATTCGGGCTGTTAATATTTTAAATTAATTTTCATCATTAATTGCTTTTTGATATAACTTTCCACGATTTCGTGGAAAACTGTCCCAGTAATTGAAATGTGTAGGTGTTGGAAGGTAAATACCTACTGCTTAACTTTTACATAATTGAGTGAACACTAATTAATAAAAACAGGAAGAATAACTAAAATAGGCTTACAATCTTTAATTAGTTTAAGAGCTCGTGGCTTAGTAGTAAAAGCCACACAGTTATAACTTCGAGGTTAAGCAACGCTTGCCGAGATCGGTCCGGGGATGCGGAACCATCGTATCATATCAGATTCCTCCATGCCTCCAGAAGCACTTTAAGCCGTTGACCCCAGCTGTCATTTGTAGATCTTAGTCAGTTGTTACGTATACTCAGAAGTCAAACAGTGACCATTTTCATGAGAAGAATCGAAGACGGAGTGGTTTGGAATTGGAATAACTCGTCAGTGAACCGGTTAAAGCTTTCCAGAACGAGAGTGTGCGCTCGCCACTACAGAACTATTTGCTTCCTTAAACCATCCGTTTTGTGAGCAGTATGGCCCTAGTCACGGACACTTCAGTTTTGCGACTCTTCGAGCTATACAGTTAACAGTTTGTCTAGAAACAAAAGTTAAAAGTAAAAAAAAACAAAAGTGATTTATTCAAAACTAGCTGACCCGTGCAACGTCGTCTGCGTAACATTTTTCATTACTGCTCCGCTTCTATTGGTCTTAGCGTGATGATATATAGCCTATAGCCTTCCTCGATAAATGGGCTATCGAACACTGAAAGAATTTTTCAAATCGGACCAGTAGTTCCTGAGATTAGCGCGTTCAACCAAACAAACAAACAAACAAACAAACAAACAAACTCTTCTGCTTTATAATATTAGTATAGATTAGGCTGAGTGCTTTTTGAACTTCAACGTGTACAAGTAGACAGTCCCCCAAAACCGCCCGCCCGTCACCACCTCCTAGTGTTTTAGCTGGGAAAAAGAAGTGTGAATTTACAGAAAGCGCCCAGAATAAGAAGAAAAAACTACAACTGTCCAAAAAGTACCAATAACTCTTCTTTCTTATGGCTTTATCGTAGCTGAGTAAAAGCGTCTAACGCCAAATGCTACACGAGAATGTCAGATGATAGTCGGCCGACACTTCGGCCAGGGATTAGCCGCCGAGTGTTGGGACAAAATCCGGGTACCCGCCGCTTACAGCACGTACGGAATGGCTGCTAACTACTGCCACACTGTGAACGGAGAAAAGAAACGAACTACACGAATTTGAGGCGAGTTTGGCAGCTCTACTGCCGGTCGATTCTGTTGCCATCTCACCGTGATGACTTAGTTTGAGTGAACGACAATTGAGCTGACATGCCATCTTGTTTGTATGGTTTGACAGCTCACTTGTCGTTCACTTCGCCTTAGTGTTCACTTCGATATGTTCGCTGTTGGTGTTCGTTTTTTGAAAATGGTGAGCTATGCTGATAAGGATTTTTCTATTCGATTAGCTAGTATGCTATTTTCTAAAAGCTTGCTATAAAAACTTATTGCAGAGATTTTGAAGGGACTTGTCCACAATAATATTATTATGAAGCGGAAAGATTTGTTTGTTTGAATTGAATAGGCTCTGAAATGTATAATGTAACCAAAGGTGTGAATAAAATACAAAAAAAGTCTTATATCGCGTACGCTGCGGAAACTATTGACAATAGAGCAAAGTGATGTACCACAATTTTATACAGGACATTAATAGTCACAATGACCGATTTTTGTTAAAAATATTCAATCAAAACTCGGTTGGAATGGATTACCTAGTGGTAATTTTGGTATCATGATATAAATCCTTATCCATTTAAATTATTTGGTGTAAAATACTCCAAGTAAGAAAAAATATGCGGTATGTTTGAGCGAACTGCCTTACGTTTAGTATACTTATAAGTAAAGAGTAGATATCCCCCGCGGTTTCGCTCTCGTCTACTGCAACTTTCTTATTTTTTCTCGGTTTCTTCGGCCCAGCGTTCACGCGAAAATAAATAGATATAGATTTACAAATTACCTTATTAAGAGGGTAGAGGGTAGATGAATTTTGTGGAGTAACAACTAAACCCGCGCGAACGAAGTCGCGGGCGAAGTGCTAGTTAACAATAAGCCTTTGCAATCCGGTGTTCTTGGCTTTGTTTTTTTAACACCGACTTCCGAAATAACGGTTATTTTATACTTCGTAGTGTTTTGTTTGGAAGTCGGTTATATTTTTTTTGAAAAATGTTTTTTTATTTTTCACTTTTAAGTCGTGATACTTGGACGTCGTCTTCGTCTACCTACGCAGAAATTGAAATAAGCAAAAATGATCATAAAATAAAAACTACTGAGCCAAACTGAGCCAAGACTTAAGAGCGTGTATTCCGTCCAGTAGCGCCGCCAATCGTTTTTTATTAATTGTGGTAAATTTAAGACACGTAGATAAAAAACCGCTCTGTAGTGCACTGAAGAAATGTATCTATTATTTTTTGACAGCTATTTTTGTTTACGTTTGACACTATTTATGTTCTAAAGTACAAAACATAACTCTCAAAACATAATAAATACATTTCTTCAGTGCACTACAGAGCGGTTTTTTATCTACGTGTCTTAAATTTACCACAAATAATAAAAAAACGATTGGCGGCGCTAGTGGACGGAATACACGCTCTTAACAGGCCTGGGAATCGGACACAGCATTAGACATAATAAACACAAAAGCATTACTCAATCTGACACGAAAAACATGGCAGTGTCTTCCGCAACAATTTATTATTATTATTGTATCCATTCCAACTCAAGTTGTTGACCAAAACGTCACAGCCAGTGGCTTAGAGACAAACGCTAACAAAATAACAAACAAACGAATATACTCGCAGAAGTAAATAAAAGTCTTTACCTTCATCCGCTATTGTAGCATTCACAAAGACTCTGTGTACAGGGTGTATCATTTTAGTAAAGTAAGTTTCCTGTTCTTTAAGTTTTGTTAGTCACTATACCACGTGTAAGGAAAAATTCTTTTGGAAACTATAGTACCTAAATAATAGATGTGTGATTCCAAAAAAGACGCTACCATGCATAGTACCCGCCACAAGAAGCTATATATTGTGTAAATACACATTCAATTGTTTCAAATGTTTGTTCTATGAGTCAGATGCGTTCCAGTATCACAACAAATTAGACGACAGCGGTCTCATCATCTGCCTAGCCTTTTCCCAACTATATTGGGGTCGGCTTCCAGTCAAACCGGATTTAGCTGAGTACCAGTATTTTACGCGGAGCGGCTGCCTACCAGACCTTCACAACCCATTAACTGGGTAAACACGGTACTTCATGGAAAGACTGGAGTCAGATTAACTGACTTCTGACTATACGTAACGACTGCCAAAGGCTAACTGACTAGCCGTTGGTTCCGGCTTGTGCTTGTGTGTGTTCTTTCCGAGGCACGAAGGAAACTCGGTATGTTAAGATGGCCACCCATCCACGGCATCCACAGACCAACCTTGGCAAGCGTTGCTTAACCTTGAAGATCGCCCAGTGCTGCTTTTTATTATATAGCCACGAGCTCCTCACACAGCGGTGTATTATTCATAAAACCCAACCAAGTGAAAACGCTCGTAAATTTCGTAATTCGCGCATATTACGTTGAGTTGATTGAATTTGGTTTTTTTTTTTAATTTGAGATGGGTTTGCTCTTGACTTTAGTCTTTTTGTCGCTTACGCTTACGTTACTTAGTGGAAGTTCTTTGTTTACAAAATGTATAGCTTCTCATGACGGGCATTTAAGTAAAATATGTGAGGAAAAATCTCATCTAATTCAACTAATCCATGTTGCCCCACCACTGGAAAAATACCTCCATTTCCCTGTTCTACAGAATTCTCTCTACAGCTAGTTAAACCAGTCCATTAGATAGAAGTCAAGATCTTTCCGGTCATATTCACCTTGGTCTGCTGCATTGACGTTTAATTTGAGCCCCAAGTGGTGGTTCCAACTATGTAAATTGATTTTGACGGTTTTGAACGTTCTTATAAAACACGGAACCCTAATAAGCTTAATTTGCTCCAAATCTTCCAGCTTTTTATATCAACCAAATATTTCAAGAACGATAAAAAAAACCCCGTGGTACCAATGGTATAAATGGCATAATATTGATGGAGTGTTTTTACCCTCCTCTCATTTTATAGTTCAAGGAACTTTGTTATATACTTCATCTTTTACCGTTCTCCAAGATCATAAAAAAGAAAATATGAAAGTATCTATAACACACCCTGTACAAAATAAAGCCGGGTCCTCCACATCGAGTAATGTCGTGGAAGTAACGCACACACACTGTGCAGATCACGTGTGCTTTGTGCTTTATTTATATATTCTAACTGGCAACATTATACGGGCCCATACCTCTTCAATTTGGGATAGTTGTAAACAGGTAAACGGGTCCCTTTCGCTGTTGTTAACAAAACTTTTCAATGATCCGTTTTTGCAGGATATCCTGTGATACACAGGCTGTTCGAATACATCCTGGTTATATTTATTGAGGAAGTAATAAACGAACGCTTGAATTATCAAAAGGGGTTGACACTGAGGTACTAGTTTACGTTTTGCCAGTAACGCTTCCACTTTTGAACCCGGAGTTTAAATATCGATTCAAATCCCAAAAATTCATCGCCTTAATTCCGTTTGGGGACTTTCCACGGTAGCTACATAATTTCCTAGGATATGTGTAGATAATACAGACAACCTGAAAACGACCCTCAATATTTTACTCTAATTAATATTACGAGAGATAAAAATTGTTTATTTGTTTCAATGAAAAATCTTAGGAAGTGCTGATCCGATTAGAAGTTCTTTCACTCATTAAAAGATACACTATCGCTAAGTGTAGAGCTTAAGGGCTTTTTTGTAACTTGGAAAACATATGTTTGAGGGTTGCCACCGATTTCCCTGGGATCCCATCATCAGATTGACTTGGTGACTACAAGACCATATTAAAGGTGTATAGGCTTTAGTATTAAAAATCGATCCATAATTGGCGGGACATTGGTTAACATAGACAAAAGAAAACAGATACTGTTGAACATAGAACCTCCTCCTGTGAGATATTCTACGAAAATAAACCTGAAATAATAAGTCTAAAAACTTTTTACAAAAAAATACAACCGACTTCCAAAAAAAAAAACACTTTAAACTAAAAAATAACTTTAATTTCGGAAGTCGGTGTTTTTGTTAGTTTCTTCATATTTTGACACAGTTATTTTTTACTTTGTGTTTTTTTTTTTTTTTTTTGGATGTCGGTTGTATTTTTTTGTAAAAAGTTTTTTATTTTTCACTTTTTAGTGGTACCCCATATCTAACAACACCACTGCAAAATCGCAGTAAAGCAAAATACGCAATTTAGATTACTTGGATGACATTGATAACCTCCTCCTTTTTTGAAGTCGGTTAAAAACTTCAAAGAAAATGTTTTTTTATATGTGATGGGTTTGCTCTTGACTCTAGTCTTGGTCAGGGATGACAGAGACAAAGTCTACGATGGAGCGAGCTTACCCAGAAGACGCTTGTTCACTCTAACTTTGAAGAGATAAGGGTTGTAAGCGTTCGGAAACACAGACGCAGGCAGAGAGTTCCACTACTTTGCTGTGCGCATTATAAAAGACGTTTGGAAACGCTTAGTGCGAATTGGTGGTATAGCAACAGTGAAGGGATAATAAGTTGCAGTGCGTCTGGATGTCCGATGGAAGAAGGGGCCGGTGGGATGAGGTCGTGGAGTTCTTGGGCACACTCACCGAAGTACAATCTGTAGAAGACCGACAAGCAGACAACCTTATGTTTCTGGAGTTGAAGTTGAACTTAATGTTTGTCTAAATAAAACCGCGTATTGTTGGAATGAAAATGTTCCTACATTTAGTAGGCAGACATTACAGGACAGCACGAGCTAAGATGCTGTCATTTGCATCTTCTACATTTATGCAGGTTTTCTTACGCTCGGCTCCGTTGCGAGTACTACGCATCTTATCTTTTTAAAGTACACGATAATTATTATGAAGTACCGGCCTTATAACCACGAAATTCTTATCACAATTATTTAACTGTTCAAAGTAGGTACCTTCTGTGCATACTTTGACGTACAGTCAAATTGCCTTCGAAAAAATATTTGATGAAAACTCACTTCATTATGAGGTAGGAAAAATTAAAGTAAAATTACTTTTAGGCAATTTGAAATTTTAAAAATTCGCTCAATTGTGAGGTAAGATTTTTTTTGTTTTACTATTATTTATTCATTTTACAGACAATTATAGTCCAAAATAGACACAAAAAAAAATCAACACAAAATACTTAAAAAAAAAATTTTTAAAACAATGAATCCCTGAAAAGTTATACAATGGTGAACCTTTAAAAAATTCGAATACCGCGTGTATCTGACATCGATGCCATGGGTCCAGGGCATGATTCTGGACACCCTAGACTTAGAATTTTTCGTCGGCTTTTTTCAAAAAAATATATATTTTCAAGAGTTTTTTTACTTAAGACTGCTCATAATCGTTATTCTGACCTAACCCAATGAGATTTTTAATAAAAAAATAATTAGTTAACTACTTTCACTAAAAAGAGCAATCTGAATAAGACCATAGATAGATATCAGCTCAGCGGAGCTGATACCTTTTTGTGGTACTCTTGAAAAAAATGAAAAAATGAGAAAAGAACCGACGAAAAATTTCAACTCTGGGGTGTCTAGAATCATGACCTGGACCCATGGGAATCGTTTGTGCGTCGATGTCAGATACACGCGGTATATAGTTTTTTTTGGTTTTTTTTTATGGGTTTGCTCTTGACTCTGGTCTTGCTATGACGGAGACAAATTCTACGATGAAGCGTGCTTACCCAGAGGTAGCCTGCCAAAAGAGGGCGAGAAAATCCAAACTTAGAAACACATGTGAAAACCAACCCGGGAATCGAACCCCGCATCTGAATCTCAGCCAGCTTCAAAATGTTTAGCGATATTTTATCAAATCCCTCAATTTCACCTTACTAATTCTGCCTAGCAACACAAAACCCGTTACCTGAGTCTACTAGACAGAAAATTAAATCTACAGTCCCTTCATTGTGACAATTTTCAGTTTCCTCTATTGGCCAATTTACACGCAATACAACTCAAACTAAACTAAAACTACACTCATCAAAGCATTTTGAAGGGTCATCGAGGCTATTAACAGGGTTGCTCCCTATTGCCCCAATTGTTCAAAGTCGCCCGGATTTGCCCCAAGTCTGGTTGCCTAAAAGTTGTTTTAATTTCCATACTGAAGCAATAATGTGGGGTACACGTGGAAAGTGGAGTTTCATTCCAGAATTGTTGGTTGATTTGTATTTTGAAAATACCTAGGTGAATGAGAACATTTTCAGACTTCATTAGGATTCTATATAATTTTCTTACCAAAAATACGTATTCCATTACATTGATTGCACTTTAAACTCTGCTTAAGAAGCTCTTGGCTAAATAATAACCGCCGCACGGTAATTTAAGGCTAAGCAACGCTTGCCAAGGTTGGTCTGTAGATAGGTGAACATCTTAACATACCGAGTTTCCTCCGTGCTTCGGAAAGCACGTTAAGCCGTTGGTCCCAGCTGTCATTTTTAGATCTTTGGCAGTCATTACGGATTGTCAGAAGCTAGTAAATCAGACTCCAGTGCTACCAAGAAGTACCGTGTTACCCAGTTAATGGTGGAGGTCTGGTAGGCAGCCGCTCCACGTAAAACACTGGTATCCCGCTGAATCCTTTTTGACTGGAAGCCGACCCCAATGTAGTTGGGAAAAGGCTAGGCAGATGATGAAGTTGGGTAAGCACCCAAATTCATGTTCAATGTTCTCATTTACCTCGGTATTTTCAAAATACAAAGCTGTATTTTGAAAATACCGCGGTGAATGAAAACATTTTCAGCATACATTAAATTCTATACAATTCTCTTACCAAAAATACATTTTAATTACATTGATTGCATTATACACTCTGCTTGCCAAAAAATACAACGGTATCAATGAAACATGAACATAACAAAAGATGATGGTAGATAGAATATATTAAGAAGATTATATTTACATTGTATAGACTCATTCTCTTGTGCATTGTATAATTTTACTCATAAATTATTTCGTAACGAATGTAATTATGGTTTTTTAAACGCTGACCACTCTGGTTTAAAAGAGTGTCCATGGAGTTTCTTGCTCTTTGGAACGTGCAACTGCCGCGCTAGGGATAGGGTTGGTGAGTGTGTTTTGTTGCAGAACTACTTGCTGCTCTTGTTAGCGACAGAATTAGCTTTATCTATTTGACTGAAAGACTTTGACTATTCAAAAGTGTCTGTAACTGGTCTATTTAAAATAAAGGATATTGTTCGTATTCCAGTTACTCAGATTGATTGAATTTATCGGTCTATTATTATTTAAAACTTTATGGTCCAGTAAAAAACACCGTACAAAGGCGGACTTAATGCCTTAGGTATTTTCTACCAGTTGACCTGGTTTATCTATCCGTTAACGTTATTTGCCATAATGTCACTGGTTGATTAGGTAGTGTTTAACGGACAGATATTCCTCCGATAAAGTACCTACCTCAAACAGGGCATTTCAAACATGGCATTAGAAAGATTAAGTCGAAATGCCTGACGACCTTGAATCATCTGCTCATACATCCCATAATGTGATCCACCTTAATGCCATTTGCCATTACTACATAATGTGTGAGCGCTGCGTATTTTGTTAATCCTTAAAAAATCAAAGAAGGGTGCTGATTGAAATGCTATATTTCTAGTAAAATCTTTACTAAAACTAGCGGACTTCGCAAACGTTGTTCTGCCATATAAATTAAAATATAGCCTACTATCTATTCTCAGAGCTACCAAATACACACAATTTTTTTAATAAAAAATCGGTCAAGGTCAAGAAGTTCGAACAAACGCTGTGACACGAGATTTTTATATATTTATTAGAAGACTATTTGACTCGGCCATACGACGTTTTGCAAAAAAAAAAGTAGCCTACGACATATTCTCAGACCAGTCAAGCCGTTTTGGAGGAGTTCGATTATAAAGCTGAAGAGTTTGTTTGCTCGGAACTACTGGATCGAATAGAAAAATGTTTTAGTGTTGGAGGCCCATTTATCAAGGAAGGCAATAACATTACACGCTTTAGTTAAAACAATGTCTAACGAAACCTGTAACAGTGCAGACAGGGTACAGTCGTATTTGTAATCTTTATATATAAAAATGAATTGCTGTTCGTTAACTTCGTTAAGGCTGGGCCGATTTCGGTGATTTTTATTTCGTTTAGTTCGCCCGAATACAGGGAAGGTTTAAAAGCAAAAAAAAATGGGTAGGTAGGGTAGCCAGTTGACGGGAGTGAAGCGGGGACAGCTAGTGATTTATAAATATGAACCCAGCTGTGCTACTGTCTGCAGAACAGCTACTGTCTGTGTTGCAGCCGCCTTTGTATTTATGCGCGCGGGTCAGCTAGTTGAGAATGTAAGTTATAACTTTATAACAAAAACCTCATTTCCAAAAGCCGAGCTATTCTAAAAACTAAAAAGAAAGAATAACTTTTATGCCAATCAAACCCCTTTCCTTTGTAGATTCATTCGCTTTCAGATTTTATTGTTTATTTATGGTTACATTTGAGTACCTTCATTCAATCGGCGTAAAATATTTTATTTCTGCAGAGTTTCTATGCCTCCTTTGCATCGGCACTTGGTCTATACATTGTTATTTTTACTCTTTTTATTACTGGAATCGAATGAACTGTATCTTAATTTAATCTAAAGTATTTAATTTAATGTGGCGTGTTAACGTTCACTTGCATATTTATTTAATAGTTTAAGAACACACACTGTAGAATCAGTAGAATTAGCATGCTGAAGTGGAAGTGGGCCGACTATGTCTGCAGACGGACAGACGGTCGATGGAGCAGACATGTGTTAGAGTGGAGACCGTGTGTGGGCAAACGTAGTATGGGACGCCCTGCGGCACGATGGAGCGATGATTAGAAGAAGGTGGCTGGCAGCGGATGGATGCGGACTACTCAAGACCGAGAGAAGTACCGATGACCTGAGGGCTAATTCAAGTAATTTTAGGACGCACCGATTCAGTTTTAGTGCAGTTGCAGTTAAGTTCAAGTTTGAGTGATAAACTGTATTATTGTAATCTTTGAACTGCGCGTAAGCTGCGCGTGAACTGCACGTCAACTGCACGACAACCAGACTCGACCAAACTTACTTATGGTGGAGAGAACAAATGTTACGCACTAAATAATCGAATAGAATCGATTACATTTCAATGAATATGACGTTATTATTATATTAAAACTTAGACATAAACTTATCAGCAGTCATTTTGAGACGTCAAACAAATAGTAGAATACCGATCATGTTGCATTCCGAAGCACGCACCAAAGACGCGCAACGCAACAGTAGAATGCCGTTATTGCGCTCGCGTGACGCAAAACTTGACGCGAGCGTGTCTGACAGCGGTAGAGAAAACAAAAAGCGTTGTTTTGATCGAAACTTAACTTCAACTGCACTGCAACAGAACTTATTTAGTTACGTGAATTAGCCTACTGGTAAGGGTTGAGGGTAGCCGATGGACGCGAGACGCACAGGACCGGTTGTTATGATGACACTTGGGGAGGCTTATATCTAGCAGATGAAGTCTTTCAGCTGATATGATGTTGGTGAATGGTACAAATTATTTACAGAAAACTAGTTCCGTACAACGAGTGTACACGGATGTCCCAATAAAAGTATGAGCTTCGGGTATCATCGTATATTTTCGGTAGGAAATACGAACGCGCGATGATGGTATTGTTTGCTTATTTTATTCATTTAAGCTGCTTACAGACTACGCTATAATGTATAGCATATATCACAACAATATCGCGCACCATACATTGTCATATAGTATATTACAGTGTGAAAGTGTCCACAACAATGCATGGTGCGCGATATTGTTGTGCTATGAGCTATATACTATATGCTATTATATTATAGCGTAGTCTGAAAGCAGCTTAACTATATAGCCTTTTTCCAACTATATTCGGGTTGGTTTCCTCACAAAATTAATTTAGTTCTACGAGACGAATAGTCTAAAAAACAAAAACATAATATTTTAATTATGTCGCGTATCAAATTAAAGTTTCCCAACAGATTCATAATGAATAACCGTCTTCATTACTTTGCGATCCATTGACCCATTTTCTTTTTTTTTTGCAAATTGTACAGCCGTGTTTTTTCAATGAAGAGACAACTTTTACCCTTGGGTGTGGTAAGTATAAAAGTTAGGGATTATTATATCGAAAGACGAAACAGTGATTTATCGCTTAATCTTAGAACCTGTCATTGATTCCACTGTTTAACGCGGTGTCCTGCGTGAGCGATGAATACGACGCGACGCGACGCAACACGACGCGACGTAATGCGACGCGATGCTATACGCGACAAATGTCCTACGTGATTTTGATCATTACTTCTTGAAGTACAGTACAATTTTGCTTGAAAGTTCGGTTTAAAGAACTTTATTTCTCATTAAGACAATCGTCACTTACATGAGAACAATAATATGTTTATGTTACAACAGTGCGGGTAGAAGACAAAAAAAAAATAATAATAACAAAATCTACAATCATCGTTGTCAACAAAATTAGAAACGACTTCACTGCATTCCATAGATAAAGCGGTGGTACAAGTTATTGCCGTTTTAATCGAAAGTAAACAGTACATCACAATTAGTTAAAAATAAACGATTCCTACAATGTTTATGTTTTTTGTCCCACAACAATCTTTGCTGACACACTGCGGCGATCAATGCTTCTGAATCAACCATTACGTAGTTCGTGGTGTCGCATCTGGTCACCCTCAAAACAAGCCCGCGTTACGTCGCGTCTCGCCGCAGACTGTCATATAGGCCGCATGTAGGGTATGCCGTTGAGTTGATCGCGTTCGTTGCGTTCGCAGCCTCGCGTCGCGTAGCGTTCGTCGCTCACGCAGGACACCGCGTAAGTATATTATCATGCGGGAAAGTTTCTAGTACGAATTTGTATTGCTAAAATAGTAAAGATAAACAAAATGAACGGTAGATGATAGGTGTGAAAGAGTATTGGAATGAGAGAGAATGCAAGAAAATTAAATGAAGGCTGATAGAGAGAGACATAATTAATTTGTACTTTGCTATCAGATATTTAGATACTAATCTATACAAATATTATAAAGCAGAA
Source organism: Ceramica pisi (assembly GCA_963859965.1). NCBI lineage: Eukaryota > Metazoa > Arthropoda > Insecta > Lepidoptera > Noctuidae > Ceramica > Ceramica pisi. The sequence continues at coordinate 8,374,538 of OY982549.1, read as the reverse complement.
GAGTTTGTTTGTTTGGTTGAACGCGCTAAACTCAGGAACTACTGGTCCGATTTGAAAAATTCTTTTTAAATCTTTGTTTATTTCCCTCTATAATATGTCTTGTCTCTCTTTTCTAATGCCTATCTCCACGCTTCTATGCCGACCACCTCTATGTTTAATGATCAAGCTACTCGTAGGTTACCTCAAATCAAACATTCTTTGATCCCAAAATAATTAAGAATAACCCCTATGTTTAATGAAAACAAAAACTTAATACACTGTTCAAGTTAAAATACCGAGTCGTTTTCCAAACTCATTAACACATTCCGACCAACAGCGACACTTGAGTCGCGAAGTTGAGCTTCCCGAAAGTTGAGCTTGCGCGAAAGTTGAGTCTGTCTGAAAGTTGAGCGTTTCCGCTCGAGGCACGGTGTTCGGGTGCTAGGTTGTATACTAAAAGGAACACGCTTAGTTTTTGTATCTTTCACTGTCATCTTTTAATCCAGTCTTATAACACTTGATCACTTCTTAAGTTATTTAATACATCGCCTGCTTGACAAATAATGCACTAAAACTTTTCTCGAAAACCATTCTTTCCATTGTTGAAAACAGCATAAAAATCGGTGCAGTAGTTTTTGAGTTTATCGTGAACAGACAGACAGACAGACGCAGCGAGGACTTTATTTTATAATAATATGTATATAATGATAGTGATACGTAAAAGCCAAATAAAATAAAATAATAAATCCATATATACTAATATTATAAACTTGTGGCCCGCCACAGCTTCGCCCACAATTTTTTTTTTCTAAAACAATTACGAACACAACAAAAAAAAACATCCGACCCGATTTGGGTTAGTCGCAAGTTATACTCGTAGGTATATGTATATTTCGGAAATTCATTGTCATCATATGTTTAGTCTGTGTGCCAAGTTTCATTGAAATCCGTTGAGCCGTTAAGACGCTAAAATTCAAGAAAAATTGTGATAACCCTATCACAATTTTTCTTGAATTTTAGCGTTTTATTCGAGTTTTGATGTGTGATTTTGCTTTAGATATAGCCTTAAAAAAAAAACAAAAATATGCCTAAGATAGTTTGATCATTTATCTTGGGAGTGTTCTAAATAAATATTTCAATTTGTTCACGTAAGTACATCAGTAAAATCCTTGACTCCGCAAAGGATGTTTCACAAAATGTTGCTTTAGGGAATCTTTTGATGCCTTGGTACACCGAAGATATTATAATTGAATCATTTATAAAAATGTCCACGGTACAACTGTATCTTCAGTTATCATCATCTTCATGCTTTGGAATGTTCAAATCAATTTATTACGATTCATACAGTAATACACCAAAAATAATTTTGTAAAACTGAGAGTTACTGATAAATTTTCCGTACGAAACTATAATTTTTATCTATGAAATTATAATCCAAATTCAAATAAAAAATGTTGAATAATTAAGGTGGCGTTGCTATATTGCTTGAAAAAAAAATGGTCTAATTAAAAGTAAAGTAAATATTTATAAATAATTGTTGTATGCAATGCAAAAATCAATATAAAATATAAATCTTGTGACGCGCGGTATTCAACTTTAGTCAACCTGAGCAATTCGATTTTGTAAAAGCGCTCGTAAGACGTGAAGAGGCAACAAACGGACGACTTACTATTATACCGCGTGTATCTGACATCGACGCACAAACGATTTCCATGGGTCCAGGGCATGATTCTGGACACCCTAGACTTAGAATTTTTCGTCGGGTTTTTTCTCATTTTTTCATTTTTTTCAAGGGTTTTTTTACTTTAGACTGCTCATAATCGTTATTCTGACCTAACCCAATGAGATTTTTAATAAAAAAATAGTTAATTAACTACTTTCACTAAAATAAAACCACAAATAGATATCAGCTCAGCTGAGCTGATACGTACTTGTGGTACTCTTGAAAAAAATGAAAAAAGAGAAAAGAACCGACGAAAAATTCCCACTGGGGTGTCTAGAATCATGCCCTGGACCCATGGAAATCGTTTGTGCGTCGATGTCAGATACACGCGGTATAATCGCAATTCCTCTTAAGGAGTCATTGTGCTCATCATTGGGGTAATTGTGCTTTATTACGTGGCTAACCCCGAAATAACAAAACTTTTTTCCAAATTAATATAACCGACTTCCAAACAAAACACTACAAAGTATAAAATAACCTTTTCAGAAGGCGGTGTTAAAAAACAAAGATTGAAAGCTGAAAACACACAAAACTAAGATATTATTATTATAGGTGCAAGCGATGGTTGTTCGGAATTGCAATGTTAGGTAGCGACCAGCCCGATCTAGGTTAATTTAAACCTGTGTTTTAGGCCATCACTTTACAATCAACTACTTTGGTCTATTAAAATATAAAGTTAAAAGAAAGAATATAGTAGTAGTAGTAGGTGTTATAGTGAAAGTTATACAGTACCCAATACCTCTTAAGGGGCCATTCCCCTTAAGAGGTATTGGGTTCATTCTGTTGCACGTTGAGTTACGCGAGATCCGTTAGTTGCCTCCTCACGTATTAACAACGGCTAAACAGATTTGTATATTTTTATACTGCTCCGCTGTACTCTTATGATTAAGGCGCGTCCCCGTGCAAAACGCAGCGCTAGCCGTTATTTGTGCAGTTTTTTGGAGCTATATACGCTTTATATACAACCAAAAGAAATATGAACTTATAAAAATACATTAAATTTCTACATAATCTTGCTTCTAAATAGTAGATTTTTACTTTTGATTACTAAGTATAATGTTTAATTAATCTCCTCACAACGAAACTACAGAAATGTGAAATAATTATTGAAAACATGCATCTTCTCGAAAACTAACGATTGTTTTGATTTTGTACAAGAGTTTACACTAATGGATAGGCAATTTAATTATGAACATTTTGGTTGAAATAGTTTTTTCAAACGACCAAAATTAGATTTTATAACGATTTTATTCAACATTCTGAGCGTATTCGCTATTGGCTTGCGCTGTTATTGAGTGAAAAAATGATCAAGGTTATTTGGTCAGGGTACGGCCTTAATTTCGATGCGGGATCCAAGATAGTTAAATCGTTTCTCCGGGACTCGTCGGACTTCATTAGCTCGGCGTTTTTCTGGCGGTCGTCACTGTTGATTCTGGCTTTCAGGAGTTGCAGTGATTGGGAATGTGTGGCGGGCTTGTCCTAAACTAGGCAGGTGAAACATGTCCTGGAATAGGATATCTAATAGAATACTTTTTCCTAGGGCTGTCTTAGTATGGATATTTTTGCCTTTATACTAACGCTTGAATTAAGCTCTCAAATAAATAATTATTCACGTCATATTATAATACAAAGTCCTCCACCCCGCGAACAGACAGACTGGCAGACTGACTCAAAAACTGCTGCACCGATTTTCATGTAGTTTTCACCAATGGACAGAGAGGTTCTCGAGGAAGATTTTAGGACCTATATAATTTTTCAAGCGAGCGAAGCCGCGGGCCTCAGCTAGTACCTAATTAATAGGAACCCTCTTTTTTTCTTTACCCAAATTATGTATTTTTGGAAAACTAACAACAATATAAAGTGAAAATATGTGTAAAATGGCAACAGCTATGACTTACGCAAATACGCTCCACGCTCAAAAAAGAAATAAGTACAACAACACACGGTACGGATACGGTGATCAAGTCCCAAAGAAATGATCAATCAAGGTTTTCTTAACGCTGCTGTGAAACAAAGGAGATGTTCCAAAATGTATGGAGCCTGGCCCAGTTCCTTGTACACTATACTAAAAAATAGGAAAATACATTTAAAACAGTTCTCACCTGTCCAATTTCTTTAAAATAGCTTTGTTTGCTGGTTAAGCACAAAAAATTACAATTGAAATAAACAAAAACCCGCAATGGCCGTAAGCTTTGATTTTTATTGATGAATAACGTTTGACATTTATTTAGGATGACACGCAGACATGTTTATTTACCGACAACGAGAAGAAAGTGACGTTTTTGTGAAAACTGACAGTTATCTTTCTACAATCTCTATGGTTTACTGTCATTGTTCTAAAGCACAGAGGAACTAAATCGGTGCGACGCGACGCCATGTTGAAAATGAAATAAAAGTAATTTAATATTAATTATAAACATCAATGAACTACCATAAAAGTAAACATGTAAATGGATTATCTGTAGTTTTCCCGAATTCTACGGATTTATCTCTTTTTTTTTTGAGGTAGCCCATTTCGAAACATCTGTTTTCTTTCTGTGTTTAGTATTTACAAAACTACCCTCCAAATCAGTCATTTACACCTTACATACTCCATACATAGGTACACCTACCAGCCCCAGGTGTATTCCCGCCACTTGATTGCGTACCCAAGCGAGTATAGGATTACCGCCTCTATTTAGTTTGCGTCGATTATCTGCGTCCATCTCAGCCTGATGAATACTCAAACACGTAAGCTCAATGTAGATAGTGATTGAGCAGAGGTGTGCCTTGAATAATGAACGTTTTTCTAATAAGCTGGCTGGGGATCTAGCTTTTAATATAGCCCGGTTCTTAGGGTTTCGTACCCAAAGGGTATATAACTAATGGGACCTTTTTTGGCCTCGCACAGATAAGTACTAACATTTCAGGATGTAACTTATATGTGTCAACTTATTTTTAACCGACTTCCCAAAAAGGAGGAGGTTATCAATTCGGTTGTGTTTTTTTTATGTTTGTTACCTCATTACTCCGACAATTATGAACCGATTTTAAAAACTATTGTTTTATCTGAAAGGATATACTTGCAGATTGGTCCCATTTAAATAATATCAAAATCGGTTACGAACTTAGGATTTTAAATCGAAATAGCTGGAATTTGACTATTTAGATGATTCTTTGATAATCGGAATTGCGTATTTTGCTTTTCTGCGATTTTGCAGTGGTGTTGTTAGGTGTGGGGCACCACTAAAAAATGAAAAATAAAAAACTTTTTACAAAAAAATACAACCGGTGTACATACAAAGTCGGTGTTTTTGTTAGTTTCTTCGTATTTTGACACCGACTTCCGAAATTAAAGTTATTTTTTACTTTGTAGTGTTTTTTTTTTGGAAGTCGGTTGTATTTTTATAACAGTTAGTTTTACATATTTTTACTGTTATGTGTACTGTTGTACTTAACAGTTTTCTTTCTTTCTAATGGAACTCTATTACTAAGCCTCTCCTGTCCGTCCGTTCGTCTGTCTGTCAGCGGGCTGTATCTCAAGAACCGTAGTAGGTAGACAGTTGAAATATTTACAGATTTTGAACTTCTATGGCCGCTATAACAGCAACTCATAAAAACTGACCGCACACATATTAACACGACTCAACACTAAAAAATATCTGATTCAATTAATCTTATATATATAAATCACGTGTCACGTTGTTTGTTCGCGATGGACTCTTAAACTACTCAACCGATTTTGATTGGGTTGATTGGCAACACTGACCGCCGGCCGTCAAAAATTTTCGTGTTAAATAAAAATGTAAAATTAATATTATTTCGTGTTAAATGTTTAATAAATGTATTAAAAAACGATACCCATAGTCGTAAATATCAAGGATTTGTGTTAGTGAGTTGTTTCACTGCAAAATCGATGAGTAAATCAGTTAACTAGTTCCTGCTGTCACCTAACGGATGGATTTGAAATCACCACCTAACCCGGGGAGTATTTAATTCTAATTAATCATAATATTTATTTATAATATTACAACAATCGCCCATAAACGTTTTTGCAGCTCGTTTAGGTGTCATAAATAACCCTGTTATTGTGCTGGTCATGAATGTTTTTTTTTTCCCATTCCTATGTACATTAAACTAATATCAAGTCACCTAACAAATATAACTGTCCCTATAATTTAATTATATTTTTTATTTTATATTATTTAGGAGCATTAATGGAAAATGTGACGCAGACGAAGTTGCGCGGGTCAGCTAGTAAGTGTATACTTTTACTGACATTTTTAGTAAAGTGTATTTTCCTTATCTCTGTAATGTAAGTCAACGCGATTTTTCCAGATATAAATTAATTCATTTACAATTTTATTTTCCCAACAAAAACCCACACACATTAATAAACTCGTGTATATTTTAAAACACGTCCAAACAGGTCTATTCTCGCTCCCTGGACATGTGACTCCAGCTGTCAACCCACCCCTGTCTCCTGTCGCCTGCGGGACCACCCCAACCCTTGTTACTGCCACGGCTTTTTAACATGCTCGCTGTTTAAATACCCAGGTCGAGTAGGATGGACCAGAGAATTAGAAATTGATTCGAAGCGACATTCATGGTCACTAAGTACCCTTACCATAACAGAGTTTTATTAAAATCTAAATCAGGCCTCATCTAGTTTAAAATGACCAAAACAAAATTTGAACCTAATTACCTACCTACAAATAGTTTACTTTAATTTAGTTTGTTTCATTTGCCTCGGAAAGCACGTTAAGCTGTTGGTCCCGGCTGTCGTTTGGAGATCTTTGGTAGTCGTTACGTATTGTCAGAAGCCAGAAAATCTTACACCAGTCTTACCAAAGAGTACCGGGTTACCCAGTTAATGGGTTGTGCAAAATGCTGGTATTCAGTTGAATCCGGTTTGACTAGAAGCCGACCCCAATATAATTGGGAAAAGGCTAGGCAGATGATGAAACATCATTTAGTTTGTCGAGCGTTGTCGTCAGTATCACTGTTATTAATGGTAATGGTGACAGTCTCTGATGTTGTTAAAATATATTTATTCGTCGACCTCTATTCTACGATCTACAAAGCGAGCATCACGCGAATATGCTATCATCGCGTTCATTTGTTCTGCGAAACCGGCAAGCGGCCTCGTTGCGACGACGCGACCGAGTATTTGTGACAAACAATGCAGCATCTCGGCCAAGGTAGGTTCCGTTTTCACGCATATTCGGCACCCTTAAAACAAAAGGGTTGTAATTTTTTTGAGAATCGTATAAGGATCGCAACATCCTCTGCAAGCGATGATTTGATTCAACGTTTCAGACGCTTTAAAACAGAGCGCCCAGCAAGAACAGTAACGTTACAGGATCGTCGTTATCTACACTAATATTATAAAGAGGAAAACTTTGTTTGTTTGTTTGTTTGTTTGTTTGTTTGATTGTAATGAATAGGCTCAAAAACTACTGGACCGATTTTAAAAATTCTTTCACCATTCGAAAGCTACATTATCCACGAGTAACATAGGCTATATTTTATTTTGGAAAAAAATAGGGTTCCGTAAGATATTTGGGTTTTTCGGACACAAGGTGTAAAAATCAACCATAAAAGTCAACTTATTTTGTGTACGCTGCCTAAACTATAAAAGATAGAACCATACATTGTTCTAATTAATTGTAGATCTTATAAATATCACAAAAAAGTCCGCGACACACTATACCTATCTATGTCGAGTGAGGCACAACAACCATTTTTTTAATTTAAAAATCTTGATTTTTTTTGGACTACATTTAAACGCGTTTATTTTACTCATGCTATTAATCCTTATCAAAATAAAGTATTTCATCACTAAGTACAGTTTATGTAGATAATATTTGGTCTTTGAATGATTAAAATCGGACGTTTGGTTTTGAAGTTATGGCGAAATTAAAATATTACGATTTCTGCTGCACGACCCGTTGCGAAGTGGACGTCACCAAGGCGGGGGTGCGCGTGCGGGAGGGGAGTTTAGATCTATGAGTAAGGTACCCGCGCGGCTCAGCCGCGAGGTCGGCTCCATAGATAAGTATAAGTACGTCGGCTCCCTACGCAGCGGTCGTGCGCGAAATTTTCGTGCGATTTTCTTTAGATTTCGTTCTTAAAACTACACCTACGCAAAAGTTCTTCTCAGAGCCAAACAACAGTTCTTTTCAGGGCTAAGCAACAGTTCTTTTCAGGGCTAACCAACAGTTCTTTTCAGGGCTACACAACAGTTCTTTTCAGAGCTAGAATATTACACGCTATTAACATTTTCTTAAACATTTGAAAATGCCTAAAGAGAGCCATGTCTCAACTTACTAAACATAGTTCTCAAGCACGGGCAGCAAGAATACGCCGTATGGGAGAATCTTCACCTGAACGTTCACAACGCCTTGCTGAACAAAATCAGAGAAACTCTCAGGTACGCGCACGAGAGTCGAGTGTCGAACGTTCGCAACGCCTTGCACAACAAAATCTGAGAACCTCTGAGTTATAATATTATAAAGCAGAAGAGTTTGTTTGTTTGTTTGGTTGAGCACGCTAATCTCAGGAACTTTCAGTGTTAGATAGCCCATTTATCGAGGAAGGCTATAGGCTATATCATTAAGCTAAGTCAAAAAGGTGCGCAGAATTAATGGAAAATGTGACGCAGACGAAGTTGCGTGGGTCAGCTAGTCATTAATAAAATTTTAAAAACAACAACTCCATAGTTTAATTTTGGATAAATTGTATGCGACATTCATAATTTAAATAAAGTGTGCAAAACGAGTATTATTGTGAAAGTAAAGTTTTACGTTACGTTACTATACGTCAAAAATATTTGGGCTAGGCCTTCTGTACTCATTTACAATGTACTCGAAGGGAAGTTGTCGCTTCTATCACATCTCTGTTCTATGGCCTGACCTTTGTTTTGGCAAGCATTTGACGGTTACTTTGTGCCGTCGATTTAATTTGTCGTACGGTGGTTAAATGGTGTTTGTAGGTACTGGTGACCAACAAGGGTCTTTATTAGTTCAACCGATTTGAGGGTCTTTTAAATCGAAACATTTGTCTGTGAAATTTAATTGGTCGCCATCAATTATGGTTAAATAAGAGCGACGACAATTGTTTTTCTTTTTTTAAATCATTTTCTTTTCTCCTTGTACAAACACTCAGTCAGTAAATAGAGTTTTCTTGCTTTTTAAATGATTCACAACAAATCGACACCTATTTTGTGTAAATAACCATGAAGTCAACTTTTATATCATTTAAAGATCCAGGGATTCTGGACATTGGACTGGACGTAAAGGCTACGCCGATCTCCCAGTCCACCCCCACTAAGACGTTGCGGGAATTCCAGTGCTGGGTTGTTTTAGTGGGTATACCGGGTTGGCCCGGGGAGTCCCACATACCCCTCCCACTCCCCCGAGTGATAACGCATTTTTTCCCGGCCGGAAAAAAAAAGAAGGGATTCTGGACATCAGTCTATCAGCTAGATTGAGTGTCACAAGTTAACCATGTGACATTTAAGGAGCGTGTCCATTATAGCGGAACGAGGCAGTGGAGCGGAGAAACGGATAAATTTTAACCAATGGGTTTGTATAAAATCTCTGCACCTCGTAAGTCACTGAAATTTTGAATGACATGATTGTGTTAATATTTTTCCTCGTTCCGCACAAATGGACAGTCAGCCTTACGTAGCACATGCCAATCATTTTGGACATTTTAATGCTGATAAAATTTATTTTTTTCCAAGCCTAAAATCGCGATGCGTTACCAGTTGAAAAGAGATCTCAACAAGACGACGTGCATCTAAATACCTACACATATCCTCCACAGATACCCATTTACCCACCCTAACTCTGAATTTCCCAGGAAAATGTCGTCTTATCCAACCCCACTACGATCTGTATAAATCCATTGTATATTGGCTGCAGAAATCCAGATAAGGTCCTCAGAGGCATCCGACAACCGATGAAACGGATAAAATTATATGTGAAAATATTTTCCCGATATTTTTAATGTGAAACTTTTCGTCGGAAGTTGTATTTACTTTTGATTCAGGTGTGTGTGGAGCAATCAGTCTTGATCAACGAATCTTCTGATTGAGTTAATTGGTAAATGTTTTTATATCTGTAAACCTCTACCTATTTTTGCCGTGGATGTTGTCAAAGTAAATTTTCTTGATTGTAGAGCCAGGTTTTTCATGCTCGGCTCTTGTTGCCGGCGGCGACCTCTTGCGTCCGGCCCTGGTTCAATCCACGATCCAGAGTGAAGTGAAGGATTGGGAAGCGGTCACCTCCTTCTGCGATACAGTAATGCTAGCGAAAGAGGAGGCCGAACTTGTGAGGGAGAGGGAAACCTCACGGCCCGGCCCGCAACAGAAGAAGACACGGGCGTCGGGAGTCGCAGAGCGATTCCAGGTGTGGGCCTGCAGACGGCAAGCATTGTGGCTCGACGTCCGATCAGAACTAGGGCCGGGTTGACGGCGCGTTGTGTTCCACTCGCGCCTCAAAGAGGTGTCAGCATAGTAGACGGGGCGCGCTAGGGTCAGTGCCTGCCAAGGTTGCGGAATTTGTTCGAAAAAGTCACAGCGGCCATGGATCGCAAAGGGCACTAGGAGGAACACGGATGGGTTTTAGTCAGTAAGAGTCTGACATTCCCCTCTGCTCCGCCCAGAGCGGGAGGAGTCATTTGATGATTTTCCATCCTTTTTTCACATGCTTATAGTTTTGACGACACGATTGGCGCAGTGGTTGAGCGATTGACTGCTGCATTGCGTGTTGCGAGATCGATTCCCACACGGAACAAATATTTGTATGGCCTACAGATACTGGTTCTGGGTCTGACTGTTTGTGTTTAATTGAGAAGCTAAAGTGGAGACACAGCAAATATGAACCACGCTTCTTCACATACCCTCTTTGTACACCACATCACCGGACCGCATCATTCAGGGGAAGTTTCAGGTATGCCGCCACGCACTGTTGGAACGACCTTCCTCCACCAGTCAGAGACCTGAAATCAAAAAATCATTTCATAAATATGTTAAAGAAACATTTTATGCAAGTTCAGAAATCTACATAGTTTTGAATGTATATTGGAACACAATCTGCTCTTTTTAACTTACCTCTTGGGTTATGGCCTACAGGCAATGGATGTGGTCGTCCAAAGTGGTGGTTTGGCTGATTCCACCCCCTTTTATTGCTTGGTCTTTTAATGCTCAGGGTGGGCTTGTGGAGCATGGTTACTGGGGAATTAGAACAGTGTTGGTCAGCTGTGGGTCATGGGAATTGCGTTGGGTGGGCGACGGGTCCCCACATGTCTCTTTCGAATGTTTCGATAGCTGTTCCGATCGACTTGGGACTCATTCGTATGCTTACTCAATATCACTGCAGTTTATCCTCTGCATCTCATTTGCAATACATAAAACATGTTGTTTTCTTCATTACATAGAGAACAATAAACTCACTAACACGATTTACTGTAGCCAAGCCAATATGCAAATGACCGCCATCATACTATGGTGCAAATTATGGTGTATTTGTCTGCCATCAATAGCAATCTGTGCGTTTAACACTGATGTTCATGCTGAAAAAACAAACAGGAATTGTGTATGTTTATTTAGATGTAATAGTTATTAACTATGTAGTATTATTTGTTCAATTCAATTTCGTATGTATAATATATTTTCTTTTTATGTTTTTGGAGTGTTGGTACACATGTATTTTTATTGGTATTTATTAAATATGCGACTTGGTAAAAAGTTCCTATTATGGTGTGATTATTAGTTGTAAATTAGAAATTAGTATTATATAGGTATTATTTTAATAGTTAGTAGTGTAATTTGAATAATTTTAATATTTACGTACCTGTTCTGTGTTATGTATTTGTTTACACAAGCGGGGGGACGTCTGAACGTCACACAAACGGTATTTGCTGAAAACCAGCGCTGCTGACTGGTGGACTTGTCCAGAGTCGCAGCATATGCTGAGCAAAGGCCGATCCTTGCTTGGATGCGACGCACAACTTTAATTTTCATTTATATTGTTCATGTTGTTTGTACAAATTTTTGTTTATTTTGTCTAGGTTGTCAACTTGTCAAGTTGTCAATCAATGTCAGTCAGTGCCGGATGTCACGGTCGCGCCATAGACAACTGTTGCACTATGTTCTGGTGTGTCTGTGGTGTGACCAGAGAGTCGAGGCAGATTGATGCCCGGCCTGACCAGGCCTGACAATCCTGACATAGACGAATGTTTCTGGTTTTGTTTAGTTTTTAGTTTTTATTGTTTTTTTTTTAATTTGGTAATTTAATTTTTTTTTTTAAGTTGTAAAGTTGTGTGTCGCTTCTGGGGGAGTGAATAAATTTTCTTTCTTTCTAATTATGTTTGTAAACGCACCCACGATACAGGAGAAATTCCTCGTGTGAGGCAACGTTTAAAAAAAAAAGAAATATTGCATAATGTAACGACCAATTGCACGATTGCCAAGAGACTCGACTACATTATAAGAGGAATCTGTCGTGGGGCAGCTGGGTCAAGGGCTTGATCCGGAAACAGCTAGCACTTGGAAACGCTATCTGGCTAATCCATTCAGTATAATGGTAAACCCAACCAACTCTTCTCAGGGTCCTGATCAACATCATGTCTGTCTCGGATTCGAAAAGATGGGAAATCCGGCAAAGTATGATTTGGACTCCCACACGAAGGGTTCCGTAACATAAACCGCAAAACACGTTTCTGTATGGGAGCCACATTTATGTGATATTTCTTTTTATTTGTTAGGGTTCCGTAGCCAAATGGCAAAAACGGAACCCTTATAGATTCGTCATGTCTGTCTGTCTGTGTGTCTGTCCGTCCGTATGTCACAGCCACTTTTCTCCGAAACTATAAGAGCTATGCTGTTGAAACTTGGTAAGTAACTACTTACTTATTTTGTGTGAAAATCTTAATGCGGTTCACAGAATACATCTACATGTATTCTGTGAACCGCATTAAGATTTTCACACAAAATAGAAAAAAAAAACAATAAATTTTGGGGGTCCCAATACTTAGAACTGAAACTCAATTTTTCTTTCATCGAACCCATACGTGCGAGATATCTATGGATAGGTCGTCGAAAATGATATTGAGGTTTCTAATATCATTTTTTTCTAAACTGAATAGTTTGTGCGAGAGACACTTCCAAAGTGGTAAAATGTGTGCCCCCCTCTTAACTAATATACAACTAAAAAAACTATATGATGTACATTATCATGTAAACTACCAGCGAAAAGTAGTGGTTTGAACGATATCTAGTAAGTAGTTTTTTTTAATACGTCATTAATACTACTACTTAATACCTACAGTTTTGTATGGAACCCTCGGTGCGCGAGTCCGACTCGCACTTGGCCGGTTTTTTTTTTTGTACTGGCGATAGAAATTCACAAAAGAGTTCCGTTCTGTTGGTTATCTGCAGTGGTATTCTGTAACAACATTTTCGTGTCTCGACAGCGGAATCCGAGGTGAGTTTCAAATTCGTATAAATATAAGACCTTATGACGTGTGAAATAAAGTTCACTTTGTAAGCTTAGTCACTCAGGTGAAGTCGACATCGAAATGGTTATTTACAGAATAGACTAGCTGTTCGCGGCTATGTCAGGAATCAACCATCAGCGATCAGGTTACGCAAATTTTACCCCGGAAAAAAATAAGATTCTTGTAGGATAGGTAACAAAAAAACTCTGTAACAAAAAAAAACTCACGAGCTTTATTTTCATTATCCGACGACAATGATCTATTGGCGATAATCTGATTAGGACGAAGTTAGATTTCTAATAAAAACTTGTCCGGTCTAGTTGTTATCCTTAGTAAAAGTTCCTCTATCCCAACTTTTGGCAAGGTTAATTGATTGCTCAACGATGGCAAGGATTTGCGAAGTTATCTACTGTTCTTAGAAATCTTGTCCTTGGGAATTTATTTGAAGAAATAAATAAATACAATAACAGTCTAAAATTTATGTTCCAGTTTAAAACCGTCTGTCTCCTCCTGAAGAGACGAACACACATTTCATCCTCTTTTTCAGGGTTCCATACCCGAAGGGTTTTCAACGGAATTCTAGTTAAGCCTCCGCGGTGTGTCCATCCGTCTGTCAGCGGACTGTATCTCAAGAACCGTAACAATGTGTATTTCTAGTTGGAAATTTTTAAGTACTGCATATGATTTAATTACAAATACAGTTTTTGATTTTTGTAGTATAAGACGGTATTACTTGCCAAATTTCGAAGTTCTAGAATCTAGATCAACGGAAAATAGCCTATATTTTTTGATTCCCTTGAAAGTGTCAAAACATATATTTGTTGTGGCATAAAAAACCCTTTCTTTTTTTTGCGTAAACGTAGAAGTTTGATTATTTCACACCTTCAAGGTACTGTAGACCTGAGTAATATAGTTTTAATTTCAAGTTGATACCTCCACTCGTTTCCGAAATAAAGGGTCTTGACAGACAGACGGACGGACAACAAAGTGATCCTATATGAGTTTCTTATTTTCCTTTTGAGGTACAGAACCCTAATAATAATAAATTAATCGAATTATAATTTAAAAGGACTCCCGTTACGTAGTTTATTGTACGAACCCTTTGAGAATCAGACTTGCACTTGGCAGGTTTTTTTTTTTTTTGAGTCGATGGTATAGTGAAAACAGTTTGTGCCAAGTATGTAGAAGGCTACGATGTAGCTGGGTATGATTAGGTCCTCAATGGTAGAGCATCGAGCACCGGTATGTAGTTAGGGACACATGAGAAACTCCAACTATTTTTTCCCGTTTTAAACAGGGCCACCACACTCACATTTTGGTGTTGAATGGGGTTTTTTAAAACCCCTTTATCCAAATTAGATTTGCAGCGACCTATCTGGAGTACTTTTTATATTGGCCACTTCAGTTCACGTTCAGGTGGCAGATGTTCCACTGGTACAAACTACAGAAATCATACATTTTTCTGAAAAAATGAATAAATAACCTAATACGAGAAATAAGAAAGCGGCACATACAACATTTGTGTAAGTAGTGTAATTATAACGAATAACTGCAGATTAATGTCTAAAACGCTCTAGTCTGTATTAGAACTATTTAAATGTTAATTGGTTTTCAATCTTCATAACTATGCATAGTTTTGAAGATTATAGCATTAAACATTTAACAAATATTTGAAAACATACAAAACGACACAACTATCCACTCTAAATGCCGTTGTTTAATTTTATTATGAAATCTTAATTTAATCTTATTCTCAGAGCGTTTAATATTCAAATGGATATTGCTAGACTTTAGTTTTGAGTACCACTTTAATATTAATTACAGACTAATCAAGAGATAATAGCTTAATTACATTATGGCTAAATTAGTCGTCTTGGAGATAAAATGCTTACAATTCGAGAGCTTTTAGTTTTAGTTTGGCTCGCAACATTAGGATATCATTTCAATCTACAAGGATGTGTCGAAAAAATCTCGTCCAGAAAAAATTGAAACAATTATGGACCCTGTTGGGCACAGAAAATCTTTAAAAAAAATAGAAGAAAGAAAGAGCGCTTTGAATAACTTTTCTTGTAAAATAAAATAAAATTTTATATTTCCCGTTCAGTTTGTACCTATTATTAAATTATTAATACATATTATTATTACCTACATGTTTATTTATGGATTAAATTAGGTTTTTAGTTGTTGTTTTGCTTATTCGCTTGCTAGTTTTGCATTGGTATTAGTTTTTATTTTAATTTTATAATTAGTAGTATGTAGTTAAATAGTAGAATGCCCTGGAAGGAGAGTGGTTACCGAAGTACCCTAATAAATATTGATGCTACCGAATTTTTACTCAAAGGAAACATTGAATTATTTTTTCTCAAAAAATTGTATAACCGCATTCAAGTGATCAGGTGAGATTTGGGCCAAGAGTTTCCCCGTTTTAAATAAAAAAAAAAAAAAAAAAAAAGTATTTCGTTAGAACACAGGCATATCAGAAAAGTTGACGTTTATTATATCTAAAAAAGGAAAATGCATAGGTTCGATTAATTATTAATCATTACATAAGCCATGTAGGTACGATAATTTTGAGCTTATGAGTGTGACAAAGTAATCGATGTTAGAATGACTTGAAGACTTTTTCTAGAATCTGACCAATCTACTTACCACCTAGCTGTGGGACAAATATTTTCAACAAACAAAATCTAAGCTTTGATGTGTTTTGCGATAAGTTTTGTTTTTAGGGTTCCGTATCTTAAAAGGAAAAAACGGAACCCTTATAGGATCATTTTGTTGTTCATTCGTCTGTCGGTCAAGACCCTTTCTCGGGAATGCGTCGACATTTCGAGTTAAAATAAAAGCCTTGAAGCCGTAAAAAAATCAAACTTCTAAGTTAACGAAAAAATAGGGCTGTTTATTCCGCAAAAAAACCTATTTTTCGACACTCTCAAGGGAATCAAAATGTATAGGGTATTTCCCGTTGACCTAGAGCTACGAAATTTGGCATATATCATCTTATAGTACAAGTATAGGGAAAAGTCTGAAGTAATTAAATCATAAATATACTTCCTTATTTTAAAAAATATGTACCTACTTACCTACGAATGTGTATGGAACCCTCGGTGGGGGAGTCTGACTCGCACTTGGCCGGTTTTTTTTACTTGGTGGGTTAAGGAAAAAAAGTGATTTTTATACGGTCTAAAGTTCACCGGGTCATCTAGTAACCAATATATGCCTCGCAAACCAATACCATAGAAGAACACCGAATATGTGTCAAAAATAAATTGAATATAAATAACCACCCTCCTGTAAGCCGGAGGCGTAGACGTGAATTACGTGACAGTATTAACGTGAAAAGGGGCGAAACTATCAGTATTTATCGGACACTGATCTAATATGTGGGTGGAACTCGGGACTAAATTATAATAGGACAGGAACGTTGAGGTTAAGCTGCACTTGCCAAGGTCGGTCCGGGCATTGGGCATCTTTCTATCCATCTTTACATAGAGAGTTTTCTTCGTGCTTAAAAAAGTTCGATAAACTGCTGGTCGGTTTAGTCCCATCTCTCTCCCAACGCGTTTACGATACCTACAAAAATCCCCCCTCCCATTTCCTCCCAGCCAACGAAAAATATCTGAAGCAGTGATATTAATATCACGCACATAATACAACTCCAAATGATCCAAGAGGTCTAACGGCCACTTTAGCAGAATCAGAAAGCACATCACGCTACCGGTCACTGTCAAATTTTCCCAATCAACCTTGAACCTAATGCGTTAGCAATAAAGATGAAAATGAAATTTGACAGATTGTTGTGTGGTTAATATTATAATTCTAATATGATTCTGCTGAAGTGGCCTTTTTAGGCCCCCAAAAGAGATAAAAAGCGGAAAGATGGGACTAAAACGTAGTGGTTCTTGGCTGTGATTTGCACATCCTTGGCAGTCATTACATATATAGTAAGAAGCTAGAAAAATCTGACATCGGTCTTGCCAAGAGGTATCGTAGCACACACACACACTCCATGTAAAATACTGGTATTCAGCAGCATCCGGTAAGACTGTAAACCGAACCCAATATAGTTTGGAAAAAGGCTAGGCAGATTGATTGATATAATTCCGTCTAGCTCGCTCCATCATCGGACCACAAGACGAACGGCGTTGCGCCACCGGTATATGGTAGACATCCCACCCACACGCACAAAACGTAAGCTAAGCAGTGGAATTCCCTGCCAGTCTGTGTTTTCTGATAGCTACAATCAGTGTCATGGCGCCATGATACAGTGAATAGGTTACTTTTAAGCAAGCGTGCTTCATCTTAGACCGCATCATTGATTACCATCAGGTGAGATAGTGGTCAAACGTATGCCTATCAATATTAAAAAAAAAAAACAATATAAGGCTACCCATGACACTGTGGGTGTTAGAGCTTTTCTAAGAAAAATTGCTAGCATCGTTCATATATTTTGGATAGACACCCAGAACTTTCAATGTGGATGCTGTGTTGCCTTTGTGGAATCTGAGTAGAAGAATATACAATTTTACTGAGGGACCTGCGAGAAAATCCTCAGTTTTATATTTTCTTCGCCTACAAGTTCGTGTAAGTATTATTTATAAAACACCTTCTGTTCTTTTCGTCGATTTAAAATTCTACTCCATCAATACGACAATAGAACGATTCACACCACAATTTTCACTGAACCTATCATTGCAGACAGTATTATTAGTGGAGAACATTACAAACGTGTTTTGTAAAATTATTACTTATACATGGGCAACATACATTTCACAAAGCTTGCACAATCCCTATGTAACTTAATAAAACTTATCGAAGCACGTCTCACTTAAATCATCACATTCTCCCCCCACTGTCAAAAAACCCAAATCTTTTCCTTCACAAAAAAGTATTTCTAACTTATACCAAACTTAACTTCAGTCCTTACCATAAACTAAGTGAAGGAGCCCATAGTGTGGCCAACAACTTGTAAACGTTGTGCCAGTGTTGCCAGCGTTCGCATCAAACTTAGCCGGTGTTGCCAGCCAATATCGAAACTATAATGGGAGACGAAGCACTCATCAATCTATGCTTGTGTTGAGATGTTTATTTTGTTAAAATTTTGTTAGTGGCTTCTTTGATAGAAGATGGTTTGAATGGAGTTCTTAGATGAATTAAATGCGGTTAAAGAAGTCTGCTTTATTTTTTAAGCACTCAGATATCTATAACAAAATTAAGTTTTTTAATAGTTACGTTACCAGTATGTACCGAAATATTTCAAAGAGTACAAGCCTGCCAATAGCCCGATGTGAAGAGAAGAAAGTTATTGTAGGAAATAAAATAATATTATAATCATAATTTCGTATGATTTCCAATTTCCTAAAATCGCACAGCTTTTAAGTATACATAAAATCTTCTCATTATAACCCCATAATGTAAACTCGACATAAACAAATGAAAGGACCTGTTTTTGATCAATTTGTGTACTCCGTCTATTGTGTTGCATTATCTGTTCCAATGCTGTTATGTTATAATGTAGCAATTTCGGGCCAACCGCGTGAAATCTTTGGAATCGTTTAGGTGAATGCTTCGGGCGTATTACTGTGCAAGATAAAATCAGAAGGATAAATCTGCAAAATGTTGTGAAATTACTCCCAACAACAGGGCTGTTTAATTTTTCAATAACTTAAGAACAAGTACTATTCAGCATTCAGACTATTTGACAGTATAAAAATACCCTATTTGTATTTCAAACATTGTTCAGCTGGTCACCTGTGACGTACCATCATGATTCCGCTGTGAGAAAGAGACAGCTATACAGGACGAATAGTACTATTTCTTTTACAGACCCCTTCCCCCATTATGACGTGCCAATGCCATCCAGATTTCGTTGTGAAACAAGGATACTGCTGTTCGTCCTGTGTAGTTCCGACTCTCTTTTAAAGCAGAATCTTGGTGGCATAATCAGGTATTGTCACGTCATAGTTATAAGGAGTCCCCTCCGCGCTTCCGTGTCCTGTGCAAATGGAAAACCCCAAAAAATGTGTTTTTTGTCGAAGATATTTAGCCGTAAAGTAAAATAATACATTGACAAAAACTTTTTAACGCAAAAGTTTTTGTCAATGTATTATTTTACTTTACTTAATTTCCTTACGGTCTGTTTACATTTTTATACGTCCATTTTATTAGTCTAGTAGAGTCCTAGTACAGACCAAGTTCCTATTGTTATGTGTCAATTAGACGCTAATTTTAGAGTATTAAGATGCTAATAAGTGTTACTTAAGTTCTATGTTTACAAGGTCTTAATAAGAATGATCAATAGAATTAAGATTTAATGTACCTAATTTATAAGAAATTGATAAATAAATACGCTGCTCATTCGTCCAAAATATACACAAACACACCGAGCCGCGCGGACACACCGTTCAGCAATTTCGGTTAAGTAGTTCTTTACAACCTTCTAAGGTTTGGAACTGCGAGTGGCTATCGACAAAAAAATAAGGGACACAACGATCACTCTATCGCCAGACGCCGCCCATGCAACACGTCACTCTGCATCGCAGTATTTTTCACGCAAACAGTTGTTTTATTTATCTCTGCAACTCTTCCTATGGTGAAACTCATACAAAACACATTCGGGACTGCATCATACCCTAAATAGATAGTCAGGTCCCTACTTTGACTGCAAATGAGGGGGGCAGATAACTGCAAGCGATCAAATGACATTGCATGTTTTAGTAACTTAAACATCCCCATTCCTGAAAACTCAAAAAAAAAAACTCAAGCATTTTTCATTCAAGGTCGGTCGGTCCAAAAAGTTGAAGCTATTTGCACGTTCCAAAGAAACTCCACGGACACTGACTCTTTTAATAATAATAAATTGTTACAAAGTTTTGTTTACATCTGGTTGAAATTATACATACATGTGAGAACGATGTAAAAGACGAGCAGGATAAAAGCGTCCGGAATAAAAGAGGAACAATTCAAAGAAATAATTAAAATCAACCATGGCAGCTGAGAAATGACCAGTCCCAACTGACGGTGCCCATTTTGAAGGGAGCCAAATGATCAAACGCATACGCCACCATAAGCTAGACTTTTGAGTGAGCCTGACACTCCCAACCGCCAGGGTACATTCAAGTCAAACACATACCTAAAAGTTCCTCAGTTGACCTTCTCCCATTTCCATGTACAATTCATCGTCGATGTTTGATCCTAACGTTCTGAAACGCTTGCCGTTGATTGTGCTTCGCCATTTATTTCGCACACTGCGTCACCTTTGATATTCCGCAGGTTATGTGTTTACGAGGCCCCCGACGCCTCGTATCAAAATTGAATACGTGATAATCAAAACGCTGAAAAATGTTGACTTTCATTTTTTCTCAGGAAATTGTCTGACTTTAGAGTTGATTGAAAAGAAATATTATTTTGAGATTGTTTTTTGTTTTGCCGGTAAATTGCGTGACAAAACGTTTTGCTTTAGAAATTCAATTATTGAGTTTTCTTTGGTGTTTTAAATCTGCAGCATGGCTTGATGTTGATCAGTCAATTTGGTTATTTTGAAACTGAGAACGAGTGTATAATAATAATAATCTTTTAAACAAAGTAAGTATCTTGACTAGGCTCGCGAGGTTGTCGACATGTGGGATGTGAACACAGGAGTCATTGTGCCGATAGTCGTGACGGCCAATGGCATAATTGCCAAGAGCCTCGAACAACATCTAAAGAGGCTCTCGTTGGGCAGCTGGATCAAGGGCTTGATCCAGAAACAGCAGAAAGGGCTGGACACAAATATTACACAGAATATTACAGACAGAAATATTTAAAAATGTGAAAGATATGTACAGAAAATAAATAAAGGAAATAATCTTTAATCTTCTGTATGATAAAGTAAATATCCTATCACGTATAATTTTATTGTGCCGCGGCATGAAAACAATTTAAAAATAATTTTTATTACGTGGCGATTATTGCCGGTTCCTATCTCTATAAGAAACTACCCGTTGGAAACAGGCCCACTACTACTACAATCAATCAATTCTCCATGTAGGTTTCATATGAAATCAATTTTATTATAAATATAAAATTCTTCCGTTTCTGAGTGACCGAGGGACAACACACAGCCGAAGCCACTGCTCGTAGAAAGCTGGGCATGTAGATTCCTTGGGAATTGCAGGAGAGGACTAAGAAAGGATTTCCCGAAATTCCTGCGGGAACGGGAACACACGTCATAAACGAGATATGCGCGTACGAAGTCGCGTGCAAAAGCTAGTTAAATATTATGCTTATTTTAAAATTTTATATTTCAACAAGTCGGGAAATTGATTTTAAATTACTCATAACTTTAATCTGTACTATAATATTATAAAGCTGAAGAGTTTGTTTATTTGTTTGCTTGAATTAGTTAATCTCAGGAACTCCTGGTCCGATTTGAAAAATTTTTTCAGTGTTAGATAGCCCATTTATTGATATATATCATCACGCTAAGGCAAATAGGAGCCGAGCATTAATGGACAATGTGGCGCAGAAGAAGTTGCGCGGGTCAGCTAGTATTTCATAAACCTACTTCGGCGATAAATTAATCCTTTAATCCTTTAAATGGAACGAATAACATCGGAGCTCATCAACTACAGGAGCGTAGTATCCTACACGCACGGGTACGTTCTGATCCATTAAAATGTTTTAGCCAAAATATGATCCGTTAAAATGTTAAGAACAAAACATTACCTGTGTTAATAAATATTGCTTTTAAAATTCTATTTAAAACATCAAACGGATACACGATTATCTTTTTTTCGGAAAACATGCTTTTATCTATTAAAAATTGAGTACAGTAATTTTAAACTATTGATATTTAAAAGTAAAAGTCAACATTTTTATTTCAATTAGGCCATTAAACGGCACTTGTAAACGTCATCGTTAAATTTAAAATTATTTATAAAAGTGACTCTACTGTCCATATGGAAATGTGGATTCTGATGGAGAAGAATGGACAAGAAACTCCACTCCATTTAAAACTAAACAACTCAGTTTAAGTTTTTAAACTTATACGAGACTTGTTACGTACTCGAGAGTAAATATAAACGCTCGCTGATGTCAAATTGTATGAAAAAAAGTGCCTGCCTAGCCTTTTTCCCAACTACATTGGGGTCGGATTCCAGTCAAACCGGATTCAGCTGAATACCAGTATCTTACGTGGAGCGGCTGCCTAACAGACCTCAACAACCCATATAACTGGATAACACGGTACTTCTTAGCAAGACTGGAGTCAGATTTACTGGCTTCTGACATTCCGTAACGGCTGCCAAACTCCACAAATGACAGCCGGGACCAACGGCTTAACGTACATTCCGAGGCACGGAGGAAACTCGGTATGTTAAGTTGGTCACCCATTCACAGGCCAACCTTGGCAAGCGTTGCTTAACCTTAAAGATCGACCCGGCTTTTATTATTTAGCCACGAGTGTTTTCCGTTATTGACACCAGATAGCGCTTTTTCAGTTTTAATATAAATTGACGTTTAGGATAGAACGTTAAGGCGGGGTTGCAGTACTTTTTAAGATTTTTGAACGTCTGAAAATCTAATTAATTATGAGTTTTTAATAAATAAAATATTATTACATAAAAATTGAACATACCCTCAAGTAAATCGTAAAGATAGAAACGCGATTTAGAATGATTGGCTCGATACTTTTTTTTATCAAACATGACAAAAATTACAATTTTAAACGTGTACTGCTAATTGATTTCATCACGAATATATATAAAAGTTATATCAATAGATAGAGCTTTTTATTTTGAAGTAAATGGTGTAACCATATTGTGCAATTTCTTTATCAGTTTTCGCCAAGAAGAAAAAACAATCAAGATTTAGGCATTATTTCGCCCGCCGGACAGTCGCTGTTGTTCGTCAAAACACACAGTACTGCAACCTCGCCTTAAAAACTACTCGCAAGAAACCCTCAAGTGCCTGAGAAAAAAATTAATGCACATTGAAAAATAGCCCGGTACAAAGTCATCACTTACAAATAAAAACCTTTATCTAATGACTAAATTAATATTATATTAATCTGATGGATTTTCAGCTCTTTATTTAATCTCTAGCTAACTTGCGCACAGTCTGCGTCACATTTCTCATCAATATTCCGCTGCTATTGGTCGTAGTATGATGTCATATCCTTCCTCGATAAATGAGCTATCCAACACTAAAATTATTTTTCAACTCTGATCATTAGTTCCTAAGATTAGCGCTTTCAACCAAATAAACAAACTATTCAGCTTTACAATACGAATATTAGTAGGTATAGAAACCTAATTTAATGACTCAATATTATTTTAAACTTATGGATTTTAAACTCTATATTTAATCATTCATTAAAGCTTACTTTATTATATAAGCATCAACAAGTAAAATGAAAAATAAAATCATCCACTCTACCTCTCATCCAATTTCAAACTGAATACCTGGCTGCAGTCTCCAAAATTAATATTTAACTCCGAACTTTGCAGTCCACTGCGCCTTTGTTAATTCACAAATTCTGCTCAAACTAGCAAGATGCAAGTAAGGAAGTGTCTATTACGGAAGCCGCCATCTGGTCCGGGGCCAGTCATGTCGGGTGGGGGACAGCCTTGTCGGAGAGGGGCCAGTCTTGTCGGGGCGGGGGGAGCCAGTCTTGCAGGGCGATTTTGTTTCGGACACCCTCCGATGAATTTAATATCATGGTCGAAAATATTTCGTTGGGAAGTTAGGTTGGTAAATGCTGTTGATTTCATGGTGGGTGGATCTTTGATTTGTTAATAATAAGAGCATTTTCGAAAAGAGTATAGAGAGACCAGTTTTCTCTGAAAGTGGAGTGTTTGTATATACTTTGGCACGCTCTGTAGCCTAAACCGTTTGATGGCTTGAGACGTGTTATTAGATTTGTCTTGCTTGTGAGAAGTATATAAAAATTCAAATGATCGATTTTTGATTTTTTTTCCTCAATACCTACTTATCGAGTGGGGTATCAAAAATGCTGCTCATCTGCATCTTCCTACCTTTTTCCCATGTTACTTGGGGTCGGCGCAACACGTTTTTTCTTCCACGCTGCCCTATCAGCCATCAAACTATCACCAACTCCCTTTTCTTTCATATCGCTCCTCACACAATCCATCCATCTTTTTTTTAGACTTCCTCTCCCTCTCCATTCATGCACATTTACATTCATTACTCTTTTAGTTACTTGCTTTTCATCCCTCCTCTTCACATGACCAGACCAAGACAAGCGATTCTGAAAAATGGTTAAAGAAACCTCACAATGATTTCAAAATAGCTACTCAACGATACCCCACATGACATAGTTTCTTGACTTTCATTTTCACAATTTGGCGTTCAGTAGTCGCCATATTGAATTTTCACTAACGTCATGTTTTTAGTGACACTCGCCGGACTAAGAGGAATCGACGATTGACGTGTGAACCATAAAAATCGGCCCAGGCGTTTGGTCTGTATAGTGCTTCAAAGGAACATACAAACATACATAGGCTGATAAACACATTACCACTCCTTTGCGTCGCGCTGTCGGGTAAAAAAGGTAAGCCACTAAAATATAGGAAATTAAAAACATACTTGTGGTGGTGGTGTACATCAAATCTGTATGAAAGTTAAAAAAAATGCCACCAACTGCGCCAGACCGCCTGAAAATTCACTTTGTTATAACTTTTTAGTCGTTTTGGCGGTCGGGATTTTTGACACAAGTAAAATTTTTCCCGCCTTTTTTCTTGATGAACGTAAAATTATTTCCCGTCTTAGTGAACCATCAACTCTGTATATGTGCCTACATTAAGAACCAGCTTGCCTTAATTAAGAATTTTCTAATTAAGACCTGCCATTTTCTTAGTAGGGCACAGAAAAAGTGATTGATGTAAACAAAACAAGTTTAGAATAAAACTATAAACACAATACCGTACATTATTTAGTTCTATTTTTAACTAGCATTTAATCGAAGAACTCCACGACTTTATCCCACCGGCCCCCTTCTACCATTGGACATCCAGCATTGCAACTTACCATACATACTTTGTTGCTATTCCAAAAATTCGCACTAAGCGATTCCAAGTGTCTTTCATAATGCGCACAGCAAAGGAGTGGAACTCTCTGCCTGCGTCTGTGTTTCTGAACGCTTACAGCCCTAATCTTTTCAAAGTTAGAGAGAACGGACTACTTCTAGATGAGCTTGCTCCATGGTAGACTTTGACTCAGTCATCTCTGACCTGTCTAGGTCAGGTAGGTGAGATGGGTTTGCTCATGACGGTAGTCTTACCGTCATGAGCAAACCCATCTCAAAATAAAAGTATAAACTATTTCGTTGATTACTGAAAATAGTACAAACATTAATCATTTTAAAAATAATTAATAAACTTAGTTACATGTTTATAGTTGGACTTGAAAGTTAAAAAAACAACTAAATTATTGGTACTTAGTCTAAAGATAATATTTTATAAGCACCTGAGCAAGTTAAAAAAGTAATCGAAAGTTTTCGTTCAGAAGTTACACTAGTTTTGCACCTGAATAATTAATGATTGTGCAACTAATAGGGAATATGCATGCAATTTTTTTATTTGCAAAATAAAATACTTATTAGCTCTAGTAAACAATCATGAAATTATTTTTTAAATACCTTCATCGTTTATTAAGTTATAAAGCTTCAAAGACTACAGTTAGAAAGAGAAGTCCGATACGTAATGTGACGTCAAATTACACGATGACTATACAGCTGCCATAGAAAACAGCGTTTTCGCGAGAGGGACAGATATATTTGTTTAAAATAATTGTATCTCGTTCGTTTTTCGAGCAATTTAGATTCTAATTTCACAGTTAGTATTATATTTTCGAATACTTTAAGATAAACTGTTCAGATCATAAATACTTTTTTCATGCATATTCCCTATTATCAACAGTTTTTGTTGTTTTTACTGAAACGCAAACTAATGAGGGTCAAATGCGCATTAGACAGTAATGGAATAGTTTTCGGATACCTCAATACCTGGAGAAAACTCGCAATATTATTGTTATTTAAGTCTCAAGGATATTGGAGTATTATGCATTTTAAAATCTATGATAAATAAATAGAGGCTAGATTCCATCATCCACAAATTGCAAAACTATTTAGTTCGTCAGTTAGAGTATTGAAAAATAATGGACACGCATTTTTTGTTTTTGTAAATCAATGAATATTGACAAAGATAAAACGCATCAAAACTCGCGAGTGGGGGCTAGTGACGTCACGACTCATTAAAAATTATGCGAAGGTGTGACGTATTGAGAATTTTAAAAGCGTCGTAACTTCGTCAATTTTGGTTCCCGTAACAAAAGAAAAAATACGGGTCAAATATTTTTTGATAATCTAACTGACGGACTAATTAGATTTTTTCAGGACACAAGTCCATTGCGTGTGTCGTCACTCGCAAGTCATACTAATAAAATTTTACCATCCAGTACAAACGATGTTTTGCGCGACAGGATATTCTTCCAGAGATACAGAGGACTGAGTTGAACAATTATTGACCAAACTTTTTTCATGATACTTTTATTCAAGATATACACAGAGTTTTAGTACAACTAATCTACAAAGTTTAACGAAAATGATTTCCCGTTGTACTCACAATTATCTGCCAGTGGCTTCGCCTGCGTGATCTCTCGAGATAAAAAAGAAACACTTATACTATTAGTAGGATAGGAAGTAGGACTAGCTGTCCCTCGCAACATCTCCTGCGTCACATTTTTAGGGTTCCGTACTAATACTATCAGCTTGAAATTTGGAATAGTTTTAGGTGACGTGTGCCTATTTTGCAAATAAGAAAGAAATAAATTGTAGATATTATTTTTGCAACAGCATCTGAAAGGGGTTCTTAAAAATTCGTAGCGGGGCTACTATGGTATGATACAGAGGTATCATATGAAAGATCGCTATTCGCCCATTCTCAATTTTTTTTTTAATTTTTGACGAAAAATGTAAAAATTACCATTCCTCCCTATCTCCGAAGTTTGCATAGAGAGAAATCTAAAATTATTCTATGAGATAGTAAACTATGGCTCTAAATAGCACACTTTTTCACAGATCATCAACAAAAATTACATGAATTCCACCATCGGCCAAGAGATGGCGCTGATCTAAAATTACAATATTCACCGCAGTGTTAAAATTCTCCGACGAATATAGGTCTCGCTGATGAAAATTTAAAAAACATTTCACGTTTCATAATTATGAACGGTACGAAACTCGGAGTACGATGTTATAATACTTTTCACTGGAACGCTCCTAACAGTAGAGTTCGTTTTAACTCAGCTCCAAGTTATAAATTCTTAAAGTCATAAAAAGTTACAATTTTGTGAGTGTTGTTGATTGTGCTCAATATTCAATTAACTGTGCCGTCGAATAAAGTGAACTGAACTTAGCCGAAATCACTGGTTGAAAAGTTAAAGTGAAAAAACTTTCGAAAATTTTATCAAACGGCCATCGTCATCGTACGTCAGTCAGTGGGTCCCCGCAACCAGCCTTCCACCCCGCTGCCGCCCGATATATGCTTCACATCGAAACAACGCAGCGCTGTAACGCAAATTGGCAATCGTAAACTTCGTGTTTTTAACTGCTGATCACTGGATGTCAAATTTTCGTGAGCCATATTATACACTAAGTACTTTTACACTACTAGCTCCGAAGCCCCCGAATAACAAAGCAAAAAAAAAAAAATGAATATGGCTACTCAAAGAACACCACCTAAATCCCACGATTTAGCACAATCAACCTCTGAACCAGACCTAAATAAAGTCATAAACTCACCCACCAACGTAACTCAACGAACCAACAAAAGAACACGAATTCTTGATGAATGCACGCTTGAAAATTTTTCATTCTTTAAAGACGAAATAATGTCTATGATGAATCAACTTCGTGTCTCTCAAAATAATCGTCTTGATAAATTGGAGGAATATATGATATCAATTCAAGAGCAAAATAAAGGCATACAAAAAACAAACTTAGAAATCGAACACTCAGTCTCGCACCTTGCTATGAATGTTAAAGCAGTCGAAGATAAAATTGATCATCTAGAACAAGAACGAAAACAAATACATTCACATTTATCGCGGTTACAAGATAAACTAGACGCTCTAGAAATAAGTGGCTTGAAGACGTATACGGAAGTAAGAAATGTCCCTAAATTACAACATGAAAAGAAGCCCGATCTATTTGGTTACGTCATGAACTTATCCAAAACAATAAATTATCTGGAGCTAAATAAAAATGACATAAGAGATGTCGTTCGAATGCCGTCTAAAAAGGATACGAACAGCTCATCAGTCGCAATCGAGTTTACCAATACACTAACCAAGCTATCTTTTCTAGAAGCGGTTAAAAAGTACAACCGGTCAAAACCACAACAAAATCAACTAAACTCAAACGATATGGGCATTCAAACGTCGAAGCAACAGATCTTCATCTCGGAATTACTCACTGCTAAAATGAAGCGCCTCTTATTCCTGACACGGGATTTCGCAAAATCAGCTGGGTATAAGTTTGTATGGCCCTCAAACGGACAAATATATCTTCGCAAAGTTGAAGGGAAACCTTACATCCGTGTTCAAAACGAAGCTCATTTAACTGAGCTCAAGAAGAGTCTTGGCAATGAAAATTGACTAGTCCTAATGTTAACCACTGATCGATACTTGTATTGCCTTGCGTCTCTAATCGTATTTATACTGTTTTATAAAGTTATTGCATGCCTAGTTTTTAATGAATATTTTTGTACTACACTACAATGTTACAATAACATGACACATCAAACAAAAATTAAACATACTATGACTATTACACACTATTACACTACTTACACTATAAAAATTCATCTGAACATATCATTCTACTCACCTCATACAATAAATACAAAACCACTTAACGATAAAGACATTAATTTCAATTGCGTTAACCACTTAACTGTCCTAACCTCACTTTACTCACACAATGCAACTTACAATATAACACTGCTGATGACAATCCTAATAATTAACATTTCACTATCATTTTTTATAACTACACATGAATTAAAAATCACTGTTATCACAATAACATTCGGGAAATATGGTCTCATCGTGAATCATATCACAAGTAAACGTGTGACAAGCACTACTGGAGAATGTTGTGCGGTAACATCATACTCAGGTACTACATATCCCCGTTCAACTCCTAATCGTATAAACGATACCATATATCTATACATTAACAGAGCGCATTCTCCTAATGACTTTGACGTAAACAGGCTAATATACGAACCACTGAGCTTGTTTACCTTGTTGCTATACTTTTTTAACCGACCACTTTATTTCAGTTCTTTTGTTAACTTATTGATTTCAAATGGCTAACACCGACGTAGAACTTGATGATTTAACTGTATCCGAGTCTGCGGCCTGTAATGTTTCTGATTGTTGTAACCTTATCTCACACTGTAAAACAAATATTAAAATAATTACTCAGAATATAAGAAGCATTTCTCGTAACTTTGATGAACTAGTTGTTCTATTGCACACTTTAAAGATGAAATGTGACGTTATTATACTTACCGAATGCTGGCTATCATGCAATCTCACTACTCCAAACCTACCTGGATATAATTCGCATACAACACAGAACTTTAGGAATCAGAACGATGGAATAACAATTTACTTCAGAGAATCGCTCAATGTGGATATAATTGAACCATCATTTTCAGAAAGCAACTGTTTAATTCTTACAATTAATCATGAAACAGCTATAATTGCCTTATATCGATCACCATCATACAATAATTTAACGCCTTTCTTAGCATCCCTCAATTTAACTTTATCTAACTTAAAAAACATCAAATCTGCCGCAATTATTGGCGATGTAAACATAGACATTTCAATGCATTCTCATGAACTCAGAACATTTGAATACCTTAATTTGATTGCCTTTCATGGTTTTTTACCAGCCCATACTTTTCCCACCAGGCAAGGTAAATCGTGTCTGGATCACGTTCTTCTCAGAACTAAATTAAAATCACAAACTTTTGTTTTAAATACCACCATTACAGACCACAACGCGGTGTTACTATGCCTTTACCAATCTCAAAAAGGAAATCATTCGCAATCCTCCGTTTCTAAACTTAACGTAGCTGCCATTCGTGAACAACTGAGCAATCTGGACTTTAGTATCATTAAAGAATTAGAGAATCCTAATGAGGCCATGAACAAGTTTGTTTGTATGTTGCAAGATGTGATAACTGAAAACACCACCATAATCAAAATCCCCCGTAAAAAACGCATTATAAGACCCTGGATAACTCCGGGATTGCTTAGGTGTATTCATAACAGAGATCGCCTTCATAAAAATTCACTCATGTCACCTGACAATGAAGCACTAAAATTAACATACAAGCGATATAGAAATTACTGTAATGATTTATTAAAAAGACTCAAAAAACAACATGACAAAAATAATTTAGACATAAATAGTAAGAACAGTAAAAAGCTATGGGAAGTTATTAAGGATATAACAAATACAAATAAAACGAAATCAGCTGCCACATCCCTGCTTAGCGATTCTCCGCAAGCATCTGTAAATCTGGCTAATGATTATTTTGCTAATATTGGAAGTTCTCTGGCAAATAGACTACTAAACTGCCCAGCAATAGCTCAAAGTCCTATGGATCTTCCTGTACCAAACCACCCTACTAACAACTCATTCGTTTTGCTTGACATTGATGAGAGCGAGATCCTGGCACTTATAAACGGCTTAAAATGTTCTAGCGCGGTTGGACACGATAAAATATCGAATACTCTTCTTAAAGCCATAAAAGATATCATTATCCCGCCCCTTTCTCACTTATTTAATGTTTGTTTAAATAAGGGCGTTTTCCCAGATATTTTAAAAAAAGCTATAATTGTCCCTATCTTCAAGGCGGGGGATAAGCACCATGTCTGTAATTATAGGCCAATTGCGTTGCTACCAGCTATCTCTAAGATTTTGGAAAGAATAATTAATAGAAGACTTGTTAATTATCTCGAAAGCAATAGTTTGATTTCCTCCTGCCAGTTTGGTTTCCGTTCTGGGAAGTCAACCGAGGATGCGGTCCATAAACTTACTGACCATATTATAAGACATCTGGATGAGGGTGACAAAGCCCATCTTCCTTGACCTTGCCAAGGCATTTGATACGGTGTCTGTCCCGCTCCTTTTGAATAAATTGGAACGACTGGGTATAAGAGGCGTGCAGTTGAAATTGTTTAAAGACTATTTGACTGGTCGTAAACAGTGTCTGAGGGTGGATTCTTATATAAGCACCGATCTACCTGTCTCTTTTGGTGTGCCACAGGGCTCAGTGCTAGGACCTACGCTCTTCTTAGTGTATCTTAACGACCTCTGTGAGTTGCAACTAGAACAAGGTATTATAATTTCCTATGCTGATGATACCGCCTTGCTTTTTACTGCAAAAACATGGGAGAATACTTTCCTACTGGCACAGAATGGATTCAACAAGGTGTCCGACTGGTTAAAACAAATGTTCTTACCCTAAACCCAGAAAAAACAATGTACATGCCCTTTTATTCACGAAATCCAAATAAGCCCCCCCTTGATCTTTCCTTAAAATCTCATTCTTTTCATGTCCACCCTTCAAATGCTACAATCTGTAACTGCCCCTGTCTGATCAGAAGATCTGAAGTCAAATATTTAGGTGTCATACTAGACTCATCACTGAACTTCAGTGCACATATTTCTTTACTTCAATCCAGACTCAGAAAATTGATTTATGTTTTTAAGAACTTACGACACGTAGCAGACATTGTGATTCTAAAAAAAGTTTATAGCGCACTTTGTCAATCCCTTCTAACATACTGTATTTCTTGTTGGGGTGGAGCTGCCAAAACCACGCTACTTCCTCTCGAAATAGCACAGAGAGCAATTCTAAAGGTTAGCTCTTTTAGACCCATTGACTACCCCACAAATCTCTTGTATCGATCCTGGAACCTACCAACTGTTCGCCAACTGTACATCCTAACTACGGTACTTAAACAGCACTCCCTTACCCCTTTGGACAGGAATACTCTACTTAAACGTCGCCGCAATGCTGTAGTCCCCGGTTCCCATCTGTTTAAGCATTCATTTACGCATAGGTTCTTCTGTTTCACCGGTCCCTATCTCTACAACAAACTTAATACTATATTTAACATATATTCATTAAGTAAACGGGAATGCAAAAATAAAGTGTTAAATTTTCTCCTCACATGTGATTATAAAACTACAGAAGAGCTTCTTAAGGTATTGAGTTAATTAAAACCATACCCATAAACACATACCTATACGAAAGCACACAACACTTACACTACTACTCCCTCACAACACTCACACAACTCCAGCACAACACTCACGTAACACTCGCATAATACTCACACAATTGTTACGCTATAATTATGCTATTATAAGTTATTTGGTTATATTTTATTCTTTCACACTGATATGTGTAAACGTGAAACTTATCTACTGTTACTACTGGTCTTAAATTTCTGGAAAGTTAACTGCGTCCTGAAATACAGGCTCGGCCTAGCTCAGGCGCAGTTGCTCATTTTTATTATTTTTCCAATATCAAAATTTCAATTAAAGTACTGTATAACTTGTAACAATTTTTAAGATGAATGAATAAAATAAATTATCTTTAAATTATCTTTAAATAGCCTATAGCCTTCTCCGATAAATAGGCTATCCATAACTAAAATAATTTTTCAATTCAAACCAGTATTTCCTGAGATTAGCCAAACAAACCTCTTCAGTTTTATAATATTAGTAGTATGGATTTTACTGTATTCCTATTTTCTTTTTGATATAACAGATCTTTTGTAAAACTTCGGCAAATAATTCCGCATTTCCAGTTACCAGCAGAACAGCAATACCGTGTCTTCGCCTGCCTCTGACAGCAAAAGGCCTGACAAACGAGGCGTACCTCGTCAGCTTGTGACCGTCCGCAGTGGGTTTATAACAGTACGTTTACAGCCTCGTTGTGTGGAAATGAGCGGAGCAGGAGCTTGGAATGAGGATAGTAGGTATTATGGTTGATAACAGTCTTTATAGAAAACTTTGGAAACATGTTTCCAAAGTTTTCTATTTATATTAATACAAATCAATTACCACATGTTTGACGGAGTATCATTTGAGAACGGTTTCGGTGTCGTAGTTTTTCAGAAAAGATTTGTATGAAATATGTTTTGGAAAATCCACCGAGAATTAATTGTACCCTTGAGAAGCCGTAGCGGATGCGCTAGTAGATATTATGAATAGTAGTATGTTGGTAGGAGACACAAGAAGTTAGGTATACAGTTATACCGTGTCATCGCCTACCATTGACAGCAAAAGGCCTGAGCCCGCGGGCACGAAATCAGCGGGCACGGGGTGGCGGCGGCGGCGGGGCGGGCTCGGCGCGTTCAAATGCATAGATTTACATACACATATGGAACTGTTCACGAATGCAGCGGCGCGGCGGCGGCGTACGAGCGGCGCGCTTGAACTGCCCGCTAGCTACGTGAACGGCAGTGCGATTCTGTAAGCTCTTCTCATCGTGTAAGCTTAGGTGAAGTGAACATATAGTGAGCTGTCAATCCATACAAACAAGTTAAAATGACAGGTCACTTCACCAGACTCACTCCATCTAAATTTAGACAGTGAGGTGTTGCCAGAATAGGCCAGCGGTCATCTGCATCACCGCGCCGCTGCCCGCACCGCCCGCCGCCACCGCTCCTTGCCCGCTCAGTTCGTGTCCGGGGCCTGATAAACGCGCACCTCGTAAGCTTGCGATCGTCCGCATTTAGTTTATAGCAGCACATTTACAGCCTCGTCGTGTGGAAATAAGCGGAGCTTATTGATGTGAGGAGAGCTGCTTGATGTGGAGGGAAGTGGAAATTATATTTATTTTTCCTACTCCTCCGCTGTACTCTTCTGATTAATTTCGTTGCGGGATCCAAGACAGTTGAATCGTTTCTCCGGGACTCGTCGGGTTTCATTAATTTGGCGTTTTTCTTGTGGTCGCCACTGTTGATTTTGGCTTTCAGGAGTTGCAGTGGTTGGGAATGTGTGGCGGGCTCGTCCCAAAAAAAAAAAAAAAGCGGAGCTTGGAATGGGAATATTGCTGTGGCTAGCCCGTGGTTATAATGAGCTTCTAGACTCAAACTTAAGTAACTAGATTACGGGTAAACTTTTACAAATAGATTACGGGCCAAGTGTGTGTAAAGACTTCTAAACGAATCAATTTTTGAACAGGTTTTTTTTATGATAAGATAAGATAGGATAGGATAAGATAATTTGTATTGATATTTGTCCAAAACATGAGTATACACACATAGCATGCAAGATGTTACATCTGATTAAAATTATGTCAGTCATGTTTTGCCTGAGCGGCAAAAAAACATGACTGACATAATTTTCCAAAATCCAATCTTTTCCTGTTATCTGTAGGAAAAGAAGTATTGACTATTTTTCAAAATTTGTAAGCAGATTGTTGTTTCGAGGAAAAAAAAAATAAAGTGACGTTAAAATGTTTTTAAATCTTTGCCATATGACTTATTCGTTTTTTATGTTTTTTTTTTCTAATATTCGAAACGCTCACATTAGAGCATTTCGAATATTATAATTTTTTTCACAAACCACGCCTGCGCTGCGTAGTCGCGTCGTCTGCGCTGCGCATACGTTTATCGAACGCCTACACTGGACAAACGCTAGTTTGAAGGCGCTCTTACCTCTAGTTGATCACAGCGTCAAGAGCTATCAAAGATCGTAATCGCTCAGTGATACTCGCTCGGCGATGCTCGCTTGGTGGTCGGAACTCACCCCAGCGATAATTTCTACCTACATCACAACCTTTCTCTTTGACCGTTTTAGCTTGGGTTCTATGCTTTTTGTTCCATAATTATAATTGTATTAATTTATCTATTACTAGCTGTCCCCCGCGGCTTCGCTCCCGTCAATTAAGTATTCATTGCACATATCGAGTTTTCATTGTTTTTAAGATGTATTCTGCTATTCGAATCGGAGACAAATCCAACGAATCAATAACCATGAAAATTGGTTCAGCAGATCTCGAGTTATAAGTGTTGTAACAAACCCGTCTTTGTTTTATATATATATATATTTATTCATCACCTAAGACTAAATACAGTACTGTATTTCCTTTTTCTTTAAAATCCATCCAAAGGTTTTCTTGAAAAGATCGCTCTTAGCGATAAGGCCGCCCATTGTGTCACCCTGTGTAATTTTTTCTTTATCTATTTTTCTGTAACTTATATGGTGCACATAATAAAGAGTATTCTATTCTATTCTATAGTGCAGGCCAGACGAAGTATAGCTTGCGACGTGCGAGCGTCAAAACGATCGACACTTTTTACTCGCTACTCGCTGATCGCCGGCGGTGAGTCAATTGCCTTAGGCGTAGATACGGCTCGGTAGCTGATTTTATAATGAGAATCACGTCTAAATGGCTAGTTGTATTGTTTTTTTAAATACATGTTACATAAGACTATTTTCTGCAGCCTCCATGTCCGTGACATAACAGACAAACTGCAGGAGAGCCGCCTACGCTGGCACGGCCACATCTTGCGTAAACCGGCAAACTACGTAGGAAACAAGTGTCTGGTTTTGCCACCTCCGCCACAAGTGAAAAGGAACCCAAAAAGTGCTGGCTTGATGTTGTCCAGGATGATATGCGTGCCAATGGACTCTCAAACAAGGATGCCGAAGACCGTGCGAAGTGGAGAAGAAAAAGCCGGAAAACAGACGCCGCTTCGAAGCAGAGGCTTTGAAGCAAACCAGCGGAGGATGCAACCGGGAACACGCTCAGATGAGAGAGAGGAGGAGAGAGAGACATTAGACTATTTTCTTAATAATTTGGTATTTTTTTTTATGGGACAAGCCCGCCACACATTCCCAACCACTGCAACTCCTGAAAGCCAGAATCAACAGTGGCGACCACCAGAAAAACGCCGAGTTAATGAAACCCGACGAGTCCCGGAGAAACGATTCAACTGTCTTGGATCCCGCAACGAAATTAATCAGAAGAGTACAGCGGAGGAGTAGGAAAAATAAATATAATTTCCACTTCCCTCCATATCAAGCAGGAGACAGATTAGAGCTAGGCCAATAGGCACCAAGGGACATATACAACTGGGTTAGGCCCAGTTGCCAAGCACCACGGATTATATATTAACATTTAAACTAATGGGTCCTAAATTGTGAGCTACTTTTGATTCCAGTAATAGGTATGGCAAAATCGCCTGAACGCACGGAAATTTGTTCTGGTTTCTACAAGGTCCGTATAGTAAACTACTCCAGATTTGACCTGAATACTATCTAACATAACATTACGTTCAGTCTGCCAAAGAATACACTCCCACAAGATGTGATGTGCGGATTGTTCGTATTCAAGGTCAGCTGTAGAGCATTGACATAAAGGTGAGGCCACAAGCCTAAAGGAAAATAATTTACTCTTAAAGTTGCCATGACCTGTGAGAAATTGGGCAACACAGTGATCCACCTCCAGCCATGTCTTCTCCAGCCGCTCACGAACGGATGGAAAAAACTGGTGGAGGTGTCGGCCCTTGATGGAATCTTCCCACCTACATTGCCATTCGCATAAAAGTGCCTCCCAGACGTCAGTCTGGGGTTTTAATAATCTAGAGATCTTAGCACGGTCGCGTTGCGGTAAAAACTCTGGGTCCGTGATCTTTCTAGCGTAGAAGTACATTGCAGCACGCCGCTGCACCTCAAGATCGACTGGGAGAACACCCGCCAGCACCGGTAAGGCTTCAGTACTAACCGTCCTATACGCCTTGCATAAGAATATCAAAGCCAAACGCTGGTTTTGAAGTAATTTACGTCGTACCGCCCCTATGGTGGCCCTATCGGCCCAGACAGGTGCCCCGTAGCACATACAACCCAAGTAAGTAGCCCCATATATAGTTTTTAGGGTTTGAAATGATAGACCCCAAGTAGCCTTTGATATTCTCGTCAAGGCGTAGAAGTTCTTTTTTGCTTTTTCTCCTACTGTTTTTATATGATCAATAAATGAAAAGTTTCTTTCTAGTAGCATACCGAGGTAGCACACGGATTCTTTCCTTTTAACGGGTACGTTATTAAATTTTATACTAGGCCAGGATTTAAGGTTTCCTTTTAAAAGAAGTTGATAGGTTTTATGCGGTGCAAAGGTCAGACGGTTTCGATCGCCCCACTGAGATATTAAACGTAGGCATGTGTCAGCCAAGTTCTCGAGTCCAGCCCGAGTACTTGCCTGAATGAGCAGCAAGCCATCGTCCGCGTAACCGGTTAATGAACAGCCGTACGGGAGCGGAAGCGCGAGGAAATCATCGTAGCCAAAATTCCATATATATGGACCGATAACTGAGCCCTGAGGACATCCCATGGTTAGAGACTTAGTAATGGAATGATGTCCAAGTTTGAGTTTCGCGGAGCCATTTAGAAAGTACGAACAAATCAGATTATAGATGTTTTTGTAGCAACCACGGGTTTTCATTTTAAGTAGTAACATCGGCCACCATGCGTTATCAAAAGCGCCAGAAATGTCGAGAAAGATTCCAACCACGTATTTATGTTCCGATGAGTTGACAATTTTACGGACAGATAGAGCCGCATCTACAGTGGATTTTCCAATAGTAAAACCGTATTGATTTTTATGAAATTTAGGTCCGTTCGGTAACAAGCGCGGAACAATCAGTCGCTCTAAAAGTTTTCCCAAAGATGGGAGTAGTGTTATGGGCCGGTATGACTTAGGGTCGTCCGAGGGCTTGTCGCCACTCTTTGGAATAATGCGTATAAAGCCTTGTCGCCATATTCGAGGAAAAATACCTTCCGCAATGCATCGGCTATATACTGATAAAATCGCATCGCTCGACGTTTTACACGCTTCTATAATCATTCTATTAGATATTTTATCTTCACCGGATGATTTGTTGAGAGGTAGTCTCTTGACAACGTTTATGAATTCGTCAGTGGACGGAAGGTCTGACTCTGGTGATTCAGGTGGTACCGCGGCCCACGCCCTGATCTGCTGATGGTATTCATTTTCATTTACTGATGAATCATCTGGTATAAGAGAATCAAGCAGAACATCAGTTGTTTCTTCAATGCCGGTGGTATGTGTATTATTTACTTTAATGTTCTGAACGTATGCAAGGTCGACCGATCTATTAGCCTTAAACTCGTGATACAAAGGAGACCACGGACCCTCCTTATCAAGTTTATCAACAATTTTCCGGAGTAAATTACCCTTAGATTTTTCAACCGATGCTCTGTAACGCGACTTGGCAACTCTAAAAGTACTTATGGCAAGATTAAAAACGTCTCCGGTAACATTACGTTTTTTAAGCTTATTAAGCTGTCTACGCGCTCTGCGATAGCTCTTACGTTGTTCAGCAAGGTAATCACTCCACCAATCACATCTACGAATATTGGTCACAGATGCACGACCAATAGCAATGTCAGCACAGTAAGTGAAAGTGTCTGACATTATCTCAGCACTTTCCTCAGCTGACAGTCCATCGCGAGTGAAGTCTTTGGCATGACAAGCAAAAAGTGAGCTAAAGAATTCCCAATTCGCGCCTTTACTCTTATATCTAAAATTTCCAATTAAGTGTGAAGAACCTTGAGTAAGAATAGGAACAAAATCGTACACGATCAGGCGATGATCACTACAAGACGCGTCAGGAAGAACACGCCACCTATCCAAGCGTACGTCTGCACTAGAAAGTGTGACGTCAATACAAGATTCGCCCATTTGGCTACAAAAAGTAGGTGGTGCGTCTGGGGTGTTATGGATTGATAAGTTCATCTCAGCAATAAAATCCTCAACAGCACAACGTCGTTCGGAATCAGTGGCCCGAACTTTGCCATACCACAGGGAAGAAGATGCATTTACGTCAGCACCAACTATAACCTTGCAGCCCGCGAGCGACCGCAAGACGTGACGGAGATTATGTATATGAGGAGTGACAGGGTCAGAATACTGAAAGTAGCAGCTCACAACGTAAACCTTAAAGGTAGGCGATGACACTTCCGCCACGGCGCAATGGGGCGTCATGAGATTACGTATAGCTGTTACAGTAAAGCTCGAAGAACGCTCAACATAAATTCCGGCACGTGACTTGCTGTTCAGCTGGACCATCTTGTGACCCAAGCGCGCGTTTTGATACTGTTCCTGAACAAGTACTATATCTAGATTATAATCCACAATCAATTTATCCAGCTCAGATGTCGCCACCCTATAGTTATGAAGGTTTAATTGTCCTATGGTTAAACTATCCATTATTAATAATTAGTGTTTAGGATTAATTGTTCGAGTTTGAGTTTGTAGGTAGTACACTCTTGAGACCCGCAGCGATGATCACACGGTTTTTTAAAGCGTTTACACGCCACGCAAGTTGGTTTAAAATTTAAGTCGTCATTGTGCGGGCAATCTTTAGTTTCATGTGCCTCTGAACAATTAGCACAGGTAGGTTCTTTATTAACGCAGTGTTTTTTAACGTGACCAAACTGTTGACAATTTAAACAACGAACAACTTCGACATCATCAATAAAACGGCAGGTAGCCCAATCAATAAATAATTTATCCTTTGTAGACACTAAGTGCTTACGTACGGCAGGCTCTATTTCAATTCCGATCCATTTACGACCGTTATCTAACGTGCGCCTACGGATAATTTTTGTAGATTTTATAAAGTCATCCTCTTTTATTTGAAGCTCATCTTTGATATTTTGACGGTATAATGCAATCAAAAAAGAGCCATCTTCCATTGAAGATGGTACATCCTTAACCAACACTCGAGGGCGTCTACCTTTTGGTTTTTCTAGACGTAAACCAGCGGCCTTGATTGCTTCTACCGATTCCAATTTTTTTAGCTGATTTTCATTAACGACGCGTAATACAACACCGGATTTCGCGGTTTTTTTCACGCCTACTATTTGGAAACCGTCATCACTAGGTTTAATTGCCTTCATAAGCGCTTGTTTTGTCGCGGACGAGGTGATCGAGCCGCGGTCGGATAAGCCACCACACAAGGTAACGGTGGACGAGATTCCATAATCGCTGGCGCCACTTTTGGTAAACGTAGTTTCAACGAGTCCGCATATGAAATTTTACAATTGTTGTTACCGACAGGATTAGGATTGACAGCGTTAATCGACCTAACCTTTTCTAATTCGCGTTCCGTTCTGGCTAACTTCGTCTCGTTGCACGACGATTTTATTGCTAGCATAGAAACAATGCCCGTAATTCGCTGCGTCATGTCCATGATGGCAGATTTATTTGCAACGTTAATGCGCGACCCCTGATCATTGACCAAGTCGTTAATTTTAGACAGGTATGCCGACGCCTCGGAAACTAAGTCGCAATAATCAATATTGCTCGCATTACTTATATTTAAAAAGGGTGAGGTTCTTTCCACGGTTTCGGATGTTTGGTGAAGCCGTTTTGACCTGTCATCGGGTGAACTGTACGTTGGAGACAGTTCACTGAACAAGCGTTTAGAACTATCGGAGGTTGCCACGGGCGACCTTTGGGTTTTTGTATTTCTACGAAATATTTCTCCGCCTCGATCCGGCGGATCATCGTTTGTTGACATCATCATTAACGGCGAAAAACACTAAATAAACGTATTAGGACGCGACTGAATGAAATAAAACAAAAACGAAACAGATAAATAACGATCGATAAAGTTATTTCGCGTTACCCACACAAAGAGAAAATAAATGAACTTACCGATGGCTGGAGAAATTGACTAATTACTAATAAATGAATAAACAAACACCTTTAAAAACTTACAAAACACGCACTTAAAACACTAAGGCACACCGGAAAGCAATTCACAAGCCTTAAAACAAACACGCAACGCGATTTCCGAATTTATAAAACAGAGCGATATAATTGACACCGCACAGCGCACGAGTGGGGAGGGAAGTATAATTTGGTATATGAACATTTTGAGTTTTATTCTTTCAACATAGTGTAATGAATTTTTAAAGCTATTACTAACATGGACATTAAACGACAATCGGACCAAAACCGCCGAGCGTATTTTAATGGAATTTGCACTATCTCAAAGATAATTAAAACTGTCTAGATTTTAATAAACGGTATTTCTTTTTTTGAAGTAGAGAATTGTTAGGAAAGTACAAAAACTACTGAATTTTTGGTCATAAGGGTGGGAAACAAGTGCGCGTTTTGTTCCTCCGGGATGCTGACGTATTTCGTCGCCTTAGCTAGCACAAAAAGAAGCATCAAGAATAACTTTTATTTTTTCAATAAAAATAAAAGTTATTCTTGACTCAAGTCTGCTCACAGCCCAGTTACCTGCTGTTTATTGCATACTGAAAACTCAAAATAAAAAATAAAATATCAAAATAGTTTATTTGTTAGAATATGGTACTTACAATAATTGATGTTATTATAATGGTTCCAGCATATCCTGCCGTAATATGGCGTACAAATATTTCAAAAAAAAAAGAAACAAAGCTTATACTAAACAATTGCCGGAAATGACTACGCAAAGGGTATTCCACAGGCATAAGGGCATTCTATATCCCACCATTGTCATATCCTCAACCTCCAACTACCCTTTAAACCCCTATCATCAACCGAAAGGGTTACCACAATACAAGGTTGATCTACGACGGATGATCTCTCCAAATAAAGGTTGATTCACACATATCAGGCTAGTGACGTGACCGCTGCCAGTGTCGCGAAAATGTTCGAAATAGTTACTGCGGCCCTGGAACGTAAACGGCCGTTTTGCGTTTTTTCTGTCAACACGGGTGGGTTTTGGCTCAGACCAATATTTTTATTGGTCTGAGGTAATAGGGTTCCGTGACTGGGCGGACTTGGCCGACCCATCGCATGACGCACCAATTTTATTTCAACTCAGTCTATCTGACCCGTGCCTAGAACATGTCAGACCATGTTGTAACAGACAACGGCACAGCCGCATCCCAGACACGGCTCGAATATGTGTGGATCGACCTTTGAATCGTAAAGGCGTGCGCACACCATGACAATGACGAATGTTCGTGCTCGCGTAATCTCGGTAAGGCGCGGCTTATAGCTTAGGGACGACGACACGACGTGCCTGAATGTGAGTGTTGGGCTTTTAAGTCGGGTTTTGAGCGGATTTTCGGGTTTTTGCGAGGACTGGTTTCTGTGTGTGTTTATTGTGTATGATAGTATGAAGGCTTGAAGTAGTAAATAATATAATTGCAACCACTGTACCCGTAGAATTAGGTTTATGTAAAGAAATTGTGTAACTATTTTTAGTGAACAATCAAGGATAAAATGGACACCTGTCTCTTCATTTACAAAAGACTAAATGACACCTTTTAAGAATAACTCAAATTTTATTAATCCTCATCAATTATGGATTTTTTCGTCCATTTTTCAAGTGGTGTTAATAAGCTCTTTTAGTTTATTGAAATTATTTTTCGAATTTACATTGACCCAATAATAAATGAAAACAACTATAGATATTACATAAATGTTGGATATTAAAATTGAAGGGATCAGGGGAAGAACCACTTTTGTCACCTAATGAACTAACTGAGATAATATTACGAACTAGCTTCTGCCCGCGACTTCGTACGCGCATATCCCGTTTTCTCCCGTTCCCGTAGGAATTTCGGGAAATCCTCTCTTAGAGCTCCCCTAAACTCCCCAAGGACCCTACGTGCAGCTTCATACGACCAGTCAGTAGTCTTGGTTGTGTTGTTGCGTTATCTGTCAGTCATTCACTCAGTAACGGAAGAATTTTATATACCAAATGAAAATAAAACTAAAACGTAAATGAAAATAAAACTAATATAAAAAAGTGAACGTAAATTAGCCAAAACTTATAAACCTGTCGGTATCTAAAACTATGTACTACTTCACCTAAAAAGAAATAAAATGTAGGTACCTAAACTATTAATAATTTATAATTTGAACGAATATTTAAACACTACCAAAATAACTAATCCCTATTTTAAAAAATAACAACAAAAGGAATCTAAAAATAAATTATCAAAGACTAAATTAAGTATTGTCTGTCAATAAGGTCGAACGCTCTGAACGTCTATTCGCATCAACTGGCAAAAATTGTATGAAGCTCGCGCTTTTTTTTTTTTTTTATGTGTGTTCTCCCGCAGGTCAGCCTGAGAAGATTGGCTTTTGCTTAACCGGACTTGCCTGTGAAGGCCTTAATATAGTAATAAAGCCTCCAGCCAGGCTTTGAAGCTCGCGCTCGGACGCCCCGCCTTTTTATACCTTCGGCCGCGAGCCTCCTCGAGCGCGGCGCCCACAGGCGG
Organism: Ceramica pisi; assembly: GCA_963859965.1. Lineage (NCBI taxonomy): Eukaryota > Metazoa > Arthropoda > Insecta > Lepidoptera > Noctuidae > Ceramica > Ceramica pisi. Next base: position 8,331,003 of record OY982549.1, on the reverse strand, counting down.
CGACCGATTCTCGAACGTTCACGACCGGCCGCACTGCGCACTTGGCGCCTAGCTGCTAGGCCGGTCGCGAACGTTCGAGAATGTTCGTTTTACGAAGCTACTCGCTAGGTGACTCGCTAGCCTCTAGGCGCCAAGCAAGCTACCTGCCTGTAATAATATCCTAAAAGCATGATCCAGTATTCACGCGCGATGGCTTATTATTAGCGTATTTCATGTAAAACTTTGGTGTTTCTATACCGATTGCTATGATTCTTTTTTATGGAATAGTTAATAATGTTAACTTTTTATATTAGATTATAAGAGTAGACAAAATAATCAGAAAGCTTCGAACTGCTAAGCTATCGGGAGTTACACGTGTTATTGTGAGTCAATCATAAAAGATAGACATATGCTGTCGTGGGATATTTTTTATATAATTTCAAGGAGAACATTTCCGTCATACATGATTTCTGAGTAGCTTTAACCATTAAGGTTGCACACGCGACGGAAGCTTAAAAAATGGAGTAACTTCTCCCGTTTTCCCAACATTTCCCTTCACTGCTCTGCTCCTATTGATTGTAGCGTGATGAAAAGTATACTATAACCAGCTCAGGAGTATGAAGAATAATTGTACCAAGTTTCGTTAGAATCCGTCCAGTAGTTTTTGTTTCTATAACGGTTATACAGACAGACAGACAGACAGACAGACAGACAAAAATTTTACTGAATGCATTTTTGGCATCAGTATCGATCCCTAATCACCCCCTGATAGTTATTTTGGAAATATATTTCATGTACAGAATTGACCTCTCTACAGATTTATTATAAGTATAGATATAGATAGAAGATATAGATAGAAGAAGATTAAAAAATAAGATCTTAATGAAATAGTGTCATTTATACCCAAGGCACTTTAACTGTAATAGGTTTAATGGTATAGGGCGGAGGGCTGATTAGGGAATTACTCTAGAAAACACACACAGTTATCACATCCGGTGGGTGTCGTTTTTTTTAAGTGAAAACTTTTTTAACGGCGTTGAGCACTTTTCTTGGAATGGGTATAAAATTTTAAACTCGCATCAGGACACGTGACCTGATCGAAAATTCATAAGACAAACCCGCGTCAGGACACGTGACCAGATCGAAAATACGTAAGACGGATGATTCAAAAATGCACAACGTTAATGTTCAAGTTTTCACTTCTGCCGGTTGGTACTCCCGGAGTCCAACCCGTTGTTTTTTTTTAATAAGAGATGAATATCCTTTGTAAAAAAAAATTGTCTCGTCTTCATTTAACCGTAATGAGCACACACCTTTATGTATTAATTTTATAAAATCGGTTAAGTGCAAATCAGACTCGTACACGAAAGATTCTATACATCTTACTTTCCTTAATTTTTTATTTTATTATTTTTACTAGCATCAGAAATATACACAAAGTTTTTTTGGGCCGAGTAGGTGACGTTAATTGATTGCAGGTCGGTAGCATTCATTAAATCTCCCAAAGTACAGGTGTATGGGCACTTTGGACTGGACGTAAAGGCTACGCCGATCTCCCAGTCCACCCCCACTAAGACGTTGCGGGAATTTCGTTGCTGGGTTGTTTTAGTGGGTATACCGGGCTTGCCCGGGGAGTCCCACATACCCCTCCCACTCCCCCGAGTGAGAGGGTATGCGTAATGCATTTTTTCCCAGCCGAAACAAAAAAAAAAAAAAAAAAAGGTGTATGGGCACTTGGGGCACTCCATCTTGTGGTTCATATTCTGAATAGGAACCGCACTCATATTGAATATTCGACGGGTCTGTGTAAACCCGTTTCGCCAGGTGTTTGCAGCGGCCTACCTGGGTGCGCAATGGCCACCGCAGATCACGTCCACGTGGCAGATGTTCCTGGAGTTGCAAGTAGTCGGTCTACTTTTGAGATACAGTACGCTGACAGACACTGCTGAAATGAACCTATTTGGCGTAGCCGCGGGGCACACAATGTTATTGGTTTCAAAACTAAATTTCATACCCTTGAATTGTACCTACATTGTGTGAATCCGTATGTGCCAAATTAATTAGTTTTCTTTCTTTCTTCTAGACCGACATTGGGCAACTACTGGGTCCGTTGCTTACCCTCGAGGTAATGTAAAAATATATCAATTACCACAAACCCGCTTATAAAACCCGCTCGTTTTAAAGCTATAACCTCAAGGGGCAGTACCCAGAGCCACCAAATAGAATCATTGTGAGGAGGTAGCTTTCAAATTCGCCCCTCGAATGCGGGGCAAGATGAAAAGGTTGCGAATACCTCTCAGCGTATTGTAACTTCTAACCATAAAGGTTAGAAGCTACACAAGATTTAGAACATATAGTAAATGCATGTAGTTTTGGCGAAGATTGGCTGCTTCAGGATTAGAAATATAACCTAAAATGATCTTAAAAAGTAGAAAACGGCTGAGAAAACCGGCCAAGTGCGAGTCGGACTCGCACACGAAGGGTTCCGTACCATAAACCTTGATTTTTATTATTTGTTGCTATAGCGACTATAGAAATACACAATAGAAATACACATTCGAACATTTTCTACAACTCAACTAGGAAGTCATTTTTTTCGCGATTCGGGGTTGGTTACATAGCGAACATTGTGCATGATGGTACTGTGACTCTTTTCCTGGTATGACATTCATAATGTGATACGTTGTAACTACCGTCATATGTCTGCAAACCATTCGGAAAATACAGGACCTGCTGATTCAACGAAGTCTTCCAAAGAAAAATAATCGGCCAAGTGTGATTCGGGTTTTCAAGTGTTTTGTACCAGACCGAAAAAAAATCAGGTTACTTCATTTTTTATTTTAGCGACAAAAGAAATTATTACACACTGAAAATTTCAACTGTCTCCCTATTACGGCTCTTGAGATACAGCCCGGTAACAGACAGACGGACGGACGGAGGGATAGCGGAGGCTTAGTAATAGGGTTCCGTTAGTTCCCCTTTGGGTACGGAACCCTAAAAATGTTATTATGAACCATTTATTAACAATTCAAAATATGAAAATTTTAATATTCGTGTAACATAGTGTCATTAAGGTAAGGACGCCCGAGTCACCCGCGTCCGTAGGAGAATACCCTTCAACGAATCCCTACACGTGGTCCCCGGGTGGTGCTAAACAGGTGACACTAACCGCCTCCGTGATCTAGTGGTTAAACCACCTGATTCAGACCCAGAGGTCCCGGGTTTGATTCCCAGCGGGGGCAAATTTTTTGCTCGGTTTGGTTGGTGGTAGGACTTGTTCTAAGTCCGCCTGGCAAGCTACCACCATCATGTCTAAGTCTGTCGCCATAGCAATAATGTTAACAGCATTGTTGTGTTCCGGCAGTTAGGGGTATGATAGCGAGTTCCTCTGTGTATGAGGATTCCGGGTGAAACTCGCTTCCATCTTCGGCCTAATCATCACTTTCCATCAGGTGAGATTAGGGCCAAGAGTTTCACCGTTTTGCATAAAAAAAAAGGCTAGGTGGAGCGACAATCTCCGCAGGGTGGCTAGTAGCAGCTGGATGAGAGTTGCCAGTGATCGAGCCAAATGGCGTGCACTTGGATTGTAATGGCTGATGATGATAGTGTCATTCATTTGTCAAGTTACGTCTTACGCGGAGTTTAAAACAATAATCACGCCATAAAAATCTGAACGTGAATAATTTCGGCCATCTCAAATACTATTTGATTTTAATTATATTTTTGGTGTAAGCCTTTTACTTTAACAATCTTTTGGCACTGTACAAAATAATCCAACTAAACGTTTAGGGTAGGCCTTTAGTGTGGGACGCTCTTGTGCCATCCCATCTTCCTAGCTCGTGCTGTGCTGGTTCTGCCGCTTCGGCTGCCGAAAACCTCAAGCGGTGGAAATATAGTAGCCTTATTGGCAACTACATTTTTCGTCGTTTAGGCATACAAATGATTTCACAGAAGCCATTTTTTACAAATAAATTACAATATCTTTTCAAGGAACTATCCTCTTTATGTAATTTAATAACTGTCGTATTTAAGATCTACAAAACAACAGTAAATTCAACCGCCATCCATAACCCAGAACAGGCAGTTAGGTGCGTTCATAATAATTTTATGGCATTAAATTTAATATTCACATCAACAATCCATCGGATAGGTCCTGCTCGGCGACTGCTTTAAAGGTCAAGACGTCACAATTTTTATTACAAGTACGTTATATCAAGTGTCTGGGACTAAAAGGCACGCATAAAAGGTACAGTGGTAAATTGTACCTATATTTTTTAAGAGTCAGAGACCGAAAACGATCGTATCGAAAATATAGCTCACAATGCGTTATGGCTTCTTTTGAACGGTCACATGTTAAGGACTTACCGCAAAAGCGGACTTACCGAGAAAGCGTTTAGCTATCGACTATTTTCTTGATGAGGAAAGGGACAGCGGATATAGATCCCGTGTGAGTAAAAGAGACACATATATTTAAAGTCGATAGCTGGCTGTTCACACTGCAGGGCTGTAGCTAGAGTCGAATTTGAGAGGAGATAGGATAGAGATAGGGCAGTATTGTTTACAGGTAGGGCGAAAGTAAAAAAAAATATCATAGGTAAATGATCTGCTCCAAAGCACGGGCTCCTAAATCAATCACGATGTATATCACTGACCTCTAGGTCAGTAGACTGTGTTATGTTCGGAATGATACCTATCGCTACAATTTTTTTATCTCAAACTATAAACAAACAATTGAACTATAATAATTTATCTTAGTTTTTGGTATTTTTAAGGTAGGGCATTGTAATTTCAAAGTAGGGCATTGCCCCAAAATGACCCCCCCCCCCCTAGCTACGGCCGTGTCACACTGCCGGTGAGCCGGGTCTTACCACTAGTTAGTCGCAGCGACGAGAGCTATCAAAGAATACTTGCTCAGCGATACTCGCTCGGCGATGCTCGTTTAGCGATCAGAACTCACCAACTATCGAAACTACTCATTCGCTACTCACTGCTCCCCGACTAGTTTTGAGTTTCAAGCTTTACTTGCTGCTCGCTAATCGCCGGCGGTGAGTCAAGCCTAAGGTCCACTTGACTGAAATTTGCGATGCACACGAACCCAATACGATGTGAATTTTTTTTTGGTGAGATACACCTTTTTGTTTCAAACTAGCTGTTCTCCGCAGCTTCACTCCCGTCATCTGAATTTTTTCTTATCTTTTCTTTCATAAGAACCTTCTCCTGACAATAAAAAACACAACAAAAAAATAATTAGCAAAATCGGCCCTGCCGTTCACGCGTGATGCGATAACCAAGGGAAATAGTGATTCATTTTTAAATATAAAATAGATTGATCAGTTCTTTAAAAATAATTTGGTACAATTTAAGATGTAAATAATAGCATAGTGTATGCTACCCATGCGGAAAAGGTCTGAGTTTATTTTATGTAGGTATGTACAATATAATAAATTAATTAAAACACACAAAACGTCAGTATAACATTTTTTACTTTTTAGTGATACCCCACCACACCTAAGAACACCATTGAAAAATCGCAAGAAGTCAAAATACGCAATTTCGTTTATACTTGAAAGAAAGAAATCCGTCGACCAAGTAAACGAAATCCAGCCATTTTTTTTAAAGCCAAACTTCCCGAAAGTCCCACGGAAAAGGGAAAAAACTGATTATTCGCGAACGAAATAGCGGGTAAAAGCTAGTCGTTTTATAAATGACGGAATGATGACGTAACAAATATAAAAAATACAACCGAATTGAGAACCGCCTCCATTTTTTGAAGATGGTCAAAAATAAAACAATTGTAAACAAATAAAAAAAACGAATAATATTTTTTTTCTTATTTTATTGATAGAAAGCACAGTACATAAGTCATTGAAATGACTGAAATAAATAAAAACGAAACGTAATGAATCCTCTTTTCATAGTTTTAATTTTTAATTATTCGCGTCCTTCGAACCGTTTGCGAGCGCTCTCCTTTGTAAATAATTTATCAGTCCAATGGCTACTTATTTAGTTAAGAACTTAAGATTAGGCCTTGACTGATGAAGAATAAATACGTTTTACTTAGCATTGCTGAAAACTGTTAAAAGATTATTCAAGAAAAATTCTAAGACTGAATTATTTAACTTTTTATTTTCATAAAATATTTCTTATTCTGTTCGTTTTTCATGTATAAAACACTTCGAGTGACGTCAATGATACCCCCGTGTCTCGGAGAGTACAGCCGGCACACCAATCTACCTGAAACTGTAAATTTTCCTAATCAACCTTGAACCTTATTTTTATAGAGATAAAGTTGAAAATCTATTGAAGAAGTTTGACAGATTGTTGGAGCTTGATGTGCTGGCCATCTGTACGTAAATTCAGTCTATATCCTAATCGCGCGTTAAATTATTTTACTTCATCACTTCTATGCGGTGCCATTTAAGTCGTCTATAACGGCAGCACACTTCATTTATCCATTGATAACTACAAATTCATATAAAAAACCGTATTTATGAACATTTGAAATATTAAAAATATATATAAATACATTATTTAATCATGGCGCACAACGTAGCGCCATAGTGCATGACGCAACATCCAGGAGCGAGAGTAGTTCCAGCCTTGCGTTCTAAGGACGGCGCGGAAAGGACCGGCGGCATTGTTTTGATACGTAAACATTATTAACAGGACGCTTCATAATTCTAATGCATTATTTGTCTATATCCTATCATTTTGATGGATAATTAAGAAAAGAATCGCGCCTAGAGATATTTTTTGTCGGGTACATAAAGTAGGCCGCCTTTGTAAGAAAACTAAAATGGCACCGTGTAGTGATACGTCATGTACCAACACCACATCCCTAAAAAAACCAGCGCAAGCACAATCGGTAGGTGCTAATCGGTACGTGTTCTCGAGTGGGGTATCTATTTATCAGATATATACAGGGAAATTGAAAAAATACCCGAAACCTCTTAGGCAGTGAAAGTACACATGATTATAAGCAACTTTTGTTTTGGTAAAACTCCGAAATCTCGAAAAAAATATCAGCTGTTTCATACATTTTCATTGGCTAAATACTGCATTTTGTATGAAACAGCTGATATTTTTTTCGAGATTTCGGAGTTTTACCAAAACAAAAGTTGCTTATAATCATGTGTACTTTCACTGCCTAAGAGGTTTCGGGTATTTTTCAATTTCCCTGTATATAGATACCCCGTCAATACCATGATTTACAACGTGTAACAGACGTCATTGTACTCAACATAATGAACAACCTTCTCTATGGGACCAACACCGAAAATGCGAAAAAATTCGTTGTTCAAAATTATGACCCCTTAAGAGGTATTGCGTTTATTTTTGTTAAACGTTGTATCATTAAATTGAACGGATTACTTCATCATCTTATCTTTTCTCAACTTTGCGGCAGATGAAAATCTAACCCAGTACCAACTATCATTCAGCTACATCCTTTTCTTGACCTTGATTCTCCAAAATGAAAGTAATTTATCCCAAAAATATGCCCAGTTTTAATCAGGCCCACAGACATTTTATTATTGCCCCTTACCATTTTATTTCAGGTAGGGAGAACTGGGGTAAATCGCATCCGTGTACAATCATAGTAAAAATAGGTTCATCTCCTTGTCTATTTTTGTTTGCTCCATCCATGACCTATTTTACTGTGTTCCGACCCATTATTGTTACTTCAATGAAAAATATTACATTAACAACTAGCTGACCCGCGCAACTTCGTCTGCGTCACATTTTTCATTAATGCTCCGCTCTTATTTGTCTTAGCGTAATGATATATAGCTTATAGCCTTCCTCGCTAAATGGGCTATCTAGCACTGAAAGAATTTTTCAAATCCGACCAGGAGTTCCTGAGATTAGATCGTTCAACCCAACAAACAAACAAAACAAACTCTTCTGCTTTATAATATTAGTATAGATTAAATTGAACGAAGAACCACAGTCCCGCTGAACACATAACAGACACAATAGATAAAAAAAAAAACAAGATAACAATGTGTTTTCTAATGTTATAAGAAAGGTGCTATTGGACTTTTATTAAAGCGGATTTCACCAATGAAACTGATCGCGATCAAGCTGCGTTCAAGAGTTGTCAGTGTCAATATTCCATAGAAAACAATGACACTAAACGTAAACGTGGTTCGTATGTCGACCGCGTTCAGACTCAGGGTCTGGTTTCAGATTGACGCCGTGTCGACGGCGCGTTCGTGACAGAAAAAGAAAGAGAGTCAGCACACAGAGGGGCCCGAGAGGGCCGACGCCTGCCGGAGTTGTGGGACTTCTCCGCCCAGAGCGGGAGAAGTTATTGGATGATTTACCATCCCTAAAAAAAAAAAAGGTTTCAGATTGACGAAAGCCGCCCTTTAAGGCGAGGTTGCAGTACTGTGTGTTTTGACGAACAACAGCGACTGTCCGGCGAGCGAAATAATGCCTAAATTTTGATTGTTTTTTCTTCTTGGCGAAAACTGATAAAGAAATTATACAATATGGTTTCAACATTTACTTCAAAATAAAAAGCTCTATCTATTGATATAACTTTTATATATATTCGTGATGAAATCTCTTAGCAGTACACGTTTAAAATTGTAATTTAATGTCATGTTTGTTAAAAAAAAGTATCGAGCCAATCATTCTAAATCGCGTTTCTATCTTTACGATTTACTTGAGGGTATGTTAAATTTTTATGTAATGATTTTTATTTATTAAAAAACTCATAATTAATTAGATTTTCAGACGTTCAAAAATCTTAAAAAGTACTGCAACCCCGCCTTAATTATTTATTAAAAGAAATGACGTTTTATTTTTCCGAGCAGCAATGCCCAGTGCCGTACTAGCTTCAATGGTCTAAATTTAAATGAAGAAAAGAAAGAAAAAATTGAAGAAGTTACAATCATCTCAACTGTACATCGCAATTCGTGTATCTACCAAATTACGAGGTAAAAAGGGGCAATCCCCTTGGGACTGGTCGCACGTTATAATATAATCATTGATTTAACCCGGAATTATATAGTGATGTTTGTTTATTGTAGGAACAAATGTTCCGGTGATGCTTCTAAATTAAATGTCAGAGGGTATTCGTTTATTCAAGCGACTAATTAGGTATTAAACACGAATGTGAGTGGTTGTGTTATTTGTTCAATGAGATACAATATTGTTGGTTGTTGTGGGATGTTTGATGGTCAGTAGGAATATTTTAATCGCATTAGGACGGTTTGTGGTTAGAAAATCGCGGGTAATGGGTACTTAAATTAATTTCTACCTTCTGCCAGTGGCTTTGCCCTCGTAAATATCTTAAATCATTCGAAGCGAACATATTACCGGTAAAAAAAACCTATGTGCTCTCTGTGCCCCCTGACATTAATTCTGCCACTCTTTAAGCGCTGTGACTGTTCGAGGCGGCCTGTAGAGCGGCGCCTGAGCATCGCACTTAGTAGAATTAAATTAAATGAACTAACATTTATTTCGACCAACAAGGGATCATAGCACACACATTATCTACACATAATAAAATAAAAACAAATATAATTATCTTTATCTTAAACGATTACGATACGATAAATTCAATTTCACAACATTACCAAAATTAAAATTAAAACCAAGTAGAGAGGTGAGACATTTCATCGGATCTTTCATTCAGATCCGTTCGGAGTGGTTGAGTAACAAACTTCTATCCATCCATCCAAACTTTCCCATTAAATCCTTCCTAATATACAAAATTCTCCCGGTAGGTACTGAGTGATTAAGTGATTGACTGATAGACAACGCACAGCAGTGCGATTCTGCCGGTCGTTTCTGTCGACATCGCTTCGTGATCACTTAACGACAAGTGACCTGTCATGCCATCTTGTTTGTATGGTTTGACAGCTCACTTGTCGTTCACTTCGCCTAAGTGTTCACTTCGACATGTTTATAGAATCGCACTGCTGTAAACATGTCGAAGTGTAGGCTTAGGTGAAGTGATCACATAGTGAGCGTTCAATCAAAGTAATCAAGTTGGAATGACAGCTCACTTCGTGATCACTTCACCCAGACCATTTCTTCGACAGGTTTAAAGAATCGATCTGGTCGTAAAAAGCTGAAGGGAGATGTTCCAGAAATGTATGGAGACTAAACTAGTACTTTTAATATCGCTAAATAATATAACCCTAATCACTTCAAAGTTAGAGTAAACAGGCTCCTGGGTAAGCTCGCTCCGTCGTAGACTTTGTCTCTGTCATCTTTGACCAAGACGAAAGTCAAGAGCAAACCCATCTCAAATAAATAAAAAATGTTATTCTTTGGGATATTATAAATTGCATATCAAATAAATAATCGCCTATCAATACATACTCATCATTTATATTCTTTTTTACATCAAATTACTTACTTCACTACAGATAAACTAAATGTTTAACTAAACTCAAACTGCAGATAATTCGAAATTATACATCAATATGACATTACTTTTTTCCTCATAATGCAATACAGTTAAATTTATTTTTGTACAAAAATACTACACACATAGCATAAATACTGACTGCACAGCAAATTTTCCATATTTCATATTAAAATAACTAGCGAGCGAAGCAAGCTCGGGACTTGGGGCATCCCGACTCGGACAGGTTAGGTTAGAAGTTATTATTATAAGGGTTATTTTTTTTAAAACCACCCAGAAGTAGGAGCCTCGCTAAGTGGGGCTCCGTCCACGACGCCTTTATTAGTATTGATTTGAAGAATATTTAGAACCGTACTTAGAAAAACTGCTGTAAATAATATAAAAAATAGAAGCTATATTTAAAAGAAAAAGAGTTAACATATATAATGTGCATTAAGATTATTAGCTGTGCATTGATGAAAAATTTTGCTTTAGGAAAAATCGCTGTACGCTGCGAAAATAAATTGTGGTATGTTTAGTGATATTTTGCTGTGCAATCAGTAATTTTGATGGGAATTCGGAATCTTATTGCATAGAAAAAGGATATTTTTTTATTTGCGTTTAAATACTACCCTTATTCTTTTTATCTTATTTTTTATTTGAGATTGGTTTTCTCGTGACTATAGTCTTGGTCATTTTCTTTAATTTGACCTCATTTCAATGTACATTCAAATTAACTTGGTCAAATAGCAAAACAACATGGCGGATCAGATCAGCAGTGTGCAAAAAAATTTCATTTTGACAGTGTGACATTTGATTGACGTGTATAAAATATGCGATAAAAATTACAACACAAATTCTGTAAAATCTTGGGTTTCGATGAAATAAGACTACAGAATATTTTACTCGATTGCGGCAGCACAAAAACAATCACTCAAAACTCCGAAATATATCCAATTCACAGTCAAAACAAAGAAAGACTCATAGACGTTACTTCTAAAACTGTCAAAATCGTAAAACGTCATGTCAAATAACTGTCATGGCTGCCTAGAGTTGCCAACTTTTATTAGAAGAAATAGAGTATGATTATCTGATTTCAAAGGAGGTAAATAAAGAGTACGGACTTCCAAAAACAGAGCATAATGTCTTTTAGATCTTATTTCTCTATTTCATTTCTTTATTTTATTTATGCGCATAAATAAAATAAAGAAATGTACTGGGATCAGATCGATACACACTTAAAAGGTATTCTTTCCCGGTTAGTTAGTTACAACCTTCTAGGGTTTGGAACTGCGAGTGGCCATTGAGAAAAAAAAAGCGGGCCGAGGTCTTTCATTCGTCAACATCCAAGCTAGTCGGATGTTTTTAGAGTGAATAATATTATTATATTATTTTGAAAGTGATTTGAGTTTATAAAAGTGTTACAATTATTGAGTTAAATTATCTCAAAAAGTCTTTTGTAAACTTCGTGAAGATACCCCTGCTCTTATATACGAGACTTAATAATAGACCATCAATCGGTATTTTCATTACTATCGGCGACTGAGATGCGAATGTGATGACATTCGCATCTCAGTCGCAATCTGTCAAAATCACGTCAATTTGTCGATTTGATTTTTTACATTTGAGACCGAACGTTTCTTAAAATAAGTAGAATTGGCCCGCAGGTATCCTGAAATAGGTATCTATGGCACGCGCCAGATAAACGTGAAATAAAGTACATTGATCTGTCCCTAATATACTTTCGTGGATACTCGAACAATGAATTAGTAACCGTTTTTCATAGGAACGTAAAGAATCACGATAGAAGAATCAGGACAGCTTTATGTAATTATTTCTGTTTTTGACGTTGAGAAAGTCAATCAATGTATGTGGATCAATGATCATTATTGCACGGGTATCTGACGTCTACCATAGGTACCTAATTTCCCAAAAAGGGGTTCAACAATGATAACAAACACAATCAACATAGCAAACACGCTCAATGTCATATAAACATTGTTAGCGGTGAACAACAAAGTATTTGAGCTTGAAGTGATCCAAGTTTTGAGTCGGCAAACAACAATAACTTGTTACAATGTCGGTAAGGAACAGAGCTCATGTCGCGGTCACATTCGGTTACACGATTGTACTTAGGAACAAATTGTGGTGTCAGACTTGTTTTCGTACTACAGTTGTAAAACTTGACAAACAGTAACGATGTGTAGGGAAATTAAATCTATAGGTACTAATATTATAAAGCTGAAGAGTTTTTTTGTTTGGTTGAACACGAATGTCAGATTTTTTTTTGGTGTTGGATAGCCTATTTATTGAGGAAGGCTTTAGGGTATATAGCATCACGCTACAACGAAAAGAAGCGAAGCATGTGACGCTAACGAAGTTGCGTGGGTCAGCTAGTGCTTGTATACAACTATACAGACAATGAATTATAATGTGTAAGAATTTACAATTTGAGGGCTCATTTCACTATATTTGATGGCTCATTTCACTATTTTTTAAGCAATTTTCATCACGACTGAAATGCGAATGTGAACACTGCGTGTTACTTAAAAAACAGTACAATAGGGGATTATGCATGAAAAAAATATTTACGATCTATACAGTCAATCTAAAAATTACAAGTTAACAAATTAACAGCTAAAATAGGAATCAAAATTGTTCGATAAAGAAAACGCTGTTTTCTATGGCAGCTGTACTTTTTTTTTTTATTCGTTTATTTCAAGCATTAGCACCGACTATAATAGGCGCCATGGACTTTGACGTCAAAATCCATATCGGACTTCTCTTTCTAATTGTTATCTTTGATGCTTTCTAACTTCATCGCTGATGAAGGTATTTAAAAAATAATTTCATGATCATTTTACTAGTATTTCATTTTGCAAATATGAAAATCGCATGCATAATTATTCCCTAACTAGCTCGCCCGCGCAACTTCATCTGCGTCACATTTTCCATTATCGCTCTGTTTCTAATCGTCTATCTTAATATACATAAGAATTTCTCAAATCAGACCAGTAGTTCTTGAGATTAGCGCGTTCAACCAAACAAACAAACAAACAATTAAATTCTTCTGCTTTATAATATTAGTATAGATAGTATAGATAAACCTCAGACTCTACCCGTAACGACTGCCTAAGATCAAATATATACAAATGACAGCCGAGATACTTCGAAGTAGACGTCCGTATTACCCACTGGTCTATTCCCAAACCACTCATCCATCCTTTTCATTCAAACAACGCTTGAGCAGGAAGGCACACAATTTGACGCCACAGAACGTGGGGTTTTAAAAAGGAAACTTGAATGCTGAAATAATTCCAGTTAAAAGGTTGTCGGAACGTAAAACCCCTTTGTTTTTACGGGCCGGTTTGCGAAAACAAAGATATGGTGTCGTACTTTGTAGTGGACCGAATTGGTTTTTCGAATTGAAAATTGATGATACGTTTTAGCTTGATTGGGTAAACAATTGTAGTTGGCAGGATTTTTTATTATTGTAGGTGCATGGTTGGGCGCATACGGGGTATGATAAGACGGAACGGGAGAAGGATGTCTGAAGGACTTGGAAGAAGCCTTTGCCCAGAAGTGGGACGGCAAGTCTTAAAAGGTATTCTAAGGGCTGTTTTTACCTGCCAGGGTTGACGGGTAGGGTTGCCGCTTGAGCGTTTTCGAGCATAAATCACGTGATGACGTCGACTGCACACTGCTCGAGAACAAAGGGCGCCAACTGCGCGCCAGATGGCCGCGGTAAGATAAACATTTTTTGACCCACGAGCGGCTCCCGTCTGCCTCCACTGCTAGTTGCAGCGAGCGCAGTCAAGATACGTTCCAAATTCAACCACATTATTGCCAATGGGTAATAATGCAATTCAGCACAATATTATAACTAGGGCTGGAGCCACAGCTCTGAACACGTGACCTGCTCCTTTGGTGGGTGCCGACACGTGTCACCTGTTTTCATGGCTAGAGCACAATTTTTTCGCAGTAGATGTGAAAAGTAGAGTGTGCTCCTCAGGGATAAAGGTGTCTTTGACTTGGTCTAGCTTGAATCCCGCGCTGCATTCAGGATTTTTGTATTAACTCCCTCGCTTCGCTCAATATTAAACAACCTCGCTACGCTCGGGTGTTAACTCTCGGGTCCTTCGTTGTGTTCGGGATTCAATATGACGCCCATGTCATAAGACACTGCTTTATCACCTCGTTTCATAATATACTATAATGTTTAAGGCTTACCCCGACGCGAGAATGTGACAAAGACAGAAGAAGAAATTAAAAAAGACAACACATTTATATGGCGACACACACATTGAAGTGACATTAAAAAAATACATAATGTGTGCCTTTCGACTGCGCCACAAGGTTCATAGCAATATTGCCAGACAGATGCTGACTGATGCTGGTCTTCCAGTGAACCTTCAATGATCATTTTAACTAAAGTTGGCTTTTTAGACCCACTTTTGACCTGTCTGGCGTGATTTTGAAACAAACATCCATCCAGACTTTCGCATTTATTATACTTGTAGTCGTTTAGGGGTTGCGTAATTGTTCGAAAGAGTTACCGCGAATCTGGGACGACTTCAAACGACAGTTTCAAGAAACAAGCCAATCGGGGAAGCAGAGTGGGGAAACAGAGCGTGGAAGCAGAGCGGCGAAGCAGAGTGGGGAAACAGAGCGGGGAAGCAGAGCGGCGAAGCAGAGTGGGGAAGCAGAGCGGGGCAGCAGAGCGGGAAAGCAGAGCGGGGAAGCAGAGCGGGGAAGTAGAGTGGGGAAGCAGAGGGGGGTAGGAGAGTGGGGAAGCAGAGTGGGTAGCAGAGCGGGGAAGCAGGGCGGGGAAGCAGAGCGGGGAAGCCAATCGGGAAAACAGAGCGGGTTAGCAGAAAATAACCGGCCACCCGCCAAATTAATCGTCGTGTAAACGCGTAGCTCAGAGAAGTCCTCAACTCCGTCTAAATGAACAGACACAGTCCGCAACTCCGCTCCGCCTTAGGCTAAGAACTCACGGAGCGATTTTCACCCGCAACCGCCGCGGTGGTGGAACTGCAGTTTTATTTCTAAACTCACGAGACCGGTTATTTGCGCGGTTACGCAGCCGTCGCGGTTGCGATCATCGCCCGCAGACGTGGCGAGCGATGACCGCAAGACGGGCGGTTGCAAGACGGGCAGTAAAACGATCAGTTGAGATCCAGACCGCCATGGACCAAAGTAATTAGTAGTTCGATTTTAATATCCATTTTTTATAATTTTTGTTTAATTTAATTTTAAACATGTCAATATGCCACAAGTCACTGGTGCAAAATAGCATTGGATTTCTCATGATTTCTGTACCCATCGCCCCCCGCTGGCCACCGCGGTCGCCCGCCAACCGATCGTAGAGCGCGCGGGCGCCACCCGCCTAGGCTGCGGGTAACCGCGGCCTGCGCGATTCTACTAGTTGCCTGCCGGTGCAGCGGGAACCGCAAACAACCGCGCACACCGCGGGCGTAAATCGCGTCGTGAGTTGTGCTTTAATTTTTAACATATAATTATATCTGCTTTCTACAGAAGCTGCGGGCCCGCAACCGCGGCGGACGCGGGTGAAAATCGCTCCGTGAGTTCTTAGCCTTACTCCGTCTCTCCGCTGCCTTGCTACGCGTCTATAGACAGGCAGCTAAAAGTTTGAGCTTCCCTTCAGCTCTAACCACAGCGAGAGAAGTCATTCGATGATTTTACATGCAAAAAAAAATAATAAGTAAGATACATTATGAATAATGTATGGACACAATGAAAGCATGAATGACAGAACGCAGAAATGCACGCGAGCGAGAAGTATGAACGACGGGCCAGTTACTCCGCACTGGTCCGAATGGAAGGTTGTCTCAACTAGTTGCAGGGAATAAACGTGAATACTCAAAACCTACAAAAGTTGACTTTTATTTCGTAGTCCCAGTAACTTCCACCACCAGACGAGGCAGTGCTCAAATAGGGATCTCCCAGTGCATCCCAACAGTCAGTAGCGAGGACCCCTAAACATACGAATAAATCTCATCTCTAACTCACCAGTAAGAATACTTAACCATCCCGCGTTCCACCCAGTAATGAAATCAGACATAAACTCGGACAAACAAACATTACCCGCTAGTATATATAGAGATTTACGAGACAACGACACGGGAACGATATTTAGCAAACATGTCGTACTGGGATTTAGCTCTGTTTTCAACGATTTTTGTTTTAAAACATCCATTTTGAATGTAATGCTGACAGTGAAATGGTTTCTGCTTGAGTTTTGGAATTTAATTTCCCTCATTTGTGTGTGCTAGTGCACAGTCAGGATAGACGTGTGTCAAATCGCTGCATATTCCCGCCAATAACGTAAATACGCCATTTCAGTTACTCCCGAACAATTATTTTATATCATCGGTGGTTGCATTTTTCAGGTGTAATGAGTAGTTTTATTATTGTTATTTGGTTTTAACAGAGGTAGTAAGTGAATTAGCTTCATTAACTGTAATTGAATTTATCCTAGATATTATGCATTTTTTCTAATTTTCTAAAAAGTGTGTAATTTCTCACGTCGCTGTTCTCGTATCGCTGTAATCGGTGGTCTTTATTACCACCGATGTGATAATTTACACCGAAATGATAAGAAAAAATCAATCGGTGTCTTATATCTAATATCGGTGTTTTGATTTATGATCAACGCACAGTTTTGTCACATCGGTGGATTGCTTTATCATATCGGTAGATAATTTTATCATCTCGGTGAGTCGTTTTATCATTTCGTTACGGATACAAATGCTTATTGTTAAACCTTTAGGTTTAACATAGGTATATAATTTAAAAAAATATATGTTAATTGAATTTCTAAGAACTCAGTTCTCTTTGAATGTGATCTACTTACATACCAACATAATATATACATAAGACCAAAGACTATTAAACCACTTGACTGCGCATACAGTGCCCCGACGCACGATAGCTATTAGTGTTTTTGCTCATATGTTAGGCTGCGGCACTAGTGACCATTTTAGTTGTGACCAATTGTTAGACCTGTGGGCACGTTAAGTTTTTACAAATCGTTTTAATTTTTATGCAATTTATAACGCATAAAAATGCCTTCATACCAGGTGAATTTGTGTGGGAAACATTCCAAGACCTCTTGTTACTAAAAGGATGGCATAACTTTTCATCGGAGAGTAAAGACTACGCAAAATAGTTTTGATTTAATCAGATAATGAGCCACCGCAGGGGTCTATATAAAATGGTGGTTAGGTGAACGAGCACACTGTGAGAAGCGCGCGTTGATGGCTTTTGGAAAAGTCTCTTTCTTTCATTAGGAAATACTTATATTTTTATCCCTTTCTTCCCCTTTGTATTTGTATCGTAAAAATCTGTGCTGTTACGTTTAATGATTGAAGTTGATTTCCGATGATCATAAAATTACACTTAATACAATTTTTAATCAATTAACATACATACATTAAACACTTAACTACTTTTAAACGACTTTAAAGGTAGGAGGAGGGTCTCAGTTTTTTCATCTGTGTGTTTGACATACATGTTTTCATTTTAGATTTTCGAAGATTTCAGAATTAAAATAAAAGTGGAAAGATAAGGTTAATAGGGAAACTTTGTTTAAACAAGATATAGCGCTGTTTGTTTGGATTGAGTATTTTTATAATGTTAAAATCCATTTTATCGATATCGACTATTTTCCTTTAATCAAGTAGTGCCACCACTAACCATAGGCTACCTATGCAACTTGACCTTGAACGGACCAATTGCAGCCGCGCGTTTTTCCTCGTCCCCCGGCCCGCTGTAGTGAGCCGCGTACTTAGAAGAAATCGGCCTATACTAGATGGCTCTAGGGTATATAACCAATATACTCTATGC
This sequence comes from Ceramica pisi, assembly GCA_963859965.1. Classification (NCBI taxonomy): domain Eukaryota; kingdom Metazoa; phylum Arthropoda; class Insecta; order Lepidoptera; family Noctuidae; genus Ceramica; species Ceramica pisi. The sequence continues at coordinate 8,312,795 of OY982549.1, read as the reverse complement.
ATAAGACCCTCAGTTCAGGTCTTCAGTTTTAAGTCACCCTTGTAAAAATATATAGATACCTACTAACTATTTCCTTTTTGATGTTCAAAGGTGGATAGATTATCATATCGCTGGATATGTACCTACATCATTTCGGTGGATAAACTTATCATATCGGTGTACAAAAAATAATAATCGGTGCCGGTTTGTCATATCGGTGGAAACCAGAATTCAAACTGAATTTTCTCCTTAGTCTTAAATGATACGTTGATGATATTAAATTTGGGGATATTTATTATCCTAAAGATAACGTTAAGCCTGAAAAATATACTAAAAAAATTTTAAATGAAAAAGTTCACCGATCTGATAAAAAAATGGCATTTGTTGAAATTCACCCTAATACTAACAGTCATCATTATCTTCCTGCCCTTATCCCATGTTACTTGGGGTCGGCGCAACATGTTTTTTCCTTCCACTCTGCCCATCTCTTTCCTATTTAAATAATAAAAAAAAAATCCTTTATAAAGTGGCCAAAGCTATAATAATGATGTTTCAGCTAAAAATAGTCAAGACAGGCAAATTAGAAATCCGACTGCAAAACTGTTATCACCTAAAACTGTTTCTTAATTGAATTTAAACACAATTGGCTTATACATATTTTTGTAACCTCCATTTAATTCCCTTCATTTTGATACCCTACTCAATACGTTAGATTAAAAAAATATATTAACGAGTTATAATTTAGCGCCAAAAATCCGCCATATTGCTTTTTTTTAAACCTATCTGATCTTAGAACACTCGGGTAGGTATTTGAAATGAATCTAACGGCACCTCAATAGTCGAAATTCATCCAACCGTTTGAAAGGTACGGTAATAAAGAAACTTACAAACAATCAAAAAAACCGAACAGACATACAATATATACGCGCGAAAAAGTAACCCTTCCTTGGCACTCGGGTAAAAGCAACAACTGACATTTATTTTGATTCGACAAACGACTTCCTGATGCTTTTTCTAAGAAACGAAAACTTAAAATGCCACTACTTACGACCTAAATAAAGTGCAGTAGCCGGTTCTTGAAATGACAGCAAGACGGTGAAAAGGGGTAGGTTGAAACACTGAGAACTTAGTGTTACAGAGGGGCCTTGTAGACTTAGAGTTTGTGTTTTCGAATTCATAGTTAAATAAAATTAACAAAAAAAAACGCGCTTGCTTGCTTTGCTTGTTTGCTAGTGTTTTGTTAATGTGTGTTTTTCGATCAATATTAATCTTGTCCAACGTAAATAAGAAAGTACTAAATAAATATTTCCGAACGCTTACAACCATAATCTCTTCAAAGTTAGAGTGGACAGGCTCTTTCTGGGTGAGCTTACTCCATCGTAGACTTTGTCTGTGTCATCTCTGACCAAGACTAGAGTCAAGAGCAAACCCATCGCAAATAAAAAAATATGCAGTTTAATGATTTTTTTTTTTTCACAATTTTAACAATAATTGATTGAGCCAAATACGGATAAAAAAACTCGGCCAACCAACGGAAATCCAACATCGGTTAAAAATTGTTCGTTTTCGTTAAAATGCGTTCTAAATAAAATTTCAGAAATATCTGGAATTCTGAATTTGAATTATAAAAAATAACCTTTAATTTAATTTAATCCTTTACATATTTCAGATATCTATTTCCTATTCCATGTAAATATGTACTGCAAAGCTTTTTTGATCTATGTTCTCGTATAACAGCAAAATCGAATTACTAAATCATATAACTCATTCAACGCGTTCTGAATTCAAAACGGCAATAACCCCTCATCCGAAGGTGTCGATTTCGCAACACGCAGCACACCCTAATCACACTTAACCCTACGCTGCCGTAGTTTATACGCCGTAAAGATTTTTACAGCCAACCATCACCAATGGTCTCTAGGACCCGAGTACCCGACCTATCTCCAATTGCCAATAAACCTTCTCGCTTCAGGATTTCAATGAAGACCGACACATATTGGCTCTTACTACAATCTAAACGGGATTTCGCGATCTCGAACACCAGAATCATCACTTTGATGAACGATGTAACCCATTCGATGCGACAATTTCGCTAGAGCGAATTTCTTCGGTATAATAGTTGGGTACGATTGGCCATTGGGACGATGTAACTATATTGCTATCTGTAATATCTCGTAATAACCAAAATCCCTGAGGGTGACACGTAATACTTAGACTGTTATTTCGTACGTGATATCCTGTTAACAGTAAACATAAACACGTCGGGTGACGTGACAAATGGCAGTAGTGAAATTATTTATTTATCGCAGTTATAACTTGGGGGAGGTTCGAAATGTTTCTCTAATGACACACTGGCCGTCTGGCCCCTCGACAAATATGCTATTTTGTTTATTACATTTTTGCTTTTGATTTATCTTCTTTTGTTGGGCGTTTCGTACGGGATAGGATTTTTTATTCTAATAAATTGCGTTCGCTCAATTGAATTCTCTGGTTGCGCAGATGAAATTAAAATAAATAAATCTTTTTGGTGTGTCACGGATATGGTCTGCACGATCAGTTGTTGAAAGAATTTATACCTAAGTAGTATAGTGTTGTTATAAAATTGTGTCTCCCATAAAAATCTATCATTTTGGTTTCTAAAAAGACCTTGTAAATGATAAGTATTAACTGCTACTTAATATACGCTATACTATGGCCACGCACGTTTTTTTAAAACTATTTGATAGCTTTTTCTTTCACGTCCGTATTTCCTGTGCATGTCCTAAGTATATATATTTTTTCTGTTTTGTATCTCTTCTATCTATGAAATGATTGACAATTAACCTCTACAACGTCTACATAGTTTCAGCTTTGGAACAGTGCAGACGTGACCCGAAAAGTCGATTTACGATAAGCCGTACCACGAATCAAACCACTACGGTAACATGAATAGTTTATCTTAAAGAAAAAACGATATAGCAGTCGCACCATAAAAGCCTGCATTCAAAATACAAATAGCCTGTACCAACATAGACAACGGCGAACGCCATCAAAATCATGCAATCTGTTTGTCCGAACTTTTTAAAATTCCAATTGGAACGCAGCAATCACTAGGAAGTGACACATCAAAGTGACGCGCAATAAAGCGTCATTCGAAATACGAATTTCGCGCCAAAACATCGCACTGGCCACTGACGAACAATCTTTTTCATGCTTTTGCTATGAATTTTTAGTGTTCAATGTTTAAAATTTGCGGTTTTAAGGTTATGTTTATATTGTTTTTTTTTTTGCCGTTGTAGTCGGTTTATGTCTGTCAAAGTCGATAACTTTTGGTGCTGTCAAATCGTTGGCGCGTTTTAAAACAATAGTGGCGTATTATTACAACGATAGTAAATTTCGTCGTAGCTGCATATGTATTGTCCATGTCCGACCTACATGAACATATTTATAAAGTTTAACGATAGGTTAAACTTTATAACCTAGCCTTTTATTTCTTTATTTAAATATACTTTATTGTACACCAAATGAAAAATGCATGAAAGATAAGGTACGAGTATGTTGGGGTTGGCTTCCAGTCAAACCTGATTCAGCTAAATACTAGTATTTTACGTGGAGTATGACTACCTATTTTACCTCCACAAGCCAGTAACGGAGAAGCACGTTACTTCTTAGCAAGAGGCAACTTTTTTGGGTTCTGACAGCTTAGCTGCTTGTGGCTTGATCTTCCCAACCTTCCTCAACCGCATTACGTGTTTTCTGAGGCTTGGCAGTCTCGGTACGGTTGCTTAACCTTGAGGATCGGCCCTCGCAGCTGTTGTTATTTAGCCATAAGTTCCTCAGTAAGTTTGACGATAACAACACAATATAAGCCATCCAATACAAAATTAATCGATTAAATAAAATAAATCGAAGCCATAACTGAACCGTGCAATCGATCAATAGGCAAAGCGGCAGAACAATACAAGAACTAATCGGAACTTTTAGTTAGTTTGGTAAACTGAGATCTACCGGCGCTTCGGGGAACTTTTGATTAGGCAAGAAATGCCCAATGGTCTTCAATGTTCTGCGAATGTTCTTACTTTTGTTTATTCGTGTGTTTTCTGTGCGTTAAGTAAATGAGAATCGTTAAACTAAATTACCTACAAGTACCTAACTGGTTATCGAGCTTTGTCAATTTATTTAGGTTTGAGGATAGTTCATCGACAAAAAATCAAAATTTAAAAAAAGTACCTATGTAATATGAGTCAATTTGCAATATCTTGAAATATTTTTCACACCACCTGCACGAAAACGTCACATTATTTGCCATGCAAACCTAACCTAAAGTACGTTCTAACCCGCGAGCGGCTCCCGTCCACCTCCGCTCCTAGGTGCAACGAGTGCAGTCAAAATGCGTCGCAAATTCAAATCACATTATTGTCCGGCGGGTTATAATGAAATTCAGTACAATATTATTACCTGGTGGGCTGGCGCCACAGCTTCGGAATGCGACCTGCTCCTTTGGCGGAGGCCGACGCACGCCACCTGTTTTCATGGCTAGAGCACTACTTTCTCGCAGTAGTTGTGAAAAGTAGAGTATGCTTGTAAGGAATAAAGGTGTCTTTGACTTGGATTCTTGTTTTAACTCCCGCGCTTCGCTCGCGAGTGAGTTAAACTTTAAACTCTCGAATCCTTCATTGTGTTCGTGTTTCAATATGACGCCCGTGTCATTAGACACTGCTTTAAACCCTCGTTTCATAATCTACTATTATTCGGTACCCAAATGCATACCTACCTACCTATTAATAGAAAAACTTTATTTTTAGGTACCTATCATCTTTTGCCTGCGACTTCGTACGCGCATATCCCGATTTTCCCGTTTCCATTGGAATTTTCCCGTTTCTATTGGAATTTTCCCGTTTCCATTGGAATTTCGGGAAACGTACACTCCCCAAGGAACCTACATGCCAAACTTTCGAATTTCTAAGACATGCAGTTTCGCTTGTGCGCTGTCTGTCAGTCAGCCACATTTTTATACTGAAAATATTGATAGACATAATATGGAGTCAATCAATAAAATAAACCACTTAAACATAATTCTGTAACCCGTAACTGCAGGGTGTCGGACCAAACTAATAGACGGGGTCTCCAAGACCCCACGTCCCGAGCCACTCGTAATCTCCAATCAAACGCTGCTTACTGTTGCGAATTAAATGGCGGACCAGTTTACGGATCATCGCCTCTGTCGGTCACAAACTAGAAGCCTTTAGCCTTCATGTCACAGTTTGTGACTTTGTTGTAGTTTAGTGTGTTAATTTGTTGGTCGTGAAAATCTAAACTAGAAGCATTTGATTGGCTTGGTTGACTGTTGTATCTTTATGCAGTAAGATTGAATAAATAAAGTAGTTTCGTCATAGTGTCTATGAAATGCGAGGATAGTTGAAGCGTAGCCTTTTCACAACTATGAAGTGGGCGAGTTCCAGTCTAACTGGATACAGTACTCTGTAGAATCTCAGTATTTAATCGTGGATGGTCACCCATATACGGACTGACCACAGCAAACATTGTTTAACCTTGACCTAGATTGACCTGTCGGAAATCCGTCCCTAAGACGATCCACTAACCAATGCGTTGTACCTAGTTTAGTTTATTAATTGGTTGGTTTGTATAATAATAAAAGTTACACTGGTTTCGTCATTGTGTCTATTAAATATGAGCGTAGTAGAAGAATACGAAAAAAAACTTTCTAACATATTATTCGCACACAGTAAAAAAATTCAGTACGTCTCCAAAAATACAGTAAAGCATAATCTCACAACACAGACAGACTTCCATAACGGACTTCCCGACTTAACTTCGTCCGGTTATTATTTTTTAGTGTGGCAAGCTCATATTTCGTGAGGACGTGAAATTTCGCCACTAACAGCGGACGGTTCATTAGAAACTCGTCAGGATTCCGCTCGCTCGCTCAGCTTAATTCTGTTAACTATTTTTGTGTCCAAGACTGAAACAAAATTTTTAAAAGTTGGTACCAGGGCTTGGTAGTGGTCATTTTTTTTTTATTAATTCCAGCTCTCTACGACCAGTAGTTTCGACTGTGCGTTGTCTGTCAGTCAGTCACGCAATAACTCTAATTAGGATCGACCATTTACAGAGTTTTGAATTGTCGAGGTCTGTCAAGTACATGAAGCTAGTTCCGCCACAATAGCGGCAAGAGCAGAAAGAATGTTCCTCAGCAAAATATACTCACCGACCCTATCTCCAGTGCGGCAGTTGCTCGTTCCAAAGAGTGTGTAAATTAGATCCTATGGATAAAATTTACAAGAAACTGCATGGACGCTCTGGAGAGGTTACCATCCTTTCCATGTGCTGATGCTGACCACCAGGGTGGCTTAAGGGAGGTAAGAAATTAACAATCACACATTATTTGGTCTTTTTCTCAAAAGTCCATGTGACTGTTGAAGGTTTCCCCCGACAACAAAAACACATGGCTTGGTAGTTGTAAATTAAGGGTCAACTTGTTTTGAACGATTAATTTAAAGTTTTTGTTTGTGGTTTCATAATTATCGGAAATAGGTACCTATATACTGATTTTGAGAAGTTTACAAAATTGAAATCGATTTTGATATCGGTCTCTCTGATCTTAAACAAACCTAAAAATATTTATGTATCTCTCGCGCTAAAATACGTGTCATTGATTTTCCAATTTCCAACTTCTAACACAAACGGATATAAACAGATATAATTATTATAGGTACTTTTTATAGAAACAAACACGCGTCTGTTTCAGTCCATAACAAAGCCGGAAAAATGAGACCACGCAGCTCAAATTTTACACTGGCAACCCTTAAAAGTCCGGACGCGCGTCCTAATTTGCCTTACTCTTCATTTGCTCACAACTTTTGTGAAGTAAAACCATTTCCCACGTATGTACATGATTTTTTTAATTACGAGTCGTCCCGTTGTTCGTTCTACGTGCGTCGCCGAGTTGCCACAGTAATAAATTCGTGTTTACGTTAAAATAGTGATGTTGAGCTTTAAAAATATAATAAAAATCTAAGCAAGGAAGTTTAATATAGTCCGTGGTGTCATAAATCTTTGAGGTTATGTGGTTATGTCGCGCGTTTTAAATAATTGTTTAACATTTTAACGTTGTAATTTTAATGAAAGCAAAGGAAGTGTATTATGTAGTTTTGACACTTTAATTTAATTTATATAATAGTAGCAAATTAAATGAAAGCAAACAATACGACCAATGGTAAATTCAATATTTAGGCTGATTCATAAACAAATTAAGCATATCAATATGATCTCCCCTAAAATGACCTAGTGACCTTAGTTTTTAAAATACAGATTAGCGGATTCTAAATTTAATTTCCCTATTGAAATTTTGAATAATTAAATAAATTACTGATTTGTATTTTTGACCCACGCACGCATAATATATTATGGGTATTTTCTTTTTAACTCACCTGAATATGTTAAGAACTTTAATCAGGAAACAATATAATCTGTGCACTTTTAAGTTTTACGAAAACATTCCACATCTTTCAGCAAAACCACTAAAGAAGACAAACACAAAAACAATCCATCCAAAACTTCAGGGAGGGTAAACATTTTTAAATCGTTTCAAGTTGTAAAATTCTTCCGTAAGTTGTAGATGTCAACACTGTCGTAGTGTCTGAGCTATCGGTACATCTGTTATTGTCTTACTTGGAGCCAGTCCGGTATCAGTTACCGTCTTGCCGGCAAACTTTCCGTGTTACCGGCGCTCGTAAAAAGGAAGGAGAGAGGTTCCATGTTCCATCATCCCGTTCAGGAGTAAAGGGTGGCAATCTGCTGAATCCATAGAAGCAAAAAGCAACAAACAAGTGTGAGACAGATAGAGCGATCTTGTGACCAGTAAATTAAAATTAATTGTTTTTAATCATGAATTAATTGTTTTAATTCATTATTAAAAACAATTAATTTTCTACTTACAGAATAATCGTAGATTTTCTAGCCGGTTCTTCTTCGCAGAAATGTTTAGAAAGAAAACCGCATTTATTGGTACACTTAACACCTTACAATTATGAATTAAATATTTTTTATGTATTTGAATATTTTTGCCAAATGGTTGTAATCCACCTAACGCTGATTTTCAGCTGCAGACCACGGGTGCCATACGTACCGAACGCACAGTACCTTCGCATATATAAATAACAATAAAATAAGAAAAAAAGTGTAGGTGTAAACATAAAAAATACAAAGTAAAATCAAAGTTAAGTTAAAAAGTGTAGCATGTAGGTAAATAAAATACAATTAAATCAATAGTAAATTTAGGTAGGTACTTACATGATATTAAATATTTTCAATAATTCCGTAAAACATAAAAATGTCATTAAGATCAAAATTATAAAAATCTAAATGATTGTGGAATATACACAAGAATCATTACGTACTTACCGAAATTTTATTTAAAATAAAACAATAAAAAAACGGCTGTCACAAATAAAAATCAATTAATTAAATATAATAATTTCATTAAATTAAAATCCTTAATGGATTTTAACTTAATGAAATTAAAAGAAAGATAATAGAAAAAAAAAGAAAGAAAAAAAAAGAGTTTATTTGCGCAAACTGTAAAAGAATTTGTATAATTAATATTACAAACCCGTTTGTAAAATATTTTTATTCGTAATAGTCGGTAGTTGTAGCTTTCTAGAACTCTAGCCTTGCGGTGTTGTCTTCGGCACTTCTTCCTACAGAAAAGAGATACGTATTGTACGCTTCGTTTCTTTCTACATGACTGTACTTGTACTTCGAGCAATACTGCAATGTGATTGGTTATGTCACCGGAAAGTGGCAAACGCCGTAAGATTGTAAAATATCGCGTGAAATTGTAAACTCTTTTTTTTCTAAATAAGACACGGATAGATAGGAAACTATTGAATTTGGATAGGATTTATCATAACTACAACGATATTTTCATAATATTATCGAGAAAATATAATCTAATCAAGACTTATTACAATCTTACGGAGTCTGCCATTCCGGTGACAGTTACATCCCGTAGTACTATTGCATTAATTTTTTTTAAGTTTCGAATACAACTCTTTTTTTAACGAAAACTGTTTTAAGCGCTTTTTAATTTATCCGACACTTATGAACGTGCTATTTGCAGTGAGCAAACGCATAGGTAGAAATGATTAAGGGGCAATTTTTGAAAAGTAGTCCAAAGATTTTCCTGCCTGGGTTGCGGAATTGTTTGAAAGAGATACCGCGGTGCTCTCTTTGCATTCCCCCTGGAACGAAGAGTATTTGAAGGAAAACGGTTGAGTGTAAGTCAGTAAGAGTCTGAAACTCTCTCCCTGAATAACTTTAGCAATAAACACACTGAACCCTGAGCAATAAAAATTCCTGACAGTTCTATTTCACAAATCAATTGTATATTTTTCTGGTAGATTGAAAAAATTAAATACTGTTATCATTCGTAAATAAAGAATCGAATGATTGATTCTCAAAGGAAAAGTTAATGTTCCTTTCAAATTCTAGGTACTAACTAACTCCTCTGAACATGCAACATTAATACATGCGCAAGAACTTTAAACCGAGTCCCACACATATTAGTATTTCTTTTGAAAGTCACTCCAAGTTTCAAGCATAAAGCTGGGTGTAAACCCGGGTGGTGTGCTCCAGTCTTTTACATTTACAAGGCAATTAAAACTAGCGCGGATGTGTTTGCAGCTTAGAAATGTACCTATGTTATATCTAGGTTTCATACGGTACTCGCTTTTGCTTGGATATACTTGCTTTCAAGTTTTATATTCGCCTATAACCGTCTATCTCTGTACCAAAATTAATCAAAATCGGTTTAGCGATTTAGGCGTGAAAGCGTAGGGCACGCCACGATAGTGGCGATAAGTTCCCACTTTGAGGAGTGGCTTGAGAGGCGCCACGGCGTCCTCACCTTCCGCCTGACGCAGGTCCTCACCAAACATGGATGTTTCGGGAGGTTCCTGCACCGAATCAGGCGGGAGGAAACGCCCGGGTGTCACCACTGCGGGGATCGTCCGGAGGACACGGTGGAGCACACTGTGCAGGTGTGCCCCGCTTGGGCCGGGCACCGCCGGGTCCTCGAAGCGGCGATCGGCGGCGACCTCTCGCGTCCGGCCCTGGTCCAAGCCATGGTCCGGAGCGAGACGGAGTGGGACGCCGTTGTCTCCTTCTGCGAAGCAGTCATGCTAGCGAAGGAGGTGGCGGAGAGGGAGAGGAGAACCTCTCGTCCCAGCCGCCGTGGTGGACGCCGCGGCGTGATTAATTTCCTACTTAGATTGACAGACCACTTCGTGATCACTTCACCCAAGACATCACTTCGACATGTTTACAGCCGGTCGTTTCTGAAACAAGTCGAAGTGAAGGCCTGGGTGAAGTGAGCAGCCGGTCGATTTTGTTGACATCTCGCCGTGATCACTTAGGTGGAGTCAACGACAAGTGAGCTGTCAAGAGAGTCATGCCATCTTGTTTGTATGGTTTGACAGCTCACTTGTCATTCAGTTCGCTTAAGTGTTCACTTCGACATGTTTACAGAATCGCACTGCTGTTATTCCATCTTAATTACTTGGACTGACAGCTCAGTCCTTTCGTCCTTTCGTGATCACTTCACCCAAGACATCACTTCGACATGCTTTTTTTTTTTTTTTTAGGGATGGGAAATCATCCAATGACTCCTCCCGCTCTGGGTGTAGCGGAGGGAGTGTCAGACTTCTACTGACTAAAACCCATCCATGTTCCTTCATTGCCCTTTGTGTTCCGGAGCCACGGTGTCTCTTGCGAATAATCCCGCGACTCCGGCAGGCGTCGGCCCTTTCGGGCCCCTCTGTGTTGCTGACTCTCTTTGAGGCGCGCGTGGAACACTAACGCGCCGTCGACACGGCCTGTCTAGATGGACGGACGGCGAGCCACCCATAGCTCGCCGTCCACAGGCCCGCGCCTACGGTGGCCGGAGGTCACCAGGTGGTGGCCCCCGACGCCCGCGGCGTCTACCACGGCGGCCGGGACGAGAGGGTCTCCTCTCCCGCTCCGCCACCTCCTTCGCTAGCATGACTGCTTCGCAGAAGGAGGCAACGGCGTCCCATTCCGTCTCGCTCCGGACCATGGCTTGGACCAGGGCCGGACGCGAGAGGTCGCCGCCGATCGCCGTTTCGAGGACACGGCGGTGCGCCGCCCAAGCGGGGCACACCTGCACAGTGTGCTCTACCGTGTCCTCCGGTCGATCCTTGCAGTGGTGACACCCGGGCGTTTCCTCCCGCCCGATTCGGTGCAGGAACCTCCCGAAACAACCATGTCCGGTGAGGACCTGCGTCAGGCGGTAGGTGAGGACGCCGTGGCGCCTCTCAAGCCACTCCTCAAAGAGGGGACTTACCGCCGCTATCGTGGCGTGCCCTATCACTTCGACATGCTTACAGAAACAATTGGCTTTATTTTTTAAACTTCCTATAACAACAACTATCCGCCATTAAATAGTCTTAGCTAAAGAAATATTATTTTCTTATTTATTCTTCGTGTTATTTAATTAAAAAATGTTGAAATAAAGCTCTTTATAACTATACTCCTAACAAAAAACAAAAGCACAAAATTTGACACGTGCATATTTTTACCGCCAACAAACTTCGCAGCACAGACACATGCTACACCAGGCCATGTGAAGCTGCCTAACACTGAGTGACGGGACAGCTGCGTCTAAATTTACAGCGGACGATCGTTTCGTCTGGTGTTGTCGTGTGCCGTGCAGTCGCTGTCAAATGTGTTGAGATCTTTAATTGAAGCTAATCTGTTCGTTCGAAGAATGAATGACAGTTACGAGTGATGTGGCTGAATGTTATAATTTAGACAAATACTAACTGATGCCCACGACTTCGCCCGCTTGACAATTATATACTAACTAGCTGACCCGCGCAACTTCGTCTGCGTCATATTTTCCATTATTGCTCCGCTCTTATTTGTCTTAGCGTGATGATATATATTATAGCCTATAACCTCGATAAATGGGCTATCTAACACTGAAAGACGCCATCTATTGTCAACATTTAGAACTAAAAATTATTTTGTTCGTCTTAATTTATTCGTTCCATTAGGTACTGATAGGTTCAAACTAATACATTTACATCCTCTATCATCCCTTATTTTATGTTTTCATCACAGTAGCTCCAATCTTTAATTTCAGTTCAATCAGTCGAAAATCAGAAGATTTATACAAACTTTCATCCCCTATTTTATCCCCTTAGGGATGAAATTTATCAAAATCCTTTCTCAGGGGATGCCTACGTCATAGTAGCTTTATGCATGCAAAGTCTCAGCCCGATCGGTTTAAAATTAACAAAATTTCATACAAAGTTTCATCCTCTATTTTATCCCGTTGGGGGTAGAAATGATCAAAATACATTCTTAGCGGATGCCTACGTCATAACATCTACCTGCATGCCCAATTTCAGCCCGATCCGTCCAGTGGTTTGCGCTGTGCGTTGATAGATCACTATGTCAGTCAGTCAGTCACTTTTGAGTTATATATATTTAAAAAACTTCCTCGAGAACCACTCTATCCATAGGTGACAACAACATGAAAATCAGTGCAACAGTTGTTGAGTTTATCGCGAACAGACAGACAGACAGACCCGGCAGAGGACTTTTTTTATAATTATAGTGATGTTTTAGTAATAATTTAGTCAAACTTGGGAAATAACTTAATATCGGGGCTATGGAACGTGTCCTCAAAGGACATGGTAAAAAGTGGCCTATGAATCAACACATGCGAAACCTTTACTATTATTCCTAGTTTTTTTTTTAAATTACATTTTACTGCTTAGAATAGAACGGACACTTTTTAATTACGAAACCATTTTAAAAAGTAACTCACTTAGGTTTTATAACCCGGCGCCATTATTTTAAAATGAAACAAAGCACTCTCAGCGCTGTAAGATTTTTAGTTACCTACAAAAAGAGTAAAGCGATTAAAGCGCTGTATGACACGAACACTATTGACACTGACATTCGATGAAATGACAGTTGACACTTTGATGTACCTGATACCAGGGAATCGGCCGTCGACCTAACTTACCACGCTTTCGTATGTTAGAAGAACATAGTAACACTACTCTATACATTTTTTGGTGAGATAAAAAGTCTGGCAGCTCTGGGATCTTAGTCCATTTGGTATGTTTCTATTGTTTGGTATGTTTTATAACCTCAAAATCCGAAATCATTTTAGATATTTTACAATTCTGGCAAGTGTCCGTGATTTTAATTTAGTTTTAGTCGAACATATGCATTATTTAAAACACAGATAGTAAATTCACGTCTCTGTTGGTTCTTAGGCGAACGATGTATGGGCGATGAGCAATGTCCTTTGGAAACTATAATGATAATGAGCGATGATAAAATTAATGAGTCCGATCCTGCATGGAGTATTGCAGCCACCTTTGGGATGACTCAGCTAAATACCAGCTAGCTGCGTTCGACTCGGTGAAACGCAGAACTAAGAGGCTACTTGGCGACGTAAAACTGGTGGATTCCAAGCTATAGAGCTTGGCTCATCGCCGCAAGGTTGCCTGCTTGTTAGTCTTCTACAAATGGTACTCCGGCAAGTGTGCCCAAGAACTCCACGACCTCATCCCATCGGCCCCCTCTACCATCGGAAATCGAGACGCACTGCAACTTACCATCCCTACCTTGTTGATATTCCACCAGGTATTCTATAATGCGTACAGCAAAGGAGTGGAACTTTCTACCTGCGTCTGTGTTTTCGAACGCTTACAACCCTAATCTCTTCAAAGTTAGAGTGAACAGGCTCCTTCTATTTACCTAGAAGGCTCGCTCCATCGTAGACTTTGTCTCTGTCATCTATGACCTAGACTAGAATCAAGAGCAAACCCATCATAAATAAAATAGTAATGCATTGAGAAACTAACAGATTTTTTTTTTTATGCAAAACGGGGAAACTCTTGGCCCAAATCTCACCTGATGGAAAGTGATGATTAGGCCGATTTAGTGGAAATATTCAAGAAAAACTGACAAACGACTACTCCCTCAAAATTCAAAACCAAAAATACAACCGAATTGATAACCTCCTCCTTTTTGGGAAGTCGGTTAAAAATACGCGACTTCCTAAACATGTATCTCATTTCAAGATTGTCAAACATGCAAATACTCGTTAACTGTACCCAGAACCTCTTCACATAACATAATGCACGATCACCATTAACACAAGCAGAGTCACGGGCAACTAGCTATGCTAGAACATTCTAGTTCAAAGCCCACTGCATCACTATTATTGCAGTAATCCAACGTTACCGTATAATACTGTCAAATGGCGAGGCATTTCACGTTATTGTTGTTGCAGCAAACGACTGTGCGTCGTAAATTAGCCGGATTATATCACGGATATTGCAAGCTTAACAGCAGTTTGTAACATGTTTGTTCAAGAAAAATATTGTTAAGTACAATGTTTTCGTTTATGTTTTCTTCGGTTGTTAAATTGGGTATGTTGTGTGGTGGTTTTAGTGGCTTGGAGTGTAATTAGTTTATGAGTGCCATGTTTTGTGGCAGTTCAAACCTGCCTGGTGCTCGTTTTGTACACGGAAGGAAAAGTAACACATATCAAGATGTCAAAAAAACAATGACGACTGTCATTTGAAAATCTTTGCCAAATGGACGACTAGAGTCACTACAGTGTGAGTCTTTATAATGTGCACATACGAAAATTAGGGAAACTGTACCTTATTTTATATACGTTATCTGTATATAAAATAAGGTACAGTTTCCCTCGTAATAAAAAATAAAAAATGGATTCTTTAAAAAGTTTGTTCACAAATGTGACCCCAGTGCAAACAAAATGTGTATTTTTTCAAGTAAATGATCTATTCATTAGGTTGAAAAGTAACACAGTTTTGTTTTCTGTGGGATCACCATTGTGAACAAATTAAAAAAAAAATCCATAACTTTTTTTTTAAACGTTTATACGTATATAATATATACGTAAAGGTGCCTGCTGCCTTTAATGGTGTAGTTGAAATAAATCATTTGACTTTGAATCATATTGCCCAGTTGCTGGCTTTTAAGGTCAATTCACGTAAAATAATCGTCGTCGGGAAAAGGCTAGATATAGGTACCTACTATGGGACGGAATATTTCTTAGGGATTAAAACCCACAGAACTCTTTACTCCTATATCAAGACTAATTAAACATAACATAACATTACACTTACCGTACGCGAAGTTAAGAAAGCACTCAAAATACATACTCCTCGCATGATATTCATAAAAACTAACTCGCACTGCGAAAGTTTGCGAATTCGCATCCTTACTCGAAAGCTTCTCGAAGGGAAGTCGTTATAGTTTGCGAAAGTCGTCGCGAAAGTTCTCGAAAGACCGATTATCGTTTTACTGGGAATAATAGTATACTTCGTTTAACATTGTACGCAAAATAGTATGATTGATATTAATGTGATTTTTTTGCTTGTAAAAAGTTACGAGTTTTGTGAGCGGAGTTAATGTATTATGTCGTTGAGTTTTGATTGGGAAACTTTGAAGTGGGAACTTTCTTTTTGTTCTTTTGTACTTACAGTCGGTTAAATATATTTAGTGTTCTTGACTTACGTTCATCTACTGACTTTGTAATTGTTGTATGGTATGTTTGTGCATAGATTACCTTCTTTACTACATATATAAAACAAAGTCCTCCGCCGCGCCGTGTCTGTCTGTCTGTTTGCGATAAACTCAAAAAACGGATAGAATGATTCTCATAGAAGGTTTTAGTATACCGCGTGTATCTGACATCGACGCACAAACGATTTCCATGGGTTCAGGGCATGATTCTGGACACCCTAGACTTAGAATTTTTCGTCGTCTTTTTTCTAATTCTTTTTTATTTTTTCAAGGGTTTTTTTACTTTAGACTGCTCATAATCGTTATTCTGACCTAACCCAATGAGATTTTTAATAAAAAAATAATTTATTAACTACTTTCACTAAAAAGAGCAATCTGAATAAGACCACAGACCAGCTATCAGCTCAGCGGAGCTGATACCTATTTGTGGTACTCTTGAAAAAAATGTAAAAATGAGAAAAGAACCGACGAAAAATTTCAACTCTGGGGTGTCTAAAATCATGCCCTGGACCCATGGAAATCGTTTGTGCGTCGATGTCAGATACACGCGGTATTACTAGAAGCCGCCCGCGACTTCGTCCGCGTAAAATTTTCATTATTCCCATGTAAATCCCGATCCCTCGGAAACTCCGGGATAAAAAGTAGCCTTTGTGTTATTCTGGGTCATCATCTACCGACATACCAAATTTCATCGTAATCGGTTCAGTAGTATTTGCGTGAAAGAGTAACAAACATCCATACATGTTAACAAACTTTCGCATTTATAATATTAGTAGGATTTGTCAAGCGGGTGAAACCGCGGGAATCAGCTACTATACGCGTAAGGTAAGATGAAGAGCTCGTGGCTCAATAATTACAGCCGGACGGGTAAACCTCCAAGGTTAAGCGCCACTAGTCGAGGTCGGCTCGGGGATGGTTAACCAACTGTCCATCCATAACATACCAAGACTCCACCGTAACTCGGAAAGGACGACCACCGACCATTGCCTTAAAGTACTATCCAAGTGCTGTCATTTAAAAATTCACAGTTATTACGGATAGTCAAGCCAAATAATTTTGCACCAGTCTTACCAAGAGCTAACTTCATATGATACCCAGTTACTGGGAAGTGAAGATCAGATTGCCAATTCTACTAATTTTCACATTCGCATCTCAATCGCAATCTGTCAAAAATACAGGGTTATTTGTAAAACACCAGCAACCTCTTAGGCAGTGAAAGTACACATGATTATAAACAACTTTTGTTTTTGCAAAACTCCGAAATCTCGAAAAAAATATCAGCTGTTTCA
This sequence comes from Ceramica pisi, assembly GCA_963859965.1. Lineage (NCBI taxonomy): Eukaryota > Metazoa > Arthropoda > Insecta > Lepidoptera > Noctuidae > Ceramica > Ceramica pisi. Next base: position 8,295,927 of record OY982549.1, on the reverse strand, counting down.
TACAAAATGCAGTATTTAGCCAATGAAAATGTATGAAACAGCTGATACTTTTTTCGAGATTTCGGAGTTTTACCAAAACAAAAGTTGCTTATAATCATGTGTACTTTCACTGCCTAAGAGGTTGCTGGTGTTTTACAAATAACCCTGTATAATTATGAAAATAAACGCTTTTTTGACAGTTTGCGATTGACATACGAATGAGAAAGTTGTTTAAAAATTAGTAGAATAGGGAATATAGTACATGCGATTTTTTTATTTGCAAAATGAAATAATTATTAGCTCTAGTAAACAATCATGAAATTATTTTTTAAATACCCTTCAACAGCGATAAAGTTATAAAGCTTCAAAGATTACAATTAAAAAGAAGAAGAAAGAAGAAGCCCGATGTGAACTATGACGTCAAATTCCATGACGTCTATAGAGCTGCCATATAATACAGCGTTTTCGCGAGAGGGACAGATACATTTGAAAAAATATACCATTATACATTTGTTCGCATAGAATGCGTAAGTACGCGATCAACTCTAAATACAGAAATTGCCTTTAAAATCATATGAATCACTGTATGCAGTGGGTTCCACACAATGCTACACCCCATCCATTTGATGTTAGACCCGCCGATCCATTTGAGCCTAATAAAGTTAACAGTAACCTAGTCGTACGTGTAATTGTAGTTTATATCGCTAATTTTGTTTTCTAACCATTTGCCACTATTAAGATAAACTGTATTTCGGATAGCGTGTCATACTGTACTGAAGTTGTAGGCACAGGGGGCTAAAAGGCTACTTTAGTAGAATCAGATTAGAATCATAATATTAATCACAAATCAAAAAATACAGGCGCACAGGTCGATCTTCAAGGTTAAGCAACGCTTGCCGAGGTTGGTCTGTGAATGGATGACCATCTTAACATATTGAGTTTCCTCCGTGCCTCGGAAAGCACGTTAAGCTGTTGGTCCGGGCTGTCATTTGGAGATCTTTGGCAGTCGTTACGGATAGTCAGAAGCCAGAAAATCTGACACCAGTCTTGTCAAGGAGTACCGTGTTACCCAGTTAATGGGTTGTGGAGGTCTGGTAGGCAGCCGCTCAATGTAAAATAATGGTATTCAGCTGAATCCGGTTTGACTGGAAGCCGACCCCAATATAGTTGGGAAAAGGCTTGGCAGATTCACACAACAATATTTCATTTTTACCGACTTCCCAAAAAGGAGGAGGTTCTCAATATCGGTTGTATTTTTTTTTATGTTTGTTACCTCATGACTCCGTCATTTATGAACCGATTTGAAAAATTCTTGTTTTATCTGGAAGAGGATGGTGGTGGAAGTTTGGTTTTTAATTTGAAACAGAGCAGGAGCGAATAGATTACTTCTAGACAAGCATACCCCATCGTCGACCACGACATCGCTATTATCATCAGGTATTATTATCAATATGAGGTGAGATTATGATAAAACGCGAACCAATCAATAAACTTTTGCAAGCATACCACCTACAGAGGGCCTAGCATTAATATTTTTGTTACAGTTACCGTAGTAATATATATTTTTTTGTTTTTATATAAAGAGTATTCTATTCTACTCTATTCTATTCTAATATTTATTTGTATTAAATTCTATATTCCAATTTTTTAATTATACAAATTGTGTATGTCCCATAAAATTTAAACTAAAATACTATGGGGTTGTAGTTCTTCACGGTCAAAATGCACGTACGTCAAAATATTCGTGCTAGCCCCTCAGAAACCTAATCTAATAAAATACCTACCAACATAAGAAGACCGAAAAAAAAAACAAAACAATAGCATTTTCTACCCCGAAAAAAACAATTGCCAAACAGCATTTGAATACAGAATCGATTTAAACGGCAGTACCACTCCACATACTTTGAGAATCGATAGAACTCTATGGAAAAAGAATTGAACCCCTATCATTTGGTCCCCATAAATATTGGGGTGGTCCCTAAGGTACGAAAGGGACTCTTGTATGACAATGACGGACCCTTTGACAGTTCGGAAGTTTTTCTATGGCGTTAAGAGACTTTTTCGTTTTGGGTAATCTAGTGAAAATGGTTCTCACTCTATATGAGTATGTGTTGGGTTGTATCCGTTTAGAAACGTTGGAGTTTCTCGTAATATGGAACTTCCTTTTGAAATGGACAACTATGTAGTCTCAATATTTTTTTGTTTTTTTTTTTTACCTTGCTTTTTTAGTTACTATGTTATGTTTACATCTTGCGACTGCATTAGTCACAATTTTTAACCGACATCTTCATAAAGGAGGATGTTCTATGTTTGGGTATATGTAGGTATTTTTTAAAATTATATTTCCGCCAAATGTGGACTAATTTAAAAAAATATGTTTGTATTCGAAAGCCTATATTTCTGAGGTGGTGCACTTGTCACCAAGTCAGAATCTGATGGTGGGATCCCATGAAAATCAAGGGAAACCCTCAAATTTTTAGGCACATGCAATGCTTTACATTAACTTTCTAACGTAATTCAGATATTTATGCCTGGTAATCATCATCTCATGTTTCTGAGCTGATAACGGAAGTTATAAGTTAGGTTCTGATGATGGGATCCCATGAAAAATATTTGTTCTGCGATATTTTCGCCAATTGTCAACCGATTTGGATGATTCTTGTTTGGTTTGGAAGAGTATTTTACTGGACTGGTCCCATTTCAATTTGGTGAAGATTTGATGAAGAACTTCGGAGGTAGGCAACGGAACTCTTCAATGATGAGCAATGGATCGAGATTGCTGAAATCACATGTCTCTTTGTTGTTTATACCAGTCCATAATATAACATCACACCGGTACGCTGTGAATGGGTACGCAGGTACCACTAAAACGTTATACTTTTTAGTGTTTTGTTTTTGGAAGTCGGTTGTACATTTTTGTAAAATAATGTTTTTGCTAACCTACAATTGTGTTCCATTGCTGGGCAAAGGGATACCCTTTCTTCTACCAAATTTGTCTGTCTTGCGTGATCTCTGGCCACGTTCGCCCCGCAAACGTGGTGAGTACGTCACACCACCTTCGCCCTTGATCTCGACGATAACGTCCTTTCTCAGGCATTCAGTGAGTGACGATCTTCGCCCACCTTTCCGGATGCATTCGTACGACTAGGCCAGCCCACTCCATTTCAGCCTGGCTGTTTCTGTTTTTACCCCCTTTATTTATGGAGGACAGTGGTTTTTTGGGTTCCGTACCCAAAGGGTAAAAACTAAGACTGCGCTGTCCATCCGTCTGTTACCAGGCTGTATCTCATGAACCGTGATAGTTAGACAGTTGAAATTTTCACAGATGATGTATTTCTGTTGCCGCTGTAACACAAATACAATAAGATACACATAAAAAATAGAATAAGATAAATATTAAAGGGGGCTCCAATACAACAAACGTGACTTATTTTGCTCGTTTTTACAGATAATGGTACGGAACCCCTCGTGCGCGAGTTCGACTCGTCTTTCGAACGCGATCTTAAGCTCAACTCGAGTTAAGCTAACAATTATTTTTAGAATATTTTATTTACCTTGCTTTGTTAGTTAGTTATCATGTAGGGGTCACATTATTCAACTGCATTTCATCCCAAACCGATTGAGCTGAAATTTTGCATAGTAAACGTTTGGTTTGGATGACATCTATAACTGGCATTTGCTATCTCTGTTATATCAGCAATGAAAGTCTTAATTTTCCTCCTATCATAAAGAACAGCAATCGATTCGACCATCAAATCATACCAACTAGTCCAATATACCGAACAATACATGATAAAATCATATTAACATACAAAAGCCTTATCTGCATGCTTCAAGGCGGTTCACCCTTTGCTAATTGAATTCCTGTGGAGATTTCCCGAAGGCAGCCTGTGCCTGGAAGTTACCCCTTCCTGGGGGGTAGGAGCACCCCCATTAGCTAATATAAGTTCAAGAGTACTCTGCTTATTTTTCATTCATTAGATTTTGTTTTTAGGTTTTTTCTAGTGTCTATTGCATTTGTAGATGAAGATAGATGACATATTTTTTAAAGTACCTGATTCAGACCCAGAGGTCCCGGGCTCGATTCCCAGCGGAGGCAAATTTTTTGCTCGGTTTGGTTGGTGGTAGGACTTGTTCTAAGTCCGCCTGGCAAGCTACCACCATCATGTCTAAGTCTGTCGCCATAACAACTAAGTTAACAGCATTTTTGTGTTCCGGCAGTTAGAGGTATGATAGCCAGTTCCTCTGAAACTCTCGCTTCCATCTTCGGCCTAATCATCACTTTCCATCAGGTGAGATTTGGGCCAAGAGTTTCCCCGTTTTGTACAAAAAAAAAAAGTGATATAGGTCTGTGGTAATATGTATAACCTCATAGGTTGCTATCTGGGGTTCCGTACCCAATGGGTAACCAAAGGAACCTTATCACTAAGCCTCCCTGTCCGTCCGTCTGTCCATCCATCTTTCTGTCTGAAGGCTTATTTCAAGAATTGTAACAGGTAGACAGTCGAAACTTTCAGTGTGAATTTTAATTGCCACTATAACAACAAAAAAATAAATATTAAAAAAATTAAGAAGATCCCCCTTTATTTTTTTAATTAATTAAATTTTACATACAAGAAACGTGTTTTATTTTTTGGTTTATGGTACGGAACCCAATGTTTCGGTTTACGTTATTTTGATATTTTTTTTCACCGTAAGATTTGTACAGAATAGCACTACTGACCTTGTTAAAGAAGATTAGGTACCGATAACATTTGTGTTGGTATATTCTACTAGGTCCCAGGATTGCGCAATTTGTTCAAAAGAGTCACCGCGGCCCTGGAACGCAAAGGGCATTAGGAGAAACACAGATGGGATTTAGTCAGTAAGAGTCTAACACACCCTTCTGCACCCTTTTGCTTCGGCTTGGGAAATCGTGCGCTGTGCGGTGTTTATTATATCGCTACGTTTTGCAAATTCGGAAATCGCGTTGCGTGTTTGTTTTAAGGCTTGTGAATTTGTTCTTAGTTGTGCCCTAGTGCATTAAGTGCGTGTTTTTAAAGATTTCAAAGTTGTTTATTTATTCATTTATTGGTAATGTGCTTGATAAGGAGGGAAGTGGAAATTATATTTATTTTTTCCTACTCTTCCGCTGTACTCTTCTGATTAATTTCCCTGCGGGATCCAAGACAGTTGAATCGTTTCTCCGGGACTCGTCGGGCTTCATTAGCTCGGCGTTTTTCTGGTGGTCGCTACTGTTGATTCTGGCTTTCAGGAGTTGCAGTGGTTGGAAATGTGTGGCGGGCTTGTCCCACACCTTTCTGCTCCGCCCAGAGCGGGGGAAGTCATTTGATGATTCCCCGTCGTTAAAAAAAGGACCTCTACGGCGTCTCCTCCCGTCATCAATATTATTTACTTATGAAAACCTGAAAATCACTTCACAATCACACAACATTATCATAACATAACCCTTAACTTACCGACGACAAAACCCCATATCCCCGAATCACCCCAGTTCAACCCTCAAATACCGCGACAACAGAACACTTACACGCACGGAGTATAAATTAGAGCAATTTTCGGTATTTCTTTTCTCCTTAAAGATAATAGGCTCCCCTCTAGCGAGGTATAACGAAGCTCCACGGGGTATTCGTCCCGGGTATTCGTCCCAAATTGTACGGGACTTATAACTGAAAGGTTTTTTTTATCCTGAAATCGAAAACATTAGGACCTTAATCGCTTAACGAGTGGTATTTTGGATATTCTCAAGGGAAAGCTTTTTGTGAATCGTCTGAGGTAGGATAATGGGATTGTCGTATGAACTGTTTTTGTTCAGGTGTTCTTGGAGGGATAACGTCGGAATATAGAGTGAGCTAGAATAGTAGACCTGTAGTTTGTTTGCCTTTATTTTATAGTAGCATTTTCTCGCGGCTCCGCTCGCAATTTATTGTCCAAAAAGGTAGCTTATAACCATTCCAAGGTCTGTACCAAAGTCATCAAAATCGGTTTAGTGATTTCTCATTAAAACTCACATTCGTATTATTTTAAAATATTAGTTAGGATTACGACATCTTATGTTGAAATATGCTAATCGCTTCCGAGGCTGAAAAGGTTGCGAGGACCTTGACGCCTACCACAGTGGGACACTATAGGCTGACAAAAATTACGATATTGCCTTTTCATTCCATTGACGAGGACTAGAACACAAAACACTTAATTCAACATAACAAAGACGAAGCATCTGAAATAACATGACTGAAAATTAACCTCATAATGCAAGATTAAGGGAAAGTGGTCACCCTTCGTCCCCTTTTTACAATTTTATTTTTTACTGTGTAATTTACTGTCATAATTATGTAGTTTATGCACCAAAGTGTTTCTAATATATTGTAGTTTGTGAGAAAAAGGTCTGAAACTATTATGCCGTAAGGTTAAAGAGTTATAGCCATTTTTCTACGACAAGATATTTGCACGAATTCACCCCACGCATGGTATCTAAACGATAACGTAATTTTCCAATTTTTGTATAATTTTTGCCCTCTTCTAATTCTGCAGAAGAAATAAAAAAAATCATGTTACTAGATAATAGAACCAAATACATAATGAATCTGAACTTAATAAAAGGTTTCCGATAAATATATGTAAAAGTGCCGTAATTATTGTAAGCGTATAACAAATTTAAAAAGATAGGTACTGTATTATTTCATAAAAATATAAATTTGATGTATTGGTGGTAAATAATATCCAAAAGGGAACATTCTAACGCGTATGAAAGAACCCATGACACAAGCGTTTCGACCCCAAACGGCTCAAAACTGTAATTACCAAGATTACAGTATTTACGTCGCTTGAAGGCCTCAGCAGCCGCAGAGGCAGCCCCAGCACAGCCCGATGTACTTAGAACATGTGATGGCGCAAGGATGTCGACACAAGTTACGTCCCACAATAGAGGCCTACCCACCTTCCACGGCAACATCATCATACCATCTGATCTCTTCCCTTTTGGGACAATCCCACCACACTTTCCCAACCACTCCAACTCCTGAAAGCCAGAATCAACAGTGGCGACCACCTGAAAAACGCTGAGCTAATGACGAGTCCCGGAGAAACGATTCAACTGTCTTGGATACCGCAACGAAATTAATCAGAAGAGTACAGCGGAGGAGTAGGAAAAAATTATTATAATATCCACTTCCCTCCTTATCAAGCAGGACTCTTCCCATTGTCACATACCTATCCACTAGACTTATCGCAAAAGTTTTGGTAACTTCATAATTTACATTACCAACCGATATCCTACTCTTGTCCTCGTTTTGGGGGACAGTCTTAATATGAATATAGAATTTAAAAAGTGCTGAATCTCAACCTTACTTGTACCTATTAATCATTTTTGATTCCTGACCTACTTTCTTTCCTTTCGTTATTTTCGTCCTAATTCTATTTATCGTTCAACAATCTCGTTTGCCCATTTCACTATAGGACGTCCCCCAAAAACGTTAGTTCAAAATACAAAATTCATATCAGACTTTAGTATTCTACTTTCGCCTAATGGCCTCTCTTATTTTAAAGTTTAAAATATTGAGCGAGGAAAATCATGAAGATCTGAACCTAATGGTGTGCAATCTACAAAGTTTTGGAGATTGAGCGATAATCATCTTTATTATGCGGAAAAAAGAATCATTTACTGAGAGTCATCTTATATTTTTAAGGTTCTAAACGTCGTCGGGATGAACGTCCGGTGTGTCTATCCGTCTGTCACAACCAATTTAATCCGAATTTACTGGACCGATACTTACCGGGTAGGAGCTCGTGGCTAAATAATAACAGCACGGGTCGATCTTCAAGGTTAAGGAACGCTTGCCAAGGTTGGTTTGTGGATGGGTGACCATCTTAACATATCGAGTTTCCACCGTGCCTCGGAAAGCATTTTAAGCAATTGGTCCCGGCTGTCATTTGTAGATCTTTGGCAGTCGTTATGGATTGTCAGAAGCCAGTAAATCTAACTCCAGTCTTACCAAGAACTATCGTGTTACCCAGTTAATGGGTTGAGGAGGTCTGGTAAGCAGCCGCTCCACGTAAAATACTGGTATTCAGCTGAATCCGGTTTGACTGGAAGCCGACCCCAATGTATTTGGGAAAAGGCTAGGCAAATGAATGAATGTACTGGACTGATACTTACATTTATGTGTACAGTGGTATTAATTAGTATTTGAGTCTCTAGGGAACAAATTAAAAGATTTAGTTTATTTATTGCATCGTGGTGCCATATCAGATGAAAGGATTCATTGTGACTTGAAAGTCACAAATATGTTATTTTCATAATTTAAATAATATCTAGTTTACAGGAATACTTCGAAATCCTATACGCGCAAGTCCGACTCGAAATTAGTGGGTTCTTTAACCATGCAATAAGCTTGTTTGTGGATCATACAAAGAATAGGCTTGTAAAAAGTACTTACGTACATAACAAATAGTCTCCAGGCCCACAATAGGTAATCTAACATTCATATCCCACCTTAGCATCCATCATTAGCTTTAATGTACTCTCTGGCCTGATTTCCCACAGATTTCGTGTCATCAACTATGCACAGCCGAGGTTATCCCTCAAAGGATTACATGAGCCGTCACTAGGTAAATATCAGTAGTTTGATACTAGACCGCCAGCAGAACATAGGTGTTAGAGAGAGATAGAGGGTGGCAGAGACTAAATAGCTCTAATTGAAATTCTAGGGATATGTAAAATATTAATTTCAAATGAGTAGGATTGCGGAATTTGTTCGAAAAAGTCAGGGAGAAGCCACACGGTGCAGTGCGACGCCGCACCGCAAACATTTTGCCGCAAGCTACGTTGCGGCGCCGCCGTAGTATGCGGAGCGGGGACCTAGGCCAGTGCAAAATGGAAAATGGATCAGAATAGACGTGTTTTGTTGCTTCTACTAGTACGCCACCGCCGAAAACGTAGAATTAGACGATATTGGGTCAGTCCAATAATCGCGTTAAGAAACAGTGACGGAGATTATCGAAGTGCGGTGTGCCTGCGGTGCGCCGCACTTCGATAAACGCACCGTCTTTTTTTTTTTTTTTTAGTGATGGGAAATCATCCAATGACTCCTCCCGCTCTGGGTGTAGCGGGAGGGAGTGTCAGACTTCTACTGACTAAAACCCATCCATGTTCGTTCATTGCCCTTTGTGTTCCGGAGCCACGGTGTCTCTTGCGAATAATCCCGCGACTCCGGCAGGCGTCGGCCCTTTCGGGCCCCTCTGTGTGCTGACTCTCTTTGAGGCGCGCGTGGAACACTAACGCGCCGTCGACACGGCCTATCGTCACTAGACGGACGGACGGCGAGCCACCCATAGCTCGCCGTCCACAGGCCCGCGCCTACGGTGGCCGGAGGTCACCAGGTGGTGTCCCCCGACGCCCGCGGCGTCAACCACGGCGGCCGGGACGAGAGGGTCTCCTCTCCCTCTCCGCCACCTCCTTCGCTAGCATGACTGCTTCGCAGAAGGAGGCAACGGCGTCCCATTCCGGGAACGCACCGTCTGGCACATCATTGATTTTTATATGCAGGACGCCGCAGCGATATCGCTCCGGCGACGCTCTGTTACTGAAATATTTTACTACGTTCTTTCAAATTTAACTTTCATTAGGACTAGGCATACCTAAGAGGACCTACACTGGCTACTCAAATTAACATTTAAAAATGATGAAATTGAGTGTGAAAATCGCATTTTCTTAATATTTAGGTGGTTTAAATACGAGGTTGTTAGAAGAATATAATTGGTAGGATATCTACAATGTATGCGACCTGCAATGGATTTTGTAAGTTTGTGAAGATTCAGGTTCGAGCTGTTACAAGTTTGGTGTGTTATCATCTGCCTAGCCTTTTTCCAACTGTAATGGGGTCGCCTTCAAACCAGATATAGCTGAATACCAGTATTTCACGTAGAGCGGCTGCCTACCTACACAACCCGTAAACTGGGTAACACGATACTTATTGGCAAAAATGGAGTCAGATTGACTGGCTTCTGACAATCCGTAAAGACTGTCAAAGATCTACAAATGACAGCTGGGAACAACGGCTTAACGTGCTTTCTGAGGCACGGCAGAAACTCGGTCTGTTAAGATGGTCACCCATCCACATATTAACCTTGACAGGTGTTGTTTAACCTGCAAGATCGACATGTGCGGATATGCGTCTACGAAGTCGCGGAAAAACGCTAGTTATTTTATTTTTCGCCATGGGTTCAATTGATAAATATACTGTGTCACAGAGACTTGTGACTGTCTTTAAAAGTTAAAACATTTGGCGACGAAAATCGTGAAAATCTGATCCTAATGGCGTATAATCTGCAAAGTTTGAGATTCCAATTGTAAACTTACGTGAAAGGAGATTTTTATGCCATGCTATGCTATCGCTAGCGTTATTACAGTCGTCTTATTTAACAGAGTCCAGATTCATTAAAAACATAATTTAATTGAGCCTGTATGTGCTTGTACAGCAAAGGAGTGGAACTCTCTGCCTGTGTCTCTGTTTTCGAACACATTCAACCCGAAACTCTTCAAAGTTGCAGTGAACTAGCTTCCGGAGTCGCGGGTCTATTCGAAAGAGATAACGCGGCTCCGGAACACAAAGGGCACTGAAGGAACATGGATGGGTTTTAGTCAGTAAGAGTCTGACACTCCCTCCCGCTCCGCTCAGAGCGGGGGAAGCCATTGGATGATTTCCCATCCATAAAAAAAAACTAGCTTCTCTGAGTACGCTCGCGCCATGGCCGAGTTTGTTTCTGACATCTCTGGCCTAGATTAGAGTCGACGCAAACCCAAATAAATAAAAAAAACCCTTATCACACGAAGCACACATTATATACCAAGTATGCCAACCGAAAACCTTTGAAAAACCACGATGTAAGCAGATCTCTGAAAAATATGCAGTTATTGCGAGAATCAGAAATAACTGGATAAGTTGCAGTTGATAGATCTGTTGCTCCACTGCTAGATTATTTTCGATACTCATTAATCTCTAGTCGACATGTTATTGCATTTTTCTTGCGTATAAAAAAGTGGAAAAATAAATATTGTTCGGCCGACGGCGGTTCCGGCATTTTTACAAGCTATTAACTTGCAATGTATTGTACTTATATTTGTACGCGTGGAATATTGCAACTGAATTTTAAATAATTTATCTTTAGCTGATTGAGCTGAAATTTGGTATGCGCACTTATTTGAGATGACAATGCATGCTTAGCTATGTGACGTCATTCTAATTCCAATATGGCGGATCATCCAAGATGGCGAACTAATTATTCTTCATCACTTCAATCACTACTACAACCGGTCGATTCCGTCGACATCTCACCGCGATCGTTTAGGTGGAGTGAACGACTAGTGAGCTGTCATGCCATCTTGTTTGTATGGTTTGACAGCTCACTTGCCGTTCACTTCGCCTAAGTGTTCACTTCGACATGTCTACAGAATCACACTGCAGTATGGGTGTCAAATGAAACGGCTTGCTAAGAAGAACACGAAACTAATACAACGTCACATTAATTCCAAAATATGGGGCAACATACAAGATGTAGGTATAAAAGCCTGTTTCTAAATTTTTTTACCATTAATTTATTATATTTTTCACTTTTATTCCTTTTCTCATCAATTCATAATTCCATTATTAGATTGGAGGCAATCCAAGAATATAATAGCCATCAATATTTCAAATTTGCAGTCCTTTTATTCAAGAGTTTCTAGTCCAATAATTACTATTACCACCATCCACAAAACTAAAATACCGTATCATTAAAAAATACTTAACGCTATTTTGCCAAGTGGTTTCAACCGAAAAGGATTACTCTTGTAACGGATGAAACCCTTTTCCACGTTTGAAATCGGTGCATTTTAAACTCGCATAATGTACAAGGGATGCACGTCGAGGCCGACACAGAGAAGCTCGGTTCAAGGAAGAGAGCGTTTCCCTGTACTAGTGCTGTAAAGAAAGATTTTTACGGTTTTGTGGGGCAGAGAGGGTTAAGAGACGTGTGGGCGAAGAGGGGGGGGGGTGTGAAAGACGTATATCCTTATTTACTGGGACGTGACCGCAACCTTGCATTCTAAAATGTTCCGCAAAGTGAATTAACTGAGATTTTATTTGATTACGTTAAGTAGCTTGTGTTGCTATTTGCTTTAGAGTTTTAATTATGTAAGAATTTCTGGTGAACAGACTAACTATATACCTACAGTTAAAAATTTAGTCACACATACTAAATTTTTAACTATATAGCTTTTCATGACTTGCTTTTTATGAGCTTTACTTAATCTTGGAACTCGAAGCAAATATAAATAAAATAATAGGTTGTTGATCTTTTCTTTTGGACAAGCCCGCCTCACATTCCCACTGCAACTCCTGAAAGCCAGAATAAACAGTGGCGACTACAAGAAAAACTCCAAGCCAATGAAGCCACGAAACGAAATTAATCAGAAAGTAGGAAAGAAAAAAAAATCAAGCAGGAGACAAAATAGAGCTAGGCTAATAGGTAAAAAGACACATATACAACTGGGTTAGGCCCAGTTGCCAAGCACCACAGATTATAATTATATTAATACTAAAACTAATCGGTCCTAAATTGTGAGCTTTTTTTGATTCCAGTTATAGGTATGGCAAAATCGTTTTAACGTACGGAAATTTGTACTGGTTTCTACAAGGTCCGTATAGTAAACTTATACCATAACTTACTCCCGTATTATGGTTACATCAGAATCTGGAGTAGTTTACTAAACAGAAAGCATTACTTATTAATGTTTACATAATAAGGATTACATTGACGACACGGTTGGCGCAGTGGTTGAGCGATTGACTGCTGTGCAGCATGTCGCGGGTTCGATTCCAATTCCATTCGATGCACGGAACAAATATTTGTACGACCTACAAGTATTTGTTCCGAGTCTGGGTGTTTTTCTATCTATAATATGTATGTATTTACAAAAAAAAAATGTTTATAAGTAGTTTATCAGCCATCTCGTTACCATAACACAAGCATTGAGTTGCTTAGCTTGGGACTATATGGCGTTGTGTGAAATGTCCAAGGATATTATTGTCCAAGGATATCATTACACAATAATGCTTTCAGTTTCCGTTCGCTTCCAAGAGTGGATTTCACCAGTTAAACTGATCGCGATCAGTATTCATTGTCAATATTCCATAGAAAATAATGACACTAAACGAAAACGTGGCGCATAAGCTGATCGCGTTCAGTTTCTTTGATGAATCCGCCCTAAAGGACTACTTACACTTGTTCTCCATTCGCTCTCCACCCGCGTTTCGCTGAAAGATTTTGGTCACACTTATACAGTTCTGCTTCTATCAGTCGCGTACTGCGTCGTTGGAATGAGAAGGCGGCAGCGGCAAAACAACGCTGTACTCTATCCATAGCACTCGCAAGACAATAACACATTTGTCCTCATTTTTTATCCTTGTTTGCCGCGAAAGCTGAATTGATGCGGAAAGCTGAACGGCAGTGCGATTCTGTAAACATGTCGAAGTGAACACTTAGGCGAAGTGAACGACATTTGAGCTGTCAAACCATACAAAAAAGATGCTATGACAGCTCATTTGTCGTTCATTCCACTGAAGTGATCACGGTGAGATGTCGACAGAATCGACCGGCGGATGCGTACGCGTCTCCATACAAAATCGTTGTTTTCTATAGGCATAAGCTGAATAAGTATGAGTGGTCTCTAAGTCCTCACTCCAGCATTTCCAAGATCTACCTCGGCGACGACGCCCGTCCTCTAGCTCACACTGTGAACGTTACTGGCCCATCTGTCCTGATGCTTTCTACATATGTTCATAATGAAACTGTAACCCAAATGGCCATTGCCATTTGGGTTACAGTTTCATTTAATAAACGGTTAATTACCTAGCACTGCCGAATTCCAATTGGAAAACCTCAATAACACTTTGTGACCTGGTGATTGAAACCGAGTTCTAGTATTGAATTTGTTAGAACAAATTCAATACTAGACTGGTAGACCAGTCTAGTTGGTCTTATATTTATACATAATATATCAATTAATACCTATCTATTATTAACTTAATTTACCATCCTTTATAACCAATGAGACAGTTCAATGAGATTATTTTCATGACAGTTGTATATTAAATTCAAAACACATAACCAATCTGCAGTAAAATTTCCTTTACGCACAATATATCTTGCACGTTATATCAGTAAATAAAACCACCATTTTAGTGTGAAACTACATCCTAACTTTATGGCTGAAATTTCATACTGCACGACTTTTACCGCGACCTAAACTGGAATGAAGTAAACAAGTAATAAACTTGAATATTTTATTAAATAAAACTCAACAATGATTTCACAAATAACATAAAAATGAAACAATACTTTGTTACAACTTAAGGACCATGCATCTATTTTATTTTGTTATGTAATAGACAAGAATAAAACACACCTCTGTTTTTTTATAATGCGGTTATTTTGTAGCTTTAAATAAATAGATAAAGGTAATGTTTAGGCTAAGTAAATTAATAAAGCAAAATGTGTACCAACTTATGCACATAAAACGATCTTTTTCAACAAAAGACGCAATGTATCACATGTACACTCTAATAATACAATTATTTTTATGCTTACAAATATTGTTTCATAAAAACGAAAAATTGATTTGCTTCATTCAACATTAAAAAAATAAAAACGAAAAACATTTTTAAACGTTGAACAGTTAACATCACCGTTCGTTTCTAGGTAAAAAATATTTTCGGATTTATTTTTCAAACTTTCGGTCCATTAGACAGCAAAACAATTTTTAAAATTCGAACAATATAAATAAATGCTAATTGTAATTATTTAAACTTAATTTTGAAGTACTTAATTAGTACAAAATGAAGCAGAAATGCATTGGTGTATTTTAATGTTAAAAAAGAACTAAGACTAGCGACATTCATGTCTCCGTTGACTAGGTTAGAAAATACATACGATTTTATCACATTATCGCACAGATTCAATACACAAGTGATTTAAACGAGACGAGAGAGATAAATACTTGAAAACATGCATTTAGTACGTATATAAGGCCCGTGGCAAATTGTATATTTACATTATTTTGAAAGTGAAAATTAATTACAGAGGGGATAGAAATTTAAAAGAACCTTACTTAAAATTTACAGCACCTCACTATCGATTCGTTTCGGTCTATACACGACAAACATTCTTCACTGACAATCTCTATGAATTCGGTTCAAAGAATTTTAGGATTATCTAGAAAGGTTTTTTAGTCTACCTACAGTTGTCATCAAGCTCTGGACAACGTGACATACTATCCGCTTAAATTGTTCGACAAAATATAATTTGTCGGACAAAAAATACAGATAAAAATCTGACTTTTGACAATAGAAAGTCACGTTGACTAGAGCCGTTCATCACATTCCTCAATTTACATAAATAGAAAATTTCTTACAAACGATGTTTATACCTTTTGAGTAAAATTAATATTTATAAGGAGGCTTAAAATTAAAGTTAGTTCTAAGTGGTTTAATTTTCAGTTCCGGTGATCCATTGCAGATACTTGAAGGATCTGGATTGCAGTGGACTGGCGCGGGATTCCCGATACACGCGTGTCTGGTACGATGCCGGTTGCTCTCTGAAAATAGCGAACATCGAGGTTATTTTGAGAAAACGGTTTCAGCACAACAATGATGACCATTTGGAGGAATGTTGGGAGCTTTTGTCGCTATATCTGGACTTTTAAATGAAGGTATATTTGATATGTTACTGTCAAATGTTTTGTTGAATTTTATGGCACTCTTGATTGTATTCTACGAGGCTAGTTGAATACTTCCAAATTAAATTCTATCAGCGAAAAAGATTGTCAAAAAGTATGGGAAATGTTTGGGAATGAGAGCAAGATTTTGGCATTCAATGTCGCTGATAGAAAGTTCAGTTTTCACTGTCTGACTATGCTTCGAGTTCAAGACGTGACACCGCATCATCAAAAATCGGCAGCAAAGATCGTATTTTTTTAAAATTTGAGATGGGTTTACTCTTGACTCTTGTCTAGGTAACAGATGACGGAGACAAGGTCTTCGATGGAGCAAGCTTACCCAGAATTAGCCTGTTCACTCTAACTTTGAAGAGATTAGGGCTGTGTTGGTTTAATGTTACTTTAACTTACCTTGGTTCAGCTGAAGCACGAGCATGATACGCGGGCACGTTGGGGTTGTGGTAGCCAGAGTGCGGGAGCGGCGTGGTCAGGGTATGTGCCTGCACCGGCGGCTGCTCCACTGGCGAGTGGTAGCTCACGGGGTTGTAGCGGTCCACCGACACGCCTCGGGTCCTCTCGGGAATCGTCGCCTCCTTGCTGGCAGTACTCAGGGGCCTGCCCCTACCCAAAGTATTAGTCTTCGGCCACTCCTGCGATGCGTACTCGGATTCGAAACTCCTCTCGCGGAAAGAACGCGGTCTTAAGGTTTGGCTCCAAGTCGGGGTCGGCGTGTACTGCACGGACGGATTCTTTGGGTACTTAACCTCCGCTTGCCATGGAGGCTGCACGTTAGTTTGCTCTGTTGTTGTTGTCGTTGTAGTTTGAGACGTCTTCTCAGTGAACTCTCTGAGCTCCCTACGCCATTGAGGCTCGACCTCCTCTGATGGTTCATTATTATCATAATAGTACTGAGGGGAGGGGTCAGGCTGTGGCTGGTACTTCGTCTCTGTTGGGATGTAAGTAGACTCCGGGACAGTTATGTACCGTCTTTCATATTCGCTGTAGTACGTCTTACGTCCAGGGGTCCTTGGAGGTTCAGAGACAGAAGCAGACCTAACGAAAGACTGATTGGGTGCTGGCGGTATGTAGGCAATGGGGGCGTTTTTAGTGAATTTAGCGGGAGGTGGTTTCCAGCCTGCAGCGGGAGCGGGACTGAATGATTGAGTTTCCGGCAGGGGAGCCGGAGCGTAGTATACTTGTGAAGTATTGTTAACAGATGTGTAGCTGCTGTCCTGCTCCCATGGAGGAGGGACATAGCTTGAAGAGTATTGCTGTGTAGATTTTAGGTAGCTGTCTGAAGAGTACTGCTTAGATTGTGTGGTGTTCTGTTGTGAGTCAGTGTTGGATGCCCATGTCGGAGTAGGTGTGTATGTAGAGTAGCTTGACGGTGCCCTTTCGGGGGCGGGTTCTGAGTAAGAGTGTTGGTACTGGGGAGTGGAAGATGGCTGGTATTGGGGTTGGGGAGTCGGGGAAGGCTGGTATTGGGGCTGTGGAGTTGGTGAAGGTTGGTACTGTTGTGTAGGTGGTTGGTATTGCTGCTGGGGCTGATGCTGTGCTTGATAGTGAGGTTGCGGCTGATATTGCTGCGGTGGCTGGGGTTGGGATTTTGGCTGAGCCCAAGGCTGACCAGAAGGTGTAGGGGTAGACGAAACATTATTGTAAATAAGATTCTGTTGGTTCGTTTTTTGGTACCACTGCTGGTCGCTGGTGATCGAACTGGGTTTCACATTACTGACAGTGAGAACTTCAGCGCGTGGTTCACCTGGGTATTGCTGATCGAAAGACTGATTATTCTGATTACCATATTGGTAAATGTCTGACGGCATTTGACGTTCCGTACTCAGTCTTTCCAAAAGCAGACTGTGACGTCTTTCAGTAGTTGTTTCAGGAGGGTATACAGGCTGGTAAGGTCTCGAAGGCAGGGGAGAAGTAGAAATTCTGTCTATACTAGGTGGCGGAAAATATGTCCTGACGGTCGGAATACCTTGTTGCGTCAAATTCTCGTAATTATGGTCTAGAATTTTTGTAGTACGGTTCACTGTTACAATGTTTTCGATTTTGTTGTATTCTGTCTGCCTGCTGAGTCCACCACTTGGATCAATGGTACTTGTTATGATTTCAGTGTTTTCTGTGTGAGTCTTTGAAATTATTGGTGAGCTTCCGATGGGTTTGATTTCAACATCTTCAACTTTCTCTAGAGGAATGGATGGTTCCCTAATAGGTATATTATACTCGGTCGTAGGTGTTGGCTCGGGTTTTTCTTCTTTTGGTTCTGGTGGCACAATTTGTACTTTAATCACTTTCTCTTCTGGTTCTTTTGGTATTTCTTTTGGCTCTTCTGCAGGTTCTTCTGAAACAACTTGTATTTTTTCTTTCACTTCTTCTTCAACCTCCTCTTCTTCCTCCTCTTCTTCTTCTTCTTTGGTTGCTTTTACTTCAGTCTTAACTTCTACCTTAGTTTCTTCTTTTTCTTCAGCCTCCTCATATTCTTCCTCCTCCTCTTCTTCTTCCTCTTCCTCATCTTTAGGAGGAGGTGCTTTTACTTCCTCTTTTTTCACTTCTACTACTTCTTCTTCTTCAACTTCCTCCTGTTCTGGTTCTACCTCTTTGTCTGCTTCTTTTTGTGCTGGTTTTTCTTCTTCCTCAGGCTCTTCCTCAACTTCTTCTTCCTCTTCTTGTTCTTCTTCAATTGGTTTAGATTCAACAACAGGAGGCTCCGGTGTCGCTTGTTTCTTCAATACCACCGTCACTGGCTCTGCTTCTTCAACCGCCTCTTCTTCAACTTCCTCTTCTTGCTCCTGTTGTTCTTCGACTTCCACTGACTGTTTTTCATTAGGAGAGTCTTGAACTACGAACACTTTCTTCGTTGATGTTGTCGTTGATTCAGATCTTTCTTCAGTTTTTAAAATTTTGCTTTCTTGCCCATTTTCTTTCGGTGCAACAACAGTTGTCACTGTTGTCTCAGGTTCTTCTTCCTGAACTTCTTCAACCTCTCCTTCCTCTTCTTCTTCTTCAACGACTTCCTCTTCAGATTCATCTTCCTTTGGAATTATTGTTGTTTCAGTTTTTGTTTTGATTTCCGTTCTTCCGTCAATCGTAGTTTTGGTTGTTGTAGTTTTCACTTCCTCGACAGACCCATCGGGTAGAACTTTCTTTACAACTTCTACTTTAGTCTCAGTTTTAGCTGCCGATTTCTTTGTTGGCAATTTCACAGTCATTTCAGCTTCAACGTTTGCGTCTCCATTTTGACTTCCATTTTGTTCCTCTACTTTGTTTTCTTTCTTAACTTGTTTCTTAACCACTTTGACTTCTCTCTGAAAATTAAATGAAAACATATTATAATGTGTATTTTGTTTTATAATTTGAAAGTGTTAAGTACGGTTTATTAGATACATAACAACAAATAAATAAATATTGTGTATTTGCGTATATGTACAAAAATATAAATATAATTAAATACGAATAACAAAACAGTTTAACTCACAATGAGAGTTCGTTAATATGTTCTCTATAGTTCCGTAATGTTGTATAGTAAGTATGTATAACAGACAATGTAAACAGACATATAAATATAGACATAATAAGTATACAGTAATTTTAATTGAACCTGTTCATTTTCAGTCCCCGCATTTTCTTCAACAGGCTTTGTTAAAACGGGTGTAGGAGATATTGTTGAAAAAAAGACTTCATTTGTTACTATAGGTTCAGTAGTAATTGTTGGAAAAGACACGTCGTTTGTTTCAACTGATGTAGGAGTACTCATTGAAATTTTTACTTTATTTGTCTCAACTGACGGTGAAGTAATCGTTGGAGTTGTCACTTCCTTGGATTCCACGGGTGTTGGAATATTATTTGAAATAGTCACATCCTTTGTTTCAACTGGAACAGGAACAATTGTTGGAATGTTCAACTCCTTTGATTCTATTGCGGTTGGAACAACAGTCGGAATAATCACATCCTTCGTTTCTACCAATTCTGGCAAAATCGTTGGAATAAAAACATCCTTCGTTAATATAGGTACAGGAGTAAAACTTGGAAGAGTCACTTCAGTTAACGGTTTGACTATTAAATCTAAACTTGATTCTACACTTTCTTTAATAGGAAGTTTGTCTTTTTCCTCACTTATTTCCAACTTGGGTTCAGTTGCACTATAAACTTTCGCTGGGGCGCGGAAATACTCGGCCTCGTAACTAATTTCCGGAAGCACTGGAGCCGTATATCCATCGCTGCCATAATTCGCTCTCGGTAAACTGTAAGTATTTACTGGCGCCGGCACTGGCGGCGCATTATACTCGTACATAGACACAGGTCTGTTATTGTTTACCTGTGAGTACGTTGGCGTATATTTATTATTGTTATTAAAAGTATCATTATTATCAAATCTTGTGGTATTAACAGTCGATGGCAAAATCCTCTGAATTGGAGTTTCTCTTGGATCACTCCTAGTCCTGAGTAAAGATTTAGGATTTGCTGGCAAATTGAACGTTGGGAAAACTTGAACTGGCAAACAGTTGAAGTTTGGGAGTTTTACTGGAGCCGAAGTATTAGATTGCGAGTGAACTGGATGCACTGGCGTTTCAGGGACTCCTTGATTCATTGCATTCCTCATCAGCCGTTGCGCCATCCGCTCGGACTTGATCTCCGAGAGATCGAGCCCGCCCGGGGTGTAGGTGAACGGCTTGCGGTCCCGGCTCATCGCGCCGTGGAGCGCTGACGGTGGATTCATATCGCTGAAATAAGTTTTCTTACGTTATTCCAAATGCATTGGCATACATCATAAACTTTACGATCGGATATTATATGTAACATAATTTTTAAAACGTTAAAAGCTCGGGACGCGATTTGGCAAATTGACAAAACAGAAGAAAATAGATACGAGGTACTCACGAGGTCTGATGTTCACCACAAGATTTTAAATGTATTTACTTCCTGCGATGCAGTGAATTACGGTTCTCAGAGCGTATTTGTTTATCCAGCGAGCACATTTATATCTGACACTGAAGGTAGCACACTGGTCGTAGATCAATTTTCACATCACAACTTTCGGGACGGATCACTTATTTTTGTGACGGAACATGCAGATATTAATCTGGTCGCAGCGGTTAAATATAGCGCGGGTGTAGTAAACGAGCCGGTACATCAGAGTCGTCCGGTGGTGCGCGCGGTCGGCGCGGACGCCGCCTGCCGCCTACTGCCGCGCTCGGCCGCCGCCAAGTATTTTGGTACCGACCCCAATAACGGACGCCTCGTCTACAATTTGTCTTGAGCAAATCGTCAAAACAACATCCATAATACTTCCGACAGCTCCGCGATTATTATTTATTGCAATTCTACTACGCCTCCATTCATCCGCGATACAGCTACCGTCCATCTTACTTGCACCATCGCGCTTGCATCACGACCGATCACTGACGTGGCTCGCGTCCGAATTCTCACCGCTTTATATTTCATCGCGTAGTTCATCCACCTTTGCGAACACCGCTATTATATGACATTGTCCTATTTTTCTATTTCTGTTTTCCGCGTTTCGGAAAAGTTTAAAATAAAGCGATGATTTTATATTTCTGTATTCCAGTGTACTTGATCTTTACAAGGATTCAAGGCAGTCGTTGAATTTGTTTTACAATAAAGTTGTTACATTTTTCTCGTGTATCTCTTAGCAGTCGGGCATAGTTCTGATGTTGAAAGTAAAATATTTATATAAATGCAGCTTTATCCCGAGATTTACAGCCGACAGCGGTTGCTCGTCCAAATATCACCCGCTATTAATGTTGGCTCCAAACCAAAACTTTCTGGTTCGACATTGCTTACATTTGCTACTGAATCGAATGGTATTCACATAGATTCAGAATATTGGCTCCATTATATTTACAATATTATGTTGAGATTGAAATCACCAAGAAATACATTTAGCTTTTTGCACCCTGAGCTGCCTGCGTCGAAATGGCATCATAGGATCTTACTTATAAAAATGGAATCATATAATTAACCATGATTAACCAAACCTAAGCACCTGCGTTTTCAATTCTTGGATATTTTGGATGCATCATCTGCTGATCAGTATTTAAACCAAAAACATCATAAGCGTTTTTTTATAAAACAAAAACACTGTTTTATTACCTTGATAATGTTTAACTTTGTTTATGGAATCTGTTTGAATGAATAGCCATAACTCAGGGGTTGGCACTCACAGCAGGTTGCATCTGTCGTTTCGAAGCGCACGGCTGTTTTTGTGTAAACAAAGACAATTTGAGTGTCTTTTAAAGAGTTGTCAAATAAAAGAGCTATAAATCCCAAGGTCTCCTGGTACTTTTGTTTTGGGAATAAAGTTCTTGGATTTAAGTGTTGCGCCGTTAAGTTGGGCTTGGAAAAGTCATAGGGTCTAATGAAGAATAATGTTGTGCGATTTTGCTAATCCAAGGTCGCGACATTACAGTTTCAGTTTATTTGGGATTTCACGTCGGCTTCACCAGTATTAAGGGTACGTGGTACAAAGAGTAAATTTCAGTAAACTTCCATTGAATAGGGAGCATCCTCCGACCAGATGGTTGTTGTATCTGGTGGGCAACTGACCGATAGTAGATATTTGGACTGTTATATGATGCGATGCCGGATTTTGTAGTAGTAATTTGCTGCTTTTAGAATTTTGCCACGATGGTTTTTCTTGTTATCGTTTGATGCAAAGATTATGTCATTACGAAATTCAATGGATACGCTCATTGTCATTATTCGAATGAATGTTGTGAATGATAACAAACGCAATTAATACTATTATTGTTTACTGGTGAAGTGATGAATAAAAATATTGATGTAATTTGAACGCAACTCTGAAAGGAAATACTAACATTCCATATTTTTTACAATAAATAGTATTCAAATACTTTCTTTTTTTTAGAAACTTCAAGTCTCTTGAATGGCTTGACGCTATTAATATCCTACTTATCCTATTTTTCAGTTTGAGTAGTTACGAGTACCTTTTGCAGGCCTACCCAAATGTTTTCTTTGGTAATGTTCGTAGAGTTGTTGAGCTCCTAAGTAGATCTGAGTTGAGCTACACGACCTTAGTGGTCATGTAGTTCAACTCAAATGCTTGAATTGACTGGACAGGACTACTCAAATCTTGAGGTTTTATCTTCTAAATACCATTTTAAATACTAATCTGTATGGTTCTTATATTGTAAATATGAGGACTTTGAAGGTAGTGATTTTAAGGGTTATTTCATGACTTTCTGGCAGTTTGAGTACACTATGCGACCTACCTAAATGTCCTTACTTTGGTATAGTTTGGATTGCCGGATCGTTGAGCTCCTCATCCTAAGCTTCACGATAATTGACCAATGCTTGCACTGTCTGGACTCGTCCACTCAAATCTGTGTGACTCTTTCCTCTAAAGACCTCCTCAGACTTTACCCTACATGGTACTCTTTCGCCTTGACGTTTGCACTGAATAGATTCATTCTCTTCGGTATTATATTATTATATGAATGAATCATTCCAACATGTAACCATTATTTGTAACTATTTACTGATTAATAGAACTGTCCGTGGAGTTTCTTGCACGTTGTCCTCCATAGAGATCTACGCTTTAGAGCTTGCAAGTAGCTCTGTGTTCAAGACTGATTGACGCGATCTCGACAATTCAAAACTTGATACACATTTTTGAGTTTGAATTCTAATTTATATGAAAGTTTATTAAGATGAACGGAATGATGTTTGTGACTCTCACGCTAAAATACTGAACTTATTCGGATGACATTAAGAAAACATATAACGTGGATTAACGTATATAACATTTTTTATCCTGATCTGCAGTCCACTTAGACGAATTCGCAGGCAGGAATCTAGTTCTACCCTAACTGAGTTTATTTATTACGCTTGCACGTCGGTTATAAGCTACTTAAACACGAACGAAGACACGGGAAAAACTATTACAAGAAGTTGAAAACAAACCGCATTACGGGCTCATTATGGCAATGACCTAATTTCAAGACTTACAAAATTCTGAAACAATTTATCGACCTAAATAAATTTTATTGTATAAAAACTGAGTCAGCCTTTTATTTGATGTAAAGAAATATTTTCGTTCAAAAAGGAAGTGAAAACTTTATATTCATTAGATTGATTACTTGTTCCAAGGTTTATCTAAACGTTGATAGTATTATTTTCAAAACTAGTTTAGAGACAAGACATTGTTTTAATTAGGTCAATCGTATGTTATGTATGCTTTTAACATTTAACGGCCGACATAATTGCTATTCTGTCAAAATAAATCAGCAGCTATATCTACATAATATAGAGGCACACTAAGTTTTTACATCGGCTTCGTCTCTGTGAATAGCATAAACAATTCGTATTTCCGGAATCTTAAGATGTAGAATTCTTTAGATTCTGGAAATACGAACTGTCCCTCATTTATAATATACCTATTTAGATTTCTATACTAAAATACTTTTTGAGTTCAGAGGGGCTAGCACGAATATTTTGACGTACCTATAGTAACGTTAACGTATGTGAATTTTGATTGTGAAAAACTACAACCTCACAGTATTTTGGTTTAATTTTACGGGACATACACAATTTACATAATTTTAAAAATGTGAATTTAATATCTAATTTCAATAAATATTAGGTACCTTTTACAAACGTAGACTAGAAACAAACATAAATCCTAATTTAAAAAATTCACCCGCTACTGACAGACAA
Source organism: Ceramica pisi (assembly GCA_963859965.1). Taxonomy (NCBI): domain Eukaryota; kingdom Metazoa; phylum Arthropoda; class Insecta; order Lepidoptera; family Noctuidae; genus Ceramica; species Ceramica pisi. The sequence goes on along the minus strand of OY982549.1, from coordinate 8,271,491 downwards.
CGCACTGAACTCCTTAAAATTTGACAAGTAGGCCTCTTGCGGAGTGTAGAGGACCACTAAGAGAGGGATTCCCGAAATTCCTACGAGAACGGGGAAAAAAACGAGATATGTGCGCACGAAGTCGCGGGCAAAAGCTAGTTAATCGATAAAACCTAACAAACATAATGGGTACCGCCTTAATTGGTAGAAAGTAAAAAACAGGCCAAGTGCGAGTCGGACTCGCGCACCGAGGGTTCCGTACAAACCTGTAGGTATTATATTATAAGCAAAAGTTGCGGTTTACGATTTATGACGTATTAAAAAAAGCTACTTACTAGATCTTGTTCAAACCAATTTTCGGTAGATTTGTACATCAAAAAGTTTTATCATTGTCTTATTTTAGAAGTTACAGGGGGGGGGACACGTTTTACCACTTTGGAATTGTCTCTCGCGCAAACTATTCAGTATAGAAAAAAAAAATATCATAAACCTCAATATCATTTTTGGAGACCTATACATAGATACGACACACGTATGAGTTTCTAAACATAAACATAATAAAATATTACATTAATAAGGATTAGTTATTTTACGTTTTACTTACGCAAGTAGTAAAATAATTAGTAAAAGTTGGAATCTTGACAAGGTACATTGCCAATAAGCCAGTAACCTGTCGGTAACTCGTGATACAATACGTCTACAGGTTTATTATTTACTTTACATTTACATAATACTTTTTATTTATTAATTTACGTTCCTGAAAGTTTCAGGTTCTAAGCCAGCATGTTTCAGCAATTTTATGAAATTTTGAGTCCGCAAATAACTTATTTGGGTAGAAAATTCATGCATTTATCTATAAAGTACTAACTATCCCCCGCGGCTTCGCTCCCGTATTTTTTTTTCTTTCATAATAACCTTTTCCTTACAGTAACAAACACAACAAAAAAAGAATTAGCGAAATCGGTCCAGCCGTTCACGCGTGATGCCGTGACTTAGGGAAGTATGGATTCATTTTTATATAAGATATAAGACTAGCTGACCCACACACATTTTCCCTGAATTTCACGGAGCCCGAGACCTTTCCAACGAATGTAAAACCGTGGAAATCGGTTCGTGCGTTCTGGAGTTATAGCGTCAGGAAGGAAAACCTGACTTATTTTTATATTATAGATAGATAAGATAGTTTTTATTATAAGATTAGTTTAAGTGAAGACTACTCATCATCTGCCTAGCCTTTTCCCAACTATATTGGATCGGCTTCCAGTCAAACCGGATTCAGCTGAGCACAAAAAAACTTTTTAGTGGTACCCCACACCTAAAAACACCACTGCAAAATCGCAGAAAAGCAAAATACGCAATTTCGATTACTTGGATAACATAAAACCATCATCCAAGTAGACGAATTCCAGCTATTTCGATAGTCGCATAGCTCCCGTTCCCGTGGGATTTCCGGGATAAAAATCCCTTAGTGTAACTAACACTTCTTTTATAAATGTAGATTTCAACACTTTACGTATATTGTTGAAGTTTCTACTACATTCCTTGAATCTCCTACATGAAAAGTCAATTAATGGTTCGAGCTAAGTGGAAAACTTCTCAATGTATTTACTTCTTAAAGCGAGGTTGCAGTACTGTGTGTTTTGACGAACAACAGCGACTGTCCGGCGAGCGAAATAATGCCTAAATTTTGATTGTTTTTTCTTCTTGGCGAAAACTGAAAAAGAAATTATGCAATATGGTTTCAACATTTACTTCAAAATGAAAAGCTCTATCTATTGATATAAATTTTATATAATTATATTGGTGATGAAATCTTTTAGCAGTACACGTTTAAAATTGTAATTTAGTGTCATGTTTGATAAAAAAAAGTATCGAGCCAATCATTCTAAAACGCGTTTCTATCTTTACGATTTACTTGAGGGTATGTTCAATTTTTATGTAATGATTTTTATTAATTAAAAAACTCATAATTAATTAGATTTTCAGACGTTCAAAAATCTTAAAAAGTACTGCAACCCCGCCTTAAGTATCTAATTTGCATGGTTTGAAAAGCATTTTTCTTAAGGGTAATCTCAGATGTTGGTACACATACGAGGATTTGCGTCGATGACGCGCAGATGATGCACGCTGATGTGCTTTAAACGAAATTTAGAGGCAGACTGTACTGCTTTTTGCATATCTAAAGCGTCGTGAGCGCGCGTCCGAAAAACGGGCGTCGTCGGCGTACGATTGGGGAAAAAAATATCTATTTTTCTTGCAGCAACACGTTATCATAGACTGAAATTATTTACTGTCACAAAGCTGATAAGCGTACAAATAATAAACTTAAAACTAAAATTCTTAAACAATGGTTATAGATACTAATAAAAAAAAAATTGCTCCACATATAATCTTAAAGAAAACACAGTGAGCATACCAAAGTGTCAATCTGTCTGAGTCTTGCGACTTCTCTAATTAAACTTCTTATTCTTTAATTAAACATTGTCTGTTATACATAAGGACGTAGCAAACTAATAAATATTTCAAGGTTTTTATTATTATATGTAGGTATTTAGTTTCTACACATATCATTTACATTTTTAAATATTTCTATGAAAAATAAAAATAAACATCTAAAAATATAAAAAAATAGTAGCCCACCGGTATCGGGAACAAGGTTCAAGCTAGGTTCTTATGTTATTTTGTAAACATACATAAATAAATTAGTTCGATCCACAAGTCACACAAATTCGAAGTATAAATACTCACTTTGACCTCTGTTTTCACAGATTCTCCTTTGGTCGCCATTCTGTGAACAAAGATGAGATTGATTTTAGAAATTTAATATCTTACTAACCTGTTTGTTGATAGCAGTGTGAATTTACATAAATAAAAAGAACCGCCGAAATTTTCATACGCGCATAACTTCAAAACAACTGAACCAAAATGGATAATTATTTTTTGTTATGTTAGTAATTTAAGAAAAACCACCTGGGCGAAGTTGGGTCATCCAATAGTTTATTATCTCAAGGGTAACAAACCACTTTGGTCCAGTGTATTAAAGTATGCACTTATTGACTTTGTGAAATAATATCTAGAAGATGAATTAACCGTACGTTGGCCTGTGAAATAATATCTAGAAGATGAATTAACCGTACGTTGGCCTGTATAAAGACCAAAAATAAACGTTAAAAAGCTGTTGACTTTCGTGGGCTTTCCTTAATCAGGTCAAACGCATTTACTAAACAAAAACAATCGCATTTCTTCAGTGTTCTTCTTCCAAAAATAAGACGCCATTTTGTGAAAAATATGTCCATCTCAACATTTGTCGCATATAAATTTAGTTTCAATCCTAAACTCCACTATTGGGCAATTTTGTGGCCTATAAATAAAGTGTGTATGGACGGCTAGGAGATTCCAATAATTATTTGGGATTTAGTTTTGAACTGGTAAAATTACCATTTAGTGCCACCGGCTACGTATCTACAAGAAATTTTATTTGTATCAAGACGATGATGATGGATTCATAGATCGGCAAAATCCGGTCTTTTAGGAAATTACTATTTATAAATCCGGTGCATAGTTGTGAATGTTATACAAAGTGTGAAACAGAATAAACACTAAACTACTTAAGGGGTCCTTTTATTCATAATTATGATTTTTCATTACAATTAATCATTATGACTATCCGTAACGACTGCCAAAGATCTCAAATGACAACCGGGACCAACAGCTTAACGTGCTATCCGAGGCACGGAGGAAACTCGGTATGTTAAGATGGTCACCCATCCACAGACCAACCTCGGCACGCGTTGCTTAACCTTGAAGATCGACCTGTGCGGCTGTTAATATTTAGCCACGAGCTCCTCTCATCATAGATTAGTAGTAGAGACATTTCTTTTACTAGCCTATATACTAGATACTCAAACCAATACGAGAGCAATAAAATGAAACTGTAATGGAGCACCGGTTTCGAAGTTTTATGATAAAGTAAAAGAAACATTTAAAACACATAAAAATTGTTAAATCAGCTTTGAGAATCGATTTGATAGAGCTTTTGTTTTTAACCGACTTCGGGGGAGCGCAAAAGTGAAGTTTTGTGATTTATTTTTCAAGGAATGAAATATTTGATCATCGTAGTTAATTGGTAGTATATGATTTAAAGAACCAAAAGCTCACCGATATTTTATTTGAATAAGTACAGACTATTCAGCACAGTATGACAAAATACAGTACATGAATCTGAAGTCCAATTATTACTGTACACAGCGTTCAATATCTAATGAGTGTGTGTCTTCATTAGTGACAATAGTGACTGTTAAGGTTACATAATATTGAGAAGTTACTAAATGATGGGTGTTGTAATTACAATTTGCACCTTCAAAGAAATACTCAATTCTTTAAAACTGTTCTAAAACGAGTTACTCTAGAACATATTGCATTATATTGACTGCACATTCTGGACAACGGATTGAGACCCATCCAATCCATCTCCATACTAATAATATTAAAATTATCATTAAAAAGCGCAAGTAAATCTGTCTGTTTGTTATCTCTTCACGTCGCAATGGCTGATTTAAATGAAATTTAGCACACAGGTAGATCATGTACAGGCGGTCAAATTTATAAACATGTAAAGTAAAGGCTTGTAAGTATAAACGAAGTAAAGGCTTGCATGAACTAATCACGAAGTGAGCTGTAATTTTTATAGCATGGATTGAAAGAAAGAAAAGAAAGAAAGAAAAAGAGTTTGTTTGCGGTCAACATGAAGCATACCAAAACTACACAAAAAATTACAACTAAATAGGTTTAATAATATATGAAAAAAAAATTGACGCTCACTTCGTGATCACTTCACCCAAGCCTTCACATCGACATGTGTTCAGCTGGTCGATTCTGTAGACATGTCAAAAGTGAACACCTAGGCGAAGTAGATAGATAGAGATCATTTATTTGGAACAAAGAAAGAAACACAACACACAAAAGCACAGTTACATAACACTAGAACATACAAATAAATAAATGAAAACACATAAAACAAGAAAAAGATAGAATGTATGGCAATACTTTGCCAACGAATAACGACAAGTGACTAACGAGTAGTGAGTGAACGAGTGAACGACAAGTGAGCTGTCAAACCATACAAATAAGATGTAGAGAAGAATGACAGCTCACTTATCTTTCACTCCAACTAAGTGTTCACTTCGACCTGTTTACAGAATCGACCGGCAGAATCTCACTGCTGGAATGTAAAACAACATCATTTAATACTTGGAATTCCGGAAGTATACCTGCTAATATTCTAGTAACACGGGGTCGAAGCCGCTGGCAGGAAGCTAGCAAATTATGGTTTGGAAAATATACCTAACAAATATTAAATTACTAGCTTCTGCCAGGGGCTTTTCCCGCGTGATCCCTAGGGAACATATTCTAGGGTAAAAAGTCTATGTGCTATACCAGACTATAATCTATCTCTGTTCCAAAATTCATAAAGATCCGTTCAGCCATTCTGGCGTGATTAAAGAACAAACATCCAAACTTTTTCATTTATAATATTACTATCTGATGCCCGCGGCTTCGCCCGCTTGACAAATTATAAACTAAAAGCCTTCCTCAAGAACCACTTTATCCATTGGTGAAAACAGCATGAAAACCAATGCAATAGTTTTTGAGTTTATCGCGAACAGACAGATAGACGCGGCGGAAAACTTTGTTTTAATATGTAGTGATCAAGTTAGATTTGTGTTTACAACCAAATAGCTACACGCAACGAATAACTAGGAAATTTGGCATACGCTAGGATAACAGACATTAACAGGAATTACGCCAGTCGTAAAATATTTAGTAGATATTCAGCTATTTACGCTACTGATAAACAATAGGTACTTACCTACATTATGAGAATTGTTTTATTCGTTTCATACAGTTTAATGTGTTAAATTTTATCTAGGTATCACTACATATTATAAAACAAAGTCCTCCGCCGCGTCTGTGTGTTCGCGATAAACTCAGAAACAACTGCGCCGATTTTCCATGCTGTTTTCACCAATGGACAGCATGGTTCTCGAGGAAAACTTCGCGTGGGGAAGCCGCGGGCATCAAACTTCTGAAGACTTTTGAGCATTAAGAAAACCCGTCTCGAAAAATAAACATTTGTATGTCACCGGGAAATTGGAGACTCCGTAAGATTGTTAATTACATCTTTAATAGATTATAATTTTTCTATATATTATAATACAATAAATCTCATTCAAATGCAATAGTTTCCAACACTAAAATACGTTTCTTCATAAAAAAAATAGATTACAATTTCACATGATGTAAGTCATTTTTTATAAAATGGAATAATATTATTCTTCAGTAACTTCAATGTAAATAAAAACACACAGTTCATTTAATTTTGGTCACAGTAAGGCAGTAACACTTGAATAAATACAAATATACGTTTATTAACTTTAACATAAAATGTCTAACTGTTTAATTATTATAGGCGCTGCGCAGATGGAGCAACTAGATCCTCGAGAGCCAGCAACTGGCAACCCGCAACTAACTGTATATGACGTGCACAAGAATGCATTGATGCGATGTCATTGCTACTGGCAACAAACACCTTTTTTTGGAAAATCATTAGATCACTTTTGCCGTTTTGGGTGGAACGGGAGCGAATGTCAGACTCTTACTATTTTAAAATTAAATTTAAACCTACCCGTGTACAATCAAATGCCTTTTGCGTTACAGATCCACGGTAACTGTTTCGATCAATACTTTTTCCAGATTACCTTAAAAAACCGGCTACATGAGATTCGGACTTTCACATCGTTAAGAGTTTCATACAATAAGCCGAAAAAAAACTCATTTCTTGTATGGGAGCTATGTAGCTTTAATTTTAGCAGCAGTAGAAATACACAAACCGTAAAAAGTGACGTCACGAGCCCCCACTCCCGAGTTTTGATGCGTTTTATCTTTGTCAATATTCATTGATTTACAAAAACAATACGTGAAAATACGTGTCCATTATTTTTCAATACTCTAACTGACGGACTAAATAGTTTTGCAATTTGTGGATGATGGAAACTAGCCTATTGACCGTTGGGTCAACTAAAGTAGTTGTGTCTGCGGAGTGCCTTAAATTCGGTAGGTATTCGATTTACTTCGATCGATGATGCTAATAGTAATCAAGTCGATTTAATGATTGGCGCATTAAACTAACACAGTCTAATGTGAGTCTGTAATAGCCCACAATAGCACAGAACTACGTATTTCTGTGCGAAATTCAGTTACAGTACGTAACTTGTTATTTTTAATTATTATTGTTTGACTTTGAAGATTCATTGATTGATGAGTAAACCGATTTTGCTAACACGATTGCAAGGTTAAATCTGAAAATATTAAAATAGAGAAAAATGGTTGTGGAGACATTTGATGATCCTTTAAAAAGTATGATTTTGAACCTATTTTTAGGGATGGGAAATCATCCTATGACTTCTCCCGCTCTGGGCGGAGTGGAAGGAAGTGTCAGACTCTTGCTGACCCATCCATGTTCCTTCATTGCCCTTTGTGTTCCGGAGCCGCGGTATCTCTTTCGAATAGGCCCGCAACTCCGCAGGCGTAGGCCCTTTCTTTTGCCCCCTCTCAATGCTGACTCTTTGAGGCGCGCGTGGAACATGTACGCGCCGTCGACACGGCCTGTCATCATAAGACGGACGGACGGCGTGCCACCCATAGCTCACCGTCCTCAGGCCCGTGCCTACGGTGGCCGGAGGCCTCCGACGCCCGCGGCGTCTACCACGGCGGCCGGATGATTTTGAACCTTCAACTAATTTCATAAACAACGCCAAATATTCAACAATTCAAAACCAACCATTTACGACTATACCAAATAGCAGCTTACACCATGAAAACACACTAAATTCTAGCGCCGTAATCTTCAATTTAGTACTACAATAATCTGAAGGTTTACGTTCCAAATTAACTTTTTAACGTTCCTAAATAACTTTAGTTAAATCGTCGGTATATTCAAAGGGCCCTCGGACCTTATTTCATAGTTATTTTATCTCTATTACGTTCTAATCTAAACGTTTAAATTAATTCCGGCCAACAATTAGAAAGGTGAGAGTTAAGTTTAATGAAATAAGCTTTAGGTTTGGAATTAAGAAATGGGGATTAAGAGTATTAGTTTTCAGTTAGTTATAGTAATTAATTTGAGATTTTTAAGTGGTTTTCAAGCCGCTAATATAATGAAATAGTTGGTTATTCACTTAGTTCCTGAATTCGCAAAGAAAGTTTAATCAAAATCTTCACTTTTCAGACTTTATTTCCATAAAATTCAATTCGATTAAAAAGTGTACATTTATGAATTCAATATTTCTTACATATATTATATAATCCCTATTTCCCTTGGTCATCGTATTATTTGCGTGAAAGAGTAACAAACATCCATACATACTCACAAAATTTCGCATTTATAATATTAGTAGGATGCTATTATATTATAGCGTAATCTGAAATCAGCTTAAATCATGAGTTCTTTAGGAATAAAAACCACATATCGTTTTTAAGTTTAAGAAGACATTCTTGAATAAGAAGATGTTTTTTTGTCCAAGTTATCCTTGGCGGCTTCACTCCCGTCAACTGCAACTTTCTAATTTTTTTCTTTCATAAGAAATTTCTCCTAACAGTAACAAACTTACTAAAAAAAGAATTAGCGAATTCGGCCCAGCCGTTCACACGTGATGCGATGACCAAGGGAAATAGGGATTTATTTTATATAATATATGAAATTAATCCCTTAACTTATTATAAAAACATTTAAACAAATTACATACATATTATATGAACTACACATTTAATATTAATATAATATAATATGTAAGAAACATTGAATTAATACATGTACACTTTTTTAATCAAACAAAAACTATGATTTACTTTCTTTCTGCTCATTTCCGCTTACTTTAAAAATCAACATCTGCCTATCCTTTTCCCAAATATACTGGGGTCGGCTTCCAGTCAAACCGGATTCAGCTGAATACCAGTATTTTACGTGGAGCGGCTGCCTACCACACCTCCACAACCCATTAACTGGGTAACACAGTACTTACGCTTAGGTACTGTAATCACAAATCTATCTATAGTTGCAGCACAAGACGTTAATAACGCTTCTTTCTGCAACTACAACAAATCAAGACGGATACCTCACCCGATCGGAAAATCGGATCCGGCTGCAATAACATTTAGACGTAATATGAACCGTTCGCACATCGTTACTGTTTGTCCGGCTATCCGGCTCGAAGGATCGCCCGGATCAGCCGTAACTACTATCGGACATTTGCGATGTTATTAAGGTTTATTATTGCTTGATTTTATTATTTGATAGTGGGTGGGAAATGGAGGAAGCATTATCGTGTCTTTATTTCGATTGAGAGAAAATGTACGAGAGTTATTTAGTGTTTGTCATTTTCGGTATATTAGATCATATTTTTCTAAGCAATAGTTACTTTCCAATCTCATCGATATTATAGCGACATTACCTTGTTGCACAAATATTAGGCCCTTTGAATTCGTGGCAAGATAAGTAGCGATCTAATAAAAATTTCAATTTGAACCAAAGGTTCAAAAATTATATAATGTGTATGTCACCGAAAAGTGGCAGACTCCGTAAAATAATAAAAACCGCCAAAAACCTAAACAACGGGGGAGGTTTATGGCGTCATGATTATTTTCTCGAAAAATGTTGTATTAATCATACATAACAATTTTTTGTCTTATTTAGAAAAAAATAAAACAATTTCACGCGATATTTTACAATCTTACGGCGTTTGCCATTTCCCTGAGACATAATTATATACAAAACTAATACCTTCAGATTTGCACAATTCATTAAAATACACCACTTAGAGACAAGGGAACAGAAATTATTTTCTGCTGAATTATTCTTATTCTTAACAATAGTACGCTTTAGTTTAACATGACACGAAATCTTTTCCAAATCGATAACCAAAACCAAACATCGCTCGTCAAGAGAACATTAGGCAACAATCCAAGAAAGGTTTGTTAACCCCACTTGAAGAGCTAAACGTTATCACTGCCATACGAGCAGACGAAACCAAACGGAAAGCTTTCTCGTCATAATAAACTATTTTTTCGCGAGAAAGCAACATAAAAATAGATCCGACATAAATCGAGTCCGAGAGAGCGCAGCACTATTTTATAACGCATCGGACAGCCGGGTGATTCACAACACTTTTTTCTCCCAGCTTTTAAAAGATAATGCTAATAAAATATAGCTATGAAAATGCAAGGAAATACCCTCCGTTGAAGCACGTTAGCTTGTTTGTAGAGGATAGACCGGGAGCAGTAACTTGTATGAAATAATGTCGTGCCTTGCGGAAAATTCTCGCCGGCTTGAAAGGCAAATTCTGTTCCGCGAGATAGTTTTACTGGAGAGTGCTGTCTGCATAATATGATCCGGTGGCGCCATCTTTGGTTTGTTTTAGGATTTTTAGTATTTTTGCGAGTACTTCAGCTGGTAGTTTTGACTGACGATTTTTGTGAAATGTGGACTTGCAGAGTAGGTAAAATAGATTTATTGTATGTAATTGTTCATAATAGCAAATTTATCTATTTGTAGAAGTAACATTTAAATATTGTTCGTTGGTAAACAAATCATTTCAGAGCGGCTAAATTGATATTACTAACTTACTTATATTTTGTATAAAATACTGATAAAATTCCAAATAAGGATTTCCGGAAAGAAAAGTTCGAAAAGATCCGCTTATCGCAAACAAACACTTCTAGTCTCATTTTAGGTAATCGTAAAATGAGACTGGAAGTGTTTGTTTTTTTTGACAAGATGACGCCTGCCAGGTCAACAATCCTTAAAAACTTATTTGCAGGCATTTTCTTTCTTAGAAAAATATCTTCGTTCTCAGCATACAAGTATATATTGATATCTATGTTAACAAATAACGATACATCAACGAAACTAAGTAATCAACTTTGAATAACACACATGAATGCGTGAGTTATACAAATATAAATAAAACCTTCAAATTGGGTTCCGATTTAATCTCTGGCCGTTCATAGTAATTTTAATAGTTGATCCTATATCGATAAGTTAATCGGATTATTCGATACACACTTAGTTTCCATTGCAGAATAATCCTGTTAACAAATGAAATAAATTATTTCCATGGATTGAGTAAATTAACTTTTGATTCAAAATAAATAAACTAGGCGAGCAAAAAAAATTTTTGGCTAAATTTTGAATACTTGTTATTTAATCAATTTAATAATCCTACATTGTGCCTATGTAGCTAAACTGTTTGTTTTTACCTAAAAGCAATATTTCAGTTTCAATTGTATATTTCACATTGAATTATTTCCGGAAACGAACTGGAATTGCTTCAATTTTATAGCAATTTCTACAAGCATTATTGAAATTGCCAGAAATAAAAGTAAGTAGGCTAACAGATTTTCTATATTTTATTAAAACACTTACTTTTCACACTGTACATTAGCACCTAGTTTATCAGTTAACGCAATAAGAAATACCAAACAATTTATTCAAACTGCGCCATTTCCTAAAATGATTTGCGAATAATAAAAGTCAAAAGTCAAATAAATATAATTTATTTCACTTTCAAACTTATAAAAGTAGAAGTCGGTCATACGTGGGAAGTTGTGACGGATTTTATGAATAAAGAGAATAAAATAAATAGTTGCCCTAGTTTTGCATCCCTGGAGGACAAAATACGTCGTGCTTTGTCCAAACACAGTCTATTTATAACATTTATTTACATTCAAAGTAATTTTTCTATCGGTTACATTTTGGGGAGTGTGCGACGGAATTGCATAATTTAATTCCGCCAAGCCCGTTCCACCATCGGACCACAAGACGTACGGCGATGTGCCACCGGTACATGGTGGACATCCCACCTATACCACGGTAATATTATCATTATTATCGCGCCTATACGCACAAAACGTTTTGGGAATACATTCATTGTGCGAACAGCTAAGGTGTGGAATTCCCTGCCTGGGTCTGTGTTTCCTGATAGCTACAACCTGGGAGTCTTTAACTCAAGAGTGAATAGGTTACTTCTAGGCAAGCATGCTCCACCTTAGACCGTATCATCGCTTAACATCAGGTGAGATAGCGGTCAAACGTATGCCAATAAATAGTAAAAAAAAAATTGTAAATAAAATAGAATTAAGTTTGAATGTCTCAGTGATGTGTGGGCAGTATAAAAAACCGGGAAATTGTGAATCGGACTCGTGCTTGAAAGGTTCCGACTTCCGTACCATCGTATTTTTATTATTGGTTGTTATAGCGGAAACAAAAATACACGCTATGAAAATTTCAGCTGTCAAACTTTTAGGGATCATGAGGAACAAGCCCGCTGACGGACAGCGGAGGCTTAGTAATAGGGTTCCGTTGTTTACTGTTTGAGTACGGAACCCTAAAAATGAATAGCGAAGTTCAAGGGAATTTCATCAATTAAAGTAAAGGATATGAAGACAGAAAATATATCTTCACTAGCTCTGCCGTGGCACCCAATAGAGATACTAACCCGTCACACTATTCTCTACCAATGCAGCTTCCGTTCCTCTGATGGTGGGCACTCAACAGGGGCCACCCTTAAAAAACCAGGAGAGCAGTACGTCAGAAAAAGGGAAAAACTTAGAGCACGTAATGTCCCAATATTCAGAGTTTTTTGTGTGATTTTGATGGAAACGAAGACTGCATTATTAGATTTTTGGAATGGAACCGGTTAATTAATGTTGAAAAAACAACAGCCTGTATTTTTACATTATCCGAAAGGGTCGCTAATAAGGATAAAATTCTAGGAAGTTCGATTTTTCAAAAATGATGAAGTTTTAATTTTCGTTGAAATCGGGCATGAGGCCCCTTTTAGTGTACTTCGCAAATCTTGATAGTTTCGGCTCTGGCCATCTACGACTCATGCTGCATAATAAATATAGAAACGAGTAGATATTTAACTGTCCACTAATAAATATATCGGGACATACGCACACAAAGTACCAACAAAATTCTTTTACTAAAGACACTTCTCCAAGATTCGGCAGCAATATTTCTTGTAACATTGTTTTGATCGCTCCCTCGCTTCAGATAAAACATGATAGCAGGGTCCCAGGATTGAATATCGCAATCCCCAAGCAAAGGGTAACTTAGTTTACGATTGTGAGCAAAGTAATGTGTGTGGTACCTATGGAGTTACTTGTCGCTGACGCACCCGAAAATTGTTATGGGAGACGCATTTTTTGGTAATATGTTGGCTGATGGATGGAGGACTGTTTGTGTAGGATAGTGTGTATTTTGTGAGGTTGCGGGTGGCGAGCATTGGGTGGCTATAAAAATTTGTCTCCATGAATCCAACTAACGAAACTGAAAAGTAGCCTATTTTTTTCCATCACTGCTGAAAAGATTGATAGTTGTAGAGTATCTCGATTGATAAATAAAATAACATGCAATTCATTCGCGAAACTAGAGTTATTAAAATTGAGGCGACTTTACCCCTGGAGGAACTATCCTGGATTTTTTTACCCTAAATAAATTGGACACATGAAATCAATTTTATTATCATCATTTTAGACGAGAGACGTGCAAAGCTGTCAAACCGCCTTTTATTCCTTAAAAATAAATAAACCAATGTCATCAAAACAGAAATCAGAATCTCGTTTCACAACTACGACAACTACTACCATTTGACACTTTTCTAAAAAGTTGAATACGCAAGTACATTCCTGTACAACGAGGTACAATCGAGTACAATAGACAGTGCACAGATAATGTGTTATTGTGGAGGAATCATTTCGGGACTTTGGCAGGAGGCCACGACTAGATGTACCGACAGACGAAGTAGTGGCTAGGGATGTCCAAAATAGTTTTTTACTTTTGGAAAGAATTGCTGTTATTACCTATAGTTTAGAAAACAGGATTCAAATATTTTTAGAGGACTTGCTAAACTGTGATTTTTAGAGGACTTGCTAAACTGTGTAAGTACATGACTCATTAGTTATTTTTAAACTTGTTTTACTAACCTTAGTGTGTAAGTTGTACTAACAGAATTGGTTCCTTATGTTGTTCCCAATAAAAACAATTTGTATTTGTTGTTGTTGTTGTAAACTATACTGTAAGCGAATTCCTGATAGAGAAAAATTTATCTATTAGTGTTGTGCAGTGATCCAGACACATGTGATTTTAAACTAATGAATATGTAATTTTCTTTCGGGTAAAGCGTGTATTTGCTTTATTGGCGTCAAATTATGTAATTTTTGGGTATATCAATATGGCTGAACATTACTGTTTATCTAATAAATCCGTTAGGTACTTATACGTTAATGTTTTTCAATTAACATCTCTTAACTTTCAGTATTGTCACTAATGAAGCGGTGGCTGGTAGCAGCTGGATGAGAGTTGCCGGTGATCGAGCCAAATGGCGTGCACTTGGAGAGACCTATGTCCAGCAGTGGACTGTTATAGGCTGATGATGATGATGAAGCGTTATTAGAAATTGAACGCTGTGTACAGTTATAATTGCACTTCAGATTTATGTACTGTGTATTGTCATAGTTGAGCTGACTTGTCGTAGTCTGTCATTGTACTTATTAAAAAAAAAAATATACATAATAAAAAATAATGATTTTCTTTTAAGTCGTTTGTATTAAAGATCTGATCTATTATCCAATATGCTGTAGTCAGTTTGACAAACAGATAGACATTGTCTTATTTACCTTGTGGAGATCGATATATCGATAGTGTTTTTCTTTTCTCTAAAATAATATCAAAGCACATTTTTTATAAAAAAAAAATGATTATTACTTTACTACACATATTTATATATTTACGATTTTTTAAATTTAATTTTAAATCGAGCAACCCTGCCGGTACAGTCGCGTACTAAATCGTTAAATGTGATTTAACGAACCTCTGCCAACGTTTGGGTAAGAAATCTATTCTTGATAGTAGAATTGCTTCATTGGTTTAGTGGCAATAAGCTGTGCGGAACTACGGGCCTTGAACTCGATTCTCTGGCCAGTTTCTTAATTAGATTATTTTTACTTGATTAAATTTTGATTTTCCTGTAATTTTTAGTCAAATAGAATGGGTTTTGAATGCCTATCTATTCTAACTTGTACATTGCTCATCACTACAATTATTACAAAACAAAGTCCTCCACCGCGTCTGTCCGTCTGTTTGTTCGCGATAAACTCAAAAACTACTGCACCGATTTTCATGCTATTTTCACAAATTATAGAGTGGTTCTCGAGGAAGGTTTTAGTATATTATTTTTCTAGTCAGCAAAGCCGCGGGCATCAGTTAGCTACTGATGAAATGTACCTATAGAGAGCAGTAGTTACCTTCTTTGGTAACAACATTTACACTTTATATCATACTAGCTGACCCGCGCAACTTCGTCTGCGCCACATTTTCCATTACTGCTCCTCTCCTTTTTGTCTTAGCGTGATGATATATAGCCTATAGCATTCCTCGATAAATGGGCTATCTAACACTGAAAGAATTTTTCAAATCGGACCAGTAGTTCCTGAGATTACCCCCTACATACAAACTTACAAACATACAAACTTACAAACAAATGTTCCCTCTTTATAATATTAGTATAGATACTCTCGTGAGAGAGAGCTCATGGTTAAATAATAACAGCCGCACAGGTCGATCTGCAAGGTTAAGCAACGCTTGCCGAGGTTGGTCTGTGGATGGGTGACCATCTGAACATACCGAGTTTCCTCCGTGCCTCGGAAACGTTAAGCTGTTGGTCCCGGTTGTCATTTCGAGATCTTTGGCAGTCGTTACGGATAGTCAGAAGCCAGAAAATCTGACACCAGTCTTGCCAAGGAGTATCGTGTTACCCAGTCAATGGGTTGTGGAGTAGCCTATGAGCTATTCAAGACTGTAATCTATCTCTGTTTCAAATTTCATCAATATCTATTCAGCCGTTCTGGCGAGATTGCGTAACAAACATCCAAACTTCGCATTGATAATAATAGTTAGATTCTAGACTATAATTTATCTCTGTTCCAAATTTCATCAAGATCTGTTCAGCCGTTGTGGCGTGATTGAGTAACAAAAATCCAAACTTTCGCTTTTATAATATTAGTAAGATTAGATATATCATTGCTTCCAACTCACAATTTTCTCGCTTACAGACTCCTCCCAAGTACCTTTGACCTGATTAAAATTCGCTCACTTAATTTCCAAGCAATGTAAAACATTTTGTATTACCTATTTACATAAACAAGATTAATCGTAACTTGGTATCTTTAATTTATTCATTGTGTTTTAATTCCAGTCTGTAATAATGACTCGATATTTTGAATTATTTGCGAGCGGAGATCGGATCTTTTGAAATTCAAATTTTAAGATCATTTTGTCACCATTAACGCACTTGGAGCACGAGTATATCAAAAGGCTGGCTCAAAATTTCTCGTTAAATATCATGACGTGTACTCTGGCTGTTTAAAAATTAAACGGTGTAATTATTTCGATTCAAAGGTGTCTACAATTAGCGACGAATACGTTTAGCATTTGTTAATGTGTTACATGCTTTGATCATTATTTTACAAACGTTTTGGGATTTAGTTGTATGGTTTGGAGGGATATTCCGACCCGAAAAATAAGATATTGAGTTCACTTTAGATGTGATCGCCAACTTTCAAATCTATAGACCCAATACGTATATTATGTCAAATAGGCTGTAATTATTTAATATTTTTTGTTTTAATAATAATAATTTTATTTCCAACTTTTTAGTTAGTAACAAATATGAATATTAGTGAGAATCCCAATTATAATTTTTTTAAATAGCTACTCAATGATACACCACATGACATAGTTTGTTGATTTTTTTCTTTTAAATTTCACAATATGGCGTCCAGTAGTCGCCATATTGAATTTTCATTAACGTCGTATCTTTAGTGACACGCGTCGGACTAAGAGGAATCGGTGACACTCAGACTAAGAAGAATCGATTGACGTATGAATCATGAAAATCGGCCTAGGCGCTTGGTCTGTTTAGTGCTTCAAAGGAACATACTGTCTTTTTCCATTCCTGGTTGCCTGGAAGAGATCGCGGAATGCGATAAGGCCGCCATTTGTATATTTTTTTAGTTTAAGGTTTTCTTTATGTTTTTTTTTTGGTGTACAATAAAGCATATATAAATAAATAAATAAATACATACATAGACTGATAAACACATTACCACTCCTTTGCGTCGCGCAGTCGGGTAAAAATGAATCGCTTGTCAACCTCATCTGTACACAGATTGGTAATTTTGCATCACTGTTCATACATTGCGGTACATTTTGTTGGGAATATGCAGTGCCTTCAGGAATACGTACATTATTCAAATTCAAATTCAAATTCAAAGCATTTATTTCAAATAAACCATTTACAGGCACTTTTGAAATGTCAAGGTCGGTCAGTCAAAAACATGAGGCTATTTGCACGTTCCAAAGCGTAGATCTCTATGGAGAAGAACGTGCAAGAAACTCCACGGACACTCTTTTAAATCATGTTATGTTTTACAAAAATCTTAGTTACATGTAGGTACTTGCTTCTTAATGTGAGGACAATGCAAAATAAAAAAAAACTTAAAACAACAACTTAAATATAAAGATGAAAATAAGCCTGTGGTGGTTAAGAGATGACCAGTCTCAACTGACGGCGTCCGTTCACGAACCTGACGTATGTATCGGCACCATTCAGCTCAACCATTTTGAAGGGAACCGAATGATCCAACACACACGCCGCCATCAGCAAAACATTTGAGTGAGCATGGCATGCTCTCGATCACCATGCTCGTTCATGTCAAACAAGTAAACTAATCACATAAATATTATGTAAATGGCCCCATGGTACTCACATTTACAAAATTTGAAAAAATGCTTCTACTTTACATAAAACTATGGTTGTCAATGACCAAGTAATGAAAGATGTATAACAAACAATTCAATTACTATAAAACAGCATTATTATAAAGAAAAAAAAAATTAAATTTTTGTATTATGAGTACAAAACAAAAAATAAAATAAACTATAAAACAAAAAAAAAGAGGGTGAGCATCTCTTCCAGACATTAAAACCTAACTAGTGGACCCCCGCGGCTGTGACTGTGGATCAGGACCGGCATTTAGCCAAACATTAAGCCATATTAACCGCGCTGCTTGGATACTATTACGCATAAATGCTCAGGCCGGTTTTATCCTACGTTGGTTCAGCCTGTTTGCTTGTAATATGCTATTAAGATGATCAGCCCTTGATATTCCCACTGTGATAGACATCCTAGGATACAGTGCGACTTCTTGTGACAGAGTGAATCATAATCTCCTCACAGGGATAATACAGGTTGGTTGGTGAATGTCATATGTCTTCGAAATGGATCTAAGACATGCCGCGATCTACTGATTGTGAGACACACAAGACCAGTCGATGTGGCGCCGTTTGGGGGAAGCCTAAATCCAGCAATGTACATATGTCAATGAACATTTATGTACAGCCAGAATATCCTGCCGGTTGATTTTGTTGACATCTAACCGTGATCACTTAGGTGGAGTGAACGACAAGGGAGCTGTCATGCCATCTTGTTTGTATAGTTTGACAGCTCACTTGTCGTTCACTTCGTCTAAGTGTTCACTTCGACATGTTTACAGAATCGTAGTGCTGCTCATCATGATTACTGCCAAAGGGCTGTTGATCAGGATATGCCGGTTTCCTCATACGAGAATGCCGTTGTCTTTTTTTTTCTATTTTGATCCAAGCACATAGCATTCTATCTCCATATCTCCGTAGAAAGATAGAACGAGTGTATCTGTGTATATTTTATATTTAAAGCTAGTGAAAGCGTAGCTATATTAATGCACTTCCATTAAATAGCTTCTGGACTCAATTTGGCTTCAGTTTGACGCACGCTGATGGATGACCAACTAGCTTGATGGATCTCTTGTAAACCAATAAAGAGAAGCGTTTTAATGTGTTGTAAACAGGAACTTCAAGCGAATAAACAACTAAAATGTAATTTAATCCAAAAATAATTATGTAGGTAATAATAATAATTTTATGTATAAAATATTTAGTAATAGGTACAAGCTAGTCAGGAAATGATAGATAAACATTTACTTTACATCCTAATTATTTAAAGTTTTGCTGTGCCCGACAGCGTCCATTATTGTTTCTATTTATTCATTCTACCATCTGTATGTGTACATTATGGATTGCAATAAACAATTTGAGATTGAGATTGAGACATTTTAGGAACTTCGTAAGTACGAATATCCCATCTACTTAAATGTGAAAATGGAAGCTAAGTTCGATTATAATAATACCTACGCGCGATTGTCGACTTCAGTGACATAAGAATTGAGATCTAAATGGGTGCCAAGTTGTGTAGATAATCCTGAAATAAGGATTCTAGACAAGCTGAGCTTTAATAAATATGCCAAACATGTATGTAGGTTAAATAGGTTTCGTTGTGAAGAGGTCAAAAGTCGCTCGAAATGGTTGGTGTAATATTATACACAGCTGCAACGTCGCCGTTTCCTTTTTTTTTAGGGATGGAAAATCATCAAGTGACTTCTCCCGCTTTGGGCGGAGCGTTTCCCTTTGTGTTCCGGAGCCACGGTATCTCTTTCGAATAGTCCCGCAACTCCGGCAGGCGTAAGCCCTTTCGGGCCCCTCTGTGTGCTGGCTGGACACGCTGCCGCTTGTTTAGATCTTAAATACTGTCTAGTACTTTAGATCTACGAGTATGAAAAACTTTGATATTCACTAATCACTGACCTATTAAAGAATAACTCCCGGAAGAAAATCAAACTACACAGCCTTTTCCCAACTACTTTAAGGTCGTCTTCCAATGTCAACAGATGCAGCTGTATACCATGTTATATGAAGCGATTACCTTTCTAACCTCTACAACCCATTTACTGGGTAACACGATACCCATGGCAAAACGGGTGCCAGATTACCTGGCTAATGCTTTACGTGCTTTCCAAGGCACAAAGGAATTCCCGGGGAGGGACCGACCGCAGCAAGCATTGCTTAACCTTGAATTTCAACCCGTACGGCTGTAATTATTTAGCCACGACATCCTCCCATCCTCTCCTTTCTGATAAATGATCATTCGAAAGCGGAAAATCACTAACAAATAAATCTCAACTAAACACCTAATTAGTACAATTCCTTCAGCTCATAACTCTAAAACATTAATAGTCTACACGACATTACACATAGTGTCCGATATTTTGGCACCGCCATCAACTCTCTGCGACCCTTCATAGATCACTGGTGCGTTTATGACTATAATAACTGCCACAGAACAGGCCGACTGTAACTGTAATGGCCGCCGGTGACATGTCACTCTCCACGTACATTTGGCAGGCAGTGTAATGGCAGCTGACAGTGTAGCCGATTAATGTGAAAAGCTTTTGGTCTATGATCCTAGTAATATTATAAATGTGAAAGGTCGTATGTTTGAATGTTAGCCTATGCCTAGCCTATGTACTGTGGTGGAGTAACTCAGAAGGTACGGGAAATTAAAGATACATGGAGGTTCAATAAATCATTATATTGGCGAGGTCTGCCCGAATTCACATTAATACAAGATCTGCCATAAAAACAATCAAATTACTTATCCTTCAGATATCAAATCCTAAGCTAGACTTTTTATTTTACCGTTCCAAAGTTTTACGGATGGCCAGTGCGCATCAGGTAAACCCGGAACACACAAAAGCATTATAAACCAAGGACACACATGAGTGCGACAGTACACACTGGCGGTCAGCCGCGGTGGCGGTCAACCGCCCGGTTCCAGTATTTATTTATTTTATTTAGAAAGAAAAGAAAAAAAGAAAGAAAGAAAATGTATTTATTCCGCCAGAAGCGACTTATATATGCTTTATTGTACACCAACAAAAATAAAAACATAAAGAAAACCTTAAACTAAAAAAATATACAAATGGCGGCCTTATCGCATTCCGCGATCGTTTCCAGGCAACCAGGAATGGAAAAAAATAGCCTGGACATGAAATGGGGCAGACACTTGGTGCAAATATGAAGTTAACATTTTTTTACTGACAAAGAATTTAGATATTTGATAGGAATTGAAACATAATATAAACTATACAATATACAAAAATAAATACACAGATACATACATACTTAATATATGAGCAGGAGAATATACCAATATTAAAAATCATAGTGACAAGTAGTGTTCCTTGACTAATTGTTTTAAAAACAGGCAGCGATTGCGCGCGCTTTATTGTTACAGGCAACGCATTCCATAAACGAGCGGCCTGAACTGTAAAAGACTTGTCCAAAAAAGTCGTGGAATGCATTGGCATCTTAAGTTTAAAGTTATCTGATGACCTAAGAAATTTTGAATGAGAGTCACAAAGAAACTGGAAACGTTCCTTTAGGTAAGGAGGGTCAGTATAATATGCAACCACTTGTCATTTAATGGCGGTTCAGTGAGTAAAATCACTAGCGGTTGCACATTAAAACTGGAAAAGCGGCCAGCCGCACGGTCAACCGCTAGTGCTTAGGAGAAATCTTTGCTTTGATCAAAATATCATGACTGTAGTGTTGACACTAAATGTTTCTTTCTTTCAAAGGATGCTTAATCAAACCGTAGTTTGGTCCAGTTTTCTCAAATAACAACAACCAACATCTCATCATGAAAGCTGTAAAAACATATGTATAAAAACAATGTATAAAAACTATGTCAAGATCTGAATCACAGTAAGACCACATTCCAATAATGACTACACAAGACCCAAGATACTAAAATCCATTTTCCTCATTATGACACATCTCTATTTCAGGATCATTAACCTGATGACAGGTTCGAAAATAATCTAGAACTATGGACGGGATCACATCAATCAAAAAAGGTTATTTAAGTAACATGAATCTACCCGGTAACTATAGCTACGCTTTGGTGATGTGCCCTGTTTTACATGTCTGTTTGATCTTTAACTATGGCAAAGCCACATAGTATCGTCTCAGCCGCACGGGTCGATCTCCAAGGTTAAGCAGCGCTTGCCAAGGTTGGTCTGTGGATGGGTGACCATCTTAATATATCGCGTTTCCTCCATGCCTCGGAAAGCACGTTAAGCCGTTGGTCCCGGCTGTCATTTGTAGATCTTATCAGAAGCCACTAAATCTGACTCCAGTCTTGCCAAGATATACCGTGTTACTCAGTTAATGGGTTGTGCAGGTCTGGTAGGCAGCCGCTCCACGTAAAATACTGATATTCAGCTGAATCCGGTTTGACTGCAATGGCAGCCGACTCCAATGCAGTTGGGAAAAGGCTAGGCTGAGGCTGACCGCTGGGTTCAAAAATACAAGAATTGTCTATCTTCTATCAGTGAAGAAAACCATTGTTTGAGATTGACAGGAGCTGCCGAAATTGTATGTGGACAAGACTAAAGGTGCCTGTCCATTGACGTGGAGTGAGGCAGCGGAGCGGAGAAACGGAGAAATATTTCACTCACTTTGCGCAAATGGATAGGCAACCTAACTGTTGTGGACTTTTGACAGTGGTTAGGTATCACTGATAGAATGTCACTTTGCCGAGATCCTTTCCTAAGGTTCCCTAAAACTTTTTCAAAGCCAATCTGATCAAACTGATATCATTTTAATACATAATGAATTTTCCTTCCAGTCTTGTTTAAATACAACCCAATAGTGCTAACTGAACTGTTTATTTTTGCAAAAACGTGTTTTTAACGAAAGAATTATATTGTGTTTATGTTAAACTTTATACTAGCTTCCGTTCTATTCAAAGCAGAAAGTTGAAAACATTTTCAGTTCCGTGTTCCCCCAAAATAAATATTATCTACAGTTAAAACACGTGCTGACTTCATTTTTTTTTCGAACTTCCATTCAAATCTCATTTGTTAAATTGTCTCAGAATTATTTAAACGAATTTAATCTATATATCTATCTATACTAATCTATACTAATATTATAAAGAGTTTATTTGTTTGTTTGAACGCGCTTTTGGTTATCGCATCACGCGTGAACGGCTAGACCGATTTCGCTTTTTTGTTATGTTTGTTACTTTCAGGAGAAGGTTCTTTTGAAAGACAAAATTAAGAAAGTTGCCAGTTGACGGGAGCGAAGCCGCGGGAAATTTATAAAAATTGGCCACCTATTTTCTACGGTAAACCATCTTTAAGCGGTCAGAGGTGAACTAGTGTACCTACATACACATGTTCTTCGTCGCAAATATGATATAGTCCCATCAAAACAACCACAAATCATAGGAATCAATTGTTCGGCTTTCGAAAGACTGTAGAGTATCAATGTAGAGTCTCAGAGAACTAAAGACTCCAAACGGGATAGGAAGACTGCCTACAATCCATAGACCAGTGGTTCCCACCTTTATTTGACCTGGGATCAGTTTGAATTCTCTGCGGTTAGTCCGGGACCAGCGGGTCTTAAAAGACCACACAGAACCAGAAAGCAAATCAGCTACCAATCACTGCAAAATATTCCTAAACAACCTTGAACATATTTTAACACTGCAGACCAACAGTGGTCCATGAACCACAGGTTAGGAACCATTGCCTTAGACAGATCGCAAAATACCAAACCAACATCGCACCACAATCTCAACTACATCGCAACTACAAACACGGAACTCCAGACGTCGGAAAAACTAAAAACACCGCGAGGTGGACGCACTCTATAAGTTCATTACCACTTGCCACTTGGCAGGAGACAGACGTCACCTGTAAAACACCTTTTACCTCCTACGGCTTGGCCGTCTGCCAGACCCACCTATATATCCATTCTCCATTCAGTATGAGGAATCTTAGGATGGCCGCAGACAACCGATTGTGTTTACAAAACCACGACACAATTGTTTAAGAGTGTGGCCACTTCCAGCTGACCAGCATTGCAACCGATTGATGTCATCTAGGTAAGTAAACATCACTTCACAAATCAAAAAAAAACTGCAATGAAAATTGGTCAATCCGTTTTAGAGCTTTTTGTAAGGATGGGAAGTCATCAAATGACTCCTCCCGCTCTGGGTGAAGCAGGTGGGAGTGTCAGACTCTTACTGACTAAAACCAATCCGCGTTCCTCCTAATGCCCTTAGCGTTCCAGGGCCGCGGTGACTCTTTCGATCAAATTGCGCAACCCTGGCAGGCACTGGCCCTAGCGTGCCCCGTCTTCTATGCTGAATTACTGACAGCTCTTTGAGTCGCGCTTGGAACACAGCCCGCCGTCGACCCGGGCCATCAGACGGCGAGCCACCCAATGCTCACCGTCCGCAGACCCGCGCCTACGGTGTCCGGGAATCGCCCTGCGACTCCCGACACCCGGGGAATCCGCTTAAGAGCTACGATACCATTCATCACGAGTGGCGACTGCCACTGATGCAGCTTAATACCAACAATTTGCACGAAACCATAGAAATATGGTGTATATGCACGAAACGATCGGACCTCCACAATTCAGTGACTGGGTAACATCCAGACCCCGCAAAAAGACTGGTGTCAGAATTTCTGGCTATTATGACTACCCATACCGACTGTCATATATATTTGAACTAGCTAATTCCCGTGGCTTCCCCCGCCATGTTTAATACTAACCTTCCTCGAGAACCATTCTATCCAATGATGAAAACAGCATGAAATGAAATCGATGAAATCGGTGCAATAGTCTTTGAGGTTATCGCGAACAAACAGATGAGACAGAGGTAGCGATAGTGCACCCGCTGTGACCTTCGCTAAACGTGCTTTCCGAAGCACAGAGGAAACTTATTTTATTTTAATGTGAAATTTCGACACAATGTAAAAAATTTTACTGAAATAAATGAAATGAAAATGAACTCGATATTTAACAGAACGTCACCCGTTGTTAATCCACGACCTCGGCAAGAGTTACTTAACTTAAAAATTCGACCCCAGTGGCTGTTATTATTTAGCCACCAGCTATTCGTTTAAAGCCCTCTTGTACAAACTAGTTATTTATAAGGGCGAGTGCAATTCTATTAATTTTCACATTCGCATGTTAATCCAAAATATATGAAAATTATGGTTTTTTTGACAGTTTGCGAGTGACGTGCGAATGCGAAAGTTGTTTAAAACTTAGTAGAATTGTCATAAAGTGGCAACTATCTCGAAGTCAAAATAACTCTGGTCTGTGGAGACTCCTCCATGCTCCAGACAGCATGTTAAACCGTTGGTGTCAGCTGTCATTTCTAGATCTTTGACAGTCGTTGCGAAGAGTCAAAATCCAGCAAAATCCGTCACGAGTCTTTTCCATTAAGATACCATGTTATCGAGTTACTATAAGGCTAAAAAAAAATATTGATATTAATATGCATTCGATTCGACTGGAAGCTGAACTCAATATAGTTGGAAAGGCTAGGATTGATTGGACGTTGGACATAGATACCTACTTATGCTTTGCCAACTTGACAAATTTTGTACTAAAACCTCCCTTTAAACCACTCTATCCATTGGTGAAAACAGCATGAAAATCGGTGTAGCAGTTTTTGAGTTTATCGCGATCAGACGCGGCGAAGGATTTTGTTTTTAACCGACTTCCCAACAAGGAGGAGGTTATATAATATGTAGTGTTGAATCGCTAGTGTGCGGCCATCCTTATGCGCACAGAATTCAAACTTAAAGATAACACGATGTGATTGATGACGGGTCCCTACTCCTACTCCCAGCGAGTATTATTGGGCGGGAGGTATTTATACTATTTGTGTTAACGTGCACAAAGGTAGGCCTAGTTTGAAAGGACTTCAAATTTAGGACGAGACATTCACAGTAACTATATTGTATGTATAAGATATCTTTGCGGTGATGTTTGCTAGTTTGTTTGGGTGAAGGAAGTTGATAACGCTTGAAAGTTGAGTGAGTGATGTTATCATATGAATATTCTTACGGTATAACCGCTTACGTATGATTGTTATTCATATAAAGAATATTTAAGGAAAAAAAAAACAACCCAGTAATCAAACCTCAATATTTCCTACAAAAACAACGAAACTACGTTACCACGAAACTAAAACCAACACAAAAAATATGAAAAAGCAACTACAAACTACAAACTTCGGTTAAACTAAGTTCGAACTAAAACAACAGGAAGAGAGAAATCTTAGAAAATGTTGCACAAGACAGACCGCGATGTGAGATAGAACAAGATGTTTTGTTGCTAAACATTATGTTGATAGCTTCTGATATATTATGATGTGCTGAAAACTAGTGTTTCCTGTAAATAAACTTGGGCTTTAATTGTAAACTTAGCTGTTCTACATTTTACTTAGAAGCGGTTGGGATTCCTGGTTGGTTCAGTTTATAATATTGTTTGTAATAAAAGTTATGAGTTAAGCTCGCCTGTGTTCAAAAACTATCTATCCTGAATCCTATTAAGAGTGATATTTTTGAGCCGTCTGAGGTTGAAACATTATGGTAGACGCCAAATAAGTTTACAATAACGGCCATTGACCCATTTACATTAATTGACATTAATTATTTCAAGAAATGGAAATTAAACACATAAAGCAGTCCTGAATCGACATCTATCATGATACTTTAATTTTCCAGTTTTGAAAAATCAAGGTGTCTACGTCATCATCAGCTTTTTCGTGACATCATTAAATGGTTAGTTGACTCTTCACATGACCAAAAACCGGGACTTCAGTCAAAGTGTCAGCATTCAACCATTCAACTTGGCAATCTATTTGTGTGTACAATAGAGAATACGAAAACGGTTAGGTAGCCAATAGTCGTGATAAGCATATGGTTTAGCAATATGGTTTTTACTGCAATACATCATTTATTTATTTATTTATTTAACACTTTCAGCACAAACAAAAGTACAGAGGCGGACTTAATGCCATAGGCATTCTCTACCAGTCAACCTTTGGGTGATGCAGAGAATAGTGGTAGGTGCAATACGGAGAATTAAATGCGATTGATAACTATTCAAATACAAAGTATAAAAATAAAGTAAAGTACAAAAAATAGTATAAAATCAATTGCGGCAGGTGGAACCAATAGTTCCACCGCCGGATCTAACCCGTTAAAATCCCGTCATCATCTGCCTAGCCTTTTCCCAACTTAATTGGGGTCGGCTTTCAGTCAAACCAGATTCAGCTGAATGCCAGTATTTTACGTGTAGCGGCTTCCTACCAGACCTCCACAATCCTTTAACTGGGTAACAAGGTACTTCTTGGCAAGACTGGAGTCAGATTTACTGGCTTCTGACTATCCGTAACGAGTGCCAAAGATCTACAAATGACAGCCGGGACCAACGGCTTAACCTGCTTTCCGAGGCAGGGAGGAAACTAGATATGTTAAGATGGTCACCCATCCACAGACCAACCTTGGCAACCGTTGCTTAACCTTGAAGTTCGAACCGAGTGGCTGTTATTTTTTAGCCGCGAGCTCCACAAAGCTTTTTATTGTAATAAAGTTAAATAGGCTTAGTATTAAGCCATTTTCTTCAGAGGGTGTTTTCACAAAACTTAAATGAAAAATGAGCACAAGTAAATCTCGTCATTACAGCTTTTCTGTTAAAAAAAAAAAACAATTATCAATGAGGAATGCCAACTGCGATCTATCAGCAACAGCTTTAACGAAAACTGAGAAGAACAAAACAATAAAGATAACTACGGAAAGTCGCAACTAAAAAACACCGCAGATCATATTTCGCTGTGATAAACAGCTGCAAACAATCCATTTTCGTGGTTTTTCTAGCAGATTTACCATCAAACAGTAAGAATAATAATCAGAGATGCTTCAACGAAAAATATATCAATAAAACTAGACGAAGAAAATTCGTTGGAGGCCAGCCAAAGTTTAATAGAACTCATTTAAATTAATACTGATGAACCCGATCGTCTGGGCTAACAACACTAATTTCCGAAACACTTTAAAGATTATATTCTGCTTTTAAACTTTATCGTGTCATATTATTTTATTGTTATAATAGTTTACTTAAATATTTAGAACCTATACTAATATACTTACTAAAGCTGAATGAAGAGTTTGTTTGAACGAGCTAATCTCTGGAACTGCCAGTTGGATTTGGAAAATTCTTTTTGTACATGAAAGTCATATTCATGAGGAAGAGTAAAGGCTATACGGGAACCGGAAAAACGGGATATCTGCTTACGAAGCGGGAAAAGCTTGTCAGACATAACCGCAGCGATTGGGAACACTTTTTTTTTTAAACTTTGCCCCACACTAGGAATTTCTCCTGTATCGTGGGTGCGTTTACAAACATACAAAGTGACATACACAAACAGCCAGACCCTGAACAACTGTCTGTAGGCCATACAAATATTTGTTCCGTGCGGAAATCGAACCCACGACACGCGACGCAGCAGTCGATCGTTCAACCACTGCGCCAACCGTGCCGTCAAACTTTGCGAGTTGCTGCGCTGTAGCAAATTCATGGAGGTGTTCGGTGGGCAGCTACCCGATAGTCGATGTTTGGACTGTTGTATATGTTCAATTCGCACGAAGTATTCTAATAACGCGATGCAGGATTTCGTTTGTAGTTCGCTGCTGGCAGGATAGATGGCGTTGCAGTTCTTTATGTTGCCGTACAAATTTCGCTTCGTTAGTTTTTCTTGTGGCGACATTGATGTCGCTGCAGCTACCCAATTGATGAACAAGTCATCAAAAAGATAAAATGGCCATTTTCATAGCTATGGAGCGGTATTTTGTTAAAAAAAAGTAAGGTGTTTACTTTGCACTGCGAATCAGCGCAAGCCCAACCGTTTTCTCAAAGCTAGGTTAAATATTTGATACTAAAACTGCTGAGGAATAGCTGGTCTTAATCATAGATCAAACTTTATCTTCATAGTTGCCTAAACCTGAATTCAACAAAAATCGGCCTACAGATAGATATTTCATAGATAGGAAACTACCAGTCCATTAATTTTTCTTAATCCAAATCCGCCATAACTAAACACACCAGAATCATTACTCACTATTCAACTCCTCCGAAAAACCCATAACAAAACATCACGAAAATCGTATAAGTAGGTAAATAAAAACAATAATAAACTTGATACGCCGCGCGCCGGTGAGACGTACGCGTATCATTCAGACGTCGACGTGCGATGACGTGGCGAAGTTCACCTGTCTGGCGGCGCCGGCGCACGTGACGTCATCGAAGATTTATAGTACACGTGAGCGCGACACCTCTCATAGTTGTGACGTGGTCACAGGAATTTCCACCCTTTGATTTCTTTGGTGGTCTAACAATATTAAAGCCTTCCCCAACCATCCAGCATTTTTCCATGTATGTTGAAATTTTCCAGTTTCCAGTCAAATCGAATGCAGTACTGGTTTTTTAATTCTGTAACAACATTTACGTGTTTCGACAGCGGAATCCGAAGTGAGGTATCACATTCGTATCAAGAAAGAGTTGTAATGTTTGTAATAAGACGAAGGAGGAGGCCAATCGCGTGAGAGAGACGGAAACCTCACGCCCCGGCCACCGCAACAGAAGAAGACGGGAATCACCCTGCGACGCGAAACGCCCGGGGATCGTTGGGGGTGGCAGGGGTCTGCAGGTGGCGAGTATTGTGTGGCTCGTCGTCCGCTCAGAACCAGGCCCGGGTCGACGGTGTACTGTGTTCCAGAGTCTGACTTTGAGGCGAGTGTCAAAGTCAGACTCTTACTGACTAAAACCCCATCCGTGTTCCTCCTAATGTTGTTTGCGTTCCAGGGCCACATTGACTGTTTCGTACAAATTCCGCAACGCCAATATTCAACGTCTTTTGCCAAAACCAACTTTATTTCCTAAACCAAAGTTTTATACAGGCCATTCAACATACTCCATTCCATATCCCGTGACCATAATGATTGTTACACCATATCTGTATAAACGTATTCGATTTAACGCAGAGTGAAAGTGTTGATCTATTGTCTTTAACATTAATTATGATGAAAGGTTATTGTGATTTAGGTTTAGCAATTACAATAGCCAATTAATTAGATATTTGACAATAGCTTGGTGTTCTGTGTACTAATTATAAACTGATCGATGGAATTATATTAGACTAGCTTCTGTTAGCGGCTTCACCCGCATGATCCCTAGGGAACATACTCCCTGGATAAAACGTTGCCTATGGGCTATTCCAGACTATAATCTATCTCTGTTCCAAATTTCATCCAGATCCATTCAGCCGTTCTGACCTAAAAGACTAACAAACATCCATACATCCTCACACACTTTCGCATTTATTACATTAGTAGGATATGGCTACGCCTTGCTTTGTATAAATTGAAATTTAAAATCGTCACAGATTGCGGTGGTTTTGTTGATACATCAGATTAGATAAATACTTTATTGTACTTCCGTTGGCTTGCGTTTGACCTCAGTCTCATCAGGGCCTTGTTTAATATAACTGACAGTGACAGAATTTTGTCAAAAACTGACATAATTGTCACAATTTCGCGACAGGTGTTGTTTAATAAAGCAAATAATGAATGAAATAAACGTGCAATATTGTAGAATTGACAGATTATTACTCGTCACTTGTCATTATAATTAAATAGGCCGCTGATGGTAAGCGATTATTTGGTCGATAACAGCGCACGCTTGCTTAGAATTAACTTCATACATAATGATGCAAGGCTCGAGTCAAAGCGCCAAAGCCTTGGGCTACAAGACGTACGGCGATGCGCCACCAGTACATGTTGGGCATCACTGCGGCTCTAGGGGACCGGGTTAAGAAGTACTTTGGGAGCACAAGAAAACATAGTCCCGGACCCGAAAACCCCTCGTCCTATCCCTGGTCGAGGGGCTTTCCAGCAATACAAAACAAGAGATTTTATGAAAACTTTTATTGTGCGTGCAGCTTAGGAGTGGAATTCCCTGCCGAGTTTGTGTTTCCTGATAGCTAAAATCTTCGGAGGTCTTACTTTTGGAAACCAAATTGCTTAAATGTGACGAAGTCCTAATACCTAGCACAGTAAACTATTATTTACTAAATTGGCAGCTTTTCGCAATAAAGTGCAATTTTAAAACTGTTAACTAATTTCACAAATGGTGCCATAAAGTGGTCCTGCCAAACTTTTACGTACGTTTAGTTCTGGCACCTATTAAAATAGTTGAGGACTTAAACAAGCAATTATGAGCAAGATTTTATGTGTAAAGTATATGGCACGTTATCTTGGCCCTAATTTTAGGAAGACGCTACTAAATTGTGCCATTAGGAAAATGGCCAAAAGTACCCATCTGCGTACTTAGGTACTATTTATTTTAATGACTAGTAATCCTCTCGCAAATTGTGTTCCTTATGACTATATTTATGTTTGGATACGAACTGAGTATCGATGAAATTGACATTGATGGTCAGACTATTGTGATAATGGGCTAGAATAAAAGCCAGACTCCAATAAAATTTAGTACTTTATTTAAGAACATTGACGACAATCTGCCAAGTCTTATAATATTTGGGCATAAGTTTATCTATACTTCTATACTATATAATATTATAAAAAGGTAACATTTGTTTGTAAGTTTGTATGTAGGAGGTAATCTCAGGAACTACTGGTCCGACTTGAAAATTCTTTCAGTATTAGATAGCCCATGTATCGAGGAAGGATATAGGCTACATATCATCACGCTAAGACTAAAAGGTGACGAGCATTAATGGAAAATGTGACGCAGACGAAGTTGCGTGGGTCAGCTAGTTAGATATAATGGTACACGTGTCTGAACGAATTGTCAAAGAATCTTAAAGAGAGTCATATAATATCTAGTAGCCAGAGTACTAGACAAGATATTGACTTAATAATATTAACCAGATTCTGCCACAGACATCGGCAGAGTGAATGTTCAAAATGGTCGTACAATTTGCATAAGTAAACGTATTTGATTTAATTGCAAAGATCGTACAAGAACGCTTTGAGATTATAACTACCAATGTCATATTTTTCGCGCGTGCGTCATTTTGTCAAACTTCTGAGCAACGCTCAATAACATTTAAGCATCCCAACATAAAAACTTTCAGATTTATACAATACATAGATACTGATAGGATGATTGGCATAATCGGAAAGCAAATCACGCTACCTGTCACTGTCAAATTTTCCCAATCAACCTTGAACCTAAAGCGTTAGTGATAAAGATGAAAATGAAGTTTGACAGATTGTTGTGAGATTAATATTATGATTCTCCAAAAGTGGCTTTATTAAACCCCCTGAGTGCTAATTCTATTCATTTTAAGCAATATTCGCATTCGTATACAGTTACAATCTGTCAAAAATTTATGGAAACTGAGGCTTTTTTGACTGTTCGCTACTTAGTTCCGAACGCAATCAATGCAGATTGTTAGAATTGGTCCACTGCTCACTGCTTACACAATCCATTCTATTTTACTAAGTTTCACTAATCATAACTTAATACACAGTAACACCAAATTACATTCTTATATGGTGTGCACACTAAATAGTATCCCAAAGGCTATAAGGCGTCTTACGCAAAAAAAAATATAAGAAAACTTTCTAGTTAGCTGAAATTTGTTAGTTTGGGCTAACTTATTATTTGAGAGACTGGTTTTGAACTGCGCTTTTTCAGGTGCAGGCTCAGGTTAATTATTTGGTTTGTCCGAGAGCCACGCAAAAAGTACAAGTCTATAATTTTTCAAACATTGCGTTATTATTTATCACCAAAAATAATGCACAAAATTCATTTTTTCAAAATCGGTAGAGGACCTAGTTTGGTCTGCACTATCGGGGATCTTTATGAATCTCTGATACAAAGAGAGAAAATAAGTAAAGACTGGGGGTCTCTGAGATCTGACATACCTACTATTTTTGAGAGGCTATCGAAATAATTAAACATACAGGTTTAGCTAAGCCTAACTACGTTTAGCCTAGCCGAAAACAAAACAGTTTTTTTCATTTCATTCCCCATTCAAAACTAAATAGAGAAGCTCCCTGACGTAACCAAATTGAAAACGAACGATATCTCCAGACCAGTTATAAATCTAGGTGCAATCGATTTCCTAATGTTGATTTACAAGTAAGACTTTTGGCAATGCGAACTAGATCGAGATTGAATGGTATGTGTGCAGAACACGGATGAGTACCTAACTATGAGGGAAGAGCTTTATGGCTCCTGGAAACTAAAATCTATTAGATGTTCTTCTTGAAATCAAACATTTGGAAAAAAAAATATGATCTTTATCATTAACATAACCAATGAGAACATTGTCGTGTCGATCTACAAGGTTAAGTAACACTTGCTAAGGTCGATCGGTGGATGGGTAACCTGATTTTATTTTATTTTTTTACTTTTTTTTATTGATATACATGCTTTTGACAACTATCCCACCTGATGGTAAGCGATGATGCGGTCTAAGATGTAGCACGCTTGCCTAAAAGTAGCCTATTCACTCCTGACTTAAAGACTCCCAGGTTGTAGCTATCAGGAAACACAGACTACACATATCGAGATTCTTCTGTGCCTCGGTTTAGTTCCGCATATCATATGTAGACCTTTGACAGAATTATACTAGTAAGAAGAAGATTAACAGATCAGTCCTAGAAGTATTATAATACTTCTAATCAAATTTCGATAGTAAACACATCTTTGTCACTTGTATTTGTAATAAGTTAAAATTTTTGGTCTTTGAAGTAAATCTTTGCTTTTCTTTCAAAAACAAATTTATAATATCTAATTAATTAATCCTGCTCGTAAGGAGCTCAATCTCTTCGGCGATGTTGTAACCTATCTAACACGAAGGTGACCCAAAAGTTTACAAACACGTTCTCAAGTCTGGTTTCCAAAAAATAATAATTTACAATTCTGTATGTTTGTAAGAACATAGTTTATGAATATTGTTAGCTCGGCAACTGTGTGGTGAGATCATTCACTTTTCAGTTCGTGGCAGCGAGCCGAAAAACTTGTTTTTTTTTTCAGCCACACTCCGAGGAAATAAACTATTTAACCGTCAAACAACATGTGCATCGATAAAAGTGTTTAAAAACGTTCTGGGAGGCTGAAAATAATATCTATGAAGACCGACATTTCGGGAGGTCGGTAAAAGCTACAATGTGACTAACATGAATGAACGCCGATTCGATTTCCAAATATTAACGTACGTACCACGACGACAAAACCTACAGTGTGATTCTGTAAACATGTTGAAGTGAAGGCGTGGGTGAAGTGATCACTGAGTGAGCTGTCAAACCATACAACCAAGACGAAATGACAGCTCACTTGTTGTTCACTCCACCTAAGTGAACACGGTGAGATGTCGACAGAATAGGCCAGCTGTAGTACTAGAATCCTAATATATAAAATTCTTCCGTTATTGATTGACGGAGTGACTGACATACAACGCAAAGCCGAAACTACTGGTCGAGTAGAAAGTTGAAATTTGGCTTGTAGCTTCTCTACACTCCGTAGGAGTGCACTAATAGAAGATTTACCCGAAATTCCTACAGGAACGGGAAAAAGCTAGTTGATTATAAAATAATACAAGTTTTCATCTGTTTTCTTATTTTGTTTCTAGTACCTATCTATACTAATATTATAAAGAGGTAAAATTTGTTTGTAAGTTTGTATGTAGGGGGTAATCTCAGGAACTACGGGTCCGATTTGAAAAATTCTCTCAGTGTTAGATAGCCCATTTATCGAGGAAGGTTATATATCATCACGCTAAGACAAATAGGAGGGGAGCATTAATGGAAAATGTGACGCAAACGAAGTTGCGCGGGTCAGCTAGTACTTTATAAAACTAGATATTCTTGTGTTTCAATGTGATATGTTTAAAAAACTTTTCCCTCGGTTCTAAACAAAAAAAAATCTCGTGGCACATCGGTACATTTACGGAAAATAAAGGCGTAAAAACATGTCTTGTCAAGGCAGGCATTGTTCTCAAAGAACTGCATTCCAAAGATCCATTCATCAATTTTCAGCTAAAGACGTAACCTATTAGCACTGTAATAACACATGATATCATACATCAAGAGATGCAAGGCTAAAAACTACATAAAACGAGTTAAAAATATATGTAATAACTGGCGGGATCTTCTGAATATCGGACAAGTTATAATAACGGTGGGAAATCCAGTGGCGACGGCCTTCTTAACCACGGTCGTGGGTTTAATTCATGCAGTGAAAATCATGTTTAGTTGACCCGCTCTGGGCGGAGCGGTAGGGTGTGTCAGACTCTTACTGACTAAGACCCACCCATGTTCCTTCAAAATGCCCTTTGCGTTCCAGGGTCGCGGTAACTTTCCAACAATCCGCTACCCTGGCAATGTTTGATTGACCTAGAATTGTATGTTTGTGTTCGTTTGTGCATGACAGAAAAATAAATCATTACAGTTGGTCCTGAAAACTGGTTATGCGTTATTATCTTTGAGTATCTTTAGTAGACAAGTTGGTTTTATAAGTTTTTCGGGTGGTTCAATGCTAGTTTTTTTTTTCACTGTATAAAAACTTTTTACAAAAAAATTCAACCGACTTCCAAAAAAAAAACACTATACTTAACGTAAAAAATAACTTTAATTTTGGAAGTCGGTGTTTTTGTTACTTTCTTCGTATTTTGACACCGACTTCCGAAATTAAAGTTATTTTTTACGTTATAGTGTTTTTTTTTTTTTTGGAAGTCGGTTAAATTTTTTGGAAAAAGTTTTTTATTTTTCACTTTTTATTGGCACACAACCCTTAACAACATCACTGCAAAATGGCAGAAAAGCAAAATACGCAATTTCGGTTACTTGGATGACATAAAACCATCATCCAAGTAGACGAATTCCAGCTATTTCGATTTAAAATCCAAAGTTCGCAACCGATTTCGGTAAAATTTAAATGGGACCAATCTGCAAGTATATCCTTCAGATAAAACAAGATTTTTTCCAAATCGCTTCATAATTGTCGCAGTTATGAGGTAACAAACATAAAAAAACACATACAACCGAATTGAGAACCTCCTCCTTTTTGGAAAGTCGGTTAAAAAGGGGCTCTTTGACTACTATAACTTTACCCGAAAACTGGTTCTTATTGTCCCTGCTGTTGGGTTCAGATTCCTGTTAATTTTACACAAGTGGTTTTTCCATTCGCCTCCAAGTAGCTTGTTTCGCCAATTCCTTTTAGCGCTTATAATTTTTTGTTCTAAGTTTTGGTGATTTTGAGAAATGTTTGGTTTCGTTAACAGTATGTTAAATAAAACATTAACACGACTTAAATAACCGATCCCTTTCCAAGACACATCTGTTACTTCGTAACTAACAGTCGATTTAGTTGAACTTTGAAGTTTGAACTGTTTATCTGTATGTAAAATATCCCTGTCCGTCATACAAGCTGACATATTAAAATTATAAACATTTTTCGTTTTTAAAAGCGAGAAGCTCATTGAGCCAAGGAGATTTATGTTGTGCCTAGAAATAGATTTGATATAGAATGTAGTGCGCCAACGGAAAATGATACAAAACGTCTCCTCCCACGCTAACTAATAAAAATATCCTATCATTTCTCGTAACTAACGAATAACTCCATATTTAATTATACTAGCTGAGAATTTTCTTGAATATTTGGTGAAGCCTTTTGAACTATGTATTACGATTTCTATTAATTATGAGATTAATCAACAACATTAAATTAGATTCTAAGATTATGGAATAGTTTCCCAAATAGGTTTTAAAATTGCTGCAAACGTATTTCTACAGAAAAACTTTGAAAATTAAATACTAATTTTCAGTTACTTAATTTAGTTATTAAATTTCAGGGTAAAAAAATCTCTAACTCATCATTTCACTGGAAAACCAAATCCACTTCACTTTTTCGCAAAACATCCGCTTTAAAAACTAGAAAAAATCACAAACGGAATCTCATCACATTATAAACTTAACTAACTGCACATTAAAGCAGGTAGAAGCATCAACTATGTAGATAAGACCCGACAGTTTTAATTAAAAACAAAGCTCAATCGTAGCAAGTTAAACAAACACTGTTTTTCAACCGGACAGTCACAACTTCCAGCCCTCGTCATTAACATATCCACTGCGTAATTACTTCCTATACACTAACTACAAAATTAACTCATGCTTTTTTCCGTGCCAACGACACGACGGTGAATGGCCGGAGATTTGGAGCTTTGTTATTCTTGTGTTATTATAATAGTGATAATGACATTGCGTTACGTGAGACAGGTGTACCTGTGAGCAGTCTCGACCGGCAGCGCCTGCGCTCCGCACGCTTCCAGACCTCCAGAGAACAACTACGCAGCTCCCGCGCAACACTCGCCCGCGAGCCCGAAACAGCTATTTATAAACGTATCGCTTATAATTTTATTGTTTCAGCGAAAAGCTAGAACGCGACAAGTACGCCCGACGGTCGTCACACTAATGCCAACTCGAATGTTTCCAGTTTAGAAGCGATCCCTACGTAGTACGGTGATAATTCCAGCAGTGTTGATATTGAAGTCGATTCAAGGGTTTCCAAGTCATCGGCGACCTTCAGTTGGGCTTGAGAGGAGCACTCGAGCCTGTTCTGACGTCCTCGTTCGACCCCGATCGGCTGTCGCGTTCAATGTAACAAATAACCTACATAAACACATCTAGGTCGACAGACTAAAGTCAAAACGAAAGTAAAAAGGATTCGAACATAAATTTTAGAACAGCGGCGGAGTTTCAGTGAAAAGTTACAAAACTGCCATACTTCACAGTGAGATGAAATTGAAAAAGAGTTCGCGTTTCACTATTGATTTTGACTACAACATTAGAGGACGTGCTACGATTTTCAGACGACGTAGCTTTGAATATTTTAGAGGGCTCTGAAATATTCTGAACTCCATTGAAAGTTTTGACTCGAGTATAGAGCAAAAATTCATGATTTATTTGTTTATGTTTAGAATTGACAGTCCGAAATTAATTTCAAATATGTTTTATTTTGTAATGTACAAAAAAACTCAAACTGAAATCTTTAATATTTCAACTTAACTATTTTACGAGCACTAGAACTGTCAAGGAGTGCTTGACAGTTCAAGTACCCTAATCAGTTAATCAGAAAATGTAACAATCCACATCACATCCAAAGCGTATGGCAGGATACAAACGTTTACACCCAAGGAAATTAATAATATTTTATTTTATTTACTTCGGACAACAACATAGTCCATTTTGTTAGTAAGATGTCTTATGACTAATGTTAGTAGTACAAAAACATGAAAAAAAAAAACAATAACACATGTGTCTGAGGCAGGCTGTGCAGAGAACGACAAAGTAGGTAAGGAATAAGCTACCTGACCATTCTCCCCACATAATGCCTCAGAATAGGGGAGTAAGGACTCTCCACCACTGTTTGCAGGATGCTATTGTCACTGCCCCGCGTTCTACGCATCAGTGATGTAGCCTTCTTGCGAATCACTGCATGTTCGGTTCTGAACAAACATCTCTGATGCGCTACAGAAACGGGGCAGTTTCAACAGCACATGATCTAATCTGTAATTTTACAATTATAAAACTGAAGAGTTTGTTTGTGAAGTAGAACGCACTAATCTCAGGAACTGAAAATAATAGTAATATTTCGAATTGAATACTAATAGTTCGAATTGAAAAATTATTTTAGTGGCGGATATCTCATTTATCGAAGAAGACGATAGGCTATATTACATCCCGCTACGACCAATAGGAGCGAAGCATTAATGAAAAATGAAACACAGAAAAAATGCTCGGTTCAGCTAGTGAACTATTATTCCATAGCACTACCCGATCTCTGGCAGTAAATGAGATATTTTCTAACATATTTTCAAACATCGCCTGATTTTCAGCCATTTATCTCACCAACTGACAGAATACCTGTTGACTGATTTGTTGGAAGGCGTGTACTGAATGTTATTTTACAAAAACAAGAGAATGTTACAATTATGTATTGCATAATAACACAGTTGCAATTGCTGCAAGGTCGCAACATGCCGTAAGGTGACAAATGACACAAGACAATTTCCGGTATGATTTTATTATTTTAAACTCCATAGCACGCAGATTTTGGGAGCTCGTGGGTAAATATTAACAGCCGCACAGGTCGATCTTCAAGGTTAAGCAACGCTTGCCGAGATTGGTCTGTGGATGGGTGACCATCTTAACATACCGAGTTTCCTCCTTGCCTCGGAAAGCACGTTAAGCTGTTGGTCCCGGCTGTCATTTGGAGATCTTTGGCAGTCGTTACGGATACTTAGAAGCCAGAAAATCTGACACCAGTCTTGCCAAGGAGAACCGTGTTACCCAGTTAATGGGTTGTGGAGGTCTGGCAGGCTCCACGTAAAATACTGGTTTTCAGCTAAATCCGGTTTGACTGGAAGCCGACCCCAATATAGTTGGGAAAAGGCTAGGCAGATGATGAGCACGCAGATTTTGGATTGAAAAAATAAAATAAGAAGAGAGACCGACAAACAACCTGTTTGTCACGGCTTACATTAAGGTTGGGATATTGTGGAGCAGCTTTGTCGTTTTTTTTTTAAGGTTGGCAAATCGTCAGAGCTTCTCTTCTTTTTGAGTCGATGGTCAACTTCTTAGATCGTGTGGGCCCAATAGGTGGCAACATTAATTTTAGTATCGGTGACATTCATTAAATAACCAAAAGTACATGTGTTTGGGCACTCGTGAGCTATCTAGGTAGCAGAAGATAGCGATATGTACATAATTTGGGTGAATTATTGCAAGAGCAATAGCGAAATAAAAGAGTTCGATTTTCTTTTCTTTTAAAAGCAAACTTATTTCTTAGGGCTTAATTTTTAAACAACTTTTGCATTCGCATGTCAATCGCAAACTGTCAAAAAAGCCTTACATACATTTTTAACATTGCGATTGAGATGCGAATGTTAAAAATTAGTAAGATTGGCACTCTGATGAGCTTTGAGTGGTATGAACCCAACTAAAAGCTCATCGTATACAACTCTTCACCGTAATTTTCAATTCAACCTTGAGTGTACCGTTTCGCTCACGTGCTTAGCCAGATTTTGGCAAGCCGTTAGCTCTGTGGCAGTTCTAGGTTTGGGAACTATGCCGAACTATCCCATGACTTAACAATGTCTGTCAAACTTCGACGGGCGTTGAATTTCTGAAGTCTGGTTGACGGGGCGTCAATAAATTTGGCAGTAATTCAGCATTTTGCCGGCATTTTGCGGTGTATTGTATAATAGTTTGGCGTACGTCCGTTGTGGTGTTTTCTTGTGTTGTTATTTGAAATTATTAGTGTACTTTTTAAACCTATATTTAGGTAAACTCTGTGCTCATAATTCGCTGGATTTTCTGTGGACTGCAGACAATTTGATTAATTGCCTGTTTTTTTCGAATATTTTCAGTCCTTTCTCAATTTGACAAAAGATGTTACTACTTTAATTTAAAAAAAAGAAACAATATGTCTAACGCCGTTATGTGATGTCCTCTTACATACAGGTGGCAATTGATTTTATATGTATACCTCGCTAGAAACATCGATATTTAAAAAAATCATTTATGCATTTTAGTTTTCATCATAATTGGGTTCGAGACTCATTTCAGTGTTTTTCGCTATTTCTTGATAAATATTTGGGTATGGCCATCTACAGAAAGTGAATAATTTTAATATACAACTAAAGATTAATTTCCTTGGATTTATTGATTCCATAGTTCAAATCGTTTATATTCGTTTCACCCCCTCACACCTCCCAATAAGTACCTATAGTGTGAAAAAATAACAGAGCTATCGCTACACTCTTATAAATTGTATTTCAACGATCCTATTATCTCGGAGTAAGTGACAATATCATAATTACTATCAGACTGATGGGCAGCAGCACCTGCGCTCTAATTCATCACGAGCGACCATCAATCCTGCCAGCTACTAATTATAATATCTCCAAACATGTTTATAAGCTGCTAATTATGTTCCGTAGCTAACTAAATAGGTACAAAGCATATACCCCTGTATGTCTGTCTGTCTCTGGATGAAATTTTGTACAACTTTAGTTTGAGACCCGAAAAAGGACATAGGATAGTTTTTATCCCGGAACTGTCTCTAAGTGACTCAGTGACTGACAGACAACGGACAGCCGAAACTCCTGATCGCAGAAATGTATTTGGTATGTAGGTACCTTCGAGAGGGGAGCACTAAGAGAGGTTTTCCCGAAATTCCTACGGGAACGAGATATGCGCCTACAAAGTCATGGGTGGCAGCTAGTCAATATATATAAAACTTACCGGTTGTATATGTCCCTTGGTGCCTATTGGCCTAGCTCTAATCTGTCTCCTGCTTGATATGGAGGGAAGTGGAAATTATATTTATTTTTCCTACTCCTCCGCTGTACTCTTCTGATTAATTTCGTTGCGGGATCCAAGACAGTTGAATCGTTTCTCCGGGACTCGTCGGGTTTCATTAACTCGGCGTTTTTTCTGGTGGTCGCCACTGTTGATTCTGGCTTTCAGGAGTTGCAGTGGTTGGGAATGTGTGGCGGGCTTGTCCCAAAAAAAAAAAAAAAAACTTACCGGTGACTGGGTGACAGACAGACTACGCACAAACGAAATTACTAATTTTATAGACTTCCAATATTTTGTCAATATTAACACTTAAGTAGACTCTATGCCCCTCTACATATCTGCCTTTGCCTCAGTTGCGATAACAACGGACAAAACCTAATAATGCAATGTCAATAAATAATAAGTTACCTATCACTTTCAATTTAATTGAACGAGGTTGAGTCGAGTGGAGGAATTGACTTAGGATGGAATTTACTCTTTCAGAAGAATTTAATTTATCATATATTCTTCTTAAAGAGTAAACTCTTATATTGCTGTGTCAAGTTTAAATTCTACTTTACTTCAGCAATAAGCTTATCCACAAGCTCACTAGTTAAAAATTTAACGATATATACGTAAACATTATTTTATTATGTAAACTAACATGGATTATAAACAGCCATGAAAATCCAGTAAAATTGTTCAGTGATCCAACTATTTTAACTACAATGTTTATGTATATGCAATTAACACCCACTGACCGATTTGTGATTTAAGAATCGTTGTCGAACATAGGCACCTTGTTCGACGATACTACTTTCCGCCTCGCTGCTTCCCTACGTCTTGGCGTTCCGTGTTGTTCTCCTCATCGCTGCCACTGTGGCGAAGTTGTCAACAGCCTCGGACACCACGGTCTGTCATGCAGCCGTAGCGCGGGTCGTATAGCGCGGCACGCGAACATTAATGACATCATCCGACGAGCTCTTGTCGCCGTCGGCGTTCCGGTTGTATTAGAACCCAATGGCCTGGCACGTGACGATGGCAAGAGACCGGACGGCATGTCGTTATTTCCTTGGAAGATGGGTAGGCCTTTAGTGTGGGACGCTACCTGCGTCGATACTCTTGCGCCATCCCATCTTCCTAGCTCTTCGTGCTGTGCTGGCGCTGCCGCCGCGGCTGCAGAGAACCTCAAGCGGCGGAAATATAATAACCTCGTTGGAAATTATATTTTCGAGCCGTTTGGGGTTGAAACTTTCGGTTCGTGGGGTCCGAGTGCTCATAACTTGTTTAAAGATCTGTCAAGACGCTTAGTTGACACTTCGCGTGATCCAAGGGCTGGCTTTTACCTCGGCCAAAGGATAAGCATTGCCATACAACGTGGCAATGCTGCCAGCCTTTTGGGCTCATTACCAGTGGCTAGCGATGCGGACGAATTTTTCGACGCCATATGTTAGTTTTAATTTTAGTTTTAGTTAGTTAAGAGTTGTTTATTTTATTTTATTGTATATATATGTAGTCTGAAATAATTCTGTATCTATCTTTACTTATAATAAATTTTAACCTAGAATCGTTGTTATTTTATAGCTAGGATCAATATTAGACTCGATGTTAACGATTTCAGTAGTGCTCGATTGTATGTAGTTAGTTTATTGTACAAGAAAACTTCTATTAATCAGCCTTTTATAAGTACGTAAATCCTATAAGATGATGTCCAGTACAAACAAGTCACCAATTAGGGTAATACTTTGGTTGGATAGTTGACGCACTTTTTAAATGACTTTTTATCTCTCTCTATAAAAAGCAAAATACTTTATTTTAAAAATGGGTATGTACTTCACTAAATAGTATAAAACAAAGTCGCTTTCTCTGTCCCTATATCCCTATGTATGCTTAAATCTTTAAAACTACGCTACGGATTTTGATGCGGTTTTATTTAATAGATAGAGTGATTGAAGAGGAAGGTTTATTATGTATAATAACATCACAGTTGTTCTGTAGTGTATTTAGTATCAGCATTGCACCCGTGCGAAGCTGGGGCGGGTCGCTAGTTGATAAATAAAATAACACGTAATTCATTTGCGAAACTAGAGTAATTAAAATTGAGGCAACTATACCCCTGGAGGGACTATCCTGGTTTTACCCTATTACTGCAGTAGGCTAAAATTGCAAACCCAAAACAATCAAATCTCTATATTTATTACTTCAATGGCTATATCACCCGCCAACTTGATAACATAGTTACAGGTAATTGTCAATGATAAAGTCCTGGAGGCCAATTCAAGGCGTTCAAACTCCAGGCGTAATATCATTTTAGCGACCATCAATGTCAAAAAATGAGTAGCTCGTGGCTAAAGAATAACAGCCGCACGGGTCGATCTTTAAGGTTAAGCAACAGTCTGTGGATGGGTGACCATCTTAACATACCGAGTTTCCTTCGTGCCTCGAAAAACACGTTAAGTCGTTGGTCCCAGCTGTCATTTGTAGATCTTTGGCAGTCGTTACGGATTGTCAGAAGCCAGTAAATCTGACTTCAGTCTTGCCAAGAAGTAACCAGTTAATGGGTTGTGGAGGTCTGTTATTTGGGAAAAGGCTAGGCAGATAATGCTAATGATGAATGTCAAAAAGTGAAGTTAGAGGTGTTTTTGATGATTTTGTTACTGCGGTGAGAATGCAAAAGCTCATTAAAACACCGATAATTGCTCCTCAAGGCAAGAAACCATGAGGTAATTATATGTATACGCTAGTTAGACCAGAAAGTAGGTTGTCTTGAAAAGTTCGCTTTTAGCGATAAGGCCGCCCGTTGTTTCACCCTATGTAATCTTTTAGCGATAAGACCGCCCATTGTTTCACCCTATGTAATCTTTTAGCGATAAGGCCGCCCATTGTTTCACCCTATGTAATCTTTTCTTCATATAAACTTATCTTTTTTGTGACTGTTTGAGAAGTCATTATATCAGCCGTAAGACGTCCACTGCTGGTCATAGGCCTCCCCCAAGCTTCGCCACAACAACTGGTCTCGCATCCTTCGGCTACCCGCGACCTTCACCAGGTCACCGGTCCACCTTGTGGGAGGCCTTCCAACGTTGCGTCTTCCAGTACACGATCGCCACTCCAGAACTTTTCGTCTCCATCGACCATCTGTTCTGCGAGCAATGTGCCTTGCCCACTGCCACTTTAGTTTGGCGATTCATTGAGAAGTCATTTGATGATATTCCAACCTTTAAAAAAAGGTTTAGAACAGGTGTTGCACAGAAGGAGTTCCGGAGTGGTCTTTGAAGAGTCACGGGACTCCTTCATTGTTCAGATGGTGACCATCGGGCTGGTTTTAGTGAGGTAAAAATCCCACTCTACCTGGCCTTTTTTTTTGTTTTGGGACAAGCCCAATCAATGCAACTCCTGAAAGCCA
Organism: Ceramica pisi; assembly: GCA_963859965.1. Lineage (NCBI taxonomy): Eukaryota > Metazoa > Arthropoda > Insecta > Lepidoptera > Noctuidae > Ceramica > Ceramica pisi. The sequence continues at coordinate 8,226,868 of OY982549.1, read as the reverse complement.
GAATCAACAGTGATGACCACCAGAAAAACGCCGAGCTAATGAACCCCGACGAGTCCTGGAGAAACGATTCAACTGTCTTGGATCCCGCAGCGAAATTAATCAGAAGTGTACAGCGGAGGAGTAGGAAAAAATAAATATAATTTCCACATCCCTTCATATCAAGCAGGAGATAGATTAGAGCTAAGCCAATAGGCACCAAGGGACATATACAACTGGGCTTAGCCCAGTTGCCAAGCACCACGGATTATATATTAACACTGAAACTAATGGGTCCTAAATTGTGAGCTACTTTTGATTCCAGTAATAGGTATGTCAAAATTGAATTAATGCACGGAAATTTGTTCTGGTTTCTACAAGGTCCGTATAGTAAACTACTCCAAATGTAACATGATATTCCATGAGTTAGTAATAAAATAATTCAGTCTAACGGGGCCTCTACGAATCGGCATCTGCCCCTCGTACGCCTACCAAAGGCTCAGAACGTAAAAAGTCCCGAGACTGTAAAAAAAGTATAAGTTAGTCGATGGTAACGAATTCGAATACTCAACATAATTACCATAGACGTAGTGCAATTAAGGGTTCTTATTTTAAGTACAGGCACGTGCCATCAAACGATAAGGCCAGTAATTAAAATTAAACCCCTGAAAAGTTGAACACAGCGCTTCGGCAGAGAGCGCCGTACTACCAAATTGGTAACATAACACTATAATGTTCGCGCCACACTAGCAGCGAGCTGGCAAGTGTATCGATTACCGTGAAGCGTGAAGTAGTATGCTGTGCCGCAGAGTAAAGACGAAAGAGAATGCTAATTATGTGTCATTGAAAGCATAGTCAGTAACATTATTGGCGATGAAGTCGTTTTATTCAGTTGCAAAATAAAAGGAGTTCTTTTTTTATTTTTTTTTATGAAACCATGTAATCAAGTATGAACAAGTGATAAGTTGTACCATGGCTGTACCGTAACAAAAATAAATCAATAAAAATATTTAACGGAAGTCACAAAGTGTGGTGATAATGATTTAAAAAACAAAATGGTTGGCTTCTGTCTAAACTTTTGGATTTACATTGGAACTGTAAAACAAAACTTTTTTGGTGTAAGAGGACTTGTGTGCATTTCAGTCTGCAAAAACTTTTCCCAGCCATGTTGGGGTCGCCTTCCAGTCAAAGCATGCAGCTTAATACCATTATTGTACGTGTTACAACTGCCTCTCTGACTTCTACAAACCTGTATCTGGGTAACATGATACTAAGACTGTTAGATTTTCGGACTTACTGACTACTAGTAACGACTCGTATCGGCCGGCGAATGTTGGTAGCGCCAATTTGTTACCCATTATAACTCCATTGGCTCAATACTCCATACCCCCGTCTGCAGACTGCACGGAGCTTACTCAGTGACTCAACGTAACTTCAAGTTGAGTAGTATCGCTTCTTGTGTTGTTAAGACTAAGTGTTGTTCCACGCAGATTGTATGCTGAAGCATGCTAAGACAATAACTAACGCTATATCAACTTGTTGAAAGTTAAAACGAGTTTTTAGTTGACGTTAATAAAAATCGGACGATGGTTTATATTCAACAAACTGCTAATACGAAACTTTTTTCGTCATCTAAAGACTTAAATCACTTCAAACAGTGAAGCATTTTTCAAACTATGTTGAAATCGTATTCCTATTTATAAGCATGCATCTGACCAGAATTTTACATTTAGTAACTGTCGTTTCTCAGCTCCACAACCCAGTTACTGAATAACACTGTAGGTACCCCATGGTCGGAGGACACGGTGGAGGTCTGACCAGCTTGGGCGGAGCACCACCGCCGTGTCCTTGTCGAGGCTATCGGCAACGGCGACCTTTCGCGTCCGGCCCTGGTTTATTCCATGGTCCGGAACGAGGAAGCATAGGAAGCAGTTACCCTTTTCAGCGAAGTAGTAATGCTAGCGAAGGAGGAGGCCGAACGTGCCCTGCCACCGCAACAGAAGATGACGCCCCGGGCGTTGGGAGTCGCAGGACGATTCCCGGACACCGTAGGCATGGGCCTGCTAGGGCCAGTGCCTGCCAAGGTTGCGGAATTTATTCGAAAGGGTCACCGCGACCCTGAAACCCAAAGGGCACTAGGAGGAACACGGATGGATTTTAGTCAGTAAGAGTCTGACACTCTCTTCTGCTCCGCCCAAAGCTACAAATGACAGCTAAGGCATTGGTTTTGGTTGCATTAGCTGTTGAGCTAAACGTACTTTCCGAGCCACAGGAGTCTCGATATATAACCCGATGATCACCTATCCTCGCAACGTACCCAGCAAGCGTTACTTAACCTTGGAGATAGAATATCGCGACTGTTTTTAGCCACGAGCCTATTATTTCGACCTTTTATCCTCATAATTATCTTATTCTATAGCTTCGTCACTATAATGCGTTTTATTGGCAAAGATAATACATATTATTACTGCCAATGACAATTGGGACAAGAATCGGGCGTTAAGATCAAATAAAACAGAATCTGTTTACAACATTACAGTCTTAATTTGCAGCAAAAGAATGCAGTTTCAATTTTATTTATTGAGAGCAAACTCTCCATAAAGTACATGTTTTCTTGCATGTCTATATGTATATGACCTATTTTGTGTTTCTAATTTTAATGAAACAAACTTACCCTAACGTACTTAATATTGTTGGGATACTCAATCTGCCTGCCTTTTTTCAACTATGTTGGGGTTGGGTCTTACCAGATGCAGCCGAGTATCAGTACGAGTATTTTCTATCAGAGTTTTTCTTTTTATGATTATGACAACCCATCCAATGGGTAACACACTATTCCCTTTGGCAAGAGTTGTGTCTTACCTAGCTTCTGACTACCTGTAACGACTGGCAAAGATCTAAAAATAACAGTCATAACATAACAAAACGTAAAGTAACGTAACGTAACGTAACGTGACGGTACGTAACTTAACGTAAAGTAACGTAACTTAAGGTAACGTAACACAACACAACATATAATTTAAAATACAGCACAGGCTACTCTCTCGAAAAAACCTTAAAAAAGCTGTAGATGAAGCATATTTTCGTCGGTACTTACGAAGAAATTACATCGAAAAAAAAATAGTTAGTCATCTAGATGTTATGATACGTAATTGGGTTTAGCCATAATTTTTCTATCGGTATTACATAATAAGAAAAAAAGAACACCATAACACATTAATACACCATAAAACACGAACATTTTAATCCTTAATTTTTAAAAGAGTATTAGAATCTATACTAATATTATAAAGAGGTAACATTTGTTTGTAAGTTTGTAAGTTTGTATGTAGGGGGTAATCTCAGGAACTACTCGTCCGATTTGAAAAATTCTTTCAGTGTTAGATAGCCCACTTATCGAGGAAGGTTATAGGCTATATATCATCACGCTAAGACAAATAGGAGCGGAGTATTAACGGAAAATGTGACGCAAACGAAGTTGCGCGGGTCAGCTAGTATAGTATAAGCGACCAGTTAAAATCCGCTTCTATATAACTTCCGCACTCGTCCTATTGCACAAGGTCATTGGTATGAATACAAGCCTTACAGAAATATCTTGGTATGGTTAGATGATCACCATTCAACGGACTGACCGTAAGCCGACCCGGAGGCTAGCGATGCTGTACCTGGAAGATCGTTCTCTGTGGCTTTTATTAATTTGCAACAATCTCCTCCATCCAAATAGTCCTCCATCCGGACCCAGTAATTGATGCGCAAACTGGTTTAATTTTCTTTAATTTGTTTTTTCCCGAAATTAAAACTTACGTAAGGAAAAATACACTGTAGAATTGGGTCCTCGTATTGCAACCGCTAACATACGTCAAATACGTAGCGTACTCCGTTTTATCATGTTGACGATTGTATTCTGTTTGCAGTACAAGATATTTAATAAAGACTTGTATAAAGTTCAAGACTTCGTGCTTTGAAAGGAGCATTCCTGCTTTGTTGTGATGGACGCATATCTCAAAGTATTAAGCTTGGAGCCGGTCTTCTTAGTAAAATATGAATATTTTTACTGTTTGTTGCAGTCTTGTTGTGTAGATTGAATGAAATACGTAAATAGGTACATAGTTGAGTATTTCAAACACAAGACAAGTCATTTGTAAGCCATCGCCTTTCCCATATATTTTCCTAATAATATTATAGATGTGAAAGTTAGTGAGGATGGTTGGGATGGATGATGTTTGTTGCTCTGCCACGTCAGAACGTCTGAAAGAATTACCGTGAAATTTGCCACTGTAGTAGATTATAGTCTATAATAACACATAGGCTATATATACCGGGAGTATGTTCCATAGAGATCACGCGGGCGAAGCCGCTGGCAGAAGCTAGTATGTAAATACATAGTTGAGTAAGTTCAAGTAATTTGTTAGCCATCATCATAACCATGTCGTTTTCTTCTATATTCCTCTATTAGTTATCATCAGCTTCTTAAACTGTATCAAGCGCAAGTTCGATCGTGTATGGAGTACAGCTCTCATCTTTGGGACGGATCTGCCAGATACCAGCTTGATGCCATTGAGTCAATTGAAAAACGAGCCAAGAGGATGATCGGCAATGATAAGCTCGTCGAATCGAAGCTCCAAAGTCTTGAGCATCGACGCCGAGTTGCTGGTATGTCGGTTTTCTATCGGTTACATTTTGGGGAGTAGTCGACGGAATTGCATAATTTAATTCCGCCAAGCCCGTTCCATCATCGGACCACAAGACGTACGCCGATGTGCCACTGGTACATGGTGGACATTCCACCTATACGCACAAAACGTTTTGGGAATACATTCATTGTGCGTACAGCTAAGGAGTGGAATTCCCTGCCTGAGTCAGTGTTTCCTGATAGCTACAACCTGGGAGTCTTTAAGTCAAGAGTGAATAGGTAACTTCCAGGCAAGCGAGCTCCACCTTAGACCCCATCATCGCTTAACATCAGGTGAGATAGCGGTTAAACGTATGCCTATCAAGTGTGAAAAAAAAACATCAAGTAACGAGTTCAAATAATGACTATCGTACGGATAAATCTTTGTGGTTAAGCAAAGCTACCGAGGACAATCTGCAGATTGGTTACTACACATTTCTCCGCCGTGCCTCGGAAAGCTCGCTAAGCCGATCGTTCCTCTTTCATTAGAACATCTCAGTAACCTACAGCTAGTCAGAAGTCAGAAAATCTGACATCAGTGTTGCAAAAGTCAAGGCGTATCGCGTTACCCTGCTACTGAACTCTTCAGTGACCTCCACAACCCAGGCAGCTTCATCTGCAAAATTATCTTTTTCGCCAATATGTTCATACATTCTTAAAACTCATAATTTTCCACAAAATTCATTTATTTATCTAGACTTTATGCACAATAGTGGTACATGGGCGGACTTAATGCAACAAGGCATTCTCTACCAGTCAACCTTTGGCTTAAAGAATCATTGTTAATCAAAAGCGGTTCAGAAAATTGATAAGATTTTCAGAAACCTTACAGAAAATATGAATGCTCAAGTTCTGTAACCTCCTCAGAACTTGGAGCACAATAGCCATGCATCTTACTTTAAAAATTCTTAGCATGCTCGCTGGCTGCTGCACTATTTACTTAAATTTATAATGGCGCTTAAACCCAGGATAGATAGTGCCTTGGCCAAATAAAATTACAATATTTAAATCACGGATGTTTACTTTGGAGGGTTATCTTTCATAGTAATGTAAAGTGAGTTAAGGTTAAACGAGTTGTAGCTCATAAAATGATAACAGGCTCTAGGGAAACACATTATATCCTACTAATCCAACTAAATACTAATACTAACTAAATTATGGACTGTAGTCTGAAATAAAGTTTAATTTAATTTAAATCCTACTAATATTATAAATGCGTAAGTTTGTGAGGATGGGTGTTTGTTACTCTTTCACGTCAGAACGCCTGAAAGGATATTCATGAAATTTGACACAGAAGTAGATCGTAGTCTGGACTAACACATTGGCTACATATATCCTGGGAGTATAGTCTCTAGGGATCACCCGGGCGAAGCCGCTGGTGGAAGCTAGTAAGATTATAAATGCGAAAGTTTGTGAGGATGGGTGTTTGTTACTCTTTCACGTCAGAACGCCTGAAAGGATATTCATGAAATTTGACACAGTTGTAGATGATAGTCTGGAACAACACATAGGCTACTTTTTATCCCAGGAGTATATCCCTAGGGATCACGTGGGCGAAGCCGCTGGCAGAAAGAAGCTAGTCATTGATAAAGCTATAAATTGCAGAAAAATCCAAGCACCGAAAAATTTCTTGGTCGTTCGTGTACATATTTACTTTCCGAGAATCATCATCGCTGATAAAATGTAATTATTCCAGAGGCCATATCGCCAAAGTTCTATTTGCTCATGTCAAGCCAGATAGTTTCAATTTTGGTGAAGATTCAAATAGCTTTGATTTGCAGACCATAATGGTACACAAACAATAACACGAACTTTATTTAAGTATACTGAAGACTCCATGATATTGAGGACACATGCGATAAATCAGCAACTGTCGCATCATTTATTAATTCCTTCATAGATAAAGATTAATATCTGTGTCCTGAACGTTTACACCAGTGGATAGGGAAACATCTAACCAAAGAATATCAAAATTGCCAGGACTTGTGTTGCACAATTCAAATTACAGTCACTCAGCCTGAAATACTGATTAAGATGAGAAAATTCTTCTCAGAGCTAAACTTGAATTTCACGCTATTTCTAGTTGGGCTTATTAAAAGGAAAATATTCAGTTTTGGTTACGTCCATTCTGATTACTCTCTAATGTACGTGGACATTTCCAAATATCTAAATATAATCCATTAATCGCACTTCAAAATCTGTTACTGCATACAAAAACCAATACGCCAATCAAAATGCTAACAAAGCCATCGAAACACAATAAAAATACGTTAACAATTGCCGATAAAAACCGAAAAAAAAACTTGGACAACGCTGGCAACACAAATAGTCGACGATAGTTATTGACATGGCTGTTGACTGGCAATAGCTGCCAATACTGAGCTTAAAATGCTATCCGGCTTAGATATACAACAGGTTTTTTAATCTGTTAAACTGGTTTTTTGCTGCTTGATGCTATAAAAGTTGCAAATTGAAAAATTTGTCTTTGATTTGCTGTAGCTCTAATGGCAATTCGAGTAGTGGGCTATATTGTCTTATAGCTTTACACCGCGGCTTCACTTCTATGGGCTATCTCAAGGGGACAATGCAGTTTTCCGGAATAAAATTAGCACAAAGCAGTGGAGAACTTTCGTAATCACATAATCAAGCATTTCCAGAGATAATTATTTTTCGTTTATTTATTTCATTATTATTTCTTTCTATGCTGCTCCGATAGACGTCAAACTGTCAACCGGGCTGTCACTGAAAACCAGCGCTGTGGCTGTCTCGCACACGAGGCCCAGCATTATGCTGAGAGACGGCCGTTTTGCGCGGATTTGACGCATATTCTACCCAATTTTTCATGTACATACTTGTAATTTTGTATATTTTTGGTATGCGTCATACTGGCCGCAAATAAACTCGTTTTCATTATTTCTTTCTTTCTGGAACAATTTTTAGGGTTCCGTACCCGTCCGACAATTTTTTCGGTTTATGATACGAAACTATTCGTGTGCGAGTCCGAGTTGCACTTGACCGGTTTTTGAATTAATATAAACAAACAATAGGGTGGGTATTTGATAGATGCTACTATTGAAGAGCTACATGAATGAATAGATAGTACTTATTTGAAAATGTTGCTGAAATATTTGTGAAAAATAGAGAAATTGCACGCTTTTGAAGTTTTCTTTTAGTCTATCAGGCAAAATTCCTTTTGTAGTGGATGTCGCAAAATTCACTATAGCATGACTAGAGATTGACGTCACTAGCAATTAGTGCCGTCTCTGTCTATCACAGATGTTTATTAAAATTTGTTTTCTTTTAGTTTTTAACATACCTGTTTATTTACCAACGTCTTGTTTTCATCTGATTTTATCGGTTTCAGAAATGATACAAAGAAATTCAAATACCCTAATTTACCTCTATTTATTGTAAGTCATAGTAATATTTATATCTATGTAACCCATAGAAAACTGCGTTTTCCAATCATTTGTCGAAATAAACTATCTACGACCAATCCCATCGATATTAGTTTGACAAACAGAGAGATTGATTGTTCAAGCGCAACAAACGATCATTTATCAGTCGACATATCAAGCATAGACAAGCATAGATCGATTGATCTATGGCACAGAAATCTAGCACTCATTATTCTAAACTAATTTGTCTCTGGTTTCCGACAAATGGTAATGATAATGACGCTTTTGACATCGCCAAACTGTCTGATTGGAATGGTTGGCTCGGCTCCTAAAGTGCTTTATTTATTGACGATTTAAACTTTTATTAATAAGGTTTTGTTTTACCTATTTTGTTTTTCTAAATCCGGCTTTCGACGATGTGTGATTCTGCGGATTTTATCACGCCGAGCCAACGACAACGAACAGGCACGCACCACGCACCAATTGCTTTCCACGTTTCGTGTCGGTATGTGTGGGTCTAGATTCAAAGCCATTTTTTTTATCATTTCAAAAGCAGAGTGAAAGGGAACTCGCTCCTTTAAAGTTACCAACTCGCGGCAGATGCGGCACACCTCTACGGACTTATCTGCGGTTTCGCTGACGATACTCTTTCCACGGCGCGTCGATGCGGGCTGATCGGCGTCCATACGAACAATCACGCACCGTCGGATGCCAGCTTAACATTGTGAGCGTTAGAGCAATCAGATTCGAGCCTTTACGTTGAACCTGAAGTTATACTCACTCACATACTCGGTATTTCTAAATGTTTACTAACCTTTATCCATACCATTACCATTTTCCATAATAATTAGCTACTGATCGCAGCAGAGACTTACCATCGCCTTGGTAGATATTATTACAGGAAAGATGTGTTTTTCTCACTTTCGTTAAGAAAAATAACTTTATAAATAAAAATAACCTTACAATGTCATGATTTTATTTAAAGTGAACGTTCACTCATACTGAAAATACCGTATTCTATTGTTACATTGTTGAAATACTTGTGTATGAGTATGGCACATACACTATGTATGAAAATTCCGGTAAACTGTAGCACATTTTACTTATTGTTTACCCTAGCTTGCTCTCTACACGGTTAGTACAAACAGAAAATGTTTCAGTAGACCAACTTCACAAAGCTTACAAAAAACAAGGTACCACTAAAACGAATTCCAACTTTTACTAATGCTCTTAGGAAAAATCTTAAGGCATTTTTCTTCCACCCAGTGGGTGTTGTGCTTGACTATCTTGACCTTGACCAATTAATCAGATTCTAATGCACTGCCAGAAAGCAGGATTAACTGAAATTGCCAGTTTAGCAAGACCAGCGTAATATAATCAAATCATCAAAATTATAGCCACGCTGAAATAAAATAAAGCATGTTTAGATAAAAACAAATTTGATATTGAATAACCTACATATTCTATGCATTTTGTACATAAGAAGATGTCAAATTAAACTTATTTTTAAAATTGACAATCCATGATACCAATCCCAAAAAAGTTGAAAAAAGGCTTGGACCGATGTGACATTTTTTTCTAAATTTTTCTTCGTTTTCAACACAGATTTCTGTTAGAACGATCCTTCTACATTTCCCCTTTTCAGTGTCACCTCTTGCAATACATATTTTCCTCCAAGAATAATTGAGTCAAATGTTGCACTAGTGTGTTTGTCCATCTGTGTTCATGTACGTACATGTGCCGACCTTATATGGTATTTTGTTTGTGTATCGTTGTCTTTTTTCGGTCTCTTGCCGCTTCAACAAACGTCTATTTTAACAGTCAGTGGGCTGTCTGTGGCAACTGTGTACCTTCAGAGGCTGCTTTGTCGCCGAGAGAATCAAATGCCCTGGACTGTGAGGCCGCAGCTTCTCAACGTGCACATACATACCTTCGGAGCTATGAGGTCGCTCCAAGGAGCCTGTGGTACACCCAGAAAGCTTTTGTGCTTCTGGATGTAGCTAGACTGGCTGTGTTGCCCAGGACACCCACGCTAAACGGACTAGTTGAGTTTAAGTGCAGATATGGAGTCCATTGACTAATATACTGTTGGCGTCTTTTAGAGTACATCATGAATTCATCACCAATGTTGTTGCGACGCGACGGTTCTTTTCTATTTATTCAAAAGATAAGTAAAGTAAGAAGTTTCTAGCTGCTCATTGAAAATTTACTGCGAAAGAGTGGAATAGGGAATATGCATGAAAAAAATATTTATTATCTACACATTCTATCTAAAAATATACAAAAATATAATACTAACAGTGAAAATAGAATCAAAATTGCTCGAAAAATAAAGGATATATAACTATTTTAAACAAATATATCTGTCCCTCTCACGAAAACGCTGCTTTATATGGCAACTGTATAGGCGTCATGGAATTTGATGTCAAAGTTCATATCGGACTTCTCTTTCTAATTGTAATATTTGAAGCTTTATAACTTCATCGCTGATGAAGGTATTAAAAAAATAATTTCTTGCTTGTTTTCTAGAGCTTATAAGTATTTCATTTTGTAAATAAAAAAATCGCATGCATATTCCCTATTCCCTACCGGAACCCGTGGATCGTGAACAGATTACTTCTAGGTTAGCGGCCCTATCGTCAACCAGTTTTCATAAAGTAACATTGTGAACTATGTGGCCAAACGAAAAACTATAATTAATCAATAAATGTCCTAAATTTAGTTATTTTCCGTTCTGCCGTTGATTTTTTTTTAATTTTAATATATTCGTTGATTTTGCGATTTAGTTCATTGACAGAACAACGTACAAACAAGTAGGTGCGACCTCAATTATAAAATTATATAACAAATAACTCCGAAAAAATTATGATGTTAAAAAATAAAATTCAATCACACACTATGCCACGCACTGAAATTGTAGAGCTAACTAAAATAATAAATTAATTTACAAAATATGAATATTCGCAGTTGCTACCAGAGTGGCAAGATAATTACTTTTCACGACAAAATATTGCAGTTTATAAATAAAATCCAGCCTGCAACAATATGTCTGTCCGTTATATTTAAAACTAATTCAACATGTAAAATATTAAAGACAGGGTTGTCGAATAAACATTTGAAAAAAAAACATAGTTTTGGCTAAAAAATATTTAGCTTTGAAAGTGGTATTTTATTATAACATGTTCAAAACAAAAACAAATAACTCGTACGATAAATGACATAACAGTAAATTACAACAATTTTCTTGCATTTAAATTTACGAGTTTTACAACAATGTCATTTTGACAAGATAACAAATGGTTGTTTTAATCCGCATTCTGTTTTCTTTGAGAAAGCTCACCCCTGCGCGTGGGCAACCGCGCGATCTATCAGTGTCGTCACCAAGGTCGATGCGCAGACGCACGAAAGAACTTCGGTATTTTCAGAACTGAATTGCGCAACGCGCGCGCCGACTTTTCGATTTTCTTTACTGTAAAAGTTTTAGACGCTAATTAGCATCGATTCTTCCGCTTTCACGCGTCATCGTTGACGCTTTTGAATTTGAAAAAAGTAAATGTTCCTCATTTCCGTTGCTTTCTATATTCAAATGTTTCTATTAGAACGAAGTTTGAATTTCGTCAGAAACAATATTCGATTTTATTTTTAAATATCACGCGTCAAAATTCTTTTTTTTTATGATCTGTCAGTGATTTGACGTAACGAGTATTGGTCTTTAAAGCCGGGTGCAATTTTTAATCCGTTCCTCTTCTTAATGGTTTTGTTGGCAGCACGTAGACTACACGTGGGTGATGGAGCTGCATGTCAATGATCTCGCATCACTCGCATACTAGAGCCCGCACATATACATAATTATGTATAGCCATCACATATACATGTATAGAGAATTTCGCGCAATTCCGCCAACGTTTTTATCGTTAAGCACATTTATTTGCCAATGTATTGTGGTTGCAATTCGGTCTCGAATATTGTCAGAGATAGATTTACGACGACGGACAACAAACAAAAATTTTTGATTCTCTACTATAATAATAATATAATAATTTTAGACTGTCGAACATAAATTCTACTAAACATATCAAAGTAGAAGAAAGTATTAAAACTGCTCTGGTCGTGCTCTTTTAAAAAGCAATGCTTTCCTAACGGAATTCTTAATGCTCTGGCCGCACGATTCGATTTTTGACCATCCATTTCACACCAAGAGTCCTCCGTACCTGCATTAAGCCGTTGATACCGGCTGTCGTTTGAAGATCTTTGACAGTCATTAAGAATAGTCAGAAGCCAAACCTGACAATATTCCATACCGTATTATTCAGTTACTGGGTTATTTGAGATCAAATAGGCAAAATATTGGAACTCAGCTGTATCCGGGAATATGCATGAAAAAAATATTTATTATCCATACAGTTTTTCTAAAAATATGTAAAATAGAATACTAACAGTGAAGTAAAATCAAATTTGCTTGAAAAACAAACGAGATCTAATTATTTTAAAACAAATATATCTGTCTCTCTCTCGAAAACGCTGTTTTATATGGCAGCTGTATAGGCGTTATGGACTTTGACGTCAAAGTCAATAACGGACTTCTCTTTCTGATTGTAATCTTTGAAGCTTTATAGCTTCATCGCTGATGAAAGTATTTAAAAAACTGCTTTGTTTTTGGGACAAGGCCCCTTACATGACATGACGTCTACCATAATAACATCAGCTTATAACAAAATGTTGTAACTATCAAGTTTTCCTGCTGTAGAAAAAAATACAGACCCACCATTACGTATTTTTCCTTACATTCAAAATAATCCTTTACCCACCCACTGAGTTTTATTCTCAAACATGGCCCATTTTCGCACAAAATAGTCAAAACAATTTTTTTTTTTATGCAAGACGGGGAGACTTTTGGCCCAAATCTCACCTGATGGAAAGGGATGATTAGGCCGAAGATGGAAGCGAGTTTCACCCGGAATCCTCTTACACAGAGGAACTGGCTATCATACCACTAACTGCCTGAACACAACAATGCTGTTAACATTGTTGTTATGGCGACAGACTTAGACATGATGGTGGTAGCTTGCCAGGCGGACTTAGAACAAGTCCTACCACCAACCAAACCGAGCAAAAAATTTGCCCCCGCTGGGAATCGAACCCGGGACCTTTGGGTCTGAATCAGGTGGTTTAACCACTAGACCACGGAGGCGGTTCGTGTCACCTGTTTAGCACCACCCGGGGACCACGTGTAGGGATTCGCTGAAGGGTATTCTCCTACGGACGCGGGTGACTCGGCCCCCAAAAAAATTAAGCTTATTAAGGTTCCAGTAACTGCCGTACTACCGTACCAGTACGTGTCGCACTAAATACCATTGTGCGTTTTCAAATGCGCGTGCGCATTGTTATACAAGAAATTTTAGTAATAAGAGAATAATATTCTGTATCATCTATGTAGGTATTATCTTTAGTCGTAAACTATAGCAATTGGCAGTTTTATGAAGATATTATATGTGAGGAGACAAGGTGATATTAATATTTTAATGACATATCGTAAAAGTCCTTGTAAAAGACCTTTTCATGTACAATCGCACATCAAGCTACCCGAAAATGTCAAATTTTCCCAATCAACCTTAAACCTAAAGCTTCAGCGATAAAGTTGAAAATCTATCAAAGAAATTGACAGATTATTGTAGCTTGGTCTGCTGGCCTTTGTACCTACTAACAATATTAAAATAATATTATATACCCATCTGTTTCTGCCAAGCATTCATTTTTCGTTAACCTGTTATTTAATAGGTAAGTCTAGAACAACTGAGAATTCCCAGAAATGCCAGACGAGTTGAATCCACCATTAGGTTAGGTGAAAAGTGAAAAAGTAAAAATGTTTATTTCAATTAGGGCATTAAACGGCACTGTTGAACATCATCAACATTTAAAATTATATATAAAAATAATAAAGTGACTCTACCGTCCTTTCTTTTTTTTTTATTTGACAAGGGTTTGCTCTTGACTTTAGTCTTGGTCAGAGCTGACAGAGACAAAGTCTACGATGGAGCGAGCTTACCCAGAAGGAGCCTGTTTACTCTAACTTTGAAGAGATTAGGGTTGTAAGCGTTCGGAAACACAGACGCAGGCAGAGAGTTCCACTCCTTTGTTGTGCGCATTATAAAAGACGTTTGGAAAAGGAAAGGTAGATTCATATGAAGAACGGCAAACAGAATTTAAAAAACTACTGGGTTCTAGCTAAATTGATATTTAAGGCCGTACCCTGACCAAATAACCTTGAGCATTTTTTCCCTCAATAACAGCGCAAGAGATAATAGCGAATACGCTCAGAATGTTGAATAAAATCGTTATGAAATCTAATTTTGGTCGTTTGAAAAAAATGAAAAAAAAATGTTCATAATTAAATTGCCTATCCATTAGTGTAAGTACAAAATCAAAATAATCGTTAAGTTTCGAGAAGATGCATGTTTTCAATAATTTTTTCTCATTTCTGTGGTTTCGTTGTGAGGAGATTATTTAAACATTATACTTAGTAATAAAAAATTAAATCTACTATTTTTAAGCCAAGATTATGTAGAAATTTAATGTATTTTTTATTAGTTGATATTTCTTTTGAATAATGAGTAGATAGCTCCAAAAAACTGCACAAAAAACGGCTAGCGCTGCGTTTTGCTCGGGGACGCGCCTTAATACGCAGTTATAAATAGTATGCGCACTGATTGAATGTCTTTCTAAAGTTTCATGTTACTTTTTCCATGCCCTCATGGCTCCGACATAATCCGGTCCCACTCGTGTTGACATGAGATACCTGTATTGAAAAGTCGCCGCAAAATGCTCAAGCATGCAAGATTTTCAACCTTTATTAAAATACCTAAGAAGCGGGTTCATAAACCTTCCCAGGCGTTTTAACGTGTCATATAATCCAGAAATACATTGTGACCTTACCACCTAATTTATTAAGCTCTTCGTCATATTGTTAGCGCCGTCATACTAACATAATAATACTGCGCACGAGTTGTTTCGTGATTCTCGGTTAATTTAGCGTGTTGGTGATACAAAAACACAAAATTATTTTATTTCATCTGAAAACATTGTGAGCACACATGAATTGTGGCAGCCCCGGTAGTTACAATAGTACTTGTGTTGGGGCTGTCACGCTCTGCCCTTGGTTGGTGGCTGTACAATGTTTTTCAATTAAGAATAGGATCGACTTAGCGCCATATTGTGACGTTACAGCTGTCAATTCAACCTAATTCGGCAGGGTGAGCAATGTAAGATTATTTTTTTTAACTATCTATACTAATATTACAAATTCTATACTTCTATACTGATATTATAAAGCAGAAGAGTTTGTTTGTTTGGTTGGTTGAATGCGCTAATCTCAGGAACTACTGCTTCGATTTGAAAAATTCTTTCAGTGTTAGATAGCCCATTTATCGAGGAAGGCTATAGGCTATATATCATCACGCTGAGACCAATAGGAGCGGAGCAGTAATGAAAAATGTTACGCAGCAGCTGTGGCGCCTATACAACTGTGGTGTGTGTGTATGTGTGGTGTTTATTTCAGGTTATCCTGACCAATATATTTTCAGTATCTTCATGTGATGACCATAGAATTGTCAAGCGCAACGACAGACCACTGCTAGAAATGGCATCGACGAAATTTTCCATTCTATGCCTATTAAGTGTATATTAGTAATTTTTTAAACGACTTCCAAAAAAGGAGGAGGTATTTAGACAATTGAGTTGGTATTTTAAACCCAGGAAACATTTCTATTCGGTTACCTCTCACAACCAGCGCGGTATACTCGGTAGGTATTCATTATTAGGTATAGACAACACAAACAGCCAGACCCGGAACAACATCTGTAGGCTATACAAATATTTATTCCGTGCGGAATCGAACCCGCGACACACAGCGCAGCAGTCAATCGCTCAACCACTGTGCCAGCCTGCCAGCCGTCAAGTAGTATTATAGCCAGTAGTAGCCATGAAATTGACTGCAATTAGTTTCTTACATCCTATTGCTTGCAATTTAGACGAGAGCAACTGTAACTTCGGGCCAGATGGGCAGACGACATTGCTGCTAACGCGGGAAGGAATGGTATGAGCTTGGCATAAAGAGGAGAGGAGAAACACAAGAAAAGCTCAGGCCTATCTCTCTTTTGAAGCCGGGAAAGTTGGGCTGTGGAAGGTGATCTGTAACTTTTGAAATTATATTGTACTAGTTGATGCCCGCGGCTTCGCCGATTGACAAATTATTTACTAAAAACAACCTCGAGAACCATCGCACTCTATGAATTGGAGAAAACAGCATGAAAATCGGTGCAGTAGTTTTTGAGTTTATCGCAAACATACAGACTGGGTGGAGGACTTTTTTATAATGAGTGATAGTGACGTTTATAAAAAACCTCTAGTTAAGATAATAGGAACTATAAAGGTAAGTTGAATAAAACAAAGGTTTGCGTGCCGAAAACCCAAAATCATAAGTCCACATTTTAGTTTTCTTCTTTTAATAGCGGAAAAAAAACTAAAAATATTAAATTGAACTATCTACCTGTAACGATCCATGAGATACTGCTTGCTGACAAACAGACGGATGGACAGCAGTCGCTTACGAATAAGATTTTGTTGAAGAGTTCAATTTTTTCGACTACCATATTATGTGTCAAAATGGAAGCCAATATTACGTTTGTAGGCTAGGCTACCACCTACCAGGGTTGCGGAATTTGGTCGAAAGAGTTACCGCGGCTCTGGAACGTAAAGGGCATTAGGAGGAACACGGATGGGTTTTAGTCAGTAAGAGTCTGACACTCCCTTCTGCTTCGCCCAAAGCGTGGGTATATTGAAGATTTCCCAAACCATAAAAAAGGCTAGGCTATCCTCAATAGAACTCTTGCTTAAAGTACTCTCCTACAAAAAACTCTTATTTATACTATAACAAAAACTACTTTTTGTATATAGGTACCTAGTCTTGCATTAATAACTATCAATAAATAGCTAAAAATAACACAAACCAACTGAAACAAGGAATGCACATTACCAAATACCACATTGTGAATACAAAACCGCAGCATACCAGATCTATCGCTATAAATATATCCGGTAATAAAACCACGGAACAATAAAACCATATAAACATGTCCATCACAATTACCTATGTAGGTATGATGAAAAGCTTTCGCACTCAAATATTTAAATATCCTGATAGTTTTAAGAAGCTAAATCTTTCACGCATAGTAAATCTAAAAATACGAATATAATATTATAAATGTGCCAATATCTAACTGTCTTATGTCTGTCTTGGCGCATCGTAAACAGCTGAACTGAATTTGATGTAATTTCAAATTCTCATAAATTTAGCTTAGTCCTCGATTTCTGAATTGAAGGCTGGTTTCTGAACTGAGTTTAATTTAAGGAGATTTCAATACGTACTTTAGCCTTTTCTGATTGTCCGGCTAAAACACAGTTTGACAGATACTAAACTTAAAATTCTTAATTGAGAAACTACTTTTCCTGAAATAGTATAATTTGACATACTCTCAATACTCTATGATCCAGAACAAGCTTCGAGAATGATCAGAGGCATACTTTTTACCTTATATCTATTTTAATATCCCAAATAAAAAGTAAATCGTTCTCACACATAATAAATTTCATTAATAAAGTGACATAAAAATATAATTTTATTTGATGCATTAATTCAAACTTGTTTGAAAGACGGAATTTTTGGCCGCCATTGGAATTCGAGCGTGTCGTATAAATGTGTAAACATATAATTTAGACTTTTTTCAGTCTATTTAGGTCTATCTGGAATACTGTGGATGTCATCCGGTCATTGACTTGTGAATTTTTAGCGTAGTGGTAGCTACGAGTATCTTCTTTCTTCTACTATTTTACTCGTATCGTACAGGAGTTCTTCATTGGAAGACCAAATAAAAGATAGGTCTGTTTGCAAGATAAAACGGCTCGAATATGGTGGTTTTGTTGTGGGTCTGCCTCCGTGGTCGAGAGATTTAGGAATTTGGCTTGTGACCCGGTGGTCGCGGGTGCGATTCCCACGGGAAGCATACTTTGTAAAGTTGTTTCCAGTTTGGCTAGGTATTGGATATGGCAGGCTTGAATCACCTGACTGTGCAATAAAAAGATGATTCCGTGCTTCTGAAGGCACAAAGCCGGTGGTCCTGGCCGCCAAATAACGGTCGTCAAATAAACCATGTCAGAGGCCCTTGAGGTTGTTAAAAAACTCCGACACCGTCTGACTCTGATGTGCTACATCCGGATCTAGATCTGCATAATCTTTGGACGTTCCCATCTCTATTAAGGATGACAGTGACAGACATACACTGCTACCAACTTCTATACATATACCCTCATCCGGCTCGGTTGCCACTAAGGGACAAAAACTTATTATGATTTTCTGATATAATTAATTTTGTATCTATAATGAGGCTAAAGTCTTTTTGTGCCGTTTTCCCAAGTTCCTTAGGCTTACCGCATAAAATACGGCTAAAGTGGATTACTGCCCACACGATTTGAATAAATTATGGGACTTATGATCTACAGACATGTGATCCGAATAAATAAGGAAAAAGTCGACAGTGATGAATGTGATAAGACCACGAAAATGGTCCTGACAACTTACAGAGAAGCGTAGAAGAAGAAAACATGTTGAACTGACCCCAATTGAATTGGTCTAAGGATAAGCGACAGAAGCAAACAATATGAAGTAATTCTTCATTTACCCTGAAAAAAAAGTATTTTGTGTTAGCGGATATGGGATTTTCCCAATAATTTAATTTCGAAGAACGGGTGCCACTCGCTTCAGGTATTTTCAGCCATTTCCTGTTAGTGGAAGTTGTCATAATCCAACGACGCTGGCATTGGAAAAGGGCAAATGGAAAGCACAAATTGACGAAGTATAGAAGACTAGCTAACCCACGCAACTTCATCTGCGTCACATTTTTCATGCGTTTTAGCGTATATGTAGCCTATATCCTTCCTCGATACATGGGCTATCTAATACTGAAAGAATTTTTCAAATCGGACCAGCAGTTCCTGAGATTACCCCCTACATACAAACTTACAAACAAATGTTACCCCTTTATAATATTAGTATAGAAGTATAGATTACCTCTTTATAATATTAGTATAGATACAAGAGTTCACTTTATCGTTCGTTCTGCAGTTTTCTTAAGTACCTATGCCTAATTTTTCCTAGTTAAGTTGGTATTTAAACTACTTAGGGCGGATTTCATCAATCTGAAACTGAACGCGATCAACATATGAACCACGTTTACGAGCCGTCAGTGTCATTATTTTTTTATGGAATTACACTGACAACTGTTGAACGCAGCTTGATCGCGAGCAGTTTCATTGGTGAAATCCGCCCTTAATCATAATGGGTAGTATAATGTGTGTATGTAATGTTTTTAGTAAAACTCTTTCGGCACTTCTCTTTAACTGTCGCTTTAACCGTCCATTAACCAGAGATTAATCCTCCTTAACATCCAACTAATTAACACACTTACCACAACGCTCAACATCAATAAATAAAGAAAACCACACAATTATTTAACTGTACCCCAGTTTAAATGTGAATGTTTACAAGCGAGGTGGCCATGCGCAGGATGACGTCACACGCGTGAGCGCGTACGTGATGAAAACTTTGGCCCTTCATTAAATTATATTATTGCTTTGAATTTTCTTTTTTAATATACGTTAACGTTTGCAATCGGTGCGATGTGGTAATGGGTGGAAGCATTTTCATAGTTGTTCTAAAATTGCTTTTATTTAAGTCTACCTATATTATTCCACTGCTGGGCAAAGTTCTTCCCCATAATCTCCAGATTCTATATTGCTCTCAGATAAGTAGTATCATTTCTATGAAGAAGCGTTATCGAATAGTCACGTCGCGTCTATTTGTTGGAGCCTCAGAGTGCCTGTCTATTACAGCGAAGCGAGGCAATGTAGCGGAGAAATGCAAAAATTTTAACCAATGCAATTGTATAAAATTTCCACAGCTTTTGAGACACTGTAATTTTGACTGACATGATTGGTTGAAATTTCTCCGTTTCTCCGCTCTGCTGCTTAGCTCAGCTGTAATGAACAGGGTGCCTGTTAATGTTTAATAGTTCCTTCCGTTTTCATATACCGGCCACCTCTTCGCGGAGACTTACTTTTGTTTGGTTCTGCATAAAGTTCACATGAATAGGTCATGGACACCTGAAGGAGTAGAATGGCTATTTTAGACAATTAATTACCACATGGTCCTCAAGCTTTCCAGGACCGGGGACCCAAGGGTGGGTTACGCATTCAAGACTCTCGTTGTAGAGGTATAGTGTAATGACCTACCTATTATTGTACCAATCATAGAGAGCCAGAGAGGCATTCATTCAATGGAAATCTTGAATGAAGGCTAGTGTTTAGCATATATTTTATTTAAAACAAGTGTTTTCTCTGGTCTGTTTTTTTTTAGATCTTTAAACTGTTTCGTTGCCTGTTTTTTTTTTCTCGGGGTTATGTGAAGAAATCATAAATCCAGTCAAATATATTACATAAATATATAATATGATTATTTAATATTATTTATTGATTTATTCTTTAATACAGTTTGGTACAGTTTTAAGTTTTTAGTGTACCATTAAACCAAGATTGGTTTGTATTGGTACTCACATTCACTATAATAATACACCTTAATCACTAATACTTAACAACTAACAATGTGGTTATCTTAAAAAGGTAACATCTTGCACAAAGTTGAATAAGACGTAAAGTACATCCATTAGCAAGAATGCAGAATAGGGAATATGCATGATGTTTTTTTATTTTATTCTTTTCATCTTTATAACGCAGGAAAAATATTAATAGTCTTGGAAATGTCTTAATAATTTTTTAAAAAAATATTAAAAATGCTAAATAAAATTTTGCAGTTCAAACGCCGCCATTTCTCGCGGGCTTTGGATGACGTCACATAACAGGTTGTCGTTACGTCGCGCGCTTTGCGTGTTTCATTGTTTACCTTTTTCAACTTTAGGCGTTTCAGTTTTCAGCTCGATTCTCGTTTTATTCGCCATACAGACCATGGAAGAAGCTGAGAAACCTTCTTACAAAGTATTGTAAGTGTGAAACTCTATAAGAACTGCACAAACAATATAAGAACTACACCTGATAATCTATTCTAGGTAAATTGTCTGATTGCGCTTTAACAAAACCACTGTCAGTCATCGTCCTAGATTAATTATTACAAATCTAGATTAACTAGAAATCACCGCAGGAACAAATTTTTAACGGTTAACAAAATTTTTCACTCGAAAATGAAGCCGGTAAATAAGTCAATCCAATGTCAGTCATGATATTGTCATGTCAATGTCGTCGTGCGGTCGTGTTGTGTGACGTCTCACACGCGCGTCACCATTGGTCGCGACCCGCGACCAATCGTGACGCGTTTCGCAAGTTTAAATTTCCCGCGCTGATTTTGTATTTTCATATTTTTTTTTTTCGGTTTAAATAAGAACTAAATTTAAAAAAAAATATCTATTAGGTATAATGTGACTAAAATAAAGAACTAGAAAAAAAATATTCCAGACTTTAATCTTCATGCATATTCCCTTTTGTAGGTATATGAAAAATTGTCATAGTACGTATTGGGTCAGTTGCGCGCTACTAGGCCGCTCATTACAAAACTGGTTCAAATTAACGTATACAGGTTTTACGTTTGGAAAAGGAAAGGTAGATTCATATGAAGAACGGCAAACAGAATTTAAAAAACTACTGGGTTCTAGCTAAATTGATATTTAAGGCCGTACCCTGACCAAATAACCTTGAGCATTTTTTCCCTCAAAAACAGCGCAAGAGATACAATAGCGAATACGCTCAGAATGTTGAATAAAATCGTTATGAAATCTAATTTTGGTCGTTTGAAGAAAATGAAAAAAAAATGTTCATAATTAAATTGCCTATCCATTAGTGTAAGTACAAAATCAAAATAATCGTTAAGTTTCGAGAAGATGCATGTTTTCAATAATTTTTTCTCATTTCTGTGGTTTCGTTGTGAGGAGATTATTTAAACATTATACTTAGTAATAAAAAATTTAATCTACCATTTTTAAGCCAAGATTATGTAGAAATTTAATGTATTTTTTATTAGTTGATATTTCTTTTGAATAATGAGTAGATAGCTCCAAAAAACTGCACAAAAAACGGCTAGCGCTGCGTTTTGCTCGGGGACGCGCCTTAATACGCAGTTATAAATAGTATGCGCACTGATTGAATGTCTTTCTAAAGTTTCATGTTACTTTTTCCATGCCCTCATGGCTCCGACATAATCCGGTCCCACTCGTGTTGACATGAGATACCTGTATTGAAAAGTCGCCGCAAAATGCTCAAGCATGCAAGATTTTCAACCTTTATTAAAATACCTAAGAAGCGGGTTCATAAACCTTCCCAGGCGTTTTAACGTGTCATATAATCCAGAAATACATTGTGACCTTACCACCTAATTTATTAAGCTCTTCGTCATATTGTTAGCGCCGTCATACTAACATAATAATACTGCGCACGAGTTGTTTCGTGATTCTCGGTTAATTTAGCGTGTTGGTGATACAAAAACACAAAATTATTTTATTTCATCTGAAAACATTGTGAGCACACATGAATTGTGGCAGCCCCGGTAGTTACAATAGTACTTGTGTTGGGGCTGTCACGCTCTGCCCTTGGTTGGTGGCTGTACAATGTTTTTCAATTAAGAATAGGATCGACTTAGCGCCATATTGTGACGTTATAGCTGTCAATTCAACCTAATTCGGTAGGGTGAGCAAAGTAAGATTATTTGTTTAACTATCTATACTAATATTACAAATTCTATACTGATGTTATAAAGCAGAAGAGTTTGTTTGTTTGGTTGGTTGAATGCGCTAATCTCAGGAACTACTGATCCGATTTGAAAAATTATTTCAGTGTTAGATAGCCCATTTATCGAGGAAGGCTATAGGCTATATAGGTATCATCACGCTGAGTCCAATAGGAGCGGAGCAGTAATGAAAAATGTTACGCAGACGACGTTGCACGGGGCAGCTAGTTATTTATAAACAATGGTGTGTATTCAGCTGTGGCGCCTATACAACTGTGGTGTGTGTGTATGTGTGGTGTTTATTTCAGGTTATCCTGACCAATATATTTTCAGTATCTTCATGTGATGACCATAGAATTGTCAAGCGCAACGACAGACCACTGCTAGAAATGGCATCGACGAAATTTTCCATTCTATGCCTATTAAGTGTATAATAGTATTTTTTAACCGACTTCCAAAAAAGGAGGGTATTTAGGCAATTGAGTTGGTATTTTAAACCCAGGAAACATTTCTATTCGGTTACCTCTCACAACCAGCGCGGTATACTCGGTAGGTATTCTTTATTAGGTATAGACAACACAAACAGCCAGACCCGGAACAACATCTGTAGGCTATACAAATATTTATTCCGTGCGGGAATCGAACCCGCGACACACAGCGCAGCAGTCAATCGCTCAACCACTGTGCCAGCCTGCCAGCCGTCAAGTAGTATTATAGCCAGTAAAGTAGCCATGAAATTGACTGCAATTAGTTTCTTACATCTTATTGCTTGTAATTTAGACGAGAGCAACTGTAACTTCGGGCCAGATGGGCAGACGACATTGCTGCTAACGCGGGAAGGAATGGTATGAGGTTGGCATAAAGAAGAGAGGAGAAACACAAGAAAAGAGAGGCCTATCTCTCTTTTGAAGCCGGGAAAGTTGGGCTGTGGAAGGTGATCTGTAACTTTTGAAATTATATTGTACTAGTTGATGCCCGCGGCTTCGCCGATTGACAAATTATTTACTAAAAACAACCTCGAGAACCACTCTATTAATTGGAGAAAACAGCATGAAAATCGGTGCAGTAGTTTTTGAGTTTATCGCAAACATACAGACTGGGTGGAGGACTTTTTTATAATGAGTGATAGTGACGTTTATAAAAAACTTCTAGTTAAGATAATAGGAACTATAAAGGTAAGTTGAATAAAATAAAAAAGTAGCCGTGTGTGACAGAACTCGCACACAAAGGTTTGCGTGCCGAAATCCCAAAATCATAAGTCCACATTTTAGTTTTCTTCTTTTAATAGCGGAAAAAAAAACTAAAAATATTAAATTGAACTATCTACCTGTATCGATCCATGAGATACTGCTTGCTGACAAACAGACGGATGGACAGCAGTCGCTTACGAATAAGATTTTGTTGAAGAGTTCAATTTTTTCGACTACCATATTATGTGTCAAAATGGAAGCCAATATTACGTTTGTAGGCTAGGCTACCACCTACCAGTGTTGCGGAATTTGTTCGAAAGAGTCACCGCAGCCCTGGAACGTAAAGGGCACTAGGAGGAACACGGATGGGTTTTAGTCAGTAAGAGTCTGACACTCCCTTCTGCTTCGCCCAAAGCGTGGGTATATTGAAGATTTCCCAAACCATAAAAAAGGCTAGGCTATCCTCAATAGAACTCTTGCTTAAAGTACTCTCCTACAAAAAACTCTTATTTATACTATAACAAAAACTACTTTTTGTATATAGGTACCTACTCTTGCATTAATAACTATCAATAAATAGCTAAAAATAACACAAACCAACTGAAACAAGGAATGCACATTACCAAATACCATATTGTGAATACAAAACCGCAGCATACCAGATCTATCGCTATAAATATATCCGGTAATAAAACCACGGAACAATAAAACCATATAAACATGTCCATCACAATTACCTATGTAGGTATGATGAAAAGCTTTCGCACTCAAATATTTAAATATCCTGATAGTTTTAAGAAGCTAAATCTTTCACGCATAGTAAATCTAAAAATACGAATATAATATTATAAATGTGCCAATATCTAACTGTCTTATGTCTGTCTTGGCGCATCGTAAACAGCTGAACTGAATTTGATGTCATTTCAAATTCTCATAAATTTAGCTTAGTCCTCGATTTCTGAATTGAAGGCTGGTTTCTGAATTGAGTTTAATTTAAGGAAATTTCAATACGTACTTTAGCCTTTTCTGATTGTCCGGCTAAAACACAGTTTGACAAATACTAAACTTAAAATTCTTAATTGAGAAACTACTTTTCCTGAAATAGAATAATTTGACACACTCTCAATACTCTATGATCCAGAACAAGCTTCGAGGATGATCAGAGGCAAACTTTTTACCTTATATCTATTTTAATATCCCAAATAAAAAGTACAAATCGTTTTCACACATATTAAATTTCATTAATAAAGTGACGTAAAAATATAATTTTATTTGATGCATTAATTCAAACTTGTTTGAAAGACGGAATTTTTGGCCGCCATTGGAATTCGGGCGTGTCGTATAAATGTGTAAACATATAATTTAGACTTTTTTCAGTCTATTTAGGTCTATCTGGAATACTGTGGATGTCATCCGGTCATTGACTTGTGAATTTTTAGCGTAGTGGTAGCTACGAGTATCTTCTTTCTTCTACTATTTTACTCGTATCGTAAAGGAGTTCTTCATTGGAAGACCAAATAAAAGATAGGTCTGTTTGCAAGATAAAACGGCTCGAATATGGTGGTTTTGTTGTGGGTCTGCCTCCGTGGTCGAGAGATTTAGGAATTTGGCTTGTGACCCGGTGGTCGCGGGTGCGATTCCCACGGGAAGCATACTTTGTAAAGTTGTTTCCAGTTTGGCTAGATATTGAACATGGCAGGCTTGAATCACCTGACTGTGCAATAAAAAGATGATTCCGTGCTTCTGAAGGCACAAAGCCGGTGGTCCTGGCCGCCAAATAACGGTCGTCAAATAAACCATGTCAGAGGCCCTTGAGGTTGTTAAAAAACTCCGACACCGTCTGACTCTGATGTGCTACATCCGGATCTAGATCTGCATAATCTTTGGACGTTCCCATCTCTATTAAGGATGACAGTGACAGACATACACTGCTACCAACTTCTATACATATACCCTCATCCGGCTCGGTTGCCACTAAGGGACAAAAACTTATTATGATTTTCTGATATAATTAATTTTGTATCTATAATGAGGCTAAAGTCTTTTTGTGCCGTTTTCCCAAGTTCCTTAGGCTTACCGCATAAAATACGGCTAAAGTGGATTACTGCCCACACGATTTGAATAAATTATGGGACTTATGATCTACAGACATGTGATCCGAATAAATAAGGAAAAAGTCGACAGTGATGAATGTGATAAGACCACGAAAATGGTCCTGACAACTTACAGAGAAGCGTAGAAGAAGAAAACATGTTGAACTGACCCCAATTGAATTGGTCTAAGGATAAGTGACAGAAGCAAACAATATGAAGTAATTCTTCATTTACCCTGAAAAAAAAGTATTTTGTGTAAGCGGATATGGGATTTTCCCAATAATTTAATTTCGAAGAACGGGTGCCACTCGCTTCAGGTATTTTCAGCCATTTCCTGTTAGTGGAAGTTGTCATAATCCAACGACGCTTGCATTGGAAAAGGGCAAATGGAAAGCACAAATTGACGAAGTATAGAAGACTAGCTAACCCACGCAACTTCGTCTGCGTCACATTTTTCATGCGTTTTAGCGTATATGTAGCCTATATCCTTCCTCGATACATGGGCTATCTAATACTGAAATAATTTTTCAAATCGGACCAGTAGTTCCTGAGATTACCCCCTACATACAAACTTACAAACAAATGTTACCTCTTTATAATATTAGTATAGAAGTATAGATTACCTCTTTATAATATTAGTATAGATACAAGAGTTCACTTTATCGTTCGTTCTGCAGTTTTCTTAAGTACCTATGCCTAATTTTTCCTAGTTATTAATATAGTAGTACTTCTACTACTAAGTTGGTATTTAAACTACTTAGGGCGGATTTCATCAATCTGAAACTGAACGCGATCAACATATGAACCATGTTTACGAGCCGTCAGTGTCATTATTTTTTTATGGAATTACACTGACAACTGTTGAACGCAGCTTGATCGCGAGCAGTTTCATTGGTGAAATCCGCCCTTAATCATAATGGGTAGTATAATGTGTGTATGTAATGTTTTTAGTAAAACTCTTTCGGCACTTCTCTTTAACTGTCGCTTTAACCGTCCATTAACCAGAGATTAATCCTCCTTAACATCCAACTAATTAACACACTTACCACAACGCTCAACATCAATAAATAAAGAAAACCACACAATTATTTAACTGTACCCCAGTTTAAATGTGAATGTTTACAAGCGAGGTGCCCATGCGCAGGATGACGTCACACGCGTGAGCGCGTACGTGATGAAAACTTTGGCCCTTCATTAAATTATATTATTGCTTTGAATTTTCTTTTTTAATATACGTTAACGTTTGCAATCGGTGCGATGTGGTGATGGGTGGAAGCATTTTCATAGTTGTTCTAAAATTGCTTTTATTTAAGTCTACCTATATTATTCCACTGCTGGGCAAAGTTCTTCCCCATAATCTCCAGATTCTATATTGCTCTCAGATAAGTAGTATCATTTCTATGAAGAAGCGTTATCGAATAGTCACGTCGCGTCTATTTGTTGGAGCCTCAGAGTGCCTGTCTATTACAGCGAAGCGAGGCAATGTAGCGGAGAAATGCAAAAATTTTAACCAATGCAATTGTATAAAATTTCCACAGCTTTTGAGACACTGTAATTTTGACTGACATGATTGGTTGAAATTTCTCCGTTTCTCCGCTCTGCTGCTTAGCTCAGCTGTAATGAACAGGGTGCCTGTTAATGTTTAATAGTTCCTTCCGTTTTCATATACCGGCCACCTCTTCGCGGAGACTTACTTTTGTTTGGTTCTGCATAAAGTTCACATGAATAGGTCATGGACACCTGAAGGAGTAGAATGGCTATTTTAGACAATTAATTACCACATGGTCCTCAAGCTTTCCAGGACCGGGGACCCAAGGGTGGGTTACGCATTCAAGACTCTCGTTGTAGAGGTATAGTGTAATGACCTACCTATTATTGTACCAATCATAGAGAGCCAGAGAGGCATTCATTCAATGGAAATCTTGAATGAAGGCTAGTGTTTAGCATATATTTTATTTAAAACAAGTGTTTTCTCTGGTCTGTTTTTTTTTAGATCTTTAAACTGTTTCGTTGCCTGTTTTTTTTTTCTCGGGGTTATGTGAAGAAATCATAAATCCAGTCAAATATATTACATAAATATATAATATGATTATTTAATATTATTTATTGATTTATTCTTTAATACAGTTTGGTACAGTTTTAAGTTTTTAGTGTACCATTAAACCAAGATTGGTTTGTATTGGTACTCACATTCACTATAATAATACACCTTAATCACTAATACTTAACAACTAACAATGTGGTTATCTTAAAAAGGTAACATCTTGCACAAAGTTGAATAAGACGTAAAGTACATCCATTAGCAAGAATGCAGAATAGGGAATATGCATGATGTTTTTTTATTTTATTCTTTTCATCTTTATAACGCAGGAAAAATATTAATAGTCTTGGAAATGTCTTAATAATTTTTTAAAAAAATATTAAAAATGCTAAATAAAATTTTGCAGTTCAAACGCCGCCATTTCTCGCGGGCTTTGGATGACGTCACATAACAGGTTGTCGTTACGTCGCGCGCTTTGCGTGTTTCATTGTTTACCTTTTTCAACTTTAGGCGTTTCAGTTTTCAGCTCGATTCTCGTTTTATTCGCCATACAGACCATGGAAGAAGCTGAGAAACCTTCTTACAAAGTATTGTAAGTGTGAAACTCTATAAGAACTGCACAAACAATATAAGAACTACACCTGATAATCTATTCTAGGTAAATTGTCTGATTGCGCTTTAACAAAACCACTGTCAGTCATCGTCCTAGATTAATTATTACAAATCTAGATTAACTAGAAATCACCGCAGGAACAAATTTTTAACGGTTAACAAAATTTTTCACTCGAAAATGAAGCCGGTAAATAAGTCAATCCAATGTCAGTCATGATATTGTCATGTCAATGTCGTCGTGCGGTCGTGTTGTGTGACGTCTCACACGCGCGTCACCATTGGTCGCGACCCGCGACCAATCGTGACGCGTTTCGCAAGTTTAAATTTCCCGCGCTGATTTTGTATTTTCATATTTTTTTTTTTCGGTTTAAATAAGAACTAAATTTAAAAAAAAATATCTATTAGGTATAATGTGACTAAAATAAAGAACTAGAAAAAAAATATTCCAGACTTTAATCTTCATGCATATTCCCTTTTGTAGGTATATGAAAAATTGTCATAGTACGTATTGGGTCAGTTGCGCGCTACTAGGCCGCTCATTACAAAACTGGTTCAAATTAACGTATACAGGTTTTACTTTTATTGCTACGTGTTCACAAATGCAAAATAAATCTCGAATTATGTTAAATTTTTTACGTAGTCGAAGAAGTATTTCTTGTATTTTTGTTTATAGTTTTTATCATTTATTTCATTTCTTATATTAGAAGGTATTTCATTTATTAATGTGGGAATTAAATATTTTATTGTTCGTCTACCGTAATAGTTTTTAGCCCTAGGTAAAATTAATTTATTTTTGGCTATACTTCTTGTGGTTATTTTGTGAGAAATGGGTGTTTGAATGCTTTCATTATTAAATTGTTCAGTTAAGAGGGCCATGTTGAGTTTAATTTGTACTGGTAAAATTTTACAATATTTGAATAGCTCAATAACGTTTCCATTTGATATTTTATTTTTCTGGGTACCTACTATTAGTTTTAAAAGTCTAACTTGAAGTTTGGAAATTCTTTCAGTATACGACTTAAATGTTCGCCCGTAGCTCGTAATTCCATAAAATGATGACAGACTAAACTTTGTGAAAGCCCTTCTACAAAGTTTCTAAAATAAATAGTCTTGAAAAATCGGCACACAATAATCACACATACACATTGTTTGCAACTTTTTTGTCTACAAGGCCGGGTTTTATAGCGTTATTACCGACTGGTTACAGCTGGCGAGCAACCTCGAGCTCTGGGAATATCGGAGTTACAGCTGTCCATAGTGTGCTGGATATTACATTTTAGTTTAAGTTTCTTCTCCATCATCAGCATAGCCTTTTCCCAACTATATTGGGGTCGGCTTCCAGTCAAACCGGATTCATCTGAATACCAGTATTTTACGTGGAGCGGCTGCCTACCAGACCTCAACCCATTTTTTTTTAACGTTCCTCCACAATAGTAATTTCTTCTGTATCGTGGGTGCGTTTACAAACATACAAAGTCACATACACAAACAACATTAACTGGGTAACACGGTACTTCTTGGTAAGACTGGAGTCAGATTTACTGGCTTCTGACAATCCATTACGACCGCCAAAGATCTACACGGATCTAAGGACCAACGGCTTGACATGCTTTCCGAGGCACGGAGGAAACTCGATATTTTAAGATGGTCACCCATCCACAGACCAACCTTGTCAAGCGTAGCTTAACCTTGAAGGTCGACCCATGAGGCCATTATTATTTAGCCGCGAGTTCCACATTTATCCGCGAGCTCCTCACAGTTAACAGTTTCTTCTCCATTTTTTAAATCGTTAAATTTACCTGATAACTCCTAGTTAATAAGAAGGGTTCTGGAGTGGCGACTGCGTACCGGACGACACAGCGTTGGAAGGTGGGCCGATGGCCCGCTGATGGTCGCTTTTAGTAGCCGATGGATGTGAGACGTACAGAACCGGTTGCTATGGGACACTTGGGGGAGGCCCGGGTCCAGCAGTGGATGGTTCTCCGCTGATATGATGATGAACGTACCATAGGAACCACAAGTGATTGAGCCAATAAATTGTCACAGCGCCTGGCGCCACCACACAGATTCGTTCGTTTAAGTCTAGTATCCAGATCATGGATTGCTATTGAAATATTCTCTGAATGGACAAACGCAACACTTTTTCTGACCTAAGAATTTAACCCAGAACCCAGCCATTGTGTTTCCCAATATAAGACTCAAACAAGGAAGCATAACTTGCAATAGTACTGCTCCAACCGGGGATTGTCCTTGGGAATACTATCACAGCGCATACAGGGATAATCGCCGGTTGTTACCCCATTACATTTGAAATGTCTAACGGGACCTCTGCGAGCTAGTTTCGGCCCCTTGTACGCCAACCAAAGGACCGGGTCTCGAGGGACCCGAGAAAGAAAAAAAAAATCTTGACTTGGGTCGCGAGGTGGTCGACATGTGGGATGTGGATTCTGCAATCATTGTACCGATTGTCGTTTTAGCCAATGGCTTATCAGCCACGAGCCTCGACCAACACCTTAGAAGGCTCTCGTTAGGCAGTTGGATCAAAAGCTTGATTCAGAAAGCGGTACTTCTGGAGACGACTCGCATTGATAAGAGGTTCCTCTCTCTGGAGCCCTGACCGCCGTAGCTTGGACCCTGTTCCCGGTACCGGTGGGCTACTATTTTCTATATTTTTAAATGTTTTTTTTTTTTCAATAAGTATAACTTAATGAATAAAGGAAAATATAAAACCTTATTTTATTGAACTGTTTTTTTCGTACTACAATCTAATAAAATAAAATGTACATTCCAAACTCCGTACATTTAGCTCTCCAACAACCAATACAACTGCGGATCTCGGAAGCCTGTATAATCGCCATATATCAACGTTCGGAGCAAAAATGATGTATATCTACATTAATTCTGAAACTATAGTATTTCCGTCGGCTTACCATAAACAATAAGACGTGATTCATGGTTAAGAACAGCTTGCAACTGGAAACTAAGACTTGAGAATGTTGAGATCATTATTTACAATATATTATTTTGAGATGGTCTGGTTTAGTAGTTAGCGATGACTTGGGAAACTTCTAGCTGTACTTATGACTTAAGCTTAGTGATAAGCTTTCGATTTACCAAATAGAACCAGTGCGCTTCCGTAGACATGTCGAAGTGAACTCTTAGGCGAAGTGAACGACAAGTGAGCTGTGAAACCATACAAACAAGATGGCTCACCTGTCGTTCACTCCACCTAAGTGATCACGATGGGATATCGACAGAATCCACCGGCTGGACTTATTACGAAATTCACGACTCTGTCACCCGCTCATAATTTCATCAAATGATTTTCGTTTAACCGTATCTCCGGGACTCATCGAGCTCGGCGTTTTCTGGTGATTCAGGAATTGCAAGCGGACTGTCCAAAGAAATGCCAATCTATCCATATTAGTATTGGTACAGTTAGGACACAACAATATACTTAATAGATAGACTAAACGTGGCTAGACAAATATATCCATGTAAGCCTAGAGATTATTCGCTTTACAAAATGATTTCATTTTCAAAAACGTATTTATATTCATCATATAACTAGCAAAAACCAATTTGGCATCCCCATTTTATTTTTAAATCCCCGTCGATATCACTCATAGGCACTGGCAGTTTTCAGTTACATTATAAAAACTATGGGGCTTAAATTTTCCATTTTCAAAGTGCGTTCCTATTTCAAAGCGTTGTGACAATGCGAGAATCGGCGCTCATCGGACGCGCTCGGCTCAGCTCGGACGCTATCGGCGCAAACGCTGCCACTGCCGAAGTGTCGAGTTAATTGAGCTTTGGCGACACAATCCGATCAGTTTGATTGTTTCCTCGTCAACTCGTACACCTGCGAATGTTATTACGTATGGCGATAGGAATTGTGGGCTAGGTTTTTTCAGTTTCTATTTCGTGTTTTTGCGGGTTTAAACCGAATGGTTTTGACATGTGACAGTTACACACGCACACATTTCGTGTGCACAGAATATCAAAGGATCCTTAACAGCTGGGCCGAGGTTAATGGTAAATCGTTGGGCATTAAAACTTGCTAATAATGGAATCACATCTAGCTAGTAAATTGGCTCTCACAAGGTGAACCGAGGACCTCGTGAAGGCCGCGGCAATCCGCTGGATACGAGACGCACAGGATCGGTCGATGTGACCACTTTGGAAGTGTCTCCCGCGCAAACTTTTCAGTTTAGAAAAAAAGATATTAGAAACCTCAATATCATTTTTGAAGACCTATCCATAGATACCACACACGTATGGATTTGATGAAAAAAAATTTTTTGAGTTTCGGTTCTAAGTATGGGGACCCCAAAAATTTCTTGTTTTTTTTTTCTATCACAGCCGAAACTTTTTTTTTATTTGTGATGGGTTTGCTCTTGACCTTAGTCTTGGTCAGAAATGACAGAGACAAAGCCTACGATGGAGCGAGCTTACCCAGAAGGAGCCTGTTTACTCTAACTTTGAAGGTATTATAAGGGTTGTAAGCGTTCGGAGACACAAACGCCGGCAGAGAATAGGCTTGTTTACTGAAAAAATCTAATTAGTCCGTATATTTGACCCGTATTTTTTCTTTTCTTACGGGAACCAAAATTTACGAAGTTACGACACTTTTGAAATTCTCAATATGTCACGCCGTGGCATAATTTGTAGCGGGTAGTGACGTCACGAGCCCCCCACTCCCGAGTTTTGGATGCGTTTTATCTTTGTCAACATTCATTGATTTACAAAAACAAAAGATAAGTACGTGTCCATTATTTTTCAATACTCTAACTGACGGACTAAATAGTTTTGCAATTTGTGGATGACGGAAACTAGCCTATTCCACACCTTTGCTCTCTGCATTATAAAAGACGTTTGGAATCGCTTAGTGCGAATTCGTGGAATAGCAAAAAGGTAGGGATGGTAAGTTGCAGTACGTCTGGATGTTCGATGGTAGAAGGACTATCAAGATAATCCTTTAACTTTTCTGTAGTTACACTTTTAATTACTATTTACAAGTTAGACATTAAACAGAAACTATGAGCGACTAGAACTAACTCGTAAAACAACTTATCTAACTAAGTTAAATTACTTAGTTCAAGTGTAATCTTTTTAGATTACCTGCAGCGAAGTTTTAATACTTTTACTAAAGTATAAAGTTTATAAGTCAAGAATAAAGTAGTTAATTGTAATCGCTATTTATATCGATCCACTAATCGTCTGCGTGGAGTGATGATTGGCGAGGATTATAAAGAAAAAGTCTAAATTGTCAATTTTTGTTTTAATAGTTGTTATTGGCATAATAACAACTATTATATGCTCTACTATTATAGCTATCTCAATTTGGAGGAGGCCTTTACCTGCAGTGGGATTCCTATAGAATACCTTCACATTAATGATTATCTATTAACGTATCTAAAATTGTTTAACTTTGCAAACTAGCATTTTAAAGAAAAGGCTTTTTTTATTTTTTATTTATTTATATATAATATATCGTTACCTAATACTGAAAACTTGAAACAACAAGACAAACATACAAGATACGTCGAAGCGCCACCGGTACATTGTAGACATCCCACCCATATTTTCACTGTGCGTACAGCTAAGGATTGGAATTCCCTACCGGAGTCTGTGTTTCCTAATAGTTACAACCTGGGGCTCATTACACAGATATACATTCAAGTTCAGTCAACCTACAAACAGATTGCTGCGAAGTTTTTTGCACCACTTCTTCCCAAAAACACTAGACCGTCACCACTTCTTAGTATTTTAGAACTCTAGGAAGTGGTGACGGGCGGGTGTTTTGTTTGAGGGACGGCATTTATATCAAAGTATGACTACCGGACTCAGAACTAACTCGTAAAACAACTTATCTAACTAAGTTAAATTACTTAGTTCAAGTGTAATCTTTTTAGATTACCTGCAGCGAAGTTTTAATACTTTTACTAAAGTATAAAGTTTATAAGTCAAGAATAAAGTAGTTAATTGTAATTGCTATTTATATCGATCCACTAATCGTCTGCGTGGAGTGATGATTGGCGAGGATTATAAAGAAAAAGTCTAAATTGTCAATTTTTGTTTTAATAGTTGTTATTGGCATAATAACAACTATTATATGCTCTACTATTATAGCTATCTCAATTTGGAGGAGGCCTTTACCTGCAGTGGGATTCCTATAGAATACCTTCACATTAATGATTATCTATTAACGTATCTAAAATTGTTTAACTTTGCAAACTAGCATTTTAAAGAAAAGCCTTTTTTTTATTTGTTATTTATTTATATATAATATATCGTTACCTAATACTGAAAACTTGAAACAACAAGACAAACATACAAGATACGTCGAAGCGCCACCGGTACATTGTAGACATCCCACCCATATTTTCACTGTGCGTACAGCTAAGGATTGGAATTCCCTACCGGAGTCTGTGTTTCCTAATAGTTACAACCTGGGGCTCATTACACAGATATACATTCAAGTTCAGTCAACCTACAAACAGATTGCTGCGAAGTTTTTTGCACCACTTCTTCCCAAAAACACTAGACCGTCACCACTTCTTAGTATTTTAGAACTCTAGGAAGTGGTGACGGGCGGGTGTTTTGTTTGAGGGACGGCATTTATATCAAAGTATGACTACCGGTTAGATACGGCAGTGAAACCATTGCTTCCACCAGACGAAATTGATTTTATACTTGTTTTTACGAATTATTCTCTGAACAATTCGAGCGCCACGCTGAGCGCCGGAATTAAGAGGTTAAAAATGTGCTGGCACTCGGTCTAACTTGAACAAAAGCCTTTTGATTTGATTTAATTTAAATCCTCATCATCAAATGCCTATACTAACATAGTCGTTTGTTGCGTGCTTTCATAGGTAGAATTAAATCACAACTACCCTAAGTATAACAACCCTTCAATAACAGCCTGCCAATACAATAAAAGACGTCCTAATCCTTCCCCCACAAAGTAATTACATCCTTATATCCCCAAGGTACAGGTAAAGATCCGCAATAAAGACGGCGGCCATTTTGTGCGGATCTATTCGCCATCAACATAGGTAATAGTGATGAGCATTATAATCCCGCGACGGTGCTCGTGAAATTGTTAATTAACGGACACGGGACGGACAAGTGACATCACTAGTTTATTGGATATAAGTTTCGTAGTTTTGCGAGGTGTTTTTGTTAATGGGTTGTGTAGTTAATTGAATATTCTGTAAAGATACTAACTTATTATACACTTCTGGACACATCTATTGGCCCACCTTGTATTTTCAGTTTCGTTTGGTCCTAGCAAAAATTTTATATTAGGTCGAGCAAAAAGTTTTTATGCAGTTTTGAACCTGGCACATTCACAATTTCATTCAATAGTCTTTTTTTGAATTTCGAACACAGAATTTAAAGAAACAAAAGACAATTTGGAGCATGTTTGTTGATATCAAACAATCGAATACTAAGAAAACTTGGTTTTATTGGTTTACTTGGATTTAATTCTTGAAAAAGTGATTGATATCTTTGGTTTTGCAACAAACATTACTTATTCTTAACATTAAGGTGAGGTTCTATCAATAATCTATGGATACTTCACCTGAAGTCGCCGCCCAAGCTGTGGCACTTATTCAGGCCGGACACAGCCAAAGAAACGTGAGTGCTCAACTTAATTTAAGTCGATCTGCGGTCCGAAATGTTTATCGGAGGTACCTAGAGACTGGCGGCTTTGTTCGTCGCCAAGGAAGGCCACGATCTCGGGTCATAACTGAAAGGCAGGATCGATTCATCGTGACGACCAGCTTGAGAAATCGTCACCTTACCTCCATTGAGATACAAAACCAACTTCGCGACTTCCACGGAGTATCTGTGAGCGCTCGAACTGTTCGGAGAAGGTTAAAAGAACGCGATATGGTACCACACAAGCCAGCTAATGGGCCCAAACTAACGCGAGCCCACCGAACAGCGCGCCTTCATTTCGCACGCAGTCATTTAAAATTGGACACAGCAAGATTGGAGCCGTGTACTCTTTTCTGATGAGTCTAAAATTGTGTTACATGACAATGATGGAAGGAAGAAGGTCTACCGACGTAAGGGAGAGCGTTTCGCACAATGCTGCTTTGAAGAGAGGGTTGCTTATGGCGGTGGCTCATGGACTGTCTGGGGCGGTATATCCGCGAGCAGCAAAACTCAACTTGAGGTTGTTACAGGACCACGGCTGCCAACATTAAATGCTGAAAGGTACATTCGTGAGTGCTTAGAACCTCACGTGATACCATACGCGGACTATGTGGGCCCAAATTTCCTTTTTATGCATGATAATGCAAGAGCCCATGCGGCCGGCATCGTCAGGGAATATCTTCGGGATGTGAACATCACAGTTATGGACTGGCCAGCCAGAAGCCCAGACATGAACCCCATTGAGCACATGTGGGACGAGCTAAAAAGACGTGTTAGGGCTCGTCAGCCAGTTGCCCAGACGATGCAGGAGTTGAAAACTGCCATAGAAGAGGAATGGGAGATGATCCCTCAAAATTTCATAGAGCGGTTGATAAACTCTATGCCTAATCGTATGAGAGCTGTGTTAGATGCCCATGGAGGCAACACGCGTTATCAATTAAACCTTTATTTGATAAAACATGTTTTTTATTCAAAAATCAATTGCCTTTAACAAAGCGCATATCCGAATTTTTAGGCGTAGCTCCATGTCGTATGGTATTCTGAATTCAAATTTAAAACAATGCGATCGAAAAAGATGGTAAAATGTATCAGGTTTAAAACTGCATCAACAGTTTTTGTTCAATCTAGCAATCATATTTCGGTAGAGGCCATCGAAACCTAAACTCTAAGGTGGGCCAATAGATATGTCCAGAAGTGTAGTAAACTAGCTTTTTCCCGCGACTTCGTACACGCATTTCCCGTTGTTTCCCGTTCCCGTCGGGATTTCGGGAAATTCCCTCATAGTGCTCTGCTAACGAGTGTAGAGAAGCTACATGCCATACTTAAGCTTTCTACAACAGTAGTTTCGGCTGTGCGTTGTCTGTCTGTCACTTAGTAACGGAAGAATTTTATATACTGGGATATAAAACCCTTTCCGGTATTCCCTGAAAGGTTATGCAGACGTGTACCAGTGTGCCTATAAGTAGAATGTATGTGTGGTAGTGAACTGCCCCGATGGTTTCGTAGTCCAAGTGCGACTACCGAGCGTAGGGTCCTGGGATCGATTCCCAGGTCGGGCAAAAGTGGAATTGAGTTTTTTCCGTGAGGAATTTCACAGAAACATTAGTTAAACAATAACAAAAAAACAAGAAGAAATGTTGAAACGGGTCTGAAATGTTTGTCTGAAAATTTGGTTACAAGAATGAATTTAAGAAATCATGTATGTAGATTAACTCTTGAGTCAGATTCAAGAACCATGTTTAATATTAATAAGGGTTAGGTGCGTTTTGTAGGGAATTAATTATTTGGCAATACATGCGGCAACTGTAATCCGTATTAAGTGACAAGTGCGCCTGCCCTCATTTTCAAGGAAGTTTATTTTAATCGCTCCAATATCCCCACACTGTAGCTGAAGTTATATTTTTTATATTCAAAGTCATCATTATGGTAGTGACCACAATTACGTAGCCTTAGTCAACAGAGAATGTGCATGGCGAGGACTGTGCCATCTAGTCAAAAAAATTCAAAATTCAAGCATTTATTTCAATTAAACCATTTACAGGCACTTTTGAATTGTCAAGGTCGGTCGGTCCAAAAAGTTGAAGCTATTTGCACGTTCCAAAGCGTAGATCTCTATGGAGAAGAACGCGCAAGAAACTCCACGGACACTCTTTTAAAAATAATAATTTTTTACAAAAATTTATTTACATCGGGTTGAAATTATACATACATGTGAGAACGATGTAAAAGACGAGCAGGATAAAAGCGTCCGGAATAAAAGAGGAACAATTCAAATAAATAATTAAAATCAACCATGGCAGCTGAGAAATGACCAGTCCCGACTGACGGCGCCCGTTCACGAACATGACGCATACGCCAGCACCATTCGGCTCAACCATTTTGAAGGGAGCCAAATGATCAAACGCATACGCCACCATCAGCTAGACTTTTGAGTGAGCATGACACTCCCAACCGCCAGGGCACATTCAAGTCAAAAGTAGTAGTGTAGCAAAGAGTTGCAAAGCATATGTACAATGGGACCCACTGTTAGGAGTATCATAATTTGTTCAACATACAGCTTCACACTGACCAGAAAATTGCAAAAAACATTAAAATATTTGAATTTCGCGGGCTACCCTAGCGCTTCCACCTTAAGGGCGTCCGTCTCCGGCCGTCCCACATGTGGGCCAGGTTATTGTTATTATTTTCTTTTAATTTCCGGCCCTGACGGGTTAAAGCGGTGTTTTTTGTATTGTGCTCACACCTTAATTTACATACTGTTTCTATACGTGAGAATTTATTATTGGCTTTGTGGTGACTATGGTTTCCTATTTTGTTTGTCTTTATTAGCTGTTATGTAAGTCCTCGATGTACTAAATAAATCAAATTAATTAATACATATACTTGACACCAACACTTCAATACTGCTACCTATAATACGCAGGCGGTGGCTACTGCTCAGCGTATCGCGGGATCGATTCCCGCACGGAACTAATAATTACATGACCTACGAAGAGTTGCTCCGGGCCTGACTGTGTATGTACAATGTGAGTAAACGTAAACGTTTGTAAAGGCACAGACGATACAGGAGAAGTTCATTTTGTAAGGCCGTACCCTGACCAAATAACCTTGAGCATTTTTTCCCTCAATAACAGCGCAAGAGATACAATAGCGAATACGCTTAGAATGTTGAATAAAATCGTTAAAAAATCTAATTTTGGTCGTTTGAAAAAACTATTTCTACCAAAATGTTCATAATTAAATTGTCTATCCAGTGTAAGTACAAAATCAAAATAATCGTTCGTTTTCGAGAAGATGCATGTTTTCAGTAAATTTTTCTCATTTCTGTGGTTTCGTTGTGAGGAGATTACTTAAACATTATACTTAGTAATAAAAAATAAAAATCTACCATTTTGAAGCCAAGATTATGCAGAAAAATGTATTTTTTATAAGTTGATATTTCTTCTGGATAAAGAGTACATAGCTCCAAAAAACTGCACAAAAAACGGCTGCGTTTTGCTCGGGGACGCGCCTTAAAAACTTTTGGAAGTTTGACAATCCTTATCTATATATAAAAATGAATCCCTATTTCCCTTGGTCATCGTATCACGTGTGAACCGCTGGGCCGATTTCGCAAATTCTTGTTCTGTTACTTTCAGGAGAAGGTTCTTATGAAAGAAAAAAATAAGAAAGTTGCAATTGACGGGAGCGAAGTCGCGGGGGGCAGCTAGTCTCTAATAAAAAGTTAGTTTTTCATATTTAGCAGTGACAAATTTTCGTAATTATATAGAGGGCCAATTCTACTAATTTTTAAACAACTTTTGCATTCGCATGTCAATCGCAAACTGTCAAAATAAATACACTTTTGATTGTTAGCATTTGAAATGCAATTGTGAAAATTAGTAGAATTGGCACACAGGCCCCTCTGTGTTGCTGACTCTCTTTGAGGCGCGCGTGAACACTAACGCGCCGTCGACATGTCCTGTCGTCACTAGACGAACGGACGGCGAGCCAAAGGACGTCTAAATAGTAACCTCTTCAAAATTTAGTTTTAAATTAAAGGTATCTGTAGGTACAACTGGCGCAGTGAAGACTCAATCTATTTTCAATTATATAATTTCAGTAATTAATTATTTCATAACGTTACCATGATTTTGTAAACTCTGATTTAAAAGAGTTTCCATGGAGTTTCACGGAGGATCTACTCATAGGAACGTGCAACTGCCGCGCTGTAGAAAAGGCTGGTGAGTGTGTTTGCTTATATGTATTTTTAATAATACTAACATAGCATATAAGCATAATCTTTACTAACAACTTATGGGCTATTATGTCTGAAAATAAAGATTTATTTATTTATTTTGCTGCAGAACAACTTGCTGTTCTTGTCCCTAATGCAGCATAATTAGCTTCATCTATTTGACAGACCTGGCCTGGCGGCCTGTAACTGATCTATTTGAAATAAAGGATTTCGTTGTTTGTTGCTGTCGTAAAGTGATTCCTTTATCTTTGATTTACGCTTAGACCTGCATTAAAACAGTCTCAACCCTATAATAATGACTACCTATAACTATTCCACCATCAAAATTCAACCCTAGTTCCACGTGCAAATTACTCTTCAATTCCAAGAACGGTTCAAATCCGATCGAAGGGCAACAAAACGGAACCACGGTCAATAAGGGACTCTTTATACCCCGGCTACGGATCACTGACGCCGACCGTTAAACGTGGCCCGTGTTCCCGGTAATTGAGTTTGTCTCACTGGAATTAAGACAGTTAAAGTTGACTGATTAATCTGAGAGGTTATGGTCGAGTCTTAAGGTGACGAGAGTCTGGTTCACGGTTTAATGGGTAGATATGGTTATGCAACGTGGTTATCAAGTGGTTTACCCGTGGAGAGCCGGAAAATGAATATGGCTGTACTAAGCAATGTCAAACAAAGAAGGATTTGAGGTTGGCAAAAAAAATCTTTTAATGAAATTCTATCGAAATAAAAATTATGGAATTGTCAAAAAAGCGTCTGGGGCTGGCAACGTTGCCGATAAATTAATATTAGTGGCGTTGAAAAGACGATGTAGAACTACCAAACACTTTGGCAGTCATTGTGAAACTACCAAACACTTTCGAAATCATTGTAGAACCACCAAACACTTTCTAAATCATTGTAGAATTACCAAACACTTGAAAGTCATTGTAGAACTACCAAACACTATTGAAGTCGTTGTAGGAATACCAAACACTTTAAGAGTAGCTATAGAACTACCAAACACTTTCGAAGTCGTTGTAGACCTATCAAACACTTTGAAAGTCATTGTAGAACGACCAAACACTTTGGAAGCCATTGATTGCGTGTTGCAGCCTAGGAGTCTGTAAGTGAGGAGTGAAAGGTTACTTCTAGGAAAACGTGACCAACACCGTTTTTCACATCATCGCATTCCATCTATAGTTTGGTCAAACGCAGGCAATACTTTAAAACAACTTTTTTACAAAGAAATTGAACCGACCAAAAACAGAACACTATAAAATCCGTCATCAGCTCAGCAACATCGAATGATGATTATCAGGCACAAATGTTATCTGAATTGCGTTAGAAAGTTTATGTAAAAAACATTATGGAGGGTTTCCCTCGATTTTCATGGGATCCCATCATCAGATTCTGACATGGTGACAATGGGAACATCTCAGGAGTATAGTTACGTATTCAAAAAAAAATCGGCGGAGATATCGGTGAACCTACATTGAAAAAAGCACATACACCGAAGATAGAACCTCTCCTTTATTTATTAAGAAGTCGGTTAAAAATCAAATTACTAAATAAATTCACCACAGATTTGAATTTGATTCAAATCATGTTTAAACACATAAATTTTTAATTCCATATTGTCCAATATTTGAAGCGAAATGACCTAGAACGATGACCGCTCATTGTACCTACATCTATTTCCACACCAAAATGTGAAATTATCGAAGTATTATAAGCCCCGTAGCCATTTAAACGACATTGTTTATTTCATAAAGAACATTCAGAATATAAAAGTATCATTAACTAAATATTTGCTCGAACAGATATTGACCGTCAATCATCGAATAATTTTTGGCACTCACTGAGTTCAGGCGCGCACATTATTTTCTCTATAAAACATTTTTAAAGGGCTGACAACATTACGCAATCAATATACAACGCACACCTAAACCTACTGATCGTAGAAGGCTGAAATTTGACATGTGGTTTCCTTGGGGAATGTATGGGAGCATTAAGAGAGGAATTCCTGAAATTCTTAAGAGAACGGGGGAAAACGGGAAAAATGCGTACCAAGTCGTGGGCAAAAGAAACATTTAGTTATATATATTCCTATAGTTCGGCCTTACTAGTTAAATTTGACAAAAAGTTTGACATATAAATGAGGTATTTGTAACCTATTTGTGAAATAAATATATCATTTAACATAGTTTCATGTATTGAATAAACTATATTCGATGTGCTTCACTGGAGAACGGCAGAAATTTAGCAAGCGTTGTATTAAAAGCGTAATTATACATAATGCGAATATTTAAACGGGATCAATATTGGGAGTTTTTAAGACATGAGTGAATAGGTTACTTCTAGGCAAGCGTGCTCCATCTTAGACCGCATCATCGCTTACCATCAGGTGAGAAGGTGGTCAAAGGTATGCAATATGTACCAGTCAACTTTTGGGTAAAAAAAAACTACTCTGTAGTAGGTGTACAACAAAATAATAATTGAAATTTGAATTTTTCACGTAAAGTTTGATTAATACAAATATTTTGATAATTATAACAAAATAATCTTTTTTTTTTCCGAAGCACATATAATGTATGAAACTCTTTTTTGTTGTAAAAGATTTTGGGTCAGTTTATAGTACTTATAATAGTTATTATGGTCCCGAAACACTGTCGAAAATATCCTTTTTCCGCTCCGTTTTCGAACGTGAAGGTAAGTATTTCCTCAACACATTAGGCTAAGCAACCTCAATTTAATATGTTTATTCAAGTCCATAAAAATATTTTTACTTTTCATCTTCATTTGCGAAGTTAGTTTTAGTCAAAGTTTGATGCACTATTATCCAACGGAACCCTAGATATTACAAAGCTTTCGCTGTCCGTCTGTCCGTCCATTCATCCGTCTGTCTGTCAGCGGGCTGTATCTCAAGAGCCGTAATAAGTAGACAGTTGAAATTTTCACAGATTATGTTTTTCTGTTGCCGCTATAACAACTTAAAAATTCAGCCATCTCGTTACCATAACACAAGCATTAGGTTGCTTAGCTTGGGACTATATGGTGTTGTGTGAAATGTCCAAGGATATTATATTATATATTTATTTTTACTTTCTCGGGTCCCTGGAGACCCGGTACTTTGGTAGGCGTACGAGGGGCCAAAACCAGCTCGCAGAGGCCCCGTTAGACATTTTAAATGTAATGGGGCACCAACCGGCGATTATCCCTGTATGCACTGAAAGTATTCCCAAGGACAATCCCCGGTTGGAGCAGTACTATTGCAGAATAATTATGGAAACAAAATGAAACGCTATGGGTTTGGGTGGTTTAGTGGACTGATAATCGTTTATTATAGAAGAACTATTGGCCCCTGCCTGACCACTAACAATATACACGGCTTTTAAATGGCAGGGGGTGACTTGCACACTCAATGAATGGGCCCCCGAAAACGGTCGCTAGCACAAAGTGACGTAGCGCCAAGGAGGCAACATAGCCTGAGGTGCTAGAGGAGTGGAGAGGTATACCACGGCTATCAGGACAATTCCGGAAGTGCGGTCAAGATCCCTACCAGCACCTTACTGGATTATACATCCTTCTCCCGAGCACTTGTGCTCTAGCGAATCTCCACTCAGACCGGCCAATTAAGGCAAGAAAGAGGTGGGAGCTCTGTTCCTTGTCAGTTTTCACTCTGGCCAGCCAATAAAGGCAAGCCGGAGATGAGGAACAAGACTTCTCCCGGGAGATAAGGTTCGTGGGGTCGCTACTGCCCAACAGTTCGCCACAAAACTGCCTTGCGGATTGTATCTCTCTTTGTCTGGCCCCTCACCCTAGGTATGACCTAAGGTCCATCGGGACGCGCAAGCCCCACCACGACGTCAACGTAGAGATACTGCGGTAGGGATATTATATTATTATAGAGGTCTCAAATAAAAGAAACATGTTTTAT
This sequence comes from Ceramica pisi, assembly GCA_963859965.1. Classification (NCBI taxonomy): domain Eukaryota; kingdom Metazoa; phylum Arthropoda; class Insecta; order Lepidoptera; family Noctuidae; genus Ceramica; species Ceramica pisi. Next base: position 8,182,220 of record OY982549.1, on the reverse strand, counting down.
TTTTCGGTAAATGATACGGTATCCTTTGTGTGAGAGTCCGACTCGCACTTGGCCAGTTCCGTAGTGTCAGTGCAACCATTAGGACTTCAATGCAAGAGTTTGGCAATGCAACCAACAATTGGATCAGAATCGTTTGCCACAAACAATCGATTATTATCCATACCATAACCAAACCAGTCAAACAATATACCTACTTATCCACGACGAAGTCAAAGTCAACACATTTGAGTCAATAAGACCACGAAAAGACTCTTTTGAACGTCAAAATTTATAACCTAGGGTCCATTCGAAAAGGTAAATTTTTATGGAGAAGAACGGACAAGAAACTCCATAGTTACTCTTATGATCTTATCAAGGGCAAACTTGACCCGAGATTGCTCAGGATAGCGAGTTTTGGAAGGAAAAAGGGGAGGCCTTTGCCCAGCAGTGGCACACAAGTACAGGCTTCCAAAAATATATACATATGTCACCGGAAAATGGCAGACTCCGTAAGATTGTAAAAAATCGCGAGAAATTGTAAACTTTTTATATGTGAGGAATCTAACCTAACCATACCCACAAACACATCCATACATAAATTCTACCTACTCCAGCCGCTCGTATCTTTTCTATTAGCCTCGCATGCGGGATGGAGTTAGTTTCAATTGCAGCTGATAACAGATAAGAGACGCAGACAATATGAATGTACGTCACAGCTCCGTTGGCAAACCGGCGGCGAATGGATCGTGCTGACGTAGAGCCACTAGATGTGACTTAGTGACAGAGTTCTATTCAATAGTGATTTTTTTTTAACTTTGCACATCATCTACCTAGCCTTTTCTCATCTATATTGGGGTCGGCTTCTCGTCAAACTGGATTCAGCTGAATACCAATATTTTACGTGGAACGGCTGCCTGCCAGACCTCCACAACCCATTAAATGGATAACACGGTACTCCTTGGCAAGACTGGTGTCAGAATTTCTGGATTCTGATTATCCGTAACGACTGCCAAAGATCTCCAAAAGACAGCCGGGACCAACGGCCAAACATGCTTTCCGAGGCACGGAGGAAACTCGGTATGTTAAGATTGTCACCCATCCACAGACCAACCTCGGCAAGCGTTGCTTAACCATGAAGATCGACCTGTGCGGCTGTTATTATCCAGCCACGAGCTCCTTTTTTTAACTTTGCACAAGAAATTTTATTCACACAGACAAACTTAAACAAACATCTTTTATTTATTAGACAGCAATCAGAATCTCTGAAGTCGCCAGGCTTGCAGAGTTTGTTCGAAAGAGTCACCACGGCCTTGGAACGCAAAGGGTATTAAGAGGAACACAGATGAGTTTTTCTCCCTCAACTGACTTTCCATGGAGTTTCTTGCACGTTCTTCTCCATAGATCTACTCTTTGGATTTAGGTATTTTTTTTGGACTGACTGTCTGCCTTTGATAATTCTAAAGCACATAAATGATTTATTTGACGCAAGTGCTTTAAGTTTACTACGAAAATTAGATGACCTACATGAACAAACGATTTGAGATTCGAAAAAAAGCTTCGTTTGGAGATGAACTTTGGAGCTTTGTTTGGATGAATTGTTTGTTTGAATCTATAAAAGACCTTCTCATTGAAGAATCGATGAATCCTAGACACATCTAGCAAAAATTCCTACGAGTATATCGCATTGTAATCACGCACAGGACACGATCTCAAGAAATTCCGACGAACAAAAAATGTAGTCGTCACGTTGACGTCACGTTATTGCCCCGCGAATAAACGACAGTCGTCGACAACCAAAATAAACATGTCCTACTCCTAACCTGTTTCTGAAGAAGAATGTGGGCGAAGGAATAATTGCCCGACATAGATGTTTTGTACGGTTTTGTAAGAGGGGTGCCACACACTGCGTTGCGTCAACGCTGCGACGACGGAGCGATGACGCTGCGCTGTTTATTTATTTAAATGTGACCAACTTTTACTTACAGTTTACACCACACATCCAAGTTACTAGCATACAAAGCATAAAAATCAGAACGTGTGCCACACAGTGCGTTAAAACGACATGCAACGCACAAGACGAGACACGAAGCGAGGACGCAACGTAGTCAGTCATACTCCACTGTCGTTTAAAGACACAACTGCTACATTTGCGACGACGCCACTGACCGGTATCTCCTGTGTGGCAACGGTCTAACATGGGCCAAAGATCGTTGATGAGGGAGATATGTTATCAGTTGTCGCTAAGTAAGTACAGTAAGGATATCTTGGTTCTCAGCTGTTGTGAGGAGGAAAATCAGCGACATTGAAGGGTTTTCCGTGTGTTATTTAGCTACTGAATTGAGGAAAATCTTCTAAGTTGGTTATCATTTTCAACGGATTATTCAATCTATTGCTGATTGTAGGCGTACCTGAGCATGTATGAGTTAATATTGTATGACGTAGAGATACTTTGTACAAGAGGATTTCCTACAATTAGAAATAAATTAAAAGACAACTACAATCCTACTTACGTCTTGATTTTCTGATCATGAAATAAGTACGACAAATATTATTTCGACTTTTATTTTAATAATTTTATTAATTGAAAGTAGACTTGACCCACATGAATGGCATGGAATCTTGTTTATGATACTCATATGGCCTTGGAACCATTTGAAAATTAGTAAAAATAAAACTGCTTTCGATGTAAACACCCTTCTCTCTAGATGTATGAGAGATATCGGTGCCAAGTTTTAGACGCTTTGATATGGATTTAGATATACGACAAAATAAAAACAGCTGTTAACTTTTGATGGAAAACGTAGCTTTTATTACGTACTAGCTTCTGCCCGCGACTTCGTACGCGTTCCCGTGGGATAAAATAGCCTTTGTGTTATTTCAGACCATAATCTATCCCTGTTCCAAATTTCACCCCGATCCCTTCAGCCGTTTTGACGTGATTGAGTAACAAACTTACACACAAACTCACAAACTTTCGCATTTATTATATTAAATAACAGCAGAAATCGTAATATTTTAATTTCGCCATAACTTCAAAACCAAACGTCCGATTTTAATCATTCAAAGACCAAATATTATCTACATAAACTGTACTTAGTGATGAAATACTTTATTTTGATACGGATTAATAGCATAAGTAAAATAAACGCGTTTAAATGTAGTAACAAAAAACAAGATTTTAAAATAAAAAAATGGTTGTTGTGCCTCACTCTACATAGATAGGTACAGTGTGTCGCGGACTTTTTTGTAGATATTTATAAGATCTACAATAAATTAGAACAATTTATGGTTCTATCTTTTATAGTTTAGGCAGCGTACGCAAAATAAGTAACTTTTCTGGTTGATTTTTACACCTTGTGTCCGAAAAACCCAAATATCTTACGGAACCCTATTTTTTCCAAAATAAAATATAGCCTATGTTACTCGTGGATAATGTAGCTTTCAAATGGTGAAAGAATATTTAAAATCGGTCCAGTAGTTTTTGAGCCTATTCATTACAATCAAACAAACAAACATACAGACAAAGTTTTCCTCTTTATATTATTAGTGTAGATATTGCAAACTGTCGCATGCCGTAAGGCGTTTTACGAAGCTACTCGCTAGCCTATAATGCGTTCGCGACCTTGGCTTATTATTAGCGTATTTCATGTATAACTTTGGTGTTTCTATACCGATTTCTATGACTCTTTTTATGGAATAGTTAATATAACTTTAATTAGGGACGACTGACAGTTTTATAAACGTAAGAGTAGACAAATATAATCAGAAAGCTTCGAACTGCTAAGCTATCGGGAGTTACACGTGTTATTGTTCGTCAAACATAAAAGATAGACATATGCTGTCGTTGGATATTTTTTATATAATTTTAAGGAGAACATTTCCGTCATACATGATTTCTGTGTAGCTTTCACCGTTAAGGTTGCACACGTGACGGAAGCTTAAAAAATGGAGTAACTTCTCCCGTTTTCCCAACATTTCCCTTCACTGCTCTGCTCCTATTGATTGTAGCGTGATGAAAAGTATACTATAACCTGCTCAGGAGTATGAATAATAATTGTACCAAGTTTCGTTAAAATCCATCGAGTAGTTTTTGTTTCTATAACGGTTATACAGACAGACAGACAGACAGACAGACAGACAGACAGACAAAAATTGTACTGATTGCATTTTTGGCATCAGTATCGATCCCTAATCACCCCCTGATAGTTATTTTGGAAATATATTTCATGTACAGAATTGACCTCTCTACAGATTTATTATAAGTATAGATAGATAGATGGCACGTGCAAAACCTACGTTAATAAGTGCGGTTTTCGCATATTATTGCTTACTGGCATTTGTTTTCAGGCACTAGTATGGTATTAGTAATATTCTCTTACAATCTAACATTGCAGTGCACAATCCGCAAACAGAATAGAAACAAGCCTTTCACTGTTGCCGGGTGTAACTTTCTATACATAATATAATGACGATTACTCTGAAAAAGTAACGAACACTAGAAAAGCCAATTTAGAAAGAAAAAGAACAACATTTTTAATTCTGCACAGACAAAACGCGCATCATATAAATTTAATGTCCCATAACGTAGAAACTATAGTACGCAACTTTACTATGCATCCTTTTTATGGGATGGCCAGTCATCAAATAACTCCTTCCGCTTTGGATTGGACGGAGCGAAAGGGAGTGTCAAACTCTTACTGACTAAAACCTATTTGTGTTCCTCCTAAAGCCATTTTCGTCCCAACGCCGCGGTGTGTCTTTCGAACAAATTCCTCAACCCTGGCAGACACTGGCCCTAGACGTGGCTGTCTGTCCATGCTATGCTGACATCTCTGTAGTAGGTACCAAACCTGCTACGATCTTTGCATACTCTTTTTGCTTAACCTTCCAATTTAGTGTTACCTTACAGTTCTAACTTCAGTTTACCTTATTGGTGATGCTCTTCAGAAAGTTTCCGAACGTTGTATTTACAACCGATGTGCAACGAAGCAAAAGGTGTCCTTATGTACGGATTTTAGCAACTGCTTATCCCTAATTAGGTTTCTCCTTGGGTGTTTTTTATTAAGGACCGGAAATCATCAGGGTTTGACTCCTACTGTCTAAAACCCATCCATGTTCCTCCTAATGAACGAGTTGTTTGACGACACGGTTGGCGCAGTGGTTGAGCGACCGACTGCTGCGCTGCGTGTCGCGGGTTCGATTCCCGCACGGAACAAATATTTGTAAGACCTACATGTATTTGTTCTGAGTCTGGGTGTTTTTCTATCTATAATATGTATGTATTTACAAAAAAAAATGTATATAAGTAGTTTATCAGCCATATCGTTACCATAACACAAGCATTAGGTTGCTTAGCTTGGGACTATATGGCGTTGTGTGAAATGTCCAAGGATATTATTATTATTATTATAATGCCCTTTGTATTTCAGGGCCCTCTAAATTCCGCAAAACTCCTTGGGTTACACGACTACTGGCACGCCCGTACCAGCAGCACAGTACGAAAAAAAAATATCCATAGACAAAAACAAAAGACAAGTTCATCACATAATCTAATACGTGCGTACGTCAGGCCATAAAAAGTGTTTGTTATCGAGACCACTGTTCCTACGTACATATGTTAAATAAAAGAAGTTTATATGTGCTTTTTACTACCTCGCCGGGCATCGTAAATATCCATTAGGCTAAATCAGGGATGTCACGGCCTGATAAAACTGATTAGTTCCTTATGACCCGGTGCGGTTGCAGGGGATGTAGGGTAGTATTAGATGTTTGATAAAAATTAAAAATAGGAGATAGATAGGGTCATGCTTGGGCAGAGATTGCACAGATTTGCCAAGTTGTGGACGCAAATTATACTAGTACGAATAGAGATAGTTTTTTGATGACTTGCAGGCAAACTAAGACAGTTTAAACTCTCATACCTTGAGCTGATACCTACACCAAATAAATCGCGAGAAAAAATCCACCAAAAGTTTATTTTACTCTTAATTTCTTTCACTTAAGTTTAATATACAGGCATAGTGCAGCTCTGGTGGAAAATGCAACGAGAGCTAGGTATTTTTTACTAGATAACGAAGCGAGAAATCTGTGCGAGGACATGTGAAAGCACAGCAGAGTCCGATACCCATCCTCGCACCACTTAGCCACCATACATGTACCTCACCTGTGAAACTATAGATATGTCGTGGATAACGATATTGTTTTAATAAAAGTTGCTCAATTGATTATTGTAGTAGTGGGTAGTGGTAATCGCCGTGACGTCAGTTGTCAGTTGTAAAGGCGGCACGTGGACAGAGTCGTGTTGGAGAGTAGGGACTTTGCCGAGCGCACTTTGGCTCGAGACACCAACTAGGACACTCGTCCAGAACGAAACTGTCGGTTTACCTATTTCAATGATATTAAACAGACTTCTTTAATAATGTTATAAATGCGAGTTCTTCTAACTCAACAGACAGATGTGTTGCTGTGGAGTTTGTTGGCCACGTCTTCTCCACAGCTAAAACACTATGAAGTGGTAACGGGCGGGCGTTTTTGGGGGACTGTCTATTTGTAAGCTTTGACGTTCAAAAAATACTGCCACAGTTAATAAAGTAAGGTCAGTACTGTATTGAGTGTTATTATTCTACAATGAACCCGATACCACCGAACCCAAACGATGATGGCGCTATCGCTCAGCTTTCGCTGACGCCGACAGATATATAAGGTGGGCAAAAAGTGATGTGACGTGAATTCGCGAAGTCCTGCAAAGGGATTCTATTCTGACATTGAGTCTATTTTGATCTTTATATTTTAAGTTCTTGTAATATGTTCGAACTGCTCGTAGGGGATGAAATAAAAGTGGACTGTAAGTACTAAATAGGCTTGGTATATTGCCGTTCTATTTTACAAACAATGTAATTGTCCCGGACAAACATGGAAATAATTAATGTAGCGTTTAAGAGTGTCGTCCGTCGCGGTGGTCGTCGTGGAAGCGAATGCGCGCCGGCCAGCCGGTTCGCTGCTCGCCGATCGCGATGATGACGCGTAGGTTGCTCACGTCGCCTGCGCGAGCCGCCTGCGTGTGTGTTGGGTGCGATTCCCAACATGCTGCCCGGGTTGAAGTGATGACTTCAAAAATCTGGAAGGGGGCAAATGTTATTGAAAGCCCTCCTTATGGTGCCCCTCCTTGTTTTTACCTCTGCAACTCTTGCTATGTCATCGCTGCCTGGGTAAACCTTTGTTACCCTTCCTAAAGACCAAAGTAGAGGAGGAAGAGCTCTGTCTTTTATGAGGACAAGAGAGCCTAGCTTCAGCTCTGTCTTCGAAGATCGCCACTTCACCTTCTGCTGCAGGAGAGCTACGTATTCAAGTGAGAAACGCTGCCAGAAGTGCTGTTTGATGTGCTCTATTCTCTTGAAGCGCTCCAGACGATTAATGTTGCAATCAGAGACCTGTGGATGAGGTATAGCATTAAGTGGCCGTCCAATTAGAAAATGAGAAGGAGTTAGAGCGGAAAAGTCAAGAGGTTCTGAGGAAAGAGGAGTAAGAGGACGGGAATTCAGAACAGCTTCTATTTGAGTGAGGCACGTAGCCATTTCCTCGTAGGTGAGGTGAGTTGATTGCAACAACCTTTTAAGATGGTGTTTTGTGGAACGAACAGCTGCTTCGGCTAAGCCATTGAAGTGGGGACTGTATGCTGGTACGAATTTAAAATCTATACCATCTTGAGATATTTGACCCTCAAGGTCTGATTGTACTAGAAATTTTGAAAGCTCGTTGTAAGTTCCGACAAAGTTGGTGCCGTTATCGGACGTAATACTTTGCGGTTTCCCCCGACGTGACACAAAACGATTAAGAGCGGCTAAATAGGCTTCACTAGACAGTGCAGTAACGAGTTCGATATGACAGGCTTTTGTCGCGTTACAGATGAAGATTGCCAGAAACGATTTAATAAGTCTGCAACCTCTGCCTTTTCTGTCCGCTATCATCACTGGCCCTGCGTAATCAACACTACAATGTAGGAAAGGGTACTCTAACTCAGTTCGAGCTGTCGGTAACTGTCCCATAATGGGTTGTGCCGATTCAGCCTTGTACCGACAACATCGGACACACTGCTTAACAATGGCTTTGGCTAGGCTTCTGCCACCCAAGGGCCAGTAAGTCTGCCTAGCGTTTGCTAATAAGAGCTGGGGACCAGCATGTAAATATACTAAGTGTAGATGCTCAAAGAGTATCTTAGTGAAATGATGCTTGCTACACAACAAAATGGGATGCTTTGTGTCGTACATGTATGGGGAATTGTCTAATCTACCACCGACACGTAATAAGTTATTGGGGTCTAGGAATGGGGACAAGGAACTAAGTCTATTCTTTTTAGGCAGTGCTTTCGCCGTTTTAAGAATAGCATATTCGTCAGGAAACATTTCCAACTGAACTTTGTGCAATATTAAATTTAAAGAACTTTTAAGTTCGGCAACTGACAATGAACCAGTACGTTTGTTGGTTTGGTTTCGACAATTGTGTACAAACCTTTGTAAATATGCTATTAACCTTTGTAAATAACATAAACTAGATCTATTGTTAATCAAGCTACAAATAGAATCTACATTAGGAGTACTGTTAGTTACTACGACAGAACAAGTAACCAATTCTGGTAGATCGTGTTTCTCGCTGTGGTTGGGTATTCTTGGCCATTCACGTTCATCTTTCTCTAAGAAAGTGGGACCAGACCACCACAAGGATGAACCACTGATGGAATCAGCCTTCAGCCCGCGGGAAACAAGATCCGCCGGATTGTCTTTCGACGGTACGTAGCCCCACACGTGACCCTCTGTGCTCTCTTGAATTTCGTGGATTCTGTTTCGAACGAAATTTTTTAGTTGCAATGAGGGTGTAGATAACCAGCCAAGAACTATAGTTGAGTCGCACCAAAATCTACATTTGCTTACCTTTAGAGTAAGAGAGGTTAATACCTTTGTACACAACCTTGCAGCTAACAAGGCTCCGCAAAGCTCTAGACGAGGTATCGTCGTTGGCTTTATCGGCGCCACCCTACTTTTAGAGGTTAGGAGGTGTACCTTTACTAAACCTGATTGATCCACAGAACGAATGTACAGACAAGTGCCATACGCGCGCTCTGAAGCGTCTGAAAAAGCATGAATTTCATGAATTTCTGACTTATCACCAAGAACCCATCGAGGAATTCTTAAGTGATTCAGAAGAGGTAACGTGTCAGCAAATGCAAACCATAGATGTTTAATGTCTTGTGAGACTTCATCATCCCATGAATATTGATCGATCCAGAGTCTTTGCATGATGCATTTGGCTTCGACAATACACGGGCCGACGAGTCCCAATGGGTCAAAGATCTGACTTATAACAGATAGTATGTGTCGTTTTGTAACCTTTTTGTCTAACTTTATATTAATTGAAAACGACAAAGTGTCCGAATCACAAATCCAGTTAAGACCAAGAGTTTTAGATGAAGCATCCATGTTAGTTTGTGAAAAGTCTAAAATATTGTCATGTGTTTTATAAGTAGGCGAGATTTGATTTAAAACGAATGCATTGTTGGACTTAAATTTTCTTAATTTGAATTGGGCTGTTTTTAAAATAGATATTACTCCCTGAGCAATATCGACTGTTTTATTTATAGAATCAGCGCCACCCAGATAATCGTCAACATAAAAGTCTCTTTGAATTGATTGTTTGACGTCATCATGAAATAAAAATTATATTCCCTACAATAAATATTAAAATAAAAATAATTCATATATTTAAAATTATCATTTGTTTTTATAGTTTAATAAAAATATTGGTCTTGTAAATCAAAGTTAAGTTATATACTTTAAAAACTTCAAAGAAAAAGAATTTCTTTATCAATAATCTCCAAAATTATTATTTTTATTAAACTATTCTTTGATTTGAAATCATAAATAAATAATAATAATCATGTTGACCGCAAATAAACTCTTTTTCTTTCTTTCTTTCTTTCTTTCTTTCATCATCAGGGGCGCAGGAAGCTAAACTCACCAAACATTTGGTGGCTAAGTAAGGCGCACTTGCTGTGCCATAAGTCACTGTGTTGAGTGTGTATGTTTTTAAAGGCTCTTTAGAATCAGAGCGGAAGATAATTTTTTGTAGAGAGCGTTGAGAAGGATGAAGTTCAATCGCTCTGTACATTTTTTCTACGTCACCAGTTACAACGTATTTATGCTGGCGAAAGCGTAGCAGTATTGAAATGATATCTTCTTGTACAGTCGGACCAACCATTTGGATGTCATTTAGCGACACACCGGTACTCGTGGTGGCCGATGCATCGAATACTGTACGAAGCTTGGTAGTTGTGCTTGGCTCACGGACGACGCCGTGGTGGGGTAAAAAATAGTTATTTGCCTGAAGACAGCCTGGCGAAGACTCCTTATCTTCAGTCATGTGACCAAGGCGTTCATACTCTTGCATGAACTCCACGTACCTGCTTTTGAAGTCAGGGTCTCTATGAAACTTACGCTCTAGTGACATGAACCGACATTTAGCCTTTGAATAGGAATCGCCTAAGACTGAAGGGTCTTTCTTCAGTGGCATGGTTACGACAAAACGTCCGTCGTCTTTACGAGTAGTATGTTTCTTAAAGCTCTGCTCACAGGCACGCTCCTCAGGAGATAAAGAGTGCTTGGCTGCAATGGTATCTAATTCCCAAAAACGAGATAAGTCTGGGTCGGCGTTCTCGTTTAAAAAATGACAAACGGGAGAAGAAGAGTGTGACTTATGTGTGAAGAAGAGTGTGACGGGCAACGTACCCTGACACTAACCAACCGAATCTTGTTTCATATAACTTAGGCATATGTTTACCTAAGTCAATGGAATTATTACATAAGACGGACATATCTTTCGCACATTAAATTCCAAGCGGACTCATAATTCTGCGCTCTAAATTCCAAATTGTCTATAACTAGTAACGCACTACCTTTAAGAGAAGCACGCAAGTAATGCAACTTATTAACGTTGTCCATGTCCTTTCGTGAATGAATCAGTGAAATGTAAGTGTCTCTAAACTCAAGCCAGTGTTGATAGTGACCCTGAAAAACTGGTAAATTAATTTTTGGCAACCTAACAAAATTGGATTTAAAGCCACCTGCCTGTACATCCTCGTCACCCGTTACGTCACCATCTTGTTGACTGCCCGACTGGGGAGGACGAGCACCGAGTAGACTCCGCGCCGTCGCCACCAGTTTAAAATACTGGTTCTCAAACTGCTCACGCTCCTTGTTCTCGTCGTCGGGGTTCTCCACCAACATTTCGATGTCACACTGTAATTTGTCGAAATCCACGTATAAGCTATCAAATTTATTAAATCTAGTTTCTAAATCTAAAAGTTGTAAGCTGCTAAGTTCGTCGCAACTTTTAAGCATTTGAAGGTAGTTGCTAAAAATAGTGAGCTTAGATTTCATACAGCTGCGTTTTTTAACGAGTTTTTCAACTTTTTCGTCAGCCATAGCGGTAGAAACACAAGCAGTAACTCACAAATGACTTATTGAAACGAATGATAAGAAACTAGTTTATAAAATGCGAAGAAAAAAAACCGTTGCTTGCTAATGACTCGATTGAGGTATGACTCAACAGTGCGAAGTTGCGAACAAAAGAACACCTGACGCGCAGGTGTGTCGCCGAGCGATCAGCTGTTATAGATAAGAAGCGAATGTAATGTAAACAGATTAGTTATTAAAAAGGTTATTTAGTAGCTTGGTAAGCAGAATGATTGAGTTTTAAGCAATGGAAAGCTATGAATAATAATGATTTATCACTAAATGACTTGAATTGGAAATATTGAATGCACTCACTTTAATATTGCTATTTAAACGTGAAATATAAGATTGGGAAAAGATAAAGGGAGTAATTGGAACGAACTCACAGAATGTCTAAACCATCCATAGGATAACCGATGACGCTGCAAGTTCTCCTTTGTTCTTGACGTTGACTCGAACTTTCGACGGGACGGGTCCAAAGTCCGCTGCACGGCCGACCTCTCGATGACTTCTTCTCTGGGCGTGTGCGGGTGCTATGCGTAGTTTCTTCGACAGGAAATTGACGACTCCTGCTGGAACTGCCGCTGCTGAAGACCGCAAATGAAGACCCTCGGGTTTGAAGTTTTTTTCCAGACCGTTACTTTTTGAAAATAAACCGGCGAGATCCTTGAAGGACCAATGTTCGAACTGCTCGTAGGGGATGAAATAAAAGTGGACTGTAAGTACTAAATAGGCTTGGTATATTGCCGTTCTATTTTACAAACAATGTAATTGTCCCGGACAAACATGGAAATAATTAATGTAGCGTTTAAGAGTGTCGTCCGTCGCGGTGGTCGTCGTGGAAGCGAATGCGCGCCGGCCAGCCGGTTCGCTGCTCGCCGATCGCGATGATGACGCGTAGGTTGCTCACGTCGCCTGCGCGAGCCGCCTGCGTGTGTGTTGGGTGCGATTCCCAATACATATGAGATTTTGTCCCTCTAGGGAGTAGGAACAAAAGCCCAGATGCAAGGTGGGTTGAGGTTGTAATGGAAAGAAACAACGAATTGTCTTAAACAATGTAATTTTATTTGTTGGGCAACTACCCACTAAAAATATAAAAAAGGTTAGGCTTAGGTTATGGTTAGGGTAATGCCAGCCAGCATAAAGTTCAGTCGGTGGAACTTGGGTAGTGGGGGGTTGAAGATAACCCAGTAGGTACTGCTTCTATTATCTAAATTTAAATTAATTATTTGTTCTTAATAGATCTCAACGACAACCTTCCAGTTTAGTGGATGTGAATTATATTCTAAACTAATTAAACTAGATGGGCGCCAGGGACTTGAAGAGTCCCGGATCCCTGAGCCGACTAAGATGTTCAATATCCTTCCAGTTAAGCGTAGGTGTCGAACCCGGGGTCCATTAATTGAAGGTAGATAAAGACCGGCTTCTAATTTTGAAAACCGGGTAGGTAGTAAACTGGTTCTAGAATGAACCGGTTGAAAATTGAGGGTAAAAGTTAAATATAAAAAAAAACCGTCCCGCCTGCGCTATATCGCTAGGCGGACTCTGCCACTGCACGGTCGTCTCCACAGGAGGCGTTGTGTGGACTCGAGGAACGGGTCTCACGTCCAGGCTCCAGAGGCGCCTCTAGATCCTGGCGGCGAGACGAATCTCTCGAGTTGCCTCACGGTTGATTAGGGCTGAAGACACTTGGCTGGCTGCCAGCTTCGACCGGCTGGAGACGGGTCCGCCTAATTTCCTTAGCGAATCCTTTCAAAACATGGAGTCCTGTAATAAATATCCAGGGATCACAACAATATCCTTTTAAATGACCTTGGAAGGTCTCGAAGATCACTTTCAAACACTCTTTCAACAAAATTCCTACCTTTAAGACACGAGGGCAAGAACGCTGTGTGTGTCCAGCGTGGTAGATGGAAAATTGAACGATTGTTTGTCTAGTCATGTCAACCAGAACAAGACAGCCCACTTAGAAAAACTCCTCTTTTTCTAGGTAAAACATGTGGGAACTCGGGTGACTGAATCACTACAACAAGATATTAAATTCCTGGAAAAATCCCTAACAACCGTCTAACTTGACGTTTACACCCTGGAACAATAATAATAATCAGGATCCAAGCTAACAAACTCATCATTTCCCACTTCCAACACTATCGTTTGTCTTGAGTGGGGTAATTCTTTGATAAAATCGGCTAATCGAGAATGTACAACCTGGCCACACCAAACCAGTGACAAACCATAGACAATGTGGTTTTCGAAATTTCTAGAACAATGTCTATAATGAAAAAATAATTACATTTCCGTCTATGGTTAAAAGACCAGTGTCTTTTCACCAAAAGCCGAAAACTATTAAGGATTGTTCTATACGATATTAGTATTAGTTTCCAAGCAATCTGACAAACGATAAACTGGGTTAAAGAATTAAGAGTGTGTATTCCGTCCACTAGCGCCGCCAATCGTTTTTTATTAATTGTGGTAAATTTAAGACACGTAGATAAAAAACCGCTCTGTAGTGCACTGAAGAAATGTATCTTTTATTTTTTGACAGCTATTTTTAATACATAAATCATGGTTAAATAGCCAAAACGGCAATTATTGCTAAAAGTGGCCACTTTTAGCAAAAATATCGACTTTGGCAACTATTTATGTTCTAAAGTACAAAACATAATAAATACATTTCTTCAGTGCACTGCAGAGCGGTTTTTTATCTACGTGTCTTAAATTTACCACAAATAATAAAAAACGAATGGCGGCGCTAGTGGACGGAATACACGCTCTTAAGAGAAAAGAATAATGAAAAATAAATATAGACAATAGTGTGTAAGAAAGAACAGAAAAAAGGGTGTGTGAATGAAACCTGCAACTTTTAAAAACAGAAAAAAATTATAAAACGTGTATGTAACAGACATAAAATTATTATAGTAGAGTCAACATTTAACACTGCAGTGCGCATCCAGGAGTGAGATGATCTTCCGGGTTGGGCAGGTAAGTATGGAGGGACAGGGATTTGTTCTCTACAGCACGCATGTCTCGTTAGCTGCACTATCCTCCGAGGAGGTTGTACACCGAAAATAACCCTGTTAGCGAAGAACTAAGAAATATTTTTTTTTATTGAGCCTCTACGATTCTTCGTAGCTCGTAGCTAGCGTAGCCAGCGTAGCCGTAGCTCGTAGCAAATATTCATTTTGAACATCATTATCGGTGAAGATTATGTTTGAACGTACCTAATGAATTCTAGTTTCATTTATTTAAAAAGTTTCTTTCTTCTTCTTTCTAAGCGCTGTCTAAAAGTTTCATGAGTTGGTAAACAAATCGTAATTATCTATCTACCATATTTAGACTAGAACTAAAATTTTAGTAGTATCTCTCTGAAACCGTCTCAATCTATTACTTACGTGGTTTTAGCTAAGACCTTAATTCATGCCGTAGCATAACACCACTGTTGGCAATATTATTTTTTCCAAGTTTCTGATAACTTTCCACAGATGGCTCTACTAACCAGAGTCCCGGTGCGAACCTAGTGGCTACACTATGGAACTAATACCTATGATACTTTAGTTAGAACTTACGAATTACAGCTGAAAACTACAGGTGGAGCCACTTGGTTGTTTTAGTGGTTTCAGTTCCGAATGATTGAGTTAAAATTTAAATAAAATACTGAGTTTTCATTCAGATAACAAGACATTCTGAAGAACCTCCCATGCAACTTCAAAAATCATAAGTTTTATCTTATACTTTAAGTTGTTTTGGGCGAAAAGCTGATGGATGCGAGACTCAGAAGAGCGGTTGTTGTGGTGACACTTGAGGTAGGCCTATGGCATAAACGTGTTCGCAAGTAAGCTGTCAGAATATTTTCTGCTCGTTATCACTAACGATCCAAGCTGTTACAGCTCCCAAACGTTATTTATTTTCCGAGTAAATAAAATGTGTGGGATAGAGTAGTGTTAGTATTTTTTTATGAACGTATGCATTTCTGGAGGAGCTTATCTGGTACCTACCATCCACAGTGAGAAAATAAAAAAGGTCTGATTTCTCTGGAATCTCAGTCTACCCCTTAGAATAATAACGCATAGAAACCTAGTACGAGTGCAAAAAGTGAGGCAACTAAAACTTAGCCTAATCCGTCAAACTTAGCCGTCAGGCCGTCAGTACTCAATGTCACGTTCCGTCGAACACAGCTCGCGAGTAAATAATTGAAAATGACAGTTTGTTGCGTGAAAGGATGTTATAGCACATCAGGAAAACAAAAAAATGTGATAAAATAACATTTCACAAATAAGTACTCACATTCTATGCACTATTTTTACGAAAATCGATAAATAAAACAAAATTCTAATAACCTAACTTGTCATAACACAGTGTTGCTATTTGTGAGGAAAAAATACCCACATTGCTTTCATTCATGTTTTTCATTTTTGTAATTTTAAAATACAATACTTACTATTAATTCATATCAAACCCGATGTTTTAACATTGTTTATAATTATAACCCATCAAGCATTCTAAACGCATTGGACAATATCTCATTCTTTATGCGATTTATTTCCTTTTATTTTGAAATAAATTGAATTATACCTTCCGAAAAAATATGTCATATTACATGAAAAATCATGATTACTTTTTCCAGTTCCCAACAACATGAAATACTTGCCTTGATAGCAAAATAGTAATGCGTCTTCCCATATTTTGTGGGTAACGGCATAGTAATGGTATCACTGAAAGCTATATCTGTGTGCGTTAGAGGAACGTAGACACATTCGGCTCACGCACACAAAGAAAATGAAGTGGACACACGATTTTGCTCGGGTTTTGTTCTAGACGCGGCTTCTATGCGTTATTATTCTAAGGTCTACCCGTAGACAGATCCCAGTGAACTCAGACCTTGTATATTTAAAGTGCCGTTAGATTAATTTCAAATACCCAAGTGTTCTTAGATAGGTTAAAAAAAAGCAATATGGCGAATTTTTGGCGCTAAATTGTAACTGGTTAATATTTTTAACCAAATCTATCGAGTACATGAAGGAAATTAAATGGAATTTACAAAAATTTTAACTCGTATGTTTAAATTCAATTAGGAAACAGTTTCCATTCATAAAAGTTTTGCAGTCTGATTTTTGATTTTTCTAATTTGCGACTTGTTAATTACTAGAGAACGTTAAGTTACGATAAAAGTTGATTTAGGACAGCTTTATGTCTTTATTTGTTTTTGAAATGAAGAAAGTCAATAAATGTATGTGGGACTGTGGGTCAATGGCCGTTATTTAATATTTATCTGGCGCCTACCATACCTACTAGCTTGGACCTACAGCCATTTTTGTATTTGTTTTTTGATGTATAAAAGATATTCCAGTATTCAAGGATTTAGTTTAGCATCCAAATACTGGCAGACCTTAGCTTTCGTTATTTGCACCTAGTAAATAAAATATGCCCAAACAGCCTTGTGAATAAGATCTCACTCGAGGGAGCGATCAGCTATTAAACTATTTCAATTACTAATCAGTCGTTAAAATATTATTTAATTACTAATAATTATTTAACAAAATTCTGTAAAATCGTACATTAAAGTCAGCACCCAGATTTAAAAAAGTATAGTAATAACTTTTAGGTAACTGAGAAAATAAGTGAGGTCTGGCAGCTCTGGGACCTTAGTCCACTAGCTTTGGCCGATGGAAGCTAGACTTTTTTAACATTACCTAAATACTTAGTTTCATCTGCTAGAAAAAAATATTTTTGGCAAACATTATAATTAATCATACCTACAGTAAAATTAGAGACAAATATAATTTTATAACTTTTATTATAAAATAAAATTATACTTACTTTCTATACAATATGTAATAAGATTAAGCAAAATATAAAATCTATAATAATTTTAATATAAAATAAATTTATAATACCTAGGCGTATATGTATGATAATATACGTAATATACTTAAGAAAGATCACACTGACTAGATTGCCACACCCCTCATCTGTTTTCAATATGTTTTTACAATATAGTGATGATAACTGGTCTTTATTATAGGAAATAAATAAATATACTGACATATAAATAAATATAATATAAATAAGGACGTCATTTTCTATTTTCAGAACATTCCCTTCATCTTATAAATACGTATAACCAATATATATAAAACTCTTGCGTCACTGACTGATTGACTGATAGACAACGCACAGCCAAAACTCCTGTTCGTAAAAAAGCTGAAGTTTGGCATATAAGTTCCTTGGAGACTTTAGAGGAGCACTAAAGCAGGATTTCCCGGATAAATATAAATTATGTACACATTACAATAATATAATCGATTTCTAAACATAGAAATCCATAAATTAAACGTATTTAATAATTATACATTTTAAATTAATAAGTATAAAGAGTGTAATAAAATATATAAGGTATATCAACCAGTCACATCACTACAGTGCTAAATAATTATAATTTTAGTTAATCACAATACACAAAACATTTTTTTTATTGGGAACTTCGGAAATGCCAACATCGTTATGAAAACACGAATCTTCCATAATAATTAATTTGTTAGTACCCTTATCTTCGTTAATCCGGTCCAAAACCAAAAAAATATAAACATAAATAAAAATATGTATAGAAATTATTAAACGTTAGTAAGGACTATTATTTAAATTATAGGAAGAAAAAAATTACATAAATATTTAAATATATAAAAATACAGGCAATAAATATAAAATAAATATATATAAGGGTGCATTAGTAACGAAAATACAAATTATTTATTTACGAAATCTAAGAGAAGAGAAGTAAATATTAGATTTGGTAACTTTTAAAACAATTACTAGAACTAGTAAGTAATTAGAATACCTAATCTTAAATCTATTTAATATATTTCGAGACTATAATTTAAACATTATTCCGATACACTTAATAATAATTTATTAATTACATCTAAGATTTCTTTGGTAAGCTAGCTGTGTTCATGAGCATTAGTAGAATACCGAAATTAAAGCATATTATTTCGGTTCGCCGTTATTATTCGATTTATATACAAAATGTATAATTATTCGAAATATTTATACAATAAATAATATTATTATATCGTTAATTAAATTAATAATACGTGTGTATAACTTTCTTCTTCATTTATTAACACAATAAAAAGTTTATTTACGAAAATATAGATTACATTGCTAATTTTGTATCTAAAAAATAATAAAAATAATTAACCATCAATCCGACGCTAGGGCAAAATTAAATAAGTTCTAGAGGTTTAAAATATAAGGAACTTAGTTCCTAGTACAATAATTTAGACATGAAGGACACGTTATTTATGATATCTGCGTCTAAATATATTACTTTTAATCCTATTAGTACATAACACTAGCAAATATATAGTTAAAAAAAACTGATGATTATTCACATTTACATTTTCGTGATAAAATATGTTAACTTTAAAAGTATATTTTCACGCGGATTGCCTTATTACATTCATTATTATAACTAACACCAAAATATATATACTTATTTATAAAATAATAATATATATTTACATATATTTATTTTATAAGTCAGTGAATCCGTGATGTTTTTCGATCACTTGGATGTTGTCCAGATCCTCAGTGCCTGTGATGATCTGTAGAACCCTGAATGCCTTGGATTGTCGCGGAGGCCCCTCTTGCGTAAACTTGTGGTAATAAACGCTGAAAATGTTTATAATACAAATTTTAATAAATTGATATATAAAATGTGTCAGTATTAGTTGTAGCATGATTCTTTGTGTGAATTTGATGTTTATTGTAAGTGGCTTTCAATAGTTATGGTGATTTTTGTTTTCTAAGTTATATTTTGGTACGAATTATTTATACGATATCAGTAAAATATTTAATTTAGTATCTTAGTTTTTTCGAGTTAGACTAATTAGTTTTTTTTTGATGTACGATGATTTTGCTTTAATTTTTTTAGTTATAGAATATGTTTTAAATGAAAGTTTTGAAAAAGGAAAAACAAAATAAAACACAGTTTTAAATAAAATACAACGTAAATAAAACACAGTTTTAAATAAAATACAACGTCAGTAAGAAGCGCAAAATTTTGCAGCAAATGTATAATGTACACAACAGCACGAAAGTACAACTACAGAAAATAGCCGTGACCTGATATCAGTTTAATAGGTATTAAAGATCGTGATGAACCTGAACAGCCAATTAATTACGGCAAGAGCGTTAGAGAATGATTCGATTAGTGGAAAATAAAATTAGAACGTGTAGAGCGCGCTAAATATAAAGCAAGCAAAACACTGAGTCATTTAGAAGCAGTGCAGTAAAAACTGTTTACTTTGGACCAGTAGCTCCCTTAAAACCGGCCACCGAAACTGAAATGAGGATACATACTTGTAATGTGATATTTAGTTTAAAATATTTGAGAAATCCTGAATTGTAAGAAATTATTTAAATGGCAGTGACGTAATTGAGTGTCCTTGGATTTTTTATCGAGAATTTCTTAGAAGTTCTCTTTTTGGATAACATTTGTTGTGCTATAGTGCCTTAATTGTGATAGTAGCAGGCTACAAGTGTGAATCGAAAAAGGTTTACCATTTAAACGACCTAATTATAAAATTTTAATATTCACCTCTTGTTCGCCCCGCCATTTCCACCTTCAATCTGAATTGGAATTATCCTTGTCTTTGGTTGACTGTCCTGGAAACTCCTGTTCAGGGTCGGTAGATCAGGCTGTTGGTTTGAGTCTTCTAACCTCACCAGCTGTGGTGACAACACCCTCATGATTCGCTGGGTTGGTGGCGAGAATGGCGCACGAGCTTCTGGATTCTGATTCATACCAATTGTAATCCTCAGCCCAGGCTGTGGATGACCACCGTGCCTTGAATCTCTCGTCTCCGTTGTTGAAACCTCCATCTGGATAGGAATGACCCTTGTTCCCGGGGAAGCTGGTGCATTATCCCTTGGCAAACTTTTGCGGTTCTCTGAAGGCCGTGTCGACCATGATGGCTGTACGGGCTGCTGGTATTTAGGAGGACTCACCACTTCGCGAGCACCTCTTTGCATTTCGTTGCTTTTTCTCACCCATTCGGGTTCTTGGTTCGTGTCTCGTGGTGGTGTGTTCAGTTCCCTAGATAGACTTTTCCTGCCATCTAACGGCCTTTGTACCCAGGTTGGTGGAGGAGTCTTCGTCTTCTCCTTCTGTGTTTTCACCCATGGAGGAATAGACTTTGGACTTTCAGGGCAAAAGTACACTGGCTCCTCATTCACATATACTACCTCCTTTTGTGGTGCGTTGTTGTATTCTGGCTGTGGTTGGTTTTGTTTCCTAGGTGTTACAGGAATGGACATCGTCGATTGGTAACGAGGCTGCTCTTGGTGGGTTGGCTTTGGTGGTGATGAGGGAGCCTCATGAGTTCTCCATGGTGCAGTGTTGTTTTCCTGAACCCGGTTGTTGTTAGAGTCTTGTGAATTAACCCAGGGCGGGATGTACGGCTGTTGAGGCTTATTTTCTTGCTTCCAAGCAGGAACATGCGAGTTTTCGTTACTTGCAGCCGTGTTATTATTTTGGTTAACTTTCCACGGCGGGATGTACTGCTCCTGATTCAAATTGGTATTGTTATAAATAGGTTGTTGGTTTTCTTGCTCCCTAGAATGTCTGTTGAGAGTGGCTGTCCTCCAGGGCGCAGCATTAGACTCAGTTGGAGGACTTGACTTGGTGTTATTGTAAATAGCATTGTTATTTTGTGGCTCTGCGGTTCTTTGACCAACTCTGGGTAAGGTATGGAATACAGGACCGGAGTTGGTTGGAGGACTTTGGTTTTGATGATTAGGGGCATACTGCTGGTTATTTGGCGAATATTGCTGATTGTTTGGCGAGTACTGTTGTACGTTTGGTGAAAATGGACTGCGATTTGATTGAGGGCTGTTGTGAACATTGTTCGCAGGAGAATCCCTCTTTTCAGGTTGTCGCCAGTTGTTGTTGGGACTAGGTGAGAAAGGTGAGCTATTTGAGGCTGGCATGCCAGCGTATGGCTGGGGACTCTTGTTGAATTGAGAGTCCTGTCGTTGTAAGATTTCTCTCGTTGGTGGCGACCCTTGTGGGGAGGCAGAATGTTGGTGAGCATATTGAGCTTCAGGCTTATAGATAGGGCTTTCAGGGTTTCGTTGATTGCTGTACGGAGAACGTTGGAAGTTGTTCTGCGAAGGTGGTGTGTAAGTCTGGGGCTGCTGCTGAGTAAACGAAGACGGAGGCATTTTCACCGTCAGAGGACTAGGTACTTTGTCTACATACTTAGGAGTATTTCCTATCTTCTGTAATTCTGCCTTCTCAACCTCCCAATGGTAAGGGCTGTTCGTTTTTCGTAACATTCCAATAGGATTTTCGGGGATTACAATTTCGGGGCGTTCGCCGGGAGCGATGGGTTTGGGGGATTTAGAGTTTGGAGCTTGGATGACTATTGGCGGCGGGGGTGGGGGTGGTACTGGCATTTTTGGTGGAGGGGGAGGTGGGGGTGCTGGTCCTCCTTGTGGATGATAGCCCCCATTCGTAGGCTGTTGAGCGTAATGCTGCTGTTGTTCGTGGTCTTCGTAAGACCGCTGCCTTGCCATTCTTCTCGCCATGCTTGGAGTTTTGATCTGGGAAAGATCGAGTCCGCCTGGTGTGTAGGTGAAAGGCTTCTTGTCCTTTGTCATCATGGCGTTTTGAATGCATGCTGGTGGCTCGACGGCACCCATTGGCTGTAAGTTAGAGAGAATAATACATGAGTAAAAAGGTTATGAAGGGAAAACCGCAAAAACACATCCTTGAGTAGAAATATAGACAGTACAGTAAAAATTATATGTATTGTAATAAAGCAAAACACGAAAATTAACACGAAGAAGACAATGTTTCCACAAAACATAAATAACAATATAGCCAATTCCGTCACATTATCACATACAATTTATCATTCATCACCACAAAGTATCAAAACTTAAAACTTACGTTAACATGAGTTTTCCCGTAGTTGGGAATTCTGCCTATGTGTCCAGCGGTTGGGCCGTACCTGGAAACCAGCCAAGATTCGCGTTATTTTTACATGGACTGACTCCGTGGACACTGTCCGCAGTAGGTACCCGCCGAGGGCGACTGCTGTGACCTATTCCACTTTTAAGCCAGTTATCCGGAAACCGTTGTACACTCATCAAAAATAGAATACTTTTATTAATCGTGGTATTGGTGTGCCCATTCTTCATTCCAATTTGGAATAATTTTGTCTAAGATTTATGCGGTCGAGCTTACTGGCATGATGTCTGAAGTCGTAAACGTCGACATTAATTTTGGAATTTGAAACAATAATACAATGGTTATTTAAGTCTACTGTTTCTTAAGAATTAATTATGTCAATCATAACTTCTATTTCAACCTTCAGCTTTGGTGTAGAAAACAGAAAATGGTTTCCGAGAAATTTTTTAAATTGAGAGACTTTCTTACCCGTTTTCGGCCATTTTCTTCGATTTCGGATGCAATCAATAGTCCATACACTCACGGTTCTCGTTCCTGTGAAATGAGATCACGCTTGGTAATCGTGTAAACACATGTTTTTCGGAAAGCCCCGCCTCATGATAAATGCCATATGGTTCGTTTGGCCAAGGTCGGAAGCTAGGTGAAAGACTATTTCTGGAAACTGGAGCACTGCGTTGTGCAGTTTTGTTTAAGCCTTTTACATCTTCGATATTTTGTATGCAAAAAGCATGTTTATAGTTTTAGAAGTTTGAAGTTGTTTTGGGAGATAAATGTGTTAACAATGTTGAGTTGTGTATGTTGTAGTAGTCTTCTTTATATTTTCAACGTAATTATTATAATATCTTATGAAGAGCATAATATGTACGTAAGTCCGCAATGCCGATCTTAAAATTTTGTTGATGTTGTCTGCTTTTGGCTTTTCAAACTGTTTTTTTTTTTCCTTTGAATATTCTTGTACGACACATACATAAACATAGTCATCATATCCTTTCATTAAAAATACCCACTGCTCTCACCGGCCAAGTATTCAGTATCATTGTCACAAAATATTTACGTCCTACGAATGACTATGGGCTGGCCAGAGTCATTAGTCACAGTCCAGGACGAATGTATGTCCATAAGTATTGATGCCAGACATGGCATGTAATGCTAATAGAATTTTGGCACTCTCACTATAATTATAGTGCATGGCTTGCCGCCAAAATTATATTTAGGTTCTAACTGCGCCTTCCCATTCCGACGTGTTATAATCTTCATAGTTCTTTTAGGTAGATGTCCTAAAACATATTTTGAATTTGGAACTTAAATTGTTGTCAATTGTTTCAAAATATAGTTATTCATTTGTTTATTGTCAGTTGGTGGCTATTTTTATTTCTTGGCACACGGTTTATTTCGTCATCTGTAATCATTATTTCACCGAAAGATCCATTTGTATCTTTTTCTTATATATATAAAAATGCCTACCTATATATATATCCCTATATCCCTTGGTCCCGGCATCACGCGCGAACGGCTGGGCCGATTTCACTATAGTATATTTCATTACAAGTGCGGAAAGGCTGTCCGATTGCAACGAGTTCCGACAAATGTCTACCCGAGCCGAGGCGAAGTCGAAGGCGAGGGTTGACAGTCGGAACAAGTTGCAATGACTGTTCCGCAGGTGTACTGAACGACTATTTTTAATACAGTTGCGAAAAAATTAAGCAATTTAATAAAATAATAAAATTTTGTGCAATTATACTGAGTTCCGGTGGTGTTCATTAAAAAAAAAATAGGGTCGAAATTACTCATTTTGTGCAACAAACAACTAAACTCGCAAAGAAAATTTCTGGAAAATGGCGCCAACCGTAGAATATAAGCAGTTTTTTTTTTCGTCACCCATTTTGTTAGGCAATGGAAACTATCCATAAAGCTTAGTCTTCAGTAGATTTTTTATTGATATGAAATGAAAATTAAATTTAATGAGATGAAATGAAATGAAACCTAACCTAACTCATTCATTATTAAATCATTAAATCTGATATTGAAATAAATTAGTAGCTTCTTTTTAGAAATATACGTATTTGTATGAATCACAAAAACTCTTTAGTAAAAACTTCATGGTTGGTTTTTCTTTTTAATAGACATTTATTTTGACAGTTGGGAAAGAGAACGCACGAGTTCGGGAAAGGTAAAAAAAGGCACTAGTATGTAATAGCCCACATCCCGAACGCTATACGTCCCTGCAATACACCACTTTTTGAGCAACTGTATTAAAAATTCTTTTTTTATTGTGTTTGTTATTCTCAGGAGAAGGTTCTTATGAAAGAAAAAAAATGCAGAGCGAAGCCGCGGGGGACAGCTAGTTTATAATAAAATGTAAAAATGATGTGTTTACTTGTTGGCAAAGAGTTATCTGGAAGTACCAACTGATGCGATTTCGATTTTTTTTTCAATTCGACAGAAAGGTATGCTTTTTCTGAGCGACCTAGGCTACTTTTCATCTCGTAAACCATACACGGTTATTGTCGCATAATCCATAGCAACAAATTCGTGGGGAAAAACTTGATATATCTACATAACTATTAATAGTACAATAAACACTTTAGGAACTATTCAGGGCAAGAGAATGCAACTATAACATATCATTTTGGCATTAGTTTAGTTTAAACACAGCGTGACAGAAAGTTGGAGGGAACAAGAAAAGATGGCGCGTGCTACAGCAATAAAATATAGTGGAGTTATTATTATATTCCAGGGCCATGTGTCACACTAGTATACAGAACAAACATGCTCTATGTTTTTACATAATTATGTACCTAACTGTTGTCCAGACACACTAGGTGTACCTTTAAAAGTAGGTAATTCCCTACCTATCCAAAGTTTTGTGAGTTATGTTCTATTCAGCGATTTAAGCTGAAATCGATACCAACAAACGAACTAACTTTCCCATTCATAATATCAGTTAGAACTAAAATAAGAAAATAATTTACAATAAGAAAGAGAGAAGTGAGAAAAGAAATAAAAATTCATTTACTCTGCCAGAAGCGACACATAAAAACAATTTGAATTACCAAACTAAAAACACAAAATTAAAAGAAAAGAACCAAAAACTTAACAAAACCAGAGACATTCAAGTTGTCTATGTCAGGCCGGGCATCAAAACAGTTCCTATTTCTGTGAAGACGAAATCAAGAGTGGCCTCCTCTCCCTTTCAACAGCCACTTCGCACTATGCACTGTTTTGAAACGTTATGATAACGCTGTTGGCGGCGCATCTGTGTACTATTGTTAGACGAGGACGTACCGTGCAACTGACGAACTGGGCCATGCGCCGGCGCAGGTATGATGTGTGACTTGAGAGCTTTCGTACTGCAGGATTATCAATACAACAGTCTGTCAAATTCCATTTTCATCTCTATAGCTAACGCATTAGGTTCAAGGTTGATTGGGAAAATTTGACAGTGACGGGCATAGAAGTGGCCTTTTTAGATTCGCTGGACAGTGTGATCGGACGATCGGATGATTGACCATTTTAACATATTTATTTATTAGATACTTTATTGTACACCCCATAACAAGTACCGGAAAAACGTTTATAAAAACAAGTGCACAATGGGCGGTCTTATCGCACAGGGCAATCTCTTACAGACAACCTTAGGATGGATTGAACGAAAGAAGTTAGATTTAGGGCGGTCAGTGTAAAAACATCATAAATAATATTATTTAGATATATTAATATAAAATAAACGCATAAAATATTTGACAACATACTTATAGATATGAAATATATAATTGGGAAAGGAGAAGAAAATTTATAGTTAGAGGTTTCCTCCGTGCCTCGGAAACCACGTTAAACTGTTGGTTCTGGCTGTCATTTGTAGATATTCGGCAGTCGTTACGGATTGTTACTACTTTCATGCGAACCAGTATTTCCTGAGATTAGCGCGTTCAAACATAGAAACAAACTTTTTAGCTTATAATAAAATCAAATATTTAGATTGCAACAACAATATTTTTCACTTTAACGACTCATGTTCCAATTATGTACCAGTAAGTACCTACCTCTCACTATATTTTTTCTTCTCCTTTCCCAATTATATATTAGATATTTATTAATTAGTATATTGTTAAATATTTGATATTATTGTGTCTAATTAATATTATGTATGATGTTTGTACACTGACCGCCCTAAATCTTCTTTCGTTCAATCCATCCTAAGGTTGTCTGTAAGAGATTGCCCTGTGCGATAAGACCGCCCATTGTACCCACACTTGTTTTTATAAACAGTTAAAAACTGAAAGAATTTCCGATGATTTTTTTTTGTTACTTTTGATAGGCACAAGTTTGACCACTATCTCCACACCTGATGGTAAGCGATGATGCGGTCTAAGATGGAGCAAGCTTGCCTAGAAATAATATATTCACTCTTGACTTAAAGACCCCCAGGTTGTAGCTATCAGGAAACACAGACTCTGGCAGGGAATTCCACTCCTTTGCTGTAAGTACGATGAATGTGTTCTCAAAACGTTTTGTGCGTGTGGGTGGGATGTCCACCATGTACAGGTGGCGCATCGCCGTTCGTCTTGTGGTCCGATGATGGAACGGGCTTGGCTGAATTAAATCATGCAATTCCGTCGCAGATTTCCCAATGTCGAAGTGGCAATGATATTTCTATAAAGTAAAGACTCTTGTGTGCCACATCAAAATACGGATTAGGTACTACTATTATTGTGTATATACGTCTGCGTCACGTTTTTCGTTGATGCTCAGCTCCTATTGGTCGTAGCGTGAAGTTATATAGCTTTATAGCCTTCCTCGATAAATGGGCTATCTAACAAATCCAGAACGAAAAAAATTATATTTGTGGTTTTTTTTTTGAGAATAGCGCATTCAACCAAACAAACTCTTCAAATTTATAATATTAAGTATAAATTCATTGACCTGTCATCTTTCATGGCCGAACTCTTGCGACATCAACGGTAATAAAACTTCAGCAACGCGTTACATAAATATCTTTTGTTTATATCTCTTAACATTTTTACGTTATTTTCTTATGGTACAATAAAGCTTGGTGGTTCATAGAAATTCAATAATTTCTTGTTGTATTCTATGAGAACCACTAAAAGCTGACTTTGAATTCATAAGAAGAGGCACGTAGGAGCCTCCTCCGTGCCCCAGAAAGCATGTTAAGTCGTTGGTCCCGGCTGTCATTTGTAGATCTTTCGGCAGTCGTTACGAATAGTCAGAAGCCAGAAAATCTGATACCAGTCTTGCCAAGGAGTCGTGAAGCTGAATCCGGTTTGACAGACCCCAATATATTTGAGAAAAGGCTAGGTAGATGATCAGTTTGTAGACGAAGGCACGTATTTGTGCCTAAATTTCTTCTGAAGGTAGACAGATACCTTACAACTAGTCAAACTCAGTTTTGGCATCAGAATAAGTTTAAAGAACAGTTTGACAAGACCTTCAAAATTTAAATTCGGAAACCGCGACTAACTCTTCGCGAAACGAAACACACGTTCTCTTTACGACAGGAAATTTCGTAATAATATCAACGGTTGGCCGCGAATATACCGGGCTACAGCTGAAATTTCAAACTTCAGGTGCAAACGGTTATTACCGTCACAAACAAAATGGCCGACTTATTAATTACGTGCACCTGTGCCAAGACCTCTTTCGGACGGATTTAGTGGAAGGAAGAAAGTTTTGTAACCCACGTGCTATTATTGTAATAACAAGACTCATACTTCCAGAAGTTTCACAACAGACACCTCGAAAGATCTCTTAAACTTTTTGTAAAACAGAGGGCTAATTCTACAAATTTTTAAACAGTGTTCGCATTTGCATGTCTATCGCAAACTATCGATGCACAAAATGCATTAATTTACATAAATGTTTAACAGATTGCGATTTCCCTCTGACTGCTTCGGTTTAACTATCTAATATCTGATCTGTGGCTTTAGATAAAGCGCCATTTTATCAGTGAATGCGATTATAGCAATGCCAAAATATAAGGGATTGATCACGTGATATTTCGACAGAGCTTGTCAATACCAAACATGTTTGACGTTTTGACAATCGCCTGCGCCACGCTACCGCTGACAGCACTTGTCTAGAGACTAGGCAAACGTAGCATTAAAAGATTTTATGATATTATTTGGGAAAATACAACACTGACTTGGAACAGTTATGCACTGAAAACATAAGCAAGCCTAAGCGGAAAACGTAACACGGAAACCTTAGCGTGGGCCCCGGAATGGGTGTAATTGCACCAGCCTAGCACGCAGTCAATACAATATTAAAAAAGAAAAACAAAACGGCTCTTAGAATACTATTCCCAACATATACTAGGCGAGGTGCTAAGAGACTTTCGAACTTGCGTTGTGCTGAAGATGCAGCTCCAGGAAATGGTTCTTCTGATGCCCAACTGTGTTTCATTTTTGGGTTTTAGATGAAGTAACATTCTGTCAGCGCTAACAATCATCAAAAATCCAAAACTTTTACGATTCATCACGTAAACGGCAGCGCTTGTGAAGCCTATACGTTTTTGACATCCTGCTTTTCCAAACCTCTACACGTGGAAGTGTTCTGACTTTGTCCAAAAAGTTAAGCAATTCAACCTCATTAAGTACTTTTCCAGCAGTCTCTACTATCCATTACATCTCCCAGGTAAAATTCCTTCACAATGATCAGCAAACTTTGTGGGAATCTGTTGTTTATGTCTGTTTGCGCACGCGCATCTAAATCCGAGACGGTCTCAATGACGCGACTTCGACCGAGCTTACGTGACGCGTTAATGTGTCATTAACTCATTATACAATGAGTATTTATAACGTATCTGTCAGCGGAGGCGATATTGTGAAGTGAACGTCATGGCTTTGAAATGCAATTGCAATGAGATTGTGATGCATCATGGTGATGTCGACGCAAAACGCCTACTTCTAAGTGAAGATTTGTGATGTCAACTATAGTAAACTGTTTGAGCTGTGGCTATGATTCGATATAATATTTTTTTATTTTATTTTATTATATTATGGAAAACAAACAATTGTACATTATTTCTTACATCTAAGTATACAATTAAGTAAATTAACGTACAATCAACAATGTATCCACATATTACTATTAAGTATAATCTACTACATACAGTATGGATGAAAGGTAATGAGGCCAATTTTAATAGTTAGGTATACAAAATTATTTATAGGTGTTAAGTGTGTAAACTAATGCTTTTTTAAATACATTATGAGACAACGCAAATATGTCTATTTTAACAAAATGTTGGTTATATATTTTGACGAATCTGTGGAGAGGCGCCCGCTCACCCGCATTTGTACGACTGGAGGTCGTAGCAAACAGTGGGTAAGCGCGCGTCCCTCGTCTTATTACAGTTTTGAGCACGATATAAAATATATTATTGACAAATTCAGGATATAATAATAACTAGCTAACCAGCTTAACTTTGTGTAACAATTTACATTAATGCTCCGCTCCTATTGGTTGTAGCGTGGTGTTATAGCCTTCCTCGATAATGGGCTATCCAAAACTAAACGACTCGGTTCGAAACAATTCGAACCCGATTTCGAAATTAGTGCGTCCGACCAAAACAAACAAACTTCAGCTTTATAATAGATATTAGTATAGACCCTAGATTTTGACAAGAGTCCTACGGGTGCCGCATACAACTCGCAAAGAACACAACCTACACCACCTTGTGTTACAGTGGCACCTGACGAAGAGTTTACTCGAACACCACATTCGTGTCGTTGGCACTGATGAGGCGTGTAAATAGCCTGCACCATTGAGCGGGTTTTAGGACCTAAGTTTTATGTGTAATGGCGGACCTCAAAATAATTTAATTTCCTTATTGATGAATCCTCGACATACCATCCCAGTTATTTATTAGCAGCAAAACATGCCCACGTACCTAGGCAATCCAGAGACCCCACTCAGACTCAGGGAGATGTTATGCGCGCGTGGTTATAGGCTGAGAAGTTAAAATATTTAATTTGAAATACTAACATATTCTATTACATCGAGGAATCCTAAATTATTGTTATTTTATTTTTCATATTGAAAAGGCATTGACGCTTCACCAGGCACTGAAGGTGCCAAAGGATTTTGTGATAGCTGCAGCTTATTACAACTGTACTAAGGACTTAAAAGCAAACACAAATTTCATTTTTGTTACATAATCCATGGGGCGGTATAAAATACATATCTGCTAAGTATATATAGCTGTTATCGATACTAATATTATAAAGCTGAAGAGTTTGTTTGTTTGGTTGAACGCGCTAATCTCAGGAACTACTCGTTCGCATTGAAAAATTATTTCAGTGTTAGATAGCCCATTTATCGAGGAAGGCTATAGGCTCATATCATCATATGAGCATATCATATCATCGACATCGACATATCATCACGCTAAGACTTAAAGGAGGCGAGCATTAATGGACAATGTGACGCAGACGAAGTTGCGTGGGTCAGTTAGTATTGTATAGACGTACAAGCCACGACCATATAGCCCATACGAGTAAGATAATATAAACCTACCAAAGCTTAATTTTGGTGTAAATAATATGACTAATTAACTTAAACAAACTACCAAAATGTTCTTTGCTCCATTCCATTGATGATATGCTAATACGGAGTTTTGAGTTAACGACCTTTTAATTATGTTATTGTTGTAGGCAAATAAATAAGTACTTAACATCAGATATAACCAACAATTATTTAATTTTCTAAATACCAACAAACGAAACGCAAAACCTAATCATCAATATGTATTTATAAAACTCTTCTTTAACCTACTGGTGACTGATTGAGTGACATCTGTCCAAAGCTGTAGAAAGCTAGGATTGCAGGGGGGACTCAGAGAGGATTTCCCCAAATTCATACGAGAACGGAAAAAACCGGGAATATGAGATGTCTTGGCCGAAAGCTACCTAGTTAGAATAGTTATTAACGGGGTTGCTACCATGTACCTTTTTATTTGCGAGTTTCCGATATTTCGGCACTGTTGCAAGCGCCATGATCACGGAGTAAAAAGGTACATGGTAGCAATCCCGTTATTAACTATTCTAATGTTAGTGACCATCCAATCCAAAGATTAAAAGTTTAAAAGTCCAAAGTTTAAAACAATATAAAAGCTAGTTAACTCTATTAAATGACATGGTATTCTATTAATAATAATAATTAAATAATATACAAAGTATTCATCACACAAACACACTAACACAAATGCACAAAATGCAAGCTAATAAACAATAAAACAACCAAAAATTTGATCTAATCCAAAAATAAATATATAGACCGGTAAAAATAATAATACGAATAAAAAATTGAAAATAGGTACAAGTTAAATAAAAAGCATTTATTTTGCAAGGAAAGTTAATTAAAGCGCTCTTCCTCTCTCCTATTTATTTAAAGTTTTGCTGTGCCTGACAGGGTCCATAATTTGTTCTATTTATTCTTTTACCACCTGTATGTGTACATTATGGATAGCAATAAACAATTTGAGATTTGAGATTATTAAAAAGGTTAATTAACAACAATAATTTGTGACGAAGAAGCCAACACTTTTTTTTGGATCTCTCTTAATAAGCATTACAGTCTGTACACGCACCTATTTTATGTCAGTATTCTAACCCTGAGACACAATTGATATCAAGGGAAACACTAGAACTGATTGTTTCATTTCGTTTTTCGATCGAATGAGAGATATTACTAATTGTTTTAATTCGTGTATGTACCTATTTGTCTACGTTCTGAAGCAGCTCATGACTGCTACGCTCCTTACAACCAAGTGGTCCTTACCACTATAATCTCGAAGCTTATTATTAGGGTTCCGTAACCAAATGGCAAAAACGGAACCCTTATAGATTCGTCATGTCTGTCTGTCTGTCTGTCTCCGAAACTATAAGAACTTTGCTGTTGAAACTCGGTAAGTAGATGTATTCTGTGAACCGCATTAAGATAGGTCTTCGAAAATGATATTGAGGTTTCTAAAATATTTTTTTTCTATACTGAATAGTTTGCGCGAGAGACACTTCCAAAGTGGTAAAATGTGTGTGTGTGTGTCCCGGTAACTTCTAAAATAAGAGAATGATAAAACTAAATAAAATATATGATGTATTACCATGTAAACTACCAGCGAAAATTGGTTTGAACGAAGTCTAGTAAGTAGTTTTTTTTTTTAATACGTCTTAAATCGTAAATCGCAACTTTTGCTTATAATATAATACCTACAGGTTTGTACGGAACCCTCGGTGCGCGAGTCCGACTCGCACTTGGCCGGTGTTTTTATGCGGATTTATCTAATCTTGGCTCTAGTCTAGGCCAGAGAAGACACATAGTGCAGCGACAAGAATTCTTTACCTAGAAGTAGCCTGTTCACTCTAAAGTTGAAAAGATTAGGGTTGTAAGCGTTCGGAAAAAATTTGATATCAATCAACTTATCTGCCTAGCCTTTTCCTACCATCTTGGATCTAGTGCCAGTGTATGCAGCCGAGTATCAGTATAACATGGAGCGACTGCCATCAGTGCCATCTGACCTTCACAACACAGTTACTGGGTAAAACGGAACCCCTTAGCAAGACTTGTCAGATTGTCGGGTTTCTGACTATCCATAAACTATTCTTCTTCTATTCTTTGAGTAGTTTGTTTGTTTGGTTGAACGCGCTAATCTCAGGAGCTACTGGTTCGAATTGAAGTAGAAGTAAGTAGTTCTTAGACCTGCCAGGGTTGAGAACTTGTTCGAAAATCACTTCTGCTCCGCCCAGTGCGGGAGGAGTCATTTTATGAATTCCCGTCGAACCGTGCTGCTTATTCACCCACTAGTTCTTCGTATTTTTATTAAAGAACATTGTTTTACATACCAATAATCTGTTGCTTTCTATCATATACGTATACCTTGATATGATATGTCTTATTTGACAGTGAAGTCAGAGCTTTGTTCTGACGATGTTTCAACCTGTACATTACTCATCACAAAGCTTACGTAGCTGCGCACACGCATATTATATTATTCAACGGTGGAAGGTCAACTACACGCTCATTGTTATACAATGAAGGTATCCCTACACTAAATAAACTCGTATAAGATTTCTGTTGAAAGTGAACCTAAGAAAATGGAGGAACTAAATCTGAAAATCTTTTAAGAATTTTTGCTAAACTAAGATTAAATTCAAAGTAAACAATAAAATGAGTGCGTTAGTACTCGCATGGGAAGAAGGCGTGAGTTAATGTTACGTATGTAAGATAATAACTCAGTCACACACGCAACTTATCGTAAATGAATCGGAAAGTCCTTGATGATTGGATGTTTGATTCACACCTCAAAGGCCGAACGGATCTAGGTGAAATTTGGGACACGGGTAGATCATACATAGCTTGAATTAACAGACCTTAAATTATTTTATTTCAATTTCAGTAGTATGCTCCCGTGGGCTAAATTCCGACTAAAGCTAATGACATGCGAGAAACCGTGTGCAAAATGTAGTGTTAATTTGATGTTTTTATTGCGATGTTTCCGATGACTATCTATTACGACAGTTTTGCGACAGCAATGAATATTTTTTTGGCTTTATGGCGACCATAAACTGCATGGGTCGGCTGTCAACAAAAATGCGTTCATGGGGATGTGTGCTAACTTCTAAAATGCAGTTAAGTTCAGATCTCCCTTGCCCATCAATGGAGTCCAACTATTCTCAAAAACACAACTGCCATATTATTATTTCTCATTCATGCACGCGAACTGTCAAAATCACCATAAATCTTCATACATTTTTACAAGTTTTGTCACTGAGATGAAATTGTGACTTGAATGTAAACACTTTTTAGTACGAAAATTGGCTTTCAGTGACTTCAGCTAGGGCGGTGTCTGTCAGAAATGTATGAAATTTAAGGCCGTACCCTGAGCAAATAACCTTGAGCATTTTTTCCCTCAATAACAGCGCAAGAGATACAATAGCTAATACGCTCAGAATGTTGAATAAAATCGTTATAAAATCTAATTTTGATCGTTTGAAAAAAATACTTCTACCAAAATGTTCATAATTTAATTGCCTATCCATTAGTGTAAGTACAAAATCAAAATAATCGTTAGTTTTCGAGAAGATGCATGTTTTCAGTATTTTTTTTCATTTCCGTGTTTTCGTTGTGAGGAGATAACTTAAACATTATACTCAGTAATCTATACTTATAATAAATCTGTAGAGAGGTCAATTCTGTACATGAAATATATTTCCAAAATCAGGGGGTGATTAGGGATCGATACTGATGCCAAAAATGCAATCAGTACAATTTTTGTCTGTCTGTCTGTCTGTCTGTCTGTCTGTCTGTCTGTCTGTATAACCGTTATAGAAACAAAAACTACTGGACGGATTCTAACGAAACTTGGTACAATTATTCTTCATACTCCTGAGCTGGTTATAGTATACTTTTCATCACGCTACAATCAATAAGGGCAGAGCAGTGAAGGGAAATGTTGGGAAAACGGGAGAAGTTACTCCATTTTTTAAGCTTCCGTCGCGTGTGCAACCTTAATGGTGAAAGCTACACAGAAATCATGTATGGCGGAAATGTTCTCCTTAAAATTATATAAAAAATATCCAACGACAGCATATGTCTATCTTTTATGATTGACGAACAATAACACGTGTAACTCCCGATAGCTTAGCAGTTCGAAGCTTTCTGACTGTATTTGTCTACTCTTACGTTAAAACTCTCAGTCGTCCCTAATTAACATTAATAAAAGTTAACATTATTAACTATTCCATAAAAAAGAATCATAGAAATCGGTATAGAAACACCAAAGTTATACATGAAAAACGCTAATAATAAGCCATCGCGCGTGAATACTGAATCATGCTATAAGGATTATTTTTGTGGTCGCGAACGCACAGGCAGGCGGCTAGCTTGGCGCCTAGAGGCTAGCGAGTAGCTTCGGAAAACGGCTTACGACAGTTTGCAATATCCTTTAATAATTATAATTTCGAGGGGAAGATGGTTATAATTTCGCTTTACACCAAACGAGTAATATTATAAATGTGAAAGTTTGGTTGTTTGTTACTCAATCACGCCAGAACGGCTTAACGGATCTTAATGAAATTTAGAACAAAGATAGATTATAGTCTGGAATAGCACATAAGCTACTTTCATCCCTGGAATATGTTCCCTACGGATCACGCGGGCGAAGCCGCTGGCAGAAGCTAGTAAAAAATAAAATCTACCATTTTGAAGCCAAGATTATGTAGAAATTTAATGTATTTTTTATTAGTTGATATTTCTTTTGGATAAAGAGTAGATAGCTCAAAAAAACTGCACAAAAAAAACGGCTAGCGCTGCGTTTTGCTCGGGGACACGCCTTAAGGCTTTTTTGTCAGTTTACGACTGACATGCGAATGCGAACGTTGTTAAAACATTAGTAGAATTGGCACTTGTTGCGTGGCGAGGACGATTGTCAAAACGTCAAACATGTATCGCATTGACAAGACGCTGTCGTAATTTCACGTGATCAATTCCTTATATTTCGGCATTTTATGAATTGCGTTCGCTAATAGAGTGGCACTTTTTCTAGAACCTCAGATCGTAAAGCGACCAAGTAACACAGTTTTACATTCAGCCAATCCATTTCATATACCTATAGCACTCATCATTATACTTCTGCTAAAGCGTTAACGCCAATCGTGACGTAGATATCTAAATCACATGTCTACGAGAAGTATTTATACATTTTATTGAGCTAATATAAATAGACGACTATTATTGAAATCAAGGAAATACTACTTGATTTAAATTCGTACTGACTCTGAAATATATCAGAACTATAGTGCAACTAGTGACCAAGGCTGGGAAATCATCAAATGACTCTTTCCGCTCTGGGAGGAGCAGAAGGGAGTGTCAGACTCTTCCTAACTAAAACCCATCCATGTTCCTCCTAATGCCCTTTGCGTTCCAGGGCCGCAGTGACTCCTTCGAACAAATTCCGCAACCCTGGCAAACCAATTCAACCCTCGCAGAGAACAGTGACCCGCCCCGGCTTCGAACAGTTGACATTAATAATATTATATACACGAACTTTCGTCGTTTATATATCTTTCTATTAGTGAAAACCGTATCATCCGTCGCGTAGTTTAGAAGAAGTAAACTGAGAAACGGACAGAGGCAAAAGTATTTATGAAGGACGGCTAATCTTGAAGCTTTCTGCTTACCCTGTAAGGCACATGGGTTGAACACACGTTCAATGTTACGACACGCTTTAATGTATGTATTACTAGAGGCCGCCCGCGACTTCGTCCGCGTATAAATTCTCGGGAACTCCGGGATAAAAAGTAGCCTATGTGTTATTCTGGATCTTCAGCTACCTACGTACCAAATTTCATCGTAATCGGTTCAGTAGTATTTGCGTGAAAGAGTAACAAACATACATACACATACACATACATCCATCCTCACAAACTTTCACATTTATAATATTAGTAGGATAATCAATGTTTAGCTTTTCCCGCGACTTCGTACGCGTATATCCCGTTTTTTCCCGTTCCCGTAAGAATTTCGGGAAATCCTCTATTAGTGCTTTCCTACGGAGTGTAGAGAACCTACATGCCAAATTCCAGCTTTCTACAACCAGTAGTTTCGGCTGTGCGTTGTCAGCCAGTCACTCAGTAACGGAAGAATTTCATATATCGTCGGCTTAGAGTGTAAACCTGCTAACTGCTTATCAGGTAAATTTTCAGGAGAGACAAAAAACATTCCCAAAAAAATTTGAACATTCATTATTTGTACGCGTATGTGTGTGTTGCGGATTACATCCAGGAGTTAGCCGGGAACTTTTGAAGTTATTGATTTGACAGTTTTACTCATCACGCGTTCTTGTCAATTTTAAAAGAAAACTGACTGTAGCTGTTATTCTAGGTTGTGTATTTTTTGTTAAACTTTGGAATGGTACAAAAAACGTCAAAATGCCAAAAAATGGATTTAGCAGGTTTACACTCTAAGCCGACGATATTACTAGCTGTGCCCCTCGGCTTCGCTCCCGTCAACTGGCTACCTTACCTACCCAATATTTTTTTGCTTTTAAACCTTCCCCGTATTCTGGCGAATTAAACAAAAAAAGAATTACCGAAATCGGCCCAGCCGTTCTCGAGTTATAAATTAGGATATTGATATATTGACTATCAAGGCACAAAAGCGCTAATTGAACTGAAACTAATTCCTAAACCGTTATCGACTATCTTTTAATCAATTGTTTTATCGCTCTCTACCGATTAATTTAAGGAAATACGTACTTCGAAATCGTTAGAATTGACGCGTTATCTATTGAAAAAAGCTCTTTCATGAAAAATATGTCACATTTAAATTTTAAAACGAATCTTTTCCAGTTTCCCGAAAGCTTTTAATACTTTCTAAAAAACACTGTTGGTAAAAACAATTAAATGAAACAAAGAACTTTTTGACTCACCTGAATTTCTTCTTCTTTAAAAAAAATCCAAATCTGACAGCACAGCACAAAAGAAAATCCAAAAATCAAATACGGTATAAGATATTTTTTTTTCAAAATAGGGTTGTAACAGGATAGTGCAGGGTTCAAAAACACGGCACACGAGTGGGACAGAGTTCGTTCGTTCGGTTATGATGCTGGCCGCTCGGCCAGTATGGAGCGCCGCCCGCGCGATTCGCTCGCGAAACAATAGTGATGGTGCTACGCGAGTGTCGATATCGAGAGTTGCTTTTGGAGCAAACGTAACGTAAGGTACAATGGAAAGGACGGTAAAGCTGTTGAGTTGTAGAGAGTTTAGTTCTCTATCAAAATTTTCAGCACAAGTAAAATTCACTGTACAAACGCGGACGAGAATTGATGTTTGAACAAACGTAGCTGCACGGACAAGGACAGTAAAGTTATGCCGCCTGGATGGGTTGTCGTCGAGTTTGGGGTTTCCCCCACGCGCACTTTTTATTTAGGTACCCTATTGTTGTGAAGACAAAGGTGGTGGTATTACCAAGAAAAATGGTATTGAGCTTTACAGATTCATGTTTGAACTTGCATGTTCAGAAACAATTGAGTCTTTATAGTAAATCTCTTGAAAGCGTAGCGTGGTAATTTGTAGTTAAATAATACAGTAGTAGATATTTTGGCGGTTCGGGAAGGTATGGTATCCAGCAGTGGGCTGATATAATGATGATTACTTAGCGCTTAAACTTAATAATAAAGCTTATTTTAAACGTTATACATAATATATATTTTTCACTTATAGTGAAAAAGTTTTTATATTTAATCACTTTTAAGTGTTGGTACAAGCCAAAAATTCCAACCATATCATATCGATTTAATTGTCTTTCTCCGAAGTTCTTCATCAGATATTTACGAAATATAAATGGGACCATTTCGGAACCGAACATACAAAAAAAAATTAAACATCCCAATTGATAACCTCTTCCTTTTTTTAAGTCGGTTAAAAAAGACCTTATCCAGTTCAAATAAGTAACATACCTTTAACTAAGCTAACATACACATATTGTCTCTGGAGAATCTTCCTAGTCCAAATTCTATCGACACTTGGTTTATACTAGGTGACCCGTGCAACTTCGTCTGCGTTACATTTTTCATGAATGCTCCGCTCCTTTTGGTCTTAGCGTGATTTTATAGCCGAAAGCCTTACTCCATAAAAGGGCTCTCCAACATAAAATAATTCTTCAAATCGAACTTTCTTGTTACTAGGCAAGCGTGCTACATTTTCGATATCATCATCGCCAGGCATACCTACGCGTGACTATACCATCAGGTGAGGTCACGCGTAGGTATGCCTATTAACAGTATAAAAAATATAGTTCCTGAGATTAATCCCAGTACAACGTGCAATTGCCATTTTCGAGATTGTAAAATAAAGTTCAACGGACAGTGTGAAAAATCTTCATCTTTTTAGCAAAATTAGTGATAGGCATAATTTTAATACTAGAAATCGGAGCACGTTCAACCAAACAAACAAACTCTTCAGCTTTATGATATATTATTAAGTAAG
Source organism: Ceramica pisi (assembly GCA_963859965.1). Lineage (NCBI taxonomy): Eukaryota > Metazoa > Arthropoda > Insecta > Lepidoptera > Noctuidae > Ceramica > Ceramica pisi. The sequence continues at coordinate 8,142,759 of OY982549.1, read as the reverse complement.
ATAGAATCTTCGTAATTCAAATTCTATCGACAATTTATTTCTCTGAAACTGCAGCCCATCACTAAAGTCATGAAAAGTTTCACAGTCGCCCGCCCGTAGACTGGCTTCAGTCCCGTCGCGCGCACTTAGCAATGTTTTGCAAATCACACATTATAATTAGGCGAATTACTCATGTATTTTTATTAATCATATTTCTAAATGTATCTTTACGAGTTATTTTTATATAGGTTGTGATGAAATGTAGGCGGTCGTCTAACAAGATAATTTGAAGACAGTTTTGATGATTGGAAAATTGATTCTCGATAATATAAACCCAATAGGTACCTATATCACAGCATTAAGCTATAAATAAATAAAGAAAAATGAATTCATTTATTCAGGTAACTATAACCCAATTTATATGCTGTGATATATATTGGGTTATATACAACATACTAAAGAAGTATTGAAATGTATGCATTTAAATATTTTTTTAGTATCTTAAGCTTAGTTTCGATCACATTAATTAATCTTATCAAGAGCATGCGATAGCCTGTCTCAAATGAAAATCGATTTCACTATTATTTTGACACAATTATTTCCAATCCTTCCTTCTTTTCAATTCCCTCTAGTCTGCCCGTCTTCGTCGAGAAAGCATCCACAATTCTACACACATGTGGTTTGTTATATGTATGTTACGTTTAGTCTAGAAAGCACGCGATAATATTGACGTAGGCGATGCAGTATCTAAATTCTAAGATAAAGTACCAATAACGTAGTAGGTATTCTAGAGAGGAAGATATAATACATCAGTTACGTACATCTCAATCGTGAATAGTGTGCAAACTATGCAACGCCTACCCAAGGCTGGCTGCTCGGACAAATTGTAATGCGTATGTTAAGGTACCTAGTGACTGAAATTCACTATGTGTAATGTAGCTAATTGACTGAAAACATGCGCACGTGCATCGAACTCAATGGCGCGAGATCTCATCTTCACAAGCCAATAGTGAAGTAGATAGACTCTTCAAGAGGTTTCTCTGAAATATAAGAATTTTCTGTACACATTCTTTCCCCATTAAGTGTCATGTGCAAATTTCTGAAAAATCAAAAGCAATTTTCACGACCTGGATATCAAACCCAAGACCACCAAGATCACCAGTCGCGCTTGCGACCACTAAACTAACAAGGTTTGTTACAGAAGAGTCACTACAATACAATCCCTCTTCTAGTTCACCCAGTCGAAGCGACCACAGCTATAACTAAGAGTGCCTTTGAGATCACACGTTTGTGATGTGATGTGATGTGGAACCCTGCTTCTTTTATTATTCAAAGATCATTTTCCTCTATTTCCTGTTGATATGATGCAATCCTTAGCGAGTCTATAGGGTCTGATATACCTACAAAAAAAACCGTGCTGCATCTAAAACACGTCGCTATAAGACTAGTCATTTTCAGAGAATGGATAGTTTTTTGGGATATTAATACATTGGTTGCATTGCACATAGATATGCTTCTTTGTGCAGACGTTACATCATAAGCAAACTCAAAGTTTATCTTTATTCAAGCACAAGGATGACTCAAGCTTGCATAAAAACCGCCTAAAACCTTCAATTAATAAATACAAACTCATTTGCGGTATAAACGAATCGGAAATGCCGTTTGCCAACATCAAGTGACCTGGTGAATCACGCGCAAACCTGTATCGATCTATTCGTGGTCAGCAAGGTTTTAACGGGCAAGGACGGGGTGTGACATGTACGAAAATAACGAGACGAATTTGAAGGTTGATCTCTAAAACATTTCAAGATCAAATTTTTTCGTTGTTTCCAGAATCGTGACTAAAAGTGCTTTAAAATGCCGTTATTTTTTGAGCACGTCATCTTCAGTTTCACGTTTTCTTTAGCTGTTTTGGACTCCATAAAAGATCCTAGATTTCGTTACGGATTGTCCGAAGCCAGAAAATCTTACTACAGTCTTGCCAAGAACTACCGTGTTACCTAGTTAATGGGTTGTGGAGGTCTGTTAAGCAGCCACTCGTAAAATACTGGTATTCAGCTAAATACGGTTTGACTGGAAGCCCAATATATGTAGTTGGGAAAAGACTGGGCAGATTATTATGACTTCGAAGCCGCTAGCAGAAGCTTGATAAGAATAAGACCAAAGAGATTTAAGTTTTATTAACTATCAGCGGCTTCCCCCGCGTGAATGTCGGAAATTATCCCAAGGGAATATACTCGAGGGATAAAAAGCCTATGTGCTATTCCGGACAACAATCTCTGCGCCCTATTTTTATTCAGATCTAAATGATAAATGATATTTATCTTGTAAGTAGGTTGTAAATAACACTTCTACACGTCAATCTTTTTTGGTCGTTTTAAACTAGATGAAGCCGGTGTTTCCTAGCAGACTGCTCTGAGAAGAAACACCGAAACAAACTCAGAGGTCAATGTCACTTTTAAATTCCATAGGTACAATCGTACTGGTCAATTCATATGAGAACCATGTAGGTTACCTAATGTCTAAAGTTGCCAGTTCCATCTATTCAGTTATTCCGACAAGATCGAGGAACAGAGATCCATTCATCCAAACTTGCACATTTATTATAGTAGTACATTAATTCTAATAAAATACACTCACGATACCCATCGGAACGAAGGTAGAAAATTAAACGACGATGTTGACGGACGACAACAAAAAAAGTGAGACAAGAAAAACTACAATAATTGTGTTTAAAAAAAATTCCCAATGTCTTCATTATCTTACCGGTTCCCGGCCTTATGCCAAGTTTATTTTTTCTTAAATGTCAGTCGTAACGTAAGATGTTTACCCCACAGATCCTTGCTATAGCTCTGTTTCCGTTTTCTTGTCAAGTGAGCTTTAAATTCTTCAGGAAAATCGATTTCGCAAAATGATTCGTAGATTAGAAACATAGATTCGACTCTCATAGGTATGTCAATTTCCAGTACTTAGACCTAAAGACAGATGATTTACCATACTCTATACTAATATTATTAACAGGAAGGTAAGCAGCTTGTGAGTTTATGAGGTTGTAGGGGGTTATGATTTCTGGATCTTCAAACCGATTTTGAAAATTACTTATTTTACCAAAATAGAAAGCCACGATATTACGAAGGCTAAAAAAACCGCCCAACGAAGTGGGTATTTGTCAGCTAGTTATAATATACTAGTGGCTGCCCCGGCTTTGCCCGGATGTATTTTTTTTTGTTCATAATTTTTTTCATACAAACAGCTCACCCTCACAATTGCGAACACAATTACTTTAAACAACAGAATTATCCAACTTGGCTCAGTCGTTACAAAGCTACGCACGTACATACATATTGGAGATTCATTTTTATTAGGGTTCCGTACCTAAAAGGTAAAAACGGGATCCTATTACTAAGCCTCCGCTGTCTGTCTGTTTGTCACATATTGTGTATTTCTATTGCCGCTATAACAACAAATAATAAAAATTAAGGTTCATGGTACGGAACCCTTCGTGTGCGAATCCGACTTGCACTTAGCCAGTTTTTATATAGTTTTGAGTTAGTAAGATCCTTCAAAATAAAAGAAGGAAATTGTAAAAAGTGCTAGACGCTATGGTGGCCCAACACTACCCTTTTATATTGATAGGATGTGGTTTAAGTTAAAGTCTTGAATTGTAAAGGGAATAGCTGTATATTCAATCACTATAACACTTAGATATGGGTAATGGTAATGGAAATAGCTGAATATTAAATCACTATAACACTAAGATACAAGACAATGGTAATGGTTTTGAGAACGTGGTGTCTCTAATGAGATCTGAACGCGAACTGGCTCACATTTTGGTGGACGAGCGAATATGCATATTTGCGGTCGATGCAATTATGCATTTTCGCTTAGTGTTCGATTAAAACTCGAACAGAAATCAATGTCAGATTTTCTTTTTGAAAGATCGACTTCTAATACCAGGTACCCGTTAGACTCGTAGGTACCTACCTATGCGATATCAGTATGCCTTGGATAAAACTGTAAAAGTTAACTTACTAATTACTTAAAAAAAAACAAAGCAGATCATGAGACAACAGTAACAATCATAAAACTTTATTCCAATGTTTTTAACCACGCTTTGACGACATTCAATTAAATAAATTTTACTCGATAACGTTCCATTATTAATCCTTCTATTTGCGGAACAATTGTCAAGCCTCAAATAAAGTGTTCAATTTTAAATCCACAAAAAAAATAAAATTCGATGGAAATCGCTTGGGAAGCTGTGAAATAACTCGATCGTATAGAGAAAAACATGTAAACAGGGCCGGCCTCGTGCTAAAAATAAGACTAATATTTCGGAATATTCCCGCCGCACGCCATTCCACAGACTACACTTGTAAATATTTCTTAAAGCTTGTCTTACTGTGCTGAAATGTTTTAACTGTTTGTTGGATTCCGAAGTTGTAAGGTTACAAGATGAGCAGAGGTTTTAGAGGTATTTAGGAGCATCTTCCCGCATCTGCGATGCGTTGTCCACTTGGGAGTCCCTGAAACGCCTCAGGACGGAAGTAGGATGATGTTACTCCAACCTCGCTAATTGGGCCTATCTTGACGGATCGCCAGCATGATGTGGATGCGGAGCCGAGTCACAAACCGTGCTTCACCTCCTATCCTTTTTTTTAAGGATGTGAAATCATCAAATGACTCCGCTCGCTCTGGGCGGAGCAGAAGGTAGAGTCAGACTCTTACTGACTAAAATTTTCTCCTAGTGTCCTTTTGCTTTCCAGGGCCGCGGTGATTCTTTCAAACAAATTCCGCAACCCTGGCAGGCCTCAAAGAGGGTAAGATAGCCTCTTTGCCCCAAAACATGCTGAAAACGTGACCTACGATGCCAAAAACGATGCCGTGGAAATGGAAATTTGGCCATTATGATACAATGAGTTAGTCTGTCGTGTCAGTGACATGATGAAGATTTAGCCCAAGTAGGTACCTACTAGGACTTCTAGGCTAGGGCTTCTATTTTAACGACCATGATCGTTCAAATGACAATGTGGAAAGAAAGTTTAAATAGGTACAAACGCCAGCACTTCGAGCTACAACATGCTGTCAAACTTTAGTAGATTTTCAACTTTAAAGCGATAGAAATAAAGTTCAAGGTTGATTGGGAAAATTTTAGTTTCGGGTAGCTTGATGTGCTTTCGACTATTCGCTGGGTTCGAAGTAGGTACTAGGTGGGGAAACATAATCTATCGCAGCGCTCATGGTGGCCAAAAGTAGAAATAATGTAAGCTCTGCCATTTGTCATATCTGTCAATGGCAAAGCAATTCTACTACATAATTTTAATAATCGCATTATTCCGCCAAGAAAAATGAGTCACAGTAGTTGTTGTGTTGTAAACTGCAAGAATACTGGCAGAAATAGTAAATGCAAGTTTTACCGATTCCCAAGAGCTACTTGGAAACTTGAAAAATGCAAGAAATGGATACCTGCCGTCAAGAGAAAAAATTTGAATATTTGTCTTTGTCTTATGATGCGAGCTTGTATTATTGAACTCTGTCCTTGTTTCGTTCTTAATTCTTCAACATCCCGGACATGTCCAGCCAATACCAACAACTTTCCTTTAGAAACGGTTTGTGGTTGAAATTTTACATTGTAAGTGATACTTACTCACAAACCCGGTCTTCAAAACAACACTAATTTCGATCTGAAAACAATATTTAATTTATAACTAGCGATATAGGAGCAATTATATAATATTTACTATTATTTCATGAAACCATTAAAGTAACTTTACCTTCTTGTTTTACTGTAAAACTACGACTAAAAATGAAGTAAACAAGGACATAATCAGAATAAAACACACTTTTTGAATAAATTTTACTTACCTACCTCATTTGATAATAATGACCAAAATTAATTCAAAACCCTTTGTCTATCCAAATCACATGGTATCATAGAAATTGTATAATCTAAATTAATTGTTATTTTTTTATGTTAAAATTCTTTCACAATGTTAAGATCTAGGTAAACGTCAAAGCGACAGAGCCCACAAAGTTGTGGACTGTAATTGGCGCTATAATCGTGCACAGAGCGAATACCTACTTGAGGACTAGTAAGGTACATAGGACTAAACTAGATAGGTATGTATATGTCGAGCGATCTCGTAGTAAAGTTCTAGTCATATTATGGACTACCTACCTACTCTGTTGTTCAACATGTATTTAAGCCTCATTTTTTATGCAGTGTTAATCACAACTAAAACTAAGGCCAAGCTAAAATTCCTGTAGCTCAAAACTGCTTCCCTCTGACAACTATTAGGAATAGCAATGAAAGCGTCAAAAAATCTGAGGGCCAGTGCCACAGGTCACACACAAAAATAGCGCTGTAAAGCTATTGCATCTACGAGCACTAAAAACTGTGTCGTTTACAATATACACCATCAATGCTAATAACTATTGCGAAATGACACGGTGTCGTTGTGTGCGCGTTGTTGGAAAGCGAGCGTGTGGTCGATTGGAATGGTGCCGATGAGCGGGAGTGAGTCGCGCAGTATTTATAGTGAAGTGACCAACGATGAGGGATGGAGTAAGAGGAGAGAGGTCAGCGGGTAGAGGAAATAGTCCTCTATGAGATGCGTCCTCCGGGTCGATTCTGAAGGTCGATTTTGTGATCGAAGTGAAGGGTTGTGCGAAATGATCACAAAGTGATACACCACTTCACCCAAGCCTTCATGCGACATGTTTACAAAATCGACTGGCAGAATCGACAGGCTGAAATTACCCCACCCGCACATAAAACTGGTCTAAAAACACTGCTTCATTTGAAAAGATTTGATGGTAAAAACCTAAAGCCCGATTTTGTAACGAAAGTGATCACAAAATTATTGTGACAAATTGTCAAACACGCGTTATCTAGAGAGTTGTAATTGGTTGAATGAGTTTTCAACAGTCAATAACTTCACTTCAGTTTAATCTATGACGGGCCGATATTTAATGCAGAAACCGGGGATTAGACTTAACTATTTCAAACCTATACTTAGCAAAGGTTTTATTGGTTTCACAAAACCCACCCGGACTCTCCAGATATTTTCAAAGAAGAATGGAAAAAAACGGAAAGATGCTCCTCCAACACGGCTCTTACGAAAAACATTTAAACAATGTAAAACAACGCTTCCTCTTATGACTTGCAACGTTTATTTGGAAGGACAATAAAGTTTGAAATACAGATTTCGCTATGAATAATCACAGTTAAACTTAGCATCGTATTAATGGATGCAGAACGTATGAATATTAATTCAAAACAAAAAGATAATCTTTCTTCATAAATATAACAATCGTCAAAGATTTGCGTTCCTGGAAAGATAAAAGATAGACAAAGCTTAGGATGGCACGCTTTCTCAGAACCGACCAATGAAGATTTCTTTCCCACGTGGAATGCCTATTTGAGACCCTTCATATCTATTCTAATATTATAAAGCTGAAGAGTTTGTTTGTTTGCTCGCTTGAACGCGCTAATCTCAGGAACTACTGGTCCGATTTTAAAAAATATTTCAATGTTAAATAGCCCATTTATCGAGGAAGGCTTAAGACATATAGGAGCGGAGCATTAATGGAAGAGGCACGGGTCAGTCAGCTAGTTATAAGAAACAATTTTTTGTGTATAAACTCATTACCCTTTACTTGCGGCGCCGCAGCCAGATAATGGCATTTATCAAGAGGACACAATATCTTTTAAGGAGTCATAGTACTCATCATCATGAACAACTTTTCACTATGGGCTCAACACCATAACACACAACCACATTTTAGACAGTTATTTTTAAGCCCCATGTCATAGGGGACTCTAGGGAGCTCTTGGCTAAATTATAACAGCCGCAAAGGTCGATCTTCAAGGTTAAGCAACGCTTGCTGAGGTTGGTCTGTGGATGGGTGACCATCTTAACATATCGAGTTTCCTCCGTGCCTCGGAAAGCACGTAAAGCTGTTGGTCCCGGCTGTCATTTGGAGATCTTTGGCAGTCGTTACGGATAGTCAGAAGCCAGAAATTGCCAGAAAATCTAACACCAGTCTTGCCACGGTGTACCGTATTACCCAGTTAATGGGTTGTGGAGGTCTGGTAGGGCAGCCGCTCCACGTAAAATACTGCTATTCAGCTGAATCCGGTTTGACTGGAAGCCGATCCCAATATAGTTGGGAAAAGGCTAGGTAGATGATGATGTCATAGGGGACGATCTGATAAATGATTAATGATATTTATTTTGTAAGTAGGTTGTAAATAACACTTTTACACGTCAATCTTTTGTGGTCATTTTAAACTAGATGAGGCCGGCGTTTCCTAGCTGACTGCTCTGAGAAGAAACGCCGAAACAAACTCAGAGGTCAAAGTCTCTTTTAAAGTCCATACAATCATACTGGTGAAATCATATGAGAACCATGTAGGATAATGTCTGAAGTGGCATTTTGAGGAAAGTACCACACAGATTTGAGTGGACCTGTCCAGACAGTGCAAGCATTTGCCAGTTATCGTGTAGCTCAAACTTAGAACTTAAAAGAGCTCAACGAACCGACGAACAATACCAAAGTAAGGACATTTGTTTAGGCCGCATAAAAAACTCAAACCGCCAGACTAACATTAAGGTGGCACTAGTCGATATTTTTTCCATAGAAACTTCGGGAGGGTATTACTCCGCTGTTTGACAGAGTACATCAAAAGTTAAACATAATATTGTCACGAACCCGTAACAATATCGTTTTGTCATATTATTAGTTTTGTCTGTATGGAAACAGAATGGTAAAATAAAACGCCATTAAAAAGTTATGAGCCACCAAAGTTTCGTTTTTCTTGCCAATTTTAACGCATCTTTGGGCGTAAATAAGTAATAAACACAATGTAAAATCTTTAAAACCAAGTCGGTACCGACAAAGCTCAATTATCGAAGAATTCAATAACTTTTATTTTTAATCGATTTATGCAGTAGTTTTTTCATAAAACTCGATTTACGAAAGGCCTTCTCATATTTTTTTACGCGCGCGTTTTACTATGAATTATCGTGCCTCTCACTGAATAATGTTCCCCCCGGTGCGGTGCGGGGGGACAATGCTCACGCACACGTGCGTATTCAAGTTACGACTGTGTCTGCTGCGGTGTGCTGTGGCCTGTGGCCTATGTCGTTCGTACGTTACATACGTAGGTAGACTATACTTGCGCTCTAATTTATATTGACTCATTGGCTTGATTTTTGGATTTCAACATTATATTTTATATCTGTTTGACTTCGAACTGAAGTTTGGACTCCGTATTTGCGTTTGAAATTGTTATTGTTGCTTTGAGTGGACGCTGCATAAGTACGTGACATTGTTTTGAATCATTGAAAAAGTTTTAAAAACCACATATTATAAACACTGGGTAGAAAAGTCATAATTTGGCGTCGTGACCGGGTCTTTGACACCGCGTCGCTGCCCGCGCCCGCTGCAGTGTAAAATCATCGCGGCGGGATGCTATCGCGCAATGAATTTTCAACTCTCGATGTTGAAACCAATGATATAATTATAAGTTGAAACGGTGTCTTTTTTTGACGCGTTGGGATTAACTCTGCTGAGTGCTGGGTTCTCAACGCTCGGCTGAACGGAATATTTTTACGTCCGTGCGTACGGTGGCTAAGCGTTCTTACAATCGAGCGACATGACGCCGCCGTGCCACCGCCGCCGCACGCGTCTACGACAGGGACAACTGCAGGCGTCGTTGGTGGTCGTTGAAGCGCCCGTCGACAGCCAACGACAAAGGTTGCCGGCCGCCAGCGGCAACGTGTCGCTCGTTTAGTTGAGTACCTAGGTAGCAGGTAGCGAAATCCAAAGTTCAAGCCAGGGTCAATGTAATGTTTGTTACTGGGTTCATTCTATTTGCTTTCAAAATAGTTTCTTGCAATTGACAAACCTAATTTTGTGTTCGTAGGTACTTTTGCGGCGGACAAGACTTTTTTATGGATGGGAAACCAAATAACTGCTCCCGCTTTGGGCGAAGCAGAAGGGAGTGTCAGACTCTTCTTGACTAAAACCCATCCATGTTCCTCCTAATGCCCTCTGCGTACCGTACTTACCAGGGCCGCGGTAACTCTTTCGAACAAATTCTGCAACATCATAGTTTACATAGTTCTCTGCCTAATAGGTACCTACTGTTATATTAACGTAGTTAGATACTTACCTACAAGCAAAGATGCCATAAAACAAACCGTTGGCGTCGTAGACACTAAAATTTTAACGTTAGGTAGGTAGGTATGTAGGAGCTAAGTAAACAATCTTTATGTGTCACTTGTCAGTTTGTCACAATATACTGTGCACTTGTCTGATAATTTAAAGCAATCTAATAATGAATGCTAATCTAAACGTCTGTGTTGGTTGACACAGACGTTTAGATTAGCATTCATTATAGGGGTAACTAAAAATAGAAAACCGGCCAAGTGCGAGTCGGACTCACGCACCGAGGGTTCCGTACAAATATTATAATATAAGCAAAAGTTGTGGATTACGATTTATGACGTACCTATTAAAAAAAATTCCTTACTAGATCTCGTTCGAACCAATTTTCGCTGGTAGTTTACATGGTAATGTACATCATATATTTTTAGTGTTATCATTCTCTTATTTTAGAAGTTACACGACACACACACATTTTACCACTCTGGAAGTGTCTCTCGCACAAACTATTCAGTTTAGAAAAAAATGATATTAGAAACCTCGATATCATTTTAGAACCCCTATCCATACTATACCGGCCTACAGGTTTAGGTAGGTAGTAAGTTCACAGAATACATCTACTTACCAAGTTTAGAGTTTTCGACAGCATAGTTCTTATAGTTTCGGAATAAAGTGGCTGTGACATACGGACGGACAGACAGACAGACAGACAGACAGACAGCCATGACGAATCTATAAGGGTTCCGTTTTTTGCCATTTGGCTACGGAACCCTAAAAATTAAGAAGACAGGTAGGTAAGTAAGTAATTTTGATAACAATTTATAGGATGGTACTTAGGTAGAACTAATTTCATTATTAGGTACCTACTAGCGACCCGCCCCGGCTTCGCACGGGTGCAATGCTGATACTAAATACACTACAGAAAAACCGTGAGAAAAACTGTTACCTACCTACCTCACGTCTGAGCCGCGCGGGTACCTTACATAGATCTAAACTCCCCTCCCGCACGCGCACCCCCGCCTTGGTGACCGCCGCAACGGGCCGTACAGCAGAAATCGTAATATTTTAATTTCGCCATAACTTCAAAACCAAACGTCCGATTTTAATCATTGAAAGACCAAATATGATCTACATAAACTGTACTTAGTGATGAAATACTTTATTTTGATAAGGATTAATAGCATGAGTAAAATAAACGCGTTTAAATGTAGTCCAAAAAAAATCTAGATTTTTAAATAAAAAAATGGTTGTTGTGCCTCACTCAACATAGATAGGTATAGTGTGTCGCGGACTTTTTTGTAGATATTTATAAGATCTACAATTAATTAGAACAATTAATGGTTGTATCTTTTATAGTTTAGGCAGCGTACGCAAAATAAGTTACTTTTCTGGTTGATTTTTACACCTTGTGTCCGATAAACCCAAATATCTTACGGAACCCTATTTTTTTGCAAAATAAAATATAGCCTATGTTACTTGTGGATAATGTAACTTTCGAATGGTGAAAGAATTTTTTAAATCGGTCTAGTAGTTTTTTAGCCTATTCATTACAATCAAACAAACAAACAAAGTTTTCCTCTTTATAATATTAGTGTAGATGTATTAGTACCTACGGACATAAACTGCGATGACTATTCAAGTAAGCATCAGATCTGGTGGCGGCGTGGCGGCTGCATTACCACCAAGGAAAAACTATACATAATAACAATAGAATAAGCAATCCATATTAGGTACCTATAGGGCCGTAGAGGTATAAAACGATAACACAGCGCCTACTATTTTTAGTAAGAGTTTTTAGGTAGGTAGTTGCTGATTTCTCGGCGAGCGTCGAGCGACTATGCGCAGCGGCGCGCGGTGGCGGTATGTGTGCATCGGGTAACTTCGATTTAGTTCGGAACGGTTCGGAACGATGTTTGTGTGCGTGCGAACTAGACGTGCATGAAGGCTAGCGTCTAACTGCTCATCACTGGTACTATCTCTGTCGGGCATGATGCGAGGTGAGACAGCGTGCTTTTTGGCCATGCCTACCACTGAGTTCGAGCCCGCGACTAGTGCCACCTTAAGTGAAATAAACCCCTAACATGGCAATCTACATGGTCCTCATATTCACAATACGTTATATGAGGACCATGCAGATCAGTGTCTGAAATGGTCTTTTGAGGAAAGAACCACACAGATTTGAGTGGACCTGTCCAGTCAATGCAAGCCTTGGTCAGTAGTCGATTAGCTCAACTTAAAACCAATAAGGAGCTTAATGACTCGACGAACAATGCCAATGAAAGCCATTGCATTTGGGTACGCCACAGAATGGCCTACCCAAATGTACTCAAAATGTACTCAAACTGCCAGACATCGTTCAAAATAGTTTAAGAGAACAAAAAGAAAATAATAGCCCACATACTTAGTCCCCATATTCACAATAGTAAAACGAAAAATAATGAAATAATAATAAATAAATATGTCAAATATAATGATTCTTGAATGTGGCTAGGAAGTTTATTATAAAAATGTATACATTGGCATCGAAACGAACCACGTATTTTTTTTTCAGTCTAGTTTTAGGAACGACAAAATTGTGTTTATTCCTAGTATTTATGTTATGGATATCACTGTATTTTTTATACAGATTAATATTTTTATGTGCATACAAGAGATTCTCAGAAGAGGGCACAGTCATTATATTAATCTCTTTAAATTTGTCTCTGAGGGAGTGTCTGGGACTTAATTTATAAATCGCACGAATAGCCCTTTTTTGCAAGATAAATATTGTCTGTATGTCGGCAGCATTTCCCCACAATAGAATGCCATATGACATTACACTATGAAAATAACTAAAGTACACTAAACGGGATGTCTCTAAATCTGTTAAACCACGAATTTTTCTAACGGCATACGCTGCAGAGCTAAGTTTTTTGGACAATTTATCTATAGGGGGGCCCCACTGAAGCTTCGCATCCAAAGTTATGCCTAAGAAAACTGTGGTATCTTCGGGTTTCAACTCTTCACCCTTTATTGATACAACAGTGTTCACTTGTTTTACATGCGGTAATGTAAACTTTATGCATTTCGTTTTTTTCTCGTTCAGTAAAAGGTTATTAACATTTAACCAGATAACTACAGTTGCGAGGGCACTATCTATATCGTCAGTAACCATCTGCTGACGTTTAAGTTTGAATAAAAGCGACGTGTCGTCTGCAAATAACACTCTGTCATGTTTATCCTTTATGAGGTACGGCAAGTCATTAATACAAATTAGGAAGCGGAAGGGGCCTAAAATTGAGCCCTGGGGGACCCCCATCCTGACTACCGATCCAGCAGATCTTTTACCGTTAACATCAACTCTCTGAATCCTATCACTCAAATATGAAGTAAGAAGATCCAGAGAGGCGTTCCGGATTCCGTAATAGTGCAATTACCTGATAATGTCTCATGGAGAACGCAATCGAATGCCTTGGACAAATCGCAAAAAATACCCAAAGCATCGCATTTGTCCTCCCATGCATTATAAATGTGACCTAAAAGTTCAACACCTGCATCGGTTGTTGAACGACCCCTTGTAAAACCAAACTGTTTATTATGTAAAAAACCGCCAAAGTGCGAATTGGCGACCGTGACAGGACATTTTCAAGAAATTCTGTAACGTAATGTACGATATGCGCTTGCGCATGCTTAACGATACGAAGTTATTTGGAAAACGACAATAATTGGAGGCTACAAAAATACAAGTAGACATCCCTGGTCTTCCCTGTCAACGAATCAGCTAAAGATCGTACTGGAAATCCGTGGAGTCATCAAAATCACCAAGTTAAGTGCCTTCCTTTGTTCCGTTTTACCTCACCAAAGTACAGCCGACTTCCAAATTCCACACGTAATTCCTTCTAAAATACCCCTAATCCAATAACTAGCCTCTGTTTGTGCTATATTTCTTAATTTTATAGGCTTAGAATAATAACGCATAGAAGCCGCGTCTAGAACAAAACCCGAGCAAAATCGTGTGTCCACTTCATTTTCTTTGTGTGCGTGAGCCGAATGTGTCTACGTTCCTCTAACGCACACAGATATAGCTTTCAGTGATACCATTACTAAGCCGTTACCCACAAAATATGGGAAGACGCATTACTATTTTGCTATCAAGACAAGTATTTTATGTTGTTGGGAACTGGAAAAGGTAAACATGATTTTTCATGTAATATGACTATATTTTTTCGGAAGGTATAATTCAATTTATTTCAAAATAAAAGGAAATAAATCGCATAAAGAATGAGATATTGTTCAATGCGTTTAGAATGCTTGATGGGTTATAATTATAAACAATGTTAAAACATCGGGTTTGATATGAATTAACAGTAAGTATTGTATTTTAAAATTACAAAAATGAAAAACATGAATGAAAGCAATGTGGGTATTTTTTCCTCACAAATAGCAACACTGTGTTATGACAAGTTAGGTTATTAGAATTTTGTTTTATTTATCGATTTACGTAAAAATAGTGCATAGAATGTGAGTACCTATTTGTGAAATGTTATTTTATCACATTTTTTTATTTTCCTGATGTGCTATAACATCCTTTCACGCAACAAACTGTCATTTTCAATTATTTACTCGCGAGCTGTGTTCGACGGAACGTGACCTTGAGTACTGACGGCCTGACGGCTAAGTTTGACGGATTAGGCTAAGTTTTAGTTGCCTCACTTTTTGCACTCGTACTAGGTTTCTATGCGTTATTATTCTAAGTTTATAGGTTTTTGTCGTGCAAAATAAGTTGTAGGTAGAAATATCTACATATACCGTCCATTATAAACATTGTTGATTTTTTTCCAAATTCACTTTCTTGTTCACTAAATTCAGTAGCAAAATAACGTACTCCTAAATAAATAAATCTAAATCTTAATTGTCATACTCCTGCCTCATCATATTTGGTATTTTCTCTATATTTAAGCCGATTTGCCGAAATTTCCAGGGCCAAGTCTCTCGACTGAGTCTGCAGCCATCCTTGCCCGTTTGCCCGTTTGCTGAATGAGGCACTGCAGCCAGCCAAGGCCAGGTTCCCGAGGAATGCCACCGAAAGGAGGAGCGTGAGATTATCATTATTTCATTCCTTTTCCGAATTGATTCAGACATTGTCGGTAGGTAAGTATAGTCAAGTACCATCGTTTTGAAGTCAAAGTAAATATTTAATTTACGCAGTTTTACATTAGAACTACATTTTAAAATGTCGTGTGAAGGCGGCGATAAGTGCTCTGCCAAGGTATCTTTAAAAGAACTACTAGCAAAACGTAGTTCAATTAAAGGTCAAATTACAAATTTGGTGACTATTTAGATCGAATTATTAAACTATCTGAATTGTCAAGTGTAGAACTTGCGGAATTAAACTTAAGATTAAGCAAGTTTCAAGGATTATCGACAAGGTTTGATGATTTGCAGACAGAGATTGAAGTTTTAAATTCTCCAAATATTCAAGTAGAACTTGAAGTCGGACTCGCGCACTGAGGGTTCCGTAAGCAGAAGTTGCGATTTACGATTTATGACGTATTAAAAAAAAACTAGTCACTAGATCTCGTTCAAACCAATTTTCGCTGGTAGTTGACATGGTAATGTACATCATATATTTTTTTTAGTTTTATCATTCTCTTATTTTAGAAGTTAAGGGGGGGGGGACACATTTTTCCACTTTGAAAGTGTCTGTCGCGCAAACTATTCAGTTTAGGAAAAAATGATCTTAGAAACCTCAATATCATTTTTGAAGGCCTATCCATAGATACCCTGGGTTTGATGAAAAAAAAATGAGTTTCAGTTCTAAGTATGGGGACCCCCAAAATGTATTGTTTTTTTTTTCTATTTTTATGTGAAAATCTTTATGCGGTTCACAAAATACATCTACTTACCAAATTTCAACAGCGTAGTTCTTAAAGTTTCGGAGAAAAATGGGTGTGACATACGGACGGACGGACAGACAGACATGACGTGTTTTTGCCATTTGGCTACGGAACCCTAAAAATTGTGTTTGTTAAAATATCTTTGCATTTGATTTAATATCTGTTTTTCAAAAATTTTACTAAATGTAGGTAGCACCGATTTAGGTCTATAATTAGAAGGGTCTGAGGTGCTACCCGATTTAAATAACGGTAATATTTTACTATACTTCATTAAATCAGGAAACTCACCACGGTCAATACAATTATTTAAAATATCAGCTAAAGTAGGTGCTACTATGTGTATAATCGATTTAACAAGATCAACAGAATTACCCCACAGATCTGCAGTCTTTTTTACATTCAAAGAATTAAACGTTTTTATGATATCATTAGGGGTTACATATTGGAATTTAAAATCGGCATTACAAACTGGAACGTTTTCTTTAAGTAAAGCTTCTGCAGCAGCAGGTGACGAATTTAGGAACTTAGTTGTCGATACGGGAATTTCTGCAAAGAAATCTTCAAAATGCCGCGGCGACTTGCGAATCCAAATTAATTATACTGTCATCGATAACAAGGCTGTAATCACTACTTCGGTTGCCAGACCTTCCCGTTTCGCTATTTATAATATCCCAAGTCATTTTAATCACATTATTACTATTTTGAATTTTTGAACTCAAGTACCTAGACTTTGCAAGATAACAAACTTTTTTAAATAACTTAGTATAATTCTTAACATACAAATTAAATTCTACTGTGTTAATGTAAGTCCGTTCTTCATATAACTCATAAAGCCTTGATACCATCAAGACCTTAGCGTTGTTATTGAGGGAATACAGATGGCAAAACTCATTGAAACTGCTCGAACCGGGAATCAAACTCGGAACCTCATACTCGGCAGTAGCGCCAGTAGCGCTATCGACCAATGAGATAGTAGCAATAGCATAATTACAAAAATTCTGTGAAAATAAAACGATTACATTAGAGGAATAACCTTTATATTCATTTCTTTCATAGTCCACTCTTAACTATGCTTAAGACTATGTTACACGATGTGCATTCTACATCCCTCTTAGCTCCACAAACACCAGCTTTAAGTGAAAACAACAGTGTAATGTCAAAAATACATGGCAGTTTCTTAATATTACTAGAATTCACAAAATTCTTATGTAAAAGTTGCGAGGACATTGTTTTTTACAACAATTATGACAAGATTTTTACCCTATTTAATCGTCAAACTGAATAACGATTAAATGTTTAATATTAAGTGTCATTATTAGTGCATACGGCGTTTCAACTTGACTTTTTTTCAAACTATAAATTGTAGTATTCAAGTTTATTTCAACCAGGTTATGGACTATCTTCTACAAAAATAGCTACCAACAAAATACAAAACATAAGTCCAGTGCATTCCAGTCCAGTAATATGGTAGGCGCCAGATAAACTTGCAATAAAATACCAAATAAAGAACCTATCCCTAATATCCCTTCGTAGATACCCGAACTATCACTGACATATTATAAAACAAAGTTCTCCGCCGCGTTTGTTTGTCTGTTTGCGATAATCTCAAAAACTACTGCACCGATTTTCATGCTGTATCCACCAATAGATAGAGTGGTTCTCGAGGAAGGTTTTAGTATATTGTTATTGGTTTTATAAAATATGAACCATTTTTATTACTAGAGTACGTAATGGATCACGGGTCAATGATCCTTATTGAACATTTATCTGGCGCCTACCATAGGCATAAAAATAAAATATTTAGGCAAACAGAAAATTGGCCTTCCTTCAATACTAACGCCTAATACAAGATGCCACCAATCATCTTCAATCTTGGCAGACCTTATATAAATCACAATAAAGTCGAAAATCGCTTGTAATCACTCGAAATCATTCCACCGGGATATAGGACCACAGCGATGTCGCCGACACACGTTCAACTTGTTTTAAACAAGAGTACGACGCAATTATTTACAAAAGCCGTAGTTTATTTTAATAATGTTCATACGTACAACATATATTAGTCTTCAAACTTTGGATAACTTCGGTAAATTTCCGATAACTGATGATAGTCAATGGTTCACTATACGATTGTACGCGAGAGGTCACTTCACGGCCCTCAATAACTGTCCTTTGTAGAATTTGACAAATATTCTTTAGTATTTCAAAACTTCAACATCATTTAAAAAACTTACCACGTATTTAATATCATCTAAAACCCTTTGAATCCTTTTTTCATCACTATAAAGAGGTATTTTTGATACACAATTGTTTTTGTGAGAAGCTTCTAAAGAGAAAATTTGAATGAATATAGTTTTATACAAGTACCGTCTCGCGATTACTTTGCTTTTTGTAATTCAGAGCACATCCACGCTTCACATTATATAGTAAAAATATTCTCAGTAAATTGTACTATTTACAAAACTTGCGTAATCCGAATCTTTACTAGACATTGGTAACAATATTAATAATTGTAAATTGTAAAAATCCGACGCATAAACTAAACCGTTATAAGCAATAACAAAAAAAAATATAATATTTTGTGATGATCACTCGTTATCAACGTAAAATTGAACATTTTATAAAAACTGATTATGTAAAAAAAGAAAAACTGCAAGCATAATATTTTCTCTCGCTGTTAGAGTTAAAATAATAAACACTATATTAGTTTATCATCGAAAATTATCATGATAAAAAAAAACGAAAACACTAACATTCACTAACAGTAACTGTATAAAATCATTCAAAACAAGATAATTATTAATCTGCCAAGTAATTATAATTAAAGCAAATCTTCAGCAAACGACAAAAAATCTCATATACTTTTTAAAAACACCATTACTAAACTTAATAGCTATTAACCACTTACGTTTTTATCGTACACAAAATATGTCATTTTATTCTGAACTTACATCTAATGTAGACATTCACTGAAAATACTTAAGTCACACTTTCCTCAGTGAGAACATGACATTAGCCGGCTTCGTGCGCGTACGCATACTATACACGTTTTGTTAGCACATCACAGATCATCTTTAGACATAGCGAAATTGCATGAACTTATGTAATTTTAGAACTAAATAAATAACGAAATAGTGAACTCACGTACACTATACACAATCCATGCCTAGCCATTTCCCAACCTTGTTGGGGTAGGCTTGCCAGCCCAGCCAGATCCAGCTGAATATGACATCCTCTGCAACCCAGTAACTGGATAACACCCCTTGGCAAGACTGAGGGTCAGATTTTCTGGCTTCTGACCCATAACAACTGTTAAAGATGTTCAAATGACTGCTTGGACCAACATCCTTTCCAAGGCATGCATGTTGTTTTACCTCAGTCTCGAGTTGATCACACTTGCAAATAAACGTAGTTGTGTATAGTGTATGTGTGTCTTAAATAAAATGTCCATGCAATTCCTCTAATGAGGCACACTTCACACTAACAAAAATACAGCCTTTCCCTCCGCACGCCTCTGCCCGCGCCTTAATTTTACAAATATCATAAATTACTCTAAATCTACCTTATAACAACACGATAGCTATCTCTATCGAAAGCTAATTCCCATTTGGCTTCTTTCAAGTTGAACCATATTTATGTCTTGTTTTATATCATCTACACTAGGATTTATTATAAAAAATGCCTTAATTTGGTATAGCTGTTACTAAAATTCGTTTGTTTTTTACACAAATAATCACGAACTCATCTCATCTCGCCTCTATTGAGCAATGACAATGTTTGTATTCGTCGTTCATATTCTTTTTTTTATAAATACTAATATCTTACATTATTATAACTTCATTTAGGATTTGTGAAAAATATTTTACTGAGATCCCTTATATGTTCTTTAGTTTGTTCCATCTCAATACTGTTACATACATATCTATATTATTAAGTTATTTACTGCAACTACTTATTATGTTAGTATAAATAGACACAAGACATAAACGATAAGTTCACCTCTGTTAATCGAGCGATGCACATCCACAACTTGTGCAAACAGTTTCTAAAACCAACAATTTCTTTGCCAAAACCAAATGAACTAAAACAATTTTAGTGCCGGAAGACAAACAACAAATAAATTTGGAAGACGTAGGCCAAAAATACGAAAATTTTGTGATCACAATTTTGATTAGAAATAATGACTTAAATAAATGCTATTCATATGGCATCTTACTCTGGATGAAAAGTATGGCATACTACTTATGTACGATACACACGATACAGACTTGTATAGACTTTAGCGCTCGTACGCACTAGCGGTCAGGAGCGGGTGCGGCCAACCGCGCGGCCAGCCAGCCTCCAGTTTACATAATATGCAACCGCATGTCATTTAATGGCGGTTAAGTGTGTAGGAGCGCTTAGTTTATGCATACAAATGTCAGTGTGATAGGGAAAGTGAACGGCGTCGACTATGCCATCTAGTCTAGTCACTTCAAAGTTGGTTGATTAACATTCCCGAGTTGTACCGCTCTGGGTAAAGTTGATTAAATTAGTGTTGCATATTCAAAACTTTAACGTTAAGAATACTTGAAATTGACACTTCTGTGATGCCACCTATAGTTCCTGCACGCTCCGTTTAGGCGAACGTGCACGAAGTAGACTGCCACCTAAGGTTCCAAATTCGAATCTTATAGGTAAAATATACTTGACAATGACACATCTGTTCCTGCATATTCCCTATACCTAGCATTTTTTTTATTCAGAGTCCAAAGTCTACAAACAAGTCTGTATTGTATGCTAGAACATAATTCTAGGATACATTAAAGTTCCAACAACGATATCCGCCATGTTCCGTCTGCGTGACACACAAGTAGTATGGCACACGCTCACTCGCGCACTTCACACTCGGCACAGTCACATCACTACGTCACTGTTCACGCACACACTACCGACACAGTCGTCCGGTGCCGCACTAGCACTAGTGTGGGGGTCGCTAGGGATGCGACGCGCGTCGCTCGGAGGCCTCAAAAGAAGCCGATCAACTCCTACTCGATAGTGCTCCGAGGACCGTCGATCGGCATCGTGTGCAGGACTTCGTCCAGGAGTTGCAGAGCTCTGGATAAGTAGAAATGTATTGAAGTGTGTTTTAAATAAATTGTGTAATAGGAACAAACGTCGATCAGCCAGAAGGCCATATTTAAGGTTACATGAAATCTTTTAACTTCACATGGAAGATTTAAATTGTGTATTTATGTGTTACATTTTCAGAAATAACATTTGAGCTAGAAAAAGCACATGGGTAAGCTTTGTAAAAACTCGTTTTTGGTCTAAAATATTTCTATCGTTCTATGAAAGCCTCATTTCACACTTAAATAAACAAACAAAAAGTCTCCTCACCTATGCAGATGCACCTCTACCCAGCATGGAGTCTCCTTGATAGATGTCCTGGGGTAGTCAGGCCCCCAGCCCTTGACGAAGGAAAGCCGCACGATGCACAGCCGCCGCAGGTCGTCGACCCCGATGCCCGCCGCTGCCGATAAACCTGCGCCAGTCGCACACTCAGACACACATGGACTGGACACGGTTATCATGGTTTGGGCACTTTCTACATGTCCCTAAAGGTGCTTATTAGGTGCTTTTAACTGCCCGACTTCATATCAGTTCACGTGCCTCCAGCACTAAATACCAACAACAAAGAGGGATGTGCAATACTTAACTTTGGTCTTTATAAGCCGGGTTATTGGTCGTAAATATACGACCCTGGCGGAATGGACTCGAAAATATTTGTCAGATTAATCAGACATAAGCGGTTGGAAGGTTCAGATTTTTGTTTGTTAATTTTCAACTTTATTTCAATGACAGCAAAGTTATTTTTGTTTGGCAGTTTAAGCTGCAGGCTTATTATACTTGACACACATGGTTATCATGGTTATGACACTTTCTTCATGTCCCCGAATATACTTGTTTGTTAATTTTCGACTTTGTTTAAACGACGACGAGGTTGCTATTGTTTTGGCAGCTCAAGCTGCATGGAACTACGTTTCTCGATAAACCTGCACAAGTCGGACTAGGGGTTGCTAGTTGACCCAGATGATATTTATTTTAAACTTTATTTTAATTCCCACAAGGCTCATATTTTTATCGCATAGTAAAATGTTATTTTTTCATCAGATTTCTTAAGTTATTATTATCTCAATACATTCCATTAGTGGATAGTTAACACACAGAAACGAATCGAATTTAGGTGTTATGATAAAAAAAAAATAGAGAATGAGCATTTTATGATGTCTGCTAAAAAAAAAAAAACAATTAAAATGAGCTAATTTACAAACTAAAAGCTACGGATGATACTACTACTAAAGGGGCGCTAAAACTCTTGACCGCTCTGAATTAAGCATTAAACGTAATTTTTACGGGTTGGTTACAATGTCGCTCTAAATTACACCTAGCCGCTAAAAACACTTGACTAATTTTGCGATTGCTCTGATACATTTTTTTTTTAATAAACAGAATTAATATTGCAACTTTTACAAAATTTATTTATTTACGTAGCGCGCCTGTGTTTCGGTCACAGAAGTCCACATGTGTACCAATTTTCAACAGAATCGGTCCAGTAGGTCCGGAGAAAACTGGCTGTGACAGACGGACGGCAATCCAGCTGTCCTCCCCCCCTACTATATAGCTTTAATTCAGAGCGGCCTACAAAACCAGCTGCTATCGTTCAACGTACACTTATTCATGGTGGGGTGCTGCGGCTGTATGTGTCCGGCCACGGCGGCTGCCTGCGCGGCCGCGGCGGCCTGCGCTGTGGCTGCCTGCGACTGCATCTGCCGGTGACACTGCCTGAGGTCGAACACCTGCGGGGAGGAAAATATTTAGTTCATTAATGCATGACAAAAACCAACGCAGCACATCTGCACCGCAATGCCATCTATCCAAAAAGCAGCAAAACTACTACGACAAAATCCTAAATCGTGGTATCACAGTTCCCCGCCGGACACAACAATCATCCGGTCGGAGGATCCTCCCTTTTCAATGGAGGTTTGCGGACTTGACTCTCTGTTGACTTGAGTCTTGTCCTTCTAAGTGGTTTATTAATATTTGTAGACGAGCACCACTAGCATAAGGCTCATCTAGGCTTATCCTAGAGGTGTTCACAACATTACCTTGATACAAGCGGAGGGGTATATCTTGTGCACGGCGTCCCCGGGCGCGCGGCCCGCCTCCCTGTCCAGGTAGTAGGACTGCACGAACACGGAGTGGTCGGACAGGCAGCGCAGCCACACGTCACCCTCGCCGCGCAGGTCTAACTGCACGCCTTTGCCGATGTGCAGTCTGGAATTAAGATACATTATTGTTACATAAATAATCATCCATATCAGCCGACTGCTGGACTTAGGCTTCCCTCAAGTGTCGCAACAACAACCGTTCCTGTGCGTCTCGCATCCATCCACCTGGTCATCGATCCACCTTATGGGAGGCCTTCCAACGTTGCGTCTTTCGGTACGCGGTCGCTACTCCAGTGGGTTAATCCACGTAACTAAATAAGTGCAGTTGCAGTGCAGTTGAAGTTAAGTTTCGATCAAAACAACGCTTTTCGTATTCTCTACCGCTGTCAGATACACTCGCGTCAAGTTCGCATCACGCGAGCGCAATAACGGCTACCTACTGTTGCGCGTCTTTGGTGCGTGCTTCGGAACGCAACATGATCGGTATTCTACTATTCGTTTGACGTCTCAAAATGACAGCTTGTTAAGCTAAAATCTGTACTGGGGTATTATTATCTATATATAAAAAAAATGAATTGCTGTTCGTTAGTCTCGCTAAAACTCGAGAACGGCTGGGCCGATTTCGGTAATTAATTTTTTTGTTTAGATCGTCAGAATGCAGGGAAGGTTTAAAAGCAAAAAAAAATGGGTAGTTGACGGGAGCGAAGCCGCGGGGCACAGCTAGTAATATTATAATAACGTCATATTCATTGAAATGTAATCGATTCTATTCGAATATTTAGTGAGTAATACTTTTTCTCTCATATGGCCGCACCATTAGTAAGTTTGGCTGTCGTACAGTTGACGTGCAGTTCACGCGCAGTTTACGCGCAGTTCAAAGATTACAAGAATACCGTTTATCACTCCAACTTGAACTTAACTGCAACTGCACTAAAACTTCATCGGTGCGTCATAAAATAACGTGAATTAGCCCTCAGAACTCGTTGCATGACACCATTGATAAAGGATAGCTACCTAATTACATTTTTTCTTAAATTATACCAAACAATCAGGCATTAGAAAGAGGACAACTGCAATAGCATAGGTATGCTACCATTCCAGGAACAAAACTGATAGTTACACCATACTTTTGAAACCAAGACGAAGGTGAATGGTGAAAAACCGGCCAGGTGCGAATTGCACTCGCACTTCATTATTAATTGAATTTTAATATCTTTTTACAGTTTATGAGATACAGCCCGATGGACAGACAGAAGAGCCTTAGTATAGGGGTTTGCTGCGTTGAGATTGGCCAAAGAACGTAACCGAAATTCGGTCAAGAGGATTATTATTTGAATAGGTATTATGTATGTATAAAGAAAGAAAGAAAGAAAAATGTTTATTCAGGACTCGCACAGTACACATAAAAGTAAAAATATGTAAAAATAACTGTATTCAAAATAATAATATCTTAATATGATAATATCTTACCTCGCGCGCTCGCTCTGTTCAGTCCTATGAACGTTACTGAGAGCTCCTAAGCAGAATCTGTTGCCTCCTGAAGGATCCACATAGCCATCCACCTGAAAAGCAAATAAATTATGAATAAAATTCTTCTTGAGCAAGTCAAGCTTAGAGCTGAAATTAGTTTAGTTTGACAATACCCAAACATCAAGATGTGAGGAGTATGCACTGAATCGCGTATATTTTCTATTTATATTTATATATATTTGGTTTTTGAGTAAATCACGTCTTTGATTGTTAACTAATGCCTGAAAAAATTAGGATTGTGATAGAATACCAAGAAAAAAAAAAACAATGGAACAAAAACAAATTAAAATAGACGAATTCATTCTATTTTCATCTTGGTACTTTTTAGGGTTCCGTACCCAAAGGGTAAAAACGGGATCCTATTACAAAGACTTCGCTGTCTGTCTGTCGGTCTGTCATCAGGCTGTATCACAAGAACCGCAATAGCTAGACGATTGAAATTTTCACAGATGATGTATTTCTGTTGTCGCTATAACAACAAATACTAAAAAATAGAATAAAATAAATATTTAAGGGGATTCCCATACAACAAACTTGTTTTTTTTAGCTGTTTTTATAGATAATGGTACGGAACCCTTCATGCGCGAGTCCCACTCGCACTTGGCCAGTTTTTTATATACGTTCATAGCATCCAAGGAAACCCTACGCAATTTCTTCCTGTAGCCTTATCTCCTGTTTTAATACACGATTTTGAAATGTAATTTTGGTCAACGAATCTAAAAAATCATGTTGACAATACTATTTCCATTGATCCAAGACTTTATCTCTCTCTCCATTCCAGAAACCGTGTCTATTATCAACAATATTTTAAAGCAGTCCACTTCTGGACATTGGCCTCTCCAATCTCACGACATTCCTCATCCGAATCTAACGTAATTAAAAAGAAAAGCAAATAAAGAATCTCTACTAGTAGATATCATACTCACGGTGACGTTGGGTCTACTGGAGGGCACCTTGAATGTCTCTCCGACCTGCGTGTCCAACTCGAAGTAGGCCACCGAGCACCAGTATTCGGGCGCCGGCTGGCTCGACAGTAGACCGCCTGGGTTGCCGTTGTCTGGAACAGAAGGCACTATAGTTCCAGTGTGTTTCTGCTAAGTCTTGACGAGTAAAAGCGGAAGATGACGAAGCGAGAAAGTCGAAATAGTTTGTGCAGAAATAGATATAAATATTACTGTTTATTATGCTCTTTACTTATGTTAACAAATAAATAAATACTGAATACTGTAATACAATTTAGGAACCATTTCATTGGTTTACAACGGGCGGCTTGATCGTTGAAAGCGATCTTTTAAAGACAGCATTTTGGATGGACTAAAGGGGTGGATTGACCATACTATAGATAGTTTTAGTTGTGTTATTTACAAGAAATACACATATACTTAGGAACGTAATAAATAAATATATCCAATAACAATTCGCCAAAATTGGTACGCTCGTATATCGCAAACTGAAACCCTGACGCAGCTCCACGGGGACAGAAGTGTCGTAAAAGACCGAAGAGAAAAAGCGGGACGCCTTGAATGGCTTCTTAGCGCTACACGCTTTCAATTCTAAACGCTTTCATACAACGACATACGTTTGAATTTAGTGCGACGCCGTGTGCGGAAATCGCTTCTTCGTAAACGCGACGCGTAACTACAATTAGTGAATTCGAGTGACGAAAAACAATAAAAAATAGGATCAATGGGGAGAGCCCTTTCCTTAGAAGTGTTCGGGCAGACAAAAAAAAACAACAAAAAAACTTAAACATAACAACGTTTAAGAATAAAGCTAGTATTTGTATACCAATAACAGAATACCAGACCCATGCAACGAGTGAAAACTGGTAACGAAAGTCACACAAAGAGGCTTCACGTGCGAAGATCGAAGTCTACTTCGGTCGAATGCCAGTTGCGATCGCGCTTACTACACTCATTGTACGTCAAGCGTGCCTATGTGTGCATGAAGTTTTGCTTGTCGCATAGAACCTCCTTCACTTGTGTGGTCAGTATCGCATCGTACTGACATCTAGATTTTTCATCTAGAAATTCTATTCACTAAGTCTAGAAGCTTACAATGCTAGTATTCGTTGTGTTATGATAACAAAGCCCAGCGAGCACAATAAACTTCCGAATAACAATATTCAATACCAACTTATGATTTATTAAACACACATTTAAATCATTGTTTTCATTATAATTAGTATCTCTGCTTGGGTTCAGTGCTCTGAGGCTGCGCTTATATTGAAGCGGGTTTGAGCGGAGCGGCTAGAAACGGAACGGAGCGAAATGCAGCGGAGCGGAAAGGACCAAGCAAAACTGTACAGTGTAATGGACACGTGCTTGAATTGACCCCAGATTTTATAACAGTGGCATTGTGGATTTCAACGGATGTGAT
Organism: Ceramica pisi; assembly: GCA_963859965.1. Taxonomy (NCBI): domain Eukaryota; kingdom Metazoa; phylum Arthropoda; class Insecta; order Lepidoptera; family Noctuidae; genus Ceramica; species Ceramica pisi. Next base: position 8,115,611 of record OY982549.1, on the reverse strand, counting down.
TGGACAAAATATGTTGCACGTATTGGCATGACTTCTTCAGTAGAATCGACCATAACAATATATTTATCGGTTTCACTTCCTGAAAATACCGACACGACATGCGACAACACCAATGAACCAACATGCGTATTTCGTCTATTATACGCCGCGGGAGCGAACCCGCTGATAAAAACGAATAAATTATCGTTTTTTCAGCAATTAACTTGCTCATTGTTTCACGCCATGACATGGTACCTTAATTTGTCTTGTCTGTAACATATATCGGGTAAGTAATAAAGATTATTATAATATCTATGTTCAACTTACAATAATGATGATGTGGCGGGGCATCGAGAGGAACTGGCGGAGCGGCGGGCGGAGGCGCCAGGCTTTGTGTGTATGTCAGCGTGTTGTTGCCGGTCCAAGTGCCTAGGAAACAACATAGTTTCTGTACCGTCATAGTTGCATATCTTAATATATATAAATGACGTATCACGTTGTTTGTCCGCGATGGACTCTTAAACTACTGAACCGATTTTAATAAAATTTGCACACCGTGTGCAGTTTGATCCAACTTGAAAGATAGGGTAGCTTACATCTCAATTTTTTGTTGCAATATTATTTAGGAAAGAAAATGTGACGCAGACGAAGTTGCGCGGGTCATCTAGTAGTATGTATTTTATATTCAGTACCTGTTTAGTAATGCCAATGTCATATCAGTTGTCAAACTAAATATGAACCTGGCAATATTGGCTCAGCCCCTATCGATCTTCATGATGAACGGAGCGCACACGTCTCTTGTAAACTTTATAATACAGTGTAGTTAAGTTTTGAAAGTGTTTATTTTCTCCTATCAATGTACAAAAATTGTGAACAGTGTCAATAAATGTTATAAGTATAGTGCAAGGTGATTTTTATCTAGATCCCAGACAGTACCTATATATTAGCGTCATTTTTATTTTAGTAACATTTATGTATTGTATGTTATATTATTTAATGTTTATTGTTTATTTTTAACTTTTACTTAAGGTGTCTACATCTCTTTTATTTGGCTCTTTTTTCGCAGGTATGTTGGAAGAGATTTCTTTAGAAATAAGCATCACCTTTGTACCTATTTTTCTGGTCCTTTTTTATCTATTTATGTGTGTACATATATTGTTAAATAAAAAAATAAATAGTTTTATTATTTTTATTCAGCATGCAAATATATGTTTGCCACTTCATGATCCTGTAATCACAAATGTGAGGTTGCGGAAACCAGCCTGGTATTCAATACAAGCAGTGGTACTAACGGATAATAAAGTACATTCTTTGTCTGTGAAATCAGCTAAGAAATAAAGCTTTGTATTGGTTGAAACATAAAACACTTTTTTGGTCCTGTTCCTGATTAAATTCTCTTGAAATAAAGCTAGAACAAGCTATAAGATGGAGAAAGATAAGAGAAGAGCTACCGGGTGTCCGGTGGTAAGTAATTATATACCTTGTTGCTGCTGATGCTGCGTGCGATGAGGCAAGGGGCTGGGTTGCGGTGCAGGACTGCCGTCAGTCGTGAAGCCGTTCTGTTGGGAGCCTTCTCCAGAGCCCGGTGACACAGTACCAGCTGCGTGGGTATCTGTACAAGCAGAGCGTACAATAAATCTACTAGATCTGTTCTGAGATACAGGTCTCTTCCAAGTTTAAATGAGCGGCGTAATACAATGCGTGGGCCCAGTGGGTGTTATTTATTCATTTATTTAATGCTTGCACTAAAGTACAATCTCTTAGGCATTCTTAACCATTCAACGATGAGTGATGAAAAGAGAGATGACGTTTTAATAGTTCACAAGTGTGTGCGCAAACACAGATGCACTCCCTCTCATAGTCCGAAACATACATTAAAATTCTGTAAAGACAAGTTCTCGAATTTCTAAAACTTTCTACTCGAAAATGTAAACTTACTGGATAAAGTCTGCGTCAGCTGAGGAGAATCATTGGAAGTCTGATCCGAAGTGAAAAAGGTAGTGGTCGAGCCATCAATAAGAGGCGTGGTGGCCCCAGGAGACATGGTCACTGGCATGGCAGCTAGAACACACGCAGCGGTCATTTTATGCACAAAAAAAATAATTTGTTAGATCCTTGGCATACTTATATTGTCAACAATCAAAAATATTAAATTTCGAACAGCATTAGAACGTCCAAAAACAATAACCACTCAATCAAGAAAAAAATGTGAATCAAAATGAAAAAGAGTGCAAATCAAAAGAATAAAGCTTACAATGGTTCATTCGTTTAGGCAGCCACATAGCGCGGGCATCCATGGTATCGGGCGGCTCGAGTTTCGGGGCCACAGCGCGTTGCTGAGCCATAGCCATCTGTTGCGGGCTCGGCAGAGACATCGGCCTGTTCATTGACGGCATTTGAGGAGTCGCCGGCGACATTGTAGGAGCTGCTGCCAGGCGCGGTGATGACATCTGTCCCTGGCCCATTCCTCCTCCATGGGGGGACTGGGCCCCGACCATCTGCGGCCCCGCCATAGGCCCCGCGTGCGGCCCACACATCTGCGGGGCCGGCGCCGCGTGCCCCATGGACGGGGCGAGCGGGGCGTGCGGCGCGGGCGCGCGGAGGGGCGTCCGCGGTGCGTGCGTCGGTGAAAACATGTTCGGAACGCCTTCAGGCGCTAGTAACCACATAACGCAAAATAATATTTAGCATGCAGCAAAAATAAAATTGACACATACTAATGGAGTAACACAGCATGAGATAGGCCAGAAGATGACTTTAACACGAAACTTTTAAGATTTTGAATATTATGACATGATGATGGTCTTTAGCTGTCTCGCCTTTTAAAATTCCTGATTAATTTGCTCTTATATTAGTTTAAAAATCAGTATTCTTGAAGTCATTGATTACTGCTAGCCTAACCAGACGTGTGTTAACTTCCTTCAACTTCACAACAGACAAAACTTCACATCAAGTCCACTTACTTTGTCCCTGGTTAATTATAATATTCGTGGTCTGAAACTGTTGATGATGATGCGGCATCGGCGTGTGATGGTGCCGAGGACTGGTCGCATGATGCTGGATCGTCACCATCTCCCCAGTGTCCATGTCCATACCATTTCCACTCAGGCCAGCCGTGTATTCGTCCTTTACTAACCTACTGGGTCCTGACTGCAGGGTGAGACCTGATAAATCTGAAAATGTTTTCTTCATTGGAACACATAGACACAGGCACACTGTATTACTATCAAGCGGAAGGCTTCTGAGTTTATCAGTCGGAAGTCTTGAAGCAACTGAAGTGATAGTTAGAGTAAAACTTTAAGGTCTTAAAATAATAATAAAAACAACTTTCTTTTTTAAGGGCCTGTCCAGACAGGCGATTGTCTAGCCTTGTCTAAAACCAGTTCTACACACAATAGACCTAACTACTAGTACAGAAGCATTGTTACTAATACTGACCAATTCCTGGGGAGACAACCCTCTCATAATGGTAGGGGTTCACACAGACTGAGTCACATTTTAGGTCGAAAGCAAACTGGCAGAATTTCACGTGTTTTAATTCATTTTTGTGTAGGTCTGGCCAGCGCCATATGCGCGCGTAGATCACGTGTGGGAAACCCTTGCGGCCGGCCACCTGAAACAAATTTTACCAATAAAGCTGAGGCAATTGCTGGCTTCTTCTTCTTTTTAACCGACTTCCGAAGGAGGAGGTTCTCAATTCGGCTGTTTTTTTTATTATGTTGTTACCTCATAACTCCGACAGTTATGAACCGATTTGAAAAATTCTTGTCTTATCTAAAAGGATATACTTGCAGATTGGTCCCGTTCAAATGTTATCAAAATCGGTTACGAACTTTGGATTTTAAATCGAAATAGCTGGAATTCGTCTACTTGGATGATTGTTTTATGTCATTCAAGTAATCGAAATTGCGTATTTTCCTTTTCTGCGATTTTGCAGTGGTGTTGTTAGGTATGGGGTACAGCCCTCGCCAAACTTTGTGACCGCCCTGAAGTTAGTTTTTCCGATGTGCAAGTCTCGCGCGGTTCTGTTTTTGTATGAGATTTATTACTGCGCCCCCGTTGTAGTTAACTTCAGAGCGGTCGCAAAGTTTGGCGAGGGCTTTACCACTAAAAAGTGAAAAATAAAAAACTTCAGGCTTCAGACTAAGTGTCAAACACGAAGAAATTAACAAAAACACCGAAATTAAAGTTATTTTTTTACTTTGTAGTGTTTTTTTTTGGAAGTTGGTTGTATTTTTTTGTAAAAAGTTTTTTTTGAGTCAAAGGTGTTTAAACAGTTTGTGCTCAGTGGATGATCCCATTTATCACGGCAACAATGGCATTCATTAGGTTATTAGTAGATACAGGCTTAGGTTGGGCACTGCAACAAGCTATTTCTAGCTAAAAACATAAGACTGATTTGGTGGTTTTTATAACCTGGGATTTTAAGTAAACTATTAATGAAAAGAAATCAGTTTAAAACCAAATAGTTTCGAGTTTTTAGATGATTGATTAAATGTGAGATCAGTTAAGATTATAAACTAAACACAACAATTGATAAATCTATTCTTAGAATAATAAAGCTGAAGAGATTTTTATTTTTTCTTTATTAAAAAAAGTTGCCCTGCACTAGAAATTTCTCCTGTATCGTGGGTGTGTTTACATACATACAAACTCACATACACAAACAGCCAGACCCGGAACAACTATCTGTAGGCCATAAAAATATTTTTTCCGTGTGGGAATGGAACCCACGACACGCGGCGCAGCAGTCGATCGCTCAACCACTGCGCCAACCATGCCGTCAAAGTTTGTTTGTTTGCATGCACTTATCTCTAGAACTACCAGTCGGATTTGGAAAATACTTATTCATGAAGAAGGCTATGTAGCTAAATGGGTATGGGAAAAACAGGCCAAATTAATTGAGCCACTCAAAATGCTACCTTAAAAATTGATTACCCCTTTTCACCTCATTATTACCTATTCTTTATCAAAATTATTAATGGCAAGTGTCATGCGGGTTAGATACGGCGGTGGAACCATTGGTTCCACCTGACGCAATTGATTTTATACTTTATTATCTTAAAAATTTCAAATATCTATAACCAGCATTTAAAAATGTGAACTACTGGGTCCTAACTGCAGGCTAAGATCTGATAAATCTAAAAATGTTTTCTTCATTGGAACACATAAAAACATGCACACTATTACCGAAAAACAGAATTGCCTATATTCGGAGTTGAACTAAAAAAACCTCTTTTAATACACCTCCAGGAATAGCATCAAAATTTCAAATCTCTATAACCAGCAATTTAGAAGCACTGTCCGAGAATCAGTTAATCAGGACTTTGATTTGATAGAAAACAGGAATCACTCAAAAAAATAATATTTGCTGAAGCCTTGCTGAGATAAACTTAACTCAAAACAAAAGGTAATGATAATTATTCAGTTAGTCATCTAGGCTGGTAGCAGAACTAACTGCCCATTCCTATATATCAGTCTCTAGACATCTGTCTTCCGATCATGGATTGAACTCACACTATTTTACTTATTCTATCCAGAAAAGAAAACATTCATATTTAATGCTGTCAGAAATTGTGTTTTTGAAAAAGTTCCCTCAACTCAAATATTGTGTGATATAATAATGATATTAAATAACTAATAGGTTCAATGAATACCTGCAATCTGCCATCAAGAGTCCTCTGTATTGTAACACATTTACTTGGATGTGCTCCATTGGTAGTTATTGCTGTTATCAGAGAGTCTAACTCATCTCGTTTCTCTTTTAACTTCTTCACCAGCGACTCAATAGCACGCTTGGAGAAGCCCTCACTCTCTCCTCCCTGTCTATGGCACATCAGCGAGTGCACGATGCTCAGGCATGCATCCGCCGACGTTGGTGCCGTGGTATTCATGACTGAGGAGACCATTATGAAGAATTATAGGTTACAAACAGCACAACTAGAAGAAATAATGTTGATAGAACGCACTTTTAGACGAAATTGTATAGAGATTCAGTTAATTCGATACATTCATATTAAATAGAATGATGCAGTTCTCTAAATGAAATAATTTGACATAGTAATCAGCACATAATTAATTTCGAATCAGAATAGTGAAGTACAAAAGCTTAATATTAGTGAACGTCAATATTGTGCAATGTTTTTGTTAAACTTTAATTTCAGCCGTCTGAGTTGCAGCTATGAACATAGTTTAAATCAGAAATCCTCAAAAATAAGTCTTAATAAAACTGAAAATAAAAGGAATTATTCACATAACGAAATGATCTGTTCTAGGATATCTAGGAGCTAGGAAATTACCTGATTGCTGCACCAGACTTGCTTTAAATATTTATAAATTAAAGCATTTAATTACTTCGCTTTTATTCACCAAAGTTATGAGTAAATTATCGAAATCAATTTATTTTATTGTGAGACGATACCAAAACAGAATGCGACATTTTGGCGGCCCATAGACACAGATAGAATAACGAATGTTGCCATTACATTACACAAAGAATTCATTTTTGTAATACTGAGGCTTTTTGCTTCCTTTATCATAGTCATTTGGCTTCTTTGGGCCCCCCAGCCATCATTACAACATTACGAAACAAAATTATTGTTCAGGGGCATGCATAATTTTTGTATGAGATCTATTGATTAACTAGGAAAAAAACATACAGATTTTCGTTCTCACTTTCTGGTTTAAAACCCAACAGGCAGTCGCTCCATGTATAAATGATAAACTGGAAACTGAGCTCAACGTCCCTAACACAGTTGATTGAGACATACACATAGTAACTAGTAATATCTGTGCAGTTGATTTCCATATATATAAAAGTACTCTGTGATTATAGGCTAGGCCACGGAACAGAAAAAACATTTCTGTTCCGTGGGCTAGGCAGATTATTTTTACGATAAGAAAATGTTTTACCCGTTTTACCACTGCAGGCAGGGACCCTGCAGGCCGGAGCGCTTTCGCCGAAATTGGCCTTCTAAACAGCATCTACTTAAAAATCCATAATTTAATCCAAAAAAATGTTAATGGTTATTGTTATTGACTGTTTTCTATAATATTCTGTTTACTATAATAGTAGTATTTTTACCAAACCTATATATTTTTTTTATATTTTTGTAGAACATGACAATAAGACCACAACATGAAACGAAACGTAATTATCTGTCGAGTTGGGTGATGACAGCGAGTTTTGACAAATTCTCGATTTTAATTTCTTCAAAAAAGTCAAAACGAGTTAAAAATAATGAGAATTAATGAAAATATTCGCCGTAGTTAATTAGCAGTTGCGACAGAATTTCTATATCCATATGTTCGTTGTAAATTAATATTTGCGAATAAAGTGGGTGGATTCCGTTTGGACTAATAATCGTAGTGTTATTTGTGTCATGCCCGCAAAATCGACGATTTGTGCTGATGATGAAAAGCAGATGAAAAATGAAGGGTGTCGATAGTCTAACAGGCGACCGTGAAGGCATGACACACAAACCGATTGTTACATGTAAGTTTATGACACCTTAGGTCTATGCAAATCTTGGAATATTTTTATTTGGATAAACAAATAATTTTTATTGATGCTAGGCGCGGGAGACTGGAACCTGTTTTGCACGCTAGAGGCGCCCCTAGTGGCCGCCATCCCGCAGGACTCATGTGAATGGAGACGATCCTATGGACGGGCCACCAAGTCTGTGTATTTGGAGGCTTCGTTCACCAAATATAATAAAGACAGGGTGCAACCTGAGCTCAACTTATTAAAGAAGCCAATATTCCATATCTATTGGACGGACTGTGTGGTCTGTATACAATTTTTATTAAATGTTTTGATGCCCTAAAATGTGTAAATTTTTTTGTAATTATTTTTAAATTCTTGCTATAGCTAGAAGAAAATAGTGTAGTCTTTCTAACCCAAAGGTTGGCATGTAGAGAATGCCTTGTAGCATTATGTCTGCCCATTTACTACTACTGTACACAAAATTTAAATGAATAAATAAAATAAAAACGAACATGATTTTGCTCTACCTTCCATGAATGTATTTATTTTGTAGAATAAAAATGTCTCCAACAACAGTTTGTCTATGGAAGTTAGAAAGGCACCTAAAAAAAACTATCCTGTAGTACTAATACTTGTTTCTTTACTAAATAATAAGCAAATAGAGAGACTTTCTTTCACATCAATAATGTGACTGTTGAATAAAACCCATACCTGAATGGTCAAATAACAATAAAAATAGATTCTTGATAAGAATTTGTTGTGTTTCGCTGATAAGATTTACTTATTGGTTTTTAACTATAGTTCATGTTCGATAGCATTGTTATTGCTTTGCTTTGAAAATTTGTTTATAGTAAATTTAATAATTGAAAGTATGTTATTGTAGGTTTTATAACATGCTCAATGCATAATGGGTACTTTTAAATGTTAACTAGCTGACGAAGTTGCACGAATTTTGTCTGCATCACATTTTTCAGTAATCCTCTCCTAATTATTTTTCTGTCTTGATTTTTAAATTTTCCAGTAGTTTGTACTATATTTTTTTATTATTATTATTCTGGTAGAAAGTGCCAAAGGTAACTGCACTAAATTATAAATGACATTATTTAATAACATCATATTCAAAGTGGTTGTTGTAACGTTCCTACCGGTTTTTGAATTGAGACTCAAATCTTTGTTAACAGGACATAGAATACTACAAGACAACTCTAAGAGAAGACATAGAAGCATGGCTGAAACAACTCGAAAAAAACGCCGTAACAGACTGGATGATAGTATTAGTAGAAACTTATGACATACGAAAAACAAACAAATTATTACCGAGGACCACAGTCTTGGACAAAATCAAAGGTGACTTCGGAGTGAAACAGACAGAGGATAGATTTATTTCTGTCATAAATCCTATCAAATCTGAGGCGAGGAGTGCGGAGTCATGGAGAGCTTTAGTAGCGAAGATTAGACATTTTATTCTTGTGGCATATAATAAAGTTCTTATTAAATTTGAGGAGTATATGCGAGAACAGAGAGAGAAACGAAATGATCCAGATTGGGATTTTTGTAAATATTTTATTCTGCAGGTAAGAAATCTTTGTGAAGTACATTTATTAACAGTGAGATTATATGGGTATTTTCATGAGCATCTTTCCTACCCCTGCTATATTTTTCTAGGGGATGGCACAACATATTTTCTACATAAATAATTTCTTCATCCATTTTCCCCTGACAATCTCTTACTTTTCACCAATTCATCCAATTTTCCAAGGGCCTATTGCAGATTTAATATTTTATGTGTGCAATTTTGCTCACTGTCATTATTATTGATCCATACAAATTACTATTTGTGACCCACACATATTATATTTTTGACTATAAAAAATTGCTCTAAAAATGTTTTATTATTTTCAGGAACAACTAGCATTTGTCCTAGAAATGCTAGGTTTGTATGACGAGGCATTAGTCCAGTATGACGAACTAGATGCTCTATTCTCCCAATTTGTGCTCAATTCTAATGTAACAGAGAGTCCAAAATGGCTTGAAACGTTTAAGCAACCTGTGACGTCTTGGCAGGCAGTGAGACTAACTGCATTGGTTCCGCAGCATTTAAGAGAACTGATAATAAAAAAGAAAGCTTCTCTGTTGGATTTTAGAAGCTATTTGTTCCAACGACAAAGTGCCATGTTACTACCTTCATCGAAACCTTGGGAGGTATGTGTTTTAACATTTTTTATACATATTTATTTTGCATCATTTTCCTCAGTACCGTTTTATCGGGATATTTTCCAACGAGAGTGAGGAAAACATAGAATATAGCTATTTAACATTATAATCATCCTGTACCGGCTGTACCACTGGCTTTATTAAAGGAATTTGTCACAATACAACATAATGCATTTTTTTTATCAATGTACAATGCACTTTTTATTTGGTTCAATAACATTTGATTGTATTATTATGTCCCTAAAAGAGATGCTTGGCAGTAAAACAACAAACTCTTTTAAAGTATGAGTTTCTTGTTTTACTGGCAAACAAGTTTTTTAGTACCTACTAGGTTTGAAACTATATATATATATATCTATTTAAATATCCATATATACATATTATAATTAAAATTTGAAAGTGAAAGGGACTTTCTAGTAATAATATCGGTCAACAATTTTCAAACACGGTAGGTAAATAATAAAATTAGTTTTGCGTGATTCAGGTTTGCGGAAATGTAAACAGTCGTTATTATCATTGTAATTGCCGTAATCATCTTTAGACCATTGCACAGTTTGCCTATGCAATTTTTATCATCATCATCGACCTACTGTTCGTTCCCTCACTCCTGAGGATTGTGACCACATACGACGCGGACTGCTGGACAAAGGCCTCTCCAATTCATTAGTCACATAATCAGTAACAAAATTTTTGTATCTGTATTTACACACATAAATAAATTACACAATTACCTATTATTAATTGTTCGTGTTTTGTCTCGATGCTCCACCTAGCTTGAAGAAGTTCCACCTAACGTTTTCTCGCTGATTCTCGCTCTACTCGAGAACACGTTCCCGGTCAAACGGTGCAATTTCACCACATACAATTCTGAAAAAGCGGCGACAATTTAAATTGAAAGTTACTATCGCCTAATTCAGAAACCGATAAGTACACGTTTGGCCAATGAAAGCAATGCTATGGCAAGCAACGTATTGACGACGCGATTTTCATAGAATTTGTTAAAAAAAAAACCTTTAAAATTGAATTAAATTTTTATTATTTGTTGTTATAGCGGCATTGGAAATAAACACTCTTTTGAAAATTTCCACCGTCTACTTACCCGTCTACATTCCTTAAACGACGCGTACTTGAGTCCGTAGGTTGTGGGAGCTTAACTCAGAAGAAAGCGCCGGCTATAAAATATTGTCAATCTATGTTTCTTAAGAAAGCTCCCATAAATATGATCAGTTTGAAACCTATCACAGTACATCCATGATACGTCCATACATCAACTCACTACTTCAAGCGAGACATGAAATATAACCCTGGGTGACGTATCGTTACCCACGCAGCCCGCATACTGCAATTACTAACACACGGCCGCTTGTTCTGATTTATTGGATTAATCTCTGCTAGTTTTACATTGTATAATGATGCTGGGAGGCAATTAGTAGACAATGATATTAGGTGCTGATGGAAATCTTCGTGTTTAGGTGTGCTGAATATGAGCCCCGACAATTTTCTTAGCGTGTCCAACTTCTGTGTCCCAAATACGCACGAGTAATGAAAATTAATGAATGTTTAAAATGGGGTTTATTCTCGTAGGAAAAATAGTTTTTTTCAACTGACATATGCACTGCTCATCATAAGGATATCAAAACCATATTTTTTGCATAATCTTAAAATATTCCATTCCGAAGTTATTTAAGAAAATTTATCAAAATATGACCACCTCTTATCTCCGAAACTATAAAACCTAAAATTTGGAAAAAAAAGCAGATACGTCTCTAGGAAAATAGTATTAAACTATGGTGTATGGTAACACCATTTGCTGGCGCAGCTGTAAGGTCCTCACATGTAGGTACAGGTGACAGGGTAAGCGGCGCAAAACGAAAGGTCGTTCCCAACTACGAATAGCCATAGCCAAAATTTTGGCAGAAAATGCAATATAAAGTAATTTTTTTTAATTCAGTGATTGATAAATCAAATCATCCAGCCTTTCTATCCATATATTTCATCGAGTTCTATGTCTGCTTTTATGCGCTATGATAACTAGGAACTTGTAAAGACGAGACAGATATCCGTCTATTTGAAGAAGCCTACCTGGCTGGTGTTTTGAGGCATTGAAGCAGTACAATGCCTTAAAATACTCAAGGTATTTGGAAGGTGGTCAAATATAGATCACATAAATGCGGACTTGAACAAAATTATGGATAGCGCATTAATCGGTACTGTGTTCTGAAAAGCCCATCCCCCATTGCGTCTCTCATCGATACACCTTTACTAGCCTATGTTGTCCTACTGTTGGGCAAAAGCCACGCCCATCATACACCAAAGGCCTACCCACCTTCCAAAGTCATTAAATTTTATTGTGAAATACTATAAAGATGTTTAGGACTGAATGACCTCCGTCTTCAGGCACCACCGCAGGCACACAGCTTCCTGGCTCACCTGTTTCACGTGCGTTCCTTAAATGTTGGCCCGACCAATCCCATTTTAGTCTCGTAGATACCTACTAGAACGACTGACTATTCACTAAACACTAAATAAGAAAGACTCGTAAAAGCAAACAGCTAGCCTATTTCAGTAATGATATACAGTATAGTATGATGTATGTGCAAACAATCAAACGTGAGCATTGAAGATAATTACGGACCAATTACTGTCCGGTAAGTGTTGCAATCGTAAATTATTTATAACGTCGAATGTATGTTCCGAATTGTGAGTAAACTGCTTCTTGGTAAAGATTCCATTGATAGCGTGTTTATTTTATTTACACTCATCACTAGAACGAGTGTATATAGTTAAAATTGATCTGAGTTTTTTATTTCGTGATTTTACAGCCAAAGAAAGTAAGTTTATTAATCTAATACTTATTTTTGAATTGATAACTTAAATACGGTCAGTAAGTAGCAATCTGGGTGGTTCTTACATTAGCCCCATTTATATCCCAAAAGGTTTGTTGGGCACGATGTGCAGGAGCCCAGATGCGGCATAACTTGTAACGGGGCTCCTCACTCACTCTGAGGTCTCTGCGTTTATAATGTCAATGTTACGTATTTGGCTTTATTGGGCCTGCAGCGGCCAATTTGAGTTAGCCCAAAAAACGCTAGGGACTAATCAGTTCACTCAGGCAGTGCATAAATTCGTATTTATTCTGTGTAGCTTTAATTGAAGAATTTTCACCAAGATTTGCCAAATATCTGCCAACTTTCATAGATTATATCGAGCATTAATTACTACAAGTTCGTAATCGAAGATATGCTGGTTATATGTATTTCTATTGAACTAACCAGCTACATTTAATACCACTGAATTAAAACAACTCCTTCAAACTGCATTAATTTTCATGTCCACCTGTATTCCAAACCAATATTTCCCCATGGTCAACCATGTATAACGCTTATGACTTATCATTACAAACCAATGCACTGCATTTAGTCGTGTATTGACTGTTGTGGTAGGTCAAGTGCGGACAAAAACGGTCGAATTATGTCATCAGGAAATGAGTTGTTACCGTGTAACGAAATGATGGCATAATTCTATTGAGCGGATAATCTGTTAACTGTTGATGTTTATCATTTGTCATATTTAGAACAATGCTGAGTGATGAAAATGTGTGTATTTATGTTAACTTGTGGCTGTGGTGGCACGGCTGTAGCTAGGGGAGGGCATTGTGGGGCAATGCCCTACCTTGAAATTACAATGCCCTACCTTAGAAATACCAAAAAGTAAGATAAATTATTATAGTTCAATTGTTTCATCTAAACTTTTCCGAACATATAATCCGCGCGCGATCAAAAAGGTATGGAACCTTATCAAAGTAAATAGAAAATGACAGTTCTCAAGACAAGTAGCGTTAGCGAAAAAACTCTGATTTAATTATAAATTAGTTATTTCTACGATCTATCATAGGGTTGTGTAAATATACAGAAAAGTTTTATGGTTGCAATCCTTTTAATAATAATGTTTAGATATACGAGTATATTAAGTACATTAAAAATCGAAATTCATTGACCATCTTCGATACTTTTGTTTTCCAATTATAATGGATAAAACATGTTTTTATGAATGTAAGTGATTACAAATAACAGCTATAATAAAACAATAAAAACAATTTTATTTTAAGAATAAGGAGGACTAAGTTCAACTTCAAAAATAACAATTTGAATCGATTTGTAAATAATTATTTACAAAATATAAGTACCTACGATTAATTGTTGAAAACTGGCAACACTGACGGACGAGTAATGTAAACATGTCGAAGAATAAAACAATTTAATTATTTATTAAATACACAAGTGGGCGCAAGTTGATACAAAAGTATTGAATAAATATGCGTTTAAAAACAAAACATGATTTTTATTTATTTGTATCTTTTCGAGCATCGTGTTCACGCGAAGTCGAGAATGGACAAATCCTTTGATAGTTTCGGGTAGTATGAATTGCTGGTTGATTCTGCTAAGTGGCCTTTTTAAACCCGCTGGCAACTTTTGCCGACGCTACGGCTGGCCGGCGGACCGCGCGCGTCTCAGTTCCAAAAGGTATCATCCCATTCTGATCGCGCACGAGTTATACCACAGTCTACTACTGACCTAGAGGTCAGTGATATACATGGTGATTGATTTAGGAGCCCGTGCTTCGGAGCAGATCATTTAAGATATTTTTTTTACTTCCGCCCTACCTGTAAACAATGCTGCCCTACCTCAATTTCGAGTCTAACTACAGCCCTGTGTGGTGGGTAGTTAGAACAACTTTGCATTTGCACTGAATGGTCGATTAAATACTGTTTGATTTCGTATAAATACTGGTTTTCATCTGCACTTAGTTTGACTGGATAGTGACTTCCAATATACTTGGGAAAAGACTAGACAGATTGGTTGTTTTAAAACCTAGGCTATCGCCTTTCAAAAACTCACTTGAAGGTGTCAAAGTGACGTCTGCCTGAGTTCTTGATTGGAAGCTTACTACTGCTTTGATCAGTCCTGTTTGGTGCACGTCGGTGTCACGAAAACTAATATACTGTATTATTTTGGTACTTTATTCAAAAACTTGTTTTCTTTCCTTGCAGATAGCCTCCCGCTGCTTATCCACCGTCCACAACACATTAGTGGAGCTTTCGTTACTGGGAGCCACCGCCGTGGAAGGAGCCGCCGCTTGCTGGGCGCAACTGGCATGTGCGGAGACGTTGCGCGCTTGTGAGCGACTGGCAGCCAATAACAACGCGTTGGATATGTGTACTGCGACGCAAGCTCCTCTACTGCATAATGCTAAGGATAAGGTAAGCAGGGAATTTTGTTATGAGCAGTTGAGGGGTGCAACTGGCTTCAAATATAGTATGTGCAACGACTCTGCGTGGATGTGACTGTCCTCCAGAACCTAGCCAGGTGCCTCCTAAAAAGAACATTAAGAAGAATAATAATTAAGGTGTGTTTAACCCTAACACTGGCGAAAAGTGTCTTCGCGAATCTTCTTTCTAATTTCAGGGTCCCGACGTATATACAGGTTGTTTTAAACGTAGTAATATTTTAAAGGTGAGATATTTGGTGTATAGTTAAGAAAAAAAGTGCAAAAAATAAATGATTAAAAAGCCTACCAAAAAAAACGACGAAAAAGTTCCAAACAAATCACTTTTCGAGCAACTGCAATTCTGCGTCGGGAGTCAGAAAGTCTACCAACCAATCAATACTTAAAACATCGTTACTGTGAACCTTCTTGGTTCGTTTTGTTTCGTACTGGCCAGCCGATAGAGCTATGTAAGGGTGAATGATAAAGATTAGAATAGGTTTAAAATTAGAAGAAAAATAAATTGATTGTTTGGACAGGAGAGTCTTGTATGAGTTTTGATCTGAATCTTTGCTCCAATATAATTAACATTTTAACCCAGTTGTTGTTTGATTTCTAGTAGTATGTAGGTGATGCCTTAGCTAGTCTTAGCTGGGGCACCACGGTATAGGCTTGTGTCCTGAAAAAATCTAATTAGTCCGTCAGTTAGATTATCAAAAAATATTTGACCCGTATGTTTTCTTTTGTTACGGGAACCAAAATTGACGAAGTTACGACGCTTTTAAATTACGCCCTGGCATAATTTTTAGTGGGTCGTGACGTCACGAGCCCCCACTCCCGAGTTTTGATGCGTTTTGTCTTTGTCAGTTTTCATTGATTTCAAAAACAAAAAATACGTGTCCATTATTTTCCAATACTCTTAACTGACGGACTAAATAGTTTTGCAATTTGTGGATCATGGAAACTATATAGCCTATTGTCAGGTAATAGTGACATAATACTGATTTAATTGTTGCTTTACAATCCATTCAATCACCAGAGTGTCGAGCCCCTTGGACACGCCCTTGGCTCATACAGTTGTTGTTCCAAATGTTGGCTCCAAGCCAAGACGGCTGAAAACAAGTGACAATATTGCTTTGTTGACTGATGCATCCTTAATTAACGTACAGATGGATACACTGACGTAACTGACCACTTTCTTATTTTTTATTCTTATTTTACGAAAAAATAAGGTGTTCCAAATAAAATACTCCATTGCTGGCGTTTCAATTGATAATGTCACCGGAAAATGGTAGACTGCGTAAGATTGTAATAAATCTTGATTAGATTATAATTACTCGATATATTTTGAAAAAATCGTTTGGTGTATATAATATATCCCATCCAAATTCAAAAGTTTCCAATGCATCCGTGTCGATTTAGAAAAAATAGTTTACAGTTTCACGCGATATTTTACAATGTTAGGGTGTTTGCCATCGCGGGCCTGTGGACGGTGAGCTATGGGTGGCTCGCCGTCCGTCCGTCTCATGACGACAGGCCGTGTTGACGGCGCGTTAGTGGTCCACGCGCGCCTCAAAGAGAGTCAGCACACAGAGGGCCGACGCGGCCTGCCGGAGTTGCGGGACTATTCGAAAGAGATACCGCGGCTCCGGAACACAAAGAGCACATGAAGGAACATGGATGGGTTTTAGTCAGTAGAAGTCTGGCATTCCCTCCCGCTCTGCCCAGAGCGGGAGAAGTCATTGGATGATTTCCCATCCCTAAAAAAAAAAAAAGTGAGTTTGCCATTTTCCGGTGACAATAACAAATCAAGTAAACCGAAGTTGGAAATAGTTTCTAAGTAATGCCTGCAGGTTAGTGAAAAAGTAGGTTTATATTAAAGGGAGATCTCTTTCACTTGAGATGGTCATGGTCAAAATTACATTTACCTTCTTTTTACTTGTGTCAATGAGCTATGTCAACGTCGCATGTTACAGTGCGTATTGTCAATAGGGGATTTGGTCCAGCCCAAGTTAAAGTTGGCATATAAACTTTGAAAACTTCTTACATCATTAAACATTATAGCTTCCAATCACTTCGCCTGCGTAAAAGTCAAAAATATCCTATTCGGGTAGACGTAGAACTGGATAATGGTCTGACGGTGTGCTAAGTGCTTTATAAATAACTACTTCACCCGTGACTTTGTACGCGCATATCCCATTTTTCCCGTCCCGTAGGAATTTTAGGAACGAATTTATACATAAATCTTCTTAAATCACTGCCGATCTGTCGCATTAAAATCTGTTGAGTAGTTTTAAAGATATTGGTGTACAGAAGGAAAAACCGAAATAATAAGCCTCACACTTACTTTTTTTAATTTATCTTTCAGCTCCACGAACTAGGCAAACTCTGTGGTCTACTCCCAGGCTCACCAGACCCTACATCAGAACAGCTGCACCTAGTAGTCATGCTATCAGCAGGAATGGGGGACAATGAGACTAACAACCAGCATCCTACGCCAACGGACAGGTTGAAAGAGGCTTTATGCAGCAAAACCTGCTTTCAACAGTACTACCTGGAACTGGCGGAGTTGGCAATGGGGACATATAAGCATATTGGGCGGTTAAGGTAAGTTTAATGCAAATTTTAGTCATCATTTCTTGGCCTGGTTCAACTCAAAGAGTTTTATGGCGACAAATATTGGTTGGTGACTATGGGACCCAACAACGAACATCCTACCACAATGAATATGTTGAAAGAAGCGTTGTGCAGCAAGACCTGTTTTTAACAATACTACCTGGAACTGGCGGAGTTGGTAATTTGGACATATAAGCATATTGGGCGGTTAAGGTAGGTTTGATGCGAATTTTAGTCAAAGAACTTTCTATCAACAGTTTAGTGTGAGTGTGACCCAACCACGCCTTTGGTCGACTATAATAGTCTGAATAGCGACAAATATTGATAGGTGACCAACACCAAAGAGGCTTTTTGTAGCAAGACTTGCTTAACAGTTTCCCCGGAGTTTGTTACTCTAGCTATGAAGTTTTATGAGTCTATTGGACGGTTACTTTTTATTCGAACATTAGTTGTAGAACTTATACAGGGTTATTTGTAAAAAACCGGCAACCTCTCAGGACTATGTTACTAACATCATAACCAACAACTTTTCTTCTATGACTTTTAAAAATTCATCATATTTTATTTCATCAGGATTTCATACAAAAAAAAAAAAAAATTAACGCTCTTTCTACGAATCTCTCTTATGCTTCGCAAGAAAAAGAATGAGCTATCTTATGCTTCACATAGACTTCGTAACATTTAGAGCGTTCTATTTAAATATTTTTTTTTATTTTTGTATGAAATCCTGATGAACTAAAATATGATGAATTTTTAAAAGTCATAGAACAAAAGTTGTTGGTTATGATGTTAGTAATATAGTCCTGAGAGGTTGCCGGTGTTTTACAAATAACCCTGTATATGACCCAATCTTGGCTTGGTTCAAATGAAAGAGCCCTCATCTGCGAACTATATCAAAGAGCGCCACAAAACACAATCATATTTTGTCGCCATAATTTTGATCAACTGAAAAATGAGAGATACCTATTTAAAAAAGAAATGTCATTCGTAGTTACTGAAGTAGAACTAGGAGCTCGTGGCTAAATAAAAACAGCTGCACAGGTCGATCTTCAAGGTTAAGCAACGCTTGCCGAGGTTGGTCTGTAGATGGGTGACCATCTTAACATACCGAGTTTCCTCCGTGCCTCGGAAAGCACGATAAGCTGTTGGTCCCGGCTGTCATTTGGAAATCTTTGACAGTCGTTACGGATAGTCAGAAGCCAGAAAATCTGACACCAGTCTTGCCAAGGAGTACCGTGTTACCCAGTTAATGGGTTGTGAAGGTCTGGTAGGCAGCCGCTCCACGTAAAACATTGGTATTCAGCTGAATCCGGTTTGACTGGAAGCCGACCCCAATGTAGTTGGGAAAAGGCTAGGCAGATGATGTCATTCGTAGTTACTGAACTATAGTGCAAGAGTAAATCTCACATAAGCTTCAAACACATTCACGTCAGTCACGATCTCCTAACAATTTTCCCAAAGCAGATAAGAATTAACCGAATATAAAACATGAATGTGTTCTATGTTCAAGTTTCTTAACCATCCCTTTCAATTTCCAGGTTCGCCCGTCTAATAGGCCGAGACCTAGCCGCCTTCTACTCCGAGTTAGGTGAGACAAGCAAAGCGGTGGTGTTCCTCATGGACGCGCTCAGGTCCTATGAGGAGCAGGGCTGGAAGGACCTAGCCGCGCAGACCAGGTTGGAATTGGTGGCAGCTGCTAAGAAGATGAATGATATGGATAGGTGAGTTGGTAGCGGTATCTGTACAATCTACAGAGTAGACCTGACATCAAAAAATCCAGTATTACGCACCCAAAGTTCTGTGTGACAATAGGGAATATGCATAAAAAAAATATTTATTATCTAAACACTTTATCTAAAAATATACAAAAATATATTACTAATAGTGGAAATAGAATCAAAATTGCTCGAAAAACAAACGAGATATAATTATTTTAAACAAATATATCTGTCCCTCTCGCGAAAACGCTGTTTTCTATGGCAGATGTATAGACGTCACGTAATGTGACGTCAAATTCCATGTCGGACTTCTCGTTCTAAAAGTAATCTTTGAAGCGTTATAACTTCATCGCTGATGAAGACATTTAAAAAAAAATTCTAGAGTGTTTACTGGAGCTTATAAGTAATGCATTTTATAAATAAAAAAATCGCGTGCATATTCCCTATTGCCCACCAGGCCAAACACCCATTTGGTTGGAGGATCCTACCTTTTCAAATGAGGATGCAGAACGTTTTAACCTGTTCCCCAATAAGTTTATTTACTTATTTATTTATTTTGAAAATAGACTATATGCGGAAGAAAAAGAGCATCGAAAGAGTCTAAACTGAGTAATTTAAAATGATGGCACGTTTGGCGCAGCCGTTGAGCGATTGACTGCTGCGCTGCGTGTCGCAAGTTCGATTCCCGCACGGAACAAATATTTGTATGGCCTACAGATAATTGTTTCTGGTTTAGCTGTTTGTGTATGTAACTTTATATGTTTACGCACCCACGATAAAGTCGAAATGCATAATTAGGAGAGATGGTTTTTAGAAAAAAACGGCCCAGAGATATTAATGTGGCACTTATCATAATGAATAAGAGGCGGAGTCATTTGTTCAATGGGATGATTTCTGCTCTTACTACCCTTCTCATAGACTACTCCTCTCTACAAAAAACTAAAAGCTACTTTTACTTTCTAAGTAAACCTCCCTAAAACTACAAAATATTTTTTCCAGGTCTTCTTGATTCAGTGAATTTTAACAGACTTTGTTAAAAATATTTTTCAGAATAATTCCTATGCTTTACTTTTTTCAGATACACAAAACTCTCAGCAACGATAGCAAGCACAGCCGAATTAGAAATCCTAGTCAGAAACTTCTATTTCGAAGAAATGATGAAGGTAATACGAGAGGACCTGTCCAAAAAAACCGAAACAGTCCTCACAGAGTTGAACGAATGTTTCAAGGTCGTATCAGCAACGTTGGTACCATCGGAACGTGGTGTTTACATCACAGACAATAAGGTCCAATGTCGCATGACGGTGGTGAGTTATTTGCCGAAGGATGTGACGTGTACCAGGGCAGCAATAAGTATAGAGAGGTGTAAAGACGATAAGGCGGAGAAGCGGACGCCGGTTAAAAGTTATAAGACTGATTTAAGTGTTAGCGGTAGTGCGGGGTCGCCGCGACGGGGGCCCGTCGAGCCCGACTGCGAAACTACTAACTTAATTACAAGGTGAGAATAAGTTAAGTATTTATTCTATTTACCAATAGTCATTTTACTCAGGTAATTTTGAAAGAAGCTGTCAAACTTTTTTTTATTCGTAAGGTTCATCCAACTATTGAAAATTGTCTCTTAGCTGTCTTAAGGCATCTGGAACTTGCGCAAACTAAAAACCGGCCAAGTGTGAAGGATTCTCATACGAAGGGTTCCGTACCGAAACCGAAAAAAAATGTTTCTTGTATGGTATTTTTAGGGTTCCGTAGCCAAATGGCAAAAACGGAACCCTTATAGATTCGTCATGTCTGTCCGTCCGTCCGTATGTCACAGCTACTTTTCTCCGAAACTATAAGAACTATGCTGTTGAAATTTGGTAAGTAGATGTATTTCGTGAACCGCATAAAGATTTTCACACAATAATAGAAAAAAAAAACAATAAATTTTGGGGGTCCCCATACTTAGAACTGAAACTCAAAAAAATTTGTTTCTTCAAACCCATACGTGTGGGGTATCTATGGATAGGTCGTCAAAAAATGATATTGAGGTTTGTAATATCAGTTTTTTTCTAAACTGAATAGTTTGCGCGAGAGACACTTCCAAAGTGGTAAAATGTCCCCCCCCCCTTAACTTCTAAAATAAGAGAATGATAAAACTAAAAAAAATATACGACGTACATTACCATGTAAACTACCAGCAAAAATTGGTTTGAACGAGATCTAGTGAGTAGTTTTTTTTTAATACGTCATAAATCGTAAATCGCAACTTCTGCTTATAATTTAATACCTACTGGTTTGTACGGAACCCTCGGTGCGCGAGTCCGACTCGCACTTGGCCTGTTTTTGTTATAGCGGCAATAGAAATACACACTATGAAAATTTCAACTGTCTAACTATTTCGGTTCTTGAGATAGAGTTCGCTGACATATCGATGAACGGATGGACAGCGGAGGCTTAGTAGTTCCTTTGGTTACTCTTTAGGTACAGAACCCGAAAAAGTATGTATCTTGTTGCTAAATTATGACAGTAGTCGATTTTCAAAATCAAGCAACCTTGCCACGTTGGTAAGATCAGAGAGAGGTTTTGTGACCATCCATTGCATGCAGAGATCCTTTCGTGCCTCGGAAAGCACCTTAAACCACGGCAATGGTTTCTGATTGCCGAAGTTCTTTTTTTTTCAATAGATCATTAGCTCTCGAACTGGGTTGTGTCCGGTTAGACTGGAAGCTGATACCAACATATTTGGGAAGATGATGTGTTTCACAATTCTGACCTTTTGCGTAAAATGAGTCGGCAGAATTCAGTTTCATACTAAAGTCTAACTCATTTTGCGTCGCCGTGTGGCACAAACAGGACAAGTATGAAACCAAAGACTATTAAACCACTTGACTGCGCATACAGTGCCCCGACGCACGAAAACTATTAGTGTTTTTGCTCAGATGTTAGTCAGCGGCACTAGTAACCATTTTAGTTGTGACCAATTGTTAGACCTGTGGGCATGCTAAGTTTTTACAAATCGTTTTAATTTTTATGCAATTTATAACGCATAAAAATGCCTTCATACCCGGTGAATTTGTGTGGGAAACATTCCAAGACCTTTTGTTAAAAAAATGATGGCATAACTTTTCATCGGAGAGTAAAGACTACGCAAAATATTTTTGATTTGAATCAGATGATGAGCCACTGCAGGGGTCTATATAAAATGGTGGTTAGGTGAACGAGCACACTGTGAGAAGCGCGCGTTGATGTCTTTTGGAAAAGTCTCTTTCTTTCATTAGGAAATACTTATATTTTTATCCCTTTCTTCCCCTTTGTATTTTTATCGTAAAAATCTGTGCTGTTACGTTTAATGATTGAAGTCGATTTATCGATGATCATAAAATTACAACTAATACAATTTTTAATCAATTCACATACTTACAATAAACACGTAACTACTTTTAAACGACATTAAAAATAGGAGGAGGGTCTCAGATTTTTCATCTGTGTGTTTGACATATGTTTTCATTTTAGATTTTCGAATTTCAGAATTAAAATAAAAGTGGAAAGATAAGGTTAATAGGGAAACAAGATATAGCGCTGTTTGTTTGGATTGAGTATTTTTATAATTTTAAAATCCATTTTATCGATATCGACTATTTTCCTTTAATCAAGTAGTGCCACCACTAACCATAGGCTACCTATGCAACTTGACCTTGAACGGACCAATTGCAGCCGCGCGTTGTTCCTCGTCCCCCGGCCCGCTGTAGCGAGCCGCGTACTTAGAAGAAATCGGCCTATACGCTCTCTAGTGGTTATATACTCTATGTATGAAACCGAATGCAGCGTAAATTCCGCCGACTCATTTTACGCAACTCATAACTCACAGAATTACGCTCGTGTAATCTCACTCTTAATTTGCCTGTTGAATCAATAACTACCTTTTTCTGTTTCAGCATAAGACTGGACGATTTAAAACCCAAGAACCCTTTACTAAATCCTTTACACATAACCTCACAACTTCACTACAAGGAAGACAGAACGCTTCAGAAAGTCACCGTGGAATGTCAGAACCCTAAGGTTACCCTCAAACGTTCAGATAGCTGCAAATACCGGAAACCGTCCGCCACGATGAGGAGTAGTTATGAGAACTGTTTCTCTGTAGAATCGGTTGTGTTAAAACCAGGCTCGAATGATCTGTTGCTAGATTTTGTAGCGAGCAAATGTGGGACGTTCAAACTTGGTCAGGTAGGTGATAAATCGTTTTGTAATAGCTTTTCAAATGACTTTTAGATAAGTGTTTTCCCGCTGGGGCCAGTGCGACGTTAGGGTTGCAGAATTTGTTCGCAAGAGTCACTCAAGACGGGTTAAAACCTTACTCTAAACTATTATTGTTTAAAATCAGTAAGAGTCTGATTCTCCCTTCTGCTTCGCTCAGAGCGGGATTTGATGATTTCGCATCTGAAATTGCGAAAATAAATCGACATCCCCATGTTTTGATGTGAGCAAACGAGAAAATAATATTTATACTGAACAGTAAATTTTTTCGCGTTTTCTGCTTTGTCTTCTTTGTTGACATTCGTAATGAACATAGGAACTTTTCTTTCTGCTGCTTTGAAATTGCAATCAAAATCTCTCGCAGTACCTGACTGACAATTGCTTTGATAACGATATTTCAGTGTATTGCAAACTAGCTGACCCGTGCTCACTTCGTAGAGCGGCATTTTTCGGATTAATATACAGCCTATGGCACTCACAAATAACGTGGCTTTCTATTGGTAAAAGAATATTCAAAATCGGTTCTGTAGATTCAGAAATTACCCTCTACAACCTCACAAACTTTACGAATCCATTTCATTTCAGGTTTCTTTAGTAGTCGAAGGAAAGCTCGAGTTTTTATCGAACGTTCTCATTGGTACCAAGATGGGGTGTGAAGTGGTGACACAGGGAGTGAATGTGTTCTTAAATAAGGTGGAACCTAAAAAGGATTTGGTAGCTGGGTTGGAACAGGCGATGGAACTTGTCGTTACTAGTGGGAGCTCGCATATTGAGGAGGTTTGTTGATTTTTATTTTTGACGTGATAACGTCTTATAAATCGACTAACGCCGGCTGCACGCACGAAAAAGCATGACTCATTGTCACGTTCCGCCTGAGCCGAGCGTGCAAGCGAGAGCGCGGGACATGGGATAGAGAGGCACGATCGGCATGAGCGTTCGGCTTGTGACGCATCTATCTCTCTTCCACTCCATCGGCCGATTCGTCCGAGTAGAAGAAAGACAGCGGCAGCATACAACCTACACGTGACCTGTTTTGTCAACTGTATAAAAAGTGAAATGAAAAGTTACTGTGGTTCTTCCGTAAACCGACATTACAGACAACATTTATTTATTTATTTTGTAATTTAGAAGCATTCCTTTAATAATTTTATGTTTTCCCTAACTAAACCAAGATTAAGTCTGGGTCGATTTTCCCCAAAACAATTACTTAACAACTATTTTTTTCCCCAGAACACAACAATCCTCCTCAAGACGTCCTCAGGTCTGCTCATCCGCTTCGCCGACAACGACACGGCCATGTGCCGCGAGTTGTCCATCAAGGTAGCTTCCATGGAGCCCTTCCAGAGCACGCGCGTGCCGCTGCGACTGTTCGCTACCCTGCAGCCGAGGAAGGAGAAGAGCATCGAGCATACTGTGAGCAGAATATACAATTTACTAGATTATTCCGCAGCTTTTCTACCGTGGCTTAAACCTCAGGCACCGTAAAAACCTAAGACAATCAGATTTAGTGTAGCTTTCTGTCTGTCAGTTTATACAAACAATTGAATAAACAAGCAAACGATGTTTCCTGAAGAATACTAGGTTAGACTTAGGTATTGGTTGAGGTTATAGACCTCGTAGCGACCAATTGGCACGTATGACGTGTGAGTTTTGAGAGATATCTTCGCCGAGAACGACGCTGCGGTGTGTCGCGAGCTACCGACTGAAAATTAGGCAAAAATAACTATTAAACTTTAGTCCAATGCAGTCTACATCTTAAACTATCTATTGGTTGCTCAGATTGTTGTTAAAACTTGCGAAAGCGTTAAAATATCACAAATATGAAAAATAATAAAATGTTGTTAATAAATCCCAAGTCCAAATTAAAGTTACACAATCTAATATAATTACAGTACAAAAAAAATCGCCAAATTAAAAAAAAACACTATCTAATCTTATAATATAAAAAAATCTCGTGTAACGGTTTTTGTGATCGAACTCCTCAAAAACGCCTTGACCGATTTTCATGTTTTTTTTTGTGTACATTTAGTAGGTCTGAGAATAGGTCGTAGACAATTTTTTTATATGGCAAAAAAACTAGCTAGCTTATAAGTTTATTGAAAAATAGTACAGCTACAGTAAAAAAAAACTTTTTACAAAAAAATACAACCGACTTCCAAAAAAAAACACTACAAAGTAAAAAATAACTTTAATTTCGGAAGTCGGTGTTTTTGTTAGTATCTTCGTATTTTGACACCGACTTCCGAAATATTATTATATAAAGTTATTTTTTACTTTGTAGTGTTTTTTTTTGGAAGTCGGTTGTATTTTTTTGTAAAAAGTTTTTTATTTTTCACTTTTTAGTGGTGCCCCACACCTAACAACACCACTGCCAAATCGCAGAAAAGCAAAATACGCAATTTCGATTATCAAAGAATCATGTAAATAGTCAAATTCCAGCTATTTCGATTCAAAATCCAAAGTTCGTAACCGATGTCGATATAATTTAAATGGGACCAATCTGCAAGCATGTCCTTTCAGATAAAACAAAAATTTTCAAATCGTTTCATAATTGTCGGAGTTATGAGGTAACAAACATAAAAAAAAAAAAACATACAACCCAATTGATAACCTCCTTTTTTTTGGGAAGTCGGTTAAAAAATCAACAAAATAAAAGTGCGAGTCGGACCGAGGGTTCCGTACAAACCTGTAGGTCACGGGCGTAGCCAGGGGGAGGGTTTGGGGGGCTCAAACCCCCCTGAAAAGCTAAGAAAACCAGTTCTGTAAGAAAGACTAGTTCTGTAAGAAAGACTAGTTCTGTAATGCGTATAATAATAACCTGCTGTTTTTTTTACATCTTTCATGTTTTTATTTTTTTTTTTTCATTTATATAATACGATTTATTTCATGAACTTATTTTTTTGAAACATGCAAAATACCATGGAATTTTTATAATACCTGGTTTTATCCCACAGGTCTGGTTAACCTGTCCCTGGTGGGAATCTGTGACAGAAGTACCTCTCCACTTCACTCCTCCCATGGTGGCCTCCTGGAGGCTCCTCACGTCCAACGCGAGGAAGTTCGTCCACGTGACCCTCAAGTCTATCGTGGTGCATCTGGTGCAGTTCTCACTGACTGACCCGAAGTTGGAGTGTGATGGGACGGATAATTCTGTTGCTGATTTGAATCCAAAGAATTCTGATCATATGGTAAGCATTGTTCTGTTTTGTTGTTATTGAAAATGTTAACTGGAGTTGTTAAGCGACAAAGTAAAATTGTAAATTGTTGTGAATGGAGTTGAAAAACTTGTAGATCACCTCATTAGAATATATAAAAACAATTTAAGCCTTTGGATCACATAATGACCCTAAATAAAATCACCTTGGATTCGATTGCGATCCAAAAAATCTTTAAATCTTCAACTTCCATCTATTTTTACTTTCTTTCAGATGGTAGCCTCCGACGGCACAACAGCCTCGTTCATGTGGGAGCTTCTCAAAGACCCCCTCGTGAAAGCAGGTCCAATGAAGGCCACCTTCTCCGTGCGCTATCGTCCGTCAGACGCCGAGGGACCAGGCAGACCTTTCAGCTGCCCCTTCGACATACAGGACTATACGACCCTGTTCGTTATACGGACGAAGTTGGAGCCTAGTAAGGGTTCCGACTTCTGTAGGGCTTCGCAGATGTGCTGTTTGCAGTTGAGTGTGCAGAGAGTAAGTAAAATAACGCTTTCATTAAATGTCCAAACTTTCGAGTGGTAGAAACGATTTTTGTAGAAAATCAATCTTCTGAATATTGTTTCTTGGCATAAGTGAATTTGTTTCCTCATATTTCATTTATTTTTATCATTGCAGGTAAATGAAACAGAATACACATCGCTTATGTACGAAGTTCTCGCTGATCAGACTATGTGGGCGGTTCTTGGTCGTACTGCAGGTACAAATCCAATCAGATTATCCCTAGTATTCTTTATATATAATCAAAATGAATTGCTGTTCGTTAGTCTCGCTAAAACTCGAGAACGGCTGGGCCGATTTCGGTAATTCTTTTTTGTTTAGTTCGCCAGAAAACAGGGAATGTTTAAAAGCAAACAAAAAATGGGTAGGTAGGGTAGCCAGTTGACGGGAGCAAACCGCGGGGTACAGCTAGTTTACTTATAATAGGCTAGCTTCCACCACCAATAAATTGGAAATCTATAAAGTTCGTCAGTTAGAGTATTGAAAAATAATAAACACGTATTTTTTGTTTTTGTAAACCAACGAATATTGACAAAGATAAAGCGCATCAAAACTCGGGAGTGAGGGCTTGTGACGTCAGAACGCACTTAATATTGTACCACGGCGTGACGTTTTGAGAATTTTATCTTCGTCAATTTTGATACGGGTCTAATATTTTTTGATAATCTAACTAAATCAAAATCACGAACTAATAAGATTTTTTCAGTGGCCTATTGTGCAATATCGGTCGCTGACCCACATACTTTGATTGACTTTCTTGATATCAAAAACAGCAATCCTACTTATATTATAAATGCGAAAGTTTGTTTTTCAATCAGAACGCCTGAAAGGATCTTCATGAAATAAGGTACAGATGTAGATTATAATCGGGAATAACACATAGGATATTGTATTTCGTCATTCCCGTGGGCAGAGCCCCCGGCGACAACTAATGAAGACATAAAGCCGTAGTGCGATTCACTAAGGCAGAACATCTTTACAACCAAGAAATCATCGAACATCGTCAAATATATGCCACATCAGATGTTTCAACGATGATTTCTTGGTTGTAAAGATGTTCTTCCTTAGTGAATCGCACTACTGAGCCTGAATCGGCGTCTGTCGTGATCCTTTACTTCTCTAGTAACGAAAAACGGTTTATAATTTATTGTTCGGGTATCTACGGAGATAAATTAGGGAAGGGTCAATGCGCCTACCATAGTATCCTGTTTGTCCTAAACTTTTGAAAAGCTGACTGGTAGAGAATGCATTGTTGCATTAAGTCCGCCCATGTAACACTGTTGTACATAAAGTTTAAATAAATAAAAGCTGTACCTATAGATACCCACTGATACATCAACATAACCACATAATTTATTTGTTTGATTAATTATGCTTGCAGAGATTGTTGTATAGATAGAAAATATGAGTCAGAAGGTTAAGCATTCTTGTTGTATAGATAGAAAATATGAGTCAGAAGGTTAAGCATTCTTGTTGTATAGATAGAAAATATGAGTCAGAAGGTTAAGCATTCTTGTTGGTTTCTGTAACTTAAAGTTATTGCGTATATTTTCTAGGTGTAATAACAATGGAATGTACGAGCACAGAGCCACAGAACGTGACGCTAGAAGTGATGCCGCTAGTCGCGGGATACCTGCCGCTGCCGACCGTCCGTCTGTCCAAGTATATCGCAGCTAACACCAAAGGTAATGCTAATCATGAACCAATACATATAATTATATGGATAGAAGGCTTCAATCAACTTAGCCTATCGCAGTTAACTGCTGAGCAAAGCTAGGCCTCCAAGGACAGCCCCATAATAGGCTTGTGTCCTGACAAAATCTAATTAGTCCGTCAGTTAGATTATCTAAAAATATTTGACCCGTATTTTTTCTTTTGTCGACGGGAACCAAAATTGACGAAGACGAATTGAACGACGCTTTTAAAATTCTCAATACGTCACGCCGCGCCGTTGCATAATTTTTAGCAGGTCGTGACGTCACGAGCCCCCACTACCGAGTTTTGATGCGTTTTATCTTTGTCAATATTCATTGATTTACAAAAACAAAAAATACGTGTCCATTATTTTTCAATACTCTAACTGACGGACTAAATAGTTTTGCAATTTGTGGTTGATGGAAACTAGCCTATTTCCGGTTCTCAGTATTCCCAATCGAGGAACGTTGACCGCGCTCTTTAAAATCGTTACGCTATCTTGCTATACACTTTATTGAGACTTGAATTTATTTTCAATTCTTTGAGTCGGTATGGCTGAACTATTTTTGGAATAGATACACCTTTTTATCAAAAGCTAATCACAAGTCAAAATTGCAAATCAATAATACCAGAAACCATTATTAAGACGGCGATTCCCAGAAGAATTATAATGTTTATATTCGCAACAACGAAGCAGAAGAGTTTACCCAACTCCAACAAAACCATATTACACCACAATATTCCCATTTACAGATCCAAAGAAAGACATCTCAGCCCACCCACGGCTGGAACCCTTCAGTCCAGGTCAAGTATACCACGCAGGTAAAGCGAAGCAGGTCCACGTTCTACCACCAATGCCCAAGGAACACCTCGACGTCATAGCCAACTAAATGTAAGTCAATACAGGCTGACACCCGCAGCGCGACATAACTTTATCGCCGCGTTCAAGCGAAACAAAGTAGGTGAAAGTTCAGAGCGAGATATAACTTTGTCGCTTTGAAACAAACAATGCAACATTTCGGGACAAAAGGAGATGGTGAATGTTTGAATGTATAGTTGTGTCTCTTGTCAGTATGAGATGTAAAGAGAAGATTTTGTCGCGCGTATTTGGCTGCGTGGAGATTAGTTTATGAGCTTAGTAATTTATGCTGATAGAGATGTGGGACTCGCAGGTTTTGTGTGAAACTTGTGCGGGGTAATATGTGGAGGGCGAGGTCAGATATTCTTATGAACTCTTCTATATTTTAAGCCTATCCGTGACTGACTGACTGTTAGCGCACACCGTAATTACTTGTATAGATATGGCTAGACGCAACACTATGTCCTGAAAATTTAAAATCGCTCGTAGGTATATGGCTTAAACATATAACTCTAAATATATGCAGAATATAATTATGTAAATCGCTTTATCAAGACAGGGTCTAAATATACCACAGATGATGATTCCAAAAGCTGTGTTTATTGTCAATAAAAAAATTTGGAGCATTTCAAAGAAGACTACAAAAATACTTTTAAAAAAACATCTTGCGAGTGTCACATTCTTAAATATTATTTAAATATAAAACTGACAAGTCATGACCTACACCAAAATAATCGACTATAGTAAGAAACAACACTAGCTGTCACTGTCAGAATACACAGATTGTGAAATAAATACGTCCATTGCGTTTTTGAAATGTTATAACATGACCAGGCTCAATAAGTTATGTTCAATGTATTCATTAATATTAACGATAATATAATATAAATAAATAAATTGATATTATACATTGACGTTTCGTGTTAGGGACAAACGAATTATTTGTATGCATATTAAATGTATTTTAAAAGTAACTATACTATAGTTTACGCCAGATAAACGTGGAATAAAGTACATTGACCTTTCCCTAACTCTTCGTAGATACTAGAACAATAAATTAAGAACAGGAGGGCAATCGCGCTAGTAAAATTCGGCTGGAACGCAACTGAACTGTAGCCATTTCACAACTTTTTTAAACATTCCGTATCGCGCTAAACGTTTGACAGAAACTTGGAACGCAACTGCATCACAACTGTAACGTTACCGCTGTCAAACAAAAAGTTGAAACAGTGCTACTTTTTCTTGACTTTTTCTCAATCGTTCGCGTTGTGTTGTTTGGATTTTGAACGAAAGTACGAAAATATTTGTAAAATTTTGACAATGCAACTTTGGTTGAAGTTTAAACTTTAGCGCGATACCGATTCCTTACAGGTGAATCGAAACTAAATCATAACCAAAACTGAATTGGAAACGAATTGCAAGCGCACCTAAACTTTTAAAATTAGCGCGATTGGCCCCCTGTTTTTCATTACTAGAGAACGTAAAGGATCACGATAGAAGTCGATTCAGGACAGCTTTATGTAATTATTTATTTATTTCTGATTTTGATCTTAAGAAATTCAATAAATGTATGTGGGTCAATGTACTTTATTCCACGTTTATCTGGCGTAAACTATAATCTATGGCATAAAAGGCTACTTGACGTGTATTATTAGAATGTGCATTTTATAAATAATAATACTTTTGATCTGTGCTCTTATTCAACGCACAAATGTACACGTTTTATTATAATAACACACATTTTAATAGTACTCGTATTTAGAAACAAAACGTTGCTATGATATTGTACTGACGCCAGAACATCAGGCCATCCGAAACTGTCAAATTTTACCAATCACATTTGAACCCAATCTCTTCAGTTATAAAGTTGAAAATCTATTAAAGAATTTTGTCAGATTGTTGTAACGTGGTGTGCTGGCGTTTGTACTCGAAGAGAATAAAAAGCTTTTATTATACGAAGGCCCGCATGCACTACAAAAAACTATACTAGAAAGGTTTAAGTATTTAAATAAAGGTTGACAATCTTGACGAACATGCGCACATTAATTTATGGGGCAGTCGATTTTTTTCAATATTGGTCCCATAATAAAAGTTGGTCATAATGATGTATAACAGTAACCTCACAAGAGGTAGGTACTGCGTTTATTCTTTTTAACGTTGTCTATGGTGTAAGTGGGCCTTTAAATATTTTCACTTAATGTTACAACAAGTACAGGATGGAATTGAAATCATTGGGGACCTACCAGGAGACAAAATACTAGTGAAAATGATGATTTCAATTTGACCTTGTTTTTAGCAACGAAAACTTTAATTTATATTGAAAACAAATAAGTACAGTACGATTTAGGGATCTTTGCCGCTCGGAAGTTAGGTTTAAGTGACGACTGCGCAGGCGCAATCACGTAAACAATAGTGTTTACGTTCGTAGAATATTTTTCTGATTTATGCGTATTGTATTATAAACAAGTAAGAAACACAACCAGCAACAATAACAAGGTCACAAAGTAACACAACAAACACAAACACCACAAAAACACAAATCAAACAGTAAGAAATAATTGAAAACATTAAAAACGTGTAACACTTTTCGCATAAACAGTCGTATTGCATTGAGTAAGCGGGACACAAGTATGCATCGAACGTATACGAGCGACTGAGACGCCATGCGCGACGTACCCGCGCATGCGCTGTTCTATGTTTCATGTCAAATTGACATCCTGCGCAACCAATTGCGACGTACTTGGCATAGGCAAAGATCTCTGATTCGTACTGCACCATCTGGTGAGAATAACGGGAAACTTCTTATTTTCTTTATTGAGTGATTACGTTAACGCGATCTAGAACGTTTAGAAATTCGTACTAAGGCGCCTGTAAGAGATATCTGATAATAATGCTTACAAAATTCTATTCTATGTCTAAGAATCGGACCACCACATGTGATAACTCATATGCTTCGTAAGGTATGTGCATATGTAATAATAATATATTAAAATATAATATGTATATTAATACGATATCTTGCAGCTATATCTGTTATTGCTTTGGCATCGTTATTCAGGTGATTTTTTAAAGTGTGCATTCAGGACAGGGCAGGCAGGGAAAGGATTCTCGAGCCCAATTTTGATGAAAAACAAAACTGCAACATTGGATTTTTTTTTTAATCATTGTTCGTACCTGGGAATAGAACTAGTTGATTTAAAAAAAAAACACATGGGAAACTAAAGGAAAGTTCTAATTTTAACAAATTGCCTCATCATGCATCATTGATTTTTGAAAAATATTTCTATTAGAAAATTCCAAGTGTTTTTGTCAAAAATTACCTCTTTCCTTTAGTTTGCCATGTATTATTGCTTCACAGAATTTGATCCTTATTAGCTACACTTTCGAATGATGTAATAATACTGATTTGTTTTTTTTTTTCAAAACCAACCGGTTCGATTACAGAGTAGGAACAACAATTTTTTTTAAATTCAATGATGCTGGTTTGCTTTAAATCAAAATCAAGCTCGAAACTTCGTTAAGTGTTTTTAGATAATCCTCATAGTTTCGGATTCAGTCCTGAAGGCAAACTTTAAAAATTCACCACATATAAAGAAATAATATGGAATTAAAATTGTTATTTTTGTACCACAACAACGATTAATAAAACCATATATTTAAATAGTACGGGCCATCCGAACGTTGTCGTATTCGTGTACACCATACAAGAAACTCGGTATCTTTGAAGTCTCGCTTTCACGACCTCTCCCGAAGATTGCCGACGCCTGACGTGAGTTTGCTTCGGTCTGGATAGGCCAATTTGTGGCGTCAGAAAATCGTTCGTTCTGCCCTGTATAAACTTACTATGAACATTTAATAAAAGTCACCTCTACTATGGGAATTAAAGGATAATAATATCAAAAGAAATTAGCTTGATTACTTTCAGTTTTTTGGTAAAAATACAAAACTGGAGTTTGTGACTTACTTTTCCTATTATCAAGTGCCATGTAGTTCCAAAAGTATGGGCATAACTGTAATTACATATTTATTTGTGGGTTTTCTCCATAGAAATTAAAACAACTTCTATGGACATTTACAAAAGAACTTGAAACGTCTTTAAAACTTTAAAATGATACAGTTAACGCTGCCACACTACAGGGAAGTCAATACTTATGCCTCATTCTCTTACATTCAAAATTAGATCTTATTTCATGAACGTATAGGTCTATAGTTAAATAGATAGTTGTGTTAGAAGTTTATATGTGTAACGTAGTGCTAATGTACTCGGTTTGTTCTTTTATTCACTCGGCAAAAAGAAAGCCTAAAATCTTTAATCAGCTGTTTTGTTTGGTAGGCAAACACACCGCTAGCCTTTCAAATAACTTTACAAGTAATGGTTGCTAGTGGTGTCCAAAACGAGGCGAGGCCTATAAAAATAAGTCCCATCTGTACCAAAAACCACTTAACATTGTTCTGTCTCTATCACCTGCAAGCGAGTGACAGAAATAGAACAATGATCTAAAATTCGTTTAGCGGGAAACGTATTTAGTCATTTGTCGTGTAAGTAGATCTAACTGAAGAAAAAAGACTTTCAAAAACAAATGAAAAACAGGCTTAAAACTACTCGTATAAGACTCAATATACCTTATCCATCGTCGCCATACTTATTTCGCCACAACGATTATGTCTACCTAGTCTCTTTCTTGTCTTTCCTTTCTCATATAAGTTGTAAATACAATTTGGTGCTAGATTTATATTAGAGTTAACACCAAATTCTTCATAAAGTTCAAGTTGTTAAGTTATCTTTGTATATCTTGTTGCAATAATCTCAGTTAAGTTAAACCGGTGCATGTATGTTAAGAGCTGTTTTGGTTTATATTTTGACATAAGATATTATAGCTATGTTTGTTTACTTGAAAATGGGAACTAAATTATGCAGGGTGTATTTTTTAGTTTAGTGTGAAAGAAAATGGCTTACACTGATTTTGAAATGAATAACTAGAGAGCGAAAAGTAATGCCATCGTTATTTTTCTCGGTCCATTTGTAACTTCGAAACTAATTTATTAAATGACCAATATGCTCAAATATACACCTTGCCTTATTATTTACCCATTTATTTTATAATAATGTGTCTATGTTAATATTTATGAGCTTTCCATAATGTAAGTTATCCAAAGAATTATTTCATGTACACAATCTGTTACTTTAGTTACTAATGCTAGCCATCATAGTAATTTTAAAGCTAAAATAAAAATAACAATGCAAAATAACATTTCCGCGAGAAAATATAATATGACTTTGTGAAAATTGACAAAGGAATAAAATGAGTATACTCAGTAGGTGTGACATATTTTTTTATTATTTTTAAGAAGCTTAGATATTCGTTAACGATTGCATTTCAATAAATTGCAAATATAATGTTGGTAACAAGTTTCAGTGTTGCAACTTAATGAAATGTTAGTTTTTTTATCTTGTAGCATGGTTAGAGTAAATATTATAGTTGGTTATCGTATAGTTCTCATTAAGTTATTGAGATTTCCATAAAGTGTATTTATTTTTATTTTGTAAAGAATGATGGTCCTTTGTAGACGATTTTATATGGAGCAAAATCTTTAAACATGATGCGGCGCGCTTACCTTACTATTTAAATAAAGTTTTGGCAGTCAATGTTACGTTACTAAATCGTCTATGATGGATCCTATTATAAGTACTATGTTCATCGATATTTTGACATATATATTGGTAGTGAACATAAATTAAAGAAATGAGAAAAATCTTCAAAAATAATTTGACACCAGTGAAATTGACTAACTCATAACTCTGACATTTTTTTCTTAATATTTATGAGATTTCGTTGGTCAACTTGTTACATTTGACCATACTTCTGCTGCAAGCTATAGAAAGCAAGGTGTAAATGTAAATAGGCGTAATACTGTATAACTGCAGATTGTATTTATGTTTCATACTATGTATTATATCTAGAACTATGAATAAAATGTTTATTGTTAGTGTCATTGTTTTATTTGGCCAACCCTGTCCCGGCCCTTTGTCGTGAATATTGTAGTCATGAGTAATGTAGTAGCCAAAGATGGTTGTCTGTTCGAAACTTCAAAATAACTTAGGTGCTTAGTCCAATCCTAGAAAGCAAAAAGTGGTTAATAAGAAAAACAGAGATCTCAATGGGATAACGGTGGATACTGTCCGACACTTGTAGTAACTCCCCTTTCCCCTCCCGCCGTTCATGATATGAGTTGCACACAAAAATTACAATTAACAACCACTACAAAGTTCAAAAACCCTTTAGTTTCAAAAATTTGGCCGATAGTTTGATCGGTAAGAGGATCAGTATACAGTTGTATGGCAGTGTGCGGTGCCATTTATTACACACTGCCATATAACTCTATACTCTGACCGATCAAACTATCGGTCAACTTAAATCGCTAGTGCGCGCAGACTAAAGAACAACGAAAGTTGCTGGTGGTTCGGAAGGACCCTACTGTACAGACGCCAGCACATCAAACTACAACAAACTGTCAAATTCCTTCGATAGATTTTCAATTTTAACACAAAGCCTTAAGTTCGAGGTTGATCAGAAAAATTTGACAGTTTCGGGTAGCCTGATGTGCTGGTGACTGTACCTACACTTTATTTATTATTATTACTTTTCTACAAAAACTAAACGACAATTTGTGCAAGTACAGTCACCAGCACATCAATCAAATGATTAAAGAGATTGGGTTCAAATTTTCCCAATCTTTGAACCCAATCTCAATCCAAAAATCTAACAAAGGAATTTGACAGATTGTTGTAGTGCTGGCGTCTGTACTATCTGGTACTATCCGCTATGTAGAACATCAATCTCGTAAACCGAAAGCTTTCTGCGTCAGAATAATTTAAATCCAGTTCACGCGAAAGTAATTTCAGGCTATATGGGAACATCTTCCTTTTTAGGTTAAAAAACCGTTAAATGTTTTTTTATTCAAGAGTTTAGTCGATTAGTAGAATCTTATCACTAGTAGCAGTTTACGTTTGTAATAGAAAACGAACTCATTATTCAGGGATACCAACTCTCGGATACTAACTATTCGAGTTCGTCATTGGTTGATTGATTTTAGGTTGGCAGTTGACTTGCGATTGTGATTGTGAACTGTCGAACGAAATTGATAAGTTTGTTTTGTCACAAAAATATGGTCATAGTTTTATAAATTCAGCGGAACCATGAGATAAATTCTACCACATATAAACATTCATTTCCAATGTTACAAGTGAATAAAGCATAAATATAATAGAAGTCTTGTGGGTTATGTTGTGAAAATGCGAAGTGTTACATTTGGATTATTGGATGTCACACGCGATTATAATCTTCGAAGTGGTCTCCTCGAAGAACCATAAAGTTTTCACTGTGGATAAGTTACATGTACGCAGCGGGAATGACAATAATGGCAGTTTCTGTTGGCGAAATTTGCGAGAACACGAAGTTGGCGAGGGAGATGGCCCTGATGGGGAATTATGAGTCGGCGCTGGTTTACTACGAGGGCACGGTGCAGATGATCCACAGACTGCTCATCACCATCGCAGACCCTACGCGCAAGTCCAAGTGGCAACTGGTGAGTACCTTCAAGTTTTCTGCATAGTTCCAAGTACTTCGATGGCTGCATGCTTACCTTGAATATTAACGTTTCCTTTTATGATAAGCTGTGGTGCTAATTACTTGCGCGAACGGTAGGAAGGCGGAAGGCCACCCGCAGTGTTCACATAATTCTCCATGTAGGTTTGTTTATTTCCTTTTTTGTTCTTAAATCTAGGTTATCTGGGTCTGTTGTGGTCCATGCTTGGAAACCACATTGCAGGTAAAAGGTAGCAGATAATTTGGTGAGGATTATCATATCAACAACAATTTTGCCAACATCTCAGATAAGCCTTTGTATACACTGACATATTGTGGCAACAACAATAACTTTTTACTTTCTTGGATTTTATTTTGGTGCTATGCCTGATTTTGTGTTTTTCGATTAGTGTAAATAAAATCAACTTACCCTGATTTTAAAACAAAAAAACTTGGTAGATTATTGGAACAGTATAATTATAAGGTGGGTATTGTTTACACTTTTTTGTAAGTTGAAGGAAAATCAACATGCAAAAATTGTAAACAATAGGTACTCACCTCATAATTTTACTCTTCCAATAATCTACTTTTGAAAAAAAGGGTGTGAATTATCCCACAAATAAATGAGCCCAACATCCTATAAAGCAAGAAACTGATTTAAACTAACCCATTGAACATGACCAAAACAAATTTCTGAATAGACAAAATTATGCAGTTACGAAAGGGAATAACTAGGCAAATGCTGACATATCTAAATAAGTCTGTCAACATTCCTAGAAAGGGCAATATTAACACATTGACAGAATACATAACAATTTCATTAGTACTTACATAAGGTTACTTATTATGCATTTCATAATCTTGAAATCCACCTGCATGATAAGCAATAATATAGTGTTTAATTTCTTCAAGTCAGTAATGCCAAAGTATTGTTATCAGTGTTTTAAGAGTAATAAAACAGTCTGATAAACATCTTATGGGAATCTGTTATCATTGTTTGTTTTTTATATCTTTTACGACAATTTAATAGTACATATATTAGACAACCCTATCATGCTCTTGTATCTACTTAATATGTTTTCAAGAACTTATGAGATTATAAAAGCCTATTTCATTTAATCTGAAATTATTTAACAAAAACCGTCTTAACCCTCCCCAGAATAAAAAAAAAAATATGTATCTAAGAAAACACCTGCAACATTGTCTTGCCATATCCATAATTCCAAACAGGCTGTTAAACTATTCATGCATACATAATCATACTCAATTATTGACTTGAAACTTTTACAAAAGATATAACTGTTAGCTATTGGTTCTAAACAATCAGTTTCTGTTAGGTTTCACAAGTAAATATCTCTTGTACTAGTGACTATAAAGAACTGTTTCTTTTATTAGTTTAAATATTAGTCACTGATTTATTTTTAGTTTGAATTTTGCACGATTTAAATAACAGTCTAGAAAATTTTAGTCATTGTGCATGGTACATTTTGTTTTTTAAAAACAGGCCAAGTACGAGTCGGACTCTCACACAAAGGGTTCCATAAATCCGTACCTTAAACCAAAAAATAAAAACATGTTTCTTGAATGGGGCTCCCATTTATTTTGATTTTGATTTAAATTTTATTATTTGTATAGTGCAATAAAAATACACACTAAAAATTTTAACAGTCCAACTATTACTGTTCTTAAGATACAGCCCACTGACAGACAGATGGACTGACAACAGAGGCTTACTAATACGGTCTCATTGTGTATCTTTCGAGAATGGAACCCTAAAATATATTTATAAGACAGAAAACTTGTATAATAAGCAGCATAATTTCAACTAAGTCGAGACATCCAAACATAGGTCACACATAAGCATTGATAGAAACAAAGCATAATGTAACCTGAGTAAACTATCCACAAAAGCAACTCCCTCATCAATTGATCAACCATAAGGTAGCAACGTAATTGACCATCCAGGCATAAACAAGCAGACATTCATTATCATAATTAAACATCTCATATCTCAAGCATAAAGATAAACCCTAATCATATATCATGCATTTTATGAGGACGAAAGTGCAGCTGACTCACAAACCGCACTCTGACTCAAATGAATGAGCACAAAGGCAAAACAGATCGAGTACTTGCCATCTACCTGATATAGCTGTCAATGTCCTTTACCAACTAACACTGATGATTGTCTATGGAAAAATGTGTGCAAACATCCTCTTTTATTGGTAAACTTTTGGTTTGTTCTTTCCTTACTTGATTCTAGGAAAGTTTATAGCATGTTTGAGGTAAATCAGCTGTTTTATAATGGGCTCAGCAACAGCCACTGGTATGCTTTTTATTGTGGTTTCGTTTTTATTCATTCATCCAATTGAATATGTAAATACCAATCCATTTTATTCCAATAAGTAAATTATGGCATGATTTTATCTTGTTATATTTTTGTGTGTCTAAAGAATAACTAATAGAACATTTTAATGTGAAAATTGGCTTCTTTTTTATTTTTTACTAGCTGTCCCCCGCGGCTTCGCTCCCGTCAACTGGCAACTTTTTTTTAACATAAAAACCTTCTCCTGATGATAACAAACACAACAGAAAAAGAATTGGCCAAATTGGTCCAGGCGTTGTTGAGTTATGCGCTTACCAACACATTTAGCGATTCATTTTTATATTATAAGATAAAATGGCTCTTTCTCCTGGCTTCACTGCTGTAGCTTATTCTACAGAAATCTATATGTAATACAATACTATTTATTAGTATTATACAACTGAAGACTTGTTTGTTTGAATTCTCTTATCTCAGGAATTACTGGTTCAAATTGAAAAATTATTTTAGTGGTTTAGCCCATCTAAAGAGGAATTCTCCAAATAAACCTACTAAGTCAAAAACAAGTTTTTTTACATTAAAATGTTTGCTTAGCTTACTTTTTTAAATATTCAATTACATGCATTCTGCTCTTAATACAGGTTTTACTCCATGACTACTGAATAAATTGGCATTGAACATGTCTAATATATTTCTTTAACTCTCAAGGTCATTAGGTATAATATTGTTCATCTATTGAGCATCTTGCTTGTCGTTTTTATTATATTAATATTCACTGTAATGACTAACCTTGAAAACTTGAAACTAAGCATTTATTCAGCAAAATAAATGTATTTTTGTAAGAATAAGGAAAATGAGTGCTATATGACCAAATAAATGTTTAAAAAAACATGTTTGTTGACTTAAACTTGACCTAGAAACATTTGGGTCTTTTAAATTCTTATCTTGTTTTCCATGACCATTTTGGTGTCAGAGGTATTTACTACAATAGCCTTGTCCTTATGTGTAAGGTTCTACTAAATGTGACAACCGAAAATATTTTTGTAACAGTTGTAATATTAATAATTCTATCTCATCTTTCTTCCCTTATCCCAATTTATTGAGCATTGGTGCAGCTCGTCTTTTTACTGACTTCAAACAAGGAAGAAGTTCTCAATTCGCTGTTATATTTTTATTTATTCCATACGTCTAAACTAATAATTAAAAAGCTGACGAGTTTGTTTGAACTCGCTAATCTCAAGAAATACAGGTTCGAATTGAAAAATTATTTTAGTGCTGGAGAGTCATTTATGTATAGAGGAAGGGTATACACGCTACGACCAATAGGAATTTTACTAACTTTAATGAATAATTGTGACGCAGACGAAGTTGCGCGGGTCAGCTAGTCTCTTAATCTATACCTACTATAATATTATAAAGCAGAAGAGTTTGTTTGTTTGTTTGTTTGGTTGAACGCGCTAATCTCAGGAACTACTGATCCGATTTGAAAAATTATTTCAGTGTTAGATAGCCCATTTATCATCACGCTAAGACAAATAGGAGCGGAGCAGTAATGGAAAATGTGACGCAGACGAAGTTGCGCGGGTCAGCTAGTATATAATAAACCTCTAATATTTTATAACCTAAACTAACTTTTTCCCGTTCCCTTGGGAATTTCGGTAAATCCTTCCCCTACACTCCCCAAGGAACCTACATGCAAGGAACCTACATTCTACAATCGATAGTTACTGCTGTGCGGTGTCTGTCAGTCACTCACTCAATAATGGAAGAATCTATACTAATACTAGCTGTCCCGCGCAACTTCGTCTGCGTCACATTTTCCGCTCCTAAATAATATTGCAACAAAAAATTGAGATTTAAACTATCCTATCTCTCAAGTTGGATCGAACTGCACATGGTGTGCGAATTTTATTATAATCGGTTAAGTGGTTTAGGAGTCCATTGAGGAGATTTATATTTATTAAGATTATAACGCAGAAGAGTTTGTTTGTTTGTTTGGTTGAACGCGCTAATCTCGGGAAGTACTGTGTGTCCGATTTGATCTGCTATCACCATATTTCTGAGACTGCTACCTAAGCAAGACCGAAACCTGTGTTCCAGACACCGCACCTATTTCAAAATCCATGAATACTTGATTGCCTAAACATTTAATAAATTTGCATAGATTTGCATCTATTATTTCACAACTAAGTATCTCCTTTCCATTCATGTA
The DNA here is from genome assembly GCA_963859965.1 of Ceramica pisi. Lineage (NCBI taxonomy): Eukaryota > Metazoa > Arthropoda > Insecta > Lepidoptera > Noctuidae > Ceramica > Ceramica pisi. The sequence goes on along the minus strand of OY982549.1, from coordinate 8,073,706 downwards.
AATACTAGGTATTTTGCAGTTTTGCTTTTAAAAACTATCAATCTCTCTCCTATCCAATTTGCGTTGTCGATGTGTCGTGCTGGAGTCGTTTGTCTCAATAGAAATCTTCGTATAACGTTTTTTGATGAGGTCAATGGTATTCTGAGTCACTTCATCATACGCCTACACGGTAATCTTGCGAGTATAATGATGCATGCTAGAGTATGTAGCTTAGTACTTCATGTATGAGACACATAGTATGGGAATTTTTGGCGATTGAATCTTGAAACTGACTGGACTGCCTTGCGGTTGCTAGGGCGAGGTCCTGCGTGTAATCCTCAAGCCAGACATGGTTCCGCGCCTGTCAGGGTTGCGGAATTTGTGCGAAAGAGTCACCACCGCCCTGGAACGCAATAGGCTTTAGGAGGAACACGTTAACCAGTGCTCAGACCATCTGTTAACGTAAACGTTATATTTTACGTGCGTTAACGCTGACATTTTGTGAAACAACCCAATTCTTTGATTTGACGATAGTTAGCACCATTTTTAACGTTTACGCGTGCGTTAAGTGTAGTTGAAACAACCCGCCCTAAGCTTCTTTATCGCCCAGAGCGGGAGGACTCTTGTGATGATTTCCCCTTTTTTTTTCAAATAGAAATATCTGATTAAGATAACAGCCCAAAAGGCTGGCTTTCCTTTAAAACACTGAATTATAATTCGAAATGTTTCTGCCTATCCCTTCGTGGAAACGCGCGTGATGTAATGCCAGTTGGAATTTAAGCCAAGACTTCGAACTACCTGATACCAAAGTTAACGCACAGGTAGGCGAAACGTTTCAGATTCGAAAAGGTCACTCCCGTTTTTTCTTTCTTTTTTAAAGTGTGCCGTCCGCTCGCCGTATAGTGGCTGGAGGCTTCGACCTGCTTTAACCCCTATTATTGTGGATATTATTTACGTGAGTAATCAATTTCTTGATTCTCTGGTAGTTTGATCTCTTTGCAAATTCCTTAAGCGCCTTCAATTTCCTTGTTACCGATAGTATTCTCAGCGGTTTTCCTGCTCCTTATTATAAAAGCTGGTCTTTGCCCTGCAGAATGAGAACTTAAAATTGCAGGGTAGCATTATTATATGGACCTTAAATTAATTTTCTTATGATCAAAGTGTCGGTTGATGATTTGCCGGAATCTTCCAAGAACAAAGGCACAATGCCATATTTTTCTTGCTCTTTTACCTTTCTGTATGCATGTTTTATCAACTGGCATACCAGGAACACAAAGGGGGATCATATCACGCGTCATAATTCAGTTGAAGCCACGCAGAGCCATAATGTATGGATTAACGATTAAACACGCGCAGAAGTGGCTATTGTGTTGGTATTGATAGAAGACTTATAACTGTCGTTAGTCCTAATCCCAGCTTAGTTCCACATCCGCTGGATTGGTAATTAATCAAGCCCTGATGAAGCAAAAACAGCTTACTAGAAAATCTCGGATAAAGTTATTTGAAACAAAACTAAAGAGTGATTTTGTGAGCATATAGACAGGTTCTATGCCAGGAATACTTTCAGCCTGTTCCGTCTCACTCCCTTTCTTCCTTGCATTCCTTCTGATAGTGGGCAAGTGTGAACCAATCCTGTGTGTAATATTTTCTGGGGCCCACATAGTAATTGATTTAGCCAAGCTTCCTGGAAGCTGTTTCCTGATAGCTACAACCTGGAAGTCTTTAAGTCAAAACTGAATAGGTTACTTCTAGGCAAGCGTGCTCCATCTTAGACCGCATCATCGCTTACCATCAGGTGAGATAGTGGTTAAACGCGTGCCTAATGATTAAAAAAAAGCTCCTCTGTAACATTTATTTAAACAAAACAAATAACAACAAAAACAAGGAATTAGGTAAAACTATTTCTCCCAAGTGAGCACCAAGTTTCCTCCACCACAAATACCTACAACCACTGAGGCATTAAAATGAAATTAAACAAAAATTAATAACGCAGCGAGCAATAAAGTTAACCGCAATGGTTAATTATGAACAATTGAGGTAGAAATCATCGCATGATCAAATTATGCACGCCATTATTATCGTGGTTGATAGAACGCCTTGGATGTAAGACTTTGAACGGGGGTCTGCAAACGAGGTATGGAAGTTGTGGAACCCAGCTTCACAGGGTTGTAAGGCTCCTGTTTCATCCATCTCCCTTTTACCAGCGGACTTAGAGAAGACAGACTTGGTTTTAATCCCGACGAGGTTTATTCAATGCTACTTACACTCCTTAGCAATTTGTGATCCATACAGCTGGGACGTGTTATCCGATATCACTTCCCGGCTGGTAATCGTTGTTCTTTGATGGTTGCTAAGCCTAAGAATGAGTCCATCTAAGAGCAACATACAGAGTAATATACTGCTATGTAGCTGCATTTGCCGATGAACTAAATAATTGGGAGAAGGCTAGACAGATAATGACAACGAAGGACTGGAACTCCTTGCTTCTACGATTTCCTGATACATTTGCTCATGCATAGGTTAAAGTCTTGCCTTATGTAGCACACCCACATAAGAAAATATGGTGGCTTATCTTTTCAGTGAAACTCGTGAGAAATGCATGATAGGAATCTTGCATTTAAATGAAGACCTTACATAAAGTGAAGAGTTAATGTTGTGCAGTTTGCTAAAGTCAAATCTAGCACAAGACACTGCTTCGAATATTATTGAATGACTCATCTTCATGTTTACAAGATTAGTAGGCCGAAAGCATATCAAAACAGTATTTGTTTACAAAACAGTTAACTATTCGTAGTAAGCAATTTTATAGTAGTTTACAAAAATGGTACGCGCAGTTTACAAATCAATTGACTATTTAGAATAAACGTGTGAAAAATATTCATACGCAGAAATGATGACTAGACACAGAGTATAAAGAACTAGACTACGAGTCGTAGTCTAGGTTTTCTGTTAGGAGCAAAAGATTCGTTCCGCTGATTCGTTCCCATTATTTTCTGGTCTCCGAGACCTATGATTGATTCTTTTGTACGAGACCTTCTTGGTAAGCCTAAAATTCCCCGTACTACCACACTGTTGGTTCCTGCTACTTAGATTCGAATCCACTATTCACCTGACTTCTCCCGGAAAGGTTTTAGAAAATGTTACATGTTTGTTCCATTATTGCGTAAACGTTGCTAACGCGAGCTCAATGACTCGCCAAAATCTGCAAACATTGCTCTGCTTAAGTATTATTCACTAAGGAAGAACATCTTTACAACCAAGAAATCATCGTTGAAACATCTGATGTGGCATATATTTAACAGATGTTTCAACGATGATTTCTTGGTTGTAAAGATGTTCTGCCTTAGTGAATCGCACTACAGGTTATCTCAGTAATATAGACTGAATCTATAGGTATAAAGATCTGTTCCTTATGGCCAGCTTGATAAATTGATGTCACGCATCCAAGGACCAGCCAATAAGGCGTGCTTCAAATACAATTAAACAGCGATTTTACACTCAATACACATTTGATTTGCATACAAATGGTTTTGCTAAGTCATACACGTACTTTATTATTGTTCAATCTCCACGCTGTTGATCTTGAGGGTCTGGAGGATTGAAAAGAATAAGTTAACGCTTGAAGAAATCATGTACTAAGTAATGGTCTTAGCTATTACAACATTGAAGTATTGTCTCAGCAAGATTTGGCCTTCTCTCCATTTTTTGTATACCTATGGCCTAAGAAAACTTACCTAGGATTGGCATAAATTACGCCTAGAGAATCTATCCGCTGAACCAATTTTGCTTTGCTGAACTCTGGAAGAAGGACAAAGAACTAGAGAGTATGTTCCGTCGGGATAATTTCCGATTTTCACATGCGAAGCCGGTGGCAGAAGCTTGTATACTTTGACAAAAATATTAACCATCAAGTCCTCTCTTCCAAAATTCGTACCCTGAGATAAAAACATGGCGGAAGTGGTTCTCGTGTCTACTACTAACAACTTTCTGCACCCGCCAATCAGTCTGCTAAGCGTTGTGATATATGGCTTCTGGCCGTTGCTCCTTGACCTTTCGCGGTAGCGTTTACTGGGAGTCAAGTGGAATTTTATGGCCTGTAGTGTTGTATGAGTATAACCTTCACGATGCCCTTTTGTAGGATTTGTCACAATCGGCACAATTCTCTTGGGCAGTAATGGAAAAAATATGGCGAATGGAAGCTGATGATTGTACGGTGACCGACAACCTTATGAAGGTCCCAGAAATCTGAATATTCTGAATTACGGAATGGGGAAGCCCTTATCTGATTGTTGTGTCGACGCTTAAGGGAATAAATCAGGCAATAGGGAAGATTTCTCCATCCACTTGGTTGTTTGTCCTTTTTTATTAATTTGATAAAGCAAAAAATCTAACTGACAGACAGAATTACGACAGCATATATTTATATAGGCCCCTATTATGGCTAGCTTCTCAACGTCTCGTAGAAGCAAAAATGCCGTGAGAAGTCGATGGACTATCAGTATGTAAGTCGATAATCTAAAACCTATCGACCTCATAATAATCCTATTTTAACTGCTTACGACACCCACAATAATCCACTTAGTAAAATACAAAATAGACAAACAGTTGTTGTTCGGCATGTCCTTGCGATCGATACGGCGACGTTTTTGTGCTAGGTAAGTGAAACCCGACAAATTCTTTTGTAAGTGATCGAGTTTGTTCACTGTTGATGTAATTCGCCTAATCCAGAAATTGACCTTCGTAGTAAAATGTTTTTGGCAATAGCGGTGACAGAAACCTTGAACTACTCAATATTTTAATCAGAATTTAAATAGCATAACGGAATCAGTCCAAGCATCATCACAATCGTTCGAGCAATTTTTGAGACAATCAACACTATTTTACCAAAACTATAAAGTGAGAAATGAATTAATATGAAGTGTAAATGGCCAGTGACAAAAGAATTGAAACGGAACTGCTTGTCTTGGTATGGTCATGCGAAGAGGAGATAACACGTATGTCACTAAAAGAGTTGTGAATCTAAATGAGAATGGATGGAGCAGGAGAGGGAGGTTAACCCTTTATGGAGCCATGTTGCAATCCTGCAACATACCATTCCACTAGACCTAACATTATGCCAAAACCCGATAGATCGACTTTACTCGGTGTTGTACATCGACAACAAAGCGTTCTAATGATTTAGTTACAAATCGACAAACTAGATGGCGACACTTTATCGGTATTCGCATTCAAATTTTGAACGTGAACAAACCGGTTCAGCTCTCTTTGAATTTGTTTACGAAAAGTGTTTTTTTGGTGCAATATTGATATTTGGCTATTGAAATTGGTATCAGGTAAAGGTACGTTTATCTATTTCAATTATCTATCATAAGTTTTTAAAGATTCAAGCTTTATTATTTATTTTTGGACTGATTTTGTTTTGTTGCATGACTACAACATTGCGCGTTTGTAATAGATTTTATTGCCATTTTTTACAATTTTGGATGTATTATTTTCAGCATCAGAATGAGTCGTAAATGGCGTTATTTGACTTCTCAGGACCTGGAAAGTATTTTAGGAGAATGGGGAGACAGTGAGGATGGTCTTGATTTTTCTGACGACGACGATGTCGCCGATCCAACGTATACTTTACAACAGAATGAACACGAAAGTTCCGATGAAGACCCAGAGGAACCACCTGACTTGGAAATTGGTGTTCAAGCTGCCGCCACCCCAGAAACTACATCCATATACAATCAGCCCAGTAGTACTGCAACGGAATCAACTCTAGCCATCGCTTCTCCTAGCACTAGTTCAACTGCGGCTCTAAGTACATCTAATCGCGTGCCTAGGACGAATATGATATGGAAAACGAAAAGCCTGAACATATATGATGACCAAATTCGTTTTCTTGGATCTTAGACGTTACCTCCCGAAATACTTCGTTTAGACACTCCAGTTGAGGTATTTTCATATTTGTTTTCAGAAGATGTTATCAACCATATAAGAGATCAGACAAATTTATACTCTTTGTGGCGTTTTTGGCGTTGATGTGGCAGTAGCTTGGAATAAAATTGTCACTCTAGCTTCCAATTTTGCAGGAAAACACCCAACGTATGCTGTAAGAAGGTGGGACAAGTCTAAAAAGCAATACATTTCTGTTGAACGTCCTTTTGTCGTAGGAGAATATAACCGACATATGGGCGGTGTAGATCTATTAGATTGTGTGATGGGCCACTATAAGATCAAACTCCGTAGTAAGCGGTGGTACCTACGTATTTTTTATCATTTCCTAGACATGGCTATGTGTAATTCATGGCTTTTATACCGAAGAATAAATGCAGCAAAAGGTAGTACCAGTAAAATTCTCAACTCTGCTGAATTCCGATTAGCTATAGCAGAGAATTTGTGCAAATATAAGACGATTAACCGAACAAAGCGCAAAAGCGATATTGAATATCTTATCCAAGATAAAAAGAAGAAGGGTCCAGCTCAACATGTTCCTCCAAAAGATGTGAGGTTGGACCAATATGGGCACTGGCCGAATTGGGTGGATAAGAGAATGAGGTGCAAATTTCCAGCCTGCACAGGGTATACCCAAACAGTTTGCGAAAAATGTGGGGTTAGCATAAGCTATAATAAACAAAACAACTGTTTTAAAAATTTCCATCTATCCTAACTTTCTTGAACATTTTGAAGCAATGTTGTATTTCTGCAACACATAGTTTTTTTGTAAAAATAAATACTTTTTTCATGTGATGAATTTTTATATTATTTTTCCCATTAATAAATCCCCATGTGGCACCTAGTTTTTATAAAATTATTATAAATAATTATCTAGCGCTATAAAGGGTTAAAGAAAAGTTGCATGGATTGTGTGAAGAGTGATATGAAGGTAAAGGAAGTTAGAGTGGTAGCGTGGCGGTTGACAATATAGAAAGCAAGAAACATACGTCTTAAGCCGACCCCTAAGTAACGTGAGGAAGATGATGAACACTATATCTCAGAGTACATTCCACATTGCCATTACACAGTATAAAATCGACTTATTGTCTCAGAAACCATTAAAATACTTTCCATTCTATTAAATTCCTTTTAGTTCTCAATAGAGTGCGATAAAAGGAAAGGAATACTCGAGCATTATGACTGAACCAGTTTCCTACGGTCGGCATTTGAAAGGGCCAATAAACATTTGAAACAACGGCAACACAGAAACACCTTTATTTTGGTCGAGTGTTATTGTTATTCGCTACAGGCTTATGTATACAGAATCTACTGAAAGTTATTCGGCCAATAAATTTTCGTAGGGAGCTGTTTTAATAGTCTGACAACAAAATCTACTGGTTCAGGATTTGACTGTTTGGCTATAACCTAACCTCTTTGTTTTAACTTTAAGTGGGCAGTAAGGTCTTAAACGATCCCACACACCCTAGATGCTTTGATGATGGTTTTGTCGGAGCAGTAGAAGTCTTTCCTAGGACGACTGTCTACTGTCTGTCTACTAATATGAGCCGCCCAATCGCACTTAAGCCTGGATGCCTTCTTTCTCAAGTTTCTTGGGTCGTCTTCATAAGCTTTAAATTCAAATGTTTTAAAAAATAATATATTATATATGTCATCGGAAAATAGCAGACACCGTAAGATTGTAAAATATCGCTTGAAAATTGTAAACGATTTCTTCTCAATAAGGCACGTATATAATATATCACAGGAAAATGGCAGACTCTTGTAAGATTGTTATAAAAGATTGTTAAAAATCTTGATTAGATTATAATTTCTGGTTTTATTGTGAAAAACACTACTTACTAGATCACGTTCAAACCAATTTTCGGTGGAGTTTAAATGGTAATGTACATCATATATTTTTTTTAGTTTTATCATTCTCTTACTTTAGATTACTTTAGAAGTTACAGGGGAGGGGGGACATTTTTCCACTATGGAAGTCTCTCGTGCAAATTATTCAGTTTAGAAAAAAATATATATTGGAAACCTCAATATCATTTTTGAAGACCTATCTATACTACATACCCCACACGTATGGATTTGATAAAAAAAAAAATTGAGTTTCAGACCCTCAAATTTATTGTTTTTTTTTTTGTTTTTTGTGAAAATCTTAATGCGGTTCACAGAATACATCTACTTACCAAGTTTCAACAGCATAGTTCTTATAGTTTCGGAAAAAAGTGGCTGTGACATACGGACGGACAGACAGACAGACAGACATGACGACTCTATAAGGGTTCCGTTTTTTGCCATTTGGCTACGGAACCCTAAAAATCGTTTTGTATAAAATAAATCCCATTCAAATTCAATAGTTTCCAAATTATTTAGAAAAAAAGTTAACAATTTCACGCGATATTTTACAATCCTATGGAGTTTGCCATTTACCGGTGACATAATATAAGTAATTAAGTATACATTGGAAACTGTTGAATTTGGATGGAATTTATTGTATTCAAAATGACGTGATCACAATATATCGAGAAAATATAATCTAAAGAAGATTCATTACAGTCTTACGGAGTTAGCAATTATTCGGTGACATATCCGACAGAGCTATAAAATACGTAACCATCATTTCGTTCGCGTAGTCAGCTAATCCATCGTGTCCATACGCTCCTCTGTTTTATGACCAACGTTTGTCGAAAGTAATTAAATTGATACGGTCCTAATCTCAGCATTTATATTTAGTAACAGTAAAGTATTATCACGCTTTTTCATGTTGGCTGTGACTTCTCCAATCAGTGTGAATGTTTCATCTACCCACGATTTCCTGTTCGAATCAAAGCTACCCGATCGAAAAAGATAAATAAATGTTCTTGGCTCTGGCCATATCGTATCGATCAGTGATAGACACATAATAACAGCAGTAAAAATCATCGCGTCTAAGATTCTTCATTTATTTCTTTCAGATAACTCCGCAAGAAATATTCCATGTTAATTCACTGGAACGTAAATCGATCGATTAAATGATTACCAATCATTTGTAATTAAATTGTTACACTTTTACTACTTTGCCGTCATGCGTCGGTTTTTGCACCGCCATGCATTTACATAGGAACACGTAACTTGTTTCTAAATTATTGTAGTCAGGCTATTTCGTGCTATTAAGTAATTTTTTATAAATAAATTATCTTATTCTGAAAGGCGAGTGACCGATCCAGTGATTCTGTAGCCATTGTTTCCATAGTCTTAACAAGAGATGGTAAAAGTAATGGCTGCATTTCTATTGTTCTTAAAGTTACGTAAATATTGCGTTTGTGAAGATAATGGTTTAATTCGGCTGTTTTTGGTTGTAGTGTCTTCGTTGAAACATCTGTATCGTAGATGTATATGTACAACTGCACTTTCTTGTAACGATCACAAACTATTTGTAGTTGGATGCTACATCAGACAATCTCATGTTTGTTCAACTCAAGAATACATATTTTACCGGCGAGTGAGACAAGTATTGCCCAAGCACTATACCGTCCTACGTGAACTGGTTCCGACTGAACCAATAAAACATAATATGAGCGCGTCCAGCCGTCCACTCATCTCATATATTAGCCTTCGTTCGCAATAACTGTCTTGATTAATAGCAGGACTTTATGGTGCTAAGAGCTGCAGGCTTTTTACTTGAGTTTAGGTCACCTAGTCTAAATTAGTGACTGGAAGGACGCCAAGCGTTTGTTCTATTGTCGACGTACCGGTGTCGTCGTGCTTGTTTTATATTGTCATGCGTGTTGTCGCCTCTGTCAGGCGGACTCAGGCGCTCAGGCCGCGAGTGTTGACGCCGCGGGTCGACGAACCTTCTCCACGCAGTATATCGGTCGCTCGGTGACGCGTACGACTGCCCAATTTTGTACAACACTGTAACTGTGCCGATCTGTCAAAATTATGCACGCCACTTCCGCCTTTACCTCAACATTGTTACGGCATATATTATTTTGACGGACAGTTTTATTACTACGTTGTGACTTGTGAATATCGCGGTGTCCCAATTACTCGTTCAGTTTGTGAACATTGTGGGTAGTTTTAATTACCGTCCTACTTAAACTAAAGTTGTTCATATTAGTGGCTCCTTATAGAAGTCGGTCAAGGTATTTAAGCTTAAATTAGGTGAAAATAAGCACGTTATGTGGCGTGTGATCGCCGGATGTTACTCAACGAATTGGACTTTTTGTGTGGGAAGTGCTTAAGATATTTTTTATTGTGCGCGAACATTGTGTGATAATCGTAGTGAGAGATCGTCATTTTCACTTTTGTGCCCACATCAAGAAAATCATGTGCGTATCTATGATGCATCTTTATCTATTATTGAGTTAATGTATATTAGAGTTTTTTTGAGCAAAGATTGCCTGCTGGATTAGATTGTAATTCGATGCTAATGTTGAGGTTTCACATGTGTGAACTTGGTCTAATCTTAACACAATATGCCATAAAATGAGTTTCTATTGAATTTAAAGTTCTCGAACCATTAAAAACTTACGTTTCTATTATTTTGTCTTTACGGCTATGGCTGCTTCGTATTCATTTGTGATAATTGAAGTCTGTTGACGACTTGTAAAAGTCGTTGCATCTTTAAAATTTAAAACGTCCAATGGATCTGTAGCATTGTTATTCAAGGCAGTACCTTTTCCTTGAAGCGTGATATCTCACATATTCATTCGTGCCTCTTCATACTCGTTTACTGGTTTTATTATTCATCACCGTCAACTTCATTGATAAGATTTAGGAATTCAAACAACATCTTTTCCTCAGACAATGGCGGTTCTATGTACTCTAAGTCTAGACATAACATTAGGCAGAAATACAGGTCATTATACCGTCCGACCTGCATTTCTGCATATTAAACTACCAATAGCATAATGTCGACTGGTGAACGGTGATTAATATCGCATTTTCGCCCACATACAAACTAAATAGAGGTACCAAGTCACACCTCTTGCTACGAACGCTAAACTCCTACAAAGTCTGTACTCCTGGTACTATTAAAATAATAACGGTTCGTTTTAAATAATCCTATGGGAAATAAATACGTGTGTTGTTTAGTAATAGTGTGATACAATGTAATTGGTTATAGTTTACGCCAGATAAACGTGGAATAAAGTACATTGACCTTTCCCTAATATCTCTTCGTAGATACTAGAACAAGATTAAGAACTGTTTTTCATTACTAAAGAACGTAAAGGATCGCGATAGAAGTCGATTCAGGACAGCTTTATGTCATTATTTCTGAGTTTGATCTTAAGAAAGTCAATAAATGTATGTGGGTCAAAGTACTTTATTCCACGTTTATCTGGCGTAAGCTATAGTTAGGCTTTACTTTGAGAATTTTAGCTGTTGCGAATTGCGTTTTGTAATTCAGGAACTATTGTACTTACGTCAAGTACCTAGTCAGTATACAGTGAAATACTGGTACTCAGCTGCGTTAGTTAAACTAAAAGCCGAACCCATAATTTGTCGTAGAAAGCTAGGCAGGTGTTGTTCGAATATTAATACTATAAAAAACATTTTTCACTTTTTAGTGGTATTCCACACCTAACAACACCAATGCAAAATCGCAGGAAAGCGAAACGAATTCCAGCTATTTCGATTTCGGATATGAGGTAACAAACATGAAAAGAATAAAAAAAACCGGCCAAGTGCGAGTCGGACTCGCGCACTGAGGGTTCCGTAAGCCGAAGTTGCGATTTACGATTTATGACGTATTAAAAAAAAAAACTACTCACTAGATCTCGATTTTCGCTGGTAGTTTACATGGTAATGTACATCATATATTTTTTTTAGTTTTATCATTCTCTTATTTTAGAAGTTAAGGGGGGGGGGGACACATTTTTCCACTTTGGAAGTGTCTGTCGCGCAAACTATTCAGTTTAGGAAAAAAATATCTTAGAAACCTCAATATCATTTTTAAAGACCTATCCATAGATCATACCCCACACGTATGGGGACGATGAAAAAAAAATTTTTGAGATTCAGTTCTAAGTATGGGGACCCCCAAAATTTATTGTTTTATTTTTCTATTTTTATGTGAAAATCTTTATGCGGTTCACAAAATACATCTACATACCAAATTTTAACAGCGTAGTTCTTATAGTTTCGGAGAAAAATGGCTGTGACATACGGACGGACGGACAGACAGACAGACAGACATGACGAATCTATAAGGGTTCCGTTTTTGCCATTTGGCTACGGAACCCTAAAAAAAACAACCGAATTGAGAACCTCCTTTTTGGGAAGTCGGTTAAAAATATTAATCCGCTGCCGTGTTCTTTTGCGGAAAACACCGCAGTTATCTTTGTCGACTTTGCCTTCACCTATGTGTATCGTAATCTAGGTTCACCTTGTTGACACTCGTGGTATCAGCAAAAGCTTTAAACTGACATTTTGATAAGCCTCTCCTAAAGTTCTTATATGCTGGTGAATTCTTAGCTCAAGGCTAGAACCAATGACTAGTATTCATGTTCATTAAAAACTTACTTACCCCAAAAAACTGGCCCAAAAGAAAAAAACAGAGTACTTTTCAATCTAAGTGGCCAAATTTGACCGTTCTGGAGTCGGGAGAGAATGACCAATGCTAGCTACAATGAACTACAGTGCGATTCCGTAAACATGTCGGAGTGAAGGCTTGGGTGAAGTGATGTCAATCCAAGTAATCAAGATGTAATGACAGCTCACTTCGTGATCACTTCACCCAACCCATCACTTCGACATGTTTACTGCAGTGCAATTCTGTAAACATGTCGAAGTGAAGTCGTGGGTGCAGTGATTATGAAGTGAGATATCAAACCATACAAACAAGATGAAATGAGAGCTCACTTGTCGTTTACTCCACCTAAGTGAACACGGTGAGATGTCGACGAGATCTCTCGAAGTCTCTAAGCTGTGAAGAAAATATACTGTGCTGTGCTATAGCATTTTCTAGAATGTATGTAGTAGTTGATGATGGACTGATGGGCTATCCTCTTGGTTGCGCAGGTCCAGAAGCAGATGGCTCGCGAGTACGAGCAGCTGAAGGCGACGGTGGCTACCCTGCAGATGTTCCAGCACGAAGGGGAGAAAGCCATCACACCGCTAACGGGCAGTGAGTATCTTCATCCTATAGTGTCAAAGAAAACTCACCACTGTGTAGACTGGCTTAAAGCTTATTTGCCCATGGATATACCCATTTAGGTTTACTAGCTTACACTTAATGTGAACTGTTACTACTGGGCACAACAAAGTAAGACCATGTTTTACCTGCGACCAGCTCGCAGGCAAATTGCATTACATTGCCAGATATCGAGGCATAATGTGTGATCAATCGCTACACTGTGCCCGTAATGTAATTAATCTTGCATAGGAGTTGCTTGCTAGTAGAAACGCGGCCTAAAATAGAGGGGATGCTTTAATACTGTAGATGCCCTCCATCTTCAGAGAACAGGGTGTTATGTCGATCCTGTACCGACTTAAACTCACAACTTTTTCGTCAGTAATGGAAAACTCGAAGATTTTGCTTCTCGACATTTGCGCAGGGTTGTAACTCGTAACGCGTTAACTTACTGCACATTCGCTCATTCATTAAATAAAGAAGTTTTAACGAAATTTTGATTATGCAGGAACATGAAAGGCAATTACATTACGAACCAGGGTTCTTTGTCGCTCTGAAGTTAGGTTTTAGTGACGACCGCACAGGTGCAATCACGTAGACAAGTGTTACGTTCGCAGAATATTTTTCTGATTTATACGCATTGTATTATAAATAAGTAAGAAACACAACCAGTAACAATAACAAGGTCACAAAGTAACACAAGAAACATATACACCATAAAAACACACAAAACAAAAATAAAAACCGTAAAAAATAAACCAAAATAAATAATTTAAAACAACAACAACAACGTGTAACACTTTTCGCATCATCAGTCGTATTGCATTGACATTGAGTAAGTGGGACACTGTTAACTTCTTGTAGAGGTTTTTGTGAATGCAATCAAAGGCAGAGATTGTACACAGTGAAAGTATATTGTAAAATAAAAACACTTTAGAAAAATACATGAGTGTAGCCATTGGCGATCACGTTGACGAACTAAACAAAAGTCTTTCTAACTTCAAACACAAACGACAGTTATATAAAGAAGAAAAACTATACATCAAATAGCGACTGCTAAGAAGGTCGACTTCAACAGACACAAGTGTGCATCAAACGTATACGAGCGACTGGAACGCCATTAAACCCGCCATCATGCGCGAGAAGGTGCATGCGCGACCTACCCGCGCATGCGCTGTTCTAGGTTTCTTGTCAAATTGACATCCTGCGCAACCAATTGCGACTTACTTCGCAGAAGCAAAGAACCCTGGTTCGTACTGAACCCTAAACGATATGAGTCTCCTGGCTGACTTGACTGTTCTTCTGAAATGGGACAATTAATTCAAATTACCAGAATGTATGAGACCATATTAAATCAAGACTTGACTGTTCTTCTGAAATGGGACAATTAATTCAAATTACCAGAATGTATGAGACCATATTAAATCAAAGGTAAAAAAAAACTTTTGCACAGTAGAGAATATCACTGGCCCAACAGTAATGGTTCACAAAAACCCACGTTGCGGTCAATGCCACGGCCTGATAACGTAACAGTAAATATTGTCCAACTAGAACATCTGGAAATGAGCTATCACACTATGTTGGTCAACACTTCCGAAGGAAACAGACGACCATTACAAAACTTTAAATTATATTTAATTTCGCGCTATTAAAGTTACTTTAAGGTTAGGCACTAGTCCGACTGTAAGCGATTAGCGGGTAACGGTGTAGAATGAGCGAGTGTAGGGTCGTTTCCCCGGTCTAGGTGGGACCATCGTCTTATATGAGAGGATGAAATTAGGGAAATATTTGTTTCAAAGCGGATGGGCTCAGAGGATGTTAAGATAATTGCAGGATAAAAAAAGTTTTTATCTTCAGCATTGGTATTTCCGTCCACAATTAAGTTTAAATAGTCCCTTTATTTTAATTAGACTGGTTAGGGCCCAGTTTCTGAAAAGAAAATGATCGCATAATTAATGTGACAATTTGTCAGACACGTGATTGGTAGAATAAAACTCAACGAATTACAGGAATTGCATTTATTTTTGACGCGTCGATAGTTACTTTCCCAAAAACGGCTGTTATAGACTCTAAAAGGATGAGAATGTAGGGTTAACTATTTAATTTCACTATTTGTGCATTAAAATTAAGTCCATTTCAATTTTGGTTTCGTACACTATGATACAAATTAGTCCATACGCTGCATCAATAAACCCTATCAAGTCACACAGTAAAGTGAATTATAATCAACCTTCTTATTCAGACAGGTCGTACAATCCTTGACTCATGTTTCTATACCAAACATTAATTTTAAAAAAACTAGAGTAGGTTCAATATCCTGAACACAATGGACTTAGCCTAGTCATGACTGTAACATAATTGCAGTATTTATATCTGCATAATAGATATTTGGATTTGATAATGTCCGCAATTTATTTCCTGGTCATTATGGTACACAAAGGCGAGAAAATTCTGTAATACCGTATTGGACTTCTTAACCGGAGCAAGGAGGCTACTCTCTAAGCCCGAAGTCCGTACTTTCGGCCGTGGTTGCATGCGTTTTCCTGTTGACTAGAGAAATTTTAAATTAATTATTTCATTACTACATAGGCTTTGTAGCGAGTTTTTAAACGTACTCATCACGTAAACATTCACTTATGTCAATTGCATAGAAATAAAACCGATTTCCGTTATTTTCACCAAATTGCGCTTGTCTAGTGTCAACTACAAATTGACAGACAACAGAGTAGAGGTTCAGCTGTGGGAACAGCAATATGGGTTGTCTAAATTTCAAGTTAAATTAATCTCTGTTTATTATAACATTAGAAAAAAGAGGCTCGCAGAAGCAGGAGTACGAAACCTTTTATTTCAAGTTGAGTTCAAACAATTTTCATAAATAATGTGAGCTTTTTGTAACAATGTATGGCATGCATATAATAAAGCATTTACTATCGATCTACTCGTCACAAGGCTTGAATAGGTACATGAAATGAAACAATTTTTAGTAACAATCAGTTTATTAAAAAACAACTATCACAATGGCATGACGTTCATTATTGTTTTCACAAACTTCACAAAACAAATATAATAATTTAGAATGTCAGAGGATTAAAAAAATACACTACCAACAGTAAAAACATTTTCTAGAGACAAAAGCGTAAATTGAGAATTTATGAATTTTATTATTCTGTTATTCATCATCCTCTGATGATGATGATGATGATGAAGTTTCACCAACGTTAATAATGAACCTTTCTACAACATTATCCATTATACCATCAAGTTGGCAAAACCTTTCCTCTTCTTTAATTGTATGAGCAATGCAAGATTGCCATTTCTCTGCAGTAATATTTATTAGTGCTTGAGGGAGCAACCGCTTCACTTCCTTTAATTTAAAAGTTTTGTTGTTTTGGGCTACATACCCCTTCATTTGAGCCCAAACTAATTCTATTGGGTTGAGCTCACAGTGGTAAGGTGGGAGGCGCAATACTAATATATCTTTTTCTTTAGCCATCTCATCTACAGCAAACTTTTGGTACAAATGTCGTACTTGTTTAACTTTTTCTAATAAAGTGGCCCTTAAGTCTTTTTCATCAAAATGAATATTTTTGGTTTTAAGCCACTCCTGAATATCTGCCTTTCGTGTGGCTGTAGTTGGCAACTTCTCCACTTTCCTCGAATGATATGGCGCATTATCCATAACAATAACAGCATCACTTTCAATTTTTGTTAGTATTAATTTGAACCACTTTTCAAAATTGTGTGCATCCATTTCAGAATGGTAGTCTCCATCACCCTTTTTGGCTTCAAATATTAATTCGCCATCCATTAAAAACCCATCTGTTGATCCTGTGAAATAAAATAAAAGGAAATGAATTTATTCTGTACTGGTGTACTGGTGAAAGAGAATTGGCTTCCAGTCTCACATGCCATTATTTATTTTGTTTGTATTAGCTGTAAGTCATCCATAGTGATAAATAAAAAAATACATTTAAATCATGTCTTACCAATATGGCCAATGATAAGCCGTTTTCCTTTTCCAGTTGGGTTCTTTAAACCAGTAGATAAACCTGCCCGGTGTGCTTCCTTTGAAGACTTTATAGTACTATCTTGCCATACCTTGCTTTTGGTGTGTCCTGTACGTATAAAAAAGTTATAGATGTTAATACAATATTACATCGACTTATGTTCAACTAAAAATACTAATTCACTGTATCAATGTAACATAAAGGAGGTTTACGAATTTATGTAAAGGCAAGCATGCCCCCACACTAAGATTTGTCTTGTATTGTGGGAGCGTTTTACAAACACACATTATCACACACAGCCAAACACACAGCCATACACACAAACAGCCATATCCGGAACAACTATCTTCGACTTCGTGCAAAATGACTTAAAAATATTAGCAGAACTGTACCTTCATTTAGCCAAGTCTCATCTAAATAATATATTTTTTTCCCTTCGTTCCTTAATCTCTTAATTTCATGGAGATATTTCACCCTCCATAATACAATCTCTTGTTTATCAATTAGGGCACTTTTTCTACTTCTTTTAATGTAAGTAAATTTTAATTTGTTTTTTATTAATTTGTATAAAGTGCTTCTTTTAAAATCAGGTAGAGACTCATCGCTATTAACAGCTTCCAGAATCTTGTTCAACGTTGGTAACTCATTATCAAAGAAAAAAGAATGAATTTTTCTTCGTATTCCACTAAATGTAATATCATCATACTCTTCGAATTTTGAATGTTTCTGTTGGCGAGGAGGGGGTGATTGCAGGCGACCTTCTTTATTATACTCTTTGAGTATATTATAGACTGTTGCACGAGATATGCCTACAAAATAAGATTAGTAATGTATATTTATTATCTCACAATGCAAAAAAATAGATGGATGGATTGTGTGAGGAGTGAATATGAAAGAAAAGGGGGTAAATGATAGTGAGACAAGCGACAGGACGAAGTGGAATAAAAAAAAACGTGTTGCGCCGACCCCAAGTAACTTAGGATAAAGGCAGGAAGATGATGATGATGATGATGGTACCTTTCTAGTAATTTAAATCCTTACCTGCAATTTCTGCAGTTTTTTTAACTAACTGCGTTTTTTAAGCAGCAGCACCTTCGGGCAAGGACTCCTTAACATCTTTGTAAATATTAATCACTGTTCTTTTTTCTGTAGAACGAAGCGGTGTTTGTTTAATTCTACTTTTCTTGGGAGACAATATTTTATCCTCATGGTCAACGTTGGGGCCACGTCTTTTTCGCTGTTGACATTGATCAGCGCTACCAGCAGTTTCAGAGTGTGCATGTTGCGCTTGCATGCCACTCGGGCCTGCATCGGGATCCATAGTTCCACAAAACGTACCAGTTTGTACAAACAACACAAAACTAACAATTAAAAAGATAACAAAACAAATAGGTAACAAAAGAAAAACAGTAACAACTAACAACAAAATCACGAAAATTCAGCAATAACAACGAGAAAAGGCGTAGCATTCACAAGTATTCACAAGCGACAACACAATTGACAACTGCAGAAAATTTACGCAAATTGACGGATGGTTGATAGCATAAACCGACAAAATAAACAAAACACGTGCTTCCATAACTTATGAAGGGAATACGTAACATTTTAGATTTGGTAGAATTATAGTGACGTAAAAAACGTTCCCGGTCTGTCCACCTCTGCTTCTTTTAGATTTTAAACATCAACACGACAATATAGAATGTTAAATCTAAACAATATTAAATAAAAGCCTTGTAATTTCAGAAGGTAGATAGGTTAATTAAGTACAATTAAGTGTGACAGCTATTATATAAATTGATTATAATAAACTCCACATCAATCTTGACTGTAATAAAGTTTGTTGTAATTTTATTGCAAAGTGTGCACCTAAAAGAGCCTTTTTTAACTTCTGTCTAATGCTATAGTAAATGGAGTATAGACAACCCAAATTCCGTCCCGAACCCGAACTAAGAATGAATGACAGCATGATTTCACATTAACTGTCAAATCGTGTTGTCATTCATTCTTAGCGATTAGGTGATACGAAGTAGAATACGCTCGCAACTAAGACCGAAACTACGGACTTCGGGCTTAGAGATTAGCCCTCCTGAACCTTTCAAACTTAAAATTGAACATAGGCAGACATTTTCCAAACTCCAAATACTCAAATGATAGAATTCAGCCCTAAGAAGAAGTGGATTGTACTTCTTACTCTTCTATACAAGAAATTGCTGTTCTACCATTTGACCACTCTGACGCACCATGACTTTTCCTCTGAGAATTAAGGCTAGAACAATTATTTTAACTGAATTGTCCAAAAACTTGAGTTCCCATGACGATAAGGTGATGTCACTAAAATTTTTGTTGGAGTCATTGCCATACCAAGAACTACTTTTGTTGGTCCAAAAACCTAATAGATAAATAATGCATACTTCGTGGAAAGCCTTTTATAAAGTTGAGGCTACCGGTTGATAATGACTGGTAAAAATAGTACAATGTCGTCCATGTAAACCTACACACAGTTCGATCAACTTTTACATCAAGTTAACATTCAACAACTGGTCACAGCTCTTTTAGTTCCCACCCTTGAATGATTGTAGAAATTCCTTTATTGAAGCTCTAGATTGGCAGGTTTGACTGAACGTTTATGGTAAACGAGAACTGGTTTCTTTATTTATGGGATGAATGGTACAATAGAAGTTCTTGATGGGATTCGAGTAAAAAACTTGAGTGAAAAATTACTGTGGGATGTCTTGGTTACAGGTACAGTACACTCCTCATTCTTATTCTTATTCTTCTTATTCTCATTTCTAAAGGCTTTTTAAATTAATCTGGTGTTCAATTTTATGCCAACTGTGATTCAAGATAGCAACAAATTTTAGAAATTTAATCAGTCTTTAGCATATCCGAAAGAAACTCCAAACGATAGAAAATAATTTAAATAACTGCTTGAACGCTTGGAAAGTAATTAACTCAAAGACCCATTTCTTTCACCAAACGAACTCTAAACACGAAACTAGATAAAGAGAAGAATAGCACACCAATCAAAACAAGCCGATCTATAGCCATTGTTCAAGTTTCTGCACAGTCATTCAATAAACTACATAAAACAGAACATTACCAAAACGCTCATTTTCAACCACCCGATTTCTAACTGAAAAGTGAAACGTCAACGTCAAACTGGATGAGCAAGCAATTAGCAATAAAAGTTCGTTAACCCACGTCATAAGGCCAAAGACGACGGTGATCGGCTGCGACCTTCGATGGAACCATTGAACGGCCGATAAAGGCCACCATGTCGTCAATTATGTCACCATTCATGGTGGTACAATAGGAGACGATGCCGGAGCTTATGTTCAGTATTCACCCGTTGCTATTGTCTATTTTGTTTTGATTCAGATTTATATGCTTTGTATTTTAAAATTGTGGGGCTGGTTCAATAGAAGGTTTATTGACTTCAAGTTTGGGGTGCTGGTAAATGATGCGAGTTTGATTCCATTAATCTATTCCAATTGTCTGATCGATTTATTTCTGAAATTCTACGGTTTATTGAACTAGAGTTGGACTGGGAACTCGAAGTTCGGATTGGTAGTGGATGTTTTCATCGGCTCTTCGGGTTTGAGCAAAATTCGTTTATTACAAATAATCATCGTTATCTAATCATGCCAGGTGAAATTGACAATTAATTAGATTCGATTCCATGATTGATCGATTTTTTAATGGAACCTTGTGTCCGATAACAAAATATTTGTAATTTTATCAGATATCCCAGCTAGTCAAGCTTATCTGATAAAATTACAAATATTCATCAGGAAATATTTTAATAACATTGATGTTATAGATTTTCTGATTATTTCAGCAAAATCAATCAACGCAATAAAGTGAATGGATATGACTTCTATAACACACACAAAGAGCTGTCTTGCACTCTATAACATTGTCAAAGACTGCTCATACAATTGAGTCAGTCTGGCTCTCATCCTGTGTTCTTTGTGTTTACAATTCTTATATTACCAGCTACAACATCTCAAGAGCTCAGTTTAGACAAAATAAAGCTTGTATTCTGACGAAACTGGCCAAAAACTATTACATATACGAATTTAAAAGTAATGGCTACTAATATACCCAAAACGTCTTTGGAGTTCCGTAAAAAAGGAGGTCGGTGTCTTTATGAATCAGTTTAGTTTTGTCTTTGATGAGTTTTATATTGCTTCAGTTGCGTAACCATAAAATCAGATTCGTATCTAGAAATATTGTTGTAGAAAGTATGATGAATTGCAACGCGGAACCCCCGGTGCTTTATCGTTACATACTTTCGGACTGTTTGACCGAATATTTCGTTTCTTATCTATTTTATTAATTTCTAGTTGTCTAGACTTCGATTTGTATTCATGGTTTTCGTTTATAGATCATTTGTATGCTGGTTTTTTTGTACTGGTGTAGCATGGACGACAAACACATTAACCTAAACTTGATTTAGTAAGACATATTTACATAATTATCGTGTTTGTGGCTCTTCGAAAAGTCGTTATGATAGGTAACGTACATTTCAAGGTCGTTGATGACGGCATAAGGACCCAATTTGGATCCTTGTGGTATAAAGACGAAAATACGCGTTTTATCGGGCACTTTGCCAATCCTGATGTCGATTGTCCCCATAGAAACACGCTTGTGTCCCAAAGTTCGAATTAAGAATATAATCAAAATAATAACTAACACACTGAAAATTAAGCCATCCTAGCTTTAGGAAAAGAAGCATGTGATGTTAGATAATGTTAGTAGGAACAGGAGCAGAGGTTACTAAAACATCGTCCATATAGACAACTCATTTATTACACAGAAGGTCTTCACAATAGACCACCATCGCCAAAACATAATAACCAATTAATTCAAACTAAAAGCAATTAGTTCCAAATTAGTGGTCCCCGTGATAACCGATTCCCTTCATTAACTTTGACACAATATGCGGGACGATGGTTACCTGATAATAACCACTTACGAATTGTACTCTCTGATCGATACGAGTTGATTTATGGAGTCATGTTATATCTTCACCACCCTCCGTTCAATGGTAGGGAATGCTAAGCATTAAGTCTGCCTGTGAACCTATGTGCATGAAGCCAAAATAAGTGCGAGTTTGAACCGCACACGAAGGGTTCCATACCATAAACCTTCATTTTTATTATTTTTTGCTTTATCGGCATTAAAAATACAAAATCTGTGAAAATTTTCAACTGTCTATCTGTTACGGTTCTTGAGATACAGCCCGTTGATAGATAGACGGACGGACGGACAACGGAGGCTTAGTAATAGGGTTCCGTTGGTTCGTGTGCAGAACCCTTAAAAATAGCTTTGACTGCCTCGTTGAACCAGTGAGAAACCCTTAGCTGTGCGAGATTCTTAGGTCTCGTGGTCAAGTAATATAATGAAGGATAGTGGTAATACTCTCGCGCTATAGGACTAAAGATGAACAAAATCGAATCGAAAGATGCCCTGCTATTGGCTGAGAATGATGGTGATATGTTGGTTTTCTAAAACCTTCGTCTACATACGTATGGAGAAAAAAATCCTAATAATACTCGTATTCTACTTCTTCAAGACTTGTTATTGCCAAGTTTGTCAATATAATGTGATTAAATTAAAGTGGGCCCCTCGCCGTCCGGGCTCTACGCAGGTGAGGTGACGCTTTTACGCGTAAATTGGCGCGTAATCGAGCGTGGCCGAGAGATAAAACTAAGTAACGGCTTTCCCTGGCAGTCATTAAATCTCAATAAACTCAATTACGCTTACGTTTCGACACGGTGACTATAACCTGCTGGATGACTATCGATTTTTGTAGATAATGAATTAATAACATGCGTGTAATGGCCTTAACTTTGTGTTGTTTGGAGGTCGTTGGTTTTTTTTTAATTGTATTTTCATATAATAGGGGTTTTCTTGTATCACTCGTGAGATTTACAAAGTATTTTAGCAACTTTAAGCGTCAAGTCTTCGCGAACTAGAAATTGAGACAATTCATACCGAATACACAACAAAATTGCAATGAAATAATGAATAACAAGCTCACTTATTTCAAGAATTTTTTCATAGCATTTCAGTTGGTGCTTTATGTGCTCCAAAGCTTGTGGAGTAGCACTTTGAATTTTCGTTGTACAAATGTATCAATTCCGAAGTTTACTGTTCACTGCTGCTCATTACGTATTTATTTAAGTGTTGCTAGATAATTATTAAAACCGCATTTCACCCACTAAACATCTGACAAGCCTGCCAGTTGCATGCAGTTAATACGCTAATGGGGTCATGCATAACAGCGACAAAGGAATACCTTCAGCCGTTATGCATAAACTGCCTGCAGAATAGCTTACCAGAATGACAGAACACGACTTATATTGAAAATCAAAACGTGTATAGGTAGAGTAGATAGGTACCCATCGCTACTCAATCGATATCTGCTAAAGGAAATTGCCATTTCCCCGTTTGTTTCAAGTTTTTTTTTCCTCAATATAACCGGCGTATTCTCGCATTTTGCCTATTTCCGGCTTGCTTTCTTATCCACACTCTCAGTAATTTATACGACTTTTTATTAATTAAAAGGCTTTTAAGACTGACGATTATGGTGCGAGGTATTGGCTGAAAGTTGTCCGACAACTTTTAGTTGCAAGCTTGCAATACAGCTGTTCTATAGTGTCACAGATTGTTCGTGTATTAAAGACTGGATTATTAAAAACGAAATGATAATTCAGCCGTTCTTCTTAAAGGTTATCTGTGAGTTATAAGGGTTGGAGTTTATCTGATATTTAACGGTAAGTGTTCTGCCCATAACCTGTTACGATACGGTTAATTTTTGTTCAGCATAAATAAAACGGTTTACCCGTTTATTCCACACTGTAATAATATAATCGGACGTACGTAATTGAGTTTAATAACTTGCAAGGGAATTGGAGCAGCTGTGCTTTGTATGTGCAATTGCAGCAATGGCGTTTAATTTAGCTTCCAAGAACATAAGTCGGCAATTACTACACAGACTACTAAAAGCAGAGAAATAGTTATGAAAACTGGATCGATTAAGCGTACCCTATAATTTCTGTTTTCACTTTGACTTGTAGGGTTTAAAAAAAAAGCCGTAGAATTTTGAACAATTTTAGATAATTTTCCTCGTCACATGACAGTTGAAGAGACTGGCAAAAACTATGGTATTCCAATGAAAATATCGTTGATAAAATTTCAAAAGAACTCAGATTCTGCCTGTTAAATGAAATTGTATGTCCATCAATTAATATAGCCTTTTCTTATATTGCAGACTACGAAGACCTGCCAACACGAGACCAGATGTGGGCCCCCGCGCCGCACGAGCTCGACCCCGACATATGGCCCCCGCCGCCCGACAGAGACCCCAATGCGTGGCCCCCACCCACCAGCGTAGAACACAAGTAAGTTAGCGTCTACTATTAGTTGTAAATCCATACCCAAAACTGCTATACACGCAGTCAACGGCCTTTCACAAGAACGGCGTGGAGCCTTATTTGTTTGCATGGGAAATCATCAAATAACTTCTTCCGCTCTGGGCAAAGCGAGAGGGAGTGCCAGTCTTTTTCTGGCTAAAACCCACCCGAGTTCCTTCAGTAAATGTTAATGGGTTATAGAGGTCTGGTAGGCAGCCGCTCCACATAAAATACTGGTATTGAGCTGAATCCGGTTTGACTGGAAGTCGACCCCAATAAAGTTGGGAAAAGGCTAGGCAGATGATGATTTTTTTTGTAAATGTTTCGATACGGGTTTTTCGCGTGGTATTCTGCCTGCAAAAATAACTTTCGTTGAAATACATGGCCAACGTTATTAGCTTGTGTGAGTCAGCGTCGAAAGAATCCTAGATCACCAATATTTATTAAAGTTGATGACATCCTTTCCCTCTATTTCTTTTATCTAATGTTTCTTCTACCAGAAGAGTTAATGAAGCCATCCATTTAGCTATGTTAGCAAGTTGCAGCCAAAACTAAACAGTTGAAGTTAGCACGTGGTCGTGGTGCATGTGTTAACTAGTTTAATAACTGCCACGTTTCACACGTGCTTCGGAAACCTAGTATGTTGGGAAACTTAGACATTGACACTGAAATTACCGTCTTGAACTAAACTGAGTAAAAGTCACAGTCAGTCAAGGGATATCGAAATTTTATCTATCTCGTTTTATTTTGTCCCACTTCAGGGCAAAGGTCTTCCTTTTCCACCCAATTGTGTCTTCTGCTGATATGGGTTCTTTCGGAAGGTGGCGGTTCGACCTACATCGGTCTTCGCCTTGGAGTGCCGCAATGTTTTCTGGCGTTTAATGGGAGTAATTTAAATGTCGGTTGAGTCCAACAACTCCTTTATTATGATGATCATTGGCGCCATCACGAGTCCGTATCGACAAACACCTGGGTATAAAATTCCTCTTTTTATGCGTTTTATTTCCCAGGATAGGGTTAGCATTCATTTTATAGAACATCCTCAGTTTATTACTTTGTTTCTCTATCGTTACCATATATATATATTTATTTTAAAGATACGACAAAGATTCAAATAGCGGTGAAATATCCAACTTGATGCGTGTAAGGACCAAAACCAATCAGACAAAATCACAACATTACCTAATTCAAAAGTGGAATAACTCCAAATGGTATCGCTCCATCTTCGTTTCACTTCGTAATCATTCGGAAATGAGTTGCGTAGGCGCCGAAGTGTCGAAGGTCAATAATGTTTGCAACATAAACTTGTGCTTTGTGCAGAAACAGCTGTTCGTTATAAAGGACATTTTGACGCACAGGTGTTAAAATTAAACCTTCTTTATGATCGGAGTTCTGATGAATCGATTGACCTACTTAGTTAAATTGATTTTATATGTTTATTATTGGCTGATGAATCGGTTTAATGACAACCTTGTATCATTAAAAGGCATTAGTAGCAAATAAATACGTATATTATTTATTATAAAACAAAGTCGAAGGACTTTATTGACACGCCCCCCTACTTGTCTTTCTGAACGTGATAAACTCAAAAACAACATGACGGTAATGATTTTCATTCATGAACGAAGTGATTCATGATGAGAAAGGTATCGATGTATAATTTCAAGTTGTATCACACAAGACTTGGTTTCCTGGATTCCGTATCACGTGTGCTTTTATAGTATTCTTCATGTCTTTGATCGCTGTCTCACTGAGGGATTTGCACTTCGTGTTACACAACTCTGACTTCCATCATTGCGGTTATGAAAATTATTCTATTTTTACCCAAATACGAAAAATGAAGGGTAGGTAATCAGTTTTATCTCGATGCCTTTAATTATGACATTAACATTTTTTCGATCTCAATTTATTTTTATAGACGATAAGATAAAAACATACAGCTGTTTCTTGTTTTTTGCGCGAAGCCTAATGATCTTTATAGATTACAAATGACGTCAGGTGGGAAATATACAGTTCTATGCGGTTCTATAAATAACGCAGTTTACGTCATCAAGATAAGGTTTGCAGATAAAATATTATGTTTTTATTATAGGTTCAGCAACAACCTTACAAAGGTGACGACATGACGAAGAGATAGCCTCATCGTTAAATAAACTAATTTATTATTGTTTGAGCACCCTGCAGGCAAAACATTGCTCCTTGATAAAGGCATAATGGGTAGGTAGAAAGTGTTATTTTCAACCAGATGTGAAAATCCAATGACGCAGTTGTAGCTTTCTTCAAAATCAAGCTGTCTAGAGTCCTTAGTATTTCGATCAATTCCTCATTATTTCGTATTTGGCCATCCACGACAACTTGAAACCACTCTTCGTTATGAAGAGACCCCATAACTTTTAATAGATACCTCACTAGCACTGCAGCATCGTTCCCAGCAAAGTACCCGACGCACTGCTTACCCCACTAGGAAAAACCATCAATTTATGTCCACAGTGAACCGAGCCAAAATCGCAACGACTTGCCACTATATTCACACCCTAGCCAACCAATCACGACCATCTTCCTTACAGGAAAACACAATTAAGTACCGAACATTGTCCACAGAGGGCCGCCCACAATGAAATCTGCACGAGCTAACCCACGGACGGCGCGCACCGACAACAAGAAGACCACACCGGGCACCCGCAACGCAACCGCCTCGCAACGGAAGACCTCTGATGTTAGGAACCCGAAAAATGCAGCAAATAAGGCACATAGCGGTTAGTAGCCAAAGATTATTTTTTAAGTGTGGCTCTGGGTGGAGCGGAAGGGAGTGTCAGACTCTTACTGAATAAAACCCATCCGTGTTCCTCCTCTTTTTGCGTTCCAAGGTCGCGGTGACTTCTTCGAACAAATTCAGCAACATCGGAACAAATTTCGATAGCCTGGAGCTTGTTTGAAAGTGGAGGCAAACATACTTATTTATTATTTATTTAACACTTTAATCACAAATGTACAGAGGCGGACTTATTAATGCCATAGGCATTCTCTACCGGTCAACCTTTGGGTGATGTAGAGACAAATAGTGGTAGGTGCAAAAATGGAGATCAGAAACGCGATTGATATTTTTTAAACAAACATTTAAACAGAATACATACATAGTATATTTAACTATACATATAACATTAATATACATAAAGTTTGTATTGAAAAAATAAACATACGAATATACTTCTTGTTTTTTTTGAACAATAATATAACATCTAGACTGTTTTCTGTTGGATATTAGACAGGGGTTTTTGTAGTACTACTGCATAGTAGATTTGACGGTCTACTTTAGCCCAAAAACCCTAACTTGGACATTAAAGTAGGATTTGACACGTTCTTAACTTTAAATACTCTATCGAGACCGGCCCTCAGTCCCATGTAACGATGTAACAGACCATTTTCTGTTGCGGCACTTGTACCCGAATTTCTAGCCGAATTTTATCTGTAAAAACAGTCCTTAGTGTATCATACTCCATCTCTGCTGCAAAAAACAGTTGAAAATGATTTATAAATTCATATGTGCAAAATAAATACCTCAGTATTGCTTTGTTTTAGCAGCTTCTGAATTACATGTAAACAACGACACTATATTTTCCCTATTGATATCACCAAAGTTTCCGAGGATTTTGTTATTAGGAAAATACAGGCCAAAGTCTCATGTATTTAGTAGCGACTTCGTAAGCGCATAATCCCGTTGTATCTCGTCCCTGATGTAGGAATTTTGGGAAATCCTCTTAGTGGTCCCTGACACTCCCCAAGGAACCATCATGCCAAATTTTGACTTTCTACGGCCACCAGTTTCGCCTGTGCGTTGTCTGTCAGTCACTCACTTTGTCACAGACGAATTTAATTTATTAGAATGCTGAATGTTTGTGTCCTGAAAAAATCTAATTAGTCCGTCAGTTAGATTCTCAAAAAATATTTGACCCGTGTTTTTTCTTTTGTTACGGGAACCAAAATTGACGAAGTTACGACGCTTTTAAAATTCTCAATATGTCACACCTTCGCATAATTTTTAGTGAGTCGTGACGTCACGAGCCCCCACTCCCGAGTTTTAATGCGTTTTATCTTTTTATTCAATTCAATATTCATTGATTTACAAAAACAAAAAATACGTGTCCATTATTTTTCTATACTCTAACTGACGGACTAAATAGTTTTGCAATTTGTGGATGATGAAATCTAGCCTATTGTTAATGCACTGCAGGGTTAAAAGATATTTCCCTTTTTACACTACCTACCTGGTAGGCGTTATGATATTTTACGTAAACAACCACAGGAAGCAACTGAGATGGTTTCATAATACAACCTGCGGTTAGCGGTTGATTGACTCAATACAATACTTAAATATATTATATATGCACTGCAATTGATTTAATATAACAACGTTTTAATAATAACACGACTCAGTAGCTTTAAAAGGTTTACAAATGTTTACGATAACGTGTTTTTTATATATGGAGAAAAAATATATTGTAAAGGTAGTCGAAGTAGGAAGTTCGTTGCTATTGGTTACTTACATAGATGTACACGACTTAGAATGAATGTTTACTCATTAATTATACGAGTCTTTTGTATGCGAATCACGCTGCTTCGTGCTCTGAGATATTAACCCATATAATGCTTGACATTTTAGCTATCCGATAACTTTTGACTGGATAATTTGCATTTACGAGTAAATAAGTGAACATCACTCTTTGTTAGTTTTAGAGAAAAGTGAGCTAGTGATAGTTTGACCCCAAGTAACATGGAATAAGGGCAGGAAGATGACGACTCTTTGTTAGTTTTGCAGCCTATACTGTTCCACTGCTGGGCAAAGACTTCCCCCAACTCCTTTCAGATGTCTTTGCCCCGAGACACCTCGAACCAACTCTTGGAGTAGGCGTCTAGGTTGTCTGGCAACCCTTCATAGGCCGGCCTCAGCGGCGCTGTCCATCTTCACGTACCCACTTTTTGGAGACTATTGCCCAGCGATCACTGTGCATTCGGCTGTCGTGACCAGCCAGATCCCATTTTATCTTGACAGCGTATTTTCCTACGTCTTTGGTTCCCGTTATTGAGCGCAGCAAGGCTGCTGGGCGAAGACCGCCTCTCCCTTTTGACACAAAACTGCTGCCCGACAAATTATGTATATTTAAAACATCTCGATTATTTTTAGTCACAAGAAAACATTATAAAAACGAACTTTTCTTACAAAAAGTCAGAATTACCACCTCTCAACAAAATACACTTCTTATTACTCGTGTCAATATTACATAAATAATAATAGGTGTTTGCAGTATGGACGTAAAACGTGCTCACCGCTCCGCAGTGTTTAATAAAAAATGTATACAAGAAGGCGATAGGACAGCCACAAAAACACTGTTTAGTATACACGTATTATAGATAGATCAGAAGGTTAGGTTAATGCGGTAGGTATGCGGTTGCGGTTATGTTTATTATAACAAAAAAAATTACTTTAAGTAAAGATTATATTTTTGTGACTTAATTACAAATGTGTAGTTTTAAGATTTTTCCCTATACTTGTAGTATATTATAAGACGGTATTACTTGCCACATTTCATAGTTCTAGGTCATCGGGAAATCTTTTATGTTAAAATTAATTGCATTTTGTTAGTCTCGCTAAAACTCGAGAACGGCTGGGCCGAGTTCAATTTTTTTTTTCGTTTAAGCTGAAGTTTAAAAGCTAAAAACGGCTAGGTAGGGTAACCAGTTGACGGGAGCGAAGCCGCGGGGTACAGTAACCTATAAATTTTGATTCCCTTGAAAGTGACGAAATATACGTTTTTGAAGCATAAACGGCCGTATCTGTTTAACGTTAACTTGAAGTTTAATTTTTTCACACCTTCAAGGGACTGTAGACCCAGAGTATATGGTTTTAATATAACTAGACACCTCCACGCGTTCCCGTGATAAATGGTCTTGACAGACAGACGGACGAACGGACGTACAACAAAATGATCCTATAAGGGTTCCGTTTTTCCTTTTGAGGTACGTAACCCTAAAAACGACACTTAAGTCAAGCAAAGTCGAAATAGAACTAGAGATAATAGTATTTTAATTCGAGTATCCATGAGTCAAACATGGTTAGTAACTCTTAGGGCCTCTTTCACCATCTCCAAGTAAAGCGTTGATTAGTTACTTCCCAATTAAAGTGAATCGGCAAGTAAAACTTACGAGTATCTACTGTCAATTTCACAAGCGAAAATAAAGCTTCGAGTAACAACTTACCGGTTAAGTGAATGACTTAACAAATCATACGTTGCATTCGTTCAATATTACGTCAACGTTACTCGACAAATGTCATTGTTAGGTTAGCTGTCATTTGTCATTTCATTTTGTGTATTGTTTGTTGTGTTTTTGGTTAGGAAATTATTGCGTGTGGATTTTTTTTTTTTATAAATTATCATGGATAAAGTTAAAAGAGATAGAAGTGCAAACTTTTCACTCGTACAGAAATACCAAACTGTGTTAAGTGTCGGCGATAAGACCCCGTCCACGTCCATAGGCGCAAGTAATGGTGGACGCGACCGTATCAAAAACAAGGAAATTGTAAGGAAAACTAATTAGAATTATAATTGAATCAGATTAGATTAGGTTTAGCATTCTCTAATTAGTGTTATAAGGATATTTTCGCATCATAGGTTTAGTTAGATTCTAGTTTAAATGCGAATTTAGATGTAAGGTTTTTGTATTGTGAATAATTACGTAGATTGAAAATGTGATTTTTTGTTTTAAGTGATAGGGTTTTGAAATTAGTTTTAAAATAAAGGTCTTGACCCAAAACCACTTTTACAAAAAGAATTGAGTTAATAGGACTTATGGTTTTCGAGATATTTCCAAAAATGTATAGTGAAAATTTGTTAACCGCCAAGTAAACACGCTAATTGGCAGACGATGTGGCAAGTAAGTTACTGGTCAGTTTAATCATTGATTAGTGCTACTCGAACGTCGTGAAATTGACACGTGCAGTTACGGTGACTTTAACTGGCGATTAGTCTACTCGATACTTTACTCAAGGGTGGTGAAAGAGGCCCTTAGGAGTATAAATTAGGCACAGTCACTATAAAAATAAAACCCCGTCAGCAAAAAACGCCTAAAAAGTTTCAAACAAGACATTTTTTAAGCATTCTGATGCAGGTGGCATTGACTTTAGTTAAATCATCGATAGTAGAATGAATATGAATATTACTTGTTTTTGTCAGAAGGTTCATATGAAAGAAAAAAATAAGAAAGTTGCCTGTTGACGGGAGCGAAGCCGCGAGGGACAGCTAATCTATACTTCTATACTAATATTATAAAGAGGTAAAATTTGTTGGTAAGTTTGTATGTAGGGGGTAATCTCGGGAACTACTGATCCCATCTATACTTATAATATAATACTAGCTGACCCGTGCAACGTCGTCTGCGTAACATTTTTCATTACTGCTCCGCTCCTATTGGTCTTAGCGTGATGATATATATATCCTTCCTCGATAAATGGGCTATCTAACACTGAAAGAATTTTTCAAATCGGACCAGTAGTTCCTGAGATTAGCGCGTTCAACCAAACAAACAAACAAACAAACTCTTCTGCTTTATAATATTAGTATAGATTATAAAGCTGAAGAGTTTGTTTGTTTGAACGCGCTAATCTCAGGAACTACTGGTCCGATTTGAAAAATTATTTGTGTTAGATATTGCCTATTTATCAAGGAAGGTATTAGGCTATATATCATCACGCTAAGACAAATAGGACCGGAGCATTCATGGAAAATGTGACGCAGACGAAGTTGTGCGGGTCAAGCTAGTCGGATAATAAAACGAGCCACGCAACAATAGGCTAGATTCCATCATCCACAAATTGCAAAACTATTTAGTCCGTCAGTCAGAGTATTGAAAAATAATGGACACGTATTTTTTGTTTTTGTAAATCAATGAATATTGACAAATATAAAACGCATCAAAACATGCGAGTGGGGGCTCGGGAGGTCACGACTCAGTAAAAATTATGCGAAGGTGTGACATATTGAGAATTAAAAAAAAAAGTATTTAACATGGAAAAATTGCCTATGTGGCCTCCACAATTCAATAAAGGGGTAAAAAGATATCCCTTGGCAAGACATGTCAATTTCTGGCTTCTGACTATCCGTACTATTGTGTTACTTCAATAAATAGTAATTAATATTTTTAACGTTTTACCAGCAGTTCTAGGTGGCTCGGAACAAAAATATCTGAAAGGACTTAGGTGTTGCTTTTGCCCAGCAGTGTAGGCAGCAGTATTGGCTAAAATAATAAAAATAAAACGCATTGATCTGAGTGTGCCTTCTGAAATAAACATTTAATTTGTATCGGTACTCAAAGAGAAGATATTTAATGTTCTCTCACGTACATTGCAGCTGGGTTTAGCAATAATGTTACATTTTATTGTTTAGCATTTGTGAGACTTTAGTTAATAGCCGTGCTGTGCTGTTAAGTCGTTTGCTATGTGATTGTTACGTGATTTTGAAAATAAGATGCTGTTACGTATTTTATAGGTGCTTGTAGGTGTAAAACTGATGTTAAGTTGGCTTGTATATCGTGTTTTGTGGCAGGTGTTTCTTTTAGGCATGTCCGCCGGCCAGGAAGCGATTAGCTTTCGACTATTTACTCGCTGAGTAAAGGGGACAAAAGATATAGATCTCGTGTGAGTAAAAGAGACACATACATTCGTAGTCGATAGTTAACTGTTCACATTGCCGGCGAGCGGCTCTTACCTCTAGTTGATCGTAGCGACAAGATTGTACCCGCTCAGTGACCTCGCTCGGCGATGCTCGCTTGGCGATCAGAACTCACCAACCAGAGGTAATTTCTACGTATAGTTGCCCGGAGCGAGTATTGCGAGTTTCAAGCTTTAGTCGCTGCTCGCTAATCGCCGGGCGGTGAGACAAGTGCCTTAAAAAAATAAATAAAAACGTTTATTTTCTTCCACAAATAAGGCTTAGGCTTAATTTTCTGTTCTATGGCTGTTTTTCTTAGTAATAAGTTTATGTATCTTCAAATCTTTTGAGTCAATACACTTCAAATGGTTCTAGTTGATTGTAAATAGCACCACCTTTTCTAGTGATTGCATCTGATAGTTACGCATGTATTTTAAACAATTCAAACCCGCATAATCTTGATTAGATAGAACTTTAACACACAATGGTTTACTAACTAGATCCAGACATGAATAAATAAACATTACATTCAGTCTCATTTAGAACCTACTCTTTTGTGAATTCGCTTATTAAAATGGAGAAACTTTAATTATCGATATCGACCTACGTTTTTATAAAAAAGAATCCTTAAATGGATTTCGGAAACCCATTTTAGGATTTTTATGCATCTTATGACAACTTAGGTAATCATCCTCTAAGTCCAAACCATCTAAATACCATTGTGGATTTCCGGCCAATATCTTGGAAAACACCATTGATTTCGATGTTGGACCTCGTTTGTACTAGCTGATACCCGCGGCTTCGACCGCTTGACAAATTATATACTAAAACCTTCCTCGGGTACCACTTGAGTATGTATGATGCACCTTGGCATATCGTGGACGCCCATTTCAAAACCATTAAGTGTTTGTAAGTTTGTACATTGGTGAAAACAGCAAGAAAATCGGTGCAGTAGTTTTTGAGTTTATCGCGAACAATCAGACAGACGCGACGGAGGATTTGTTTTATAATATTTAGTGATATTGGATAAATACTACTTTTCTTCATATTTCAATTGTGCTACCTTGTTCATATTTCAATGTGTGGGCTTTTCAAATGTATGAGCAAAAATGTATGTAACAACGTTCGAAGAGAAATGGAATGAATTAAGGGAGGCCTTTGCCCTGCAGTGTGGACACAACATGCTTATAAAAAAACAAGACCTTAGCATAACATTCTCACCTTGACTTAATTTTCACAAACTTCTTTTAATTTCCAGCAAAAACAAAAGACACAAGCAATAAGGATCACGGCAAAGACAAGCAAGACAGAGACAACAATAATGGCGACACGGACGACGAGAAACACAAAGATGAAGAGAGAAGGTTCGAGCCGCCGTCCGCGGCCGATGGCGACCTCGTCGACATGCTCGGTAAATATTAAAAATAATCTCATCTACATGTGGAAAAAGTTATTTTGTAGTAGAAATCTCTTTGAAGGCACTTTCGAAGAAACAGTGAGTGTCGTGCCCTTGCCCAGCGTAGTATAGCACAGTTCACAATACAAATGAGTGATGAGGGGTCAGCTGCCTACTATGACGTCCTAAAACGATCATGTATTAGCTGTGAGAGGGAGACAGAGTTATACAAGACGCATAACACTATCCCTTTTTCTGAGCTTAATCATGATCGCATTGGTACGACATAGTAAGGCCCCAGGAAGGCAATTGCACTGCCACACTGTCTGTACTTCCTCTATAGCCGTTTTTGCCGTCAAGCAGTGTTGCTATGTTCCAATTTCAGAGATCTGTGTAAGTCACTAAGTCCAGATTTTGCCTTATCCTCTGGAAGGACATAAAACGTTTGATGCCTCTGGCATTGCACGTTTCCATGGAATTCGTCAACAACTCACTATCATAATTCCTATGTAAAAGTATCATTGTATAAGATGGAGGATTGGACCTCTCTAATTTCTTAACATTATGTCTTCAGACTTGTTTTTGTACTGTTCCAGAGCGCGACATAGTACAAAAGAACCCCAACATCCGGTGGGACGACATCGCGGACCTGGCGGAGGCCAAGCGATTGCTGGAGGAGGCCGTAGTCTTGCCCATGTGGATGCCCGATTTCTTTAAAGTTAGTGCCCAACATGTATTTCTAAAACTTCTTCTTTTCGAGTCCACGGTGACTTTAAATAACTAGCTGACCCGCGCAACTTCGTTTGCGTCACATTTTCGATTATTGCTCCGCTCCTATTTGTCTTAGGGCGGGTTGTTTCAACTACACTTAACGCACGCGTAAACGTTAAAAATGGTGCTAACTATCGTCAAATCAAAAAATTGGGTTGTTTCACAAAATGTCAGCGTTAACGCACGTAAAATATAACGTTTACGTTAACAGATGGTCTGAGCACTCGTTAACGTAACTTTAGTTGCGTCAAATAGAACAATATTGTGAAAATTCTTTTGAATTCCTCAATACCAGTTCTTCTGATGACACAAATAAATGGTGGAATGCAAAAAAAGCTATTTAGGTAGGACCCGTGTCAATAACTTAGCTATTGGGATGAGCAGGAATTTATACCAGAATGTTTTGAAACAACGCTTCTAATTTAACGAACGTCAAACATCGTCCGTAATCGTAACTTTTTGACGTACGTATGTTACGTTAACCAACTGTTTGATACAACCCGCCCATAGTGTGATGATATATAGCCTATTACCTTTCTCAATAAATGGGCTATCTAATACTGAAAGAATTTTTCAAATCGGACCAATAGTTCCTGAGATTACCCCCTACATACAAACTTACAAACATACAAACAAATGTTACCTCTTTATAATATTAGTATAGATTACAAACAAACGTTACCTCTTTATAATATTAGTATAGATTTGTGACCAGTAGGTAGCCACGCTTATTGGTGAAATTCATTAGTTCCTTAATGATGCAGGTGTAAAGACGACTGGGACACTTAACTGTCAGACTGGTTGTAAAACCATAAAAGTATTTTGTCGAATATGTAGTATTTATTTGTCAAAATATCTGTTGAAATTAAATCCGTTTTTATCCTTCTTTAAAATTTCGAATTTAGATAAGGTTACTTCTAGGAAAGCGTGCGCTATTGTAGGTCGCACCTTAATTAACTTTTTATTGAGATAGTCGCCAAACGCGGGGTCTATTCATAATTATTATAAAACCACCAAACACCTCAATTCAGAGGTATAAACGTGGCATACTGTGCACAAACTGTTTAACCACCATCACCCTCGATTCTGAACGAAGAAGATAGTAAAGATCATGTTCACACATAAACGACCTTTCTTACATCCTACAATAACGTCTTTATTCGCCTTTCCAGGGCATCAGACGGCCGTGGAAGGGCGTGCTGATGGTGGGTCCGCCGGGCACGGGGAAGACGATGCTGGCCAAGGCGGTGGCCACCGAGTGCGGCACCACGTTCTTCAACGTGTCCTCCTCCACGCTCACCTCCAAGTACCGGGGGGAGTCCGAGAAACTAGTCAGACTGCTCTTTGAAATGGTAATAACTATCGATGTATGAAAAATTTGGCCAAGTTACAAAAGTAACTATTGATGTATGAAAAATACATTTATGTCAGTATTCACCAACAATGGTCAAGTGTAAAACATTTGATCGACCTTTGAAATGGTAAGGTTACGACAGCCTTTGTCTAAGCTACAAAAGTAACTATTGATGTATAATATAAAACATAAATTTATC
Source organism: Ceramica pisi (assembly GCA_963859965.1). Taxonomy (NCBI): domain Eukaryota; kingdom Metazoa; phylum Arthropoda; class Insecta; order Lepidoptera; family Noctuidae; genus Ceramica; species Ceramica pisi. Next base: position 8,036,823 of record OY982549.1, on the reverse strand, counting down.
AACAGTGCTGTGGTGTAAAACAATTGATTGACCTTTGAAATGGTTAGATTACAAGAGCCTTTGTCCAAGTTACAAAAGTAACTATTGATGTATAATATAAAACATAAATTTATCAACAGTGCTCTGGTGTAAAACATTTGATTGACCTTTGAAATGGTTAGATTACGAGAGCCTTTGTCCAAGTTACAAAAGTAACTATTGATATGTGCAAAATACATAACTTTATTTCAGTATTCCCCAACAGTGCTCAGAGTGTAAATTTTACTAATTTTCACATTCGCATCTCATTCGCAGACTGTCAAAAATGTATGTAAGGCGTTTTGACAGTTTGCTATTGACATGCGAATGCGAAAGTGGTTTAAAAATTAGTAGAATTGGCCCACAGGTGTAAAACATTTGATTGGCCTTTGAAATGGTAAAGTTACGAGTCTTTGTCAAACTTAACAAAGTAACATTTAATTTTGGTGTTTTGAAAAAACAACATGACTGGTGTTCCCTAAAAATGCACGGGTGTAAAACCCCAGATTTCGACAGTTATGAAATAGTCCCATGAGGTAGTTAGGACGTAGTGCCAATTTGCGATCTACCGGGTTGAAATCTAGATTACAAATGGGCTGCTGCTATATTAAACAAAACGGTCCGTCCTGGCTGGGATCAATCCAATTTTTGACAAGTAACCCCCCATCCGTAGTTAATTTAAAAAAAAAATTAAATCTCATTTCCGACGTCTGCAGCAACAGTTGTTTAATGCTTTGCTGATTATTTCCAGGCCCGGTTCTACGCGCCGAGCACGATATTCATAGACGAGATAGACTCGCTGTGCTCGCGGCGCGGCTCCGACAGCGAGCACGAGGCGTCGCGCCGCGTCAAGTCCGAGCTGCTCGTGCAGATGGACGGGCTGGGCTCGGCCAACGACGAGCCGGCTAAAGTAAGTGATATAGTAACATTAACATACGAGATAGACTCGAGCACGAGGCGTCGCGCCGCGTCAAGTCCGAGCTGCTCGTGCAGATGGACGGGCTGGGCTCGGCCAACGACGAGCCGGCTAAAGTAAGTGATATAGTAACATTAACATACGAGATAGACTCGAGCACGAGGCGTCGCGCCGCGTCAAGTCCGAGCTGCTCGTGCAGATGGACGGGCTGGGCTCGGCCAACGACGAGCCGGCTAAAGTAAGTGATATAGTAACATTAACATACGAGATAGACTCGAGCACGAGGCGTCGCGCCGCGTCAAGTCCGAGCTGCTCGTGCAGATGGACGGGCTGGGCTCGGCCAACGACGAGCCGGCTAAAGTAAGTGATATAGTAACATTAACATACGAGATAGACTCGAGCACGAGGCGTCGCGCCGCGTCAAGTCCGAGCTGCTCGTGCAGATGGACGGGCTGGGCTCGGCCAACGACGAGCCGGCTAAAGTAAGTGATATAGTAACATTAACATACGAGATAGACTCGAGCACGAGGCGTCGCGCCGCGTCAAGTCCGAGCTGCTCGTGCAGATGGACGGGCTGGGCTCGGCCAACGACGAGCCGGCTAAAGTAAGTGATATAGTAACATTAACATACGAGATAGACTCGAGCACGAGGCGTCGCGCCGCGTCAAGTCCGAGCTGCTCGTGCAGATGGACGGGCTGGGCTCGGCCAACGACGAGCCGGCTAAAGTAAGTGATATAGTAACATTAACATACGAGATAGACTCGAGCACGAGGCGTCGCGCCGCGTCAAGTCCGAGCTGCTCGTGCAGATGGACGGGCTGGGCTCGGCCAACGACGAGCCGGCTAAAGTAAGTGATATAGTAACATTAACATACGAGATAGACTCGAGCACGAGGCGTCGCGCCGCGTCAAGTCCGAGCTGCTCGTGCAGATGGACGGGCTGGGCTCGGCCAACGACGAGCCGGCTAAAGTAAGTGATATAGTAACATTAACATACGAGATAGACTCGAGCACGAGGCGTCGCGCCCCAAACTGACACAGTGTATACAGTACTGACCGATATGCTTTTGTAAATCTGAACAATTTGAGACTCCTCTGTGTCTCTGACGTACTACCCGTAAGTATATACAGAAAAATCGATAACTGGTATTGATTTTACCTGCCAAAGAGTGTCCTGTTATCCGGTTACTGGGTTGTGTAGGTCAGATCATCAAGCAGTTGCTCCATGTCAAATACGGGTATTCAGCTGCACCCATTTAGACTGGTAACGAACCCCAATCAATTGATCCAGGGTGCTAGTCTATAGCTATTAAATGCTCACAATATCTTTCTATTTCCCAGGTAGTAATGGTATTAGCAGCAACAAACTTCCCGTGGGACATCGATGAGGCGCTGCGGCGGCGGCTGGAGAAGCGCATCTACATCCCGCTGCCCACACAAGATGGCCGCGAGGCCTTGCTCACCATCAACCTGAGGGAGGTGAAGTTAGACGCCGAGGTGGACCTCAGAGCTATCGCCAAGAAGCTGGACGGCTACTCCGGAGCTGATATTACTAATGTCTGCAGGTTGGTTGTGTTTTGATTGTTGAATTAACGATTTTTGGGCTCATAGAGGAAGCTAGCTGACAGTTTTGCCATGGTTTTTTTGAGTGGACACCCCGAAATATCAAGCTTATATAGGACACAAGCTAGCCTCCAGTATGCAACTTGTAGCAGATGAATGAGAGTGTGCGAAGTGTGCAATGGGAGAGGCTGGTGCTGATAGAAACCAGTAGCGTCATCATCATAATCACCTTGAATATGACTAATAACACTTATTCAATTTCCAGGGACGCATCAATGATGTCGATGCGACGCAAAATAGCCGGCCTAAAGCCTGAGCAGATCAAACAACTTGCCAAGGAAGAGCTCGACCTTCCCGTCACCAAAACGGACTTTACGGAGGCCCTCTCCAAGTGCAACAAGTCCGTGTCCAAGGGAGACATCCAGAAATACCTCGCCTGGATGGCAGAGTTCGGCTCCTCCTGATTAAAGCACTGACCCGACATCAATGTCCAGTGTTCAACGTAACACAAGCTTCTATCTCAAATAACTACCCAAAAACAAAAGATATTTGACATAGAATCTAAATAAACACGAAAAATTGCCTTATAAAAAACTCAATGTAATAAAATATTTATGTTAACGAAGTAACAATCAGACTGCTGCAGTATTAGTATGGAAAGTGTAAAATTGAGAGTGGCATATCGAAATTGATAATTATTATGTTAGTGAAGAGAGTTCATCTATTGACACAGTAGAGCGGAACATTCCTTTTTTCAAATGTAATGTAAATACGCTTCTAACACCCGGTTACTAAAAGGATAATCAATTGAAAGATAAGCTATGACTCGTAAAGTTATGAAAACTGTGATTGACTCGCAATAATAAGAACGGCCATTAAAATCAGTTTGTTAGCTACTATGTGTTGATCTGCCATAAAGAATCTGGGGTTTAACTCTACTAATTGTTGGCATTTTATTGATAACTTCCAAAACGAGATATTTATATCATGAATTGTGATCTTTATTAACTTGAACATTGTATAAAGCACAATAAGATACATTGTTCCATGTACATATTAAATTAATATTATAATAACTAACTGCATTCGATCGAGCTTACACTAGCGAGATCTGGTCATCACATTATAATTTCAAATAATACCCTATAAATTGAGACCCGTGATCTTTGTACTTAAATTAGGTTAAATTTGAGATTTGTTTTATACCTAGATAATAGTTTTATGCCATAACTAATTTATGTGTACTTTTATAGATTTTTTTTTATTAAAATGCTATAATATTCCGTTATTTTATGAAATGAGATATATATTTGGCATTTATATTATAGAATTTCGCTCAATTAAAATTAGCATGTTCCCGTGTTTATGTTGCGAGGTGTTTAGATAGAAATTGTAACGATTTTCTCAAGAAGCCACATCACACCTCTTTGAGTGAACCTTTTATCATTTTACTACGAAACTAGTGTAAAGTAGCAATATAATGTGTTCAGGCATATTATGTACCGGTACTACAATATTGAAATAAAATGTATTTGGTGTAATAAAATTGGTGAAGATAACAATATTTTTGCAAACAAATTAACAAAACTTGTGTAACGAAGACATGAAAATAAATCAAATTTTAAAATATTCGCTTCGAGTTTTTTTTACTTCGAAATTATATCACAATAGTGTATGGTAGTAGCCCGTGTAGAAGAGGTAGCAGATCAGAAAGTATCTACGTTCTGATCAAGACTAGATTCAGATGAATTTTGGGCCACAGGTAGGTCGTCTTTTTTTTGTGGAATCATCATGGGGAAATCATCAAATGACTCTCCTGCTCTGGGAGTGTGGGTAGATAATGGTCTGGTTCAGGACATTGCCCATTACGTACTTTTAATCCCGGTAGAACATTATCGTGGGACAATTTACACGAGAACGCAAACTCTGGTGTAAGGCTGCGTTTCCATCACAGATTTGCGAGGGGTTGCTATGTAACAAACAAAAAATGTAACAAATAAATGAAGCGGTTCTCTTGGTTCCAAACACATTCTTAGCTTATCCTCGACCATCTCTGGTAGAAACGCAGCCTTGGATACACAGACCACAAATGAATCGACCTGTTTTGGTCTACGACATGTCACATCGAGTTTTATAATCGATAATACATCAGCAGGCGCTAGCCCACGAGACAACAAAACACAGCTTTGTGGCCCCAGCTCAGCCTTCGTGGTTTCATTGTCAGGTTTCGTGTAAGAATATATTATTATTATAATGTTATAGACAATGTCGCCATCCAGTCAAATGAAGTCGCAGGAAAATAGTGTCACCCGATTTATACATCAGTCCCCCGCACAAGGTGTACGTGAAGCCCGCGAAATTCAAACTGTCTAAACTGAATCAGAATATTATTCTACTTAATTCTAATTCTAAAATGAATTCGATTTGATCAATATTTATGTTTCTAAATAAAACATCATTCGCCAGTGTCGCAACGTCATTATCGTGAGGTCTAAGGGGTACCTTAGACGAACAAGAAATATCCCTAATTATCGCAAGAGGTAAGTGCAATACCAATGATTGCATCAAAGTAACCTATAAAGTCTAGTCAGTGCATCAGAGCAATACAGTCAAAAGTTAACATCTTATAACTGCTTTCAGATGTTTTTGCTAAGGCCAATCAGAGGAAAACATTAATTTCTCATAGACCATTTTCATAATAGGGATTATGCACGCGATTTTTTTGTTTACAAAATGAATTACTTAAAAGCTCCAGTAGACACTCAAGAAAATATTTTTTTTAAATATCTTCATCAGCGATGAAGTTATAACGCTTCAAAGATTACTATTAGAACGAGAAGTCCGACATGGAATTTGACGTCACATTACGTGACGTCTATACAGCTGCCATAGAAAACAGCGTTTTCGCGAGAGGGACAGACATTTTTGTCTAAACTAATGATATCTCGTTTGTTTTTCGAGCAATTTTGATTCTATTTCCACTGTTAGTAATGTATTTTTGTATATTTTTAGATAAACTGATAATAAATATTTTTTTTATGCATATTCCCTATTCTACTGGTTTCGGTGTAACTCCTGCTGCTACATTTTTGCTGTATTCCCAAAACTCCTCTAAGCGCTTTGTACAGTCGCCAGCACATCAAGCTACCCGAAACTGTCAAATTTTCCCAATCAATCTTGAACCTAAAGTAAAGTTGAAAATGTATTGAAGAATTTTGACAGATTGTTGTAGCTTGACGTGCTGGTGTCTGTACGAAGTCTCGAGACGCGTAGTACTGAATATCGAATATTCAAGTTTTTACATGTGCGTTGCAGTCACCTTGCATGCATTTTCTATTAATGCTTTGCGATGCGACACGTTTAGTTTTCGTAAAATCTATCTTTGCTTAGATGCTGCAGAAGTTTTTTATGATTCATCTTTAAATATGTCTCAGTCACAGGTTTTTTTTATTATTTTGTTTTACTTACTATAATTACTAGTATATTCTAGGAATTAGTTGATTAAAATAACATAAGCATTGAGTTAGTCGATTATAAATTAAAATAATTTTCACTTGCCTCAGTCGGCTAAAACGTGTAATGTAAATGATTAAAAAATGTAACGAGACTCCTGACTACTGCAAAAATTAAATAAAACGGTTTCTAAACTTCTTGATGTCCCAAATAAATTTAATATTTCCATGTTTGAAACAAAGCGCGCACTACGAAAATAAATTAATAGTCTATGCACCAATAACTTTAGAGCTCTTATGTTGGTATTAAATCGGAAATGAAAACGCCTGTTCACACTTTTAAATATAGCAATAGAATATTTACAAACTATCAAAACTTTAAAATCAATTGTACTGAATGAAAATCTTTAATATAATTATAAAGTTTTATTATTTCAGCGTTTAATTCGTAAATAAATTAAGAGTAGCCACCAACTTGAAATGAACTTAGCAACGAAAGCCTTGGCGCCAGCGGAACTTGTCACTTTTTAGCATGTTTTATGTTGGTAGCGCTGTATTAACTACGTGGTCGCAATAGTACAAAAATGTAAACATGCACAGATAATTTTGGGTTATTTTTCTCCAATTAGTGTACAATTAGCTAATTATATAGTAAAATCGAAACTGAAAAAATACCGAGATAATTATTTAGAGCTGTTTTAAGCAATCTATGGTAAAAATTTCAACAAAAATATTTTTTTGAAACCGGAGTGAACATAGGCAGAAGCGTCGTCAAGTCAAGCGCAGAATTTCAAGTCCGTAATGGCGGACGCTAATAATTTTGGAAGTTTCGTGATTCTATTGTTCTGTTTTTAAGTATTTTACTTGGCTGTGGGTTTGGGAATGAGTTTTGTCACAAGTGAACGTATACGGAGTGTAAATAACGTGATAGTGATATGAAATGTTCAGTTATAGCGTGACAAAATCGCCTTCTAGATATGTAACCTTTTCCCTAACCTCGTTTACGCCAATGGAGTAGATATGTGATCGATGTGTGTGCGTCGGTGAACGATAATTCGTCCGTTTCGCGTTACAATTTGTGTATAGTTAATCTTATTGTTAGTGATGGAAGTGTCCGCGTCGCGGTTTTGCAATCCGAAGCCCGATTCCGATGTAACGTAAGCGAGCCGGTCGATCGCCAGTGCGAGTGTAAGCAGGGACGGCCGTTGCCAGCCGAACATGGCTGCGACGCAGGCAGAGACTCAGCGTAGCGAAGCGAACGTTGAGCAGAATCCATCGGAACAGCTCAGTGAATCTCGGAACGCTTTATTGCAAAACGGCACCGACAAATCCGTCGGGCGCGTTCCGCCCGATGGCGTCGTGAACACAAAGAGCAAATCGCCGATGTCGGCCGAACCGGGGCAGCCACGCGACAGTGGCGAGGCGCCCGGTCACGACCGAAGCTTAGAAAGGCCAGTGACGGACCAGTACGGCCAGTATAGATACGCAGAAGGTGCGGATCCTTATTACGCGCCACGTCCAGGTTTTCCCGGCAAACCGCGGCCACCGCCGCAGCAGCCGCGCTTTTTCCCGGGACAAGCGGGTTCGCAGGCACCTGGCCCCACGCCCACGCTGAATTCGTTATTGCAATCAAGCGGGGCGCCGCCGCACCGCTATCCTAATAGTTATGAGCAGCCACCGGCGGGCTACGGCCCCGGCCCCGGTTGGCCGCAGCATAGGCCTATGCCACCTTATAACCCTCAAGGAAGCCCATATAGAAATTCTACGGTAAGTGGTTGCATATTATTATTTCAAATTTAATATTTCAATTAGAACACTTATATTATGTATTACCCTGATTCCACCCCTTTATCAGCTTTTAATGATCATATTATTTATAAATTCAATGAAGTTAGTGTATTAAAAGCAAGATTTTCTGGTAATTACGAAAATAATTGCAAAAGTTCTGAAACCGTTCAATTAACCAGGTCAAAATTTATAACTATTTTAAAAAATGGCATGCAACGGTAGCAACAGCTTTAAAGCCGTTTACGTTTGTTACATCTACTGTATTATGATACGTCATTATAAGAATCTCAAAATTATCTGTGACAGCCAAGTAAAAGTTGGATTTACTAGTTCCATAGGTATAGCTAAATGTGATGATCTAGCTATAACAAATACTCTGGCATTTCCAGTTATAAATAATCTATACTTCTATACTAATATTATAAAGAGGTAACATTTGTTTGTAAGTTTGTATGTAGGGGGTAATCTCAGGAACTACGGGTCCGATTTGAAAAATTCTTTCAGTGTAAGATAGCCCATTTATCGAGGAAGATTATAGGATATATATCATCATGCTAAGACAAATAGGAGCGGAGCACTAATAGAAAATGTGACGCAAACGAAGTTGCGTGGGTCAGCTACTTATAAACATAATTTAAAGCATGTATAAACAAAAACAATCTATAAATAATTTAATTTACCTAACCTTGAAAGCTAGGTATTTATAAATACCTAGCTTTCAAGGTTAGGTAAATTTAATAATAATATTAAATGTAAAAGCTGCTGCAATTAATTCTTACAAAATATAAAGTAAATTTTGGGGAGCGATCCAAATTATTAATTATGTTTGTTATCCAATCTAATTCTAAAAACACCTTTAAACATCTTTCTAGATTTTTTAAGTGCCTTCTATACTTATTATCAATGTTTAGAATTGAGTGACTTTTTTATATATCTTAAAAGAAAATCACATTTTTCCTAAGTAAGAATAGAAAAATGAATTCACAACTGAAAGTTCTTCTTTAATATATTTCTACACCAAATTATTTCAGAAACATGTACAGCAGTTAACAACATCAATGTTTATTGGCATATCATGTGCCCTAAAATCAATCCCAGATTTTCTAAGTTATAAATAATCTTTTTATTCTTCCTGATCAGCTTTTTGTGAAATTGTGACCTTGGAAAGATCAATTTATTCACAATTGAATAGCTACCTTAACAAAGCTGGTTATTTGCAGAAACACTTCCTCTCATCTACCTCTTGCATCTTTGAAAAGAAGTACACATTTTCTACAAAAAATATTTTTCTTCGTAGGTATGCATAGAAAATGATAAAATTGTATTACTATGTACTTTTGTCTACCATGATCATCTGCCTAGCTTTCTCCCAACTATATTGGAGTTAGCTTCCAGTCAAACTGGAAACGTTGAATAACAGTATTTTATGTGGAGGCAACTTATCTGACATCCACAACCCAGTAACTAGGTACCTATTTCTGGCAAGACTAGTGTCAGATGATTCTGGCTTCAGACTATCCGTAACGATTCAATGATGTAAGTACATGTGTTTATGATGATATTAATTTATTATTAAATGAGAAAAAAACGAAGTGCATTCGATTCACTTTACCAAATGTCAAAAGTAATAATTGTGACATAATATTGAACAAGGAGAAACTAGAATTCGTCGAAGAAACAGTTTTCCTGGGGATTAAGCTAGACTCAAGACTACAATGGGGTCCTCATTTAACATCTCTTGCAGGAAGGTTAAGTTCAGCAGCATATGCTGTAAGAAAAATTCGCCAGTTTACAGATGTTGAAACCGCGAGACTAGTCTATTTTAGCTACTTTCACAGTATGTCTTACGGTATTTTACTATGGGGACGGGCTGCGGACATCGAGTCTATTTTCATTTTGCAGAAAAGAGCCATCAGAGCCATTTACCATCTCCGCCGGCGAGATTCTCTAAGGGAATTGTTTAAAGAAATTAACATCATGACGGTCCCTTGTCAATATATTTATGAAAATATCATGTATGTTAGAAAGAATCAGTGCACGTGGGTAGTTGTAACAGTCACACAAAGAAAAGTTAGCTCTCATTTTAAATTTAATATTATTTAATAGATTAATTGGTTACATAAATATATGATTTATTTTAAAAGTTACTAGTTGGTACCTGCTGGTCAAGCGTTATCTCTTTGAAATTTCCACTTTCAACTACATACTTTCACTTCACAAATAATGGATTCAGTGTCATGCACTCTGAGTGACCTAAAGGAGTTGTTTCACATGAGGATGTCTGCTTTTGAAGGAGAATTGAAGAAGGCACCTTCATCACCCGTCACTGCTCCTAGTCTGGCTGCAGAGTTTTCAACGTTCCGGGCATTCATCACACAAGCTCTGAATAGCCTTCAGAAACAGGTGGAGTTACTTGCTCGCAATGTCGATCAAATTGAGATGCGTGGACGTAGGAAAATTTTGCTTCTGCATGGTGTTGAGGAGGAGCAGAAAGAAGACACGGCCAAAGTTATCGCCAAGGTGGTCTGCAATAAATTACAGATGACTGAGTTCACTGTTGCTGACATCGGCCGATGTCACAGGATGGGACGAGCTGTGGCTAATAAAACTAGGCCTATCCTTTTCAAGGTTGCTAATCTGGCTCTACGGGATAAGATTTGGTTTTCAAAATCGAAGCTACGGTCTTCAGGCGTCACCATGTCCGAGTTCCTCACGAAGGGACGACACGACGTTTTCCTGGCTGCGAGGGAAAGATGCGGTGTCTCCAAGAGCTGGACCAAAGCGGGATGCGTGTATGTCCTTGGTCCCAACGATGTGCGTCACCGAATTGAGTCCCTTGCCGAATTGGACAGGATAGCGCCGATTCCCAGTGACCCCGAGTCAACACCGGCAGTCACTGACGCTGTTCCGATCGTTACTGCTGCGAAGACTTCAAGGGTGAAACGTGCTGTTGTTTTGAAGAAATGATTTTGTTTCTTATGATGACTATTATTGATGGTTCGGGTAATATTTAATTTTATTTATACCTCTGTTTTTGTTGTTTGTCTGAAAAGATGTGACATTTGACGTAATAATACCTTATTTGTCAATGTCATGTCAGTGTCACTGTCATGTCGATTTATGTTCCGTTCCGTTCTAGGTAACGTTGCGCTGGCATACGTTATAATTTTTATTTTTCCTTGTTTCTCCCGTTTAATTAATAATAAGTTTGGTTGTGTTAGATTTGTTACCCGGACTGTATTGTTCATAAATTGTAAGTGGTTTTATTTATTTTTTATGTAATATTATTATGTATAACTTAACGCTACCGGCAGGTGAAATTGTTATTGGGTTTTAGGTATTTTTATGGTAGTTTTTATTATATATTGATATAACATTATTTAGAATCGATAAATATTTATGTCAATTGAAAGTAGTGATGATAACAGTTTTGTTTCTTTATCAAGTAGCGATGAAAGTTTTGTAAGTGTTCCTTCACTTGCAGACAGTCTAACTGCCCAGTTTTCTGATGTTCCTAAGAATTTCAACGTTATACACATTAATGCCCAGAGTATTCCGGCTCATTTCCACGATATGCTGGCAAGCTTTGACTGTAAAAATATACATGCCATTCTTATTTCCGAGTCATGGCTTAAGCCTTGTCTCCCTTCTACAAGTTATTCTCTTCCCGGCTTCGTGCTTATCAGAAATGACCGACCATCGTTCTTCTTCTCTCACTGATATCTCAACTTCTAACAATCTTTTCATTCTTCCGCTAAGTGCCACTCACCATTTTCCAAACTCTACTCCTTCACTTCTAGACTTGATTTTTGTTTCCTCTCCTGATCGCGTCGCTAAGCATGGTCAATGTTCAGCCGATGCTTTCTCCTATCATGATCTTATTTTTCTCTCATATAAAATTCGCCCCCCTAAGGCTAAAGCCAAAATTCTAAATCAACGCAATTTTGGTGGTATGAACGTTGACAGTCTTTGCGAGGATGCCAGAAATATAGATTGGTCTCCACTTTTTGCGTCTACTTCAGTCGATGATCAAGTGAATTTTTTCTCGAGTAAACTTATTGAGCTTTACGATCAACACGCTCCGGTTCGAGCTGTGAAGGTAAAACACTCACCAGCGCCGTGGCTGACCGATGAGATTAAAACTTTATTGAATAAAAAAGCTGCGGCAAAGTCCAAATTTAAGCGTCGTCCTAATGACGCTAACAGGGAAAGATATGTTTCAATTCGCAAACACTGCAATAAGGTGTGTAGGAATGCAAATCGCCATCATATTCATGATTCCGTCCAAAATGGGGACGCATCCAAAGTTTGGAAATTTCTTAGGTCATTGGGGGTCGGAAAAACCCAACAAGAAACTATCCCTAAAGACATAGACATTGATGATATGAATAATCATTTTACTGCTTCGTCCAATTTTGATAGGACAATAAAGTTGAATACGTTAGATCATCTTTCATCTCTTCCGACTCCCAGTTATTCTCCATTTGTTTTTGGTCAATTTTCTGCATGTGATGTTAAGAAGAGCATACTATCGATTAATTCAAATGCAGTTGGAAGCGACTGTATCAGCCGTAAGATGTTGCTCCCAGTGCTGGACGTGATCCTTCCTGTCATCTGCCATATCCTTAATTTTTCTGCGTCGAGCGGTGTCTTTCCAGGCTCATGGAAAGATGCGCATATAATTCCTTTACCAAAAAAGTCCAATCCTACATCCTTCTCCGATTACCGTCCAATATCTGTCTTACCATTCCTATCCAAAGTCCTTGAGCGGTTAATCCTTAACCAAATAAGCACTTTCCTCGCCAGAAATAATCTCCTTAACCCCTTCCAGTCCGGATTTCGTCCTGGTCATAGCACCACTACAGCGCTTCTTAACATTACGGAGGATATCAGGTCAGCCATGGAAATGGGAAATGTAACGGTTATGGCTCTGCTAGATTTCAGTAATGCGTTTAATACTGTGGATTACGATGTCTTGCTTGGCATTCTTTGCTCTCTTAATATATCTCCATCAGTAATTGACTGGTTTCGTAGTTACCTGGTCGGTCGCCGGCAACGTATTTGCATCGGAGAGATCTTGTCTTCCTGGTGTAGTACTTCTGCCGGGGTACCACAGGGTGGCGTTTTATCTCCGTTACTTTTCGCAGTGTTTATCAACTCAATCTCCAACAAATTGATGTCATCCTACCACCTTTATGCAGATGATCTTCAAATTTACTCACGAGCTCCTCTTGGAAATCTGTCCGAGGCTATCTTTACCCTGAACCTTGATCTGGCTCGTATTTGCGAGTGGAGCAAGAGGTACGGACTTATGGTGAACCCCATCAAGACACAGGTTTTAGTGGTGGGCAGTTCAAGGACAATCTCAAGGATCGACTGGACGACTCTTCCTCAAGTCTCTTTTGACAACTCAGTTATTCCCTTTAGTGAAAAAGTTAAGAACTTGGGTATTTTTATTGACAAGAACTTCTCTTGGACTGCCCAGCTACAGGAGGTTAGCCGGAAGCTATTCGCATCTGCTGCATCTTTGAGAAGACTGCGTAATTTTCTGCCAACTGCCACCAAGATTGCACTTGCACAATCTCTTCTTCTACCCATCCTTGATTATGCAGCTGTCAGCTATCTTGACCTCACTGAAGTGCAACTTGATAAACTTGAGCGCCTTCAAAATTTTTGCATAAGGTTCATATTTGGTTTGCGCAAATATGACCACGTTTCCGAATTCCGTGTTAAGCTCAAGTGGTTGCCAATTCGCCTTCGCCGGAATGCTCATATTCTTTCCCTCTTGTATAATGTGCTCTTTTCCCCTTCCACTCCTCTTTATCTAAAGAAACGATTCCAGTTTCTTTGCGACTCTCACACGAGATTACTTAGGTCATCAGATAACTTGAAACTAAAAATGCCAATGCATTCCACTACCTTTTTAGACAATTCTTTTACAGTCCAAGCCGCTCGTCTATGGAATGCATTGCCTGTTTCGATTAAACGCGCCCAATCGCTGCCTGTCTTTAAAAAGCTTGTTAAGGAACACTACTTGTCACTGTGATTCCTTTCCATCTGTAATTTCAATATTGTTAACATTTTCTTACTTTATAATAAATATGTATGTATTTATGTATCTATTATAGTAGTCATATTGTAATGCTGTATTTCTGTTTGTTTTGTTTTTCTATGTAACTTCATATTTGCACCAAGTGCAACCCCATTTCGTGTCCAGGCTATCACTTTCCATTCCAGGTTGCCTGGAAGAGATCGCGGAATGCGATAAGGCCGCCAATTGTATGTCTTTAGTTTAAGATTTTCTGTACGTTTTTTAAATTTGGTGTACAATAAAGTATATATAAATAAATAAATAAATAAATAAATAAATCTACATCTTTTCAGTAAACGAGGCGACAGACATAACTATGTTACTAGAAATAGTTTCAGACTTGCTAAAGTAGCAACATCTTTTATGGGATACTGTTTAAAGTGTTATAACAAAATACCGCCACAAATATTAGAACTGAATGAGACGAAATTTAAAAATTGTATAAAACGCATACTGGCAAGCAATCATATTATAAATTAGGGGAATACATTGATGATAAAAATGCTTGGCTCAATGCTGGTCCGCTCCACAGCGACTAAAGTGCCCAAACTGATGAACATGTGAAAACATTGTTGGACCTGCTGAAGATTGTAAGACTATCTTTGCACTGTTAGACTCATTCTCTTTTGCATTGTATAATTTTAGTCATAAATTATTTCGCAACAAATGTAACCATCATTTTGTAAACAATGACAACTGGTTTAAAAGAGTGTCCATGGAGTTTCTTGCACATTCTTCTCCACAGGATCTACTCTTTGGAACGTGCAACTGCCGCGCTGGAGACGTTGTCGGTGGGTGTGTTATGTTGCAGAACAACCCGCTGCTCTTGTCGCTAGCGCGGCAGGATTAGCTTCATTTATTTATTTGACTGACAGAACTTGACTATTCAAAAGTGCCTGTAACTGGTCTATTTGAAATAAAGGATTTTGTATTTTGTATTTGTATTTGACTAAAATATTTTACAGTAAAAATTAAGAAAATGAAAATGCCTTCATGGCCAAATCTGAAACTGAGGAATATCAAAATACACTTAAAAGTGTCTCAAGCCCAATTTCTATAAATAGTAAAACGGCATCGTTGGAAAAAAATATCAGTTATGGTTTAGATAGGTTTAATTAGAATTTTTAAAACTATTTTGTTACAAAAAGAGCTTTTCTTTAGTTTGTCTTATGTTATTGCTTCCCAGAATTTGATCTTTATTAGATACACTTTCGGATGGTGTTATTTTTTTTTTTTTTCAAAATCAATTGGCTTAATTCCCAAGAAGATTTTTCAAAAATCCAATGAAGCAGTTTTTCTTTTAACAAAATTGGAGTAGAGACTCCATACAGTGTTTTTTGATATTTATCCTAGTTTTGGATTTGACCATGAAGGAATAATAAAATAAGAAAATAAAGTTCACCCTGTATATTTCCAGTTCTCACTGTGTTTACCAAATTTTAGACCTGTTTGAGTCTATGTAGACTAGGGTTGATGAGGAACCGGTTATGAGGAAGAGGATGCGGATGAGGAACTATTAAAAATAAATTTTGAGGAAGAGGATGAGGATGAGGATATGAGGAGGAGGATGAGGATGAGGAAGAGGATGCGGAAGAGGACTATAGAACCTGTGATTTCGAATTGAAATTTTAAATAAAAGAAAGATTGCGAATGGGCCCTTTAATATTTAGAAAGAAAAAAAGACAATTTAATAGTCAAAATTCACAATACTGTTTCTCCAGATAGACGGTTTCGTAATTCGTCGTAAACTAATCCAGCGCCACTGAAAAGGCGCTCACTTGGGACACTGGAGGGGCTGAAAGATGGGTTCATTTTCCACCACAAAAGGCTGTCTTCTTGAAGACCTATTCTCTTTTTCTTTAAAATAATTAATTATTAGTTATTCCTCTTAAATTCCTCTTAATTAATGAGGATGTGGAAGAGGAAGAGGAATATTTTATGCCTGATTTTGAGGATGTGGAAGAGGATGAGGAATCGCTAAAAAATGAGGAACTTCCGCATTATGAGGATGAGGAAGAGGAATCCTCATCAACCCTAATGTAGACATTGGTAGTAATTTTTTCTGTCCTGACGGGTCTAAAGAGGCACAGTTTTGTATCATTAACCCTGCACAAAACTGTCAGACAAATCAATTTTGTGATATGAATCGTACACAGGGAACATTATCATCGTAATATAACTACTAAAGTGGCCTTTTTTTACCCCCTGGTAAAAATACAGTCTATCAATGTCTTTGGAAAACTGTTTTCACAACTCTTTATTTTGTATGTTCTAACTAAAATTTTTGTTTAAAATGATATTTATTTTCTATTACATATATCAGGTCTGAATTAAATTCATTGTATATTTTATAACTACTTCTACATAGCCAATTCCGACTGTCCAGCAATTCATGAAACGACTTACTAAGCGTTTCATCGAATCCGCGGACAAGCATCAAAACTTCCTTATTGCCTCGGCTACCCGATACACCCCCTCACAGATTAGTAGGATTCGCCGGCCACGGCACACCCTCATAGAACCTGACGATCCCATCACCCTCCTCCAGGAAAGTTGTAGGGAAACCAGTACTTTAAATAAACACAAGCACAGACCGCGTTCCGTATTCCGACCTCGCCGCCGAGGTCCATCGCGACGACCCTGTAAATCTCCCCCCCGTCTTTTGCCAAATGAGCCAGCCCGCGAAGCTGAGCCATTAGCTTTAAACTCCCCAAATAGTGGAAACATGACCCAGCCCAGTCCCTTGCTGCCCTCCCCCAAACGATGCCGCTGAGTCGAGGTCTGTACCCCACAGGGGGTGCCCTCAGCGAGCGGAGTTTTAGTATATATTACATAGCCTTGGCTGGGGGCCTTAAATTCACCTAGGCCACCACAGGCAAGTCCGGTTAAGTAGCTGCAACTTTCTAGAGTTAGAAGCTGCGAGAGGCCATCGACAAAAAAAAAAAAAAAAAAAAACTTATACATAGCCAGTGATGCTGCTAAGAACGGTTGCTAGTTATGATTACTGAATAGACCTATTTTTTTATTAAATAGATATAAAAAATATACTAAACTAAGCTCTAAATAAGTTAAAAATAAATTTCAATTTCGATTCTAATTAAATTTTGACACGGCAATTTTAAGGGTAACTTTACTATTGGTATTTAATTTAAATTTTGACATTTAATACTTTTTTTTTAACTCATTTTGTACACCATAAATGGCAAAGCATGTAGCAACCTCATCATTAATTATAAGACCTTTAAGCTGTACCTACTCATACATAATAAATATATCTATGTATCTAGAAAAAAACTCCACTTTTTTGTGATTTTTTCTAAGCCAGCTGGCGCTCGAATTGTTCGAAAATTAAATAAACCGTATTAACCAAAAAAATAAAGTTTAAAATCAGTTGCATCAGATGGAACCAGTGGTTCCCCCTCTGTAGCTAAGATAGGCACTCCAATGATAATAGTTTCTCTGATACTGACTATATCTTGTGAGTTTTCACCTAGGTTTTAAAAATGAATCTCAAATAAAAAAATTGCGAATTTTTCCTAGTACATGACCATCACTAATTTTTTGTACAGACATGACATTATGTCTCTGAAAAGAGTTGATGAGAGAGCATATTATCATCTCAAAAAAATTGTTTAATACTTTGAAAGAGTAGTCTTAACACTGTATGTACTGTGAAGGTTAAATACTCATTGCTTCAGGGCTTTATAAGCATTGTCATTGGCCGTATGTAAAAGGAAGGTTTGGAACGGTCACCTGAAAAAGATAACGTTTCGAATGATGAAATAAGAGTTGTAGTGTTTTGTTGAGAGGATTCCTTGTATTGATTTGAAGCCGGGCGCATGGTCGCCAATATATTCGATTATTGCTGCATTTTCGTTTTTTAATCCTTACGCCCCCATTCCATCATCACAAACATGTGAAGGTTAAATACTCATTGCTTCAGGGCTTTATAAGCATTGTCATTGGCCGTATGTAAAAGGAAGGTTTGGAACGGTCACCTGAAAAAGATAACGTTTCGAATGATGAAATAAGAGTTGTAGTGTTTTGTTGAGAGGATTCCTTGTATTGATTTGAAGCCGGGCGCATGGTCGCCAATATATTCGATTATTGCTGCATTTTCGTTTTTTAATCCTTACGCCCCCATTCCATCATCACAGTACTTACAATAGGGTATTTTACTTGATTTTTTGGAAATGTATCTGACGGACTAACTCGATTTTTTCAAAAATAAACTCCATTGCAAGAGGGTGGGGGTACAGGCAATCATGGACAGGCCAAACTCAAAACATTCTGACTGATTTATGAAACTGAAATTATTTGTTGTTGTTTTACTAACTGATTCACTGGTGCAACACATAGTCACATACTGGTGTCCAACTGGTCAAAATGCATCTCACTTTGCAATAGTAATTATTTAAAAAGTAGTTGCTAATCTGAAGATTTGTATAAATTTGTTCCTTGGTTCTTCTGTAAATAAGTAATTTTTTTACGAATCACAATATATTAGGTACATATGCAGTTCTGTTAAAATATGTCCTTTAAATGGTTTGGGATTTTTCACCAAGTTTCAATTTACTGGGAATAATAAAATATATCAATTGTGGTACACCTCACTCATGCATTAATGAAATATTCACTAATGAATAGTTAAACCATGCATGTAGCCAAAAATAGAGACTAAAAAAGATTTCTTTAAATAAAATGTTCATAGCAATGTGATTTGGTTTTAGTGTGAAAACTGGATCAAATAGCAAAATGAAAAAAACACCAAGATAGTGCATTTTTTTTTTGCATAAAACTCACTGGGTTTTCTTTTCAATCTTAAAGCATAATAAAAATAAAAGTCATTTTAACATTTAACCACTTCCAATCATTTAAAAAAGAAAATGCATAATTACTTGGCTGGGATATTAGAATGCTTGATGAGACAATTTAGTATTAAACTTGTTTATAAAAGCACAGCTGCTGTTGTCTTCATTAAATGTGGAAAAAATTAAAAATAATGCTAATTCATTCAATAGGAAACAATAATTTGAATGTTTTATCTAGAAAATTTCTCACTTCTTGCCATTTTATTTAGGGTCGGCGTCTTGTTCCATACTAATCTATCTCTCATCATAATTCTTTCATTCCACTCAGTAGTCTACCCTAGCTTCTGGGAGCATACATGAAAAAAAATAGGTACTTAAGTAATCGTAACTGAGATCTGTTTCTGGATATCACCACTTGCTAAACCATAGCTAGTTTGCTGCAGTTTCAATGGCAAGTCAATAACCTATCTAGGAAACTTTCTAGCCAAAAAAATAAGTTTCATATGCCTTTTTCTAGGTGATAAGATTTTGAGTTGCTTTAAAAACTGTTCCAAAGTAATGACAGTAATCAAAGTGGAATGCTTTCCATTTTGGATACAAAATAAAGTCGCTTAGGTAATACAACATCGACTATTAGTGTTTCAGATGTTGAGGCGGGTCTATTTTAACCAATATTTACTTTGTATGACCAGCTTATGTTCAAGTAATATCATCATAACTATCAGACCCATATAAATCGTATCAAGGCATAATTTTACGCGACTTACGACTCAAAAAACTACGCTCCTTTGGCCTCTTCAAGCGCCCAACAAGTTATACGAATCTATAATACTTTTGTATAGACCCAAAAAATAAAACCTGAAGATTTTACGGAAAAGTAAAGAAGGTACCTACAAAAAATATGCGCGAATAATAAGATACTCAATTCTCACGTCCTCACGTCAAAACTTTAACAGTGTCATTCTTAGAAAAAATGTAAAAGAAGTTCAGTAGTTAAAAACAAATAAGATACACGACATAAACTGAAATAAGATGTTTCAATTCCGAGACAAGCCGGGAAATTCCCCTTTAGGCTTATCGGGGAAGGCTGCACGCTCAATATAAATCGCAATACAAATCCGTGTCGTATCTATACTAATATTATAAAGCTGAAGAGTTTGTTTGTTTGTTTGTTTGGTTGAACGCGCTAATCTCAGGAACTACTGGTCCGATTTAAAAAATTCTTTCAGTGTTAGATAGCCCATTTATCGAGGAAGGCTATAGGCTATATATCATCACGCTAAGACAAATAGGAGCGGAGCAGTAATGGAAAATGTGACACAGACGAAGTTGCGCGGGTCAGCTAGTTAGTTTATATAGAATTGGGGTCGCAATTCACAGTCTTTTGTAGAGTATCGGTACTGGTCACGTCCAAGAGAAACTAATCTTGTTACTAGTCAACGAGTTTGGATCTCTGGCTCTCTGATTGTTAAGTTCATGATGCCCTTAAACTTACATAATTGCACCATGAGGATAAGATAGCCTGTCTAAAGTCCAAGCCGGCGAAGTTCGTTAGTGCAAGAATTATTACGATTTAACATCAAAATCTTAGTCCTATTGTGGAAACGCAACTCGAAAACCTTTCAATTTCATCTGAGCGCCCTTTAGATCACTTAAATAATAAGAACCACGCGGTTACCGCGTGATCTTTTTTGCCGGTCGTTTGTGGCAACCACGTGGAATGCGCACGCGCTAACTTGTGTATGGTTAACGCAACGAACATAATCCTCAGACATTAACAGATTGATGTACGGACTCGGTTATGTCCGAACTATAGTGTATGTGTATGTTACTTATTAATATTTAGTTTTCTTTTTTGTATGAACATTTTTTACTAAAATGTTTAACTCGAGTCGGAATCTAGATTTTGAATCGCAATTTGTCCGTGTTTCATAATAATGTAATAACGTCTCTGTTGTACTGTTGACTAATATGAATTGATCACAGCACAACATCCGCAAACCTACGTGTTAATATGTTTCAGTGAGTATAATTAATTATGAATCCCTTCATTTGACTAGGTAGAGAGACATTCTGACATTAATTGCATTGACATTGTCTCGTTCGGCAGTTCGTGCTTAGCTAATTAATAACACACATTATTTTTTGATCTTATGCTACCTATTCATATCTTCATTCTAATAAACAGTGAGATTATCTTCTCCACAAATCTTTCACAGATTATCAACATAGAAAATCGTTACAAGTAATGATCAGGCTTGCCGTTATTACCGTTGAAAGTGCGCCACAAAGGCAGGCAATCTATTGCTTGCTAGCGTCAGCAGCGTGTCGGTTGTCACACGCAAAAAGGAGGAGAAAAAACTACGTAGGAATAACAAAGCGGACCCGCCGCTGCGCTGTTAGCAGATATAAAAACGAAAGCGTACGGCGATAGTGAAAGTTTGATGTGTAGGCAAATATTACTCGCTTCCAGGCGGAGATTTGCGCGTTTGCCTCTCGGTTCAAAAACGGGCTAAAGGGTAGTGAAACGCGAGGCTTCGCCGCCGATCCAGTGCCGCTCCCCCTACATACATTATGTAGAAGCAACGCGTCGGGACGTGTGTTTGACAGAATCAACGTGAATGGAACTTGACATGTGACTCGTGTATCTATCTGGCTTGACGTAAACTTTGAAAGGCTTTTCGTTTCGCTATCGGTTGCGTTCGCTTCCAATTTTCAGCTTGTTTAATGTAAAAGAAAGTGGTTTAACATTTTCCGCATAAATTGGTATCTTGGTTTATGTACAGGTTTTGATTGTTGATCTGTAATGTTGGTAAATCGAAAATAGATGTCGCTAGTAGTTTCATTCATTAGTTGATGTGATGAGAGATGCTTCGATAGACTTTATGGAATCCACAACAGATACTGCTTATTTTTGTTGCACGCTTTTTAGAGCAAAACAAGATTCGCGTTGATAAGGACTTAAAGCAAAGTTCTGCCCATCAAATGTAACACAACGCAATGTAACATTGCTATAACGTAGTGTTGTTTGTGGTATTTCACAACCGGCGGCTATAAAACAATGCATCGAGCACGTGCCTGTTTACACTTTCGAGTTCACATTCAAGGTCGTACGCATTTGTAAGGATGTACCCGTGTAGGCTGGCCATTGAACAAATACCGGTTACGTAACAATGTCCCACTTCCCACGATATGCACGTTCTTCCGTCCGTCACGGCCTTTTGCAATTAGAAGATTTATTATTTATGGACGTGTTGCATTGCTTTTCTTTGACCGGGCGGCCGGCTTGTGGGGTATCGATTTCGCGGCTTCTACTATAATTTTTGTTTCTATGGATGTTCGTCGTTCGCATTAGAGTGTTCATTCCAAGTTTGCGATATTGCGAAACTCTGTGAAGTAACATTGAAACTTAAGGACAATTCGTTGATTAAACGTGGGACGTCCTAGCTCATTGAGAATTCAACGTGATACTCTGATTCACAGACGGGTATTGTCAACGAAATCGCTATGACGTTACGCTGATTATTTATGAATGGCTCAAATAGGCAAGCATTGTGGAATTAGTCATTTATCTCGGCATGTTGTTTACCCACAATCGTGTTAGATAGTTGTCGATAAGGAGACACGTGGTTGCGAGGTCGACGACCCGACATACTCGTGCTCGCCGACAGCTCGGTAATAATAATAAAATGTTTCCGTGCGACTGGTTCAAGGGCGAGCCGCTGATATCGGCGCTCGCTATATTTAGATTTAGCTGTGTGTGATGTTGGTATGTGTGTGTTTGTCTACATACACAATTGTCTTGCATCTGGTATCCTTCGATGTGCACGTTTTTGTCTATGCAGTTCATCGGTTTTCTACATCGAACGTATCGGTAACTATGTGGAGTAAGCGAGACTTACGATGTTCGTCTTCATCTATAGATCTGATATTCGGCTTATTTGCAGTGCATTTGTTGGGGCTTAGCTTTGCTAGTTAATGCCGTCGACATCTTGAAACTTGCGTTTTCATTCCTTTGAAATACGGAAACGGAACAAAAACCGCGTACAATATTTGGTTCAAAAAAAAAATTCTATGTTTTCGTGCTCTTGAAATTATTTAATTCATAAAGTAACTAAGGCTGTTGGAGGGGCATGTACAAAGAGGTTCACCCTGCAGAAGATCCCATGACTTGAAAACGCGTCGTATGTGGTAGCGAAGCGATCCTCAGCAGTGAAGAAATAACCAAGGACCAGAAGAAAATTGTGAAATTCAACAAATGCAAAATTTCCTGACTAATACCGTCTGTTGTTTATGCTTTATGATTACTTGAAACTGCAATACAATCATAGTAACTTTATCAATATCAAAATCACCCAAAACCCCGATACCATAATAATATTCAAATTCAAACGCTATTCAATTATCTATTACCTAATGGTCGTTATCTATTCTGTCGTCGTATTTAGGGCAATACATGGCGGTTCTGTGCGTAGTTGCAGCCCGAGTAAATTTCGCTCTCACTTTCGTATCGCAATAGCGGCGGTGTGTACATGAAAACGAGATGAATGGGCCGACGGAGACCGTTCATTCTGAGTCCGTGATGTGGATTTCGTAAAATCAATGCGAGCCGTCTCGGACCCGCGTGCCGTCCGATAATCGTGTCATTGTGCTGTGCTTGGGTAATGGGCACGACCTCGATCGTCTACCGCATTGGGTCAACGAACGCTAAACTGCCGTCTATTAAAATTTCACTTGGCATGTGCCAATTTAGATTCGAACATTGAGGTAGTGACCTTCTCACAAATGTTTTTAATTGAAGCGTATATTGATAACGCGCAAACTGTTTTGACGTCCTCCTATTGTCAGTCTATACCATTCGGCATCAGTGATTTCCAATTGAATAGAATTCCCATCGTTTGAATGGTTGTATAAATAAACTTTGTTAAACACCTGCGTCGCAGCTCATCTCAGTGGTGGCACATCAACTTGCACCTTACTCTGCGACGTATCGACGAACAAAAACGTCAGCCGTCACGCGGCTTGCATTCATTCATACAATATGTTGAATGTTGTAATGGGGTCGTTAAACCGTGGTGGTGACGTCACGTAATTGCCAGCTCCCTTCGCCGGTCGCCGGTTGAAATCAAAACGTCGGATTAATAACAAGGGAGGTCTGTGTAGGTCAAGCATATTGTCACTTCGGTTTGTGTGCGTGACACCCAGAGTGACGTGCTCTCTAATTATTGGGACTGTAGAGTGTAGATTACCAAGACAGACCTATTCACTGATTATTGTGTAAGTAACGTCAGTTAATTTCGTGTCTTTCAAATTCATATTTGCTTAATAGGTTACGTTGGTATGTAGAACTAGTACAACGCAAACATCGAGCTTCTAAAATTACGAATTTCGTTCCCACACAAGTTTTACGAGCAAAATTTTATAAACCAAACGTTAGCCAACATTAATGATGCAAACAATGTTATGTAACATCGATGAATGTGTATACTTGTTCGTATGTGAAAGGGGCCATTGCCAAGGACTGAATCTGAGCGCAGCCGGAAAGGTAAATGACTTCCATACCTATACACCTATAGTATGTTCATGTATGTTTAGATACTACACGCGATGTATGTAAAAAGATTACGGCCAGGATTCATGTTTATTACGAGTGCCATTATCAAACAACGTTATGCCGATTTACAATTCTATAAAAAGATGTTATTGTTCTACTTTTATGTTTATTGTTGTTGCGCGTTCTTTAAGAACTGAGAGCAATAAACTTTGCCTGTTTCAAAGGTAACGTAAAAGTAAAAAGGTTACTAAAATATTTTTATAACTTACTGTTGCGATACGCAGTGTCGTGCTTGTCGTAGACTGGTGTAAGGGGGTGCACGTTTTCCTGGTTTTATTTCTTACCCCGAAAAATCCTGTACGTAAAAATAGATAAAGAGAAACATTAAAAAATAATTAACAAAAAGCCTCAAACTACGTCTTACTACAAATTACATCACTCGCTCTTTCATTCTTCATCTTTAGTTCTCAAGCTTTTCTGCATAAATGTCGACTAAGTTGGTTCTATCTCTGTATGAATGGGCAAAAGAAATTATTCGAGATGGAGTGCTGACGATGCACCTCTATGGAAATAGTACAACCGGCGGCGGCTATGATAACCATTTAGTCCGAGTATGGCGAGGAAAACGCACCTAGCAACAGGATGCAGCAATTCAATCACGTATATAATAATACTCTTCGAACGGGAAACGCAGCAGATATTCATCTGCCCAGGTTCCAAATCTGTTATTTAATATTTTAATACAAGCTCCAGAGATGAAGCATAGACCTCCATAAGTTTATTATGGCTAAACCTTACTTATCTCCCCAATTCGTTAAATTGTGAGAACTTCGTCAAATCTTAATATAGTCATAATTTTATCAGTGAAATACTTTTATAACTATGCTCGATTTTATCTCGAATCTCAATTAAATGAGATTAATTTGTCAAAGACGCTTTATCCACATTGGGGTGAACATTTCTTGATGTGATGTGTCAGTAGGTACTTGCGAAAAGCGGGGAGCGTGTCTATACATTGGAGTATATATATTAAAAGGTCACGACCGCCACTCTTATGTACCTACTTTAGATACTACGTACCTAAAGGGAGTTCTTTATTGAACCGCCTTGGGTGGAAAAGGGGTCGCCTTATTAGGTCAGTAACACTTGCGATCGTTTGTTTACATTTCTGATTAAATAATTTGTTGATAATGCAACTGTTTAATGTTGTTATCAAATTCTGATTATGGTTTAGATGTGTGGTTGACTGTTTGATTGCACAGTTTCACACTACCTACTTTATTCAATGTGGAGCGAATCGTGGAAAATGTTTGCATTGGTTTTAAGCTTTGTGTGTTCTGGACTGTCCTTTAAGTCCAGTTTACAATAGTTGAGTAACGATTAATATTCAGGAGTTTCACTCCAGACCAGACGCGAACAGTTGCTGCAATTGGTTGAATCAAATATGTTTAGCCCACAATTGAATTTCTTGGGTGCATGCAAATGTTTACTTGTCTAAGATCGCGGTGCAGGCCACCTGTTGCCCAACCGCCGTGGCACCTAGTTAGAGTTACCGCGAGCTTGACATTCACGGGGGCTCGTGACGGCGCGGACCGAAATAACTTGCCGTAACCGACCGCATAACACGACGTAATGCTCTTTCTATTTATAGAGTCTTATAATTAAATACACAGACATTCGTATTTGCCTTCCGCTAGTCCGTGACGACAGAGTCGCCGACGCAAACGTGTGCGTTATCGTTCGCGCTAACCGCTAATGCAACGCTTCTTTTGTTTTGTTTAGTTTTTTCATATAATTTACAACTTCGTAAAGGAAACTTGACAAGTCGAGAACGAGAGGATATTAATTTTAATACAAATGCTGCCGACATCTTAATCTTATCACAATTCTGCAACATGTACTTATAACAACATTCACAACAGCTTTCAGATGCTTTTTTCGTTCAATATTAGAGATAATTTCGTTAGAAAGAATCAACAACAACACAACATAGAATCTTATAAAGTGTCAAGATTGACTGCAACCGTTATTCAAGGCACGTGTGGTCGGAAGTAGAAACAGATGATCCGATGAATACGGTTTACGTGCCATTGTTGATACTCAACACGTATAAAAACTGAACCGGTCAGTGGGCCTTTATCGTTCCTCACAGGAGCACGCCTGGAGATAATAATAATAGCGGTAACAGTGAAACTCATTCATTTTCTTTTTCTGTTAACAATATAGTTATGGTTCGACTTTTTTGTGTGGGTACGCAAAGGGATAGCCCGACGGCGTTTAATATGTAAAGGAAGGCAAGGTTACACGCACACATCTGCGGTGTGTCTGTGTAAGCAAGATGCGCTTGTAGTGGAGGGAATCCCCAACTTTTTACAAACACAATCAAAGTTATGTAATGTTTGCTCGTATCCGTCCGCGCACGCTGCCACTGCTGTTTGTACGAATGCCAATGTTATACATTACAGGCCTCTTGTATTAGTCATAGGTCATTAACATCGCTGTTAAACGGTGTTTACTTTTTATACATAATAATATTGTTTCCTTGAGGTGTTTAACAATTCGTTTCGCTCTATATGTTGAATGACGTTCCTCAATTGTGTAACTGTTTCGACGCTTAATTGTATTGAATTGCTAATATTTCGCTATAGCAAGTCTTAAACGAATTTGGTTAAAATATTCGTGGCTTAACCGTAATCTTGTCATTCTTCTGCTCTTATCCCAATTTATTAAGGGTCGACGAATGGTGTCTTTCTTTACCCATACTTCTGTGTGTATAAGTCAACAAAGGGAATATGCATGAAAAAAGTATTTATGATCTGAACAGATAATCAAAAAGGATTCGAAAATATAGTACTAACAGTGAAATTAGAATCTAAATTGCTCGAAAAACGAACGAGATACAATTATTTTAAACAAATAAATCTGTCTCTCTCGCCCTTTCCATAGAAAACAGAGTTTTCGTCAAATTACAAAGTCGTCAAATTACACGACGACTATACAGCTGCCAAAGCAGCTGTATAGTCGTCGTGTAATTTGACGTCACAGTTCGTATCGGACTTCTCTTTCTAACTATAGTCATTGAAGTTTTTTTTTTTTTTTTGAAAATAAAAAATCGCATGCATATTCCCTATTGGCGTAAACTGCCAAAGTATTGAGCCCATAAAATATGACTGTTGTCAACGTCTCGAAAAGGCACCATTACGGTAGTCACCTTCTTTCTAGCTACATCATCTTTCACCATACCCATCTCTGGTTTTTGTATGGCGTTTCCCCTACACTGGTAGGCATTCTCGTTAACTCTCCTCAAGACGCTTTCTTCATGCCTTTGCAACTAAAGTCCTTGTCATTACAACCGATAAGACTGCATAAATTAAAGAATAGTCTAATAAATGCAAGTAGCCATCCCTGATAATGAGCACAGCAAAGGAGTGGAACTCTGCCTGCTTCTGTGTTTCCGAACGCTTACAATCCTAATCTCTTCAAAGTTAGAATGTACAGGCTCCTTCTGGGAAAGCTCGCTCCATCGTCGAATTTTTCTCTGTAATCTCTGACCTAACCCCCTTATAGAGTCAAGATCAAATCCATCTCAAATAAGAAGAAAAATAGTAGAATCAGTTGAGATAGTGGTCAAACGCGTGTCTATCAAAAGTAAAAAAATCCGGCCAAGTGTGAGTCGGACTCGCGCACCGAGGGTTCCGTACAAACCTGTAGGTAACATAATTGTAAGCAAAAGTTGCGGTTTACGATTTATGACGTATTAAAAAAAGACTACTTACTAAATCTCGTTCAAATCAATTTTCGGTGGAAGGTTTACATAATGTACATCATATATTTTTTTTTTAGTTTTATCAGTCTCTTGTTTTAGAAGTTACATGGGGACACACACAATTTACCACTTTGGAAGTGTCTCTCGCGCAAAGTATTCAGTTTAGAAAAAAAATAAATTAGAAACCTCAATATCATTTTTGAAGACCTATCCATAGACACCCCACACGTATGGGTTTGATGAAAAAAATAATTGAGTTTCAGTTCTAAGTACCGGTTCTAACACCCAAAATTTAATGTTTTTTTTTTTGTTTAAATATCTTAACGCGGTTCACAGAATACATCTACTTACCAAGTTTCAACAGCATAGTTCTTATTAGTTTCGGAAAAAAGTGACTGTGACATACGGACAGACAGACAGACATGACGAATCTAGAAGGATTCCGTTTTTTGCCATTTGGCTACGGAACCCTTAAAAGCCAGAATACCACGGTCAGGCTCATGGTTTGGCGACAACGTCCGATAAGAAGTAAAAAATACAGTATTCGGTATTTTTGAACTCTTATCGGACGTAGTCGCCAAACCATGAGCCTGACCAATTATTTATTCATAATTAGGAAATAATATGCCTCCGGCATAATACCAAAACTAAAAAATCTTTATTTTTATTTTTTTGTAGTTCACAAAAAAAATAAGAAAAGAAAAAAAGATTTTGAAAAGAAACTCAATCCATCAAGTCTATGAAATTGAAACAGTTGTGTTCTGCAGAGCGCATATCAACAAAAACAATAATACATCATAATTTTAACAGACAATTGCCGAAAATTCAACCAGCCAAGAGTTTCCGTGTTACACGGTTACTGGGTGGTGGTGGAGGTTTGATAGGCGACCGCTCCACGTAAAATACTGGTATTCAGCTGGAAGCCGATCTCGATATAGTTGGGGAAAGGTTTGGCAGATAATGAATTGCTGATAATTTTGCGCAGCAGTACCACCACCAAAGCACTCCTTGCAATTGTACTTCTCAATCAAATATATCTTCAAAATACTCCAGGTTATAAAGGGGAACGAAAACTGGATTATTTAAAATGTTAACACTCATCAGCACATTCAGCACCATGGTCTATAAGACCCCAATTACATTCTCTCAGGAGCGTAACATACAATTCTAAACTGTACAAACGAATTAAACCGTATTCTTTTTACTTTGCCCCAAAAATACCGGCTATCTCAAAAGTATTACGCGAAGCGAAAAGTGGCTCTCACACCAAACAACTTTCCACATGTGAGTAATCGTCAAGTTGCACGGCCACGGGCCATTAAAGCCCTTCACCTGCATTCCCCCCGCCGCCGGTACAATTCATCGTGGAGCATAATAACACCTTTCCGAACGGTATAAAAAACGGTATGCCCTATCTTATTCTGCGTTGTGGACAAAATATTCTGTAATGAATGGTCTCGCAGTATAGTGTTAATGATATTTGTTTTAACTAATAAATTAAGTCTTCATGTCCGATGTCCAGACCTCTTTCATTTTAACTGTTTCGTTTCATATAGCAACTTATTCGAGGTAATCCTGAGAATTTAGTTCAAAAGGTTCAATCATTACTATCAAATGATAAATGATATTTATTTTGTAAGTAGGTTGTAAATAACACTTTTACCCGTCAATCTTTTTTGGTCATTTAAACTAGATGAGGCCGGCGTTTCCTAGCTGACTGCTCTGAGAAGAAACACCGAAACAAACTCAGAGGTCAAAGTCTCTTTTAAAGTCCATACAATCGTACTGGTCAAATCATATGAGAACCATGTAGGTTAATGTCTGAAGTTGTATTTTAAGGAAAGTTCCAAACAGATTTGCGTGGACCTGTCCAGACAGTGCAAGCATTTGCCAGTTATCGTGTAGCTCAAACTTAGAACTTAAAGGAGCTCAACGAACTGACGAACAATACTAAAGTGTACGTTTGTGTAGGCCGCATGAACTCAAACCGGCAAATGAAATGAAATGAACCCCGAACATCTACATGGTCCTCATATTCACACAATACGTTATA
This sequence comes from Ceramica pisi, assembly GCA_963859965.1. Lineage (NCBI taxonomy): Eukaryota > Metazoa > Arthropoda > Insecta > Lepidoptera > Noctuidae > Ceramica > Ceramica pisi. The sequence continues at coordinate 8,006,811 of OY982549.1, read as the reverse complement.
TGAAGACCATGCAGATCAGTGTCTGAAATGGTCTTTTTAGAAAAGAACCACGCAGATTTGAGTGGACCTGTACAGTCAATGCAAGCCTTGGTCATTAGTCGATAAGCTCAACTTAGAACCAATAAGGAGCTCAACGACTCGACGAACAATGCAAATGAAAAGACATTTGGGTAGGCTGCAAAAGTACTCAAACTGCCAGACATCATTCAAAATACTTTAAGATAAAAAAAAATTGTCGCCATATTCACAATAGTAAAATAAAATAAAAATAAACTGTACAGAGAAAGTATTGGCGTCAAAAATAATGAATTAAATAAAAAAAAATGTATTGAGATTACTTTAAAAAGTAAACATTAATGTCAAAAATACACAATCAATTAGAATATAAAAATTACAATTTGTAAAAACTATAAAAGTATAATGATAAAAGAAAAGAAAAAATGATGTATATATAAACATTGGGCCATGTACATCATTGAAGCAGCTCAATCCCAAGCCTTTTTGTCCTCAAGATAGTCTTTAACTGTGTAAAAAGCTTTCTGGCATAGCTTACGTTTTATAAAAGACTAGCTGAACCGCGCAACTTCGTCTGCGTCACATTTTCCATTACTGCTCCGCTCCTATTTGTCTTAGCGTGATGATATATAGCCTATAACCTTCCTCGATAAATGGGCTATCTAACGCTGAAAGAATGTTTCAAATCGGACTAGTAGTTCCTGAGATTAGCGCGTTCAATCAAACAAACAAACAAACTCTTCTGCTTTATAATATTATAGTATAGATTTGAATTCATTAATGCTAAGATGACTGTGTTATTCTTGATTGTGGCTAGGAATTAAAAAAAAAAATGTATTGTTACCGAAGATTAAGTACTCTATGTCTTCAGATTCGATATTTCTTTGATAGAAGCTATGGGCGTTCCAATTTGCAAGTAATCTTACCATCTTGCTTCTGCATAGCTGAATGCTTAGTCGATTTCAAAGAGGTAGCATAAACCGTAATAGGAGGAAGATGAGTTATTTTTGATTATTTTATTCGTTTGGCGTTTGCGATTCATGATTAGATTATATTTATAGGACATGCTCAATATTTATAATAAATCGCCGGCGTGGTGGCCGGCTAAGAATAGATCAACCCACCGTGTTCGGTGGGTGGTGGTTGAAGGTGATCACGGCCCACAGGGTATTACGGTCACCATGCTTTCATTATTCTCGAGTTCGCGACTGCATCGACACAATGTCCGGTTTTAATAAACTTGAATAGGTCTCTGGAACATGTCATTGAGAGAGAGAGAGAGAGCTTATAAAATTGCCAAGAATTGAATTATCCAGCAATGTACTATCCTTAAATGTACTTGCGAAACGATTAAAAGACGTATTTGTGTTGGAACTCGATCAGGGGTGTAAACAGGCACGCCAAGATATTATATCAAGCTGCATAAACCAAGAAAGGCTCAGAAACGTGAATAAATGAACAGTTCTCTAGTTAATGAGCTGACGACCACTTCTTCTATACAAACATAACCTTGCCAATACGATGAGACGCGGTATGATAACAATGTGACGTAGGTCATAACTGCCTTGTATAGACACACGTAAACGATGAAGCAATTCGAATGTTTTAAAACATACAGAACAACCTTTTACGGTTTAAATTAAACTTCCCGCGACTTTAGCCGTGGGAAATAGAAATTTTCAAAGTCGCGCGAAAGCAGTCCGTGTAGTTATTTCCAGGAAAAAATTTACTCGTTAAGCTGATTTCCAAGAACGTAGGACAGCGTACCTATAATCAACTTATTTTAAGTCAGTGGTATGATAAAAATCAGTAAGTTATTATGAGTAATAGGGTTAATGTTTAGGCCGTTGGTAATGACATAATAGCGATGCAAGTGGGTGAATGCGGTCGTGTCGACGAGCTGGATCGGAATCCGGTCACATTCCTAACGGCACTACACACTTGCACTGTCGCGTTTGATGCACTTCGCGCGCTCTGTAATATCTACCATATTATCTCATTAACCGCTCAACACCCGGGGGCACGCCCGCGTGCCATAAACTGTTACAACCGTTAAAACCCGATGGCACGCCGGCGTGCCATGGCGAAATATGCGGTTTATTTAAAAACGCATGGTCTTATTTCATGTGGCAAGGTTTACACACTTGCGGGATGATATTCTCGTTCAACTAAGCTATTCCAATTTTAAAAATATATGATGGTATCATTGAAATATTTTTTTTAAAAAACAAACGCTTACTTTGTCTCTGGAACGTCGATGACGGTCGACTTTTTGTTTATACTTTGTTTGCATGTAAATTATTTTATGCTAAGTGTACGAATATTTATTTATGAGTAGCTATTACATCGTTTTACATAAATGTTTGCACGAAATACATCAAAATAATACTTTTTCGGCCATTGAAACATTACGTGTGAATGTCAGTCGCCATTCTTGCAATTAAAATGATGAAATTGTTTTTTTTTGGAGTATAATCAACGTTTATGTGAATAAATAGTCGTACAAGTAGTTATTACATAGTTTTGCACAGTGTATTTACCATTTTACTTCATAATTTGACTTGTTTTGCCTAAGAATGTACCGTGAAAAACCGTTATTTTTTTTTAGGTGAATTCAGAGGTTTGTATCTTTATTTTTTTTCATCAAAGTGAGTAAGTATTTATACTTATATGAAATTATAGCTCAATGTTGTGTAGGTTTGATAAATATTCCAATTCTGAAACCTAATATACTATGTGAAATTAGCTAATACAAAACACATCGCCGCTTAGTTCTCTCTTCAAGGAAATCTTATCATTGTACAATTATAGTGGCATATTCTTACGACATATAGCTAGTTTTCAATCAATAAAGGATTATGTAGTATCCTAGTAACATTTTTTTATTAGAAACTACTCAATATAACTAGGATGAGCGTTTACAAAGTCAAGCGTTTTATTACGCAATTTCATAAAAACGGCTCGACGGACGATGAAGTTTGATTATGAATATTATGAAAATTTTACATAGGACTGTCAAAAAAACGCTGTAATTAGATTATTTGTTTATTCATAATGTAATTTGCAAAATTTCGCATGGATTGCTACAGTAGTTTTATAAGAAATCGATAGAACAAGGGAACAAACAATATTTCAGCCTGTTCTCCGTTATCAACATTTATTTATAAATACCACTCTCATATTACAAGTATTGTATACATTTTATAGCATGGTCAGTTTATTCAAGAACCAAAAACAGTTTACAGTTTAAGATAAGAGCCACTCGAAACGTAAGCAAACCATTTTTTTTGTTAGCAGTCGTAGCGTGTCAAATTGCGATAAAAAGCGCCGGGCGTTGACAGATGTTGACGTTTGACGCGCCAGGGTTCTAGAGGTTAAATTATGCCAATTAACTTGGTACACCGCATGTCGCTCCACGCTGTCTCATACTAGCTACTCAGCTGGCAGAACTAGTCCTATGTTTAGATTGTGTCGCTTACCCACTTATCGGAGTTTGAATTTTAAGTACTTGCATATTATGACTGTTTAACCCACTGAGATCGCTATTTTAGATACTAACTCTTAGTTGTACTAACACAGGTTAGTTGGAGATATTAAACAGCAAGTATTAATACATTCATAGTAGTATAGTCGGCTTGATAAAACATTACATCAACATTCCTTATTCGTAAGAGGTGTTTTACATTAATTCAGTCACAATGGCACTTAACAGCTGAGAGTACTACGGAAAGCGTTATTCACGCACAATTTACATTGTTACATAGAACCGACACAGTCTATTTTGGTGACCACGTACGCAAATGATGTTTATTTTATGTGCTCTTACTAGAATTGTTTAAACACGGCTTTTAGCATCTCAGTAAAGCAAACCAAGGTAGATATAATATGTCATGGATGAAATAAGATAACCTTAACTTAACCTTACTTAGAAAGAAATCGTTTATACAATCACAGTAGTTCCTGTACCTCTTAAATGTTATTCTAAATGTACAAGAATTTTGTTGGTATCGATATTGTAGAAGTAGCAACGTCATTGAGGAATTGTATTTAAGAGTCCTATTACGAATCGTAAATGCTCGTTTGCAATAGACGAAGTTACGTTGGTCTGCGTTGGGAGTACATCTATAGTCCTCGAAACAATTTTGATACATACTAGTCTGAATAGGATTATAGTTCATTTGGGCGCTCGTGCGAGACTGAGGAGCGCGCGCGCTGAATTGACGCAGAATATATAGTACTCTAATTTTATTTATTGTAATTTTGTTTTATTATATTGACAAACTAAAACTAATGAAACGTATTAATTGTAGATTGAAATTTTATATCATATTAATTTATTTGATAAAATTGTTTTTATTTGGAATTTAATGGACGCTGAATCAAGACATTTCTGGCTTAAATTAGGCTGTCTTTACGTTTTTTTTCCGTGAAAACTCAAGGAATTTAAATAAATTCTAGAACTCCAATAAACAAGTAAAACATTCAGCTTACCTTTTAGTAATTTCAGCTTTTAAAAGAATTGATGTAACAATGTGAACTAGACCGTCAAAGTTCCATCGCCGACATTTTTTCTTGCAAACTGAGTTTGTAAAATATTTATAGTAAATTACACGAAAAAAAAATGAAAATGTGCAATTCTAACTTACAAGAGACTGGCACTATCGTTATTCAGGATCAAATAATTAAAATATCTTACTGCTGCTGATAATTACAGCGTCAAAAATCATGAATTTCCGTAAAAAATGTAATAGGACTCTTAAGGAAAAACATCCTTGTCCTGTGACAATGTAAACGTACAAGTGCTTTTCAAAACAAACAATCCCGTTGAAGCATTTAAATTATTATCTTGTTTATTTTCTGGGTAAAATTCACTCTGAAGCTATACAGTTATATTTCATTCTCGAAACGGTTTTCCACGGCTCGGCTGCTTTCCGAGCCGCTTGCGAAAATGAAATACCTTTTACGTTACGTTGTGGTTTACGTCAGACTCTCGTATTTTCAACCTGCAACCTTAACGATTACTGAGCGGTTTTATCTGTTTTGCTTTCTTGACTTGCTCTATTAACCGATCCCTGCAGTCACTCGAGACTACAAAAACCTTTCATATCTCTAAATTAACTTTTCATGAGGCCCTTGAAAGCTTTGAGGCAATGGGTCACCGACTATTCGGGTTTCACTTATTACAAAATATAGGGCAGGATTGCTTTATTACAGTTCAGCGTTCCTTACATGAGTAGTTTAGTTATGTACCTTTTCAAGAATCGGTCTTGACTTTTTCTATTGATACATTTATACCAATTATTCAGTTCAAATAATAGGTATGCGTATGTACATAATATGAAAACAAATAGGATAGTGCGTATGGAGGGCGGTGCGCGGGCTGCGCACCTACCCGCGGGTCAATTACTGCATAAATCAATACGGATGTCGCCCTATGCGGTGGCTCTTTGTTCCAGCCGGCTGGAGATACGAGGCCCGTCTCGGCGGCTCCAGCTCTGTCCGGAAAACTCGCTGAGGTATCGCGGGGTCGGATGATTACTTATTAACGTAGGTGGAGGCTGGCTGGCGCGGGCGGGCCGCTGCGAGCTCGTCGCGCGATCGATGCCGAGCCGGCCAATAGCGCGCCGCCGCCCCCCGGCGCCCGAACCCTGCGCAACCCTCACTACACCCCGCGCACACCGCACCCCGGCACGCCGCCCCCATAAATCATTGAATCCGCCATAAAACACCCCAATGTTCGTAAAAATGTAACTCTAATTGGCGAACACAAGTCTCATATCTCCTAGTCAAACTACATCCGGAAGCCTTCAGGACAAGGCCTTAGTTTGGAGACGTAAAACATTGATCAAAGAGTAATACAGATCCCGCTCGCTCGCTCGTTTGCCTCGTCGTCGGTGCGGGGCTCGTACGAATAATTGAATTTCCATCATAGAACAAAATGAGAGCTGAAAACTGAAGCGGGCGACTTTGTTGGCACAGCGAATTATTTCGGACGTCAATTATTTAGTCACGGTATCTGTCTGAAAATTGATATTACAGTAAAAGCGCATTAATTTTACGGGCATATTAGAGAGGGTTTTTCGATAAAAAGGGTTTTTTATTAAACAGGTAGATATGTAATAATTAATATACCGCCGTAATGAAATGGATACGAAATTAATAAATTGTTGTTTTTTCTCATGAATGATCAGCTTCTGATGAAGTGATTTAACTACCTCACCGTACGATTGATGAAAAATATTGTTTGTCGTTCCTAAAATTCAGGGTTTAATTTATGGTATCTGAATCACTGATCAACCGTAGAATAAATGGCATGTAAAATAAAATCGATTATGATATTATGTAGTATTGCACAATTTGTTTTGAAAACAGAAACATGTTTATAGTGCGCGGAACGATTGCACGTGGCACACAGACAAAGCGCTCTTATAATATCACTAATTTAATAAATAACCTAAATGCTTGAGATTATAAATGAGTCTGAAAATAAATTGAGTACCTGATCTAAATTGAAAATATGTCAATCTCAGTGTCTACGGGATTGTGTTGTTTAATTTGAACCTGAAATAAAATCTTTTGTTTGCCTCGTAGTTACGAATAGTTTTGATGGTTTTTAAGCGTAACTAGCATTGTTGTTGTATATTCCCTCCCCTTTTAGAGTTGTAAATACATGCGAATGTTCTACCTCGAATTCATACTGCCTTCACAATGCATACGATTTTCCATAGAATAAACTTTTAAGATTAAAGGTGTGTGTACCTTTAGTCTAATAACTTGATTGTTCAGTAGATATATACACTCGTCATTGCGTCATTGCGGCAGTTTAGCCATGTGACGAGTTACAATTGCGTGTATAATTTATAGACTAGACGCTAACAGTGGTATCAGTAAGACGTTTTAATTTAGGGAGAAGCTAAAAGATAAAGCGATCGCGAGAGCAGAGTGATATTACCCACAGCCAGTTTGGATTTCTTGCATTCCACTGATTTTAGAAGATAGGAGTACAGACTCGCACTTATAATCTTGCATAGTTCTCAATGATTTGGTAGGGTGTGTGCTATTAGAGATGTTGTGCTGGCCCTTCAAAGAGAAAGGTGTTCCTGGAAAGTATTTGAAGATAATAAACGGAAGACCCACAAACAATGTTTAGACCTTGGTTTATATTGATCAGAATGTTGCACCCAGATGTACCATAAGAGGGATCGAAGACAGTCAATTGCATTGAATTGAAAGTCAGAAATAGGCACCGGTGTTCGAGAAGGGATTTGGAAATCGGCTGTTGAGATATCGGTATGTGATGCAAAGGAATTAATTAAATTATTAGAAACACGTTGTGAGGATAGTTTTGAGTATAATTGTGAATGGTCATTCATAAGAGTAGAGGAAAGAATGAACAAATTGTGTGAAAAATGATACGGTTAGGAATGAGATAGGTATTATGAAAGAAAATATGGTAGTGATGTTAACAGGAGGAAGATGAGTCTTATTACATAGCACAATCATTTTAGGAAGTAACTGGAAGTAGTAACAGGCTTTGAAACCGTGTTTTTTTTCTATTTTGTTAACACCAGTTTCTCCATTCCATAAACTGGTTCCATTGATTAGCAAGTTTTGGATCAGATTTCCCTTACCAGGTGACAATAAGTAAATAGTGCCGCTAAGCAAAGAAACAAAAATAAATCCAAGAAAAATCATTATTTCAAGATTATGTTAGAATCAAGTTCTGGCTTTCCCGATTGAACTTGACTAAAGACCGGCGCCCTCAACTTCTTATTTATATTAGCACGTTCTTCCGAATTCCAAAGGCTTACAAATTTGGTTAACGACCCAGTGTTATTGAGCTAATATTGAAATTGACTATAATGGGGCTGTTTCTTTATCTGTGCTTTTGTTATTAGGGTTTTACGCGTCTCGATCTCGACTGCCTTGTACTTAAAAGTTACAACTTTTAAAATTCCATGTTGATGTCGTCATCGCTCGTCTTGGCTGGGTAATCAAGTCAAAATTAGGTCTAGATCAAACAAAAACATGCTGTTAATAAACAATAAGCACAGGAGACTTAGTTTATCTGATGTTAAGCTAACTCGGATCGCTACTTCTTACGCCTCTACACCTTCCCAGCTAAAGCACTAGGAGGTGATGACGGACGGGGGCGATTTGGGGAACTCTTCATGATGAGTCAGCCTAAGTTAAATAAATGACTTGTTATTTTTATCTGTCTTAAATCAATGGTCTTTGAATTTTGAAGTTCCAATAATTTGTTTCAGCCGCCTCGGGGCTACGGTGGGCCCCCTTATGCGGGTGCCCCAGGCGGTCCTCAACAGCCCCCGGGGGGATATGGCCCGCCTGGATCGTACCCTCAACGGTACCCGCCGCCAGGACCTCCAGGAGCTCCTAACTCACGACCGCCTTTCTCGCCACACCAGGTTTGTAATCATACCCGTTATTTTTAAACTTTGTTAGGACGACTCTTTGACAGACTGATATTTCGACTTCTGATTCATTATAATGTCTGACTGATTAGATGAATCACTTTCATAGCTAATATAAGGGCCACTTTTGCAAACGTACATACGTCCATAATGGACCCGGGTTAGCTACTAACTCGGAGTTAAAGATAGCTCTGGATTGTGAACTCCTATACCTAGCTGTATATAGAAGCGGTGGGCTATAAAAAGCTGAAATAGAGTGACGTGATTTCTAAAACCAAGGCGCCGTTTTTGTTGAAAAGAAGTACAAACACTCCTCGATCAGGCTTTTTTTTACTGCACAGCATGAACCTGATTTTAACGAATCCTTGCTAGGTATTCATACTCAGTTGGTTTTCCGTATGTTGTGTACGTTGTATTCCCCATTGCAGTAAATATTTTGCACAAAAAATATTGAAAGATACCGTTTATTCAGCGGACATGGCATAAAAAAAGAAATACAATAGTTTTGGAACTAACGTCCAATAAGTTTATTGTGACGAAAAAATAAATAGGATTCGAATTTTTTAATGAAATAGCCGAGAAAAGATTTTCGTTGAACGAATTCACTTTGTAAAACACTCAACTTTATTATTTTATTGCAGACGACTTAAAACAGTGTTAATGCTAAGTGTCTGTTAAAAGAAACTAGTTTGGAGAACTGGTCTATCTTTAAGCAGGAGACTTGTTGAGTTTTTGCTTAAGAGTCCTATTACATTTTTTACGGAAATTCATGATTTTTGACGCTGTAGTTTTCAGCAGCAGTAAGATATTTTAATTATTTGATCCTGAATAACGATAGTGCCAGTCTCTTTCTTGTAAGTTGGAGTCACACATTTTCATTTTTCTTTTCGTGTAATTTACTATAAATATTTTACGAACTCAGTTTGCAAGAAAAAATGTCGGCGATGGAACTTTGACGGTCAAATTCACATTGTTACAATCAATTCTTTTAAAAGATAAATTACTAAAAGGTAAGTTGAATGTTTTACTTGTTTATTGGAGTTCTAGAATTTCTTTAAATTCCTTGAGTTTTCACGGAAAAAAACGTAAAGAAAACCTAATTTAAGCCAGAAATGTCTTGATTCAGCGTCCATTATATTCCAAATAAAAACAATTTTATCAAATAAATTAATATGATATCAAATTTCAATCTACAATGAATACGTTTAATTAGTTTTCGTTCGTCAATATAATAAAACAAAATTACAATAAATAAATTTAAAGTACTATATATTCTGCATCAATTCAGCGCGCGCGCTCCTCAGTCTCGCGCGAGCGCCCAAATAAACTATAATCCTATTCAGACTAGTAAGTATCAAAATTGTTTCGCGGACTATAGATGTACTCCCAACGCAGACCAACGTAACTTCGTCTATTGCAAACGAGCATTGACGATTCGTAATAGGACTCTTAACACATTAACATACATGCAATCATGCTTGCAAATAAATTGTAAGAAGATTATGCCAACTTCGCTTGAAGTTTAATGCAGTTGGATGGATCTATCATTCTGACCTAAGACAGTCATGCATGATAAGTCAGCTAAGTTGAGTCTTATAGCTAATTCTTATCCAGATAAGCTACATTGTACGTATTTCTGTTAATAACTTTGTTGGTTCTAGTGCTAGGTTTTACAAGGCTCGTTTATATTTCATTTATTGAATTGAACGGTAGTTACAGCTAAACGATTTGAATACGCTTACTGATTGTTATTTTGTGACGATCCGTTCAACCATGATCAATTCAACCGTAAAAATGGCAACAACTAATCCAATGCAGATTATATGCGTCAATTGCATGCCGTAAATTAATAGTGATTGATGACCGCATTGTCAACATATCTATACGTATATGCTAGTAGTTATCTACTGTATAACACTATATAGGGCCAAGGGTCATCGTCCTTTAGACGTAGTTGCCTGCGGGGAGCGTCTTAGTATAAACCGTCATGTATCAATACCCATAGCAAGTCGATTTGTGCCATCTATTGATTCACCAAAGCCGTTTGCGCTAACACTGCCTCCACATTTGAGTAAAGTTATCAAGCAGGCGAAGCCGCAGGCATCAGCTAGTAATTCTATAAGAGTGATCTAAAAACAACTGTCTCTTTTTATAAAAGTGCTACGAAGCTTGCCAGAAACCTTGTTTAGATAAGTATTTATGTCTTGAACTGGCGCTTAAAGTATTTAGTCAATTCAATTTAACTCCAATTTCTGCACGGACAACTGTAACAAATGTTGTCTGAAAAAATACTTCTCTTTTTTTGTTAATTCTACAAAACTGTTTTTCAAAACTATCTTAAAATATTCTGTCTATCAAAAACAAGGTTTTGTTAAAACTTAACTGTCAGTACATACTCCAAAGTACACCTGCTTTTCTAATCTCTGCACTCAGAATTTGCCATCTTACAAAAATAAATATTCCTTTTGACAGCAAAATGCGAGATAAGTTTTAAGCAGATACAGTGAGCATTTATAAAGCGATTCATGAGAGCACGCTGCCGTAAGCTCGAGTTTATGCCTTTTTGAAAGACGCGATATGTGAATGGAAGCACCTTTCAATTTGTGTACATTGAATACCGAGAATGAGCTCCATAGAGTTTGGTTAGTGTCAATAAAATAATGCACATTAGAGATCTCTGTGTAAAACCTTACCATAATTATCAAACAAACCTGAATTTGCATAGATTTTGATAAAAGTAATGTCACGCTCTTTGCTTGGTACCTTACAGGAAATTCTATAGAGGTATCCTAGAAGGCATGCCAGTGCCGGTAGATGTAGAGGCGTATTACAGCTATAACGATAGCCGTATCCGGTGGCTACTCCGTCGACTACAGCGCTATTAAGAAACCTGTTTCTTTTTGCTTCCTACGCCAGAAAAGATTTTTTGCTTTAATTAATTATTATCTGATCCAAAGGAATCTTGGGTAATCATACACTGAAATTGTAAATGAAAGATAACGCTTATATTCAGCGTATGTCCGTTAAAAGACCTTCCTCAATTTAATTCATGCAACAATTCTAATAAAAAGCCTCAGAGAAGAAATTATCTGCAAATGATTCTGACGATGTAGTCTTCTCAGAAATATGTTTATGCTCGGTCGTCGTGTTGGAAGATTCATATTCAAGTCCGAAACTAGAGAGCCGACTCCAACGTTTCTCAGAATCGTTGAGCCGGCGGCGGCGCGTCGGAGCCTCATCCACTCACGTGAACATAAACGTTCTATCATACTTAAGCCGTCTTCGAAGGAACACGACTCTAAAAGCCATAGGCGCAAGTTCTAACTTAGCTTGGAGGCTCAAGATACGCTCGAATGACGTAAGCCGCTCCGCGCGCTCGCTGACGTAAGCTCGTTGTGCAACGGAGCCAGAGGTACGTTTGAAGCAGGGCTCTTGGAGCGAACTCGTGTAGAAATCGATGTTAAGAAATGATTCTACTACGAACAAGGCCATTTTCAAAACTTGCCCTCCATGTACTTTGGTGTAAACTATCTTGTTTTTCGCTTTGTCTTCAATTCATAAAGAATATCGTGCCAAAGCCTTACAGTACCTAGAAATTGTAGAACATCGAACAAGAATCCTGTCTTCGCACATTCATGTGACTATTTTAAGTATTTCGATTTATGTTAGTACTTTAACATGCAGCTTTTCTGAATGAACTAAGGGGTGGAGGAGGAGATTATTATCAAAGATACTTAGATATTTACCAGTATCCCAATCGTAATGAAGATTATTTTCCAGTTACCGCTTTTGTGGTTTTTGGGTAAAAACCTATTTGCCTAAATGCTTTTGTGTAAATACAAATACGCAATGAGTTTTTGAGTCAGTAAAATAAACAAAGCATGAAAGCACTCTATTATTGTTCAAATTAAGAATTTTCTGTTCTCGTGCTTCAGCAAGCATTCTTAAAGCATATAAAGATACTAACGGACCGGGCAAATGTTGTTTGGCCAAAAAAGAAAGTACCCTACGACCTATTCTCAGACCTACTGAGTGTACACAAAAAGAAACATAAATCAGTCAAGCCGTTACGGAGAAGTTCGATATCAAACACCGTGACACGAATACACGATATTTTATACACACTTCTGGACACATCTATTGGCCCACCTTGTATTTTCAGTTTCGTTTGGTCCTAGCTAAATTTTATATTAGGTCGAGCAAAAAGTTTTCATGCAGTTTTGAACCTGGCACATTCACAATTTCATTCAATAGTGTTTTTTTTAATTTCGAACACAGAATTTAAAGAAACAAAAGACAATTTGGAGCCTGTTTGTTGATATCAAACAATCGAATACTAAGAAAACTTGGTTTTATTGGTTTACTTGGATTTAATTCTTGAAAAAGTGATTGATATCTTTGGTTTTGCAACAAACATTACTTATTCTTAACATTAAGGTGAGGTTCTATCAATAATCTATGGATACTTCACCTGAAGTCGCCGCCCAAGCTGTGGCACTTATTCAGGCCGGACACAGCCAAAGAAACGTGAGTGCTCAACTTAATTTAAGTCGATCTGCGGTCCGAAATGTTTATCGGAGGTACCTAGAGACTGGCGGCTTTGTTCGTCGCCAAAGAAGGCCACGATCTCGGGTCACAACTGAAAGGCAGGATCGATTCATCGTGACGACCAGCTTGAGAAATCGTCACCTTACCTCCATTGAGATACAAAACCAACTTCGCGACTTCCACGGAGTATCTGTGAGCGCTCGAACTGTTCGGAGAAGGTTAAAAGAACGCGATATGGTACCACACAAGCCAGCTAATGGGCCCAAACTAACGCGAGCCCACCGAACAGCGCGCCTTCATTTCGCACGCAGTCATTTAAAATTGGACACAGCAAGATTGGAGCCGTGTACTCTTTTCTGATGAGTCTAAAATTGTGTTACATGGCAATGATGGAAGGAAGAAGGTCTACCGACGTAAGGGAGAGCGTTTCGCACAATGCTGCTTTGAAGAGAGGGGAGAGGCTTATGGCGGTGGCTCATGGACTGTCTGGGGCGGTATATCCGCGAGCGGCAAAACTCAACTTAAGGTTGTTACAGGACCACGGCTGCCAACATTAAATGCTGAAAGGTACATTCGTGAGTGCTTAGAACCTCACGTGATACCATACGCGGACTATGTGGGCCTAAATCAATGATATTATAAGTAAAAAGGTGTAGATAGGTTACCTATACAACATTCGATCTTCAAAAACGTGAAACCTACGTGACGTGTGTCCGTTGACGGCGCAACGCGACACTGAGGTCAAGTGTGGCTGGTTAGCCACTTTTTAACGTGTCGCTTGCTGAGCGCTTATAACCTATCTACACCTTTTTACTTATAATATCATTGGCCTAAATTCCCTTTTTATGCATGATAATGCAGCCCATGCGGCCGGCATCGTCAGGGAATATCTTCGGGATGTGAACATCACAGTTATGGACTGGCCAGCCAGAAGCCCAGACATGAACCCCATTGAGCACATGTGGGACGAGCTAAAAAGACGTGTTAGGGCTCGTCAGCCAGTTGCCCAGACGATGCAGGAGTTGAAAACTGCCATAGAAGAGGAATGGGAGATGATCCCTCAAAATTTCATAGAGCGGTTGATAAACTCTATGCCTAATCGTATGAGAGCTGTGGTAGATGCCCATGGAGGCAACACGCGTTATTAAATTAAACCTTTATTTGATAAAACATGTTTTTTATTCAAAAATCAATTGCCTTAAACAAGGCGCATATCCGACTTGTTAGGCGTAGCTCCATGTCGTATGGTATTCTGAATTCAAATTTAAAACAATACGATCGAAAAAGATGGTAAAATGTATCAGGTTTAAAACTGCATCAACAGTTTTTGTTCAATCTAGCAATCATATTTCGGTAGGGGCCATCGAAACCTAAACTCTAAGGTGGGCCAATAGATGTGTCCAGAAGTGTATTACTATAGAAGTAGCCAAAATACATGTTTTCAGATTCAAAGTTGAATTTTCATTTTACTGCAATGTAACCGTTTCAAATTCAAGTCTCATATTCAGTTTTTTTACCTTCAATGGTGTGCCAAACATCAACTTCTACTAGCTGGCTAGTGCTTAGTCAGATCATGTAATGTTAACCGAGTGTCTAACTTTTTACATGAGCGCTGAAATGTCTAGTTACCTTTATTAGTATTAGCCTTTATTTATTTATTTATTTACACAAAGGGAAACAGAGTAATAGCATTGATATTTTTCCTGATACAAAACCTCATGTCATGAATGTACAGAAATCTATACTAATACTAACTGACTCGAGCAACTTCGTCTGCGTCACATTTTCCATTACTGCTCCGCTCCTATTTGTCTTAGCGTGATGATTATATATCATCACGCTAAGACAAATAATTATGATAAATATTGATTATAGGCTATATAGCCTATGTCCTTCCTCGATACATGGGCTATCTAATACTGAAAGAATTTTTCAAATCGGACCAGTAGTTCCTGAGATTGCCCCCTACATACAAACTTACAAACAAATTTTACCTCTTTATAATATTAGTATATAGATAGATAAAGCTGAAGAGTTTTGTCTGTTTGCTTGAACGCGCGGAACTACTGGTCCGATTTGAAAAATTATTTCAGTGTTAGATAGTCCATTTATCGAGGAAGGCTATTGGCTTATCATAAGGCCAACCGCCAATAGGAGCGAAGAACTAATGAAAAATGTGACGCAGACGATGTTGCACGGGTCAGCTAGAAATTGAATAGATTACCTTGATAATTCAGCACGCTGAAGTAGATAAAATAGCAATTTATGTCCGCAAAGCCGATATCCTGGATTCCTGGATATAACGGATGGTCATAATACTCCGAAATTAGCACTTTGGTAAATATAGATAGAGGTCCAAACAATGTTGTTAGCTAATTAGCGCATTGTTTTTCTTTGTAACAAGACAGTTAGCGATGCGTTAACGTCCTCATTAAATATAATTGTGCTAGAATGGGTTTATCGTAGAATTTTAAATAAGCCAAATTCAAAGTAATTAGCTTCCACACAAAGAATCTACGGATACATTGACAGTTCGGAATAACGGATCTGACGTACGATTTCTATAGATTTGTTTTTTCGCTACCTTAACGTAAAAGGAAACGTTTATAGCTTTTGTAGTAATATACTAAGGACTAATCAAATTTGCCAAAAAAGTGGTTTGTATTAATAAAGTTTTTGTCTTGCCTTTGATTGATATTGTTGTTTCTATTAATGTAATAAAATTAGCGTTCACATTTATACTGAATACTGTTTTTAGTACTTCGTAGTTTTATCCGACGGCCGACGGCTACCAAATAACTCAGGACAGGAACATGTAAAATTGTGGTTTTGAATTCTGGAATACAACAATCACAATCCCGTTGGGTGTGATTTTAGTAAAAATATTTTCTTTATCTTTTGGGTGTGATAATTCAGCAAACGAAAAAAAATCCATTGAGTCCAAACAACAGAGTTCATAAAAACCGGCCAAGTGCGAGTCGTACTCGCGCACTGAGGGTTCTGTAAGCAGAAATTGCGATTTACGATTTATGACGTATTAAAAAAAAACTACTTACTAGATCTCGTTCAAACCAATTTTCGCTGGTAGTTTACATGGTAATGTACATCATATATTTTTTTTAGTTTTATCATTCTCTTATTTTAGAAGTTAAGGGGGTGACGACACATTTTACCACTTTGGAAGTGTCTGTCCCGCAAACTATTCAGTTTAGAAAAAAATGATCTTAGAAACCTCAATATCATTTTTGAAGACCTATCCATAGATACCCCACACGTATGGGTACGATGAAAAAAAAATATTTGAGTTTCAGTTCTATGTATTGGGACCCACAAAATTTATTGTTTTTATTTTCTATTTTTGAGTGAAAGTCTTTATGTGGTTCACGAAATACATCTACTTACCAAATTTCAACAGCATAGCTCTTAAGGTTTCGTAGAAAAGTGGCTGTGACATACGGACGGACGGACAGACAGACAGACATGACGAATCTATAAGGGTTCCGTTTTTGCCATTTGGCTACGGAACCCTAAAAATGTAAATCTTGTGCTTCAGTTACCAACAATCATCGGCGTCGTCGACGATGTTTTCAACCTCTGATCACCAATATAAGTTTTCTTCAAGTAAACGGCTATTGTAACTTTGAAAAGCGGTTCTTTTATCCAAGTTTTCAAAGCTGACCTTAACACTAATTCAAAGACTTAATGTCGTCTTACATCCGAAGTACCAATAACAATTTAAACTGAACTTGTGAAACGCCAACGCTATTATAGGATCGACGATAAAGACGTCCTACGTCATCAAGCACGTCTCACACACGATCAGCTGAAATGTTCACAACTTGCAGTGTTTAGCTGTACTCAAAGTGGTGTCGGGGGAGTGTCTCCGAGACTATAAGATAGGTAGGTGGTGTCTTGAGTGCGAGTATTGCGGGCTCCAGAGATACGGCCCGCATCCGGGTGCAATGAATGCGACGACGGTTTCAAGGGCGCGCCTCAGGTGATGACGTACGCGCACCCCTACCGCCCCCAACTCAGCTCCCGCGGGTGTTCCGGCACCCACCTAATAATGCACGTCTACGCCCTGTCTACCGCGTCCGCACTCGTTGCAACCTTGAGTGCTCTCGGGGACACCCCTGTTCGCACCTCCGGGTGAGGCCTTTAAAAAACTCGACAACCGCAACACAAATGAACCGACACAAAAGCACTCCATAAAACTTGAACACCACAAGTCAAACTTAACTGGTTATCCAACTTTGTGTACAGTTACACAAATTTGGGCCTATTGATATTGAGTGATAGCGACGCAGACGTCCGTCACGCCTTCCAGCTTGTCGTTCGTCAGCGTCGTTACAGTTAGACTGTAGTTAATATCACGTTGATAGCTCTCTAATTATCATAATAATAGTGGAGGTACACGGGCGGGGTGGCGGCCCCGTCAGCTGAGCGAAAACGAAAGTAAACAGAACTCGGTCAAAGGGTTTGTACTCACCTACCCGCAATATTTATGTGGGTACGGGGGTGTACCCCACACCCGATCCAGTCACCCTCCTTTGATGGATTGGTTGGCGACTGGTGCGGATGTTCGACTGAAACTCAGTCAAACTCAGTTGCCAAGCATTAGTCTCGATTTCCTGCTATGTTCTGTTCGCCAAACTTTTACCGCGAAATTATTATTCAGTGAAAGTTCTAACAATTCTTTGTATTTTGTTTTGGACGCAGACGACCTACCACCCGACCCACCCTCGCCTCCTTTGAAACTTACTATGTACAGTGACGAATTGTTCGAATCGACAACGAAATATTGTGTTTTTTTTTTTGTTGTTCATAAATCTGTTTTGATTAAAACAGTGACTAGTTAGTGATGGGTCTCACTGTCCGGTGTCATTAAGCGTGTCTGTCCAATGTCATTATGTGTGTCACAAAATAATCGTCTACCGTTCCGGCAACGCTAATGGGAATGACAATAGCTCTTAGCAGTGCTGCCAGGTATTGAATAGGTTTCGGCTTTACCGGTAAATGAACGCAGCATATCCAATTACACAGCGAGGCGGTCCTTTAGTCGGAGCCCAAGAGCCACGTAAGCTGATTATAACATTGCTATTTCAAATCCAAGTTTGGCCATACCTATGCGTACCTAAAATAACCATTATTTCAATTAATAAAACCCACGCAAACCATTTCAGTGGCAACAGAATTCGGCTACCGGTCTCAGAAATACATTCCCATAATACAAATTAATCGATTCTAAAACTTGTTTGGCACTAAAACTACAATGTCACATGCGCTATAATTATCAACATAATTGTTTCGTTATCAAGAACAATAACACGTAACAGGGAGGCCATGAACTGTAGACGTCACGATTATTATTCAATTATCGCCAGCCGGTAGGGGGAAACATAAAAAGTGAATGACTCCTCTTGACCTGGATTAGTAAATATCAGGCCAACCTTATCTGCAGCCTTGAAACGTGACGCGGAAACTGGCTGCCGAGTGAAAGCATTGTGCGACTGACTGATGCAATGAATGTCTGCATTGTCAGCAAGATCTATGTCGAGGACGGGGGGAGTCGATTTATGTTTACTGGCATGGTAATACTGGGCATTATTTAAGACATGATGCATCCTTCAGACGAAATCAATTGTCATCGGCATGCAATGTGGCAACAACATGCCTTGTCATGTAACTCAACAGACAAGAAGTGTTGCTGGGGAGTTAGTTGACCACTTCTTCCCAGCTAAAACACTAGGAACTGTCTATTTGTAAACGTTGACGTTCAAAAAGTGCTCGCACACAGCCTAATTTGAATAATTTAATTGAGTTTTTGACTTTTGGGAAAAATAATGAACATGTCGTGAGTATGAATGAAAAAGGGTGGATATAAAAGTATAGAAGAAGACACGATGTATGGACTATGTGAACGTTGATACGGCTCAAAAAAGGTGATTATTGAGAGGACGGTAAATAACGTATGCGTCATAGTCATATCGAAAAACTGGCCATTTCATGAAGAGTTCGACCATTTCTCATATCCTCAATCCTAACCTAACCTAGGCCACATCATGAAATAGCCAATTCTAAGATAATATGGCTACGATCTGCATGTGAAAGAAGAAGACATGATGCACCGATTCAAAATACATTGGGATCTAGGCAGAAGAAAGATGAGGAATGTGGCGACTTTAACTCGGGCACATTACGGTAACTAAATACAGCGTTAACTGACCCTAAGTAGATGCCAATAAGGATCTGCAAAAACACGTGTGCTTTCGATCAAGATTATCTTCCAAAAAAACTCGTTACTGTAATCCCAGTCATGTAATTGAGTCTAAATTGGATGCTAGCCTCAATCTAAACGCAAATTACTTATCCAATAAAACCTGAACGATGTTTTTACGATGTTATTGCGTTGCATGTTTCCCTGCGAAACGTTCAATTAATTGAACAACGAACAACGTGTGCATCGCATCAAAACCGCACAACTAGAAACGGCCAACAATACCGGCGGAACGGCCAATCATGTTACGTCATCCGATAGTAGTGGAGCTCTTTCGTGCTGGTTTATTATACATACAGACATATTTACATAGGCGCTAGTAGGCGTAGATGCGTTGCGGTGCACTCGTTTGCAAGTAAACGGGTGTGCATAATGGATGCACGGTCAAGGACGTTCGTGGTCGCCGACCCTGCTCTTGCACGTGCCCGTTGCTTTATACCAACTATGTGTTTAATATGCGTGTGTGTGTGAACGTCACTAATAGTTATATTAGCGTAGCGAACTCGTTGTTAAGGACGGTTAGCAAAACCCGTTTTATGACAATAGTTTGTCGTGGTCCTACGACTTGTCGATGTCACCCGGATGGCGTTTTCGAGGGGGGAGCTTTGGTGTGGCAACTGTGAACGGCGTTTTGCTTAATGAGTGCTCTTAGAAGTTAATGATAAACAAGAACTAAGCCAAGTTTAGTATAACGTTTGCCTGGTATCTTTGTTTAGAGAGACGTGATCATGTTTGGCGTAAAAAAAAAGTTTGACATCATCTAAAATATCCCGAAATTTTACGAATTACGAAAGATTTGGTTAAAAGATTACTTGTATTTGTCAGACGGGCAACAATACTATTACCATAATACCGTCGAGCTTCAATGTCTCGAAGACCCCGAATGAGTGTATAACAAAAAGGTTGGTAATTAGAGTGAGCGTGCCCGCGATTCTGAGTCACGGCCAAGGACACGAGAGCTTTGTCGGCTGTGATTAATTGAGTGTTCCCATTTCAATTGCTGCTCGATTCATTATTACAACACCGGTTACATTTTATGCGAACCCCAAGTTACACAAGTACCACAAGTTTTATGCGGAGAGTCGAGACTAATGTTGGTACTTAAAATCTTTGTCGGATTTGACGTTTTGGCTCCTTTCATGCTTTTGGGATTTGTAGTGGCTTTTGAATTGACCTTAATTAAAAAATGACACAGTGGTACATAAATTCAAGGTTTCTTTTTAGACAAAAACTGTGCATCCAATGCACCTCTAGAACATTATTGCCGAGGTCCAGTCAGAGCAGGATATCGCCATCTACATAATATGTTTTATAATATTTAGCAAGAAGGGACTGCCTATCTGACCCAGGGCCGGACCGTGAGTTTAGGGGGCCCTGGGCTAATACTACTAGGGGCCCACCTAATTATTCAAAGAATAGAAAAAAAAGTTTTTGATTTTTTTTATTAAAAAAAAATATTGAATTGAATAGGCTCCGAAATTACCGGACCGATTTGAAAAATTCTTGCACCATATTCTGATCTGCTCAACTTAGCCTGCTCAACTGTAATGACAGTCAAAGATCTACACAAATGGTAGTCAATACCAACGACATAAGGTGTTTTGTGAGACATGGAGGGAGAGAACAAGACATGCGTACAAAGTGCCACAACAGATAGTTCTGATTTAACAGCCACAAGGAATCGTAGCCGTGCTTTGTAGCCTCAGGCGTATTGAGACGCCTATCAAGTGAAGGAAAATCTCCTGGGGGTTGTCTGAACCGAGTCGGTTAACTGTTCTCAATTTGTTGATAGATTGAATACCTTGTGATTGGCGAGTTGTATAGATAGATACCACTGCTTAGTTTCCAGCACGGGTCGATTTTAGTAAAAGAAATCTATATAAATTATTTGTAGTAATTTTATAAGCATGAGATTGTGTGATACATAAGCAAAGGCTTTCTTCTAAACAAAGAAACAAAAGTCTTCTGCTCAGCGCATGATGGTCTTGGAAAATTTTGACTCGATATAAAAAGAAATACATAGTTTCCAGTCACAACCATTTATAACACAAATTAATGCAACAACAGTCGACTCGAAAACAGTAATATATTCAAAGAAAAGTATCGTCTCGTGTTTCCGACCGTTTTCGCCTGCAGCGATCAACCGACGCCAGCCGAATTTACACCACACGCGGGGCGATAAACACTCAATGTTTTACGGTCTTGTACGGAAGTAAAGGGGGTCAAAGTCATCGTTATATCAGCCGGAACACTTCATGAATTTTCCGGTTCTCCCAATCTTTTATATTACATCTATAGTCGTTCAATGTAGGAGCAACACTCCCTTGAAGTTTTCTATCTGTCGGGAACTTGGTAACTTGTTGCGACTTTCTTATACCTGAGTAGGGAAGCTCTCTTATTATTAAAATTGATATCTAGGAGAAATTCTCGGAAGTGATATTTGACTTAAGAGCAGAGCTAGATTCGTTGTTGCGTCAAGAAGAGGAAGTAATGTTAAATTATATTATTAGTGCAAACTGGTGAAGCACTATTTCTCATTTTGAAGTTCAGATTCAGACAAGTAACTCAATAAATGAAGTAAACATCTCGGGCGAAGCGTATTTCGTGAATTTTATGAACAATTTGTTCGACTACTGAAAGTATTGTAGAAGATCTAAGCTACTATGCAACCTTCTTTTCTTGCTTCCATATCCCTATTGGCTTAAGTTATGAATATATTTGGTGCAGGGCTATGAGCGAGGCGGTTCCCCTCAGCCGCCGACGCAGCCACCGGGCGCGCCGAGCCCAGGCGCTGGCCAAAGCGCGCCTGGAGCCATGTCACCCAACCAGGACTCGCAACATCCGCCCCATATGCCGCCGCATGGGGCGCAACCACCGCCACATCAGGTATGACCTCGGCAAATTAGTTCTATCGCAGACGAATTGTGTAAACCTCATCTACATTATTCAAGAACGTTTTTGGAGGGGGACCATTGGTTTAGATGTAAGAATTGAAATTGAAGTTAGAATTAAGTTGAACTTAGGACTGAATAAAAAGATTAATGGGCGAAAATTATTTGAACTGTAGCTATACAGCCTCAGAGAGAAAATTTCATCATTCTTGTTGAGAAAAAATATTATAACAAAAAATTTCTTAATTCCATGTGGACCTGACCACACCAGCAAATTCGAGAAAACTTTCATACCCATACTGGTATCAAAACAAAGCACTGTAATCACAACGAAGGGCAAGCTTGTTGTTTGACGTGATGTAATTTATTGACAGGTAGATAAGGCTGGCGCCGTCCAGTCCACCTGCTATACTTTGTAAATAATCCTTTTGTTGTGTTTTACGACCTTGGGGTAGCCCCTAAACCGGAACCCAGCTGACGGTTGATATCTACTATTGAATCCGAGTCACCCCAGACATTTTTGCGTAAAAACAGGAAGAAAAAAAGACAATACGCCTCGGTACCGCACCGGACATTATTGTGGCATGTTATCACCACAATGCAAGCTGATTCATAGATATTTCGGGAGTTTCGTATTTGTATACCTACCTACTCTAATAGGATATTTAGATAACATGAATCAAAACATAGTTCTGGACTTATTTATAAAAACACAGGAAATAACAGTTTTTCACCTTTACCTTTTGTAACGTTAACTGATCACTTGGATCTTATTCCGACGGTGCAAGCAAAATCCCGTTTTATCGGAAGCGGAGTTGTCGTATTTATATCCTGTAATCATACGGCTGTCCGGAAACATTAAGTGTCGTAAATAAGCACGTGCAAAGACAGCTAATCTTGTGAGATAGCAACTGGTTTATGGGGAATGTGGACACAGACGCCCCGCTTCATCAGTTTATCAGTTGCTTTTCAGAAAGAAAATCACACAAAATCAAGTCGCATCAACGCATCAGATACATCAAGAAATTCGTGTCAACATGAAAAATTTGGCCTGCTATAAAAATAAAAATCTTTTAAAAATCTATCGACCATTTACTTAAGTAAAAAAAAAATTAAGTAGGAAATTGAGTGATGACAAAATGAGGAGGGAACTGATAACGCAAAACTAGATGCCTGTAGATATTGAAGACAAAGAAAATGCTTTTTTTTGTGCTGAGTCGTATAATAAGACTTACTACTAAATCCGTCATTTTAATCGGTAACCGGCGGGAATATGTACTGATCTACAGTGTAAATGTGGCTTTATAGAATAAAGTTAACAACATAAGCACCTACTATCCAAAAACGAAAGTAGACTAATCGACAAGTAAGCCGTTTCAGACTTCTTAAATATATAAGTTTAAGCTGAAACTAACAAAGTTAAGACGGTAAACTTCCTATTAGCCTTGAAACGAAGTTTTCAACGAGTTTGTTATGCATGATTTATAGTTCACACAGAACTTTTTGTTCTATAAAACAGTGATCTACTGTGGTTGTAAGGTGGTTTGGTTTAAAATTTTACCAACTGAATTACGACACTTAAAAATGAGAATCGTAAGTCTTCCGTCTTGATACTAAATAAATCATTGTTTTATTTATATTGCGCACAGCAAAAGAGTGGAACTCTCTGCCTGTGTCTGTGTTTCCGAACGCATAAAACCCAAATATCTCAGTTTTTTTTTTGTTTTGAGGGTTTTACCTTACAAAAGTACGTCAGCCTCATCATATCCTAACCTAACCTAACTAATTATTACACGTAACTAAATTATTATAAATAATATTATTAAAACAAATAAATTATTGCGTAAGCGAGGGAGATAATGATGCAGCATTTTCAAAGCTCGAGTGAACAGGCATCTTCTGACTCCATCGTTGACTATAATCATCTATGACGGTGACCTAGACTTAGAGTCAAGAGCATCCTAAAAAAGAAAACTTCTGCTTATGTCTAAATTAACTGACGACAAAAAATATCAATAGGATCCGAAACAAAGACAAGACAATCGAATTCTGGTTTCGATTTGAACCCCCTTTTAATGTCCTCCATGTCGTGACTTGTGTTTTCAATTGATTGTTTTTACATCTAGACTGAAAGCAAAATAAGTTTCAAGTAGTCACCTGCTGAGACAAGTAGCCGCGATCATTTCATTCATGGAATAGTTTTGCTTTGAAAATATATTGTTATAAAGGAAATCATGTTGATTCAATATTTCAATACCTTTGATTGAATGAAGGCTTTTACAAACTCCAGCCAAGGACTATAAATCACATTTATCTAAAGACTAGTAGCAGTTATCTCAGATTGAAAACTATTTTTATTCAAGCAGTTTTTCATCTTGGAAAGTAAAGCCAAAAGCCCTTTTAACTCCAATTCATTTCGACTTACTGTAAAACTAATTAAATTAAAGCAAAAGTTAAAGCAAATTAGAATAACTCACCTTTACTTAGCGGTCTGAACACCACATGAAAAGTTCATTGCATTCCATTTGCGCCCGGGCGGATGAAGTAGGTAACATTGAACAGCAAAGGTAATTTCCAACTAGCTGGCTCACGAGCAGTTAACGTACGCCATTCTGCCGAGTCTGAATTGCAAATTCAGTCAATACTCATCTGTAAAATCCGAACAGCTTATTTAAACATTACAAAACTAAAGAATATAGATTAATGAAGATAAATTAATCATCTCGATTGAAATGTAAGATAACGTTCCGTAAAATCGATAGGCGGTAACCTATAAAAGAAAACAGTTTTTGCTCGACCACTCTTATTTATGACTATGCACGCTGTCTACCTGCTTTTATTATGGAGAAATCTGTACACATTATGTATAAAAGATAACTGCAAACATTAAAAGCGAGAGAATATTAAATCCCAACTGCACCACATTCTAAAATGGTCTCCATTTGGTCGTATCTTTAACCCAAACTTTAATAAGTAAAACATGTTCGTTCGACGAGTCGGCGTCATGTTTGCATTTCGTTTATCGCGCCGATATCGCAGAGAACGTCGTCGGCGACGGAAATTTTCGATAATTTTGGCCGAAACTCCACAGCTAGACTACGTAGTGTGCGCCTCGCGAGATAGCTACCCGAAAACATGATAAACGGTTTGTTGCTAATCGAAAATAACCAGCGCGAATTTATCTTGTAACTTATTGCTATTGCATAAATATAAAATCATTCTGTCATAATACCAAGAAGTATTTAGATTTTAGCATGTGAATCATTTTTTTTTATTTATATTCCTCTTCTCTTACTGAGAATAATTGAATTTAACTACAATTAATTCATGTCTCTCATTAAAGAAACTATGTTTTTAATTCCGGTAAAAACAGTAATAAGACTAAATTCGATCGAAAATATATTGAGCTGCGTACCCAGTACAGCTAAAAATACATTTTTATGGCGTGTGTAGAAGCAGTTACTATATAAATAAACATAATATTTTCATTTGTAATGTCTTCTTACACTTGTAGTCGTGTAGTCTGTGTCAGCACGCGCGTAGATACGAATCTGTATAGCTTTAACGAAATTGAACCCACTCTATATGGAAAGTATAGTAATCCAGGGAACTCGGCGGATGGAACTTTGGCTATGAACTTTACTGTTATCGTTACACATTAAACTGCTGCCGAATGTACGAAAGCCCTCGTTGTTAGCAATTTTTAAAAATTACCATCCCCAACCATAACTATTTCAATAAACCGTCTATGGTCATACCATACCCCTCCTAATGGACGACTTTTACTTTCGTTATGTTTGTTTTCCTGTTTCGCTATTCTTTCTACTCGTTTATTTTACGTATAACAGTCGTTGTGGAATATAGGTTTGTTTTTCTTGTCAACATTAACAATAATATCTGTATCCGTATAACCGCCTGAAACTAATATCTTCGCTTACCTTGACTTTAGTTATTTTGATTATATCAAAATGTCTGCAGCCTTTATTGAAGAAGCTTGTTAAATGTTGGAGAGTAGTTTATGTTAAGGTTTTAAGTTTTACATCGTTCTTGTGGACATTCGACCCCGGCCTAAAACTAGTCCCTAGAGCTGTTTCAACTAGAACTTGAGCGGCTTATAGCAGTCGATAAGTTCGATTAGGGAATTGCACGTTTACAGTACCGAGCGAACAGTATAAAATGAAAACAAATAAATGAGTATAGTTTTCCAAGTGGTTGGGCTTACTACGAAGACTCCGTACTTGGATCATATGCTTGAAAACTTGTTGAACTCCATATGACATCAGTCTAAGTCTCTGATATGGTTGAAGTGTGTGCATTTGGGCTATTTATTTTGTCTCTTGACAGACGCGTTAGAAAAAATCTGAAGTTTTTCGCCTTATTCCGTTTCTTTTAATAACCTTCATAAGCATATCGTGACAAAACCGTCAATGAACCGAAAATCAGACCAACGAAAGTCATCCATAAAATGAAAGGATAATCGACAAAAAAAAAAGGAAACATGCCCTTTACGAGTGTGTAATAATTGGTATTATGTATTTCGTGACACGCAGAGCGGCGTCGTGGATGATCGGTTCGTCATAGTGCAGCGATCAGCATTCATCGTGAACGTGAGCCAACGGTTTTGGCTCGCCGTGCGATTTACATATTTCTATGTCCTTACTCACTGCCTCGGCCGCCAGCTCGCGACCGGCGTATGGCTCGCACGTGGCCGGCCTAGCGACGGCTTCACGATATAATGGAGATGTAGCACATGTTGGCAGCTTTGCATGCGAACGAAACGCTCTAAACAAGTTGCAAGTTTCTCTCTATGAAACATTTCGTTTTGCATTCTTCGCGCTTACTCACTCCTCTACTGTTTTTATTGATGATAAAAGTTTTATCTTTTGTTTGGTACGCATCATGTTTATGATGGCTAATTTTTTTGTACTGTATGTTGAAATATGTTGGCGTTATGCTTGTTGCAGAACAAAGCAGAAAATGTAACGAAGAGTACCTAACTAATAATTCTATACGCTTTCATTTGTGCAGTGCTTCCACATAACTTGCATAATAAAAGAAAAATCATAATGATAAAAAATTTAAAGGTGACGCATTCATCTCCGAAATCTTATCTTCGAAAGAAAAAAGCGCGTCGCGCAAAAATTAAACGTCACTCAAGATATCATGTAATTGACGGAGCAGAAACTCGGAGCAGTGGGAGAGCGCGGCTTGTGTCGATTTTATACATCTCTGGAACTAAACGCCGCCGGGCTACGGCTACAATTTATGCTAACGTAAACCCGGCCGGCATCGGCCCCGGCTCCGAAGAGATGTACAAGCAGTACAACTATACCTTTCATACCTTAGCCTCCTTCCACTACTATACAACTCTTGTCCAACTTCAAAAGGCACTGTTCCTTCCAATCAAGTATATCGCTGTAAAAAAAATCAGACATTGAAGCAGAATCTTTTCTTTATCTCTTTAATATAACCCGAGTCCCTCTTACTTGTTGCTATAGTAAAAAGTACTTCACCTTCCCGCATTCAACTATTGTTGCTCCGTTCGAACAAACAACATAAATCTATCTGTACAGTACGGAGGCTTAACTAAATTCTCGGCGAGCTACGCTTGGTAATACTCCACGATGTCAGTAGAGAATTTTGAGAGTCAAGGGCCATTTCAGCATCGTGATCGCTCGAGAGTCGTACGGTCGAAATGAAACGTCGTATCTTATTTTATGATTAGCGGCTCGAAAGCGCTTTGTAATTTTGTTAGTTCCGCCTTTCTGGTGCTGGGGGCGAGCACAGAGAGTGGAGATCGATGCGAGCATTGCGTGCGAGTGCGATAGGGAGGGCAACAGTCGATGCTTGCTCCGTCCCTTTCACTCGAACCGCCTACCAGGCAGCCATGTTGCGCTCGACCTGCGCTCGCCCGACCGCCATTGTAGCATTCGTGGCTAGTGATGTTCACTGACTCACTCGATATTATTGTACGCGTGCCTCCGACTACACGGAATATAACTAGCGAACGCACCATAGCCGTTATTATAATTCAAACTTGAATATTTCACTGATGACGAATTGACGGTTATCGACTATTAAACAGTTTAGCAGTTTGTCTCATAGATATCGATATGGATGAAATAAGTTATTTTGAATGAGTAATGTTTTTGAAATGGACGTATTTCAGATAGATAAAACCTATCGGTAAAAGCTGAAGTAAGCCACTCACATTATAATATAAATATAAGCGGCCTATTTCGGAACTTCTCGACAAACTTTCGAGGCTCTCTTTGATACAACTTCGAAACATTATAATTTTATGCTTCATTGGCATCCAGTATAAATAGAGAAGTGCCTTTATAGGATGTACACAAAATTTTCGATAGAAAAATTATGCAGTGGACTCATACCCGCGGCTCCGGAATTAAAATGTCAGACGTGCGGCAGCGGCAGCGCGGGCGAGCGTGGGGGCCAGAGGGGGGCCGCGCGAGGCGGGGCGGGCGGCCAGCGTTATTAATAACCATAAGCCAGCAGACGCACGAACGTCCAGAGGGGCCACGCCAGCCGCGCGGTAATGAGGAATCACTAATTATATTTTACTGGACTTTCGTATTAAAGCAACATTAAATACGCTAGAGCTGTATAAATATTGTACACCTATCTACAGTTATACACGTCGACCCTTAATTCAGTTCATGCTTCTGAATCCAACGCCCAATATCGTTAACGTTGACCTTTCGATAGTCGAATATTAATGATACACAACATTTGCTTTGCAATCACATCGGTTGATAGCGCAGCATACTGGATATTGGATCCCGGAACTGGGACAGAATGGCAAGATAATAATAATGGCATGGCTGGGTACGGTCCGTTTAATATTCCCCCACAGTAGGCGCGCCGGTTGCACGAGACAGTTCTACCCGTTCTCTAGCCCGGGCGTTTGCCTTCGCCAGTAAAAACTCAGTATATTTTATTGTCAAGGAAATATATTTGTCAAAGACCGTGCGATTAATTGCTTGACTTCTCTGAAGTGCGCCTTCGGGACATTTTCTTTTAGGAATCTCTTTGACATGAAGTTCATACATACGATTGTCGAATTATCAGGACGGCTTATGGCTATAAAAAGCCGCTATTTATTTCTCATTGGAACATCTATCGAGATGAAAGGAAGATAATTTCAGTAACATTTTTTAATTAGTATATTTTTTAAGCACAGTGGTTTGTATAATTTATATTGCTGTGCCCTAGCAGGGTTCATGTATGAAACCTATACTTGTAACAACTTGTAAACTACATGAATGCAATAAATGATGATTATGATTATGATCTTTGTAATCTCCTCACAATAAAACTGTACACGTCCAAAGTCCGTGTTTCGCATTAGCTAACTCTCGTAACTATCGCAACTCCAACATTAAGTAAGAAGCGACTTTACGCTGTGTCCTTGTTTTTCCCTGTACATAAAGAGCAACTTATCGCTGGCAGCACTCCGCTCTCATAATAACAAACTGCAAAATGCTCCGGATTCTCCGAACTTTAGTGTGGCAGCCCCGCTCGCCGCTCGCCGTTGGAAACCTCTAAAGCGCTGACGGTGGGGCGTACTTACATTCTCTCTCCTGTGGCGGAGTCACGGTGGCAGGGCTGTCGGGAATTGCCGACTTGGATAAATTATGCCGCTCGCTCCCCCCTTTTGCAATCTCCGCAAAATAATGCAATTCAATTGTAAAGAGAAGAGAAACTGACATTTTTTGTCTTGTCTATTGTGTGACTCGTCTACTTACTGCTCCATTATTATGATAAAGTTTTATTAGAGGTGTCGCCGGGGCAGCCCTAAGCGTGAGCTGTGAAGGCTGCATCTAGGGATGGCCCGATTTATTGAGAGCATGTACTCGCAGGTGACGTAGTCGCAGACTACACTCGATACCTGCCACCGGTTATCATCTGTGACACTACACTCTCACCAACTATTTTAACACTATATTTTCGCAAGTTACGAGAAAAGAAGGTCTTATTTTTATAAGCAATGCTAGCAAAGTTGTTTTCGGATTTAACTTTGAACTCATCTATTACCGAAATTATTTTATGGCTTTAATTTGTTATTCATACTACCGGAACTAGCAATCGTATTTACTAATCATTTCCCTCGTCCTAAAGATCAATGAAGTTATTCTAATATGATTAAATCAGCAAGCTTTTTGGTCAATATTTGCAATGAGCTTACACCGGGTACGTATTTGGAATGTGTCCTGTCTGATAAAGAGATCATGTCGTGGCCGTTTCACAAACTTGTTTGCAATTCATTATAAGTTTGGAACAGACTTACCTCTGTTACAGTCGGCGTGCACTTTCCTCACTAATTTTGAGCAGCTACTCCGGGAGTTAATGCCGGAAATATTAAACGGATTAATCCTCTTTTCGGACGTTTCTCTAAGTCAACGGGCTCGGAATTGAATCGGCAGATCCGGTTTAATATGTATTCGTAAATTGATATTGAGCTGTTTAATTTTGTGTTACCAGTGTTACCACCAAAATTAATTAATTCATCCAATGGAATTGTTTATTCTTGAGTATACCAGAAATATTTGATTGAAATCTTTGTAAGATTACTTTTGGCCCCATATGTCAAGCATAGAAGTTTTTAATGTATTCACAATTTGAACTAAGGCAGTCTTTAAAAACTCAGTTTTAAAATGTACAAGAACCGCCTCACGTAGTCACGACTTTCTGAAACTAATTTAGTGTCCGTCGGGTTTCCCCAATAGCAATCTGAAAAGAAAAGTAATCAAATAAGGTCTACCGCCTGACCTTACCTTACCTTAACAGAAGCAAATGTTTTACCTCTGCCAAAAACTAGCATGATCCATCGTGTAATTATAAAAGCCAGTTTTATATACAGCCTAAAAATGATCAACGTAAAGTAGCTGCAGCCATCCGTTACATAAAATTCCCATTTATCATGTCAACGAGGTAAAACAATTAGTATGTTTTGCGAGATAAAGTTTGAACGTTCCAAATTGCGGAGTCCGTTACAACTTTGTGATATTCGCGAGCAAAATGTTGAATTAGATGTTTATTTGATATTTCTCAGAAGTTTACCCCTACTTTCTATACTGTTGTATTCGTATTTGAACTCATAATGTTATGCCGTAAAATTATTACCACACTATTTTTAACTTGAAGTAAAAGTTATATAAAGTAAACCAAATATTCCATTTCGAGCAACTTTAGTTTAACTTTTGAATAATGAATGTGGTACAGCTTGAATGATTCATTAATAGATCTGAACTTTGAACTCGTGACGTAATGTATTTTCGCCCACTTTTATTTTCGTTTGATGAAATTGAACACACTCTTATACAAAAGAGTACCGTTGTAAGTCTTCTCCATCGTTAGTATTCTGTGATTTCATTTTTACATTAAGTGTTTTAATACTGGTGTTGGGACGTAGTTTTAGTACGAAAGTCTGGCTTTCGGCTTACAGTGGCGCACAAAACTAACTTTGGGCTTAAGCTTGTGAACTTTTTGTCATCGTCGCCCGTTTGAAATTGCGATTTGATTCGAATCGCCGCCGACTTTGAGTTAAACACTTCGTGTTGGTCGTTGCATTTCTTGCTTGTGTTATCATTTTGGAGTTTATTATAGCTGTGTTGCCGGTGGATTGCATCGGAATAGTTTAGCCAAGCGCCAGCCGGAGTTGGTTTCAATTAGATGTCCCGTGTCATGACCGGAGTCAACCGAGCGGTGATCTAGTCATAAGTCCGATATTGCTGACCGCAGTTCTTCATACACACACCCCTATAGTTAGACAAGTCTAGCTACATTTGAAATACCCGTTCCTATTGCAGCAAGCCGATATTATCGTTAATACTGATAATGTCCGCACTGTAGGATGTTGTTAATTCTAACTTACGAACCACGTACGATCGATCATATCGGTGAGCAAGGCAGGCTATTGAAGTTACATCAATGTAACTTGAAATGCCGGATTTGTTATTGTACAAGTTATTCTAACAGTACAATGTAGGTTCTTACAGACAGGGATATTGAATTGATTAAATTTCCTTGTTAAATATCGATTTCATATGATGTTGTTGCATATTTACGTCAAAAGGACGTTGATATATTGCAGTACAAATAAGAATAATAATAACAAAACTTAACCAAATTTGTTTGCAGGGTTACCCGCCGCCACCCAGACCAGCGCAGCCGTCCACGCCAAATGCACATGACCCAGACTCTGTAAGTCCTACTAATATTATAAATGCGAAAGTTTGTGAGGATGGATGTATGTGTATGTGTATGTATGTTTGTTACTCTTTCACGAAAAAACTGCTGGACGGATTTGGATGAAACTTTACAGTAATACACGGTGTATCTGACATCGACGCACAAACGATTTCCATGGGTCCAGGGCATGATTCTGGACACCCCAGAGTTGGAAATTTTCATCGGCTTTTTTCTCATTTTTCCAGTTTTTTCAAGAGTTTTTTTTACTTTAGACTACTCATAATCGTTATTCTGACCTAACGCAATGAGATTTTTAATAAAAAAATAATTAATTAACTAGTTTCACTAAAAAGAGCAATGTAAATAAAACCACAAATAGGTATCAGCTCAGCTGTGCTAAAGTACAAACGAAAGGTCAACGCAATGCATAGTAGCTGCCCACACACTAACAAGTATGCATGTGTGTCACGCGTGTATGATTTGTTAAAAGCATGCCGCCTAAGACTGCATTCCAAAGAAAATGAAACGTATCATAGCAAAACGAAGTAGCCGATTTCCAACATTAACGTAATAGGCTAAGGTTGAAAATCGGTTACTTCGTTTGGTGTCGATAAAACCCATTTTCTTATTGCGGCGGCAACGCGTAGTGCGCGCTCTTTGACCTTTGACAAACGCCGACGAAACCAGGGCCGTATTTGGGTGTAACCGGTAAAACGCTTTTTAATAAGCGTTTATTGGAGCGTGGAGTCATGATGATACTCGACCGAGAAAATAATCTTTTTTTTTCTTACTATTAATAGTAGCGCGTTTCACAATCCATAATAATGCTTTGTTTTCTGTTTCCTTCTTATGTTCTGATACAATGTTTGTACATAAATTGTTAAATAAATAAAATTTACAATAAGTAATGTGATGCTTATTACAATTGGATCTTGCTATACCCATTTATCGCTTTGAAACAATTAATGTGATAGAATTTTAAATACGGCAAAATTCTATCAACACGGGTGTTGAAACTTAATCATGACGATTGATGACCCTAATTTGTTTCTGTTTGGTTTAAAAAAAAAGTTCAGTTTTACAATACCAAAATTATTCGATAAAAAAACATTAATAAATTAAAAGCAAAAAAAGGAATTTTCATACTATTATCATCGCAAGCGCGGCCCTGGCACTGTAGGTCCAATGTAGGCATCTGTCGGCGACCTCAAAGGATAGATCGAAAGAACATTTTTAGTGATGGATTTTTGTCAGTTCCTTGTTGACGCTGATCGCGAACGAGTGCTTTTTTTTGCAAAAATCATTTTTCGAAACGTTAGAGAAGACAAGTTTTGGTTTCTTTCTGTGAACTTGCGTGTTTTTGTGTGTCTTTGTGTTTCATTGAAAAATGTCATCTGGACTTAAAGAGAACTTCAGTGCCCAAGAATACGGTAACATGTACGTGGGAACTGTGAGGAGCTCGTCATGGTGCTCCCCCTCACGTGAGACGCTGCCTTACAGAATCATTAGGGAATCGGTGGATTGGGAGATTCGGCTGGGAGCCATGGCCAGCTCGCTCACCAGACTTGACCCCATTAGGTTTTTTCTTTGGGGTTAGGTACGTCAAAGACAAAAGACAAGGTGTTTGTGTCCGAGTGCGCAGTGTTCCGCAGCCGAGATGAGGAATCGCATCGTGAATTTGTTTGCCTCTTTTGCGTGAGGAGTGTGCCCAGGACCCAACGTTTCTGCCCCGTGACCACGCTGAAACTCTGCGAGCATGCTGGCGGCGGCCACTTCGAACCCTATCTGGTTAGGGGTGAGCGAGCTTAAGGTGAGTTAGGTAGTTACTAGTTAATACTTACATAATCAGTTCTCAAAGTAGGTACTTGCAAGCTTCTTTTTTGGATTCCGTACCCGAAGAGTAACCAATGGAACCCTATTACTAAGCCTTTGCTGTCCAGCCGACTGTCCGTCTGTCTGTCAGTGGGCTGTATCTCAGGCATGGTATCCCTATTTCTGCTATAACAACAAATAATAAAATAAAATTTACAGAGAGCTCGCATACAAGAAACGTGTTTTTTGTGTATGGTTATGGTACGGAACCCTTTGTGTGAGAGTCTGACTCGCACATCGCCGGCTTTGTTGTCAATCCTTATCGGAATTGTGTTCGTGAATTTAAGAGACGTAAGCTTGTGGCTCCTTGACTTCTGCATAAACATGATAGTAGGTAGGTATTTTTGAGTGACTAAAATTATTTTATGTGAAAGTATTGCCGTCGGCGGAGGGTTTGATATTCGTAGGTATTGAGGTAGGTACATTCAAAGAGAGTTAGGTAGTTCGTAGTTCATTAGCTACCTGCGTACTCGGATTTCGATGTACTTACAAGCTTATTTTTTGTAATTAATCCTTATCGGAATCGTGATTTTAATTATAAGACTAAGCTTATGGCTCCTTTTCTCTTAAGCTTTTCAAAAACAAGATCTTAAGCATGTTCCAGAAGGATGTAATGCAGTGTTCTATTCAAGGTGACCTTGCTTGTTGCCATCCATCTAGCTAGACGGTAGGAACCTACCTAGATGCAATAAAAATTCGAACACAATTCGCGGATAGAAAGCAAGCTCCGACCAAGGTCAGCTTTTTTTCTCTTAAATTCTGCATAAACATGTTCCTACCATCAGCAGGTAGGCACCGTAGTTATTTCTAGTGATTAAATAATTTTATCTGGTACCTATTAGGCGCGTTAGTACATGCGCGTCGCCGGCCGCGGCGTCCCAGACCTGTGTACCGCTGTGTGTGTGCAAGACGTGAGGTATGTATTGCGTGCAACGCTCTCACGCGTTTAGATCGCGTTGTTCACAATACATTGCGCGCTCGAAAATGTCAATTTCTGTAACCGTTCATTAGCGAGATTAATGACTTCCACAATTTGGTTAGTGGCATGAGGTGTAGCCTTTTCCCGAAGTTTGCGTTACGATGTCAAATACGCCCTGTATAGGTTATTCATCAAAATAACACATAGGCTACAATTTATAATGATTTTATGTAATTTTGGTCATAATATAACGATACGTGTCAATTAAGTCGGAAAACAAATCTTCCATCTGAGAGCTATCTTGGCGTGCGCTGCCTAAACCAATGGAGTTACATAAAGATGATGTAGCGCAGGATTGTTTGTCTCAAGTAGATGTAGATAAACTTTGTCTTTCACACTAAGTAATTTGGCCGAATAGTTTAAAAGTTATTTATTTATTTATTTATTTATTTAGACTTTATGCACAATAGTGGTACATGGGCGGACTTAATGCAACAAGGCATTCTCTACCAGTCAACCTTTGGGTTAAAAAGACTACACTGTGGTAGGTGTACAACAAACAAATAAAAATAAAATATAATTGAGTCATATCGATACAACAAAGTATACAAATAATATATATATACATATACTATATGACGATATGATACGATATGATTGACTTGAACGGAGCGCCTAACGGCGGCGGCAGCACGGGCGGAGCGCGATGCGATGAGGGGCGAACAATGCAATCCAAGCAATGGCGAGGCTAAATATTAGGTATGGGAGTTCAAAGATTGTATGGAAACTAATTTTGAAGTTAGAAATTTGGGATGTACGATGTGAAGTTACATTAAAAAAATACAAGTATTAAAAAAAAAATGTCACGTAACTTAATGTGGTACACCAAATTCTACGCGAGCGAAGCCGCGGGCAAAAGCTAGTAATTAATAAACAGTCAATTATCGATCAAGAAGCAATCGTGATTGTAACAAGCTATGAGCATATTAGCCCGTTGCTAGAATGCTCCCCACAATCAATCAACGGTGTCTGCCGCCCGATGAATCAAGAAGGCAGGGTATTAAAAACCCATCAACCGCGAACCATTCACCCAACTAAGTCGTCTCTAGAGAAACACACGTACCTACCTATTAAAAATTACGCACCGCTAGTAAATACGACTCATATCTGCGAAGTGATTCATTTACGCATAACTTGAATAAATTGATATGAATTATACAAATATGAGGCGCGAAGCACGTCTTTCCTCATAGGCAAAATAACTCAGTTACGTGGAATAGATTTTTAAATGTATGTTTAGCGTCATGACGCGGTCCTGTTTGACGTAGGAATGGTGTGTCGTACAGACGAACACTAATGGTTGAATAATGTAGGCAGCTGGTCACGCAAAGAACAAAATACAACGCCGGTTTCCGCGCCTAATGAAGCTCCTTGTACTGTTACGTCTCGTCGACTACATTTATTTTCACTGTACATGCGAGTAATGCTGCCTCTCTCATAAAATGTTTAAAAAACATAAGGCTTAATACCGAAAGGTTTTTTCAGAAATGATCAGTGTAACTTCCTTTCGGCTGACGTCGTCAATTCACTCATTTGTTGATTGAGTTGATAAATGGAACTCGTCTCTTCATTACGTATAGCATCATTCTACATCAGAAACCGAGCGGACGTGAATAAACATAATCATAAACGTCGTGTCTTCATTAGCGCACATGTGGCTCACAAAAACGAGTGAGCTTCGGACGACTCTGCCTCTATTTGTGGATCAGCACTCCATATTCAGAGTTAGTACGCCGTCCGGCGCACGACACTTGACAATAAGCTTGTTTGCGTCGCCACACTGAAAAACCTACAAGTGTTCGTCGTGGGCGTAATCGTAAATACATTTTATTTACATACTGTTCTAGTGTTTCCTACTGAAAAATGAAAGCAATTTCCCCTGACATAACAATGTAGACGGAGAAAATAAACGTTCTCTTGTCAGTATTTGTTATTTATAGACAAACGTGCATGATTAATTTCGTGTTTACAATTTGATTTCAGTTTTATTTTTATTTCTATGAGCATGGATTTGCGTGGGTGTGCTGTTTGTTTTGGTACAAACGCATGATTCGGTTATTTGATGAGAATGCGTCACGAGCAAATGTGCCCTACTACTAATGTGTTTGCGAGGATTGAGATGAGCTTACATCCCGCGGCCGTTTGCTTATCGACGTCGGCTTGTGCATGCATAACGACTGTGTGATAAAAAGAATCGTTTACTACAGACTTCAAAGCGCATTAGGGCCGCCATATTTTATACTGAAAGTGTAATCATAATCCAGCTTTATATTAAAGCTGCTTTTAAGCCAAATGTTGGCTGCCTCTATATTTTGTGATAAATTTCGTTCACCGTTGGAGTTGCTTACTCATTATTGTGTCACTACTAAATGAAACAGACTGTAAATATGAGATCCAATAGTTCTAGTCCAACATAAAGATTACGTAACAACTTATCTATTATTAATGGACTAAATACAAGTTCAAAGCCCCAGAAACTTAACATTACGTGGGATTTTACGTTTGCATAATCTCAATAAACTAATATATGCGCGAAACGTACAACCCTAAAGCTGTGTATAGACTGCGTAGCGGGGTTGTTTGATGTTGATTGATACCGTTAGCCGGGCGCGCATTGTCTCGCTGAGTCGCCCGGGGGAACCCAAATGAGTGGAATTATTAAACCGGGGCCCGTTCTGCGATGTGACGCTTTTTGTAATGAATGTACCTACCGAGTGCTGTGTATCGCCCGAATCGAAGGGAACCCTAAACTCGCCGCTCCCATCAATTGTAGCAACAACCCATGGCTCCCCAGTCCCCGCCGCCACCCGGGCCTTATTGTCAAATTTTTAATGGGGAATTTTGAATTCACAATGATTACGATTTCTTTTTTGTTGCTGTTCATCTTCAAAGGATCAGCTGTTCCACTTGTTTAGGGAGGTTAGCAGACACTGAAATGAAAAAAAAAACGGTGTTCTTAGTAGTGTATTATCAATTAAAAGAGCTCAGGACCAATTTGTATTGCTATCAAAAAGTACAGTCTAACATAAATTTTAATAGGCGGTTATTATCCAGCCGTTACTTGCGTGGGAAGTCAATAAATATTCTTCTTGGGAAAACACTTTGTTTACTACTCTCATCCATAATCAATGTTGGGAACAGTACAGAATTACCGAATATTTCTTCCAAAAACATTTCCCTATAAAATTCATCAATTGTCAGTTAAATGTCAGGTATTTACTGAGACGTTGAACACAAAAGCGGGTAAGAAATTATTCACCGTGAGTCGCGAGCATTCAACGTTTGCGCGCTACGTGAAGGGTTCTAATTCGAGTTATTTATTTATGCAACTTTGCCGGCATTGTGAGTGCTCAGGAGAAATGTGCCGCTCCCATGACTCGAATAAAGAAATTCTTTACAAAAATGTCCTTACTCATTTTACAATTTCTATACATTGTACGTCAGCTTCCTTACTTCGGCGCCACATGACATGTACTATGCCCGAATTGTTAATGGTGTTTCGCACTAATTTGTCTTCATTAGACAGTATTGATGATGATCATTTGTCACACGTAGGATATTGGAGCTATTAATGATGAGATTGTGTTTAGTGATTTACTGGGTTACAGATTATATTCCTGTTTGACAATCTAGTCTTTTATAAAATAATATTTAGTTCTTTTTGAAGGGATTCATAGTGTGTTAAAAGCCAACGTGTTTCGTCATTAAAATGTTGCCATAGTATTTTCTGCTGAAATAGCTCGTATGTTTTGAAATCTCTGAAAGGTTGTAAATATTATTATTGTAATGTTACAAACCCCTTTAATTTCCAGCCATTGTTAGGGTTATAATATCATCAAAGATATTTGTGTAAAGCTAACGCGAACAATCTACAATGCAATGTAATGACACAATCTTTTGTCTTGTAGCAGTAGCTACTGCAGTGTTAACACAAGTTCTTATTTAAACTTAATTCAGTCCAGGCTGCCTTTCAAACTGCCTGATTATACGGTACAGAGCGTAAATGAGTGTTGAAAAAATAAAACTGAATAATGTCAATTAAAAACATTCCGGGCGTAATGAACGCCGCGACTATGTGCACTATCATCTCGCAGAAAGACTTTCCTAACAATGTAAAAGTAATGCATGAAGCAAAATATTCAAATGTAAAAAGCGAGAGGCAGGGTTGCTCGCCCGTTGCACGTTCATAATAAACGAGATTGAGTGGGGCGGTGTACAGACTCAAATGAATGACGGTAACAGCGCGGAGCGTAATCAGCCGACGGGCGACGTGCGTTCGCATGTAAAAACAAAGCAAATACATTTTACTCTAAATTTTCACATGAACATTTCTCGAGGCATGCCTAATAAATGACTTTTATATTCTACTAGTGTTCTATCACATTAGCTATGAAATAGAAAATATATTTTTCAGACTCCGCATAAAATTTCTGTTTGTCACTCTCTGTATTAGCGAATGTAGCTTGCAGTGAATTTAAAATGGTTTTGTACCTACTTCTTTATTTTGTCTTTGTATGAGGGTTGGTTATACGGAATGTGCGATGTTGAATAAGCCTTAAACTACTCATAGGATAAATTTTCTAAGCTAGACTAGAAGCACTTACCACATTTCCCATGTTTTATTGTTTGCCAAGTAAAAGGGTGACGGGGGTCCTCTTTGCGGAACACTTAAAACACTGCCTTGCTCACTTTTTGCTAACGTGCTTGTTTGCATACTTGCTTTCTTCTTATGAGCGCTTCTTTTTAATGCTTGCTTGTTTTTTTGCACGCTTGTTTGTTTTTGCATGCTTGTTTTCTTGTTTGAATGTTTGCTTATTTGTTTGAAGAATATTCATTTGCTTTGCTTTTACTAATTTTTGCTTTCCTTTTTGCCTCTAGGAAAACATGCTTTCATGTCTGCTAATATGCTTGCCATCATGTGTTATGCCTTTTTATCTTAATTAACCTGCTTAGTGACGCTTAGTACATGCTACACTTCTGATGATGACTAATATTTTGTGAGTTTCATCGACTTTTCATTAAATAATATCACAAAAACTGACCATTAAGAGAACCCGTGATGGCGAAATTGTATAAGAAAAGTCTAAAAAAATATTTTTAATGGTGACATTAACAATTTTCTCAGATTTGAATTTACACCAGTGATAAATGCTTCGTTGCAGGGGTTGATTTTAACAGCTAAACAGTTTAACTCCGTCTATAGATTGGAGCTGACTAGTGATGCGGCTAAAACGAATCTCATTTGTCAAATAGGATCTTCTGTATCAGAATTACGAGTAGTCAGAATGCGCGCTCGAGTACGTTTCCTTTTTAATTGAATAAGCCGGGGGTGCTACATAATCCGGCCGGTGCCGCCCCACGCCAAAATTCACGTTGCCTTCTGTTTGCTTTTATTAGTCTCTGCGTTACCGTTTCTACTTTCTCTTTGTATCTCTCGGTTGTGCATTCGAAATAAAATTTTGCGTGAGTACGCTGAAGGGGTTTGATTTGGTACCTGTACGTTTGCCATATCGATTAACAGATGAAACATCTTTGCTGGAAGATGTTTGATCGAAAAAACTCCTATGTAACAAACACCGTATGTAGCTCAAAGTGAGGCTTAGGCTTCACATTTACATTATAAATTCTCTCATCTTACGTAATATCTGTGTCCATATTTTAAAAATTATATCTTGCGCTGATTGAAATGGTTTTATTTGAATACCATATTTAATTAAATGTTCGCTATTCCCGAGAACGAATAATATATTTTTCATTGATAAATTTTTATCGCGGACGTATATTTTATTTAGTCGTTTGGACAGATGGATGGAGTGGCCGCATTCGGCTCGAATGTAATTATTGCGGTCCGATTTCGATAATGCGCCGCGAGGCCGTTTGTGAACAAAATGTGGTCGCCCACTCGTTTTGTTGCATTTTAATAATTTATACGTTTCACAGAGCAGATAAAGCCTTTCTGTGTTATTTCAATTTTGCATTACGCGAACTTTAAACATGTTTCAATTTTGTAGGTAATCTATCATACGTCAGGATGATGAACGAACCGCATAAATTATTTATAATGAGAACGTACAATTGGTTTTTAAAATCGATTTACAGCCTCGTTATAATAATATATTTAAATCTATTTGCGTATACAAAGGCAATACGAGTTGGTACGGCAATAGAATTGTTAGCTCTAGAGACTTCAATAAAAAGATTTACCCCAATTACAGGGACCGTAGGTCGGGTGAGCGGTTTAATCGAGCTGTAAAAACATTGGATCGCCGGTAACGAGGCAGTAAACCGGACCGACGTCCCATAACCAAACGAACTGCTCCGTGATAGCACTAAAACATTGCACGATTTGCGTACCCGAGTGTCATGCCAATCCTCTATTCAAGCAAACGTATACCTGAAATATTTAAAGAGAACTTGAAAGGACGCCTGCACCGTACTAAATCGGCTTTACTGTTACCAAAACTCCAA
Source organism: Ceramica pisi (assembly GCA_963859965.1). Classification (NCBI taxonomy): domain Eukaryota; kingdom Metazoa; phylum Arthropoda; class Insecta; order Lepidoptera; family Noctuidae; genus Ceramica; species Ceramica pisi. The sequence continues at coordinate 7,965,117 of OY982549.1, read as the reverse complement.
TACATTGCAACACACAGCGTATTACAACATTCCCCAATGTGGGAGCCGCACAGGCAGAAATCTCAGTTACCTCAGAAGCTCGTACATTCATGTAGCCGGTGATATTAGGGGAGTCCGTTGTAGACCACTAAATGCAAAATGTTCCGTGTTCCATGCGGTCGGTTGCGTGCGCCGGTACCACCATTGCGGTTACTTTGTCAACTTTATGTTCTTAGTAAACTGTTTATATTAACATATTTTACTGTTCCATACCTGATGAACGAGAGTTTTACAGTCTACCTTCTTTATTAATCATCGTAAACTCACGATATTGCCTATAACGATTAGATCTAATGGCTTTAATACGGCAATTACGTCACTAAACCATAACATTCCCATGCAAGTCCCATATAAATATCATGCAAATGTTTTAATAACTTTTCATGCGTAGTATTCACAACAGCGTTAACGTCCTTTGCTTTCTTCAATAGGCCGCAATAGAAAAGGATAAGCCAAAATACCGTGAGGTTTTTTTTTTCTAAAAATCCTTTTGTAATATAATAAAAAATGGGTGTGTGTCAATGCTACTTGTAGGAAGACCAACAAAATAAAGGTGTGAAGAAAGGCTTGTGTTGTCCTAATAAAAAAATATCATGCCGGAAAGTATCTATCGGAAGACTTGAACTTTTAATCTGGTGGGAAACTGATTAGAAAAATTAAAAAAATAAAAACAATTAAACTCTTTTGTCTTTCTCTATTCATAAGCCCGTAGCTTCCAAATTACAGGGCTCTGTAAGATTTAAATCTAATATTATAGTTAAAGTTTTAAACTACGGATACTATTGATTAGGTTAGGATTATTATTGATCAAGGATAGTATTGCATCTTCATGTTGTAAATGTTATTGAAAATAGATTTAAATTTCATACCAGATTGCTAGGTTTATAAAAAAATATTAAGTTAACCACAGGTGACTTCTGAAGGGAGTTTCCTCTTGGCATAACAGCACGGTTCCGTTCATGTCATGAAAATCCAATGAGAGAAAATAAAGCCCTAAGAAAAATGCCAAACAAATGTGCTGGCTGAAACAAAATCACCAGATTAACTACCGCAAAGTCATCAATATACAAACACACGTGGCTACGTGCGCCTTTTGGACAAAAACTTACCGTTTCCTTATAAAATCATCACGCAATCACCACGCGCATCCATAGGGGTTGTGTACGTTGTTTTAACCTCTTTTAAGATAACAATATCTGAAAATAACAATTTAATTCGTAATATTCCCGTTGGGTTTGAACAAGACATTTCGTCTAGAAGAATTTTATCTTACCATATATTAAGGCAATAATGTCCATAGCGTCATCCTGGGTAGCTTGTTCAAGCTTATTGGACGATAAACTGTCCCAAAATAAACAGGATTCCTCAAGATTAATTAAAATTTTAGCGAGATGAAATCATTGTGACTTCTTTAATCAAGCAAGATCGAAAAGTAAAACGTCAAACAATTCGCATACCACAGATTACAAAAAAAATTAGAGATGTGCTTCCGGAAATCGACTAAGAAAACGCGGAAGCATGTGACGAGGCAAAAGGGCTCGTTACACTTTTCAATGTTTTATTTATTTGTGATGTAATGTCACGTATTGCTGATGATAATTTGACAACCAAACTTACAAATGCCTTCAGTAACCTTTTATTTGGTATACTTAAATTTGACTTCAAAAAAAAAAAAACACTACAAAGTAAAACGACACGGTGGGCGCAGTGGTTGAGCGATTGGCTGCTGCGCCGCGTGTCGTGGGTTTGATTCCCGTACGGAACAAATATTTGTATGGCCTACAGATAGTGGTTCCGGGTCTTGCTGTTTGTGTATGTGACTTAGTATGTTTGTAAACGCACCCACGTTACAGGAGAAATTCCTAGTGTGGGGCAGCGTTTTTAAAAAATAAAAAAGTAAAGTAAAATAACTTTAATTCCAGAAGTCAGTGTTTTTGTTAGTTTCTTCGTATTTAGACACCGACTTCCTTATTTTGTAGTGTTTTTTTTTTGGAAATCGTTTGTATTTTTTCGTTTTTTAGTGTTACCCCACAACACCACTGCAAAATCGCAGGAAAGCAATATACGCAATTTCGTTTACTTGGATGACAAAAAAATCATCGTCCAAGTAAACGAATTCCAGCTATTTCGATTTAAAATCCCAACTTGTTGACTGATTTTGATTAAATTTAAATGGGACCAATGGACAAGTATATCCTTTCAGATAAAATAAGATTTTTTAAATCGCTTCATAAATGACGGAGTTATGAGGTAACAAGCAGTACCCGACAGGGTCCATATTTGTTCTTTAACCATTTTAAACCATCTTTGTAATACATACATATGGAATGCAATAAATTATTGAGTATTGAGTAACCAAAAAAAAAAAATACATCCGAATTGAGAACCTCCTCCTTTTTGGAAAGTCGGTTAAAATTAGGTACACCAATAAAAAAAACCGGCCAAGTGCGAGTCAGACTCGCGCACCGAGGGTTCCGTACTGTTTCCAAACTCCTCCGAAACGGCTGAACCGATTTGCATGAAATTTTGTGTGAATATCGGGTAGGTCTGAGAATCGGCCAACATCTGTTTTTTTTTTTTAATCGCTGAACAACGTTTGCTGGGTCAGCTAGTAAGTTTATGATTATTAAAAAAAACTTACTATGTGATGTAACTAAAAATTTAAGATTTTCGGAATTTTTCCTATATGTGTACTTTATAACGTTGCTTCATGCCAAATTTCAAGATTCCAGGTCGTCTGGAAGTATCCTTTAGGTTTTGATTCCCTTGCGAGTAGTTGCGAGTTTCAAAATATGCGGCTTTAATTGCTGTATCTTTTGATTGCGTTGACGTAGAAGTTTGATTTTGTTACAGCTTAAAGATATTATAGACTTGAGTATTTGTTAAGAATTTCAATATAATACCACTACGCGTTCATGAGTAAAGGGGTAATAAGTTTAAAATTATTAAAAATATTTTTATTATATGATGTAACTAAAAATTTATGCTTTTCGCAATTTTTCCTTTATCTGTGTTATAAGACGTTGCTTCGTACCAAATTTCAAGATTCTGAGTTCACGGGAAGTACCCTGTAGGTTTTGATTCCCTTGCGAGTGTCGAAAATTTGCGGCATAAACGGGAGTATCTTTTGATCGCGTTGACTTAGAAGTTTGATTTTTTCACAGCTCCAAGAGACCATAGACTTGAGTATTAGATATTAATTTCAGCTTGATACCTCCACGCGTTCCTGAGAAAAAAGGTCTTGACAGACAGACAGACAGACAGACGGACAACAAAGTGATCCTATAAGGGTTCCGTTTTTACCTTTTGAGGTACGGAACCCTAAAAATACAATAAATCAAAGTGGGATACAACAAAAAATAATAAATAAAACTTAGCTTAAAACTATTGCCTGCGTCAGGGACGGACACTGCAAAAAAGTTGACATTTTAGCCGCGGTCACATCATAGACAAAAGACCTGTAAGTGAACGTGATTAGCTTCTGCCAGCGGCTTCCGCTTGAATTAGAATAGTTAATATCGGGATTGCTACCATGTACCTTTTTATTTGCGAGTTTCCGATATTTCGGCACTGTTCTGATCACGGATCTAATGTTAGTGACCATGAAAGTTTAAAACAATATTCCGCTTGAATGTTGGAAATTCCAAGGTAACTATTCCCGGCATAATATTAATCGATAGCACTTGTGCTATTCCAGACTATAATCGATCTCAGAGCCAAATTTCATACAGATCGGTTCAGCCGTTCTGGCGTGATTGAGAAAAAAAACATCCATCCATCCATCGACCGAAACTTTCGTATTTATAATTTGATAATAAGAAATAAGATTGTAAGAAAAAACATCATCAGTCGACCAATATTATCAATGATCTTCGGTATAGAGACGAACAAGCAAGGTAAATACAAAGTGTTTTCTTCAATCTGTGGGCGCCACATTAGCAGAATCATATTAGAATCATAACACCCAACAATTTGTCTAATTTAATTTTCATCTTTATTGCTTACGCATTAGGTTCAAGATTGATTGGGAAAATTTGACAGTGACTAGTAGCGTGATGTGCTTTCTGATTCTTCTAAAGTGGCCTTTTAGACTCGCTGGGGACCTTTTACTTCCCGTCTGTTAACATGACATATTAATCTGCTAAAATGCCGACGCAATCTATTATAATTGATCATAGTTTTATATTCAAGGCTATATCCGTGAGAAAAACGTCGGTTATCAAAATAAAAACAAAATATTCTTAGACTTTTCGTTATTCACTTGTATCTCAGAATACAAGCTGAGACTGGCCTGCTATATAAATAACAACAGCTCGTTGCCGCTGTATGAAAACGTAAGACGGTATAGTTTTCTTTCTCCGGATCGTACCTAATGTAATTCAATAGGTTTGTTTTCAGTCAATAGAATACTTGAATAACTCGAGTTCGCATCGTATCGTAGACCTTTACCGGATCGTTATTACGTTACAATATGCGGATGTGTGTTGTAGATGTTTGTCGTAAAAGCGACCGTGTCGTTTTATAGCACCGACCCTGCCTGCAGAATGAGGTCGAACAGCCACCGGGCTGGGTGGTCGTAATGTAACATAACCTGAGACCACCCTCCTTGTTTTATGAATTTTAATAAACTAAACATCACCTCAGTTACTTTCGGCGAAAGCTGTCATGCTGCCACTAATAATTAGTTTGTACGATTGTCACTACACTGTTATGCTAGACTTGACAATCCCTTGATAATCCAAATTTAATTACTGTAGGAAAATTTGCTGTGAACCGACTGGTCTGCAAGCTAAATAGATGCAACCCTATCGCAAAAGTGAATACCTAGACAATAAACACCGCTCAGCTGGATGATTATTATAACATCCCGTCGGTTATTGTAATCGTGACGGCATTGACCCCGCGACCCCCGTCAGCTGACGTAACGAGTGTCACCGCAACCATCAATCACTGCCTGCTTTGTGACGTTTTGCGACCTGCGCCTCTGACGACACCGAAGCTTAGCCAACGTGACCCGCATCTTTGTGCACACGCTTTTATATACAATGCAACACGTTGGTGGTGCTCGTTTTAACAAAAAGCTTAATTGGTCTTCAGTTCTTCACCTATGGCTTCTACTTAACAGAAGCCATTATGCCTGAATGCAACAGTCAGCATCAAGGAGTTGTCTATTTAGTGAATTAGAGTATGTGGCGGCAATATGATGTCATCTGATTGCGATGGGCGGGCACGCCTCGGCCTCCGCCGCTGATTCGTGACCAAGACTCTTAAACGACTCGTGCATACCTAGCCTCACTCCATGCTGAACATTCGTGCATTATTCTACGTAGCTTCGCCAGCAATACTTTTTTGTTTCGAAATTTAGATACGAGGTATAGCAAACAAGATGGACGAAATTAATTTCTTATTCCTCCGAATAACTCAAGACAACAATACACAGTGGTGGAATGTCAAAATTCAACCTGCCGTCAATCCACGGCGCTTGAACGCATTATTATTCTGAATTTATTTAAAGATGGCCCCTTCCTGTTGGCAACCATCCAACGGGGTATCCCCAACATTTACCAGACGATTTAATAATTATGGACTTTTATGTGGGTTAATGTATGTGTCTACTCATGTTTGTATTTGTGTTCATTCATTTAAGATATTCCAATGTTCCGAAAGCTACCGTCACATTTATTTCGAAAATGTAGGTGAATGTCACGCTACATCCATCTATGTTTTGCGGAAGTTATTTGTGTGTTTATAGAGTTGTCCAGCCACAGTAACCAAGCATTTCTTGTTCGAAAGCGAGAGTTCCAAGTTTCTCGGGAGCACACTCTGCGTCGTCGTAGAATCGACCGACAACACCAGATTTGTATAGCTTTATTGTTTTACGTTTATGTACTTGTATATATCTCAACTCCCCAAAATAGTTTACCCTATTAAGCGAACACATATTTAGTGATAGCTTACGTAAAACTATTTCCAATTAGTTTCGTTTCCATTCATATATTTAATGCGTATAAACATCCTATTTATTTTACTTTTTTAACCGACTTCCCAAAAAGGAGGAGGTTATCAATTCGGTTGTATGTGTTACCTCATAACTCCGGCAATTATGAACCGATTTGAAAAATTTTTGTTTCATCTGAAAGGATATGCTTGCAGATTGGTCCCATTTAAATTATATCGAAATCGGTTACGAACTTTGGATTTTAAATCGAAATAGCTGGAATTTGACTATTTAGATGATTCTTTGATAATCGAAATTGCGTATTTTGCTTTTCTGCGATTTGGCAGTGGTGTGGTAGGTGTGGGGCACCACTAAAAAGTGAAAAATAAAAAACTTTTTACAAAAAAATACAACCGACTTCCAAAAAAAAACACTACAAAGTAAAAAATAACTTTAATTTCGGAAGTCGGTGTCAAAATACGAAGAAACGAACAAAAACACCGATTTCCGAAATTAAAGTTATTTTTTACTTTGTAGTGTTTTTTTTTGGAAGTCGGTTGTATTTTTTGTGTTCATACATTAGAACTCATTCATATGTAAAACAATGTTACGTGTATTGTTTGTGAATATCAATATTTACTCGCACATTTATTACATTCAACCATGTCTTGTGACGTTGAGTCTGACGATTTTCTTCTTTTGATCAAGACCTTCAAAGCGATCACGCCTACGTTTTACATCTATCCGCAGTAATCCGATGCGAATTTCGTCACTCAATTCAGTAGGTCAGGGCGTCGGTAATTGAGTCGCGTCAGCTGTACTCCGGATCCCTCACGTTACGAAATCCGTGTTTCATTAAATTCATTATTGTGTCGATACCGTACTCGGGTGCCGAGTTGCCGACGAACTCCTATACATATACAAATGTGTAGGTACCGAAGACTGAAGGCGTTCATGAGCGGGGGATGCCTCCAGATAATAAATAACGAGTGCAACGATTGCGACCGCCGGGCTGGGGATAAGGGGGGTCCGGGGAGGGCCCGACCATTTTAATGTCCCGGCGCCAGACTTTATATTAAACATTCGACCTTGGCAGTGGCCTACATCGACACCGGGACACGCACACACGCCTACTTCTTTCGTCATCAAAAGAAAAGTTCATTCAATGTTTCGGCACTTCTCAACGCTATAAATAATAAGCGTGACGTGTTTACTCATCTAGCACGCTATTTATACCCTCGACTTATCTTTGTTGTGTAACGGGGATATTGTCGAAGGCCTTTGTCACGTACTTTGCGACTTCTGTGCTAGCTCTATACTTTTTGTCTCTCAGTACCGAGTCGGCTATAATATGCTAACGCAAACATAACTGTTGAAAAAATATCGTTTGCTCAAAGTAGCACCTTGTTTGAAGTGTTAAGTAGCTGATACTCAAACACTATCCCAAAATTCACTGACTACTTTGAAAGTTACCTTTGGTCTCAGAAACGAATGAAAGATATCTGGATTCTGGATGATCAATCGACAATATCATTCATGCTTTTGCGGTCTGCCAACATGGGCGTTGACAGGATTACTTTCAAACGGGTGCATCTTCAAAACCCCTCCAGGTATATGATAGATATTATTTTGCCCATTCACACAGAGACAGAATAGAACTGAAGAAGATGGGTGCAAGGCCGAGCGAAGGGAGCTCGAAGTACCGACCTCGCCTCAGATTTGCTAGATTCTCTTTTAATATATTCCGCGTTTCTTATATGTATAATATTTCGCATGATTTCTTGAATGCCAGGCGCCGGGAGGGGGTTGCAAGGGCACCCCCCTCCCGGCGCCCATGTCTGTCAATCTACCAACGCCTGAGATCTTCGACGTTCTGCTGCCATATAAACGTATATTCAGGTTTTATGGCTAACTACAAGGCTTAAGAACTATTTCAGAACTACTTGGATTGAATATTTTCTTCGTTTATTCTCATAAATCGTCACCCTTGTCAGCGCGTAAATCGCGAAAGAATTTATACAGGACATTTTGGATGATAAAGAATAAAGAACCACGTCTTGGAAGTGCCACTGAAACAAAATGAAGATTTAGAATGTAGTTCAGTGCGGAAAGGTGGGATAGTACTCGTATTAAGCAGACTCAACATTTATCATCGTCTCGCTGCCTCACTAGTTTAATATTAGCTAGAAAATGGTATTCCCATTTCGTTTTTTCCATGAATTGATGGAAATATACCTGGAGAGACGGTTCGTTCAGTTCGGAGAATTCGCGAATGCATTGTGTTGATTCTAGAGGTGCTGGCGAGTAAGCTTTATTATAGAATAAATTCATTCATAATTTTGAAAGGTGATGATTTATAGCATGATTTACGGTGTACGTAACTAATTTAATATCATGATATTCAAGAGCGTTAGTATAATAATCACATAGTCCAAGTTAATTTCGAGTTCTACTTCGGTCAAACTAGTATCGTCTTTCTTTTAGTAGAACTAAATATCTAAAGCTGAGAACCTACATACGGGGTAAATAGGAATGCAGGGGTGAATCGAAACAAAACTTTGAAGGGGATTTTTACGTTATTTAGGTATTGTTTTTAGGGTTCCGTACCTAAAAGGTAAAAACAGGACCCTATTACCGAGCCTCCGCTGTCTGTCTGTCTGTCACCAGGCTGTATCTCATAAACCGTGATAGCTATAAAGCTGAATTTTCACAGATTGTGTATTTGTATTGCCGCTATTAAAACAAATAATAAAAATTAAGGTTCATGGTACGGAACCCTTCGTGTGCAAGTCCGACTCGCACTTGGCCGGGTTTTTTAAATTTTCTTGTCTTTCTTTTGTATTTAATTTTCATTAAATTGAAATTAAAAAAAGAACGTTGCTTTCTTAGGAAACAATGAAGTGAAATGATATTACAGTAAAAATTCTTATCGAAGTTATCGATTCACCCCTTCGTACCTATTCACCCCGTTTGACGGTATTCTTCCGTTACTGATGAGTTACTGAATGAGTGACTGATAGACATCGCATGTAGAACGTAGCTGCAGAAAAGCTGGATTGAAATGTTCTATTGTGTGTGTATTTTGTAGTGGTCAGGCATGCGAAAATGCATCAGAAATTGAGATAGAGACCGGGAATAATGATGAAGAAATTTCTCAATGCAAGGAGACAGAAAATGTCAGAGCTTTTAATAAAGTCATCGACGTTAACCTACCTGTAACCGCAAAACGGCTTTATAATAATTGCTAGCTGAACCGTGCAACGTCGTCTGCGTCACATTTTTTATTACTGCTCCGCTCCTATTAGTCTAAGCGTGATGATATATATAAATGAAAAAAAAAAAGCCCTCGCCCCCCCCCTGCCCCCCCTGCCCCCCCCCCCCTTGCCCCTTGCCTTGCCCTCGTTAATTGGGCTATCTAACACTGAAATAATTTTTCAAATCGGACCAGTAGTTCCTGAGATTAGCGCGTTCAACCAAACAAACAAACAAAATCTTCTGCTTTATAATATTAGTATAGAATAGTTTAAAAAACTTTAGGTAAAAAATAAAACAATTTTAACAATATAGATGACTTTTCGGAATTACAAAATACCTCCTGTAACTTTGTCGTACAGAATAAATATTAATCCGTTTTTTTTTATTGTCTTTATACTTCTCATATTTGCTTGTCCACCACGTGCCAACAACGCATTCTCTCCTATTTCGGCCACACAATGCGTAGAGGCGACGGAAAGCTTTCAAAACTGATCGTGGTTGGAAACACCGAAGGCAAAATATATTTTTGTCATAAAGTCAACTGTTGTAGCATTATATAAAATTAAAATAAAAAACAAATTATGGCGGCTAACGCTGTGTCTGCGTGCGACCCATCGAGGTCTATAACTTACAGTCTTACATTTTTCATGACCAAAAGTGTGTTTTTTAATCCCTGAAACTAAATTGACGAGTGCAAATGGCAAAATGATATAGTCTGCAATAGCATTTAAGTCAGTTTTGACATTTGTACTTGTCAATATAGTCTCCGGGATTAGAAAACAGACTATAACCTATACTTTAATAACACGAATTAAAACATTTGCTATACTACCTTTTGATAGGGTAAAAAAAACCTGCATACTGAATTATTATTAAAAAAAAAACAATATAAAAGGCTTCCCCTGACACAGTCCTAAAAAACTAAAATTTTGTTATGAGTAATTGATTGAGAGAAAAATAATCTCAATATTTATTTGACAAGTGTCAAGATATTCTATCAAAAATTACAGTAGATATCAATCACAGAAACGTTCACTATTAAGTTTTATTAAACGGATGTTAATTTATGCGCGTTACTGTAACGTTATAATCACAGACGGTGCAACATTATGTAATGAATGAGTTTACCGTTATTGTTATTGCGTGGAGCGAGTGAGTAATGTGGGTCACTGACGACAACAGAGGCAGGGTCGAGAACGAGATGCCATTGACGCGTCTTTTAAACTTACGTAACCACCGTGTATTGTTTCGCCAAACAAGGACACAAGGATGCTCCACGCATATACATACAAAACATAAAAAATAAATACTTGTATAAATAATGTCTTACGCACGCGGACCGTTGCTATGCAAATTAAACTTTGCTTCCAGCCGTTGTTTTGAATTTGCTTCTTTAAGCTTTTCCATAGTCCTAAACTAAGTTTTATCGGAGTTCCCCTATCCGTTTACATTGGATCAATTAACTATTAAACCGATGGGCTCCTGCTTTTATGGACATTGCAAGTATCCTTTATGGAGATCTATTTCGTTGATAACCGTGCCCATACAACCTCGATTGCCTCGTGCAAAGTTATAGTCGACTTTACGTCCTCTTCAAATACTATAAACTATCATTGTCTATATTCTTTTTTATTTAATATCCAGCTACTGTAACGTTTATTTTGCTTAGTTCACCTGCGATAGCAATGGTTTTATCAAAACAGAATACGTAGGCAGAACAGTGGTGTCGGTTGTGCTTGCAGGTGTTCGATGTCACTACTAAACTGGTCGGGCATCCGGTCTGAGCCTTGCACCACGCCCGACAGATGGCGCCATGTGTATATTACTTGGGCATCGTATGCCTCGCTCCTATACGTAGTACACTTACATGTTATTAGATTAAACTTCCATAGCATTGTATAAGTTTGCTCCATAAGCTTGGCCAGGATATATTAACTTTGAAGTCATTGTAGAGTTATTTACGGTTTTTTTTTATGGAAACATACGCTAATGCTTGGTCTTAACTATTTCTACATAAGAGTAATTTTTGTATAAGAAACGCCTTCACATCCCGTACCTAAACAGCTTCAATCCAATTACGGTTAAATTTGCCAAAGATCCCTTGTGAAATATTTTTATGACATTATCGGCTATAAGACAAATTGTCTAATTACGGTGCCGCCCGGCCGCTTATGTAACTAATGGCGGCATAATCGGGCCCGAGGAATCCGATCGTAAACACGCTCGCTAACCCACTAAAACATATTTCTTTTATTTTGCGGAGCGGGTTGACTACGCAGCCCCGGCTCGGTCGGACCGCCACTTTACAGAACAGGTTCTATATCGAAATTAACGATAAATCCGCCTGCGAGGTGCCGCCTCACCCTCTCTGCATATTTTCCTCAGTCTCGAGAATAACTCAACAATTTTGAAATATATCTGGTAGAACTCTCCTACCCACCCAGATTTGAAGCTTATATTGATATTTTGGAATACCTTATGCAACAATATGGCACCATGTGAAATTACGCGTATTTTAACAACAAACATGGCCCGTCTTTGAACGAAATGGAAGTTTACTTGAAACTTTTTCTATAGCCTCGTAACGTTTTCTAACAGACACGAGACAGCCAGACCTATATCAAGTTTTGGCTGTTATAATGCTGAATCGTGGATCTCGTTATTATTGAACCATTCTTTTTTCTTTTTTTTTTTCTCGGAAATACTGTGTTTTACTAAGATTTTGTTTGTTTCGGGACAATACAGGCTAGTAGCTATTATCAGAACTGATTTTCTTACTGTGCCCAGATTGGACGCTGGGTTTGGTTCAGAAAAATATTTGCAGAATTCACCTTTTGCACACTTCTAAGAAAAGCATTGTTTCTGAAGCAAGTAATACCAGTACCTGTCCGATACAAGCTCCAACATATTTTGTGATCTTTTCATAGAATTAAGTTTCTTTTGATGATTACTTAATTATTTTAATTTAGTATTGTAATGGTTTTTTTGCTTGCACGTGATTACTACTATTCAACAAGGTCTTCATATATTTTTAGGCAAACCGGCTAAATCTGAGTATCTATGATTTATTTTCTTCTGTATAAGTGCTCACATTAACGATCGCTACCTTCCCTAACACAGTTTATTTGTCAACATATCTATACAAATAAAAGCGTGAAGTGACGCTACAAGAGAATTTTAACTGTAATGTAAAGGTATGGTTTTGCGTAGACCATCGGGCGTTTAGTCGGGAGTCCCGCAGGGAGGCGTCGCTGGCGCCGTGTTCAATCAAGCTACAGCCATTTCATTTTTTCTCTCCCATCTCCTCGATTAAGTGTATGTTATAGTTTTACTCGCTCACCACACTCGATACACGGTGCTAATGGATTCACACAGCCTCAACATACACATAACTGTTGCGTTCGAACAAAGTTGGCACACATTTCTATGCGTGTGTCATTATCATGTAATTGAAAATGACGTTCTTAACGTTACTTCCTTTTACATTTATAAATACTGATTTCGGTAGCGGTTTACGTTATCATCGAATAAATCGAGTTAGGTATCACTTCTGTACAAATACAATAATAAATATCATAAAACGGACACAGTGCGCATATGCGTTGACCCGCATTCCCAATAGGGGCATCACTGTTTGCACTGCGACAGTAATGAGATGTACAGTGAGTAGTATATATATGGATGATAATATTACTATTGGCTCGCGCGCTCCGATCAATATTTCCTAATTAGTTATTAGGTGTATCACAGACGACGGTGATTTTGCGTGAATTGTGGTATCGTGAATTGTATTATCTGTTATTATGTTAATAAATGATAAGCCATTCTGTTTATTATTATCAATGATAAGTCTACGATCTCATATTTACTCAACAGTATCGCGCTTGTGTGTATGAAAAATTCACATTATAATGGCGGCTGTATCTATACGCACGCACACAAGTTTAATGAACAGCATTATAACACTCTTGTGTTTGTAAACTGTAACCTTTATAATAATTTCTCGTGTACCAGAGAAGTATGCTACATTTATTTTAAATGGCCTTCGTGGTAAAGCTGCATGATGTTTTTTCAAGATCGGTACTTTATTATTCTTTTTGAACAATTCATAGGTTTCGAAGACTCCAAATGAATAAATAATAACAGAATGTATCACAAAAAAGTAGTTACGTGCCTTCGGTACAAAGTAAGACTGGCTGAGGCGAACAAATAACTGGTTGAGTTGGATAGTTGGTTGAGTGCGTGCAGCTTGGCGCTCGGCGACCCCCCGCTCGAGGTTCGCTGGCGTGCCCTCGCTCGTTGTAGCTATACATATGGGTCGTAGCGAGCGGCGTGCCGTCGCAATATCAGCCCGGTGAAATCGCTCGCCCGCCCGCTTCGTCGCACCGCACGCCTCGCCTGCGCCAGTCGCCGTGCGCCAACTGAAACGCGCGCACTGCTAGCGCAATCGAACGTACAATATTCCACACGAGGCTCTCGCTCTCTGTTAGCTTCCACCGCCTTCGCCCCGGCACCGCTCCTATTACCGGCGCCGGTCGATGATTCGGAACGTTTTGCTGTAGAGCAAAATTTGTCACCTTTTCGACATTCGTAATATTCCGTTGTGTGTGTGAGAAGTGCATGTGCGCAGCTCGCCCCAATTTGTGCTTCGGTGTAGTTAAGAAAAGGATTCAAGACGGCTGTCATCATAAGGCTGCCTGCGAACACAGTAAGTATCGCGGCGGCCGCATGACTCAATGTAAAATGGGACGATTCTTATCTACCGCGCTTGTGTGCGTGGGTGTGCCGACACTGAGTTTGTCAGTGTTTGCGTGTCATCCGACCACGTCCGTGCCTGTGTGTGCGTTGGCTCAATACTCGGTTCTATTTTGTGGCGGAGCGGCTAGATGTTTGTTTTTATTATCATATGACCGGCGACTTCTGTTACTTGCTTTAAATTCGAGCACTGTAGACTTTGATGGATCTATGTTAAATCTATCAATTGGTGATAAGAATGATTTTCCATTGAATAATAATTGAAGTTTTGAAAATTCAACATATCAGCAAAAATAGGTATTTTTCCGTTATAACATAACAAAAGAAATAGTGCGCCAATTACGGAAGCGATAAGCTATGTTTTCCCTGCTGGATACTTCTCGGTTTTCAATTGCCGTCGGCAACGTTGTAGGCGCATTTTCACGGCGTTCCGTATCCCGTCTCTGTTATACATTGAAAGCTTATTTCACAGTAAATATATTTTATTTTAATGTACGAATGTGTATGGATAAAGGTAGAATAAGTTAATTATTTCATTATCGTCCAATTAAAATGAATTTAATGACCTCAATGTGCCATAAAATTGTCTCCATAATTGTGCACAAGGACTAGTAATTTACAAATTGTACATTGGTTTGGTTTAATTTCCAATGGGTATAGAAATAGTGCGTACCTTTATCCAACTCTGAAAATTAATCTGGCAAAAAATACACCATCAACATTAGACCTACAAATAAAGTTCTATTTTTTGTAGTGTATTGAAGAGAGCAAGAATTGTAACGTGTTTTTAATTCAACGAATGTAATAAAACTGGTTTTGCATTAATTGAATAGCAAAACGTACACTTTTATTTTGTCAATTTTTCAAAATCTATAAATTATATCGAAACATAGGGGTTGTTATTTTTCGTTCTAACTGCTTCATTTTCAAAAGCAAAACAAAAATTTCCTAACATTACAAAAACGTTGTAGTCAATGTTCAGTTTACTTTTCGGGTTTGGTGTTACAGGTACCTATAAATATTCTGTAAGACGATCTTCATTTCAATTAAGTTTAAGAACTCAACAAAAGCTGAACTCCATGGTGGTATCAAGCTTACATTTCAACTAGGGTACTTGCGTGGATAGACAGATTTCAGCTGTGTCGATTAACTGTTTACTAGAATTCCGCATAATAGGCTAGATTCCATCATCCACAAATTGCAAAACTATTTAGTCCGTCAGTTGAGAGTATTGAAAAATAATGGACACGTATTTTTTGTTTTTGTAAATCAATGAATATTGACAAAGATAAATGCATCAAAACTCGGGAGTGGGGGCTCGTGACGTCACGACTCATTAAAAATTATGCGAAGGTGTGACGTATTGAGAATTTTAAAAGCGTCGTAACTTCGTCAATTTTGGTTCCCGTAACAAAAGAAAAAACACGGGTCAAATATTTATCTAACTGACGGACTTTTCAGGACACAAGCCTATTCTTTCTTACAATGAAAATCCAATTGTAGTTGCTTTCCTTGTTGCATCATAGCCAGTCAAGTCTTCAAAAGTTTGAAGAAAAATAACACATTAAGTTTACATGTTATTAATTATTAAACATTTCTATGTTACCTGCATGAAGATTTATGTTTGGTGAGCTCAATAACATATCATCCTTTCCAAGCCATAGTCTGTTCATTAGAAACGTTGCTTAAGAGGTATATTTTAAATACATTTTGTTGTTCATATTACTTACGTTTGCAAAAAGCTCTCCTGTGTTCTTGCTATGTGATTACTAAAGAGCATTGTTATTATCGCGCATGTGTTCGTAATGCTTGTATGCGTTTCTGATTATTTAATGCGATCTCACGCTCGAAAAGTTCACTTGAATAAAGGCCCAACAGCCAGCAATGAGGCAGATCAATCGTCGATTTTATTCATCTTGTCGTAAAAACTATAATGGCGGAGAAAACGTTTGCGTATCACACATTCCTGTTCCGTCGGTGGCTCATACAAATTATACGATGTGTGTTACGTATAGCTAGGTAGGTGGGCCGTCATTATTTATGTTCTCTAACAGTCGGCTCAGTGGTGTGGGTTAAAATCGGAGCAGTCAGCTGATCGTCCATGTGTGTGTGTGTGTGCGTTCTTCGGGAAACACCTTTCGATGACGTGTGCGAGCTCCGTTTAATTGGACATTCACATTGTTCCCTCGTTGTTTTTTTTCTGTTTAGTCATATTGATTGATATGCCTGATAAAAGTGTGAAGTACTGCTTCTTGATGTATTTTTTTATTGGCATGGCAGTAACTGACGCGTTTTTTGTGACATTGATCCATTAATGTTTTCTGTTATCAAGTTTATAAACTTGATTAAAAAAAGTACGCCTTGTTAAGTCTACTTAGAAAACTGATCTTCTGACTACTCGTAACAATCTATCAAAAATCTAAAAATGACAGATGGGGCCAACGGCTTAATGTACTTTCCAAAGCTCGAAATGGTCTGTACATGTAATGGACGGACACCAACCCATGAACCTACCTCGGAAAGCTTACCTAAACATTCGATCGGCTTGTTCGGTTGTTTTTCTGAGTGGACAACAGCTATCCAAACTAAAAATATCTAAGTCAGTCTTTTACCTTTTCACGTCTACTCTGAACACGGATTTCGATGAAATTTTGCACAGAGATAGATTAGACCTTTTTGAAGGACATGGGCTTAAATACACAAAATTGAGACAAAATGTCGCTGTAGAACCAGCTTTTACCTTTTCACGTCTGAACACGGATTTCGATGGAATTTTGCACAGAGATAGATTAGACCTTTGTGAAGGACATAGGCTAAAATACACAAAATTGAGACAAAATGTCGCTGTAGAACCTCGTATGTCCAGAGATACAAACTTCCAGAAACGAAAAAAAAGAAGACTCGATTTACTCCAAAGCTGGCACCAGTAGGTTCTCGGTTTTGTCGTGTTAGAAAATAGTTTTCATTCGATTTTTACAGAAAAAAATAGCCTTTGTTGACATAAGTTCGAGGTACATTCTACAGCACCGAACATTTCATTTCATATTGACCATGAAATAAATTAGCTCTCAACAAGAATTTCTGAATCGTATCAGTCAACAGCAGATACTTTGAAGAAAAGCTAATCTGCAATATGCCTATCTACATAAATGCTTATGAATAAGTAGGTACTTAAAATTAATGCCATTTGGGAATCTAATGCCAATTTATAATTTTTACCTTGAAAACCATGAACTTATTATATTATGCTTCCGAATTAAGTTGACTGCCTATTCAAAAATGTCGATTAATAGGTTTTAAGTTCGATTGCAAGGTATCAGTTTCCTAGTCAATTTGTTATGATCTAGTTTATCTTGGCCAGTGGGCCAATTCTACTAACTTTTAAACAACTTTCGCATTCGCATGTCAATCTCAAACTGTGAAAAAGCCTTAATTTTCAGACATTTTTGACAGTTTGCGATTCAGTTGCGAATGTGAAAATTAGTGGATTTGGCACACATTATTCGGGAAATGATTGATAACTTTACAAAATACCTAGTACACTGTAATTTTAAAACCTGGCAGGCAAGAATACCTTATTTTTGCCAGCCATGTTTTGCACGTAAACAGTCATTATGAAACATGTCATTTGGTAAAAAACATGACGTGGTCGGTAATTACATTTGTTGCCCGTGTAGCTACGTAGTAATATTATAGCTTGAGCCTGTCGTTCTGTATTATGCCGTTTTTGCACATCTATCATAAATAATCTTAATGGGATGCCGTTCTTGTACAACTTTATGTAACCTGTGTGTATTTGACAAAGTGCTAACAGTATCCATCAATTTAGCAGTCCTTCTGTAAATTATCTCTTATATCGTACAATTTACAGAAAATATCGTCGTCTTGCGACGCAACACGTCCTTTTTTCCATTCTGTTATGCTATCACTGTCTTCTTTCTCATATCATTCCACACACAATCCATCTATCTTTGTGTTTCTAGACAATAGTGAATTTACCGAAAAATCTTGTACATCAAGCTTGAGATATCGGAGCATTCGGAGCTCTGAGCTTCAGATCGTGAGTGGTGGTGTGTGATAGACACACATAGACACGTTGCCTTAAATGCGCCGTTGTATCAAGTTAAAAGTACAAACATTCTCGAGTGACCGTAAAGTTCAATATTGCTAAAACAACAATTTTGAAGACTATGAGCTAGCTAGCTTTTGGCTATGATTTTTTCCTCATTGGTATGGCAAAACCATAATGATAGTGTCACATCATGGTGGATGTGATTTCCACTTGATAATTGAAGCTTTCCTGGAACTAGGAAGTGGCTCAAATACAATGATAAATTAGGTGTGCGATAAACAACAATTCGGCTTACTTCCTCAAGATTATGATCAAAGCAAATACTGTAGTATAATTATTGTAGTATTTTCAATTTTCAAAAGTATTTTTTGATTGTTGATTTTCACTTTCACGATCTCCACGTGAAAACCCATCGCTGAGTTCACTTAATTAATTCGGCGCTCTACGTCATTACGTTACAATCGAACAGTAGTAGATGTTGGCGGGGAAAGTTGAGTTTCGGCGTCGCTTCCCCCTTCCCACTTCAACCCCCTTCGTCACAAATAAATAAGCCAGAGCCGACATCCGACAACAATAATAATAATTCGCTCGAGCCCGATCAGCTGTTTCGCCGACACCGACCCGAGTAACAGGTGGCCTATAAAGACATTCAATAAAGTGTGTACCACTTGCCTTCGTTGCGGAACCGTCTATTTTACACAAATACACTCACACATACAAGCAGTCCCACTACTAACCTAACTTGAACTTTTTGCCGTCTTTCTCATTCTTACCGACCATTGGTATTCCGATAAGGTTTGGCAAATTCATTGTTCCTTTTTAAATAATTTCATTTGGATTTTACCATTAGATGCTCGGTTCTACTTTTCTAAATATTGCACATTGACATGATAATCTAATATAAGGAATGGGTGGTTGGAAACACGTTTTTCCCTTGATTAACTGTAACAATTGTTGATCGGTGTGCATTGCTAGTACCCAATGTTATTTAGTTCCATTTAATTCCTTATGCGGCGATGCTATCGACGAGTATTTTGCGAAATGTTAGAGTTCAATGTAGCAGTGTCTGCACAGTACTACATCTGCCACACAGAGAGCTCAAAATAGATCGGAAACTGTAGACATACGTATGCAAATTTACTTTGAACGAATAAAGGTGTGGGGTGGGAACGGGTCGCGACCTTCTCACTGTCCCCTGCTACACGTGGTTCGTTGTATATAATTGTACGAGCAGTGTAAGATTATTGTAGGCTAGGCATTCCAGGCACTACGCACTACCCGCCCATACACAAAAACATCTCTGAGTACCCTCTTTGTTTACCTTTCATTTGCACGCCCTTCGTCCTGTTCTTAATGAAGGACTTGTCGAGTTCTTACATTTTGGCATATCGTGTTATTAGAAGAAGTACTGCTTCTGCACTGAACAAATTCGCCAAACATTTTCACCAAAAACGTAACAATTTGAACTGTGAGTTCCATTAGGGTATCCATCGTTTTGTGTGACCAGTATTCATCGAGTGAAAAGGCCACAACGTGAAAAAGTGTCGTATTGCAGCGGGGTAAGTTGGTGTACGGTGCAACGATTTGTAAGAGTTGCACAGCATTTCGCTCTCAATAGCGCTCGGTCGTCGATGACGAGCCGGTTATGTAATGTAAATGTTTACGTACCTACTACACGTGGCCGGCACCACGTGCCCCAACCGAGAACACTAGCCTTGTGAATTATTTATTTACGACAACATTTTCGCACGCCGGTCGACGAACTCTTGAATGGTCTTGGAACGCATTTACGCCGATTAATCTCGACATGTCTCATATGACATTGATATTATACTTTTGTTATTACTTTAAATGAGGAAAGTGGGTTTACGATAACATCGTTATGAGAGAACTTTATCTTTGTTCTACTTAGATTTTCACTAATGTATTAAACTCGTACCAAATTGCTAAGTTTCTGTCAAATCTGTTATGAACTCGAAATGCTCTAAAAGTTAACGTCTGTAGTGTTTTGTAGTCAATAAGGATGAGATACAAACAAAATGAAACGTATACGTTAGGTAAAGTATGTTTGATGATGTGGAGAACTCCGATTGCGAGGCAGGGGTTTGCGGTTATTTAAACGAGCTTCAACGCCCATCAGCGGGCTATTTATAGCGTACGTCACTCCGGAGCGTGGCTCCCGTGCCACTGACCTAGCCTACCAGATATTAATATGAAGATCTTAGTATCTATCGTGTGCTCCTCGGACAGTAATGAACGTAATAGTGACATGAGAGTCTTGAGACACGATAACCGATTGCGATCGCCCTGATTGTCAGGTGACTCACCTTTTCTAATTATGAAACCAAGGCTTTAGGTTAAGAACATCCAAAAAATTACAAATGCAGAGATTTAAAACACTCCGCAGAGTTTTGGAAAATCCGCTCTTAAAGTTCTCCCAAACACTTACAAAACCAATATCAAAGTTATACTACGTACTAACCTATATCAAACTTGATGTCTTACATTCGCAGAGAAGAAGCTTATCTATACGCATCTTGGTTCTGATACTGCAGAGCGTAGTGAAGCAAGTCTTTGTACCTAGCAATCCTGTATAAGTACCGCACATTGTTAGTCGGGCCCACGTGAGCGTTTCTCTCCGCTCAATAGCGGGTTTCATGATCGTCGTCGCCTCGTTCCCACTGCACCTCACCTATATAAGGTACCTAGATAGGCTACGTAGGTTTGTGCGGTTGCGTTAGTCCCTCTATTTACCGTGCTGCTGGCAGCCTCCACACATTGTGTAGACACACCAACAAGAGCGATTTTCTGTTTATTTGCGTCGGGATTTGGGCCAAGTGCAGTCGGTCAATTTAAGCCGATCTCGTTCGTTCGTGCTCGACTGACGTATCGCAATCGAGGTAGCCCAATCACTCAAACAGCTGATCAATGTTTTGTTAGATTTTAATTTAATACCATAGAGTTCTGAAATGATGAAAGTGTCGTCAAAACTTTTTGGTTTTAAGACGAGCTCATTCAAACTTGCGCTATACTTTATTGTCTCAAAAAGTTCTTTTTCTGCGACTGTACTTAATTCATATTTGGCGTCACTGTAGCAGAACTAATAAATATAAACTAATATCAATATAAGAGGCC
The DNA here is from genome assembly GCA_963859965.1 of Ceramica pisi. Classification (NCBI taxonomy): domain Eukaryota; kingdom Metazoa; phylum Arthropoda; class Insecta; order Lepidoptera; family Noctuidae; genus Ceramica; species Ceramica pisi. The sequence goes on along the minus strand of OY982549.1, from coordinate 7,943,923 downwards.
TGAAAACATTAAACTATGAATGGAAAAAATAACTAGTTTATAACCTATGTCTAGTTTTGAAATTTCAAGTATTACAAGAGTAAAATTGTTGATTTTCAGGACCGAATTTTCATTTCCCCGCGTATCAAACTGCAAACATCAGTTCTATCTTTATCCATAGGTTATTTTAAGACTTGTCAAGTCAATCCTTCTATTCAATATTACAGAAACTACTCTATTCCGTTCATTTACTTTTGTACCACGCTTCATCTACTGCTTTTATTACGCCGTCTACTTATCAGACTGTCACTTAAGTCTTTCTTGTCTAGCTCAGTTACGTGGCCCATGTCAAATCATTTCCCTTCCAATTTACTAGGTATAAATCTGAAAATTACAGCAGATACTGTATCTAGATAGAGCCGCCCAGCACGTCTCGACAGCTTCCAACAATAATAATTAATTGACTCGTCCGTTCGTTATCGTGCTTTTATATTGACGTTCCCGAGTGAGCAAGCGAGCGAGGCGCATTCGGAATGAAATTTCCATAAAAACTTTTGTGCTCCGGCGGACGTTGCGAGCGCACGTTAAAATCGTCGGCTGGCAATAAAACAGCGGCCGGTGCGGCGAGGCGCGACGAAGCGAGCAACGAGTGCGAGCGGGACAGCCTTACAGATAATGGACTCTGTACGAAATGAAGAACGCGCCTGGTGCGCCGAGCGAGCGAGCTGGAGCGCTGGGCAAAAACATCGCCGCAGTTATCGCGCTCCCCGCCGCCCCGCGCCCCACCCCACCGGCCGGACTCGTCTGATCGACGCCGGAGCCTCTCGCAGGCGAGCTAACCTCGACAGCGGGGGGTCGTGAGTTGCCTCGTCGAGCCCGTTCGAACGTTGAGAATGCGCTGCACTGTCGCCGCTCTCTCTATAATACGACTCGATTTTAACTTTGAAAAAGCTTAATATTTACGCGTCCGTTGCACAGTTGCTCTCGACCGCACTAAGCTCGCTCTAATCGCGTTTACCGTTGTATGTTGTAATAGAAAAGGATCACTGATTGATTTACGAGCTACGAACATTGACTGCGCTGAAACGGTACGTACTATCATATGATTGTCAACTGTGTACAATAGTTAGTTGGGTGAGCTTTTATGGGTTCGTATGAACTTGCATTATTATGCATAACTCGTTGCTCCATTGTACTTTAACGACTGTTGGTTTACGTTACATAACTTAGTTACCGTACAAAAGATGATCTGCATCCAAGTTTAATATTAGCGCGAGGCGTGCCGCATTTGTTTTTATTTTGGTGATGGTTGAGGACTTTGTTTGCGAGGATTCCGTACGTTGTTTTATTGCACGATTACCGCAAGTGGCCGTGCTCTATTGACTCGGCGTGCTATTGTTGCTCTTAACTGCCGAGGTTGCAGTGTCAAGGCATCTCACCTAGGCACAAGAATGCACACTTTATGCCGAGTAGATTACGCAAACGGCCTTTTACATTAGCATCAGTTAGTTATACTTTACGGCATTCGATTGTTTATGAACTTTTAATGTTTTGTAAGAAACTGAGGTTTTGTTCAGAGATTCTTTTTCTTTAACCAGTTATACAAATACACTTATTTGATGTGGAACGAGGATAGTAATGGTGATTCAATTTAGCTGACACTTTACTGGCATTTTAGACCGTGGTATCATGTTGACTAAAGGATGTAGAGGTTTGACTCATTCTTTCCATGTTTCAGTTGGTTGAGGTCCATTGGATAACATTAAAAAAAAACAAAAATAGATGCTAAGCTAGATGGCTCGACACTCATTACATTCTAGACTTCCATGTGCAACGTTCGGTTTCTTCACACTTTCTCAGAAGCTGTAATGTGAACGTCAATCCACGACAAAAAGCCATATTTGTGAAGTCCTTAGAAATCGACACACTAACTTCTACCTTCATAGATGATACCTTGATAGATGGCAGCAGGCTAAATTCACAGTGCCAACTGTGAATTTAGCCTGCAATGTTATCGTTATTTGAGGTTGTTGATCTTAATATCAGAACATTTTTTTCTCTTCTATCTGCAATCAGCCCTTCGAACTTATCAGATTTGTATGTAGTTATTAGCTGTTCGAGATTTTTCACATCCTATGATGTGTCATCTCCAAATTTGTTATGAGTTATATTGACGCTATTCGCTATCTTTTGAGTCTATAGGTAGTCTCTGAGGACTCTAGTAGTGTCAAAGCTAGTTATTTTTTGTGTTGCTGGAGTCTTTCTTTATAATTCCTGTAGCACTTTTCTAAAACTTCCTAAACTGTTGGTATTTGTAGGTAGGTACTCATGTACTTCAGTGTTCCGCGTGAACCAGGGTGCGCCGAATATATTATAATATCAGAACATTCAGAACATAAGGAACCTTGTCTGACAATTCATTTGAGGATAGCTAAACTTGAAACACTTATTTTTAGTCTTCTATACATAATGTTTAGTTTACTCAAAAAAAATATGTTCAGGTAAAATATGTTCTAAGAAATTATAGGTCCAACTGTAATTCTAAGTTTTATCCTGAGTTCACGATCTTGAACTTATACGTACTAGCCTAGAATTATCATTCTTGATTGCAACTAGTTGAATCATATTTATGTATTATGTATACCCAAGTAATAAATCTACAATATGGTCTCGAAATAACTTGAACACTGAGTAATTTTGTAGATGCCAATTCGGCTTGGTGGAATGATACGAGACCTATTATATAATTCATTCTGGTCATACATATTTTTTGGCAATTCTTACCACAAACTGTATTTTCGTGTTTCCATCATGATCGACACGAACTAACACAAGCTCTCCTTATCATAGAAGAATATTTCGCACTTGCTTCTCAAATCCACTTGGCAGAGTAATCGTCATCGGCTTTGCTTGCCCCATTAAAAAAAATAGTTCATAAGCAAGTAGGTTCTCTTGACCAATAGTGGAACTAATGTAATTTTTGTTAAATAACGCCCTTTCATATGAAACCCTACATGCCCTAGTAGCTCTACATCTAGTAGCTGTTTATTTTTTAATTTTCTTATTTTCAATAGTTCATCTAAAACTAAAATTTCAAGTTAATAACATTAGATGTTCTTGAGATATCCAGCTGTGACCGACGGACATACTTAGTCACACTAAAAGGGTTCCTTTTAACCATTTTGGTACGGAACCCTAAAAATAGAATAGACAGCCGATATTAACGTTCTTACTATACGCTGATTTGTTTTCGGATTCATTTCATTGACTGATAGAAACAGTTGAATCGTTTCTTCGGGACTTGTCGAGCTTCATTGTCTTGACGCTTCACTTGTGGTGGTCAATGTTGTTTCCACAGGTGCAGTGGTTCGGAGTTAAGATTTGAGCTTGTATTAGCTGTATCAAAAAGCTAATATTAATGTTGCAATGTGTTGTTCCAGGATCTGACCGGTCAGAACAGCAATGACTCGGGCGGCAGCGGCGGCGCTGGGCGCGCTACCACGCCGCACCTGAGGCCGACGCCAAGCCCGACAGGCTCCAGTGGCTCTCGCTCCATGTCACCGGCTGTTGGTAAGTTATCTTCAATCTTCTTCACAATAGTCCAATGGGTCGCCCACACACAAGTCCAATTTTATCTGTGCAACATGGCAATACAGACAAATGACGGTGTGATAGTGTTTTTTTATTCAGAGTTCAAAGTCTAATCACAAAAGTCTGTATCGTGTGGACCCATTATAAGGGCAAAAACACATCTACCAGGGTTGCGGGATTGTTTTAACGAGTTACCGCGGCTCTAGAACGCAAAATGCAATTGCAGGAACACACATAGCTTTTAGTCAATAAGATTCTGACACACCCTCCCACTCCGTCAGAACGGGAAAAATCATTTGATGATTTCCCATCCATGGAAGAGACAAAACACATACACACGATATGTCGTGGTTTTGCGATGCGATGTCTTGTTGTAAAAGACAATGATATAAATTTCACGTGAATGAGCAAATCCTCCCTAACTAAATTACAATTCAAAATATTGAAATTGATTAGCAAGACACTTGAATGTGAATGCTGTATTGGTGACTCTGGACTTGGATAGTCATTTCATCAAGAGTGCGTTCATTTCTGAAACAAGTTAATTAATTACAATGTTCCCGTAAAATCGAACTTCATTCTAATCGCACAACATGTACGCATAACATCTACCTAAGTGGAATCACTAATCATTTCAATCAAATTAACATTTTCGTAAACTGATATTATATGAAGGAACTGCATTGGTATCATTGTTGGCGCTCTCCTTGATTATGAACCTTATTTCCAGGGGTTAAGGTCTTAACATATTCTTGGGAGGTTTTGCCTTATCCTTTGTTTTGTCACGGATGTGTTGATCAGATTCGTTGTGCATACTCCGTCACCGGTAGACACGGGCTTTCCCGACATTGACCCACATAGAACGGGCGCCCAGAGTACGCCGTATTTTGCCCCTTTTGCGGGCGCGAACCACCCCAGCCCGCCCACCTTATGTACGAGTCGGGGTGGTCGCGGTATATAGGGCCTCGTGAAAAACTTACCCCCACCGACGGTCGGGGCGAGCACGCAAAACAGGACCTTCTACCCCTGAGGCCCACGAGGCGCTCCTATGTGCCGGATCGCCGCCGACCTTACCATTGACAAACCTTCCCACCTATATAACAACATAAAAAAAAACGAAACCTACTTTTACTTGGCCGAACTTGGCACCATTTTGATAAAAGCTAAAAAATCCCGATTGAAAAGTTGAGCGCTCCTTGATTGCGTTAAATGATGAATTCGCATAATCCATCAATTGGAGCGGACAGCGTTATTGAATAGGCGGACTCATATGATACGAATGCATTCAATATTTGATGAACGAGTCCGCGTATCGAGTCATAATACATTTCAAAAGTGTTTGTTGACATTCTGATTTACATCTTGTTGAAATTGAAATGTAAAGATTCTTAGAACACCCTTGTTGGGCTTCCCTCGAAGTGACCTTGACGGGTTCACCCACCGGGGACGCCGCATCTTATATACTTACCTACTCACTGTCACGATTTGTTTAACGTGGGTATATGTATATTACGTACATAGTTAGACTTACTTTTGCCTTCCCATCTGATTTCAGACGAGTAATACTTGGGTATTACTCGTGTACTACCATAATTTCATTCACGAGCAGTTGAATAATTATAAACTTTATGTAAATACCTAACTTGATAAGCAATTACCTAGTACATATCTGACATTGGCATGAATACAATGGTTGGGGTAATTTCCTTCCTCACTTACGAAATTAGTCCGAAACATCACATAATCGTACTTTTTCTTCCGACCAAAGAATTAATGAAGTTGCTTAATATTATGTATTGCTCATATTAGATGAAGCACATTTATATTGGTGATGTTTTCAGTAAATTTAAAATCATTAAATCAATTCATCCTTATCTGAGATTAACCCGGACTAACAAACAAGCTATGTTAAAATAGGTAAGTATTTGAAGTATGACGTAAACAAGTTGTTGGACTTAGATATACTCCCTTTTCTGTGGATTTTATTTCTCTAGTTTAATTTCCCATGTTCTAATAATAAAGTACCATTTCACAGTTAGTAAAGTATTAAAAGTTAATAGAGACCACGGTATTCACATACTTGAAGTAAAACGAGAAGAAAATTGCTTTGTAAATGTATTCACGCATGTTCAATAACTTACGATTGGTGACCATTCCATTCCAAACCATTACGATTCGAATGTTTTATTTCACGCTGGATTTCTGCAGTTTGAGTACCCAAAATAGAAATTAATATGAGATTTGCATAACTCAAGTTTCAATTTCGGATTTCAACTGTGTATGCGTAATTGCGTATGCCAAATCAGGAGTACTTACTCCTTTCCTCAATAGAAAGAAATCTCTGGAAACTAGCTTTATGAAAAATCGTACTAATCTCTTTGAACATCCTACTCCAGGTGAATTTATCTGATGTAAGATAGAGCAGTCGTTACTTCTATTTATTTCACTTTCGATGTTATTTAACTAGCGCTATAGACGCAAATATGATTCTTCAAATTTTTCAGACAGTTGGCCAACAAGAACACTGAAGCTAAGGCCATAATTTAGTTATTATTTAATCTTGTGATAATTGGATAATCACCAAAGTCAGGGTTGGTTAAGTTCGTACTTAAAGCATTAACAGTTATCAATTTGTCCCGGTTGAGTGAAGTAATTGGCCTCAAAATAAACATTGTGCCGCCCTCATATATGCAGTTAACATAAAAAGTAATTTTGGTATTTTGCCTAAACCGGCTGTAGAGAACGGCAACCGCAAAAGCAATCGTGTTTTGTTAACGTCGCCGATTGCCGAACGTGGCTTTCTCAAAACATCGGGCTGTAGACCGGCCGAGCTCCAACTGCCGCGCCACTCGAATACCGGTTATATGACCGCAATACACCCTCACACTGTATCTCCAGCGCGCCGAGCGTACCAAACAACCTCCGAGTCCAACGCTGCTCGTGTTCCTTGCCGGCACTTACAGCGAGAACTTGCGCAGCAATGTATCACAGTCCGCCACACAAATTGTCACGAGCTGGTGGAGTGGTAGAAGGTTAACATGACTGTATGACGTCAACCGTTCGGCTCGTCGGACTTCTTGACTCTCGACAAACATCGACTGAATATGTGAAGTCTCGCGCTAGAAAATTATAGACGAAGCGTTTGAGGAAAAATACGCTGCTTTGTATGTTGCCTACCTTTGCTCAAATGTGCACCAAAATGACTCACATGGTTTTACGAGTTGTTTAAACTTAATTTTTTAAGTTTACATACCTACGATTAAAATAGATTTACTGATAGGTTATCAAAGGATACATAAATCAAATCTTAATTATAGATGGAACAAAATTAATCTAGTTGCTAAGTGAGAAAAAGAAATACATAATAAGAATGACCAATAATTTAAATATTATTAGAAAAAAATATGTATGTCATTATTATTGTTCGAAATTGGATTCGGGTAATATGCATGTTCGATCAAATCGAAATAAGTGGTAATACTAACAAAATATAGGCAGGTAATATCAGTGTGCAAGAATTCGTTATCTTATCTATGCGGCAGTCTCATTGATTGATCGTAATATTCTTTATCGATGTGTAAATAAATATAAATTTCTGTTTATCGACCGCATTGTGCTCGTTTCCAATCCAAGTTTCATCGTTATTTTAACACAATGAAGCCGCAATACCGCAACCCGACGCGTTCGAAGGTGAATTGCGTATTGTTTGACGCCCGCATACAACGTGACTTTCGAAAACGACTTTAATTTTCGACCAATAAGGTTTCTTTTGCGCGAAGTGTACGTATTATCGCGGCAGTGGTATTACAGACCTTGTGCCGCTGTCGCTTTGGGCGATAATTCGTTGGCGGAGTGGTTTGTTGTTCAGTATACGGGCGCTAAAAGCGTTTCGCAGTCGTCCGTCGTGCGTATCGGCCGCCGAGCAGTGGAATGCCATCAACTAAGATAAGGCTGGCTCTTGGGACCGCGTCGAACGCTGCCGCTCGCTGTTTCTCCGTGACATTTGAAACCTATATTTACTTCGGTTTATACTTAGCTAGATGCTTAACATTTTATATAGATAAAATATTTGAAACTTATCCTGTTTTGGTGACAATCTCTTTAAAGGTGATGAAATAAGTCGGTTCGCCATTAAGTTTTCTATTGATCAGGAAAAACTACGTACGTAAAACAATTAAAATACTTTGATTTATACGATTTATTTGCATACTATTTATGTGTCATAACAACGATTAATAACTTGCGTTATGTAGCCTTTACGTAATCCTAATTAGTACGGTTTCATAATACAGTCATGTTATCGTGTTTTATCGCTCGTTGCTAAGTTAGGAAGTGATCTGTGTTCGATTGTGTGCATTAAGTATTCACCCTCACATATGTAGAGTTGTGAGGGTCGGTAGTCTGTACAAGTGTTTGACGTTCAACTGGCCTCTATATAAGGCCACGTGCTTGCACGTCCTTGACAAGGCCAAAGACCTCCAACTTTTGAAAAAAAAAAAGGTAAAACAACGCTTTTTGCCCCGATCCAGCCATAATGTTTGTTTTGATCGTTTTCACGTAAACGATCCTTCGTGGTTTGTTTTGAATACTTTTTTTTTGTGCAAGGAACGACGTGGTCATTATTATTAGTTATGGTGGTGCTGTTTCTATCAAGTGCCGCCCACCTATTGCTGTCGCAAACAGTAAAGTAACATATTTTGCAATTTCTTAGAATATTTCAACCCTGTAAAATAAATGAATTATTTTCGAGCTCCATATCAAAAAGTCTACTGCAAGTAAATTATACTGTGACCAGCTTCGTCGTATGTCTGTCCAGACTTGTTCAACGTTCAGTTATCATTGAAATTGATCAAAAGCACTTACAGGTTTGTTTCGCTAAACACGAATACCGTTCAATGTAAACATGATCCTCAATATTCTGTTCCGAACTTCCGACTTTGAGAAATACATTGAACGGTCCTGAGTAACGGAAGGGGCACAAAAAAAAACTTGTAAAAGAATATGACTCTTGTAACGGGAACCTGTTGCGTGTCTGCGGTCCCAACCGTTGGCTGCCCATCGCCTAATTGTATTCAGATTACCCCGGAAAAGTGATAAATCTTGGCGAGTCAAGGTCGACGGAGGGTTCGACAGCCCATTCACCCCGTTCCGTCTGCCCCCTTGGCTAATGGTGCGGACATTCTTTCCCTAACCTCGGCCAGACTTGCCCGGTTCACTCTCTACTATACTATACACATTCACTAAGTGTACAAGTGTACCCACCTACCCCCACGCCCGATAACCAGATGTACTTACATCTCAGACGCAACAACCTCCCTGTTTTCGGTCCCTCTCCCCGAGGTTGTTGTAAGATTGAAAAGGAAAACGAGATTTAATTTGTCAATGAAACACTTCTAAAGGTTTCATTTGATTTGTTTTGTTTGTTATAGCCATTGTGACAATTTGCTTCGGTTCCCGATATTGAATTAAATGAAACTTATCCAACCGTACGTATGAAATTGCTAAACACGGTTTAAAATACGTAATTTGCTTTTTCTTTTTGGAATTTCCGAGATGACGTAAGTCTCAATGTTTTAGTATGCAGCTGCTGCAGTGTTCAGCATATCTCAATGTTGAATGTTAAGTGTAGAAATGTGTAAATTGTAAGATAAATCAGCGTTGTATATCATGTGGTATGTGGGGACGGCGACTGTGTTAGTGGTGATCAAGTTAAATGGGTCGACAAACAGCGCCGTCGCTCCGACGCCACCGTTTGTCTCAACTAGGCCGCTTGTTAACACTATTGTCTATGTTCTGTTTATACTCCTTACTGTTGACACGTATGTCATCGGAAAGTGGCAAATTTCGTAAGATTATAAAATAACTTGATAGTTTGTAAACTCTCGATAAGTTGTTATTTTATTTTAGTTCACAATTTCTCGGATTGAAATCGAGAAATTATAAACTAAAAAAAATTATGATGCGTAAAAAAGTATTCCGAATGTTCAGTTGACAAATTTTCGAGAGTTTAAAAACTATCGAAAATTAATTTATAGTCTAAAGCTGTTTTCAGGTACGCTATAATATAATATATATAGCTCATAGCACAACCATATCGCGCACCGGTGACATAATTATATAAAAAAAACAACGGGTTGCACTCCGGGAGTGCCGGCAGAAATGAAAACTTGAACATTTTCGATCAGGTCAAAATTCGTCGTGACGCGAGTTTGTCTTACGAATTTTCGATCAGGTCACGTGTCCACTCCTGACGCGAGTTTAACATTTTATACTCATCACAAGAAAAGTGCTTAACGCCGCTAAAGAAGTTTTCACTTCAAAAACTTGCATAGCTTTCCTAATGGATACTATAATTCTCAAGCCTAACAGTTTCTGCTTGATTAGACATATTATTATTTATTAACTACGGAAAGACAAGCACATGATCTCGTCGAAATATTGCGAAACTCCTAGTAATCATAACATGGGAAAACATTTAAAAACCAGTAAGTATATGATATTGTGAATGCTTATGTACAGATAGAATACATGGCACACATCTTTGATAATAACGTCGTGGCTGCGTGACTATGAATTCTCTTAATACAAATACTCATGTCATACCACTTGAACGACCACGTTGTGAGTCTGTCAGTTTAGATACTCAGTGTAAATTGTGAGCACTTGCCGCAACGTTTGTGTATGTAGCTTATATTAACGAAAATATACTGTATTTTACACTTAGAAAACATTGCCCCAAAAATAACATTTATGTAGTATGTTTATCATAACTACAAATTCTGCATAATGTTATAATGTATCAAGCCGGTTATGTATTGGATTTTGCAATAAGTAAATAGATCTTATGCGATGGCGATCTAAGGTTTGCAAATAAAAATACTGTCGTTAGGAAACACAAATACTCAGATTGATTAATATATTTTACCTAGGGAGGCTTTTATGAAAACGAATCTTAATAAGTACTTTTTAGACGCAACTAAGGTCTTTAAAAATCTTTCAAATTTCTCAAGTAAATGGAGAGTAATACTGTCTGCAAAATAAATATAAGTATTACCCACGCAATAACTGACAAAATTACACATACTCACGCGCTGATCAAAACTGGAGATAGCTAACTAAAAAGGCTCTCCGCGGATCCTCACAGCTTCGAGTAAGGGAGGTACTCTTCATTGCACACCAAAGCAAATCATGTTATTTACTGCGAAAGTGTGAAGTAAAGTACATTTACAAAGGTGAGCTTAACTCAAACATGAGTATTCTCCCAGCAAACCAGTTGTTCACACTTACGAGTACTCAGTTTACTGGCTCCTACGACTAACTCGATGGAACCACCTCTTCTGACTACACCCGCCCGTGTGCTTTCTCCTCTGATATATCCTCTATAAGAGAAATAAGAGATCAGAAAGTATGCACGTTCCACTGAACGGCAACAAAACAGCGAACTGAGACATTCCACGCTTTCTACCGACAATCCATTTCGATTCCGATCATTCGGTAGCCCTATATGCAGCTAACGTGGGCGCGGTTGATCGTATGCGCGGAATGTGTTGGTAGCTGAGACCGCGGTAGGATCGCGCTGCCCGCACATTGCGCGCAAGCCCGCGCCCTTCGTGCCTGACACTTGACTTTGATGCACGCCGCGTTATCTATGTGATGAGGTATTTCAAGCCGAAGGAATACTCTGTGAGCCCGTTTTATAAGCTGAGTGAAGTTGGTTGTAAATTTCTTAAACTAGGGGTACAGAAACTGATTTTGAACAAAATGTGTCAAAGCTAATTTTTGGCTATCAAACAAAACTTAAAAAAGGCATGTCTAATCTTTGTTATAGAAATGAAATGTCTTTAGAGCATCCTGTTTTACTAAGTACTCAATTTCCTGAAACGCCTTTACCTAATAAACTGCGACAGTTTATTTTCTGTCCCAGACATGTTCAAACTTCGAAGTATCAGAGAGAGAGTGTGCAACAGTGGTGTTATCAACCTATTTGCAGAGGACCTAAAAAAAAGAGATATTTATTATTAGACCCTATTCTAATAGATAGATAAGTTTTCAGAAGTAAACCTTATTATGAAGTCGCTATTGAACATCTCTATTTTGATTAAAACCCATTTGCTGTAAGCTAGTCCTTCACTGAATGTATAAATTGTGACAGTTTCTTTTCGATACGTGTCCAAAAGGCACATGTTCAAACTGCAAAGTATCATTACAAAAAACTTTGCACCGAGTTGCACGTGCAACAGCGGCGTTATAAAACTATTTGCATAGAATTTAAGCATTCCTTCAAAATATATATTATTTCGATACCCCAGACAAACAGGTTGATAAGTTGCTAGAAATTCAAGTTAATGACGAAGTGTCTGACTGTCTGTACAGCATGCATTTTAACTTTTAGTTTTGCATTTGCTTTAGTTAATAATTTGTGACAGTTTGTTTTCGATATCTGTCCAAAAGGCTCATGTTCAAACTACAAAATATCATTATAGGGGGCCTGATGACCCGTAACATAATATATATTGTCTGCCTATTTCGGGCATCAGTCCCACAAATGTTTACCCTGTAAACAAAAACCATAAAAAACTACCCCTCCTCCTCCTGTTCACTATGACGTTTGTGAAGAGGAAATAAATAAATATAATATAAATTATTATCAGAAACCTTGCACCAAGTATCTTGTGCAACAGCGGCGATATCAAACTATTTAACAATGCAAATAGCTTCTATACCTCTTTTTGAAGCAATGTCTTCACCCTATGGTGTAGACATTCCTTCGAAAAGAGATATTTCTAAACACATCAAATTTAAGATGTTGATAACTTGCAGGAAGTTAAACCTAATGATGTAGTGTCTGTAGGACGTCCTGTTTTGATCAAACATCTAACACCTTCACCGAATAAATTGTAACAGTTTTTTATAGAAAAGAAACACAGTTTTAACCTCTTTAAGTTGTCCAAAGGGCTCATGTTTAAACTTCGCAGTAACATTAACAGAAACCTTGCACCGACTTGCACGTGCAACTGAGGCGTTATTGTCGGATGGGAAAGTAAAGACCTCGGCGCTGTGCGTTACGCACGCGGTCGCTCGGTGACGGGCGCTGCCCTTGACAGAGCTGGTTCGAGACCGCTACTTGCTCTGCGTTGCTCAATCAGACTACAAGACTTATTGAGTTTAAAGCGATTGTGCACGCGAGCTTTGACGGTTTCTTCATGTGGTTAAGAGAACGCTGGTCTGAAAACGATTCTGCTGTCACGAAGTAGGTGAACAACATTTTTATTATGATGAGCTTGTACTTTTCCACTTTCCGGTCTTATGCTATTTTGGGGCAGACCTTTGAGACAGGCAGCCCCCTAACGAAATTGTTGTTGGTTAGAAAAGTGAGCTTTGTAACTTTTCAAGTAAGGGCATGATGGCCTGTCACTAGCTGTAAAGTAAAGTAGGTGTTTTAAAAAAAAAAACTATGTAACACAAAAAGAGCATTTTTATGTTTTTGTCTGTCTGTACGCTATAATCTCCGAAAATACTGAACGGATTTGGTTGGGGTTTTCAAAATTAGATTACGTAGAAAAATTACTTGACAAGTAAGCAACCGAAACGTTAGGAAATGAATAAAGATTCGTCATGGCTTGACAGTCTTTTTTTTACTATTAATAGGCACGCATTTAACCACATCACACATGATGGTAAGCGATGATGTCGTCGAAGATGGAGCACGCTTGCCTAGACCTATTGTCTATTATTATACCTTTTCTTGACCTATTGTATATTATTTTTTTATTTTTTTTATTATTCTTTTTTTTTACTATCTATGTAGCTATCAGGAAACGCAGTCTTTGGCAGGGAATTCCACTCCTTAGCAACGGCTAAGGAGTGGAATTCACAATGAATTAATATCAAAATATCTATTTTTTTTTTTTTTTTTTTTTGCAAAACGGGGAAACTCTTGGCCTAAATCTCACCTGATGGAAAGTGATGATTAGGCCGAAGATGGAAGCGAGTTTCACCCGGAATCCTCTTACACAGAGGAACTGGCTATCATACCTCTAACTGCCGGAACACAACAATGCTGTTAACATTGTTGTTATGGCGACAGACTTAGACATGATGGTGGTAGCTTGCCAGGCGGACTTAGAACAAGTCCTACCACCAACCAAACCGAGCAAAAAATTTGCCCCCGCTGGGAATCGAACCCGTCCCGGGTTCGATTCCCAGCGGGGGCAAATTTTTTCTCTGGGTCTGAATCAGGTGGTATAACCACGAGACCACGGAGGCGGTTAGTGTCACCTGTTTAGCACCACCCAGGGACCACGTGTAGGGATTCGCTGAAGGGTATTCTCCTACGGACGCGGGTGACTCGGCCCCCAAAATAATCATGCAGGTTCTGTGTTAATCCTTTCGTCATACAGACATTGTTGTTGTGACGTACACTGCACTCGTATGCTGAAGATTGCAACTGTCTACAAACAAACAATGGAGATTACACGGCATTTCGTCCACTTGATATCAGTTGGCCAAAGCTATTAGCTGCCTGTCAGCTGTTGTTTACAAACAGATCGCAGGCTTCAGGATCATTAGCAAAAGATAAGTTAAAGAGAAGATTTGTGAGTTGTGACGTCACTAACACGGTTGCATGCTATCTTTAATACACATTTTAAAATAGGACGCGTGCTATTTTTACGAGACATTGGTCGGATGTGAGTCGGGACGACCCCATTACCGTGGCGCTACACTCATTAAAGGTCGGCGTAAACAAATAGATATATAGGTGGGCGCGTATGGCACAGCGCTGTTATCTATGATTCACCGGCGCCTCGCCGTCTGCCGGCCGTCTGATCGCTCCGACACAAAATAATGGCCCGATAATAGCCCGCTGATGAGATTAAAGTGACGACCCTAGCACGTGCTTATCTTTATTCATACAAACGTCGTAAAGGGTGCATTTCAAACGTGCACTGAAAAGCTTTACAACCCACCGCTTAAGTTGGCGGGCGGTTTTCAACCCTGCACCGACATAATTGCAAACGTATATTTACTGTGTAAGAGACGGTAGTCGCTCTCACGTAACACTAACATAACCGACTCCAAATCGACCTACATAAAAGCTGCAATACCACTTTCGTCGTCGCAAATCACTGCCGCTCGTATCTCGGCCTCGGTCAATGCGTTGCGTGCATGTCGTATGCACATATACGGATGCAATAAAGTGCAGCGAGAATTCGCAGGCTAGCGGCGCATTCTGCTCACGTGCCGACGGAAAACGAAAGTGATCGGATGCGTCTCTCCGCCCTCGATTGATGCTCGGCCGGCTTAGGCGAGCCCTCGTTAACTGTATTATTCAAATTGTGTGTGCGAGCCCCGGCTCCCGGCTCCACGATTGATCACAAAACCGATATACGCCAATGTTTGTCGCTTGCACTCTCGTATACTATTTAATTGATACACTTGACACTCAACTTGGATTCGTGATATAAACCGGCGCGACGCTAGATTCGGAGTTATGTCTGGTGAATGTTGTTTACTTGCTATTCGTAGTAGAGCAAGATATCTGCAGTGTTTTGAAGTACGATTCAACAACTGGTGTATGTCTGTTCTTTACTATTTTAGATCAAAACTTAACCTTTTGGTTCTTTAATTCCAGGCACGCAGAACGTAGCGATGCCGCCGCGAACGTCGTCATCGCTGTCGGACGGCAGCGGGCCGACGGCGCGGCCAGGGCCCGGCGCGGGTGCACCCTCGCCCGGCGGCGGGCCGCCTCCCGGCGCCATGGTGGCGCAGCCCTACCCGCACCACCCCGGCTACAAGCCGCCGCACTACCCGCCGCCGCAGCCCTACGGCTACCCGCCGCGCAACCACCACCCCTACCCGTACGGGTACCGCCCGCCACCGCCGCCGCATCCACCACAGCACTACCCTCCAATGAAGGTACCGATGCCGGACTCCTAGCATACTGACCTACTCAGAGATGAATTTCATCGGCATTAAACTAGCAAGAGGCAATTTATTTGCCAAACGCATGCTGATCGAAATTCTGAATCAATTCATCTCTTAAGATTTTGGTGATACTAAATTTACGTTGTCTAGCTCATAACTAATTACTAACCGTGCGCTCGCGCTGTTTCAGCAGCAACCGCGGCACATGGGTCCACCAGGCCCAGGCGGGCCGGGCACGCCCGGTGCCCCCGAGGGCGCCATGCCGCCGCCCACGGCGCCGGCCGAGCCACACGACAACGGGCCGGCCGCGCCCGCCACCGCGCTCGTCACCACCGGCCCGGACGGCGCGCCGCTGGACGAAGGCAGCCAGCAGAGTACGCTCAGTAATGCATCTGCAGGTAAGAATCGGAATAAAACTGACAGAGTCTAGCGTAGAGCGTCAGAGCATAGGCCAGCAGTGGACATATGCCTTCCTCACAAAGACTAGCACTGTGCTTCTCACATTCAGCAAATTTTCATCAACTTCACCAAGTCATTGGTTCACCTTGTTCATCAGCACTTCGAGATCACCAAAAATTAAAAAAAAAACTATCGCAGGTTACCTCTGAAGCTTCTACGCGAAGACTAACAGGTCTCTACGCCTTTTAATTCATCCAGAAATCAATTCGTCTCTTTAACTTGGCAGTAATCTAATAGAGCAGTACCCATTGTTCCAGCGTCAGGAGAAGAGGCGTGCGGCGGCGGCTCGGGCTCCAGCAAGGGCGGCTCGCGCAAGGAGTACGGCGCGGGCAGCGCGGCGCCGTCGCCGTCCCCGGGCGGCGGCTCGCACTCGTCGCTGCACGACGACTACGACGCGTCGCCGTCGTCGTGGCCGCGCCCGCCCTCGTCCCCCGTGAGTGCCGCCCCACACCACACGTGCCCACTGCCACACCACACTGACACTCTGTGGAACTCGACACCCACTACAAACTGCGGCTCTAAAAAGGCCACCGTGGTAGAATCAGCCAGCACATCAAGCTACCCGAAACTGTCAAATTTTCACATTCAACCTTTAGCGATAAAGATGAAAGTGAAATTTGACAAATAATTGTGTGATTAATATTATATGATCCCAATATGATTCTTCTCCAGTGGCCTTAATATACCCGCTGAGCTCGAGATGTAAACACTGCTTATCACATGCTATGGCTAGTAACTTTTCCTGTCACTGTTGCACAACTGTCAAACTACTAGTGCAAGATTGAGTCAGAAACATAATTAGGCCAGAGTATGAATTAAGCAACGTATATTAATCTCGGTCTCTGCTCACCATAAAGCCTTACTTTCCATTGTTAAAGAAATTTTACTGGACCCTACATTGAAGGAATAAATCACAATTGACAAGGCTTCAGTGTACCCAAAACGTGTCGAGTTCCTCAAATATAAATGTCAAGTAGTACCACTCTTCGTCTATTCTCTTCTTTTAGCTGATTCAGTCTTCAATAACTATCTTGTTTTACAAAGGATTTCGGCTTTTAGTTAGACTTGCGGAATGGATGTGTGATTAAAAGCCCTAATACCTTGTCTTTTAGCCAGTTTTCTGACGGCAACTGTCTGAAGGACGTTTTTGTTTTCGTAAGCCCAAGATGTAATATCTTCCAAGAAGTAGGGACATTTGGTAGTGAAGAAAAGAAAGGCGAATTAAATTAACAGCAACACAAGTTATGTAGTAAATAAACTAAACACAGGTTACGAGAACAAAAAAAAAAGATGAATGAAAATGTTTTAAAATTCTTTTTGTATTTTTTACTATTCACCTAATGATTGCATTTATGTGCAAATCCATATCGAACTTCACTTGTCACGAGTGTCGATCACACGAAAACCATGAAGATTTGCGTTACATTAAATGCATTATATACTGAGCATACCCCACTTATTCCGTGTGATCAACATTCGAGTACACATCGTTATTTTTTGTTCCTTTTCTGTAAAGAGCCACCTCATTTAAGTTTAGTAGGTTTGTCTCATATATTCCAACTGTCTTGTTCTTTCCTAACATGAGCTGTGTGTAAGCGAAAGGGAGGCATTGCATTTTATCATGTATTTCAGGTATTTAACAGTCACATTGCGCCGGAGTCCTACAGATCAAAGGTTTATATCAAGTTAAAGATCATAAGCATGAGTAGTGCTCGATACAATTAATATTTTCACTTAATACCGTGTTACGATTGCATGTTAGTCATTTTCTATCTGCATAATACAAAATGCATTGCCTTTTAATGCATAACATTGTCTGACTGCGCAACTATGTACCATATTTCTTTCAGTTAAAAACTCTCGACACCAACCTTTAGCTTGAAGCTTGAGAAATCCTTTAGTAATTCACTTTTGTTTCGCTTTCTGCTACAGTTTTCCTTTTTTGGTTATGGACTCGCTTCAAGAAACAATTTAGGAACTTTTCAACTGAGAAATGTTTTAATACTCTCAAACACTTAACACAACAAAAGGTTCTGTTGGTTCTATATTACACTTTTATGTAGCATTTTCTTACACATTTTAGATTTGAATGAATTCTTCGTATTCTTGCCGACTGTATACTTAAGCCACTTGTGAATAGCATGATTTCTGCGCCTATTAAACTTATATTTTGATATGCACTGTGCATCGATTGCATGAAAATACCCAAAGTCCCCGTTTCGTAAACTATGTACTAGCTTGATGTAGTTTATTGAAAAGGGTTAGTATTGGAATGCAATTTCGTAAAAACTCCTTATTTTATAATCATTACACTTAACTTATAATTTCTTTTTTTCTCCTTTTCTCTCTAATTTTGTTTTATTTTCGATCTATTCATAAATCATAAGGAGTTTTTCCAAACGAACGGGGCTGACGAAAGTAGTTTGCTGAACATAAAATTTATATTAGTGGATTTTTTTTATTCTAGGCTGAAAATTCAAGGCGACGAATAGGAGAGTCTTCGTCAGGCCCGGTAACACATACACTATCAATCTAAACGCTTGATCTTGATTGCCGTGAAAATAGCTCACTCCATACAAATATACTCTGCGTCAAATAAGACTACACTCTATAATACTTAGATGTATTTGCTAGAAATTAAAAACTAAGTACTCGTTTTAGTGTTTGTTTTGTGATAGGAAATTCAATCACTTAATTGAAGTACATGTAATTTTTTGTTTATTACAGCTATAAAAACTAGTGCTTAGTTCTAATATAAAGTAGGCTGACCTGATAATTTCGACGCATACGACATACTCATAATGATGTGAAGAAACTAAAGCTTTATTAAATGTGTCTGGAAGACCGTACCTGTAACATCATAATGAAATTATACCAGACAAACTTGAGACAACGAGGAGTTGAGACATTTTTGTCCACTTTTCCTATGTTAAAACAAGGTGCAAATCTTGATAAGTCACCATTGTAGTTCAAACAGCATGTAGCTGCGGTCGCACTGGTGATGCAAAAGGGAAGCTATGGTGGATCCGTATGCTTCGTGTTGCCTAAGGCTAAGCGCGCACGGGTAACTGTTGCCATCGTGACCATTTATCTCTCTCTCTCTTTCTCTCCCTCTCTCTAGTAATTCAGAGTGCGTAAGACATACATAATATGCTGTCACGCAGACAAAATGGCACTCGCGCGGGCTAAGCCTTATGAATCTTATGACGTCCATAAACTTCTCTAGAATTTTGTTTGTGGAATAGTCTGTTCAGGCAAATGTTGGTGTGAAAGAAATATTTTATTCAAAGTCTGTATCGTGTGGATCCACTAACACCAGTGCGACAGTGGCATTATTATGGTGATATGTATTGCGCTAGAAGTATTATCGAGTATGTCGTGTGGGTCCCCTTGGACGGGTATGTGATGAGAGTGTCCCTGCGCCAGAAGTCGGACTCGCTGGGCAAGCTGTACGAGATGGACGACGCGCCCGAGCGGCGCGGCTGGGTGGAGCGCCTGCTGGCCTTCATGGACGAGCGCCGCACGCCCATCGCCGCCTGCCCCACCATCTCCAAGCAGCCGCTGGACCTGTACCGCCTCTACCTGCTCGTGCGCGACCGCGGCGGCTTCGTCGAGGTACGTCAACTTATGTGCCCTCCCGAACCTTCATGGACGAGCGCCGCACGCCCATGAATCCCGAACCTATACTGCAGTAATAGCAAAACTACGAAACTGCTCTTACGCGGCTGCCGCTGCCAGAGACGGCACTTTGCTTAGCTAGTCTAAAAGGGGCCCTGTATCAAACATTTTTGGGGGCCCGTTTTTAGGGGTATTGTGATTTTTAAACAAAAAAGGCCCTACTAGAAAAGAGTAACGGTGGGACTAAATGTATAGTTTGGCGGACCTGTGTTTTTGGGCCCTTGTAGTCAGAGGGCCCCGTATCTTTGTTGCGGCTGATACGGCGGTAGCTACGCCTCTGTATAAATCTATGGGCTCAGTTAGCAGCTGACCGCTGCTTATAGTAGCTGTAGGTGTGGCGGTTCAGTGCTCTGCGAAATACTGTAGCTAACTTACTCGACAATCGGATCCAGAATTCTTGACCAGATCTATCAGACGCGTAAGCCGTGTAAAGGTTGACTTCTTTGATACAGGTAGACCAAAGTGTGACCATTAAATAAAAGTCTATTATTCTGTTGTGACCATCTCAACATAATCAAATCATCGATTGACACAGTTCTTATTTGTTATGGTGTATGTACCAAAACCAGTTTTATATCCGTCCTGTTACCTCCGTCAAGTTGCCACCGACTTAGTCACATAATTAATGATCTTCTTTTTCATATAAACTGCGCTTTTCCTCGCCATCCTGTCCAAAACAAACGACTCTGAATTGTAACAGAGAATAACTTGACTTCTACTTACTCGGCGAGATTGAGGTCAAGAGTGGGCTTATCTGGAAAATAAAGGAACGAAAAGCCTTGAGAATAAAGCGTTACAAATGTAATACATACATAGATTACAATCTATGTACCTCTTACGACGCGAAAGTCGCCATGGTCAGCGGAGGGAAATGCGTTATTATGTTACTTACATGTTACCGGCCTCTTGTCGTCAATCAGACAGACGAGACTTTTCGTGCTCTGATACGAATGGCATCAATAAAACAAATACGTAATAGTTAAATTAAAATCAAGGTTTGAATTATCGCGCTTACAGAATAAAAACCCAACCTCAACATATTAGTATAAATTTTCCTCGAGTACTAAAAAGTGACTAAACTTTCTAGAAATTTGCTTTTACATAACTACTGAAGTTTGAGGAACTTCTGTAGACCGTTTTGTTCAAGCAAATCGCAAGAAAATCGAAACTGCCAACATGTTTCACTAAGCTAACATATCAATATCATAGTAAATCAAATCAAGCCGGACAGTTGGCCTTACAGTGTGTAGTGGTAAAAATCTAATACAACATTCTAAGTAGGTATTATTTTACTATGGTGAATTATTAAAAACACATTTTCTCTGACATTTCAAACACAAAGCCACTTAAAATTTATTAATCCAGTATTTCTTCACAATAGCCAAGTTTTGTGAGTCTAAACAACTTTTACCATTCGGATGATTTGAATATTGTAACAAGAGAGTGGCACAATGTAAAGGTGCCAGCCATATTTAGAATCGCTGTTGAATATGCACTCAATTTTAAAGATGCATCGTTGTGTTACTTAAAAACCGGGTTACCAAAGAATAAGTTGATTTGATACACCTACCTACCTTTCTGTTATAAAACACCTTTAGGATGTTAAATAAAGAAAAAAAAAGTTTCAAGTACAAATTGTGTGTAAAAATATAAGTGAAACTTGATTTCAACTTCGCGCTAGCAATTTTTACGAATAAAGATGATCGTCATTCAGTCGCTATACGACTCACTGCCCCTTGCTAACGCTCATCTTACCGTGTATCTTTTCCTCTATTACTCAAACTCACTATAAACGTAATTCTTGCAGTTAAAACTGCATTATATTTTGCTTAACACACTAAAAGTCAATCAGATAAATACAAAGAGGACGAACTGTGTGTAATTCAATTCGGTTTTACAGTTTAAACGTTAACATTTGCAAACATTTGTATTCTCGAGTATCACTTTAGCGGTGCTAGTAAAACCGAGGCGCAGCGCACTATGCTACTGAGACTAATAGACTTCAGCAAGGATTTATGTTAGTGCATGCACCGCGCTTTATGTGAATAGGTGCCGTAAACCCCGGGCCTTTAACGATACTTAATAAATGTTTATCATTGTACTGAGCGACACGCCAGCACGCCGACACGCCGACACGCCGACACACCGGCGCGACTCGCCGTCCGCGCCGCTCGCCACCGCGTCTCCGCGCCGCGGCGACAGGAAAATATCTCGCGATTAGAGAATCGCCGGCATGGTCAGGTTTCCACTCGTTAACACGCGCGAGTTATCGCCTTTTCCACTGAGCACTAAACCTTCACACTTTATGTTCGAGTTAACTGTCGCCTCGTGTTCATTTGTTTACTTTAAAACTGCAAACTTGTTCGATTTACGTTTAACTTATTGTGTGTGTTTGTAGGTGACGAAGAATAAGACGTGGAAGGATATTGCGGGCTTGTTGGGCATCGGTGCTTCTTCATCCGCGGCGTATACGCTTCGCAAGCACTACACGAAGAATTTGCTCGCGTATGAGTGCCACTTTGACCGCGGTGGTATCGACCCACAGCCAATCATCAATCAAGTTGAAGCTTCCACAAAGAAAAAGAGCGGCAAATCCAATAGCACGTCCAGTACAGGTATGTTCGGATAAATTCATTTGCTGTAAACATTCCTAGTTCGCGATTGTTCATTTAATGGGAAAATGTCTAGTGAATTCTTTATGTGATTGTCAGTCGCAATTATTATTTCTTTTCGCTTTAAGGCTCTATGATTCTGTCACTTATAGTATTCTTTGTTTTGTTAACTAAAGTTGAAGGTTAACACATTTTAATGACACATTTTGATTTTGATACAGTTCTTGACTAGTGTCAACCGTTTTTGCTTATGTTTAGAAATTAAATATTTAAAGGACCATAACCTATTTTCAGCCCAAATTACAAAGCAGTCGTGTCTAAGTTTGAGTGTCATAAAACATTAGTGTCGATATTCCCAGCAGGATCGTCAAATTCACAAGAGTCATTCCCCGCGGGCGGCGGCGCGGGCGCGGGCGGCGCGCCCATGGACGGCTACGGCGCGCAGTACGCCGGCTACCCGCCGCAGCCCAACCACTCGCAAGGTACGCCGCTCGCCAGCCCTGCCTACATCTACATGATAACGATCATGATAACACACACTACTAAATCTTTCTCAATGTCGCTTCATCTCTTGCTGTACCGACAACTCTTATTTCTAACTTAATTTTGTAAGAAGAACCAACTCGATGCGCATGCACATTGTGATCGTCGATGGTGTGATGTAATTCGATTTATTTACAATAAAATGCAAAAAAATTAAATAAGCCAAGACAGCGTCAAAAGCACATTCTGAGTGTTTCTTCTTGAGCCTTAGCAGATGTAAGGTCTGATTTTGAACTTTTTATAACTTGAATGGGTATAAGAATAGTTGGTACGGCTTCTTGACTGCTAGTGTGAATAGACGGTCGCTAGCTCCGACTGTAGTGGCACCGCGTCACTCGCACGGATGTGCACTGAGATAGGTGACGATGAACACCGTCTACCACGAACCCTTGGTGGGTAAAATAAAGTATTTTATTTATGGTAAACAAATGTTGAAGAACAGTTGTAACCATGTTCACTTGACATATATAGAAATTTAGATGGACGCACCTTCAGTGCCCGATGGAGCTGGAAAAATACTTATACAAACTCAAAAATAAATGGCTGAAACAATGATTTCGGGCCATATTATTAACCTAGTTTGCGAGGAAAAAAGTGCATTACTATGCTATATGGGTTAAATAGACAATGTTAGCTGTGCTGATAACTGTTGGGACAGTAACACTATCTTCGGTGCGCTTATATACAAGTTGATATAAATAAATTCTTCATGATAGGAATAACACTGACAGAAATTGTACACAAGTGTTCTCCCTGTCCTCCTAATCTTGTATCTGAATGTGGACGGTGTTCTTCGCGTTAGTCCCGCTGTACATGAGCTATGAGCTACTAGCTACTAGGCCGGCGGGCGCGCGTGCGACGCTGACACTGCACGGCGCGCCGCCGCTTCTTTTGTTTCTGTTGTGCCGACTAACTATCTAACCGTCTCCGAGTGGCCGCTCTGCTAACCCATCATACGAAACTGCTTACCACTAACTTATAACACCCGGATTCTGAAAGCATAGCATTCAAACCCGTTTGCACGACAAAGCAGTAAATACGTAGCCCTAAACATATTTGAATCATTGTTTTGTCTCTGACAACACAAAAAAAAAACACAGAAATGAAACGATATTTGAACCATGTTTAGGGCTGAATTATTAACTGACCTGTTTTAAAGGCGGCTGTAATCTTTCATCATATCTAACGTTGCTGCGATTGGTTGCTGGATTAAACCACGGCCAATCGAACTTCACGTGAGATTTGACAATATTATTTCTAGCAGGCTTTCAGAAACCAGGAGTAACTTTCGTATCTCAGAGGAATATAACATCTTTGTGAATAACTATGTTCTATTGTAAATATAACAACTTTTCTCTAGTTTTAACTACCGAGGCTACACCGAGCACTTTGGTAGCACAGAATAAATAGACACAGAATACTCATGATGTACAATGCACGATAAAAACGCGCTCACATCGAAAACTAAAGAATGATTCTTAAGTTGTGTTCGATCTCATGAAATGAGAACACTAATGATGAAACAGCTATCGTTGCGTAAAACCTTGGATTTTATATCGTCTTGGATAAATGTGTCGATGTGTGAGAGTTCTTTATCGAGCATTGTTGCAAAAAGCTTCTGTTCCTATTGATTCCTAGCGTGTAGTTAGTTTGTCGTGAGTGCCGGAGGGTTAGCGTTGTGCGTTCCTCTCGGGTACGTGTGGGTACAAAGACGTGTGGTTGTAGGCGGCGGGCCGGGCGGCGACAACCTTGCCGCCTCCAACCCGTTCGACGAGCCGCCGGGGCCCAGGAGACCCCCAGGTACTTAACACTTGCACATCTCCTCACTACATGCCTGGTAAACGAATTGGGGGCTATTGTACAAGTTTTGCGACATATCATCAAACGATGAACTCGTCGGGCTATCTGCATTCAGGCTGATACCATCCTATAAAGCTTAATGATGTGGATGCGATCAATGTCATTGATCCATAGAAAAAGATATCAAATCAGCCGTCTATTCTATCAACATCTCACCGTGTACACTTTGGTGGAGTGAGAATGAAGTGAACTGTCATTCTATCTTATTTTTATGGATTGCACTACAACTAAGCTTACACGGTGACACATTTACAGAATCGTATTGCAATTTCATTTTTGTCTGTTGATCGTAACATCTTTCGAGTATTATCTTCCAGCGGTAAAAAGGATGTCGTAAATCGTCCTGTTCTTGAAATACTAATGTAAGCTGTAGCTCAGTTATTGTTTCTTGCAGCTTGAATGTAGTTCGTCCGTATGACCGTATGATAATATTAAAAGTTTAGCAAATATGTCAGCTCTCCATTCGTTAACTACTCCGTGGCTCTTACCTATGTCACATATTAACCTTTGTTCATTCGCATGATACCGGTAATAACATCAAAGTAACCTTATATTAATGAAATCATTGGTCTGTGCTAATGCATAAGTTGAGTAAATAAGTGTACAGTCTATAGTAAACTTTCTATAAAAAAAAAGCAATTAGTTTGCCAAAACTATATTTAATTGGTGTTGATAACCTCTAGTATTTCCATAGACTAAGGAAAAGAGACTTATTTATGGTATCAAGTGATCACACCTCCTTTGTACATTTTCAAATCATTGTCTTGTCTGTGTGTTCTTTTATTATCCTGTAATATATAAACGTAGATTGGCATGGCCATATTTATATAATTTTACATATAAAAATATACATTTATTTATTTAGTGTTATTTATTTTGTGTGTGTAATATACAAAGTGCGCATGATTTTATCATTATATTATATTATATTATGAATATAATTGCTATTATGTGCATGTTTATATCACTTAAAAATATTTAAAGTAACCTCCCGTTGATAAGGCACATCGAAATTTAGGAAAAGATTTAGTAAGTCACGTAGCGGAGACCACAGATAAAACCGAACTTTTTCTAAAATTCGTATTTGCAAAGATATTTTTTTTTACTGTATTTGTGAATTTAATTAGTAAAATATTGTTATAATTGTGTTATTCGATTCCCAGGTTACCAACAAGGTTACGGGTACGAATATGGATCTCCTTACCAGCCGAATAGGCCTGTTTATCCTCCATATGGTCCCGATGGCGACAGGTGAGTTCTAAGATACCAATTTTGCTATTGTAACAAGTTTACAAGTTTTTTTCCGTAATTTAACGAGGAAAGAAATCTTAACAGCTTAACATAGGGATATAACTCTACATCGTTGTTAGAAAGAAAATAAAACTAAGTATAACATCAAAAGCTTGTGCTAAAAAAAAAGAATATTTCTTTTCTCAAACATGCTTTGAAATGTGAACATTATTTTGACTACCTTCTTCGAGATAAATCGAAATTGCTGTACTGGCCAAATACATGCGAGCAGCGGCCGGCTAAAACGTTATGAATATCCATATCTGTCGTGTTTAGCGTCCAAAAATTACATAGTGAAGTCATATCTGTCGTGTAATTTAAAAATGGAACGATCGTTTACTCCGAAAGATGGCAACCGAGGAGGTAACTTAGCAAATGTTTTATTTAAATTTCGAACTGGCTTGCAAATAGAAAGTTGTTTATTGAAAACTAAAATGAACAGTTGAACGCGGGAAAAATTATTGTTGTTCGTTGTTTGTCATTGATTTCGAAACGTATTTGTATGTAAAGCTAAAAAATCTGCCTAGGTACTACTTAGTTTTAATTTCCGCGCATTATTTGAGAAAAGTACTAAACAAGTCTTGGCCACAACTAGGCATTGATGGACTTACGTATGTGTGCCTGGGCTACGCCTTCGTCCATCAATGCCTCTTTTGCTGGCCGCTGCAGTAATGTACTATAAATTATATACGACATTGTACTTAGTTTCCGCATTATTCAATCCTTCTCAATATGCATGTTGTAGCATACTGATTATTAATGCAATGGATATCGCTCGGATTTTTATCTCGGGGAATTCCTACGATTGTTAGTAGAACCGGCCAATCGGGGTAGGCCCATGTTTATTAGCAAATTGTGAAGAGTTCAGTGTGGACGTGTGTGTACGATGATAAAATTCTATTGTGGTCGTTGTTTTAATTTTTACTGGGATTATAGCCATGGGTCGTGTGAGAAAAAGGTTAGTTCTGAATGAAAGTAGAGATTTAAATTAGGTTTAATTAATTTTTCGAAAAAAATGTAAAAAAATATTTAATGCATTGTAAGATTCGATTCCATGGATGCCGGCAGCATGCATATCAGCGTGAACTAATTTACACTCTTTCGACTCCTGTTGTGTTTTTAACTAAAGTTTATATGAATTTAGTTGAAGTTGTAAACAAGTAATTTAATTGCAAAGTTTTCTGGTTTTGGAACCCTTATACTTTAGGATCTCTAGTGTGTCTTGTCCGTCGCAGCCAAAGTTCAACTTCTAACGCGCGAGTCCGATTCGCATTTGGACCGTTTGTTTGATGTTGTCGGTAATGAGTGTCTGTTTCCCAGCAGAGGGTACCGAGGCGGCGGAGTGGGGTCGGTGGGGGCGGGCGGCGGCGCGGGCGCGGGGGGCGGGCCGGGCGGCGCCGACTACCAGCAGTACGGGTACGGCGGCGCCTACCGCGGCGCCGCGCCCGCGCCCGCCACGCCGCCGCCTGCGCAGCCCTACCCCGACTACTACCGCGCGCCGCACCCGCAGCACCCGCAGCACCCGCACCCGCCGCACCCGCAGCACCCGCCGCACCCGCAGCACCCCCAGCATCCGCCGCATCCGCCCATCTCGCCGCAACAGCCGCCGCACGAGGTAATTACTACACCACATACGTGCTACACTACTCTCAACTGTCTTTGTCTGGACCATACTTTACATTATCCTTTCACAGTGCTTTATCTCTGCCGGCCCATTCTCGCACTTAAAACTTTCAAATTCAAGTCGCAATATTATCTCAGCGACAATCAATTGCAAAAACTTATCAAAAAAGTAGAGGGCCCTTTGATTTTGTATCACGGTTATTATTTTTTCTCGTTGCTATAAATGGCCTTCAGATGTAATAAAACTATGAAAGGATTTCAGTTAAGGTAACCATAGTCTGGACGCACTAATAAAACGGTGGAAATCTGTGTAAAATGAACATTTATATAAATCGTTTTATTGGGCACAGTCCTAACTGAGGTTTAAATTGACGCAACTTTTGGATATCAACTAAATTTCCCGAGACTAGAAGAATAATATCATAGATCATACCACTGCTTTTGCTTCCCCGTGGGCGGGTAATAAATTGGGTAAAAAAGTTGCCTCAAATTATTACATGTAGCATGAATCTAAGTTTAGTAGACATTAATTTCTTTATTTTATAGAAATGTTTGTTAAAGGTTTGTTTTCCCTTTTCCAATTTGATTCTAGTCCAAGGTTCTAGTTTGTTAAAAGATAGTCAATATTAGATATATTTTTCTTGAACGAAAGTTAGTCTGAAACGTCAATAACTACCATCCCTGTCCTGTAGCCAGTCTAAATATTGGCCTGCATGTTTAGCATGTAAGGACTCCTATAATATAGTCAAGTAAATGAGAACATTATTGTATTGCACTATTTGGTTGATGTTCTGTTTCCAAGCCAGTTGCAGAACTTATCTGTCAACAAACTTTCTATATTTTTTTATAATTTAAATATCTCAGTATTATAGAACAACATCCAATACGTGCCTTTTAGATTATAATAGCTCTTAGAATTACTAACAGAAGGCCTAAAATTAAAATTACATTTCTCTTAGTACCCATAATATCAATCAATAAATTAAGGATTCAAAATTGATCGTCTAATCTATCCTATAATAAAATGTGACGCCATGATATTGATGGACCAGGCGTATTTCTCAAAGGTCTAAAATGTCGTAAACCATTGGTATGTTGTAAAGCCATACTAGGCAATTTATCGCCAGATATTATTATTAGTTTAGAAAGCTATAATCTGTGCTCATAATTAGATGATGCCAATAGAAGTTTGTGACTTTTATAAAACATTTGATTTGATGATAAATTGTTTAGTGGATGGTCAGCTAAGATTGTCTATAGACGTTTTAATAACTTACGATTGACGGTGCTATCACAATGTTTTCTATTATAAGCTTAGCATCACCCTTTGTGTGTGACTGAACAGTTTCATTAAGCTTATTTAGTATGGCATTAAGACGTCTATTGACACATAGTGTGCTCGCTGCTTAGTCGAGTCGGTGTCGCGGTCGGATTTTCAATAGGATGTGTCGTGGCGTATAATAACCGGCACGAGTCGTGAACACCCTCTATTGGTAGATTTGGCGACAACAGCTCTAACGCTTCACGTTATTGGTTTGTCAGTCAATATTCATCGATCATGGGCTTGCAAGTATCGTTCGCCCACCGTACATTGGCGAGATCACCTTGCTGCATTCGTCTGTGCTCACGACTCGTGCCGGCTATTATACGGCTGTTTTTTGCTCTACATCCAGCCTCGACGCTGACGCGATTATTTTGTAAGTGAGCAACGCCCTTAAGGTAGACGTGTCAGCATTGTAAGTGTGTTGTGTAAAGCGTAATGTGTTATCGGCTCGCGACGTGCCGACGTGTCGTGTGCCGGCGAGTGGCTGACGGTTCTGTCTGGTGTGTAGATGTCGGGCGGCGCGCCGGCCGTCAGTAACTTATTGAACTCGCAGCTCGCGCGCCAGCTGGTGGCGCCGCTGTCGCCCACGCCGCGGCCCTACGTACGGACGCCCCGTTTGTACCACGCACTCAACACCGCTTCCCATCGATTGGCGATACGGTCTCATTCTCACCCGCACTCAGCCCCATGACACGATTCTCGTTTGCACACGATTTTGAATTACAATCGTGTGTACATACAAAAACATCGAAATTATGATGCAATTTTTAAATGTCAGCCTATTTCAGACAGGAATCTGTTTGGAAATTTGTTCCTTGTTGAGTAAAACACCTCAAAATAAAGCAAGGTTTATTTTCAGCGCACATCATTCTTACAATAGTCATTGATTTTAAAATGTGCACCAGGTAGTTTTCATTATTTCAATTATCTACTTTGTCTAACGTAGACAGACAAATTATATAATGTCATAGCAGAACAAAATTATTTTGCTTACTATTATCATGGGGCATAGATTTTTGGTTTTGGAAGAAAATTCAGAAAACGACTATCGTGTAAGGGGCAATTCTCATTCGTGGTTTTGGCTTCATATTTTTTTTTCAAATAATACCACTCGTTTGACAAAATTTTAAGCTATCACTGTTAATTTTTTTCTTCTATTTTTGTTTTAACAAAATTTTTGGCTTGCGGTGTGATTAATTGGCTTTTCGGATCGACGTCGTCGCCGGTCGTTCGGCTGAGCGATGGCCCTACAAGAACTCGTCCACTAGATCTTTCAAAATTTAACAAAAATAATCAAAACATGGAAGTAAAGGTTTAGAGTGTGTGGTGGTGGCTTTATGAAAAAATTTGGTCACTAAATCATGTGCATGCATTAAATTCTCACAAATCATGTAAGCTTAGCTGTAAGTTAACGGAATCGTAGCTTTGTTTTTACAGCGACGCGAATCGATCGAACGTATCAGTGAAATTATACTAAGCGTACATAATTTTGTACTTAATTCCATGATACTTTCAATTGACTTTCGTACGAAATAATCATCCTAAAGCGAACACATTTGGGTGCACGGCCAGTGTAACAAAGTTATTTTAATGTTGCTTTCTGTTACGAATACCACCTCGTTACGGTCCGAACCGTCACTTTTTTCCATTTTTTTTTTCAACTTGTAAATGTTACTACTTCGTATAAATTAATTACTACATGATTTTTAAGCCCGTAATCTTATCATTTCAATTTATTCTAACTTCACAAATTGACGGTTCGCACTTGTTTTCTAATTTCTGGAGTCTGGGATTATGAGACGAGTACCAAGAAGTGTCTCTGGTTCAAGCGAGACCATTTCGGTACGACCGTCTCAAGTTCGAGGTCCAGAGACGAAGGAGAACGAGGCTCGGAGGAAACGATGACATGCTCTTATACGTGTCGCTACGTGTCCACAGTACGGCGGCGGCAAGGCGCTGCCAGGCGCACCTGCAGCCGCCGGCGCGCCGCGGAGACACCCCGACTTCGCGAAAGGAGAGCCCGCCTACGGGGGCGGCGGCGGACAGGGCGCCGCGGGCGGGCCCCCGGGCGGCGCGGCGGGCGCCCCGGGGCCCGGCGCCGGAGCCAGGTTCGGCGGCGCCTGGGGCGGCCAGTTCCCCCGCGCGCCCGCGCCGCCCGCGCCCGCAGCCCCGTGGCGACCGCAGCCTGGCGCTCCGCAGCCACCCAACTGGACGCATCCACCCTACTCCAATACGGTATGTGCACTATCTCTCTACATATCTTTGTAATCTATGCAGCATAAATGGAGTAAAATTTTGTTAAAAATTGAGTAGTCTCTTTTTTCGTAACGTGTTTTGTGCACATAAAGAATAGGCTCAAAATTAATAAAATATTCGTACATTTTTCAGCAGAGCGGAGGTCCTGCGTGGGCAGGTGCGCCGCGTCCACCGACGCAAGACCCCTACAACTCCACCGCGCCCTCATCGGTATGTTACAACGATTATATTATTCATACCGACCCTTATATTAGTGTTAGATTGACAACCTAACTAATACTACTATAATTCCATAATTTTCAGGGCACGGCGCCAGTTATGACTGCCCCCGGACAATTAAAACGGGAGCTAACATTCCCTGCCGAGTGCGTGGAGGCGGCCGTGCCGACCGGCGAGAAACGGAGACGACTCACCAAGGCAGACGTGGCGCCCGTGGACGCGTGGCGGATCATGATGGCGCTCAAGTCCGGTCTGCTGGCCGAGACGTGCTGGGCGCTCGACATCCTTAACATCCTCCTCTTCGACGACAACTGCATAGGATACTTTGGCCTCCAGCACATGCCCGGCCTGCTCGACTTATTACTTGAACACTTCCACAAAAGTTTAAGCGACGTGTTCGACGCGCCGTCGAACGAAGACGGGCCCTGGTATGCGCCGCCAGCAAGTCCCGAACCAGTGATCAAGAGCGCGAAAACAACGAGAGAACCGCGCGAGCCGCCCGACCCGGCCGACCGAGTGCGCTTCCTCAGCGGAGAGAACTACACGCTGGAGTCGCGGCGGCGGCACCCCGTCATCTACAAGCCCGACGACGAGCTGTTCGCGCCCGACGACGACGACGCCGCCGACCCCGCGCACCACGACGTATTGGAGCCCTGGCACACGGGCGGCGAGCCGGGCGTCGCCGCGCACGTGCTGCCCGTGTTCCGCGCCGAGTTCCTGCACCTGCCCTTCGTGCGTGTCATGCCCGGCGCGCGCGCGCCCTCGCCGCCGCCCGCGCCCCGCGCGCGCTCGCCCTCGCCCTCGCCGCCCGCGCCCTCGCCCGCCGGCCCGCCCTCGGGCGACAACCTGGCGCCCGAGCCCATGGAGCTGGAGCCGCGCGCCGCCGCGCTGCAGGTGCGCGACCCCGCCGGCGTGCTGCGGCGCCGCCGCCTGGCCGACTACGAGGACGAGTGCTACACGCGCGACGAGCCCAGCCTCAACCTCGTGGACGACACGCGCGACGCGCTGGCGCGCCGCTGCATCGCGCTCTCCAACATCCTGCGCGGCCTCACCTTCGTGCCCGGCAACGAGGCCGAGTTCAGCCGCTCCGGCGCCTTCCTGGCGCTGGCGGGCAAGCTGCTGCTGCTGCACCACGAGCACGCGCCGCGCGCCGCCCGCGCCCGCGCCTACGAGCGCGCCGCGCGGGACGAGCACGACCAGGCCGCCTGCTGCTCGTCGCTGCGCGGCGGCGCCGAGTGGTGGTGGGACGCGCTGGCGCAGCTGCGCGAGGACGCGCTCGTGTGCTGCGCCAACATCGCGGGCGGCGTGGAGCTGGCGGGGCAGCCCGAGGCCGTGGCGCGCCCGCTGCTGGACGGGCTGCTGCACTGGTCCGTGTGCCCGGCCGCCGTGGCCGGCGACGCGCCGCCCGCCGCCGGCGCCGCCTCCCCTCTGTCGCCGCGGCGCCTGGCGCTGGAGGCGCTGTGTAAGTTATGCGTGACGGACGCCAATGTGGACCTGGTGCTGGCCACGCCGCCGCGCGGGCGCATCGCGGCGCTGTGCGCGGGGCTGGCGCGCGACCTGTGCCGGCCCGAGCGGCCCGTGGTGCGCGAGTTCGCCGTGAACCTGCTGCACTACCTGGCGGGCGCGGGCGGCTGCGCGGCGCGCGAGGTGGCGCTGCACGCGCCGGCCGTGGCGCAGCTCGTGGCCTTCATCGAGCGCGCCGAGCAGACGGCGCTGGGCGTGGCCAACCAGCACGGCGTGGCGGCGCTGCGCGACAACCCGGACGCGATGGGCACGTCGCTGGACATGCTGCGGCGCGCCGCCGCCACGCTGCTGCGCCTGGCCGAGCACCCCGAGAACCGGCCGCTGATCCGGCGCCACGAGCGGCGCCTGCTGTCGCTGGTGATGTCGCAGATCCTGGACCAGAAGGTGGCGCACGAGCTGGCGGACGTGCTGTTCCACTGCAGCCAGGCGCGCGCGGACGCGGACGCGGAGTGAGTGAGTGAGTGCGGAGTGACGCTGGCCGCGTGGCTACCTGCGGGTACGTGTACATATAGCGCTACGGACGCGGCGCGGCGCGAGGACCAAGTGACTGTCGACTCCGACCTCATATAGCGGTGTCTCAAGTGTTAGGCTGTACGATCCGATTTTGTTATTTATGTCCATGATGATTTATTTACAACAAGAATGTCAATGTGCTATAATCGATTTCTATTGTTCGATTGTGAAAAAGATGTATTATAACACGTAATTTTGATTTTTATAATAAAATGGGACTTGAATCTGTTTATTGGTTTTATGATGGAGATTTTATACCGAGTACCTTTAGCGCCTTTGTCTATAAGAGAAAACGTAGTGGAGAGTGTGAGGAGCTTATGTGGGCTATAAGTTTAATTAAGTTTAATGTGAATTACAATAATCTATAATATATTGAAATTGAATCTGAATTTTATTTTTTTTCATGAATTGGCATTTTATAATTTTGTGTACCTTATCACCGAATTAAATTTGGTTCAGGCAATGATGAAAATTATGACCATCATCAAAATCATAATATTCAAATTAAATTTTAATTATGGTAGATTTCATTATTACAGGCAAAGCCAGCTAACCCCATTCAAATTCGTTATTTGTTTAAGTTCACACTTAAAATATATAATATGTCTGTAACTTCCGAGTATTTTTGTATTGTAGTTACTAGACGTCACAGACAAGGTGTTCTACATAAAAGGCTTTTTAGATTTACCTAAATATTCAATCTGCGTTTTTTTTTTAGACTGGTGAGTTTGAAGGAGTATTGAAAGTTAAATATTAGCATATTATGATATGAAATAATAAAATTATTCTTGAGTTTTAGAAGCTCTAAGATGGGAGTTTTTCGGCGAGTACAAAAAGGCCGTGCGTCTAAAAAGGCACTTTAGCAGAATCAGAAAGCACATGACGCCCTATTGCGTTGTTGCGTTTAATGGTCACAGGCGTGTCGCTTCAGGTCGCAACTCGCAATGTAGATCGACAATGATACTGCAGTTAAATTGATATAACTATTTTATCCACCATAGATGCTTCCTCGGATCACTCGGGTATCTATCTATTTGTCTGTCTGTCTGTCTGTCTGAACGTCTGTCACTTCCGGATCTACTGGACCAATTCTGTTGAAATTCGGTATACAAATGGACTTGTGACCCAAACACGGACGCGTTACGTTTGAGTAGGTACTTAGCTTTTGCGGGTCACTTTGGGTCAAACTAGAAAATTAAAAAAATGTTTTTCAAACTGTTTCGTGTGACATATCAATTGAAAGGGCTTACTGTGAGGCTTTTAATGATATTTTTCCGCCTGCAAAGGTCGCTCGGGTTCGCGCGTCAGCCGCCGCCGACATCGGACGAAGCACAGTGCCGAACTGAGTGGAGACAACGCGGATGCGCGCAGAGACGCGCATTCGTGCGTTTTCGGGGCGAAATGTTTCGCGTCGCGACGCTCGATTCAGCGCCAGTGTGAATTGAGCCTAAGCAAATTGTAACGTCACATAAAATAGGGGTTAAGGTGGAAGCTCCAGGGTAGCCCGCGAAATTTAATTATTTTTATGTTTTTTGCAATTTGCCGGTCAGTGTGAAGCTATATGATGAACAAAATACAGTTCGCGATCGTATAGAGCATTTATCTAAACGATTATAACCATTTGAATAATCAATACAACGATCTAAGTTCATAGAACTCGATTGAATGTTATTTCGTGAAAAAGTCATTCAATCGAGTTATATGAACTTAGAGGGTTATATTGATAATTAAAATGGGTATAATTCTTTAGATAAATATGCGTTACGGCCGCGAATCTTATTTTGTTTAACATACAGCTTCACACTGACCGGCAAATTGCAAAAAACATAAAAATATTTGAATTTCGCGGGCTACTCTGGCGCTTCCACCAGTTTGAATTGATAATGTATTATTACTCGCGCGCGATCAGAATGGGATGCGACCTTTTGGAACTGCGACGCGCTCTCGGTGCGCCGGCCAGTCGTAGCGTCGGCAAGTTTAAAAAGGCCACTTTAGCAAAATCAACCAGCCATTCATACTATCGAAACTATCAAAGGATTAAATTGTCCATTCTTGGCTTCGCGTGGACACGATGCTCGAAAAGATACAAATAAATCAAAAACCATGTTTTGTTTTTAAACGCATATTTATTCAATACTTTTGTATCAACTTGCGCCTACGAGTGTATTTAAAAAAAATTAAATTGTTTTGTTCTTCGCCATATTTATATTACTCGTACTTCACAGTGTTGCCAGTTTTCATCAATATATATTTTAAATAATTATTTACAAATCGATTCAAATTGTTATTTTTGAAGTTGAACTTAGTCCTCCTTACCTATTCTTAAAATAAAATTGTTTTTATTCAAATATGTGATATAATATTTGTAGGCGAAGCATAATAATTTAAAGTAGAACGACCTCAATAGCGTAATCTCCATCATCTGCAGTAGGAGCATTACAGTGCATTTACATTATTTTTTATATTTTTCTGAAGCCTATCTGAAGGAAGTGAACGCTCTGACGATGAGGAAAGCTCTGATGATGATTCTAGCCAGAACCGCGTGTCATTGTACCTACCTACCTTCTTAAAATCGCTTAGAGAAACACTTAATATGTACATAAATTTCAAGTTTACAGAATAAAGTTTTTAAATTCATAAGTACACACATTTCGGTCCAACTGTCAGGCACTTGTGCTGATTCAAAACGCCTGTCAATTTTTTTTTATCTTCTCAATGAATAAACGTAGTCATATAAAAATTTCAAGCTTACAGGAGCAAGTTCTTTTTTGGATTTTATTTACACTTTCAATGGTATAGGGTTGATCTCGTGCAGGGCTGATGCGTGCCAGACGATGGTTACCGTACTTAGGATGCTGCGACTCATCACTATAAAAAATTCTAGCCTTACAGCATCGTTATTCGGAGGGTTCAGTAGCTCTCCTAATAGTAGTTTACGTTTTGTTCATTAGTGAAACTCGGCGTAACGCCAGTGTGGACACATTCATAGATAGATAGAAAAAAACTTTACTTACACCAAAAATTGTTACACAACTAGAGCGAGACACTGATTAAAGAGGAATAAATATAAAAGGACAGTGATTTATGAAGAAGCCACCAAAGAGTTTGACATCCATGTAACTCTGGCAGTCAAGAATTTGACTTTTGAGTACAGAATTCTTATTTCAACTTTACATACATAGTTGTCATCCCTCAGTTTTGTCCGTGTATTTTTTGGTTATCATTTTTAAAATTCTTATTTCTTTCAAAAATATTCTAAAACACCATAATTAATTCAGTGATGAGAATAATAGAAGTAAATTAGTTAGGAATATTGATCTCCGATGTCGGGAGATCCATTCGACTATTTACGATGGAGTGTCAGTCGAGCGATAGCAAAAAATTGTTCAAAGTATTTGACGGGTCCAAACGCAAGAGTAGTAGAAAAAGACGGGATGGGCTCGACGATTCTGTGTTGACAGATTCGACTAGCGTAAGTATTCTGTATACTTTGGTGAACTTCGGCAGTCATGTCAGTAGCTAGGCAGCTGAGGATCTGGCTGCCAATACACCTAGCGTTATTGCGATCAAGTGATCATGTCGTAAGTTGCATTTTAAAATAGAGTTAAAGCCTGGCCAGACGGAGCGTTTTACGCGCCAGAGCACTATTGCGTAGGCATTCACTCGCTCCCGATTTACTACAGCTACATAAACCCCGTCCAGATGCTCTCGCGCGTTGAGCCTAACATAAATTAAAACGCTCTCGTCTGAACAGGCTCATAGTAACCTACCATAATAACCTTTGCCCGAAGGAGCGAATTAGCCGCGAATCGTCTCGCACGAGAAATTAATACGCGCGTCGGCGAGAGTACATCACGTCCATTAGCATCGCGCGAATTCAAAATACGCTTGTAAATTGCATGCACTTTTCTAATTACGACTCGCGCGTATCGCGCGCGAATCGACATACCGGAAACACCTTGTTGTGTCCATTTAGGGCGCGAAATCCAGAGCGAGTGCACGTCTCAAGGGATCAGATTTTGATACGGAATTTTTCAAATGCTCGCGCCTTGGGACACTTCTTCTTCACATAGGGTAGATTAAACTTACGAGAGAATCACGGCGAATTCGCTCCTGAGTTTCTACTTAGGCCATTGTAGGTATGTATGTGCTAAAAAATATCGATATCGTAACTTTTTGAGATCTTCGTGATTGGTTCAGCCAAACGTCCAAATCATCAGCTCGCCTCCTCAGCGGTTCCTGTGCTTCTTCCGACAAATATCTAGCAGTAAGCGATGGGCCTATTTGACTCAACAAGACCTTTTTGAACCTTGTGTAGCTGACTGTACTTAAAAATACTCCTTACTTGACGAGTACGGTGCTATTTAACTAAGGGTAGTATTTAATCCTACAACTGTAAATCCAATTTTTTCTATTCAAATATTCGAAGTTACCACCAAAAATACTGAACTGCACACTAAATTTTTGCTCATTAAATAAGTCAAATCTATTATACCTACTGTTTGATCTATAAAAATAAACTGTTTTACTGAATTACTATCTGTTAACTAAATATTATCTAACTAAACACCACGCGCCGCCACCTTGGGTCCCGATGAATCAACCCAGTTAGGGGGGCCGGAAGAGGGCAGCGTATGCCCTCCTCCGACGCCCGGTGCGCATGCTGCGGGCCGGGAGAGCTGTCGAAATCTCCCTCTCCCTTTCCGCAGCCTCCTTCCGCGCAATAACTGTTTCGCAGAAGGAGACCACCGCTTCCCAGGACTCCTCGCCGTCGACCATAGCACGGACTACAGTCGGCAGCGAGAGGTCACGGCCTACCACAGAGATGAGGGCACGGCGCGGCTCCTCCCAAGCGGCACACTCTGCCAGCGTATGCCGCGCCGTATCCTCCCGACAGTCGACGCAGTGGTGACACCGAGCGCCCGGCTCCCTGCCTATGCGACACAGGAACCTCCCGATGCAGCCATGCCCCGAGAGAGTGTCACTCGAAACGTCAGGGAGCCGTGCCTTCTCCCGAGCAAAGTTCGAGCACTGGCCGGATGGCTTCGATAGTGACGAGGCCGGCGGAAGGGCGTGAGAGCCTGTCCCGCCATTCCGCCACCAGAACCTCACGCAGCTGCGACCGACGCAGCTCAATGTGTCGCTGCATCAGTCGGTCGCCGCGCGCCCGCGCGTCCTCACGCCACCGATGTATATGTGTGACGCGAGGACTTTTGCCTCCAGGTCCCAAGGCGGAGATCCGGCCAGTGCGCAAGCCGCCTCGTAGGAGATCGTGCGTTAACCCCTGATGACTCTGACGGCCATCACCCTCTGCGGCTTTCGCAGAACAGCGATGGTGCCTGCCGTCAGGTCAGCCGCCCAGATCGGGGCTCCATACAGGGCCATTGATCGCACGATCCCCACGTACAACCGCCTGCAGGCGGTGCTCGGGGCCCCCAGATTGGGGAGCAGCGTTGACAGCGCCCC
This sequence comes from Ceramica pisi, assembly GCA_963859965.1. Lineage (NCBI taxonomy): Eukaryota > Metazoa > Arthropoda > Insecta > Lepidoptera > Noctuidae > Ceramica > Ceramica pisi. The sequence continues at coordinate 7,905,061 of OY982549.1, read as the reverse complement.
AGCCGCGCCCAACAACTTGGGCGCCAGCCGCCGGAAGTGGGGGCCGAAATCCCACCGGCTGTCGAGCACCAATCCCAGGTACTTCATGGTGGACTCGACAGCGATACGGGCCCCCCCGACAACTATGTGTGATCCCACCGGTTGTGCCCGTCGGGGGCCATGAAAAGCTATGGCCTGTGACTTGTTGAGGGCCACCTCCAGGCCAAGGCGCCGTATGCGGCTCATCACCTGTGAGACCGCGGCCGTCGCCAGCAACGCTGCCTCCCTATACGAGCTCCCCCGGGCAGTGACCAGCGTGTCGTCAGCGTAACACGTCAGGTCTACTCCCTGCTGGAGCTCGCCCCTCAGCACCCAGTCGTACCCAATGTTCTACAAAAGCGTGCCCACGACCGAACCCTGTAGAACACCGCACGACATGGGATGCTGGTGTCTGCTATCACGTCCCAGATAGGTGACACACCTCTCCGCCAAATAAGCCCCAATGCCGCGGCGGAGGTAGGGAGGCACTCGATGATAGTGGCAGTGCCTCCCGAATACAACTCCAGGGCAGGGTGTTGAAGGCGTTGGAAATGTCCAAGGACACCGCTTCCTCCGCCAGGACTCTCACTCGCGATATCGCCGTGATAGTAAAGCGCCCGTGCCGAAACCCGAACTGACATTCGGCCAGGTCCGGTCCCTCCGCACAAGTGGCTGACGAGGCGGGCTGCGACTATCCGCTCGAACAACTGTCTGCAGGGTCTAACCGAACCTTGGGGTGCCCCTGACGTTGACCGTCATTATTTAGTGTCTTCGTAATTTAGTGTGCAAATCAGTATTTTTGTTATACAGTGGGTACCTACCTAATTAGTTGGGAGATTTAGTTTGCTTGAATTTTAAATAGAGGTGCAATTAGGCCGCGTTTTCACCTTCCAGAAAATAACAAACAAGTTTAATTACTTACATTGCGGAGTACGGTCGAGTGATTGGTCATATAACCTCTGCAGCCGCAAAGTAATGGACCTTCCTTGCGAGCTGGTCGCAGGTAAACGAGGCCTTATTTGTTTTTTTGCTGTAATAGCTGTTATATATTTAACCGCAGGGTTGTCCTGCCGTCGGCCGAGTGCTCTCCGCAAAAGCTAGCTTACAGGAGACAGTCACTGTGCAGAATTTAAATGGACAGCATGATTCCAACATCACAAAGAGGATGTACGTATTACGTAATTATCTATTTGGTACGAAATTGTGGGAATTTTGAATGTGACCAATCATTCGATAAAGAAATTAACTAGGTGTACAATATCCCTAGGGACCGAGACAGCAGTCCATCCGTATCGCAGTCGCCGGTAGAGACGCATCGGCATGCACGGTCGCCGCGACGCCATCGCCGCTCGGCGTATGTCACTTTTTAATATTTTTATGTAGTTTTATTCTTGTAAACCCGGTGAATGTACATGTATGTGTCGTAGGGGTCACATCACAAGATGCCTTAGGATAATCAGTCAGCCCGTATCTGGAAAAGGGCGAATCAAATCTTGAAATGACTGGTCAAGTTGTTTTTTCACTAAATTAGTTCAGTTAAATTCACTAATTTAGCTATCGACGGATATACGATACGAGCTGTACCTACCTATATTTGGAAACTACCTAAAACAAACACAAGTGGGACCGTTTTCAGCACTAAGATGTAGACGTTAACGCAGTCTATGCTATAGCTAAGAATGAAAGGAAAAGCCACAGTCCAGACCGCGTGTGTGTACGAGCGGTCCGTACTTCTCTCAGATCACCCGTATGGTCGATGGGAGAAGATGCCCAATATTTTAGACACTACACTAAGGCAACGTTTCCACACGTTGTGTGAAACTGCGGAGCGAGGGATGGAACCTATAGAATCGCTTGCGCTGAGCGAGGCTAAGTAAATGGCGCGACTCATCAACACTACGCATCCTCGCACATCTCTGGTGGAAACGCAGCCTATTTAGTCATAAAATCAATAACCAACGAGTAGCAAGAGCAGCGTAACCATTCGTATTTTGTGTGGCATTGCAGAAGAGAAGGCGTATCTTTGGCTTTGAAAGCGGGTCTGGTTTCAACGCCACGCTCTGTATCGCCAAACCCACAGGTTAATATTAATTAAATTATTAATAAAAAATAGTTGAATTTGCACTAATTTATAAATCATCAGATAAATGTTCTCTTAGGACTAAAAACTTGACACGGATTGATGTCTTTTCAATAGAAGTTATATATGCTTAGTTGACACTCACACGTGACCCACGGGCTGGCTTTTACCTCGGACAGTGGAGGAGGAGGATTGCATTGTGGCATTGGAGGGTTGCATTGCCATGCAACGTGGCAATGAGGAGTTTTTAGTGTACATGTCACTGAAAATGGCAGATTCCGCAAGATAGTAATAAATCTCGATTAGATTATAATTTCTCGATATATTATGAAAAAATCGTTTTGTGAATAGTTAATAAATCCCATCTAAATTCAATAGATTCCAATGTACCTATCCGTGTTTTGTTTAGAATTTTGCGCGATATTCTGCAATCTTACGGAGTTTGCCATTTTTTCCGGTGACATATATAGGTAACTAGCTGTCCCGCGCAACTTCATCTGCGTCACATTTTTTATAAATACTCCGCTCCTATTGGTCGTAGCGTGATGTTATAAACTATCCTATCTTTCAAGTTGGATCAACCTTCACCCCGTGTGCAAATTTGGTTGCATAAAACACGTGTCACGTGATTTATATATATTAGACAGATAGATTGAATGGGTTCAAAAATTTAACTTGCAAATCTGTGTAATGTAACTTTTATTTGGTTTAGGAAGCTGCTGGTGAAGCCATACCACAAGATCAGGATTCATTTATTTACGCTTTTCTAGAGGAAGCCATCAAAAGGGACAAGAAGAAGTGAGTGAAATTATATTATATTTAAAAAAAAATATTGTTATCTTTTAATTTTTTTGATCTTACGGTTGACCAGTCATGCTGATAAAGGCATTCCTGTTCCAGATCTCCGCTAGTTTTATGGTCGGTTTCTGAGGTTAATTATCGGTCGTTTATCTGTTCGTTAAAGCTTTTTGGCATTAGTCGTCTAAGCAGCTAAGTTAGTGTGAAATACTTGGCGCTAATTCGTGTGGTAAAACTGGAGTGCGCCCTCTGTTGGCGCGATGACGCGTTTGGCCTTAAATAATTATTTAAAAGTATTATTTGTTATTTCATACTGCGCTTAGATGTGTGTCGAGGCGAGTAAACAATCCATCCACGCTAATGCTATAATTTACTTTTCAGACATCGCCACTCTAGACGTCGCGAGGAGAGACGCAGTCGCGACGATGATAACCGCGATCATTCCAGCGTTAGGGACAGGCACCGACATCACCACAGGGACCGATACAGGGACGATGTGCCTTCCAGAGATCACGAAACGTAAGATAATATGACATACAGCTTCCATTGCGCGACAGTTATCTTTTATCATTTATCATAAGAAGTACCTACCTACCTGTGTAATTAGTAGATCGCACAGTGTTTCGTCAGTAGAAAGTCGATCCTGGGCCTAATCAAGTTGTCCACCCCTGTCCAAGAGAATTCCAGCGTAAGGAACAGGCATCGACATCACCACAGGATCGATGTGCCTTCCAGAGATCACGAAACGTTCTTATAACATAAGTACGGTTTCCATTGCGCGACAATAGGCTCGTATCCATCTATAATAAATTGCAAATCTATTTAGTCCGTCACTTAAAGTATTGAAAAATAATGGACCCATATATTTTGTTTTTGTAAGTCTATGAATGTTGACAAAGATAAAACGCATCAAGGGAATAGGGGCTCGTGACGTCAAAACGCACTAAAATATTTTAAAAGCATCGTATCTTCCTCAATTTTGGTTTACGAAACAAAAGAAAAAAAACGTGTCTCATGTTTTTAGATAATCTAACTCACGGACTAATAATTTTTTTCAGTGGACTGTTACCATTAGTGGTTTTTTCAGTAAAAAGTCGATCTAGGGCCTAATCAAGTTGGCCACCCCTATCCGAAAGCATTCCAGCGTAAGGAACAGGCATCGACATCACCACAGGGTCGACACAGCTTAAGGGGCACACATTTTGCAGGCTATTACGACTATGGAAAACACGTTTTTATGGAATAAGCCAGCAATTTTCAAATTTTGCGGTACATAACAACAAATTTTATTGTAAACTCCGTCAGATGCAACAAACCCGATTGGACAGAAATTACTGTTATTCATGAGATGCTCGAGTTTACGTTATGTATGTTATGTAATTTCCATTAGCTTAAATCCTTTTAAAAGCTAAAGTATCTTGAGGTTTTTGTCTGTTGAAACCAAATGAAACTATCTGAAATGTTTCAGCCAACCGAAAGAAGTCTCTCCTCCTCCCGCCGCTGCACCGTTGGACCAATCGATGCTCATCGAGACGTTCGCGAAAATCTGCGCACAAATCAACAACAACAAAAACAGCCAGAGCACCACCAATAAGTGTCAAGTGGTACGTAGTATTCTATAAACCCATAAAAATCCAAATTTGAAATTATCTTACTCAAGTTAAGCAATTCTTACAGCCTCGCACTCAAAGTCACAAGTCATTACAATGTGAAGTCGTTACCAAACGACCAGATGCGTACGAAACCGATCGCCCAGTCAAATTAACTCAGGAACAATCTCGAGAAAAGGTTCTATCCAGAATGCGGAGCCAAGAGAACTTCTGCGACAAAACTCGTACTCGCGAAAATAGCAAAATGTTAATACCTAATGACGTAGAACGTGGAGCACTAGACAGATCTTTCTATGACAAAGACATTGCTAAATATGCTAGCAAGCTGGAGATTTCGAGGTCGAGGATGCGACATACGGAAGATGATCGATTCCCGGAGTACCCTCCAGCGCCCGTTCCCACCAGGAGTTGTGTCGACCCGTACAGAACCCGCCCGCCTGACTACCGTGATTACGACCGGGAGATGAGGAGGCATTACGAGGAAGAGAAGAAGAAGTACTACGAGCAGAGAACCAGCCGCAGCTTCGACGTGCACAGAGAAGGTTACGACGATGACAGAAACTGCCGCAGAACCGCACGGAGCGACACGAACAAACTCCGTCGTTTAGATGAAAGAGACAAGAGATATGACGAAACGGGGAAGTACTACGACGAGAAACCGGCGAAGTATTACGATGAGAAGCCTGTGGAGCCGCGGGCTCGGAATAATGTGAGTAAGGATCGCCACTGGAGGCGCAATGTGGACAGATGCGATAGGAACTCGGTGGCTTCGCGGGAAGACGACTATAGAGACAGAGATCGAGAAAGGGAGAGGGATCGATACTCTGAGAGGGAGAGAGACTCGGGGATGAGTGTAGCTGACGGAGACGCGAGCACAGTCAGTGGCAGGAGCAACTATCTGAAGGTTGTGAAGGTATGTATGGTTTAATAACCACAAAAAATACGTAACTGCACTCAAGCTTAACTGTGTACCAATGAGGTTCATTTTCGTATGAAGCGGTCCTAGCTTGAGTAGAAAAGGTCGCTTTATACAACGTGTAACAGAATAAACGCAATACCTCGTAAGGGAACATTGTACTCATCATTAAATAATCGCATGTCCCATACATTTATGTGCCCATATCTCGACAAAATTTACTGAACTGCTGATTTTTAGGGTTCCTTACCCAGAGGGTAAAACGGGACCCTATTACTAAGACTCACTCCGCTAATCATCTGTCTGTCTGTCCGTCTGTCACCAGGCTGTATCTCATGAACCGTGATAGTTAGATAGTTGAAAACGTGATTTTTTTACCGTTTTTATAGACTATGGTACGGAACTCTTCGTGCGCGAGTCCGACTTGCACTTGTTTTTTCGTAATTACGGGGTTGATCCCATAGTAAAAATTGTTCATAATGAAGAGTAAAATAACCCCTTAAAAACTATTTTACACGTTGTATATATCCGCCTAAGTGTAAAGTGTTTTGGGCACTTTTCTATTGATTGTAGATATTTTTTTTTCCCATGTAAGGATTATAAACTTAAATAATTGTTATTCTCTTATAGAGTCCTTCTCGGGTAACTGATAAGACGCGGTGCTTGTTGCAGCAAGAGATCGCGGAACAGCGCGAGTCCATGGACAAGATGATGAAGCTGTGGAAGGAGCTCATGCGCTGCTTCAAGGGATTTTCGCAAAATCAAGTGCAGGATAAGAATATTAAAGTAATTTTTATTTAAACTTCATGTACAATAGCGGTACATAGGTGGAATTTAAGCAACGAGAATTCTCTACCACTCAACCTTTGGGTTAGAAAGAAATACACTATGATAGGTGTACAACAAATATATAAAATTTAAATAGAATTATCAGCATTGTGCCCAAGAATTCCACAACCTCATCCCACGGGCACCCTTCTACCATCGGACATCTAGGCGCACCTCAAGTTACCATTCCTATGTTGTTACTATTCTGCCAATTCGCACTAAGCGTTTCTAAACGTTTTTATAATGCGCACAGTCCAGGAGTGGAAGGCTCTGTCTGCGTCTTTGTTTCCGAACGCATACAACCCTAATCTCTCCAAACTTTAGAGTGAACAGGCTTCTTACGTGTAAGCTCGCTCCATTGTCGACTTTTGCTCTGTTACCACGTAGACTAGAATCAAGAGCAAACCCATCTCAAATAAAAACAAAAAAGGACTGGTATCCCTGAAACCATGAATTTTATAAATAGCTACATGGACAATGTCAGCCCGATCCCATTTACTGTCTTCTCAGGGATGTGCTCTAACAGGCATTGCACATAAATGTACTGAGGCCCATTCCATGAGCCAATGGCGAACACTGGGGGTGGTTTCAATGAGGTCATTAGCAACTAGTCTAGTAAACAACTCGTATCTGCAGGACTCTGCGGATAACGTGCGCGAGTCAGCGGCGGCGCAGCTGCGGTTGTGGCGCGAGTGTATGCGGCGCTACGAGACCGTCGCCAGGGACGTGGGCGATACGGACGCTAGGCTCATGGCAAGTAACTATACGATGCGATAACGTGCGCGAGTCAGCGGCGGCGCAGCTGCGGTTGTGGCGCGAGTGTATGCGGCGGTACGAGACCGTCGCCAGGGACGTGGGCGATACGGACGCTAGGCTCATGGCAAGTAACTATACGATGCGATAACGTGCGCGAGTCAGCGGCGGCGCAGCTGCGGTTGTGGCGCGAGTGTATGCGGCGGTACGAGACCGTCGCCAGGGACGTGGGCGATACGGACGCTAGGCTCATGGCAAGTAACTATACGATGCGATAACGTGCGCGAGTCAGCGGCGGCGCAGCTGCGGTTGTGGCGCGAGTGTATGCGGCGGTACGAGACCGTCGCCAGGGACGTGGGCGATACGGACGCTAGGCTCATGGCAAGTAACTATACGATGCGATAACGTGCGCGAGTCAGCGGCGGCGCAGCTGCGGTTGTGGCGCGAGTGTATGCGGCGCTACGAGACCGTCGCCAGGGACGTGGGCGATACGGACGCTAGGCTCATGGCAAGTAACTATACGATGCGATAACGTGCGCGAGTCAGCGGCGGCGCAGCTGCGGTTGTGGCGCGAGTGTATGCGGCGCTACGAGACCGTCGCCAGGGACGTGGGCGATACGGACGCTAGGCTCATGGCAAGTAACTATACGATGCGATAACGTGCGCGAGTCAGCGGCGGCGTAGCTGCGGTTGTGACGCGAGTGCATTTCAACTTTTAACAATGTCTTGAAGATGTGTCGTCAATCGGCCGACCGAGTTTCCGCCTGTCTTGAATAGACTATGCCAGTGTATGTGAATCATCGATTTACCACAGCAAGAGTCCTCATAAACAGATGACATTTCTTCTAAAATTATCTGAGGCGTTTTTCCTTGCTAAATAATAACCTTTAGACTAAATTTTTTGTATACTTAAAGTTGTCTTCCCTATTTATTTGTTTATCCTGCGATATCTCAAAAGTTAGTGAACCGATTGGGCTGAGTTGTATAGAGTCACCAAATAGTGACAGGTAACAGTACCGTGTGTGTCAGTACCGTGTGAGCACGCATTAACGCAGTACGCTTTACGCTCAAAATAATAGATTGTCAACCTTTTTACGGTCTCACAAAGTTATAAGTATTTTTATTCGCGATGAAGACGTGCGCAAGTTGCAATGAGCGATTCAATGACGGAGTTCAGTGTGCGAACTGCAAGAAGTTTCTGGACTTCTCTTGTGCAAGCATGTCTGAAGTTGGTTGGAGGAAATTGGGTGCTGACAGAAGAGCACAATGGAAATGTCCTGCGTGTCGAATGTCGTCGCCGGCTTTACTTTCACCGCAACCTACGGCTTCACTGGATACAGTGCTGAGTGAGATTCGAGAAATGAAGCAGCAGCTACTGGACCTACCGACTTTAGTCAATGACTTAAAATCGATCAAAGATGAGCTGAGTGACCTCAAAAAATGCTATGATTTTTCTAGTGGAAGGCTCGATGACTTCGACACTCGACTTATCAATCTGGAATCGAAAGTGTCAGAGTTTGAGAAGCTCCAGGACACAGTCTTCTCATTGCAATCAGAGTTAGCCTCAGCAAAGCTCGAGCTCACATCACATGATCAGCGGTCCCGGTTAAATAACGTGGAGATCAAAGGAGTGCCCCTCAAGAAGGATGAGAATTTATTCTCAATCGTTGAAGCCATTGGCCGCAAAATCAAGCACAGTTGTCCTAAGGCCCAGATTAACTACATTTCTAGGGTACCTATACATAACTCGAAGGAGAAACTAGTGATAGTAAGCTTCCTGAATAGGTATGTAAAGGAGGACTTTGTTGCGGCTGCGCGGGCAGATAAAGACCTATCCACATCAGATTTGGGTTTCCAAGGAGCACCACAACGTGTTTATGTGAATGACCACTTAAGCATCGAATCGAAAAAACTTTTAAACAAAACCAAAATCATCGCTAAAGAGAAACGTTATGAATTTGTATGGGTGAAACATGGCAAAATTCATGTACGCAAGGACGTTAATTGTAAAACTTTTATAGTTCGGAAAGAACAGGATTTAAACAAAATGGTTTAAACAGCTGCTTAAGTATCTGTGATTTTCCATATTTATGTTTTACTTTTAAAATCGATCATTGTTTAATGTTTGGTTATTGTAAAGGGTTTGGCACCTCTGCCTCACTAATGAGTTCCTTTTGTTCTCGTTATCGCGCTGTTTGTCTTGGGGATCTAATTCATAAATATATATCTGCCTCGCTTGCACTTACGCTCGTGATGTATTGCTGCTTACTTGCTCGCTTAGTTGTGTCCTGTGTAATATCGGATGATTTGCAAACCTTTGCTACTTTAATTTATATTTACCCACTTTACAAATATTTATTTCTGTCTTCCGTAATTTATAGTTATTTTTATTTTGTAATGAATTGGCTAGTCGTATTTATTTACAGTGGAGCTTGTGCCGTTATTGTTGCGTTTTTTAGTGATGGCTGATAACAGTGAACAGCGACTGACTGTTTATTACCAAAACGTACGGGGACTGCGAACAAAAACAGACTCGTTCTATCGTCAGGTCTTATTAAATTCTTACGATGTCATTGTTCTAACAGAGACGTGGCTAGTCGATGGTTTATTAAACTCAGAGTTATTTGATGACCGGTATATAGTGTGGCGCCGTGACCGGGATTATGCAATGACTGGACAATCGCGCGGTGGTGGTGTACTTATCGCGACGCGCAGGGAGTTACCCGTTACCCAGGAACCACTCCTTCATTCCTCAGCGGAAGATCTTTGGATTAGCATACGATTTAGAAAGTTGAACTCACGGGATTTCGTAAATCTATATGTTTGTGCTGTTTATTTATGTAAACAAAGCAACGGTTATTCGTTCTCTAATCAACTTAACAATTTTTTAACTAAATTAAACCATACAACCTTAAATAATTTTTCCGATGTGTTTTTAATTGTAGGTGACTTTAATATGAGTGGATTTACGTGGACTACATCCATTAATAATTCGCTAATCCCAGTGAACCCTTCCACTAGCGACCAATGTATGCTCGCTGACGAGTTAAGCACTTTGGGTCTTCATCAATACAATGGAGTGGCTAATAGGTATGGGAAATTGTTGGATTTAGTCCTCTCAAATAAATTAGCCAGTGTTATTGAGTGTGTTGACCCACTAGTCACTATTGATCCCTATCATCCCGCCTTGTTAGTTAATATCGACCTTTTTGAAATGCCTTCCTTGGACCATGCACCGCGGCTAAGATATGTTTATAGTAAAGCCGATTTTGTATCTATTAATAAAGAAATTCTTGCAGTCAATTGGGAGCAACAGTTCTCGTCTCGATCTCTGGATGACTCAGTTTCGTACTTTATAGACACTATATTTTTTTTCCAAAATAAGTATATACCGCAGATGCTTGTTCGCAATAAAACCTACCCCATCTGGTTCAGTAAATCGCTCATCAGAACCATCAAGGAAAAATATAAATATCTTAAAAAATTCAAGACTTATGGTAATAAATCCGACGAATTATCTTATAAACACTTACGGGAAAGAGTCAAGACTATGGAAGCCTCATGCTATAACTATTACCTTCATCAAACTGAAACCTCTATTAAAAATAACCCTAAACATTTTTGGACATTTGTTAAAAATCGTTGCAACTCTAATGCTATTCCTAGTACACTAAAATACAAAAATGAATTATTACTCACTGGTGATTCTATTTGTGAGGCTTTTTCCTCTTATTTTCTATCCACCTTTCTCGACCCCACCTCAGCAAATAATCCCAACCTAGCCTCTGTTTCCCCTTCAGACACTCCTGTAACTCCCTCTGATATTTCTAACATTGAAATAAAAATTGATGTTGTGACCGACTTACTCCGCAAGCTAGATCCATCCAAAGGAGCTGGTCCTGATAAAATATCGTCCAAATTTCTTATTGAATGTGCTACTTCTATTGCATTACCTATCTCTATTCTGTTTTCCAAATCTTTATCTCAAGGTGTTGTCCCCAGAGTGTGGAAATCTGCGTTTATTACACCGGTCCATAAGAAGGGGTCTAAAACTGAAGTTACTAATTATAGGCCCATATCTAAACTGTGCATTATTGCTAAATTATTTGAGCGCATCATCTATAATCAGTTATATTCAGCTCTTGCGCCCTCGCTTAGCTCTTTCCAGCATGGTTTTCTGAGAGGACGGTCTACCACTTCTAATCTAATTTTGTTCAATGATTTTATTACTGAGGCCATGGATGACGGTAGCCAGGTCGATGTCGTTTACACTGATTACAGCAAAGCGTTCGATCGTATTGATCACGACACTTTGATCAAGAAGCTAAACTCTATAGGCATTCGGGGGGACCTCTTGAGATGGTTTTCCTCATATATTAATAATAGGTCGCAAGCCGTAGTGATCAATAATTATGTATCTAGTTGGGTCTCGGTGCCTAGCGGAGTGCCCCAAGGTTCGTTGCTTGGACCCTTCTTATTTGTGATCTATGTAAACGACATCGATCTGTGCCTGAATACATCCAAATTATTATGTTTCGCCGATGATATGAAAATCTTTGCCAAAATATCATCGATTGAAGATAGATTAGCACTTCAGGCTGATCTATACCGTCTTGAAGACTATTGTAGGGCTAACAAACTCGATCTGAATCCATCAAAATGTTCAGTAATTACTTACACTAGGAAACGTGCCGCCCTAGCCACCACCTATATTTTATCTGGGCAGACTTTGCCAAGGTGTGATGCGATTCGCGACTTAGGCGTTCAACAAGATAGCAAGTTAGTTTTTGACACCCACATTGACGCCATTATCAAAAAAGCTTCTAAACTGCTTGGGTTTATTATGCGTCTCTCTAAATGCTTTAACAACGCTAAAACACTAAAAATTTTGTATTGCACCTTTGTTAGAAGTCAGCTTGAGTATGCGTCTCAGATATGGAACCCACGTTATCATAAGTACATCGATCGCATTGAAAACATTCAAAGGCGTTTCATTAAATATCTCTGTTTTCATCAAAAAATTCCTTATCACTCCATCGACTATCTTCGACTCTGTAAGAAATACCATTTATTACCTCTCGAAGATCGACGTGAGATTGCTGACTTTCTGTACGTATTAAAAATTTTCAATAACAATATTGACAGCCCAGAACTTCTATCTAAATTTCACTTTAATGTACCGCAAAAAAATTTCCGCCATAATCCACCATTACGTGTGCCTCTAGCATCAACAAATTACAGACAGAACAGTTTTATTATACGAGCAAGTAGACAGTTCAATAATATGTGTAAGCAGCATGACTTGGATCCCTTTATGACTAGCGTGGCTTCGGCCAGAAGACGTATAAGCCTCAGGTTTTTTAAGTAGTCCTTTAATTGTATCCTCAATTTTTCTGTAATGTTTTTATTATTTAACTAAAGGTTTCTAGTTACTACTCAATTAAGAAGTAAAGATTGTTATGCTCACTTCACAATTTTAAGTCTGACACTATACGTGAGGACTTGTAATTGGCTTTCTGTCGTTTATGTTTGTTTATTATTTTTAGTTTGTTTAAGCTGTAAGTCCTCCAAGCTGTAATAAATAAATAAATAAATAAATAAATAAACAAAAGTCCTCCTCTCCCCTCTCAACCTCCTCTATTTCGTGAACTTTTACCCGCCCTCGTAACCAACTAATGTTGCAATACTAATAGATCAGGTTATTTGTGGTTGATATTCAGGAGGAGATCAAGAAGCAGCGCTCGGAGATGGCGGAGATGGCGACCATGTGGCAGGAGTGTCTGCAGCGCTACCGCGACATGAGCAACGACTTCAACAGCCTCAAGCAGCAGGTGCAGGTAATGTGGGATCTACATGTTGAGCTTTTGTAGAATTAAAACAAATTTTCATCGTCCGTATATTTGATGGACATAATCCGCCTTTTTAATCGCATCAAGTCGTGTGAGGGGTTCAAAGGATATAAGTGTAATAAAGGTTTTTCATTACTTTTTTAGTGGTACAATTTTTCACAACAAGTAACGTGTTGATCAATGACGAAACATTTTGACGATTTTCTGTTCTTTACACAAAGTGCATTGATTTTCGATAGCTGGCGCGACCCGAGAGCCCCACGCGCCTGCCGGCACAGCCGCTGGCGTGTGCGGAGGGCGAGGGCGCCCTGCCCCCTGCGCCCTACCGCCTGCCGCCCAACTACCCGCACGTAAGTGACGACTAGTCTTCCGTTGAGACTTCCGTTGAGATATGCCACCATGACCAAATTCAGTCGGTAGGATTTTAATGTTACTGTTAATGAGATTGTAATTTTCTTGAAAGACTGGTTTCCCTTTGTTTCAAAAGAAAGAAACGAATTGAATCTCAGTTATCAAAAATAATAAGTTAGAATATTCTCAAATCTTCGAACCAGAAACCAAAAGACACTGATTCGCCTAGGAGGTATTAGATTAAAACTAACATGAATGTTGTCGCAGGCTCCGCCGCATATGGCGCCCCCACCGGGTCCCCCGGGCCCCACGTACCCGGGCGGTGGGTCCCCGCTGCGGGGCCGCGCGTCGGCGCCGCCCGCCTGGTGGTGGTGCCCCGAGGCGGCGGCGGCGGCCCCGCGCGAGCCGCGTCGCCGCTCGTCGCCGGAGTCGCGCACCAGCCGTGAACGGGACCGCCGCCATCGTCAAAAGGAGCGAGGTACAACTGTGACCAAGTATTGATCGCCAGAGCTTAGGAAATGTTTGGAAGAGTTACCGCGGTCCTAGTCCGCGAAGGGCATTTGGAGGAACACGGTTGGGTGGTTGGTTAATAAGATTCTGACACCCTGTTTCGCCCTCCGCCCAGAGCAGGAGGAGTCCACCAAATAATTTCAATAATATTTGTATAGTTTATCAAGGACTGCTAACACAAACTAGCACACACACCACACACATTCACACCTATCACTAGCATTCTCACACCGAGAAAATAGTACCCGGTATTTACATAAATGTTACTTTTTATTTTGTTTCCTCCAGATGAGCCCAGATACAAGGAGAAATCCAAACCTTCCGCTGCACGTTCGGAGCATAGGCACAGAAAAAGATGAGAAACCTCTGCTCATATAAAATTCTCGTAACGACAACAAATCCAGCCATATTCGGCAACACACGAGAAATTGACGTAAAGTTTAGAACTAAGAAAAAATGTAATGTAAGTAATTCAAAAATTGTGCCAAGTGCTCTCAAATTTTTGTATCGTTTCTTTTTGAAGAATGTATTTGTATCAAGTGATTTTTAACTGTTGTTGCAAGCTCTATTAAACATTTTAAAAGACTATTATTGTTTCTTTTAACAAGCTTCTTAGAAGGCGTACCTATCTCAAAAAGCGTACTAGTAATATATGTAAGTACATGCGAAAATTTGTGAGGATGGATTGATGATGGCTTTCGTTTCGGAACGCCTGAAAGGATCTTTATGAAATTTGGCACAGGGGTAGATTATAGTCTGGAATAACACATAGGCTATGCAGTATGCACAATATTTATCTCTCCGATCATTCCTTTAGAATTTTCTTGCTCGAACAACTTTACTCCTGCAGGAATTAGTTTTACTCCAAAACCACAATAGGTACGCGAACTTTTTTTATGTGACGCACACTTAGCAGATTAGACACTGAAAGCGCTATTTACATAGTGAGAGTTTTTTTGCCTCGAAACAATTCTCGCAAATAAAAAAAAATGTTTCATGTACCTATACAGGTGAATTTTTAAAATGTGCCTTCAGTGCTAAAATATTACGAAGAATATCGAAAAACACTGAAAGGAGACTCGAGCCCGATTTTAATGAAAAGTAAAACTGCAACATTGGTTTTTAAAATGAATCGATGCGGTTGAATTTGAAAAAAAAATATCAAGTACCCTGTATTATTAAACCATTCGAAAATGTAGCTAATATGGATCAATGAAGAAACACAAAAACAAGAACACATGGCAAACTAAAATCTTTCGGAATGTAATAATATAGCGTTTTTTTTTTTTGCAAAATCAACTGGTTCGATACCCGGGTAGGAACAACGACTTTTCAAAATTCCAATGTCGCAGTTTTACTTATCATCAATATCGGGATCGAGATTCCTTTCAGTATTTTTCGATATTCCTCATAATTTCGGATTTGGCCCTGAAAGCGCACTATAAAAATTCACCTTACATGCTCAAATGCGAGAAGGGCGATAATCAATAATCGATAATCGTCTTTGAATACTGAATATCTCCGTGTAAACAATTTGTTTTTTTTTTCCGTTTTCGTTTAATTAATTCTTGTCTTGTCTTATAAGAGCAGAGATAATTAAAACAACCTCGCGCATTACACTCATGATAGCGTCCGGCTGAACTCGAAGTACGATTCCTGCTTTCAAAATTTGTTTCACGGAGACATACACTATTCAAAGGCGAGACGATTATCGCCCTTCCACGTACGATAACTTAGGTTTATGAAGTTTAGAGATCATATTTTTTTTCTTACTTTCGAGACTACTTTCTCCATTTACTTATATAGCGCTTCACTCTAAGAGCCACTTTTCAGCTGGAGTAACTTACAAATTAGCTTGTATGTAGTCAGTTAACACAGTTCAATAATTATGACTGTATATTTTGAACCAAAATGAGGTCTAGGGTTCTAATAAGCAATACGCCAAATAAAACGAGTAGACACTTTTGTAATTCTTTTATATAGAACAAGTTATTAAATGGACATTACAAATTATCTAATATACCTACATGTGTACAACTACCAATGTTTTATTACAAAACTTTGTCGTTTTAACTAAAAAATGACAAAATTCTTATTTTATTCAAATAGAGCGAAACGGTCGATTGTTTTTTATGTCATGTTTAAAAAAAATGGTTGTTATACATATTTCTAACACGACAATTTTAGTACAAAATATCGGTTTTACGATACGGAGGTTTCACTACCTACTACAATAATAACCGAGTGCAGAATTACACATACATAGCATAAGAAACAAAGACCTGTAACGCTCTTTTTTGGCTTCAACACTGACGGACTCTTAAGTAAATATGTAAATTGTATGTAAACTTTAAAAATATATATTTCAGTTTCAGTCTCCAAGCGAACAATGTTTCAGTCATTCGTTTGCCCAAAACCGTTCGGGCAAGAAGACTATACAGGACGAGAAATTGACTCTAAACCCATTAACCGCTAATGATTAGAAAAAGTAATTATTATAAATAAGTCTTACAGCTAAATATGAGACGTTTCAAAACCACACATCAATGAGGGTTTTTGGGAAAATTCTTGCCAGTTGGCGCCACTTCGGCGAGAGAAAACTTCTTTGACATTCAACATGTGGTTGACGTCCTAATTTAATGTCGGCAAACAAAAGCGTTTTGACAGGTGCCTGTATCTGATCTGACGACTTATTGCTGTCACCTGGTGTACATAATTTCGTAAAACCCTCATTAATACTGTCATGCTAAGAATAAATTCCTTTTCTTGATTAAAAAGGGACGTCATGCATTTATATACACTATACCTAAATGCGTTGGCCTAAATTCCACCATAGATCCCAAGGAATAGCGTTACTTTCATCATAGCTAATGCCGGTTGCGGCGATTTGAAATTATGTTTTTGTAAGGCGACATTGGTAAAAGATATTTGAATGTAGAATTTGTAGGATGTTTTCTTGTGTTTGAACATAAATAAAAATTATAAAAGAACCTGGGGACGATTTTTCTCTATAGAGAACACGATATAATACTTAATCAAATGCAAATATAAATTATTGAGCTGAATATAAAGGCAATTATTGAAATCCAAACCTTCAACATACCATGAACTCTTAGATTTATTATAATCAAAGCATGAAATTTTGTAAGAAACGTCAATTTATATGTGGTAAATACTTATTATCTTGACATCTTGTGCATTTACGTTCAAATCGTTCATCTAGCTAATAGTATATTTTATTAAACTCTACAAGAAATATGGTATCTTCACAACATTTATTTTATCATAAGGATATCATTATGTTAAACATTCAACAAACTTTAACATTTACCTAGTAATTGCGTTATGGCAGTAGTTATTGACGCAAGTCCACGTCGATTAGGAATACATTCTGATGCTTGAAGTTGAAGTTTTCAGGAATTAGGCGTTATCCTATTTGGCTAACGATTGTACGAGTAAACGATGCGTTTTCGTCGCGCGATGAAAATGATTCTTGTGCTCGCGCTAGGCGTGTGTAACTCTTTACGGAACCGACTCACTGATCCGGATCACTGAAGTGATTCAAAAGATTCGTTCAGTATCAACGTTTCAAACGCATCATTTGGATCTGGAACATTACTCTCTCTCAATTCGTTTCACGACGCGTCACGCGAGCGGCGAGGCGAATGAGCCGCGTGCGGGAGTGAGAGAGAATGAGAGAACAGAGAACTGAAACACTAAGTAATTTATCTATAGACTCGCTCGTGGCGAGTGAGCGGGCGAAATAATTACAATCTATACAAGTCAGAGAGAGATAACAAATGAGGAGAAGTGTATCATATGCACGTAAAAATTACCACTAAGGTCCTTACGTATCAAATACTATTAGGTAGTTATTTGCATGTAATGTTTGCATTGACCAGCTGGTAATAAATAAAGGACTAGCCGCTGAATGTTTCACTGACTCGGTCACGTACGAACCCGCGACGTAACATTGTATTCGAAACATTCTGTTTTATATTGTAGGAACGCAGGACGCTTATGAGTCGATGATCCAAATGAGCCAAATGAAACATATCAGTGTTTCGGAACATTTCAATGATCGAGATGCAAATGTTCCAATCGCAAAAATGATACACTTTGCCCACCTCTAGCTCGCGCGATGAGTTGCAAGCTTCAATTAGGACACTCAAAAGAAATGTGTGTGTTAAATTTCGTCGTGCGCCGAAATCGCATCGTTAAGCCAGTTAGGATGACTCCTAAGGCTTGATGCTGAATTAAGAATTTGGAATTCTGAACGTGTGAAATTTGATGACAAAGCTATATGTTTTCAGGCCTAACCATAGGTCGATATTCATATTAACTTGATTAAAAATTCTTAATTTAGAAATCGGCGGATACTTATGTATTGTGTTCATGTAAGTATGAAAGTGAGATACTTGGCAATTTCTCTAGGAATAGAAGGTACATAATAGTTGAGGATATACTTTTAACTATGGGTTTATAGGTCTACTTTTATAAAGGTTTTGAGAAAAATTTAATCATCATTTTGAAATAATTAATCAATTCCAATATCTTTCTGTTATTTATTTCAAATCATAATTGCTCTAAATAATGATTCTTAGGTACTTCAAAACATTTTGTTTAAGCAAAAGGAACTGAAATAACTTGTCTTCAAATCGCTGATTCAATTTAACCCATTCGTCTATTTTCAACACTGTATAGTAATAACTTCATATTGACTAAGTAAGCACATTTTACATAGATATAGTTAATCATAATATTCTATAAGTCACAATACACAAGACACTTTATTTCATAAGTACAATAACAGTCTGAATGTGAATATTAGAAGCGTTTTTCCTGAAATAAAACGCATATTAAATACTTACCTTATTTGAAGCTTACTGTTTGAGATAGGCCCTATCTGTTTTCCGGTTATTTATGTCCTTCTCCTTCACTCCTATACATCTGTCTCGCTCGCACACTCCCCACCAGGCAGGCCCGAGTGCAGTAGGGAGGCTCGGAGGCATTCACGAATCATTGAGTCGAAAATACCAGGCAGAAATTAAATGTAAGCTTCAAATAAGGTAAGTATTTAATATGCGTTTTATTTCAGGAAAAACGCTTCTATTAAATCCATGACCGTTATTTGAAGCTTACTGTTTGAGACGTGTTTGTTATCGCCTGGTGGTGGGGACGCCAATGTGAAGTAAGTTTGATTGACTTCAGGAAAATAATCTATACCTTTGGATTAAGCGATAGATATTCATTATTTGGAAGATAATAAATTATTATATTAAACAGCTTTGGAGTGTGCAAGAAATAAATACAACAAAAACCAGTAATTAACAATTCTGTAATCACAAAAGTCACTCTATTAGTATAATCTGTGTTCCAAGAAATTAATACAAAACATAAAAATTTTAATCAGCTGGGTTGAACAATCTAGTTATGCTGTTGCTAGCAGAGGTTGGCAGTATCTCTCGTCTGTAGAAGCGTGTAAAAGTTTCTTTGGACTTCCAATTTCCTCTGGACAAAATTTCATCCAGAGGTAAGTTATCAGACCAATTTCTTGAAGATACTGCTGATCGTAGACTTCCAGGTGTAGCGGGTATACCAGCCTCTGTTAGTACAGTTTTAATCCATCCCGCAATCACAGTGCGAGAGGCCGCCTTTGCTTGTCCTCTGATATTTATAAATAAGTTTGGACAATTACCCGAATCTCTTCTATCTTTAAGAAGATCAATTAATTTTCTGACCCAAAACACAGGATCCAGATTTTTATTACTCGTATTAGGCAGTAACTTCCATCCCGATTGCCTATGAGTGTCAGTGTCGGTTTTAGAGCCAAATACTGGCTTTAAAATAATGTTACTGCCGTCATCTACACAATGCTCCGAGTCCACTAGCAGCAGTGTCAGATCGTGAACTCGTCTGCCTGAGCACAGGAGGAGGAGTGTTGCTGTATGTCGAGAAGTGGCAAAAGGGTTATTTTCATCTACAGTGTTTGAACTTAAAAAGGAAGTCAGGGTATCTAAATTCCATACAGGAGGCTTATGAGCGACAGGCCTCTTTAAAGCAATAGACTTTAAGACGTGTTTTACTAATGTATGCGAACTTATTCGTCCAGCATCTTCGGCATTGCATAGAGTAGCCACCACCGATTTGTGAAGCAAAATAGTGTTACAAGAAAACTTGTCGATTAGATGTAGGTCCGCTAGATATCTAGCAACGATGGGTCCTGTTGGGTGAAAAGGATCCAAATTATATTTTGTAGACCAAGATACCCATCGATCCCACGCGACCTTATATGTTTTAAGAGTCGAAGTACGCCACGAGGATTTAAGTAATTGTATTTGATCTTTATTCCAACCCGTCAAACTCTTCGACCACCCCCACACTTCCAGACTTCGAGCGCCATCTCTTGAACCTTGGGGGGTGGCAGACCGGTCGTGGTGTCTATTAGATTCTCCTTGAGATTGGTGATTGACCACGGAGCTGCTACTGCTCGAGCTTTGAGATCGGCCCGCCAGAATACCCGACTCCACCGGGGGACAATTAAAAGGTACAGCCCGGTCGCCGAGTTGAGGTGGGCCAGCACTTTGGGTATCAGGTATGGTGGTGGGAACACCCACGCAAGGTGGTAGTTCCACTGCCGGGAAAAGGCATTGTGGAATAACGCTTGGGTATCTGTTAAATCCAGAGACACGTAGTTGGCTACCACGTTTGCTCGACTGGACGTAAATAGGTCTACTACCGGAGTGCCAAACTTGTGAAATACCTTCTCCGTGCAAGCGGGCAGAAGGTGCCATTCTGGTACTAGCTTGTGTCTGGAGAGGTGATCCGCATGTCCGTTGTAAATGCCGGGTATATAATTGACTGTCAGATTTATTTGATGAAAATCTAGTAAGCGAAAAACTCTGCACGTTACTTCCATCAGAGGTGGCGATCTCGTGCCGCCCTCGTTCCGCAAGTGGGCCACAACTGTTCGATTGTCGCACTGGAAAAGAGCAGTGGACTTGCACAGTAGAGGACCGTGGGTTTCGAGCACCTTTAAGATTGCCAGCATCTCTTTTAGGTTGCAATGTAGATGTTGTTCTTGAGCAGTCCACACACCTGACACTGCGTAACCGTCCACCTGAGCTCCCCAAGCCAGATCGGAGGCGTCTGTGGTCACAAAGTGAGTTGGTGGTGGTAGATGGATTGCAGATGCTTGATGGCAGTTGTGAAGCCACCACTGAAGATCTTCTAGGACTTCGTCTGGTAAGTGGATCTCCTTCCTGACTGGCATATTTAGAGATGCATTTAGGAAACTGAGCAGAGATCGGTGATTTAATCTGCCCTGTGGCACCACAAAACTTGCAAAGTTTAGAAAGCCCACTAGGCTCTGCAATTCTTGTATGCAAGCCTTGCCCGAGTTCAGCCTTGCAGAGACCTTGTGGATAAGATTTGTGACCTTGTCTTGCGGCAGTGATTTTTTGTTGGCCCAAGGATCCCACTGAACTCCCAGATACACAAGGCTCTTTTGTGGGGATACAACGGATTTCTTTAGATTTACTTGCCACCCTAGATATTCTAGACGGTCCAGGAGAGTACGAACATGAGTTTGCAGAGTGTCCTTGTCCTGGTGAACTAACAGGAAGTCGTCTAGGTAGACAACTATGCGCAGATTCTGTTCTCGCAATGTTTGAGCGACCCAGTTGCTCAGAGAAGCAAACACCTTCGGTGCTGTGCTGAGGCCGAAAGGTAAGCAGGTCATTTCTAATAGCTCCCCTTGGTAAATGAGGCGCAAAAATCTTCTGTGTGCCGGATATATTGGTAAATGAAAGTAGGCTTGCGAAAGGTCTACTTTGCAAAGCCAGTCGCCTGGCTGGAGGAACTCCGGTATACGAAATACATTTATCAGGCTGAAGGGCTCTGTGATTACATAGTTGTTTAAAGCTCTTAAGTTGAATATTGGGCGGTCGGAGCCATCGCTCTTTGGCACAAGAAACATTCTTGACAGGAAGCTCGGGGAGCGTCGCACTGCTTCTAATACACCTTGGTCTTTCATCTGACTGATGAGTGCCGACATCGATTCGGACTCCTGTGTGATGTAGGGCCCTTTCCGCAAATGTGGCAACATTAGAGGTGGTTTTAGAAGAAAGGGTATGCGATACCCTGTTATTATGCGCAACAGAAAGTTTGGAGCTCCCATTTCCTCCCATCGATTGTAAAATAGTGCTAGTTGACCCGCCCTGAATTCTGTCGAGTCAGTACTTACGGTTTTTGTTCCCAGAGTTGTAGTCTGAGGAGATTCCGGGACGTTTACGGTTTCCTTTGTCCTGACTCTGAGGCTTGTAGCTTTGGCGGCCACCCCGCGAGCGAAATGAACCTCTGTTGTTGCTTGTAGGCGCCGTGCGACGATCACTCTGGTTGTTCTGTCGCTGAGGGCGTTCATGATAGCAGTCCTGCGAGGACTGGCGGTATTGATAATGTGGATGAGGCACAGAGGCGCAGCATCCATGGCTGGTACCCTGCGAGGGTCCATGATAGTGAGCCGACCCCTGCGGGGGGTGGCGTGCAGTCTTGCTTGGTCCTGCTTGCGAAGCAGAGCCGCTTGTAGGTTTAACTAAGGGCATGAATGTCTTCTTAACCCCACCCATTTTTTCAAGAGCAGCGGTAAACGATGCGCTTTCGAATAAATGGCGGTCGGATGGTGGGATCTTGCGTAGCGTTGCCTTTATTAAAGGATCACGAACGTGATTAGTTATTCCATCTCGGCGCATTTGTATGACTTCAGCCCTGTGTCCACAGATAAGCTGCAACAAATCTGAAGATGCTTTGTGGAAATCACCTTTAGAAAAAACCTCCGTGATCTTATCCTGCAAGCTATTAAAATTTAAACCCTGTTCTGCATGAGCCCAGGATAGTAGTTCTGTCAAAGTAGATGATAACGCCTGCCTTTGTTCCAGCGCACAAAATGTAAGAGCGGCGTAAGCCTTGTCAGCATAAGCCAAATGGCGCGACTGATCATACGCACGAATCTCCTCATTAGCTTCTAGGTCAATAAAACCAGGCGTATGGCAATATGATTTCTGTACTTCAGAGTACCTGACCTCACTCCATTCACTTTTATTAAAATATTGTATATCCTGAAGGGCTTTCAATAAGTTATCGGGTGCTTTAGGAACCGTAGGCTCTTTCAGTTTTGTTTCAATATCGAAATTGAACGGTAGTTGAACCTGAGTAGGCTCACTCGCGCACGCGTCACTACCATCATTGTACAAGATGCCACTAATATTGTCATCAATCAACACGTCGTTGTCTATAACTGACGCGGGCTCCGCACCGCCACATGGTACTGATGATGATAAAGCAATTTGATTACGTAATTCACTCACCTCTCGGAATAACTTGTGCATCTGCCGATTGTCTTTCCGTGATTTGCGACTATATTTGCCCCCCTTTCTTTTGTGGTGACGGCCACGTTTTTTCTTTCGGCCGGAAGAGCTCGCGGAATCCGTGGAATCACTTGACGAGGAAGGGCTGCTACTAGATGATGAACTCCTGGCTGAGCGTGCACGTTTCCGAGAACTGGACTGATTCTGCTTTGGCACACGATCCCGTGATAAATCATGTCGCGGCTCCTCAACACTCGCGTTCACACATGTACTATTTTTATCTAAATCATCCATCCTAAAAGTAAAACACTTTTTAAAAAGGTAGGTATTTGTAAAACACAAAAATTCACAACTAGGACACAGTATGATTAAGAATTTTCATACTGAGATTAGGAGAAAGGACAATAGGTAAATGTTTCTAGAAACAAAAAGAAACCAAGAAAAAATAACGCTTAAAAATACGTTACATACTTACCTGCGTAATCAATTTGAATTATGAACGTCAATATCAAATCGACTTTGAAATACGAACGGTAAAACCGTTTAAATATGAAATTAACTCACGCGCAGGGTGATACTTCTATTTACGGTTTAGTGAAGGTGAAGACAACCGTACTGGCCGGAAAACAAGACGCCAATGATTCGTGAATGCCTCCGAGCCTCCCTACTGCACTCGGGCCTGCCTGGTGGGGAGTGTGCGAGCGAGACAGATGTATAGGAGTGAAGGAGAAGGACATAAATAACCGGAAAACAGATAGGGCCTATCTCAAACAGTAAGCTTCAAATAACGGTCATGGATTTAATATTTAATTTATGGATTTAAGAATTGAGTTTGTGGTTGAATTAACGGTTTATTTTTCCCTACATCTTATTTGGTAAACAAAACAAGTAGGTACCTTCATCATAGTAGGTACATCAGCATCTTCTTCATCATCGAATTCCTTCGAAACAACTTTTTTCCCGTAGATAAATCTGATTACCAGTTTCTGAATTTGAAATTGAATTAAGAAACTGGCTATAATTCTCAGCAGGCCATGCTTGTTTACCAAATAGGACATGAAAAGAAAAATACAATTTAGTTATGAATGTCCTAGCTGTTAATTAACCATTCATAATAATAGGCAGTTATGTACATGCGTCTTCGCCATAGACAATAATAATTGACGATATAGTTCTTAAAAGTAAAAGGAGAGGAATAGAGGAACAATAGTTTCATGATACATAGACGAGTATGGTCCGAGTCCCTTTGTGTCGTGGTGGTGGAATACTCATCCCATCCCATCAATAATTATAGTGTCCTGGATTTGGGTTTTCTAACATGCCACTGTATGTGCCATCTTTTTTTGTCGCCTGCGATATTTTACAGTGTTCTATGTCTATTTACCTTGCATGGTATGGCCTTTTGTGTTATACAAAGCTAGGTAACAATTAAATGAATGCTTTGATATTATTTGGCTGTTGAATTAAATCTTTTCGCTTAGCAAAGCGTTGAAAATCCAACAATGCTTTATTTTAGGCATTCATTAAAGAGGTCTATTCTCAGCAGCACAGCGGAAATAAATGTCAAAAACTAATTACTTGCCAAAATGCAGGAAAAGTAGAGCTATTTTTGACAGTTTTATACAAATAATATGAGAATTGCCTACATGTCACCTAGTGCTGTTGAAAAGAGGCATTCGAAAATCGAAATGACAGCCATCACGACAATTGGGGCCGGTACCTAAACATTAAATCTAACATAAATTTTGGGTAACTCGCTAATATTCTGAATTCGGTTTACTTTCTTATTTACACAACAAAACTTACTTAACTTAACGTAGTTATTAATAAATAGAGTCTCTTTAGATCATGTTCACACTGTGTATTCGATCACGCGGGTTTATCACTAGCGTCCGGGCTCGCGGCCTGCGCGCATCAATAGACCTGGAAAATAAAACAATAACTATTAGGCAGGAGTTTATTTCTTTCTCTATATATATCTATGAAATTTTCTTTCTCTTTTTTTTTGGGAAAAGCCCGCCACACATTCCCAATCAATGCAACTGCTCATAGTCAGAATCTACAGTGGCGACCACCAGAAAAACGTCAGTCAATGAAGCTCGACGAGTTCCGGAGAAACGATTTAACTTCTTGAATTCTGCAACGAAATTAATCAGAAAAGTACAGCAGAGGAGTAGGAATAAATATAATTTCTATCAATCAAGAAGCCTGAAGATATAGTGGGGCACAGGTTTTGACCCTGATCAGAAAAGTACAGGGGAGGAGTAAGAAAAAATATAATTTCTATCTATTAAGAAGTTTTAGAGTTGTGGGGCAAAGGGTCAAAGGAAACTTTTTATTTAGCAGTTTAATTCAGTAGTACCTGACTGTAAGTCGGCAAATAGCCTGCAACAATAATCCTAACCACAGCAACTCTCGTGAGCCTGAATTAACACAGTGGTGATTACCAAAAAAGCGTCGAGTCATTGAAGCTCGACGAGTTTCAGAGAAGCTATTCAACTGCATGATGTGGTGATTTGTTGTAAGGAAGTAAAGAGGTTTTAGTCATTATTTATAGGTAACAAGAAAACTGACCGGTAAAACGTGGCGCCTTGCGCCAGTTTTTTGAGCCTTGTTGTGTGCGCACTGGCCGGTATGGTCTGACCATCCCCTTCGGCCATCCTATGGCGGAGGGCATTCATAAGGATTTGTTTTTTCTCATCTATGTCCTCTATTTAAAAAATATGTAAGTACAGGACAAATATTTTTAGGAAAATATCTGGATATTGATGCCTGTCTGTATTGTTTGCAAGTGAATTTATTTTGTTCCTTTTTAATGAGTCAAAAAAAACAAATCAATCGCTTAGATCAGTCAGATATAGTCCTATATCTGACTACAGACTTATTGCTATTTACCCGACTGCGCCAGAAGGAGGGTTATGTTTTCCTTTAGTTTTTTTCTAATATAGCAGGAAATTACGAATCTGCTTCGCCAAAAACATGACAAAATATTCAAACATCCTAAACTCCGTATTGTTATTGATAACTTAGAATATAAATGAACGAAACTAGTAGCAATAAAACAGTAAGTAGTTTGTAGACATGAATGATTCATTGAAGCTCGACTGTCTGGTTTGAAGCCGCGTCTATTTCTAATGAATGACTTCATACCATATTGTTTATTGGTCGTACATAGTATCCACGGTTTTGGCAAGTTAGTGCGTTCACCTCAAACGAAATGTGGTAGGAGGAAGATTATATTTGCATTAAGTATTAGAGCATTTACCGTTTTAGTGTCGCCATTTGGAGATAAAGAGATTTTAAATATGTAAAAGCTATAAACGCGATTTTAAATAATTATGTAAAAGCTATACATTTCGTACGTATTTCGATTACTTTGCAAAATTATTTCAAGAGCGCCATTTTATTGACTTTGTTATCTTTCTTATTATGCAATCATTAATTTATTTTGCATGCCTTCTGGTAAAATATGGCTGTTGCTAATTATATCTTTATGTCACCGTGTTTTGTACCTACCCATATTTGCAAAAAAATATTTTTATCTTAGTCTATTGCTCAGAAGCACGACTCCTGAGGGTCTTGAGTTATCCACATGGTTTTCCATTTGGAATTGCCTCACAAACATGCTGGAGGCAGCCTTCTTCTCCAAAGGGAACGATCAGTTCAAACCGTTTTCAACGTTTGCATTTTCTATAATATTGGTCTATGCGAATGAAAATCATTTTAATTTTGTGCCCGAAACATACCAACGATACGATACGACCGTCCGGTTTTGGTTGTATAGTACAACTTGTACAATATCTCTATCTACAGCCTAAACCTTCGGCGAACAGGCACCATATTATGCACTATCCTGTGGCGTAGCTAGACTCAAAGGGGCCCTGTGTCATTCATTTTTGGGGGACCTTTTTATAGCTTTGCGTCCACACGTCGGGACCCTTTAGTGCAGGGGCCCCGTATCTTTGATACGGCGGTAGCTACGCCCCTGGTTCTACCTAAACGACCTTCATTCCACCCTAAAAAAACCTACAAAGTCCGATATTTGAACCACAATAAATAGCCAGCTACTACAGGATCTGATCCAAGGTAACATGAACGTTTACTTATCTCTGACAATGACTATCTAGCGGGCGGGCACGATCTTTTAGAAACACACAGCGTACATTCAAGGTTGCACGTGTGATAGTTTAGGCAGGTCCTAAGTACAATGTTTTAAACAGCTAATTAGCTAATTTGTCCAAAAGTGACAGTCGTAACTCCCAGCAATTTGTAGCCTGTAAAAGCTGCCGATATGAACGATGTTCAATATCTGAAATCTTTCTACTGAGTACTTTTTATTTTTATGCTTGTTTTGATTTTCTTTCTCGGGTCCCTGGAGACCCGGTCCTTTGGTAGGCGTACGAGGGGCCGAAACCAACTCGCAGAGGCCCCGTTAGTAATTTCAAATGTAATGGGGCACCAACCGACGATTATCCCTGTATGCACTGAGAAAGTATTCCCAAGGACAATCCCCGGTTGGAGCAAGACTATTGCAGCATATGGAAACAAAAGATGAAACGCTATGGGTTTGGGCGGTTTAGTGGACGGATAATCGTTTATTATAGAAGAACTATTGGCCCCTGTCTGACCACTAACAATATACACGGCTTTTAAATGGCAGGGGGTGACTTGCACACTCAATGAATGGGCCCCCAAAAACGGTCGCTAGCACAAAGTGACGTAACGCCAAGGTGGTAACATAGCCTGAGGTGCTAGAGGAGTGGAGAGGTTATCAGGACAATTCCGGAAGTGCGGTCAAGATCCCTACCAGCATCTTACTGGATTATACATCCTTTGTTTTAGTTATTATTTATAGAGATAATTAGAGTAGAAAATGATAATCACCTTGACGCCATACGCCATCTCGTAGCCGCCCTTGCTCTGCATCTGGTTCTGCATGGTGTGCAGCAACGACGATGGAATGTCCACGTCTGTAGAGCCTGGAATTATTGTAATTGGACATATTAGTAATGATTCTGCAGGTCTAAAAGGCCACTTTAGAAGAATCAGAAAGCACATCAAGCTACCAGTCACTGTCAAATTTCCCAGTCAACCTTGAACCTAATGCGTTAACGATAAAGTTGAAAATGAAATTTGACAGATTGTTGTGTGGTTAATATTATAATACCGCTAAAGTGGCCTTTTTTGATCCTCTGTTCTAAATGAGAGAGGTTTTTTTTTTTTTTTTTGTAAAATTTAGTAGCGAATGATTACGAAATCATTTCACGGATACAAAGGTAGTGTGTCTGAGTGTCACAGACTAGGTACTTCTTAGGATTCCGTACCCAAATTACAAGAAAATTCATTTATTTATTTATTTTAAATAGAACGGCCGAAGTAAATGACACTAACATAATTAAAATTGATTCATAGAAATTCTGTATCATTTTTAGAGTTCCGTATCCAGGGGGTAACCAACTTAATTACTTAGCCTCCGCAGTCCGTCCGTCCGACCGGCCGTCTATCTGTCAGCGGGCTGTATCTCAAGAACAAAATAGGTAGACAGTTGAAATTTTCACAGAGTGGCAATAGAAACACAATCTGTGAAAGTGTCTAGCTATTACGGTCTTGAGATAGAGCCCGAGAAGCTGACAGACAGACTGACAGCAGAGGATTAGTAATAGTGTTCCATTGGTTACCCTTTGGCTGCGAATCCCTCCGTGTGAAAGTCAGATTCACATAATGTCGGATTTTTAATTTATTCAGTAAGTAGTGGCTATTTGGATATCGTAGAACAGGTCCTAAGAATCAATGAGCTTTTAATGTTTTAGTAACTAGTGCCAAGAGTTGTTCATTTCATTAAAATACCTTGACATTTAAAAAATATAACGTTCGATGTTCAAGAATTTGTAAAAAATAAAAGAAAAAAAATGTTTTAAAACGGATCTTTTTTTGAAAGGTCAAACGTTCTGCAAACAAGGTTAGCATTGAAAAACGTACCTATTTAGGGCATTACCTACAATACCTACCAAAGTTCTTGGAAAGGACCTTCAACAATCTTACATAACCAATATTAGGTTCAGCAGAGAGCTCTCTGCTGAACCTATTGGTGGTTATGTAAGACTACCCCTTTTTTATGGTTGGGAAATCGTCCAATGACTCCTCCCGCTCTGGGTGTAGCGGGAGGGAGTGTCAGACTTCTACTGACTAAAACCCATCCATGTTCCTTCATTGCCCTTTGTGTTCCGGAGCCACGGTGTCTCGCGAATAATCCCGCGACTCCGGCAGGCGTCGGCCCTTTTGGGCCCCTCTGTGTTGCTGACTCTCTTTGAGGCGCGCGTGGAACACTAACGCGCCGTCGACACGGCCTGTCGTCACTAGACGGACGGACGGCGAGCCATATAGCTCGCCGTCCACAGGCCCGCGATGTAAGACTACCCCTGGATTCTGGATTCTGAATAGGTACCTACAGATTATCGTTACATCTCAAATGAAACGCAAGCCAAGTGATGTGATTAGCTTTAAACAATTAATTCAACCAATAACATTCTACATTCATTTTCATTGCAGAACTTGGGCCTTAATTACCTAAACCCATGAGTTTAGCAGCGTGACAGTCAAGTGATCCATGATGAGGAACAATAACCATCATCATATAAAGAACAATAAACTATCCAGTCACGAAAATAGTGAAGTACGACATATTTCACGACACAAATGAGTGGCAACACGCGATGAAAGTTATGTCAGTTCATATCTAATTAGCGCAGAAGGTCGCAACACTAGCCGCGCTGATTTATGACAACTATTTTAGTAATAAAGTTAACAAATGGTCCTAAATGGAAGAGACGTGAAAAGGTTTTCTTACTTCTAGTAG
Source organism: Ceramica pisi (assembly GCA_963859965.1). Taxonomy (NCBI): domain Eukaryota; kingdom Metazoa; phylum Arthropoda; class Insecta; order Lepidoptera; family Noctuidae; genus Ceramica; species Ceramica pisi. Next base: position 7,875,127 of record OY982549.1, on the reverse strand, counting down.
CTATAGGGTTTTTCTTCATCTAGTGTTTTTAACTGAGGGCCAATTTCCTTAACAATGTATTTTTATTCAACTAGATGATACAAGAACAAAGATCGTCTTTTCTCTTTCGATAGGGATAAGGTCTATCAAACAGCCTTGTTGGATCATTCCATGTCCATAAGAGAAAATTAAGTAAATGGTAAATTGGAAGCTAAAAAAAATACCGGGACTCAACAATATTTAAGTTAGACTACTTCTTTTGTTTTATTATTAGTTTGTGATAGGAAATCATCAAATGACTCCTCCCGCTCTGGGCGGAGGAAGGAAGGGAGTGTCAGACTTACCTACTGACCAAAAACTATCTGTGTTCCCTCAAATGCCCTTTGCGTTCCGTAGGGCCGCAATGACTTTTTGAACAATTCGGCAATCCTGGCACATTTTACTTCGTCTATGATCAAACCTACTGTAAATCTACTTGTGAACATTATTAATCGTGCAAGATACCATTGCAAGCTGAACAAAACAGTTCGATTGTTTTGGTAAACTTGCAGTCGTTAGCCCACATTCCAATCACACGAACGGCCTTACCTTACACAACACAACAACAGATCTACAAATCACGGCCTTTGCGTGAGACATTTAATATAATAGCTGTCAAAACAGAGATAAATGCCTCCCTGACTCATGCAAATGACCTTGACGCTGTTGATAACAGTGATAGTCTATTGATTGATCTTGTTGTAAACGGAGGGACGGTTTGAGATGGCGCCGCGGAATCTGTAGATGGTAGGTTCAGTCTTTGAGATTGTAGGATAACGTTCGTTTGAAGATGACGAAGTAGTCCTGGTTTTCATTTTGTTTTGTTTTTTTGTGAGATCTGGTCGCAAAGCGCAAAGAATTGCAGGTATTTATGTCGCAGACGCAGAGACAAAAATTACCTGTAGGCTACATAGATTCATGTAATCAATCAAATATCTGTAGGAGAACTACGAAAGCAATTTAGACAAAGATGAAAGTAACTGTTATGTGAATCCACAACCTCTATTTTCTGTTTGGGTCTGAAGAATTTGCGAAGAAAATTTCGAATGGCTGTCAGTTGCTTTCTCTAAAGACTATAAATCCTACCGTGAAACAATGAAATAAGAAAGACAGAATACGAAGCTAACAATATGTAACAGGTTGCCTACCCCAAAAGAACATTTGGGTCATTTGCAAGTCCTGTAAACAAACTAGAAAATAACAGAAACATAACTCAGGTTAAGCTAACACGCGAAGCCATAACCTCGATCTTCTGTTACGACGAAATACGAAATATCTATTGAAAACCGGGCTTAAATATGTAACAGGTTGCGCCTTAAACTCTAAAAGCAACACGTGGGTCATTTTACCTGTAGACAAACTACGTAACACTGATAGAGCAAGAACAAGATACACTCAGGTCAAGCTAAACCCGCGAAGCCACAACCTCGCAACGGCCTTGAGAGTCAGATAATACGGTGCCTTTACTGTAATCACATGGATTTTTAAAGATTATACGAAACTATGAAACTACCAGGTAAGTACTTAAGTATAATGCTCTCGTAGTCACCTTGTGGAAAGATGAGTCAAATGTTAAGGTCGAACGGACGGCCTCAGAAAAAAACAATATTGTGATTGCAAATGTGGAAAAAGTGTACGAGTGCTACTTTGTAATTGCGTGTAGACAAGTGTGGTTTTTCAAGACGAGGAGCTAAACTAGTAATGGTTTTTCGGAATCATACTGTTTTAAATTGTATAGGTACACGATTGTCTATGGATTTCACAGAGGAGGTAATGGCTAAATAAAACAGCCACACGGGCTAATTTCGATTTTCCACGGATCGATGACCATCCATTATTTACCTCCTTGTTTCAAAAACCCCTTGCTAGACGTACGATTTATACATCAGTGCAATTTTCATTCACTTTTGACAGTTTGCGACTAACATGCGAATACGCCGTTGCTTAAAAAACAGTAGATATCACTCTTGGCAACAGATACCGTGTTTGTGGAGATCAGTGTATTTAAGATTCAGTTACCCCGCAATCAGTTAAACTAGAAGTCGACCCCAATTTTTTTGGGAAAACGCAAGACAGATTGATTTAAGTCTATGGATTTCAGAAGGATAATATTTGTCCTGAGTGACGAGAATATCCTTCACGATTACAGACACTCGTACTCAGACATCTTAAGCCACCTTTCGCATTTGCAATTCTTTATCTAGACAAGGAAAGTGCTGAGATGACAGTGGATAAACATAATATACGAAAATCGTTTTATCTGCATTTATGTCTGATCTACAGTCCTGTCCATAAATATACATATGTCGTGTTAGATATATTACAAGATATCTTATTCTTCTTAGATATTTATGGATACCTACCCGTAACGACTAATAAACGCTCCTCGCTTATAGTGCTTAACTAATAAAACTCGTTCTTTAGCTACCTCCTCGATATTTCAAGAGATCACTCAATACAAAATGACAGCAAATCGCGAAGACGCGGAAACAAGATGATGACAAGATGCTTCCAGAAATAAACAGTACAGTGTCTCTTGAGGGTAACGTCAAGGTGAGGCGGACATCCGCAAATATGTGTGAGCTTGCAAAATCACTCCGCACGAGAATCACGACCTCACACATGTGTTTATTTATAGAGGCCGCTTTGTCTCTGGCTTGCGTGTGATTCTTTTTTTGAGTTTTTGAATTTTTGTAATGAGGAGTCATAGTGTTGAATGAGGCAAGGACTGCTAAAATAATGATGTATGACGTAAATATATGTATAAAACAGATTTACTCAAAAAGAAATGACAACATCAGAAGGCCAAGCACGAATATTTTTGCCGTAGGTTTTTTTTTATTTGAGATGGGTTTGCTCTTGACTTTCGTCTTGGTCAGAGATGACAAAGGTATAGTAATGTTACGTAAAAGTTTACCATAACTACAATACTCGTTTCGCACATAATATTTATTTGAATTAGATACCATATTCATACTTTTAAATAATAAAAAATTGTCCTAAAAATTAAACCAAAATACTATTATACTATTTTAAGTAAACATATCTGTCCCTCTCGCGAAAACGCTATTTTCTATGGCAGCTGTACAGACGTCATGGATTTTGACGTCAAAGTCTATTTTGGACTTCTCTTACTATTTTAATCTTTGTTTATAACTTCATCTTTTATGAAGGAATTTCAAAATAGTTTCATGAATGTTTACTAAAGTTAATAAGTTACTTTGCAAATAATATGCAACTAAGTTTTCTTTGTAAACCGGACTTTTCAAGAGACAATTGACAGATAGAGGTCATTGACGTTCCTATTCTCATTTGAAACCAATGATATTATAAGTAAAAAGGTGTAGATAGGTTAAAAGCGCTCAGCAAGCGACACGTTAAAATGTGGCTAACTAGCCACACTTCACCTCAGTGTCGCGTTGCGCCGTCAACGGACACACGTCACGTAGGTTTCACGTTTTTGAAGATCGAATGTTGTATAGGTAACCTATCTACACCTTTTTACTTATAATATCATTGTTTGAAACGCATTGTACGTCAATATATTCGTTCTAGCCCCTCTGAGTGCACTTTTATTTAAGCGCGCGAAGTTCGCGATGGCATGTCATTCGAAATCTGTCAAGTGAGGCTTTTTTGACAGATTGCGACTGAGATGCGAATACGAACGTTGTTTAAAAATTAGTAAGTAGTGTCCGCCCTCTAATCTAATCTTTAAAAATTAGTAAGAAGTGACGTTTGTTACAACAATAATTAAGAAGAACTTCATAAAACGAAATATATATTAGAATTTTCTCTGTTACTGTTATAAAACTGCCTTTTCTTACTGTATGAAAAATCCTATGTTAGTTTTTTGAAATCGAATGTTTAGTTGCAAACAAGTTAATGGACTTAATTGCATCACAATGTTCGAATCGATTCAATGAATGATGATTAACTCGTAGATTTCAAAGAAACTAGAACAAAGGTATGACGTATGTAGGTGCGAGTATCTAGAAAAGTATCGCATTACTTATCTGTGGTTTCGTGATGACTTGGAACTATGACTCGTAAAGGTAACAAACCGAGTTTATTTTTAAATATCGATTTGTCCACCACTATTATAATTAATATACTAATGCAACATTAATTTTATTATTTGGTCAATAAAACGAACACTCATAATGCAAAATAATCGCATCGTAGCATGGCCGTAGCATCGTCTTACGGTCTTACCACTGAAGCAGTAATGTCATATTGTTTCGTAGCACTTTCGATGTTCATCGTAGCCACGTCGTAGCATTGTTGTAGCAATGGTGCGTAGTCGTATAGAATAATGCGCAATAGGTACTTTACGTTTGCAATTGTTGATCTTTTACAACCACATCAAAATACGGGTATTTCAATTAAGCAGCTCTTTCTTACAAATTGCATCACACAGCACTTCTTATTTAAGCATTCCTTCAAGTTAAACGTCATAATAACTCATATTTGAAGTCGTTAATTATCTCATAACTAATGGAGTATGAAGTGGCTGTGTAGTCGTAATTATCACCGAGCACATGTGGCCCACTGTGGGCCAGCGTGGCGTGGCCCAACGTAGTTACGAAATAAGCCTGCTGAAGATATTAAGTACTGAATTCTTTTAACAATTGAGGTCAGTTCTAAAGTTATGATGCAAATATTGTTCTGAATGAATAATTATTATAAATGTTCAGTTGTATGGTCTTCTGGTGTGTATCAATGTAGGTTTTAGGTGTTTGGTATAGTTGCGATTGCTTATTAAATCTGTAGTTCAAAGGGAGCGATGTTTAGAAGCGAGTTTCTGTCGACTGCTGTAGTATATAAGGAAAAGGGGGAAGGAATTTAAATATAACAAGTCTAAACAAAAAAACTTATTTTTCTGATAGAAAACTGCATTGTCCGATAGGCAGAAATTAAAATCTCTTCGTTGCACTAAAAAATTGGTACATTTTTAGGTATTCCAGTTATCCATGTAGCTATACTAGCTATAGTGAATTAAAAGAGTACCTACCTAAAATACAATACAATAACCAATGACACATGTCAAAAAATTGATTTAGATCAAATGATATAATTAATTGCTTATTTCTTTGACCACATCAAGATCAATCAACTTCCTTTACTATTTCTAGTTGCATGATCATAATACTCCAATTAGTTTTGTCACGTAGAAGCTAATATGCAATCAAAGAGGATTATGTCCTAAATATAATCGAATGCAATCAATATGATAAGGGGTTTGAATAATAAATTAGTGATACCTACTGTTCTGGACATTGTAGTATTGACGCACTTATAGGTCATTGACAAAGCTGCAGTGTCATATTTAGTGAAATAATTGGATTGACAGCCCACTTTACCACAGATTACTAAATAGTTACTACGTACTTCACCAACTTTTATCAGTGTTTTTTGGAAATTAAAGAAATGAACTACAGCAGTTCTATTCTGTAAACATTTCACCGTGAAAACTTAATGAAGTTAGCTGTAAATTCATAACCTATTTTTAAGGACGAGTAATCATCAAATGACTCCTTTATGAGGGACTTCAGAGGGGCTTGCACGAATATTTTGACGTATAGTAACGTTAACGTAAGCGAATTTTGAATGTGAAAAACTATAACCCCATAGTATTTTGGAATTTTAGGGGACATCCACAATTTATATCATTTAAAAATATGATACGCACATTATATTTATTTGAATTAGATAGGTAATGGTAATGAGTATTATAGTTATGGTAAAAGTTTACGTAACGTTACTATACGTCAAAAATATTCGTGCTAGGCCCTCAGAAGGGAGTGTCACTCTTACTGACTAAAACCCATCCATCCGTGTTCCTCCTAATGCCTTTACGTTCCAGGACCGCGTATTTATGTGTAGTTTTGGCATGACGTCAGCGGGTCTAAAAAGAACACTTTAGTAGAATCATATTATAAATCATACAACAATCTCTCAAATTTCATTTTCACTTTATCGCTAACGCATTATGTTCAAGGTTGATTGGGAAAATTTTACAGTTACGGGTAGCGTGATGTGCTTTCTGGTTCTTTTAAAGTGGCCTTTTATACCCACAGGACCATGCACAACTTACAAAAACCGACATAATAGTTACTATTTCGCGACAGATGTTGTACAACAAAACAGAGAATGCATGAAATCTACACTAATATTATAAAGCAGAAGAGTTTGTTTGTTTGTTTGTTTGGTTGAACGCGCTAATCTCAGGAACTGCTGGTCCGATTTGAAAAATTCTTTCAGTATTAGATAGCCCATTTATCGAGGAAGGCTATATATTATCACGCTAAGACCAATAGGAGCGAAGCAGTAATGAAAAATGTTACGTAGACGACGTTGCACGGGTCAGCTAGTAAAGTATAAAATTGTCAAAGTGTCAGATTGTCATTTGTCACCAGTCAGTTTTATTAAATAGGCCCCAGATAGCGGTCAGTAGGTAATGTGATCATGCGATAATTTAGGCTCTCATGAAAAACTATTAGAAAGAAAGAAAGAAAGAAAATTGCATTCATTGGGAAGGCCAATAATCTATGATGCCATGTAAAAATAAACAACCATAATAATAATGTAGGTACCTATTAGTATAACATACCTACGCAAGTTTACCAATCTATGGGGTAGCTTTTTGGTTAAAAACCAACCGGCCAATTTCGAGTCGGACTCGGGTACGAAGGGGTCCGTACCATTATCTCTAAAAACAGCAAAAAAATCACGTTTTCTGTATGGGAGCCCACTTAAATATTTATTTATTCTGTTTATGTAGATATTTGTTGTTATAGCGGCAACAGAAATACATCATCTGAGAAAATTTCAACTGTCTTACTATTATGGTTCATGAGGTACACAGCCAGGTGGCAGACGAATAGACGAACGGAGAGCAGAGTCTTTGTAATAGGGTCCCATTTTACCATTTGGATACAGAACCCTAAAAAAGACAAGATCGTACTCAGTCCTGAACAATGAACATTCTGAGAAATGAATAAACTCTAGCCGTTACAATCACAAGGTAAACTTTGGACTCGTCGACTTGAAGCTCACATTATGTTCACATTGTCACGTGAATGTCTGTTTAGCGTCTATTATATAAATATATTACTCATACTGTAGACCAGTAGACACTATAAACATGGCTACATACAGGAAGACTTGGTCAATAATATAGTCCATAGTTCAGTAGACAAGGAGAAAATATGTATCTAGGTAGGTACTTTTTAATAATAAAACGATTGGCATTCGTTTCTTCGTCATGGTGGTTAGTGGTTTCGAAATTAGGATATTACTGCTAATTTTTAAAATGTTGGGATTTACTTTTTTGTTTCGCATAGGTACTCGTATAAAGAAAGAAAATAAATAAAGACACTTTGAATGACAATATGTCTTTATTTATTTTCATGATTACATTAACTTTGCAGTAGGTATTTGGTGTTCCACAGTCCATTGCTGGGAAAAATCGCTCCACATTGTCTGAACCACTTCGAACCAATTTAACCCTTACATTTGGAAAAAAAGCGACGTATATTATTAGGATTACTACATTTACTACAGTCAGTTGCCTAAACATATTTTACCTAAAGTAAATATAATATCGCAGTTTCACGAAACCAGCTTTCCGAGAACGCACTAGTAGATAAGCTATGCGCCGCAGTTGCAAAAAGCTGATTTTAATTAAACATTGCACAGGAAAAGGAAACCATAAGAATTAAATAAATTAAAATGTCTGTTGAGGGTCTACCGACAAGCTGAGCGAAACGGAACTATACGTACCTATGTATTAGTTAGCTGTACCTATACAGGGTGTTCCAAAAGTGTGCGGTCATATTTAAGGTACCGTACAAGGGCACACATATCAACTCGGAAAAAGATTGCCACCGTATCGAGCCGTTCAATATTCTTTGGATGAAACTCCTTACTGCAACGCACGTTAATCGGAAAAGGTAGCGTAATGCCTTCGCCGCAACGTAAACGCACCGCACAGATGCAGCGCTGCGGTGCGTGGTAAACAAGGTGACGCCTGTTTGACGGAAAGGCGAAAGGCGGTGAAGATCCTTTACCGAGTTGATATGTGTGCCTACGATGACTTTTGCCAAAAAACCCAACCTCTGAAAAAAAACGTCTGAAATGTAAAAAATCAAAATTTTTTTTTGGACATTTCAGAAGAAGAAAGATGAAGTCTGATGCAGTCGGTGACATCGAATCTGATATTGAACCACAATTAACACCTGCTACTGCATCTGAAAGTTTGAAAAGAGTTTTAGTTCTATCTTTTTATCGGTCGGATTATTTTTCCCTTTAAATTTGTTTCCTAGTTGTTAAACATTTACAGGATACCAACTTTAAATATGACCGCGCGCTTTTGGAACAGCCTGTATAGATTGCTTTAGCACAGTAATTAATAAAACTTACTTAAGAATGTTTTAATAATGCTCTAGTAGGGAGCTGAGTGCTTTAGCTAAGGGTCCGGCATTAGTTTAACTTGGTTGTTTAGGGTCTCATATTAGTAAAGTTAAATTGATACAATAATATACTCAATAATTTAGAAACGGAAAATTACCCATTTGTGGTCTGCATCTTTGATAGTACATAGTTATCTGATTTTTAACTAGCTGATACCCTTGGTTTTACCCGCTTGACAAATTATATAATGAAACCTTCCTCGAGAAGCATTCTATCCATTGGTGAAAAAATCATGAAAATAGGTGCAGTAGTTTTTGAGTTTATCGCGAACAGACAGAGAGTTTTCTAAATAAGTACTAGCTGTCCCCCGCGGCCTCGCTCCTGTCAACTGGCAACTTTCTCATTTTTTTTTAACCTTTTCCTGATAATAACAAACATAACAAAAAAAGAATTAGCTAAATCGGTTCCGCTGTTCTCGAGATTTGCGCTTAGCAACACATTCAGCGATTCATTTTTGTATATAGATAGAGAGATAGATTATGTAGGTAGTGAAAACAAGTATCAGGATATATCAGCCAAGGCCAAGGGTTGTTTTTTGATTAATTTTTATTGATTATTTTTAATTATTTTAATTATTGCACCATTTTTATTATTATTTTTTATTATCTCATTGATTTTGTTGACTCTCTGCACGTGTTGGTTTTTACTGTGAGTGCAGAGAGTAATTGAAATAAAATAAATAAATAAATAATAAGGGTAGGTTTGTATTTGGAGTGGTAATGTTCAGATTGTTTCTTTTATTTTATCTAAATATTTATTGTAAGTAGTACCTACCAAACTTCAAAGTAGGTATGTACTCTAATGGTTAATAAATACGCGACAACCGTAGCTCTAGATGATTTTAAGCTATTCTTAAACAACCATCTAACTTTGCCGTCGGCTGTAGTCAAGACTGTTAGTCTGCAGTTTATAAACATATAACATTCTACAAAGTAGTAATCTGTTTGTAGCGCAAATGTTATCCGCGAGTGTGGTTCAAGGAAGTTCAAATTGCGCTAATTTCTACGTTCTAGGGCTGGCAACACTCTCCAAATAGAATAGCGTTTTTAATGACCATGACTGAAGGATATAGGAATATCCATGGTTATGAACAAAGATAAAAAATAATAGTTCTGCCGTGGTAGGTATAACTTAAATGCCGATCCGACATCTGAGGGCCAATTCTACTAAATTTTTTAAACAGCGTTGGCATGTCAATCGCAAACTGTCATAAAAGCCTTAATTTTCATACATTTTTGACAGATTGCGATTGAGATGCGAATGTGAATATTAGTAGAATAGGCACTCACGTCGATTTTTAACTTTTGATGCTATATTAATGAAAAAAAAATCTATTGATCTATTTTTGCGAATTTCCAAAGCTATTCAAGGTATTTTACATTCGCAAACATACTTAGATCAACGGATATTTAAAAAAAAAAGTTATACCACAGCAGCGTAACATCTACTTACATATTTACGACTTACGAACCTTTCGAGTTTGTACTCTGAAAAAGTGTGAAGTTTTGATGGTGTGAACCACAGAAATATAAAAAATATATCTATGGTGTGAACTCACTTACGATCACTTCTCCAAAGAATTTAATAATATAATTTTCACACGACCTGCACGAAAACGTCAAATTATTTGCCATGCAAACCTAACCTAAAGCTCGCCATTCTAACCCGCGACCGGCTCCCGTCCGCCGCCGCCGCCGCTGCTAGGTGCAGCGAGCGCAGTCAAAATGCGTTCCAAATGCAAATCACATTATTGCCCAGGTTATAATTCAATTCATTACAATATTATTACGGCGATGGGCTGGAGCCACAGCTTCGGACGCGCGACCTGGGGCCCGAGTCTGCTATTACAATAGTGTCAGAATGGTCGATCACTGATTTCAAAATAGTTGATTTTGACAAGTTTGGTAATCTACTAACATAATGGCGTCATAATGGCGTCATTATGACATTCCAATGATCAATCACTGACACGCCACTGAAAGAAAGCCATATGAATGGTAATCTCGTACATAATGACAGATTTAGTATTTACGAACTTCTCACTACTTCAGATTGCTTATAACACTAATAAATACTATGTAAAACTAAATATAAATAAAATCTGGCATGAATAAATGCTCAAATTTAGCTCGGTTTTATAATAATAGCAATACGGCATTCCTAACGCAATTCTATTACGAGACCATTGACGTTCCAGTGACCGGCCACTGACGTGCCAGTGACCGTGCGATTATGAATTTAGCAGATTACGAACTTTTAGCAAAATGACAATGGCATGACAATGGGATCGTGTCGGAATGACAAATTTATAAAAATAGCAGACTCGGGCCCCTGCTCCTTTGGCGGGGGCCGACGCGCGCCACCTGAGCTGTTTTCATGGGTAGAGATTAGAGCATGCACCCGGTTCTACCCGGTTCTGAAAGAACCGGGTATACACGGTTCTTTCAATGTGTGTGCAGAACCGGTTCCAGAAAGAGTAAACCCGGTTCCCCCGGTACTTTAAAAAATTGTTCGCTCTATATATCTTCAATTCAAAATACGCGGAAATGTGCAAGGGTATTATAAATCTGATATAGCCTGTGCCAAGTTATGATAATATAAACGACGAAACTCAGCAACAAGTAGAAGGTGAAGTCGTTCTCGCTTCAACCCCAACCCCATCATTGTCAAAAAAAGAAGAATTAGATCTCGAAATCCTTAAAGCTACATCCGCACAAGGCGAAACCAGGCGGCAAGATCATTACGATTGTGTAACAACAGTTAAAATTGAAATGAGTTTTTTTTTTTTTAATGGTGGTAGTCGTGGTACAAATCTTTCGACTGCACATAACTACCTAAAAGCTATACCGCCGACAAGCGTGGAGTCTGAGTGAATTTTCTCCTCAGCAGGTTATATTTGCAATCGCCTGCGCAGCTCACTGAGCGACCGGAGTTTGGACGTTACTAGCTATTTGAGATCCTATTATCAGGAAAAAAGAATTTAAAAGACAACTGTTGTGAGTGCTGCTGTGGCTGTGGTGGGACTGTTATCTTTATTAACCATCTGTTTTTCTTATAGTTACTAATATATATAATCTCTTCATTAGGAAGAGGGAGACGTAATTTCTTTCGATAGGTTGTATGCGTGTATTAATATATGTTTGATTTTTTAGATTTTAATAATGTTTTTGAAGCGTTATAAAAGATTTGATTTTATTTTACTAACATAAGATAATTATAAAGAAAAGTACTAGTATTATAACTGAGACTGATTTGTTATCAAAACTGCAAAACTGATTTGTTACAAAACTTGCGAGTATATGTTGATTAGACAAATGTAAACTATTTTATTTCATATTCTTAGTGGTACTTGCTTACCCTGAAAAAATCTCCATAGATTTACTCATATCCCAAAAAAACTTTTTTAAAAATTGCCGGAACCGGGGGAACCGGTTCCCCCGGTTCTAACAGCCTACCAGACCCGGTTCTCAAAAACCTGGAACCGAATGCGGTTCTGCCCTAGTAGAGATTGATATAATTAATTTTCTCGCAGTAGGTTTGAAAATTAGATATGCTTCGATTCGCTCGGGAGCTAGCTCTCGAATCCTTCATTGTGTTGGGGATTCGATATGACGCCCGTGGCATAAGACGCTGCTTTATCCCCTCGTTTCATAATCTTCTACAAAGTAACATAAAAAAGTCAAAACCATAACCAACAATTGATCTTCTTAAAGACCGTTTTGACATAGCTTTTGTAAACTCAATGTAACCAACATGTATGGATGTCATGTAACTAAGGCGTTTGTGCACTCTTTCGTATTGATTCGTATTCGTGAATATTTAAAGACTTTTGCCTTTAAATATTCATTTGAGACTTCGTACATTTTTCCCCGTTCTCATACGAATTTATGGAAATCCTCTCTTACTGCTTCCCTACACTCAAGGAACCTTACATGGGCAAAATATCAGCTTTCTACAACCATACGTTTCGGCTGTGCGTTGCCTGTCAGTCACTCATCAGAAACGGCAGAATTTTATACAATTACTAGCTGACTCGGCAAACGTATTGCCAAATAAAAAAATAGCCTACGACCTATTCTCAGACTTACTAAATATACGGTCAAGCCTTTTCGAAGGCATTCGATAACAAACAGCGTAACACGCCGATTTTATAGACTTCTACTGTCACAACAAAATATCATTAAAATCTGGAAAATCTAATTTACTGAAGTCCGATAAATGTCTCCTTCAGACGGGGATAGTTCGCGACAGTCGCGAGCGGCTGTGCGTTCAGGCTGCAGACTACGGACGTTAGAATCGGGATGAGTCACTAGCTCGCTTGCCGACCGACACGGCCGCCGAACTCGCCTGTTATTTTAAACCCAACTACTGAATACAGGGCTGCCTTCTTGTAAACATGTGCGAATTAATTTTATTTTCAAGGATAAATGTAGACATGAATAATGTATTCGTAAGCAAATGAATAGTTAATTAATTTACATGTTATATTAATGATTTGAAGCGAAATATACGTTAATACATACATTTGCAAATATTTGCATGAATTAATTGCTACTCGCTTAGTCACCAATATTTTTGCCTGCTGTTCTAATTTGAAAGTTTTTACTACCTAGTACCTACTGGCAATAATTTGTGTCATATCAACAACACAATAATCAATTTTGTATGAAATTAACAAAAGATTTTCCATTACTCAAATTAATCAGCCATATTGTAACAGTTAATTTATGCGGAGATAGGTATCGAACATAAATGATAATGGTATTTTAAAACTGATTTACTAGAATTAGCATTGAGCAATCATAATATATATCAAAGATGAATGTGTAATCTGTGGTTAACATCCTTAGCTAGCGGTTACGAATAAATAATATGCGTACAACAAACCGTCTCGGATGTTCTAAATTTAAAATGCAACGACATTCCACCGCGTTTCTGTTTGTATGACGCTTCAATGCTCGTTAAACTAATTTACTTTGTCTATGGATTCACTTTGAATCAGTTATTGTTTTGACTCACGGTTTTTTGCCATTAGGTACAAAGTAATGTATTTTTGTGCCAATGCAAAAAACTTGTAGGTACTTACTTAGTTAGGTTACTCACACGAGTTACTATGACGATAATCAACGAATTAATGTGATGACTTCAACAGTGTCTTACATACATTGTAATGTAGGTAATTAATTCCGTACAAGTTACATGTTATTGTATTAGTATTCAACGTTAATTTTCACCGCATAATATACAAGTAACGCGCACATTAGTATGAATGAATTATATTTACTTATCTTTATATATTTACTTCGGGGTCAACAGAACTTTAAGAGCGATATCACTAGTACTTTAGCAGTCTGGGCGGTATTACCTACTATACCTAACTTGTGATTTTGGTGATATTATACGACTTGGTTACTGGTTGCATCTGTGTGATATAGTATTTTCAAATATGTTTACATTATAAATCGTTTTATAATGGCTCATTACCTACTTAGTTAACTGTTTGTTGAATTTTTGAGTCAAATATAGTTAAACAATTCTACTATCTATGTATAATATCGTTCAAAAGATTTATTAGTGAATATTTTGTGTGCGATTTAAGCATTTCATTGCGATTATGGTAGGTACCCCCCTCTGGTAGTAACTGGTAACAATGGCGTGAACACAAAGTAGTCTAGACACTAGACACCTATTTACTAAGAGTTATCCGTTTGTAGCTCAGTGAGTATGTTCCGCTATTCGCTCGCTACTTTCTTTAATTTTTTAATTAATTATTCAGGATTTCATGTCTATTAAGGAAACCAGTTCTACCGTAAGAGCAAAAAAAATTGTGATCTAAAAGAAATAAGAAACTTAAAACACACAATATGGTGCTAACAAACCGGAACTGTTTAAAATTCAATGAAACAGATAACTGCAATAGTTTGGTCTAATTGGCGATTATGACCATTCACTGTCGGGCGAGTGCAAAAACTAACGTTCACTCTCCAAGTTTGAAAACCTCTTATACGGTTGCATACAAAATGAACTTTAAGTACTCAAATCAAGTCTATTTTAGAACCTATTCCATAAATTAGTATTTAAAAAACGCATAAATAATACTAACACTAGAATTATATCCAGCAGAATTTGATTCGTTATTTATTGAAGTGGAATTAAATATTTCACATCAATCGGTAGATGAAATCAGATCGGATACAAATACCAGATACTCCGGTAACTGATTTTGCCTTAAACAGGATTGAAGAGGGCTATAACTGGTCCAGACAAGTCCAGTATTAGCTCTGACTACTAAATTATATCTAGGCAGGCAAGCAGTGAAGTATGGGAAAAGGAAATCATTTTAATTGCAGCTTTATCTGGCATTAAACTTTTTGTTTGCAATTAAAAGTAAGGACTTAGACAAAAAAGATATACAGATAATTGATTTGTGCTCAGTTTAAAAACACTCTTGTCGAAGTATGAGTGATATTTCCGACATATTTTTTGCATGTCTAACAAAAACAGTACCTTTATGACTTAGTTTCAAATTGAAATCAATCTTAAAGTCTGAATAATGTATGCATCTAGATCTAGTAATAAAATTTACCAACGTACAATAAAGCAACTGAATAAAACCCTAAGAATAAGAAATACAAGTCTTATCAAGCTCCTAGGGCTGACAAAATGTCACATTGACAGTTCGTTAACGACAAACATTCTACATTGACTGCACACAACGCAGTATGATGGGCGACAGGCCATTCCTTTTAAAAGTCCGATAGTTATCTCTACTGGTGCAGAATAGCATTCCTTAATAGGAACACAGAGTCTCCGGTCTATCCGTAACCAAATTAGGAGCTCTGTCGTCCTGTGGAATACTAATGCGAGCATTTTTTTTATGTAACGTTCGTACTGCCCGCGTGTGTCTTAGTCGTTAAATCAATTATGTAAGGCTCAGTTTTGTAATCCTTACGTATCCTGACGTGTTCGTTTTTACGACGGTCGGCAAAGGATAGTGTCTGGTCTGCCTAGGTCTAGTTAGGTGATGTTTGTTTTGATGTGATGTGATTACGAGAATCTTTGTTTGAAATGCTTGTTGCGTAACTGTTGTTTCTCTTCAGGCAACAATATTGTCCATTTTTGTTAGTAAAAATAGCTTATACCTAGTTCTAGTACTTAATACACAAAAGCAAAGATGTAGGACAAAAGCAAGTTTTGCGGAGAATGATAAAACAAATAATAAGCTACCAATGACTGGAAGCCGACCCCAAAATAGTAAGAAAAAACGCTAGGAAGACGATGAAGATACCAATGACCACTCTCCCAAAACTTCTTTGGAATTGGGGAGTAACGATTCTAAAGCCACTTCAACACTGTTTTCAGAATGCTACTGTTACTGACCCGCGTTCTACGTATCAGTTGCGAAACTTTTAAGAATGACTAAGATAGGCCTAAATGAGTGCCTTACTGTGGTAAGAGTCAATAAAATATGTATTTACCAAAGTAACTTTCTAACTCAATACGTTAGCTGCATGACAGCCTTTCGATAATAGTAAATCTTTGCTGACATTGGAAATTGGAGACATTAAATGTTCATTACAAAAGCTTCCACGTGAAATGATGATATTGAGATTCTAAATCCACTATTTCATTGACGAACTCAACTCTCCAGCTTGTACAAATGGCAAAGAAGCTAAATTAATAGATTGACATTAAAAAAGAAAACAGTCTAGACGACTGGATTTAGAAAGTCAATAAATGTACCTATGTGGGTCAATGTACTTTATTCCACGTTTATCTGGCGTAAACCAAAATCATCTCTCAATTATCATCATCAATGTGGAAAGTTCTAAAGCTAACTAAGTACTCTCAACTTTAGCAAGGAGTATAGGTATGAACCTCGGACTGTACGCCAGGGTCATTCACCTTGCCTTTCGGGAAGGTTACGATAATATTGATTGACCGACGTTCCCTTATCGAGTTATCGATCGTCAGGATTACGATGAACGACCTCGAGTGTCTATTCGGAAAAGATAAGAGATTTTGCACTATACTATACGTAGAGCGGTTTAGCTATTTTTTATTAAGGCTCTATGGTGTTTCCTGAAAATCCTAACTAAATGCGAAAGTGAGTTTATTTGCTACCCATTCACGCGCAAATCACTGAACCGATTTTGGTGAATCTTGGATTTTCGAAAACCTATATTATTGCGGTCACAACCGCGGGAAAATTTGAGATAACTATAATTTCAAAGCTTTTTGGTCAAATCTGTAAGAAGAAGCCGTGTTCTAAAATTCGCTTTATTGTA
Source organism: Ceramica pisi (assembly GCA_963859965.1). Lineage (NCBI taxonomy): Eukaryota > Metazoa > Arthropoda > Insecta > Lepidoptera > Noctuidae > Ceramica > Ceramica pisi. Next base: position 7,858,349 of record OY982549.1, on the reverse strand, counting down.
AGCAATATTGAAGGTTACTAATACTTAAAAACGATTGTGCAAAAATTATACAATAAAATTACCTTTACCTTGTTTACCAGTAGCGTTACTAAGAATCATACGTTCAACAGAACATAGTGACTCACTGTTATGAGAAATGTGATCAAGTCTCTAACAAAAAAATTCGAAGTTAAGATTTTGTGATGCTTTTTTCTAGGTTTCAATTGAGATTAATTCTAACGTATACGCAATTTTTTCATCGTGACGTATTTTGTATACTTCCGAGTTTCCTTATTTGCGTTCTGAATCACAATGTTATTATTTAAGAAAAACGATACTCAGTGTTTACAGCTTCTATACAAATCACAACTGGCACGCCAGTAGGCAAGAAAGCTATAAGTGACCAACTTACCTATGTGTCCTGTGTGTTGAAAGTTGGTCGGCGCACCGATCATGGATCTGTCTATTCTCCGCCGCGTGCGCTGCGCCTGCGCGGCGGGCTGGTAGCAGCACGCGAACCATTGCAGCCAAATTTCACCGCCAGTGCTAGCCATTACTATTCCTTAACGTCCACTTCACACGCGAGTCCTACTTAACCGTCACTGCCGCTTGAACGCAGCACGGAGTTCGAATTCGGAACTTGTAGTGGTGTACACTTGCGATCGAACGGTCGATACTCGAGTCACTGATATTCTCGTATAACGTGAGGATTAGCGCTTCATGTGACGTCACTAGTCTTCAGATGAGCGCTGCACAGATAACGTTGATCGCATGATTCCCCGATACCATCTGAAAGTAAAACGTGGCTTGTCAATGATAATGGCAACACAAACGAGTTTACTCTTATTTTAATGAAAGGTAAACAACACAACAAATATAGTGTTGTGAGCACAGACATATAAATAGTAGCAGACCAAACATTCGCTAAAATTTGCGTAGCCATTACGCACACATAGGGAATGTTGTCATTACAGGGCCGAATTAGGACCGGTTGCCGGTATTATCTAACGATAATGAAACAATCCATACCTATACTTTCTGAAAATCCGTGAAAATCGATATTTTCTGGGTAAATTAAATATAGATTACTTATCAAAAGTCTTAACGAATAGAACCACCCTCTATTCCCGTGGTTATTGTTAAAGGCGACTAAGGGAATATTTTAAGAGGACGATGGGCAGCAGTCCACTCTTCACCTTTTGACGGTGTTTACAAACCGTTGACGGATGTCAGTATCAGCTAGAAGAACCGGCACTGCAGTTATTAACCCGCATGCCCAGTTTTGTAGAACCGAGAGTCAAGATATTAGTATGTCTGAAAGCTAGTTTAGGAATAAATCAGGATTTGTGAAATAAAAGTAATTTAATTCAAAATTCAAGCATTTATTTCAATTAAACCATTTACAGGCACTTTTTAATTGTCAAGGTCGGTCTGTCCAAAAAGTTTAAGCTATTTGCACGTTCCAAAGCGTAGATCTCTATGGAGAAACTCCACGGACACTCTTCTATCTTACACTCTCATAATGCTTACATATGGAGTAAATTCGTTAAACAGTGTAGGAATTTCTCCGGGACGTAATGTTGTTCGATCAAATGATTCTCAAAATGCTTTGAGCAAAGTACACTTGAAGGTCTTGGTTGCCAATCCTGGAGTTTCAGGTTTTTAATCCAGGCATTCCGTAAACTTTCATCCTTAGGAAACCTGGAAAAATATTAGTACCTATGCTCATTTATTGCCTGCTGAATGAAAATTCATCGTTATGTGAGTAGCGTATTTATACATATGCCTATGTTCTCCATAACACAGACACTGGGTAACATAACATTGATTTTATAATTTATTTTTTATAATAGCATGACATGTGTACATACACTGAAACTACTACAGGTATTTTGAAATTGTATCACCAAAAAAGAATAAAAAATCATACATTAAACTCAGGCTTTATTTGATAATTCAATGGAAATAAATATTTTACATACAACAAATGCAATTAACTAGTTTCGCCTTTGTTGCCGAATTCGTCCCTGACTAATTGAACAGGTACTTGAGCTGTCACTTGATGCCACTTTCTGACTATTTTGTCCTTGTTATGGTTTATTTCTTTAGTTTTAGGTACAAATCGCATCTTTGTTAAAAACTGTATGTAAAAAACGAATAAACAGTATCGAAACATTTGAATTCAGTAAAGAAAGCACTAAGATTTCCCAAAACTTACCGATGATAGGTCAATCCAGGTGTTTTGTGGTAGCTAGCACTGTCACAGCGATACGCACAGCACTTTACCATTTTATTTTACCGTCCTTGTGTATTTTATGTCCCAAACAAGTAATATTTTATTAATTTTAACACGATTGAAACAGAACGTATGTAGCTTATCAATATGGCGGCGCGGGTTAAACAAGCTACGCGTCAAATTTTGTCTATGTATGAGTCAGTGTGACAACACGTGACAGAACGAGACACGCTTATGAAAAGTCACTTAGAAAAAAAAGGATAAAGAATAATACCATATAAAAAAATATATCTACGTATTAATGTTTGGTCTGCTACTATTTATATGTCTGTGGTTGTGAGCCTAACGATGCGTACACATCATTGAGATAATAATTTGAGTGAGTAAATAGGACCCATAATTAAATTAATGATTTTGGGCGCAGCTAATTCGTCGTAATCAATTAAGAAGAGAAAAAACCGTAAATATACCTAACTGTTAATAACGAACGTATTTTTCTTAGTCATGCTCGTCATTAAGATCTTAATTTGTGGATAATTGATATTTAAATAACTAATACGCGTTAAAAGCTGCTGGCTGCGTGCCGAACGAAAGTTAGCCATAAAACCATTATGATTTTGATTCCGGTGAGAGGGAGACGGAGCTAGTCGCTAGTCCTCTTTTCACATGGGAATCACAATTTTTTTTAGAAAATGTTCCTCATGCAGATCGTTTTTGTCGAACTCTTCCTCAGAAAGTATTAATAATACAGGATTTAAAAAAAACACTACAAAGTAAAAAATAACTTTAATTTCGGAAGTAGATGTTTTTGCTACTTTCTTCGTATTTTGACACCGTCTTCCGAAATTAAAGTTATTTTTTACTTTTTAGTGTTTTTTTTTTTGAAAGTCGGCTGTATTTTTTTGTAAAAAGTTTTTTATTTTTCACTTTTTAGTGGTACCTCACACCTAACAACACCACTGCAAAATCGCAGAAAAGCAAAATACGGAATTTCGATTACTTTGGATGTCATAAAACTATCATCTAAAAGACGAATTCCAGCTATTTCGATTTAAAATCCAAAGTTCGTAACCGATTTTGATAAAATTTAAATGGGACCAATCTGCAAGTACCTATATCCTATCAGATAAAAGAAGAATTTCAAATCGGTTCATAATATTGTCGGAGTTATGAGGTAACAAACATAAAAAAAAAACATACAACTGAATTGATAACCTCCTCCTTTTTGGGAAGTCGGTTAAAAATTTTTTTGACTTGTAGTAGTAGTTTCCCTAGTATTATGGTTCGCACTTTCGTTAGCCTCGTTTCAGGGGCCCGAGTCTGCTATTTTTATAAATTTGTCATTCCGACACGATCCCATTGTCATGCTATTGTCATTTTCATAGTCATTTTAACTCAATGAACAATTGTAATATTTAGTAAATATTGTTAAAAAATCTAAGGCAATTTTTTGTACACTGTTTGCGCCCTTGCCGCCTGTGATACAGGACCCTCCTAGTACAGGCATCTAAAATAATTTTACCTATATTATTATCTAAGATTTATTGTTTTATTGTACCAATTTGAACTTTTGAATAAACATTTATTATTTATTATTATTATTATTATATTATTTTGCTAAAAGTTCGTAATCTGCTAAATTCATAATCGCACGGTCATTGCCACGTCAGTGGCCTGTCAGTGGCACGTCAATGATCTCGCAATAGAATTGCGGTAGGAATGCCGTATTGCTATTATTATAAAAACGAGCTAAATTTGAGCATTTATTCATGCCAGATTTTATTAAATTTAGTTTTACATATTATTTTTTAGTGTTATAAGCAATCTGAAGTAGTGAGAAGTTCGTAAATACTAAATCTGTCATTATGTACGAGATTACCATTCATATGGCTTTCTTTCAATGGCGTATCAGTGGTTGATCATTGGAATGTCATAATTACGCCATTATGATGCCATTATGTTAGTAGATTACCAAACTTGTCAAAATCAACCATTTTGAAATCAGTGATCGACCATTCTGACACTATTGTAATAGCAGACTCGGGCCCCAGTTCTAAAGATTTCAGGTTATTGGGAGAGAAGAATGATGCGACAATTGTTATGGAGCTCCATACTCATTTTGTTTGGGACGGGTTGGTAATATGCAGTATCCTATGTTTTTCCGGATTTCGTCTTGTCAAAAGTGGATTTGTGTGCCAAAGAAATCATGGAACCATCCAGTTAGACAGTTAACGACTAGGCAAATCGAACATACAACCATTAGGGTAAACTTTGAATTCGTCAATCGATACAGTTTTCTAAATTCATCGACATTTAATGATCCGAGAGCGGTTCTGCTACCTTATGGGTCATGTTTATGTCTTTACTGCACCATATTTCTTCACCTAACTTGCTTAAGCAGCCATATACAAGCCAAATGTTATGGAAACTGGTAAAAAGTCGTAAAATGTTATCTTAAAAGTTGTGAGTTAGATAAACCGGTTCCGGTCTCAACGTTCGTTGTTTAGGCGACATCGATGCAACAAGTTGTATTAACATAGATGTTGATGCAAAGGTGCTGGCCAGCACCCTTATTCACAACCATTCGATTCGATTCCGTATCGAATCGAACGTCTAAGTTATCGAAGATGTCCTCCAAACGCAATTCACAGATCCGAAACCGAAACATTTTGACAGTTCAAATTCGATAAGAAGACTCGAATCTTTCCGACAGCTGTTTGCTATCGGGAGCCATATCGAAAGAAATTAAAACGAATAAAAAAACCTTATTTCCAGCTTATTTCAGTGAAATAAAAATACTGTAAACTTTTTAAACACTGCCTGAAGTAAGTAAATGAATTTTTATTAATGTATTGACCGTATTTCATCGATTTATACTTATTTACATAAATTAATATTCGTTTAAGATTTTAGATAACATACTAGTAATTTGGTATTTTAGTAGATGGAGTATGTGATTGTGCGAGCCAGAGACCGTCGATGTACCGCAGAACAACAGAGGCAGGAGACGTTGTCTCTTCATAGAGCCTTAAAGGATATGACGAATCCTTTTGCCGACCCGCGGTTTCAGTCCGTTTATAGGTTAACACCCGACATGGCCCTTAGCCTCATTGAAGAAATAAGGGCCTATTTCCCTGAAACACACTCATCTGCCGTAAAAGGACTTGATAACTAATACTGGCATCACTACTAGGCGCCGCGAACAACACGACTGAATCCACTTTCTCTTTTATTGGCCGAAGAGAAGATTGCCGTCAAGTCAGACAGTTTTTTTTACAAAAGTATAAAATTAAATCCTGCTACACAAACCTTTCATAGCAAAATGTACCTGTGAGATCTCATGTACACCCAAGTCAAATCTAATTGTTTTTTAATAATATAAGTTACTTGCCATTATTTAATGACTGTATCTGTAATATTTATTTCTAGCTATACTATTTTTCCTTTCTTTTGAATACAAAACTTGAAGTTTGTGTGTCCATACTATAGAATTTTGACGATCAGTGAGTAAGCTAAAGGTAGAAATACAAGGTAATTTGGGGGTACCTATTAGCTAGTTGATGAAAATAGTTCTAAAGTTTTAAAAGTTAACACTTTTTCCGCTTTGCCAGTTTGACAGACTGCTGTTTACAAAGCAGGTTTGTTTGAAATAAAGTTTATTTTGGTTAATAATAAAATTATTTTGCATCGTTTGCTATCTATTAGGCAACTAGCTGTATATTCCATATTTAAACGGAACAAAAGATTCAAATAAACCAAATTTATTTACTACTTTAAATTTTCTACCACGATCATCTATTTACTACCATTTTTTAGCGTTCCCCGTAAACACAATGGTCTAACGGATAGAAAAAAACACATCCGTTCGGATCTGTGCATAGCGTTTTGACAGTTCTTCGACTCGGAAATGAGATTGTCGAATTCGGTTCCCTACCGACACGGAATCGAATCGAATGGTTGTGAATAAGGGGCCAGGTGTTGGGAAGATGTACCTAGGTTATGGGTCAACAAGTATGAGCTAATATGAGCTTAAATACCAAAAGTAAGCAAACACTTCCTCATGAATATCATGTCGTCACGATTGACAGTTTTGTCATTCCTAATCTTAAAATGGTTGAATTTTTTATGGATTTAGCTATAATTATATACGTCAATTGCTGCAGAAAAGCGAATCATGAATTCATATGCAACATATTAAAAACTAAAGGTAGTTCTAATGTGCTAAATCAAAAAGAAAATAATATTCTATTCTTGCGTCCCGGTGTCTAAGGTGGAACGGTTCAAGACCATAAACAAGAGTCTTCCTTAAAGCAACACGCAAGCCTGTCTGCATTATTTCAGATACAGATAAAAAATCCCGCAGCTTTTCATAAATTCATACAATCTGAATGATCTGAATCCCACGTGAACAACACTATCTCAGATTTAAGTATCTTTTGATGTTATCTTGTTAACACAGCCACGCATGCTCGTCTTATCCTGGTGTCAGGAACACAGCAAAGGAAGAGATAAGTGGCTGATAAAACTTCAGATTGTCTATGGATGACGCCAGTTTGATTTGGACGACACGACGGCGGGGAATTTGGGAAGCGATATTGTGTGCGAAAGGGTTGGGGGTCTGCTTTTTTAAAGTGATACATAGAAATCGATGGTTGACAAAGACCTACAGCCTTATTTATAAGAAAAGTAGCTTTTGAGTTGCCTATAACCGTCTTTCTTAGAGTCCCATCTATCTCTATACCAATATTTATCAAGTTGGTTTGGCGATTTAGGCGTAAAAGAGACAAACAAACAAACCCACTTTCATATTTTTTAAATATTAAGTAATTAAATAGTTAGAATTGCAAACTTATGATTACTTCTTACTACTCTTACTGGTCTATGATTACTCTCTTCGCTTCTTAAACACCCAAGTTATTCTTATTGATAATCTAGTGACTGATTTGTGCGAAGCGATTTACATACATATTATATGGGCTCTGAAATTGCTATGGAATCAGATTTTCTGTGTTCTAATTATATGCTACTAATAGATTTATTTATTTAAAAAAAAATGTGATTTTTTTAAAGTTAGAGTGAACAGGCTACTTCTGGGTATGCTCGCTCTATAGTACCTAGACTTTTTCTCTGTCATTTCTGACCTAAACCCATTTCAAGTAAAAAAAAAGATCAAATATCTGTATGTTAAGATAATTTTGGTACAGTGATAGTTGGGCCCACTGAGACTAAATAGAAAATCTTTTTTTTTAGGTACTATTGGTAGGCGTGCGTTTGACCACTATCTCACCTGTTGGTAAGCGATGATCTATATACATAAACGTTAACGTTATTATTTCGTTTTGAAATCTGTCTTTTGTCTGTGCAGTGCCAGCACTCAGTGAAAGGCCAACTTATGCTAGCTGCATTATTATAAGTGTGACTGACAAACATTTTCGTCGGAGAGAGCAATCTCGCTTTTAGGCGACATTGTTTTTGTTGGAGCATGAACGGCACATGTTGAGAGATTTATTTTTATCTGTGCTGTTAACGACTGCGCATGAGTTGATCAACTTAGCATCCATTATCTACCAACTTTTTATTGTTATAGATACGTTATGCACAAATATTATAGCTTTAAGAAATAGGGCGAGCACTATCGATTATACCTTAATTTTTAGTGAGAGTAATGCATCATAATTCTATCTTTCTTTAAATAAATAAAAAAATATATCGCCGAAATGTAGGTACGCGCATAACTTCGTAACTGTTGACCCAAATTGGATAGTTCTTTTATAGCAGTGTTCGTAATTTTCTGGGCGAGCTTGGTATGAAAGAAAATTTTGAAAATAAAGTATCTACATCCGAGCGAAACCGGAGCGGGCCACTAGTTTATAATTTTAAATTGTTACTTACTGCTAAGACACACTACCACTTTCTGAATTCTAGGAATTAATATGGTTCTCATACATGGTTTTTATATATCAATGTTCTCATAAGATGCATATCGGACCATTGTCTGCTTTCAATTTCTTAATATGTATAGTAAAAAAGTAGTTTGTTTGTTTTTTTGTTTGGATGCACTAATGTCTGGAACTGCAAGTAAGATTAAAAAAAATCTTTATTATTTATTTGATGGACCAATTCTTGAGGAAAGTTATAGACTAAGGGCTGATTTTTCCAACGCCAGATAACTTTATCGGAGGAATAATTTTGAATTTTTGACAGTTCTTCCATACAAAAACTGTCAAGCGTTAAATTTATTCCACGAATAAAAGTAATCTGGCGTTTAGTATAAAAACGCGATTAGTATAAAAACTACGTTTACGAGCTGTCAGTGTATTTTTTTTCTGTGGAATATTGACACTGACAGCTCTTGAAGGTTTAGATCGCGTTCAGTTTTATTGGTGAGCTTTAGCTCTTAGACTAACTAGCATCACGGTACGACCCTTAAAAGCCGAGCAAATAGAACAAATCTGACTTCCGTTCGAATTTTTCGGCTGAGAGCACGCTAAGTGAAAACGAAGTAAGTAATAGCACGGGTGAGTGAAACCGCGGGGCCTAGTTAGCTAGTTTATTATACCTAAGTCTCATACAAGAGAAAATGTATACAAGGCACGGTTCAAAGTCTAGTCGAATGGCTGGCTAGATAAACCCAGGTTTAGACTAACTTTGACATCGAAAACATAAATATTAATATCTTATAGCTGCACGATTTTTCAAGGCAAACAGTGCTCTTAGATAGCCTACATTTTATACTGGCACTGTCATAAGTAATGATAAATTTCAGCGTTTTTATGGTTAACAATCATACCTATTAGAAAAACAATTAAGGATAAGTTATTTTCGATATGTAGGAATATTATACCTATTTTAAACCTGTTTTGCGTGTGAAAAGTCATAGGTACTAAGTAAGTCATAGGTTTTTTCTGTAAAAATATTGTAAGCTTGTTCACGTGTTTATGGTTTTATAACAAAAAAAAACAACTTACAACACTGAACTCTTTAGCTATTTTTAGTTGACCAGAAACGGTGTTAAGCGTATTCGGCCCGCTGGCCCCAATATAATACCTCTGGCTAACTAAAGCTTCTCGTGAACACATTGTATTAACGTAAAAAGAGAAAGGATTGATTTATTTTTATATTTCTAATTTTGCGCCATCTTGTTTAAGAATCTTTCGCGCCAAATTCCGAATTCTAAACTCAAATACGTTCAGTATACATAAGAGGTTTGTCGGTAGAGTTTCACTAACAATGTGATTAAAATTGTTGGTTTTAGTGCTAGCTTAATGAGGAATGCTAAAAGTTGTAAAGTTGTGCACGAATGCACGTGGATTAACACGGAGATTTTACACGGCGAGATAAGAGTACTTACCTAACATTATTGATGAAAATTGTATCAACCGATAATTTTATGAACAGTCAGTCAAACCAAATAATATGCAGCTACCTACCCTACTCAAGTGAAAACTTATTGATTTCCGTTTCATAGACCTGTTTTTTGATATTTGACTAATGTTGAAGATTGTGTTGATCTATTTTTTAACATTCTGTCGACTGTCAGTCAAGTTTCGAAAATTATTGTTGTTTTCATGTAAGCAAATCCTATAGTTGTTCACACAGCTTGACACGTGCCTACTTATTTAATTCAAAGATTAAAAATGTAATCTGTGGAATAAAGATCTATTAAAAGAAAAGTGCAGAAATAACAAAGTCACATAACTTTGTTTTGACATTCCATTTTCACGTTCACCAAAACCCAATTTTCTTTTTATCTATGCCTATTAAAACCTTTTTAATATCTTATTGTTATCGACAGCCAGTGAAAGTTATCGGATCACTGGAGCATCACTAGTGATAGGGAAAGTACCTACGTCGACTGTCAACCATTGTGGATGGGAGATTAAGTTTCCTTGTGTCATTGTTGGTACGGTTATTGTATCTTTAGATATACTCGTAACTAGCTGTCCCATGTCCACTTCGTTGGGCAATATTTTTCGAGTAAATAATAGCCTACGGCACTCACAAATAACGTGGCTTTCTATTGGTAAAATATTTTTCTAAATCGGTTCAGTAACCTCACAAACTTCTTATTTATAATATTAGTAAATATTATTAAGAACTAGTTACTAAGGTAGTGTGTGTTATATAGATAGGAGTAATTTATTTGGAAGAATGTATGGAGGTTCATTATAAAGAATGCATGTCATAATCTAAAAAATCAAGCGCTTTTAAAAAAAAATCACAATGATTGTAATTTATATCATCGGAACTGAAACATCATACTAAATTTAAACTCAATAGGACAAGATGAACTTATTGTAAATGAGTTTACAAGATTTGACCTAAACCAACAAGACACAGACAAAAAATTACATAAGTTACGTACATGCAAACATTGCAAGTTAAATAAAACCTTCTAAAAACAAATAGGGGTGAAATGAGCATTTAAGTTAGGAGGCAGGTCAAACTAGGGGTGAAATGAGCGTTTAAGTTAGAAGGTAGGTCAAAAATAGGGGTGAAATGAGCGTTTAAGTAGGAGGCAGGTAAAACTAGGGGTGAAATGAGCGTTTAAGTTAGGAGGCAGGTCAAAAATAGAAGTGAAATGAGCGTTTAAGTAGGAGGTAGGTCAAAAATAGGGGTGAAATGAGCATTTAAGTTAGGAGGCAGGTCAAACTAGGGGTGAAATGAGCGTTTAAGTTAGGAGGTAGGTCAAAAATAGGAGTGAAATGAGCGTTTAAGTAGGAGGCAGGTCAAACTAGGGGTGAATTGAGCGTTTAAGTTAGGAGGCAGGTCAAAAATAGAGGTGAAATGAGAGTAAAAGTTAGGAGGCACGTAAAAAATAGGGGTGAAATGAGCGTTTACGTTAGGAGGCAGGTCAAAAATCAGAAGGCCACCGTTATAATCTTCTAAAAATTGATATTATTTTCTTTAATGCGAATCGATTTCTTTAAGTGAATATTTCTGCTAACTTGTATGACTGTACAGTGTTTATAAACTTCCAGCTGCAAGCGTGTGCTGGGCAAAGTGCAGGATGTTCCTCTTTTCTTTATTTGCAGTGTTGTTAAAAGCGTGAGTTACTCATTCAAGGAGCAATATGAGTAAAAGTCACCGCGTCACTGGAATGCACAGGGCATTAGGAGGAAAACGACTGGGTTTTAGTCAGTTAGAGTCTGACAATCCCTCCTGCTTCGCCCAGAGCGGAAGGAGTCATTTGAACTTAAAACAGTGCAGTGTCGTCAGTGCTTTCTAAAATTCCGCAACCTTCAAACCTGCCAGGAACTCTATAAGTCTATACACTTAGAATAAAAACCCGATAGGTCCCACAAGAAGGCTACTAGGTACCAGTTACCATTGAACTACACTTACACAACCTACTAAACTACCGTCATAAGAAAAAAAGGACGTATCTATACAAAACGGAGTAACTTATATTCAACATTGTTAGTTTGTTTTGTGGCGATACAAACTTTTTAGGGTTCCGTACCTCAAAAAGAAAAAACGGAACCCTTATAGGATCACTTTGTTGTCCGTCCGTCTGTCGGTCCGTCTGTCTGTCAAGACCCTTTATCTCGGAAACGCGTGGAGGTATCGAGTTGAAATTAAAACCATTTACTCAGCATGGGTCTACGGTCTCTTGAAGCTGTGAATAAACCAAACTTCTACATAAGTTAACGTCAAAAAAGATACGACCGTTTATGCCGCTAAAAACGTATATTTCGACACTCTCAAGAGAATCAACATTTACAGGGTAGGTATTTCCCGTTGACCTGGAACTATGAAATTTGGCAAAAAATACCGTCTTACACTACAAGTATAGAAAAAAGTCTGCAAACTGTGCAATTATAATTAAATCATAAAAAATATGGTCTATATTTAGAGTAATATGTACCTACCTACTGTACGGAATCGGTGGGCGAGTCCGACTCGCACTTGTCCAGTTTTCTCTCTTATGACGGCAATATAAACCAGCTAGACAATAGCAATGCCTACAATTAGTTATCAACACGTGAGCACACGGATCGGTTATCCTATAATTAACTAATTGACGCAACACGCGTATTGTTCGTCGCTAAGCGCTCGTTTATGGCTCTCTTTGTTTTACAGCTAATTATTTTAACAGTTGTCCAGCGTACAATGGCTGTGATCCTGTTATTAGAATATTATTGTGTGTGCCGATGTGGCAATTATTGCTTTATTTTCAGCTTCACTACATATTATAAAACAGAGTCCTGTGTATATCTGTCTGTTCGTGATAAACTCAAAAACTACTGCACTGTTTTTCATACTGTTTTCACCAATGGATGGAGTGGTTTTCGTGGAAGGTTTTAGTAAATAACTTGTCAAGGAGGCGAAGCCGCAGGCATCAGCTAGTTGAATATAATTTAATAAAAATAAATAAATAAAATAAAGCGTGATCTTTAAACCATCCTCGACTTCTAAAAAGTAAATTAAAAGCAAGTCCTGATGTAATAGGGAATATACATGAAAAAAGTATTTATGATCTGAACAGTTTATCTAAAAGTATTGGAAAATATAATACTAACTGTGAAATTAGAATATAAATTGCTCGTAAAACGAACGAGATACAATTATTTTAAACAGATATATCTGTCCCTCTCGCGAAAACGCTGTTTTCTATGGCAGCTTTATAGACGTCACGTAACGTGACGTCAAATACCATGTCGGACTTCTCGTTCTAATAGTAATCTTTGAAGCGTTATAACATCATCGCTGATGAAGATATTAAAAAAATATTTTCTTGAGTGTTTACTGGAGCTTCTAAGTAATTCATTTTGTAAATAAAAAAATCGCGTGCATATTCCCTATTGGCTATTGGAAATTCTTTCAAGTACCTAATCACAACAACTGACGCGCATTTGACAACTTGTCACACTTATTTTCGTTCCAGATACTGGGAAAAATGCGACATTTGTAGTTTGTACGCAATAACCACAGTATAATACTGTGCAATAACTGCAAACAACTCGCATCGAAGTTAAATTACATTGCGGGGCACGATCGAGTAATGCGACGTGCATGCGAGTTAGTTTCTGAAAACGTATCCTGAGTAACAATTTCCCCGTGATATGTGTATTTTGGTAATAAACTTGCGAACGATCAACACGTCTACGAAAATCGATGGCGTTGACTATTGACCAATCGAGTAGGTAGCTACTAAGCCCAAAGTCGTCACGCCAGAGCGACCTGTCGCGACCTTATTCCAATTCGATTTGTTTAATCGATAAACGCTTTCGATTCTACGCTTCTTAACGATTTAACGGTCTCCCGCGTTCCGATTATTGTGACGTTGTCTTTGGCTACTTTGTTTTTTTTTTTGGTTTTAAAATTTGGAACAGGTTTTGTGCAATGCAAATTCAGCCTACTTTTTTATTTGCGTTTTAATGTGCAATAAGGTTTCTTTTGCAGGTTAGTGGAAAAACTGCAATAAACTTTTTGCGAGAAATAATATGATTATGGTTACTGATAAAGATCTTAATGAATGTGGTGCAGTCATAAGTTCCTGAGTTTGCTGTGTTTTTTTAGAACCTGGTTATATTATCAAAATTTTGTATAAATATCAGCACCAAGGTCGCTTTCTAATAATAGTTTATAACATTATTATCTATAAATTTATGTACCTACCCAACTAAATAGAAATGCAATTACTCATTGTTGATTAAACTTATATCACAAGCACTATATTTGTGGTGTTTGTGGTCTATTATCATATTATTTGTTATTTTCGCGTCCTTATCTACCACTGTCTACCAGTGTCCTCAGCCGATGAGAGTACCCACCGCAATGATAAGGCCCTGGGACTTTTTAGAAAATAAATAGAATCCTTCGGACTTAATTTAAAAAAGGTTTTAGATGATTTTGTCTGTGCGTTGCCTGTCAGTAACTCAGTCACCAGTAACGGAAGAGTTTTATATACCTACCACCGGAAAATTACAAAAGCCGTAAGATTGTAAAATATCGCGTGAAATTGTAAAATATTTTTCAAAAAAAGACACGGATATATTGGAACGAAAAAAAAAAAAACAAAAAATGTCATTCCTAGAGCTTTATGAACTTAGAGCGTTGTATTGATGATTTTGAAGATTATAATTCTGTAACTACAAATGTCATACAGCCGCGAATAATATTTTAATCAACATACAACCTAGCACTGGCCTGCAAATTGCAAATATCGTAAGAAAATTTGAATTTTGCGGGCTGGTTGGAGCATTCACCTTAAATAAAAGTGTTCTTAGCTTAGTTACTTCTTGTAGCATCCATCAACATGATATTCATCATCATATTCTTGTGAAAATCTTGTTAAATTTGGTCCAGCCGTTTCGATGATTAGCCATAACAAACAGACAAACAAAAACATTTTGATAACAAACAGACACATTAATATTATTTATTTTTTATAGATTGGCATGTATCGGAGCAAAAATCGCTGTTACGCTGTACCTATTATAAAAATCACAATTATGCGCATAGTATCTAACGGCAGTTTTCTATCCATTGCTTGCGGCACATTATAACTGGTTTCCGTCCCTTAACTGTGGCTAACTGTGAAACTTAATTGAAGCAAGGAATCCTAAGGTTTTTATTCTGCAAGTTAATTGGTATTAAAGGCGAAATTATCCTTGACATAGTCAATTTTTTTTTTTTTTTGAGATGGGTTTGCTCTTGACTCTAAGTCAGAGATGACAAAGTCTACGATGGAGCCACTTACCCAGAACGAGCCAGTTCACTTTTATTTTGAAGCGATTTTGGAGCAATTTTCTTCAAAGAATAATGTATCTGCCTAGACTTTTCCTAACTATTTTGGGGTTGGCTTCTAGTTTAACGGAATGCAGCTGAACACCAGTATTTTGAATCTTGAATCATGAGCGACCGCCCATCTGACTTCCAGAGCCCTGTTACGGGGTATAACCATACCTTGTCAAGACTAGTGTCAGATTTCCTGGCTTTTGAAGGGTAAGCAGGACCCTAGGGAGAGCCCGAAATATGACAACCGTAACAACTGCCAAAGTTCTATTTAACAGCAGAAACCAACGGCTTAACGAGCTCTCCGAAATAGAGCGGTTACCCATCCATGAACGAACCCCGGTAAGCGTTGCCTTAACCTTGGAGATTGGCCTGTGAGCTGTTATTATTCATCCACGAACTCCTCTACAAGGGATAAGTAACCTTAAAAGTAAATAATGTAAAGTTTACAACTGTTTGTAGCAAAATAACTAAAGTGTGAGTCGAGGTGAAGCACCTGTGCTTGGTGCGTTGCGTTGAGTCACCACTTCGGGTCATTGTCGGGGGTGCTCGGGATATTTCGGCTTTTGCCGGTAAGCTCAACTTTGTACACGGCTTCTTTCGTGTTGCGAATGAATGATATGAAAAATGAGGGAGTGAATGAAAGAGTGAAGATTGGAGAGAATGGAAAAGAAAAAGTTTTGCGCCGACCCCAAGTAACATAGGACAAGAGCAGGAAGATGCAGTGTGTTGTGAATAGGTAATCTGCCTGCCAATAGACGGCGGTTATTTGAAGAGAGCAGAGATCAAGGTTGTTTAATACGGAATAAGTGCTATAGAGATTTATTTGAACTTCGAATTCGTCTGAAGAACGAGATTCATCATGACTGAACATAATTCTATTCCATGTAGGTACTTTGACGATGATGACTTATCGATTTACTATTTTAATAGCTTTTGGCCGCGGCTTCGCTTGCTTTAAAGTAGCCTATAACTATAACCGTCTCCGGGGACCCATCTATCTCTGTAGCTGTACTAAATTTATCACAATAGGTTCAGCGATTTAGGCTTGAAAGCGAAACAAACAAATTCATAAGAAGTTAGGATGTATTTTGACAACGACGACTTATCGATTTATCATGTTTTTAAAACAAAAAATACCGACATTACCTTAGCATACAGTTAGTTGAAATTGTGTTATAAATTTAGCAGTTTTGAAAGTGTCATTGCAATTACCTGCTAATGGCGTTTGGCATTGTACCAGCATTTGATTGAGTAAGCAGGTTACGAGATTTTAACCTCCACCACTTCTAAAACAGTTCAGTTTAAAATACACCTACCCATTTCTTATTTCCATTACATTTCCCCTAGAGATTTTCCAAACCATTTCAGTTTTCCCTAAAGATGGGCGTAAAGACGCGTTCAAGAAAAATAAATAAGAAAAAAGCAAAACGCGATTCACAAAAAATATTCACCCTCGCTATTGCATTGTTCGCCAAAGTTTCCCCCCTCAATCTTGCAAATTATAGCTTTTTTATTGAAAGAGGCACATCAAAAACAGACAACTGTTATTTTTTTTTTCAGGAAAGAGGCCGCATATCTTCGTCGAAAATTGAAAAGACCTCCTACAATTGTATTTTTAAACAAAAAAATGTCTCATAGTAGTATGAACGCTATAATAGTGGGGGAAGAAGAAAGAAAGATGAACGGATTGTGTGAAGGATGATCATTATGATTGTCTAAGAAAGGGGATGACTACCTACCATAGACATTTTTCTATGCTACCTACCTACTGAGATGTCTAATAACAGAAGTACGGAAAACATCATGTTAAGCAGAAATAAAATGGATTGAGGCTTAGACGAAGAGATATTCTATTAGTACCTAATCGTCGAAATGCTTAAATGTAAGGGGTTTATCAATGATATATAAAACTATAGATACGTTGTCCGCACTCTAAAATAACAACATAAAATGAAGCCAATTGGCCACATCGCGCTTAGTTACGCACCAACCTGTCGCGCGACACTACGTTTGTTTTGATGTCAATTTGACTATTACTTATCCTGTGACGTAACTGAAGATATATATTTATCTCCCTCTAGCAACAGGCATCCCGCCGTACGGTGACATATTTTCTTTCCCTTTCTTCATGCGTATTAGTAGCTATCTAGTATTTTCGATGTTGGTTTATGACGTGTCTATAGGTATATAATACGTCATTGGGGTTTATCACGAGACATTCTGTCAGCGTTTGTCACCCTATACCTACACTTTTTGACGTTTTGACAATCGATTTCGCTACGCTGCCGCTGACAGAATGTCACTTGTCTATAACCTCTCGGCAAGTGAAGGATGACATAGCTGCCGTCCACACGTTCCTTTTTCAACTTGCTTTGTTAAAAAAAAAAACAATCGCACAACGGCCATCTTGTTCTATACTCGAATTCCCTAAACGGCAGCTGGTGTATCCCTACAAGCTGACACCCACAGTACTCCTACGTACGTCTTGCGATAATGTTGTCTTGTATAGGGACTCCTTGCAGATAAACTGAAGGGTAGATAGCGTGGAACGACAAGTTAGGGACACAATAACAACGTTATTTATGATGTTTTCGTCTTGTGTTATGATATTAGAATGGCGTAGGGCTGTAGTTGGTGTTAGGGTAGGCTCAGCTGCCTTATAGCAACCCATGGAATTTATTA
The DNA here is from genome assembly GCA_963859965.1 of Ceramica pisi. Classification (NCBI taxonomy): domain Eukaryota; kingdom Metazoa; phylum Arthropoda; class Insecta; order Lepidoptera; family Noctuidae; genus Ceramica; species Ceramica pisi. The sequence goes on along the minus strand of OY982549.1, from coordinate 7,840,708 downwards.
GTTCGACCAAAACACTATCCTTATATGTAGCGTTGATCTTTACAAATCTCACCATGAAAGCTTAGGTTAGAAGTTAGCTTCAAGTGAGCCAATGTTGTCATTCCACCTAGAGCTTGATAGCTCACTAAGTTTCAACGTTGAAAAATTTACAGATATCAACAATTTGTAGATATCGAATTTAGAATAATAGAACGTATTCAGCGTTACAAATCGGAATAAACTGTATCTAAGTTTGTTGTTTTAAAGAGAATTTAAAATAACAAACAGACACACACCGCCACAAAAAAAACATCGATAGAACGCATTCGAAATTTAAATGATGCGGGTGGCTCAATCGATAGTCAATTTAATCGATATGGAATATGGCGTCGACCCTGAGCCGGCAGGAAAACGCGACGTTTTATATGTAAACGAGGTTTAAGACAGTCTGTAGCTGCAACATTATCATGGTGGTTTAGTAGCCAATATCCCCATTGTTTTATGCATCCTTTTAAAAGTTACAGCGAGCGATAATTTTTAGAAAGAAAAAAGAAACTATGAAAGAGTTCCGTTTCGCAATTTGGCACAATTAGGTTTGCAATTGAATTCCGAACTCATCATGTAAGTTTGATTTATCAAATGAATCTGAATAGTCCCTTTACCTGGTCATTATCTTGTAAATTGATCCGTAATTAAAATAACAACTCAATTAAAGTTTGAGCTACATAACCAAAGAGTTTCTAACAATGGCATTTAAATAGGCTGTGTGAGAGACATGCTTTGCCATAAAAAATAAAAATACTCTATGGTTCTCCATGGACTGTTTCGCAAACTTAGATGGTAATCTTTTAACAATAGAGCCTTTCAATGGTTGGCCAAGAGTGATCGCTATTTAATTGCGATTGCTAAACTTGCGTCATGTGATGAGATCAGAGCATTTAGAACTGAAATACACAAAAAATATAAGGTCAACAACCGGTTGTAATAAGACAGATACAAAATAGTATTAGGGCGAACACGACTGTGTGTAGATAACTTGAGCAAAGTCGTGGCTTACCCATTGCCATTTTTTTCAAATCGTCAGGCTTTGAAAGAGCTTTTTGTGTTGGTTTATTTTTCCATGGGCTTCCTTTTTCCGGGAACTAAACTGTTTATTGGATGCAGAATGAAGCTTGCGAAATAATGTATGTTCAATTTATTTATTAAGACCTAATTGGACCTGCCATATTTCTTGCAAAATAAGTTTTGATATATTGGTATCATTCCTATCCTACTTAAATAAATTATATTCTAGAAGTATCATTAACAGATCCAAGGGGACTCATACATATAAACCCAAATTTTACTTTCCCCCAACACATAGGATAGATAATTTTAAAAACTTATTTTTAGATTCAACTCATGTTTTCCTAATGCACCTGTATGACGATACCAGACATGGTTCTGAATAGCCTATGAATAAAAACACATTATTTCCTCATCAAATTTTCCTGCTTAGTTTATTTATTTATTATTTTTAAACAATCCAGGGGCCCGAGTCTGCTATTACAATAGTGTCAGAATGGTCGATCACTGGTTTCAAAATGGTTGATTTTGACAAGTTTAGTAGGTAATCTACTAACATAATGGTATCATAATGGCGTCATTATGACATTCCAATGATCAACCACTGACACGCCATTGAAAGAAAGCCATATGAATGGTAATCTCGTACACAATGACAGATTTAGTATTTACGAACTTCTCACTACTTCAGATTGCTTATAACACTAATAAATAATATGTAAAACTAAATATAAATAAAATCTGGCATTAATAAATGCTCAAATTTAGTTTGGTTTTATAATAATGGCAATACGGCATTCCTACCGCAATTCTATTACGAGACCACTGACGTCCCAGTGACCGGCCACTGACGTGCCAGTGACCGTGCGATTATGAATTTAACAGATTACGAACTTTTAGCAAAATGACAATGGCATGACAATGGGATCGTGTCGGAATGACAAATTTATGAAATAGCAGACTCGGGCCCCAGGTCAATTACACGTTTTAAATACGAGTGCTAAGTGTTAACGTCAGATTTGGGACAAGATTGAGTAATCGAGGACAACGTAAGACGTAATAGGAATTTAATCGTTAGTACATTAATTAATATTGTACCGTAGCCGCGTAGGTACCTAACAACATCATTCGAGGATCTAGGAATCCGATTTTTGTGTAATATTTTATTGTGAGGTCAAAGTTGCAGCGAAATTTTCACGCACGCAAAGCACGTCATTAAGCTAACTTATACTCATAGGAAGGTTTTTAAAAAGTGGTAAATAATATTAGAAATAAATAAGTTCTTAGGTACTTGAGCAGATTATTAATTTTTCCACCCGCCCTGTTTGTCTCACGCGGTACCTAAACCTATGCCATTTGAATGTTTTTCTGGTGTTAGTTGACAGTTCAGAGTTCTGTTGCCCTGTTGGTGTTAGTTTCTTAAGGTGACGTTGACGCTGGTCGTAAACAGCATTGTTGCCGAAAGGATAAATGACTAACGGAGGACTGTCAAAGGTAAAAAAAATACCTTCCTATACTAGCCCTATTTCAATATTCTGCTACCATCATCAATCAACTTGCAAGCAAAATACGCGGTACCTTCTACAAACAAAATCCAGTTAACATCAGACTACTGTAAACTGGATTTTATTTTAGTCTTCAATTCTAAATACCGCGCCGTAAAAACACTACGTTATCTATGGTCCGAGATTGTCTATGATCTATGACTCATCGCATTGTTTATGCTCAGCATACCACAGATTATGCTCGTAAACACTAAACAGCCGTGCAGTCACAGCTTATTACTTCTGTTATTACGATATTAATTTATTTACGGATGGAGCTGCCCCGTGGCTTGGACCGTTGTAAAGTAAATTGCTTTGATATTTTTCCTGTTCCGGAGCTCGCCACGCAGTGTTCAGTCAATTTCCTGTTGTAAAATGGTTCTGCTTTCCTGCGATAATCTTTTTTGGGTGAAGCATGTATCCTAGTCTGATTTGGTCTGGTCATTTTTAGATGGTCTAGCTAGTTAAAGGCTAATTTTGGTTTTGCTTTACCTACTCAGATGGATGGCTGTATAGAAAAGATAGACCGTATTATAAGGTACCTACTGGAGAGAAACTAAAAACACAGACAGATTTATCGTCTGAAATGGAGCGTTTTCCCTAACAATCAGAGTTCAGACCGTGTCTCAAGTTTCTTTTAGAAATAAATCACTTCTGAAATACGTACGTGTAGCTTACTGGTTCTAGTAACTATCTTCAACATAGGGTCATACACTACCCACCAGACTAACTACGTTGGCCTGGCCTACTACTCTTATAATTACATTACGACCTACGCGTAGGTAAATAAAGCATATTTAGTCTAAATACCTCAGTTAGACATCTAAACAAGTCTAGCGTGTCTTACGTTTAAGGTTAGTTCAGACCGTGGGACATGCAGCCACACAAATACACAATGATTCGTAAATTATGAATGAAGCCAATGCGTGTGAATTGACGTGAACGCAGCTTACCGTATGAATTTAGAACGGATATCATGGCGCGAAAATGTAGGTAGGCAGTTTTGTTTGTCAAATTGTTTGTAATGCATATTAGTTTCTTTTTGTGTAAATAATAATATTGCTGTTGTAGTAAGTATTCGTATTTATTTAAGTCAATAAACTTCAATAAACCTATTTGCGTAAGTACATTAAATCGCTGTGTATTCAATTTCAATCGTTGAGTTAAAAAACAAGTCTTAGAGACAGCATCATTTGTAATATTTGAAAAATTAATTATTAGCTAATCTTCGGTATCCTTAAAATAAAATTGGGTATATATCCTAAATCAGGATGATCTACTTGTATTGAGTTATTTTCCTCAAGTTTGTAGGCTGGGAGGAAAGAAAAACTGATTGCTCATTCGAGGCAATTAAGAGTACGTAGTGAAATATTAATCAGCAATTACTAACACTCGGGAAGGAAATAGAGTGAATAATAAGTTCACATCGGAGAAAAGAAGAAAACATAATATTAATTATCAATGTTTGCGACGATCCTGAGTAACATGGGAGGAGGGAGATATTAATAACTTGCTGAAACTGCTACCGAATTGGAAGCACAAAATTGCACGAAGCGTCGAAGTACCCGTTTGCTTAGTAAAACGTTAGACACGCAGAATACACATTCACTGGAACCAATAAGAAACGTCCTTGCCAAAACTGGCTCCCTCCACCAAATCTTACGGTAAAAGAATCCGGCGTACCGTCGTGACCTGATCTCCCGATAGCGTTCGACCGACCGACATGTCGAAAGCGTGGAATGCTTGCTTGCCAGATCAAAGCAGCACGGATGGAAATAGCTCACCCCCCGGTTGCCATAGCAACCGCCTCCCGCCTTCTCGGGGAATATTCTAGTAGTTGCGAAGTTGGTTCGAGTAAAACTGTATCACTGGTTTATGGTTTTGGAAATATCGTTTGAAAGAGGAATGCTTTTTAGTATTTTGTTTTGTTCAGTTAATGAAAGTCACATTTTTTTATTTCTATCTAAGAAGAAAACAAGCAAAGCAAAGCAAAGCATTGAACATAAATGCTTTATGAAATATATCATTAAATTATTTTTCTTCGATTGAAACGACGACTTCGACTTCGACTTTTATGTCTCTAAAATTGTCAGGGTTTCCGTTTATTTCGCGTAACATAATACTATAATGCTTCATTTTTTATACTTGTAATTATTTTGAAAATAATTACAAAGTAATTGGAAGTAAGGGTTTTGTTCCTTTCGGATTGGCTGTAGATGGTAAAACACATAAAGTCATGGTAAACAATAAGAACCACATAGGTCGGGAAAAAAAAAAGTAAGAAAGAAGAAGAAGAAATATCGCGCCAACCTCAAAAACATTAGGACAAGAGAATGGTAATGATGAAGATTTATCTAGATATCTGGTCAATGATTTAATTACCTAAGTTAATTAAATCATTGACCAGATAGTTGGTAGAATCGTAATAATCTAAATTAATGCTAGTCAAAACAGGTCAGACAAGAGCAAAGACGATTCAAATGATAATGATGATACTAAGAGACAATCTAAATGCAAATGAAAATATTATGGTAAGCATTGAACTTAGCCAGAAATTAATTAATAGTAATATCAACATTCACGATAATGAATGACGGAAACTTCCTATTAGAAACAGTAGAATTCTAACTGAAGTAGATACTACAATAACACTTTAGGGTTCAATTGTAACGGTGATACTTGAGCCAGCCGATAATGCAGTCGGTTAATAAGGAAATAACAATATAACGCTGACATTAGACGCACGTTCTCACGGAATACCTCCTCAAACAAACGATATTTGTTCAGTAGGAACAAATAAAAACAATGGTAAGGAATTCTCAAGTCATCACCAAATATTGTGGTCAATAGAAAACAACGCATTCCAGTTTATGTAAAAAAAAAAACATACGTTGTGTTCTTCGTTATAAATATAATAGTATAAAAAGATTGCTTGATCAAAATCCTTTTACAAATAACATAAAGTGCTGTTTAATGCGATGCGGCATTGCGGCAACATATGCTCAAAGATAGTAATTATTTCATCCGTATAATTTTCATGACAAAGAGGTAGATAGTTGTAACTTTAATATGGATACAGAGATAATTTAAAGATACGTGGTAAATGAAGTCTCCCTTGTCCTGTAATAGCCTCCCAAATTATTTATGAGGTCTACAATACTAGCCAAATAATTCCCTACTCTTGGCTGTTAACCAAATTCTGAAACGAGGCGCCGTTTAATATCACGCCAAGCTTTAAAATTGTAGACGATAAAACGGGGCCATTCAGCTTTGCATCCACCAGATTATGACTGAACTTCTCATAAATCACAATCCCTGGTCTTTTGCAAGTCTTGCAGAAGCCGTAAAAGCCAGACTTTCGCCGAGCATTACGCTAACAGTTTTGATTTCTCAATAAGACAAGGTGGATGACAGTAATGTTGCAAATGAGAATCTTGCATTGTCGCCATTCGCGGTCGCGTCAAAAGAGGTTAGACAGAGAAAGAAAGAATTTCGAAACTGTGGGGTGGCACCCCTGTCTACATAGATCGCAGTGAATAGTAACTATTGTTCTGAGTGCAATGGCTGGCTGCAGTCCAGGATATGTAAGACGGTTTATTATTGTATGACCGAGATAGCTTTGAAAGCGAAGTACTCAGGCTAATATAAACATTGTTACGAAACTGGATATCAAGCTCATTCTTTGGCCACGTTTATTATTGCATGATGATTTTGTAATGAAAGAAGTTTAAAGAAAAACTGTGTAACCGGAGACGATACTTATTGAACCATTGTTGTATTAACCGAATTATAGTGGAAAGTGTTATTTCCTCGAAATACACACACTCAAACTTAATTAAAACAAATTAATCAGTGAACAGCAACTGTGTAACGATAAGTCCTCATTTCATGAGACAGAGAATTTCACGTCTAGTTTAAATTTCATGTCTAGGTCACCAAGCCAAGACCTGGTTTTGTCACAACATTTATCAATAGAGAGAGAGAGATTTCAGTAGAGACCGTCTCATGGACAAAACAAACAGTGTTGAAAACGTTGCAATAAACACTAATAATGCACGTTCTTTTTTATGTAAAACGATTCAAAAAATTGCTTAACTGCCGAGTCTTGTTGTTGCTGAGTTTCTCAACCATCTCAGTCTTGGTTTCAACGATAAACTTTTTAGGAGACTTTTAGATGAACTTTTCACAATGTGACGTGACGAAAATGTTGATTTTCATGCTGTTGCAAATAAACTTACAGTGATCTAGTTTCATCAAACAGACGACACTATTTCCAAAACCAGGAACAACGATGAGTATTCTAAAAGATAAAAAGCTAATGCACTCGATGTTGTTACTAAGCCTTACAGTCTTTAACTTAAGGTTAATTTTCCATCGAAGTCCGGAGCTAACGTCAATGCCAAAGAGTCTGTTCTCTCAACAATGCTCAGGCCAACACGTCATACATACTCTTCCATTGTTAGTGAACCTTATGCGTGCACAAATTTTATAATATGCTATTGTGTTAGTCATTGCTAGGATCGTAAACCTCTTGTAAACGTAAAATTGCCATTATATGCATGAGAACTTAGAAACATTGAGTTCAAATGCATTGAATTTGATTTGAAGCTTATAAATTAATCTTGATTGCTGATTTTGCTTTGTTTGAGGTTAGGTGCTCGAAGGTTGTGACATGGCAATGTAAAGTAAATTAAATATAGAATTCATTGATGTGTCATGCCATCAGTTATTGACATGAATACTTGTCTCAGTTAACGAGGACTTTGGCTCAAAAGAAGACAGCCACTAGATGACTTTATATTTTTTCCGACGTTCCACAGTTCAGTCATACAAAGTAGTGAGGTCTTCTTTTAGTAATGCATATTGAAGTTGAACAAGCACATATTGAAACACTAGAAGTTATTGGAATCCTCAGATAATGCAATACCTGACAGACATAGAGGAAAATAACAGCAAAAACAATTGACATTTATAAGCAAAATGCAAATAAGTATGACACAAACATTGTAGCCACATCGAAGTATCCTACATTTATCGGCAAAATGCTGAATCGGTTTGCATAACAAAAGAGGACGTATGTAATGCTTAAATTAGGTTTCGTAATATCATTCTGTGCGTGAATCATTAACTTGGACTTGTGTAAAAACTGTAGTCGCGACTATGACTAAGGTCTTATTTACAATACTTCGTAATTCAGTTGTTTTATACAGGGAAACTCCATCAGTTTCAATTGGGAAAACAGCACACTGATGAGTCGTTCGAATGACCTTTATTTAGTATTAGGTAGTGGGAAGTGGGTAGATAAGTTTCATCTTTTCCTTCTTTGTTATTTTTATATCTGAAAAGCGGTGATGTGTTTGACGATGAAGTATGCTTGCCCAAAATTAGTTGCTGACTGGTTGAAGTTGTTTGTTTATTATTCCAATTTTTTTACCTACTTTACTGACGCAAGTTAAATCAGCGAAATTCAATGGGGATTCAGAAATTCATTACATCTGTCGACATAACGAAAAAAGACTAACTATAACCGTTGTTAACAACACAGGTATTTGTAGTCACATTCTTAGTCGATTGTTCATCATAACCATCATAACAATGCTCTGGCAGAAAGGACAACTTCAGATGTAAACAACAGCGACTTTACAGATAACAATGTTGCTTTTAACAGGTAGGCAATTGACTTTGCTCGGCTAAGTCTAGTCTATTCCTTTTCTAGAATGTTCATTGATTCTACTTGTAGGTAAATTAGTACTAAACATACTTGCTTATTTTTATTCCTTTTGTAAACTACTCGACTTCGCCCGAGGAAAAATCATAAAGTATCAGAAGTAACGTACTCTCATATAGACAGACAGATTTACTTTCGCATCTATAATTTTAAGTATAGCAAGCATATTAACTGCATTTCACGAGCTACAACTTACGTCGTAAGTAACTGTACTCTCATTTATCTTTTAACAAATGGCTGCACCATTAACTTCGTCTTTAAAGTTTTGAGCGAAGGTTCCAATATATCATGTCTCTAAACAATTGTAGCTGCTCTAGGAACTGTGAGTGCGATATTTTGCAGACGTCTACTTAGCATATAGTACCGTTTCCGTCTTCCATTTCGTTGCCATCTTGTCTTGTTAATTTCGGTGGCTTACAGTTCACTGGTATCTTCTTCTATTCATGTACTGAATATATTTTGTTCATTTAGGAGGTAGGACTAGTCTTTTTGAGTTGTCAGTGTGATTTTTGTTCCGTATTTTGAGTTTGTGGAGATGTGGTAGTTCTCAAATAGTTGTGGTTAGGCTACATTAATTTTAATAATTATAGTCTGCTTCTAGATGTTTTGACTTCTTTGAGTTGATACCGGATTTCATTTATTGTCGATTTTTTAATACGTTTTCGTAAGCGGAATGCTGTTCTAAGGTGCCAAAACGTATACCGATGTCAACAAAGTAGTGAAAAAGTTTAAAATTCAAGTGATAATTAGACAGCGAAGGGCTGGTTTGTAAATTACTTAAGCCTGCTTATTTTGATGTATACGAAACAGTAAGTAAATCATAATTGCAGAAGTTAAGTGTCCCACAGGAGGCCGAAACCGGACCCTTGCGGGCACCCTTCACTCAAATGAATTATACATTTGATTACATACCAATTACAAGACCCAACCCGAGAAAACAAAGTTCCGTAATTGATATTCCTTTATAGCTACCTACTTATAAGTAAATAGACCACAGCGGGTAACCGCACGCTAGTCACTGACGAACCGAAGATCTTTTCAACGTAAACACAGCAGCTATTAATCACGTCGAAGTTGGACATAAACCAACAAGAACCGATTGTAACACACTTTAATATTCTTACAATTTAGAAATTAGTACTCTCACTCAGTTACTGTTGATACCACACAGTTAAGAAATGGCTGACTGACTATAGTAGTCAGACAAGTTCAAAAGAACACATAAGTAACGGAATCGTAGCCGCAACGTGCTTTCTCGGCAAACTATCAACTTTTAATTGAATGAATCAAATGAATCAGACTTCTATAACTTAAAATCAGTATTGTGTAGGACGACAAAAATATTGTTGAGTGACGGCATAAATATCCTGTCACGTAGCAGGAGAAAAATCAATATACTTACATATAAAAACGAAATCCTCGTGATAAAAATATTTGAAACACACACTGATGACGAAGTTACACGGTTTAATGACACAGTTGCTGGTATAGTTTACACCGTTGTTGAACTTGTAATGGATAAAACTATTAACGTTTGTTTTCTGATAATAGTTTAGAAGCGACGCGAAGAAATGCGTCCTTCCTCCACGCGGTCCAGTGAGCGACTGATGACGTTAAGCGCGCCGCGCCGGTTGGTCTACACTTAGCAACAAAACGTCGTAACTTTGGAACGAGTTGTTAAGCAAATGTTGTTACTATCTCTAACAAGTTAAACTTTATTCTTGCTGATGTAAATTTTAAGTTCTACTGCTTTAGTTTCGCTCCACATGCACATTGTGTATGCCACGGTCGTACACACATTTCTTTGACTCAAGAGAAAAGGCGAAAGGACATTGCAGCGCGACTTCGTCCGACTTGTTTGTATTTGCCACGTAATTTAATAAATCAAAATGTGTTAAAACAATTAAAGTCATGTTATCTGTTATGTCTGTAACGTGAATGAACTTTAGGATTCATGAAGGTGTAACTGGCAGCTTTAAGAATTTTAGGATCTTGCATATTGATCCATTCCTTTCCAGACTTCTAGTCTAGATTTTTTTAAGTTCTCGAAGAATCTAGACAAATACTGCCAAAATATGTTTTTTTTAGTTCTTGCTTTTTTAACAGCTGTTTCGATTGTGTAGTATCTTTTGCGATTCTCGTGCCCGAAACTGCAAATATGCACAATAATAATAATTTCACATGTTCTTCCTTCTAGATGTTTACTTTTTCACTCTCTTCCTCTATGCACCTCTGTATTCTTTTCTCTCTATGCTCTCACTAGCGGACTGGTGTTATTTCATAAATGAACCAAGTTTGTAAGTATGTTAGGAAGTTCGTTACTCAATCACATAATAACAGCTGAAATGATTTGAATGAAACTTGGCACACTGCACACCATTACAATATTAAACATAGGATTTTTAACCCCAGTGTACTGTCTGATGGATGCGACACACTCTGATAATCACTGGCTAAAGACATTGAAGTCAGTATCTAAAATTCAAAGGTTCATAGGTACACACATTTCACGACAAGTGATTTATTATTTAACATTTTAATAAGAATAGTGACAGACTAAGACAATTCAGCACAGCTATGTCCACAGAAATATAAAAAACAATCTATGGCTTTGACAATATACAGTACATAAATCTGAAGTCCAATTATTATTACTGTACACAGCGTTGAATATCGAATGTGCTTCATTAGTCTAGTGACAATAGTGACAGTTAAGGTTACATAATATGGAGAAGTTACTAAATTATAGTGTTGTGATAACAATTTATACAAAAAACATCTAAATTCGTTAAAACAGTTAAAAAACAAGTCAGCCTTAGAACATATTGCATTATACTATGTATTGACTGCATGCACATTCTGGTAAACGATAAATAAAACAGATAAAAAGCAAGGTCTTCTATAAAAGACATGCCCAAGGGAAAAACACGATGAGGAGGGTACCGTATATGTGGCACGATGAACATGTGGACCAGTGCGCTGAATCTGAATAGTTTCTACATGAACGGAGCTCTGCGCACGCACCGACTCGTGCGCACTCGCGTGGAAGACTGCTGTGACCAAGACTTGTTCAAGGTTGTAATGTGGAAAATTATCTTATTGTTGTTGATCATTGACTAACATGTTAGTGGATGATGGTAGGGTGGTACCTAATATGGTAATGTGATGTGCTGGGCAGGTCAAGCTCCTGCCAGGGTTGCAGAATTGTTTGAAAGAATTGATCTAGAAACGCAAAGCGCATTTTATAGGAACACGTGTGGGTTTTAGTCAGTAAGAGTCTGACACAACTTTCTGCTCCACCCAGAGCGGGAAGAGTAATTTGACGGTTTTCCATCCAAAAAAAGGCTGGTTTGGTAACATGATAATGTGATTTGAAGGTCAAGACCATGGTGGTGAGAGATGCCGTTTTTTTTCTTTCTTTTATTGTCAACGGAGCCGATATCGACTATTCTGCCAGTGTTCTGAGGCTCTAGAGCTGGACAAAGTGCGGTTTACCAGCAACTGTGAGTGTCGAAATGTCAAAATATAAGGGATTGATCAAGTGATACTTGACCGCGATTGTCAATCCCACATATTTTTATCTTTTTGTAAATCGCTTCGCCACGCTACAGCTGGTGGAATATTTAGAGCTTTAGGACTTGTGCAGGGTAAGTCAGCGTCTATCATGTAAAAAATATCTTATTCATCACTTTGCGTTCCAGGACTCGTTCGGTGATTGTTTCGAAGTAATTCCGCAAACATGACCGGACAGACAAAAAGCATTTTCAAAAGATGTTCTATAATGTGTCAGGTTGCCTAGTGCATCGTTTAGCAAACGATACACTAGGTAGATATGACGATAAATAATCAAACTCGTTCCTTTCAAAGGTAAGACATGGTCGCCCTATTAAATCATGGGGAGGTTCCTTGGGAGGTCCGAGCTTGTGAAGAAAAATGTAGACAGAAGGTTAACGTGGCCACTGTGACCAGTGAGCTTCAAGTGGGCATTGAACCAAGTACCTATACTTTGTAGTTACGAGTATGTATAAACTTTAAACTAGCTTTTGCCTGCGAATTCGTACGCATAGGTACATCCATCCCACTAACCTGTGGAAATATCGGGAAATCCTCTTAACGCTCACCTACACTCTCCAAGGAACCTAAATGTAGTTGCGGCTGTGCGTTGACTGTCAGAAACTCAATCAGTAACGGAAGGATTTTAACATTATATTGATTAATTGATTACTAAGTAGTATACTAGGTTTCAGAATTGATCAGTACTTGGAATTAATAACGTGTTAAACTCCTACCCACTTTTAAACCAAAGTTTGTCAGGTTCAGAAGCCGGGAGTATGTCTTGCTTTACGAGCAAGCTGCTAGAGCAACAAATTCATCAACTAATCACACTACACATCACACTCTACACACCACACTACACACACAGGTAGGTACTTGTGTCTTTTTCGATTTTTTTTTTGAGGTTATATTTTTGTTTGTTTATTTTCACAATTTTAGCCTAAAGTTTTTGTAATAAATTTTTGTATTAAACAATGAAACGAGCTAGTTATATACACAGGGAAGAAGACGCTGTCGCCTGTGACACATTTTATACTAGTACAGTCGTCAACGTAATCTCTTAAGCACTAATTGTTAAAATTGCCATTGTTTATCTAAGATAAATTAAGAGAAATTTGTTAAATTTTAAGTAATAAATAAATAAACTTAAAAAAAAGCTTGAGGTCCTGGGTTTGATTTTCAGGTTGGGCAGTATTGAGTTTTCCATGAAGTTACAAAAAATTCTGCTCAATTATTTCAAAAAACAAAGACTTGAAAGTTTGTATGAAATGTCGTTCGTTCTAAACGCACTTGAATGAAAATTAACTTTTTTGTTTATCAATGTCGCCGGGTAATTGCAAACTCCGTAAGATTGTTATAAATCTTTTCTAGAATACGATTTCTCGATATTATTGTGTGCAAATCATTTTGGATTCAACAAATCCCATTCTAATTCAATAGTTTTCAATATATTATCCGTGCCATATTGAGAACAGTGAGTTTACAATTTCACGTGGTTTGGTCTGCGAAATTGCGATAGCTACATATTAGGTATTTTTTAAATTTATTAAAACTTCATGCTGCACAACGGCAGCATTGAAAGACTTCAATTTTATTTATTTTCATAAGTGTACCTATAGATAAACTTTGTTGGCAGCAAATGATAAAACAGTGCGAAAGAAAAGAACAAAAAAGTATTTATTACAGGAATGATGCATTCAAAATTATAAACAAGTAAAATTCTTCAACTAAGGCTTCGCGGAAAGCTTGCTATAATGGGCAGACTACCAATCGCCAAGAACAGGACGAGTCGTATATTATGTACCTAAGTATGCCGATGCCCTAAGTGGAGTACGAATACAGGTTATGTTACCTTTTACAAGTTGTACCCTTTCCCAAACTACTTTCTTTTCATCACCAAAATATTTTTGGTGTAATGTTTATCAAGGAAGTGCTTGAGCATCATTAAAACTTTCAGCTTTGAATAGACATTATTTTTTAGGGTTCGGTACCCGCGGGTTAACCAATGGAACTAGTTTTTTATTAAAAAGCTTTCCGTTCGTTGTTCCGCGGCGCTGGGGGCTGTATCTCAGGAACCGTATTATGTAGACGGTTGAAATTTTCACATAGTGCGTATTTCTATTGCTGCTATAACCAAATAATAAGAATTAAAACAAGTTAATTAATTAATGTAATATCAGAGAAAGCTAGACACGTAACTGAAAGCACAAGTCGTAAGGTACATAATTCAATGGTATCACTCATTGATTTGAAATTCTTGTTGTGAATTGATGCTGAATATCCAATAGATATTAGGTATCTTATCATTATTTGATTTTTTACTGAGGATTAATTAAGTTTTATATTAATGTTTTCTGTGCCTATAATTCCTGCACGTTCACTATAAGAAATCTATACTAATATTATAAGGCAGCTGAAGAGTTTTTTTGCTTGAACGCGCTAATCTCAGGAACTACTCGGTCCGATTTCAAAAATTATTTCAATGTAAGGGTCAACTCACACCGAAAGAGCGGCGAAGGGCAGCGAAGCGCAGCGACCTGCTCGGTAGAGAAGGAATTCGCCGGAATTCCCGCGGCGCCGCAGGCATCCGCGCGACTCGTTCGAGTTTCGATAATAAGTATTATAGTAATAAAAATAAAGTTAAAATTCATATGACACTGAAACTGCGCTCCGCTTCGCTGCGCTTCGACGCTCTTTTGGTGTGAGTTAAGCCTTAGGTTAGGTTATATAGTAATAGCCCATTTATCGAACGCTATACATCATGCTAAGACGAAAAGGAGCGGAGCATTAATGGAAAATATGACGCAGACAAAGTTGCGCGGGTCAGCTAGTAATACTTAAATAACTCCAAAGATTAATTATTCGTGTCGATACACGTTTTTATGCACTGATAAAATAAAAATATTGCACATTTTGACATTTGAAAATTCATCATCGTCATCACGAAAATGTTATATTAAATTGCATCACTTTGTGTAAAGTCACTAATCAAGCTAGTTCCTTATAATAATTTATAAAGAACTAGCTCCAATATAGCACTTGCTGTTTCCCGCAGTTTCACTCGTTATTTATTAGGAAAACAGTCATTTCAAGTACAGTTTAGTTATAGTCAAATATATCAAACTAGCCTAGGTTTTGTCCGTGACTTCGTACGCGCAAATTCGATCTCTCTAGTGGTCTCCCACTTACACGCTAAAACACTAAACAAAATTCCTTCCTTGTCCCAATAGAGCATAAATCCTTATCTAAGTAAATGTGTTAGTCATCTTGGGTGCTTAATTTAGAAAAAAAAGTGCCGTTCACACCATTTAATTTGGATGAATATCTTAGGAGATACTCGTATCTCAAATTTAAAGTACCTAAGTCGCGCAACCTAAAAATTACATAGGTCCACAAAAATTTTAATTTTTTTTAATGTTTTTTTCTTAAATAATTAATTTTCGATGGGATTGTCTTTTCTTTGAAAAAAAAAAGCATTTTGTGGGTTTTCATTAATTAAAATTTCTACATAACTTTCAGCAGAAGTCAGCCTTCACATTAACGTTGAAACGGTCTTGCTCTTGATTTAAGGTATAGAACACGGAGGTATAGAATAATAAATAATAATATAGACTATGGAATAATTTACAAAATACCTTAATACCCAAGCAGTTTTTTAACATAGGTAGACTAGAAACTCTCTTTACATAATATTATATGACAATAAAAAAATGTGACGTGACACATAAAAATAAAGTTCATATTTGCAATAATTATATAGATAGGTCAACATTTACCAAAAAAACTTTCATCGCAGACCTGTGTTATGTATAAACACCGTGTGAGGCGGGATACCCGAACTGGTTGACATCTGAGATCGAACATCGTTAACGGTTATCTATTGCACTTCTTTTTCGACCTTTGCAACGATATTGTTGATTCTGGTTATAAGATATTTACTCTTTTAGTTTGGGCTGAAAACAAGCACCCGTGCGAAGTCTGGGCGGGTCGCTATACCCACCAAAAGAGATTGCCCATGAACAGTACTCTTGATAAATTACTTGTGTCTCAAAACCTTGAACGGCATGAAATGTTTAAAATAAAAATATATTTTTATAAAAGATTTTGATTGATATTTAAAATGGGATAGTTTTTTGAAAAATAATTAGTACTTTTATGTTTCCGACGTTATAGTACGCCATGTTTTACTACCGACTGTCAATACTAGGGATGTCCATTTTTTCTATTGCGGGTAATGTGCGTACCTACCTACCTACATTTAAAAATAAAATAAAATGATATCGATTTTGTATCGATTGTTCAATCTTTTATTGTAAAGTAATAACTGAGTTCCAAATCACAAGTTGTTGCTGGCATTATCAATATCAGTGGTTTTAAACGGCGACATCGGCGCTAAGTTGTATTTGTGAAATACCACTGGCTGGTTTACGGAAATAGATCAAAAATCGATATTTCATCAGTATGGGTACAACCTTATTTGACGTTTATTGCACGTCTGTCATATTTTTGCAATACAATACTGTTATTTCTGCTGGTTTTGGTACATTGCGCTTCGAGTCGAGCCTTTTAGTTCCTCCGTTACTGCTGCCAACCCATTGAAAATAAACATATTTTTAACGCCACTGCACCGTGTGTATTGTTTATGTGATGCAATGTCTCAACTGCTCTTTGAGATTCGCCACTTAGGCGCAGACACATGTTGTCGGTGATTCCGAATAACATCATGGACATTTTACGAGTCTGGATCTCACCAACACCGGTAAGAATGCATATTGTATTTTTAACGTAGTAGGTTTTTTTTTAGTTAGGAACTGCGCTTTATGTTTACGTACCATATAACAAATCTTAGAGGACACAAGTACAATCCATGTCTGTGTGTTAGTTCCTCACCTCAACGTTGGGTTACCGGATTGTATCATAACCTATATAGGTAGAAACCTTCTACTGATGTGTTGGTAATAACTAACTTATTTACTAGGATTGTTTTTTTCAATCACTTAAGTGTATTCGAGGATATGAATGAATTGTGTGTAGTATCATTTAAGATTGCAGTTGCACAGAATTTTAGTATTGGGAGCTAATAATTATTTAGTAAGAGGAAGAATAAAATCGAGGCATGTGTCTAGTAGAACATGTTATAGTTATATTTTAGTAAATAAATATGAAAATGTAAGAGATACATTAGGCGCTATAGTGGGATACTATTGTTCTTGCCTTGTGGGAAAAAGAACTGTAGGTTGCTGTGTGCATGTAATGTGCATAATGTGGTATTTGAGCTGGGCACGTTATGACAATGTTGTGTTCCAGCACTATTTTTGGATAACATATTTTTAGAAGAATAAAATACAAGTTTAAGAAATAATCATTCTTTTATTTGTTTTATTTGGTGTTGTGTGTTTTACCTTCCCTCTCTACTTACAAAGACCATTTCATGATACCTACCACATCTATGATTTGAGTAGGATCTAGACAATAACACTGAGCGATTGACTATTTTAGTAATGATTTCTTCCATGCTTTGCAATTTCATGAAACGTGGGCATGAGATTTAAAAATGCGCAAAATCTAAATCAGTAAGACTTGGTGAGGTAAAACGTTACAGATTTTACACAAATTATGCTTCAAAGATACCGAGCTCACCCGTAAACCCATTCAGACCCTTTTAAATAGCTTTTTTCAACTAATTTTTGGTCGAACATAACCTCAAAATGGTAATTTCATTTTCGTAAATATCTCAGAAACGCCATTGTAGTTTGTGTTAAATCTTTTGAGGTAGTATTTAGACATGCCATCAAGTATTTTAAAGATGATTTTATGAAGACACAACAATGTTGAATTGAGTACATTTGTCCATAGTGCCGTGGGCATTCTCCTCTGATGATGACTATTTTTTTTTTTAAAATGACTATAAATTCTTTAAATAAAGTAGTCTAATTCCATTTTTAAAATCATATAAATTGTACTGCAGGGTGTAACATGCAACGGTCCTTGTCGTAACACACACACCCTGTATAGTTTTAAACACATTCTTGTCAAAATTTTCCACATTTTTAACGAGGTCAGAGCATTGATCTATGTTAATCGATCCAACTGTTCTTTAGCTTTGATTCAGAATGCTTATCTCTTATCAGCTAGTACGTGACTGATATATAATGCTTAATAGCTGATTCTGTCCGGCAGGATCAAGGATTTATTGTTTTATCAATACTTACTGAGTTCGTTACTATCGCCGAAGTTCGTCTTTATTTCTTTTGTAGGCCCTGCAAACTTTGACTTACTGACTTGCTCGTCAAAAAATACAACCGACTTCCAAAAAAAAACACTACAAAGTAAAAAATAACTTTAACTTCGGAACTCGGTGTTTTTGTTAGTTTGTTCGTATTTTGACACCGACTTCCGAAGTTAAAGTAATTTTTTACTTTGTAGTGCTTTTTTTGGAAGTCGGTTGTATTTTTTTGTAAAAAGTTTTTTATTTTTCACTTTTTAGTGGTACCCCACACCTAACATCAGATCCTGGTTTCCTTATCATGGGACTATTTGGGAAGTATACCCTTTCCAAAAAAAAAATCATTTTTAAAATCGGTTGGCAAGCGACGGAGTTATGCCCGAACAAACATAAAAAAAAATACAAACATCCGAATTGAGAACCTCCTCCTTTTTGGAAAGTCGGTTAAAAAAGCACAAGTCATTGACCATGGTGGACATCCCACCCACACACAAAACGTTTTGGGAACACATTTATAGTGCGTACAGCATTGGAGAGTAATCCCTGCCGGAGTCTGTGTTTCCTGATAGCTACAACCTGGGAGTTTTTAAGTTAAGAGTGAATAGGTATAGGTTACTTCTAGGCAAGCGTGCTCCATATCAGACCGCATCATCGCTAACCATCAGGGGCCCGAGTCTGCTATTACAATAGTGTCAGAATGGTCGATCACTGATTTCAAATTGGTTGATTTTGACAAGTAAGTACCTATGGCAATCTACTAACATAATGACATCATAATGGCGTCATTATGACATTCCAATGATCAACCACTGACACGCCATTGAAAGAACGCCATATGAATGGTAATCTCGTACATAATGACAGATTTAGTATTTACGAACTTCTCACTACTTCAGATTGCTTATAACACAAATAAATAATATGTAAAACTAAATATAAATAAAATCTGGCATGAGTAAATGCTCAAATTTAGCTCGGTTTTATAAAAATGGCAATACGGCATTCCTACCGCAATTCTATTACGAGACCATTGACGTGCCAGTGACCGTGCCATTATGAATTTAGCAGATTACGAACTTTTAGCAAAATGACAATGGCATGACAATGACATCGTGTCGGAATGACAAATTTATAAAAATAGCAGACTCGGGCCCCAGGTGAGCGTGAAATAGTGGTCAAACGCGTCCCTATCAAAAAGTAAAAAAATAAAGTTGTATGGACCATTTATCAGGGTATGTTCATGTAAGAGCCAATTAATGTTTTATTATTGTATTTTTCATATGCCATCCCACGCGGCTTCGCTCCCGTTAACTGCAACTAACTTATTTTTTCTTTCTTTATTAAAACTATCTCCTGACAGAATCAAATACAACAAAAAAATGAACTAGAATTAAAAAATAGGGATTCATTTAAATATAAAAAAAAAATTGATAATCTATACTTTATATAATATAATATATAATTATAATATAATATTATAAAGAGGTAACATTTGTTTGTAAGTTTGTATGTAGGGGGTAATCTCAGGAACTACTGGTCCGATTTGAAAAATTGTTTCACTGGTAGAAAGCTACATTATTCGTGAGTGCTATAGGCTATAAATTATAAAGATATCATGCATATTAGTCGAACTATCACAATTTTAGTCTATCCAGGCGGAAAAAAAAAGCTCTTACAACAGAGTTATTTGCGTGCGCTGCCTTAACAGTTGTATATAATTGAAAACAATGTATAGCAACCTGGTCCGTCTAGAATAGTTCTACAAAAAAGTCCGCGGCACCATATTTCTATCTTTTATATTTTAGCAGATATAGTCGCCTTTATGTGTTAACAAAAGTATTAAACCTTATCGAAAAAAATGTTATTATGATCACAAGAACATCATAGAGATACGATTTGCCCGAAACAGTATGTCAATTGGTTGAATAGTTTTGAAGATAATATAAAATTACTAAATCGCTAAACGCCGCCCGCGCCGTCCATTCACGAACCGCATTAGAACATGCTTTGTACGGACGTTTTATCCATTTTACTGAATCGTGGTGTTAAGATTTTCCGCGGATTAATGACCCTCTCCAGTTATTATTTAACTTTTGTCGTTTGGTAGGTGAGTTGTACGTAGTTGGTTGAATGTTGTTGGTCTTTAAAATTGTTTTGGTTGCTCGGTTTCTCAAAACACAATTAGGTACAATATTACTTCGTTCTCATTCTTCGAGTTCGAAGCTGTGATATTTCTGTTTTTGGGATATCGGACAGTTTCAGCGATTGTTTATTATGCCTAAAAGGATACACAACTTTCCCGTCAGACATCCCAGACATGAGACAATAGCAGCTCGAGTACGCCGTACGGAAGAGCCTCTCGAGGAATAGAGAAAATACTTCGCAAGCACGCGCTGGGAAATGTAGCTCCGAGCGATCACAGCGGCTTGCTAACCAAAGCTGGAGAACATCGCAGGTCCGTGCTCGGGAATCTAGCGCTGAACGTGCACAGCGTCTCAGTGATTTAAAGCAGCATGTCTTTGCAACAAGGGACAGGGAGTCTAACGCTGAGCGCTCGCAGCGGCTCGCTAGCCTAGCTACATACATATTATTATACAATAAAAACAAAACCCTCCTTTTGGCCGTCAGGAAATAAATCATAGCAGTCAGTACTAACCGAACCACACTCATAATTTCATCACAAGTTAAAATGTTAACCGCCCAACGAAGTGGGCACGGGTCAGCTAGTATATACATAAATCTATACGCTAAAATAATAAAATAAAAAATATGATGATTTATAATTTTATTAATAATCTATCAGATAAAGAGAACTCAATGATTATGACTAGACCAAACTAATAATGTCAAGGCTTCTATGAACCTACTGATTTCGGATTTTACGATTAAAGAAAAATTTAGACTCAGCCTTCTTGATGTCAAGGGGAAGCATATTCCAGAGTGATGGTGGTTGGATGTTAAGGCCGTACCCTGACCAAATAACCTTGAGCATTTTTTCCCTCAATAACAGCGCAAGAGATACAATAGCGAATACGCTCAGAATGTTGAATAAAATCGTTATAAAATCTAATTTCGACATTTCTACCAAAATGCTCATTAATTGCCTATCCATTAGTGTAAGTACAAAATCAAAATAATCGATAGTTTTCGAGAAGATGCATGTTTTCAGCATGTTTTTCTTATTTCTGTAGTTTCGTTGTGAGGAGATTAATTAAACATTATACTTAGTAATAAAAAATAAAAATCTACCATTTGAAGCCAAGATTATGTAGAAATTTAATGTAATTTTTATAAATTGTTACTTCTTTTAGTTAACGAGTAGATAGCTCCCAAAAACGGCTAGCGCTGCGTTTTGCTCGGGGACGCGCCTTAAGTTGGAGAATACCACTTTGCCTAATGGCTAGGTTACATAGTGCGAACGTTTTGTTTTCACTCGCCTGCTCGCCTGACAGTAACTCGTCTAGACAGCAGCTAGTCTATTCTGTAAATAACCATTTCGATATCGACTTCACCTGAGTGACTAAGCTTACAAAGTGAACTTTATTTCACACGTCATAAGGTCTTCTATTTATACGAATTTGAAACTCACCTCGGATTCCGCTGTCGAGACACGAAAATGTTGTTACAGAATAGCACTGCAGCTCGGACATCACTAGTATCTTTCGGAAGCGTTCGGTAGTAGCTCCCAAGGCAGTTGCGAGCGCAACCTGTATTTAGTGTGTGCTGCGCCTCGCCAGAGACTGGGCAGCTACTATCATCATGAAGACAACTAAGGCGAGCCGTGTTACTGGCGAGTAGGCAATCCAATAACATCTGTCTATTGTCTAGTTAGCAGCTCGCACTGTGTAAACTAGCCATAAGACATCTCATGTAAGCAGCTTTTTAACCGACTTCCCAAAAAGGAGGAGGTTCTCATTTCGTTTGAAGTATTTTTTTAATTTTTGATACGTCATAACTCCGTCATTAATGAACCGATTTCAAAAATTCTATCTGAAAGGATATACTCCTCGATTGGTATCATTTAAATTTTAGCATAATCGATTCGGAAGTTTGGATTTTAAATCGAAATAGCTGGAATTCGATTAGGTACTTGGATGACAAAAAACCATCATCCTATGATGGATTTTTGTCATCCAAGTAATCAACATTGCGTTTTATGCTTTCCTGCGATTTTGCAATGGCGTTGTTAGGTGTGGGGTACCAAAAAAAGTGACAAATAAAAGCTTTTTACAAAAAATACAACCGACTTCCAAATATAAAAAAAAAAACACTAAAAAGTAAATAATAACTTTATTTGGTGCCAAAATACGAAGAAACTAATAAAAACAACGACTTCCGATATTAAAGTAATTTATAACTTTTTAGTGTTTTTTAATGTCATTGTTGCAAGCAGAATATCAAATTTTGTCCCAGGTGTTAAGTACTTAACTGCAAAGTGCTTGTTGTATTGATTTGCATCGGATTAGTTAGACATTAACCTCATACATTTGCATCCAGTTTGCATTGATTTTGCATTTCGTTTTCATTCGGTTTATGATACGAAACCCTACACTTTTCTAAACAACAAAGAACTTGGATTCTATCAATGAGAAAGACCAATAATAACTAAACAAAATCCCCCTTAATTAATCAACACAATTACACAAGTTTTCGTGGATCATAGAAGATAAGATTAAATCGAATCTAGTGCATTTACACAACGGACTCTAGGCGCCCACTACACGATCATGCGAACGTCACTCAATTCCAAAAGTTATGAATGACGACTGACTGATGGTGATTCAATTCAATCGACATTAGACGCTCATCTATACTTATCTATACTATATATATAATATTATAAAGCAGAAGAGTTTGTTTGTTTGTTTGGTTGAACGCGCTAATCTCAGGAACTACTGGTCCGATTTTAAAAATTCTTTCAGTGTTTGATAGCCTATTCATCGAGGAAGGCTATAGGCTATATATCATTACGCTAAGACAAAAAGTAGCGGAGCAGTGGAAAATGTGACGCAGACGAAGTTGCGCGGGTCAGCTAGTTCTTAAATACGCGGCGATATATTATTGGGATTCGAAAACTGCCTGTCATTTGTAGATCTTTGGAAATCGTTACGGATTGTCAGAAGCCAGTAAATCTGACAACAGCTTTCCAAGAACTGCCGTATTACCCAGTTCCTGTGTTATGGAGGTCTGGTAGGCAGCCGCTCCTCGTAAAATACTGGTATTCAGCTGAATCCAGTTTGACTGGGAGCTCCAATATGTATTTGGGAAAAAAGATGAGAATGATGCAGATGACGATACAGGATTCGAGAAACACAAGTCCCTATTCCATAAACATATAAAAACAAACCCATTCACTTAAAAGTCGTGGCTAATAAAGTATCCTGATTTTCGTCAATCAATTTCATGCAACCATCAGTTACTGCATTACACAATATGTTATCCGTCCGTCACAGACAGGTTCACTGTTCGCATAGCAGACACAATACTTTAAAAATCAGTGAAGACCACATGATGTTCGTGGGAGTGTGAACCGATTAAACTGACGGCAAAACCTACCGTGTAACGGGCGCCTTATATCTCGTGAGGTGAATTTCGAGGTGTTATCTATGATGTAAAGTGTCACAAATGAGGTTCGATTGCTGTACAGTCGTCTGTCAGTGCTAAAATGCTTCGGTTGTGTTCACTTGGGATTCTCTTCACCATCCTGTTCGCAGGTAAACTGTTGTTTATTTTGGTGTAGGTAGATCGGGTCAGCTGTTAAAAAATATGATTTTAGACCTAAGCTAGACCTTGCCTGGTAGGCAAGTTATGTAAGTTTAGGTTAAAAACAAATGAAACGTTAAATTTAAATCAAAGCGAAAGATTTTAGCAAAAGCTTTTTCGTTTTGAGCGTAAAAAGTAAAAAACTTCGGATGAGCTTTTAGAAATTCGTGTACCTAATACAAATAACTTATTTATATTAGAATGATTTGCTGAATTCTGAATAAAAGCAAATCTATACCGACCATTTGGAATTATTAATTAATTAAACTGCTTTAGAGGCGTCGTGCACTTTTCTTGGCATGGGTAGGTATAAAAGGCGTCAGGACACGTGACCTGATCGAAAATTCGTAAGACAGATGATTAAAAATAAGCTTATTATAATAACAGTTTGTTTGAATCAGGAAATACTAGTTCGAATTGAAAAATGTGTTAATGTTATATAGCCCATTTACCAAGGAAGGCTAAAGGTTACTTTTAACATCACGCTGCGACCAAAAGGAGCGGAGCATTAATGAAAAACGACGAAAAGTGACGCAGAAGAAGCTGCGGGGGTCAGCTATGTGTATTTTCTAACTCTTCAGCAGTGCAACAGGATTAAGGCATTTAGAAACATAAAGGTGATACCCACGTAGTGTAAGAAACACCAAACGGGCAGATATCTACTTTGTTTATTATCCTTTAGCGACTCTATTCCTATTATTCAAATAAGCCAAGATAAGATGAAACAAAGAAATTGGCACTCAGTCGAATTCTTGATAACCAATCTATGTTTGATGTTGATTGACATATCAGCATCATCACGGCCAGGTGATTCCGGCAAATTCCACAGCACCACGTACCAAGACCAAGTGTACCAAGACTTCTTTATAGAGGGCAAACGCCTGGCAGCTGCCCCACTTTTTATTTTTTTCCCGAATACAGTTTACATTTCCATGTTTCCCCCCTTTAGGGGATAAATAAGTGGGATGGTAGATGTGGTATTTCAAGGAGCTTTTTTATTACAGGTACACATTAATAAAGTATTCTATAGTATTATCTATATTAGGATAGTATAATCCACTTAATCTATTTAATCATATTATCATTTTTTTTTTCTGGCGTCTTAGGTTACTTTGTATAAGTACTTACATTTTTTTTTTATTGAGTTTTAGCGTAGCCATACTAACGTAAGCATTCGGAAAAAATATGATTGTTAGGTAATTGCGGAAAAACTCAAAATCGCGATTTTATCGGAACGCGTAGATGACGTTCATTGCAATCATTAACATAAACATTTTATTAAAAATTAATAACACCTAACTGTCACCATCTTGGAAGAATTCATTATGATTTAAACGTTTCTTATATGGGAGCCCCTTTTAATTTTTAATTTAGTTTAAATATTTATTACTTGTTGTCATAGCGGCAACAGAAATTCGCAATCATTAAAATAAATGTTTATAACGAGCTCTAGTTCAAAGGAAGTCAGTATCAAATCGATTGAATAAACGTATGAAAAAAAGTGTTTATTCATGGTAATACATTTAACAAACACAATAATTACCTCAGCCAAACTGAAAGCAGTTTGTTGGCAGATGTAGCTTCTTTTATCTAGCACATGCAACAGATACACAGGGAAAAATAAGTTTAGATATATATTTTTTTATGCAAAACGGGGAAACTCTTGGCCCAAATCTCACCTGATGGAAAGTGATGATTAGGCCGAAGATGGAAGCGAGTTTCACCCGGAATCCTCTTACACAGATATTCCCAACATTGAGGCTTTGACAATACATATTGAAGAGGTATTTATAACTTATGGCCATTCTTCAACCTCTGTGGATAAGACTAATTCCGATGATTAGTAATTTGTCATCTTGTTCATGAACATGCGGTTTAAGTTCGTGTTAAATCGTGTAATCTCGTAACTGCAAAATCGGAAAGTTTGGAAGTGGTTCATCAATTAAAGTCCGTGACTGTACCTACCTAACCTTTTTTGGAAGTCGGTTAAAAATTAACACATTCAATAAACTAACAACAAACTAAAATATAGCAACAATAAATTCGTCAAATTACTAATAGTATAGGGAACGTGCAAGAACTGTATGTGGCGGCACAGAAATGACATTGTCAAGTATATTTTACCCATAAGTTTCGGAATAAGCTAGATTCCATCATCCACAAATTGCAAAACTATTTAGTACGTCAGTTAGAGTATTAAAAAATAATGGACACTTATTTTTTTGTTTTTGTAAATCAATGAATATTGACAAAGATAAAACGCATCAAAACTCGGGAGTGGGGGCTCGTGACGTCACGACTCAGTAAAAATTATGAGAAGGTGTGACGTATTGAGAATTTTAAAAGCGACGTAACTTCGTCAATTTTGGTTCCCGGAACAAAAGAAAAAACACGGGTCAAATATTTTTTAACCGACTTCCCAAAAAGGAGGAGGTTATCAATTCGGTTGTATGTTTTTTTTTATGTTTGTTACCTCATAACTCCGACAATTATGAACCGATTTCAAAAAATTCTTGTTTTATCTGAAAGGATATACTTGCAGATTGGTCCCATTTAAATTTAATGAAAATCGGTTACGAACTTTGGATTCTAAATCGAAATAGCTGGAATTCGTCTACTTAGATGATAGTTTTATGTCATAAAAGTAGGTAATCGAAATTGCGTATTTTGCTTTTCTGCGATTTTGCAGTGGTGTTGTTAGGTGTGGTACCACTAAAAAGTGAAAAATAAAAAAACTTTTTACATAAAAATACAACCGACTTCCAAAAAAAACACTACAAAGTAAAAAATAACTTTAATTTCGGAAGTCGGTGTCAAAATACGAAGAAACTAACAAAAACACCGACTTCCGGAATTAAAGTTATTTTTTACTTTGTAGTGTTTTTTTTTTGGAAACGGTTGTATTTTTTTTTGTAAAAAGTTTTTTGATAATCTAACTGACGGACTAATTAGATTTTTTCAGGACACAAGCCTATTGCAACGCTAGATGGCATAGTCTATTTCGTGCACGTTCGCCTTAACAGCACAAAAGTGTCACTGTCAAGAATTCATAACCTTAAAGTTTCAAATATGCAACAACAGATGACGTAGGTAGTTATCGCCGCGCATGTACCTATCCTATACTATTCTATTGCGTTTTACTTATGAATATAATAACAGTTATAAATAATGTTATAAATAATGCGTAGGTAATATTCGTATTTTTTTGGGAGAAGTATGAAATACTGTCAACAGTTCGTGACTTCAGCTGTGTTTAGATATAAATATACCGACTTCAATGTATGTAACACTCAAGGACTTGTACAGAAATAAGAACAAAGTTAGAAAAGTCTATAGAAATGTTTGAGAAGCGGAAAATTATGGGATTTCCACTTGTTGCAAATGGGTTGAAAATTCAAACAACCTAAAATATGTTTTACACAAACTTATGCAGGTGAGTAACTTGCCTGAGTATCAAAGCTTGTGAAACGGGAAAACCTAATTTGTAAATATTTGCTAACAGAATCAATATAAATTTCTAATATACTTGTGCTGTTTCTGTTAGCGCTCCATCCTCTCTTAGCTTGTTTCCTTACACTTCGTAAGGGAGCACTAAGACAGGATTTCCCAAAATTCCTACGGGAACAAAAAAAAACGGGATATATGCACGTACGAATGCATGGGCAAAAGCTAGTAGGGTATATAAGGAATAGCACGTTGCGACCAACAGGAGCTGAGCATTTATGAAAAATGTGAGGCGAGTGTGGCGCGAGTCAACTACTGCTTGATATTAAATAAATAAAATAAAATAAGCCTTTATTGCTAACTTAATTAACAAAACATATAGAGGTAACAAAATATCATTTACTTAAACTACTTATCTAGGTATTATACTATCGTCGACATTCGGCTGTTCTGCCCTCGCAACAGTTTGTCTTTCGACAAAGGCCCCCCTCTAAGGCTTTCCACTTGTCTCTATCTTTTGCTATACGTCATCATTCTGGGCCCGCTGCTTTCTTAAAATCATCTTCCTCTGCTTCGCCTGCTTTCTCTAGGGTACCATTCGGTTATATTACTAAGTATTTTTAATAATTTAATTTATTGATCCTAGATGTTACTACTAAACGGGCAGAAATCTGAACTCGTCTCCTACAGTGAGTTTCTTATATTTACATTCAAGCCCCGGGGTAACCAAATTGTACCTATCAAATAAAATAATACTTAATGACGCCTTCCATTAAGATAATAATTTAAATTTCGTCTATAATGCGGAGATAAGAGCAGTAGGCGCTATCAACTACGCACCAGCTTACTGCAACAAAGAATTTAACTGAGTAGGAATATAAGTATTAATAATCTACCTAATAGCTTACGCATACCAGGACGTATTGGCAGAGAATTCAATTTTTTACCAAAATATATATAATCTTATCTATTGTAGGAAATTAGGAATACAAATTAAACTTAAAACGGCATTGGAGAGCGAGCTAAGGGATCCCGCGGATGTCTAGGAAGGCCGCCGGCGGAATGCTACAATTAGCTAGATTCTGGCGGTGCTGCGTCATCCCGCGCGGGATGCCGCAGCGGGATCTGGATCTAGCAGCTAGTGTGCGTAGGCCTTAAATCTCAGACCGTTTCCACCTGAGACTCTGCAAGCAACTCACACGCAAGTTAAAATACTTTGAGGAGCACGTCAAAGTCCTCCGCCGCGTCTGTCTGTCTGTTCGCGATAAACTCAAAAGGATGAGAGAGAAGAGTGGTTCTCAAGGAAGGTTTTAATATATAATTTGTCAAGCGGGCGAAGCCGAAGGCATCAGCCAATTGATAATATAATTTCTTCGGTTCCCCGCAATGTCATGTAACTTGTAGGTATGCCAGCAGAGGGCTTAGTGCGAGTCTTTTAAGGTGGAAGCGCCAGGGTAGCCCGCGAAATTCAAATATTTTTTATGTTTTTTGCAATTTGGCCGTCATTGTAAAGCTGTATGTTAAACAGAATACGGTTCGCGATCGTAAAGAGTATTTATCTGAAGGATTATAACCATTTGAATCATCAATATAACCTTCTAAGTTAATATAACTCGATTGAATGTTATTTCGTGAAAAAGACATTCAATCGAGTTGTATGGACTTAAAAGGTTAATATTTAATTAAAATGAGTATAATTATTCAGATAAATATGCGTTTCGGCCGCGAATTGTATTTTGTTCAACATACAGCTTCACACTGACCGGCAAATTGCAAAAAACATAAAAAATATTTGAATTTCGCGGGCTACCCTGGCGCTTCCACCTTAAAGTTCTCGATCGCGTTGGCGTAAATTTATGCCAATTTGCATTGAAACAGGATAAGCGCCGCCGGGTGAGAATAACGGATAACCTTTTTTTCTAAACACATTGACATAAGCAAATATTTACGTTAACGAGATCGAGTACGTTAGAAAACTTACACTAAGCCAGTCAGGTAGAAACGTAGCCTCACACAGCACACGAAAACACCGTGCCGGCAGTCCTCAAGTAGCATTTCGCCCGTAGGTGGGCAAGGTCTCTCGAATCTTTTCTTGTGCCAATCCTCTCGCTCCTTTTTTTTTTTTTTTTGGGCGGTGAAAGTTCCTAACGCATGCCACGTCGTTCGGGGAGGCACGACGTGGGTATGTGGGGCTTGCACCCACTAAAAACGCCGCCTGTACACCTACTTTCACCTTTGAAGGGTGGACCACGAGTACTGTAATCCTCTCGCTCCTGTGCCAACCTCATTCAGCCGGTCTACTCTGTCGACATCTCACCGTGTACACTTAGGTGGAGTGAACGACAAGTGAGCTGTCATTCCATCTTATTTGTATGGTTTGCAGCTCACTTGTCGTTCACTTCAACATGTTTATAGAATCGCACTGTAGGTTTTACCCGCGATTGCATTGATCACGCCATGCCATTTACGCCGCAGGACGACCACCTTCTCTTCTTCCAAACCTTGGGGGTCACTCGGTCACCGATATCAATCAAAATCAACTCGCCGCGATCAGCGAGTAGCGAGTAAAACTTGAAACTTTTTTGGGGGCCAAGTCACCCGCGTCCGTAGGAGAATACCCTTCAGCGAATCCCTACACGTGGTCCCCGGGTGGTGCTAAACAGGTGACACTTACCGCCTCCGTGGTCTAGTGGTTTAAACCACCTGATTCAGACCCAGAGGTCCCGGGTTCGATTACCAGCGGGGGCAAATTTTTTGCTCGGTTTGGTAGGTGGTAGGACTTGTTCTAAGTCCGCCTGGCAAGCTACCACTATCATGTCTAAGTCTGTCGCCATAACAACAATGTTAACAGCATTGTTGTGTTCCGACAGTTAGAGGTATGATAGCCAGTCCCTCTGTGTTAGAGGATTCCGGGTGAAACTCGCTTCCATCTTCGGCCTAATCATCAATTTCCATCAGGTGAGATTTGGGCCAAGAGCTTCCGCGTTTTGCATAAATTAAAAAAAAAAAAACTCGAAACGAGTAGTAAAGAGTAGCGAGTGAAAAGTTTCAATAGTTTTGACGGCGTGTGCTTTTCTGCGACCGGCGATTACTCGGAAAACTCGCTCCGGCCCGCACTATACGTAGAAATTACCGCTGGTACAGTGCCCGGCATTTAACTTGGCAGGTTTTAGAGTAGTGGGGGAAGTTCGCGCATGTAAAAAAGTATGAAATTGTGCGTGCGCGAACTTCCCCCACTACGAAAATCTTTGCCAACTTACGTGCCGGGCACTGTAGGTGAGTTCTGACCGCCAAGCGAGTGTCGCTGATCGAGTAAATTCTTTGATAGCTCTGGTTGCTGCAATCAACTAGACGTAAGACCCGCTCGCCGGCAGTGTGAACAGCCAGCTATAAACTACGAATGTATGTCTCATTTACTCACACGAGATCTACATCTTTTGTCCCTTTCTTCAGCAAGCAAATAGTCGTTAGCTAATAGCTATCTCGCCGGCGGTGAGTATTCACAACTTACTACTGTCAAAATTCTCCAAGGATATTCAACATTCGTTACAACAATTTGTGTTCCGTGTATTACTTTACTATCTATTTAATTCCGCATGCTTAGTTTTTTCTATGAAAATTACTTAATTCTCAGTAAAAGATTATAATCTGGATTTCTACCCAGTAAACCGTGAATCTAAGTAAAAAAAGACTTAAAAGAAAATAAAAAATGAAGTACTACAGAGAGAGATTGTACCTACACGTACAGTATTTAGAAAATACACTTCAGTGTACAGAAAAACAGGCTTCTAGAAGCTAAAGAAACCCAGTTTCTGGAACAACACTAATATTTTTTCACAACACCTGCATGAAAAAATCACATTATGTGTCGTGCAAACATTATTACCAGCTCGATATAATGAAACTCAGTTACATGTATATTAAGTAGGTACTGCCCCGAGGTAAAAACTGTGATTTGAATTAGGAACTCCACTAAACATTCGTATGAATATTTTATCCGCACGAACTGCTGACCTACCAGCGCCCCTTTCAGTAGCCTTTTGACTTGTCTTCATGGCTCGGTCTCTTGTCTGCATTTCAACGTGTAAACTTAGGTAGAGTGTGCACGAAGTGAACTGTAGGTAATTCCTTCTCGTTAGTACGAACTGACAGTTCACTTCACTTAAGAGGGCGCATTCCGTCCACTAGCGCCGCCAATTGTTTTTTATTAATCGTGGTAAATTTAAGACACGTAGATAAAAAACGCTCTGCAGTGTTTTAAAGAAATGTCCACTAGCGCCGCCAATCGTTTTTTATTAATTGTGGTAAATTTAAGACACGTAGATAAAAAACCGCTCTGTAGTGTACTGAAGAAATGTATCTATTATTTTTTGACAGCTATTTTTAATACATAACTCATGGCTAAATAGCCAAAACGGCAATTATTGCTAAAAGTGGCCACTTTTAGCAAAAATATCGACTTTGGCAACTATTTATGTTCTAAAGTACAAAAAATAACTCTCGACCACTCTAACAATAAAATAATCTAAACATAAATTAAATACCAACATTAGGAAAGGAAAAAAATCAGTAACTTACTGATATGCACAATAATCTGCATATTTGTTTTATTGTGATTTTTCAATTAGTTATTCAACTGTTAACAGTTTTGGCCTGCTTGAGAATGAGCATTTGCAAATGTTTCTTTTAATCGAGCTGTTCTTAAAAGGCTTCAGGATATATCTCCGTTGGAAAAACAAAAAAAAAACATATTTTCCGAGACTGCTAAAAAAAGTTGAACAAATCAGAACTTGTTGACTAGACTATAATGTCAGCCATGCCTAGGAAGAGGAGGCGCGACGCTTGCTGCGTGGTTTGGTTTGAGCTGGCTCGGGACAAAAATTTCTTGGAGGACTTGGGCAGCCCTTTGTTCAGAAGTGGGATAGTATAGACTGAATGAAAAAAGAAATGCTTACTTCATCCTGTGGCTCCATCTCTCTCAAATCAGAATCATGAGGGAATTGGTACGTCGTAGTAGTGCCCCGGTTCGGTCAGTTTTGAGGTCTGCCGCAACACCAAGTCGATTGACCATTTATTCAAGTAGGTACTGAGATGTCCATTGTACGTATGCGGCGATAATGAACATCCAAACCCAGGACCAGCCAACTGAATATAGTATAGATACTAAATCGAGAAGTGAGTCAGCTGTATGTAAGTTACTCGAAATTGTTGACAAATGCATTGAAAACTATGTAGTATTTTTACCCAAAGCTACTGAGCTTTGGGTAAAAATACTACATAGTTTATATACATAGCATATAGGCTAACTTAATGCAACAAGGTATTGCTCTACCAGTGTAGAGCAATACCTTGTTGCATTAAGTTAGCCTTACTGTATAAATAAACTAGAGGCCGCCCGCGACTTCGTCCGCGTATAAATTCTCGTTATTCCCGTGTAAATCCCGATCCCTCGGGAACTCCGGGATAAAAAGTAGCCAATGTGTTATTATGGGTCTTCAGCTACCTACATACCAAATTTCATCGTAATCGGTTGAGTAGTATTTGCGTGAAAGAGTAACAAACATCCATACATACAAACTTTCGCATTTATAATATTTATTATAGGATTATAGGATATACTAGCTGACCCGTGCCCACTTCGTTGGGCGGTAAACATTTGAGTGTGGTTCGGTTAGTACTGAGTGCTATGATTTATTTCCTGACTGCCAAAAGGAGGGTTTTGTTTTTATTGCATATGTATGTCGCTAGGCTAGTGAGCCTCTGCGAGCGCTCAGCGCTAGACTCCCTATCCCTTGTTGCAGAGACATGCTGCCTTAAAACACTGAGACGCTGCGCACGTTCAGCGCTAGATTCTCGAGCACGGGCCTGCGGTTTTCTCACAGTTTGCCCAGCAAGCCGCTGCGAGCGCTCAGCGCTAGACTCCTTATCCCTTGTTGCATAGACATGCTGCCCTAAATCACTAAGACGCTACGCACGTTCAGCGCTAGATTCCCGAGCACGGACCTGCGATGTTCTCCAGCTTTGGTTAGCAAGCCGCTGTGCACGCTCGTAGCTAAATTCCGCAGTGCGTGCTTGCGAAATATTTTCTCTATTCCTCGAGAGGCGCTGATGATTTTTAAGAGCAGACTCTTCCGTACGGCGTACTCGAGCTGCTCTTGTCTGGGATGTCTGACGGGAAAGTTGTGATTTCCTTTTAGGCATGATAAACAATCGCTGAAACTGTCCGATATCCCAAAAACTGAAATACCACAGCTTCGAACTCGAAGAATGAGAACGAAGTAGTATTTGTGTTTTAAGAAACCGAGCAACCAAAACAATTTTAAAGACCAACAACCAAAACAATTTTAAAAACCAACAATATCCAATCAACTGCATACAACTCACCTACCTAACGACGAAATTAAATAATAATTGGAGAGGGTCAGACTCAAAAAATATACGTAATTGCACAACGCCATCTATGGGTAAATGGATAAAACGTCCGTACAAAGCATGTTTTAATGCGGTTCGTGAATGGACGGCGGCATTCTGCGATTTAGGGCCAGTTTCACCGGTTACGGATAAAGTGTCGGTTACTTATCTGATGGATAACTAACCGACACTTATAATACTATACTCAAATTACTTAATAAATCTGCCAGATATCGCTATCCGACACCTGTGAAACCAAAAGTTTTAGTTCATCTGCCAGATAAGTTCCTAATAGGCTAACCGACACTTTATCCGTAACCGGTGAAACTGGCCCTTAGTAATTTTAAATTATCTTCGAAACTATTTAACCAATTGACATACTTTTGTGGGCAAATCGTATCTCTATGATGTTCTTGTGATCATAATAATATTTCTATCAATAAGGTTTAATATAATGTTGTTTAAAAAATCGTCCAAAGGTAAGTACGTCGAAAAATACTTTTTTTAACACATATCTGCTTAAATATAAAAGATAGAAATATGGTGTCGCGGACTTTTTTGTAGAACTATTTAAAGCGGACCAGGTTGCCATACATTGTTTTCTATTATATTCAACTGTTAAGGCAGCGCATGCAAATAATCCTGTTGTAAGAGCTATTTTTTTCCGCCTGGATAGACAAAAATTGAGATAGTTCGGCTAATATGCATGATATCTTAATAATTTATAGCCTATAGCACTCACGAATAATGTAGCTTTCTTCCAGTGAAACAATTAATAAAATCGGTTCATTACTTCCGGAGATTACCCCCTACATACAAACTTACAAACAAATTTTACCTCTTTATAATATTAGTATAGAAGTATAGATTAGTATAGATAAGTTCATGCAGCAACTTGCGCCTCATCATCATCCACAGCCCGATCTCGTACACTGCTACGCATAGGCCTTTTTATTATTGTGCCCATCCCCACGTTCTTGCACCAGCCTTTGACGACACGGTTGGCGCAGTGGTTGAGCGATTGACTGCTGCGCAGCATGTCGCGGGTTCGATTCCCGCACGGAACAAATGTTTGTACGACCTACAAGTATTTGTTCCGAGTCTGGGGTGTTTATCTATCTATAATATGTTACATATATTTACAAATTTGTATATATGTAGTTTATCAGCCATCTCGTTACTATAACACA
Organism: Ceramica pisi; assembly: GCA_963859965.1. Taxonomy (NCBI): domain Eukaryota; kingdom Metazoa; phylum Arthropoda; class Insecta; order Lepidoptera; family Noctuidae; genus Ceramica; species Ceramica pisi. The sequence goes on along the minus strand of OY982549.1, from coordinate 7,805,803 downwards.
AGCATTAGGTTGCTTAGCTTGGGACTATCTGGCGTTGTGTGAAATGTACAAGGATATATTATTATATTAAATTAGCCTCATCCAGGTTCTACCCCCAATGACAACAATATCGTCTGCCCATTTTACTACCGGATGACCCACACTTCTTCCAGTCCTCGGACACCACTCAGTCACTGCCTTACTTCCCCGATCCTCACCTCACCTGTCAGAACAGGTGTCCTGCTCTGTGCCAACCTACCTAAGCATTATTAGGTAATACTATTATCAATAATATCAACGTAATTGGACTTAGTGTTGACATGCGTACTTATCTTCATTATATTTAATCTCTAATATCATGGACAATTTGTCGTTGATATATATGAAATGGCCAAGCGAGTTGGTGCTCGTGAACGTCGGAAATTATCAAGGTAACATACGCCCGGGAGAGAAGAAGCCTAATTATGTGCTATTCCAGACTATAACCTCTCTCTGTGCGGATATGTGCATATGAACTCGCGGGAAAAAGTTAGTTTAATATAAGCATTAATATTAATAACAAAGACGGATCCATAAAACTTCGTTACTAGGATCCATATATCCTAAAATTTCGTGCTTGCCGAAGTTGAGTAATTTGTTCGAAAGATTCAACGAACGCAAAGGGCAGAAAAGTAGGAAGAACAAGGATGGGTTTTAGTCTGTAAGCGCTCCGCCCGGAGCGGAAGGGAGCGGAGAGTCGAAGATTTCATGATTTCCCTTATAAAGGGTCCCCGTAGTTGATTTACGTGTAACCCGAATTTAATTCTTTTTTCCAGGTGGCGTTAATAGTTTAAACCTCAACGAAGGAGAGTCATTCTCAATCTTCGTGTTCACATTACATGGACACACTGTCGAAACTTGCCTGTTAACAACGCCACAAAATGAAACAATTAAATTCGAACCTCGAGGTGAAATCGTCACAACAAATGATAAATATGAAGTAATAAAAAATGGAGCCTCAGACATGGATTGTTTTGTAACAGTCCATTTTATTGATATAAAAGATGAAGGAGAATGGGTCATGACCTACAATCATGATGATGCAAACACCAGATCCATCCATGTAACTGTCATTGTTGCAGGTAAGGAAGTACACAATATGGATATATTATGTATAAGCAAAAATGATAAAGATTGTGCTCTTTCGAATATTTTAGCTGTAAGGTATGTTTTAAAGGACATGGTAAAAAGTGGCCTATGAATCAACACATGCGAAACCTTTACTATTATTCCTAGTTTTTTTTTTAAATTGCATTTTACTGATTAGAATAGAACGGACACTTTTAAATTACGAAACCATTTTTAAAAGTAACTCACTTAGGTTTTATAACCCGGCGCCATTATTTTAAAATGAAACAAAGCACTCTCAGCGCTGTAAGATTTTTAGTTACCTACAAAAAGAGTAAAGCGATTAAAGCGCTGTATGACACGAACACTATTGACACTGACAGTCGATGAAATGACAGTTGACACTTTGATGTACCTAATGTATTTGGCACCTGATACCAGGGAATCGGCCGTCGACCTAACTTACCACGCTTTCGTATGTTAGAAGAACATAGTAACACTACTCTATACATTTTTTGGTGAGATAAAAAGTCTGGCAGCTCTGGGATCTTAGTCCATTTGGTAATGTTTCTATTGTTTGGTATGTTTTATAACCTCAAAATCCGAAATCATTTTAGATATTTTACAATTCTGGCAAGTGTCCGTGATTTTAATTTAGTTTTAGTCGAACATATGCATTATTTAAAACACAGATAGTAAATTCACGTCTCTGTTGGTTCTTAGGCGAACGATGTATGGGCGATGAGCAATGTCCTTTCAAGCCGACCTGATCCTAAACTGGGTATACAACTAATGAAAATGATACATAGGTTTATTTATGTTAGGGTTCATACTTCAATACGAAAAGGTGTTTGGGAAAGGCGAATGGCCACTATTGCTAAAGTAATGTAAAAATCGTCAAAATTAAAATTTTGCGCGTCCTCCTACTTCTTCACAAATATAATCTAATAAGGCCATCGCATAGATTTCATTTTTTGGAGTGAAAACTTCTTAAGCGGCGTTGAGCACTTTTCTTGGGATGGGTATAGAATGTTAAACTCGCGTCAGGACACGTGACCTGATCGGAAATTCGTAAGATGGATGATTCAAAAATGTACAACGTTCATGTTCAAGTTTTCACTTCTGCCGGTACTCCCGGAGGGCAAGTTTTTTTTTATACCATTTATTGTAACAAAAATTAAAAAATAAAACGAATAGTCAATGTATCATCTACTCCTTCCAACAGAAACTACAACAGAACCGGAAGAGGATGAAGACAAAGGTATAAATTTAAGTGAGATCAGACATGCTACTAGACCTGGAATGTTAATTGATATATCTTTGGACAAGAAAACCTTCGTAGAGGACTGTTACGTTCAGGCTCCTGAGGGTGAACTAACAAAGTTAGAAGACTTTAAAATGGAAAATGTAAAAGTACAGGAAAGCAGCAACTACGTCTCCTGCAGAATCACCTTAGGACCCATGACTGATAGCTTACTAGGACTCTGGAGATTGTGTGGCAAGTCCAAACAAAACCATGAAATGCGTTGTCAGCCTGCAATGGTTTTTTGGAGTAAGTTTCAATATTTCAGATTGAATTTGGAAATAACTTGAATCCCAACTACATCTTAACTAATCTTCTTCGGTTTTGTTTTCTGTTAACATTAATTAAAAATAAATATTTTATTATATCTATCAAGTTAAGGTATTCAAACAAAACAGACTTTCAAAATATGTGTTTCTAAAAAGTGCGTTCAATTTTCTAGATAATAACGATAGGCCGGAAACAGTTTGGCCTGCGACCTCACAGACCATGTTCAGTCACCCGGTTCACTTCGGTGGCAGTGTTTTCTCCGGAGTCTCCCACTACGGAACTGTTGAAACCTGTAGCGTCATCACTCCCAACGGCGAAAACCTCGTCATCACAAATGACGTCACGTATCCTCACATACAAAGAATTGCTTCTAACAATGTAAATTTCTGTAACATTAATTTCACCGACATAGATAGCTCCTCGATAGGAGAATGGGCTATAAATGGCAAATTTCGTTTGATCCTTGGTGGTTTGAATGAAATCAATCTTCCTTTGAGATTCTTCCTTTACAGTAAGTATTGAAATTTAAATTTTAAAATGGGTAATATTGATGGTATGTCTAACAATGGTACTGTTTCAGATGAAGAACGACCTTCTGAACAGGCGTATAATGTAACTATATTACCTGAGGACAGATATCTCGTTATTTTGGGACGCACCTTGGAAATTAGTGTAAAAAGCTTTGGGGAAGTCGACAATTGTCAGTATACAATGCCTACAGGGCAGTCTTACGATCTGAATAATGTCATTGGTCCAAATGGAGTAGCCTTAAAGAGTGTGGACACGTCAGCAGCCTGCCAAATTACTCTGAGGCCAATCACCGAAGATATGATCGGCGAATGGAACCTTATTGGCAAATTCAGTCATGGAAATCAGTTCAATGAGAGACGGCAGACGTTCCATGTTATACGAGAAGGTAACTTAGATGCAGATGTGATTGAATAAAGACTAATTTGTAAAGTTAAACAGCAGTTTTCCGGCAATATTTTAACTAACTTGTGATCTTTCGTTATAAGATAACATTTTATGCAATTTCAACCAATACTTTTTCCAGATCCAGCAAACCCCATCATTGATGAATTCAGAGAGGTTGAAAATTTAACGGAATTGTTTTTCGATTCGGAACTAGGAGCTTCGCATAGAGTAACTATTACTAATGTGAACAGGGTTGAAAATGAGAGCTGCCACCTGTTGACACCAGATGGCTTGCAATACGCTTTTATAGATGGATTTCATGTCCCCAACGTAGAAATTTTAGAAGAAAATGGCGTCGAATGCGGGGTTACAGTCAACGTTGAATCCTTAGACATGCTCGGAGAGTGGACCCTAATCGCTAGAGCTACCAGGACATCAACTCTTGCTCAAATCGAAAGAAGGCGGCCTTTTACTATCCGAATCGAAGGTAATCAATAATATTTAAATTAATGATGATTATGCACTTATCAGGTCACGTCCATTGATAAAGCAGTTAATACACATTATCGGACAATGATTACTGATAATAATAAATTTGAATATATATCTTTTCTTACAGAACACTCGTCGTTAGGAAATGCAATAACTATTGCTGAAGGTGCTGACCTGTATCTGAGTTTACCCAATTCTACATCTATGTACCATACTTGCAAGTTGTACGGACCTGATGATGAAGAAGTGACAGACTTCCAAGTTGACCAATTTCGTTACAGTTCTTGTGGTTTCATTGTAAGAAATGTCACTCATGATCAACGTGGAACATGGACTATTGTATATGGAACCCAAATAATTTACAGAGCGTCAGTTGAAGTCAATATTTTAGGTAATGATACTAAATAGTAGCATTTAGCTAAGTTAAGATTATTGATGGAGATAGCTACACAACCTGGGAGTCTTTTAGTCAAGAGTGAATAGGCTACTAAGTGATCCACCGTCGACTACATTATCGCTTTCGATCAGGTGAAATTGTGGTCAAACGTGGGCAAACCAATAATTTAAAATAAATACATCCCCAGAATCGGTTGAAATCTCCGTGGAGGACATGGTATGGACTGCTGGCAATCCCGTGAATATGTCCATCGGTCCTGAAGATGCAGTTTACTGCAGACTTGTAGACAACGAATTAAACACCATTTTCGACGGATTTGGCTCATGCAAGATCGAGCTGGACAGTGTGACTATGGCACATAAAGGGCAATGGAGGATATCGGTTGGCGTTCCTGGGACAGTCATGCTTAGGGTAACCACTTTCGACGTGAACGTGCTAGCAGCTGGTATGTAATATTCTCCTTTGTAGTATTTTAAAGATCCGTTTGAAATATACCTATCATTGTTTGAAATCTAGTTTTTATAACCTAGCATAAAAGCTTGGTTATAGAAACCTGTTCCTCAAAAGGTAGAAACGTACCCTTATATTAGAATCACTTCGTTATCAACCCAACGTATTTTGTCTGTCACTGTCACCAGTTTTTAAAATTCAGGTACAGTATTCCTGTAGTATGCTCGGAAAAAAACCGAAATTCCCGAATTGGCAAAACTTTCTGCATACGAATTTGTGCGGAACCCTTGGTGTCGGAGTCAAAGTCGCACTACTCCGATTTTTTTCTTATCTAAACGATGTTCCCAATCTATTTTATAAAAAACCTGCTAAGAACATTAACGTAAAACAATAAAGATGACCTAACGAAGGTCACGGAAGTCCGATGGATGTGAAAAGCACTGGATCCACCGTTATGGATCTGAGGCTCTAGAGTGTGATCAATCACGTGAGTTCACGTGACAATTCGACAGCCTTTGTCAAACCCAACATTTTTTGACGTTTTGGTAATCGCTTTCGCCACGCTACCGCTGATAGAACGCCACTGTCAACTAGGGCATGTAATATCGGATGATTTTCTATTCCGGAACTGACATACGATACTACGGGTTCGATTCCGGAATTCCGGAACCGGTTCCGGAATTAGAAAAAAGTATAGGAATTAAAATAAAAACAGTAAATAGGCATTTAAGTGTTTTGTGAAATCAAATCTTTATTAAAAAATTAAATAAATCGACAAAACTCTTGACTGAGATCAATTAAACAGCCTTCTATTAGGTTTTTCTTAATAAATATAACAAAAAACAATCAACTTTTTAATAACATAGGTACATTATAGCAAAATCAACGTGTGCTAGCTATTTGTAATTGCAATGTAGCTTATTAAATAACTATCTAATAAAATTATGATGTGATTCAAAAACTCACAAAGATCAAAATAAACAAGTTCTCCTCTTCTGAGATTATGAAAATAGGTTTAAAGATCAAAACTTAAAAATAATTAAAAATCTCTAAACTTACGTTGTCGTATTTTTTGGATATTGAGATCTTTAAATCAACAAATACTAAAAAGAAATATAAAGTAAATAAGACAAGAATCACTTTTTCAAAAAAGATAGCTCTTCTTGATAATGTGTTCTCAAGAGTATCAGAGCATCTAACATTTTACCTGAGAGCGAGCTTCGTAAGCGGTTACAAAATACTCTTTCACTCTCAACACTTGTAGGAAGAACACATAAAATATAATTGTATTTATAAATTATAATTTAAGTTTATTGTATTTATTTTAAAATTGTATTGTAAAAATATGCAAATTCTATTATTGTGGCAACTTATCTTACAATAATTATATGAGTATCGGATTGCGATATTTACTTCAGTTCCGGAATTGCAATATTGTAAAAAAACATCCGAAATTTCGGAGTTACGAAATCTCGGAATTCCGGGATCCATGCCCTACTGTCAACACAGTCAAAGACTATTAAACCACTTGACTGCGCATACAGTGCCCCGACGAACGAAAACTATTAGTGTTTTTGCTCAGATGTTAGTCAGCGGCACTAGTAACCATTTTAGTTTTGACCAATTGTTAGACCTGTGGGCATGCTAAGTTTTTACAAATCGTTTTAATTTTTATGCAATTTATAACGCATAAAAATGCTCATACCCGGTGAATTTGTGTGGGAAACATTCCAAGACCTTTTGTTACAAAAATGATGACATAACTTTTCATCGGAGAGTAAAGACTACGCAAAATATTTTTGATTTGAATCAGATGATGAGCCACTGCAGGGGTCTATATAAAATGGTGGTTAGGTGAACGAGCACACTGTGAGAAGCGCGCGTTGATGTCTTTTGGAAAAGTCTCTTTCTTTCATTAGGAAATACTTATATTTTTATCCCTTTCTTCCCCTTTGTATTTTTATCGTAAAAATCTGTGCTGTTACGTTTAATGATTGAAGTCGATTTATCGATGATCATAAAATTACAAATAATACAATTTTTAATACTTACATTAAACACGTAACTACTTTTAAACGACATTAAAAATAGGAGGAGGGTCTCAGATTTTTCATCTGTGTGTTTGACATACATGTTTTCATTTTAGATTTTCGAAGATTTCAGAATTAAAATAAAAGTGGAAAGATAAGGTTCATAGGGAAACTTTGTATAAACAAGATATAGCGCTGTTTGTTTGGATTGAGTATTTTTATAATGTTAAAATCCATTTTATCGATATTGACTATTTTCCTATAATCAAGTAGTGCCACCACTAACCATAGGCTACCTATGCAACTTGACCTTGAACGGACCAATTGCAGCCGCGCGTTGTTCCTCGTCCCCCGGCCCGCTGTAGTGAGCCGCGTACTTAGAAGAAATCGGCCTATACGCTCTCTAGTGGTTATATACTCTATGCAACACAGTCTAGAGCCTCAGGGAAACATTGGACATCTTTAATGTACACAATGTACACAACAACCATCAATCATCTTTAATATACACAACAACCATCAATTTCAGATAACAGACCAGTAGTTTCAACGCATGTGACGATGAATGGTTCTTCAGTGATTCTGACGTGTTCCGTACCAGCAGAGAATGAAGTCCAAGCTTGTTTGTTCCGCGACCCTACCGGCACTGTTCTTATAGCCAGCCATGGGGTTGGACAGGACGGATTCTCTGGGGCTGTTATACGGTAAGAAAAGTTGAGCCTATTTGTTCCACTGCAGGGCAAAGATCTTCTTAAATTTTTCTACCTTAGGAGGTAATTTATTATTTAAAAAATTACTTTTGCATTATTTGAATTCATTGAACTCGCACTAGGATTCCCTGTGTTAGGCTTACCATGTTTGAGAGTCAGCATTGCGACCCCGAAGGGGCCGACGCCTGCCAGAATCGCGGGAATATTCGAGAGAGATACCGTGGCTCCGGAACACAAAGGGCAATGAAGGAACATGGATGGGTTTTAGTCAGTAGAAGTCTGACAATCCCTCTCGCTCTGCCCAGAGCGGGAGAAGTCTTTGAAAGATTTCCCATCCCTAAAAAATAAAAAGAAAGGCTTACCATGTTTATAAATTATTCTCCAATTGTGTAAAGCATTTATCAATAACATTCAGTAGCACACCTAATTTTGTGTTTCAGTTACGAATCAGATTCCGAGAGCCACAACTGCACTCTTCGACTCTTGGAGCCTACAGCTAAGCAGCAGGGCATGTGGCGCTGTGCCGTCAATACCGATCAGCACACCAGCTACGCCTTCCTCGGCGTCACCAGCTCCATGATGGAGCAGACAGACAGCTACCGGAGTATTGGTAGGTATCTTACTACAACTGCACCCCTCGGCTTTTGGAACATACCACTCTTCAGGATGCTAAATGATAAATGATGATAAATGATATTTATTCTGTAAGTAAATAACACTTTTACACGTCAATCTTTTTGGTCATTTTAAACTAGATGAGGCCGGCGTTTCCTAGCTGACAGGTCTGAGAAGAAACGCCGAAACAAACTCAGAGGTCAAAGTCTCTTTTAAAGTCCAAACAATCGTACTGGTCAAGATCATATGAGAACCATGTAGGTTAATGACTGAAGTGGTATTAAGAGGAAAGTACCACACAGATTTGAGTGGACCTGTCCAGACAGTGCAAGCATTTGCCAGTTATCGTGTAGCTCAAACTTAGAACTTTAAGGAGCTCAACGATCTGACGAACAATACCAAAGTAAGGACATTTGAGTAGGCCGCATAAAGAACTCAGACCGCCAGACTAACATTAGGTAGATGAAATGAACCTCTAACAGCAATCTACATGGTCCTCATATTCACAATACGTTATATGAGGAAAATGCAATGCATGCATGCTGTGCCGTCAATACAGAGTTGCACACCAGCTACGCCTACCTTGGAGTCCCGAGCTCAATGATGGAGCAGACGGACAGCTATCTTACCACAACTGCACCCGTCAGCTCTTGGAGCCTACCACTCTGCAGGAGGGCATGAGGTGCTGTGCCGTCTACTAACTACTACATGCGTTAGTAAATAGTTTATGTACTAACGCATGTATGTATCTACCTTCTATGTATCTTATAATAAAATGGTGATGGTACCTTCAGAAAATCAAGGGACGATTCCTTAAAAAAATTTTTAGCCCGTCAGTTAGTAACCAAAAATGAATTTGGAAATGATTTTTCACGTAAACTAAAAATGAAGACGATACAGTGCGTTGCAATTTCATGTGTCGTCACGTCTACATAACAAATGTAGGTACCTAGGTACCACATATTCCTGCCAGGATTGCAGAATTTGTTCGAAAGAGTCACCGTGGCCCTGAAACGCAAAGGATATTAGGAGGAACACGGATGGGTTTTAGTCATTAAAAGTCTGACTCGCCTGTCTGCTTCACCCAGAGCGGGAAGAGTCCTAAAGTACCTACCACATAACCTAAAAGTGACGTGAAACATCAAAATCCCCTAAACATGTTACCAGTTCTGAAACCAGTACACAAACGTGTTACAGACTCGTGCCATTATCGTTGAAATGAAGTAATACCTTTATCTAACTAACTGTGCATTGACCTACTTTATTAATAAAGATAGTTTTTACAACTACTCATCAATGTTCATGATGAACTAGCCTAGATACGTATCTACATATACGGTGGAATTATTTTATTATATTACTAGTCGTAAGTAAGTCTATTGGTCAATATATGTAGACGGCTACATATATTGACCAATAGACCTCTTGACCGATTTCGTACGGTTCCTGTGGGATAGGTCATGAGAAAACTACATCATGGAAAAATGCAAAAGCAAAAAAGGAGTCGGCATTATATTGATACTTGTAAAAAAAAATATATATTTATTTATTAACCCAGTTATATGTCCCTTGGTGCCTATTGGCCTAACCTGAAATAGCCTACAGTTAATCTTTAAAGCGGGTGTGGATTGTCATTTCCAAAACTATGAAGAATTGCGAAAGATACTGAAATGAGTCTTGAGCCCGATTTCGATGAAAACTTTCTTCAATTGACACAAGAGGGGGCGACATTACATATTTTTTTTACAAGTATCAATATAATGCCGACATTATATTGATACTTGTAAAAAAAATATATATTTATTTAATAACCCAGATAAATGTCCCTTGGTGCCTATTGGCCTAACTCAAATCTGTCTCCTGCTTGATAAGGAAGGAAGTGGAAATTATATTTATTTTTTACAACTCCTCCGCTGTACTCTTCTGATTAATTTCGATGCGGGATCCAAGACAGTTGAATCGTTTCTTCGAGACTCGTCGAGGTTCATTAGCTCGGCGTTTTTCTGGTGGTCGCCACTGTTGATTCTGGCTTTCAGGAGTTGCAGGGGTTGGGAATGTGTGGCGGGCTTGTCCCAAAAAAACAAAAATATAAATATATAGGTATATATATTATTATTTTCTCTTTATTCTTATTTTACATCTTATTTTATGTATTTTTAAATATTTCTTAAATAATACAAATAAGAAAAAGAAAAAACATATTATCATTATTATCATTAGCTGATGATACCCGCGGCTTGGCCCGCTTGAGAAATTATACATTGAAACATTCCTCGAGAACCACTCTATCTATTGGTGAAAACAGCATGAAAATCGGTGCAGTAGTTTTTGAGCTTTTCGCGAACAGACAGACAGACAGAGGCGGCGGAGGACTCTGTTTTATAATATGTATTGACTTTTTTCTCGATTTCAGGGTTGAGGAGGCGTACAACGATTTTTCTGGTTTTGCTTGCATTCTGTTCTTCCGGCCTTGTCCCATTTCTAATAATTGGGGTCGGCTCTCCTAACCCGGTCTATTCTGTCGACATCTCACCGTGTACACTACGACAAGCGAGCTGTCATTCGATCTTGTTTGTCCACCTAAGAGATCACGGTGAGATGTCGACAGAATCGACCGGCCGTTTTTCTCCAGAGATGTCGATTTTGGGTCGTCGGTCTATATTATCTGTGGCGAGGTGGAGGTTTTTACGCTGTATAAATAAAATAGTAAAATACCCTAAAATACCTTAATATCATTTTCAGAGCCGGTACTAAGCAGCTCTGCGCCTTCATACAGGGGCCCTGACGGCGATGCACTCACCATGTCTTGCTCCGTCGATGCCGCCATTCGCTACTGCTACTACAGGGCGCCGAATGGAAGCGTCTTCAACGTTGCTCCTAGTGAGTATCACCTGAAATAGCCTACAGTTAATCTTTAAAGCGGGCGTGGATTGTCATTTCCAAAACTATGAAGAATTGCGAAAGATACTGAAATGAGTCTTGAGCCCGATTTCGATGAAAACTTTCTTCAATTGACACAAGAGGGGGCGACATTACGCTCCCACTCGGCTCGCGTTATCATATGCTTATCGTTTTCCATCACAGGGGACACAAAAATAGAAGGAGAGACTGGATCCCTGGTAACTTAAAGATCTGGCAGCTACGTTGAAACTTACTCCAGGTGATTAAAAACAAAAAATATAACATAGTGCATTGAACTAGAACAACTACCTAATTGAATAGATACTAGTGACACGCTCATCCTGTCAAGAATTTGAAATAACATCACACCTTTTAAAAGTAACAAATCAGATTGCAATGCAGGCTGATGACAGTATCGATTGGTACGAAAAAAATGGAATCTAAAACTCTTGTTATTATTTTTCAGCAACTTCATCGGAAGACTACGCTTACGTCGGCAACGGCTTCGACGCGGGAGAGTGCGGCATCAGGTTCAATAGCCTCCTGCGCAATGACAGCGGCGAGTGGAGCTGTAATGTGGGAGTAGCCGGTGACCGGGAGGAACTCAGCAGAGGATTTGACGTCAGTGTTTTCGGTAAGGATCCTGTAGAAGACTGTAGCTGGTAACGGTTTGCGAATCAGCGAAATAGACAGTAATAAAGTCAGATTCATGGTTGCCAGCGTTTACTTGTTTGCGCTTTGTTGGCTTGGGTTCTTTACAGTACGAAAACTGCGACCTGCTGGCTTAAAGCCTTTTTATTCCGAAATACATGCAATTTAAACTTTTTGATTTTGTTTATTTGATTTTTATAATATATCTCGCGATTCGGCGTGCCTCTTGGCATAGACCTCCTCCAGCTCTCTCCATTGAGGTCGGTCTCCTGTCATTCTGGTCCAGTTTTGTCCTAGGGCCATAATTCATAGATAGATGGAATACTTTTTATATTCTATCCATCTATCTCTAGCTTGTTTTCGGACGCCCCTGTCTTCTGATGTCCCCTCTTGAATAACATAAGGTAACTTGTTTGATCCATTGGTTTATTTTGCAACGCAACATATGCCCTGCCCAACTCCATTTTAGATGGTCTATACGATTTGTTATATCCCTTACTTTTGTCTTCCTTCTTCTCTGGAATTCTGCAATCAAATAAATATAATTAAATTGCAATAGTCGTAGAATTTTAAAATATTTTTTCTTAATAAGCAACGGTCATATTGGAAATTATTGAACTTGGGTGGGACTGGGATTTATTGTTTACAAAACGATTTTTCATAATATATCGAGATCCAATACAGAATTATTACAATCTTTCGGATTCTGCAATTTTCCGGTGACATAGATATCGATGTCCACTTCTTAGGATAAATACAAGACTGATGTTATATTTCTTCTGTTGCAGAGCGCATGTGGATATGGCACGGTTGGGAGGACTTCAGTTCCGTGGGCCTGCGCTTCTCATTAGGTGACGGACCCCAACTGGAATACTGCAGATTCGTGCGCATAGACGGACTCGGTAAGCAGAACACTGACGGCTACGTTGACGCCAAGCATAAGGCACATGTCGTATACATTTTTATGTTTGGTTCTGGTTGATATCTTTCGCGATTTTCAAGTTGGTTAAAAGTTGTTCTTGATGATAAAGCTTTGCATTTAAGGTGGAAACTCCAGGGTAGCCCGCGAAATTCAAATATTTTTATGTTTTTTGAAATTTGCCGGTCAGTGTGAAGCTGTATGTTGAACAGAATACGGTTCGCGATCGTAAAGAGCATTTATCTAAAGGATAAATCATTGAATGACAACTCGATTGAATGACTTTTTCACGAAATAACATTCAATCGAGTTCTATTAACTTAGAAGGTTATATTGATAATTAAAATGAGTATAATTCTTTAGATAAAAATGCGTTACGGCCGCGAATTGTTGTCAAATAGCCCTTGAGGCGGTTTAGAAACTCTGACACCATGGTGTGTGGGGTGTTGCAGAATCTGTTCGAAAGAGTCACCGCGGCCCTAGCTGGAACGCAAAGCGCATTAGGAAGAACACGGATTGGTTTTAGTCAGTAGGAGTCTGACACTCCCTCCTGCTTTACCCAGAGCGGGAGGAGTCATTTGATGATTTCCCATCCTTAAAAAAAATAGGGTGCGTGGGGGCGTTAGACCTTACTGCTCTGATAAGAAGAAGACCCTGTAGATAACAAACAACAAATCCGTAACAAATTTAGGTACAGTAAAGTCGGGTTACTTTGGCCCAAGATTTTAACCAATAGGAACACGGTTAACACTCTGTTCCTATTGTTTATTGAGTTAGCTAGGTCCACTGACCTCTATTATATAAATACGCTGGACTGCATACTATCGAAATGTAGACATTTGACTTTCGCCAAATTGGCGCTGATGGCAACGTGAGCGTCCATGGAATTAATATTAGAGATGGGACAGCCTTCGATAGCCAGTTCCACTTCCACTGCCGAAACATTTCGACTAAAAATACTCACTATCGAAAGAAAAACATCGACACATTATCGATATGAAACATTCACACCGTATCAGAGACGTTGTGTCAATGTGTCAATTTTAGTTCCTGAGACGCTCACCGGGGCGCTTTGAATCGGCACAAAAATCGACTATCATTTCTATATTTAGTCCAACGTATTTATAATACCGCGTGTATCTGACATCGACGCACAAACGATTTCCATGGGTCCGGGGCATGATTCTGGACACCCTAGACTTAGAATTTTTCGTCGGCTTTTTTCTCATTTTTTTATTTTTTTCAAGGGTTTTTTTTACTTTAGACTGCTCATAATCGTTATTCTGACCTAACCCAATGAGATTTTTAATCAAAAAATAATTAAATAACTACTTTCACTAAAAAGAGCAATCTGAATAAAGCCACAAATAATATCAGCTCAGCTGAGCGGATACTTTGTAGTACCTACTCTTAAAAAAAATCAGAAAAGAACCGACGAAAAATTCCAACACTGGGGTGTCCAGAAACATGCCCTGGACCCATGGAAATCGTTTGTGCGTCGATGTCAGATACACGCGGTATAAATACGTTGGACTAAATATTTATATAATAGATGTCAGTGGTTAGGGCAAAGTTATAATACCTCTGGGTCAAATTATACCTTTTACACGTACCTACGGTATAGTGACGGATTACCCTAAGGCAAACTAGGCACGTGCCTAGGAGCGCCAATGCGGTATATTACAAAGGGGCGCACGAGGAAGCTTAAAGCGAGAAAAGTGCCTACTTACGTAAATAAAAAAACATACTTTGGATAGATTAGAGCTTCCAAAGTAGGTACGCCCCTATTACTTCATGGACCTATCCCAAAAACTAATCATCTACCATTTCTCCTAAATGCTTACGGCATTCACAATAGCTCTCTCTTGCGTATGACCATCTCGTTGATCTTATGGTCGCAAACCACGGCTGCTAAGCGTGGGGTCTTGGATACGATTCCCGCCATTCCCGGTTAGGGCAAAGTGTCATTCCTTGGCTTTTTTATTAGATTTTTTTCCGTTGCAGAGTGAATTTGGAAGTTGGTAGAGTCTAGCTATTTCTCTATAACTTTTAGTAACAGGTAGTCCAAAGGCTAGGTGTTAAGTTGCTAGCTCGCGTCGCTTGCTCTTTCATCAATGCTACTCAGGTTTCTAAGCATAAGTAGACAATGAAACTTCTTTAAAATATGAATGATTAATAGAAAATCTAATCCGAAGCAACTAAAATTTTCTAACTCGTTTCGTTCGCCCTCACGTCTGGGGACATTTCTAGGTTTTTGTAGCCTTTCCAAATAAGTCGATAATCGAAAGGCCGAAAAACCTAAGCTATACCTACGAGCTCCTAAAAACTTATTGTTCACTACGTGCATTTTAGTTTTCTTACGTATAAATTGTCATGCCGCAAGTTCAATGAAATATTAACCCCACCCCCCCTTCGAGCGAAATTCTAGATCCGCCCCTGCTCGTGACCTCCATAGGGGCGCATGAGGTGCTTGCCTAGGGCGCTGTCCACATTTATTCCACCTGTACTAAAAAAGGGTTATCGCATCGGTTTCACTTAAGAAACTTTGAAATACTGATCTTAAATTACCTATTTGTCACAGGTTTCACCTCCGACAACTTGCCTGCCTTCTATTACCTGGACTCCCAGAAAATGAGCTCCGGCACCTGCGCCCTTACCATGACTAGCGCTTTAAGCCAGGACATGGCACCCTGGACAGTGTTTGCCAAGGCCTACGGAAGGGATGAAGAACTGTCCATGACTTCAACTTTCATGTTACCTGTTCAGTACATACATCAAAGGCCGGGTGAGTATTTTCTTATCGAGAAAGTAATATGTTAAATATAACATCATGCTGCAACCAATATTCTGCAGCAGACGTTGACAGAATAGACCTGCGGGTTTAAAAGGCCACTTTAACAGGATCAGAAACCACAACACGCCACCCGTCACTGTCAAATTTTCCCAATCAACCTTGAACCTAATGCATTAGCGATAAAGATGAAAATGAAAAAACGAAATGAATTTAATTTGACAGACTGTTGTGTGATTGTTGTTGTGACTGTTGTTGTTGTTGTGTTGTTATGACACATCTGCCAAATTTATTTTATAATATCAATGTTCTTATTATGATTCTACTAAAGTGGCATTTTTAGACCTGCGGTTGGTTCTTTAATATCTAAAATTAATGATGTCTAAATATCTGTCACCGAAAAGTGGCAAACGTCCTTTGAATATAAAATAACTTGAAAGATGAACTCGCCAGTGTCAATTTCGCCATGTCAGTCCACAATTTCTAGGAACAGCACGCAGATATTATAGAATACAAGATTTTTAAACGTATAATAATTGTAGGACAAATGTTTATTTGACATTTTCATGGAGTTTACATTCTCTCAAGATATTTTGTATCTTAGGTAGTTTGCAATTATAGCAAACTAAAATGTCACCGGATAAGTAATTTATTATCCGGTATTTACTATAGTTTTTTTTATTTTATTTATATCTGTCTCCGAGAAGTGGCAAACTTCGTGAGATTATCAAATAACTTGAGAGTTTGTAAACTCTCGATAAATTGCCAACTGAACATTCGGAATACTTTTTTACGCATCAAAATATGATAGTTTATATTTTCTCGATTTCACTCCGAGAAATTCTAAACTGAATTAAAATATGATGTGATGTTAGGATGACACAAGTAAAACAGTCAAATATGAATCTAAAGTTAATTAATACTCAAAACCTTACCTTTTCAGTGCTCATGGAAATTCTGCTCTGGGCTTTCTTCGGCATCCTGTGCCTGCTATTATTACTCGTCGCCATATCCCTCATACCCAAGAGGAACCGCGAGTGGACCTACAAGAGAGCCTCTATAATTAGGGACAGCTTCAGAAAGAAACCTTCACCAAAAACTATACACACTGAAATGCTATATTAATGGAAAAACTAGCATATGAATATTTTAAATAATAAAATTTAACTAAAAAAACTCATGTATCTTAATTAAAGCCTCACTTACTATCAGGTGAGATAATGTTCAAAAAACGCGTGCCTACCAACAGTAACAAAAAAAACTATACTCGATTGAGGCATAGGTTGGAGAAGGATGCCAAGAAGGAAGCGGGGAGAAAACCAATTTGAAAATGAGAACAGGTTTCCAGGAGTTTTGAATGGAATTACATCCAATCATTTTTGTTAAAAACTAGCTGACCCGTGCAAAGTCGTCTGCGTAACATTTTTAATTCCTGCTCCAC
This sequence comes from Ceramica pisi, assembly GCA_963859965.1. Taxonomy (NCBI): domain Eukaryota; kingdom Metazoa; phylum Arthropoda; class Insecta; order Lepidoptera; family Noctuidae; genus Ceramica; species Ceramica pisi. The sequence continues at coordinate 7,788,832 of OY982549.1, read as the reverse complement.
TCCTATTGGTCTTTGCGTGATGATAGATAGCCTATAGCCTTCCTCGATAAATGGGCTATTCAAAGCAAAAATAATTTTTCAATACGAGCCGGTATTTCCTGAGATTAGCGCGTTCAACCAAACAAACAAACAAACTCTTCTGCTTCATAATATTGGCATAGATAAAAACATTTTGTTAAAAATAAAAACCTCGCTAAATAAATACGTAATTTTTTAATCATTATTTCATTACTATTACTTGGACCACAGTAGCTGTCATGTCAGTCCTTCCTTCCATTTTAAATACCTTTTTGTTGAAATAACTTCAATGATCCTCACTTATAAGCCAAAGCCTTGTGTACCTTTATAAAACATTTTTATTTTTGATACTTAAATAAAATTATTGTTGACTTATTTCTGTTGTTTCCTTCACCCAAACGCTTGCGCTTGTTTTTTGAGTAGAAATAAGCATCACCTTTTTACCTACTTTTCTGTTTCCTTTTTTTTATATATTTGTGTGTGTGTACATAAACTGTTACATAAATAAATAAATAAATAAGTTAAGGTTCGAGAGCACATTCGTAAGAAGTTGGCAGTAGTATCGTCACAGCGCTAATTTTTGTTTGCATAAACTGTTCAAGTAGGTATAATCGTGTATTACCTATATTATGTAATAGTATTTTATTGTATGTATAGTTTATAATTGTATTTATTTATCTTTGTATTAATTTGACTAATAATCGTGTTTCTGGTTTCTCTTTAACTTATATTGCACCTTCCACTATTTTTCTCTGCATTGCCCAAAGGTTGACTGGTAGAGAATGCCTATGGCATTAAGTCCGCCTCTGTACATTTGTGTGCGTAAAGTGTTAAATAAATAAATAAATTATGTACTTTGAAATCCAATTTATTCTTCAACATTTTCGTTTCAAAGGAGTGATGGTTTTACCTATGTCTAACGAAACGATTGTACAATCGGGTCGCCAACGCCATCTAGTGGCGTTCGATGGAGTCTAGAACGTTGTGCTCGACCGAGACTGAGCCGAGAGAGAGTCTCATAACTTTTGAACCAGTGACCGCCTAAAGCCTCAGCCTAAAGTTCACACGGCGACCATTCGATTAGATTCTCATCTCAAGATGTACGGAGGACTCAACTAGGTCGGAGGTCGATAGTAGTAGCCATGCCATATCTCGTAAACTACTGAAGTACTTATTTTGGATTTTGGGTACTAATTGTATCTTGCAGGATACTATTTTCTACATAGGTTTAAGGAAAGCGAAAAGCTCCTCAAGTTTGAAATCAACATTCAAAGTCATGGTCCTGCTGAACGAGCGCGCGAAAGTTATCATCGTTGATTTCTCAGTAAATACAAATGTTTCAGTTCTGTTATTTTTAAGAAATGTATCACATATAAGGTACTTATTATCTGTAAGAATATCTGTAGTATGCCTTCTTCGGCGCTCATGGCGGTCCTGCTGAAAACAGCGTGACTACTGCCAGACCAAATTCAACTAACTAACTATTTTTCTACTGCGCAATAACCAACGCTTCCGATGTACGCCACTGTATTCACAATATCCTGGCTGATTGAACCTAGAGAGTTGTACCATCTTCGACACTAGATTCGACTGCACGTCAATGGTAAGGGGCTTTCAACAAGAGCTGGGGCTTTAGATAAAATGATATTCTCTTTGTGACAACTATCGTTAATATATGAAAATGTAAGGGACGCCCATTTTAATACTAATTTCCAAATTCTTAGACAGTCGTCGATACAAGTTTATTTCTCTAGCGTAGTACTGTAAGGCTCAGCCTTCACCAAAGTGAAGATGTGCGGTGATGAAGAAGCGGAGACGAGATGAGATGTTTTTCAGCTAGGGTGTATCCAACTACACTGTGCGGAGATGCGTAATGGCTAGTTTGTAGCGGAGTTGTTTGCTGGCTAGGGTGGCGGTGTGCGCTGACTACACTACACGTCGCACACATCTGGTGCAAGCTGCGCGCCATCTTCAGCTTGCGAGGCAAATCTCACACTACTGCCTTGTACCGCGACCCTGAACAATCTCAGCGAGTAGTAACAGGTCACATCTCTGCTTCCATCGCACCATACAAAATTGATAAATCTCGCTCAGTGGTATCCACTTAAGCTGAGTGGAGACGAGATGTGTAATTAACGAAATTCTACTGGTTTTTGAAGACACATCCCCGCTCGTCTCGTCTCCGCCTGGGTGGAGTTCGGGCCTAATACCAGCTTGTTTTTTTTTAACTTGTGTATGTATTAGGACGTAGCGAGCTTCCATTGAAAAAAAAATAAGTAAAATTCACGAAAGTTATTTTGATTTTGCACATTGTGTAATGGAATAAACGCAACATCTTAAAAGGCGTCATTGTACGTATCGCTATGAGGAACTATCGCGATAAATAAATCTATTGCCCCAAACATGAATCTGCGCTTACCTCGACAAAATGAACCTAGGTACTGCAGTGTGATTCTGTAAATATGTCGAAGCATTGTCGAAGTTAAGGGCGCTTTTACAAAATCGAATTGCTCAGGTTGACTAAAGTTGAATACCGCGCGTCACAAGATTTATATTGATTTTTGCATTGCATACAACAATTATTTAAAAATATTTACTTTACTTTTAATTAGACCATTTTTTTTCAAGCAATATAGCAACGCCACCTTAGTTATTTAATATTTTTTATTTGAATTTGGATTATAATTTCATAGATATAAATTATAGTTTCGCACGGAAAATTGTCAATAACTCTCAGTTTTACAGAATTATTTATGGTGTATTACTGTATGAATCGTAATAAATTGATTTGAACATTCCAAAGTAGAAGATACAGTTGTACCGTGGACATTTTTATAAATGATTAAATTATAATATCATATTCATATTCATTTATTGCATTTCATGTTGTTTACAGGTTGTTACATTATGATAGTTCCAAACAATGAACCCTGCTAGGGCACAGCAATGTATAGGCGACAGGTTTTATCTTCGGTGTACCAAGGCATCAAAAGATTCCCTAAAGCAACATTTTGTGAAACATCCTTTGCGGAGTCAAGGATCTGATGTACGTGAAGAACGTGATGTACGTGAAGGATCTGATGTACGTAATGTACGAGAAGAACTGATGTACGTGAACAAATTGAAATATTTATTTAGAACACTCCCAAGATAAATGATCAAACTGTCTTAGGCATATTTTTGTTTTGTTTTTAAGGCTATATCTAAAGCAAAATCACACATCAAAACTCGAATAAAACGCTAAAATTCAAGAAAAATAGAGCCCTCTTAACACTTACGCGAACCGAACGTCAAGAGCGCTGTCAAACCATACTTGAAACAAGACGGCATGACAGTTCACTTGTCGTTCACTCCAGCTCCACCTAAGTGATCACGGTGAGATGTCAACAGAATCGACCGTCTGAACAGCTGACTTTTGACATTTATTTGCGATTTAGGTGTTGGTCCCATTTTCAAGTATTGCGCTTATTCTGTTACGTGTACTTAGGATTTATAATTCTTTAGGGCCCTTTTCCAGTCATGCGTGTTTTCACCCGGCGTGAATATGTGGATCTATGGTAATAGCACGCTCCTAGCTACACACAGGACAAAAAATTAGTTTGACGCTGCTGTATCGTGCGGGTCGCCAGTGACTAATCACGTGACGCGGGTCGCACGCATGGTCATAGTCTAGAACATGCGTGCGACCCGCGTCACAGCAAAAACAACACTGAAGACAGAAGAACGCCGCCCGCATCCGGATAACACGCACGCGGGCTGTACGCCCGCAGCTAATCCGCATTCCTCAAGCGTGCTGCCTGCATGACAGGAAAATCATGTAAGTATGAAATGACAGGTTGCAGCCCGCATGCGGAACAAATCCGCACGCGGGTGAAAACACGCATGACAGGAAAAGGCCCCTTAGATATAATTCATAACTTTTACATTTTTATCCGATCCGTCTATGATACTGGCAGCATCCTATCATCAGTCTGTATTAATATCGTAGACCTAAGACCATAGTCAAGAGGTGTGTATCAGAATTGTATGTTCAGGAAATTTATAACAGAGAAGTATGATGTTGTGCGTCTCATATTTGGATTTTCTCGGCTTCCTCATAACTCAAAGACATACAGCCACGGCTTTAGGCTTTGTTGTGTGTTTTTGTTGTTTGGTTATAATGAAAAAGATCAGCTCTCACTTCACAGTACTTGCGGAGTCCCAATAGAATAAAAGGCAAGCTTCAAGCTTATATCAGTTTTGTTAGGTCCTCAAGCGCAGCCAATTCTTTTTACTTAACATTGGTTTGCTCTTGACTCTAGTCTAAGTCAGAGCGGGCTTACCCCGACGAAGCCTGTTCACTGTATTCTGGCGAACTAAACAAAAAAAGAATTACCGAAATCGGCCGAGCCGTTCTCGAATTTTAGCGAGACTAACGAACAGCAATTCATTTTTATATATAAGAGATAAGAGAAGAAGATTCACGTGGCTTGTGCAATACAAAATATACCAGACGACTCCCGAAATAAGGTTAATTTTGTATTGCACAAGAAACGCGAATATCTGGACAAGTGATGTGCTAGCATCGCTATCATCAATATCGATACTGTCACAACTTTATTCGAATATAAAAATAGAACTATGGTAGGCGACAGATAGACTTGCAATTTAGTACCTACACTGACCTTTCTCTAATATTCCTTTGGAGATAAGTACTCGAACAATAAATTATGAATCGTTTATAACCGACTTCCCAAAAAGGAGGAGGTTCTCAATTAGATTGTATTATTTTTTCTTTTTTTTTATGTTTGTTGTTACCTACCTCATAACTCCGTAATTTTTTTTTCCGATTCCGATTTGAAAAATCCTTGTTTTATCTGAAAGGATTCTCGATTAGTCCCATTTAAAGTTTATCAAAATCGGTTAGGAAGTTTAAATTTTAAATCGAAATATCTGGAATTCGTATACTTACTTGGGTGATAGTTTTTTGTAATCCAAGTAATCTAAGTGAAAAAAAAAACTTTTTACAAAATAATTAAACCGACTTCCAAATAAAAAAACACTACAAAGTAAAAAATAACTTTAAATTCGTTAGTCGTTGTCAAAATACGAAGAAATTAACATCAATATATTATGTGGGTCAATTTAGCGGAATTTGTTCGCAAGACAACGTGGATCTTGAACACAAAGAGAACACGGATGGGTTTTAGTCAGTAACTTCAGTAAGAGTCTGGCACTTCCTTCTGCTCCGCCCAGAGCGGGAGGAGTCATTTGATGATTTTACATCCTTGAAAAAAAAAGAATGTGGGTCATTGACCGTTACTGCACATATACTTGGCGCCCACCATACCTACACTACATCATCGATCGATTTGCGCGTAAAAGATAAGATAAATAGTAGTCAGAAATTTTAGATTATCATACATTTTTTGTTTTATTATAGGAGGAAGTTGTCGTATTTTATTAGGCAGTGAAGTGATAAGAATAACATAATGTTAAAAATTCTAGTTCTATTTTTAGTTTTAGCCTTTGTTGGTGTTCGAGGTAAGATTTTATTTCTTAGCACTGTGAGTTGTTATAAGTTATAACTATACCAAAACACCAGGTTACGTAAATTCGCCGCAGAATTAGGTACAAACATCTATGATCTGCCTAGCTTTTTCCCAACTAGGTATATTGGGGTCGGCTTCCAGTCAAACCGGATTCAGCTGAATAACCAGTATTTTACGTGGAGCGGCTGCCTACCAGACCTCCACAACCCATTAACTGGGTAAAACGGTACTCCTTGGCAAGACTGGTGTTAGATTTTCTGGTTCCTGACTATCCGTAACGGCTGCCAACTATGTTTAAATTACCTAGTGGGCATAACTTTAAATTATTTGTATGTAAACTTCTACAACTGATCTCACATCGCATTCCTTTGGCTGTGTTTTCATTTTTCTATCTTTATTTTCCTTGTCTGACTCGAAGCACAACAAAGGTAATGTTTTTATCATAATTAGGGACATTTTGTTTTAATTCTAGATTAGGTTTTTAACGTCGCAACAAACAAAGATAACATTCATAGGTATTGCACCATCTTTAAACAAACAAATCTCTTTGTTTTATGCACTTACTTTTTGGAATCATGAACCAACTCATGCCCAATCCAAACCTGAGTAACTCTGCAGTCAGAATCTAATGCCAACTCCTAATATTTCCATCATGGGGCTGACGTATCCATGTGGATAAAAACCCCTTACAAATAAAGTCTTAAAAAAAAAACGTTGCTATCATCTATGGCCTACGCATACCGGGACGGAATGGCAAAGTATTTAATTTTTTACAAAAACACATTCAAATTTATCTAGTACAAAATACGACATAAATAATTCTAATGTTACAAATTGATTCCGTGGCATCGAAAGGGATACCTTGTCACAGCATTGGAAAGCGCGCCAAGGGAGCCCGCAGCGGATTGGCGGGATGTCTTGGTAGGCTTCCGGAATGCTACAGTTACCATTCCGGCGGTGCCGCACTGCCGCGACATCCCGCCGAGGTATCTATGCGGTTAATGTGCGCTGACCGGTGACGTAATCCTCTGCCATTCCATCCGCCGTGCGTGGGCCTTTACACATAGATCTGCCTAATCCTTCGGGTATACAGGGTATTTCAGAAGAGCGGGGTCATATCTAATGTCGATTTCGTGTATCCGAAACACAAGAAACGATAGCTCGACCGACTAATTAAAACGACTAAAAAGTTCTATTATTATACTTATACGTAATTCTTACGTTACAAATCAATTTTGAAGAAATATGAAGTTGACAGCATGTATCTCTCTCTGGAGTCGGTCCCTCATGTCTGAGGATCTTGGTCAGCATCAGGGTTGCATCTGGAGTGGATGATATGTCTCCACCGGTGTCCGTCCAGCGCGTCTGTTACAACTGAGTAGAATTTAGAGGTCGATAAGTTCTTTACTTGATCGGTTCACCTTGTTGGTGTGGTGAACAACCGCGTGATCAGCAGTGCGATTCTGTTAGCATGTCGAAATGAACACTTAGGCGAAGTGAACGACAAGTGAGCTGTCAAACCATACAAACAAGATGGAATGACAGCTCACTTCTCGTTCACTCCACCTAAGTGATCACGGTAAGATGTCAACAGAATCGACCGGCAGTTTTTCAAGGTTTTCGTCGCCTCTGCGCATTGTTTGGCCGAAATAGGAGAGAATGCGTTGTTGGCACGTGGTGGACGAGCGAGTTTTTATTTGGAGCTGGTTCAGGATCGATGCATTGGTGCGTTTTCGATGGTATTCGTAGCATACGACGGCATTTAGTTTGATTCAATCACAGAGAGTATGCCAACAACTGCGTTTGAAAATGTTTGGTTGTAGTAGGTATGTAAATTTAAAAAAAAACTTATTTTGTTTTCTTATGTCTCTTTGACACTAAATCAGATACGAAACCTTAAATACCTAAGTAGCATGCACTTCTGGAAAACTTTGTATAGGCAATGTTCACCATTAGGTATGTCATGTCCAGCCGATGCATTCTGTAAAATTATCTCCGCTAAACTTAGCAATGATAATAGGGGGTGGATCGAAGGGGACTAAGGGCTCAAGTCGGCCTCTAAAAGACCCAAATATCTTTGTTGGTCTACAACATAATGAATTTACGAAAGAATCCAAGGAGACTTATTATTATGCTATAAACAAAATAAAATGCTATGCGCTTTTTCTGTTTACTTTGCTTTAACCTACCCTCATCGGAGTAAAGCCCTGTATCCGCCCCTGTACGTAACAGTAGTAAACGGTCTGCTGTCAATCCCTAGCATAGGGTGGAATAACAGCCAATTTCAAGATGTTGGCTCACATACCAAAACAACCCGTTCTTCTTCTAGAGTCAAATGCAACAGTATTCGACCGTGAATTGTCCTGGATTGAAGGCAGTTCCGTAAATATTACCATTGGACCTGAAGATGCGATGTACTGCAAGCTGGACAACAGCAGACACGTCAATGTTTTCGAAGGATTCGGTCCGTGCAGGCTTACACTGGACAGAGTAACACAGGACCACCGTGGATTTTGGCAGTTATGGTATGGCTCTCCAGGATTGGTGTCCGTTGTAAAGAGCGATATCTTCATAAATGTGGCAGCACGTGATGGTAATTTTTATTCACTATTATTATTTATATTATGTTTTAAAATGATAAATATATATCACTGGTTTCTGCCAACGGCTTCGCCCTCGTCGATATCGGAAATTATCACAAGGGAAAAAAATTCTAGAGTTAAACCTATGTGCTATTCCAGACTTCATATCAATCTATCAATCTCCGTGTCTTACATCCAGGGGGGCTACTCTCTAAGCCCGACGTCCGTAGTTTCGGACTTAGTTGCGGGCGTATTCTACTCTGTATTACCTACGAATTTACGATTAGTCCCAAACTCGAACTAATCATGAACGACAACACGATTTAATAGTAACTGTCAAATCGTGTTGTCATTAATAATAGTGGTTAGGTGATACGGAGTAGAATACGCTCGTAACTAAACCCGAAACTACGGACTTCGGGCTTAGAGAGTAGCCCCCCAGATCCGTTCAGTCGTCCAGGCGTGATTATATAACAAACATCCATCGATGAAAACTTACTCAATTATTTTAGTAAAAAAGCGTAAAAAATAGAAAATTGGGTTTAAACTTTAATGTCCTTTTTTCTTTTTACCGACTACCTCGTTTTTAGTTGATACAACGCCAAAGGCTACATCGAGTTTGACGTGGGACGCAGCAACGGCAACGGTATCGATGACGTGTTCCGTGCCTGAAGAGTTCGAAGTCGTGAGCTGCACGTTCCTCGACCCTGCTGGGCACTCTTACATGGCCAGCCCTCGTGAACTGCAAGACAACTAGTAAGTATTTTTAATGGTGGAGACGGAAACAATGAAAAAATCTAAAAAATAAAATGATACAGAAGAAGCTCTATTGTAAAGGCTTATTGATTTTTTTTGTTCTGGCTGGATTGGGTCGAGACAGTGCCGGACTCTTACCGGCTAAAACCCACACTTGCCACGCCAACTGTCCTCTGACGTTGTCAAAGACTTTGGTAGCGATTTTAGAATTTGACAGACAATTAGATTTTTTTATACTACCATACCGCGTGTATCTGACATCGACGCACAAACGATTTCCATGGGTCCGGGGCATGATTCTGGACACCCTAGACTTAGAATTTTTCGTCGGCTTTTTTTCTCATTTTTTTATTTTTTTCAAGGATTTTTTTACTTTAGACTGCTCATAATCGTTATTCTGACCTAACCCAATGAGAGTTTTTAATCAAAAAATAATTAATTAACTACTTTCACTAAAAAGAACAATCTGAATAAAGCCACAAATAGATATCAGCTCAGCTGAGCTGATACTTTGTGGTACTCTTGAAAAAAATGAGAAAAAAACCGACGAAAAATTCCAACACTGGGGTGTCCAGAATCATGCCCTGGACCCATGGAAATCGTTTGTGCGTCGATGTCAGATACACGCGGTATAACTTAACTATGTAATTTTCTTTAATTTATAGTAATAACAAAACGACTATCTTATCTATGGTGGTACACTTGCACTTTTCGAAAGCTTCCGAGCTTTCTTTTGAGATCTAATACTAAAATCAAGGACATAGGCTAGGCATAAGGCTTATTGTTTAGCTGAGACTGTTTTTCAATGTACTCAAATAATCGGGCTGGTGTGTGATAACATTGAGTGATTTACCACCCACACCTTGGATCGGAAATCATCAAATGACTCCTCCCGCTCTGGGCAGAACAGAAGTAAGTGCCTGATATTTATGATGTATGGTTTAGTAATTATAGACATTTATGCACTTTACATATTTATTATAATTTCGAGTTACAAGACACAATCTTACTCTGGGGCCTAACATCTACTGTTACTGACTTGACTCTTACTGACTAAAACCCCTGCGTTTTCCTCTTTACGATCCAGGGCGGCTATGACTCTTTCGAAAAAATGACGGAATCTGGCAAATTTCGCTACCCTGGTAGATTTACCACACCTTCTTTTGTGCTTTACAGCTACAAGTCGTTTGCTGTACGCAATCACTGCACACTTCAACTCCTGAAGCCTCAAGATGAAAGGTACGGCTATTGGCGCTGTGCCGTTCAGACCGCACAGGACATCAGATTTAGCTTCATCGACGTCCCTGCGTCAATACTAAATCCCATGCATGTTGGTTATGGAGATTGTAAGTACACCAAATTTTTAAAAATTGTTGCTTATCTTATCATAACTCAGTCTTTGGTAGATAGTCTAATTACCTATTTGCACAACAATATCTATTGTTATTTCGATTTTTTCGATAGCAAGACAATGGCGTTATCAATTTTTGCCTATCTTGTTGTCTACCTACTTGGGGCCGATTTTTCAAAATAACCTGAGGAATAAAATGTCCGGTTGATAGCTTAATTATAGAAAACTGGTTTCTGCCAACAGCTTCACCCGCGTGATCTCTGGGGAACATACTCTTGGGATGTATATAACCTATGCGTTATTCCAGACTATAATCTACCTCTGTGCCAAGTTTCATGTAATCCTTTCAGGCTTTCTGACGTGAAAGAGTAACAAACATCATCCTCACAAATAGGGAATATGCATGAAATTTTTTTATTTGCAAAATGAAAACTTTTTAGCTCTAAAAACAATCATAAAATTGTTTTTTAAATATCTTTATCACTGATGAAGTTATAAAGCTTCAAAGATTACAATTAGAAAGAGAAGTCTGATATGAAATTTGACGTCAGATTCTATGACGCCTATATAGATGCCATATATTACAGCGTTTTCGCGAGAGGGACAGATATATTTGTTTAAAATAATGATAACTCGTTTGTTTTTCGAGTGATTTTGATTCTATTTTCACTGTTATTATTAAATTTGTAGTAAACTAGTATTATTTTTTTATATTTTTAGATAAACTGTGTATGTAAGAAATATTTTATTCATGCACATTCCCTATTTCGCATTCATAATATTAAGTAGGGTAGGACAGTGCAAATCCGCAGAACTAGCATTGTATATTTCTACACATATCACAATGGTTAAGCATTTTTGATTCGAAGGTTTCTCTAAACGCTACATAATTCAAATTATCTTTATTAACAGGGTTAGATTTACATGCCAAAAATACGGGCAAGTCGTTAATGGAAGGCGACGAAGTTACGTTGTTCTGCTACATTCCCGCCGTTGTTCGCTACTGCTACTACAGGTCGCCGACCGGAATGGTTATCAATCTTATTCCATGTGAGTATCATACTTGTAAACTAGATTTTATCTGCCCAGTTAGTCTAGCGGCGAGATGGGCAGCCGACATTGTTGCCTTCGCGGGTAGAACCTGGATAAAGCTGGCGCAAGAATGTTGGGGTTGGCACAAGAAACGAGAGGCCTATGCTCAGGAGAGGGCAAAGCTGGACTGTGTATGATAATTATAGAAGTCTAGAGGTCATTACGGACTCGTTGGTGTCGTATAATCTCGCTTGAGTCTAGTCCACGCCTTCCTAGGCGTGCGTTTCTAAGCATGGACCAGAATAGGCTTGTTTACTAAAAAAATCTAAAATTAGTCCGTCAGATTATCAAAAAATATTTGACCCGTATTTTTTCTTTTGTTACGGGAACCGAAATTGACGAAGTTACGACGCTTTTAAAATTCTCAATACGTCACGCCCTGGCATAATTTTTAGCGGGTAGTGGCGTCACGAGCCCCCGCTCCCGAGTTTTGATGCGTTTTATCTTTGTCAATATTCATTGATTTACAAAAACAAAAAATACGTGTCTATTATTTTTCAATGCTCTAACTGACGGACTAAATAGTTTTGCAATTTGTGGATGATGGAAACTAGCCTGTTGTCCTCCTTCCAACTCTCTTCCATGTTACGATTCTCAAGGCTGCAATGCGAGCAATGGCGCGATCACCGTATCTCCTACGTTAGATACATCAATATCGTTACTCAATTAAAAATTGAGAAAAACAGTGAAATTGAAGTGGAAGAGTGTTTAACGTTGCTCTCATGCTCTGGACGATATGGGCCACGAATTTTTAGGTGGATGGATTTTAGTCAGTAAGAGTCTGCCACCCTCGTCTGCTCCGCCCAGAGCGGAAGGAGTCATTTGACACACATCCATAAATAAGAGGGAGTTAGGATGTCGCTCTCAAAGATGTCCAAAGGTGATGTTTTAGACAAAGGGACATTCTATCAAAGATAACAATAATTGTCAAAATGACTTTTAAATGTAAGAAAAAAGGGTAAAGAAAGTCTTTTTTGGCGTACAAGATCGACCAGTAGTGCGATTCACTAAGGCAGAACATCTTTACAACCAAGAAATCATCGTTGAAACATCTGTTAAATATATGCCACATCAGATGTTTCAACGATGATTTCTTGGTTGTAAAGATGTTCTTCCTTAGTGAATCGCACTACAGTTATGGAAGGAGTTTGGAGAGGCGTTTGCCCAACTTTGATGCACAATCTAGGTTAGAAAAACTAAATACCGAGTAGGTATTTAATGCTCCATATTTTTTGCAGCAACCTCCTCAGCAGACTACGAGTATGTTGGCAATGGTTTGGATTCGGGAGAATGTGGCATCAAGATCAAAAACGTACGACAGTCGGACGATGGCGAGTGGACCTGCAATGTAGGACTGGTCAACACCACAGACGAAAAAAGAGATTATATCAATGTTTATATCAACAGTAAGAATAAGAGTTCAAACTCAAAGAATTTATTTCAAAACGATTACTAGGCCTTTTTGAACTGTCTACGAGCCGGTCAGCCTGAAGGATGATGCGCCATTGATTTGTCACTGTTACCAGAATCACACATTCTTCTCAATAGTAAGCAACAAGTATAATATACCTAATGAACGTTTATACAACAGTAACAAGTTGTTAATTTCTCCGTTAGTAGTCTCTCTATCTCTAGAATTATGGACATGTAAATTGTCCCCATACTCACGTAAGGTGCACAGACCTGTTCCGTCTGAAGGTGTATTCCGTCGACAGCTCACCATGACAAATGGGCTGTCATTCCATCAAGTTTGCCTGCCGGTCGATTCTGTTGATATCGCACCGTGATCACTCAGGTGGAGTGAACGACAAGTGAGTTGTCATGCCATCTTGTTTGTATGGTTTGACAGGTCACTTGTCGTTCACTTCGCCTAAGTGTTCATTTCGACAGTATTATAGAATCGCACTCCTGGGGCCCGAGTCTGCTATTTTTATAAATTTGTCATTCCGACACGATCCCATTGTCATGCCATTGTCATTTTGCTAAAAGTTCGTAATCTGCTAAATTCGTAATCGCACGGTCACTGGCACATCAGTGGCCGGTCACTGGGACGTCAGTGGTCTCGTAATAGAATTGCGGTAGGAATGCCGTATTGCCATTATTATAAAACCAAGCTAAATTTGAGCATTTATTCATGCCAGATTTTATTTATATTTAGTTTAACATTTATTTATTAGTGTTATAAGCAATCTGAAGTAGTGAGAAGTTAGTAAATACTAAATCTGTCATTATGTACGAGATTACCATTCATATGGCGTATATTCTTTCAATGGCGTGTCAGTGGTTGATCATTGGAATGTCATAATGACGCCATTATGATACCATTATGTTTGTAGATTACCAAACTTGTCAAAATCAACCATTTTGAAATGAGTGATCGACCATTCTGACACTATTGTAATAGCAGACTCGGGCCCCTCCCCCTGGTTTGATAGTTCACTAGTGTTGTTCACTTCGCCCAAATTTTCACTTCGACAATATGTTTACAGAATTGCACTGCTGGAGTTCGAAGTTCGAACCGTATAAGGAACAAAGTACTGCGCGCCAAAACTAAAATCATTGATGTTGAAAGCTGCTTGTCCTAACTTGAGGGATTGGGCCAGACATAATATCTTTCTTATGTCAGATAAGGCAGTGGGCTAAAAACACATCTTCATTTTTTCTTCTAAAAAACTTTTCAGATCGCACGATGGTGTATCATCGGTGGCAGGGCAATGAGGTGGTGGTGCGCTTGCGCATATCCCCTGCGTCCGAGCTGGAATACTGCAGATATGTGCGAAACGATGGACTAGGTGAGCAAAAGAGCGTAATTAAATGCAGGAGGTAACTTCAAATCGAGTACATTTTAAATAAGGTTGAAAATGTATACCAGACACCCAAATATTTTTTAAAACAATGTTAACTTACTAGTGACTGACACACAACGCACATCCGAAACTAATGGTCATAGAAAGCTGAAATTTGGCATGTGGGTTCCTTGGGGAGTGCAGTGGAACGGGTTATGCGGGTCCGAAGTAGCGAGGAAAGCTAGTATAATATTATAAGAACTTGACTCTCAATGAGGAACTAAGAATGAATATTTGAGTATAAAACAATGGGAATAAGTGAACTGCGGGGGGCAATAGGGAATATGCATAAAAAAAAAAATATTATCTAAACATATACAAAAATATATTACTAACAGTGGAAATAGAATCAAAATTGCTCGAAAAACAAACGATATATAATTATTTTAAACAAATATATCTGTACCTCTCGCGAAAACGCTGTTTTCTATGGCAGATGTATAGACGTCACGTAACGTGACGTCAAATTCCATGTCGGACTTCTCGTTCTAAAAGTAATCTTTGAAGCGTTATAACTTCATCGCTGATGAAGATATTTAAAAAATATTTTCTAGAGTGTTTACTGGAGCCTATTAGTAATTCATTTTATAAAAAAAAAAATCGCGTGCATATTCCCTATTCACTGAACTTCAACTCTAAGTATTGTTACGAGCTTGGGGTTCGTGACAGTAAAAACAGCCGATTATTTAACCAAAAATGACACTTTAATAATCAACACTAATTATCACTTTAAACGCACTAATTATAACACACAATCACACTATTAAACACTTCACTTCACTTAATTCGCAGTTGAAGATCGCTTCCGATTTATCGCTTGTATCGCCAATTCAATACTGACTCAGTCGCGAGCGATTCGCGCTTTATATAGTCCCACAGTAATTTCCAGAACCTTCGAGAATGGAAATATCTAGAAAGTTCGGGAACATACCGGTCCCGACTGACTAGGTGTCGAAACATCGAGAATGTTCTAGCATCGAAAAGGCTAGAAAGATCGTGACCCAATTAGTTCCACTACTCGATACTAGATGGCGTTAGTAGTACGTTGTGTACCCGGCATTAATTCTGGCGCGTAACACGGCCCCCTCCTAAGACATGCTCGTCCCGAGCATCGGTCCCATAATAACGCGCCAGTCGATCCACATGGACGATCTTAGGTGCACTTCTCGTACCTTTCTGGATACGGTAGGTCACGTCATTGATTTTTGTGACAATCCGGTACGGCCCGTCCCATTTAGTTTGAAGCTTAGGAGATTTCCCTTTACTGCGAACTGGATTGTGCAACCACACTAGTGAGCCTTCGTCGAAACCTTTATTGTTAATTTTGCGGTCATAACGGGTTTTCATCTTTTCTGACATTCGCTGGCCCGATTGTCTGATGTGCTCATAAATGTCGTTCATTTTGTTCCGCAAGTCATTCGCATAATCAGTTATACTGCGTGGGGCATCAGGTGGTATTCCGGTGATCAGGTCTGCAGGCAGCCGTAATTCTCTACCAAAGTTTGCGAAAGCTGGTGTTACCGATGTGCTTTCGTGAACAGCACTTCGGTATGACAGCAAAAACGGTTGTATATGCTTGTCCCAGTCGCGTTGTCGGTTTTCCACAACTTTAGCCAGGTATCTCTCCAATGTCTGATTAAATCGTTCCACCATTCCATCCGATTGTGGGTGGTAAGAAGTTGTTCTCGTTTTATGAGTACCCATAACTCGACAAGTTTCCTGGAATATTTGTGATTCAAAATTCCTTCCTTGATCGCTGTGAATCTCCAAGGGTACTCCAAAACGACAGAAGACTTCATGAACGAGTTTAACTGCCACTGTTGAAGCTTCTTGATTCGGAATGGCAAAGACTTCCGGCCACTTGGTAAAGTAACCCATTACAACCATGAAATACTTGTTACCACTTTCACTTTCCGGAAACGGTCCCGCATCATCCAGGGCTATCCTTTCCCAAGGTGCACCAACATTGTACAATTTCAACGCACCTCTGCTACGAGTCTGAGGTCCCTTAACAGCCGCACAACTTGTACATTTGCGACACCAGTCCTCGACATCGTCACGACAGTGTACCCAATAAAAACGTTCCCGTATCTTCAGTAGAGTCCGTTTCACTCCCATGTGGCCTCCTGAACATCCATCATGGTACAGCTGTAGAACATCCGGTACTTTCGCTTTAGGGACAACCATTTGCAAATGACAGCTGTCACCCCGAGTATTCTCCCATTTACGGCACAGGACTCCATCCTGAATCACTAAGCTGTCCCATTGAGCCCAATAGCTTTTTTTAATCGAACTCATCGCTGAGACGTCACTCCATGTAGGCTTAGAAGCGCTAGCCTTTATCCAGTTCAAAATCGGCTTGATGTCCGAATCTTTCTGTTGTGCACGTTGTAAGCTTTCCTTCCAGTCGTTGCTGAGGTCTGTCTTGACCATCCTCACAGGTACAGCTTCTTTACCCTCTTGCCTAGTACAATGCTTGCAGTCTTCAGGGCAAGGTCTTCTTGACAATGTATCTGCGTTGCTATGAGATCTCTCGCTGCAATGTGCCACCAACAAGTCGTTCTCCTGCAGCCGCTAGGCGCTGTCGTTAGCCGCCCTACCTTTAAGAGATCGGCTATTTTCCCTTCCTGCATTTCGCTTAGGGCAACTGGATCTAAGGTGGCCCCTTTCACCACAGCCGTAGCATCTAGGGCTGTATCCTCTAAAACGGTCACTAATTGCAACTGCTGCAATCTCCTTGGTTCGGTGAGATCGATAATCCTGCCGCAAAGCTTCCTTTTCTGTAGTTCGCTTAGGGCAACTAGGTCGAAGGTGACCTCTTTCACCACAGCCGTAGCACCTAGGGCTATATCCTTTAAACCGGTCGTGAACCGTTACTGCAGCAACCTCCCTAACGCTACAGGGACGAAAATCCTGCCGCGCAGCTTCCACTTCCATTGCATGTGCCAAAGCGTCCTTAAGTGTCCCGTGGTGCCCGAGCCTCACTGCAGCCCTAACTTCAAGGTCGCGGATGCCGTCAATGAAGGCCTGGACCAGGTTCCTTTCAATAAGCGCAGGTACAGACTGGTATGCCTTCCGCACCAGCTTCTCCACTTCAAGCGCCCACTGCTGCAGGTTTTCACCACTACCTCTAGGATCCCTTAGTTGCGCACGAAACACGTGCTCCAGATGAGCGTCACCATACCGGGATTCCAGTGCTTCAAGGAGCTGCTCGTAAGTTACTTCTTTACCGAGAGCTTCCAAGACAGTTAAGGCCTGGTCGCGCAGGCCTAAGGTGAGGGCAGTCATGGCTTGATTTTTACTCCAACCGTTCGCCTTGATGACGGCCTCAAACTGAATTTTGTAGGCCGACCAAGAAGACGTCCCATCGAACGGCGGCACTTTAAATCCACGTAGCGAAGGTGTAGTAGTTACGGGAGTTGCAATCCCATCTCCAAGTTTAAGGTTGCCCAACTCTTTCTTCATATCAGCAATATCGTTGTTACATTTGCTGATCTGTGTTTCAGCATCTGACAGGCGGTTGTCATGCTGAGCAACCTTATCCTTCACTTCCTTAATGTCTTTCCCGAAAGAAGCGTGAATTTCCTTCATGAGGAGCATCTGTTCTTCCTGGCGGCGCGCCTGCTCCTCCTTGTTAAGCTTGAGCTGTTCTTCCAAGCGACGGGCCTGCTCCTCCTGTCTGCGGGTCTGCTCCTCCTTGTCAAGCTTGAGCTGTTCTTCCAAGCGACGGGCCTGCTCCTCTTGTCGGCGGGCCTGTTCCTCCTGTCGTCGGGCCTGCTCCGCCTTGTCGTGCTGCAGCTGTTCTTCCAACACACGGGCCTGTTCCTCCTGTCGGCGAGCCTGTTCCTCCTGTCGCCGAGCCTGTTCCTGCAGCATCATCATCAGAGCAGCAAAGTCTGGTGCTGATGATGCCGGAGCTGCTGTGGACGGACCGGCTTCCATGGTCGGTAGCTGACTTTCCGACGTCTGCGGCGTTGCACCACCAAAACGCCTCTGATCCGTCTCCTGCTGGCGTTGACTACGGGTACGGATACCCTCCGTGTCGTCCTTTGGCAGAATCGGCATGATAATCCTTACTTCTGACACCAATTGTTACGAGCTTGGGGTTCGTGACAGTAAAAACAGCCGATTATTTAACCAAAAATGACACTTTAATAATCAACACTAATTATCACTTTAAACGCACTAATTATAACACACAATCACACTATTAAACACTTCACTTCACTTAATTCGCAGTTGAAGATCGCTTCCGATTTATCGCTTGTATCGCCAATTCAATACTGACTCAGTCGCGAGCGATTCGCGCCTTATATAGTCCCACAGTAATTTCCAGAACCTTCGAGAATGGAAATATCTAGAAAGTTCGGGAACATACCGGTCCCGACTGACTAGGTGTCGAAACATCGAGAATGTTCTAGCATCGAAAAGGCTAGAAAGATCGTGACCCAATTAGTTCCACTACTCGATACTAGATGGCGTTAGTAGTACGTTGTGTACCCGGCATTAATTCTGGCGCGTAACAGTATAAATTATTCGGAATTGACAATATTTATAAACGAAATTAAATTAACGTCTTTTGCAGCTTTTACCTCCGACCAAGTGCCTGCCGAATATGATTTTGAACGGTATTCGATGTTCGGTAACTGTGAGCTTCACATTCCGAGACCTCAAGCCGTGGACCTGCGACCTTGGACAGTGGTTGCCAAAGTTGTGGGCGAAGATGAAGAAATATCCGTGAGGACTACTATCGAGCCACGGCCGCTATCAATGCGTGGAATTGGAAGTAAGTTAATAGTTTATTTTGAAAAACATACATAACAATCATTGTGAAGACCTGAAAATTTATAACGCGTATAATTAAGGGGTAACATTGCATGTCAAATAAATCTAATCTAATTGGAAATGTATGTGACGAACTAATTCGATTTTTTTGTCTCCTACCCTATTGTTAGTTATAACAAATATAGTTATTTATTTGACCATCGGTCAAGCTAAATATTTATCGATAAAGGCACATTAATGGAATTTAATTCCCATTGATACGGATCAAAAATTTCGCCCTCAGGGAGACTGGTCGTCTGACTTTCCGCCTAATGACCACATCACAAACCAAACTTAGTTCAATTCATTCTTAAAATTATGTTATGTTTTTCAGGTACTACTGCAATAATTCTCTGGTGTGCCTTCGGTACCATTTTCATCTTCCTGATTGTGGTGTCTTTCCTTCCCAAGAAGAACCGTGACTGGACTGCGCAGAGAGCTGCCCGGATTAGGAACAGCTTTAGAAGACAGCCTCAGGCCCAGCACAATGTAGCCAACTTGCCCAACTACCATATCACCCCACCAAACCAAATCGACTTGCCGCCAAAAGTTTAATTGAAATTCGTATTCGTTAAGTTCTTGCGACCAGAAGCTCTCGACAAAGTGCCTTACTGTGAGAAAATGCGATTGTAGAAATGCCAAAATATAGGTAAGTATTGATCACGTTACATTTCCGTCAATTCTATACATTTTTGACGTTTTGACAATCGCCTTCACGCACACCGGATGGAATGGTAGAAGATTTTGACTCCGGTCAGCGAACACAGCTGTTTAGATCTCGCGGCGGGTTGCCGCGGCCTACCCAGACAGGCCGTCGTGCCGCGGCATCCCGCCGCGGAATCAAGAAATCCCTGTCGATCCCACAGAATCAATTTATGACATTGGTATTTATGTCGTATTCCTACTAGACAAGTTTGAATGTCCTTTGGCAAAATTCAAATCCTTTCCCATTCCGTCCTGGTATGCGAAGGCCATCACTTGTCTTGAGCCTCAGTACGCTGACGTATCTAATATGAATTATTTCAATGATATTCATAACGTTTTTTTTTTGTAATTATTTCAATCAATTTATTTCTGTTTCGAGTATTTACGTATGTAAATAGCTGACTGAGACAAGCAAATTATAGATTGGTACTTATTTGAAAGGCCTTGTGCCTTCCAAAAACCGTCTTGATTTTCTTCTTTTAGACTCTGCGAGCACTGGTGACTTTTTGTCCGCGTGACAGTACTGTATGTCTCTCTTTCGCAATTGTGAAGTGCAACAGAGAGATATACCGTCGCGGTGACAAAAGTCACCAGTGCGCTTAATACCATATTTTTTATATAACTAGTTTTACGCAGGATAGAGTTAGATTTTATGGATTTTATTGTACTTCTTATAATTATGTTATATTTTTACCAACCTATACATAATACTTCATTTTTTTTTCTATTTTTGTTAAATAAAGTTACTCAATCCTTATTTATGTTGTATTTATTTAACCTTAGTTAGGGAAAAGCAGGGAAAAGTCGTAATACAGTGTAAAATTATCTGAAATTCCTGTGGCTGCACAATTCTTCTAGACAAAACCAGTTGACAGCGACGCAAAAGAATTTTATGCCCCACACTTAGGCCCCACATATTTTTGTGATCTTTAGGGTTCCGTACCCAAAGGGTAACAAACGGAACCCTATCACTAAGTCTCCGCTGTCTGTCAGCGGGCTGTATCTCAAGAACCGTAAGTAATAGGTAGACAGTTGAAATTTTCAGAGTGTATATTCCATATCTATTGCCGCTATAGCAACAAGTAATAAAAACAAAATAAAGGTACTACCTACTTAACATTTATATGAAACGTGTTTTTTTTGGTTTATGGTACGGAACCCTTCGAGTGAGTGTCCGACTCGCACTTGGCCGATTTTTCGGCCAAATTCAGTTAGGAGTTTCTGTTTTAAGTGTATTTAAAGTTTTTGTAGAAAACAATCATAAACATCGACATTCAGAGAGATGGAAATGAAACTATTCCGAAGATGAAAAGATAATATTTAAGACAGCTGGAAAAGCCTTGGCCTGACTAGCACGGAATAGAGAGGACTGGAATGTGTTGGGGCGACCTTTGCCAAAGGACACTCAAATTTTAAGTGGGGATAAATATAATGACCACCATAAAATGCTTTGATACCCTTAGTTTTGTAACGAAAAATATCTACTTAACACCAGAAAAATAAAGTCTAAAAATACAATAGTACCAGCTATTTTAGTCACGACTCCACTTTAAATTGTATTCGACCACCAAATTTAGTAAATGAGCACCAAATCTTAGCGAGCATCTGCCCTTTGACCGCATTTGATCGATCTGTACTTTATTCTTCTCTAAATCGGTTGCATTCGGGAATATTCAGTTAGTATAATATTCAAATTCTATAGTAACGTGTCTGCGTCAGATCCCCTCTATGGCTGGTGAAACATTGTGGGTTAGGTTAGGTTAGAACCATGACCATTAGCGCGCGAAGGCGAGCGAGCGAAGCGAGCGTGCCGCGGTAGCGGCCGCCGAGCGCCAGATCCCTTCTATTGTTGGTGAATCATTTGGTTTAATCGGATAACGAGATGTTATTTTTTTGCTTATCATTTTAACTATTTTTGGGTTAGAATATTTTTTTGGAGTTGGTTTGCTTAAATAGGATAGCAAGATGTTATAACTTTGGTTATAAGTTTACATTAAAATGCGGGTTTAATTTTGGTGATCATTTACTATTTTTGACTGCTAAATCTATACTTAATATTATAAAGCAGAAGAGTTTGTTTGTTTGTTTGAATGTTTGTTTGGTTGAACGTGCTAATCTCAGGAACTACTGGTCCGATTTGAAAAATTCTTTCAGTGTTAGATAGCCCATTTATCGAGGAAGGTTATAGGCTATATATCATCACGCTAAGACAAATAGGCGCGGAGCAATAATGGAAAATGTGACGCAGACGAAGTTGAGCGGGTCAGCTAGTGTTACTATATCTGGTGGTAAGTTAAACATAAGCCATTTTAAATTAGTAATAGTGTAACACAGAAGGTGTCGTCGATCACACTCCTTGCCGTGCGTGTAGAGGGTATATAAAATTAGGGAAAAGTGCATTCTAAACAATTACCTACAGTTTATTTAAAAGGAAGCACTATGCAGGTACTTACAGTTAATACAGAGGTTTATCAGTATTTTAACAAAGTCCCTAACCCTGAATAATATTCAAAATAGGCTCTAACTTTAGAGTCACAACATACTAACAAAGTATAGCAACCGTTCAACACTTGAATCTAATAAGGTTCACTCTCTCTCTCTCTCAACAGTAGTATGACATCTAATCAGACCGTTAAACCTAATGAACTAGTATAGTAGTTAGCCTAGTTAGCGGAACAAATTCCCTTGGTATCGGGCAACGACCACAAGGACGTTGACCACTCAAACTACAGAGACCTGCGGAAACGGAAATTGATCACAGTAACAAAGAAATGGAAGACGTCTGTACCTCGCAACGGTTCATCGGGTGACGTGGTGATTCATGTGGGACTCACTGCTAATTGAGACGGTCTCACTGCATACGCCTGCACACCGCTGTCAATGTCCAGTACGCGTCAGCGCACGACGCAACGACCTTCAGCATCCGTTTGTGCGCTAGCTAAAAGAGCCAGACCTGAAACAATATCCTCCTAATCAGACATAAGTCTCAATCCTGTACCCTGTGTGTGTACCCTTGTGGACTTTTGCGTACATAATTTTGCTCTATTGTCAATAGTTTCCCAATACCGCTTGACCCCACCTTGGTATCGAACCTAGAACCTTATGAAGTGATGCTTTTAACCACTAAACCAACGAATAGTCGAATAATGAAGAAGTCTTCTGTGTTCTGTTGTTGTCTTCTGTTGTTGAAAAGAAGTCGAAATCATCTTTGATTTCGACTTCTTTTCTTTTTGAATATTTATACTGGGTCGTGGGGCCGTTGTACAACGCACACGCTCGTGGGGGCGATATTTTGAAACGGCTGGTTTACACTTCCCGTGACCCCAGAATTGGCTTTTACTTTGGCCAGAGGCTAAGGCATTACCACTCACGTGGCAAAATGGTGCAAATAGCCTCATGTTTTTGACTGACTGACCTTGACATTTCAAAAGTGCCTGTAAATGGTTTATTTGAAAAATGCTTTGAATCTTGAATGCCGCCAGTCTCTTGGGCACATTACCAGCTGATAGGGTTGAGGACGAATTTTTTGATGTTTTGTTTTAGATAAGGCCCTTTTCCTGTTATGCGGGCGAAAATACGCATGACAGGAAAAGGGCCCTAACTAAATGGAAGGAAAAGGGCCCGGATATGTGTGATTGATTCACACATATATCCGGGCCTTTATTGGCTGAAAAAAAACCCTGTTATAGACACTCTAAAATGAAAAAAGTTCATCGCTCCATTTATACAGGTACCAAATCAATCGAAGGTCACAACTTAATCGGATTTGTAGACGATAATTTTTCAGATAATGCTGATAATTATTGAAATATTAAAATTATCATTTATCACACATTTTTTATTTAGTTCTAGTTGGTGGTTTGACAGTGAAGTGATACAAAATGTTGAAGATCTCTGTTTTATTTTTAGTTTTTGTCTTCAGTAATGTCAGAGGTTAGTAGTATCTAGTTCTATTTACTTTTATGTCGTGTAGTTTTCAGCGTGGTATGCCTAAAAAGAAAATGGCCTGAGTCTTAGTAGTCATCAGACTCAGAAGTGCAAATGATGATGATGATGAACTCAACAAAACGATTGTTTATGTTTGAATCATATAATATGGCGTCACTCTATGGTGTTGCTCTAAAGCGTTGCCTATGGCGTCGCTCTATGGCGTCACTCTATAGCGTTGCTCTAAGTGTTGCTCTATGGCGTTGCTCTAAGGCGTCGCTCTATGGCGTCGCTCTATGGCGTTGCTCTAAGGCGTCGCTCTATGGCGTCGCTCTATGGCGTTGCTCATAGGCTTTGTTCTATAGCGTAGCTCTATGTTGGTTATTTCTTTTAATAAATAGTTATTTCATTAAATCTTTGCCTTTTTGTGGCAGTTAGGGGGCGCCGTAAAATTCTCGCCGAGGGCGCCAGAGCTAAATCCGGCACTGTATACTGTAAACCTAGTACTCATCCACTTTACTAAAGCAGTGGAATTATGGCTACTGGATAAAATTATAATTCACTAGCTCTTGCACGCGACTTCGTACGCGCGTATCTCGTATTTTCCGGTTCCCGTAAGAATTTCGTGAAATCTTCTCATAGTGCAAAATTCAATATTCAAAAGTCATTTGTTCAAATTAGGCTGAGAGCCAGCACTTTTTGAACGTCAAGTTCTACAAAAGACAGTCCCCCAAAACGACCGCCCGTCACCACTTCCTAGTGTTTTAGCTGTGGAGAAGAAGTGGCCAACAAACTCCCCAGCAGCACATCTGTCTGTTACGTTTTAGGAACTAGAATTTATACAATAAGTAGTTACACAAAACAAAAAAAAAATAACAGCTACCACACTATGATACTATAAAACAAAATACAAAATGCTACCCCACACTCCAGGAACCTACAATGCCTGATGATGATAAATGATCCTAAATTGCAATGAACCTGTTCTCACGACTAGCAGTTTCGGCTCTGCGTTTTCTGTTACTCACTCACTCAGTAACGGAAAAAAAAAAATATTAGAAAGTTACAATACCAACATCATGAAAATGTTAGCGCGCACGCGTGTGAAAAATCGTTCAGCACATGTCGTGCCTAGCTGCAATATTACTGACCGAGCAGGAAACCATTTAATCATTGAATCAATGGTTACCCATTGTTGATTAAATCAATAGATATTATATGTCTTCTATTTTTCCAACCATGGTAATTTTTTCCTGTCTGAACCTTGACCTGATCTTGAAAGCTGTAGTAGCGAGAATATATATTAGAATACATGTAGGTGTACCCGTAACGACTTACGGAGCCGAAACGTGGACACTCACCATAGGCCTGGTTCACAAATTCAAGTTTGCTCAGCGTGCAATGGATAGAGTAATGCTCAGGGTTTCTCTTGTAGATAGAATTCGCAATGAAGTCATTCGCCAGAGAACTAGAATCACCACCACGCGTAGAATCAGCATGCTGAAGTGGAAGAGGGCCGACCATGTCTGTAGACGGATAGACGGTCGATGGAGCAGACATGTGTTAGAGTGGAGACTGCGTATGGGCAAACGTAGTATGGGACGCCCTGCGGCACGATAAATCGATGAAGGTGACTGGCAGCGGATGGATGCGGACAGCTCAAGACCGAAATAATTAGCACTTCTTGGGGAGGCTGATAAGTTATTTTTATAGGCACGCGTTTGACCACAATCTCACCTGATGGTAAGCGATGATGCGGTCTAAGATGGAGCACACTTGCCTAGAGGTAACCTTTTCACTCTTGACTTAAAGACTCCCAGGTTGTAGCTATCAGGAAACAGACTCCGACAGGGAATTGCACTCCTTTGCTGTACGCACTATGAATATGTTCCCAAACCGTTTTAGGTGGGATGTCCACCATGTACCGGTGGCGCATTGCCGTTCGTCTTGTGGTCCGATGATGGAACGGGCTTGGCGGAATTAAATTATGCAATTCCGTCGCACATTCCCGAAAATGCAACCGATAGAAAACCGTCAGGCTAGCAATTCGGCGTCGATGCTCAAGACTTTGGAGCTTCGATTCGACGAGCTTATCATTACCAAAGATCCTCTTGGCTCGTTTCTCAATTGACGCAAGGGCATAGCAAGCTGGTATTTGGCAGATCCGTCCCAAAGATGAGAGCAGTACTCCATACACGACCGAACTTGCGCTTGATAGTTTGAGCAGCTGTTCCGGCGTGAAGTACCGTCTCACCTTTGCTAGCATCCCCAACTTTTTGCAGCTACTTGAGCTTTTGAGGGTAGATGTTAAAGTAACCCCAAGAAGCTCAATTTGATCGTTTGTAGGCACGGCTACACCTCGGAAAGATGGAGCTGGGTGAAATTGTTTCTTTTTGGCGGAAAAAAGATACGCTTGGGTCTTGGCAGCATTGAACTTGACCAGATTGGCATCGCCCCATGATGTAGGTAAGAGTGGGTAAATATTCCCACGACATAAGAAAAATCTTATGGTAGATAGGTAGCTACGCAAATCAATAAATATGCCTACCCTTTCCTAACTATGTTGGGATCGGCTTCCAGGCTAAACAAATGCCATCACAATCCAGTGACTACAGTTAGGTATCACGATACTTCTTGGCAAGACTGGTGACGGGTTTCCTGAATTCTGACCACCCGTAACAGCTGTCAAAGGTATTGAAATGATTGCCGGAGACGACGGCTTAAAGTGCTTTCCGAGTCACCCAGCAAAAGACCGGCCCCGACAAGCGTTGCATAACCTCAAATATCATCTCGTGCTGGAGCAGTCTGCAATATTCAGTGTAAATGTATCATTCGGTCAAGGTTATAACAGGGTGAGACTACTTATCATTACTTGAATTTTGTTTCACTTTTTCCAGGTTTGGACTCAAGGATAGCAGGTGGAGATGACGCAAATATCAATGAATATCCTTTCTTGGCTGCTCTGCTGACCAACCAGGGTTCGGGAGCTTACTTCCAGAAATGTGGAGGCTCCATTTTGACCTCGACTGCCATTTTGTCTGCCGCATCCTGCTTCTATACTAATGGAGTGTAAGTAACCAATCATTCTGCCTAGACTTTTCCCAAAGCTGCATGACACGAAACTACACTAAACATTGTATGTAATTTTCACTCTATTATTTTGAGGCCAGAAGTAGAATACTGTAACAGCTGTTGATACTTTCATAAGCAGCCTTTTTTATGGATGGGAAATCATCAAATGACTCCTCCCGTTCTGGGTAAAGCAGGAGGGAGTGTCAGACTCTTACTGACTAAAACCCATCCGTTTTCCACCTAATGCCCTTTGCGTTCCAGGACCGCGGTGACTCTTTCGAACAAATTCCGCAACCCAAAAGGTTCATAAGCAGCCTGAGTATGTGTTCCAATTTAATCGCATTAGGCTTATGTACACTTGGGAGTCCATACATGGGACTTCAAAACATAACTGGCAAATTATGCTCATACGAGCCCATTCCCTACCAGGGTTGCAGAAAATGTTCGAAAGAGTCAGTCAGAGGAACACAAATGGTTTATCGTCAGTAAAATTCACTCCTTTCCGCTCCATCCAGAGTGGAAGGAGACATTTGATGATTTCCTGTCCTTATAAAAAAAAATGGGTCCATTCAAACTGTATGTCTGTGAAGTTCCCTTTTTGCTGCGCAGTATATCCCACCCTCTTTACTACTGTGCAGTAGATCACGGAGTGTTTTTCGTGTCATTAGGTTTGATTGAAGCTGTATTCTAACCACCTATCCTTCGGAAAATACGCATACGATGTTAGATTTCTGAAGCGGCATCAATTCCGCCACAAGAAAAACACTCTTAACAAAACCTATATCCGAACAAAAAAAGAGCCGCAGCGCCATCTATCTCGCCAGCAGCGAACTACTAATGAAATCCTGCATCGCGGTATCACAGTTCATACCGCGGTTTGAACATAATTATACAACATTCCGAATATCATCTATCGGGCCACCGGACACAACAACTGTCCGTTGGGAAGATCCACCCTTTGTTATGGAAGCTTGCGGAACTGTACCCTCTGTACCAACCGCATACTTTATACGTGTACAAGAAGTCAAGAACCATTTGGGCAACCGTGTAAAAAAACTAAATTCCATTACAGATTAAACCAAGTCGCTTGGTGGCGGAGCAGGGTAGGGTCCAACAACGCGAACTCTGGAGGGACCGTCTACCTCATCAATCGCATCACGCCTCACGAGAACTTCGTGGCTGCGACCCTGGTCAACGACATCGCGGTAGTCAGGACGAACCTTGCGCTGGCCTTCCAGCCCAATCTTGTGGCAGTAGCCAATATTGCAGGGGCTGCGTACACGTATGGAGACCGCCAGATGGTTTGGGCTGTCGGATGGGGAGTTACTTCGGTAAGTCAAAAGCATATTTAAATAAAAATAAATAAATAACTCATTTATTGCAGATAATTATATCGAATCCATAGTTTGTTAGTAAAATGCAAACTTAAAAAACTAATGTTAGTATTAAATAAATATAACTATAATTGATTGAGTGGCAGATCAGGATATTTATGTTCTTTTTCTTCTTAGCGTGTTGAGCACTGATGGCAATAAATTAAAGCTTGCCTTTAGTTTGCCATGTGTTATTACTTTCCAGAATGTGATCCATAGTGTGGACACTTTCGGATAGAGTACCTAGGTTCTAATGCAAGTTATGTTTTTTTTCAAAATCAACCGGTTTTAGTTTTGGATAGAGCTTACCAATAAAAATCCAATGATGCTCTTTTAGTTTTTTACCAAAATCGGTTTCGAGACTCCTTTCAGTGTTTTTCGCTAATTCTCATAGTTTGGGATTTAGCGATCCACGCACACATAAAAAATTCACCGTGTCATCATCATCACATCAGCCGAAAGACGTCCACCTCTGTGTCGCCATAACGTCTGGTCCTGTGCGTCTCGCATCCATCACCCTGTATATTGCGTATTATTTCTGTCCATCGCCACCAACTCAAGCATCGACTTAGCATTGTGTATATTAACTAAATCCCATCTAATACGAAAAGATGCCATCCGACAGAATGCACAACTATTTAGCTGACTGCGCAAAGAAAAATGAGATGCTTCGACTCAGCGCCAGTGTCTTTTGAACCTTCGGAAGATTTTTGCAATGCAACGTAATCGGTACAAATCCTCACCAGCTTCTAATGACCTCTTCGCTCAACAGACTGGTGACGCAACACGCTCAGAGCAGCTGCAAGTCGCGCAGGTGTGGCTGATCAACCAGCAGACCTGCACCAACAGGCACAACGAGGCAGGCTTCGCTGTCACCAACACCATGGTCTGCGCTGGCTGGTTGGACGTCGGCGAAAGGGGCCAGTGTGAGGTAAGTTATTTATTTTTACCAGCTCGCCGGTTTTGCACGGGTATCTAGCAGAGAAATTATAAAAACTCCCAGAAGATGACGTCATTCAGATTTCTCTAGTACAGTGGTTCCAAGCCGGGGGGGTAATCAGCTATTATGTGGGGTAACAAAGAACCTAACAAGACTTTATCCAGTAAAATACGCAGTCATTATGGATTGTCAGAAGCCAGTAAATCTGACTCCAGTCTTGCCGAAAAGTACCGTATTACCCCGTTAATGGGTTGTGGGGATCTGGTAGGCAGCCGCTCCACGTAAAATACTGGAATTCAGTTAAATCCGGTTTGACTGGAAGCCGATCCCAATATAGTTGAGAAAAGGCTAGGCGGATGATGATAAATTCTAGTGAAATCGCAGCTAGCTGGCAAGGAACTCGAGTTAAGTTTATTTTTAGAGAAATATGATATTCACGTGTTATGTTTAACTGAGCATTGGTTGAAAGAACATGAAGTAGTTTTTATAAATGATGAATTCTTTACTGTACAAAGTGCGTTTGTAAGAAATAGTGCTATTCGCGGTGGATCGTTAGTCCTTGTTTCAAACAAATTGAAATGTAAACAACGTTTAGATTTAGTTCATCTTTCCATTGAGCGCACTATTGAGTTGTCTTGTGTTGAACTCGAGCGATACGTTATAGTTTGCGTTTATCGACCGCCCTCTGGTGATTTTGGTCTTTTCGAATCGGTAATGGAGGATTCACTTAATAAATTAAAATCGATTAATAAGAGCATAGTTGTGTGTGGAGATTTTAATGTTAATATTTTGGATGCTACTCCGTTAAGTGTCAGACTTCTGAATCTGTTTAGGTCTTATAACTTAGTTAACTTGTTTTATGAACCAACTAGGATCACGGCATCTTCATCAACTTGTCTCGATAATATCTTCAGTAATTGTGATGCCGAAAATAAATTAGTGTTAAGTGACTTAACGTCTGACCACTGTGGCCAATTAGTTAGCTTACCTATGCCTCTAAATAAAAAGCCGCATAAAATTGAATGCAGGCCTTATACAGCTAGTCGTTGCAATAAATTCAAAAATAATACAGCTCGTAAAATTACCCCGTCTTTGATAGAACATGAGGATCCAAATAAAATTTATGGAGCCCTTTTTGATGTTGTGCAAAAAGAATATCACACTACATTTAAGACAAAAACCATAAACGTAACGGGTACCTCTGCTTGTTTCAACCAATGGGCTACTGCAGGTATATATAAAAGTAGAGCGAGATTATACGAGTTATATGGTTTAAAAAAATACAGGTTTGATATCCCTTTTTTAGAGTACGTAAAAAAATATTCTAAATTGTATAAAAAGATTTGCGTTATTGCTAAATCCAAATTTTTAAGTGAGAAAATTAAAAATTCTAATAATAAAGTAAAAGCCACGTGGCAAATCATTAACAATGAAACAGGCAAATCGGTTAAACGAGACAATCAGTTAGAGATTGTAGTCGACAACAAATTAATTAGTGAAGCTGCTGACGTAGCTCAGGCATTTAATGAGTTTTTTTCCAATATTCCTATAACTACAACTCGCTCCTTGAATTCGTCACCTTCTAAAGCTGAAAGCCTTTTGCAAAGTAATGTGCCTAAGTGTAATCAATTATTTCGTTTTGAGCACGTAACGCCTCGTGATGTAGTTGACGTATTCAATACACTGAAATCTAAAAACACAGGTGATTTCTGGGGCATTTCCATTAAACTCCTGAGTAATATAATAGACATAGTAGCCCCCTATCTTGCTGTAACGTTTAATAAATGCGTTGATTTAGGAACTTTTCCTGATCTCATGAAGAGTAGTAAAGTTATACCTTTATTTAAATCAGGACATAAAAATGACATAGGCAACTTCCGGCCTATCTCCATCTTACCTGCATTTAGTAAAATATTTGAAAAGTTAATACTCAAGCAGTTGTTAGTTCATTTTAATTCAAATAGACTACTTCATAATGAACAGTATGGCTTTACAAAAGGTCGTTCGACAACAGATGCGGGTGTCGCTCTCCTGAAACATATATTTAACGCATGGGAGAACTCGCAAAACGCAATCGGAGTTTTCTGTGATCTCTCTAAAGCCTTTGATTGCGTACACCATGACACACTTTTACGTAAACTACGTCATTACGGTCTCCAAAGCGAAGCTCTTAACGTAATTGATTCATATTTACATGATAGGTTCCAATGTGTTGATGTAAATGGTGTAAAATCTTCCGGGCTGCCAGTGCAATTAGGTGTGCCTCAAGGCTCAATACTGGGTCCATTCTTGTTTCTGGTTTACATAAACGATCTACCATTTTTCTTAAAGGGTATCTGCGACGTAGTATTATTTGCGGATGATACCTCTCTTATCTTCAAAGTAGATAGGAATAGACAAGATTTCGATAACGTAAACAACGCTCTTTCAATGGTTACGGATTGGTTTACGTCGAATAATTTAGTTCTAAATGCTAAAAAAACGAAATGTATAAAGTTTGCCTTGCCAAATGTTAGAAATTTAGGTCCTAATGTAATCTTAAGTGACGAGGTGCTTGAAACTGTGGACACGGCAGTATTTTTGGGCATAACTGTTGATTCCAAACTACAATGGGGCCCACATATATCAAGCCTGTCGGGAAGGCTCAGCTCTGCCGCATACGCCGTTAGGAAAGTTAGACAATTTACTGACGTTGATACAGCTAGGTTAGTCTATTTTAGTTATTTCCATAGTGTTATGTCCTACGGTATTTTATTGTGGGGAAAAGCTGCTGATATACAAAATATATTTGTCTTACAAAAACGTGCTGTGCGAGCAATATATCAGCTAGGGTCAAAAGCTTCATTAAGAGAAATTTTCAAAGAGATTGTAATTCTCACGGTAGCATCTCAATTTATTTTTGCAAACATTTTATACATTAGGCAAAACATACATTTATACAGTAAAACGAGCGACATCCACAACTTTAACACCAGAAACAAGCACAAGCTACATGCTCCTTCACACCGACTTCGTAAGGTCCATGATTCATTTGTGGGGCTCGGTATCCGTTTATACAATAGACTTCCAATTTCTTATCTTGATCTGCCTTTTAACTCATTTAAAGAAAAAGTAAAATCTAACCTCTGTTCCAAGGCATACTATTCTATTATTGATTATTTAGACGATAAGAATAGTTGGTCGCTGTGTTGAACGCAAGACAAATTATCATGTTCCTTGTGTATAAGTAGATAGTATAGTAGTTTTATGACAGGTTATATGTGTTCATATAATTTTTTATTTTATTTTATTTTATTTGTTCTTTTATTTTCTTTTTTTTTATTTATTTGTCTGACTATGTAGGTCATTTTTTTATACTTATTTAAATCCACATACGTCAACACTTGCTTAAGTGTGTATTTTTTTTTAGTGTCATAGTGCTAGTAGCTAACAAGTGATAAATAATGTATATTTTTATTTTTGTGTCATGTAAATTTTAGAAGGAATTTTGAATTTTTGGATTACCTTGCATATTAATTAGTGTAAAATTCTAGTTCCTAAAACGTAACAGACAGTTGTGTTGCTGGGGAGTTTGTTGGCCACTTCTTCTCCACAGCTAAAACACTAGGAAGTGGTGACGGGCGGGCGTTTTGGGGGACTGTCTTTTGTAAAACATGACGTTCAAAAAGTGCTGGCCCTCAGCCTAATTTGAATGATGATGAATAGGTACCACGCTAATGGAGAGGATCTCATCAAACCTTGTTTTTGTGATGCAATATCATTAGTTATTGGTGATCATTTTGCTTTAATTAAACAAATATCAATGTCAAATACAAAAGTTCAATTCAGACATGAGTAACGATATTTTGACAACCGTTATTTCAGTTTTCATAATAGAACGCCCAACATGTTAAGCAATATGTTCACAAAAACGCGCGTCGTTGCCAGCAGGCTCGCAACATTGACAATTAAGTACTAAAAAAAAGTTCCTCGTTGCCGTTCAAAATGATGCGCTTTCAACTTTCAACTTTTACGTTAAAATTGTGATGGCTCTCAGCCTAATCTAAATTTTGATTTGACTTTTAATTTTGATTTTACTTACCTACTTTCTTACTTACAGGGAGACGTTGGTGGTCCCCTGCTGGACGCTTCTGGCGCCGTGATTGGCGTGTTCTCGCACGCCCACGACTGCGCCAACTTATACTACCCTGACATCAACACCCGGGTCGCTTCCTACACCTCGTGGATAATCGCCGCTGCGAGAGCTAGTTAAGAAGTTCTCTTGCCTAAAAAATAAAATCTAACTAAGCAATAGTTGTTGTTTGGCTTGTTCTCTCCCTCATTTTAACTATTGCAAAAGGCACTGTCAGTGCTGATAGATGTAGAAGACTCACGACTGCTCTAGCTTATACTACACCCAGGTAACTTCCTACACCCCACAGATAATCGCCGCTGCGAGGGCTAGTTGAGAAGTTCTCTTAAATTAAAACTACTATTGTTTCACTTGTTTCCTTCCTCATTGTCACTATAATTGCAAAAGGTCTCTGTCAGTGCTGTTGAAATGTAATGGACTCACGACTGCTCTAACTTATACTACACCCAGGTCACTTCCTACACCCCGAGGATAATCGCCGCTGCGAGGGCTGGTAGAGAAGTTCTCTTAATTTAAAATTAAAACTACTATTGTTTCACTTGTTTACTTCCTCATTGTCACTATAATTGCAAAAGGTCTCTGTCAGTGCTGTTGAAATGTAATAGACTCACGACTGCTCTAACTTATACTACACCCAGGTCACTTCCTACACCCCGAGGATAATCACCGCTGCGAGGG
Source organism: Ceramica pisi (assembly GCA_963859965.1). NCBI lineage: Eukaryota > Metazoa > Arthropoda > Insecta > Lepidoptera > Noctuidae > Ceramica > Ceramica pisi. The sequence continues at coordinate 7,755,005 of OY982549.1, read as the reverse complement.
CTAGTTGAGAAGTTCTCTTAATTTAAAATTAAAACTACTATTGTTTCACTTGTTTCCTTCCTCATTGTCACTATAATTGCAAAAGGTCTCTGTCAGTGCTTTTGAAATGTAATAGACTCACGACTGCTCTAACTTATACTACACCCAGGTCACTACCTACACCCTGAGGATAATCGCCGCTGCGAGGGCTAGTTGAGAAGTTCTCTTAATTAAAAATTAATATAACGAAGCAATATTTGTTGTTTCATTTGTTTCTTTTGTCATTGACACTATTGCAAAAGGCACTGTTAGTGCTGTTAAATGTAAAAGACTCACGACTGCGCCAACTTATACTACACTCGGGCAGCTTCTCACAACTCGTGGATAATTGCCGATGGGAGGGCTAGTTAAGAAGTTCTTTTGCCTAAAAATTAAAATCTAACTAAGCAATTTATTTTTATTTTTTATATATAAAACCGGGAAACTCTTGGCCCAAATCTCACCTGATGGAAAGTGATGATTAGGCCGAAGATGGAAGCGAGTTTCACCCGGAATCCTCTTAAACAGAGGAACTGGCTATCATACCTCTAACTGCCGGAACACAACAATGCTGTTAACATTGCTGTTATGGCGACAAACTTAGACATGATGGTGGTAGCTTGCCAGGCGGACTTAAAAGAAGTCCTACCACCAACCAAACCGAGCAAAAAATTTGCCCCCGCTGGGAATCGAACCCGGGACCTATGGGTCTGAATCAGGTGGTATAACCACTAGACCACGGAGGCGGTTAGTGTCACCTGTTTAGCACCACCCGGGGACCACGTGTAGGGATTCGCTGAAGGGTATTCTCCTACGGACGCGGGTGACTCGGCCCCCAAAAATATTTATTGTTCAATATTTGTTGTTGGACATATTTCCTCCCTCAGTGTCTCTATTGCAAAAGGCACTGTCAGTGCTGCTGAATGTAAAAGTCCCACGATTGCGCCAACTTATACTATACCCGGGTAGATACCTTCCTACTCCCCATGGATAATCGCCGCTGCGAGGGCTAGTTAAGAAGTTCTCTTGCCTAAAAATTTAAATCTAACTAAGCAATATTTGTTGTTTCACATATTTCCTCCCTCAGTGTTACTATTGCAAAAGGCACTGTTAGTGCTGTTAAATGTGAAAGACTCACGACTGCGCTAACTTATAACACACCCGGGTCCCTTCCTACACTTCATGGATAACCACCGCTGCGAGGGCTAGTTGAGAAGTTCTCTTAATTAAAAATGAAAATCTACTATTGTTTCACTTGTTTCCTTCCACATTGTCACTATTGCAAAAGGCACTGAAAGTGCTGTTAAATATACGAGACTGCGCCAACTTATACTACCTTTTTTTTTAGGGATGGGAAATCATCCAATGACTCCTCCCGCTCTGGGTGTAGCGGGATCCCGAGTGTCAGACTTCTACTGACTAAAAACCATCCATGTTCCTTCATTGCCCTTTGTGTTCCGGAGCCACGGTGTCTCTTGCGAATAAACCCGCGAATCCGGCAGGCGTCGGCCCTTTCGGGCCCCTCTGTGTTGCTGACTCTGAGGCGCGCGTGGAACACTAACGCGCTGTCGACACGGCCTGTCGTCACTAGACGGACGGACGGCGAGCCACCCATAGCTCGCCGTCCACAGGCCCGCGCCTACGGTGGCCGGAGGTCACCAGGTGGCCTCCGACGCCCGCGGCGTCTACCACGGCGGCCGGGACGAGAGGTTCTCATCCTCTCCCTCTCCGCCACCTCCTTCGCTAGCATGATTGCTTCGCAGAAGGAGGCGACGGCATCTCACTCCGTCTCGCTCCGGACCATGGCTTGGACCAGGGCCGGACGCGAGAGGTCGCCGCCAATCGCCCGATTCGGTGCAGGAACCTCCCGAAACATCCATGTCCGGTGAGGACCTGCGTCAGGCGGAAGGTGAGGATGCCGTGGCGCCTCTCTAGCCACTCCTCTTAGGGGACTTATCGCCACTATCGTGGCGTGCCCGACTTATACTACCCTGACAACAACACCTGCGTAGCTTCATACACCCTGTGGATTATCGCCGCTGCGGCGGCCTAATCTGATACAAAGTATTCATGTATAGGTTATTCCTATGATATTCCAGACTTCCAGATGGTCTAGACATGTGACATTCTATCAGCGAATGCGACTAAATATAAGGGATTGATCAGATGCCATTTTGACAGTGTTTCTCAATGCCATACGTTTTATTTATTTATTATATACTTTATTTACACCTCATAACAAATACAGGAAAAACGTTTAAGTATAAAAACAATTGTACAATTATGGGCCGGTCTTATCGCACAGGCCACGCTACAACTGACAGAATGCCACTTGTCTAGATAAAGACTTAGGTCTACGTGAGCAATTGCAAAACAAACTTGTCAGTGCTCTTCAATATACAGGATTCAGGGAAGGAAGCTGGGCGATCATCAAAGTTGTGGAACGCCTTATCGTCGAAGCACTTGCAATGGTGGCAACCGGACGCCAACTCCTGGCCTATGCAGTGCTGCATAGGCCGTTTACTTTACCATTTACTTTCCGAAAGCACTGGCTAGAGAAAACCCGTAACAATCGAAACAATTATGACTCCTGACATATCTCCAGCTACTCCTTCATTTTGGATCTTACAGTCACTTTTGTGGAGTGGCCTAGTTGTTATACAACGTGATTTCGAGATTGGTCCCATAGTAAAAATTGTTCATAATGATGAGTACAGTGACCTCATAAGAGGTATTGCGTTTACTCTGTAACACGTTGTATACCCGAAGGTACTCGCCTTGAAAGATTGCTAATGAAATGAAAGTCTACCTGAACATAGGTAAGTACTTATTGTTATCTCACTTTTTTTTTTCCTAATTAAATATATAGTGTTTTAAGTTAACACGCTTCAATAATTAAACGTACCTATACAAATTAGGACAAAACAGATAAATACAAAGTGATCAATTTGGTAACGGGACAAACCAAATTAATAGGCGTGTTTCTGTATAACTTGCTGTGCGATTTTGTAAACATGTCGATTCACTTATGACGAAGTGAAGGACAAGTGAGCTGTCAAACCATACAAGCAAGATGAAATGACTGCTCACTTGTCGTTCACTTGATGTCAACAGAATAGAGGATGTAGCTGAATACTAGTATTTTACACGAAGCGACTACCTCTTTGAACTCTTCTTCTTCCCAGCTAAAGCACTAGGAAGGGGTGACGGGCGGGCGTTTTGGGGTTTTGATGTAGAACTTTGACGTTCAAAAGTGCTGGCACTCCCGCCAAATTTGAATGACTTTTGACTTTGACTTTTTGACTACAATCCATTGAGTAACACGATACTCCTTGGATATATCTGTTTTCTGGCTCCTAACTACACGTAACGACTGTCAAAGATCTACAAGTGACAGTCGGGACCAACAGCATAACTTTAACGAGGTTCGGAGGCATCTCGATATATGAAGATGCTCACCCATCCACAGACAGACCGCAGCAAGCGTTGCCTAATCTGACTATCGAGCCATTGGCTGAGATTGCTTAGCCATGAGTTGGTACTATGTATAATAGTGGGTATCTATTATTAATTTCAGACAAGTTTGGGAAAAGGTGTGGGTGTCACTTACATAAATACTTGCTGACTCGTGCCCGCTTCGTTGGGCGGTATTTTTCGGGTTAATATATAGCCTATGAGACTGACAAATACCATGCATGATTCTGATTCATGATTCGCAGATATGTTTTTTTTTTTTTTTTTTTGTAATCTTGAGCTACTTGCTCACCATGATTTGTACGCCTCCTGGCAAAACATAGCGCTCTTTCGTCATTTATAATAAGATCTATATATATGTACCTGTGTTAACAAATAAAACTGATTCTAATTCTGATTCTTATAGGTAAAAGAATTTTCAAAATCGGTTCAGTAGATCCAGATATTACCCCCCACAACGTCACAAACTCTCATTCCGTCCACTAGCGCCGCCAATCGTTTTTTATTAATTGTGGTAAATTTAAGACACGTTGATATAAAACCGCTCTGTAGTGCACTGAAGTAATGTTTCTTTTATTTTTTGACAGCTATTTTTAATACATGACTCATGGCTAAATAGCCAAAACGGCAATTATAGCTAAAAGTGGCCACTTTTAGCAAAAATATCGACTTTGGCAACTATTTATTTTCTAAAGTACAAAACATAACTCTCAAAACATAATAAATACATTTCTTCAGTGCACTACAGAGCGGTTTAACTTATTTCAATTGATACAGAACCCTCAGTTTGCCGCAGTCACTCAACTGACCAGATTCATTCAAGTGTCTATTTACCCAAATAGATACAGCCATTTGCACAATCGTTCAGTTTACTTTCAAAAGTAGAGTTTATTTCCAGTGTCCTATTTGATGTGATTTATCTGATAAGGCGTGTGGATTAAATAAACAATGGATCAGACATCTTCAAATATTTTTTGTGATAAAAAGCGGCCAAGTGTGAGTCTCTCACACGAAGTTAATAATTATTTGTTGTTATAGCGGCAATAGATAATTCACTCTGTGAACATTTCAAGGGTTTACCTATTACGGTTCTTGAGATACCGCCCGCTGACAGACAGACGAACGGACGAACGGATGGATGGACGGGCGAACAGCGGAGTTAGCTTAGTTATAGGGTTCCATTAGTTATCCTTCGGGTACGGAACCCCAAAATATTCCTTACATATTCATTCAATACAGCTGAAAGACGACCACTGCTGGGAGGTCTATGTCAATCATTTGAATCTCTACAAAATGTTTCAGAAGTGTCATATTCATATTTATTTATTTGCGTTCTACAAGGTATAAAAGAAAAAAGCTAACAGCTAAGAAACCGTTGTAGACCCTGTTAAGGCACAGCAAAAGGTATTGTCACAATTTAACAAGGTAGGTACATATTTCTATTTTAAATTACAAAAAACAACGACAAAAAATAACTAAAATCGTAGAAACTAATATTTACATAATACAATTTGGTCTTGCTAATAAAAAGAGTGAAAATGTTTTTCAAGGTTTTTCTTAATTGTTTGTGGGGCACCGACGAATTTGTTTTAATATTGGATTATACAAATATTTTGGCAGCGACTATAAAGCTAGGCAAATTTAATTAAAAATTGATTCTGAGGACTGTCGCGTCTGCGGGTATATTGGAATTGTTATAAGGATTAAGGGTTTACTCTGTTTATAAATAATTCTATTTATAATATCCCACAGATACTTTACTCCTTTCTATAGAACTTGAACAATATTTAGATTTAACGGTGGTATAAGTACCACAACCAACAAATAAAAACTGAAAACAACCGAGTTTAAAACCGACTCCTTTTTTGAAGTTGACTATCTCAAGCAAAAATAAAACTAATTATTACTTGTGTGCCGACCAACCTATATACTGGCTATAATGCATTGTCGTGAAATATCGTATCAGTAAGCCGTAGTAATGTGTCGACTTTCAGAGGCGCCGCGCCGGAGCATGTGCGCGCTCTTACCCGACCGAGGGGTAAGGGAAACAGTTCTGTTCACTATTACCCTCGCGATCTTAACCCACGGTCTAACCATCAACAGAATCAAACACCCAGAAATCGTTGGTACGTACTTCATAATCAATCCAAACCGTTACGCTCGACTGATCCAGTTAATTAATCTGAAAAATTAATTCTCGAGAAAAAATTGCGAAAAAAAAACACATTTGACATTTAAGATCTCGCAAGGTTCAATAACATTTCGGTTATTCTATACCCATATAAGATCGTAAATGGGTCAAATCAATGTTCTATAGTCGCTAATGGAAGTACTTCATTCAGTCAGAAATGTAATTCAGAAATTGGTTCACGGTTTCAGTAAAACGTGATGCGAAGCGAATCTGTGGGAGGTGATTACGAGTTTACATGTCCATTACAAGAACGTGCCTAAGCTGGAACAAATATTGTGAGGAAAGATAATAGGCTAGAGTCCATCATCCACAAATTGCAAAACTATTTAGTCCGTCAGTTAGAGTATTGAAAAATAATGGACACGTACTATTTTTTGTTTTTGTAAATCAATGAATTAAAAGATAAAACGCATCAAAACTCGGGACTGGGGGCTCGTGACGTCACGACTCCCTAAAAAATATGCGAAGGTGTGACGTATTGAGAAGAGAAACGTGCAAATAGCCTTATGTTTTTGACTGACCAACCTTGACATTTCAAAAGTGCCTGTAAATGTTTTATTTGAAATAAATGCTTTGAATCTTGAATCTTTGAATCTTGAATCTTGAATCTTGAATTTTAAAAGCGTCGTAACTTCGTCAATTTTGGTTCCCGGAACAAAAAAAAACACGGGTCAAATATTTTTTTATAATCCAACTGACGGACTAATTAGATTTTTTCAGGACACAAGCCTATTATTTGAACAACTTAAACATTTATTTTTCGAGACAATGATCAAACAGATTGTACCCAGTAGGCAGCCACGGTTAGTAGCATCAGTATCATTCATTTAGTCCTCAATAATAAGAGCCTCACAGGGCGGTCTTCAAGGTTAAGCAACGCTTGCCCAAGGTGGTCTGTGGATGGGTGACCATCTTATTATATCGAGACTCCTCCGTGCCTCGGAAAGCACGATAAGCCGTTGGTCCCGGTTTTTTTAATGGGACAATCCCGCCACACATTATCAACCACTGCAACTCCTGAAAGCCAGAATAAACAGTGGCGACCACCAGAAAAACGCCGAGCTAATGAAGCCCGAGTTCCGAAGAAACGATTCAACTGTCTTGGATCCCGCAACGATTTATCAGAAGAGTACAGCGGAGGAGTAGATAAAAATAAATTGGTCCCGGTTGTCATTTGTAGATCTTTGGCAGTCGTTACAGAATGTCAGAAGACAGTAAGTCTGACTCCAGTCTGGTTGGCAACCGTTCCCCGTAAAATATTGGTATTCAGCTTGATCCGGTTGACGGGAAACTGACCCCAATAGTATAGTTGAGAAAAAGCTAGGCAGATGCAGGTGTCAGGGCACTTGGTACTCTCCTACAAGTGGGTCATATACATATAGTATACAGGCAGCATACTCAAATTTGATATCAAGAGGGTCAGAAATGTTGGAAGTCGATCTGATTAGGCACGAAAATTCTTTTACATAATTGAAAGAATTTTCGAAATGCTAGTCTTGACTTTGGTTGGCCACCGAAAAAAATATTTTTATGCCATGAAACGAAAGTAAAGCTGGGGCAAAAATATAGTTGTCTAAAAATGTTCAGGAACTATAAGAGAGGTAGACTCGTTTGCGGTGATAAATTTTACAAAATTCGTATTTACCTCGTCATTTTTATCGCAAGATAAAAACCTCGATTTGTAAGAGTAAATAGTAACACATTCAAATGAAATCAGTAGGTATTCTCAGGGTCAGACAGTACATACATTATCATCAGTGGCGTAGCTAGACTCGTTTTTAGTATTATTTTTTTTAAACAAAAACTACTAGCTTTTCAGGCCCAGGTTGAGGAGCTCGTGGCTAAATAATAACAGCACGGGTCAATCTTTACGGTTCAGCAACGTTTGCCAAGGTTGGTCTGTGGATGGGTGACCATCTAAGCATACCGAGTTTCCTCTGTGCCTCGGAAAGCTCGTTAAGCTGTTGGTCCCGGCTGTCATTTATTTGGAGATCTTTGGCATTCGTTACGTCAGAAGCCAGAAAATAAGACATCAATATTTCCAAGGAGTACCGTGTTACCCAGTTAATGGGTTGTGGAGGTATTCAGTTAAATCCGGTTTGGCTGGAAGCCAATACAATTTAGTTGGGAAAAGGCTAGGCCTGTCTTGGCAGGCCAAGGAGCCCATGGGCCCCGTATCTTTGATGCAGCAGTAGCTACGTCCCTGATAATCATAAATATGTACTTAGGTTTCGTCTGCCACGTTATATTACCGCTAAATGTGTAACAAAGGCGTCAATGGCACAGTGAAGGCCGACTAGTAGTCCAGATGCGGCAGGTTCGAATCGCACTGCTGTGGTTTGAACGTACGAGAGCAAGAAAAATTTATGGGAAGGGGGGATATTACCTACCTCGAGACATGTATTCGTCAGAGTAAGTAGATGAAAGTAACCTAAGTAACTCCTTTCTACATCAGTTATCTGCCAGTGAAAATCTGCGGTTTTATTTTCTAATATTTAAAGAAAGTCGAACACTAATCGGCCCATCTGGCATCCGGGCCCATCGGGCATTTGCTTGAATTGCTCTATGGCCAGTCCGGCCCTGAGTCATTTGATGATTTCACAACCTTAAAAAACAGGTGTTCTATAGGTAGACACTAGCTTGATGTCATATTACGATGTTAACTTAAGTTTTCTTCTCCAGCAAAAACGCGAGTTGAGTTAAGACCGATAAAAATCAATGCATTCCTCAACGACGTCATCCGTATATCTGTACCGATGATAAATGCTAAGGCTATTTTTTATTTACACAAGCCAAATGGGGACGCCATGAAACTTGATATCGATCAACCTAAACTAAACGACATAGAAATCGACCAAGACGCTCAACCAATTGTAGCAAGATTTGTGAAACATATGAAGCCGATTATACAACAAGAGAATAACTACGATGCCTTTCGTTTGAATCATGAGAGATTTATAAAGATGGAACCAAATGACATCAAGATTGGACCGGTCATAGTAGAGGACCACGGGAACTGGGTGCTTAGCGTGTTCTCTAAGGATTTTAACGAAGATTGGGTGGAGCTGTTCCAAGTCATCACTGTCTCGATTGTCGGTAGGTAAGGTATTTTTTTATTTTATTTGTGGTGGGTTTGCTCTCGACTCTATTCTTGGTCAGAGATGACAGAGACAAAGTCTACGATGGAGCGAGCTCACCCAGAAGGAGCCTTCCGGTCGATTCTGTTGACATCCCCCAGTCCTTGTCACAGCTGGTCACATTTGTGAGACTCCCCCCTCCCTAGTGTGACGTCACATATTTTGCAAAATTACATTTAGAAATTGCATTTGAATTCAAAATTTAAATCACTTAGATTATAATAGATTTTGAATTGTGACGTCATGAAATTTAGGACCCCTCCCACCCCCTTGTCACGCAATGTCACTACGTCGACCCTCTCCCTCCCCCATAACATGTGACGCAATTTATGGAGGGCCCCTTAGGGTTGTAGGTAAGCGTATTAGATATTGTTGTATTTCCTCTGCATTAAAGTTTGTTTAGACATGCGCGATATTCGCTCCTATGATTGATTCGAGATTCGATACCTACAGGGGTAGTGAGCAACCCTCGCTATCTCGCCGGATACCTATCTTATATGGAGGGGAGGGTAGTTTTTTTTTTTCATTAATAAAATAGGCGGGTTACGGGTACAATAGGGAATGTGCATGCGATTTTTTTATTTGAAAATGAAATACGTACCTATTAGCTTATGGGCTGATTTTTCAATAGATAATTTTTAACTCAAGAATAAATATGGCCGTTTGAAATATGCATGATTATATTGTAAAGATTGACTGATATCTAAAAACAAAAAGCTTGACTATTTTTTCTCGCAAATGTGTTGTAAAACGTTGTATGATGCACGTGAGGATATTGGTATTTACAAACTCGTGGCTATGGTAAGCCCTCGACTTTGTCTCGGGCTTACATTCATCTACTAGTTTGTAAAAACCAACAAACCGCACTAATATCATAAATAACTATTTTCATGCATATTTCCTATTGCATTGACAGATTTTATGCGATAAGATGACCTCATATTACAGCATCTTCGTTCTGGGTAGCGAATACCGTATAGGGTCTAAATAGCTTTTAGAAAATTTTGCTGTATCTTAACACTAAACTAAAATGTAGGGAAATTAGAGGTGATTTTGACAGATTGCCACTGATATGCGAATGCAACCGTTGTTTAAAAATAAGTAAAATTGGGCTTCTAATTTCAAACTGGCCTCATGTGTGACCATTCAAGCCGGAACTATATTATGCGCTGTGTTATGTCGTGACCCGGCCTTGTGACGCAGTTGATTGCAGGCCTGTGATGTGACGTGGGCCTGAATAGTTTCGTTGATCGGTGTTTCCTACACCACTCGTGTCAGGTCACACCACGATGTGCAGTAAAAGTCTGACACTTCCTTCCACTCCGCCCAAACCGGAAGGAATTTCCCGACATTAAAAAAAAAAAGTATATAATATTATCTTCGTCGATTCAAACTTTATGACGTACTCGTATATGTGAAGTTCCATTTATATCCCCTATTGGCGGAGTATTCTATGCCGACCTGAGCTTAGCCATGACATGAGCTACTTATTGTAAAGCGGCGCCCATACGTTTTGAATAATATTTCACAAGGACTGGTCAATTTTCCCATTTTCTTTGTGTATTTTTTATCTGACATGCAGGTTTTCATAGTAATGATTGAAAAAACCTTATTATGACTTACCAATGCCTCAAATTTACATATTATGCAGGTAGATTAACCGTCTCAGTCGGAGGGACCTTGCTGTGCCCAAGTGTCGATGGAAACACTTATTTTGTTTTTTAGGGTTTTGTACCCAAAGGGTAACCAACGAAACCCTATTACGAACCCTCCGCTGTCCGTCCGTCCGTCTATCCGTACGCCCGTCCGTCTGTCTGTCAGCGGGCTGTATCTCAAGAACCGTAATAGGTAGACAGTTGAAATTTTCACAGATTATGTATTTCTATTGCCGCTATAACAACAAATAATAAAAATAATGGTTTATGGTACGGAACCATTCGTGTGTAAGCCCGACTCGCACTTGGCCGGTTCTTTTTCTATTTAATTTTTATAATGACTGAATGTGGGGAAACCACATTCAGTTTCTGTAATAAATATTATGGACGCGTCACCCGCGTCTAGTTCCGGTATCAACTGCGCGCAGACTTACCGTGTAACGGGCGGTGTTTTTGGTTTTGTATCTTTGTTTTTTAGTTATTTTTTTATTAAAGTTTTTTTTTAACTTTTATGTGTTGAACTTGACGACGCGCGACGTATTCGTCTACGTAGAAATAAGCAAAAATGCTCATAAAATAAAAACTACTGATCCAAACTAAATTAATTGATAGTGTTTGTATTAATATATTTAGTATATCTATAGATGTATTTAATGACTTTTATATTTAATTTAACTCACACACTGATTTATTGTTCTTTATTTGATAAATCAATAGTACCAACATTTTTAAATATGTGTGTGTTTGCATTGTATAGACTCAAGTACCCTGGCGGTTGGGAGTGTCATGCTCACTCAAAAGCCTAGCTGATGGTGGCGTATGCGTTAAATTATGTGGCTCCATTCAAAATGGTTGAGACGAATGGGCCTGGCGCATGTCATGGCGCCGTCGGTTGGAACTGGTCATTTCTCAGCTGCCATGGTTTATTTTAATTTATTTTAATTATTTCTTTGAATTGTTCCTTTTTTAGTTCGGATGTTTTTATCATGCTCGTCACATCGTTCTCACATGTATGTATAATTTCAACACGATGTCAAGAAAACTTTGTAACAATTTATTATTTTTAAAAGAGTGTCCGTGGAGTTTCTTGCACGTTCTTCTCCATAGAGATCTACGCTTTGGAACGTGCAAATAGCTTCATCTTTTTGGACCGACCGACCTTGACAATTCAAAAGTGCCTGTAAATGGTTTAATTGAAATAAATGTTTGAGTTTGAGTTTGAGTTTAAGGGAGCAAATGGCAAGTAGGTATGCCGCATCGAACTAAAAAAGAATCACGAAACCTCGGAATAATCGGTGTAGATACATAAAAAAAAATACCGCCAAATTGAGAACCTCCTTTGGAAGTCGGTTAAAAAAACAAATATTATACTCCTGCCTATTTCATTTTCAGAATACGTGCCATTGAGCCTATCCAAAGTCACACCCGATTCAAGAATAAATTTAGATCTAGACCAAAGACTGTCACTAAAAGTAGGCGAAACTTTGCACGTCAGCATAGCATTTCCCATCCCAGGTCTTGAGAGCTGCGAGCTGATCGCTCCAAGATCCACATTTGACAGGTTCTATGATAGAGCCCGAATCAATATGGCGACGTGTGGATACATCCTTCCTAACATAACGTTGGAAGATGCAGGCCTATGGAAGATTATCGCAGTTGGGAAAATGATTTTCGAAGGAGAAATCATATTGAATGTTGTAGCTAACACTACGACAAGGTAGTGACTGATTAAATGATTCTGATGGGCGCTGTTTTTATTTTTTGTGTTTTAGTTTCATATGACACTATGTCACAAACAGCCATACCCGGAAAAATGATCGGTAAGCCACACAAATGGGTATTTGTTCCATGCCGGAATCGAACCCGCGACACGCAGCGCAGCAGTAGAAGGCTCAACCACTGCGCCAACCGTGTCGTTAAGGTTGAATGACACTAGCTCGTTGTCATAATTACATTCAAATTCTTATTTCGCGCTAATCATTATATTTTCGAATAATATACTCTATTGCATACAAGACAAAGTTCGAATTCCATTGCACTCCCATTCCATACTTTTTAAGAAACGATGTTTTGGCATTTTTTTAATTATCTCAAATTATAAATTCAAGTATAGATAGTAATTATAGTTTCAATTTACTGTAAGCCATTCACAATAAACTGAAGAAGTTAGATGTGGTTAACATTTTTTTTTAACTTGGCATTCTAAGATGAAACTGTTGATAACGCAGACGACATTATATTATACACAGAAAATAATACTCAAATTATTAAAATAACTTCTTATATTTACAACTTTTAATCAAATACATTAAAGTAACACAATATAGTTGGTTTTGTCAAACTTTACTATGGTAGGCACCAGATAAATTTGCAATAAAGTACATTGAATATTTCCTGTTATCCCTTCGTAGATACCTACCCAAACAATAAATAATGCACCGTTTTTCATTACTACAGAATGTGAAGGACCACGATAGAAGTTGATACAGGACAGCTTTATGTCTGTATTTTTGTTTTTATACTAAGAAATAAATGTGTGTGGGTCAATGACCGTTATTGCACATTTATCAGGTGGCTACTATAAGTATATCTCATTCACACATTTGTGAATAATCTATTATATTTATCATAAAACACTATCACTGTTATAAAGTAATTTACAGTAACTATAATCATTCATCCAGTAGTAACATTTTAAGTAGTATGGGTACATGTCAGTCACAGGCTTACCAAACTAGAATTTCGGTGCATAATGTAAAGGCAGAAACCCTAGAGGCTACGCACGTGAGTGAGGCTTCTCCTTGCATGAAAATGTATCAGATTGTTTCCACTGCAACCAATTTACCAAAGACAATTGACCTGATTATTTTTTTAAATGTTATATTTGTAAAATATATAGGAAATTAACAATGTACTATACATATAATAGCCCTAGGACAACATCCTAGGGCTGAAAGTAACTCATTTCACTCACACGCGTGGCTTGCTCAAATATGGCGCCCACGCACGCAGCTCAACGCTAAAACGTGCTAGGCCTTTCCGTGTGCCGCGGTGGGCCACGCTACAGTTGTACATAGTCGTGGGCATGTAGCGTGTACTGCAGTGGAAACGTAGACCCACTTTGTCAAGCAAATGTACCCACGCAGCTAAAATACGCCGCGTGGCCATGGACAGCGTGCACGACAGTGGGTTCGCGCCTTAAGACTCAAATGGAGGAATCAAAATATCTACTTTAGCAAATAAAAGTAAATAGATATTGTTGACGTGATCTCCATTCAGACCCCCATATCACATCCCATCAAAAACTAAACGATGATACGAGATCTTGTCATTGACCTTTTATTTATAGCGTACGGTTCTATAAATTACAATATCGAAGAACTTCAATCTTTTGAACAACCTTAAAACTTCTTTCACTCTCCGCCATTATTTTTGCCAGACACAACAGTCCTAATGAGAGTCTAAGGGCCCATCCATCCTAATACAAAGCGATCATCGCGTGAATATGGAGCGTGTAGGTAGGAACTATATTATTATATAGGTGACAGCACAGAAGTGTCACTGTAAGTTTCTTAGCGTTAAAGTTTCGAAAACAGTTGATGGCATAGTCGACGCCGTGCATGATATCGCCGCGGCCATTTGTATGGCAAATGCGTATGCGTCGTCGCGTCGACAGAGGGCGCTTTATGCGGTTCTGCCGTACAAACGGTCGCATTGACAGTATATTCGCGCGAAGATCGCCTTAAATTAGAACGCCGTGTGGAAAATGGGAGTCTATTATACGGCCATGTGGAAAATATAATCCATTATACATAACTGTTACCTGTAGGAGTGGTCTGTTCATCCACTTGATCCTCTTGATTGCTGCCCTCATCATCAGAGTCCTTGAGTCACTTCGGCTTCTATGGACCATCGTTTAAGAAGCCGTAGCATACACATACAGGATTTTGATCAGATCAGACTGACTTGAAGATAGATCTGAAGATCTTGAGCTGGCATAGCGTAGTAGCAAGTTAGAATGAAAGGCAAGTTTATACTTGTTTTTTTTTACCACGATAGATGGAGATAGAGGCTTTATATTTAGTTCATATGGAGTTCTAGAACCTACGGTATCAAAGATCTTTAATATTGTGAGCAATCTTAAAACTTCTTTTACTCTTCGTCAATAGGTTAGCCATGCACAACAGACCCGATGGGATTCTTAGCGTGTCCCTTATACATTACAACTAACCAATACACATTCATCACTCGCTGCCACTACCACTAGCGGAGCCGCTGGCGCTGCTGTTACGTCTAGGAGTGGTCTGGTCATCGGCCTGGTCTTCTTGATCGCTGCCCTCATCATCAGAATCCTTGAGAGCCTTGGCCCTGTCCAGGCGACGCGCGCGACGGGTCTCAACGTCCGATGCGTCTGATTCCGACGAGTAGATCGCTGCGCCTGCTGAAGCTGTGGACAAAATGAGGCTGTAAGTGGTTGTATGTTGTAGAATATTAAAAAACAGGCCAAGTGCGAGTCAGTATGGCGTGCGAAGGCTTCCGAACGAATGATGTGCAGAATTTGATGACAAACTGACCCGAAGGAATGACTACTCAGACTCGGCTTTATCTTAGCTGAATTGGCATGTTGCAGCCTGTTTAGCTGAGTGGCCTTTTCTTCGATCATAACAGTGTTACTCCTCGGCTGTGCCAAATAATGTTGATACAATCGTGTAGCAGGTCTCACCTCACACTCTATAGGAAGTAAGGGCGCGACGGCGCGTGCATGAACTATAGGTAGCAGGCTAGCCGCACAGAATGTCAAGGTAGAGCATTTCCGACGCAAGAGTTTGCATTTACACGTCTAGATGTCGCTATCCATGCCCACTACGTTCCCATGGGGCCATACTAACGATGGCAGCAAAGAAGTGTCAATGTCAAGTATTCTACTGTTATAAGAAAAAAGAAAGTATCTACACAAAACAAAGTATTCGATTTCCGACATTAAGCTAAATTTCTTAAGGTCGGAAATCGATAACATCGTTTTGTGTAGATACAGCCTTTTCTCCTATGGCAGCAGTATTTATAACGCAAATTTAGAATTTACAACGTTAGATGTCGCGCTCAATGCGGTACGCGTTCTCTATGACCAATATATGACGGCACGGTTGGCGCAGTGGTTGATCGGCTGCTGCGTCGCGTGTCGTGGGTTCGATTCCCGCAAGGAACAAATATTTGTAAGGCCTACAGATAGTTGTTCCGGGTCTGGCTGTTTGTGTATGTGACTTTGCATGTTTGTAATCGCACCCACGATACAGGAGAAATTCCAAGTGTAGGGCAATGTTCAAAAAAAAGAGAAAAAAATATATACAGACCTTTCTGGCCCTGCTTGTACTTGTTCTTGATGGCGGCGAGCGACACGCCGCCCTCGTCGTCGGAGTCGTCCCGCGCGGCGCCGCCCGCGCCCCGAGCGGCGCCGCGACGCTTGGGCCGCGAGGACGCGCGGGACCGCATGGCCGCGCGGAGCTCCATCTCTTCTTTCTGTAATACCACACGTACTCGGTTAATGCCTTTCCCGTCCTCACATGTACAGGTTACAAGGCGTAGGCTGGAAGACGAAAGGAAGGCAACGTAATAATAATATAATAATAATATCCTTGGACATTTCACACAACGCCATATAGTCCCAAGCTAAGCAACCTAATGCTTGTGTTATGGTAACGAGATGGCTGATAAACTACTTATATACATTTTTTTTTTTTGTAAATACATACATATTATAGACTAGCTGACCCGCGCAACTTCGTCTGCGTCACATTTTCCATTATTGCTCCGCTCCTGTTTGTCTTTGCGTGATAATATATTATAACCTATAACCTTCCTCGATAAATGGGCTATATAACACTGAAAGAATTGATCAAATCGGACCAGTAGTTCCTGACATTAGCGCGTTCAACCAAACAAACAAACAAACTCTTCTACTTTATAATATTAATATAGATTAGCATAGATGAAAAATAGATAAATCAACTTGACTCAAATGCAGACATGGGCGAAGGTCATTCTTTCAAGGAACATCTTAACACCGCGATTCAGAAAATTGACGTCCCACGCCAACGCCGTCTATCGAATACTGCACGCAGTTAATTCTAGGTATAGTCCAGTCTAAGTTTGATAGATGGCGCTATTTCAATATTTTACTTCGGAAAGACTATATAATTATAATTTTATTAATTCACACTTTTTATTATAAGGTATAAGCTGATTACGATGAAACAAAAAACTTAATATTACTACAATTTACGCACAGTTTATTGTTATGTATAAAAGTTACGTGAAGTAATAATGAGACTAAGTGCACATAACCCTAATTTTACTTCTGGAAAACTTTAAATTCAGATATCTTTTGATAGACTGAACCGATTGCAATGAAACAAAAACTAAATGTTACTCCAAGTTACCCTCAATCCTTATGTGTAAAAGTTATCTACATTGCTTTCGCAGATTTGTGATGCACGATCGCACGTGATGCCCGAACAAATAAACAGACAAACAGACACAAATTCTAAAAATGCTGGAAATGGGTTCTATTGGTTGTTCTTTAACACCCTAGCTATTTTTTTTGGATTTTTTTTTCATGTACAAAAACCACTTTTCTACAGTTTTATTATATGTATAGATAGACTAGTAATAAGTTCACCACCATGGGTAATTACAACCAGCATAGGTGTTATCTGATGCGAATATTGTAATTTCCGCCCAGGGTAAAATACTTTTTATTTAATATAAATTAAAAGATAATACGATGTTTGATTAACAACTACTTCTCCCAAATACCTTAAGCTTGTATTTCATCCGGATCCGTCCCGACCTGCGACAGTATCTTGATGGCCGAGGGGTTGGTGGACCGATCAGCGAGCGACAGTGTCATCTTTCTAAGCGTGAAGGGCTCTGTGGAGTATGATCTGAAGGACCGACTGACCTTGCTATATGCCCTAGGGCTTTGTAGCAAACCCATATATGGCCATTTGCTGTTCATTTGTTCTTCATAAACAAAAGGAGTTTTTGTAAGAGCCGTAGCAGTTGCGTTCAGCAGTTTCTGCAGGTCCCCATTGAAGATAGTGGTGTAGCCAGCATGGGTGGCATCCGTTGCGGATGTTGTAGTCACAGTAGTAAGATAACTTTTTCCGCCTCGCTCGATTTTTGTTGACGTCAGACGCTGTCACAGTTTGTTTAATTAACAAAAATAGTTTTTCCACATACCTTAAGCTGATACTTCCTATCGGCATCGGGGTCAGCCCCGACCTGCGACAGTATCTTGATGGCCGAGGTCTTGGTGGACCGGTCAGCGAGCGACAGAGTCATCTTCCTATGCGTGAAGGATTCTGTGGAGTGCGGTCTGAAGGACAGCTTGGTTCGGAAGACCGCCTGGCCTTGTAGACCTGTTCCTTGGCGCACGAAGAGGTGGTTGTGGTCGCCCTGGAATTGAGAAAATTTAGGTTAGATTATTGTACAGTATTACCCAACTGATATGGCGCGTCGTGAATCTTCGTTCGCGCAGAAAAGAAAGTATGGTCCCGAAGATTAACGAAAGAATGCTTAAAACTTACAATCAACCTAAGATCACTATTATAAGGTTCATAATACACTGCAGCTATTAGTTCCATCTCACTCCAAGCCATTGTAAGAATTATGGCGGGTGACTAACATGCCACGCGGCGATCGCTAAGATGGCGGCGGCTGCCGACCAATAGCGGTTCAAGAAAAAGAAGCGCGGTGCGTGGAACGTGCCGATTGGTCAATAGCATTTCCCGCGCTTTGAAAATTCATCTAGATGCCAGTAGTTTCGGCTGTCCGTTGTCTTCTATCAGTCACTCAGTAACGGAAGAATGTTATATTTTAAGGATTGATAGACCATTTACAGTTCTACTTTTGTATTGTCATTCAAATGTAATGAAGAACTAGTTCTGCCGCGCTGGCAACAAGATCAGTGAGTTTCTTCTACTTCAACACTATCTCCAGCACAGCAGTTGCACGTGGTTAGGTCAATTCATGCCCCTTGAGCATTAATTGACATTATTTGCATCTTTACTGATTTTTCTGCAGGTTTTCATGTGCATTTGCATTGATAATCTTTAATGTTGAGGTGCGAATTTTCGGAATTAGTGTCACAGTAACTGATGAATCAATTAATTAAGAATTTTCTAAAAAAAAGAGGAAAACAATGACTTTCCCTGGCTCCACTTACATGTAAAGGCTGCTTGTACACGTCGAATATCTCGGAGCCGAGATGTAGCGACATGCTGCCATCAGACCACTTCACCATGCGCGCGTTGGACTCCTTGACCGCGTTGCCTTCTTTGTCGAACACTGTGCGCCAGCGCATTGTGTTCTCTACTTTCAGTTTGAGCCTGCAAATTAAATAATGGAAATAATGTTAGTTCATCAATCATTAGATAGTTAGTATATTTGTTAAAAAGGCCACTTAAGCAGAATTTTCTGATTGCACATCACGCTACCCGTCTCTGTCAAATTTTCCCAATCAACTTTGAACCTTAATGCATTAGTGATATAGATGATGTGTGATTAATATTATGATTCTGCTAAAGTGGACTTTTTAGGTCCCCTGTTGTCACAGTGAGAGTTAGTAGATATCCCATGTTGTCGATGGTGGTGGTTTTTGGTGATGGTAAAAGGCTCGCAAAGAAAAACACGAAAAGCAAATATCTATATTATTATTATTATATCCCACAGGAACGGGAACTGTGCGGGTAAAACGGGAGTGAAACCCGTGGGACAGCTAGTTTATTATAATAATGACTCTATATAAGCCTTGGCAGCTGCAGACAATAAGTTAAAAACGTTATTTTGTATTGTACTTACAAGGGTATAAAAGGTAGTCACAACCAAACTTTGATCCGTTTGTTATATGATGTCTTTTTTCCGTAAAAGAAAGTCGTGTTAGTTACACTATTTATAACTCAAGAACGGTTGAATCGATTTGGCTGGAAATTGGTGGGGAGGTAACCTAAAACCAGGAGACGGACATAGGATAGTTTTTATCCCGGAAATCCCACGGGAACGGGAACTATGCGGGTCAAACGGGAGCGAAGCCGCAGGGGACAGCTAGTGAGGAATTATACTTACGTCTGTAATTTGGCTCAAACAAACGATTTTAAATTACACTTTGAACAGAAGAGAAGTATATTTTGAAACCTAGTGAATTTGGTCAGTCTCTTTGTCTAGAATTTTAGTCAAAACGATGATTCGAAGATCATGCAAATTGATAAAAGTAGATAATTGAAGAACCCTCACCTAGCTCGACCTTCCTCATCCAGGGTCTCCTCCTCATCAATCTCATCCTCATAAGTATTGGGGTCGTAAGGACGCGTCTCCACGGACAAGAAGTTGGGCAGCTTCACGAAATGCAGTTCTTTGCCCAGCTCCGTCCAGATCTTGGGCATGTCCACGTCTATGCGGGTCTCTGGGATCTCCACTTCCTCTTCTTCTGGTTTTTCATTTGGTTCTGCCTGAAATAGGTATGGAGAATACATTATAAGAAGGATTAGGATAGATGTGTGTGATTTGAGTGGTCAAGCGACATAGCTAGTTTCAAAGGTATCTTGTTTATAAAAGTATTGATGGACCATTTATTAATAAAAGGGAGATGTTTTAGGGCTCCGTACCTCAAAGGGAAAAAACGGAATCCTCATAGGTCACTTTTTTTTTTTCTCTAATAGCACAGACACTGGTGCCATGAGACAGCGAGACGGGTCGTGACGGGACTAACTGGATACAATGCATCTATACTAACAGGAAAACGCGTTACGCGAAAGAAGGAATAAGAAGGAAGCCTTTGCTGCAACCTGACTCGGATATAAATAGTCATTATGGAAGACTGACATGCAAAATGAGATCACTCCAACCGAGATAGCGGTCTATGCAATTGGAACATCCTATTATCATTCAGTCAGGTTCGTAGTCTTTTTGATCAATAAGAATTTGACTTTTGAGGGTTTTTTAGCACAATTCGGGGCCCCGGGGTTCAGGGGACCCTCGTCTCCACTCCTGCGTCCCTCGTCACCAGACCTGCGCACGTCCCTGGGGCTGCGACAGCACGACGATGAGCGCTCGGACGCCTGCTCATCATGCTATATATCCTCACCTCGTCTCCACTCCGGCGACCCTCGTCACCAGACCGGCGCGCGTCCCCGGGGCTGCGGCTGCGGCTGCGGCTGCGCGACCGACTGCGCGACCGGGAGCGTTCGGACGCCTTGTCGCCGCCTTCGTCTTCGGTACTGATGTCTGAAGCATCGCCGAATAGCGCATCGGCGGTCACTGAAAAATAAAAATGTACATGACAAAAGTTATTACTGACAATCCGCTATGATGCATTAGTCAAGTCAAATGCTCCAAAGCTTTGACATCGACGCCTAGAGATAAAATCTCAACACCACGTGACTCACTAACATTTTCTATACTAATATTAAAAAGAGGTAACATTTGATTGGAAGTTTGTATGTTTGTAAGTTTGTATGTAGGGGGTAATCTCAGGAACGACTGGTCCGATTTGAAAAATTCTTTCAGTGTTAGATAGCCCATTTATCGAGGATGGTTATAGGCTATATATCATCACACTAAGACAAATAGGAGCGGAGCATTAAAGGAAAATGTGACGCAAACGAAGTTGCGCGGGTCAGCTATCTTGTGATATGATTGGTTAATATTTCTCCGTTTCTCCGCTCCGCTATAATGGACACACAAAAGGGCACCCTAAAGGTCAACATATCACCATTGCCATCATCGTCCATGTCGACTAATAGCACTGATAGGATAATTAGACTTCTGATAGCACGGCGCGCTCCTTCATCATCTGCATAGCTTCTTCACAACTATATTAGGGTCGGCTTCCAGTCAAATCAGATTCAACTGAGTACCAGCATTTTACGTGGAGCGAGTGCCTACCAGACCTTCACATCCCATTAACTGGGTAACATGGTAGTTCTTGGTAAGACTGGAGTCAGATTTTCTGGCTGATTGTCCCTGCCGAAGATCTACAAATGACAGCCGGGACCAACGGCTTAAAGCACTTTGAGCTTAATCTGGAAGATGGACCCATGTACCCATTACTTAGCTACGAGCTCCTCACTGCGTGCTTTTTATGTACCTACATAAGTGACATGGTATCCTACTTATAATCTATACTAATATCTATACTTAATATTATAAAGAGGTAAAAAGAGATTGCCCATGAACAGTACTCTTGATAAATTACTTGTGTCTCAAAACCTTAAACGGCATGAAATATTTAAAATAAAAATATATTTTTAAAAAGATTTTGATTGATATTTAAAATGGGATAGTTTTTTGAAAAATAATTAGTACTTTTATGTTTCCGACGTTATAGTACGCCATTTTTTACTACCGACTGTCAATACTAGGGATTTCCATTTTTTCTATTGCGGGTAATGTGTGAAATTGCGTACCTACCTACATAAAATAAAATGATATCGATTTTGTATTGATTGTTCAATCTTTTATTGTAAAGTTATAACTGAGTTCTAAATCACAAGTTGTTGCTGGCATTATCAATATCAGTGGTTGTAAACGGTGACATCGGCGCTAAGTTGTATTTGTGAAATACCACTGGCTGG
The DNA here is from genome assembly GCA_963859965.1 of Ceramica pisi. Lineage (NCBI taxonomy): Eukaryota > Metazoa > Arthropoda > Insecta > Lepidoptera > Noctuidae > Ceramica > Ceramica pisi. Next base: position 7,732,900 of record OY982549.1, on the reverse strand, counting down.
TTTACGGAAATCGATCAAAAATCGATATTTCATCAGTATGGGTACAACCTTATTTGACGTTTATTGCGCGTCTGTCATATTTTTGCAATACAATACTGTTATTTCTGCTGGTTTTGGTACGTTGTGCTTCGAGTCGAGCCTTTTAGTTCCTCTGTTACTGCTGCCAACCCATTGAAAATAAACATATTTTTAACGCCACTGCACCGTGTGTATTGTTTATTACTAAAAGCCGGACTTTTTGAGTTGTGATCATGGCGAGTGCGACTGTGATGCAATGTCTCAACTGCTCTTTGAGATTAACGCCACTTAGGCGCAGACACATATGTTGTCGGAAATTCCGAATAACATCATAGACATTTTACGAGTCTGGATCTCACCAACACCGGTAAGAATGCATATTGTATTTTTAACGTAGTAGGATTTTTTTTAGTTAGGAATTGCGCTTTATGTTTACGTACCATATAACAAATCTTAGAGGACACAAGTACAATCCATGTCTGTATGTTAGTTTCTCACCTCAACGTTGGGTTACCGGATTGTAACATAACCTATATAGGTAGAAACCTTCTACTGATGTGTTGGTAATAACTAACTTATTTACTAGGATTGTTTTTTTTCAATCACTTAAGTGTATTCGAGGATATGAATGAATTGTGTGTAGTATCATTTAGATTGCAGTTGCACAGAATTTTAGTATTGGGAACTAATCATTATTTAGTAAGAGGAAGAACAAAATCGAGGCATGTGTCTAGTAGAACATATTATAGTTATATTTTAGTAAATAAAGATAAAAATGTAAGAGATACATTAGGCACTATAGTAGGATACTATTGTTCTTGCCTTGTGGGAAAAAGAACTGTAGGTTGCTGAGTGCATGTAATGTGCATAGTGTGGTATTTGAGCTGGGCACGTTATGACAATGTTAGTGTTCCAGCACTATTTTTGGATAACATATTTTTAGAAGATTGAATACAAGTTTAAGAAATAATCATTCTTATATTTGTTGTATTTGGTGTTGTGTGTTTTACCTTCCCTCTCTACTTACAAAGACCATTTCATGATACCTACCACATCTATGATTTGAGTAGGATCTAGACAATAACACTAAGCGATTGACTATTTTAGTAATGATTTCTTCCATGCTTTGCAATTTCATGAAACGCGGGCATGAGATTTAAAAATGCGCAAAATCTAAATCAGTAAGACTTGGTGAGGTAAAACGTTACAGATTTTACACAAATTATGCTTCAAAGATACCAAGCTCACCCGTAAACCCTTTCAGACCCTTTTAAATAGCTTTTTTCAACTATTTTTTGGTCAAACATAACCTCAAAATAGTAATTTCATTTTCGTAAATATCTCAGAAATGCCATTGTAGTTTGTGTTAAATCTTTTGAGGTAGTATTTAGACATGCCATCAAGTATTTTAAAGATGATTTTATGAAGACACAACAATGTTGAATTGAGTACATTTGTCCATAGTGCCGTGAGCATTCTCCTTTGTTTGTAAGTTTGTATGTAGGGGCTAATCTCAGCAGAGGGGTCCGAAAGGGCCGACGCCTGCCGGAGTCGCGGGATTATTCGCAAGAGACACCGTGGCTCCGGAACACAAAGGGCAATGAAGGAACATGGATGGGTTTTAGTCAGTAGAAGTCTGACACTCCCTCCCGCTACACCCAGAGCGGGAGGAGTCATTGGATGATTTCCCATCTCTAAAAAAAAAAAAAAGAGGGTAATCTCAGGAACTACTGGTCCGATTTGAAAAATTTTTTCAGTGTTAGATAGCCCATTTATCGAGGACTGCTATAGGCTATATATCATCACGCTAAGACAAATAGGAGCGGAGCAATAATGGAAAATGTGGCGCAGACGAAGTTGCGCGGGTCAGCTAGTAATCTATACTAATATAATAAAGAGGTAACATTTGTTTGTAAGTTCGTATGTAGGGAGTAATCTCAGGAACTACTGGTCCGATTTGAAAAATTCTTTCAGTATTAGATAGCCCATGTATCGAGGAAGGATATAGGCTACATATCATCACGCTAAGACTAAAAGGAGCCGAGCATTAATGGAAAATGTGACGCAGACTAAGTTACGTGGATCAGCTAGTATTATTAAAACTGCGAAAGTTTGTATAAATAGATGGATAGATGTTTGTTACTCTTTCACGTCAGAACGCCTGAAAGAATATTCATGAAATTTGGCACAGAGGTAGAAGTCTGGAATAGCACATTTCACGCGGGCGAAGCCGCTGGCAGAACCTAATAGTATAATAAGAGTCCTGTCAACATACCACCATCGCCATCCTTCTTCTCTTCCTCGTCATCGGTGTCCACAATCTTCTTAGTCTTCTTCTTGGGCTTGTCGCTGGTGTCCGAGCCGCTGTCGGAGCCCGCCTTCTTGCGCTTAGGAGTGGCCTTAGCGCCGCCATCGCTTTCAGAGTCTGATAGCACTGCGCGCTTCTTCTTTTCACCTAGAAGAACGCTTTGTTTTATAAATTTATATTTTTCTTGGTTTTAACTACATGATTTGTGATCAGAATTGTGCGGAACTGCCAAAACATACAAACTTGGCAGTATTGCTCAGGGTTTGTACTGATACTGTACAGTTATAATGAAATCCATTGTTGGAGATAGAGCAGCATATGCCTCTTTTTTGAAGATTCTCGGTAACTCTCATCCAGCTGCTACCAACCACCCGATAAAAGTCCCTAGGGCTAAGACCAAAAAATCTCTGAATGAAGAAATCCACTTAGCACAAACTGGAGATGGCACACAGGAAAACATGTTTGGCAGTAATGGCGTCTAGAGAGTAATATCCTGAGTACTGGGTGCGCATTTCCCAGTAGGATTCAAGATTCAAAGCATTTAATTCAAATAAACAATTTATAGGCACTTTTGAAATGTCAAGGTCGGTCAGTCAAAAACATGATTTGCACGTTCTAAAGCGTAGATCTCTATGTAGAAGAACATGCAAGAAACTCCACGAACACTCTTTTAAATCATGTTATGTTTTACAAAAATCTTAGTTACATATACTTGTTTCTTCTGCATGTGAAGACAATGCAAAATAAAATATAAAAATAAACTTATTACAAGAACTTAAAATATAAAGATCAAAATAAGCCAGTGGTGGTTAAGAGATGAACAGTCTCAACTGACGGCGCCCGTTCACGAACCTGACGCAGGTATTGACCGTTCAACTAAAACATTTTGAAGGTGACCGAATGATCCAGCACACACACCACCATCAGCTAAACATGCCAGCATGACATGCTCTCAACCACCATGCTTGTTCATCGTTCGTAGGTTTAATGATATCAAATATATATTGCAACAACAACTTACCTATGTCAGGTTCAGAAGCATTGGAGCCCGACCTTGAGCGACTCTTCGACTTTGATTTGCTGCGAGACTTAGATTTTGAATGCCTTGAACCGGACCTGAAACATTTAGAAGGAGATATTAATGTTACCAGAGGTTTTGAACACTTATGCACAATCAATATATTATTATTTTTTTCTTATTGGTAGACACACAAGTAAACTATTCAGTCTTGACTATAAGAGTCCCAGGTTATAGCTATCAGAAAACAAAGACTGGTAGGGAATTCCAACTTTTATTATTTCTTTCAATTGTATTGCTACAGTAACGAAAATAATTTCACTGAGATATTTGACATAGTCATAGTGTTATAGACTTTAGTCCTGGGAAAATGATGGTCCCTGTGAGATTGGCTGCAGGACAAAAGCCAATGGAAATAGCTTATTTGTTTAATGCTATGCCTTTCAAAAATATAGAAGAACCACTCATACTTATTTATTAAAACTGTAAATTTCATTAAGAATAATAAAATGGTAAGTATCATCATGTGCCTAACCTCTTCCCAACTTTACGTATTGGGGCTGGCTTCTAGTGAAACTGGATCAGCTGAATACCACTATTTACCAGTGCATTATAATAAAACTAGCTGATGCCCGGAGCTTTGCCGGCTTGACAAATTTTAAACTAAAACCTTCCTCGAGAATCTATTGGAGAAAACAGCATGAAAATCGGTACAGTAGTTTTTGAGTTTATCATGAACAGACACGACAGACAGACGTGGCGGAGGACTTTGTTTAATAATGTGTAGTGATAGCATCAAATAAATATTTACCTTGAGCGACTCTTGGACTTGTCCTTAGCCCCTGCATCATCAATCATCAGCCCTGGGGAGTTTGACCTACTGTCATGTGCCTCAGACCTTGCAGCAGGACTCTTAGACTTGGATGAAGCACTTCCAGACCGAGATCTAGTCTTCCTACTCTTCGGACTCGCACTTGCTGCAGATTTAGACCGAGACCTGCTTTTGGCAATGGATTTTGGAGTTTGTGACCTGGACTTAGGGCTTTGGGATCCAGATTTTGGACTTTGAGATCTCGATTTTGGTGTCACAGATCTGGATTTTGGGCTATGAGGTCCAGATTTCGGGCTAGCTGAACGGCTTTTAGGGGTTCCTGAACGAGACCTGGCACTCGCTGAGCCTGACCGAGACCTCCTAGATCCACTTCTAGACCTTGAGGCTCTCTGTTTGGGGCTCCCTGAAGCATTGGACTTCGGACTTGAAGACCCAGATTTGTTGCTTTGAGCAGACCCTGAGCGAGATCTGTTGGAGCGTGCAGGGGAATCGGATTTGCTTCTGGAGGCATTTGAAGATCTTCTGGAATGGGCAGATTGGGCAGAGTGAGCAGATCGGGCTGATTTTGGAGATTCACTTCCTGACTTAGCTGGGCTACGGGAGACAGATCTGAAATGAAAATTATAATGTTGTACAAAATAATTGAAAGATAATAATATATTATTATGATAGAGTACACTGCTAGTAACACCGATGTTTTTAGAAGACACTAAGAGTTTTTGGTTGGATTCTAACATACCAGGTTTTAGTTATAAATTGGCAAATTGAAGCTTATTGGAAAAGTGGACATGTGATGTAAAGTTGATACAGTCTTGTGCCCCATGTGTCTACACAACTGGACAAAATGCAGAATCATTAAAAGAGGAAAAAACTCTGCTAATGGGAGGGAAAAAAAAATGTGGGTTTATTATAAAATACCAAATTGTTAAAAAAAAACATAACAATGATTTACATCCACATTCTAAAACAAAACCTAATTTTCATTCAATTGCCTGCATCAAAAAAATACCAATGAAGGAGTCTATACTATAATCATGAATAAATATTTAAAATGAATATTGGAAAACAATTATTTAATTAGTTGTATTTCAATATTTCTGATTTATCTCTTTTTTTTTAAGTTGGAGATCAACTTCAAGCTAATATGGACCGCCCAGTAAGAACTACATCACCATGAATACCTTAATTGAAACTGAGTGTAGAAATGTAATTTTTCTCAAAAGTGGAACTTTTCGGAAAAACTACATTTTTACAAAGAGGCTGGTCTTTCTTTGGCCAAAATTTGATTCAACATAAGTACAGAGTTTGGTTAGTGGGTCATCTTAGGGGTTTCACTTAAATTAAATATAGTTTTGGTGGTCAAACTAAGGTATACTATAAAAACGAGGCTGAAAAAAAGGAGGGTCAGAGGGCCTATTGCTATTGGTTTCACTTTATTAATTACCTTGAACGACTGCCTTCTTTGCCCGGCGCGGGGCTAGGGCTCTTGCTCCGGCTCGCACTAGACCCGCTATCAGAATCGGAGCCCGAATCTGTGTCTGCGAAAACATACATTCGTGTTTACATGACGCTATAACAAATCGAGCAATAGAACATAATAGTTCTTTTAAGATTTTATAATCTGTCAACAGCATTATTTCACGCGTTTTTACTTAAATAACTTCAATAAATGTTAAATATTATTATAATTTTGAAAGAAAGTCGATTTTTTTTCCGAGACTGATTTTGTTTTGGCAGGCAGCAAATTTCACTTACCATCTAATGAATTCTTCGATATAGGCGCCATTTTATGCACCTAATATGTCACTAATACACTATATAAGTATCTGAACATTAATCGAACGAAAACTGATTATATTTTCAGTAGAAATTATTAAATTCGTGAACAAAAATATAGGTTAGGATGCCAACGACAGAAACGTCAAACAAACAATAATGACAGTGTGACAACAGACAATGACATCAGTGTTGCCAGGGCCCTTGAGTCGTAAGTTACTTTTCGATTCCTAAAATGTTACATTTTTGCTCCAAATGTTACATTATTGAATTGTTTTAACAGACTTCCCAAAAAGGAGCAGGTTCTCAATTCGTTTTATCTGAAAGGATATACTTACAGATTGGTCCCATTTAAATTTTATCAAAATCGGTTACGAACTTTGGATTTTAAATCGGAATAGCTGGAATTCGTCTACTTGGATGATGGTTTTATGTCATCCAAGTAATCGAAATAGCGTATTTTGCTTTTTTGCGATTTTGCAGTGGTGTTGTTAGTAGGTACCACTAAAAAGTGAAAAATAAAAAACATTTTACAAAAAAATACAACTGTCTCCAAAAAAAAAAACACTACAAAGTAAAAAATAACTTTCGGAAGTCGGTGTCAAATTACGAAGAAACTAACAAAAACACCGACTTCCGAAATTAAAGTTATTTTTTACTTTGTAGTGGCGAAATATAATAGAATCTATGATGTGTAATGGTAGAATAGAATAGAATAGAATAGAATACTATATACTACTACTACTACTATATGGTGTATTTAACCTTAGGATAAAACTTTGTCATCTCTCTATGTTGTGTATTAAATACTGGTGATCTCTTTCTTACGGGCCCTTCATTATTTTTTTTTCTATTCTTTTTTTCTTCAATCACGAATTTGAGACAAAAAAATCATCGCATTCGCCAACCTAAACCTGGCATCAGTTTTATTTTTAATATTGTAATGTAATACTCGTTGAGGTTTCAATCACAGTTATTTGTTTCTGTTTAGATATTTTACTTGTTTGCATCTGCAATTAAGGCGAGGTTGCAGTACTGTGTGTTTTGACGAACAACAGCGACTGTCCGGCGAGCAAAATAATGCATAAATTTTGATTGTTTTTTCTTCTTGGCGAAAACTGATAAAGAAATAATACAATATGGTTTCAACATTTACTTCAAAATAAAAAGCTCTATCTATTGATATAAATTTCGTGATAAAATCTCTTAGCAGTACACGTTTAAAATTGTAATTTAGTGTCATGTTTGATAAAAAAAAGTATCGAGCCAATCATTCTAAATCACGTTTCTATATTTACGATTTACTTGAGGGTATGTTCAATTTTATGTAATGATTTTTATTTATTAAAAAACTCACAATTAATTAGATTTTCAGACGTTCAAAAATCTTAAAAAGTACTGCAACCCCGCCTTAAATACAGATGTTGTATTTTTATTAGTAAACTAGCTGACCCGTGCAACGTCGTCTGCGTAACATTTTTCATTACTGCTCCACTCCTATTGGTCTTGGCGTGATGATATATAGCCTATAGCCTTCCTCGATAAATGGGCTATCTAACACTGAAAGAATTTTTCAAATCGGACCCGTAGTTCCTGAGATTAGCGCGTTCAACCAAACAAACAAACAAACAAAGTCTTCTGCTTTATAATATTAGTATAGATAATAGTATAGAAGTTGCAAACTTTGACATGCAGTTTGCCAACAAAATAAAAATTTAGTTCGAAATAAATGTATTCATCAGAACTTCACTCACGGACATAATACAACAAAACGCAAGGAAACAAAACAAATCACAATCAGTCATTTCTGGTAGCTACGAAAGCGCGTAAGGCGGGAACTTGCGAAGTACGAAAAGTGCGCGCACACGCTCAAGCAAAATCAAGTTTTAAATCATAGACGTTACGATTGATTTTGTCGTGGCGCTTTCCGTTCAGACCCACCCATCTCTGAGTGTAATATGGAGTGAAATACTTTTTAGATGCGCAGTTTTAGGTGCGTTCAATTTTGATGCGTTAATTGAATTGCGTTCGTAAACTGTTTGCAATAAAAATCCAGTGATATAAATCTAGTTGTTCTCAAAAGTTACGGAAATTGCCTTAAATACCAAAATTACTTACATGTTACGCGACGGGGTCAAAAGTTACGAAAAATGTAAGAAATGTAACCTTCTGGCAACACTGAATGACATAGGAACATAGGAACACTGCACTGACTGACGTAGACGTAGGACTGCGTAAGACAGATAAAATAAATCATAGACTAATAAAACTGGTTAGTCGATTAATTAATTATATCGATTCCAACTGTCATCATTCAAAAAAATCTTACGTTTTACTACCACAATATTTTCTTGTGAAAGAACACAACTTTTGCGTGCATGGTATACCATGCAACGAAATTCATTGAAACCTTAACGTTAAAAATTCTTGTCATTCTTCATTCCTATAGTTCCAACACGCTACTATTAGGGGAATGGGACAGTCGTGAATAATGCTATCTAATGGCGCAAACACGAAACTTTGGCGTTACGAATACACACTTGACATTGACGCTTCTGCTACGTGTAGTTTCTTTTTCTTTAACTTTTTTTACAAAAATGGATTCGTTTCACTTGTGCCAGGCCTAGGTCCAGTATGCTAAGGGGCGAATCTTTCACCATTGTAGCGGTATCAATTCCACCACAAGAAAAACCAACGAAAGAAATCTACATTTCAACAAAAAGAACCGCGACGCCATTTATCCAACTCTTGCGGCGAACTAAGAATCCCTCACCTCGCAAGCAAAGTTTACCGTGCAAATTGAACATAGGTACCTATACACCAGCCCGAATATGAACTATCAGGCAGTAGCCTAGCCCGCCAGGCACAATAATCACCTGGTCGGAGGGTCTTCCCTTTCAATAAAGGTTTGCGAAAATTTTCTCTCTGGACCGCATACCTCCAAACCATAAACCCGAGACTAGTCCAGACGCCTGCTGGCTGCTGCTCGAATAGAAACACTACAAAACTTCTACCCCATATCAATGCTATTAAGTTCCCGCACCCTTATAACAAATAAATAAATAAATTGATTCAATAAATAAATAAATTTCTCGTATTAGTTGATTACACATTTCGCAGGTGATGTGGTTTAGGTATTACGTGAAATCATGAATTCCTCAGATTTCATCCCTCGGTTACGACACCCGGGGGAGCAATAAAGTGGTTCTATTTATTTATAAAACGGAATTACATGGCCATTCAGTGTCGTAATGCGAGTATTGTGTAGATACTCATTGCTATTTAGGGTTCCGCCATCCGTAAGAATAAGATAAGGAACTCTATTTGCCTTATGGGATCACTCGAGTGTCTATCTGTCTCTCTGTCACAGCCAGTTGTTTTCAGATCTACTGAACCGATTCTGTAGGGTACACATAAGTATTCCTCTCAAATCTCTATTTTTCTATCTCAAAATTTATTCACTTTCGAAAGTAAATAAATAATAAATTTTGAGCATAAGGATCACTATTGGGGGTTAAACTAGAAAAAACCAAAAGAAAGTTTTTAAAACTGTTCGTTTGACATATCAAATGAAAGGGCTTTCTCTGAGATTTTTATTTTATTTTTAAACTAGCAGACCCGCGCAACTTCGTCTGCGTCACATTTTCCATTATTGCTCCGCTCCTATTTGTCTTAGCGTGATGATATATATCCTCGATAAATGGGCTATCTAACACTGAAAGAATTTTTCAAATCGGACCAGTAGTTCCTGAGATTAGCGCGTTCAACCAAACAAACAAACAAACAAACTTTTCTGCTTTATAATATTAGTATAGATAAACTGTTTTGAAGTTATTGAATTGACTTTGACTTTGTATCTCCGAAACTATTGAGCCTTTTTTTTTTTGGGGATGGGAAATCATCCGTTGACTCCTCCCGCTCTGGGTGTAGCGGGAGGGAGTGTCAGACTTCTACTGACTAAAACCCATCCATGTTCCTTCATTGCCCTTTGTGTTCCGGAGCCACGGTGTCTCTTGCGAATAATCCCGCGACTCCGGCAGGCGTCGGCCCACCACGACGGCGAGCCACCCATAGCTCGCCATCCACAGGCCCGCGCCTACGGTGGCCGGAGGTCACCAGGTGGCCTCCAACGCCCGCGGCGTCCACCACGGCGGCTGGGACGAGAGGTTCTCCTCTCCCTCTCCTTCCGTCTCGCTCCGGACCATGGCTTGGACCCGGGCCGGACGCGAGAGGTCGCCGCCGATCTCCGCTTCGAGGACACGGTGGGCGGTGCCCCGCCCAAGCGGTGCACACCTGCACAGTGTGCTCCACCGTGTCCTCCGGACGATCCCCGTAGTGGAAACTATTGAGTAGAGAAATTTCGAATAGGTAAAAAAAAATAGGTTAGGTATTCTTATTTACCTACACTACATTACAGGAAAACCTGTAAGAAGTCGGAACCCTATGCACACGAGTCCTACTAGCTTTTTATTTATTTATCGGGAAATTGAGAAAGCAAGTTAAAAGCAATTATAAATTCTACTTATTATGATAGGTAAGTAGTGTATAGATTTTCACCAACTCAATACAACGATTTAGACGTTTGACTCATCATAAATATAAACTTGAAAACCTGCCAATAGATGGCGCTAATAGTATTCGTTAAAATATTACAGTGTGTATCTGTTGCGGTAGGTATATTTTTATTTTTTAAAATTTGAGATTTTTAAACGTAAATTAGATTTTGACAAACAGAATTCTATCCTCTTATATTTTAAATGCTATTCGATTCGGACGAAAACAAATCAGAGGCCCATCCATCCCATACTATTTATTTTTATTTTTATTTTTAGGGTTCCGTACCCGAAGAGTAGGTACCCAACGGAACTCTATTACTAAGCCTACACTGGGACCATAATGATGGGGAATCGATTTTACCAAATATAAGTCTCTTTTGTACAAACTTTTTGGGTAAATAAATATTATTATATTATTATCTTACCTACATCGAAATCGTATCGGTAGTTTAGGCACTGAATTATTTACTTAACTTGCAGTACTATGTGTTTTGACGAACAACAGCGACTGTCCGGCGAGCGAAATAATGCCTATAAATTTTGCTCTCTCTATTGCTAATTAAGCTCTATCTATTGATATAACTTTTATATATATTCGTGATAAAATCTCTTACCAGTACACGTTTAAAATTGTAATTTAGTGTCATGTTTGATGAAAAAAGTATCGAGTCAATCATTCTAAATCGCGTTTCTACCTTTACAATTTACTTGAGGATATGTTCAATTTTTATGTAATGATTTTTATTTATAATAAAAAACTTATAATTAATTAGATTTTCAGACGTTCAAAAATCTTAAAAAGTACTGCAACCCCGCCTTAAGTAGGTAGGTACTTAACTAATTTCTTTAGGTGAGTGTTAAATGTACCATTAGTATTAGTAGGTAAGTAAACCAATACAGATTGAACGAGTCAAAAATTAGTAGCTAATTTCGGAAGTCGGTGTCAAAATACGAAGAAACTAACAAAAACACCGACTACTTCCGAAATTAAAGTTATTTTTTAATATGTAGTGTTTTTTTTTTATTTAGATGTCGGTTGTATTTTTTTGGAAAAAGTTTTTTATTTTTCACTTTTTAGTGGAACCTAACAACACCACTGCAAAATCGCAGAAAAGCAAATTACGCAATCGATCCAAGTAGACAAATTCCAGCTACTTCGATTTAAAATCCAAAGTTCGAAACCGATTTTGATAAAATTTAAATGGGACCAATCTGCATATCCTTTCAGATAAACGAATACTTATTTCAGAAAAAAAAAATTAAAAATCGTTTCATAATTGTCGGAGTTAAGAGGTAACAAACATAAAAAAATACAACCGAATTGAGAACCTCCTCCTTTTTGGGAAGTCGGTTAAAAACTGTATTTATTTACTTTATAAAAATCTCGTGTCATGGCGTTGGTTATTGAACTTCTCCGAAACGCGAACGGCTTGACCGATTTTATGAAATCTTTTGTGTAAGTAGACATTGGTGGTCAGTAGGTCAGAGAATAGGTCGTAGGGTAGGTAATTTTTTTTTTTTTTCAAAATAAATCTTTGCCTGGTCAGCTAATTTTGTTCTCAGATAAAGTTCAACCCTAATCTTTTCAAAGTTAGAGTGAACAGGCTACTTCTTGGTAAGCTCGCTCCATCGTAGACTAAGCTTTGTCTCTGTCATCTCTGACCAAGTCTAGAGTCAAGAGCAATCCCATACCAAATAAAAAAATTAAAAAATGTTCAAACCTACTCCTTCCAGCATGCTTGCCGAGCCGCTATTCGCTAAGCCATTGGGATATTAAAAATAATAAGTATTTTTTTCGTGCTTATTCCCTAATGACCGAACAACAGGGTGCAATCAGCTCCTTATTTTGAACCATATTCCAGTCGAAATTTTTATTATTATTTTTTTTAAGTTTTTTCAGTGTTTATTGCTTTATTTCAATCTAAAGTTACATTATCTGTATGCAGAACTCCATTAATGTAAATAACACAGCTAAAATGAAAAAAAAACTAACGAACGACGCATGAAATCAGCTGATTTTAAAACGTCTGAAAATCTAATTAATTATGTGTTTTTTTAATAAAAATCATTACATAGAAATTGAACATACCCTCAAGTAAATCGTAAAGATAGAAATGCGATTTAGAATGATTGGCTCGATACTTTTTTTTATCAAACATGACACTAAAACGTGTACTGCTAAGAGATTTTATCACGAATATATAATATGTAAAAGTTATATCAATAGATAAAGCTTTTTATTTTGAAGTAAATGTTGAAACCATTTTGTATTATTTCTTTATCAGTTTTCGCCAAGAAGAAAAAACAATAAAAATTTAGGCATTATTTCGCTCGCCGGACAGTCGCTGTTGTTCGTCAAAACACACAGGAGGGCAATCGCGCTAATAAAATTCGGCTGGAACGCAACTGAACTGTAGCCATTTCACAACTTTTTTAAACATTCCGTATCGCGCTAAACGTTTGACAGAAACTTGAAACGTAACTGCATCACAACTGTATCGTTACCGCTGTCAAACAAAAAGTTGAAACAGTGCTACTTTTTCTTGACTTTTTCTCAATCGTTCGCGTTGTGTTGTTTGGATTTTGAACGAAAATACGAAAATATTTGTAAAATTTTGACAACGCAACTGTGGTTGAAGTTTAAACTTTAGCGCGATACCAAATTCCTTACAGGTGAATCGAAATTAAATCATAACCAAAACTGAATTGGAAACGAATTGCAAGCGGACCTAAACTTTTAAAATTAGCGCGATTGGCCCCCAGTACTGCAACCTCGCCCTAAGAGCGCTTTAAATCACAAAATCGAATTGCTCAGGTTGACTAAAGGTGAATTCCGCGCGTCACAAGATTTATATTGATTTTTGCATTGCATACAACAATTATTTAAAAATATTTAGTTTACTTTTAATTAGACCATTTTTTTTTCAAGCAATATAGTAACGCAACCTAATTATTACATATTTTTTATTTGATTTTGGATTATAATTTCATAGATAAAAATCATAGTTTCGTACGGAAAATTGTCAATAACTCTCAGTTTTACAGAATTATTTTTGGTGTATTACTGTATGAATCGTAATAAATTGATTTGAACATTCCAAAGTAGAAGATACAGTTGTACCGTGGACATTTTTATAAATGATGAAATTATAATATCTTCGGTGTACCAAGGCATCAAAAGATTCTCTAAAGCAACATTTTGTGAAACATCCTTTGCGGAGTCAAGGATTTTCCTGATGTACCTACGTGAACAAATTGAAATATTTATTTAGAACACTCCCAAGATAAATGATCAAACTGTCTTAGGCATATTTTTGTATTTTTTTTTAAGGCTAGGTATATCTAAAGCAAAATCACACATCAAAACTCGAATAAAACGCTAAAATTCAAGAAAAATTGTGATAGCCCTCGCGGCTGTCCTTTCGAAAGCTCGCTGTGCTGCCGATCGCTGCGTGCGTTTTGCAGAGGGTAGCGATACGTCATTACGTGTGAGGTAATTAAACAAATCAGTTTTATTGGATTCCCATAAAGTTCCTGAAATAATTTCATGTACCGGTCAACTTAGTACGATATACTGAAATCACCCTATCAGTTTGTGGAGGGCTGTCCCTTACACCCTGTATACTAGCCCGCGGCTCCGCGCGCGCCCGCTTGACAAATTATATGTATAACCCTTAGAATAATAACGCATAGAAGCCGCGTCTAGAACAAAACCCGAGCAAAATCGTGTGTCCACTTCATTTTCTTTGTGTGCGTGAGCCGAATGTGTCTACGTTCCTCTAACGCACACAGATATAGCTTTCAGTGATACCATTACTAAGCCGTTACCCACAAAATATGGGAAGACGCATTACTATTTTGCTATCAAGGCAAGTATTTTATGTTGTTGGGAACTGGAAAAGGTAAACATGATTTTTCATGTAATATGACATATTTTTTCGGAAGGTATAATTCAATTTATTTCAAAATAAAAGGAAATAAATCGCATAAAGAATGAGATATTGTTCAATGCGTTTAGAATGCTTGATGGGTTATAATTATAAACAACATCGGGTTTGATATGAATTAACAGTAAGTATTGTATTTTAAAATTACAAAAATGAAAAACATGAATGTAAGCAATGTGGGTATTTTTTCCTCACAAATAGCAACACTGTGTTATGACAAGTTAGGTTATTAGAATTTTGTTTTATTTATCGATTTACGTAAAAATAGTGCATAGAATGTGAGTACTTATTTGTGAAATATTATTTTATCACATTTTTTTGTTTTCCTGATGTGCTATAACATCCTTTCACGCAACAAACTGTCATTTTCAATTATTTACTCGCGAGCTGTGTTCGACGGAACGTGACATTGAGTACTGACGGCTTGATGGCTAAGTTTGACGGATTAGGCTAAGTTTTAGTTGCCTCACTTTTTGCACTCGTACTAGGTTTCTATGCGTTATTATTCTAAGGTATAACCACTCTATTCATTGGTGAAAACAGCATGAAAATCGGTACAGTACCTAGTTTTTATCGCGAATAGACAGACGCGGCGGAGGACTTTGTTTTATAATGTAGACTAGTGATATAGTGATTACAAATAAAGCTGGTAAAAATAATCTCTATGTACAATGCGTTTCAAATAAGAATAGGATCGACTTAGCGCCGTATTGTGACGTCATTGCTGAAAATTATTATATTTAGCTCATTTACGAACGTTTTTATTTAAATTTTTAAGACTTATTTAAACAAAGTAAAATAAACCGTTATGGATTTGCATATCGGCGAGGTTTTCTTTGCAAACCGTACTTTTCAAGAGAAATTTGACAGAAAGAAGTCATTAACGTTCCTATTCTCATTTGAAACGCATTGTATGTAGTCATAATATCAGCAGTGGTATTTAATGTAGATATAAGTCGTGATCATGATAATTATTATACTGACTGACGGTCAATGTCATATTGATTAAAAGCGCAGTGTTTACTTTTATATGATCCAATTTGACCGTGATTGCATTGTGTAATACATTCACTATTGCATTTGAGCTAACATTTAAGCTACCTTCTTACTACCTATACCTACTGTAGGTAGGTATGTTTATTAATTATTACCTATTGTCGAGGAACATGACGTTGCTAGTACCTACCTACTTAGTTAAATTCATTCACTGACCTCAGTATTTTAAATGGTTGTGCAAACGTGCAACCGGAAATATTGAATTTGCAAAACGTTTATTTATCAAACTAAGTTCAGACTTGGTTCAGACCAAGTATTCCTTTTACGATAAATTAGATAAATATTGACTATCACACAATTAATCCCTCGCCTCGGTCAAAAGTTGCGTCTGATCTCACGATCTTTTTGAACTCGTAAACTTCTGTTATCAAACGAAAATACGTTGTCTCTTTCCAAAACAAGAAGAAGGAAAGAGACAAGCGCCCAAAAACAGGCGCCTTTTCAAGGGTAAGGTACCCAAGTGGAGCATGCCTTGTTCGCTTGTTCGCATCTGTTCCGAGTTTGAATGGGGGGACTGAATGGAGTTTTTTCAACGTAGGTACGTAAGTAAGTTTAGTTGAACGATGGCCGCGGTGGGTGATGTTTGTGCCGGTCTGCTGCGACACAAACATATTTTATTACGAGAACTATGCGAAACAAATATTCTAGATGTGTTAGTAAAGAAAGGAATTCTTAATTTAAATGAGTTGGAAATAATAACGGGCGCGAATGACAGTGATAAGTGTAATTATTTTATCGAGATTGTTAGTAAACAAAGCGGTGTTAAGTTGAATGATTTATGTGTTGTTTTAAGCAAGGAATGCCCCAAATTGTCGAAGGAGCTGATGAACGACAGACACAGGTTCATTGTCAATGGTAAGTACTTTCATCCTTGATAACATTGGAATGTTTTTGA
This sequence comes from Ceramica pisi, assembly GCA_963859965.1. Taxonomy (NCBI): domain Eukaryota; kingdom Metazoa; phylum Arthropoda; class Insecta; order Lepidoptera; family Noctuidae; genus Ceramica; species Ceramica pisi. Next base: position 7,716,494 of record OY982549.1, on the reverse strand, counting down.
GCGGCAAACCTTATCATCCGAACAAATTTTTATGAAGTAAACCTTAGAATAATTATTCTAAGAAGTAAACTGCTTCTAAACTTTGTAAATTATCATTATCCATGATTCGAGATTTCAATATTTGATAGATGATAACAAACGATATAAAAATGCTTTCATGTGTGTCTTATTTTCCTGTGTTCATAATTAGCGCAGACTAGGTAGGTAGGTGATAAATAAACCTAACATTGACTTTGATTTGCGTATGTAAGTACCTAGTAGGTAGGTACTTACCTAGTCATTGCTTATGCTTGATTAGCACGTTAGGCTAGACTCCATCATCCACAAATTGCAAAACCATTAAAGTAGTCCGTCCACATTGAGTCCGTCAGTTTACTTTTTTATTGGTCTGAGCTTATAGTATTGAAAAATAATGGACACGTATTTTTTGTTTTTGTAATTCAATGAATATTGACAAAGATAAAACGCATCAAAACTCGGGAGTGGGGGCTCGTGACGTCACGACTCAGTAAAAATTATGCGAAGGCCAGGTGTGACGTAAGTGTGACGTATTGAGAATTTTAATAGCGTCGTAAGTTCGTTAATTTTGGTTCCCGGAACAAAAAAAAAATACGGGTCAAATATATTTTGATAATCTAATTGACGGATATGATAATTAGATTTTTTCAGGACACAAGCCTAATATGTACTTGTAGGTACCTAGTCGTTTACATTAAGTACCTAACTATAGGTCTCTATAATTATATGTACTTATGCTGCTATTGAATAATGAAACTCACCTACATTGGTACTTTCCTCATCTCTTTACCTACTTACAAAACTAGTAGAAGGTGCGTCGATATCTCCTAACTACACACCTGGGTAGGTACCTACCGATAACATGTAAATAGGTAGATACCTAAGTAAGTCCCTAGATAAGCACTTTCCGGATTTCTATGGTAGGTACCTAGGTACAAAATATCATTAGGTAAGTACCTTAGTTGTTATTTCTGTAACGTTAAAAAAAATTAAGTTGCTAGGTAGGTACCTACAAAAAAATTAAAAGCTTTATAAACAGGTACGAAGCAGGGGCGGATCCAGGATTGTCAGGGGGCTTGACCCCACTAACTCCACTGAGGTTAGGTTTTTATAAAAGTAAACACTAAAAAAGCACAAAAAAAAATATTTTACTCAACACATAACAAGCCTCCTTGGATTAATTTTCGTAAATTCTAATGACTTCGTTAGGTTTGTAGACTACCAAAGATATCTAGGTCTAACGCAATTCGAATTAGATTGAAAAACTGCATGGGCTTTTCAAAAATGCATTACTGCACTGTGATACTCTGAAGCAGTAAACTGTATTGTTCTCACCACAGAAAATATGAAGGAGGACGTCCTTCATCTGTTTTATGGTTCTCACTATTTAGGCTAGTTATGGTTAAATTATTGCGTAGTTGGAAGAAAAAGATCGTACCTAACTAACTTACTGTCATGTCGGTAGAGTTTGACGGACATACACGAGATACAGTCACTAACACGGACTATAAAAAGGATTCCGTTATTCAAACGGCCGTTTGGAACTCTAAAGAGATGCTAAGGTATGTACCACTACCATCCAAAGAGAATATCGTCAAAATTACGGCACGTTCAACAAAGACGACAAAAAGCAAGAAATTCAGCAAAGAAGAAGGGACAGAGCCATTATTTGTCAAGTTGTCACATAGCAAAAATTAATCGAGGCTACGTTAAACACCTAAATACATGTCTTTGCCTAGGCATTACGTAAAGAAACGGTAAATGTCTCATGAATCAAGTGCCGAAATTAACCCAAAGAAATTGCCACCGAGCACGATACACCGCAATTCGAATTAGATTGAAAAATTGCATGACCAACGGCCGAAAAGGGGAGAGGAGAATATAGTTAGAGACCATTATTTAAACTTTACAAAGAGAAATACACATTTAAATCTGGCATTGAATCTTTTGTCACACGACTCATGGTTGAAAATCGCTTAAAATAGTTCATCATAGGACACGGTTGATGCGGGTGCGTTCGGAAATTGACCCCGCCTGCTATGGGAATCAATCCACTATTGAGCTCCTGAGTCATTCATGTAATTCAAATGAAACCACAATTACTGCCATGAGCGTAAAGGTAATTATACTTGATGTTTACGTCCTCTGTCGTACCTTTGATGTCGTTCTTGTTACCGAGGGACATTTATATTGCATCACAATTGGATTTAAAGCTTATTTAATTGAAAATATTATGTTACGCGGCTGCCCGTGGTTATCCCACAGGAACTGTGCGTTTTTCTAGATGAAAAGAATGCATATGAAACGCAGCGATAGTGTAGCTATACATATATAAGTGAAAAATAATCGTAGGTCGTCATGATCATGATTGAGCCCTTTAGAGCCAGTGTCTGCCAGAGTTGCGGAATTTGTTCGAATTTTTTGTAGGTAAGCTCACTCCATCGCGCACTCTACCGCCGTCACATCTTAACAAGACTCGAGTCAAGAGCAATGCCATCACAACCACAAACGGTCCAGAAACGCATAGGGCATTGCGATGAACACGGAAGGTTTTCAGTCAGTAAGAGTCTGACACTCCCTTCCGCTGTGGAAGAAGTCATTAGTAGATGTTAATAATAAATAAGTTTAGCAGTAGTTTAACCAGAAGCACCTTCATTTAAGTTTTTGTGAGTTGTACTCGAGAGTTCTTCAAGGAGTAACTTTAGCGTTATTATAGCTAGTAAAAAACTAGTTGTAGTTGACCAACTTTCCTTTGAATTTTGATACAGTGTACAACCTAGTTTTAGAACTATCTTAAGTGGTAGTGTGCATAGCATGACGGGGAGAAGTTAGGTCTCAGTTTACTTAAGTAGGTACTGAAAAGTTACAACGAAACTAAGTTTGAAATTAAAAGTATGGACAAGTCTTTGGCCAAAGAATAGGTACTTAATAATACCAAAGTACTAACATTAAGCTGTATTCCAAGAGAAGAGAATTTTACGAGTGACGGACCTCTTTTAGTGAGGTGAATTGTCCCTATATCACAGGTGGCGAAAATTTGATTTGGCGTTATGTAATAAATACTGATGATAGATTTCTAACATTTTATAGTTGAAGATGATTAGTGGATGAGTCGGATTCGCGCACAAAGGGTTTCGTACTATTATCTAGGCGACAATATCACAAGACTGCTTGATTTTGCACTTTGTCATTTGACGTACGTTGCAAATATAAAAAAAAATATGGCTGCATTCGCTCAACAGTAAAAATATTACTTGCCTACTTCATTTCGGTACTGAAACAATTCCGATCGAATTTATGAGCGAACGACCGATATGTGTTTCGCAAAATTAATTAAGTCTATCAATATTTTCATGAAATGGACGGTGGTAAAGTTTGATAAGAGTGTTTCACCGAACGACTAATTTCCAAATTGTACACCTCTTGAACAATACAATACCGAATACCCACCATTAGAGAGCATCTGCAAAGGCCTCGTCACTGAAATCTCAGAAGCGGCCTTTCCCGGAGATACAATTTCGCCAGTAAAATAACAATCAGAAGAAAAGACTAGACTAGCTGCAAAGCTCACCGCAGAACAAAAGGCTTTTAAAGGAGCTCAGTTACATGGGGCTAGTCAAGAAATTGGTATCATTGACTGACATAACACCACTTGAGACGATCTAAAAATGTTCTCCTTTCTAACAGAAGTAACTCCCTTCTAGCCGATCACACAAGGACGAAAGGACAGATAAGAAAGAACCAATACCGTCCGTTTTGAGTTTTACCGACTCGGTAAAACTCAAAAATATGTGCACTTGAACTTGTAACAAATCCGTCACTCCACGATAGTTCCCGGAACACCGCATAAGGTAGTGTTTTCTCGTTTCAGAGAAGTCGTTAGCTAGTGTACACCGACCACAAAAACATACGATAGTATCTGGTTTATCGAACGACGTTAGGTATGCACTGTTCTTGTAGGTGTCAAATCTGGGCAATACTTCGCATAGCTTAGACTTGAAGATGGGAGTTGATACATGAACTTTTAGTCTGGTTCTTATTCTGTTATCTATAATTATCTGTTAGTACTGTTTTGAGTTCTTGCCATTGTTGATATAATATAAATGTCACCGGAAAATGGCAAACTACGTAAGATTGTAATTAGTTTTGATTAGATTATAATTTCTGAAATATTAGGAAAAAATCGTTTGTATATAATATATCCCATCCAAATTCAATAGTTTTCAATATGTCCGTGTCTTATTTAGAAAAATTGTTTACAATTTCACGCAATATTTTACAATCTTACGGCGTTTGCCATTTTCCGGTGACATATTATATGTATAAGTCTTATGCTTTTTGCATAATGGTCTGGTCTCCTTACCTTTGTTATAGGCCTAGTTATAACATGGATTTTTATTGTGATAGATTTATTCAAAAACCGAAAGTGTTAATGCTGATATGCTTACGAAGTCAGTCGAATGTCAAGATTTGTGGAAGTTGGCTGTGAGTGCCAATGATATTGATATATTAGCTTTATAACCCTGTCCAGTTTCCGATCTTTCTCTACACCAAAATTTATCGAAATCAGTTTTAGGCGTGAAAGCATAGGTAACAACTAACAAACGAAAAAAAACTAATTTGCTATTAGGATGTACCTTCGTCCTTGTTGGGTGCAAAACAAGGTTATTGCAGTAGGAGGAGGAAGGATGGATGGACGGAACTTAGTGAACCCAGCTGTTACCCGTAGTGAGACACTACAGCTTAACATTGCCCCAAAAAGACTAGCCATTGAGGAACTAACAAAAACTTATGGGGGCCGAGTCACCCGCGTCCGTAGGAGAATACCCTTCAGCGAATCCCTACACGTGGTCCCCGGGTGGTGCTAAACAGGTGACACTAACCGCCTCCGTGGTCTAGTGGTTAAACCACCTGATTCAGACCCAGAGGTCCCGGGGTTCGATTCCCAGCGGGGGCAAATTTTTTGCTCGGTTTGGTTGGTGGTAGGACTTGTTCTAAGTCCGCCTGGCAAGCTACCACCATCATATCTAAGTCTGTCGCCATAACAACAATGTTAACAGCATTGTTGTGTTCCGGCAGTTAGAGGTATGATAGCCAGTCCCTCTGTGTAAGAGGATTCCGGGTGAAACTCGCTTCCATCTTCGGCCTAATCATCACTTTCCATCAGGTGAGATTTGGGCCAAGAGTTTCCCCGTCATGAATAAAAAAAAAAAAAAAAAACTAAACCATTGAGGTTTGTTAAGCGTCAAACAAAGAAATAAAATGTTGTGTGCGTTTTTACAGTTAACTTTGATAAAACCCACTTTCAGCGGGGTCAAGTCTCCCCCAAACGAGAATACTGGATCCGCCCCTGTAGCTTAACAAAAATGCATAGATCTGAAATAAATGTTTGCAAATGACTACCCACGTCATATCTATTAAATTGATCAAATGAATAATGAAGCCAAAAGCGATGTTTTCAAGGGTAAAGTTTATGAGTTTTTTATTTACTATTCGAACCGGAAATATCGTAGACTTGACTAGACACAACAAAATTACAAAAACATAGTGCAACCTGTTCTGCACACAAATGCAATTCAGACCAGTGTCCGTGATTTGTTAATCACTTTAACTACTAAAGTTAGTAAATATCCTAGAACTGGCACGTGTTTATTTTATGTGTAAGTTTGTCAAAACAAGGCAAAAATGGCGGGACGGACTCGTTACACGACTTCTAAGTGTAAAAGAATTAACGCAATACCTCTTAAGGGTTTTGCGTTAATTCAATCATTGTACTCGTCATTCTAAACAACTTTTACTATGGGAGCAACACTGAAATCGCGAAAAGATCGGCTGCTTCATACATTTCTGTCGCGCATCTCGACAAAATGTAACGAACAAAAAAATATTTTTTAATAGAGTTTGGAGTTTTGTTTGGTTTGGCCATTAAGGACCACAGGGACAAAATATACTAGATATATAGATTCTATATTTTAGTTTAGATCGAATAGTTACTGATAACTGGCATTACCAGCTGGGCAAAACCTCTCCATGAATTCCATATGTTTCGGTCCAGGGCTAGTCTAGACCCCCGGTTGAGCATTAAAAAGTCTGTAGGTCCTGCGTATAGCAAGGTCAGGATCATGCTGTTCCTTTGTGGAAGTTTCATTTCATTGTAAGGAATCAAGTGGAGTACTTTTTATTTTTAACGCTTAGTGTAGGTCATCTCCCACGTCAATGAGCTTCCCCTTTTTTATGGAGGAGAAATGACTTATACCAACTCTTGTTAGTTAGACCAGAGTGCCAACCAATTTTTGAACCATATGTTCGCATTCGCATGTCAGTCGCAATCTGTCAAAAATTGGCCCCTAAGTCGTCTGTCAACTTGGCTCCAGTGGCCAGTTACTTCAAAAACTATTAGGTATATTACAAGTAATTGCTTTAATATTATAAAGCAGAAGAGTTTGTTTGTTTGTTTGGTTGAACGCGCTAATCTCAGGAACTACTGGTCCGATTTGAAAAATTCTTTCAGTGTTATATAGCCCATTTATCGAGGAAGGCTATAGGCTATATATCATCACGCTAATACCAATAGGAGCGGAATATATCATCACGCTAAGACCAATAGGAGCGGAGCAGTAATGAAAAATTTTACGCAGACGACGTTGCACGGGTCAGCTAGTAATACATAAATGAATAAACGAACTAGGTACCTACTCTAAGAAAAGTACTGTTATAACTAAGCATAACTATACGAAGTGCATCGACCGAAGATATTAGAAATCTGTAAAAAACTAATTATGTTTAGTAGATCTACAAACTACTTCAGAAACTACATAATTTCGTCTAATAAGAATAGTACTTACTAGAAAAACATAATCAACTTACGACAAAGTTATTAGTTAAGAAGACTCATGTTTATTTATTTAACTATGTAAGTACAAGGTACAAGCAAATTTCAGTGTCAAGGCTTCTGCTTATTAACGCGATTGTCCGCTATTAGGCAGCATAGGCAACGTTGGCTTTTTTTTTCTTGTTTTACTAGACATCATTTGGTTGCTCAAGTCATTAAAATACCTCAAATTGTTTTTATATGTTGGCAGTTTTATTTTCTGGTACGTTTTTATTTTTTAAAGACCTCATAAGATAATATTTTTGGTTGTTTGATTCCCGTATTTGCATGGAAGTATTGTACTTCGACAAAATATATATTTAAAAAAAATAGTTTGTTTTAAACTTGAACGTTATCCTTTTCCTAAGTTTGTACCTATTTTAAAGATCAACAAAGAAAATGCTGTCTTGCTTATGTAGTAAGAATATGAAGTTAGGTATACACTTGCGATTTTATTTGATTGGTGATCAGATCACAAAGATATTAATAGAGTATTACATCTTGTATAGAGGCGTAGGTACACTGTGTTTATTAAATTTACTTAGAACTATTTGTGAGCGACAAAGACAGTAGAGGCATTCAGACAAAATGTTTCAATATTTATTTATAACTAAGTACATAATGTAGGAACTTGATGAAGTAATATAGGTCAACTTGATCTATATAATAAAAAGGAATTGTTTCGTCATAAATGTCACTTCCATATTGAAAGTTGTTTTAAGTACATTAAAGTGTTGTTTTTTAAGATGAAAAATAAATTGCTCGACACGTGCTGAGAACACCTGCCGATCGTTTAAAGATGCAATGTTGATATTTCGCGGGAGCAGATGTCTGGAGCCGATGCAATATTATTGCATGCTAAAATTAAGAACACCTGTCAAATTGCTCGGCGCCATCGTGTTCTTTTTTTATTTTGTAATTTAAAAGTGCAAGATTCTTAGTGCAACTGTGCATGATACCTACTTGATCGATTTAGAATAGTCGGATTTTAAAATGAATCACTTTTTTTGTGTTAAAAAAAGAACAACTGGTTCTCTTTGAATTGCCTCTAAATACAGGTCGAATGAAGCCGAAATATTGAGTTGAGAATATTAGAAAAAATCAGCGCTCGTTTCCACTTCTCCATAACATTAGTCTTCTAAAGCCAAACATCGTCAATAGAACAAGAGGGGTATTTTCAGTATTTTAATCACAATTTTCAATTCGCCATAAATTATATTTTCTCTGCAATTTGACAAGTTTTAGACATAAATGACCGCTGAGATGAGATTTGATGAACTAACTAGGTACGAACATTTTATTGATCTTTAGGTTTACCTACTCACGCAATCTGCAACCCCCGAATCATGATGTCATTGACACGTCATCATAGTAGGGGAACAGGTTAACAAAATAATATTCACGGGTGTATAGAAGAGCGGGGTCAAAGGCCGGCCAACCCCGGGAACAGTTTGAGCAGTACTGACTGTCTGTCTGTCTTCTTATTCTGACTACTCAGTAACGTTACGGTTCTTGGGTACGTCATTTAAGGCCAAAAATCGTTGATAGAATGGTCAAATTTCAATATTCAGGGGTCTACAAGAGCAGTCTACAGTAGAGCGAGGTCAAAGGCCGGCCAACCCCGGGGGCAATTTGAGTAGTAGGCAGTTATAGCCATTGCTCACGGGGTGTGACGACTCGTGTGAACCCGCCATGGGAAATGTCTTCAAACAACTTATTATCAGCTTTTTGTTAAACGTGGATTTGAATGTCTGATGGTTTTGTACTACTCGTATTAAACTGTGTAGGTACTAATTTTAGCAGAGTACCTACCTACTTACCTACTATTTTTTTCTAAAACAGGTTGTAAACTATACTTAGGTACAAACTTACATAACAAGTCACATATCCTAATCTATTTCAACTATTCTACTAAAATATTTTTATGTGTTTGTGTCGGTTAATAATAATTATTAATCAATCACGCTTCAACGGCTGAACACATAGGGCTGAAATTTGTAACGCGGATATACCTACTCCGGTCAACTGATACGATGTCATACGAAACTTTGCTCCCAGTTGTACGTTCCTGTAGGATAATCTCGATGAGGGCAAATATCAATACTATACTACTATTAAAAAGTCTTATGGCTAGGTACTTTTACATTCTAAGTATTTCTATTTTTTTTTAAGTTCATTAGTATTAACATTTATTTGCTTTTAAATATTTACCTTGCTTCTTAAGTTTTATTATAGACAAACAGTCTCTTTGTAGAAATCGGCAATAGGTACTTATGTAATCTGTGGTTAAGCAATGTCTAAAGTAATCCTGAATTCCTGACCACAGATTACCACCTATTTACTAAGATTATTTCAAAATTAAATTGATCTGAACAAAAAGACTAGCTTGTCAAGTAATTTGTTTCATATTTTCACGTTTTCCATTCCGTTTCATCATAATAATAAATTCAATCTGTTTCGGAACAATAAAACTAGAAACAAAAACATTATTAGTTAAATTACACGTCGATTTGGTTTTCAAATAAACTGCCTGGCTGAACAAAGAAGGCAAAGAGAATTGAAAAAAAAACTTTTTTCTTTCTGAACGGTCTTCTATCCTAATCGATTGGCAATGGAAAGACGTGATCGATTCCTTCGATGGCTTTGCAGAAATTCGAATTTCGAATACCATAAAACCCCATTGGTTAAGGTGTCGTTCGCTACGTGCATAGCCGTTCGGTTATGAGTTCGATGAACGGCTGCGTTCCAAATTAAAAATAATGTCCAATTACTGAAACGATATTGACTTGAAACGCTCGGCCGTGCATATCGACTAGAGATGCGGGCCCGTGATTTATGATTATAAAAATCGACTATCTTGTTTATTAATTTTAATTTATTTTTTACGTGCAATATGTAGACCGGTATGATAGTAATTACGACTTATTGAATCTAGGTTGATGAATTAAATTGTGGTTTCACTTAGAGAAATTTATTGTAATCACCTGAAAAGATCTTTTGTTGTGGTTTTCATTCATTTTAATAGAATAAAACTCAGTACAGGTAGAATCAAGCTTAATAGCCGGTCGGATTAGTCGGAACACTCGGCAAGTCACTCCGCAGCGATGTGACAGCAAAGGTGAGGGGTGAGGTACTGCGCAGCGAAACGCGAACTTCATAGACGTTAGAATCAACCTTTACCATTGTCCCAAATATTTACATTTTAGTGTTATTTTGTAACAATTTCTCGTTGAAGTTAGCTGACAATCCCTAGCATCAATTATAATGTTACTGACTCATGCTAACTGCGCCTAACTTTTCACTAACAGTTTTCTTTTCAGAAACGAACGCTTTATCTTGTTGCATAAAGTTGAAAATATATAGTAAATTAAATATTTCTTAACAAAGTGGCAAAAAAGATACAAAAATGTGTGTTTCATTAATATAATTAGAGCTTCCTTAATTGCTAACTAATTATCCCATCACTATTCCCGAGGCAACCATAAACAAGAACATTTCAGCTCAGACTAAAACCAACAATTTACGGTGCAACAAAAGCATGACGGTTACAAACTAACAGATATTGTTTTCAATTAAACCAAACAGTTAATTATCGGTTAACGAGACCGTGTAACTCTTTCTTGTTTCCACAAATTAGTTTTGCGTCGTGTAAACGAATTCTACTTTTTTTAGTTTAACGATGGAATTGTTACAAAATACAGTAGGTACCTAGAGCTGCTGATTTGTAAGCAGTTTGATTTGATAGGTACTTTATGAAATAAAATACATATATTTCAAATATGATATAGGTACTAAATCTACACATCTGCCAGCTTGGAATTTTTCATGTTTGCATCACAGATGCCACACAAACACAAATTCACACAATTCACATTATATTCAGTCTATTTTACTCGAAATAGTCACATCTTTTGAGTTGCCAGTTTTGGCATCTAGATGATGATAAAGTGGTTTTCCTACTTATTCAAAAGGTTGGAAATACATACTATTTGTTCCATTACGAGCAAAAACACATGTTTTTTTAAAGAAGATGAGTTTCATTGTTTCTCAAGACTTGTAGAGACAGCAAAAAAATCAATTGCAAAAATGTACGAAGTGAAAATATGCGAAAAATCAGGGTAAAGTACACGCTTATTGCCAGCCGTGATACCGTTAGAAGTACAAACAAAATAGTTATTTATTTAATGTTAGAAGTTCCCACAAACTTTGGCTACTCGATAGCGAGGGCGATAATAATTCGTATTGAGTCAGAATTCCTGATAATAGCACAAGTTTGTCTAATTTGTTTCTGCGAATTAGTTGATAAAAGGTCACGAAGAATGAAAATGGCAGAGGCCAAAGTATTTGTTTGTTCATGTTTTTCGCATAGTCATAATATAAATTAAAGAGAAGATAAGTAAAACTAAGATAATTACTATAATAAATTGTAGAAAATTTATTTCTAACTAAAGCGGCTTTTCTCACGTTATTTCTATTTACAAAAAGGTTTTAATAACAGTATCAGTACTTACAGAAATTAGTTATAGGAAAAATCTCTTGAAGTACTGATACCGCAAACAAGACATTACTTATACCGCCCCCAACAATGACGTAAATTAAATCACATTGCCGGAGACGAAACTATACGGCACGAGTAGCACTATCCCTTTTTAACAACGGATTCAAGATGGCAATGACTCGTCAAGTCATAAGCGAGGGTTCTGATCAAAGATCTTATGGATCTTCATCACAGTGCGAATTCTAATAATTAAAAAAAGCCCTACATTTTCATACATTATTGACAGATTGCGTCTGAGATGCGAATGAAAATTCCCATAGCATATATTTATCACTGCACAGATAACTGTGAATACTTTTTTGCTTCTTGAGATTCCTCTTTTTCATCTTTTGTTTTCCCCGTAAGATGTTTCCCTGCACCATGGCAAGAGTATTTCAAAACGAAACAACGTTTCATCAAAATTTCGTGGGATTGTGGTCAACTGAACAATGGCATATTGTCAAAGATCACACAATGAACCGTTTGTACTCGAATGTTATCAAGAAGACAATAATATGCTTTTCTACTTATTATGACACAGTGTTCATCAAAATCACTGTAAATGTAAGGTATTATGTAAATAATAATATAGAAAGTCTAAGTCTCGAGAAATATAAAAAAAAAACCGACCAATAGGGAATATGCATGCTATTTTTTTATTTGCAAAATAAAATACATAGCTCTAGTAAACAATCATGAAATTATTTTTTAAATACTTTCATCATTTATGAAGTTATAAAGCTTCAAAGACTACAATTAGAAAGTGAAGTCCGATACGTACTGTGACGTCAAATTACACGACGACTATACAGCTGCCATAGAAAACAGCGTTTTCGCGAGAGGGACAGATATATTTGTTTAAAATAATTGTATCTCGTTCGTTTTTCGAGCAATTTAGATTGTAATTTCACTGTTTTGATTATATTTTTGAATACTTTTAGATAAACTGTTCAGATCTGTAATACTTTTTTCATGCATAATTCCCTATTGCGAGACGGACTCGCGCACCAAGGGTTCCGAACCATCATCTAAAAAAAAAAATAAGTGGACTCCCAAGCTCCCATACCACAAACGTAATTTACGTTTGTTGTATGGGAGGGGAGCCCTCTTAAATATTAGTTTTATTCTATTTTTAGTATTTGTTGTTCTATTGGCAACAGAAGTACATCATCTGTGACAATTTCAACTGTATCACGGTTCATGAGATGCAGCCAGGTGACAGACGGACGGATGGACAATGGAGTCTTAGTAATAGAATCCTGTTTTACCCTTTGGGTTTGGAACCCTAAAACAGTTGTTCATTATATCTATTCTACTGATATTATTTGGCCATTCCTCGAAGCAGAATAACGACTCCATAGAGCATCTGGTGGTAGAATAGAGGGTAGTAGACAGAGCGGGAGGTCACCGATGAGGTGGACCGATCACATTATTTCAGGATATAGGTTTTCCCAATCTAGCTGCAACCAACCAACCTGCGAAGATCGTCGCCCCACCTAGCCTGAGGAGCCTCTATCTAGCCTTCCATTCGGATTCTGTCAGCCCTTGACAACCTGTCGGCGCTCAGTTGCCATTCCGTCATCAATTTCAGTCGTTGATCTATATTTAAAATAATTTCCCAAATTTTTCACAAATCTACTTTTGTAAAAGAGTTAAACTGTATTCCTCATTGCCTCAATACGCTCTTAAAAATTTAAATACTAGAAGAGTAACTTTTACGACATTTACTAACTACCTTTTTGGGCTTCCAACTATTGTGACATTACCCCTAGAAGCAGATAGAATCAAACATCCAGTACAATAAATATATAAATCAGTACCGTCCTTCAGTTCGGTGGCACATACCAAGCGGTCTCACTAAATTAGTCCAATGAAGCTCATATCGCTGCTGATTAGGTCACGAGCACCACTATGATTGTTTTAATCGAATTAGCGAATTCTGCTCCGCTGTTTCTAATTTTATAATTATTTCGAACATGATTCAGTGTTTGGACTAACGAGGACTAAAATGAAAATCTTCTTAAAATCTTGACTGAATAATTCGTAGCTTCAAATTTTTGAGCTATCTGTTCTTTACTGTGTTTGTCTTGTATTTTTTTACCTTGATTTTTGTATTTAAAAATGTCAAATATACCAAATGGTAAATGGAAAGTACTTGCTCGTATTGTCGTCGCGTCACATAATAACTAAAGTCCAGTAATGAAATTGGCTGTTGAAAATTCATTCAACTAATCACAGCACTCATTGCGCGTTTCACATTATTTGGCACTCGGGCGATAGATAATTCTCGCATCAGAAACTAGAGCCTCGTTTACGAATAATTTGTAGCTTCTAGTTTTTCTGCTATCTGTACATTGTGTTAGGGTTTTAATATTTTTGAGCTTTTATATGTATATATTTTTAAATTTTCGCATTTGTTGCTATGACTGATGCCTGTCTAAATGCAACCGAACGTGTAATGGTGTCCCATCATTGTATGAACTTATAAGTCTACACGGTACATACCTACTTGTAACTATAGATTTCCTGTGTGCTTGATCAACTTACAGCTGATCAACAATTGAAAGCGAAACATTACTAACATTACTATACCGCGTGTATCTGACATCGACGCACAAACGATTTCCATGGGTCCAGGGCATGATTCTGGACACCCCAGTGTTGGAATTTTTCGTCGGTTCTTTTCTGATTTTTTTTAAGAGTACTACAAAGTATCCGCTCAGCTGAGCTGATATTATTTGTGGCTTTATTCAGATTGCTCTTTTTAGTGAAAGTAGTTATTTAATTATTTTTTGATTAAAAATCTCATTGGGTTAGGTCAGAATAACGATTAGGAGCAGTCTAAAGTAAAAAAAACCCTTGAAAAAAATAAAAAAATGAGAAAAAAGCCGACGAAAAATTCTAAGTCTAGGGTGTCCAGAATCATGCCCCGGACCCATGGAAATCGTTTGTGCGTCGATGTCAGATACACGCGGTATAATAAAACAAGCTATAAATCTAAGTTGCTCGTTCTCCGTGCTCTTCAGAGCACTCTTTTACAGCAGAAATGATTGCAATGCAACAAGGAAACGAGATAAACCACTGAAGTAAAACAAAAGAGTAACTGCACTGCTATCAAATTGAAAATCGAAGAAGAATTTCGCCGCCATTTTGTGTTCTTCGGCCATTCAACCGAATTCATTGCTGCACTCTGCACTGCTCAATTGCAATTTAGCAATTGAACATTCCCATTTCCCGGGTTTCTTTGTTGCCAATGCTGCAATGGAACTAATTTTACTTTACTCTTGCCTTAGGGGGAATCCGTTAATTACGAGCTGAAATTGGGGGAGGGGTCCAGTAAATTTTCGTTTAGAGAAATAAAGAGGCTAAATGAATTGAAAATCTCACGTCAACATTTTAAGAGAAGTTGGGAGTTAGTAAACCTTTAACGATGGTTTATTAAAAACTATGCCAGCGACTTCGCTCGCCTTAATAGAGATTTTCGCAAAAAAAAAACCTTATAGCCTAAAACCTGTCTAAGGTACCATCCATTCACCAAAATTCATGAATATCGTTTCGGCAATTGTGGCGTGAAGTAGCAGTCGTAACAAACAAACTCACTTTCTCATCAACCGACTTCAAAAAAGAGGAGGTTCTTAATTCGTGGGAAACTTTATTTATTTACCTATGTTCCCCGATTACTCGGAGACGGCTGGACCGATTTGGAATATTTTTTTTTGTTTGAAAGTGTATACTTAGGTCCCATGATCATCAAGTCAGGATCTGATGATGCAATCCTGGAGAAATAGGGTGAACTCTTTAAATTTTATAGGCACGCTTGAAGCGAACTTGGCGAAGTACCGCCTTGTCTACACTGTTATAATTTTAATTATTATGTTTAGGTATACATTAAACCTTCAGGAAATTTTCTAAATGTTAGTGAAAACCGCGTTTGATCTAAGCACAGGGGAACAGATGGCGTGAAGCGACTTTGTTTTACGTATAGAAATTAAAATTAAATTCTTCTTTGTAAAAATTTACCGTAAATCTCAAGTGAAAAGCAACCAAATCTCACAAAATTCCACCAAGGACGGGGTGGCATCCAAATTAAAAGTAAAAAGCTCACGTAAAATGAATGTGTGCTCCCTAAGAACCAGACGTTTAATCTAATGTTCAAATAACGCCGAAGCACTTACCGATATTAAAAATAAAAGGTGAGAGCTAAGAGCTAATGCGTGAAGTTTCGCGCGCGTATATTTCAATTGCTGAATTGAAAATAAGCAAATTGGTAAAATGGCGCGGAGAATATAGTCTTATTTTTCGATAAATGCGTTCGAAGCATTAGTGGTCTATCAGTCTATCATTCCAGTATATCTCTTGGGAATAGGTATTATATGGACTGTTGGACATACTACTTGTAAGTATGAGTATCCTACTTCCTACTAACTATAATATATGCGAAACTGTGTGGATGGATGGATGGAAGGTTGGATGGATGATAGTATCGTAGTGTGCTAGCCAACAAGTGATAAATAATATTTAATAAAAATAAATGTGTCATGTATTCATTAATTTGCATACTATTTACAACTCGACCAAGCTAAGTTTGCACTTCGCGTCGATTACGTTACACTGACGTTTAGGTACGGTCTGCAAAAAAGGATTCGCTATACTTTAAAATGTAAACAAATGTTTGTTAGATTTTACTTTGCATTTATTATTACTAACATTATATTATTATACATAGGTACATTAAAATATATTCCGCATTCCAGCGAGGTGCAAACTTAGCTTCGTCGAGTTGTATTATATAAATTCAAGTTCCTAAAACGTAACAGACAGATGTGTTGCTGGGTAGTTTGTTGGCCACTTCTTCTCCACAGCTATAGGAAGTGGTTACGGGCGTTTTGGGGGACTATCTTTTGTAAAACTTGATGTTCAAAAAGTGCTGGCTCTTTGATGTTTATTACACTTTCAAGTCAGAACGCCTTAAATTTGCCACAGAGGTAGATTATACTCTGGAACAACACGTAGGCAGTATTGTATATCCTGGGAGAATGTTCCCTAGGGATCACGCAGACGAAGCCGCTGGCAGAAGCTAGTATGACATTATTGTAGTAAATATTTTGGGAATATATATGTGTTTCCGATCGCTTACAACCCTAATCTCTTCAAAGTTAGAGTAAACAGGCACCTTCTAGTAAGTTCGCTCCATCGTAGACTTTGTCTCTGTCATATCTGACCAAGACTAGAGTCAAGAGTCAATTTAAAAAAAAAGTTTGGAATTGCGTGTTATAATTTGATGTAAAAAAATCTTCTCTACTGCTGTGTATTTTCAATGTTCTTTGATATTCACTTGCCACTGCCCTTTCAGGGATTCAAGCTGTATTTTCCACATTCACCATAGTAATTATTTTCTATTCAGCAATCAGTACGGAAACAGCTTTCAAACTTGTCAGATTTCGAAGATTTTCCATCACTGATGTGGACATGTGGATCCTTTCAACAAAGTACTCATTGTAATACTACATTTTAAGCCCACAGTGGCTCTCAGGACTTATTAATAAAGCCCTCAGGACTTACTATAACGTTGGTAAATTATCTTTGCAAACGAGCATTCCCTAGACGCCATCGTACTAATACAATTTCATCCTTTGCCGTCATCACGTACTTTGCCTTGCGGTGTTTCCTCATCATAACTATCATTTACGTAAGGTCTTGGTTGAATAATAACTGCCGTACGGGTCAATCGTCGAGGTTAAGCAACGCTTGCCAAGGCCGATCTCCGGATGGGTGACCATCCAGTACGTACCGCAACTCCATCGTTCCTGGGAAACCTGACTGGTGATTGGGATGTTTGACAGTCGTTCATCATCTGCCTGTCCTTTTCCTAACTAAAACACCGTGTAAAACACTGGTTTTCGGCTGCATCCAGTTGCCCTGAAAAAACAGTCCCCATCATGGTTGGAACGGCTAAGCAGAATAAAATAACATTGACTGGCTATAAATGATAAAGAAAATTAGTCTGTCTGTCTTCTTCATGTCCTGAGGGTAGGTCCATGTCCTAATTCACGTAATGTTATGACGCACCGATTAAGTTTTAGTGCAGTTGCAGTTAAGTTTAAGTTTGAGTGATAAACGGTATTCTTGTAATCTTTGAACTGCGCGTAAGCTGCGCGTGAACTGCACGTCAACTGCACGACAACCAAACTTACTTATAGTGGAGAGAAAAAATATTACTGACTATATAAAAAAATAGAATCGATAACATTTCAATGAATATGACGTTATTATAATATTAAAACTTAAACTTAATCTTATAAGCTGTCATTTTGGGACGTCAAACAAATAGTAGAATACCGATCATGTTGCGATCCGAAGCACGCACCAAAGACGCGCAACAGTAGAATGCCTTTATTGCGCTCGCGTGACGCGAACTTGACGCGAGCGTGTCTGACAGCGGTAGAGAATACGAAAAGTGTTGTTTTGATCGAAACTTTACGAGGCTGCTGTTAGAAGCTACTTCCTCATAAGAACGACCTCTACCATAAAAAAAAACAAAACTAATTAACAATTCCAGAGATTAATATCATTGAAGTTTCCGTCTTACGATAATAATTGCTATTATGTGTTCCACGTTCCTTTGTTTCCCATAGAACTGGTCCCACGTACCCGTGAACTTTGAAAAAGTAATCAGAAACTGAAATGATAACGAGATCGAACAACATTGTCATAATTGTCATAATTATGAGATGTATGTTACCTGAAGACGGGCGTCATCGCCGTCAAAAAAATGCTGGCTTGACGGATTGAACTGGCTCTTGATAGATTGGCCGGAAAAGACAGGGGATAAAGTCAGCTGGAAAAACTAAGTATGTAGCTCAATTAAATAGTTGTTGACTATTAGTATAATCACTTCAAAAACGTTCCCATTCCTGGGACATAGTCTTCCCACAGCGTGATCAAGGACCAAAACTATGTGGTCTTCTATAAAGCTGGTCCAATGCGAGTTGATGTCTTCGTATTTTCGGTTCGATGTTTACTTTCATCGTATTGTCAAGAGTTCTAGACTATTACCACTGAAATTACTAAAATACCGCCAATGGTTTTAAAGGACTTCTGAACAGATTGCCGTTACTTTCGGCGTTAAAGATTCGGTGATGGTAGAGGTGACGGGAGTGCCAGAGTTGCGAAATTTGCGCGAAAGAGTCACCGCAGCCCTGGAACGCAAAGGGCATTAAGAGGAACTCGGATGGGTTTGATACGTTCTCCTTTCTCTTTGCCCCGGAGCGGGATTCACTCAAAGGACAACTCACAAAGGAGGCAGGAGTCAATATAATATCTTAGTTTTGTGTAGACAGAGGATGACATATTCACATTATCCGGCTGTTTTCCTAAAATTTTGCAGCTCGGAGTTAGAATTTCTATACCTGATACCTATACCAACCATTACTGTTAGTAAAAAGTTGTGGTTAAACTTGGAAACAAAATGAAAGCCAAAGTAAATACGCCCATATTCCGAACTAGCACAATCCATCACGAGTTTATTGGAATTTCTTATAAAAACGTCAAGTTTTATTACTTTGTGTCTTTATTCCATATCAGATTATTACGAGGAGTCGTTGAGAGTTTGAGATAGATTGCTTTCCCAGCATTCCATTTACTTCTAGTTATAAGATTAATCTTAAATCCTAATATATAAAATTCTTGCGTTACTGATGCATTCATCAGTCATTATTGAGTGACTGACAGACAACACACTGCCGAAACTACTGGTCGAAGCTGAAGCTGACATTGCGCATGTCGGTTCCTTGGGGAGTGTAAGGGAACACAAAGAGGGGATTTCCCGAAATTCCTACGGGAACAGGAAAAAACGGGATATGCACATACGCAGTCGCAGGCAAATACTATACTTTACGCCAGATAAACGTGGAATAAAGTACATTGACCTTTCCCTATTAATATTTCTTCGTAGATACTAGAACATTAAATTAAGAACTGATTTTCATTAATAGAAAACGTAAAGGATCACGATAGAAGTCGATTCAGGACAGCTTTATGTCATTATTTCTGATTTTGACCTTAAGAAAGTCAATAAATGTATGTGGGACAATGTACTTTATTCCACGTTTATCTGGCGTAAAGTATAGTAATGTTATACTTATTATTATTTATTAATTCATTTATTTCAGAATAATCCATATACATTAAAATGCAATAAGTAAAATACAATTCAATAGGTAGTTTGGGTAATTAAAATGTCAATAGATAATTTATTATTATACTTTTTATATTGGAAACGTTACAGCAAAGGAGTGGAACTCTCTACCTGCGTCTGTGTTTCCGAAAGCTAAACCCTAATCTCTTCAAAGTTAGAGTGAACAGGCTACTTTGGGTAAGCTCGCTCCATCGTAGACTCTCTCTCATTTCTGACCTAGACTATAGTGAAGAGCAAACCCATCTAAGAAAAAAAAAACAACACGCTCTGTGCTTTGTGTAGGATAAATGCCACAGGCCCTCGGGAGCGGGGATCTTGTGATAAAGCCAGTTAGCAATCTCTATAGACCAAGATTACCTGAAACAGAAAAGAATATTAACTATATTACTTAGCATATCCCACCGGCACAGCTCTACCTAACATTTAATTAATCCATTTAAATATTCAGAGCAATTAGGGTCGTGCCAGACGACCTGATAATTTATTGAAGGCGTGAAGCGAGCTTAATGAATAAATTCGTCTATGTTTGAGTCTGTGTTCAGCATTTTGGGGCTCAATGAACGAACGTACGCTGAACGAAACTTTTTTATTGCACTAAAGGGTGTGAATACTGCGATTTTTATCTGTCAATACGGATATAGGACGTATTCATACGACTGTACTCGCAAGTCGTAAGCTACGGCGGTAACGTATTGGGGGAGCATATACAGATTGGCCGTTTCCAAAAGGATTGGTTCCCTTGCTGTGTGTCAATGTGTAAAAGTCAAGAACGGCTTTTGTATTGAGAATTCAGGACTAAAGACTACAGATTTGGACCGGCACGTAGGTCGAAAAACATTGTTGGAATAACTGTAGCTTTGGCAAAATTCGCGTCAAAATTTTGACAACACCAATACCTGTCAACGCCCGTAAGACCCTATCGGGATCGGAACAAACTTGATTGTCTATTACTAATGTTCTTTTAATTTGTGGCCGCTGACAAATTACACATAGGAATAGGACCCTGGTATCTATTGCTACACGCCAATAACACCAGCACGCCTTCCAAAATAGACACGTTAGCACCTTTCACAAAGATGTATTTGATTAAAAAGGAGTCCTTCACCCCTGAATCCCTACATACAAATGTTATCGCATAGTCTGAATCTTCCTCCCTTTTATGAGTAACGAGCCATGTCATTACTTAACAACAAAATGGAAGGTGATAATTTACAATGGCACAAAGTAATGAAGTTTAAAACTACAAAGAGGGACAGACTGTCATAGTGCAACTGCGACACGCGACAATAAAACGGTCCGGTTTTATAGCTGTCCCGCTGCCGTCCGTCCGTCAGAGTCGGGGCGTGTATGGCATGTTTTATTTTTTAACGGCTTCAAATGTAGAAAATGTTATTGTACACTTTGTAACTGGCCTGTTTTTTTTGTATGCTATGGAAAATTAATTTAGAACAAAATGCATACAAATGTTTTTTTTGTTTCTTTAAGGTGAATGCTTCAACCAGCCCGCGAAATTCAAAATTTCTTGCGTTTTTTGCAATTTGCAGGCCAGTGCTAGGTTGTATGTTGATTAAAATATGATTCGCGGCTGTAAGACGTATGTAGTTATAGAATTATGATCACCAATATCACCAATACAACCCTCCAAGTTCATACAACTCGATTGAATGACTTTTTCACGAAATAACATTCAATCGAGTTCTATGAATTTAAAGGGTTATATTGATGATTTAAATGGTTATAATCCTTTAGATTAATGCTTTTTACAATCGCGAACCGTATTTTGTTCAACATACAGCTTCACACTGACCGGCAAATTGCAAAAAACATAAAAATATTTGAATTTCGCGGGCTACCCTGGAGCTTCCACCTTAACTGAGTAGGTACAATATTGCTAATGCCAGAAGCCCATAATCCTTACGAACCAAACTGAAGAAATCAAGGGAAAGAATCAACCTTAAAAGTCTCAGCAATAGTGCATATAGCCTCATGTTTTTGACTGACCGACCTTGACATTTCAAAAGTGCCTGTAAATGGTTTATTTGAAATAAATGCTTTGAATCCTTGAGTACATTGTTATCCAGGGGTGAAAGTAACTGATTTAGTCCCGAGACTGCGTTTGGCACCCGAAGCGTAGCGAGGGCGAAAATAGTTCGAGGGACAAAATAAGTCTTTCACCCGAGGTGAACACTGTGCTTTTCATTACGAATACAAGGAAAGTAAAATAAAAACACGAATCTGAATCTGATGTACTCATCATGTTAATACAAATCTCTGCTTTACGAAAGTATGAACAAAGCTGGAAAAAATAAATGAAGATCGGAATGCCGCTTTCCCGAATATTATTTTTTTTTTTTTCTGTGAACGGCCATCTATTCAGCCATAACATTTTCATCATTGCTTTTTTTATGATTTGACGGCTGTCAGTTCAAAACGATTCTCCCTAGGGCTGCAAAGTAATACTTTCAACCAGCTCGTCAGGTAACTTCAGGCCTACTTTCCGAGCATGAGTAATGAAAAATATTTTTCTTCCTCTACAAATAAATAACCTGGGTCATTTCTTTATTCAGTTGGGTTTGATCGTTCATTCAGGTTTGGTTTTTTTTACTTAATGTAGCTCGTCTTTCAGTTCCTGTGTAAATCGCAAATTAAACTTGATTTGATTTTCCTGGAAAATTATCCAAGCTTACACCGAATCGAAATATCTCTAGACAGAATTATCCATGTTGAATGAATGAGCTAGTCTGTGCAAGCTAATAGCAGAAACACAGTATACTGCATTGCAAACATTGAAAGTTGGAACAATGTATCTGTAAGTATATTTGCCCACCGTTTAAAAACTTTAACGTATATGTCCACACGTACCTGTACAAAATAGATAATACAAGCTGCGAATCAGCAAATGTAGGCAAAGCTTTGTTTGCCGTGTAAAGTAAAAAGCATTACCAGCGTGTGTACAATGTGCACGATACATTGTTTGTAATTTAAACCCCAACATGTTTTGTTTCACCCGCTATAGGGGCGATGACTCTCCCCTGCATTTATTTAAATTGAAACATCACACAATTGACACAAAATATTCAAGTTAATCTAGCTTTCCGGTATCTAGTAGAGAATGCACACCAATTTAATTTAATGTAACAAATATTCTTAACGCGAAAGTTTGTGAGAATGGATGTTTGTTACTCTTTCATGCAAAAACTATTGAACGAATTTGGATGAAATTTGGCCGACGCTATAGTTTATAACCTGAGTGCCAATTCTACTAATTTTTGTAACATTCGCATCGCATTTGCTTCTCAATCGTAATCTGTCAAATCTGTATGAAAATTGAGGATTCTATTGGTTCTTAACAAATACATCCGTCACTATGCATCCCCGCTCATCTCTGGTAGAAACGACGGCTAAAATGAGCACTTGCTGGAGTTGCTGGCCTACTATGACGTCTTAAAACGATCATGTATTAGCTGTGGAAGGGAGACAGAGTTATACAAGACGCATAACACTATACCTTTTTCTGAGCTTAATCATGAGCGCATTGGCACGTTTTATACATAGTATGGCGCTTGGTCTCGTGGATTTTGTTGGTACATTGTTAAGATAAATTATAAAATGTCCTGGCGAACAAAGTAGCTACCTCCACAGACATTTAAGCATGAGTCAAGGCATAGAATATGGTCAAGGCCATCCCTATTATTTGATCACCAAATGAGTCGCCGACTTATCATCTAAAAGGCATGCATTAGACATAATTTATTGGCCACGTGAGTTGATTTATGAGTACGGTTGGTACTCGAGTGCGATGACCAGTGAAGTGAACGGTTGATTGGTCACCATGCTGGGCCATGATGGCACATTACACATGGTAATGAAATCCTTAGTTTATTGAAGACAAAAGACTTGTGTTCGTGTGTTCATTGACAGTAACGGAAGCTGTGGTTACTGTAGGAACCGTGGGGTGGTACTTACTTTGATGTGTCTTATGTAGTTGGTTATTCAGGGTACTCGAAAGCACATCGCTTGGCCTTGAAATTCATGACTAAGGAGTTTTAATTGAGAATTAGGTACAGTGATTCAATGGGGTAAAAAACTGCTCATTTCTCACACTAGATATCGCTACTGTTGAGTGTTCCCTGTCAACTGTCATTATACGTAAAGTTGTTGTAAACAAGTGTAATATTTTTGTTATATTTTCTGAATATGACAGTTTGTGCAGCTATTGATTGCAAAAATACAGGGATACATTTATTTCCTAAAGATGCCAAAAGAAGAAAACTGTGGGAAAAGGCTGTTAGGAGAAAAAAATGGAAGCCTACAAAATGGTCGAGGCAAAATGGTCGAAAATTGGCTTTTTTGCCAGCTGTGGAAGCTTATTTAGCTATTTAATTCATAAACAAACTAAGACAAACAAGTCGCATACAAACAATATGGCGGTTGGTTAGGAACACTCAACAGTGTCGCCACCTACATTATGTTTGTAGTTTTTAACCCCATTCATTCAATTTTCAAGTAAGTAGGTACTACTTGAAAATAAAATTTGAATTTGGAAGATGTTCTGGATTAAACTGAGTTCCAAAGGCTAAACACATGATGTTGGATCAGTCATAACTAGATAACGACTGTTTTAAAATCAAAAATTATTGCAATGTCTACAAAATGATATTTCGGAGTATGTGAATCATATTCACGTACTCCTCATCAAGTCTAGAATTAATGATAATTTTAGTCTTTTAGACCATCGTCATCGCTGATTTCTTTCGTCACTTGATGGGCATCAAGAGATTACCATTCAATATTAAATGATCCAGTACCCTGTTAGTTAATTTAAATATAATCTTAATATTTGACATGAACTTTATGATCACTCAATTAGCAAAGCTGCAAGTAACTAACAGTTACGTTACCGTTTGACAATGTAAATCGAGTTTTAATCGAGTTTAAACACCTTGGTTGCTCCTATCTCGGGTTACAGGAACTCGATACGGGAAGTACGATAGATGAGGGGTGGCATTAGATCTTCAAAGTGTACTCAATTATTTAGATGAGCAGGATTAAATAGTTGCCTTTGAAATTACTCTCTGTAACAAGCTGTGGTGTTTGTGAGAATTTTATAGAGAAAGGAAAAGTCCGGCCAAGTACGAGTCGGGCTCGTGTAAAAGAGTTCCGAACGATCCCTGATTTTTTAAGATACCTATTTCTTTGAATCCATAGACTTCGCTTTCTTACTATAAGCAAGCAAAGAACAATTTTTTGCTTTTTTTATTTAATTGATGTCTGTCTGTCTAGAGGTCTTAGAGCGGATTTCACCATTGAAACTGATCGCGATCAAGCTGCGTTAAAAAGTTGTCAGTTTCAATATATCATAGAAAATAATGACATTGACAGCTCGTAAACGTGGTTCATGATGTTGATTGCGTTCAGTTTCAGACTGATGAAATCCGCCCTTAGTCCTTTAAAATAAATAAAACAATTAATATTTCCATTTCGAAGTTCGAAATGGAAATATTAATTGTTTTATTTATTTTAATTCGAACTGTGTTTTACTTTATCTTTGATGTTATTTGCTAAAAAATTAATCACCGTTGGGGGCCGAGTCACCCGCGTCCGTAGGAGAATACCCTTCAGCGAATCCCTACACGTGGTCCCCGGGTGGTGCTAAACAGGTGACACTAACCGCCTCCGTGGTCTAGTGGTTATACCACCTGATTCAGACCCAGAGGTCCCGGGTTCGATTCCCAGCGGGGGCAAATTTTTTGCTCGGTTTGGTTGGTGGTAGGACTTGTTCTAAGTCCGCCTGGCAAGCTACCACCATCATGTCTAAGTCTGTCGCCATAACAACAATGTTAACAGCATTGTTGTGTTCCGGCAATTAGAGGTATGATAGCCAGTTCCTCTATGTAAGAGAATTCCGGGTGAAACTCGCTTCCATCTTCTGCCTAATCATCACTTTCCATCAGGTGAGATTTGGGCCAAGAGTTTCCCCGATTTGTATTAAAAAAAAACAGACCGTAATATCAACAAAATTATTAACACAAATACCAACTTAACAACAGTGTCAAACGAAAGACTAATTACCAACATTACAATAAGTTTGTCAAGAAGTCAAGCTGCAAGTCTAAAGTTCTGGCGCCATATTGTTTTGTCTCAGCCGTATTTAGTTGTCTCTGGACAAGACGGATGGCTTGACACGTGTTTTGTTTCAAGATTCTTGTGAAGACTAAAAATAATAAGTAATAAGCATTCATTTGATGACAGGGACTAATTGTGTTAAGATCCGCTTTGGACAATAGGGTTTTAAACTAAAGACCTTTCTGTTATGAGTTCGCAAAAGTACGTTACGAAATGTTTCGAATTGAGAACTTTATTTTGGAAGTACATTGGTGTTTGGATACTTGAGTTTGAATTGTCATTTTTAACCGACTTCCCAAAAAGGAGGAGGTTCTCAATTCGGTTGTATTTTTGTTGTAAGCACTTTCTTGACTATTAGCCACGTAAAATACTAAATACTGCTGACCCGTGGCCACATTGTTGTGCTGTATATGGGATGGCGCAAGGGTGTCAACACATGTTGCGTCCCACACCAAAGGCCTACCCACCTTCCAAGGCATTATGGTCATCCCATCTGGCCTCTTCCCATCGTCACGTGCCAAGCCGTGGGGTTCTAAAACAGCTGGCACCCCGGCGGTGACAAGAGCCCGACGGATGATGTCATTAATGCTGGCATGCCGTGCTAGCCGACCAGCGCTCCTACTGCAAGACAGGCCATGGTGTCCGAGGCGGTCGACTGATTCACCGCATTGACACAGATGTGGAGCTCCGCTAGAATTAGACAATGTCTAATTGTGCAGTATTGTATGGGTATAGGTTAAAACAACTAAAGTGCAGTATAATTGGTAACAATAATTAAAAGTTCTAAGGATAAGGCACGCTTGCCGTCGTTTGTCTGTAGATGGGTGACCATCTTAACATACCGAGAATCCTCCGTGCCTTGAAAAGGGGCCGTGCATAAAATTCACTCGCTACTGTTTAGGTAAATTCGATGCGATTCTATGTTTGTGTGCACCGTTTATGCAGATACACACACACGCGGGTGAAGTTCGAGCGTAGTGACCGCTTAAACAATTTTGATCCTTTAGACGATATTATTTTAAGTAACATAATTATATAGTGTACAGCTTAGAAATAAAAGTCTGGAATGTAAGTGTGGACTGTGTATAATATCACGATCAAAAAAAAAATGGTTCAATTTTGTGTTACATGAATTTAGATACGATTAATAAAAATGACTTAACTGCCGATTATTTTTAAAATTGACGAACAATACCAAAGAAAGGACATTCACGTAATCCACATAAATGACTCCAACTTTCACATCATCGTGCAGAAACATAAGTAACATAAAAAACTTTTTACAAAAAAATACAACCGACTTCCAAAAAAAAAACACTACAAAGTAAAAAATAACTTTAATTTCGGAAATCGGTGTTTTTGTTCGTTTCTTCGTATTTTGACACCGACTTCCGAAATTAAAGTTATTTTTTACTTTGTAGTGTTTTTTTTTTGGAAGTCGGTTGTATTTTTTTGTAAAAAGTTTTTTATTTTTCACTTTTTAGTGGTGCCCCACACCTACCACACCACTGCCAAATCGCAGAAAAGCAAAATACGCAATTTCGATTATCAAAGAATCATCTAAATAGTCAAATTCCAGCTATTTCGATTTAAAATCCAAAGTTCGTAACCGATTTCGATATAATTTAAATGGGACCAATCTGCAAGCATATCCTTTCAGATGAAACAAAAATTTTTCAAATCGGCTCATAATTGTCGGAGTTATGAGGTAACAAACATCATACAACCGAATTGATAACCTCCTCCTTTTTGGGAAGTCGGTTAAAAAAGGAAAGAAAATGAACTAAATAGTCCTCACACTACTTAAGTTTTTTTTTTCCTTTTGGTGATTTACAACAAATACAATTAAAATAATGTTTTTCATAGTCCAAATAACGTCATTGCGTAATAAATATATTCATTATGTCAAGTCAAGTCCAGGTATCCAGGTTCAACTTATCAGCTATTATTATAAAAGCGGAAAAGAAGGAAAAAAATATTAGCTAAACATATCTGGTAAAAGTAATTTATACCTAAATAAAATAAAACGGTCATTTATTCAAATTAGGCTGATGGTTAGCACATTTTTACAAGCTTTTATAACGTCGACCTGTATGTAACTAACTATGTTAAGGAATCTAAGGTAACGAATTTAACCATCTTCCTAGGATCGTAGCGTCTTGAAAATTGACAGCTGTATGTAGTTTTGATGACAATACAATAATATGGTACTGTCGAACTGATTTGGTGATGGAGCCGGAAGATATGAACTGGAACTTCATGATGGAACATCGTATCAAAGCTGTGTTTGGATTTGTTAGATAAGTCTTATGATAAACTTGGACCACGATTAAGTTCCAAGGTCTGATGATGAAGCCAGAAGATAGGCACTGGCATTCCATGATGGAATATCATATCATAGCCGTGTTTAGGCTTGTTAAAAAGGTCTTATGATGAACTTTGTCCACAATTACGTTTCAAGGTCTGATGATGAAGCCAGAAGATAGGCAACGGCATTCCATGATGGAATATCGTATCATAGCCGTGTTTGGACTTGTTAGAAAGGTCTAATAATGAACTTTGACCACGATTACGTTTCAAGGTCTGATGATGAAGCCAGAATATACCGCGTGTATCTGACATCGACGCACAAACGATTTCCATGGGTCCAGGGCATGATTTTGGACACCCAAGACTTAGAATTTTTCGTCGGCTTCTAATTTTTTCATTTTTTTTCAAGGGTTTTTTTACTTTAGCTGCTCATAATCGTTATTCTGACCTAACCCAATGAGATTTTTAATTCATTAACTACTTTCACTAAAAAGAGCAATCTGAATAAAACCACAAATAGATGAAAAAATGAGAAAAGAACCGACGAAAAATTCCAACATTGGGGTGTCCAGAATCATGCCCTGGACCCATGGAAATCGTTTGTGCGTCGATGTCAGATACACGCGGTAGGCACTGGCATTCCATGATGGACTATCGTATCATAGCCGTGTTTGGACTTGTTAGAAAGGTCTTATAATGAACTTCGACCACGATTAAGTTTCAAGGTTTGATGATGAAGCCGTAAGGCAGGAACTGGTATTCCATGATGGAATATCGTATCATAGTCGTGTTTCTACTTGTGAGAAAGGTCACGTAATAGACTTTGAACACGATCAGGTTTCAAGGTTATAACAAACCTATTATATATTGACTTGTAAAGGGGCGCTCAACAAAGGCTTAAACTTTTCGTAACTGGTGGCGTTGGAACAGGAAAGACGTTCTGTTGAACTTGTTGAAAAATCAAGTGAACAGATGTTACGGGAAGCAGGTTACAAAGATTGGCGCTCTGACTGGAGTTGCAGCACGACTATAGCTGGCTCTACACTGCATAGCTTACTCAAATTACCAGTTTAAAGAGATGGCGTCTTAGTGTACAATGTACATGCCTCAACTTTCCGGCAAATCTTGAGAATTATGCGTCTACAGTGGCAAAATGTATAGTTCTTTTCTTGTACGTGGACGAGATATTTATGGTTCTGGTTGTGTATGATAGACGCTCATTTACGCCAGCTAAAGAATTCCAATGAACCCTTTGGCGGCATAAACGTTATGCTCTTTGGCGACCTCTCGATTGTACTTCAACATTTGTAACTACTGAATCTTGCGGTGTATTCGAATTATCCTCTTCATTCTGAAAGTATATATTTGAATAAGTACAAGTAGCAAATTATGCACAGGAGGGTAGGTACATTACAGAACAGCTAACTGCGATCGTCAACCCGCCTGTCAAGCGTGGCGATTATGGCAACCCCCTCTCCACTTTTGGGTGAGGCCTATGTCCAGCCGCGGACGTTATTCGGCTGGTATGATGATGATGATGCATACATACCCTGTATACTGTAGGTATATTATTTATACATCGTTTGATAATTTATTACACAAAGTATAATTATATAATATATATATATAATTACCATGCCTAGATCTAGTTGAAATATATTGTCAGCATTTGCAGTAACCACAGTCATTTCAGAACTGCCAATTTCATCGATTTCCTAAAATGAACAACATTTTAAAATTAGTATGTACTCGTAAACACTTCTACAGTTCTAGCACTGATCAAAAGTAAAATCTTACATGTGCTGGGAACGAAACCGTAGCCAGTTGCTGAGTTTTGTTTCCTTTTTTTTTTAGTTACGCATTCGTAATTCGACCTTTTTCGACCCATTCTGCAAAAAATTACAGATATCAAACTAAAAAACTTACAAACATACAAACAAACAATGAAACGTTACCTCCATAATATTAGGCTTGAAGACGAAATACATTTTACAATCTTAAAAACAAGCAAAAATACTTAACATCAAAATTAATACTTACTGGATCAAAATGTGGTAGTCGTCGTACAATCTCAGAATTATATTTACGCAAAACTCGCGAGCGCCTGCGAAGCAAAGTGATACGTGTTCACGCTGGGAGAGCCCGGTCGTTACTGACGCGATCGGGTTCGCGCGGTCGATAATATAGTTCACTTTGCCTATAATTTACGAAATGAAGTTATTGATTTTTTATATAATAAAATTTAGATTTTATTAAAGGGTTAACTTAAGATTTATGTGTAATTTTTAAATTTTCCTAAAAGTGTTTGTTTAGTATAGTAAAAAATACTTATTTGTCTAAACGTTTTCTCAAAATTTTCGTTTTTCAACATTTTTTTCTGCTTTAATTCGTATTGATTTCAAAAATGTTTTCAACCCATGTAAAAGTAGACTATATAATGATGTTATAAATAATTTTTAATGTGCACAATATTTTGTAGTTTGGTTGTCCAACGAAGTCAAACCATCACTCGCTCGTTACTTTTGCGGAAAAGGGGGTTGGAATATGGGTGATTGCCATTATTATATACATTATTTAAAAAAAAAAATCAAGCCATGTAAAAGAACAAGAACTCGTCTCTTATAATAACAAAAACAAAGGTTCTAATTCTTCTTGCTTTTCACACAAGTAGTGATCTAAATTGTTCGAAATGAGCTGATTTCGTGCACGGGGCCTTAAGCCGTTGGTCCCGACTGTTATTTGTAGATTTTTTGCAGTCGTTACGGATAGTCAGAAGCCAGAAAATCTGACACCAGTCTTGCCAAGGAGTACCGACTACCGTGTTACCTAGTTAATGGGTTGTGGAGGTCTGGTAGGTAGCCGCTTCCACGTAAAATACTGGTACTCAGCTGAATCCGATTGGACTGGAAGCCGACCCCTATATAGTTGGGGAAAGGCTAGGCAGTCAGACTGAAATAAATTCATTAACTAAAAACAGTCAAAGCTAACCACCTCACACCGACCACAAACCATAGAGTACAAACCATAGACTAGCCGCTTTTGTTTCTGTTTACTTTATTCTTGTTAGTGCAGGTCGATAACCTTTCAGGTGCAATGCCAAGCTTCATGCATGCTGTTGAACTTTTTATTGGCTTGATAATGACTGTAATGAGGAAACATGGCCGTGTTATGTAGTTATGACGTGTAAGCGTGAGTTTTTATACGGAAATATGGCGGTTTTGAACCTATTATATGTATAAATTTGAAGTAATTCTGCGCACTTATAACAACAATAAAGTCTTACTAACAAGGGAACAGAATCGGTGAAGACAAATACGGGTTGACAATAAATAAAAAGGCTAAACTCCTCAACGGCCGCTGGTAGTACCTACATTATAGTTTCTTGAAATTAAAAGGGTGTCATTTTTATAGTCGTCAGATGAGCTACCACAACAACGCCTGTGGAGATTCGCTTATTTATCTAATTTTACATGTATACGCAAATCACAGGAGTGTAACCATTGAATCATTGACAAAAAGACGTCGCATAGATAAAACAATTGAGCATCAAGGCGTTAAAGTAGCAAATTAGGGGTTCGCATTTGAGGCTCCTCGAATTCTAAAGTAGACATAGACAAGCTTATCATGCAAGTTGAATAAAAGCGTGTAAAAACCATTAATTTTTTTACCTCTTATAATCCTACATAAGTTTACTTTGTCATAGTAAATACTGGTCACAATCTATCTATCTATCTATATCTATACTTATAATAAATCTGTAGAGAGGTCAATTCTGTACATGAAACATATTTCCAAAATAACTATCAGGGGGTGATTAGCATCAATACTGATGCCAAAAATGCAATCAGTATAATTTTTGTCTGTCTGTCTGTCTGTCTGTCTGTCTGTATAACCATTATAGAAACAAAAACTACTCGACGGATTTTAACGAAACTTGGTATAATTATTATTCATACTCCTGAGCAGGTTATAGTGTACTTTTCATCACGCTGCAATCAATAGAAAAAATGAAAAAAAAAAAATTAAATGTGAAAGTTTGGTTGTTTGTTACTCAATCACGCCAGAACGGCTTAACGGATCTTAATGAAATTTAGAACAAAGATAGATTATAGTCTGGAATAGCACATAAGCTACTTTAAATCCCGGGAACATGTTCCCTAGGGATCACGCGGGCGAAGCCGCTGGCAGAAACTAGTATGAAATAAATAAAAAACCGTTTCTTATGTCCCAAGCGTCACACTTTTCACAGTCCTCATAGACTATATCTCTTAAAGACTTCACCTACACTGAAACCCCCCATCTAAACTACGTTGTTTACAGCTTACAGCGTTAATTTAATAGCCATATCCCTTCCTGTTTCATCTTGTACAGTTAAATGGCTTGCTGAATAATAGTGGGCAGATACATCAATGAGGCGATTGATCGCCTCACTGCTGTTGCAGTTCCATACTTATCAGTTATGGTTAATCCTTTGTGGTTTAATATTAACTTGGCAGATGAGGTTACTTCCTGGGTTATATTTATTTTTGTAAAGAGTTTATTACGGTGCTGGTCTTTTACAAATTGGTGTTGTGGCACAGATTTGTGGATAATAACCAGCGTAGGTCGATCTTCAGGCAACGCTTGTTAAAAGGTCGCGGTCGGTCTGTAGATGGGATACATTACATAAGCACCATTCTTTACATAGGTGGGTCCTATCCTATGTAAAGAATCGGGTCCAATAGGCTAGTTTACATCATCCACAAATTGCAAAACTATTTAGTCCGTCAGTTAGAGTATTGAAAAATAATGGACACGTATTTTTTGTTTTTGTAAATCAATGAATATTGACAAAGATAAAACGCATCAAAACTCGGGGTGGGGGCTCGTGACGTCACTAACCGCTAAAAATTATGCCTCGGAGTGCCTCGGAGTGACTTATTGAGAATTTTAAAAGTGTCGTAACTTCGTCAATTTTGGTTCCCGTAACAAAAGAAAAAATACGGGTCAAATATTTTTTGATAATCTAACTGATGGACTAATTAGATTTTTTCAGTAAACAAGCCTATTCTGAAAGCACCCTGAAAGCACTGTAAGTAGTTTTTCCCGGCTGAAATTTGTTAATGTTTGACAGTCGGTCAGTCGTAAGTTCGAAAATGATTAGCAGAAGCTTAGCAGCGGTATACTTCAGCCTGTTAGCTAGCAGTACTTGTAGACAAACTATACTATATTATACATAATTGTCATAATTACTCATTTAGTATCTCTTATTAATTTATCACTGCCATAGGCACGGTGATATACTACATGAAAAGCAGTGCGATTCAGCAATGCGATTCTGTAAACGTGTCGAAGTGAACACTAAGGCGAAGTGAACGATCAGTGAGCTGTCAAACCATAAAAACAAGATGGCATGACGGCTCACTTGTCGTTCACTCCACCTAAGTGATCACGGTGCGGTGAGTTGTTGACAGAATCGACCGGCAGTAGGTACATAATATACATCTAATAAAAAAAACACTACAAAGTAAAAAATAACTTTAATTTCGGAAGTCGGTGTTTTTGTTAGTTTCTTCGTATTTTGACACCGACTTTCGAAATTAAAGTTATTTTTTACTTTGTAGTGTTTTTTTTTTTGGAAGTCGGTTGTATTTTTTTTGTAAAAAGTTTTTATTTTTCACTTTTTAGTGGTACCCCACACCTAACAACACAAGCAAAATACAAACACACCAGTTGCCCATACGATTTTCGAAAGTTCCCCTCGACTTCTCTGGGATGCCATCATCAGATCCTGGTTTCCTTATTATGGGACCATTTGGGAAGTATTCCCTTTCCAACAAAAAAATCATTTTTAAAATCGGTTGGCAAGCGACGGAGTTATGCCCGAACAAACATAAAAAAAAAAAAAAAAAAATACAAACATCCGAATTGAGAACCTCCTCCTTTTTGGGAAGTCGGTTAAAAACAAACAGACACCAATAGACAAAATAAGTGCTACTCACATGATCTATGAAGCGGAGCCCGTGACAGTTTCTATTTGTCCCGGAAGCGATGGCGATGCATCAACAACGATTTGTTACAAATCATTTGACGGAAGGCCCAATGTGGTATGAACGTTTATAATCTGTGGCTTTCGTTTGCCGCGCTGTCAACTAAAGTGCTACAAGGAACTTTTTGGCGATTGAATGATATTGTTACTTGCGTTGTTGTTAAATTAAAAAACATTGGCTGTGGGAATAGGGTGATTGATTGGATTGATATACTAGGTTTTTAATACCAGAAAATCTCAAAAAATGCCAAAATTGTGAGCGTTTTAAAATCTTATCGTCACTAGAGTCACACGACAGTTCCTAGTTGCCGTAATGAATTCGCGTCATTCAGTACTTCTCTATTTTTCGAGCGATTTTATTTATTTTTTCATAATTTGTAATGTCAGGAACCACTTTAAATTAAGGACCAATTTTTTTAAGCTTGAAACATGATAATGTTAACAGGTTGTTTACACTTTTTACCTACCTACCATTGCTTGAGCTAAATAAAAAACCAGAATGGTTAGGCTATTTTGGCCACAAGTCACACGATCCTTTTAGAGTTTTATGCGATATGTTATCTTTAACACAGTTTCCGTTGAATATTGGTTCAGTTTTGGAACTCTCGGGACGACTAGAATCGATTAAACTTCACATTGGCTAAAGTTTTAATGGGATTTCTATCAATAGGTTACATGTTACGTTTGAATGAGTGTCGGCTGTGATGAAATACGTACTTAACTAATTTAGTTCAACTTGAACTTGTTTGTGGTGGTAAGCAAATCTTTACTTTGTATTTTAAATAGGTAAAGTTTGTGAGGTTGTAGGGAGTAATCTCTGGATCACCTGAACCGATAAATAACATATTTACACGTCAATTTTCTTCAATTCAAATAAAACGTGGCCGGTTTTTCCTAGTTGACTACCCTGAAAGAAGAACGAAAACAAACTCGGGGCTTCCTCTTTAGGGTTCTGTACTCAAAGGGTAACCCTACAACTAAACCTCCGCAGTCTGCCTGTCGCGTCCGTATGTCCGTCAGCGGGCCGTATCTCAAGAACCGTAGTAGACAGCACACAGTGTGCTTTTATTGAACGTGTTTTTTTTTTTGCGGTTTACGATAGGTCCGAAACCATTTGCGTGAGAGTCCGACTTGCACTTGGCCGGTCAAATTAATCATAAGCGATCAGCGTACCTCGTGCGATCTTCGCAGACCTAGTGTCCAATTTTAGTTCAACAAAATTTAAAAGTATTTAATTTGTTTTCGCATCATTACTTATCGACCCTCCTTTTTTTTTAGGGATGGGAAATCATCCAATAACTCCTCCCGCTCTGGGCGGAGCGAGAGGGAGTGTCAGACTTCTACTGACTAAAACCCATCCATGTTCCTTCAGTGCCCTTTGTGTTCCGGAGCCACGGTATCTCTTTCGAATAGTCCCGCGACTCCGGCACTTATCGACCCCCCTCACACCTGTATAGTTCTCCAGTTAAAATAATTGAGGACATCGAGAATTCTAATGTCACTAGAGATAAAAGCATCTCAAAATGAGGTCATCACATAGAAAGGAGGCGTCCGAACCTCCTTCAGACGAGACAGCAGGCATTATTCTCAGAGAATCAAGTGTAATTATAAGAATTAATCAGAATTCTTCCCGAGCTTCGGCAGCAATGTCATCGGATCATGAATGACGTCGTTCATGAGCGCTGTGAGAAAATGCGCTTCTTTCCGTACTAGAGACGGAATGTGATGCTTAGTGCAGTCAACAAGGTGCGTATTGTCTTGGAAATGTGGGGGGTTTTAGTTGGTTGATTGATTGCCTGAATTATGTAGGTTAGTACGGTCAGGGTCGAAAGTTGATTAACGCTGCTTCTTTTAAATAGCATCTAAATTAGCACAAAATGGTTCGATGATAATAATATTGGCCTAGCTCTAATCTGTCTCCTGCTTGATCAGGAGGGAAGTGGAAACTATATTTATTTTTTCCTACTCCTCCGCTGTACTCTTCTGATTAATTTCGTTGCGGGATCCAAGACAGTTCAATCTTTTCTCCGGGACTCGTCGGGCTTCATTAGCTAGGCGTTTTTCTGGTGGTCGCCACTGTTGATTCTGGCTTTCAGGAGTTGCAGTGGATGGGAATGTGTAGCGGGCTGGATCCAAAAAATAAAAAATCCTTCTGGTCCGAGCCCGAACTTAATCAAATATTATGCAAAACTAGAGGCCGCCCGCGACTTCGTCCGCGTATAAGTTCTCGTTATTCCCGTGTAAATCCCGATCCCTCGGGAACTCCGGGATAAAAAGTCTATGTGTTACCAATTCTGAGTTTTCAGCTACCTACATACTGAATTTCATGGTAATCGGTTCAGAAGTATTTGCGTGAAAGAGTAACAATTAAACATCCATACATACTCACAAACTTTCGCATTTATAATATTAGTAGGGCAAAATAATTTAGATTAACTAAACTGAAGTGTTAATTGTTTTTGGTCCCTTACTGCACTTTCTAAATAACCGAAGAAACGTTGGATTCGGTTTGAAATGGTATTTCGTTTTCTGACGCACTCGGTGAGGCAAAACAACAATTTGGATACGTACCTAAGTATCAAAAATGTTTAATAAAATTAAGATAATATAAGAGTAAGAAATACAAGTTACAAAAAAGATTCCGACGAACTGAGAACCTTCTCCTCTTTGAAGTCGGTTAAAATCGAATCAAACGCAAGATAAACAACTTTCTCGAGACCGAATGACCCCTCAAGTCAAGACCCTCTCAAATATGAGCCAAATATTTGGAGCAAGTTGGAAATTCGGTCATACTATCTAGAAAATTGAGCTAACCCACTTCGGGCAAGCACCCCAGAGATCTACCAATCACATTTGCGTCAGACGGGATCGAATCAAGTCAATCTAAACGCTAACTAGCCTCCAAATGCTTATCTAATGACATTTCAAACATAAAAGGAAATGAATTAAGTTTCCTCTTTGTTGAAGATCTCACTGTGCAGCGTGACAAAATATTGTGTTGAACATTTAAGCTATTGTGTAAGAATTACAAGATTCCTTCGAATGATGGGCGGAGAACGTAAACTGATGCTAAATCGTAGAGTAACTGTTAACTTGTAAATTAATGGTAACTTATTAAATTAGTAGTAATTCCTTCTTTATTCCGGACGCTTATATCCTGCTCGTCTTTTACATCGCTCTCACATGTATGTATACATAATTTCAAAACGATGTAAACAAAACTTTGTAACAATGTATTATTTTTAAAAGAGTATCCGTGGAGTTTCTTGCACGTTCTTCTCCATAGAGATCTACGCTTTAGAACATGCTTCATCTTTTTGGACAGACCTTGACAATTCAAAAGTGCCTGTAATGGTTTAATTGAAACAAATGCTTGAGTTTGAGTTTAACTCTGGTCCATATTTATACTCCTTATTTTGAATACGATGGTGGGATTTATTTGAGGGTATTTTTTTCTGAGGCTGGCCAAAAAGGCATTGTTACATTTCTCAGGCTCACTAAGATCGTTGTGCTTCGGGGATTCCGATTTACTAGACATCAACGATTACAACAAGTTGATGCGATAACCTTTTTATAGGGTCCCATACCCAAAGGGAACCTACGAAACCCTATTACCAAGCCTCCGCTGCCCGTCCTTCTGTCCGTCCGTTTGTTTGTCAGCGAAATGTATCTCAAGAACCGTAATAGATAGACAGTTGAAATTGTCACAGATTGTATATTTCTATTGCCGCTATAAC
Source organism: Ceramica pisi (assembly GCA_963859965.1). Taxonomy (NCBI): domain Eukaryota; kingdom Metazoa; phylum Arthropoda; class Insecta; order Lepidoptera; family Noctuidae; genus Ceramica; species Ceramica pisi. Next base: position 7,678,670 of record OY982549.1, on the reverse strand, counting down.
AACAAATGACAACACGGTTGGCGCAGTGGTTGAGCGATTGACTGCTGCGCAGCATGTCGCGGGTTCGATTCCCGCACGGAACAAATATTTGTACGACCTACAAGTATTTGTTCCGAGTCTGGGTGTTTTTCTATCTACAATATGTACCTATGTTTTTACAAAAAAAAAATGTATTTACAAGTAGTTTATCAGCCATCTCGTTACATAACACAAGCATTAGGTTGCTTAGCTTGGGACTAAGTATATGGCGTTGTGTGAAATGTCCAAGGATATTATTATTATTAAATAATAAATAAAAAGTAAGGTTTATGTTGAAGTTTATGTATTTTGTATTTTTTGTATTTTGTAGTAAGGTTTATGGTACGAAACGTGTGAGAGACCGACTCGCCCTTGGCCGGTTTTCGTGAAAAAACAGGATAAAGAGGTAAAACATATTCTACTGGAAAAATGGTATGGAGGAATGGTAAAAATGCTAACAGATTATAATCTGTAAGGATTTTTACTTGAAGAAAATATAATAAAAATATACCTACTTACACAATTTAGAAAAAGCCGACTGATTATATCTAAATTAACAACAGAATTTTAATAAGACACTGAAACCGCAAAATTTTAACAATAGAATTAAGAAAATCTTATAAGAATTTTCTTAATTCTATTGTTAAAATTCTATTAAACATTACGCTACAACCGTAGCTACAAGAAAGCATGATTATTACATTAATGTCCAACAAAAGATTCTTTAACATTCCCTTTGTGTCACAACCGATATAAATTAACTCTGAAAAGTATTCTGAAAGCATTTTCTAAAAGTTCATAACAATTCGTTGGAAACTTCGAAAAATAACGTGAAAAGATTAATGTCTGAATTAGATTAAAATCAAAACATTTGTTTGGTAATAATGTGTTCTACTAATTTTCTTCGTTAGCTGTGTTGGACATAACTCAGAAGGATAAACAACAAATAAGATGTTAATTTTGGAAGTTTCGAAAAAGCTGTCTATTCAGGGTGACAGACGATATTTTATGGAGCGAAACTAGTCATGAAAACAAACAGCTTTTGTAAGGGATCAACTTTAAATTGTAAAATTAAACCAGTCTAGAGCGAGTCGGACTCGGATACAACGGGTTCTGTACCATTATTTACACGTTGCTTCTTTCGAAATATCAGGATTATAAGTCAATGGCGAGAGCCCTTTTAGTGTTTGCCGTGGTTACTTGACTTGACTCGATTTTTCTTATTTTTTGTATTACTTAAAAATAAATAAAATAAAATAAATAAAATCTTTATTTCCAAAAAGCCAAATACAAATTTGTCCATCTCAACAAATAACATAAAAAGAAACGCCATAATATTAAATCACTAGGATTATTTGAGACAGAGTGAACGTTTGTGTCTGTGCTAGTATAAACTGTGTTACAGACACAGGCGCCTTCCTCTTATAGTTCAGTTACAATTGGTACACTAGCACTTAGCACTGTATACCAACAAAGTTTGGTTCTTAATGTATTTGCATTTATACCATACAGCGAAATAAAAAGAACTCAAAAATACAATTTGGTCTACATAGAATGCAGTAGGAACGTTTAAAGTAGCATGATGATGTATTCATTAAAACACACTTATTTAAAAAGGACTGCACGTCCTTAAAAAAAACCTAATAAAAAATGGTTGCCACCTACCAGAAAGGATGTGTTCACATTATGGGTTGAATTTGTGGCCAGAAGAACGATTCGACGACATCCGCCGCATATTATCGAGATGGTCGTTGGACATCCTGCAATCACTGCGTTATTTCTACGTAAAGTGAAATAAAAACTCTTTGGACTAAATTATCTTTATTTTGTGTCCATCATCATTATCTTTTGTCTTTTAGACAAAGTTTTGCTGTTGTATTCGCTAACGAATGCGATTGTCGCAATGAAAATTTTTAGGGATTGATCACGTGACACATTTTTGACGCTGTTTGACAATCACGAATGTCACATGTGTAGAGTCTCTTGTGAGCATATTTATATTACTAGGCGTGGTCGTTGTTACACGTTTAGTTCTTTCAGTCTGCCCTGTCATTCCACACACAATCCATCCGGCTCGAGGGACCACGCTTATGCGTCTTGCCGTTCGGTCCCTCTACATCCATCAACAATTTTGTTAAAACTTATATAGCTATTTATAAACTTATATGTATAGCTTATTTCACAATCATTAAAAAACATCAGCTCATAACATTCCCACTGCTGGGAATCTGGTCTCCTCTCTATCAGAGGAAATGGGCCAGAAATAAGTAATCTTGCTAAAACGCGGGCCCAGTGTGGGTTGGTGGGTGTAAGTGTTCGTCCGGTTGTAGGACATGTCAGTTTCCTCGTGTATCTAAGATGTTAAGAGGTAAAATTGTTTACTGTTTTGTAACAATCAAATTACAAAAACAGAAACACTAATAGAAAGCGTATGTGCTCCCTTCTGCCCAAGTCAAAGTTAGAGTGAACAGGCATCTTTTGGGCACGCCGGCTCCATCATAGACCTCATCCATCGCTTTCCATCAGGTGTGATTGAGGCTTCAGGATCAAGCCCATTCCTCAACGACAAAAAAAAAAACAGCTCTATCGCTGATTTTATCTCTGAGAAATGTACTGTCCCTGTGGAATAGGTGATGGGAGCGAAGTCGCTGAAAAAAGTCCGTTCAACAGAAAGAAGGAAGTTTAAAACTCGTCAAACTGTAACAAGTCCCTTTCCTTGAATAATTTAGTCAAGTATCTTCCTAAGTGTTACGTAAAGACTTGACTTTCAGCGAATAGCCTAGAAAGTGGACCAATTAATTATTCACTAGAAACTTCCTCGGGACTGTTCATTAACTATTTGTACGCCTCGGATACTAACGATGTTTATCTTTGTTTCAGGATACGGTGATCATACGAAAGAAATTATGGTGATGAACCATAATATACACAGGTTAGTTTGCTCCTTCTATGTACAAAATGTTTACAAAAATAAGGAATTTAAACTGAATTTTTTTTGTGGCTGACAGTGTTATTTGCCTTCAAAGGTGTATGAAGTATGTACTTATTTACACTCTGTCTCAGTAGTGCGGTGGTCCTGTTCAGGACATGAGCTACACGTTGGAATGCCTCAAGTGCCCATGCTCCTGTACTTTGGTTGATTTTATGAATGCCACTGACGCTGCAATTGACGTGGCCACCAACTAGGTCCAAAACATCTAAAGAGTTAACCATCGACTAGAAAAGAAGACTTATTTTCATTCAAATTAACGGTCATTAGTGGGACTTTATGGTAAATTGCTAGAAGAGTCAATATGACTATGCCATACTCCTATGCAATTAACAAGATCATGAATGAATCCGTTTTTTATGAAAGCCATGTACAAGTAAAATTAAATATTGATTTTGATTGTTCGCACCTCAATGGATGATGAACTGTGGGGTTTCACGGCATTGGCGGAAGATTAGGCGTCATTATAACTCCGTACCATACTTCCACAGGCTTATTTATAATCCATGTTGTTTCTGTATGTTGTTATTTGCAACGCAAACTAATTACGCAACGCAGCGTATCAGATTTTGAATAAATAACAGAAGGTCGCGCAGAACAATTAATTGTGCCAGACCAGGGGCGGCGGACGTGCATTGTACAGTTGTAATGCATGTCTTTTATGTAATGTTGTACAGGTTGTACTAAATAAAGAAACAATAGATAGGAAACTACGGATATTTGCAATAGTTTACCGGAATGATTCTAGCACGGTGTGTATTGTAGCCCGAAAAAACTTGGTCCCTGAACTTATCATTGCACCGATTTGCACGATCCTTCGCACAGTCACTACAAATGTCACAGTATAAAAAATGAGGAAAAAAGATCTTTTCCAGTTCATGTGGCAACTCTTAGTAAGGAGACTTGTCTAGAAGTAAACGTTTTTCAGCTGAATTTCTTTTGACGAGGGAGGAGGCACTTTCAATGGTAAGAGACCAAAGGTGGTTTCAAAGAAGACCTGTTGAACAAATAAACTTGGATCAAGATCAAGAGATTGATGACTTCATTGGTAATTTCAATGCTATTATACTGCACGCCACAACGCAGTATAATGGTGATGACCTGAAAAATACGATTAATCAGCATTTCAACAGGTGAGCTGGCAAGATGACATCATTGCTTCGGTTTGCATAGGTAATGTTCTAAGCATCGCATTACGTATCATATTTGCACATGAAAACATACACGATAAAGATATCGAACACACCACTTATAAATAAAAACAAAGAGTTGAACAGAGCTGTGTATTCACAGTATCTAATATAAAAAGACCAAGTATAATTATAGCAGAAGAAGGAATGTGGAAAGCACAGCGCTGGTACTCGTAGGTCTTCCTTAAGGTGGACTGAAGCGTAGTAAAGGCTGCTGAAATGCCATGGATGTGTGTAGCACAGGATAATATCCTTGGACAATATCCTTGGACATTTCACACAAGGATGCATTGGATTTTGTGATGCTTGGTTAAGGCCTATGTCCAGCAGTGGAGTTTTTTTCGTATGACAATAATTCTAGTATAGGGATAACAAGAGAAACAGAAAAACCTACGCAAAAGGAGCACAAAATCCAACCACTTATTTCTTAATCATACCAGGAACCCATAATCTCAAGAAAGTATACGGTTTCTTTATGAGCGAATACTGTAAAGGTGAACATGAGTTTATCGATAGTGCGGCTGATTGCGAGTGCAGCCTCGCAGCGCACGTGTTTCAACTTCCAATGTTGTTTAAACATTTCTGTGTTGTGTTACTTAATGCTACACTTATTGGTTCAAGTACCTTTAACCGCAGTAAATTTGCTTCTACATTTGCATCATCAGCTTAGAGCCATCAGATTGTTTTTCCTCTCTTATCTAGCTAGATTCTAGCACTTTCTCTTCCTACTATAGGATAGAATAGGTTGAGATACAACAAGTGCGAGTTTGCGAGGATGCATGAATGGATGGATGTTTGTTTTTTCAAACTGCACTGATCGCATATGTTTGCAGTTTATAATCGAGATAATTTAATCCTGATCTGAAGTTCAAGGAGACGTGATCGCGGACATAAGCTAGTCTACATAAATTCCTGATTACAATACTTTAACAAGTAATCTAGATCTGAGTATTATAGGCGTTTTCATTTTTTTATCCAACTGTTCATCATCATCGCTTTCCCACAAAGGAAAATTAAATCATTTTCTCTAAGGTAAAAGCCTTTCTAAAGTTTTTTAATGCTTTCATTGATTGCTCTCTTCTGGCATTACTTGCTAGCTTTAGAGCCTGCTATATTGGATAGTGAACTAAGCCATCCACTGTAGCTCTTTAAAATCAGAATTTTTGCTAAATCTTGGTAAGCTATTTGGTGCAACCTGATTAGATTTTTCATCCACACTTTTCTATTAAACGTTTTCTCATTAGTCGCTTTCTTCATAGCCATATCCATCATGTTACACACAATCCCTCAATGAAGAATGTGAATTCCAAAGCTAAAGTTTTAACTCACTTGCAGGACAAAATTGTGTACGTTGTGTTATTACAAACTAAAGCTTTTTCTCATATCTGGGTTGGTGAACACTGTAGGCTTATGTCAAAGGATGTCAATTAGTTATTGTGCCCACCGGGCACTGGGCACTGGGCTTTTCCCTTGACCACTGTTTTGTTTTGTTTGGATATTCTCTACAGTCTCGACCGTAAGCTTTCAAGGTATCCTGCCAGTCGATTCTGTCGACATTTCACCGTGATCACTTAGGAGGAGTCAACGAAAAGTGAGCTGTTATGCCATCTTGCTTGATTGCTTGTATGGTTTGACAGCTCACTTGTAGTTCACTTCACCTAAGTGTTCACTTCGACATATATGTTTACAAAATCGCAATGCTGTACTAGCTGAGTCGCGCAACTTCGTGTGCGCCGCATTTTTCATTAATTCTACGCTCCTATTGGCCGTGGGATGATGTTACCTACGGCCTTCTTCGATAAATTATGAGCTATCATTTTTTTTTTTAATTTGTTTATGGGATTTTTGTACACTTACGTGACGATGTGAATCCCGTCGTACTACTACATTTAATTACTTAATAAAAAAAAAAGAATTTTTAAATTCGAACTAGTACTTCAAACAAACTCTTCAGCTTTATAATACATATTAGTATAGTTGTAGTATTTATCATATTTGGCTGATTGTCTTTGCGCTACAGTGCTTTAATGTTACAAAAAAAAAAATGCCTGCTGGTATAGATTTACATTTTCATCTGGTTAGCTATAAGCATATAATTTTTTTTTTACTAAGGTTTTAAGTTAAATTAAACTAATAATCTTCAAAATTATTTATAAAGAAATTATTCTTTAAGCCTTAATAGAAATTTCTTTATAAGTTATTGATTATGATCACTATGTTGGAGTGAAATAACATGTACCTACAAGTGATTAATGCTTTCATGGTGTTTTAAGTCTTTGGTGAATATTCTTAAAGGATGCACTTAGATGGCCGTAGTATGGCGCCACACAGATAATATCTTTGTGCTTCTTATAAGATAGGCTCAAAGTCTCTAAGTCATAAATCTACAGCAATCCAGTGGACGTTTTACTTGTAATTCTACACTGCTCCCAGATTCTATTGAGTCAGCAAACCAAGAACAATTGCGAATTATAGCCGTACATTTGGCACTAATACCAATTCTCGGCCATTATCTCTGTGTCGCTTCACATTGGGGTCGTTCTTACTGCAAGCTGGGTCGAGCGATATCTGTACTAAATTCGCCTATATTTCCCACCCACGATGACTGGAACGTACTTTTCTGGTACATTAGAAATCCTTATTCTTATAGCCATAAGGTTTATAGTAGCTTCATTCCCAGGTCAGGTTATACGGGCCTTGTTAGTTGCAGTTCGCGTAGAAGCTGCATTCAAAACTTTTATTTTAGATTTTTATGAGGTATTATATAAATACAGGGTTTCCGGCTAGTTATGATGTTATGAGCTTAAATTATCCTTATTGCTTAGTTTGGGAGTGCCTGTCGTTTAGTGTAATGAACCGCAAATGGTAATGTTGTTGGCTTGAGTAATTGTACTGTGACATGAAAGACTTTTACGTAATTTGACGCAATAACGTGTAATTTTGCGAACCGCGAGCCTTGAATTACGAGTAGCAGTATTCCGGGGCTTTTTGGATGTAAAGATTGGTATTTTCTTCGTAATTTTTCTGTTGGTCTTTGCAAAAGCTTTTGTTCGAGTTTTCTTTTTGTCAACTACATCAATCAAACACGCGATCAATTTTCTGAGGTCGGTTAGTCGATAACCTTGTCAGACAAGCTTGCAGAATTTCGGAACTTCACAAAACTACTTTCTCTCCACGCAAAACTAAAATTCCATGAATTAAAAAATTATACGCGCCGTGACAGTCTGGAGGTAAATAACCATATCCACATAAATATATTTTCAGGCATGGATTCTTTGGCAGGCGGCCGAAAGCGGCCAGTCGACGCGAGCGTCGCGACGCGCTCGCCTCGCTTACTGACGCATTCGAATCAAAATTTCGAAATTCAAAATTTTGGAATTCAAAAAAATACGTAGTACTTTTGTGGTGCGGTGCGCCTTTCCATATAGTTACTTAGTTTATTTATAGTTAACGAACACGAATAAATCGAATAAGAGTGCGAAAAGTGAGAGTGTAGAGTGATGAAAGTGTTTCAAAATTAATTTATCACCAGCAAGTTTAAAAGTGCACGTTTTTTTATTCAAAATATTTCATAGCAGGTGCCAGAGGTATTTAAAACGGTTGCATACTTGGAAAAGAAGGCCAAGTGACTGCAGTTGCATTTTATTGAATTCACATTTTGCAATAAATTAATTGTTTGACCTATTGATAAATTGTTTTGGTCCAATTTGATACAACAAGGAGTGTAATTGGACAAAATAGTTTATTTATAAATATGAACACAATGCATTGACCTGTATGAAACGGCGTCGGATATGAAAACATTTGCTGCCGGAATTTGCAAATGACGGATAAACGAGGACAATATTTACGCCAATTTTCTTCTTAGACACAGTTATTTTAGTTTATTAGGGTTATTTTATACGGCGAATAAACGCTCAATTTTACGTTTGTAGGTTATTGCGAATCAATTTCAAAGAGTTAGTATTCAGTATCTTGATGATGTTCTTTGAAAATCATTTTGACAGTTGCTATAATGTCACATGTCAAAAATTAATTAAGTATGTACTAGTTTGTTTACTTAGTAGTCAGTCACATGCTGCCCACTACTCGTTAGATTTAATGAAAGAAGCAATGAAGAGGCGTGTTTATACGCACGTCAATTTAGAATGAACGACACCACGCCGTCTTATGCAGCCGATGATGTCATCCATAAAAATCATAATCGACTAAAACACTGAACTATTAAACAAATCGTAATTACGAGGTCAACACTGCTTTGATGTTCCTAATGAAGAATATTTTGAAATTGGACTGCGATGTCAGAAAAGTGAGGGTTCTCGAGAACTTTTAAATAAATAAATTGGAAACTGAAATGGGAATAGGTAGGTTAAGGCCCACTTGTGGATTTTTTTTTAACTTTTCGAATTAAATCACAAATATTCCATACAAATTACCATGGGTTACAATAACAAAAACAAATACAAGATCTTTTATTTGAAATAGACAGGTTACAGGCACTTTTGAATAGTCAGGGTCTGTCAATCAAATAGATGAAGCTATTTCTGTCGCGCTAGCGACAAGAGCAGCAGGTTGTTCTGCAGCAAAACACACTCACCGAGCCTATCTCCAGCACGGCAGTTGCACGTTCCAAAGAGTAGATCCTATGGAACGTGCAAGCAACTCCATGGACACTCTTTTAAATCAGTGTTCACAAAATCATGATGACAATCGATATCAAATAATTAATTACTGGAGTTATACAATTCAACAATTTTAAAAGGTTACAACACATACTGGTTTGTGCCAGTGGGCCTTAGAGAGATTAAAGTAGTACAAATGGACCAAGATAATACGTCTTTCGAAGAAAGCCATTAAGTAATGAGTAGTTTTAGTAATTACTTTATCTTATTTAACACTGGTAGATCCCAGAAATTTTCGATTACCTATATTATTTTACGTTTTTAATTCGAATATTTCCACCTTTTCAAAGGGCAAACGATATTTATTTGAATAGCAACGGTCTGACGGTGTTGAGCACTATAACGATAAACCTGTCAATGTGGGTAGCTGTTCTGTCCAGTTCACCGCGAGACTACGCGTGTTTATTCGATTTGTTCGAAATTCGAATTGATGTTCGAAATTCGAATTGAAGTTCGATTAATTTGAATGATTAGTGACGTTTTAATAATAACAACAGATAAATAATAACGGCTCGATAATAAAAGCCACACGAGTCGATCTTCAAAGTTAAGCAACGCTTACCTACCGTGATTTGTTCGTGGATGGGTGACAATCTTAACATGTAATCGAGATTCCTCCGTGCTTAGGAAAGCACGTAACTTAAGCCGTTGGTCTCGGCTGTCATTTATAAATCATTAGACAGTCGATACGAGACGTCAGAAACCAAGAAGTCTAACAGCAGTCTTCCCGAGGGATATCGTGCTACCCAGTTACTGAGTTGATGTAGGTGGATAGGCAGTCGCGCAGTCGCTCTTTGTATAATACTCGCACTCAGGGATCCGGTGAAGTCCCTAGTTCATTCAGAAGACGTAAATTCCGTCCACTAGCGCCGCCAATCGTTTTTTATTATTTGTGGTAAATTTAAGACACGTAGATAAAAAACCGCTCTGTAGTGCACTGAAGAAATGTATTTATTATGTTTTGTACTTTAGAACATAAATAGTTGCCAAAGTCGATATTTTTGCTAAAAGTGGCCACTTTTAGCAATAATTGCCGTTTTGGCTATTTAGCCATTAGTTATGTATTAAAAATAGCTGTCAAAAAATAATATGTAGATACATTTCTTCAGTGCACTACAGAGCGGTTTTTTATCTGCGTGTCTTAAATTAACCATAATTAATAAAAAACGATTGGCGGCGCTAGTGGACGGAATACACACTCTTAACACACTAAATTTAAATCCGGCAAAAGGAATTGAGGAAAGAAAAGAAAAACCCTTGAAAAAAAAACATGTTTCTTATATGGCAGCCATTTATTATTTAATTTTTATTATTTGTTATTAAAGCGGCAAAATAACTACACAATAAAAAAATCAACTGTCTACCTATTACAGTTCTTGAGTTGAGATACAGCCCGCTGACAGACGGACTATTAACTTAATAATAGAGTTGTTTACCCTTTAGGTATGGAACCCTAAAAAGCAACACACTTAGCAAAAGCTTAATATTAGTGAGCATTATAAATACATGACAATAAATTCTGATACGAGACAGACAGTATTAAAGTTTCTGAAATAAAAGCAAAAGCTTCTAACTCCGTCTTTTAATCTTATGGGACATTTAACACCAATCCACCTGCCTCTTGTAAACCCGAACTGGAAGAGGCATCTATTTTTATAAAAGAGAAAATGGCTGACTTACATATCAATGCACAGCCGAAACTATCGGGACAAGGCACATTAAATTTTGCACATGGCTTCCTTTTTTAGTATTGATAGGCACGTGTTTGACCACTATCTCACCTGATGGTATGCAATGATGTGGTCGAAAATGAAGTACGCTTGCCTAGAAGTAACCTATTCACTCTTAACTTAAATACTCCCAGGTTTTAGCAATCAGGAAACACAGACTCTGACAGGGAATTTCACTCCTTAGCTGGCCTTTTACGATTTAGTCAAGCACTAAGAAATATTTTTTGGAAAAAAACGTGGGCCTTGGTTTTTCACTAAACCTGCGCAGACGAAGTCGCGGGCAAAGTGTTATTCTATAAATATTTTAGTCTATGACATCCCATCCTGCTCATATTTCCCCGTGGATGTGTTGTATCCAAACGAAAGATGTCAACTGCTAGACAGCCGGCAAGCAACGGATATAGATCTGCAAAACATGGCGGGTAGGGTTGTCGGGCTCAGTTGTATTATTTATATTACCAACGAGGTTTTAATATTCTTTTAAATGGACAATTTGAGTATTTTACTCTGGGAATTACAGTTTAATCGAATACAAAATATAACTATCCAATAATCCATTAAATAACCTTGTTAATAGAGTAGCTAGCCTATCCAAATTCATCGTCATGAATCAGGAGTTCCAAAGGTAAATTCTTAGGAATATTGCGAAACCATCAAACATGGGCGTATCGGTTTCAATTTCTTGGAAACATAACTTTGTGTTAAGAGCATTTACACGACTAACGCGGCTCATTGCATTGCTCACCCAAATAAAAGTCTTGCGAAAAAGTAGCATGCAAAATTGCAAAAAAAATTAGACCTAGGTAAGTCTTGTTAATGCATAAACAAACAAACACATGTCCAGTCTAAAAATACTGCAATTTTTTTGTCATATCGTGACCCGTAAACGATCTAAAAATGTTTCAACTCCCAACGTTCGAAATACTTCATAACAGCCTTAACAGCAGCAAAATATTTGTATGACACCCAAACTTCTAAATACGAGTGACAACCATTTCCATAGATCGATCACCGGCCACGCAAACGTAGGCGTCGGGGATCGCCGCGTGCCCTAGAAATTGGTCTGTCACGTCACTACGGACTAATACTACAACTGTGGTAAATAACGCGGGTTTCATTGGACGCCGGCTCCCCACTGACACGGCTTGATGGGAGGATTGCTTTGTGTCTGAGCCTATTTTTAGATTAAATGTTGTAGAAGTTTGTGCTGCGTTTGTAGGTTTATTATGATCTCAAATTCACTATTAGTCACTAATTGTGGCAGCCATTGCGCTATGAGCAATATAATTATGAGCTTCTAGAAGTTTTCGATCTGCAATAGCCTGTGATTATTCGATTTATCATTTTTATTCGAATTCCGATTAAGTACCAACACTAGATCACTTCGAAGTCGGAGATCGCCGTGTGCCCCAGAAATTGATCTGTCACGTCATGGTCACGTCACTACGGACTACAACGTTGGTAAATAACGCGGGTTTCATTTGACGCCAGCTCCCCACTGTCACGGGTGATGGAACCGCTGTCTTGGGTTTATGATGGTTGAAGGGTTGCGTTGTGTCTGAGCCGATTTTTGGTTTAGTTTTACTTGCAGGAGTATGTTAATTAAGATTTAAACTTCACTATTAGAAAATAATTGGGCCATCATTGCCAAACGATAATCAGTTGGTATCATCAAGAGCTTACAGAAATGTTCGACCTGCAATAGCCTGTGAATATGTTTTCGAATTATCGTGTTTACTCGGCTACAGATTACATCTCAACACAAAAATACTTCAAAGTAGGGGATCGCCATGTGCCTAGAAATTGGTTTGTCACGTCACTATGGACTAATATAACAACAGTGGTAAAAACGCGAGTTTCATTGGACGCCGGCTCTCCAGTGTCACGCGGCGTGATGGAACCGCTGTCTTGGGTTTAAGACGGCTGAAGGATTGCTTTGTGTCCGAGCCTATTTTTGTATTGTTTTTGTTTGTAGAATTTTGTGCTAGACGGGTTTATCACCATTACTTCTATTCTATTCACTCAAAGGGCAATTGAGAGGGCAATGCTTGGAGTTTCCTTGCGTGTTCGAATCAGGAATGATGATATCCGCAAGTGGACCAAGGTTACCGACTTGTCATGGTACCTACATTGTTCGCAGAACAGAACTGATGGTCGATGGGGCTGAAAAGTTCTGGAGTTCCGCGTACCGGAAGAAGCGACGTTGGAAGGCCTCCTATAAGGTGAACCGATGACCTGGTGAAGGTCGCGGGTAGCCGATGGATGCGAGACGCACAGAACCGGTTGTTGTGGCGACGCTTGGCCTATGTCCAGCAGTGGATGTCTTTCTGCTAGTATGGTGATGAATTAGGTCACTATGGCAATATCATACTTCAGCAAGTAATGAAGTCTTTTGCTGGCCCACGGTGTTTATAATATATTCAATACTAGACTTTAATGCTGCAGATTCACTCGCGTGACGTATCCCATGCAATTTTCGGGGATACTTCTTACCTTTCCTTAGAAATATCTTTTTTCGCAGTCGGCTCCTCAAGCAAGTTTACCTCAATATAAATTTGGTTTAGATTCCCAAATGCTAGATCACTCGAAAACTTATGAATTGAGTACTCTTCAATTTACTAAGTATTATTATGCCTTTTAATATTGATTGCAACTTGACATCCCTACCTTGTTGCTATTCCACCAACTCGCACTAAGCGCTTCCAAGCGTCTTTCATAATGCGCACAGCAAAGGAGTGGAACTCTTTGCCTGCGTCTGTGTTTCCGTATACTTACAACCCTAATCTCTTCAAAGTTAGAGTGAACAGGCTACTTCTGGGTAAGCTCGCTCCATCGTAGACTTTATATGTGTCATCTCTGACCAAGACTAGAGTCAAGAGCAAACCCATATCAAGTTAAAAAAATAACTTGACTATCCTCACGTTGATTTGTAACAGAATCTCTTTTAGCCATGTGCATACTCATTAGCGAGCTGTAACCGTAACTTATGTGATACAGTAACGGGTTCTAGTGTGTACGCGTTTTACAATTACGGCTCACGACGTCGCCGGAACGCTTTCACTGAGCGTACTCATTTTGCGAGTTGTAACTGTAACCAAACAGATACAGTAACGAGGTTCTAGTGTGTAAGGGGAGTAACGAACGGGGAGACCTGCTCTGCCCTCTGTTTTGGTTTGTAACTCCACGATGTCGGACGAAGTGTCTCTCGCCTGTGCAGCATACTTACTTAATAGATGCCTTACTCGATGATCATAAACGGCAACGAAGATGGTGGATTCATAGAATGTATCGAGAAAGAAGTGATCTACTATTCATATTGTGTAAAGAAGTGATCTATTGTTCATTTATCCTCTGACCATTCACTCATAATGACGAAGGAATAACTCGATATGACAGCTGGTTCGCAGCGGCTAGCAACAACCTCTCCTCTTGACGTCCACGAGCGCACTGCGAGCGCCCTTTGATCCGCGGCAAGAACCGACAATCGTCGGCTCGCTACGAGTCGCTCGTGTAGCGTTCGTCGCAGGCTCGCGAACCACTTACACAAATTGTTTTTGGTAACAGTAATGGTTACAGTTACGTGCAACGTTACGGGTTTAGAAATGAGTACGTTGTAAACGTCGGATCGCTGCAAGCCGCACGCGTACCGCTCGCAGCAGGTTTGCAAACCACGTATACACACTATGTTTTTTGGTTACATTACATGCAACGGTTACAGTTACGGCTCGCTAGTGAGTACCCGCCTTTAAGAATCGGCCGACTGATATAGCTGACTTTTTTAAACCGCTAGACAGCGTGTTCATATTTTGGCACACGGAGTGACCGCGTTGTACCGCTGATTCATACAACCTACTCGATTGTGGGACTGTCATTGCACTTATTCAATAGATGTCGTAGGCAGTAATCAAGGCTATATGGAAGTCGTAACGCATGAAAATACATCATCAGCTCAACTTTTAGTATCTTCTGTTTCAACTCTTGTTTTTGGCTTTTAGTATTTTCTTTCGCCATCTTCTGGTTGGGTGTAGTCACGCTGGCATTTCTTTGGACTGCCTCGGCTACGACGCCCGTTCTCAGGCACCCACTGCCTGACGATCCTAGCCCATCGATCTTGATGCATCCTGTAAAGATCCGGCCAGTCTCATTTCAGGCTCATCTAATTTATATTGAGGTTAATAAAAGTTCTTCAGGCATCTCGTGAATGCGCGTGACTATTGACAATTTATATTCATCGATCAATTAATTCTAGTTGATGGATGGTTCGTTTAAATAATAACAGCCGCACAGGTCGATCTTCAAGTTTAAGCAACGCTTGCCGAGGTTGGTCTGTGGATGGGTGACCATCTTAACATACCGAATTTCCTCCGTGCTTCGGAAAGCACGTAAAGCTGTTGGTCCCGGCTGTCATTTGGAGATCTTTGGCAGTCGTTACGGATAGTTTGAAGCCAGAAAATCTGACACCAGTCTTGCCAAAAGCACCGTGTTACCCAGTTTATGGGTTGTGGAGGTCTGGTAGGCAGCTGCTCCACGTAAAATAAAGGTATTCAGCTGAATCCTGTTTGACTGGAAGCCGACCCCAATATAGTTGGGAAAGGGCGAGGCAGATGATGATGATGGTTCATTTACAAATGGAACAGGGGGGACGTGTATGAGCTTTTGAAGAAACACTATTTGGCACTTAGTGGAGTTATGAGGTAGATATATATCTGTACATTATTATATTTTACGAGTAATTCCCACTTAGCTATTATAACATAATATGTATAAAATTTATTTCAGAATATCTTCCATATTTTGTTAGTAACAATGTAAACTTATAAACTAGTGTTAGTAATATTTATTGTTACCAGTGTGAGACATGCCGATCCTGGGGAATGTCTACTAGACTGATAATGTGTTGATTAGAGTGAATAGGCCGACTGACATTTTCTAAAACCCAAAATTAATAGTTCCACTCACCGTAGATGTCCCGGAAACCCATCTCACTACAAGCAGGGCGTGAAGTATCAAATATATCATTTTTAAAACTAGAAGGCTTATTCACAATAAATAAAAATAAAACGTTAACAAGGAACTTGTCATCGTAAGCTTGGACTCATAGAAATGACTTCAAGATACATTATTTTTAGATTTTGTCAACGAGCTATTGCATCATATGAAACGAATGTTAAGAGGATTCATAGGAATTAATATTAATGGGTCATTTTTCAGATCCACTGTGTGTTCGAAACTGTCACAGCTTATTATTATTTTTTAATAGGATGTTTCGTTGTTTTGACTACTGTTCGAAATATCAGTAATTTTAATTTGAATATAAACGAAAGGGTGACTTCGTGCTTCTATGTATAATTAGTACAGGCATTGCTAGTCTATAATGTAACTCAACTGCTGGGGGAGGGGTAATGGCCACCTCAGTTTGTGAGGGGGTTGCCTGAAACACTCCCATTACAGATTGGTAGACGCCACATGTCTTCTGATTGTTAATGATACTAATCTAAACTAATTTCCTTACGAAATTTTCATTCACCATTTTCCGAGCCATAATAAAGTAAGTTTTAGGGGCAGTTACCACTTGGCACCATATAGCTTCTTTACTTGCACACGTAATCAGGGACCATTTCGGTTACCCATTGAAAGGGTTTTCGATTGGGTTTTTTTATGCAGTTTCAAGTATATAACCTATTCAATGGGTTGTCAATATTGAAGGGATAACCTTTTTATACTGGATTTGAAGGCTAACACCCTTTCAAGGAGTTACATCTTGATAAGGTAACCTCATAAACGGCTTACCCTTTCGAAGACTTAACTCAACCGGGGTTGTACGGTTCCTGACAATAATAAACAGGTTCCTAAACAGAACAAAACCCTTATATTATATAGATTTATTTATTTATTTAGGTTCACCTACAGCACATACATATAATAAATACAAATGGTATATCTTACGGTTATGTTCTAATATATATGCCAATTACAGGTAAACACAGCATTGACAATAGAGACGCCAGACCGCTTAGTTGCTAACTTAAATTTAGGAGTTTAGGTACTAATAAATAATAAAAAAAAGGATAGTTGGGTAGTTGAAAGAAACAAAAATAACAATAAAAACTTAAAATAGAACAGTAAATAAAAGTGGATTTGCACGTTTGAAAACTAATTGTAAACTAATTATCTGCGCACAATGATTCTCCACCTAGGTACAATTTTAATGGAGAATCACTTTACGCAAACGGGATAGGTAACGTAGTCACTTTTCTTTGGTGAGTAGGGAGGCCAAGACTCTTGATTTAAATTTAACCTTAGGGTCATTAAATATATCCGCTTCGGGTACAGAGTTACAGACTTGTTAAATGAGTTAAGGTTGTCACACATCTTAATGAGTGGTGAGTTGAGACCTATGTTTGTAGAGGTAGTAGGGCGCTGTAATATTGTGGTCATAGGAAAGCGTGGAATTCTAGGCGGAACTTTCAATACAATGCGCGACAGCAGTTCACTACAATCTATACGACCGTTCACGAGTTTGTGAAGGAACATAAGACTGTGCATTAGTCTCCGTTGCCGTAGTGGGATCATTTTAAAGAAGATCAAACGCTGTTGGTAGGGACACCTATGGGATAGGCCAGGGGATATAAATGCGAGGTGTTTGGTGAAAGCCCGTTGTATGCTCTCCAGACGCTGAGAATGTATTGCGTAAAAGGGGTCCCAGGCAACACTGGCATATTCCAGCCTGCTACGCACCAAAGCATCATATAGGACCATTTTAGTTTTAGTGTTAAACTCTCGTGTATTGCGTTTAAGAAAACCTAACAATTGGGCAGCTTTTTTAACGCAACTGTCTACATGTTGCTTGAATGTTAATTTTTTATCCATAACCACTCAATTTCATCAACCTTAGTTAGTGTAACACTATTGATTTTATACGATGTTACACTAGCTTGTTTCTTCTTTGAGAATATAATGTGGAAACACTTTTTGACGCTTAGAGTCATGCCATTTTTATTGCACCAATCTTGTATTCGATCCAAGTCACTTTGAATCACGATTGATGGTTATTTAAATGAAAGGGTAACCTTTTCACTGGGTTTCAAGTATTATCCCATTCAATGGGTTATCATAATGACGATATAACTCTTTCACTGGGTTTCAAGTATAGAACCTATTTAATGGGTTATCATAATGATGATTTACATTTTGATAAGGTTACCTCATGAAAGGCTTACCCCTTCGAAAGACTTAACTCATAACCGGGGTTTTACGGTCCCTGCACGTAATATCAGCTGCACTTACATAAATGCACAAAAGTGTTTTTTGCATGGCTCCCACTATTTATAATAAGATGCAGAAAAATTGTAGGGGGCTTATAATGTGAAATTGAAGAAACAATTACAGATGTAAAGCACTAAAGCTAACTGTAATCACTGAATTTCAAGCAGAATCGTTTGTTTTGATATAATCAGTATTATATCTTAGTTTTTAAAGATATTGTTGAAAAAGAAAGGAGAAATATATCATACCTATTTTTCAAAAGAGACACTACCTTATCTAGAAAATAACTCACATAAAAAAACATCGACGTGAACGTGAATAACTTTCCGAACAAAACATAAGTTCCAATAACTCACGCTCAAGTCGGAATAACTCGTCGCCATATAATAATTATGATGATAATATGCGACATAGGTAGGTACTTGTTCTATGAAGTTGAGCCTACTTATTAAACTTATGCTAACATCCCAAGTGCAAACTCCTAACATTTCTGTAACAGACTTGTTGTTGAGTTCTACAGTCTGTGGTCTTTTATAGCTTCGTCAGTGTTCGAATTATTTTCTTTATGAAGTCGGAGAACTTAGTGCGAGTTTTTTAACGTACTCTTTCGCGTTAAGGTAAACCTTTGCTTTTGTCAAATTTTATGGAAAAAAAAGGTTTCTGTTAGGTATTGTCACCAGACGACGCTTATTCAGTTTCAATACAAATTGACCTATGATCTATTTAGCCTATTTTTAACCGACTTTCCAAAAAGGAGGAGGTTCTCAATTTGGTTGTAATTATTATTTTTTTTACCTCATTCCTCCGTCATTTATGAACCGATTTGAAATATTCTTGTTTTATCTGAAAGGATATACTTATCGATTGGTCCCATTTAAATTTTATCAAAATCGGTTAGGAAGTTTGGATTTGAAATCGAAATAGCTGGAATTCGTTTACTTGGATGAGGGTTTTTTGTCACTCAAGTAATCGAAATTGCGTATTTTGTTTTCCTGCGATTTAGCAGTTATGTTGTTAGGTGTGGGATATCACAAAAAGTGAAAAATAAAAAGTTTACGTTTTTTTTTATTTGGAAGTCAGTTGTATTTTTTTTTGTCCTACTGATGGCTGTCCTAAGGCTTCCCTTTTTGATTCTGCAACCTTTCTCCGACAGTCGTTTCTCCTTTGGACTGATCACCGACAGGACGTTTCGTTTTTATGAGATTCGTCGATAGAACGTTTCACCTATGGACGTTTCGCCGACAGAATGGTTCGCATTCGTTTGTTTCGACGACAGGACTTTTCAACTATGGAATATTCGCCGACATACCGATTTGTCTTCGATTGTTTTGACATGGCTTTTAACTATTTAACTACAAAACCACCAAAAAGTTACTAACAACCCCCCTGAGACAAAAAATAAAAAGGCAAAAATAAGGTAAAGATATAAAGGGTTAATTAATAAAAGAAAAATGGTTAGGTTAGGTTAGGTTAGAACTGTGACCTCCTACGCACGAGCCGAGCGAGCGAAGCGAGCGGTGCCGCGGCAGCGGCCGGCGAGTGCCAGAAATGACAAAATTATATAGAAAGAAATACGAAAAAAAAACCTAAAAAAAGCTGAATACAAATGGTAAATTGAAAACTGACGATACTAAATATTTGCCTTATTTTATTTTGCGTAAAATGTGTTATTCAAACTGAAATATTTGACTAAGTATATAAAAACTGGTAAAAGTACTAGTTGGTAAAATTTTGATGAACGTTATCGGGTCGGCGAACTGTGCGTCGGAATAATGTTCCATCGGCGAAAAACAGAACAGAAGAGTGAATCGGTCTGTCGGCGAATATTCCATAGTTGAAAAGTCCTGTCGTCGAAACAAACGAATGCGAACCATTCTGTCGGCGAAACGTCCATAGGTGAAACGTTCTATCGACGAATCTCTTAAAAACGAAACGTCCTGTCGGTGATCAGTCCAAAGGAGAAACGACTGTCGGAGAAAGGTTGCAGAATCTCCCTTTTTTTACAAAATTCCGTCCTTTGCTAGTTCGGGCCAGTCTTTTGTCAAAACAAAACAAAGTTCAAAAATAGAATGCACCTTTCACCAATGTCTATTTCACATTAAACTTACCATGAGTTGGCCACGAAACTGACGAAACTATTCCTACCATGACTGTACTTTCCATTATCCGGACTCCAGAATACTTGTTATCTCTACTAGTTTGTATAGAGATGTGAAGTACCTACTAGAGAAGCTTATTCAAATGTATACGGCGCGATTTGCGAAGAGTGATCTGATTAACTGAATGAAGATGCAGCGAGATGGGATTTACATGTGCAATATCCGAACAAAATTGGATCTACATTGGTTAAACTTTTAAGTGCATTTTTGGCGGTACATGTTTTTTTATGGATGGGAAATCATCAAATGACTTCTTCCGCTTTGGGCGAAGCAGAAGGGAGTGCCAGACTATTACTGACTACAACCCATCCGTGTTCCTGCTAGTGCCGTTTGCGTTCCAGAGCGCCGTGGTGACTCTTTCGAACAAATTTCGCAATTGACGGTAAAATGGCGTGCTTTAATAGGTATAGTATGGGTGATAGAAAAGTGGTTTGTAGATTAGTGTGAATGCTGCGATCCAGGTAGAAGTAGCAGTAGCAGAAGAAAATATGACAAGAATGAAAGCGGACAGAGACTTAGGTAAGGAGGAAATAGCCTATGTTGTGCACCGGCCACCGAACAACCCCAAACTAATGGGTATTGGTTTTAAAATGTTAAACTCAAACTCAAACTCAAACTCAAACTCAAACTCAAACATTTATTTCAATTAAACCATTTACAGGCACTTTTGAATTGTCAAGGTCGGTCGGTCCAAAAAGATGAAGCTATTTGCACGTTCCAAAGCGTAGATCTCTATGGAGAAGAACGCGCAAGAAACTCCACGGACACTCTTTTAAAAATAATAAATTGTTACAAAGTTTTCTTGACATCGTGTTGAAATTATACATACATGTGAGAACGATGTGACGAGCATGATAAAAACATCCGAACTAAAAAAGGAACAATTCAAAGAAATAATTAAAATAAATTAAAATAAACCATGGCAGCTGAGAAATGACCAGTCCCAACCGACGGCGCCATGACATACGCCAGGCCCATTCGTCTCAACCATTTTGAATGGAGCCACATAATTTAACGCATACCGCCGCCACCATCAGCTAGGCTTTTGAGTGAGCATGACACTCCCAACCGCCAGGGTACTTGAGTCTATACAATGCAAACACACACATATTTAAAAATGTTGGTACTTTAGTACCTACCACCTGACTTTAGCTGTGTTTAAAGATGTACCTTCCATTTTTTCATGTACCTACCGCGTGTATCTGACATCGACGTACAAACGATTTCCATGGGTCCAGGGCATGATTCTGGACACCCTAGACTTGGAATTTTTCGTCGGCTTTTTTCTCTTTTTCATTTTTTTCAAGGGTTTTTTTACTTTAGACTGCTCATAATCATTATTCTGACCTAACCCAATGAGATTTTTAATAAAAAATAATTAATTAACTACTTTCACTAAAAAGAGCAATCTGAATACAACCACAAATAGATATCAGCTCAGCTGAGCTTATCCTATTTGTGGTAATCTGAAAAATATGAAAAAATGAGAAAAGAACCGACGAAAAATTCCAACACTGGGGTGTCCAGAATCACGCCCTGGACCCATGGAAATCGTTTGTGCGTCGATGTCAGATACACGCGGTATATTATTTTATTTTTGTGTTATTTTGGTATGCTTCAAACTGGCCGCAAATAAACTCTTTTTATTTCTTTCTTTTGTTTGCCTAAAGCTCTTATAAATAAAATATCTCTTAGAACCAACTATATTATGAAGCCTATTCACAAAAAAGAGAATATACCCAAAAACAAAACAGGTACGTTCGGCCTAATAAGGTTTTATTATCTGTCAAATTAAAGTAGATAGGTCGAAATTGTTTTTTCAAGCCGCGAACCTAAAGGTTAATGGCAAAATAAACCTTACCTTTTCTCACGTGCGAAGCCTAAAAGATTTCTTATTACAGCTAAAATCTTTATAAATGGCATCCATGGGGCCGACCGAAGGGCCTTGACTGCCATGGATTCATTGCTCTCTCGAAAAATAAAACTCAAATAAATCCTTATCACTAAAGACATAAAGTATAAATTCGTCCGAGCAGATTCCTGATTGATGGTTGACATTGATAACAAGACAATAAAGTTTTATTGCGATCAAGATCAACGGACGAACAGACATCAATACAGACTAACATTCGTTGTTATCAATTGTGGAGATTTATATTATGCAGCTTATGCGGGTGCATACAGTGAGACTAATGGCAGTTAAGAATAATGTCCCTTCCAAATTGAAAACCGAATGACAAATGAATAGACAAACTATTACATCCAATGATCATAAAAATTAGCAAGTAATGACTTCTTGTTATTATTGTTACGTTCTGAAAAGTAACAAGCACTCTTCACTTATTAATTTTGTAATGACTGACGAATATAATTTCACTAGCGACTTCGCTCACGGTAATATAGATTTTCGCAAAAAAAAAAAAAACTATCAAAATCATTTCAACGATTAAGGCGTGAAATCGTAAAAAAACAAGCTGCCTTTCACAAATTTTATAATATTGATTAATCTTTAAACTATTCGAAGAATATTTTGAGTTGAAGAGATGTCAAAAATCGATAAATCAAAAATCAAACGAACATTACCTTAGAATCAAAGATGGGCGTAAAATCAAATGCCGCCAATTTGTTTGTGAGTTGCATGGCACTAGTATGTACTACACCGTACATTGTGGTTTGTTTGCGGTGAACTTAATCAAGTCTGAGCCAAACAATGGGTTATGATAAAACTTGGCACAGGTAGAACGGAAGCTTACGTCACAAGTGTCTTACTAGGTCGGAGGTAAGTATTATACCAACTACGTAGATAAATCCTTTTTGCAAGTCAACCACGTCTTGTGGGATCAATAGTTATTTTAGCGCTGGGAAATGGGAATACGGAACGAGAACAGCTTGTTTAAACTTCAGAAATGTTACAACGATTTGAAAGTGGAACGTTGGAAAGCATGATAATATTTTTACTGGATGAAAGAGAGAGGTATTTCCACTGATTCTCCCAATGAAACTTCTATTAAAATAATTTGAATGAAAGGACCTAAGTGAAGACGATTTTTCTCAAACCTGGGGGGCTACTCTCAAAGCCCGAAGTCCGTAGTTTCGGGTTTAGTTGCGGGCGTATTCTAATCCGAATGATTTGACAGTACCTAACTGACAAATCCCGTTGTCAATAATTGTGCGGGCGTAATCTAATCCGAATCACCTAACCACTGTTAGGTGGTACGGAGTAGAATACGCCCGCAACTAAGCCCGAAACTATGGACTTCTTTCTGGCTTAGAGACTAAACCCCCCTGAACTCCTTTTAGGGTTACCTTTTTTTTTGAACTCTGAAGAATATGGCGAAACAAATGTTTTCAACAAAAATGTAAAATTGCTTTTTAGTTATTTAGATAAAAGTCATAGGTTTGGCGGTTAAAGACCGGCCCCTGTAGGTATATACATATAGTAGAAGAGAATTTATAAATACGAAGTAATCGTAATTTGCACTCAAGCCGACTTTAGATTTGTGAAAGTGACAATTTGTATGAAAATTGTCCCAAAATGTGGACTGTTAGTAGTTGTAACTGAATTCAAACTTGCCTTTTATTTATGGCACGGTATTTATTGTTTCAAAGTTTTGTAATTTTCTGTAATTCTGAATTGAGAAGTGATTTGAGTAGCGGCTGAAATCAATATTGTTAGTATTATTATAATTCCACGTACAATCATAGGTTGGTATCTATATAAATGTACAACCAGAAACAGACTGACTGATCGATCAACACACAGCCGAAACTACTGATCGTAGAAAGCTGAAATTTGGCATGTAGCTTCCTTACACTCTATAGGAAAAAAAAACGGGATATGCGCGTACGAAGTCGCGGGCGAAAGCTAGTCATAGGATATAGGTATTCGGGCCTGTGGACGGCGAGCTATGGGTGGCTCGCCGTCCGTCCGTCTAGTGACGACAGGCCGTGTCGACGGCGCGTTAGTGTTCCACGCGCGCCTCAAAGAGAGTCAGCACACAGAGGGGCCCGAAAGGGCCGACGCCTGCCGGAGTCGCGGGATTATTCGCAAGAGACCGTAGCTCCGGAACTCAAAGGGCAATGAAGGAACATGGATGGGTTTTAGTCAGTAAAAGTCTGACACTCCCTCCCGCTACACCCAGAGCGGGAGGAGTCATTGGATGATTTCCCATCCCTAAAAAAAAAAAAAAGAAAAGATATAGGTATTCATGTAATTACCCTCTAACGATAGATTGAAATAAAACTTTTTTCATGCACCTACGATTTATTTACCAGACAGATCTCAAAATAGATTTGAAAGTAAACTTTGTCTCTATTCTAATAATACCTACATTGAATTGTTTACTTTGAACAAAAATAACCTTCAGCGTTACTTTTACTAACTACAGACTTTGCTACTACATAACCTTTACGGTATCTATTAATCTTTAGCATGCTAAATGTTGTAGGAGTCATTTTAATAAAGCGTAGTGGATTTACATAAAGATAAGTCATGTAAGACTACCTCCTACATAATCATTAATTAATTACTTTACCAAACAATGTTATTTGCACCCACGGAGTTTGATTAGTTAAACAAGGCCTAATGATCAGGTTTCCTTTGCTTCAGATAGTTAGTAATTATTAGAAAACAAAATAATATATAAAATATACCTATTTAATAGTTTGTAATTGAAATTAAGGGCATATTTTCAGAAGAGTGTTCGCCTCGACCGCAATTTTTAGGTTTTGATTATTTTTTTATTAGCATCAACTTCCGAAATTAAGGTTATTTTATAGTTTGTAGTTTTTTGTTTGGAAGTCGGTTTTATTTGATACTTGGACGACGTCTTCGACGCAGAAATTGAAATAAGCATAAAATCGACTTAAAAAGTTTCCCTATAACCGTGTTGTCTCTCAGCTAAATATACACGAGTGTCCCTTTTATACTTTTATACGATGTTTTAGAGATGTGGAATCGTGCGACAGTTCCTTTAGAATAATTTATTGTAGACATAAATGAGTCTTCACACTAAATTAGTCAGTTTCCGTTTCACGAGGAATTTGAGTGTTGCTGAAAGGACTAGCTTTTCAAAACACGTGAACGAACATTCTTAACATTGTATACCGATTTAAAGAAGCATTTATATAGTTTGTAAAACATTGGATGTGAATTATGTGATGCAGAAGAATGGAAAAGAAATCTACTTATAAGTTTTTTTTTACTATTAGGTAATATGGCTACAAAAATACAAAAAAAAAAGTAAAAGTTCAATTCATTTTCTGTATCATTTTCATTAAAATTGGTTTCTCCGCTGCCTCGCTCTGGAGGCAGTGGAGCGGAGAAACGGATAAATTTTAACCAATCATGTCAGTCAAAATGTCAGTGAGTCACATGGTGCGGATATTCTATGCAATTCGATTGGTTAAATTTCTCCGTTTCTCCGCTCCGCTGCCTCGCTTCACCCTAATGCGTCAGGCACCCTAGGGAAAGCCTAAAGAAACAAGAGATGTGTGAAGGATGATACCTACTTCTTGAAAAATGGTTAATACTCAGACTGACGACAAAAAGAGACGTACAAAGAAGAACACGTGTTGCGCTGCCCAGAGGGGCAATTCTACTGTCAATCGCAAACTGTCAAAAAAGCCTTATTTTTCATGCATTTTTGACAGACTGCGATTGGGATGCGAATGTGAAAATTAGTAGAATTGACAGTCTAAAATAAATTAGGATACAGGCAAAAGAATGAAGATAAATCTCAGGAAATCATAAATAAATTATTAAGAAGCCTGAAATATTATGTCGTGATGCCACGAATTTATAAACATTGTCAGCCCATGTCGCAATTCGCAAATATTTTCAGACAAAACAAAGTAAGTATCGTCATTCGCCATTTTTTGGCAACTAAACCGATGCTTAGAAAAACAATGATCTAAAAATGCGGCTGTTTAAAAGCAGTTCAATGAACTTTAGAGTAGCAAACGATAATAGAGATTTTTCACACTAATATCGTTATATTAGTGCGAGAAATCTATACTACATATACTTACATATAATACTATTTTAATGCTGAAGAGTTTATTTGTTTGCTTGCTTTGAACGCGCTAATCTCAGGCCTACTGGTCCGATTTGAAAAATTCTTTCAGTGTTAGATAGTCCATTTATCGAGGAAAGCTATTGGCTAAATATCATCACGCTAAGACAAATAGAAGCGTAGCATTCATAGAAAATGAGACGCAGACGAAGTTGCGCGGGTCAACTAGTCTCTGATATTATACACGTGTGATCTCAATCAAGGCTAAAGGAATGCCCTGTCAGGGTTAAGGGATTGATTGAAAGAGTTACCGCGGCCCTGAAACGCAAAGGGCATTAAGAGGAACACGGATGGGTTTTAGTCAGTAAGAGCCTGACACTCCCTTCTTTTTCACCCAGGGTGGAAGGAGTCATTTGATGATTTCCCATCCTTATAAAAAAGGGGATCTGTGGCATAAAACCTTCGTAAAGAGAAAACGAAAATATCTAATTAAAACAATTATAGCCCGCCTCTATTATGCGCTACCGGTACATGGTGGACATCCCATCTATACTCACAAAACGTTTTGGGAATACATTCATTGTGCGTACAGCCAAGAAGTGGAATTCCCTGCCGAAGTCTGTGTTTCCTGATAGCTACAACCTGGGAGTCTTTAAGTCAAGAGTGAATAGGTTACTTCTAGGTAAGCGTGCTCCACCTTAGACCGCATCATCGCTTAACATCAGGTAGAACCGGTCACGTGTTCTGACGTCTTACGAATTTTCGACCAGGTCACGTGTAATGACGCGAGTTTAACATTTTATACCCATTTCACATCAATAAACCAAATTAGTGGCTTCATCCGCTGAAAACGGCTGTCGCAGTTAGTAGCAGTTAGAAGGACTCGTGTGTGATATAGATACATGCGTTTTCAGCGAGATGCAATGTTTTTTTTAGGCCAAGTGCGTGGTCCCCCAATGCGCGGGGCCCGTAGCATTTGCTACTCTTGCTACGTGGTTAATCCGGCACTGCCCATGACACTACGCAGCGTGTGCCATAGTACGACTCTTTTCCCTGGAACATAAAGGGCAATTGAAAGAATACGGGTGGGTTTTAGAGTCAGGAAAACTGATACTCCCTTCCACTTCGCCCCGAGCCCCGAGCGGCAGGAGCAATTTGATGATTGATGATGATTTTTAAGGATCAATTTGATCCTTATAAAAAAACAGTTACTGTTACAAACTAGGGATTAAAGTCAAGTATTGACACACCACTTGGACTTGGACCATCAAAAACAATATTAATGGTTTAGAATGAGAAAAACAGATGTTCAAAGTACCCACAGGTAAGGCATTACTGTAGGGCTAACACGAGACCAAATTTCAGTTTTTCAAAATCGAGTATTTTGTCCGACTCGCTCTTGTACGTTTACTTACCTGTAAAGACAAATAATAATTTATACAAAAGCCGGACAGACAAATCGTTGAGAGGTCAAAAACTACCGGTTTCTAGTGAAGTAGTGATTCATTTGCAAAGTAATTTTACTTACAATAAGAGTAACTGTTCAACGGTTAATGTTTGTCGCCTAGTTTCACATAACAAACGGCGTAAATACAGAAATAAGATGCAAAATGGCGTTCCGAATGTATTGAAAATAGCACTAAGATCTAGGATTAAGCAGAATACCTATTTCTTGTAAAACTGAGGTATTCCGGGGCGACATATTCAACTGATTTTTTTTCTCTTGTAATGAAACGTGTATCTATAAAGTATAATTAGTTTTATTGTACTTGCTAGGTTGTGTCAATGATGTCGCATGCGAAAACATCTTAAAGAAACGTTCTTCTAGGATAAGAAGTATCCGATATCTTAATCCTGGCCATGGTCTACCCGTGTGCCCAATTTCTCCCAAATCTGTTCAGCCCGTGAGACGTGATTGATCTAAACATACAGGCTTCCCCATCTACATATACATCTATACATCTTCTATACATCTATAAATATAAATAAAATTGGATTGTATGTTTGTAATATTGAAAGTAAAAACTTCTAGCAGATAGAATAATTTCTGTTTTTTTTTCTAAGCAAACTTCGAAGACAAAGGTCTCCTTTCTGTCGCTGTTGCAAAAAAAATACATATTTATTCATTTTTAGTTTTTTCTTCTTCGCTGAGCAAACATCATCTAAAATGATTCTAAATTTCAAGTAAGTAGATAGCATTAGTAGTTCTTGAGATTTCCAGTTGTAACAGACGGACAGACTTAGTCACATTCACAACCAGAAATGTTCCTTTTTACCATTTTGGTATGAAACCTTAAAAATAACCAACGGAAACGTAGGTAAAAAAATAAAAAGTATGCTCTGTCCTAATCCTGGTCTACCCGTTTGTCTACATCAAAATCTGTTCAGCCGTTGAGATGTGATCTTCTGAACATCAAAAACATTGAGACTTCACTTACCATGAATAATATTACATAGTAGGAGGATTAGTAGGAAAATACTTGAAGATAAAGATCCACTCCACTCCTGCTGCACAGCCTCACAGGTCGCGGGTACAATTCGAACCCTTTTGTAAAGAACCCTTTTCTTAAACAAACACTTATTGTTAGTGGAAGGGTTCCTGCGAATATGAGTAATGCATCTCACATTGTCAGTTTTGTAAACAATGGGATTGATACAATGACCCCGTGGCCCTTACTGGGATCACACGTAATAATATACGTACATAAAATAAGAATACTTTGAATAGGACGATGACAAAATAAATAAATAAATCTTTATTCCAGGCAAGATACCCACACATGTGCTAGTAGTGTGTGTGTGTGTGTAGGTTATGCAAAAGCTAAGATTATTTTAGAATTCTTCTTCTGTGTGGCTTCATTGGCTGGGCGTTTTGAAGTCTGGCTTTCAAGGCGCGTCCCCGTGTAAAACGCAGCGCTAGCCGTTTTTTGTGCAGTTTTTTGGAGCTATATACTCGTAATCCAAAAGAAATATCAACAAAAATACATTAAATTTCTACATAATCTTGGCTTCAAAATGGTGGATTTTTATTTGTTTTTTACTAAGGATAATGTTTGATTAATCTCCTCACAACGAAACTACAGAAATGAGAAAAAAAATACTAAAAACATGCAGCTTCTCGAAAACTAACGATTATTTTGATTTTGTACTGACACTTATGGATAGGCAATTTAATTATGAGTACTTTGGTAGAAATATTTTTTCAAACGACCGAAATTAGATTTTATAACGATTTTATTCACCATTCCGAGCGTATTTGCATGATGTATTGTATGATCTCTTGCGCTGTTGTTGAGGGAAAAAATGCTCAAGGTTATTTGGTCAGGGTACGGCCTTAACTGATAAGGTTAAGCCAACAAATCTTCTTTTATAATTTCTCGTAAGCGTGAAATGGGCTCTTACACTTAAGTAAACAAAATAAATTCTCTGTCTTTTAACAGAGGAACACTATCATTTTAAATACAGTAGTAACATCACAGTACCATCTTTCCTAACACCATTTCGAAAGGTAGACAAAAAGCTCCGTTTTCGAAAGCCGTAGTTCCGTACTCATTCAACACTATTCTTAAAAGGGTTCAAAAAAAGAATAGCCAGAAAACCTAGCCATTCTTTTTTTTTAAAATACAAGGCAAGGCACCAAAAAGCTGTGTAGTAATGAGCCCCACGCGTTTGGGGCAAGCATTCGTTGGAATAAAGCGGGGGCCACATTTAACTATGGGTAAAAAAACCTATGTGACGGTAACGAGCGAGTTCAGAGTCACGTACCAAGGCTTATTGTACTTACCGTTTTTGCTTTCAATTACAAGATTGAAAACCGACCAAGTGCGAGTCGGACTCGCGCACTGAGGGTTCCGTAAGCAGAAGTTGCGATTTACGATTCATGACGTATTAAAAAAAAAATACTCACTAGATGTCGTTCAAACCAATTTTCGCTGGTAGTTTACATGGTAATGTACATCATATAATTTTTTTAGTTTTATCATTCTCTTATTTTAGAAGTTAAGGGGGGGGGGGCACATTTTTCCACTTTGGAAGTGTCTGTCGCGCAAACTATTCAGTTTAGGAAAAAATGATCTTAGAAACCTCAATATCATTTTTAAAGACCTATCCATAGATACCCCAAACGTATGGGTACGATGAAAAAAAAAATTTGCGATTCAGTTCTAAGTATGGGGACCCCCAAAATTTATTGTTTTTTTTTCTATTTTTATGATAAAATCTTTATGCGGTTCACCAAATACATCTACTTACCAAATTTCAACAGCGTAGTTCTAATCGTTTCGGAGAAAAATGGCTGTGACATACGGACGGACGGACATACAGACAGACAGACATGACGAATCTATAAGGGTTCCGTTTTTGCCATTTGGCTACGGAACCCTAAAAATGTACGTCTGTAATCGTTTTGCGTTGTAGAACCAGCGGTTTTTGTTGTTGGGATTGTAGTTTCTTAGTGTTCCGTGGCGAAATTTGCAAAAGGAGTGTTTGGAGACATTTTCATGCATGTGCAGATGCCAGCACATCAAGCAACAACAATCTGTTAAATTTCTTCAACATATTTTCAACTTTATCACTAATGCTGTAAGGTTCAAGGTTGATTTGGAAAATTTAACAGTTTCGGGTAGCTTGACCTCTCACGTACCGAACGTTTCTTACGTCACAAGTCCTTGACGCTCGGCGGGCGGGCGCTCATTCAACAGTAATCTGACCCGAGCCACTTAAAACGTTATCGCGGCGTTTCTAAAGCTTGTATCAACACAGTTGAAGTGGCATTGGGTTCTTGAATTATGTCGTCATGAAATGAATCACAAACAAAAGTCTTATTAGTACTCGAGAAATATATATATCCTATTGAAATGAGAGAACTTGCTGAATGTAGTTATGTTGCTGTTTATGTTATTTCTGACAAAACTATTGCATCAATTTACACCAATTTTTGGGATCTAGCTTATGAAAAGAAGAGTAATCTAATGACAATGATCTTTTATATGAGTTCTATAGCCGATTATAGCAATATTCAAGCTCAAACTTCATAAAGCGCGGCGCCATTTGTTGTTTTTTATTGCGTAATTCAATGCGCTATTTTGATGACGATTATCAGAGTTATATCAAACAGATTCCAATTGGAAAAGCTTGTAGATTACTGCCTATATATTCATCAACGCATTGTTAACCATAAATCGTTAATATATGCTTACTTTATTTGTAAAAATTGACAAAAACCAAACCAATAACAATGTTGACCTTAGCGAACACTCGAAACTACCTAACTTTTGTTGGCTCAACTAAACAAGTTTTGTTATGTTATTTCATGCAAAAAACTAGCTACATACTTGTAGGAAATAGTGATAAATGATAATTTATCCACTTACCTTAGAATATTGCACTAAAAACACACAAAATTCACTAAAATAACTTCACCAAGAGCGCGCGAAATCACCGTGACATAGAAACTTTTGACAAGAGTTTTGAAATGTCAGGTGTCATAATTTTAGTATGTTTTTTTTTCTAGAGTTGGCAAATTTTATACACCATAGAGAATATTCATAGACAAACGAATCTAAAGCTTCCTATTCACGAAATAAAAGTTTTAATCAGTCGCGGTGTGCCGGGACACATGTGTCCCGGCGGGGCTCAACTGTGATTCACGATGCCGGGATACATGTATCCCGCCAGGAATGAAACGGTTGATGTACTGGTGACTGTACTAGCAAATGTCTGTTTTACCTCAAAGTCAATGTGCACAGAAAGCTGTAAATTTTGCAACAAAATAACTCAAAAAAAAATTTGAAACACTGTCATTTTGACTTCGAGTCTGACTATCCTGATCCGTTCAGTCTCAGGTAAGGCAACAAAGCCAACTGAGAAGTCGAAAATAGAAAAATACCTGTACAAAAACCAAAACATACACTAAACGATTCTTGTCAAGTAAACAGAAAACAACACACAAAACATAACGCGTTTGCATATTGCAGCTTGCCAAAATTTGGTTAAATTTTTTGTTTAAACATGCATTCGTATTCGTACACCCACTCCAACAAATATTGTAATAACAGATTGCCAAATAAAAGCTCGGTAACTTTATTTCTACAGTTATCGAAGACGAAAAACGTGTTCAAAAAACTGCACCTACTCTTGCTAAGGTAGATGACACAAGCTTTTTTGCACGAGTATCTGAGAATAATTCGGTGAGTAATCAAATGTGGCTACTATGAGCACACATGTGGGACGAAGTTATGCACACATTGTTAAAATCACCGCCAAATTCGAATTTTATCGTCAGAATCTCTGCATTGATGCAATTATGCGATTTGATTGTCCGTCTACTTCGTTTCGAGTTGTTAGCACAAAGGATCTTCCTTTGTTTGCAAGAGTAAAACTGATAATATTCGTTCGTTCGAAGAGAATTCAGGGCACTCCGAATTCTAAAAATAGAAATCTTGTCCTGTTTCCCGGAAGCACTTCGAAGATACTTCGTTGATCAGTCTCAAAATAGAACAGATATTTAGAAGTCAATCAAAACAATAATATATAAGATCTAACACTCATTCCGTGGCTAAAAATAGGCCTACACGAAGAAATCGTACCCATTGGCCATTTCTATGACACATGTCGCTTGTACAAAAGATAGCTGTAGCTACTCGTAATTTGCCTGCAGAAAACATTAGCTCATAAGCAGCTTTCTCAACATGTCCCTGAAAGCTCAAGTCCTATACAAAACATACATTCATTAGAGAGGGCAGTCAGACTACAACTGTCCTACAAAAGCAATTGCCAAAGAGTCGCCGTAGTACAAGACAATGTTCGATGAATCATCTACTTACCAACACCACTTACAGCCGGAGGCGAAGAATTTGAAACTTATGTGCACGCAATAATGGTTTTAGTAAATGCAGAAGAGGATTGTCGATCTGTTAACAAAGTAAGGGTTATTGAGTTTTAAGAATCGGAAACATAGTTCAACGAAGCTTATGATGTATGCTTCTGGTGTAAGACTTAAAGCGAGGAATAGTGCGTGTACAATTTATGGAGATATAAAGGAGACTATGTTGGTTTTAGATTTTCTTTGTTGTTTGTTCAGAATGAGGTTATTGTCGATCGATTTACTAAAGCCACAGATTGCTTTATGGCAGCCACGTTTATAGTTTTATAGCGGTCATTCCGCTGTTGATTAGCAATTTTGATTCTACTATAGGAACACGATTTAACTAGACGATTAAAATGTACTGTGATTCAATTTGTATCAGATTTTTTTGTTTCCATTTTTTTATATTTATTACTTACTTTTAAAACTTGAAACTACCTAGTGTTTGTTTATGTTGAACATAATTCCATTGAATAGCAAAGCATCATTAAAAAAAAAACATAACAATAAATTAAGTAGGCATTAATTATAATTTGGCATTTCAAAGGCAGTTGGAGATCGATTTATAAGCTGATCTAGTTATGTCTAGCAGTGGATTGCAATTGGCATGGTGATAGAATTGTGTTAGCGTGTGCATGGTGATAGCGTGTGTAAAGCTAAGCTTTTGATCGTTTCGTTTTTACTACTCGCTGCTTCCAATATTCACAAACTACACATTTCTTCATCAGATTAAATCTGTTCACGACGTCCAATAATAGAGTCACTAACACAAAATTAACGTTCAGTTCGTGTACCTACAAATTACATAATCTTTGCTATCTCCATTAAGTCGTACGAGATGAAGCAATTACCTGGACATTAGAATTTTGTGTCCGTTTAGAACCCACGCTATTGTATTTTATTTTTTGTCCTTAATGTTTTTTTCGTGTTTAATCGATAATTGTGTAGATTCTTATGCAGTGAAATATGTCATAAATGTCTAACATAAAGACTTAAAGCTTAAATGAACCGTGAGATTTTTTTTCTTTCAGACGAAAAATAGTCTGAATACAAGAAAGGAAGTAGGAGGCATAAAATTTAAGTAGATTAATCAGTTAAACGAGAGCTGGATAACAAAACATAATCAATGCGTAACCCTTAATCCACTAAAACACAGATCGAGCTTTGAGTATAAGACAGTCAGTTAACTTTTGATCCTTGGACATGCTGGCAGAACTGATGCATAATTGTTCAAAACTGAAATATAAAACGATAGCAGCACCGTAACTAATAATAATAAGTAACACAAGCAACATTCAAGAACTACTAATGCTAAGCTACCAAAAGCTACTTAATCCAAAAATAACCCAAAACGTAGCCACTAAGGCACGTAGTAATAATTGAACACGGCGGCAGTTTTTGCAGATGTTAAACATTAGATAAAATCTAGGCGCGAACGGAATACTAATCAGGATACAAAACCATATAAGGATTTGGACGAAAGCTTTTGCATATGCAAATGTGCCTTAGCAGGCCTTTGACTATTATCTCTAAAGATGTTCGTAAGTGACAATATGATGAAAGACCTAAAAGAAACAAAATTATGCAGCTTTGCAAGATGTGTTTTTGATATGGAATAGTGCAAGAAGAAAGCCGCACCAATTTATAGCAGTATAACTAAATGATCATAATCGAATGAACAAAATAAACTATAAGGACTCAAGAAGATTCTTGATGGAAAATCATCAAATGACTCGTCTCGCTCTGGGCGGAGAGGAAAGGAGTGTCATCAGTCTCTTACCAACTAAAACCAAACCGTGGTCCTTACCGAAAATCCCTTTGAGTTCCAGAGCCGCGAAAACTATTTCATACAATTCCGCAACAAGGAGTACCTCTAGGAAGTGTCCTAGGCCCTACTCTGTTTTCGATTGAGCTAAATGTTGTTGTTGTTTTTTTGGGTTAACAAACTCCACAATATTTCTTAACGACATTTCGATATCACGAGACCAATCGAGATGCGATTCGATACGATTCGTTTAAGGTTCAATAGACGACCCAGTTCCAATCCGATTTATGTCACAGATAGAGAAATTATACAGTCTCCAGTAACTTCTTGTAACATCATACCGAGCTGTGGCTATGAAGACAAAAAATGCGACAAAGACAAACCAGACAACCCATTATACTTTTTACTAACTTTAGAAGACTCGGTTTTTGTGACAAAATACCATACCCTTGCCAGTTCGATCTGGAAGACTATTAAAGAGTAACTAACTGTCTTTTTAGTATCGCAGTTCTTACTTACCTATGTTTCGCACGGTACGGTTAATTTGAGTTGGTGGTTGATGGAATTTACTATATCTTAGTTGATCAACTTTTAAAAGTCTACGCTGCTCTTCTGCTGTGCATAGAACATCACAACAGAACAACTTATAGTTTCTTATTTTAATAAGCTTCTCCCAAAGCCATTGCTTTCTACTCCGTATTCAACCTTAGGTACCTAAGCAAGAAACACCTCAAAAAGCTCCTAGAACATAGATATGGGTCTATTCATAATTCAAAGAGATGAACCACAAGATACCTATCCCTTTAAGGAATCCCAAGCCTGATGACTGTACTGACGTAAAAAACGCAACCCAAGCAGTAGTACAGAGACTGTTGGAAGCAAAACATCTGATTCCTAGCATCGCCCACGCACTACGATGACTGATGTTTATTTTTTATGGACCCCACACAGACCCGAGACTCGCTGAGGCTTGAATTTGAGCTTCCATTGTAAATAATATGTAGTTGGAGGCAAAGAGTAGGAAGGAAATGGACTGCTAGAAACGAAGTAATGAGGGAAAAATGTCTGTTATTGAAGTGACCAATTCATACACTGGGCTTGGTGTTTTCTTTTAGTAACTGTTTTCTTCTGTTCAAATGTATGGTGGCCTGATATCACAAAATAACTTAACACGAGTTCGAAATAAATTATGAGCTTTTAAAAAATGTGCTTCGTTGCGATTTTAAAGCAGAAACAATAAAATTCGTTGTTTTCTTCCCAACCAGAGTTTGTTGCTTTGCAATTTTGTCTTAGAGCGTGCTGTTAGCACTTCACTCCTTAGTAAAGATAACTCCATTTGCTAACAACTCCGTGGATTTAGGAAAGCTAAACTGTGAAGTAAGAAGTAGTTAGTATTGTTACAACTAGTTAGGTTACTTTATTAAAACTAGGTCAATGGACACCGGTAGGAAACATAAACAATGTGAAATAACGCGTAGGCTCAATGTTTTTATCGGTCTACGGTCGATTTCAAATATGACTTGTTTTTGGAAGGCTTGATGATAATGACTTGCGACTAGGATTGATATGAAGTAATGATACTTAAAATTATCATAGTCTATTCAACCAAACTACTCATTAATGAAACTAGCTTCTGCCAGCGTTTTCCCCACGTGAAAGTCGAAAAAAATTATCCAAAGCGAACATACCTACTCTCGGGACGAAAATTATCCTACATAGCTTAGACAGGGCCAACCCGTGTGCAAAGTTTTACTCAAATCCGTTCGGTGGTTACAACTTGAAGAGGTAACAAACAGAGCGGCAGAATTACTGTATTTAAAATATTAAGATTTATTTTTTAAGGATGGGCAAATGACTCTTCGCTACTACAATACAACTGGGGTATTTCACAGACCCTATCTCTGGAAGCCCGAAATCTAGTATACCAACTAAGTGACTGTAAGACAGGGTCCCAGTCAGTCCTGTTGACAAAGAGACAACTGTGGGCAGACAAACAAAAGTGAAAACAAATAAAATTGCCTGTATCAGGAACATGCTCGATACAAACTGTGCCATCTAGCGTTGCAAATTCGAAACTTGCATTTGTGCTTCTGTACTGCCACTAAATGTTTCGTGCATGTTTTGCCTCGCAGAGAGCTATGATTTGTTAAGGATTTGTTAAGAAACAGACAACTCATTGCATTATATACACTGACGATACGACCGATACGAGAAGTATTATAAACCAAAATGACGACATTGTTGAGTACCAAACTGAAATAAACATGACATTAAATAAACTTATCACGTGGCTTTAACATGTTAATATTAATAAAACAAAAATGATACAATTCCAGGCATATAACCACGGCTTAAACTACAATATGGAAATGAGACAATAGAAGAGGTCGATTACGCAAAATTCTTGGGGATATTATCCCCTTATTGATAAAAACTGTAACTGGAAATCTGTTGATGATCTATGTTAAAAGATAGATAGATTTGTTTTATATAGACTAACGCGTGTGGCCAGTGTTGATGCAGCATAACAACTTTGCACAACATTCTGACAAATAAATGCATTCTATTCTATTAATTATTAAATCTCCCACCATCACAAAAAACCACGCTCCAATCGACGTAAAACTTTCTTAAAAAACGAATAGGGAAGCGTGACAAGTCCAAGTTTAAAATGCTCACAATGTGTCTATTCTAAGTAGAGTGTGGTTCGGCTACGGCGGAACTACGGGCAGCGCATACAAATGTCTAGACGCTTGTGACGAATACGACTGAGGACTGGTCGGGAGACAAGTGGGACTGTTATAGATTTATTGGAAAGATCAATGTGATATAGTATATTGTGCTAGCTGACCCGCGCAACTTCGTCTGCGTCACATTTTCCATTAATGCTCCGCTTCTATTTGTCTTAGCGTGATGTTATGTTATTTATATATTCCTTCCTCGATAAATGGGCTATCCAACGCAAAAAGAATTTTTAAATTCGAGCCGGTAGTTCCTGAGATTAGCGCGTTCAACCGAACAAACAAACAAACTCTTCTGCTTTATAATATTAGTAAGTATAGATCTATCATTTGAACTGAGTTTGTGAGTTTTACATTTTTACCTAAACTATAGCAAAGGCTCTAGGCTAGTAACTTTCTGTCAGCTGTAGAGTGGCTTAGGCGATAAGGCGATTGACAAAACGGTAAAAATGTATGGGATTTATAAACTTTCGATAAGCATTTTGCCAGTCGCATTCGCTGATATAAGGAGCTCGTGGCTAAATAATAATAGCCGCACAGGTAGATCTTCAAGGTTAAGTAACGCTTGCCGAGGTTGGTCTGTGGATGGGTGACCATCTTAACATATCGAGTTTCCTCCGTGCCTCGGAAAGCACGTTGGTCCCGGCTGTCATTTGGATATCTTTGGCAGTCGTTACGGATAGTCAGAAGCCAGAAAATCTGACACCAGTCTTGCCAAGGAGTACTGTGTTACCCAGTTAATGGGTTGTGGAGGTCTGGTAGGCAGCCGCTCCACGTAAAATACTGGTATTCAGCTGAATCCAGTTTGACTGGAAGCCGACCCCAATATAGTTGGGAAAAGGCTAGGCAGATGATGATTCGCTGATATAATGAAATTTTGTCTAGAGCCTCTGGTTAGACGTGAAGGTGGCCTTAAGAAGTGGTGTTTATGTTTACATCGATAATCTCGCGGGACACCTACATGTTTCTAGTCCAAGTTTCAAATGCCCACTAATGTGCGTATTCTAAATGGACTGTGGCTCGGCTACGGCGGAACTACGGGCAGGGCATACAAATGTCTAGACGCTGCTGTGACAAATTCGACTGAGGTCGGGAGCACAGAGTACTTTGGTTAGTCGGGAGACAAGTGGGATAGAGATTTATTTGTAAGATTGATGTGTTGTATATTTTCGCACAGTCTCTACATGCATGCATG
Organism: Ceramica pisi; assembly: GCA_963859965.1. NCBI lineage: Eukaryota > Metazoa > Arthropoda > Insecta > Lepidoptera > Noctuidae > Ceramica > Ceramica pisi. Next base: position 7,640,056 of record OY982549.1, on the reverse strand, counting down.
CATGCTGTCTATCGGCTGCAAAAATCCCTGAATGATATTAACTCGTATTTTGAATAAGATCGAAAATATCTGGTATTTTTACAAAAACCATTTTTTCTTTTTTACCAAAAGGTTTTTCAAATTCTCCTACGACTAGATAAACTGTATCGTCTCTAATGAGTAATTAGTGACATTGATCTATAAATACAAGACTGAAACTTGCTATGTAGTAGAATCAGATGAACAAGTTCAGGACCAGGAATGTTAATACAGCACCCAAAACATTTTCACTTTGTAGGAATTCTCCATTCCCATCTAATAAATAATCTAAATCATCTGATCGTCCACCGTGCTAAACAAACAAACAAACATACAGACAAATTAAAGTTCTCATATTATATCCCCATCACTTCTGTCCTCGACGATACAAGTCAAACTAAGGCTTGGACATGTTTAACTAAAAGCTTTAAAGGATGATTTACTATGAATTATATGTATGCTTGGATGTCTGCGTGACTGTATGTCCGAGTGTTAAGTCATACTAATGAATGGAGATATGTCTGTCTGTTTGTTCACGAAAGACATCTCTATTTAGCGACTGATGTTTGGATATTAATTTACAGTGATAAATAGTTGTATACGAGAAAAGTGTATTGCGTCTTGACTCAGTTGAAAGGCCCTATTTTTGTACAAAAAAGACTCACTGAACCCTTTATCAATGCTAATGTTGCTGGAAATTCTCGAAGATAATAATAATATTTGTAAGACTTATTTAAAACATTATGGCCATAAATATGCAGGTCTAAAGGAGGCCTTCATAGACATTGATTCCTGAAAACGATAATTGTTTCTGTATTAAAATCGTGGCTTTTTCTTAGAACAGTCCTAACTCCTAATTAAATACTTTTTTTAATATCTATACCTGAAGCGTGGCTCCGTTCTCAAAAATACAAACTCACATACACAAACAGCCAGACCTGGAACAACTATCTGTAGGCCATACAAATATTTATTCCGTGCGGGAATCGAACCTGCGACACACAGCAGCCGATCGCTCAACCACTGCGCCAACCGTGTCTTCAAAACTTTAAGTAGTACAATTTTGATGATACCGTGTTGAATGCGTTTCTTCAAATGGGCCTATAATTATTAGGGGCAAAATCGTTGCATATTGGTTCAAGAACATCCCAGGAACGCTCTCAATCTATGCTATGTATATATTGTATAATATTGTATACTAGCTGTCCCCACGCGGCTTCGTTCCCGTCAACTACATTTTTTTACTGTTTTTTTTTTAAACCTTTCCTGTATTCTGGCGAACTAAACAAAAAAAGAATTACCGAAATCGGCCCAGCCGTTCTCGAGTTATAGCGAGACTAACGAACAGCAATTCATTTTTTGCTATAAGGCTAGTATTATAAAGAGGTAAAGTTTATGAGGTTGTAGGGGGTCATCTCTGGATCTACTGGATTTTGACAATTCTTTTACCAATAGAAAGCCACGTTATTTGTGAGTGTCATAGGCTACATAATAATACGAACTTCCGAAGTCGGTGTCAAAATACGAAGAAACTAACAAAAACACCGACTTCCGAAATTTATGTTATTTTTTACTTTGTAGTGTTTTTTACTGTGAATCGCAGAAAAGCAAAATACGCAATTTCGATTACTTGGATGACATAAAACCATCATACAAGTAGACGAATTCCAGCTATTTCGATTTAAAATCCAAAGTTCGTAACTGATTTTGATAAAATTTAAATGGGACCAATCTGCAAGTATATCCTTTCAAATAAAAAAAGAATGTTTTCAAATCGGTTCATAATTATTGTCGCAGTAACGAGGTAAGAAAAAAATATACAACCGAATTGAGAACCTCCTCCTTTTTGGGAAGTCGGTTAAAAAATACAGCCCAACGAAGTGCGCAAGGGTCAGCTCAGCTAGTTACCAATAATTCTGTATTCAAGATGTCCTCTCAAAAACTTGGCATAAAATGTATATTCTTGTAGCATTAGGTCTTCATTTACATTTGCCAAGTAAGGTTTGTAAAGTGGAATGACAGTTACTAGGTAATAATTAAGCAAGATTGGGTTGGTGAATCTCTGACTACATTTCGGCCATGTTGCGACGTAATACCGGTCATTATCGGCAAAGCCTTACAAGTGGTAGGCCAAGGAAACGCAGTTGCCTGACCTGCATTTTGTTTGCCAACTAGGGCTTATGTTGAGAGCTTGAACAACGAATTTTGAAGAGAAAAGGTCTTGGAGAGCGTTCTTAAGTGGTTTTAGGAATTGAAGCAACCTTTTAAAATAATCTTTTTTTTTTAATACTTACCTATCCTATTTATGCAAAAGTTTGTAAGGAAGGATGAATGGATGAACATACCTACATAATTATTTTTGTTACTCTTTCACGCAAAAACTATGAAATGGATCTTTAGGAAACATTACAGTAACAGACTGATATGATGAATGTGTGGACTGCAGTACTGGACACACTATGGGCCTCTAAAACTGTTATACTTTTCTTCTATGTAATGTAAGTACTTGGTTTAGTATTAAGAACTTGAAGTTACCTAAGTATTTTTCAATATCTACTCTACGATTTTAACGGCGGAGTAACAAGAACAACGTACGATTTAAATACAAGAAACGATCGCAGAAGAAGTCGGTTAATAAAGCGAAAGAGCTAAACTACCCGCTTTATACCTACTTCCCATAAGAACCCCTTTCTTCCTACATACCACAGCCAAAAAAATCTAATGTTCACAACATAATTACATTACAGCGGATCCTTTGTGAGTCACGATCCCAAAAAAAAAACCTAGTAAAAAACTATCGTATCCCGAGGAATGCGCGTGCCCTCACGTCCGATGGTTGGGACTTCGCTCGGTTTTTTGACGAAACCCGAGCTCGCTACGGTTCTTTATTTGTTTAAAAACAATGGTTAGAGCAGCTGCTGTTGTAGGAAGATTCATAGACAAAAGCATTAACAGAGGCATAGAGCGACATTGGGAATGATCAGAAATTTTGATTATCGAAATTGGCCGTACTTCTTTTCAAGTCGATTAAGGCTTTAAAAAAAATATTCCAATCAGGAGGGCTACTCTCTAAGCCTGAAGTCCGTAGTTTCGAGCTTAGTTGCGGGCGTATTCGAAACCGGACTTACGGACTTACGATTAGCCCCGAATCCGAACACGAAGAATACGCCTGCAACTAAGCCTGAAACGGACTTCGGGGTTAGAGAGTAGCCCTCCAGTATTGAGCAATAGAGGAGGTGATGCATACCCTGTGAAGGGGCTCTGCACTGGCACTGGGTTTGGGATGTGTGAAGAATGCCCTATTTGTCCAGGTTATGTACCTATATATAGCAACCAACCTAAGTCCGACTGCGAACTCAGGTTGGCCGCTCTAAAGGTTAAGAGATTTCCAGATTAGCTACTGAAGTTAGCAGGTACCGTTCATTTCGGATGTGTCTTCTCTTCCCACTATGAGATAGCATACCTAATATACAAGAAATTAACGATCTACACAAAGTTTCTAAGAAATATTACGTACTCGTATCCTGGATTTTACAATAATATTTTTTAGACTGGTATGTTGGTTGCCCTTAGCTGATTTAACAAAATACGACTACGATAATCAATTCACGCAGCAACAAGAAATTTTGATCTTGGACATACTCTCTTAGGGCGGATTTCACCAATGAATCTGATCGCGATCAAGCTGCGTTCAAGAGTTTTCAGTGTCAATATTCCATAGAAAATAATGACACTAAACGTAAACGTGGTTCATCGCTGATCGCGTTCAGTTTCAGATTGATGAAATCCGCCCTTACTGGTCCCAGCGTTTACAAATTCATTGATAAAAAATCATTATAACTTGTCCATTAAACAAGACAGTTTAATGAATCAATGGCATGGCATCATTCATGATGCGGCCTTCATGACATGGCCACCAATTTCTCGAAAAACTTAACAGGGCATAAAATTAAAATATATCAGGAGGGCAACCTTCTTGGATAACTTAACACATTCTTCCAGCAGCTCATCCAAAAATATTCACTGTTGAATGTAAAGTAGGTACTGTTACAATAATACATAGCACTTAAGTGGTAGGTGAGGAGATGTAAATAACGTGCATCGAGTTCATCTTGATGCCTATGCGCTTAGATAACATAGAGCTTGGAAGCACCGTGCCGGTAACGTCTAGAGACGGGAAACAATTTGCCTTGGCGTTGCTTATGTTAGTCCCAGTGCGTTTCGTGGAGCGACTGTCACAATCTAGTAACTTACACGCAATCCTTGCCAAGATTGGTGTCCGGTTTTCTGCCTTCTGAGTACCCTTTACGACGGTCAAACGTCAACAAATGACTGCCGAGGCGATTTAACGTGCTTTGCGAGGCACGGAGAAGTCTAGATGATCACTGTCACTCATGGAACGTTATCAGCAAGCGCTACTCAAACTTGAGTATCGACTCGAGTCTAGAGATGATAAAAATAATATCTCTGAAAGTGCGTTGGGCGCAAAACTTCCGTCATCTTCGCCATCCAAAGCTTTTAGTTTCCATTTCCATAGATCATGTCATACGGAACTTCTTGAAAGTATTGTATCTAACAGCGGCCACCAAGGCATCTCTCTTGCTCTGTGCACGGTACAAATATTTGTTCCTGCTCCGGAGTTTGAAGTTGGAATGTTTTGTATCACGGGTGCACTTTCAAAACTGACATGTAACTAAAGGAATATTTTGAATTTATTAAACAAAATATTCATATTTATGTGTATCCCACGGATGTGACCATATGTGACGCATAATTATTTTCCCAACCTTTCGGTTTGAGTCATAACATAATTAATTAAATAATTAAGGGATTTACAAGGGATTATAAAGAACATTTTATCAGTAAAGATTGATGGGGATCAAAATTTTGATTAGTCTAGTCTTTGTTAAGAATTTATAATTAAATCAATCGGTCAGGTCAGGTTTTGGCTTCAACATTTAAACTTGAGCGGTACCTAACTTCACAAAAATATTCATCCAGTTCGTTTACTAAACTTTTTTTTTATTGGTAGGTATGTACAAAAATCAAACCACATTCCAGGTCAATAACACCTATACTTATATAACTTAATCCATCAATAATTGTATTTTTTTGGGCTACCATTGATAACCGCTGGGCTGGGCGCTCCAATTTCACCGCGACGTTGTAACCTAAAAACAATTATTATTACAAGCAATCTTATCACACTCATATCATTACTATTTCGATCTAATTGTAGACGCGCCTCGTCTTATCATTTTGTTTATACACTAACTTTAAATAACCTTAAATTAGTAAAGAAACACTAGATACAACTCTGGCATCTAGCAGCGCTTGACGTGTTCTGTTCTGTAATAGGTACATTTCGACACGTGTAGATAATAGTGTTAAAAAGTGCAATTAGTAAAGGCAGTAAGAGCTGCTTTATTACCTGTTAAGTGGGCATAATAAGGAAAACTTTCTAAAAAACCTAGTGTTAAATAAAAGACTTGATGAAAAGTGTGTAGTGTTTTTCAGTACGAACTCTGCTTGTGTAGTGTCAACAATATCAAGTAGATTGAAGGGCATAGAAATCTGTGCTTTATCAGTGGGAAGATTCTAAGTCAATATCAACTACCTACTTGTCTGTGAAACTAGTTAATCTGAAGTGAAGATTTAAAAGTAATCTAAGGAGATCAACATTTATAAACTGACTGAAGAAAGTGACTGTGTAACCTTAAATGAAAACCAACCATAGTTCTATTAAATTACAAAATTGCAACAGCCAGAACTTTCAATTCCAAAACCAACACCAAGTAAAGAAGAAACGAATTCCAATTACAAACGGAAAATCGAACTGAATAAAAAAAGAAACCAGTATTCTCTACGATGCCGTCAGCCTTGGATATGGGGCCATTTAGCCAGCCGGAGTGGAGCGATTCCAGCGACTCTACGGAGCCCGGGCCTCTGCCCCAGCTGGGATACTTCGTGCCGGTCAGGTGCAGGTGTGAACGGACCTCGCACCATGTGTGTCGGAGAAGTAGAAGGTAATTGGTATAAGTAAATTAAGATAATTATGAATCACGAAACAGTTCAGATACCTTTATAGTATTTTTCGTTTTACGCTTTTGTTTCGTTGAATGTATATATTTTTCTTTAAGATAACATTTAATATGTTTACTTTTTACTTGCCTGGAAATGCCATGCAACTACCTATATCATGTTAATTCAGTCAAATGCTTTTTCAAAAACTCCCTTGGTATCCACCAAGGCAAATTTTAGTAAGCAAGAAATTGCTCTTACATTTTATGTCAATGTAAAAGATGGACCCGTACGAGAATACGGTAGATGAAGACCCGTTTTTATTTTTAATCTGCAAGCAAGATGGGCATTTTCGTCAATAGAAGATGACTTAAAACTAGTCTTACTGAAATCCACTAGTCTTACATTCACATAGTTTCAAAAATAATCTCCCCTCAATTTCAAAGTACTCAAAGGTGTTGATTTTCGTTATGCCTCCTAAACTTCCAACTCGTCAGTTTTACAACCAATCTTCGTGCCAATGCTCGATTTAAGGACTCATTAACGTCTCCGCACCCACTCTATTTATAAACACCGACTTTCTGACAAAGAGTAAATCTTTGGGCAGTACAGGAATATGGCATGCCTTATGCTTGTTATTGAATGAAGATCGTGCTAATGCGGGACACCTACTGCAGGTACCTACAGCTTCTTCGTCTGTGTGAATACTGGAATCATAAGGCTGCAGCAAATTACTGTGATTTGTTTAACATGCATGTATGTATCAATGTATGTATGCATGCATGCATGTATGTATTTACTACGGATGGGTACAAGTGGTGTCGTTAGTATATTTGGGGACACATTTTTTTGGATTTTTATAATTAAGTTCCCATTCAAATAAATGGACAGATTTTAATACAGCATTCAGTACGTCTTACCAAAAATATGTAGGCAAAAATACACTGTGTTAACAATATATTGTCAACATTTTTAGTGAATTTCCGTTGATTTTTTTTTTTCTTATAACTATCTAACACGTTTTTCTTTTTTCTTTTTTTTTCCTTATTTTGGTGGTCTGATTGATTTCTTAAAGCTTGTCGCTCTATTTTAATGTGACCTTATAAATTAGAATGTTGAGCCACTTCAAAGAATAGCTGTCCCTGTAATAAGATGAAAACATCGAAGAATAGGTAATGATAATGCGAGTCTCTTATATTGTCAGTGAGAAATCGTTCAATATTTATCCGTAGAATTCAAGATAAGAGAGGCCTCATTAATGAAATAATAATCAAGAAACACGCTTATACAATCAATATTGATATAGTTAGGCCTCATTCATAGCTATACGCTACAAATGATTATGTTTAGTACTATTAGCTGGACAGTGGACAGCTCTTTAAACTATAAATACCATTCATAATATGCCATTAATGGATGTAGGTAACAATAACAAATTACCATCAGTTGTTCTCTCTGCCCCAGTTCCCACACAGGCGTTGACCGCTGGCTTATTAAAGTTTTATACTAATTAATATTCTGTCGATGACAACGTATGCCTTTGTGTATACAAATGTATCTCTATAATTAATTCCGAAGCTCTGTTGAATAAATGAATGTTAATCGAGAGCTGTGACAACTAGAACTTGGAATCATCTGTTAAGCCAAGGACCGAAGACAAGCAGGCTTGCAGCAGCAATGGTCCTAATAAAAGCAATGAGGACGTCCACTTTTAAGCTTACCATGTTTGAAGCTTCTACTAACAATGATTATATGAATAACTAGGCTCTATGCTCACAGGAAAAATATAGCCACATCCAAAGCAGAATGACTGATGATGAATTAATTATGCAGATAATTATGTAAATTAGCCTAAGTCGACTTTCTATGGAGCGAATGAAGACGAACACAGACGAAAACATTTATAAATCATAACAGATTGATCAGAATAGACAACATATTGGGGAAAGTAGATTTTAGGAACAACATAACAAAGATATACAAGTTGGTATAGTGAAGGACTCTTAAAGGGGAAGGCTTAAATCTACAGCATGAAATAACAAGGTCGAGATCAGCCAAAGAAGACTTAGATATCACCTAGGCATATTGCGATCACCACGCACCACCTTCTCATAGATTGATTATCATGCAGCATTTATGGGCAAGCAAGAGTTTATCCAAGATTAGCAATAATTCCTCAATTGATAGGCCTTAACATAATGACGGCACGGTTGGCGCAGTGGTTAAGCGATCGACTGCTGCGTCGCGTGTCGTGGGTTCGATTCCCGCACGGAACAAATATTTGTATGGCCTACAGATAGTTGTTCCGGGTCTGGCTGTTTGTGTTTGTGACTTTGTATGTTTGTAAACGCACCCAAGATACAGGAGAAATTCCTAGTTTTTAAAAACAAAATAATAATAAAAAATAAAAATAAAAATCTTGAAGAAACATTGTTGTACGTGAGTTCCAGCTAAACCTAACACAATTCCAATGTTAAGCTCGGAATGCTGTTTACCGTAATTCGCACCTTACTAAGCATCCACAATATGCACATAACAATCTAAGGCTGACTTATAAATAAACATGTCCGGATTCTTATGGCGCACAAAATCCTGTTGTGGAGGGAAGCTTGAAAAAATCGTAAGGTATATTGTTTACAAATGTTTTCCCCGTCAAAATCTACGATAACTACTACGCACCGTTGCGTTGGTGTCAACTTATCCTTGTAAAGACATTGCCAGAATATCGTTAATACTTACGTACAAGTGGACAAGGCCTATTGCTCTCGAACAAAGCTAGTCTAGGTTCCGGCGACTCGTGTGGGTTTAGCTTACAATCAATTAAATGAGGCACTTCTTTCTAGAGTGGTTTCGGTCCTCATCTTTCTTCAAATCTGCCAATAGCTTGAAAATTTGTTAATAGTGAATTGCTAAGGATCTACATCCTCTGATGTTTCATTTTAGTCCATCTGCTTAGCCTTTTTCCAACTACAATATTGGGATCGGCTTCCAGTCTAATCTAGCATGCTATCCGTAAGGACCAAATGATAGTAGCCAGACCAATGGCTTAACGTGCTTTCAGGATTGTTGGTGTGTTCAGTTGGTCGCCCACCTGTGGCTATTATTATTTACCAAACCTCTTTACTGATGATTCATTCCACAAATCTAAAAGACAAATGTTTCAATTGCCCACAGAGAATCTCCCCGTTCCCGTCGGTCCGTCTCGCAATGCTCCTGCAACAGCATATCCAGGCGGTCGTCAGCGGCACCGTCGCCCATGCCGATGCCGCTGCCGCCCCTCAACAACACCGTAGAGATGTACGTCGAGCCCGTCGTCGAAGATGTAAGTCCTATTTATTTATTAAAATGATGCTAAAGTTAGACTTACACTACTGTGTCGTCTAATCAACGGAATCTGTTCAGGCCCACGTTAAGTCATAATGAGTTCTGTAGCCAAAATCCACTGTGTCAGAAGGCGACACGACACAAAACAATCTACATGGTATGAACAACGCTTTCCATCAGCAGTATAGCAAGTTGATTATTTATGATTTATTTTTATCTCCTTACAACTATCATTACAGTTAAACGAGAATAGTTCATTATATGATGAAGAATATGGAAGATGAAATTCCTATTAAGATCAAACTGTGAGATGAGCAAAGCTTGAATTCAGTGCTTGTTTTATGAGAAGGAAGAATGATCGTAACACGTTCTGTAGCTAGCTTCTGGCCAACATTACGAGAAAATGTCGGGAGTAGGGAACAGCTCAATGTCAAGAAAGTGAAGAGCTATCTTATTTTCTCACAGCGGTTGTTCCAAATTAGAATAAACTCCTAATGCTTAGAGCTTTTGAGTACCTAGTAATCCTAGTACCCACTATGTTACATGAATGTCTATTTTATGATTTGTATGTTTAAAAGAAAACGTGATTGATTATTATTGTGCGGTTTCGATTTTATTGACATAAAATACATTTACAGTCTCATCTCTATATACCACAGTTTGTCAAAGATTCATTTTTTTAGGTTCTTTAGGTTTTTTTAGGACCCTGGAACCAATAGAATTTATCAATGATCTAATCTACAAACAATTTTTTTTTGAAAATGCAGAAGATATAAGTGACTTTAGAACGATATTCTAAGTTATGATGATTCCATTTAATTATAGTTGTTTGCGTCTAAATCGATCTTAATTTCTTCTAGTAATAAACTCTTCATACGTCAAATTGTTCCTCCGTGTATTTGTCTAGTACTTTTCGCATTGACTTGGCAATTTGTTCTGGTTTACTGTAGAAGTACTTGTGTTGAGTACTGCCTTCCTCGTTTATAATGTCGGTGTCTACCAAGCCAGTGGGTGATATGAATAGGATTCTGGGGAAAGAAATATGAATGTTATTATGTGATGCTTCATTGTACTTTTGTCCGTTAACATCATTTAATGAAGGAATCAATAGCTGGACTAAGTGATCTCCATTCTTATACACATCTCTATCAGTGGTAATCTCATCGTTCACTTCCCTTCAACCATTCAGCACTTCTTTTATTCTTTATTTGCTAAGTGTCTAATAAACTCGTTGAAGATTAAAAAAAGGATTAACTTGGCTTGCATAGCAAACGCCCAAGTATTGTCACATAATTACAGAAAAACAGGATAATCAGTGTCATTTCCATGAAAGGCTTTACTTGAAAAGTCCTGAACATAGGTACTACAATTTTCTTTTATCCAATACCATCCATGAATGTTGGCAAAGAACAACTTACTATCGATAAATATCATTTAGACTAAGATAAACCTAGTATTTATTATTGGGATTGCGATAATTTTTATAATCTTAATTCTATCAGTCGGTAAAAGGTTACTCTTGCCGACGTACCCATACATCTGTACTTTGGGTGATTTAATGAATGCCATCGACGACGCGACGCTGACACTATCGTAGCCACCTACTGAGTCTAAGAAGTTCCACTCGAAAAAGTGGTGTCAGCTAGTCTCAAAGGGGCCCTGTATCAAACACCTTTGAGGGGGCCAGTTTTTAAGAGAGTATTTTTTTTTTTTTAAATAGCCCCTACTAGCCAAGGACTGTCCTGGCAGGCCACGAAAGAGACGAAACTATAAATATATAGCTTGCGTCCACAGGACGGGGCCCTTGTAGCCCGGGGGCCCGTATCTTTGATATGGCTGATGCGGCGGTAGATACGCCCCTGGCTCAAAAAGGAGACCTTTGCATAGAGCCTCCGACAGAATCCTATATCCTAGTAAAACGAACAATTCCAAAGGCTACGCAATTTAACTAACTAAAGAACAAGAAAAACCAAAGCGCCATGGTAGTATTAGATGAAGATTTTCCTTATTCCCTAACCAGAATTGTACCTCGGTATATATGTTCCATCGGGCGCAAAAACATTGTTCTTCGGCTCATCCTCATCTACCAGATTTACCATTACAAAGTGCTTGCTTAGCGTCTGAATCTCTGGAGAGTTGGCAAATTTCGGCTTCAAGTTTCTGCAGGCGGTACACCATGACTTGTGGATTATAACCATCAGAGGTTTCCTGTGGTGGGTAGCTATCTGGAGCCCCGATTCTAACGATCCTGCCCAAACGTAGTTGTTCCCAAATCCATTGTCTTTCCCACTGATACTGGCACAATGCACCGTGTCGAAAATTATGTTGAAAAACGCCTTAGCAACCTTTCCTGCTGCCATGTTGATGTTGTTACTAGTTATAATTTATCGTCGACCGGGGTCGTGTTACCGGAAGCTTTTTTGAACATTTTAATGGTTAGGTAATTTTATGTTACTTTCTTTTGATCCGCCATTTTTGACAAAACGTTTTTTAATTTTGAAATGTCACGTCCTTGTCAGTGGTCACGTCTTGGTAAATCAAGTAGGTTGACTGAAAGTTTAAAAAGTTTGGTTAGATTTGGTTTTGCCGCGTAACTCAACGCCATCTAGATATCGCAGGTGGAATTAACTTAACACGATCTCACGGCGGGTGGCGTGGCTTGTGACTGAGTCACGCGTCACATTATTGTTAGTTTATCTCGTCGGTAATTTCGGATTTATCCACTAGATGGCATGCATCTTAAACCTCTTTTATTCCAAAAAAATAATGGTTCAGGAGCTATACTGAAAATTTTTAATTTTAGTTTGATGGTTCTACTGAGTGGATATATTATATTTGTTATATGATAGTTATCCCACATTCAGTATTAGTAAAAAATATATCATACAATACTTACCTACTATATATTTTATGAATTTATGATATTGGCAAGTACCTATGTCGCATCGAACTAAATAATAATCACAGAAATCGGATCAGAAACTTTGGAGTAAAGAAGTACTTACAAAACTTAAAAAAATATCAATCGAATTGAGAACCTCCTTCCTCTTTGGAAGTCGGTTAAAAATAAAAACTCGTAACTACTACTGAGTTAGTAAAAATAAAAAATCTGGTAGTTGAATACGTGTTATTGGGTATTCAGTCAGCAATTTAATTTTAAATAAATTATAAACCAACAATGAACCAAAATAAATAAAATAAAATTTAATCTCAAAAAATATATATTATAAAAATATATCCATAGCCTTTAATTAGATACTAATAATCATGATGATGATGATGACATTATACCATCTTGTGGTACCTAGTACAAATTAACAAAAACAACAATCTTGGTTAAAGGCTCCGGAGAACCCTATTTGCGTTTTTCGACTGTCTAATGAGCTCTGCCTAAATCTTACTTAATTAACAGTAACAAAGCGTTACTACAGATCAAAACGTTAAAAATACAAGCTCCAAACGAGGACGTGTAACGTAATAAAATAAAAAAACATTGATTTTAATACGAATAAAATGTAATAATGACAGACTTTTTAAACCTACCGATGTGGATCGGCGCGCGAATATGCGTGTGCGCATGTTTTTTGTTCATTCTCAAACATGACTATGTCGATACGTCGCGCTCCACGTAGCCTATTGGAAAAAGCAGATAAAGTATGATAATTAGATGTAATGTGTTCATGATGGAACTCTGCATTCTCCACCGAGACACGCATTTGATACTGTGACAACAACACTGGTCGCCCGCGTTAATTCAACAACATTTAATCGTCCAAAAAACGGGGATCCTAAAGATCTTAATATTTCTAAAAATATTTATCTGTTAGAAAACCTCGTTACAAAACTATTTCAACCAAAAAAAAAAACAATACTGCGGTAGCTTATTTTTTTATTAAATAAAAATAAGTTGTACTTACATAAACTGCGTTCTGCACTGTACGCGGTCTTCGCGATTAAATCATTGTTTCATTTCCGCGCGTATTTTATGAGACTTGAACGTGAACGTGCAAAGGTAGAAAACTGTGGAGCCAGTGTGAATTCGGTGTGATGATGAATATGTACGGGAAACAGGGACGCAACAGGAGTTTATACGGCACAGTGCGGTCTATGGTACCCTCAAGGGGGACGCCAGTTGCTGGGACGGACGAAATGTTTTATACGCCACCTTATTTCTACCATATTCCACCGCCACCGCAGCCTTTGAACACATATCCTGGAAGAAAGAGACGAAAAAAGGTATGTTATAATAATACATGCATATTTATGGTCCCATTCAAATAGATGGGCAAAATTTTACAAATAATTCAAAAAACTACAACGTAAATGTTTATTGTGTTCACTGCATTAAGACAACCAAAATACGGACAATAGTAAAAAATAATAAGAAAAAGGAATTATATAGTCAGGTAAAAAAAAATGCACAAAAAGTATTGGTAGTTGTTATTTTAGCTCAAAATAAAATCACAAACACAAACAGTATTTTTTATGCTTGGATATTTTTGGTTAGACGTTCTGAACGCTGTTTAAATATGGCCATCTTTTTTAATGGGACCTTATATATTCAGGGGCTAGTTATTTAAAAAAACCATATAGTTTAAACACTGATCCGTACTTCACATTGTCTTTGATGAATTTCAATTCGGAATCTGCTAAACAGTATGTAACCCATAGTTAACGATTTTTTATAAACACGGCTGTAAAAGTTTACTACCTCTACACTGTAAAAATGCAATCTATCATTGTAACCGTAGCACGCATTCACAAGGAGAAACAGTCGTCTTGATTGAGTGATCACTTCACCGCGCGTTTCATACCGAGAATTAAATTATGAGGACTATGACACTCTTCAGCTAAGCATGGCTGGCACTGACCTATTTTGCTATTGTTTTTATAGAAGTACTAGTCTCCATGGATGTGCGACGAAGCGAGTGATGTGTTTGTTAAGAACCAATAGTATCGCTTGTACTGAGCGATGCCGCGATGCTAGGTAGGTAATTAAAGCGATCTCGCTTGTTGGTAGTCGCACATCTCTGATGACAACGCAGCTTTAAACAAAAAACACCTTTGTTGTACAACCAGGGCTGCGGAATTTGTTAGAAAACGTCATCGTCGGAGGAACACGGATGAGTTTTAGTCAGACACTCCCTATCGCTACAACCATAGCAATGAACAAGTCATTTGATGAATTTCCATTTTTTTTTTAAAGGCACTAGATCAGGTCAGTAATGCTGCAGCTTGTAGTAAATTTTGGACCTTAAATTGGGCATTAGGTGACTATGGTAGACACCAGACCTACTACCTCTACCAACTATAAAAAAATCATACATTTAATTTTCGTCTGGATAGGGAAGATAGCAGCTGGTTTCTTCAAGCTGACTTCTGTTTATAGCTTGCGGGATTGGAAAATCGACGGACGCTTTAATATCCCTTTGAGCCTCATCACAACACCGATACTTCTTTATGAAAGCGTCCATGATATTGTATGAGACAAAGAATGATACGGAGAACCAGAGCGCATCATGGAATAGCGTCCTGGGCATCATCACTATAATTTACAACAAGATTTCCGTGTTTAAATTCTGCTATCTCATTATTTAACTCATAGATTTCTATTTCTTCCAAGATGTGGACATTTTTGGACGTTGATTGATGTCTTGTATGTCAAGTTGTCAGCTGCAGCCGTTTTTCTTCTTTTACTATGGCTTACAGCTATCAAGTTTGCCTATTTAAGTTTTGCTTTTGGCCCTTTGACGTATCATAATCTGACTAGCCTATTCCTAATTATATTGAGGTCGGCTTCCAGTCAAACGGGATCCAGCTGAATACCAGTATTTTCGTGGAGCGGCTGCCTACCAAACCTCCACAACCCGTTGACTGGGTGACACGGTAGTTCTTGGCAAGACTAAAGTCAGAACTGGCTTTAAATGTTTCACTTTCTGTCATGATTCGTCTCTCATATCGTTAGTTTATTGTTACCAACACATATTTGAGGACGAGGGATCGTTTCGTAAGTGAAAATATTATTCTGGGAAGCTGCCTGCCCTAGACTACCTGTCATTCATGTCCAAACACAAACAAACACCTTCTAAAACGCCAAAATTGGGAAATGATATTCCAGTAGTCGTTTATGAGGTTAACACAATTACTGTCTCTAGAATCTAGATGATTCAAATCAGGATGTCTTCAAAACTTAGGGCGGATTTCATCAATCTGAAACTGAACTCTATCAACATTTATGAATCACGTTTAACGAGCCGTTAGTGTCATTATTTTCTATGGAATATTGACACTGACAACTCTTGATCGCGATCTGTTTCATTGGTGAAATCCGCCCTTAGACTGTTCAATACACTGTCGCTAAAGACAATGAGATAGGGCAAGAGAATCTAGTGATGTAGGCTAGTTTCAACTTTATATGGCCTGTGGTTTCAATAGAGGCAGATGCTACCGAAGTTGCATTCAATAAGCTCGTGTACACGACGTTGAGACGAGTGTTTTTATGTTATACGGATATCGAGCTTAACGAGGCCATGATCAGCAAGGTTTAGTTCAACCAAGAGCGTTCGCCTGTAATGTAACTAGATTCGATTATGAACATTTATTTTGTTGATTCCAAATGTCCAACGAAGCAGTTGATACGCTCAATTATAAGCAATAATTTAGCCTGAATTTACTTCTACGACACTTATACGAACAAAGCATACGCCCACATTAGTCCTGCATCTTGTCCCTGTGGTCTTGAACTTCATCATAAGTGACTGGAGAAATGAAAACAGAATGATTGTATCAACCAACTTTGATGCTTCTCGCTATTTATTGCAGTGTTTGGTGGAAGCGCCAGGGTAGCCCGCGAAATTCAAATATTTTTGTTTTTTTGCAATTTGCCGGTTAGTGTGAAGTTGTATGTTGAACAGAATACGGTTCGCGATCGTAAAGAGCATTTATCTAAAGGATTATAACCATTTTAATTATCAATATAACCTTCTAAGTTCATACAACTCGATTGAATGACTTTTTCACGAAATAACATTCAATCGAGTTCCATTGTTGGCATGGTTTGACTAGAGAATTAGGATAACCGTACGGGATTGTTTTAATGATAAGCTGTAGCACTGGTTTAAATAATTTATTGCATGTTAAATCATAAATATTTTACATACACATTCACATTTACATATTTTACTTTTTTTTTTTTACTTGGTCTCTGCCTCTATGTAATGTTGAACGTTATTATTTCGAGAACTATTTTAATCTGTCGCACTGAAATATATTTTGACCTTAGAACCGTAGACACAGCAAGAGCCAGATTAGGTATTCACTGACAACAACAGCTTTTTTATCACAGCTGGGCTTTTATTTTCTTCTCAGGCGTCATGTTTAGAGTCGCCACGATATCTGTGAAATGAGATGTGTCGTTTATTACAAATCTGCGGAAATCAGTGCCACTCACAAGGGGTCATTTCTCCTAGTGGCATTAATTTCCATTAAGATTTAAGCAGTGAGGAGGTTCTCATTGCTGGGCTGAATATTATATTTTACAAACGGTTAATATTCATCGGAGTCATCTGGTTCGCAGTATTTCTTTTTGCTTGAAGTGGAAGTGATCTCTTCTTCATGATAATCGTAACCACCGTACGACCCATATCTATCTAAGACAGCCTGAAAGAATTTGTACGATAAATAGAATGAAACAGACAGCTGAACCCAGTCATAAAATAAAGGTCTCGCCATCACTTTCACTTTTTAGGTCTCGTCTGCCTTCAGTTATTCAGATTCATATTTAATTTCGGTTCGTGTTTGATTTATTTGGGTTTATTTTGCTACATAGTTATTAACATTAATTTTACTGTCTGATTACACGGCATTTTTTGGAAGTGAGTGGAGCTGTCAATGTGTCAATGACGTAAAAGTACTGCCAGCGTTTACTAACAAAGCAGCCTATTTAGGGAAAATTCTTAAATCCACAGACTATTGAAATTAACTTTACCATTAACACATATTGGCAAAGAGTAGGGATGACTCTATAATCTTCCCAACTCTTTGCCAATTCTGCGTTTATAGAAACGATGTGTGAAATATGTAGGAGACAAAAGAGATTTAGAGATGACTGTTGCGCTGATCACTAATAAATTTAACAATTTCGATTACTTGGACGACAAAAAACCATCATCCAAGTAAATGAATTCCAGCTATTTTGATTTGAAATCCAAACTTCGTAACCGGTTCTGATAAAATTTAAATGGGACCAATCTGCAAGTATATCCTTTCAGATAAATCAAGAATTTTTCAAATCGGTTCATAATTGATGGAATTATCTCCTCCTTTTTGGGAAGTCTGTTAAAAAAAAGGCGGTAAAGCTGCTTCTCCACCAAAGATGTACTAAACAGAGACCTGGTGCGAGAGTGCATTGCGAAGCTGTGAAACGCTTTGTAGCTGAGTGATTCGAGGATACGTAGCGGACTTTTTTAATTTGTAACAGTTTGTGCCCTCATTTTAATCATCAGTATTTTAAATACACATTTACTCTATCTGATATTAAACGTGATTACTGGAGAACCATTTAGATTTGATCTATTGCTCTGAAATCTATTTGATCTTACAAAAAGAAAAAAAAAATATGTAAAATAAAATGGCCGCCCGATAACTAACTGTAATAAGGGGACGTTGAGCAGTAGTTCCCGACTAGAGCCAGTGGGAATGCCCTCGATTTAAAAGCTGGTGGCCAAGGCAAGGCCATATAACATCACTACCACTCTCAAAACAGTGAAGGAAATTTTTAAGTCATTTGATATCCAACAACCCGCACTAGGTCATGGATTAAGGCCTTATGTTCAAAAGTCAGAGGAGGCTTTCGTTCCAGGGTCCTCTCTTGGGGAGGGGAGAGCCGGAGGGACAGTGGAAGGTTCACTGCAAGGCCGATTATTATATTTGACATACGGTTAATGTTTTACATACGGTGAATGTGGATGGATGGAGAGGGAGAGGAAGGCCAAACAAAAGATGAACATGTTAGAACTTTTTCCTGTACTTCATTGTTATCTTGCATGTATCATGTACACCATGTTAAAACAAATAAAACTATACTTACATACTAACTTACTTAATGGATTGAGCGAGGAGCGATACGAAAGAAAAGGGAGTTAGTGATAGTTTAGGAGTTAGACGGCTGATAGGGCAGAGTGGAAGAAAAAACGTGTTGCGCCGACCCCAAGTAACATGGGATAAGAGCAGGAAGATCATGATAATGATGACATACGGTTAATGTTGACCACCGCCGTCCTCTGGTGCACGGCTTTTTCCTTTCATTTTCCTTGACGTGGCAGTGAAATCTTCATCATTATGATCGTAAAAATCGTGCGTCCCATATCGATCTATGACTGACTGAAAGAATTTGTACGAGAGCCAAAATGACAATGACAACTGGACCCAATCTTGAAATAAAGCTCTTGCCATGTCGTCCAAGATTGTTTCTTTTTGGATATCATTATTTTCATTTATTCGGTCGTCATATTTGTTTTGATTTCGTTGTAATGCTTGTTTTTCATTATTTTCATGTTTATTGGGCACTGAGAGTGCCTCGTTCAACTATGTCTTCCTGTAGGTCAACAAAACATTTAAGATTGACTGACGCCGTCAACGCCGCAATAGTGTTGCCAGCTTTTAATTATAACACATCCTATTTGGAAAAAGTAAAATGGTCGATACAAGTATGCCAGTTAAATTTTTTTCAAAAAGACTAAATCGTTAGTCATAGTCTATTAGACCGTAAAAAATAAAATGCATTTTTGGGACTTAAAAAACAGCAAAGTTTTAAATACAACAAACTTTTAGAATTAAAATTTTATTTAGTACTAGCTGACCCGCGCAACTTCGTCTGCGTCACATTTGCCATTAATGCTCCGCTCCAATTTGTCTTAGCGTGCTGATATTAAATAGTCAATAACCTTCTTTGAAAAATAGGTTATCCAACACTGAAAGAATTTTTCAAATCGGACCAGTAGTTCCTGAGATTAGCGCGTTAAACAAACTCTTCAGCTTTATAATATTAGTAAGTATAGATTCTTAGCTGACTGCGGTTTTCGTCTGTGTAGGTACTAGGTAAAGTAAAAGTAGACACATGAAAACGCAATCAGCTATGGTTTCGATGGTCAAAAACTTGCAAAATCCGGGCCGCATATAATAAAATCTGCAAATATTTCCCTGACTTGGAAATCGAACACATGCGACCACGAAACCAACAGGGCTGTAATAACGATGGAGAAAAAGGATGAACTGGTAGAAGTCGGCTAATAGAAATATATGTAGAAGAAGAAGACGACATGCAGCTCCGATTCCAAATAAATTGTAACAAGGATGTGATAGGTTCTTTGCATCCATAGCTGAGTAACCACTCAGCTATGGATGCAAAGAACCTTGAGGTTGCGTAGCGGACATAATTTTAGCAAAAATTTTAGCAAATTGTGCCCTCATTCTACCTAAGGGGAGGAATACTGCCTGCCGTGGTCGAGTGGCTAAGGTGCTTGCCTTTTGACCCGGTGGTCTTAGGTTCGATTCCCAAGGGAATTCATACGTTGTAAAGTTGTTTCCAGTTTGGCTAGGTCATTGCAGGGTTGAATCACCTGATTGTCTGCTAAAAAGACGATTCCGTACTTCGGAAGGCACGGAAAGGCCGGTGGTTCCGGCCGCCAAATGGCTGTCGTTAAACCATGTCAGAGGCCCTTGAAGCGTTTTAGAAACTCTGACACTAGGGTGTGTGGGGGTCGTTAGACCTTACTGCTCACATGACAAGAAAAAGAAAACCGAAGAGGCTGATTGTACAAGTTTA
Source organism: Ceramica pisi (assembly GCA_963859965.1). Classification (NCBI taxonomy): domain Eukaryota; kingdom Metazoa; phylum Arthropoda; class Insecta; order Lepidoptera; family Noctuidae; genus Ceramica; species Ceramica pisi. Next base: position 7,619,868 of record OY982549.1, on the reverse strand, counting down.
AATATGTAAATATTTTACGTACAGTTAATAATCAACGTCGTCCTGGTCTAGTTCACAAAGTTCCGCGTCCTCTTGATAATTATCGCAACAACCGTGTGAACCATATCTATCTAAGACAGCTTGAAAGAACTTGTAGGACAGCCAGAATGCGCAAGCAAACTGAATCGCATCGCCTGGCGAAATTGCCATGTCACTTAATGATGTTCTTTTACGTCATGTTACCACATGTCCCACTACAGAACATGTATGAAAAGGCACTTGGAAGTGCCTTTGAACGGAACTTGAAACATTACTTTAAACCTTATCTAGGTTGGTTTTAGTTTATCTTTCGTAATTTTCAAGGAAAGGACGTAAAGGGACCTAATTCAACCTGAAACAATAGTAAATTAGGTTTAAAGTTGATAATGTTCTCAAATTAGTTTTTTATCGTAGAACGTATCACGGAACTTCGACACTCACGCCATCGATGTTTGGTATTCCGACAGTACGCTACTTCGACATCAATAACTAATTTCCAGTTCGCGTAGTAATTTCGAGAATTCCTCCCCTACAGAACATATACTCCCCAAAGACCCTTTTTTTTTTTTTTGGGTTCGGAAATCATCCAATGACTCCTCCCGCTCTGGGTGTAGCGGGAGAGAGTGTCAGACTTCTACTGACTAAAACCCATCCATGTTCCTTCATTGCCCTTTGTGTTCCGGAGCCACGGTGTCTCTTGCGAATAATCCCGCGACTCCGGCAGGCGTCGGCCCTTTCGGGCCCCTCTACCCCAAACACCCCTCATGTCAAATTTCAGCTTTCTCCGACCAGTAGTTTTAGTTGTTCGTTCGCGTATTGTCAGTCACTCAGTACCATAGCAATTTTATTATTAGGATACCACAGTAACAAACTGTCGAATTTGCGTGCGTCGAAGTGGCGTATTGTCGAAATATCGTACGTCGAAGTTGCGAATTTCGAAGTTCTGTAGTATAGCCTAAACATAGTAACCGTGCGATCCATGTCTATCTAAAACAGCCTGAAAGAATTTGTTCAATAGGTGTCCAGAATGTTTAGTGTTATCTTCACTTATTCGGAAACATTATGTTGTTTTATTTTAAAGTATTTATTTTGCTACATTGTTTTTTTTTTTTTTATTTATACAAAACGGGGAAACTCTTGGCCCAAATCTCACCTGATGGAAAGTGATGATTAGGCCGAAGATGGAAGCGAGTTTCACCCGGAATCCTCTTACACAGAGGAACTGGCTATCATACCTCTAACTGCCGGAACACAACAATGCTGTTAACATTGTTGTTATGGCGACAGACTTAGACATGATGGTGGTAGCTTGCCAGGCGGACTTAGAAGAAGTCCTACCACCAACCAAACCGAGCAAAAAAATTTGCCCCCGCTGGGAATCGAACCCGGGACCTCTGGGTCTGAATCAGGTGGTATAACCACTAGACCACGGAGGCGGTTAGTGTCACCTGTTTAGCACCACCCAGGGACCACGTGTAGGGATTCGCTGAAGGGTATTCTCCTACGGACGCGGGTGACTCGGCCCCCATAATAATATTGTTAATAACATTGGGTCATACGTCATTTTTGAGAAATATCTGGAGCCGTCATGTGTCATCGCCGCACAGGTACTGCCAGCTTTTATTCACAAAAAATAACCTTTTTAGTGAAAACTTAATCTTGACTTGAGTTGAAACTGCTTGGTGAGTGACTTGTGAAATAATTTTTCAAATCGGACCAGTAGTTCCTGAGATTAGCGCGTTGAATCAAACAAACAAACTCTTCTGCTTTATAATATTAGTATAGATACCTTATTGTAGAACAAACAATACAAATAGGTGTTTTTTTTTTACTATTCATAGGCAAACGTTTGAGCGCTATCTCACCTGGTGTTAAGCGATGATGCGGTCTAAGGTGGAGCACGCTTGCCCAGAAGTAACCTATGCACTCTTGACTTGACTCCCAGGTTGTAGCTATCAGGAAACTGGAAGGGGAATACCACTCCTTAGCTGTACGCACAATGTATTCCCTAAACGTAGAAAACTGGTATGTGATGCAGAGAGGAATGAGGAATTTGCTGTGAGGAAGGTTTTCATGACAGGGAAGCCTGCAGAAACAATGTGAAGAACGATTGATGGATTGCGTGGGACAAAAGGGTTCAAATCGGAAATTGGGGCTTATACAGAAGCAGACATTTAACGCCGCCCACAAATAAATTGTAAGACGATATGGGCATTTTACATTAAAGATGAACGAGGAATGAGGCGCCATGCCGCAAGGGTGCGTAGCGAAGCTGTGAAACGCTCTGTAGCGAGGGAGCGTATTTTTATACCGCGTGTACACGAGGTATAATTATACTTATTTGTGCACCTGTGGAGATGGCTCCTCGCAAAACTTTGGTGGAAAAGCAACCTAAAGAGATCTTTGAATGGTTAGTGCGATAGGCTGGATTTAAGAAAATGAAGTGATTCCATTGGTGTATTTTTTTCTTGCACTGGGGGGTGCCCCCATTCGCACACATTTTCGGCGAGAAAACCCTGAAGACCCTGGTTTGGAATTCTCTAGCATTAAGTCAACCTATTATAAATTAAGTTTAAATAAATAAATACTTAACATACGCTTAATAATCATCATCGTCGTCATCTGGTCCACAATGTTCCGCCTCTTCTTGATAATAATCTGAATTGCCGTGTGACCCATATCTTTCTATGGCAGACTGAAAGAACTTGTACGAGAGCCAGAATGATAAAGCGAAGTATATCGCATCGCCCCTCGAATTTACCATTTCACTTGAATCTTTGGGCGTTATTTCTTTCACGTCATGTTACCAACCACATGGGTCACACGAACGTTTTCAAGCTTTAGGAACTAATCATCTTCAGCTACTTGTGCCGTTAATTTCGCACCGCCACACTTGTCTTACAAGTATCAGTACTTTTTTGTACAGTTGCACCGTCGAACACAAAGATTTCATAGAATGTGTTTGTGAACCGACTTGTCCTACTGCCGAAAAGTCCAAACACTGTGGCACTTAGAAATGCCTTTGAGCAGGTGCTTTTGAGACATTGGTTTTAATATTAGAAATCGTTTGGTCTTTCGTAATGTTCAAGGGATTAATTAAACTAAAATGGATCTAAATTTTTATCTGAAAAAACGAAAATGAATCAGGTAAAAAAAAATGTTTGTTTACTGAAATTAATTTTCAAACAGCAGGTTGTACGCACATTCATTCTTCATCTTCGTCAATCGGCAATCCATCTTTCCGTCTTCTTATTGGCGTCCCATCGACCTTATGTGTTCCATAGTAGTTTATGATTGACGCCATGAATTGGTACCCGACGATAAACGATCCCCCGAACCACAGACAGTCGTATACCTTTACCGACACCATTTCTAATTTAGAGCACCATTTTAGCAGGTTTAAGTATTATTTTTTAATTTTTATGTAACTGAACACGTTGCTTTTAATTGATGACAGCTGACACATGATTTTATGTTATCTGTCACGTTTTATTTGGCGTTAAAAAGTTGCCACTTTTCATAAAGAAGTATAACTACAATCGTATGTTTCTATTTATTTCCTGCTGGTGAACCCCTCGGCTTTGCACGGGAGCAAATTATATGTATATACAAACAGTCCTCGTGTATCGCCCGTTCTGTTAGTGAAATATAAATATTCCAATTTTAAATGTGGCCACAGATGTGGCACAGACGACCGAGCTTGGGTTCAAGCTATATATATATATATATTTTTATTCAAAACGGGGAAGCTCTTGGCCCAAATCTCACCTGATGGAAAGTGATGATTAGGCCGAAGATGGAAGCGAGTTTCACCCGGAATCCTCTTACACAGAGGAACTGGCTATCATAGCTCTAACTGCAGGAACACAACAATGCTGTTAACATTGTTGTTATGGCGACAGACTTAAACATGATGGTGGTAGCTTGCCAGGCCGACTTAGAACAAGTCCTACCACCAACCAAACCGAGCAAAAAATTTGCCTCCGAATATATTATTTAACCGGTCGGTATTCATCGGTCCACAGCACTGAACAATTAGCCAGCAGTATCCTAGCTTCCTTAATGATTGATTTTGATGTGCCGTGTTTCATTGAAGCTATCATACCTGGAGACTCGCTTGACGGAATTCAGATCCGCGCGACAAACCATCATCCCAGAAAATTTGGGATAAGCCGTTCTGCAGAGTAGTTCAGAACATATTTATTGTACTGCTGCTGAGAGTGCACGCCTGCTGGCTGTGAGTGGGAATCGGCAGTTTGTGGCGTGCCCTAATTCTACGGTACCTTCTGGGCGCTGTGCTTTGACCGAGTCCTGCTCAGACCAGACGCAGGATCGAGACAAGGAACTAGGATTGCTTTGTTTAAATCCTGGGCCTTCGTATCTTCGTATCGATGACCGATAAAAACCGGCCAAGTGCGACTCAGACTCTCACACAAAGGTTCCGTATCATAACCAGTAAACAATATGTCTCTTGGTGATTACAGAAGTCGAACCTAGTGCGTGAACTACCATAAAATAGTCTTGACTACTTCGGCACGTATTTTCACGGTTTCGGATCGGATGCAGTGCGTAACCACTCTTAGTAGGAATGTTGGTCGTCCGGTAGCGAGGTGGGCAGACATTTTTGCCAACGCTGGTAGAACCTGAATGAATGGCTTAGGAGCGTGGGGACTGGCACTGTAAAAATATTGGCCTATACCCACAGTGGACGATGTTGTGGATGATAATGATGATGTAATCGGATGAATAGTTCTAGAGTAACAAGCATAGAGTAATGTGCTAACAGATGACCAAGTTATACTCGTTTTCAATAGTGTGGCATTTCCGTAGCAGTTATCTAGTTATCTCTATCAGACACCACCTGTGATGGCCGCGCTCCGTTTACTGTGGGCGTCAACGATTTCTGTCACTAACATGAATCACAAATTACAATATTGTTGATAACTAACGAATCACTGTGGCTTGTTATTTTTAATTTTATCTAGAAATGATCGACCCACATCATTGTTTTAGCTCTGATACAGCTTTTTAACCTGCGTTTCCACCAGAGATGTGCCAGGATGCGTAGCGACGATTGTTTTTGTTAAGAACTAATAGAATCGCTAGGTGTTTTATTTTAATTAATTCTTTGAATTGTTCCTTTTTTATTCCGGACGTTTTTATCATGCTCGTCGTGTGCTCGTCACATCGTTCTCACATGTATGTATAATCATACCGACCCGTAACTGATATTAAAGCACTAATTATAATAAAAATAATCACGGAGGCTGTCGGTCTAGATTGTTCCTTCCAAAATCAGCCACAATGATTATTTTTAGCATTTTATTTTAAAACCATCGTCTTCTTCTAATAATAGGTAATAAAAACTCTACTATCTGTATTTTTTTTAAACTTAAGGCTAAGTACTATCAGAGAAAAGGAAGAACTTCGTTTCCAAACGTTTTTTTGTTGTTGTTGAGACTGTTCTAAAGACTCCAAAAATGACCGTGTTTGGGTTAGGTACAGAAGGTGATATGTGTAACATAATTCCTCTAAATCGGTCAATTAAATTCGGAGTAAATCAGCTGTGGCCGTGACCCTAAAATCGAAACAAACTCTAAAAAACTATGACCTCAAAAGAATACTTTGACGGATATACTATGTACTAGAGAGTAAAGTCCCGCTAACCTCCATTGAAAGGGGAGGATCCTCCAACCAGGCGCTTGTTGTGCCTGGCGGGCGACTGCCCTGTGTATGATATTCGGAGCGATGTACAGTTGCCAGCACAGCAAGCTACAACAATCTGTCAAAAATCTTTGTTTTATTTTCAACCTTATCGCCAAAGTGATTGGGTTCAAATTTGATTGGGAAAATTTGACAGTTTCGGATAGCCTCATGTGCTGGCGACTGTACATGTTCAAATCGCATGGTAAACTTACTTGCGCGATGTAGGACTTTTAGTTCGTCACCAGTTGGATAGATGGCGGTTCTTTTTGTTGCGATGTAGATTTGTTCCGTTGGTTTTTCTTGTGGTGGCATTGATGACGCTACACTTCTACTTACTACTACTATTGATCGTAGAAGACTCTAGAGTACTCTCTAGTGTCGTAGAGACTAGTTTCGGTACTAAGACACAAGAACCGACACTGTCTTCTATGATCAAGTGGCGAATTTTCACAGGAGTTATAGCAGTGGTTCCCAACCTTATTTTGATCGAGGACCATTTTTGTTTCCTAATTGTTAGTAGGGACCACAGATCCTGAAAAAAAATTAAATGTTTTAGGGCCAGTTTCACCGGTTACGGATAAAGTGTCGGTTAGCCTATTAGGAACTTATCTGGCAGATGAACTAAAACTTTCGGTTTCACAGGTGTCGGATAGCGATATCTGGCAGATTTATTAAGTATTTGAGTATAATAAAGTATTATAGTATTATAAGGGCCAGTTTCACCGGTTACGGATAAAGTGTCGATTACTTATCTGATGGATAACTAACCGACACTTAGGGCCTCTTTCACCATCTCCAAGTAAAGCGTTGATTAGTTACTTCCCAATTAAAGTTAATCGGCAAGTAAAACTTAGGAGTATCTTCTGTCAATTTCACAAGCGAAAATAAAGCTTCGAGTAACAACTTACCGGTTAAGTGAATGACTTAACAAATCATATGTTGCATTCGTTCAATATTACGTCAACGTTACTCGTCAAACGTCATTGGCAGGTTAGCTATCATTTGTCATTTCATTTTGTGTATTGTTTGTTGTGTTTTTGGTTAGGAAATTATTGCGTGTTTTTTTTTTTTATAAATTATCATGGATAAAGTTAAAAGAGATAGAAGTGCAAACTTTTCACTTGTACAGAAATACCAAACTGTGTAAGTGTCGGCGATAAGACCCCGTCCGCGTCCATAGGCGCAAGTAATGGTGGACGTGACCGTATCAAACAAGGAAATTGTAAGGAAAACTAATTAGAATTATAATTGAATCAGATTAGATTAGGTTTAGCATTCTCTAATTAGTGTTATAAGGATATTTTCGCATCATAGGTTTAGTTAGATTCTAGTTTAAATGCGAATTTAGATGTAAGGTTTTTGTATTGTGAATAATTACGTAGATCGAAAATGTGATTTTTGTTTTAAGTGATAGGGTTTTGAAATTAGTTTTAAAATAAAGGTCTTGACCCAAAACCACTTTTACAGAAAGTATTGAGTTGATAGGACTTATGGTTTTCGAGATATTTCCAAAAATGTATAGTGAAAATTTGTTAACCGTCAAGTAAACACTCTAATTGGCAGACGACGTGGCAAGTAAGTTACTGGGCAGTTTAATCATTGATTAGTGCTACTCGAACGTCGTGAAATTGACACGTGCAGTTACGGGTGACTTTAATTGGCGATTAGTCTACTCGATACTTTACTCAAGGGTGGTGAAAGAGGCCCTTATAATACTAAGGGCCAGTTTCACCGGTTACGGATAAAGTGTCGGTTAGCCTATTAGGAACTTATCTGGCAGATGAACTAAAACTTTTGGTTTCACAGGTGTCGGATAGCGATATCTGGCAGATTTATTAAGTATTTGAGTATTATAAAGTATTATAGTATTATAAGTGTCGGTTAGTTATCCATCAGATAAGTAACCGACACTTTATCCGTAACCGGTGAAACTGGCCCTAAAATACTTATAAATCTGCCAGATGTCGCTATCCGACACCTGTGAAACCAAAAGTTTTAGTTCATCTGCCAGATAAGTTCCTAATAGGCACACACACAAACTTTATCCGTAACCGGTGAAACTGGCCCTTAGTGTCGGTTAGTTATCCATCAGATAACTAACCGACACTTTATCCGTAACCGGTGAAACTGGCCCTAAATCTATAAAAATAACTTATTAACGTAAACTTATTCTAGTAACGAGCATAAACAAAGAAAATACAATATTCCTGATAGAAACTTTACATCACTTTGTATCAATGTTACTTTTCAATTGGTTAGTTTGTTATTTAAAACCCGCGGACCCTATTTAAGCTCTTGAGGACCACCAGGGTCTCAGGGGACTCTTGGGAACCAATGCGTTATAGGGATCAGCAGCTTGCAAACAAAAATAAACCTATGTACCAAATTCATAATAAAACATTGAAATGAGGCTGGTAGAGCCTAGGTCCAGCAACTTACATCTTCAATAGATAGGATCTATTCATTTGAAATTGAAATGGAAGATTTAAGGATCTTAGCAGGTAGCGTTTTGTAGGCTCAGTGTGCCGAGTATGTATGGGAAAAGGGTGCGACTTAAAACTAGACTTCATTTGCGTAAAATTTTTCATGAATATACCGCTCCTTTAGGTCGTAGCGTGATGTTAAATAGCTTTCCGGTAAATGAGCTATCCAACACTAAAATAATCTTTCAATTCGAACCAGTAGTTCCTGAGCTTAGCGCGTTTAACCAAACAAACAAACAAACAAGTGTTAGAGATTGTTTCAGTGTTAGATAGCCTATTTATTGAGGAAGGCTATAGGCTATATATCATCACGCTAAGACCAATAGGAGCGGAGCAGTAATGAAAAATGTTACGCAGACGACGTTGCACGGGTCAGCTAGTTAAAGATACGGCCGAAAGGAAATTTCAATAACAAAACGCAAATATTACAAATCAAGACACTTTAATTAACATAATATTTAAAAACCTATAAGTGTTAATGTATAAAAGCAGGCGAAAATATACAATTGACCCTGGAACGAAAACAAATAAAACGCCAAGCTAAAGTCCTACCCTCCGATTAGTTTTTTGTATGCTTAAAACCATTCTGTCCCAAGCTGGACTCACGAACTTTCACTTTCTAAATCACTAGCACTACGAAGAACGTCTATTTTAGCGCCGGACCTGGCTGTAACAGGTACCCTTGCTTCTGTTCTCTCATCGTTGCTCACATTTTTTACAGTAGTTAAGCTGTTATTATTTCTCCCACTCCAAAGTGAAAACTCTGGCAATGTAAACATTCCATAAGAATACGCCACACCTGCAGTCATTGACATAACCAAACAAACGAACTTAAACTGCTCCCGTTTGTCCATTTTAATATCCTGATTTAGTTAATTTTAAATCCTTTCCCATATCTTGATCGTGTTTTTAAAAAAATACATTCGGTATTTCTTGCCAGTTGTCAAACATTTTCTTCGCAACTGACACTTCGTATCACAGACAATATTTTCTATTTTTATCTGAAATAATGCAACAACATTATGCTTTACTACATTTAATATAAATTAAAATTCTCCTGAAAGCTTGGAATAGCACGACCCAAGACGCTCTCTGGCGACATTGTACTGATATTGTCAAAGCTCCAGAGAGCTCAACATTTTTAATCTCGTGTTTTACCACTACCTCACTTGATGGCTTGGTGGTAATAAAATGGTGTGGTTGATGATGGAGCACGCTTGCTTAAAAGTAGTTCACTCTTGGCTTAAAAACTCAGATTAAAGCCGTCATTGCCGAGTACCCAGCCGTTTTCCTGTCGGTTACTTTCAGGCATTGTGTATTAGGATTGCACAATTTGATTCCGCCAAATTCTTTCATCATCGAACAACAAGATGACGCTTCGGATATCGTTTCATTGTGAGTTCAATTGAAGAGTGGAATTCCTCCTTGAACTCTTATGTTTCCTGATGACCTGGTAGTGCTTAAGACATAAGTGCATCTAGACAGGCGTGCTCCATGATCGACCACATTATCGGTAACAAACAGTCATGCTGTGGCAGCCAAAATATTGAGCCAATTGACGCACCGCATAATGTATCTGATACTTTTACACACTCAAGCAACACTTTGTAGACATACCATCAAAGCACCTAAACCCTGAAATGTTTCACTTTGTTTTGGTCTCTTCATGGTAATATTACTATTCTCTGAAATTCTTGAAATAATGGTAGCTTGCTGCCATTGTGAGTACAACAATGGCAACCTTTGAAGGCTGCATTTTGAAAATGTTTCTGCGATGAGCAAAACTGACGATAATTTTGTAAAACTGGTTAAACAATGGGTTTGCAGTAAACACGCGAACTTGTCAAAAACATGGAGTACAGAATCTATAGGTATGGAAGTCATAAAGGCTGTCATTGTCATTCTGATCTCGGAAAGGTTCTGTGCAAGAGTTCGTACACTAATATTTATGGCGCTTTATGCTTAAAAAGACTTCTTACGTTACGTAATTTTATTAATTTCTGCCTGATTGCTAGAGTGATGTAGCAACTCGCCTCGCGATATCTCTCCATCTAGGTCTGTTAAATTATAGTGTCCCTCCAATAATCTTCTCCCTAATAAGCATCTAACAAACATCTATAAATTAGCAGCTAACAAACTACGTCTCCCCTTTTCCCTGATATCATCCCTCACTACTGTCCCTTAAATTATACATCCACATACTCTTTGGTCTTACCCCATCGCATGGACAGATGGACAGCTACCTATTAAGAATCTCATGATATGAGAGACCTAATAAACCCTTGGCAAAACGAATCAAGAAGCAACGCTTAGTATTCCTCCGAGACACTGGTCACTGCTACATGAAAGACGGACTCGCGCATCGTGGATTCCGTACCATCATAATAATAAGCCTATGCGCGCACTGGTGACTTTTGTCACCATGACTGTACATTTCTCTCTTTCGCAATAAATTGTGAATATAATATTAGAATCGGAGAATTCTACATTCTTTGGAGAATTTTAACACTTAAAGAAAGAAAGAATGAAAGAACTTATATCACATAGAATAATTTCAGATTTTTCCCTATGCAAACATCGGAGATAAAGCTCCTCTTATCTCTAATGTTTGCATAGAGGGTAAATTTTTTTTTTTCATTTTTCGTCAAAAGCTATGGGGCATAAAAAAGAATTAGAAAATGTTCAAGAATGTGCAAATAGCGTTCTTTCATATGATACCCCACATTCCCTACACACATGCCCTATTAGCCCCATTTTGAATTGATCGAATCCTTTTCGACTATTTTGGAAATAAGAAAGAAATAAAAATGTTTATTTTTGCAACAGCGACTAAAAGGGGTTCCAAATTTCAAGTTGATAGCATTAGTAAGTTATTGAGATATCCTGCTGTGCCAGAATTATTCAGGTTTCCTGTTCATAATTTTGGTACGGAACCTTTTTTTTTATGGATGGGAAATCATCAAATGACTCCTCCCACTTTGGGCGAAGCAGAAAGGAGTGTCAGACTCTTACTGACTAAAACCCATCCGTGTTCCTCTTAGTGCCCTTTGCATTCCAGGGCCGCTGTGACTCTTTCGAACAAATTCCGCAACCCTAGCAGGCACTGGACCTAGCGGGCTCCGTCTACTATGCTGACACCTCTTTGAGGCGCGCGTGGAACACAACGCGCCGTCGACCCGGGCCTGGTTCTGATCGGACAGCGAACCACCCAACACTCGCCGTCCGCAGGCCCGACCCTACGGTGGCCGGGAATCGCCCTGCGACTCCCGACGCCCGGGGCGTCTTCTTCTGTTGCGGCGGCTGGGGCGTGAGGTTACCCTCTCTCTTACGCGTTCGGCCTCCTCCTTCGCTAGCATTACTGCTTCGCAGAAGCAGGTGACCGCTTCCCATGCCTCCTCGCTCCGGACCATAGATTGAATCAGGGCCGGTTGCGAGATCAATCGCCTCGATGAGGACCCGGCGGTGCTCCGCCCATGAAGGGCAGACCTCCACCGTATGTTCCACTGTGTCCTCCGGGCGATCCTCACAGTGTTGACACCCAGGCGTATCCTCCCGCCGAATCTGAAACTGGTATCTCCCGAAGCAACCGTGTCCGGTGAATACCTGCGTCAGGCGGAAGGTGAGGACGCCGTGGCGCCGCTCTAGCCACTTCTCAAAGAGGGGACTTACCGCCGCAATTGTGGCGTGCCCATTGGTACGGAACCCTAAAAGCAGATTGAAATAAAACTCGGTTTTGTTTTAATGGATCTATTGTCATGTTTCTCTGGAAATTGATGTGCTTGGGTTGGTAGTTATGATTTTGGCCGTGTGGGACACTTCTTGGGGCAAGGAGGCAGCTTTATAGGAGGGCAGGGATCAGAAGAGACCTTGCATGCCTCATCTTCAGATTTCAAAGCATCGGCGTCGTCCTTACATCTGGGTTTACTGAAGACTCCGAAAAGATAATTAGCGAAAATGGCGCTGCCAAAGATGAAACCCACGAGTCTCAATAGATCTCCTCGATCCCGGACGTCATAGACCCTCTCGCAATCAGCCTCGAGTCTGGCAGAGTCTCGAGCCGATAACATATTTTTCATATGTACCTTTCCCGTCTTGTGCCACAGATGAGTCGGTTTGATTCCATTCCACATGCTAGCCATATTTAATGAATCTGAGTTTCAAAACTGTCTGTTGCAAAAGTTTTACTTGTTCTTGTTATTTGGTGTGGTAAGTGATTGGTTGACAATGTGGTTGGCCATTGGATGTTTGACTTACGATTTGGTGTGTTGAAGCCTGAAATTCGAAAGATGTGTTATAAAATCAGCTAAGGTCGGAATCTAGTCAACATGCCGCGTTTGAAGAATCAATATTGTTAAAGGGATTGATTCTCAGAATTTTCAAGGTTAGAATCCTGTAAAGGCCTTTAAATAGTCTAAGTCCGAGGTCTCTGTAATTCGTTATAAATGCTAGTTCTTTTGAATTCTTGCTTTTAGCAATAAGACAAAGCTCTACAGGAAGTGGGCGAAAAGACTGGAGATTGCAGTAGGTACACTATATTGTTGTGGCGTAAAGTATCGAAATCCTCGGGAATATTGTAAATTTTATTTGAATAACTAAGAAAGTGTATTTATACCATTATGGCCTGCGTCTTGGCCCTCTAGATTGATCTAGGATTGTAGCGAAGCATGACACAACCGCTGAAACTGTAACTATAAAAAGTAACTCTTGTTTATTCATGACATATCGTTTGATATCTCCATTTTTTTTTGGCAGTTGATCATAGATTTTGAACAATTTTTTTTAATAGATTGAAGCTGCTTGCCTTGCAAGTTATAAAGAAGGTTTCTTTGTTACTTTCGGGTTGACACCGCCTTTAATGTAAGCCATATCTCTACATGTTATAAAATAAAATCCGCTGCTGCGTCTGTCTGTCTCGCAATAAACTCAAAAACTACTGCACTCTTTTTCATGCTGTTTTCACCAATGGATAGAGTGGTTCTCGTAGAAGGTTTTATTTAGTTTACAATTGGTCCAGCTTGCGAAGCCGCGGACATCAGGTTGTTGTAGATATTTCTTAATTAGATTAATATTTTTACTTACTTCTTCTGGGTAAGCTTACTCCGTCGTGGACTAGGTCTCTGTCGCCTCTAACCTACACTGGAGTCCGCAAATCCATATTAAATAAAAAAAGCGGGTGCAAGGTATGCAGGACCACTTTTCTATGTGTATGATATTCATAAAAATGGCAAAATTGTGTTGCAAAACAGATCAGTCCTTTACCAGTGGACAAACCAGAGTATGGTAGATCACATCATCATCTGCCGAGCTTTTTCGCAACTATAGGTATTGGGGTCGGCTTCGAGCCAAACCGGATTCAGCTGAATACCAGTATTTTACGTGGAGCGGCCTACTAGACCTCCACAACCCGTTGACTGAGTGGTACTGGGTTACACGGTAGTTCTTGGCAAGAAGTGCATAGCCATATTGGAAAAATTACGCAGGTACGCCATGAATTGGGTAACACGGTACTTCTTGACAAGTGTGGAGTCAGATTTTCTGGCCTCTGACAATCTGTAACGATTGCCAAAGATCTACAAATGACAGTTGGGACCAAGCACGAGGCACAAAGGAATCTCGTTATGTTAAGGTGGTCACCCATCCACAGACCGATCTTGGCTAGCGTTGCTTAACCTTGAAGATTGGCAAGTGCAGCAATTATTATTAAACCACAAGCCCTCAGTCATTTAAAGTCACACTTAAAATTATATTACTGGTCGGTCAATGATATCTTTGCTAAGTGTAATGAAAATAATCTATAAATAATTGAATATTCCAGTGACTGATCGGCTCGAGCTCCTAGGCATGGAGCTGTCATCCAGTCGAGCGCCACCATTGAGTGCAAAGCCCAAACTGCGGCCAAAAAGTTGGGCATCCTAAATAGGGTGAAGCGATACTTCAAGCCTGAGCAGCTTTTAACTCTTTATAAAGCACAAGTCCGATCCTGCATGGAGTATTGCAGCCACCTTTGGGATGGCTCAGCTAAGTATCAGCTTGCCGCGCTTGACTCGGTGGAACGCAGAGCTAAGAGGCTCATTGGTGACGTAAAACTGGTGGATACCAAGCTACACAGCTTGGCTCATCGCCGCAAGGTTGCCTGCTTGTCGGTCTTCTACAGATTGTACTTCGGAGAGTGTGCCCAGGAACTCCACGACCTCATCCCACCAGCCCCCTTCTACCATCGGACATCCAGACGCACTGAAACTTGCCATCCCTACCTTGCTGCTTTTCCACCAACTCGCACTAAGCGCTTCCAAGCGTCTTTCATAATGCGCACAGCAAAGGAGTGGAACTCTTTGCGTGCGTTTGTGTTTCCGAATGCTTACAACCCTAATCTTTTCAATGTTAGAGTGAACAGGCTACTTCTGGGTAAGCTCGCTCCATCGTAGACTTTGTCTCTGTCATCTCTGACCAAGACTAGAGTCAAGAGCAAACCCATACCAAGTAAAAAAAAAAAAAAGAATAATACAATTGCGTGGTCCTGGCCATCGCTGATCGCATGCGAATTTTCTTTTTCTCTTTTCCGCACTACATAGTACAACGTCTCGTTAATATCTGTGACTAGTTCGAAGGTCTATGCTCTGTAATAACGACACTATTCCCGGAAATCAAAACAGCTTACGATCTTGAAGAAAATACTTATTACAAAGTTAAAACTTGTCGTTCAGTTTTTTTTTGTAATAATTATTGAAATGAAACAAATTGTTAGGTGATTAATAATCGTGATCCTCAGTGCACCAATATCGAAGAAAAATAAGCACGCCTACCTATCTTAGTAGACAACGCTGTATTTATATAAATAGCACCTCAAAAAAATGCCAATTGCAAAGGAACACAAACACCAGGTAAGAATAATCCCTGTTTTATAACCGCGTGCGTCGCACTGACAGCTCTCTTGAATGTGGTTCCTTGCATTCATGAGAGGCTGCGTTAGTGTGTGTGGGTCCCTGCGCAGGAGTGTCCTGTGTAGAGGTTAGCTCTAGCGGCCTTCACCAGAGATGCATTGGGACCGGTTCCGTTCGATTTATTAAATGTATCGATCGTTTCTGTGATTGAATCTATTTCTTCACTTTTAACGTTCGATTTTTAAAAAATAATTTATTTATTGTATCTTACCTCCACATTTAACTTTTATGAAAGTTTAAGTGTAAAAGCAAAAGTAACACGTGCTTTATTTGCAAAAATATCAACACACAACTTCTACAAAGCGGTACTATTTGAGGGTTATGGCCATACGTGTCCAAAATACTAAAAATGCGTGGTGTTAAGTGGCAATTTGACGACTATGTAATGCTTGTTGTGTTTTCGACTAAACTTTCAAGCTCGAGGCTCTCGAGTCCGCACCGTGCCTCCTTGTAGTGGGAGAGCAAAACCTGTAGATACTGTTCGCCCACTTCGAGACGGAGTACCTGCCCACGCTTCGTCCCTTTCACTCTCGTAGCGCTACGCACCAAAACGAGAATGTCCGTTTCACCTAACCACTCTGGTATGCAAAGATTGATAGCTTATATGACCATTTGCTTTTGAGAGTCCCCCAGAAATCACGCACGGTTAACTTTTCGCCTGGCGTCCTTACGATCGGCCAGCCAGACGTTGGGCTCAACAAAACTTGTAACACACTCTTTCATTTCCGAGAAAACTTTTGTAGTTCACATCGTAATGTTATTACGGAGGTTTATTGATTTAAGTCGGTGGTGTAACTCGTTTGTTTAAAGTAAGCCAGTGAAGCCTTACTCCGGAGGGTCAGGCGCCTGTGTCCGCTAGTTTCTGTGCCTAGATGCGTTTTTCTTTAGTGACTAAGACTGGTGTCAGTGGTATTCGGCTGCGGCTTGAAGTTTGAACGTGTACAGTGCAATGTGTGGTTGAAACTTAAACTTATACGGATAATGATTTGACAGAAATGGATCCAATAGCAACAGACAACGGATTAGTGGTGAATAATTTGAACCACGTCCGGAGTGACTCTCAGGTAAGCCGACCGCTTCTCGGAGTAGGTATCGATGAAGCAAAACACGTTTGCCGTTGCATACCTACCTATGAATAAGTGCAATGACTTCTCAATTATTTGATACATTTTAGTTTTATGTTTGGAGCAATATTTGCGGCGCATGAGCAGCCTGTGATATTGTTAAAGTTCAAATTGTGTTGACCACTAATTTGCGGTTAGTGGTGTCTTGTAATATGCAAGTAATTTTCGTGTTGCCTTGTGAAACTTCACACCCGCAAAGGTTAGAAACCAACTTACAAACAAAAGAGATTTTTATAAAAATTCGCGTCTAACAATGGTTCTATTAACATAGTAATGTGACTGTGTCATTGTGCAACTATAAAAATAATTCTTGAACACAAACGAGTTTTCTAGCTCCAGTTAGTTATGCAGTGGTTGCATGCACATTTGATATCAAATTATATAAGACTGCAGAATCAAGTAGCTGTGTGCGTGAGATTTATACTTCAACGCTTGGAAAGTAATCAGCCCAAGTGAAGACAGTTGATTAGATGGATCAATTAAAACTTAATTAGAAAATATCGTGAAACATTATTATACATATTAATTGATTCAAGTCGACAATTATAACATAACTCTAACAATGGTTAGTTGGATGAAGCAAATACTATACAGTAAAGATTAAGGGACATGGAAAGAACAAGTGCCAATGACACCAATGTTGGCCCTTCATTCTAATGGTTTTAACAATTTTGATACAACATCTTAGTTATAAAACAGACGCTACAAAAGTTAATAATGAAATAAACAATGAACTCGTAAAAGTAATTTGGGAAGGAGATCCTTGGTGCATTGTGCAAACTACATGCATTGAAAAAGGTGAAACAGTCGACAAAAGTTTCTTTTGAATGATAATGAATAACCTACCTGTGCCAAAGTAAAACAATAACAATACATAAATAAAGAAAAACCATCTACTCGCAACATTAGCCTATGCTTTCATAAAGTTGCGACAGAACAGAACCACTTGAAGTTTTAACAAGATAGAGAAGGCTCCGAACAGTCTGAACTAAAGTTAGATCCTGTTTTAAGTTTTAATAGTTTAGTTTCAAGAACTAAAAGATCTGGTATCTTGTGTTGTAAGTACAAAAACATCCTACGTCACCCGTTAGGTATAAGAATCCGAGCAGACAATACAAACTAATAATAAGCAGCCGTAAAATCGAATGGACCTCCGAGATGAAAGACTCTTTGTTTTTTGCCCCAACATCCAAAACTGGAGGAAGGCACATGTCAGGTGACGTCACTGATCCCGCCAAAAACCTGTTTCGCGCCAATTCGCAGCTGTCGACAGCAAAGTGGTCGGGTCGCCAATAATTTGCTTTTTTTATTTTATTTTTCTTAGCCTCGAACCCAGTCGTTCAGCCTCCAAGATACACCGTTAAGTCCGCTAATTATTGGCTCCTGTTGTATCTTCTAATAGAGGACTAAAATTAACTGGAGATGAATGTTTTACGAGGTATATTTTTTTTGTATGCAGTTTTACAAAATTGTTGTTGGCTCGCATAACAAGGAGTGAGTCACACGTCAAGATTCCCACGTTTGAGGGCTCCGGCAGCCTTTACCTACAATATCCGTTCATTAAAGCAAATATTTGCTGTAGGTACCTACCTAGTCGAAGCTTTTAAAAATTTATCTCATTGTTTGAGCTGACCTTTAAGTTGTTAACACCGGACACCGGTATGCCGAGGCTGGGTTTATCATTACCAAGCAGAAATATTTCACGCATTATCCATTGTGCGCTTATGAAGAGAGCGATGTATCCGATGACGTTAGTGTCCCTCATAATATTCTAAGGGCGGGTTGTATCAAACATTTGGTTAACGTAACATACGTACGTCAAAAAGTTACGATTACGGACGATGTTTGACGTTCGTTAAATTAGAAGCGTTGTTTCAAAACATTCTGGTATAAATTCCTGCTCATCCCAATAGCTAAGTTATTGACACGGGTCCTACCTAAATAGCTTTTTTTGCATTCCACCACTTATTTGTGTCATCAGAAGAACTGGTATTGAGGAATTCAAAAGAATTTTCACAATATTGTTCTATTTGACGCAACTAAAGTTACGTTAACGAGTGCTCAGACCATCTGTTAACGTAAACGTTATATTTTACGTGCGTTAACGCTGACATTTTGTGAAACAACCCAATTTTTTGATTTGACGATAGTTAGCACCATTTTTAACGTTTACGCGTGCGTTAAGTGTAGTTGAAACAACCCGCCCTAAGGAAACTTCATAGAGTCTGGCTTGATGTGTGAGTTAACGTCAAAAGCTTGGTAATCATAAAGCAAACATTTCTGTACGATAAATGAGTCACCGAAGTGCAACAAACTTTGCTGTTTACTTAGCAGCACGTACTGTTGCATGGTATTTTCAACACTCACCACGCGAGCTAATGATTTTACGAAACTATTAAAGACTATGTTGATAGTCTAGATTACTCTAGATGCTAATCTAGTCATTATTATTATCTATATTGTGTCCGGAAATGCTCTGTACGAATATGATATATACCTAATAATCAACTTCACTATTTGCGAACAAAAAACGGAGCCCTTATAGGATCACTCATGGGTCTGCCTGTCTGTCACAGCCAGTTTTCTCCGGATTTACTGTAACAATTCTATTGAAATTTGGAACACATAGACTTCTGTGACCCAAACACGGACGCGTTACATACGTAAATAAATAACTTTCTAGAATAAGGCCACGTTTGCGGGTCAAACTAGAAAAAAATAAATCAAACTGTATTGAATAACATATCAAATGAAAGGACTTACTGTGAGGGTTTTTAATAATATTTTTTCATGATTTTAAAATAAATAGTTTTGAAGTTATTTAGGAAATTAGACCAAAAATACCATATTCGATCTCCGAAACCACTGAGTCCAAACTTTTGAAAAAAAAATGTTTCTCTAAATATTACAGGAAAACCTATAGACGGTCTGTAGTGTTATTATAACATGTTTAAATTGGTTCTGAACCTTTTTGTACGCGAGTCCGACTCACACTTTTTTACTCATCTTCATCATCGTTTGCTTGCTCTCTACTTAGATCCATTGCAAATTATTTGGGGTCAGCGTTTCTTCTTCCTCCGTATCTACAAACTAAATCATCTTATTCACATCTTTTTGCCAGCCATATATTATCTTCTGAATAACCATCATCATTTCTTAATTTTACGTTCTTATTCACATCTTTTTGCCAGCCATATATTATCTTCTGAATAACCATCATCATTTCTTAATTTTACGTTCTTATTCACATCTTTTTGCCAGCCATATATTATCTTCTGAATAACCATCATCATTTCTTAATTTTACGTTCTTCTATAACTACTTGGTTATTCTTAAACATTCCTACTCTTCTCCAAAGATTGTCGAAAAAGACATAACCTTCTTGCAAATTTCTCTCTCAGATTTTTTCTCACAAAAGTTACAAATGAACTGTAGGTAGTTGACAAGTTCAATTCATACAAATAAAGACTCCATTGAAGTACCGGCTACCAATATAGGTCGTCTGCAGTGCTTCCCGTCTAAATCTCGAAATAACTGCGAGATGCAAAATGACCACGTTGACTAGGCAATATGCTGGCGATGTAGACATTCACCTACATAACATAGAGCAGAGATTAACATTTAAATTGCTTTGAATAAGGTGTCATGTTTCCTGAAACACCTCGTAAAGAGTACCATTTGATAGGCTTGCCTCAACGCTGATATTTTGACATTGTTTAGGAAATATGATAAACCGCATATTGAGTGAACAAAATGCAACTTAATATTATGCAGGGTTTATAGATATGATTGTATGTTTGTATCAGAATTCTACACGGAAGAAGATTTCTTGAAATAATTTAACATGTTTGGTTGTAAAAATCACAAATAGGTAGCTTGTCCTACAAATATTAAGATAGCATGGTCAAGCAAGAAGTCGAGACATCGCCATAAAGATGCAGAGTTCAATTAATCGAAAATCGAGTGAACCGAACAGAATCATGTAACAGCTATAAAAATCTGTACAACACGAAATTTGCCGCAAAACATTTATATTATTTCCCGCTTTTATGGATGCTATCACGCAAGCGCGGAGTTTTCGCGCGTTTTCACTGACCATAAACAACGTGTACAGCCAGTGGCCAGAACAACTCTCTCTATTTAGTCGATTCTTGTTTTGATTAGCATTTTAATAATACAAATCGATTAACAGATCATCTTATCTTGATAGTGATTCAATTTGATGTGGTAGTGATTCAATTTCAACCTCAGCAGCTCAACGACGTTGTTCTATCGCCCTAGCTACTCGAAGGAATATGTGCATAATTTATGTGACTTGTGTATTGTTATCCACAGTTGCCCCGCGTAGGTAATGTCGGTAGGTGGCTATACAAGACCCAATTATCAATCTTGACAACTTATCGAACTTCCACAATTATCTAGCTGTGATTGACATAATTAGTTCTCAACAGCCAATCCCGCAATCGCATTACTTGACTTGCGTATAATTTGTGACGAGTAGATTCTTTTTTAAGACACCGGGCGTATCACTAGCAATTAATATAATATAATATTTTTTTCCACCATTGTAACTGTAATTAAAATAAAAAATACGTGTTGGTTTCCAGCGAATTTATGATTCCATAAAGTTGTATTTTTTCAATATACCTGTTGGTTCCCTTGGTACAAGATCTCCCCCATTCTTTTCACCCCTCTGGATGTAAAACTTAATTTTACAACGTCAATTATATTTATCGGTACTTGCTTAATCATGTAATAAATATTTTGTGTACGGAGATTTTGAATCGAAGTCCAAGCCAAACTGCATTAATTATGTAACTAACTGAATCGATTGCCTACCAGCGTCCAGTAAAATGACTTCATCCTGTCTTTAAGGACTTTTTAAAGACTAAGGTAATTATATCAAGGAAGTGGTCCCGTTCTAATAGGTGGCTAGACGAGCTGCTACAACTATACTCAACTTGCGGTCCGCGAGTCTCATGATTTTCTGCCATTTTTTTCTGTGTGGTCATGGAGCCCAACACATTTTTGGTGTTATCTTATTCAGGGCATCTTCGTATACAAGATCATTAAAAACTAGCACTTCGCCCGTGCTGCAATTATCTTAAGGATCCTTAATTTTTTCTAGTAATTAAAATAGCTAATGTTACCTACTTAGGGATAATGTAGTACTGTAATGATGAAAGAATTTTAAAAATCGGTCGAGTCGTTTTTATAGAGCCACCTTGTGTTTATGTAAATAATCAAATTCAAATTCAAATTTCGAAACTTTACATCAGGGTGTACTGTCTACACCCTGCACATTCCCTTAAGGTGGAAGCTCCAGGGTAGCCCGCGAAATTCAAATATTTTTATGTTTATTGCAATTTGCCGGTCAGTGTGAAGTTGTATGTTGAACAGAATACGGTTCGCGATCGTAAAGAGCATTTATCTAAAGGATTATAACCATTTGAATCATCAATATAACCCTCTAATTTCATAGAATTCGATTGAATGTTATTTCATGAAAAAGTCATTCGATCGAGTTGTATGAACTTAGAGGGTTATATTGATAATTAAAATGGTATAATTCTTTAGATAAATATGCGTTACGGCCGCGAATCGTATTTTGTTCAACATACAGGTTCACTGACCGGCAAATTGCAAAAAAACATAAAAATATTTGAATTTCGCGGGCTACCCTGGCGCTTCCACCTTAAAGGAAACATGTAGGAGCTAAAAGCTCACAAGTGAATTTTCCACACTACATAGATAGCAAATCCCACGCCATATGTCTGGCTTGTACATCAAGCTATCCGAATCTGTAAAATTTTCCCAATCAACCTTGAACTTAATCGCTTAGTAATAAAGTTGGAAGTCTATTAAAGAAATTTGACAGATTGTTGTAGCTTGATATTATGCTGTCGTCTGTACGTAGCTACTTCTGTAATGTACAGATACTCGTTTTCATAGGAATGTTTCTAGCTAGCAGCTTTCTTCTAGCCGCTCTGGTCAAGCGAGACCGCAGTGTCGGTGGAAAACATCGCGCCTGCTATGGCAACGTTTTCTCTAATACAATATTTTAATTATGGACCAAGAAAAATGTAGTTAGGCAACTTAAGTGGCAGTGAAACTTCGCTGTGTTTATGCATAAAGACTTGGTCTTATGCATATATCACTACATATTATAAAACAAAGTCCTCCGCCGCGTCTATCTGTTTGTTCGCTATTCGCGTTAAACACAAAAACCACTGCACCGATTTTCATGCTGTTTTCACCTATGAGAGTGGTTCTCGAGGAAGGGTTTAGTATATAAATCGTTAAGCGGGCGAAGCCGCGCGCATCAGGTAGTATGATATATTTCTATGGTCTTATGCGTGCCAAACAAGTTATGAAACCGCTTTGCACTTGTGGTTTCGGTTGCAAAGTTACCCCTTTCTTTTCCTATTAGACTGGATTTATTAAAAGAGCTTCTGAATGTATCATCAATATCATCATTCCCAGGAAATTAGGTCAGTAGTGGTGAGCATCACACACCTGCGGTTTTATGCAATTTCATTTAAATGACCACATCATTACGCCAACAATTTAATAGAATATTGTTTTAATTGCTAAATTATTACATCTTTCTAAATTGACAGATTTTAAAACTTTGGTGCGGCGTAATGCGTATAACGAAACGCAAACTATAGTATGACCAAAGACAAAAGAGAATCCTGGGTGGGGTACCTTTAATTAAAGAAGGTTATTTCGCACCTCTACGGTTGGTAATCAAATACATCGTCATCGATTATTTCACAAGTGTCCCGATCATTGCAACATAAATGCCTAGATGCATTAATGTGCATTGGCCACCGGCGCAATGACCATAACAACTCGTTTCATTTTCCTGTACGCTTTTCTTAGTTATTGATCAAAGGAATGCTATAAAATTGTCACTTGCACAATAATTAATTTGCGCAAATATAACGCTTACAACCCTAATCTCTACAAAGTTAGAGTGAACAGTAGGTCTATTCTGTTGACATCTCACCGTGTTCACTTAGGTGGAGTGAACGACAAGTGAGCTGTCATTTCATCTTGTTTGTGTGGTTTGACAGCTCACTTCGTGATTACTTCACCCATGCCTTCACTTCGACATGTTTACAGAATCGCAGTGCAGGCTCCTTCTGGGTAAGCTCGCTCCATCGTAGACTTTGTGTCTGTCATCTCTGACCAAACTAGAGTCAAGAGCAAAATCCATCACAAATAATTAAAAAAAAAACTAAAAATTTAACACGTCAGCAAACTCAGCAAAATAAATGACAGACATCTTTAATCTGTACAGAAAAAAATAATTATTTGAATTTTGTCAAGTATGGTCTAAAAATAGTAAAATTTTCCTGTGACCTGTCTAAAAAAAAACTAGCCAAGTGAGTGCCAATCTGACTCGCGTGCAAAGGGTTCAGAACCGATTTCATTTTGTTTTAACATGTTATTTTAACACTACCGATTTTGATAGGTTTTCCTGTAGTCTATTTAAACTTTAACGTATCAGAGCATTTTTTTTTTTCAAAATTTTAGGCTCAGTAGTTTCGGAGATAAGGAGGCAGGAATGGTCATTTTTGGTCTCAATTACAAATACCTTTAATAAAAACATTGATTTTAAAATAAAAAAATATAGTTAAAACCCACACAATATAGTAAGCCCTTTCATTTGATATGTTATGTAACTCAGTTATAGTTTGAGAAATGTTTTATTTTTATTTTTAGTATACCCCACAAAAGTGACCCTCATAATATTTATTTACGTAACGCGTAAATAAATATTATAAGATAAATCCATGTTTGGGTCACAGAAGTCCATACGATATGTATAAATTTCAACAGAATCAGTCTAGACGATCCGGAGAAAACTGGCTTTGACAGACGGACACACACACAGAATGACACCCGAGTGATCCTAGGTTCCGTTTTTAGGGTTCCGTATGGCAAAAACGGAACCTTATAGATTCGTCATGTCTGTCTGCCTGTCTGTCCGTCCGTTTGTCACAGCAAGTTTTTTATAAGAACTATGCTATTGAAACTTGGTAAATAGACATGTACCTACTTATTCTGTGAATCGCATTAAGAGTTTTCACGAAAAAAAACGAAAAAAAAAACAATAAATTTTGGGGGTTCCTCAGGGGTTTCTACAAACCCATACGTGTGATCTATGGATAGGTCTTCAAAAATGATATTGAGGTTTCTAATATCATTTTTTTCTAAACTGAATAGTTTGCGCGAGAGACACTTCCGAAATGGTAAAGTGTGTGTGTGTGTGTGTGTCCCTGTAACTTCTAAAATAAGATAATGATATAACTAAAAAAAATATATGATGTACATTACCATGTAAACTTCCACCGAAAATTGGTTTGAACGAGATCTAGTAAGCATTTTTTTTAATACGTCATAAATCGTAAACCGCAACTCTTGCTTATAACATATACCTACAGGTTTGTACGGAACCCTCGGTGCGCGAGTCCGACTCGCACTTGGCCGGTTTTTTATGAATGTTCGGAACCCTAAAAAGATGCTTCTGTCACTTCGCTGTCCTGTTAAGTCCTGTTGTTACACTTTTATTCTATTTTTTATAATGACAATACTATTGAAGTAACACAATTCCAAATTTCGCATCGATGAGACCCGTAGAAGTTGGTTACATCCCTTCATCAACTAGAAAAGAGTTGATGATCTTCAAACTGCAGTTCCGATTTTGATAATAAATGTCTAAGAACCACCGCTAGAAAACCTGCGTTCATTTAAAAAAGAACCCCATCCAAATCGGTCCACCTGTTAAGAGAGCTACGGTGCCACAGAGAGACATACATACACGCATAGCGGTCAAACTTATAACACCCCTCTTTTTGCGTCGAGGGTTAAATAAATGCCTTAGAACAAGTATGGGTTGTCATAGGAATAATTATGTATAATTATTTTGCCTTGTATGAAAATTCTATCATTATTGCGAACTCGCTTTTGGCCAGGGCTGCGCTCCGGTTAGCTACCTAACTATTTTTAAACATTACCTAACATTTTCGTTAAAAAATAATAATTATTAATAAAACAATAAAACAATTCCTATGCTAACATGTAGATTTATTATAAGTAATGTAATTGTTATTAAATACCTCATAGGTTAGAAAACACTTAAACACGACATCAATAACACAGTCTTTCTTTTCAATTTAAGGCGGACTGTGTTCACAAAATATTAAAAATGGACATTTATTTTTATTAATAAGTACGTACCTACATGATATTTTGATATTGTAAAAATTCGCACAAGATAAGCCTAACTAATAAAAAAATATCAGTCAACAATATTAAATATTACAATCGCAAAAAATAAATTTAAGCATTAGCTTTTAATCTTATACATTTATACAACGCTATCATGTAACGAGAAACATTTAAAACTATTGTCTCTTTAAAGATATAATAACATCGTATACGTACGTCTATCAACTATTAATAAATAAAACAGAATAATATCAGAAAAAGTCCTATAAATTCCAGTAAAATATAATAAGATTTTGCTTAGATTAAATCGTATTACTAAAAGCACACAAACAGCAGTGCAAGAATATTTTTGCGCGAAAAGCGGAAATAAGTCCGCCATCTTTTGTTTAAGGTGAAATTCAAATTTTCTTACGTTTTTTGTTTTCTGCTCTAGGAATGACTTTTTCCGTTTTTTTTTGTTCCTACAGCTTTATGAACTTGTATTGATGATTTTGATGTTTATAATTCTGTAACTACATAATTACCTATGTCTCACAGCCGCGAATAATATTTTAATCAACATATAACCTAGCACTGGCCTGCAAATTGCAAAAACATAAGAAAATTTGAATTTCGCGGGCTGGTTGGAGCATTCACCTTAAATAAAAATATTCTCAGGATTACACAGAATTACCAACAGCACCTAGAAATGTCATTCATGTCCCAAATATTCTTGTACCATATGCAGCTAGAAAATGTATTGGCTTATTCATAAAAAAATTATGTGGTTACATTTTTTAGATTTTTTATTCACCATAGAGAACTTGAGTTTAAAATCACGTTATCGCTATTAAACCAATAAATGAAACCTTCAAAATAAGTCAAACGTATCATCTTGTTAGGAAAAATCTGCTACATGTTCATATTATTTACAATTTAAATAGTTTTAGTTCGCTTGAGCTCGATAGATGGGGTTGACGAAATAAAAGCGTTTCATGGGGTTATTTCCATATAACAATATTGTTAAAAAAACTAGCTTAGATGTAGCACAGTATTTGGTTCCATTTTCAGCCTTTTAAGTATTAAAATTAGGTTAATCTTTCTATTTTTGAATACTAAAATACAATCAAGCTTGTGTAGGTAATAGTAAGACAGGTAAAAAGTTCTAGCAAAAAAGGATAGTCCATAGAAAACAGGATCTTTACGTATAGTATTAAACAACGTCGTTTTTTCCGTGTGTACGTGTATCTTTTATACTAAGAAATGGATTTTAATGTTTTTTTTTTTTTTTGACTAGGTGTATAATTTAGAGATTATGGTTGGCACATTAATCAATTAATGGCGTCATGTATAAATAGATGATTTTTTCTGTTAGGTATTTTAAATTAAAGCTCTTTTACCTGAGCTATACTTAATCCCTATTAATTGACATTCAATTGATGTAGGTACCCAAAATACTGACCAAAAAAGTCCCATCGGTCATTTGCTGCAATTGTTATTTTAAATTTAAATAGTTTTCATTTGTTGAGGCTCGTATGGCACAAGTCTCAGAAATCGCATTTATTAGCACCAGGGCCGTTTTTTTTGCCATTCGACGCCCTGGGCACATATGATAATGGGGCCCATTCTATATACATTTTGTATGAAGAGGTACCCTTCTAGTGAGCTTGAGATAAGCAACATCGCTCATCGCAATCACTTGTTCAGTCTGTCTTTAAATCACAGACATCAGCATTTTCGTTTGATTTTCTTAAAATTAGAATGTATATAAAAAATGGAAGGTGATCTGGTAGAATCTAGAAGGCCCCCATCGATGGCAGGGCCATGGGCACTTGCCCAGAGTGCCCAGTAGAAAAGAGTATTAGTACGGTCTCTCAGCATTCAGCTCGAAAATAGCCACAAGAGGTTGATGGTCGGACCCATTGAACTCATTCGGGAGTTGACTGTAATTCGCGAGGCGAAGGCGTTCCAATGGACGTAAACCTGAGCGTGCGTTAAAGTATATGTAGTCCACGTCTGCTCTTAGAACAAACATACAGTCGTCAATGTTATGGCAGTACTCCTGAAAATAGAGGTTGTTGCGAACCCTACTGGTGTCATATACTGACTGGAAGTGAAGGGAATGTGAGAGCATGTCACTGGTAAACATATCAGCGAACATAGCGCTGTGCAGCTTGTTGGCTGCTGAGGAAACTTTGCCCCCACGCAGGCTGGAACGTTGACAATACTCAAAATTGTTTATTTCTAATTCATCAAAGTAAGTGGATAAACCCTGAATTCGGTTCAGGTAAACTGCCAGATGCTGGCAGCTGTCCGTGACACCAATATTTTTCCAGTCAGTATCGATCCAGTCGTTATACTTCCTGATTTGACCTTCTTCCAGTAACTGTATTACGCTACTGCCTGGACGCGAGTTTAGATCTCCCGCCAATATAATAGGCAGGTGACCGGAGTTCCGTCCGTCGAACTTGTATGATACTCGATCTATCTCTGCGAGAAACAGCCTCAGTTGCGCGAGTCGTTTGACGTTATTCTTCGGGTTACTCAAAAGATGTGTGTTAGCAATCACCAGACTCTTGCCAATTCTGGTCGCCCTCAACTTCACAATTAATCCAACATGATGGTGGTCCAACCCTGATACTTTCGGCTGGTTAAACTCCACGTTTGTAACTTCTTCTATCTCGAAAACACCTTTCTTTACATAGATTGCGCAGCCGTCGATCAGCGAGAGTCCAGTCTTCTTTTTATAAACTCCAGAATAACCTCCTTTCTTCAATTTTTCATGAATTGCATTGAAATATTTATTCTCAACTTCTTGAAAACATAAAATATCAGCTGATTCATCCAACATTTGTTTGAACAAGACCTCACTTCTGGTGTCCCAATCTCGGAGCAAAGGATCACATCTTTTTTTTAAGTACGTGTCGCTTTCGAGGAGGGTCTGCGCTAATATGTTGTACGTTATTATTTTGAACGATGTCGCAGCTCCCCCATCAGGGTCATCGCGTGACACCCCGACTGCCTCCCACACCCTTGTCTTCTCTGGTGGGGGAGAAGGGCGATTAGCGGAAGCCATGCCACTGCTCTGATCTTGCGCCTCACGCGAGGGATTAGTATCTCGTCGCATATAATATCCGCCATAATGTACATTTGTGCAGGAACTTGCGATAGTTGAAATTGTTGCGGCTGTTATTCAACAAGTACTTGATCTGCTGTACTGATTTAGTACAGCAGTCGCTATAGCCTTCGCTGCGTGACGTAGTCGGGAGTCCGACGCCCCGAAACGATGGAGGTCGCGGTATTGATCGGATAGTGATGCAGCTGTCACGCTTTATGGTAATTAGTCTGTTTGATTTATGGCCGCGAACCTTCCGACTATTTGGAAAACTCACAGGTGTTTTTGTTTTTACAATTGAGCGAGTTTTGAATCGGTTTATAGGGAATTCGCATAATTTGTGCACGTCAGATGTTCATGCGGAGTGTTATTAAATATAAATAAAATTGTTTTTGATTGGCAATAGTGGTAGTAGAAGTTGGTATTTTACACTGTCTTACTATTTGTTTGTGCAACGGATCGCGACATGACAACAACATCTTGAGTACAATCGTGGGTTTATTAAAATAGTAATAAAAAGCACTTTCGCATTTGGATTAAGAAAATAAACTTGAGCTGCGCGATCACCACTTCTTCTGACATGCATGGTGATTAAGGATCTTCCCGATTCACCATTCATTGCGAAAAAAACCCGGCCATTTGGGTGAAATTGAGAATTTCCTCGCACGGCGGCATGCAAAAAATAAATACACATAAAAACTATACCTTTTTTTAGGGTTCCGAACATCCTTGTAAAACGAGACCTTTATAGGATACTAGCTGACCCACGCAACTTTGTCTGAGTCACATTTTCCATTAATGCTCGGCTCCTTTTAGTCTTAGCGTGATGATATGTAGCCTATGTCCTTCCTCGATACATGGGCTATCTAATACTGAAAGATTTTTTCAATTCGGACCAGTAGTTCCTGAGATTACCCCCTACATACAAACTTACAAACAAATGGTACCTCTTTATAATATTATTATAGATATCACTCGGGTGTCTGTCTGTCGTCCGTCTATCACAGCCAGTTTTCTCCGGATTTATTGGACTAATTCTGTTGAAATTTGGCATACATTTGGACTTCTGTGCCCCAAACACGGACGCGTTACGTAAATAAATATTTTTGTAGTATGGTGGTCACTTTTGCAGATCAAACAGTAAAAAAAAAAAATGTGTCGTGTGCCAATGCGAGGGTTTCATTTATGTTTTTTTATCATTTTAAAATAAAGAGTTTTGAAGTTATTCAAGAAATAAGACCCATACTGATCATTAACCGTCTTATCTCCGATACGAATAAGTCTAAAATTTTGAAAAAATGCAGATATGTATAGTTCTGTACCTAAATATTACAGGAACACCTATAAGAAGTGTGTTGTGACAAAATAACATGTTTAATGCTGTACATGTGTCGTTGCCAAGTGCGCCCAGACTATGGTAGTTGTATTTGTGTGTTGTTTGTACTGTTTTGTAATGTTTTGTATTGTGTCTGTATCTATGTCTTAGTCAGTGTTTATTATACTAACATAGTTTAAGCAATTACTAACAAACCCTAGGGGATATCAATTGTGTCCTGAATTAAATATTAATAAATAAATAAAAAAAATAAAAAAATTGGTTCGGAACCTCTCGCACGCGAGTCTGACTCGCACTTGGCCAGATTTTTTATTTTAAAGCATAATTTAACTTCTTTGCTATATAAACTAAAGCGTAACAAATGAAATACAAAAATAACTAGTAAAACAAAGTCCTTTTGACATCAAGTTCAAAACAATTTAAAATTATAAGTTTTTGTTCAAAGTCAAATAGGCAATGTAAATAGTATAATGTAGAATGTAACTAGTAAAGACGTGGATTCAGGATATTGCAACAAATAGCAGGGGGGGAGGGCAATTAATATTTGTCTGTGCGAGCGATAATTTCTATCACAGTTGTTTAACGGTATTTTTACAAAAATAACTTAAACAATTGACATTAACAGCGAGCGAAGCGAACACACAAAGATTTTTTAGCTCGTAGGGTTTTTGAATATTTGCTCAGAAACGCGCTTATGCGGTGAGGCTAAGGCGTTAACAATCAAGCGTAGGTACTACTCGAAATAGAGGGCGAGCGAAGCGAGCTCTCAAATATTAGTACCCGGCTTGGAACGGATTGGAAATTTCTAGTTCGAAAAAAGTTTCTTTGTCAAATTAAGCCTCGAAGATTTCTTACCAAGTTAGCTAATAATTACAATTACGAATGATTTATTTACAAAGATTTGTTTTAATTTATTTCTTCCTTGAGCATTTCAATCAATCGAGCTTCACCGGACACAAAACTGTCCCTATTTGAAAACCCGCCCGAACGCTCTCCGGACACCCTCTCAACTAGGAAAAATCCGGGGAAACCCGGACGGATGGCAGCCCTAATCGTGCCGCATTACCATATTTAATATGTAGGTAATCTTAAAGTTAGCAATACATATTAGCAGAATATAAATTGCAAGTATGTGCAGGAAAGGGGCGGGCCCACTTAGGCAACAAACAAACCCCTCGTAAAGACAGCATAACATTGAAAAGTTAACTTTTTAAGAGAACTTCTTACTTTTTAAGAGAGATGTTCATTTTCTTCAGAGGAATCTCATCTATGTGCTGCAATGAGGCACTCCAGCTAGTATTGACGCGCAGGCGTTGACACGTTTACCTTCTTCGAAGATTCACCCACCCCATAATGCGCCAACTTGCCGCATGGGCGTATTGTACACACAGTTAGGGTTGGGTCTTCTCTAACTTAGTACTTAGTAGGTACATAGATTTCTTGATAAGTTCTCCATTTTTATTGTTATATTATTTTCGATAGATTTCAAAAACCTTAACAGACTGTATGATAAGCCGACACAGAGTAACTCGCTCAGCGTAACTCGTATAGTAGTTCCCTGCTTTTTCGCATCCTAGATGTACGTTTCCCCCAGTTTCCCCCCAACTCAGCCCAATCTCACGATAGAGAGAACGCATGCTCAAAATGCGAAATATCAAAAGGTGGTACTCGTTACTAATACATGCTCAAAATACGAATCATTGCTTCGCTGAACCGCGCTCAGACAGTGCTGCCAACTATACATTACCCGAACCAATCACATGACTGTATCCATTAAAAACCGAACGAACTTCACCTCGCTGTTGGCCAATCACGTATCGTATCTTTGCGCACATTGCGCGGCGCTCCGCCACTAACTACGTCTTCCATTTTGTTTTTGTAACAACACGTTCTGCTCGCTAGGTTATTGTGTTCACGTTTCACGTGTGCGATGTTTATAAAAATATAAAAAACATGGCTATGCTAGCGGCACCTCGTCGCAAACAGAAAGTGATTAATTTACGGGCGAAAAATAACGCGTGGAGTGATGACTCGACGAAGTTCGGTCAGCGAATGTTGGAAAAAATGGGATGGAGTGAAGGCAAGGGGTTAGGTGCGAAAGAAAATGGAATTGTGGAACATGTTGTGGCTAGATACAAGAACGATGACAGAGGACTGGGTTTCGAGGACAAGAACGACCAGTGGACTAAACATGAAGACGACTTTAATTCTTTGTTAGCTAATTTGTCAAACGGTGAGTACTGACTGCAAGTCTTTATATTTACATTTTTTAGTTTCTTTAACACAAGATGTTTCCAATAATTATTGTTATCAGCAAAATTATTTTATTATATATTTTTTTTGCCTCACTGCTTAGCCAATGTCTCCCCTTTAACCTTCCATTCGTACCGGTGTGGTCAAATCGTGTATTCAAAAGTCAACTACTCCATGTCCTAAAATAAGCAGATAAACTAGAAATGTTTAGTTAGTTATTTTTAGGTAAACATTCTTGATGTGTCTTGAAAACCAATGTAAATACAACAACATTTACTAAATCAATTGAACCGTTAGTAGCTGTAGTTTAATTTGTTAAATATGTGTTAGTGTAAAAAGACATATCAAGATTGTTTACCTTTTTTAAGTACTCACCTACACCTTTCTAGTATAAGTTTCAATCAAAAACCATTTCACCTTTCATGTGTTTATTTTAATCTATTATTTCAATTTCAGGTGACAATAATGATGATAAACTACACAGCGGAGTATCTTTAGAAGTTAAATCCAAGAAAAGTAAAGCAAGAGTCCACTATCACAAGTTTACTCGTGGGAAAGATTTAACACGCTACAGTGAAAAGGATTTAGCTAATATTTTTGGGAAGAAAAGCTTGAAAAATGAAGAAAAACCTAAACTTGAAGAGAAACATGAAGTTGCAGATAATACTGCCACTACTGAAATAGTCACTACTGAAAAAGTTTTCACAGAAAAAGGTAGCATGGAGGATTATTTCAAAAGCAAAATGGCTGCTATAAAATCTAGAAACAAATTCAACACAACCAATTATGACACAAGTAATGATAGGGTTGACTATTCATTCCAAGGATTCTCTGGAGCTAATAATGATGACAAGGAGGAGGAAGGTCATCAAGGATTTGGTTTCCAGTCATTTTCTCATGATAATACAGAAGCCACTGTTATTATTGAAAATGAAAATACAGTAGCTGAATGTGGAAAAGATACCATTCAAAGTAAAAAGAAAAGTAAGAAAAAGAAAAAACAAAAGCTTTCAGATGAAGAACAAGTAACACAAGAACATGAGATTGCAGATAACTCTGAGAATGTTGATACTCATAAAGATGAATCAGAAAAAACTAAGAAATCAAAAAAGAAAAAGCAAAAAAGGGATTTTGAGGAATCAGTTGAGGAACCTGTAGATACAAAAAAATCAAAAAAGAAAAAAGCTGTTGAAATTGTTGAAGATTATGTTGCAGAAGAATATGTGCCTAAGAAGAAGAAAAAAAGGAAAAACAAGGACAATTTTGAATAAATCATATATTTGTACAGTATTTAGTTTTTCATTTAAAAATGTTGTTCATCATTTTATGCACCAAAATAATTTTGTTGTTTAATATTCGACTTCATGCTGCTATTTTCTTTAGGATCTTTTTCATTATTTATTATAGTCATGTTTTTTATTGAATTTGTAATATTTAAAAAAAAAAAAAACAGACTACATAAATAACTAATTAATTTTAACTAATAAATTAATTCCTAACTAAAGCTGTTGACTCCAAGTGAGCCCAAAAGACTGGTGGCAATTTTAAAGCCATTGGTGAAAAAATTAAAATTGGTGCAGTAGTTCGGTCGGAGCCTATACGGGACTAACAAATCTAAAATTCTATTAGTATCGTAATTTGCTCGTAAATTTTGTTCCCGTTTCTATGAATAGGTACTAAAATCTTTTGCAATACCTACCATTTCTTACCTCGCGCTGGAAAGTGGCTATAAGGTTAGTTTCAAACATTCATCATAAATACTTATGAAAGCTGAATCTGTAATATATTAGTGTGTGTAATTTGTTATCATTATAAATTAGTGTATTATGTACAAAAATAAATATACACAGCAAAAACATTTTTAGTCGACTACTGAATCGAGCAATCGATTCTGTGAGCCATAGAGATTGCACGGCGTCCGGCCAACGCGACGCCATTTTGATTTGAGCGCTGAGTCACTTCACTACAAATGTCAAAGTCAAAATTATTGGGGCGTATGTTTGAGGAATTGGCACGTGTTTTTAAGTGATTTTTTTTATTATATCGTGTATAACTGGGAAATCTATAGATGAAAGATTTAATGAATTAAACACTACTTAATGATGGTCGTTCATGAAGATAGCGAGACGCCAGTGGAAGTTGCCATCATACGGAAACCGCTTTTAGAACAAAAATCGTATATTATTGTAAAGAATCATGTCCGAGAACTTATTAAAACAGATGAAAGTACGTCCCCCGTTATTACTGGGAAGGAAAAATCACTACAAACATTGGAAAAGGATCGAAAAAAGAAGTCTAAATCGGATAAAAAACCTAATAAGTCTGCGCAAATACCAGTGACCTCGGAGGTGAGCGTCGACGAAACAAACACTGCGACACAAATAGATAAAAATGACCTAGAAGAGCTGAGAACTGTTTACAATAATTGTAAGGAGGTTATGACAAAGATTGAGTCGAAATACGGACATTTGTTGGACTTAGATAACCAAGCAGGACCCAGTTCACGTAAGAGACGAAAGTTATGTTACGAGGAGTCAACAGACTACGAATGTGATTGCAAATTGAACACTAAGATAGTATTTGATGAAGATGGCCAGCAGTCTACAGTTGAAAAGGTCCCAGAAAAGCATATTTGTGTAAAAAAGGCATATAAAGGTCACGGAGAAATGCAAACAAGGAGTAAAACCATTGCAATAGAGTATTCAGAAATGGAAGTAGACTTACCTGAAACCTTACCAGAGCTGGCCAGTCTGTTACAGGATCTAGACTTAGAAAAAACTATGCGGAACAAGATCATAGAGAAAATGAGGATTATTAAGCAAGAATATGTCAACGATATAAGATTTAATAGAAAAGCAATTATTGAAAAAATTAAAGCAAACCCTGATGAGGTTTTAGATTTCAAAGGCACTAATTTGTCCACAATTCCTGGATATTTATGATGTATTAAGATGTTACTTTAATGTAGGTACTAAATTAGTTTTATAAGGTGACTTTACATGGTGGTTTTGATAATAACCTGATGTTATCAAATAAATTTAATGTATTTACTGAATTTGTGGTCTTTGATGTTAATAATATCCTTCACCCACTTTATATTGGACCCATGATTCATTTAATCTGACCCTTGTAGCTTCATGTCTCTCAAGAGTTAAAATATGACGGATTTTTAATGCACTGTCATGAAGACTAGTATTTTTCTTTTTAAAACATAACACACTTACGTTTTTAGACAATCAACAGGTGAAAAAATCATATCCCTCATTTTGTAGCTTTTGGGTAAAACTTTCCAATACCCTAGCATTTATCGGTAACTTTTTATGTACCTACTACATTGAATAGTCACTATATTTTCGACTGACTTTTTCATGCTGAACTTTCATGAATCAGTTTTGAACCAATTAGGTCCAATTTTGCTTTAGAGCTTTTTAATCTTAAACAACACTAAAATTTATAGTGTAGGTTGTCCACATTAACAATATTCTACTCTTTGTTGACATACATGGACACTGGAACTAGATCTTTGTTTAACAAGTTGCTTTATCTACTACAGACATTCATAAAACACACCACATGCTTAATTTTAAATTTAAAATACTGTTTTCTAGATTCTTTATGTTTTTTTTTTTTATATCTAGAATCTACTATCAGCATTGAAACTTAATTTTGTTTTTAACCAACTGCAAATAAGGAGAAGGTTGTCAATCCAACAGCTTTTTATATCATTATTTTTCTTGTTTGTCCAGCAATTTCCTCGCCAATTTTCAACTGATTTTTATATGTATTATTTTTTTTAGTCTAGGGTTTGCCCATATCATGGATATCCACCTCAACATTTAACTTTTATCTCTTAAATAAGAAAATCTCGTGTCTCGGTGTTTGTTCTAGAACTTCTCCAAACAGCTTGCTTGACCGATTTTTATATATATTTTTTTATATGGCAAAACAATGTTGACCCGTCAGCTAGTCTAATCTATAAAAATCTTATTATAGTGTCTCGGTGTTTGTTATCGAACTCCTCCGGAATGGCTTGACCGAATATCATGGAACTTTTTGTGTATATTTGGTAGGTCTGCGAATAGGTCGTAGGCTATTTTTTTTATTATTTCTGAGTCAGCTATTATCTTATAATAGTCTTCTCTAAATCCGGGCCTCCATTAAATCATTCGAAATACAGAATCGCCAAATAACATAAATTCTTTTTTGGAACAGACAGAATACCAACACCCATATTAGGCTATCTAAAATACACTTATCAGCTTTTAAAGCAAATGTCTATACTTGATATTCAATAACACATTGTCGATAGGCGCTGCGTCGCATCATAATAACCGTATTTAATATCAATTCTAGGATACAGAATGCACTGCTAATCAATTTTGAACTTTACGCCGCCGTTTCAAAGGCTAAACAAACTGAAAAGCCCCAGATAATGTTACCGATCCGGTGTGGATAGAATGTCCATTGTTTCTGCGCTAAAACAAAAGTACAACAGCTGATGGGAAAGTGTCATTTCACACGATTATAAACCTTATCTAGTTGAAATAAAGGTGTAATTTTTATATGGATGCATGTGACATTCAGTTGTTTTTGTAGCTTTAGTACTTATACAGGAATCGCTGGGTGAATAATGATGTGGCCGCATACCTACACTTTACCGTGAACTCGACAGCTTTGTGAAATACAAAGTGTAACTGGAATTGAATTTGAGACCTGTCGTATCGGTGTGGAGGCAGGCTGGAATAAAGACTAGTTTAGACTATTGAGTTAAGTGCTAGAATTAACAGGGCAAAGGTCAATAACCTTCTGGATTACTAGTCAATAGGTTAATTAACATCCAGCTCCTGGATGGAAGTTTAGTTAATTTATTGTGAGTATTCATTTATAAAGGAAAATAATGTAAACTGAATTTGAGTAATGAATTTAGACAAGATGAGGTTTTTTTTTTTAGTTGCATTCCAAAGAGTCTGTCTATTCGTCCCGGAAATAACTGCTTGCTGGTAACCTTTTAAAACCCACTAATTCGCTACCTACCTATTTAATTTTCTGCTCCTCTTGAGCTACAGGTAAAGTGTTGCTTTGCCTCCCATTTTCACAAATCTCCATCAAGTTGCTAGATTCTTTTGGTCACCGTCATTCTTTTGCTCTATATTACTTCATTGGTACTTTATCGGTCGTTTATCTGTAAGTTTACCTCTACCCTCTACACCAATGGCGTTATGAAAAATAACGTTAACTGACAGATAAACGACCGATAAAAACTTCAGAAACTGGGCAATAGTCATATTTTTTTATTTGTGACTAGCTGACCCGGCGAACTTCGTTCCGCCTAACAGTCGATTCTTTTTTTTTTTTAATCTACGTAGCCTAAGTTACTCCTTATTATATAAGCTACCTGCCAATAAAAGTCCCGTCAAAATCGGTCCAGCCATTTCAGAGATTAGCCGGAACAAACAGACGGACAGACAAAATTTGTAAAAAATGTTATTTTGGTGTATGTACCGTATATGTATATGTACCAATGTATTCATAAACATGTAAGTAGTAAAAAACGGTTATTTCAATATTACAAACAGACACTCCAATTTTATTTATATGTATACCTATGCATATAAGTACATAATATTATGCATATTCATATACCTACATGTAGTAAAAAACGGCTATTTCAATATTACAAACGTCTGTTTGTAATATTGAAATAGCCGTTTTTTACATATAAATAAAATTGGAGTGTCTACTCCAATTTTATTTATGTAGGTATAGTTGTATAGAAGATGGGTTTGCTCTTGACTCTAGTCTTGGTCAGAGATGACAGAGACACAGTCTACGATGGAGCGAGCTTACCCAGAAGTAGCCTGTTCACTCTAACTTTGAAAAGATTAGGGTTGTAAGCGTTCGGAAACATACGCGCAGGCGGAGTGGAACTCTGCGTCTGTGTTTCCGAACGCTTTTATATACCGCGCAGCAAAGGGGCTGTGCGCATTATAAAAGACATATAGGAGACAGCTTGAAGAATAATTTAATCCCTATAATAATAAATGAATTAAGGCACAATTAGGATTTTTAATTGGATCCAAAGAGCCTGCCTATTTATCCCACAACTTCGTCTTTTTTCGCCATTTTATTTTCTGTTACTCTTAAACTAGGTAGGTGCCTACATTTTGCTTCCCTCCTATTTCAGAATCTTTTTCAAGTTGCGGGATTCTTTTGGTCCCCGTCATCCTTTTGCTGTTCTAGTACCTTGCTTGACCAGTACGATTGTATGGACTTTAAAAGAGACTTTGACCTCTGATTTTGTTTCGGTGTTTCTTCTCAGAGCAAACAGCTAGGAAACGCCGGCCTCATCTTGTTTAAAATGACCAAAAAAAAAATTGACGTGTAAAAGTGATAATTAGGTAGGTACTACAACCTACTTACAAAATAAATATCATTTATCATTTAGTACCTACAGCAAAAGGATGACGGGGACCTACCTACAGTAACAGTAACAGTAGTTGTGTCAATCCCACTGCTAGACAAAGGCTTCCCTTCGGTCCCCTCCTTGATGATTTCCAACAATTTCGGCTCAGTTTTCACTATTTATCTAAATTGTTCGTGTCCGCACTAGTTTCCATCTAGCATTTGTGTTATAATCACAGCGTTGAATCAAGCGATCTCAATAATAAACTAAGCTTTCCAATAAGAGGAAAAGTGCGAGCGAAGCGTACAAATGTTTTAATTAAAAGTACCGATATCTAACTGGCTTACTATGCGAGCACGGTAGCACGTTGTATGGCACAGGCTTTCCCCGGACTTGTGCCAGTTTGGAGGGCCGTGTCAGCTGTTTAATACGGCTTTGGAAGATCTTCATTATGTGTGCTATTTTTAAAATTTAAAATTAGTATGGTATGGGAAATATTTCTCTTGCACAAGGCTGGGATGGACACGATCAAGCTATAGTTTTGGACATTGCCGTATCCAATCTACGATACTCAAACCCCCCCAAAAGACCGAGTTATCTTTGCAGTTTAAAACCAAACGAATTCAGTGGGAAAAACTAATGCAAAAATTGGACAGCTTCTAGACACTGCCCAACATCTAACTACCTACTGAGCTGAAAGTGCACTTTTGCGAAACCTTATTATTGTCCAAGTAAGCTCATAATAATGTCCAAGTAAAATAAAATAAACGTAGTGTAAAACCTACGCTCTATGTTAAAGAGCCAGCTACTTGTCATGTTTGGTCAATACTTTCTTCGACGCTCTATCTTGGGCCACCGGGCACTAACTAACTAAACTAACTTACAAGTAAACAAAACCTCAATTTGCATAGCAGTACTGACATAGCATTCAACTTTACGGGTATTTAACCAGCCGCGTTAGGAAAAACGAGTGCTAGTTACAGAAATTACTCGTTGAGTTCATTTTAATTCTCGTATGTATTTTAGTGCCTTCGAGTTTGGGAAGGCTGTCCGCATTCGTAATCTCATATGGCGTGAGTCGGGCGTCTCCGGTGGACGCCTTCGCCTATACAACCTTCGGCGTGACATTTCAATTCTAAATTCGAAAAGCTTGTGCCATTGTATTAAAAAATAGCTTTTTATTTTGAAATTCTCTGTGCCCTCATTTGTTTTTTTTACTGAAGTAGTGGTGTGGTTCAAGAGTGTTTTTGTGCTTTTTTTTAATATTGTGGTAATGAAATTGAGGCTGTTGTTCCAAAGTTTAGTGACATATGAGTGAGTTACGCGAAGTCAAACTAAATAATTTCAACATGAAATTGGATAACTTTGGATTTGAGAAATTACAGGTACTCATTAGATAATTATGTATCTTTATTACTGTTAAAAGTTTATTTTTACTTTTTATTTTCACTGAAAAGTTTTCATTAAGTAGTACCTACCTATTTTCCCGCTTTGTTTCGATTATTTTGCCATCGCGTTTATCTGCATTAATTTTATTACTTAAGGTGGAAGCGCCAGGGTAGCCCGCGAAATTCAAAAATTTTCATGTTTTTTGCAATTTTCCGGTCAGTGTGAAGCTGTATGTTGAACGAAATACGATTCGCGGCCGTAACGCATATTTATCTAAAGAATTATACCCATTTTAATTATCAATATAACCCTCTAAGTTCATACAACTCGATTGAATGACTTTTTCACGAAATAATATTCAATCGAGTTCTATAAACTTAAAGGGTTATATTGATGATTCAAATGGTTATAATCCTTTAGATAAATGCTCTTTACGATCGCGAACCGTATTTCGTTTAACATACAGCTTCACACTGACCGGCAAATTGCAAAAAACATGAAAATATTTGAATTTCGCGGGCTACCCTGGAAAATAATCAAGGGATTATTTTGCTTTAATTAACTACTGTACTGTACTACTACTAGTATAAGGATACTACTGGTGTTTTTAGCATAAGTAAGTACTAATCCATCAGTTGCGCAGGTGTGCTTTAGCTTTGCTTTATGATGTTTGATAACGTTTTTAATAAGTTTTATAATTTTTAACAACAACAATGGCTTCATTGATTGATGTTTTTGCTGATCATATCACCGTATGTATTTATTTTTAATATTAATCAAGGGAAAAACGCTATAGAATTTGAAAGCCTGTAAGCAAAGTCTCGGTCGGTTTTTAAATTTTGTACTCATTTGGAGTTTAAATTCCTGTTCGGTAGGTTTCCAGGATAAATAAGAAAAAAAAACCCATATCTAAAATTTCTTTTTGGCTTTGCTGTCGTCGGGTAAAATTTACTCTTCTTCTAATTCTTAATTCAGATACCAGCTACTATTTCAGAAATCGGGGGTAAGACATGTGTACTGTATTTGAATAATGCTTAGGCATGTATTATTCAAATCATATGCTTTTCATACAGCCGTAATTGCTTGTGCAACGGCTGTCAACTGCATGGTTAATCGTCATTACGTTGTGAATGAATTATTTAGCGTATTTAGTAATGCAACGCAAGGGAAAGTCGTCATCCCGTGCTTATGAGAGCATGAGATCGTTGGGTAAATAAAAGAAGGTTTGGTAAATAAAACAATGTAGCAGTTTCTTCATGGTACGTACCTACGCTTCTCTTTGTGGTGTTAAGTTGCAAGGGAGCTTCTATGGATGTCGGAAAAGGCCTATTATTTTTTCAGTGTCAAATTGTTATAACACTTTACTACTTTACTTTCTGTAAATTGAAGACGACACACCTTTATTGTACGGTGGTACAAATAAAAACTATCTGAAATAACTGAAGATACTATGAAATGCAGTAAACATAGTGCTTCATTCTTATAGTCTCGCTTTCCATCTCGGAAAAACCATGTTTTTATTAAATTTTGCTTATTCAAATAGCTCTGTCCTTTAACACAACAAAACCTCACCTTACTGGTTATAATCTTGTTCATTGTCATCATCATTTCTGCCATAAGAAGTCCATTGCTGGACATTGGGCTTCCCCAAGCGTCACCACAGAAATCCGTTCTGTGGATTTCGTATCCAACATGTCTCTTCTCTGAATATTATAAAATAAAGTAGCTGCCTGCCTATTTTCAGTTCTCTGCTTGCTTCTTCTAAACCACGCGACAGATTTTGATTCGGTTTTCACAATTCGATAGAGCCATAATAGAGGAAGATATGTGGATATATCTTGCACTCGTCAAAAGCTGGGGTGTATCGCTAATTTCCTATATACTTAATAGTCTTGTAACACCTGCAGACTACGGCTTTATATGTATTTCTGTTCACCCCACACCAAAAGGTCGTACTTACACCATTAACTAAATACGTGTTGTAACTACGTCATGACAATTACATTTAGTATTACGATCTAGGGTTATAAAGGGCACGAAATGTATCAGCGACTGCAGCTAAGTTCTTAGCTAATAAACTCTGCACGTTTAGGAGTTCCGGCTAAACAGTGACTCATGTCTAGCGAGGCGTTGGAATCTTTCGCTCGTTTTTATTTTGTTCCTTGACAAATAAATGTCGCTGTTCATGTGTTTATTTAGTTTGTTGATGTCATTACTTGTCGTAAAGTTGAAAGTCAAAGGTTATTTCGCAGTTAAAGCTTCAGCGGGTGATGAGTTGATGACTAACGGTTTAGAATTGGTGATTAGCGCAATAAATGATGAATTCTTACTTGATTGTCTGACGTTTGATGAGTTAATTGTTGTGCTCCTAAAATAGGTAAAAATATTTTTTCTTCCTTAGATAGAACTTTTCATACACCTGTAGAGGTGTCTATGCTCGCACAAAGTACCTATGTCAAAAGTGGGCTTTTGAATCCACACTTCCTACCAAGTTGACACAAAAATCCATGTTACTTGACCGAAGACATCATTCTATCCTCCCACATTAAACATGGTCACGTAATCAGTCGTTAACATTCTTCCGTTTTATGCAATTCTTTTGACTAAAGCAAGTTTTCCATTCTTCGAAAATCGTGGCTCCCTTCACATATTCACGAAATGACCCATTGTGTGGCAACAAACTCATGATAGGTATCTAAGGCTCTGGTATTTGCGGAACGCCCTTACTCAAGTTAGTCAAGTTGCAGTAGAAATTCGATTCACTACATAAATATTACGCACTATTAAATATATCAGACGTTAATGTATTTATTAGTACTTATGGCTTGAGTTTATGTGTTTTCAATTGCATAATATCTACCTGTTTGGTTTTGCGTAGGAGCAATATACCTACATCCACAAGTCTTACCATACTTTGACCTAAAGTTGCCCAATGTGGCTCTTCGTATAAGATTCTCCGTAAATGGGCAGAATTTTGGGACTCGTTTTGATTATTTGTGTTGTGTCAAAAACCTTGTTTAAATAATGAAACGGCTTTAGAGTTATTGAGAATTTTTTATCTTGTATTCGGTCGGTACTAGCTCCGTTACTTCCTTTATCTTTAATAATGTTATTAACGACAATATCTCCTTCTTTCGTATCGATGGTCTTTTAGAATAACGTCAGCTCATTATTAAAATAAACATATGTAACCGATTATTTGATCAGTTGCTCATTGATTTGTATAATAAGCCAAAATAGAGCACTCCTCTGTCTTGTTTTGAACTCAACAGCTTTGATAAATGGTCATGTATGTCGGCGCAATATGTCTTCCTCTATTGTAGGTACTTCTCTGTTATCCCCATTCCACACATATCATAAACACGACTATCCATAGTGTTTTTTGTCTTTGTCTCTTCTTATAGCCACTTTAACAATATCAATCGGGTCTTAAAGCGAGAGAGGGGATCCTCTACGGCTACATGTCAACCTCAGGTAGACTAAAGAGTCGCAAAAGCTTCCTTCGACACACAAAGGCCATCTAAAGAGAGAGGCAGACTATAGGAAGACAAGTATCCACCGCCTCACGATTATATGAATTCCAAAGAGCAGTTGTCTCCAGGTAGTGAATTGCGGTGGTCTGTTTTTAACCGACTTTCCAAAAAGGAGGAGGTTCTCAATTCGGATGTTTGTATTTTTTTTTTTTTTAATGTTTGTTCTTGCATAACTCCGTCCCTTGCCAACCGATTTTAAAAATGATTTTTTTGTTGGAAAGGGAATACTTCCCAAATGGTCCCATGATAAGGAAACCAGGATCTGATGATGGCAGACCAGAGAAGTCGAGGGGAACTTTCGAAAATCGTATGGGCAACAAGTGCGTTTGTATTTGCAGTGATGTTGAGTGTGGGGTACCACTAAAAAGTGAAAAATAAAAAACATTTTACAAAAAAATACAACCGACTTCCAAAAAAAAACACTACAAAGTAAAAAATAACATTAATTTCGGAAGTCGGGTCAAAAACGAACAAATTAACAAAAACACCGAGTTCCGAAATTAAAGTTATTTTTTACTTTGTAGTGTTTTTTTTTGGAAGTCGGTTGTATTTTTTTGTAAAAAGTTTTTTTGAAAGCTTTGAATCGTTTACGCACCCAGGTATGCCGCTGCAAACACTACTTGGCGAAATGGGGTTTCACAGATCTGTTAGTTGCTCAATGTGGCTGCGGATATTAGAGTGCTTCAAGTGCAGTGCTATACACCTGTACTTTGGGGGATTTGATGAATGCCACCGATATGCTGCAATTAATGCTGCCACATCAAACGATCTAGGGAGCTGTCCAACGATTCGAGAACAAGAAGAAGAGTCTTAAAGCTGCCCATAAGTACCGATGGATTTCTAAATTCTACTTGCATAGATCGTAATAATCCTACCTCATATAACTAAATGCGTAATACCATAAATATTTTACGACTGTGCAGCACACAGATTTTATTGCGGTAAACAATAAAATAAAGCCTCCTTGAAGTGATAAGTTATAATCGGATAACTGGCACTCAATTATCTTATGGCCATCCAGTTGCATCCCTAGTTACTTAACTTTACTTTGTTTCCTCGTCGTGTGTTTTTTCCTAGGCAGTTGTTTTCTTATCAGCACCTGTTGATCCTTTTCTCGTTCTTATAGGATCACTTTTGCATCTCCTTTTAGAATTCTTCTGACAGGCAGCAGACCCTCCATGTAAAATACTGGTATCTAGCTGTAAGCTTTCT
This sequence comes from Ceramica pisi, assembly GCA_963859965.1. NCBI lineage: Eukaryota > Metazoa > Arthropoda > Insecta > Lepidoptera > Noctuidae > Ceramica > Ceramica pisi. Next base: position 7,575,136 of record OY982549.1, on the reverse strand, counting down.
GTCAAACTGTTAACTGACCACAACATAGTTGGGAAAAGACTAGACATATTGATAGTCTATGTTAGCTGATAGCCTCATTTAGTGTCCAGGCTTTCTCAATCCATTCCAGGTTGCCTGGAAGAGATCGCGATATGCGATAAGGCCGCCAATTGTATGTTTTGTTAGTTTAACGTTTCCTTTACGTATTTTTCATTTGGTGTACTTGTACAATAAAGTATACCTAGGTATACAAATAAAATAAATAATTGATGGAGTCGGGCCAATTAATATCTTATATCTTTCCCAAAGTTTTTGTCCCTTGTCTGTAATAGATACGTAGGTATTAATTTACCTAATTAATAAATAAGATGTAATACTAATTGTCTTTCCATTGTTTATCAGTTTATGACCGGTTTATCTCTTTGCTACTAATTGCCGAGACTTTTATTAGTAGGTAGACCCATGAACCTGTTATTCAATTTGTTCTGTCTGGCAGGATAAAAATCCTTACATGAGTCATGCATGTGCTGTCTCGAGTTTGGACATGTCGCAACTTGTCGAAAGCTCTACCTGTGTCCGGGGTTCCACAGAGTCATAGACCCTTCAACATGTTTTTTTATTGGTACGTCCTTGAGGATCTTGACTCTTAATGTGACGGGTATCGACATGTTTCAGTTTTACACGGCCTGTTGGACCATGGATAAAAAAATATGTACATTTAGGTAAATATATATTAATTTTTGTCTAACTCGTTCCATTCCTTTTGTTGTAAAAATTGTCATTAAAATTCAAGTTTTATAAATTAGCTGTCAACATTTTACTGCATTGCAGTTCTTTGGGAAATGAGAGCATTTTTAGCCAAAGCTTTAAATTTACCAACATTGAATTTGGGCACCTATTCTCAGTTTTAGCATCTTTTATGGTCCATCTACATGTAATTCGATAATAATCACCCTTGAAGTGTATTTAACGTGGGTTTAAAGAAAACATAACATTAATACAATGTCGTCTTTTTGTTTCAAAACATGCCTAACTATGACAGACGAGCGTAGGAAGCAAGGCTATGTTGCTACCAATAGAATAATTTACTTCTTTGTGCACGCAAAACGAATAATAATGACTTGAATGTACGTTTTATTTATATTGTAAATATGCAATGGTATAAAAAATATATAACCAGCTAAGTTTAACTTTCATGTAAAACTTTAGATCATTCTCACCCAATACGCAACTTCAGAAACCTAAACTTTGTGCTTTGCGAACTTTACACACTGCCGCGTAGTATCTAGATGATATTTCCTATTACATCCAGATAACTCGAAAACTCTTCAGTTTTTCCTTTGGTAGTACATTTCTAGACCAAATTGGCCATAAAAGTGGATTCGGAACATAAGTCATTTTTATTTTAAATAGAAAAGCTGCTGCCACCCATTTCTATATTTGCGAGCTTTTGAATTCACTTTCAACGATAAATTTACTGCCTCATCTTTATTAGAATGACATAATGGTCTTCAGCAATATACATTAAAATCTGCAGTCACGGTTGCTATCTGATTGAGTATAACTGTACGTATTGCTCAACATTGCAAGAATACACTAATTATTGTGCGTTATAGATGAGTATCTGTAGCATGCTTCATGATTCGTGATGAAATTGCATTTGCATAACCTGCATAAACGTTCCTATTAGAAGACATTTGAATTGTAATGTTAAATCTAGGCTATTAAAGTTACAAAGAGATGATATTGTTTTTAGTTTGTAATCTCTGGATACCTATAGTGATTCTATTACGGAATTACTTACACAGATAGAAAGCTGAAAAGTTAAGTAAAGTAAAAAGTTGAAACATAGAAAGAAGAAAGAGAAAGAAACGGTTCCAGTTGGATGAACCATGAAAAAAAAAACTCGCTGTTCAACCGATAGAGATTAAACATCTTTTACTGGAAGCATCCGTTGTGAAATCAGTCGGTAATTTTTCAAAATCAGTCGAAGAAGAAAAAACATTTATCAGTCGAATAGGAAAGGAAACTTGCGCGTGAGTGAAGTCAAATCCAACACAATTCTCGCAGTTTATCAAGGAGTGGCGCACTCCTCTGACCGCGTGGGAATCACGGCTTGATGTTTATGTTGCCTAGATACTTCTCGGTAGGAAAATGATTATATTATCTGTGGTATAGAAGTCGCTGCATGGCGATTAATGACTGTAAACTTTATCCACTTTAGAAGCTAAGTAAATAGTTCGTAACCCTTTAATGAATTGTAAGTTGAGGTCAGTCTTTATTGAAATTACTCTTTGTTTCTGTCGTTGAGCACCATTTGCTGTGTTAAAATAAATGTTTGTGCGTGGGTTTTGGTTTCTACTTTCTTCACCGTTGTTTAAAGAATCAAAATTTAGAAAAAGGATATTGATAACTTGATTAATTGCCCCCTCATTTCTTCTGCTTTTTACTTTTGGAATAATTCCATGAAAACTTTTGGATTTGGTTGCTAGTTACAGCAGTCTTTTTTCCATTTGCTAGACGGTATTGGCACGCCAATCGTTCTGTATTCTTATGAATCATAGCAATTTTTAAGTAGACACCACCTAAAAATTATATGTAACAGGGGTTCTACTATGACGTGCCAATGCGATCACGATTAAGCTCAGAAAAAGGGATAGTGTTATGGTTCTTGTATAACTCTGTCTCCCTCCTACAGCTTATACATGATCGTTTAAAGACGTCATAGTAGGCCAGCAGGTTGGTTCTTCGTGCACATTTCACTAACTACCCAGCAGCTACGCCATATTGTCTCTTCATCGTCCATTACACAATGTATTGATACAATGTCGTTTACACTCTTTGCCAAGTAAGAGGAACACGCTGCTGCTAGCATATTGATCTAATTGTAAACAGTCGCATTTGTTTGCAAACCGGCAGGTTGATAGTGTTGATACCTCGTAAACAATGAACATTGTTGTCAAAACGATACTGGGAACAAAAGCTTCTTTGAATTGAACGGATAATCTGTTCGTTATCAAAGGCAAAATTGCGATTGTTTGTTCAGTTTTAATTGAGATGCTCCATGCGGCTTTGTTCAGAAGTAATGTGGACTGGCATAAAAGGTCGTTTTGAAGTCAATGTATGGCTGGATGAATGAATAATTTAAAAAGGGTAAGTCTAATTTGGTGCATATAAAATCCGTTCCTTAGAGCAGGATTTGAGAACTATTTCCAAGATTTTGAAGGAAAATAATAATGAATAATTATGTTAATGCCAGTCGTTAGGAATTCAATTCTCACGCTTTATTTTAAGAATCTATCGAATAGACAAATACCTAAGTTTAACATTTAAAAACTCCAACTGTGTTATTATCGTTTTCGGATTAATTAATATTTTAACATCTCTATCTAAACTATCTATACTAATGTTATAAAGAGGTAACATTTGTTTGTAAGTTTGTATGTAGGGGGTAATCTCAGAAACTACTGGTCCGATTTGAAAAATGGTTTCAGTGTTAGATAGCCCATTTATCGAGGAAGGTTATAGGCTATATATCATCACGCTAAGACAAATAGGAGCGGAGCAGTAATGGAAAATGTGACGCAGACGAAGTTGCGCGGGTCAGCTAGTTAATTATATACTGAACATACCAGACATGAATATGATTATGGTATTCAAGTTAGTCCATAAACTCATGTATAAGTTACATTATATAGTATAAGCGTATGCGAAAAGCTTGTACATAAACAGCAATCAATGACCAGGCTGTCCGTATGAATATTATCTTTTAAACATTATAAATCTAAGATATTTGAATTCTTTGCGAGGCCAGGGCCGATAAGGCTGGAATCAACTTTCCAAGCGGATCTCGGGATGAAAATGATGATGTTACCAACATTCTTTGCACATTGATAGAATTTATTGTGATATGTTCCTAAGATTAGTAACAAAGTGAAAATGTAAGAGTACCCCTTTTTTTTTTGATTTGACAAAAATATTTTCTGTAACTATAGTGTAATATGCACTAAGGCTAGACATAAGTTAAAACTTTTCAAAACTCCGTTAGATGTTTTTACAATAGGCTAGATTTCATCATCCACAAATTGCAAAACTATTTAGTCCGTCAGTTAGAGTATTGAAAAATAATGGACACGTATTTTTTTATTTTTTTAAATCAATAAATATTGACAAAGATAAAACGAATCAAAACTCGGGAGTGGGGGCTCGTGACGTCACGACTCACTAAAATTTTTGCGAAGGTGTGACGTATTGAGAATTTTAAAAGCGTCATAACTTCGTCAATTTTGGTTCCCGTAACAAAAGAAAAAACACGGGTCAAATATTTTTTGATAATCTAACTGTCGGACTAATTAGATTTTTTCAGGACACAAGCCTATTGCATCATTCTTGTAGTTCTTGTTGTATCAGTTACTTCAGTTGAAGCTTTGAGATAACAGGCACCACAATATGAGCAACAAATCCACATGAGAAGAAATTCAGAAAGCAGGCACTATAGAACACCTCTTCTGGAGTTCCCTATTTCGACATTGTAACTTCCGCTACCTGTGTCCTACGTGTAACGAAAAATCTGTTCATTTAATTATCTTTCATCATCAGTCTAGCCTTTTCCCAAGTACATTGGGGTCGGCTTCCAGTCAAACCGGATTCAGCTGAGTACCAGTGTTTTATCGTGGAGCGGCTGCCTACCGGTACCTCTTGGCAAGACTGGAATCAGATTTACTGGCTTCTGACAATCCGTAACGACTGCCAAAGATAGACTACAAATTACAGCCGGGATGAACGGCTTAACGTGCTTTCCGTGGCTCGGAGGAAAGTCGGTATGTTAAGATGGTCACCCATCCACAGACCAACCTTGGCAAGCATTGCTTGACCATAAAGTTCGACCCATGCGGCTGTTATTATTTAGCCACGAGCTCCTCGTTCAATTAATTATATATATTTAATTATATAATATAAATATAATAACTCGGATCCACCTTGCTCAAACCGTGATTACTGTTACTTACGCTCTAAGCATGGTCATCCATCGTTCTGTAGCAGGTTAAGGATAACAGGCTTCATTAATCTAGCTAGTCATAAACCTAGGCTTGCTCGTAATCTAGTACATCGTTGTTCTAGTTCTGATTTATCGCGACCTTTCTGTTAAGGTGTGAGCAGGATTAGCCGTGGTAGCTGTTATGTTAGGTTTTCGTAAATGTCATTATATACTACATTTTGTGGATAAGCAAGTTATAATGAGATCTCGTTTGAATAAAATGTATCGATTTTGATGATATTTATATGTATTATTGCGGATTGCCGGAAATGATGCAAAACCGGCAAGAGTGGCGAAAATGTATCAGGAGGGCTAGGGAAAATGCCAGGGGATCGATCTCTTGTTTTGCTGAAATACTTTTTTTTTAAACTTACCTCTACAATTATGAGTCCATCAGTAGCACTTTCCTTTCGGATAAATTAGATACCAAATTTGAATGGAATATTAGAAATTAGATTTGTGTAGGTATACTGTTCTTTAATTGTACCTCGATTAGATGACTTTAATTTATTTTTTTATTTTACTATTTCTTTGTTGTACACTTAACACAGTGTGGTTTTTTTAACCCAAAGGTTGACTGGTAGAGAATGCCTTGTTGCATTAAGTCCGCCCATGTACCACTATTGGCATAAAGTCTAAATAAATAAATACACCTCCTCTTAACGGTATATCATTTCCCAAAGAGTCCATGGTGAAATCATTCTAATACCTAACCGTTAACTTGACCTTACAGACAGCCGAACGCAGCGCGGGGTGGGAGACCCACCGAGTCCGCCTCAACCGGGTACCAGGCTACGGTTTCGGTATCGCGGTCTCCGGTGGCAGGGACAACCCTCACTTCGCTAGCGGCGACCCGTCCATTGCAGTGTCTGATGTGTTACGAGGCGGACCCGCTGAGGATAAGCTACAGTGAGTATTGCCTTCTTCATTGTTAGCTTCTACCTAAGGATCTGCATTTCCTTCTTCATCTTCAAGTTAGGATGAACCAGTGCTTGCTCTGGGCTTGCTCGGATTCCGCCTGCGCTGTCTGATCTTATTAATAAAAACCCCTTCTGTAATGTATCTACAATAAATAAATTAGATTACGTCGAGTAGTTCCCCTTCTTGAGAACTAAGGCAAATCCAGGCCCAGTTGGCTCTGTTTATTACGAGGAACTGTGAAGTTTTAAGTGGTAAGAGAGCCCACGACGAAATAGGCAGAAATCGGGGGTCAAGGGTCCTTACATAACCTACAATATCTCCTGACTTTTGAAATTACCTAGGCATAAAGTTTAGTTTCATGTTAACCTTTTGTTTTCCAGAGTAAACGACAGAATAGTATCCGTGAACGGCGTGCCTCTAGAGAATGTGGAGTACGCGAGAGCAGTGCAGGTGTTGCGCGACAGTGGCGCCACAGTGTCGCTGGTGGTGCGGCGACGTGCGCCCGCGCCGCCCCCCACCGCACCTACCACTATCAAACTGTCACTCACTAGGAATGGGAAGAAAGAAGGTTGGTTTCAGGTCATTTGTTTTACCGGAGGGGCAATTGCTATAAAGGGGCTTTCGCATCCACATCGCAGTCGTAATCTATCAAAAGCTTTTGACAAGTTTTTGACAGTATAACTGTCTTGGGTTTGATTCCCGGTTCCATCTAAGTGTTATTGAGCTTTTCGTCTAGGAATGTCTCAGTTACTTGGTAACACTCAATGGTAAAATGCAACCCACATTTTTATGAGACTGCCAAATCGGGATGTTATAAACCTGTGGACCCACAAGTTAATAAACATGTTCGTTGATCGGCAGGGCAAAAAGTTTCTATTGACGCCATGGGTACTCAAAATTTCTCTATTTTCCGGAAAATTAATTCAATTTGGCTCAATAGTTTTTATTTTATGAGCATTTTTGCGTAGACGAAGACGTCCATCTATCACTACTTAAAAGTGAAAAATAAAAAACTTAAAAAAAAAACGGAAGTCGGTGTTAAAAAACAAAGATACAAAACCAAAAACTCCGACTTCCGAAATTAAGGTCATTTTATACCTTTTTGGGTTTTTTTCGGAAGTCGGTTGCGACCAAATTATATACTTAAACCTTCCTCGAGAACCACTCTATCCATTGGTGAAAACAGCATGAAAATCGGTGTAGTAGTTTTTGTTTTTTTTTTCTATTGCCATTGGGGCTCCTAACCTAGAATTCTTCTTTCCAGATTTCGGCATAGTATTAGGATGCAAGCTATACGTCAAAGAGCTAACGTTACGAGCCAGGGAGCAGCTGAACCAAGGCGGCCAGGGTCTCTGCGAAGGCGACATGGTGACCCGGATCAACAACACCCCGGTGACTGATGCCATGACCCTGAAGGAAGCCAGGAAACTCATCGAGTCGTGCAAGGACCGCCTGAATCTGGTGGTGACTAGAGAGCTGATCAGGGAGGAGACGGTCACGAATGGGAATTATCAGAATAATTATAATAGTCTTGGTGAGTTTTGTGCGCTTTCTTACTTATACTTATTCGTGATAATAGGCTTGTGTCCTGAAAAAAATCTAATTAGTCCGTCAGTTAGATTATCAAAAAATATTTGACCCGTGTTTTTTTTTTTGTTACGGTAACCAAAATAGACGAAGTTACGACGCTTTTAAAATTCTCAATACGTCACACCTACGCATAATTTTTAGTGAGTCGTGACGTCACGAGCCCCCACTCCCGAGTTTTGATGCGTTTTATCTTTGTCAATATTCATTGATTTACAAAAACAAAAAATACGTGTCCATTAATTTTCAATACTCTTGCAATTTGTGGATGATGGAATCTAGCCTATATAAGAAGTCGGTTTTGACAGCAGGATACAACATTCCTTTTTGACTAAGTATGAAAGAGATATGAAATAAACTCTCTTCCTCACTTAGTAGTAAAGCGATCTTCCATCCCTCTCTACTCAACTTTTAAATCCGACTTCTTAGATTGTCACGAATATAGTCCTACTAATATTATGAATGCGAAAGTTTGTGAGGATGGATGAATATAAAAATATAGTCTGCAATAACACATGGGCTATACATATATACATACTAGCTGACCCACGCAACTTCGTCTGCGTCACATTTTCCATTAATGTTCAGCTCTTCAAAAATATTGCGACTATAAATTGAGATGTAAGCTACCCTATCTTTCAAGTTGGATCAAACTGCACACGGTGTGCAAATTTGATTAAAATCGGCTAAGTAGTTTAGGAGTCCATCACGGACAAACAACGTGACACGTGATATATATATATACTAGCTGTCCCCCGCGGCTTCGCTCCCATTTAACCATAGTTCCCGTTCCCGTGGGATTTTCCCGTTCCCGTGGGATTTTTGGGATAAAAACTATCCTATGTCCGTCTCCTAGTTCTAAGCTACCTCCCTACCAATTATCAGCTTAATCGATTCAGCCGTTCTTGAGTTATAAATAGTGTAACTAACACGACTTTCTTTTATATATATAGATTCAGATTAAGATATATCCCGTGAGTATGTTCCCTAGGGATCACTTGAGCAAACCGTTGGCAAAAGCTAGTATGTAATAAAGTTATTATTATATTGGAACTAGGGTTGATTTTTTGACCCGCTATGGAAACATACACGGTGGAATGTATTGAAGAAGAAGTGGTAGTGGGGTCTAGAATGAAGTACAGACTGCGTTACTGTCTTTTTAAAGGAAATCCGCTGTAGAAAAAAATGGTGTGAATCAAAACATAAAAATACCTAAGGTGTCAAGTGTATAAATTCTATGTTATCTTTGATAGATTAATAGTAGACTTAATTAGGTTTTTCTAAGCCAAAACGTATTTTTATGTTGTAGCCTTGTTGTAGTTGGATTAAACAAATATTAGAAACTTAAATATTTTATTCTTTAGTTTTTTAGTAATATATTATTTTATTCACTAAAACGTTAACCATAAATGCTTATAGCTAAATTAAAGTTCTCTACTAAGTATATAAATTTGAAGATTCTGCACGTGGTTAATTTTTATTAAATAGCCAGGAGGGGATTAGTCAGATGACAGCGATTGGAGATGTTTTGGCAGAAGAAAACAAACTTCGACTAACCAATTGTTCCAAAATTTTCAATCACATCTCATCAAGATTTTCTTCTTTAATTACTAACAGAAGCCAGTCCCCACAACGTATATGGCGCAGCGGAAGCATCCCCAGCATATTCGAGCAGCGGTCAAAACCTGTATGTGGCGGCGCCGGTCAGAGGCGGAGACACACGAAGAGGCCCGATGTCGCACGAACAGATCGACCAGCCGCCCCGACCGCCGCCGCCGAGGAACGAAGGTAGGTATTTGGGGAATTTGTAGTAAGCGAAAACGCACGAAGAGGTCCGAAGTCGCACGAACACATCCACAGCAGTACATAGGGATCTAACGAATACCCACTGCGGGTTAACAAGGGTTTGAAGGTCTCCTACTAGGTGTCTAGTAGGAGACCTTCAAACACTAAGTTTTTCGGTGCATGGAAATGGAAAGACCAAAATCTGAAATCGAAAGTTTGGCACGAAGATCGAAAACTGTAGTTCCAATTAATTGTATGCGTAAAATAGCTTAAACTCGGGCTTTAAACATCTGTGGTAGGTATGGAATGTGATGATAGTATCAAATCTGAAAAATACTACAAATATCATGAAAATAATGAAGACAAGGAATCTGAGACGCTTTTTTCAGTCCATTGAAAAAATTTTGAATTTTTCTTTACACCTAATCACCATACTTTACAGATTACTACAGCAGTAGAAGACAACTATACGAAGAGGAAGCAATGAATAATCAAAGAAATAAACCAACGTAAGTTAACATTTTTCCATATCCCATAATCACCCTTGAATCTTTGATTTAACGTATGTGTAAAAACCTTTGTGAAACTCTGACGAAAGAACCGATCTGAAATGCATCAATCTAAGATCCATGACACTATCTTAAACATTTCTAAAACCATAGCAAGCTATTTATGAGTGTTTTTAATTTTTACACATAAAAATCCGTTCAAAGTACCTTTTTGGAGGACGCTTTAAAACGGTATTTTAAGGGGATTTTCAAGCTCCCCCAGCTTGCACGGGCTTTGTGCAAACATGTCCGGGTGAAAGCTCAGAGGGCCCTGGAGGACACTAGAGAGAACCCTAGAGGACCTAAAAGGAGGCCATAAAAGTCAAGACTATTAATCTTCCTTTTACAGCAGTGAACCAAGGCTGATAAGTTTCCAAAAAGAAGGCTCCGTGGGGCTCCGGCTGTGCGGCGGCAACCGGTCCGGCGTGTTCGTGTCCGGCGTGCAGCCCACCAGCCCGGCCGCGCTGCAGGGCTTGCAGCCCGCCGACAAGATACTTAAGGTATGTGTTTATTTAGTAAGTACAATCTGGCCAAATCTAAGACAGAACAACGCGCAGACATTTTAGATGAGCATACCCCAAATTAAGTGGGGATGAGTATTGAAGAAGAAGAAACTGGCTAAATACTACATAATCCGCGCGCTATCAGAATGGTATGGTACTTTGTCAAAGTAAAACGAAAATTACAGTTTTTCTTCAAGTAGCGTTGACAAAAATTCTTCTTCCTCGTTCTGAATGTTGATAATAAATTACTTTATATGATAGATCGTAGAAATAACTAATTAATCATCAATATTCAGAACATTTTTGCTAACGCTCCTTGAAGTAAAACTGATATTTTCCATTTACTTTGACAAAGTTCCATACCACTGATTGCTCGCGGATTATATCTACATACACTGGGCGTTCTCCACCCATTCCAAACGCGACGCAGTGGTCGAGTTGTCTCTAGAGACTTAAAGAAATGTTGATCGACCGATAAGATGAGCGTCTGACCATCTCACCATCGGTCTTCGGATTGAGACGAGATGCTCAGCAGTGGGAGAAGTCCAAAGGAGGGCTCTTTGGGAATCCGTCCGGAGTTCTCGCGTCCGATTTTCAACCGGCCAGTTGAACATCGGACTCTCCAGTATTAATATTATTCAGATTATTCTAAATCCCATTCAACGCCTTTTAAACAGAAGAAGAAGAAGAGTTCAAAATTTCTCTGTCCAAATTTCTCGCCACAAGTCCAAGAATGACACGAACATTGAGTGCTAGTTCTGTGCGGTCGAACAGGTGAACGACATGGAGATGAAGGGCGTGACGCGCGAGGAGGCGGTGCTGTTCCTTCTGAGTCTGCAGGAGAGGATCGATCTCATCGTGCAGCATTCTCCTGAGGAGTACAACGCTGTGGCTAGTGGCCAGATGCGTGAGTAGATCTTACTTTTTAAAGTTATAATAAATCAATCAATCAATTAATCAATTCGTTTATTTGTGATACATGGGTTACATACAGGTGTTCATTACATAATTTTATAGTTAATGTTCATTCCATGATCAGCCACTTAGGCATACAAATTATAAATTAAAACTATGAGTTATTATAGCATTATTCAATTCAATTGGAAATAAATTTAAATTCTATTATTAAATACTACAATAGGACATGACGTATGACAGACACAAGACAATCAAACAAATAAATTATCGTCAAGCGGATATAAGGACGAAAGTGTGTATATTGTTTTAAAGTAGTAGTAAAGTAGTAGTAGTATAGTTGTTGTAAAGTAGTAGTGTAGTAGGTAGTGTGTGTAGTGTGTGCTGGTAGTGTGTTTGTTGTGTGTGTGTGTGTGTGTATGTATGTGTAGGCGTCAGCGACGGCTGAGCGATAGCGCCATCATCGTTTGGGTTCAGTGGTATCAGGATCATTGTAGAATAAAACACTGAATACAGTACTAAGCTCTCTTTATTAACTGTGGCTGAGTGCTAGTACTTTACAAATAGACAGTCCCCCAAAACGCCCGCCTGTTACCACATCCTAGTGTTTTAGCTATGGAGAAGACGTGGCCAACAAACTCATAGCAACACATCTGTCTTTTGAGTTAGAAGAACTCGCATTTATAACATTATTAAAGAAGTCTGTTTAATTTAATTAAAATAGGTAAACCGACAGTTTCGTTCCAGGTAGGTGGGCACGAGTCAGATTGTGATTTTATAAATGCAAATGTGTATGTTCTTCGTCCGTGGAGTAACGGAATGACAGATCGACGTGAATTTTTGCTTGGGAATAGTTTATGAACCGGAGAGTGACACTGGCTATGCGTCATGCTACCTATTCAAATAAAAAGGCAATGATTCCTGTGGGATTAAAAGCAAAAAGACGATGAGCTAAGAGTAACATGTTGTGTTCCTGATTTTAACTTTTGTCACACACACATCACACAACATAACATAATAGGGAATATGCATAAAAAAATATTTATTATCTAAACACTTTATCTAAAAATATACAAAAATATATTACTAACAGTGGAAATAGATTCAAAATTGCTCGAAAAACAAACGAGATATAATTATTTTTAACAAATATATCTGTCCCTCTCGCGAAAACGCTGTTTTCTATGGCAGATGTACAGACGTCACGTAATGTGACGTCAAATTCCATGTCGGACTTCTCGTTCTTCAAGTATTCTTTGAAGCGTTATAACTTCATCGCTGATGAAGATATTTAAAAAATATTTTCTAGAGTGTTTACTGGAGCTTATAAGTAATTCATTTTATAAATAAAAAAATCGCGTGCATATTCCCTATTACTAAAGTATAGTCACCAGATGATGAGCTTCATACCTTTCCTGTGCTCCAAGAACTGCTTCAAATATTGCATCAACCATTATAAAATAATGTATATCTGACTACCTATTAATTAAAACTTTCTATTCTATAAATAAAACACTGTCACACTGTGATATACATACATGTCAATGTCAAGTATTCTTAACGTTAACGTTCGAATATGCGACACTAGATGGCATTGTCAACGCCGGGCGGGCACGTTCTGTATTCAGTAGTAAATAAATTCTTATTATTGTCATTCCAGCGGGCGACTCCTTCCACATAAAGACTCACTTCCACTACACGGAGCCCACGGATGGGGAAATGTCGTTCCGATGCGGGGATGTGTTCCATGTGGTCGACACGCTGCACAACGGCACTGTGGGGGCTTGGCAGGTTTATAGAATAGGTAAGTTGTATTTTTTTAAACAGGCTGTAGAATTTCGACCTACCCTTTATGCAAATGGAAATTTTTATCAAGCCTCATTTTTATAATTTTCGCCTTACTAGTCTGATGAAGACAATTGATAGCGACAACGATCTGGGTACACATCTATTGACAAGTCTTTCATCACGACATGACGACACGGTTGGCGCAGTGGTTGAGCGATTGACTACTGCGCAGCATGTCGCGGGTTCGACTCCCGCACGAAATAAATATTTGTACGACCTACATGTATTTGTTCCGAGTCTGGGTGTTTTTCTATCTATAATATGTATGTATTTACAAAAAAAAAAATGTATATAAGTAGTTTATCAGCCATCTCGTTACCATAACACAAGCATTAGGTTGCTTAGCTTGGGACTATATGGCGTTGTGTGAAATGTCCAAGGATATTATTATTATCAAGTAAGGTATTTATTTACCCACCTTTATGAGGGTCATTGACCCAGTAAGATTCGGTGCTAAGTAAGTACACATAAATCCAAGATCTTGACAATTCGAAACCATTTGTCAATGATGAGTGCTTTTTATTATTCCTAAAATTACTATTGCGACAAAGTTGCATAAATTTGGGTTTTCGGAAACCATTCGTTGGGCTACCCGTTCAAGCGAGATATCCTTTACTTTGAAAACGCAATTTAAAAGGTATACCTAACGTGGACTTCAATTTAATTACGGAAACATAAAAGTATCGAGATGTGCGGACTTGACGCCTCAATGCTGCCTTCCGGTACATATGTATAAACTATGAAAAGCTCAATTTTATTTCGAGTTTCAAATCATAATACATAAAATATTTGTTAATTAATCTTTCAGGTCGTAACAACCAAGAGGTCCAAAAAGGCACGATCCCCAACAAGGCGCGCGCTGAAGAGCTAGCCACTGCGCAGTTCAACGCCACAAAGAAGGAGATGAGCGGCAACGATGGCAAACACAACTTCTTTAGGCGGCGTCGCTCTACGCATCGGCGAAGCAAGAGTCTTGGCAAGGTAAGAAGCATCCTAAGCCTTCATTTTATTAAAATAACCTATCACAATTACGCGTGTATACAACTAAGATATCTTAATATAACCACAATTGATCAGTTGTCTCTTCAGGTTCAATAAACGTTCTTCTAATCCTAATCTTTCCTTTTACCCCACAGGAACATTGGGACGAGGTAGTTCTATCAGACAGCATCAGTAAGTTCCCGGCGTACGAACGCGTGGTCCTCAAACAACCCGGGTTTGTACGACCCGTCATAGTATTGGGCGCAGTCGCGGACATAGCCAGAGAACGACTGTTGACTGAGAGTCCGGATAAATTCTCATCACCTAGTAAGTGTTACTGTTATAGTGATTAATTTATTGTTTCTGTGGCTTTTAAAGTTCTTGTGGTTTCCATTTCAATGTTTTAAACACTATTCTTGAGATTCTTGTAGTTGACGCAAAATGTCTAGAAAAGATGGATAGGATTATCATATCATCTAGGTAAACAATTTTGATCTCATTCGATAAATCAAAGTAAAACTTTAAATTTCGAAACGTGCTTGCTCGTTCCTTAAACACACAAACATGTTGCGTGTGTTTAGTTCTTATAAAGTTATGGAACTTTGTCCAAAACTTTATTTGACATTAAATCGAAACCTGATAGAAACCGAGAGCAACATCCAGACAGGACATTATTCTAATTTTACTTGTTCTTTTGTTTTAGAAATGGACAGCTCTCTAGAAGATACCAAAACGAAGTCCGCCGGTATAATCCGCCTATCAAGCATTCGAACGATTATGGAAAGGGGCAAACACGCCTTATTGGACATTACCCCTAATGCAGTGGACAGGCTCAACTACGCTCAGTTTTACCCTATTGTAATATTCTTGAAAGCAGATAACAAACACATCATTAAACAGCTTAGGGCTGGGTTGCCAAAGTAAGTAAAACAAGTTATAACTGTATTTAAAGTGGTTTTTACTTTAAGAGAAATATAGTCTGCGGTGGCATAATAAGCATTATTGATAGCCTTTTATTTAGTGGGCACAAACGCGTCATGACATTTCTTGGTAGGCTTCAGATCGGACTTGGGACATAATGGGTTCAATTCAAAAGCAAAAGCAATTCCTCGTAGCAGTCCAGATTACTTCACTGGCGCCTTGTGAAAGGTGAAACCTTTGAAATATACAGCCGTTTATGTAACTCCATCTTATTTCTCCAGGTCTGCTCACAAATCATCAAAGAAACTCCTAGAACAGTGCCAACACATGGAGAGAGTGTGGGGCCATGTCTTCACGCACACGATCACGTTGAGTGAAGCTAACCAGAACACGTGGTTCAGCAAGCTCATCGACTTGATACAGAGGACGCAGCAACAACAACTGTGGGTGTCGGAGACTAAGGTCAGTATTTTCATAGTCAAAACATAATAATTCAAGTTTTAATGATATTTGGGTGTAGGGTAAGGATGTTTGTGAGGGTTTTGTTATGAAACAAGTATATAACAATTCAAGAAATAGGACAATTTTTTATTATTTAAGACAGTTTTGGTCAAAGTATATTTACGATAAACCGTCTGATTTCTTATAGACCTATATTTGAATCTAAAATTCGAAATAATTATAGGAATGACAAACTACGTCGTGCAAGACAAAGTTTGAATTCCATTGAAACCATCAAATCAAATGGTCGCTTAAAATACACTACTCTAAATTCGATACTTTTATTGGTAGCGATGAATTCAAATTATTTCTGATTATTAGTTTTTTCATTTTTGCTTTACCGGATATATGCTATGGTTGGGTGATCAAAATAGCAATAGCCAATCAAATGACTTGATCAAAAACATCAGATTAATTGGAATAGTTGTCATAAGTTGAGAGATGTGAAGTACAAGTACTAGTATCGTGAATCACTTGTTTTATAACAAATCATACCTCATGTACGTATGTTCTTATTATATTATGTAAATCCATTTTTCTATAGGATTACTTTCTCAATGTTAACGTATTCTGTATTACGACAGTAAGCGCATCATGCTTCAAGATGGTTGCTTGGTAAAGGGATTAAGTGGTGCATTTGGTAAATTTTATGTGCTCTCAATGTCTCTTAGAACCTTTATACTTTATTTAATCGGCATCTAAAATGTGGATACAACTTCCAACAACAGAAATTAATTATCACTAAACTGGCTGTGCTTTAAGCCGTGACAAAAGTCCTCATATCTAAAGGGACAACTAAATTCGGATATTAATATCGATCGGTCAAAAAATTAACGATGATTGCAACCAAGTTGCACTATCATACATCGATCTTATATGGATATCACCGTTCAACTATAATCTCGTTAAGTACAGATCAAAATTCCTATTTTAGTCTCCTTATTTGGTTGTATCCACATTTCTAAGATCATAAAACATTATATATTAACCAATATCGTTTCTGTTCTGTCTTGCGGCGGTGTAGCACGTTGAAATGGTGTCGGACATATACTTCCCCATTCCCCCTTCCCCGTATCCAGCCTTCTACCCAATCTCCTACCCTCTGAACATGTACCCTTCATCCCCCCAACGACCCGTCAGCTCCCCCCAGAATTTACCCCCCCTGAATCTTAACCCCAGCACTAAACCTCACGACCATTTGTATGACGCTAACCGAAATCATGTAGTACCATACTACTACTCAGAAACTTTAACCCCATGCATGCCAAACAATGCTTACAGTGTACCAAATACTTACCTCACTAATAACAAAAACAGACATACTTTAGCTAGCTACCCTTACGATGACAGGCAAAACTATTATCAGAGGAAGGTAAATCCTCCTAAGTTAAAATCTTCTCTAAACGCGAGTCCTGAACTCTCTCACATATTTGCCAAAAGTAACGTTTATCCGCCACAGAGTTTTCGACCTTACAGCGTTCTTGAAACTACTACCAAGTCGCCAGTTCAAAATGTTCAAAGACCGTCTTCAGTCGTTCCAATGACAGATCAGTACCGGCCAGCTTCATTTTTCCAAACGGACAATGAAATAAAAAAGACAAATGAAGTCCCAGAATGGAAGGCAAGACTTCAAAAAGAGAATCCAAAGCCTTTATTTAAAACTCTAGATAGACCGCTAAGGCAAACTTGTAGGATCCCCAACTGCAAATGTAGTGAAAAGGCCCCATTGGAACCGGGAAGGTTTAGCGAAGTACGAACTTTACCTATACCTTCCGGTAGAAACTTAAATAAGTATAGAAACTTATCTCTTCCCACTCTAAAGTTAGAGGAGATAGAGAAAATAGAGAATGAGAGTAAATCAGAAGCAGAAAGAGATAATACTGTCATCAGTAAACCGATCTCTGAACAGCATTTAGGGTATGTCTAGAAGAAAGAATAGAACTTAGTTCTAACAAAAGTTAACCAAAGTTACCATTTTAGATTTAGCACAAGTATCTTTATATTTTCCTAGCTTATTATTTGTATATTGGCTGCTTGACTGCTTTATATTAATTTGCTTGTAGCACTTCTTTTTATTATATGTATTTTGTTTGTTATTGTTTAGTTTTAGCCAAAGATTTACTGCCAGTGTATTTTTGTTTTGTAAATATTGTCACAATTTACCAGTGTTAAATACCACCTGTGTTTTATTGAATCGATATTCAAATACTATTATTGGTTATTCTTTTAAAACAAAAACATTTCTATCATTATTATCGATGTGTTTCAAAGTTATTTTTCTCTGTATGAGACCATATTTTACATACTTATATTATACTCTTAAGACGTTTCGTTTGAATATCGATTCTCAAGTGTGTAAAAACCCAGACCAACCATTAATCATTGACAGACGCTAAACCCCGTTTTTAGTTTCTGTAATGTGTTAAATGCAATCATTCATTCGTCTTGTCTTGTCACCCTATTCCATAACCTACCTCCCGGCTGCGACATCGAATATTCTGGAATGGCGGAACAGAGGCCAGAGCCGTTATCCGACGACTTTTTGTTCTCAATGTCGTCGAGTACTGAGAATAGACTGTCTTACGCGTCGAGTCCTGAAAGTGACTTGGAAGTGAGTCCTCCGCCGGCGCCGAGACTCGTGAAGTCTTCGTCGGACCCGTCCATAGCTACGACCCAAGATAACATGGACCGGGACGATGATATCAATCATATGGCCGACGCTGTACCACCTCCTTATACGGTTTGTATCTGCTTAATGTATTTTGTTCTGCGATTTATTGTTCTTAGCCTTATTTGGTCAATGAGAACTTGATTTTAGATTGGAAAATTAATTGAATCGAATATAACGATGAGGATGTTGTTGGAGCTAGTAAATGAGGATTCCTTTTTTGTTTTTGTAACTTCAGAAAAAAAAAACATTAATGAACTAAGTCTAAAATAGGTTGGTTCTTGTTTTCAAACCATTAAATGGAAGAAGGATTTAACCATCAGCTACATGATATGTTATTAATATTTAAAAAAATAATTAGTTATGGAGGGTCTAAATGAATACGTTAATACGGTTTACCCTTCTTTTTAGTGATAGGAAATCTTCAAATGACTTCCCCCACTCTGGGCGGAGCGGGAGGGAGTGACTAAAACCCAACCATGTTCCTTCACTGCCCTTTGTGTTCCGGAGCCACGGTATCTCTTTCGAATAGTCCCGCGACTCCGGAATACGGTTTACCCTTGATTGAATAAGTAGTAATTATGAAAAATCCTTATTAAAAAATGTCCTCTCAATTTTATTCTATAAAATGCATGATACCAAAACCAAAAATATTGTGACTTAAAGGACCACTGAAATCACTACGAAAATTTTTTCGGCTCCACAAGCAAGAATGTCGTCATTTTAATCGAAGTCAAGAATGAATAGGTAACAGGTGAGGACCTGATGGAATGATGTCTATGGAGCACATTTGCCTAGAAGTAACCGATTCATTCTTTACTTCGATTGAAATGACGACATTTTGGCTTCGGGTAGTATGGTCATTCAAATTTTTCACGTTTGGACAAACAGCAAGGCGGGTACGGCGATAGCAAGTACGGGTTCTCAGCGACCACGAACGGGGCCCCTACCAACGGGGTGAACCACAGTCAGAGCCACAGTATGGGCAACAACGAGGCCCCGCCGTACCAGCTGAATCCTATGACTCACTCGCCGCCGCACTCTCCGCTGTATGGAACAGGTAAGTTATTGTTCCGATATGAAAGAATTATAAATATCAACAGGCCGGATAAGTAGATTAGGATAATCGATCGGGTTGTTTTTTTTTTTAATATTTCGCTCTTCCAAATATAAAGTCTTTATACCTACATGACACTGGAAAACTGCAAAATCCGTAAGATTATAAAATATCGCGTGAAATTGCATTGATTTGGATGGGACAAAATATTGCGAGAAATTATAATCTAATCAAGATTTATTACAATCTTACGGTGTCTGCCACTTTCCGGTGACAAATAAATAATGCATTTTTCGACGGCTAGTATCGATGGTGGTTGTCAACCCATTTTTTTTAACTCTACTTCTATACAAAACAACCGCAAGC
The DNA here is from genome assembly GCA_963859965.1 of Ceramica pisi. Lineage (NCBI taxonomy): Eukaryota > Metazoa > Arthropoda > Insecta > Lepidoptera > Noctuidae > Ceramica > Ceramica pisi. Next base: position 7,555,518 of record OY982549.1, on the reverse strand, counting down.
CCTGTCAATGTTTCTGAAAGCTATTGAAGAAACACATAAAATAATGTGTTGAGACACTTTCGGGTTACACTCATAACTTTGCCACCTGACCTGAGGGCCTAATTTTTAAACAACTTTCGCATTCCCATGTCAATCGCAAACTGTCAAAAAAACTTTTCTACAAAAAAATACAACCGACTTTCAAAAAAAAAACCACTACAAAGTAAAAAAATAACTTTAACTTCGGAACTCGGTGTTTTTGTTAGTTTGTTCGTATTTTGACACCGACTTCCGAAGTTAAAGTTATTTTTTTACTTTGTAGTGTTTTTTTTTGGAAGTGGGTTGTATTTTTTTGTAGAATAGTTTTTTATTTTTCACTTTTTACTGGTACCCCACACCTAACAACACCACTGCAAAATCGCAGACAGTCACAACCCATCTAGGTGTAAAGTTTTCATCAATACAAATTAATCAAGCCCAAACACAAGGTCGAGGGCTCCATCATCAGATCGACTCCAGACCTTCATTAAACTGTAGTGCTTTAAAATACTTAATGAAAAAATTAACAAACGCACTAGCTGCCCATACGATTTTCGAAAGTTCCCCTCGACTTCTCTGGGATGCCATCATCAGATCCTGGTTTCCTTATCATGGGACCATTTGGGAAGTATACCCTTTCCAACAAAAAAAAACATTTTTAAAATCGGTAGGCAAGCGACGGAGTTATGCCCGAACAAACATTAAAAAAAAATACAAGCAACTGAATTGAGAATCTCCTCCTTTTTGGGAAGTCGGTTAAAAAGCCTTAATTTTCATACATTTTTGACACATTGCGATTGAGATGCGAATGCGATGCGAATGTGAAAATTAGTAGAATTGGCTCACAGATTTCTGAAACAAATTGTAACATACTCATGTCAGGACGCAGTCGGTAAAAATCAATTAAAATGTTCACTACTATAGACTTATTTTTACTCTGTGAGTCCTACAACATTGAACAACTAGGTAACCATTCAACTTGTAGAGGATAACAAAAATAACGCAAAACCTGAAAAGGGGCTATTGTACTCACCGATTCGAACAACCTTTACTATGAGACTATAGCCTTGAAATAAAAAAAGCATCTGCAACAGTATTAATAATATAATAAATAACGTGAACCGTTTCTATATTCTGCAATAGTACTGCTCCAACCGGGGATTGTCCTTGGGAATACTTTCAGTGCCTAGAGGGATAATCGCCGGTTGGTGCCCCATTACATTTGAAATATCTAACGGGGCCTCTGCTAGTTGGTTTCGGCCCCTCGTACGCCTACCAAAGGACCGGGTCTCCAGGGACCGGTGAATGTAAAAAAAAAAAAAAATAATAATATTTCAGAATTAGTCTAACAGTAGCAAAATGTTTATAACGATGTGTACAAAACATTTTGAAGTTTTGCATATACATATTCTGTCAGATCCGGTTGCGCCCTATATGAATGGTGTTGTAGTTGTTCACCTGTATAATGAAGCATTGTTTCCGTCAGTACCAGAGCTGCCCCCGCGCGGCACAGTGAGCCGGCCGGCCGGCGGGGTGCTGCTCCCCGCGCCCCCTCCCGGCAGACCGCCGCACAATCTACGCCATAACACTTCTGTAAGTACATGATTCTTAATTTCAGCTTTCTTCTCCTAATGGCCTAGCTCTAATCTGTCTCCTGCTTGATATGGAGGGAAGCGGAAATTATATTTATTTTCCTACTCCTCCGCTGTACTCTTCTGATTAATTTCGTTGCGGGATCCAAGACAGTTGAATCGTTACTCCGTGACTCGTCGGGTTTCATTAACTCGGCGTTTTCTGGTGGTCGCCACTGTTGATTCTGGCTTTCAGGAGTTGCAGTGGTTGGCAATGTGTGGCAGGCTTGTCTTCTCCTAATGAGGACCGTGCTTGAAAACTAATCAACAACAAATCCACTCGCATTTTCATCCTGCTGGTCAAAATAGGCCACTTTAGCTGAATCAGAAAGCACATCACGCTACCTGTCACTGTCAAATTTTCCCAATCAACCTTGAACCTAATGCGTTAGCGATAAAGATGAAAATGAAATTCGACCGATTGTTGTGTGATTCATATTATGATGGTAATATGATTCTACTGAAGTGGCCTTTTTAGACCCGCGGAGATACACTCGAAAATTATGTTTTTTTTTTGGTACGACTTCCATCTTCAGCTACCACGTGATCCTGACGAATTAGTCGGAGAACACAGGAAATGAAATAAGCTGCAAAAATATGGGCAGGGGTTTGCCCAGCAGTGAGACAACATAAGGCTAATTTAAAAAAATCCTTTACCACTCGGAAATAGTTTACCTTTCGAACCGAGACATAATTTTGTAATCTGATCTGTATTTCCTTTTACAAACATACAAACAAGATCACGAGTCGATCTCCTGTTGAGCTGTTGCGTCTTGAACTACCAGTGAAAAGTTTACATATTTTTGGTCCTTCGAGTCAATCACGCTCATACAAAACCCATGTACAGTCAGAAATGAGGCTACTGACTTTTTAGAATTAATCCAAATATTCCAGACCCATTCTACCCTGTGTAAGATTTTGACCCATTTTTCTACTCTCAGGCAAATCGTCCAAGCGCCCAAGAGCGTCTATTCGGGCCTCCCAAAGAGCCGGGTAGTGACGAAGCCGCGACATACACCGCGCGGCCCACCAGCATGATCATACAGCCTAGTCAAGGACAGGGGTCGCTGGATAGGCATCGACACCCTTCTAATCCGGTTAGTTGAGTTACAGTTACTAAGAATTAATTTGTAATGGTTATGCTAGTATTTAGAAATCTGCCCTCAACTTATATGGTAAAGACGCGAAGGTATGGGAAGCAAAAAGTGTGAAAAAATAAAAGCTGTTTGTTTCCTGTAAAAACACGCATCCAAAAAAGAAACTGTACAAAAGGGGAAAATACGCGTTACATCCGCGCAAAATGGCCAATGCTCCGCATCATGCTGCGAGTCAGAGCCACAGTGACAATTTCAGTTGATGCAGCTAAAACAAAAACATCGGATGAAATATGTAGTAGAAAATATTAAAAGAAAGCTTAGCGAAAACTGTACCATTAATATATAAAATACCATTAATATAACTAAAGCTGGATTTGACCAACGCCAGATAACTCTTATTCGTGGAATAAATTTAACGTTTGACAGTTTTTGTATGGAAGAACTGTCAAAAATTCAAAATTATTCCTCCGATAAAGCTATCTGGCGTTGTTCAAGTCCAGCCTTAGTATATTATATCACTAAACAAATAAAAAATATGTCGTCAGAGACGTAAAAAGACTAAGCAGTTCCAAAAGTCCATTACATTGTGGAAAGATCAAGATTGCCTTCACTTACAACTACTGTTTCTTTTTGTAATCAGCAAAGTTCATACGACGGCACTTCATCGTACGACTACAGCGGCGCCTCCAACAATGGCTCTGCTGTAGGCTCGTGTCGGCTTCCGCCTAACGCTCCCGATGACCTCAAAGTAGCGCCACCTTCAATGTAAGTACCTGAATTAAGTAAGGTCTAAGTCTTAGCAACACAGTCGAAGCAAAACGGCCGGTCGGCACGGTTTGCGCAGTGGTTGAGCGATTGGCTGCTGCGCTGTGTGTCGCGGGTTCGATTCCCGGACGGAACAAATATTTGTATGGCCTACAGATAGTTGTTCTGGGTCTGGTTGTTTGTGTTATTGACTTTGCATGTTTTTAAATGCACCCACAATATAGGAGAAATTCCTAAAGTGGGGAAAAGTTACAACAAAGTTCACTGAGAATGCTACGCGACTTTTGGAGACCAAATATTCTCTATGACTTAGTTGCCTAAAGCGTAGGTATATCGAGAAGTTTACCAGGACAGTATTTTGGAGAAAACTAAAAATTGTACAGTACAGTTGTTACTAGTACAGTTGAACAGTTCAGTAGATTCCAGGAATAGGGGCAATTCCTGGAATCTACTGAACTGTTCAACTCTTAAGAGGAAAACAACGCCGTTTCGTTTGTACTACCTACTTGTTTAGCTTTTACTATAGTACAAGCTAAAGGGCTTAAGGCAATGTGTGCTTTAAATTAGACAGTTTTAAAGTTCAAATTAATTGGTCTGTCACTTGATGATTATTATTTTTGCAGTAAAATGGAACCTCCCCCGCCTCCAAACCCAACGGCCATGTCACAGAGTAACATGACACAGAGTCCTCAACGGAATTCCAACTCACACGAACACAACTCATTGGATTACAGAAGTCCGGAACAGAATTACAGGTTAGTTTTATTACAGCTATGTCTTGGTTCACCACCTCCGTATGAGTACAGGTTAACTTAAGTGGTAAATAAATTCGTAAAATCACACAAAAAAAATTGTCCGGCCGTCATACAAATCCTACATCGCGGTATTAAAGTACTCTGTGCGATTGGAACACATACCACAGCCTGACATAAACGAGTGGACAGTTGCCCACCAGAAACATCACCTGTTTGGGTTTAGGGTATCCTCCCTTTTAAATGGAGGTTGCCGGACTTTACAACCTGTTCCTCATACCTCAGAGTCTATCAAGACACTGAAGCAGGCTATGGTAGACGCCAGATACATGTGCAATAACGGTTTTCAAGAACAGAAATAAAGACATAAAGTTGTTCTGAATCGACTTCTATCGTGATCCAGTATTTATCATTTAAACATTCTCCAGTTATGAAAAACGGTTTATATCTAACTAATTTTTCGAGTATCTACGAAGGGATATTAGGGAAAGGTCAATTTATTTAATTGCTTTAGTGTATGTCGGCGCCTACCATACTTCCCACAAAATACCTACTATAATACGGGCCAATCTATTCTTAATATTATATAGAGGTAACATTTGTTTGTAAGTTTGTATGTAGGGGGTAATCTCAGGAACTACTGGTCCGATTTAAAATTCTTTCAGTATTAGATAGCTCATGTATCGAGGAAGGATATAGGTTACATATCATCACGCTAAAACTAAAAGCAGCCGAGCATTAATGGAAAATGTGACGCAGACGAAGTTGCGTAGCATTAATGGAAAATGTGACGCAGACGAAGTTGCGTGGGTCAGCTAGTCATTTATAAAACAATGATTGAATCTTGTACCGCAATGAGACAGCAATGGTTACAGAATAAATACAGAATAATAGTCACCAAGATTTGCAATACGTAACACAATCTCATCCCATTTTAAACACCATGCTGTGCCAAAAAAAAACACACACAATAGGGACCTTTTAATCTCAAAAAAGGTCGAGTCAACTGACCAAAACTAAGTTACAAAAGGTTTCACACAATGGCCCGGCAACTTGTTGCTACTTTCGCAGTGTTGGGTATCTCTTTGCTGCATCTTCATTGTACTTAAAGATCTCCGAATATGTCTACGTATTTTGTGTTAGTTTAGTTTAATTTATTTGAGCAGATGTTTAGTGTGGTTTTAAAGTGAGTTAGAAGTGGCTGTGTCAAAAGTATCTTGTGTGATTAAGTGGTGTAATAAATAATTCAGTGTTGAAAATGATTAATTACAAGAGGAAGACGTATGTATAAGTTACGCGGTTTATTCTCACTTTTTTATATAATTTAAGTTGAGTTTTTGTCATAAATATTCAAGAGCTATGCCTTTTTTTACTTGAAATGGGTTTGCTCTTGACTCTAGTATAAGTCAGAGATGACAGAGACAAAGTCTACGATAGAGCGAGCTTACCCAGAAGTAGCCTTTTCATTCTAACTTTGAAAAGATTAGGATTGTAAGCATTCGGAAACACAGATGCTGTCAAAGAGTTCCACTCCTTTGCTGTGCTTTTGGAAGAGCTTATTGCAAGTTGGTGGAACATTAACAAGGTAGGGACGGTAAGTTGCAGTGCGTCTGGATGTCTCATGGTAGAAGGGGGCTGGTGGGATGAGGTAGTGGAGTTGCTGGGCACACTATCCGAAGTACAATCTGTAGAAGACCGACAAGCAGGCATGTGAGATTCCACGAGGGGATCGCTAGTATAGTATCTAATCTTACATAGTGAAATACTATTAGTAAAACTTCAATTTTATATCTTTCTTCATTATATTAGCCGTGTATATTGAGAGGTTTGGCTCTTTTGATCCTGGTAAGAAAACTAGTGCAGCAATGATGTTTGTTTGTATAATAAATAAGCTATTGTTGCAGCAGGCCCCCCGAGTACCGCAGCCCCCAATCCAGCCGCCCCCCGCCCATGAACGGCAGCAGTCCGCACACGCCGCTGCACGCGCGCGGACCGTCACTGCCTAACGTGCCTACCAATGACCATGCCAAATACAGGTGCGTAACAACTACAAGTTATTTGTTAGTTAGTTGTTTGTTTGTTTTTTTTTTTATTTTGGAATGTAAAATGCTGCCGGCTCATGAGAGGGTAGTGTTGTCAGTAGCTTTAGATCAGTATGGTAGTGAGATATTTAAAAACAATGTTGTACGGACAAGATCTCAAAGGAGCAATAGTATGAAAAGGTTTGTTGTACCTACTTGTAATAATTATTATGGTCGAAGATGTCGAAACTACTTAGTTCCAACTATCTTTAATTTCTTCCAGTGGAATTAGATATAAATAATTGTGTCGCAAAAACATCATATAAAAAGAAAATACATAAATACCTCTTCAATGTGTAAGTCAAGTAAGTCGCCTTGAGTTTGATAGTCTATCAGCTATTTGTTATGTTGCATTCCATAAAACTGCTTTTTGCGTCCAATACCTAAGGGAAAACTTTCGTACCTTTAAGAGAAAACTAGTTCAATTTAAAAGTATTTTGAAAACCAGAATTAGAGCTTCTCTGTTTGTAACTCTTTCGTTAACCGATTTGATGCTGTTATTCAGTTAAATAACTGCACTGAGCAGCTAATAATGACTTAATTTACTTCGATTATTTATTTTTTTATAAACAACTAGCTTTTACCCGCGACTTCGTACGCGCATTTCCCGTTTTTCCCGTTCCTGTAGGAATTTCGGGAAATCCTCTCTTAGTGCTCCCCTACGGAGTGCAGGGGTGGTACATGCCAAATTTCAGCTTCCTACGACCAGCTAGTCTATTCTGTAAATAACCATTTCGATATCGACTTCACCTGAGTGACTAAGCTTACAAAGTGAACTTTATTTCACACATCATAAGGTCTTATATTTATACGAATTTGAAACTCACCTCGGATTCCGCTGTCGAGACACGAAAATGTTGTTACAGAACACACAGCACTGCTGTGGTTTCGGCTGTGCGTTGTCTGTCTGTCACTTACTCAGTAACGGAAGAATTTTATATATATACGGATTTTTTTTATGTCCAGAAAGGCAACACAAAGTGATACGGTGCTGCCGGCGAGTCATTATTCCCAATGTCTATTTTGTTTCTTATTTATTTATTTAACAATTTATGTACACACACACACACACAAGTAGATAACAAAAAAAAGGAGACAGAAAATAGGTACAAAGGTGATGCTTATTTCTAATGAAATCTCTTCTCTTCTTCTTCTTAATGTATTTTATCGGTTTGTTTCCGCGTAGTGGGCGTACAAACTCGGCGTCTCAAGCGGACTACGGCGCGCGCGGCGTGGCGGGCGTGCCGCCCTACAAGCCGGTGCCGCCGCCCAAGCCCAAGCACTACCGCCCGCCCGACAACTCGCACCATCCTAGGAATGGGGTAAGGGACTATTATAATAACATATTGTCCATATACACATTTTTAATGCTTACGTTACTGACGGTGTTTTACGTAATACATAATATATGGTTTTTTCTTGTGAACTTCTATTTCCTTTTAATTTACTTCATTTTAACATGCCTAGGCTCACTGGCGGGTCCAGTGTATGTTTGTTATTTCACCTCTTAAATTTTTTTTCTAACTTATAAACTCACTATTTCAATAATTGGGACCACCAGTCTTGCCAAAGGCTCAAACCCAGTAACTGGGTTGTGAAGATCTGCCGTTCGATTCTGTTGACATCTCACCATGTTCATTTATGTGGAGTGAACGACAAGTGAGCTGTCATTCCATCTTATTTGAATGGTTTGACAGCTCACTTCGTGATCACTACACCCACGCCTTCACTTCGACATATTTACAGAATCGACCGCAGATAGATAGTCGCCTGTCGTTCGATGTAAAAATACTTATATATTCAACTGAATCCGGTTTGACTGGAAGCCGACCCCGATATAGTTGGGACTCTAGATTGTTTAATCAATTGCATGAATGTATAATCAAGTTCTTTTGCTGTAGCATGCTATATTTAATAGTCTTAACAATAAAACTCGTGCACTAGCAGAGCATGGAGCCCGGGCCCCCGGGCGCCCCCCCCGGCCCCCGCGCGGCGGCCCCGGGCGGCTTCCCCGGCTCGCCGCACTACTCGCACCAGCACTCACACTCACAACCTGCACACAGGCCGCATAATCACAATAACTACCAACAGGTTAGTACTGCATCTGTGTGTTGTACTTTGTATCTTAACCCATTTTTTTAATTATACAACACTACAAAGTAAAAAATAACTTCAATTTCGGAAGTCGGTGTTTTGTTAGTTTCTTCGTATTTTGACACCGACTTCAGAATTTAAAGTTATTTTTTTACTTTGTAGTGGTACCCCACACCTAACAACACCACTGCAATTCGCATCAAAGCAAAAAAAAACGTAATTTCGATTACTTGGATGACAAAAAACCATCATCCAAATAAACGAATTCCAGTTCCCAACCGATTTTAATAAAATTTTAATGGGACCAATCGACAAGCATATCCGTTCAGATAAAACAATAAATTATCAAATCGGTTCATAAATGACGGAGTTTTGAGGTAACAAACAAAAAAATATATATTATATAACCGAAGTTAGTGTAAGCTACATACGATTTTGGTGATAAAAACTTTGATTTCTCTCGTCCGTTCTAGTATTTTCCCCACGGGGAGAGTGCACGGCGTTGGCTATGCCATCTAGTGTTGCATATTCTGAACTTTAACGTTACGTTTACGAGACATCGGCGCTTTGCTGCTACCGTAATGGAGAGCATGTAGGAGAATGTGCACGAAGCACACTCTGCCATGTAGCATTACATATTCGAAACTTATAAATGAAATACACTTGACAGTGACACTTCTGTGCTGCACGTTCTTTAGTGAACTAGAAAGTGTAAAATCTAACTAAAAAGTGAAAACTATAAGATCCTAATACATTATTAGGCTAGGTATTCAAAATTATTTGCGTCATGCTTAGCGCAAATAAACAGTTTTTCTTTCTATATTGTCTTGAACAATCTTATTATTATATTCTTTTATTTTACTGATTTGTCAATTTATTTTTACAAAACTTTCTATTGTGTTCCGTTTTATAACGTTTTGGATAGCACTATTTGTAATGTAGTACATGTTCTTGTTAATAAATAAATAAGTTACTTTCTACGACACCTTGACCATAAAGACATATTTCCACCTGCAATCAGCTCGCATGCAAGTTGCATATAATTGCGGGTTATCGAGAAATAATGTGATCAACCGCTCCATCGTGCCCTGCAATGTAATTAAACTTGCATGCGAGTTGCTTGCTGGTGGAAACATGACCTAATAGTCACGGTGTCATGGAAACGAGACCTTAAGCGAGCCTAGAAACCCACTGTATTATATATACTTACAGTACCAGTAGTATGCACCCTACTAAGTATATCTTAATAATATGGTATTATTTCAGCAAAACATGTACGGTAGCCAGATGCCGCCGCAATCACCGCCATACTCGGGACCTCCCTCACACCACCGCGCCATCAACTTACCACACAATCCACATCTCATAGGTAAGCTAATATTACTAATCCAAATTCAGTTACATGTAGGTGTTGTTCAAACAGACTGCAGATGCTGTGATGCGATTCTGTAGTGCAATTCTGCCAGTCTATTCTGTTGACATCTCACTATGTTCACTTAGGTGGAGTGAACGACAAGTGAGCTGTCATTTCATCTCGTTTGTATGGTTTGACAGCTCATTTCGTTATCACTTCACTCACGCCTTCACTTCGACATGTTTACAGAATCGCACTGCAGTAAACATGTCGAAGTGAACACTTAGGCAAAGTAATCGACAAGTGAGCTGTCAAACCATACAAACAAGATAGCTTAACAGCTCACTTGTATTTCACTCCACCTAAGTGATCACGTTGAAATGTCAACAGAATCGACCGGCAGGAATTATTCCAATTTTACACAGAGTTAGTTGAGAGTTGATTTTTGATATCTTGGTGGTCTATATTTTGGTGTATTGATGGACAACTTGTTCAGACCATTTTTTTTTTGGGTGCGAAGTCATCAAATGACTTCTGCCGCTCTTGGCGAAGCGAGTGTTAGTGTCAAACTCTTACTGACTAAAACCCGCCCGTATCCCTCCAAATGCCCTTTGTGTTCCAGGGCCGCGGTAACTCTTTCCAACAATTCCGCAACCCTGGCAGAACTAGTTCAAACCTTCGTTTCTTCGTTTATTAATAGAGCTTCTTTAATATATAATACACGTCAATTGATTATTTTTTTCCTCTAAGAATATTTGACTAAGTACTACAATTACTCTAGCACCAGCAATAAGCAGCAGAATATTTGAAAAAAAAAAATATATATATGAATTTTTTTTATTTGAATATTTGTCTCAACTTCGACCATTTCTTTCAGATTTAGCAGGTAGTAGAGAACAGCGCGGATCAGCGTTCGAGCTGTACAGAAAACCTCAACACATGCATAACCTAAGGTAAGATCGCCATTACACTCTCATCTGCGTGTATCCACACTATAGGTCCCAAAACATCTACAGTCTCACCAACATGTCCAAATTTATTAATGATTCTCTTTTACAAAATGCATGTTTCTGAAGTCTTATTCAGATTTGTCATTTCCTCCTTAGTATTATTTTACCAGCCCCTGTACAATTTGCTCTAACATGCAAACACCAATCGCTTCAATCGACTAACATTGTCTTGACGGGCCACAGTATTAGTTATGGTTTTGTATGTGGTATTATAAACAGTTTTATACATATATTTTGTAACATATATCTCTATATCGGGGCGTTAGTCTGTAAATTGTAATAACATTGTAATCTATTAGAGTATCTAGCTGTTTGTTTCGGAACAAACTATTGGCAGTGCGTGTCTGCATTTTAGTGCAACTTGATGATTATGTTATAAAAGCATATTGAATTAAGTTCTTCTCTTCTCTTTCTTTATTCAATTCAATATGTATTCTTATTAAATCTATCATTGTTTGAATTTTTTACTTTTTTTTTATCACCTAAGCTATTTCTCTGAAATTATACTTCTTCTTGCAATAATTATGTCATATCTCTATGAAATATTTGTATTAATGTTTCTCAGATTTTCCAGATCATTATTTCAATATGCTTTTTTTAGAATCACAAAATTCATATTTTGAAAATTGTCATGCTCATTGGGACATTTCAGTGATTTCAATATTGTTCTGTTTATTTATTAGTCTGATTTCCTCTGTGACTACTTAGAGTTTCATAATATGTTGAACCATCTGATATGTCCTCAAACTATCTATCATGAGTAACTAAGAGGGTGTTTGGTTGTGGGTGTCCGCAGTTCATCAGATGCCATGAACTCGAGTGTGGAGCGCGACGAGACGTTCTCACCAAAAACTAAAAAGAAATTATCTAAAAAGCCATCGTTCATTAAAAACGCCGTCCTCGACCTATTCCGTTCGAAAACGAAAAATTCACAAAAGGTGTCTCGACAAAAGTCACTGTGCGAGAGTGACTTACAACAGAGACACAACCCGCCGCAAATGCCGATGTTAAGACGAGAGAAATCTGACCTCAGTGACATGAGCATACACATGAGAAACCAGCAAATTAGGAACCAGATGTTGCAAAGAAGCAACTCGTCCTCTTGTGAAAAGCCGGTATTGAAGCCAATCTTGAAACGACAGAGTTCGTTTTGCGATGAAAGAAACGGATCTATCTGTACCGTGAGAGATTATGACGCTAAACCCGTCATGAAAACCCTTAGAAGGCAGAACTCCATGTGTGACATAGAAACAGAACCAAAAGTTACCCCACTGTTGCGTAGACAGAACTCTCTCATAGAGTATAACAGGAGAGGCATCTACGGACAGTCGTCCAGCTTTAATATGATTACCAAAATAGACCCCATCTACCAAAGACAACAGCAAGTGAAACATGAACCATTTCACCCCACACAACCGTTACCTCCAGAACCGATATACCAAAGTAAAGAACATTTTGTTTATGATCCTATTCCTAAACCTCGCAGGACTTACACTTCTCTTTATGATACTTCTACTGAGAATCCATACACGAGCAGATCTGAAATGTCCAACCAGAGTTTTGAAAATCCATACGGCAATCGACAAACTTTGGAAATGCCGTTAATGGAGCCACCTTACGCAACAAGGGCTGAGTGCATACGGGAAAGCCCTTATGCAACTAGAGCTGAATGTGCAAGGGAGAGCCCTTATGCAACGAGAGCTGAATGTGCAAGGGAAAGTCCATATGCTACAAGAGCAGAATGTACCAGAGAAAGTCCCTATGCTACTAGAAATGAATGCATAAGAGAGAGTCCTTACGCTACGAGAGCTGAATGCGTAAGAGAAAGCCCTTACGCCTCAAGGGAAGAATGTATCAGGGAAAGCCCTTATGCGACCAGAAATGAATTAATATCAGAAAGTCCATACACAAATAAACAAGAGATGGCTAAGCAATCTGATTCTCTTTACAGTGAATCACCGTATTCTAGTAAAGAGCACATGCTACGAACAAGACTAACACCTGACAGTCCTTATGCAACTAAAGAAGAAATGTTACGTCACAGATTTTCCGAGTCTCCTTACAGCACAAAAGAAGACATGTTAAAACACAGAATGGATATCTCTGGTAAAGAACCTCTTTATGGGAAAAGGACATACGATCCGCCACCTAGCACATCTTGGAATGAGAATCATTACGGCGTGAGGCCTGATAGGAGGTTACAGACTCCAGTGAACTACCCTGGGAGAGTTTCACCTATGAGTAAATGTATGAGTGAGCCTCCATATGCTACACGAACAGAAATGATGGCAAGACTAGGCCATAACGAATCGCCATACGCCAGTCGGTCTGAAGTTAAATCCAGCTGTTCAGATTCACATTATAGCACTCGCAACGAAATGATGGATATGAGACCCGATGTAAGACCAGCCTCTGCAGAATGTACTTACGTATCAAAACAAGAAATATTGTCACAGAAAGCAGCATTATTGGCTAAAAAAGAATCAAGTTATGGAATACGGCTAGAAGAAAAACTTGAAATAATAAAACAAAGAAATCAGGCAAAGAAGGAAATGATATATCAAACTAGAAAGGAAGCTAATGAAAGTGACTCGGCTAAAATTAGGGAGCCTCTTTATGTTTCTAAAAGAGATTTGAAAGAGAGTGTAATTTATGAGTCTCAACAGGAAACTAAAGAAGTGCCTCAACCAGAAGAGCAAGATGGTAGTAGCGCAACCGGAAGTAGTGCAACCGGAAGTAGTGCAAGAAGTAGTCCATACGAACTGGGTGACGCTAATCACTTATCTCGCAGAGAACCTGTGTACCAGACAAAAGCTGAGGCTGAAAGTGGCATAGAAAGTGAGACATTCCAAGAAATCGATTTCTCAAAACTCCGTCTAACGGATTCAAAAACAGATTCAGAGAAACAAAAATCAAAAAATTTGGAAAGCAGTATTTTAAAAGGAGAACCTATGTATGCCCCTAGATTGCACGGAAAAGCTGATCACATTTCAAACGCACTTAAAGTAACCACTGCACCAGTTCCTTACGAGTCGACCGCATCCATGGAAACACATTATGCGTCAGAGTGTAGTATGAACTTTGAGAACAAACCACAAAGTACTCCTTACACCTCACAAGATTTACATGACAGGACTAAACCGAGCAGAAGCGTGACATTCTGCGAACAGATATTAGAAAATAGTCCAGAGACGAGTGAAGAAAACTCACAAAACATGTCTTCCAGTCAGAATGAAACTACTGTAATTCAGCAAAACACTACAGTAATACCATCAACTTCTGAGGCCAACGAATCTAGTTCAAGTAAACCAGAAGAGGTTGAGCCTGATGGCCCACATACCACCTGGGGAATATTTGATAGCGAAGGAGGGGTCTTAGAAGATAGGCAATGGGGCGTCTCGTTAATAATACCACCAAAAGCGATAGCTCCAGGAATCAAGCAAAAAATCTACTTTACGGTGTCTGATCCGCGACTGAGCCAGCGAGTGGGGGGACCTCCCATCGATATGGACAACGGTAAAGGCTTTTGTAACGAAGCACGCGTTAAACCTTGTAGTGTCGTAGTCTGCACATACTAATTGGCATTTTAATATTTGCGAATGGATTGGAATCTGGAAATATTGCACAAGGACTGGGAATTGTGATTTTTGTTCGAAATTTTTCACTCGAATATTAGATTCGATGTTTTGGATTTTTTACACAATTAATTTTATTTTATGTATATTTAAATATTTATTGCACGATATTGCATGTAGAGCATTTATGTGTACTAAGTCTTTATTCAAAGTAGTATCTTCTTGATTTTAGTCGGTTGGTTTAGTTGGTTAACCTGTTTATAATGCCTTCTCTATCATAAATGTATTCATGCACATTAGTTTTAGTAGCTTCAATACCACACCACATTCATTACATACATATATTAACTAACTTATAAGACTAACATTGGTTGTATAAAACATATATTGCATTTGTATTTGCGCAGTTTCTGCAGCACAATACACTCGTACTTAGAGATCGAAGAGCGAAGACGGAAACGACAGTGCTACTTACACCCGTCGTGATAGTATGTTTGAACAAATGTTTGATGATATTTGTGCACTGTACTATATGTTCAATGATGTCTGTTTTGTTTTTCAAAATTTCGCTTTATATGTCTTCACGTTTCGATACTTCATCATCTTTTCGTAGATTCTTCAAATCTATACAGAAACATACTTTTTTTCTCCATTACTGTCGTGCCTTGCTTTTTCTGTTCTGGCCAGTTTTCATGCTTTGCTTGCTACCTAACTGCATTCATGTGTTGCGATTTGTGTTTGTGTGTTCAACTCAATGTCGTGTTCCTACAACTACCCAACACAGCCTTAGCTGCCAATTTAAAAACTACCCTTGCACAATTTGTAAAACCAACTACTTCAAAGTATTTACCTTCAACGCAATTTTCTTAATCAATACAATTTTAGCCAGATTTAATATTAGCTTTCAAATTAAATCTATTAAAATTCTGACACAAGTATCCGCAAAATTAAAAAACTTTCACATAGCACATTATAATTTCTAACCACACTACCCTTAATCCTTATCCACATATTAATACTGTAACCCAACTACAGGTGAAGCGATGCTGTCCCCACTAGTGATGTGCGGTCCTCAAGGTCTCGTATTCCTGAGGCCCGTGACGCTGCGTCTCCCACATTGCGCGAACGCCGTGCCCTCTCTAGGCCTCACAATCAAGGCCACTGATACCGAAGCACATCTCAGCACAGATTGGGACCAAATACACCTCCCTGCGACAACCACTTTGAATACTGTCGCTGTTAAAGTTGATCACTTTTAGGAATTGAATGAATTTGAATTGAGAGCGAGTGGAATTTCTTGTATAGCCTTGCGTGTTATATTTTAATTGCTAACGATAAAACTTGCATTTAAAATGTAGCATTTCCGTGTCGATGCTGTCATTTCTTGTTGAAATATCTTTAAAGTCTAAAAAGGGACTAAAAGTGAAAAAAATTTCGGTGTTAAGTGATTGTCGAACTATAATATTAAATTTTGCTTTTATTTCATATTTGGCATACCCACCTATATATCAACTATCAGCCTTATTTTGATTGTAAGTAGTGGTGCTAAAGTTATACGTAAAGTTGTAAGTTTTATTCATTTCTTCGTAGAGGCCTTTCGTCAGTGTTGAAATTAGTCTTACTTTATCAGAATCATCATGTTTATCATTTAATTCTAAACCATCTAGTTCAACGTAGATTAAGACTTGAGTATTTCATAGAATTAAAATAACTTTATCATAGACCTTATTTTTTACATAAGTTTTAATTTCACATTGGCGTTAGTTCTCGTTCAAATAGAATTTGTTACTGAATCTCTTAATATACAATCTTGATTTGAAAGTGATATGCGTGAAAGACTTTGTTATGGAACGATGTGAAGTTTAGAAAGAAATAATGTACAGTTACTTCATACTTATGATACTGCTCTAGCAGTGCGAATGAGCAATGTTATGACGATCACCGTCAACATAAAATATTACGATTTTGATTATAAGAGGCCTTACCATATCGTAAGTCTATTTAGTAGTTTTAAAATGTTCATATATTGTAATATTATTATTTAATAATCAGTTATTAATTTAGCAATAAATATTGTATCGGATTGTTAGATTTTAAATTTGAATATTTTTGTATTTTTTTGGCTTCCGTAGTATTTGCAAATATTTTAAAGCTACTCTTTCATTTGAGCCTCGGAATTGCTGGCCTATTTTCAAGATTACGGGGCTGTTGCTCAGTCTAAAGCCAAATGGAAAACTAGCTTTATTTTGTTAATTTGCTAAAGTACTTTAAACTTTATGCTCTGGCAATAAGAGTAAACTATGATTGTATTGGTGTCTACTTTCCAATCACACTGTATATTTCTTGTTATTAGTGATAACGATGAGTTTACCTTTGACTTGATGATTAAATTTTATATGTAATGTAAAATATGCCTTGTTTTACTTATCACCATAACTTACCCAACATTACTGTTTTATCTTATGAATTCAAATGGATAGGTACTGTTGAAGGAATTCTATTGATTATGTTCCTTCACTATTGGTTGACACATAAATTATCATTTTTTTACAAGTTTAACTAATACAAGTGGGATAAAAAGTGGGAGGGAAAGAACTCATGGGCATCGAAAAATTCATCTATATCGTTGTCAGCGGAAAAGTGCCCAAAACACTGTCAGCACTGCCTCTACTAATTAAAGTTACAGAATTGAAAACGAAGGTACTTAAAACAATGGAAAACCAGTCAAGTGCGAGTTGGACTCTCACACGAAGGGTTTCGTACTATAAAGCGAAAAAAACACGTTTCTTGTATGGAAGCTTATTTTTAATTTAATTTTTATAGTTAGTCGCTAAAGGGGCAATAGAAATACACAGTCTGTAAACATTCTAACTGTCAACCTTGATTCTTGAGATATAGCCCGCTGACAGAGACGGACGGATGGACAGCAGAGATGGGAAATAATTAATCATTGCTGACAGCAATCTTTTAAAAATGTAAAGGGAGAAGAAAGTACTGGTTTAGGGGTGACTCAACACCGAGGTACCTTCACCATGTTGTGGCAGGTTCAATCCGTTCGCGTCACTTTGCCGCTGACCGGATTCCATGGACCGGCAAACTTAGCACAAATATGTGTGTAGGTTGTATATGTACCTACCACAGGACATTTAGAAATATGCAGCGGTGCAGCCCATACATTAGCTGTGGATTTATTTGTGTGTAGGGACAAGCCACTGTATTACATTCACAGTAGATTAAAGTAGAATGATAAAGCTTAACGTTTTACTCTGAAAATTATCAAAAGAAATATTTCTCGTGAGTTCAATAGCCTGTCATTTTCCGTACATACAGGTATGGTGCGCAAGTCAGTTACGAAAAGCTTATCGACGTAAAATATCAATTCATTAGCACATCATCGCCGTATAAATGCAAAAGAAACTATTTACCATCCGTAGTTCATAAAAAACAATTCCCATTACATTACACCTTCATGATTGACAAACAAATGGACTGAATTAACTACTTATGAATACGAGAATCACATTCGGTATGAAATAATGATTTTCTCACACATTCACTTGTGTCAAGTTGTGTCCGCGCATACCTACTTAGGTATATAGGCTAGTAATTATTGTTGTAGTACCTTGTATAGTTGTATAGCGTAGAAGTATTTTAATACCTACAGTTGTAGACAAGTCTGCCTTTTTTTTTAGGGATGGGAAATCATCAAATGACTTCCCCCGCTCGGGCGGAGCGGAAAGTAGTGTCAGACTTCTACTGACTAAAACCCATCCATGTTCCTTCATGTGCCCTTTGTGTTCCGGAGCCACGGTATCTCTTTTGAATAGTCCCGCGACTCCGGCAGAGGCAAGTATGCCTTGTTTTAAAGTACCTATGTGTGCGGCACGATGCATAGATGATTTAAATTAAAAGAAGGTGGCTGGCAGCGGATGGATGCGGACTGTGGCATTATGGTTGGCGCTCTTTAAGGGACTTTTACGTTCAACATTGGACGGCAATTTGCTGAAACGATGATGATTCCTCGTTTTTGTAAGGCATTCGGTATAATTCCAAGCGTCTTTCATAATGCGCACAGCAAAGGAGTGTAGGTACCTAACTCTCTGTCTGCGTCTGTGTTTCCGAACGCTTACAACCCTAACATTTTCAAAGTTAGAGTGAACAGGCTACTTCTGGGTAAGCTCGATCTATCGTATGAAGACTTAAGGTTAGACCGCACTGTGCGACACTGCGCGGCAGCGGAACGACGCGACACGCAACGGAAAATTATTCTTTGTAAGAAATTGTATGAGGTCTATCGCACTGTGCAGCAGCGTAACTACGCGCCGCGACACTTCAAGTGCGAACATTGTTACGTGTCGCGTCGTTCCGCTGCCGCTAAGTGTCGCACAGTGCGGTCGAGCCTTTAGTCTCTGTCATCTCTGACTTAGACTAGAGTCAAGAGCAAACCCATCTTAAAAAAAAGGATATGACTACATGGGTCTACTAAATTAGTGAGTGGAATTCAACTAACCAAACGGTACTAAGCAACTAACCGCTATAAGTGTCCGCGGTCTGACAGTCCGTTCGTATGTTTGTCCGTCATCGGACTGTACCTACCTCATGAACCGTTATAGTTAAAGGTTAAAACTTTTGCGGAGTCTGTAGGTACTTCTATTGCAGTTGCAACAAAAAATATAAAAGAGTAGTCCCCATACATACGGACTCGCACTAATCTGGTTTTTATTTTGTGTTATCGTCATATGGGTTCCACTACTCATTAGAGAGGTTAATTACCTACCATTTAATTATGACATCAAAATATATTCAACGCATTATTAAACTTTTTGAATACATTTATAATCATGTGACATAAAATTATTATTATTAATTCATAATTTATAATGACTATTTAAAATCTTTTGACATAATACTGTTTTATTTTTGTTTATATATTTTTTTGTGTTATTTAATGTACAAACCCATGATGTATTATTTTTAGCTGTAATTAATTAATTAATGTACTACATAATTCAAACACAATGTGAATTGTTTCATGAATAAATAAATAAATAAAGGTTAAATCGGAAAAAAAGTTATGTCTCTAATGCTGTCATGCATGAATATGTGTTTTAAGATGACAACATACGCCAGCGACTATAAGGCACAAAACGCGCACTCGTTTCACACCCGCGTGACCCAAAATTCAGTTGTTTTTTGTCATATGTATTATTTTGTATTATTTATTCAGTTGTATTTTGTTATATGTATATAAAAGACATCTGCATTTTTACAAAGAAGCACATGCATTACTTTAAGCAACGTAGTGAGGTTTTGCCAAGGCAAAAAAGGGCTAAATTCAACAACTTATTGTATCAACCACCCAGTCACAAAGATATTTATAAGAAAAATGTATATAATATGTGTGTTTTGATTTATAATAACATCCCAAATGAACTGAAATTTTTACAGGGTAATATATTTAAAACAAAATTGACAGAGTGGTTACAAAATAACTGTTTCTACAGTATTAGGGAATTTATGGAAGTAGGTAATAAAATGTAATATTTTAATTAACTATCTAATAAAAAGGAATGTTGACGATAAATCTGTATACAATAATTAAGATAATCGAATTTATGAAAGCTGTATAATTATAATATTAATAATATAATTGCATGGAGAATGACATAAATATAAATAATTTGCACGCTTGCTTGCAGGCAGAATACAGTGACTTTTAGGTTATAAGAACTTTCCTTGTAAACAATGTATTTCTTGCAAATAAACATTTTGATTTTGATTTTGATTTTTATGACAAAAAAAAAAATTGGCGTATTTCAAAATGTACCTAGATATTTAAATTGTGTTTGAGATAGTGCAAATTTAATTAAATAACGCCCGGCGGTTTTCGTCAGATTGTCGTTTTTATGTCCATGTTAGATATAACTTTACAAATTAATTGGGTGCACATTATTTTGAACGAATAAAACTCAAAATTTTCTGAGATCAAATCACTACATATTATAAAATAAAGTCCTCTGCCGCGTCTGTCTGTCTGTCTGATCGCGATAAAATAAAAAAAACTACCTACTGCACCGATTTTCATGCTGTTTTCACCAATGGACAGAGTGGTTCTCGAGGAAGGTTTTAGTATATAATTTGTCAAGCGGGAGAAGCCGTGAGCATCAGCTAGTTATTAATAAAATAGTCTAATGCAAAATAATTATATTTTTCCTAAAAAATCACGACTAGCCGTTAAGACGAGCTTCTCATTTTAAAATCAGCGACTGGGGTGTATCTGCGCCTTAATTAATTGTTGAAAAGCATAGAGTATATAACCACTAGAGAGCGTATAAGCCGATTTCTTCTAAGTACGCGGCTCACTACAGCGGGCCGGGGGACGAGGAACAACGCGCGGCTGCAATTGGTCCGTTCAAGGTCAAGTTGCATAGGTAGCCTATGGTTAGTGGTGGCACTACTTGATTAAAGGAAAATAGTCGATATCGATAAATGGATTTTAACATTATAAAAATACTCAATCCAAACAAACAGCGCTATACTTATCTTGTTTAAAAAAAGTTTCCCTATTAACCTTATCTTTCCACTTTTATTTTAATTCTGAAATCTTCGAAAACCTAAAATGAAAACATGTATGTCAAACACACAGATGAAAAATCTGAGACCCTCCTCCTATTTTTAAAGTCGTTTAAAAGTAGTTACGTGTTTAATGTAAGTATGTGAATTGATTAAAAATTGTATTAGTTGTAATTTTATGATCATCGATAAATCGACTTCAATCATTAAACGTAACAGCACAGATTTTTACGATAAAAATACAAAGGGGAAGAAAGGGATAAAAATATAAGTATTTCCTAATGAAAGAAAGAGACTTTTCCAAAAGACATCAACGCGCGCTTCTCACAGTGTGCTCGTTCACCTAACCGCCATTTTATATAGACCCCTGCTGGTGGCTCATCATCTGATTCAAATCAAAAATATTTTGCGTAGTCTTTACTCTCCGATGAAAAGTTATGCCATCATTTTTGTAACAAAAGGTCTAGGAATGTTTCCCACACAAATTCACCGGGTATGAAGGCATTTTTATGCGTTATAAATTGCATAAAAATTAAAACGATTTGTAAAAACTTAGCATGCCCACAGGTCTAACAATTGGTCACAACTAAAATGGTTACTAGTGCCTGCTGCCTAACATCTGAGCAAAAACACTAATAGTTTTCGTGCGTCGGGGCACTGTATGCGCAGTCAAGTGGTTTAATAGTCTTTGTTGAAAAGCAACATTAGCAATGATGAGTCACGTCATCGCTACCCACTGTAGGTAATCAATTAAATTTCACCTTTATCTCGATATAAAATAGAGTGCGATATCGCTTGAAAATATTTCATTTAATAACTTTATTACGATCATCGTATGACATGGAATTTACTTTAAATTACTCTCTCATAAAGTAACATGAGCATCTCAAATGTCACACAAAATTAGATTAGTTTTGTAAGAGGTGGTCGAGTTTAGGCGCTTTCCTTGTGACCTGGAGGTCGTGGGTTCGTTTCCCACTTTTGGCTAGGACATTGCAGGCTTGAATCACCTGATTATCTGATAAAAAGATGATTTCGTGCTTCGGAAGGCACGTTTAAGCCGGTGGTCCCGGCCGCCAGAGGCCCTAGAGGCGGTTTAGAAACTGTGACAATAGGGATCCACACGATAAGAAGAAGAAGAACAGGAAGCATTGAAATTAATAATTGAACCAAAATTATGTAGATATAAAAATTAAAAATACTTGTGTATGAGACACTTTTGTAAGGGACATTTAGAATCCCCACGTTTACTATAGACAATTGAAATAGTCAGCTAGGAAACACCGGCCCTTTTAGTTTAGAATGATGAATGAAAAGGATTGGCGTGTAAATGTTTAAACAATTTACAAAAAAAAAAAATTTTTTTTTTTAAATCATTTACTTAGTATTGGATCATTATTTTTTATTTTAAGAGCGTGGTGTACCCTTTTGGCTAATCAATCTTCAAGATTTTGCTACGCTTGCC
This sequence comes from Ceramica pisi, assembly GCA_963859965.1. Classification (NCBI taxonomy): domain Eukaryota; kingdom Metazoa; phylum Arthropoda; class Insecta; order Lepidoptera; family Noctuidae; genus Ceramica; species Ceramica pisi. The sequence goes on along the minus strand of OY982549.1, from coordinate 7,533,103 downwards.
GAGGTCGGTCTGTGGTGAAACCCATCCACAGACCAAACTCGACTCCGTGTCTCAGAAAACCCGGCGACCATTTGTAGACCAGTCAGTAGACAGTCGTTAAGGGTAGTCAAAAGCTGAAAAGTCTGACACTAGTCTTGCCAAGGAGTCTCGTGTTACCCAGTTACCTACTGGGTTGTGAACAATAGGGAATATGCATGAAAAAAGTATTTGTGATCTGAACAGTTTATCTAAAAGTATTGGAAAATATAAACGAACGAGATACAATTATTTTAAACAAATATAAAACGCTGTTTTCTATGGCAGCTGTATAGTCGTCGTGTAATTTGACGTCACAGTACGTATCGGACTTCTCTTTCTAACTGTAGTCTTTGAAGCTTTATAACTTAATAAATGATGAAGGTATTTAAAAAATAATTTCATGATTGTTTACTAGAGCTAATAAGTATTTTATTTTGCAAATAAAAAAATCGCATGCATATTCCCTATTGTGGAGATCAAATAGGCATTAATCATCATCATCATCATCCACAGCCCCACTTCGCCCACTGCTGAGCATAGCCCTAATTTTCTTGCGCCAATCTCCACATTGCTGTGCCAGCCTCATCCAGGCTCTACCCGCGACGGCAACGATGGCGTCCGCCCACCTCGCGTCTTCGGAAGCCACTGTTCACTGCTTTACTCCATGGCAATAAACGGGCAATCATCCCATACATTTATTTTTGTACACACAAGAAACTAGAAAAGCTTAATTCATAAGAAATTTCTTCCAGCAGTCCTGCGACAGGAGAGTGGGAAAAGAAACGTAGACACAGTGTGTAGAAACAAAGAAGGAAACTAAAAATAGAATAAACTAACTTAACTTAAACAAATTATACAAACAAATATACAGAAATAGATTTACATAAATGCATTATTATAATAAAAAGTAAAAACTTGGGGATACTCATTGACAAAAACTTTTCTTGGACTGCCCAACTGCAGGAAGTTAGCCGGAAGCTATTTGCATCTGCTGCGTCGTTGAGGAGACTGCGAAATTTTCTTCCGATTACCACCAAAATTGCGCTTGCACAATCTCTTCTTCCCATCCTTGATTATGCTGATGCCAGCTATCTTGACCTAACTCAGGAACAACTAGTTATACTTGAGCGACTTCAAAATTTCTGTATCAGGTTCATATTCGGTTTACGCAAATATGACCATGTTTCCGAACTTCGTCTGAAGCTCAAGTGGTTGCCAATTCGCCTTCGCCGGAATGCTCATATTCTTTCCCTATTATACAAAGAACATTTCTTTTTATTCCCCTTTCACCCCTCTTTATCTTAAGAAACGTTTTCAGTTTCTTTATATTTATATTATATATTTCTGAGGTCATCAGATAACTTACGACTGAGAATGCCAATGCATTCCACAAGTTTCCTGGATAAATCTTTTACTGTTCAGGCTGCCCGTCTGTGGAATGCTTTGCCAGTTCCAGTAAGACGCGCTCAGTCGTTACCTGCTTATAAAAAACTTGTTAAGGAACATTACCTGTCACTGTGATTAAGTCGATATCCGTAATTTATTTTTACCACCTTTTATTTACTCTTTATGTATCTATTATTTAGCATATTATGTATGTATCTGTGTAACGATTATGTTATATTATAATTACTTTTTCTATTTTTCTTTTGTCACACCATAACGGCCCCAATTTCATGTCCAGTCAAATACTGTCCATCCCAGGTTGCCTGGAAGAGATCGCGAAATGCGATAAAGCCGCCCATTGTATGTATTTTAGTTTTAAAGTAACTATTTGTATTTAATTTTTGGTGTAAAATAAAGTATATAACTAATAAATAAATAAACACCCTTAATATATATGTATATATATTATAGTATAGAAGAGAGATAGTGCACCAATTAGTGCTCTTTGAACTAGCTTTTTTGGAGATAGAAATATTGATATAATACTTTCTCGTATGTTAAATGGTAGTGAGTTCCGCAATCGTATACTGCAAGAAATGAGAAGGAGTGTGAGTATGAATGAGTTTTATGGGATGGGAAGATGGGAAGTTTAGATGAAGTTTGAGGTGGGATCTACACAGCGTATCGGCAGGGCGAGCAAAAAATTCATGTAGGTATGCATGAAAAATTCTGGTATTTAGCTGCATCCGGTGATACTGGAAGCCTGCCCCAACGTAGTTGGGAAATGGCTAAAGTTTACGCCAGATAAACGTGGAATAAAGTACATTGACCTTTCCCTAATATCTCTTCGTAGATACTAGAACAATAAATTAAAAACTGATTTTCATTATTAGAAAACGTAAAGGATCACGATAGAAGTCGATTCAGGACAGCTTTATGTCATTATTTCTGATTTTGATCTTAAGAAAGTCAATAAATGTATGTGGGTCAATGTACTTTATTCCACGTTTATCTGGCGTAAAGTATAGGCAGATTGAGTTCAATCCTATATATAAGACTCCAACTCATCATCTTATACTTAAGATTAGTGTGGTTTGCCGTTTAATTGAACCTAACAGAAGATTGTAGGATCCATTGAAAGAATCTCTAGTACTTAGGTAGATGAAGAATTTAGGAGATCGTATGGTTTGCATTTATCCTGACGTATCCAGCAGAATACTTATTGTTTTTAAAAAAGTACCTACCTTAAGAAGTAGTTTCTTTTTCAAATCGATAATGTTTAAGAAAAAGTATCTTCATGATGATGTTCTGCACCACGGAATACCTAATTATTTTGCATAATGGCAACAGGGTTAGATGAATGTTCGCAATTTGGTCTCAAGATAAGATCGCCAATTTGACAGGCATCACTCAATATTGTGATTCTGACATGTTGCTAGTTCGTTACGAACATGTTTTGATCATGTTCACTCTTAGTTATGTCCGAGCCACGATAGAGGTCATCGACCTTCTTTACGGCGAATAAGGGTTAAAGGGTTTACCTACACAGCCTAAATGTTCCATGATTGATAGGATTAGGTTCATACCTTATTTGTTATTAGGTATGTCTCAGCTATTACTTAAGTCTAAAGAGTTTTAATAGATATCATCATAAACAAGAAAATATACTATCAAATCAATAATAATATAATTATTGAGACAAACGTATGTAGGTAGGTCGGTAGGCTTTCGCATACAAAACCGATAGATTCGGTTATATGAACTTTCTCAAACTCAAGCATTTATTTCAATTAAACCATTTAGGTACAGGCACTTTTGAATTGTCAAGAATGAGCATGATAGGACATTCTAGGGAACAAAGCACAATATATTGAGCAACATTCTCTTGTCAAACAGAGGTTATGTTCACAAATTGTCCCCTATTGATACATGTTACATTTCTTAGCATCCTGAAATGATTAGGTAATGTGCATATTGATAATAAATTAATGTTTTGGTGTTTACAATGATGACTAATTTTTTATTCTCTCTTGTACCCACAGAATATGTCATTTATATAATATGTTTCCTTTCTAGGAAAATTTAGGACGATAACGTTCAACATAGATTTGTTAAAGTCAATGCACATTAGTACACGTTTTACAACTTGAAAATTGCTACGGTATGTGGACGTCCTATAACTCCTATACCATAATAAGAAACAATAAAATACGATAAGAAACATGTAAAAAGTTTCTGAAATTGCTGTCATTTGGAGATCTTTGGCAGTCGTTACGGATAATCAGAAGCCAGAAAATCTGACACCAGTCTTGCCAAGGAGTACGGTGTTACCCAGTTAATGGGTTGTGGAGGCCTGGTAGGCAGCCGCTCTACGTAAAATACTGGTATTCAGCTGAATCCGGTTTGACTGGAAGCCGACTCTAAGATAGTTGGGAAAACGCTAGGCAGATGATGAAAAAGTTTCTGAAATTGGACCCGTATGAATGCCTCAGTTTCCTCTGTGAAAATGGACAACGGACATCGACAAAATGTGGGCACGACCTTTTGGTTTTCTGACCCTACGGACACGGATACGTCCGTGTGATTGTAACACCATATTATGTTATATTTTATCGCATGTTACACTAATTCAAAGCCCTTTTACAATGATTGACGTTGATACTGTAATAGACGACCGTTGCGTGTACCTACTATTAAGTAGGTAATTGAAAATGGTGTGTATTTAATTAGGTAATTAAATAATTGCACATGTCTAACGCTTTCCCTGTCAAGTTGTGATCATATTATGACAGGTGTAACGTGGACCTGTGTGTAATAATGACCCACCAATTAAGGCAATTTGTGGTTCACGTGTTTGCTGTACCTTTTAGGTAAAATAATAAAATTATTATTATTAAAAAAAAAAATACCCGACTGCTTAAAATTAATGAACTGAAAAGGAAAACACAAGTTACTTTACATTACACGCAGTTCGAGGCAATGTTTTGTTGAACAAAGATACAAATTTTAACTGTTTTTTCCTTTTGTTTTAATAATAATAATTTTATTTCCAACTTTTTAGTTAATAACAAATATGAATATTATTGAGAACCCCAATTAAAAAACCGTAAATCGCTTAATATTATTTCAACTGAAAAATGGTTAAAAACTTCAAAATGATTTTTAAATAGCTAGTTTGTTGACTTTCATTTTTTAAATTTCACAATATCAGAGGGCCTAGCACGAATATTTTGACGTTTACTAACTTTAACGTAAGTGAATTTTGAATTTGAAAAACTACAACCCCATGTTATTTTGGTTTAATTTTACAAGACATACACAATTTATATCATTCAAAAATATGAATTTAGTTTCTAATTCAAATAAATACTATGTCCAAAACGAGTATTGTAGCTATAGTAAAATTTTACGTAACGTTACTTTAGGTACGTCAAAATATTCGTGCTAAAGGCTCGACCGGCTCGACCGCACTGTGCGACACTGCGCGGCAGCGGAGCGACGCGACACGTAACAATGTTCGCACGTCTCCGTGAACTTAGCAGAACATTTCCCGGCAGAGCATAAAAAAATGTGAGTTCTGTTCGCATGCAGCATAGTTCTAGAGTTCCTGATAATTTAAAGAAATAGTTCTGGCGTTTTTCCCGGGAAAAAATACAGATGAAAATATGATCTGCTAACTTCCGGTAGCAGAACATTTTTTCCAAAACAAAAATTTTCAAAGTGTTTTCGGTTCACTAAGATGAATTCTATAGTTCCTGATACGTTTTAGAAATAGTTCTGGAAATATAGACTCTAAAACAATTTTCAAACATATTATACAACTGACACCAGAAATAAAACGATATTTTTTACCCGTCGCAAAAAAATATAAAGAAAATATCCAGCACTGAGAACTTTTCGTTTTTAGATTAAGACATAACCGGACCATACGACGCACGCCAAACTAAATCCAGAACTCAGACTTAGGCATCAACATAGCATACAGGAAATCCTAGATAACACTTAATCATGAAAACCTTAAGTGTCACCGTAAAAAATTCAAAACAATATCTATAAGAAATTCAGCAATGAGAACTCTTCGGTTTTAGTTAGATATATAAGAACGCTATATGTCGCAATACAAAGTTTCTTCAGAACTCAAACTCAGATATCAGCAGAGCATACCTGAATATCAGGGTTAGACGAAATCTTGCCAAATTTTAGGTCTCTGCGTTAGAAATTCAGAAAAAATATCAAAAATGAACCTAGGATTAAAAACTCTACTTCATAAGATAGTTCTTATGATAAACTACACTAATGAACACAAAATGGGCTCGGAACTCAGACTTGGGCACCAACAGAGCAATGTCGAAGTCCTAGATTAGACTAAGTCATGAAAACTTTAAGTGTCGCTAAAAAAATCCAAAAATATATCTATAACATATCCAGCACGGGGAACTCTTCATTTTTAGATTAAAACATAACAGGACCATACGACGCAGGGCAAACTAAATCCAGAACTCAGACTAAGGCATCAACATGGCATACAGGAAATCCTAGATAAAACTTAATCATGAAAACCTTAAGTGTCTCCGTAAAAAATTCAAAAAAAATATCTATCAGAAAGCTAGCAATGAGAACTCTTCGGTTTTAGTTAGATACATAACAGCGCTATATGTGACAATAAAAAGTTTCTTCAGAACTCAAACTCACATATCAGCAGAGCATACCTGAATATCGGGGTTAGACAAAACCTTGACAAATGTTAGGTCTCTGCGTTAGATATTCAGAAAAAATATTAAAAATACACATAGGACAGCGAACTCTGCTTCTTAAGATAGTTCTTGTGACGAACTACACTAATAAATACAAAATAAGCTCAGAACTCGGACTAAAGCGCAAACAGAGCAATGTTGAAGTCATAGAATAGACTAAATCATGAAAACTTTCAGAGTCGCTAAAAAAATCCAAAAAAATATCTAAAACATATCCAGCACGGAGCACTCTTCATTTTTAGATTAAAACATAACAAGACCATACGACGAGGGGCAAACCAAATCCAGAACTCAGACTAAAGCATCAACATAGCATACAGGAAATCCTAGATAAAATTTTATCATGAAAACCTTAAGAGTCATCGTAAAAAAACAAAAAAAATATCTATCAGAAAGCTAGCAATGAGAACTCTTCGGTTTTAGTTAGATACATAACAACGCTATATGTGGCAATACAAAGTTTCTTCAGAACTCAAACTCACATATCAGCAGAGCATACCTGAATATCAGGGTTAGACAAAATCTTGACAAATTGTAGGTCTCTGCGTTAGAAATTCAGAAAAAATATCAAAAATATACCCAGGACAGAGAAATCTGCTTCGTGAGATAGTTCTTATGATGAACTACACTTATAAACACAAAATGAGCTCAGTACTCAGACTTAGGCACCAACAGAGCAATGTTGAAGTCATAGATTAGACTAAATCATGAAAACTTTAAGTGTCGCTAAAAAAATTCCAAAAAAATATCTAAAAAATATCTAGCACTGGGAAATCTTCGTTTTCAGATTAAAACATATCAGAAACATACGACGCAAGGCAAACGAAATCCAGAACTCAGACTTAGGCATCAACATGGCATACAGGAAATCCTAGATAAAACTTAATCATGAAAACCTTAAGTGTCACCGTAAAAAATTCAAAAAAATATCTATCAGTAAGCTAGCAATGAGAACTCTGCGGTTTTAGTTAGATACACAACAACGCTATATGTGGCAATACAAAGTTTCTTCAGAACTCAAACTCACATATCAGCAGAGCATACCTGAATATCAGGGTTAAACAAAATCTTGACAAATTTTAGGTCTCTGCGTTAGAAATTCAGAAAATATATTAAAAATACACAAAGGACAGAGAACTCTGCTTCGTGAGATAGTTCTTATGATGAACTACACTTATGAACACAAAATAAGCTCAGAACTCAGACTTAGGCACCAACAGAGCAATGTCGAAGTCCTAGATTATACTAAATCATGAAAACTTTAAGTGTCGCTAAAATAAAACAAAAAAATATCTTGAAAATATCTAGGACTAAAAACTCTTCGTTTTCAGATTAAAACATAACAGAAACATACGACGCAAGGCAAACGAAATCCAGAACTCAGACTTAGGCATCAACGTGGCATACAGGAAATCCTAGATAAAACTTAATCATGAAAACCTTAAGTGTCTCCGTAAAAAAATCAAAAAAAATATCTATCAGAAAGCTAGCAATGAGAAATCTTCGGTTTTAGTTAGATACATAACAGCGCTATATGTGGCAATACAAAGTTTCTTCAGAACTAATTAAGAGTCACCGTAAAAAAATATAAAAAAATATCTATCAGAAAGCTAGCAATGAGAACTCTGCGGTTTTAGTTAGATACACAACAACGCTATATTTGGTAATTAAGGTTTTCATGATTAAGTTTTATCTAGGATTTCCTGTATGCCATGTTGATGCCTAAGTCTGAGTTCTGGATTTCGTTTGCCTTGCGTCGTATGTTTCTGATGTGTTTTAATCTGCAAACGAAGATTTCCCAGTGCTAGATATTTTCTAGATTTTTTTTTGGATTTTTTTTAGCGACACTTAAAGTTTTCATGATTTAGTATAATCTAGGACTTCGACATTGCTCTGTTGGTGCCTAAGTCTAAGTTCTGAGCTCATTTTGTGTTCATAAGTGTAGTTCATCATAAGTACTATCTCACGAAGCAGAGTTCTCTGTCCTATGTGTATTTTTAATATATTTTCTGAATTTCTAACGCAGAGACCTAAAATTTGTCAAGATTTTGTCTAACCCTGATATTCAGGTATGCTCTGCTGATATCTGAGTTTGAGTTCTGAAGAAATTTTGTATTGTCACATATAGCGCTGTTATGTATCTAACTAAAACCGAAGAGTTCTCATTGCTAGCTTTCTGATAGATGTTTTTTTTGAATTTTTTACGGAGACACTTAAGGTTTTCATGATTAAGTTTTATCTAGGATTTCCTGTATGCCATGTTGATGCCTAAGTCTGAGTTCTGGATTTCGTTTGTCTTGCGTCGTATGTTTCTGATGTGTTTTAATCTGCAAACGAAGATTTCCCAGTGCTAGATATTTTCTAGATTTTTTTTTGGATTTTTTTTAGCGACACTTAAAGTTTTCATGATTTAGTATAATCTAGGACTTCGACATTGCTCTGTTGGTGCCTAAGTCTGAGTTCTGAGCTCATTTTGTGTTCATAAGTGTAGTTCATTATAAGAACTATCTCACGAAGCAGAGTTCTCTGTCCTATGTGTATTTTTAATATATTTTCTGAATTTCTAACGCAGAGACCTAAAATTTGTCAAGATTTTGTCTAACCCTGATATTCAGGTATGCTCTGCTGATATCTGAGTTTGAGTTCTGAAGAAATTTTGTATTGTCACATATAGCGCTGTTATGTATCTAACTAAAACCGAAGAGTTCTCATTGCTAGCTTTCTGATAGATGTTTTTTTTGAATTTTTTACGGAGACACTTAAGGTTTTCATGATTAAGTTTTATCTAGGATTTCCTGTATGCCATGTTGATGCCTAAGTCTGAGTTCTGGATTTCGTTTGCCTTGCGTCGTATGTTTCTGATGTGTTTTAATCTGCAAACGAAGATTTCCCAGTGCTAGATATTTTCTAGATTTTTTTTTGGATTTTTTTTAGCGACACTTAAAGTTTTCATGATTTAGTATAATCTAGGACTTCGACATTGCTCTGTTGGTGCCTAAGTCTAAGTTCTGAGCTCATTTTGTGTTCATAAGTGTAGTTCATCATAAGAACTATCTTACGAAGCAGAGTTCTCTGTCCTAGGTACACTTAAGATATTTTTTCTGAATTTCTAACGCAGAGACCTAAAATTTGTCAAGATTTTGTCCAACCCCGATATTCAGGTATGCTCTGCTGATATGTGAGTTTGAGTTCTGAAGAAACTTTGTATTGCCACATATAGCGCTATTATGTATCTAACTAAAACCGAAGAGTTCTCATTGCTAGCTTTCTGAAAGATATTTTTTTTGAATTTTTTACGGTGACTCTTAAGGTTTTCATGATTAAGTTTTATCTAGGATTTCCTGTATGCTATGTTGATGCCTAAGTCTGAGTTCTGGATTTAGTTTGCCTTGCGTCGTATGGTCCTGTTATGTTTTAATCTGAAAACGAAGAGTTCCCCGTGCTGGATATGTTCTAGATATATTTTTGGATTTTTTTAGCGACACTTAAAGTTTTCATGACTTAGTCTAATCTAGGACTTCGACATTGCTCTGTTGGTGCCCAAGTCTGAGTTCCGAGCCCATTTTGTGTTCATTAGTGTAGTTTATCATAAGAACTATCTTATGAAGTAGAGTTTTTAATCCTAGGTTCATTTTTGATATTTTTTCTGAATTTCTAACGCAGAGACCTAAAATTTGGCAAGATTTCGTCTAACCCTGATATTCAGGTATGCTCTGCTGATATCTGAGTTTGAGTTCTGAAGAAACTTTGTATTGCGACATATAGCGTTCTTATATATCTAACTAAAACCGAAGAGTTCTCATTGCTGAATTTCTTATAGATATTGTTTTGAATTTTTTACGGTGACACTTAAGGTTTTCATGATTAAGTGTTATCTAGGATTTCCTGTATGCTATGTTGATGCCTTAGTCTGAGTTCTGGATTTAGTTTGGCGTGCGTCGTATGGTCCGGTTATGTCTTAATCTAAAAACGAAAAGTTCTCAGTGCTGGATATTTTCTTTATATTTTTTTGCGACGGGTAAAAAATATCGTTTTATTTCTGGTGTCAGTTGTATAATATGTTTGAAAATTGTTTTAGAGTCTATATTTCCAGAACTATTTCTAAAACGTATCAGGAACTATAGAACTCACTTTAGTGAACCGAAAACACTTTGAAAATTTTTGTTTTGGAAAAAATGTTCTGCTACCGGAAGTTAGCAGATCATATTTTCATCTGTATTTTTTCCAGGGAAAAACGCCAGAACTATTTCTTTAAATTATCAGGAACTCTAGAACTATGCTGCATGCGAGCAGAACTCACATTTTTTTATGCTATGCCAGGATATGATCTGCTAAGTTCACCGGCATTGTTCGCACTTGAAGTGTCGCGGCGCGTAGTTACGCTGCTGCATAGTGCGTTATACCTCATACAATTTCTTACAAAGAATATTTTGCCGTTGCGTGTCGCGTCGTTCCGCTGCCGCGCAGTGTCGCCAAGTGCGGTCAAGCCTTAAGCCCTCTGTACTCGCTATTTTGAATTTTCACATGTCAACGTCATGTCTTTAGTGACACTCGTCGGACTAAGAGGAATCGATTGACGTGTGAATCATAAAAATCGGCCTAGGCGTTTGGTCTGTATAGTGCTTAAAAGGAACATACATAAATAGGCTAATAAACACATTACCACTCCTTTGCGTCGCGCAGTCGGGTAATAAGTTACTAAAGGCAGGTTAGAGGCAAATCGAAGTATAAAAACAGTTTTCTCAGGTCTGCAAGGCGATTTCAGCGGGTAGCTAAAGTCGTGCTGCAAATCAGGCTGACGACACCGTTCACAGACAAAGTCGTAAAACACCCAGACCCAGGCTGATGACTGCTTTCAAAGCCAAAGTCGAAGCGACACGACCTGTCGCAGTCGCCTATGTCTCGGAGTAAGCATTGCCAGTGTACCTAAAGGTACAATTCCGATAGATTCGTCGTAGGGTCTTGTCGGTCGCGTGTACCCCTAAGTGGTCTATAGTAATTAACTACAAAGCAGTAGGTCGCGGTCGCGCGTCGCGGTTGCCAGTCGCAGTAGCGCGTCGCCAGTCGCAGGCGCGCGTCGCGGTCGCCAAGATCGTACTTCTACCTTTAGAGAGCCATTAGTGAGGCATGAAAAACTGGATTCTAAACTCAAACACGCACCGCAGCTGGCAATTTTAAGCCCGAAGAAAAGTGTCAAACTGGACAAAACCTCATACTAGGTTTATATTATTAATAGTTACCTAATGCAACCCACCTGAAAATCCTTGAATTGTCTACGGAACGCAGATAGAACGCTGCAAATTAGTTTTACATAGCAGGTCAGATTTATGATGATGATATTTTTCGCAATAACTAGGCATATAAAATTGCAATCTTTCTAGATTGCACAGAAAACTGTTCGTAGACGAAATATCAAAGTTTTTTTGCACATAGGTAATTGATAATTACATAAGGCTGGTTGCAAACGATACTATAATGTGGGATTTCCTACGCAGGTCGTGTCATAGGTGATCTTCTACTTATTTGAGAACGTAATACGTTTACGCAATTTTTATATTATTTATTTGATATGTTATTATTTTTGTCGTATCATGATGCGAACTCCGTGGGAAATTGCATGATGACTATATAAACTAGTGTTCACCTATTAGGAGGCAAAATGAGATTTCTATAATGGACAGCACAAAATTGTTTTCAACAAATTGGCTATGGACCTTTTTTTTAAGGATGAGGTTATCATCAAATGGCTTCTTGCGCTTTGGGCGAAGCAAAAGGGAGTGCCAGACTCTTACTGACTAAAACCCATCCGTGTTCCTTTTAGTACCCTTTGCGTACCAGGGCCGCGGTGACCCTTTCGAAATTCCGCAACCCTAGCAGATTGGCTATGGACCTACACTACTTTAAGAAATCGACGATCAATTGAAAAATTAACTTGATCAGCCTTTTCTCTTCTACGAGCGACTGTCTCTATGACTTCCAAAACCCAGTAACTGGGAAATATGATATCTAACCCTTATAGCTGTGATTGATCAGGCATTAAATTGTTAAGTGGGCGATAGACAGGCGAGCAAGTACGCGGACTTATGGCTCGACGACCTTTTTCTCATACGCGTCTTGTTTAAAAAGTACGCGTAATTACGGTGACACACGCGCGAAAAAGGTCGTCGAGCCATATCCGCGTACTTGCTTCCCCGTCTATCCCACTTTACAATCGGGCCCTTCTCTGTCAATGCGGCTTAAAGGACCAAAATTAAATTTTCCGTCGTCGAACAATGACGAACGCGTGATAAAATTAGGCACATAAGGTTTTTTTTATGAAAATTCCCAGATAATCTATAGGAATGGTTATCTAAGATCATTGCTTGTCATAAAACACGTCAACGCGGTATGGCATTGACTATTGAATCGATTGTATGCTCACACTCATAGTCGAATAAAAACTTTAAACAGCAAGTCAGACTCGCCCATAGGAGGTTCCGTATCTTGATAGAACAATATTACTGCTTGACTCAATTTGTTTAAGAAGAAAAACATTTAAGATGACTCCTTCCTCTCTGGGTGGAGCGGAAGGGAGTGTCAGACTCTTACTGGCTAAAACCCATTCGTGTTCCTTCTAATTCCCTTTGCGTTCCAGGGTCGCGGTGACTCTTTCAAACAAGTTCCGTAACCTGTTCTTGACTCCTTAGGCTAGATTCCATCATCCACAAATTGCAAAATTATTTAGTCCGTCAGTTAGAGTATTGAAAAATAATGGACACGTATTTTTGATTTTGTAAATCAATGAATATTGACAAAGATAAAACGCATCCAAACTCGGGAGTGGGGGCTCGTGACGTCACGACTCACTAAAAATTATGCGAAGGTGTGACGTATTGAGAATTTTAAAAGCGTCGTAACTTCGTCAATTTTATTTTGGTTAACTAAAGAAAAAACACGGGTCAAATATTTTTTGATAATCTAACTGAACGGACTAATTAGATTTTTTCAGGACACAAGCCCATAAATATGCTTTGATTGTTTGTTAGAATAATAGGAATTTAAATTGAAAGTAAAACTTTTTTTGTGGCACCAAAAATGTTTTTTTCTTTTACTCTTGATTAGGCTCGCGTTTGACCACTATCTCACCTGATGGTAAGCGATGATGTGGTACTAGAAGAAGCACGCTTACCTAGAAGTAACCTATTCACTCTTGACTTAATGACTCCCTGATTGCAGCTATCAGGAATCACAGACTCCGGCAGGGAATTCCACTCCTTTGCTGTACGCACTATGAATGTGTTCCCAAACCGTTTTGTGCGTGTGGGTTGGATGTCCACCATGTCCGGTGGCGCATCGCCGTTCGTATTGTGGTTCGATGATGGAACGGGCTTGGCAAAATTAAATTATGCAATTCCGTCGTACATTCCCCAAAATGCAACCAGTAGAAAACCGACAGGCTAGCAATGATATTTAATTATGGGATTTTTATGATTAAGTACTTACTAGAAATCGGTGCTACAATAAAAAATAGAACGAAGTTACAAAAACTTCGTTCTATTTTTCCAGTAATGTTTAATGGAAGTTCCTATTTTATTATATCTAGCCTCCCTTGTTCCAGCACTGGGCGAGGGCCTCCCTCTCCCTTATCCACACATTATGTCTTTGGCTAGTGAGGGTCAGTCCTCTCAGTGGGAGTCGAGCTCTTCGTTCAGCGACGCTACGCCACGTTTTCATTAGCTAATATTGTTTCAGATTTTTTCCTATGCAAACATTCTTTTGGTCATGGTATTTTAACGACTACTACGAAACCCTAAAAATCGATACCTTAACTGATACGGATAGAATCTATTGTTCAATTGTTAAAGCTATAAAGGGGATAAGATATTAATTAGTAGTTAAAATTATGTCGACACAATTCAGATTACGGGGTTACTGTTGACCGAGGCTTGAGTGAACAAAGCTTGTATAGCAATGATTCTGGTCCGGTTTTTGTTATTTGGTTTGATTAAACTAAGAAGTCTGGGGTGAGAATTGTATATTTAGATATGTGACTGATAAAGGCTCCGTTAGACGGTCGCGATGTGACATCATGTTTTTATAGAAAATGTTCTATCTTTGGACCACTGTCTATGAAAACGCAGTGTCATATTGGTCACGTTGTGCCCGTCTGCCAATTTTAGGTGTATATTTAATTTGAATCTACTAGTGTATTATATCCTTGTGAGCTTTTGGTGGCTCGCCTTCCGATTAAAAAGGGGCCCAGGTAGTCCGCCTCAAAGAGATTTTAGCTTAGTGCCCTCTAGGGCCAGTGCCTGCCTGGAGGAACACGGACGGGGGTTTAGTCAATAACAGCATGGAACTCCCTTTCGCTTCGCCCTGACAGGAAGGAGTCATTTGATGTTTTTTCCTCTTTAAAAAAATACGGAACCCTATGACCAAATCTGACTCGTTGTCTGTAGGTTTTTATTTTACTCTGAATGTGTTCATACAATCTATTAAATAGTTAATGCCGTACCTTTTTGACGTGTTTTATGACAAGTGTAGGGGAGGTAACGCCGAAACCAAGAAAAGCAGAGAAACTGCCGCTGTGGGCCAGTCCATCTTTTTTATATTTTTGATTGGAGATGGGGTTTACTCTTGAAACTGGTCAAGGTGAGAGATGACAGAGACAAAGTCTACGATGGACCGAACTTACTCAGAAGTAGCCTGACTTTTAAAATATTAGGGTTGTAAGCGTTCGGAAACACAGACGCAGGCAGAGAGTTCCACTACTTTGCTGTGCGCATTATGAAAGAGGATTGGAACGCTTAGTGCGAATTGTTGCCGTCGCGTCTACCGCGATGCAGTTGGAAAGATGGACTCTAACCAGATGGACTGGCCCACAAGAGCAGAGGACTGACGTGTGTGGGAAAGTCAGTGCGAAGCCATTGCCCGTCAGTGGGATATAAAAGTTTATTTACCTAAATAAACAAGGGTGGCTCCAATCTCCAGTGTTTGCGCCAAGCAGTCTATGGCCCACCTTTTGACCCCAGCCTGGTAGGGCCAAACATAAAATTTAATAAGACTGTCAAACTATTTGCCATTGATACACTCGGAAGAAGAAGATATAGATAGATAATATAGGCTTGTATGAATAGACCACGTTTTAAAATAGTTAAATATTCAAAACACGATCCCAGAACATCTAAAAACAATGATGACACAAACAAAACAAAATTTCACTTGACGCGCCTGACATTTCGCTTTATAATTAGATTATGAACTAAACGGTTTATAAATACATATAATTATGATCTAGTAGGTCATAGCCTTAGGGCAGGCCTACCATTACACGTCATGGAGTCGGTGACTATTAAACATGATCTAATTTTGACCTATGAGTAAAAGCTTACGACTCATGCGCAGGTGACTTGATCGATACGTTTGTTATTATATGTAACTAGCTGACCCGCGCAACACAACATTTTCCATTATTGCTCCGCTCCTATCTGTCTAAGCGTGATAATATATATGCCTTTCTCGATAAATGGGCTATCTAACACTGAAATATTTTTTCAAATCGGACTAGTAGTTCCTGAGATTAGCGCGTTCAAACAAACAAACTCTTCAGCATTCTAATATTATTATAGATATAGATTACTAGCTTTTGCCCGCGACGCACATCCCGTTTGATCCCGTTCCCGTGGGAAATGTAGCGGAACACTAGGGTGTTCCCCTACATTCCTCAAGGAACCTAGGCTACATGTAAATATTAGCTTCAACGACCAGTAGTGTCGGCTGTGCGTTGTCTGGCAGTCACTTAGTAACGGAATCTATGTATAATAATGTTATAAAGCTGAAGAGTTTGTTTGTTTGCTTATTTGCTTGAACGCGCTAATCTCAGGAACTGCTGGTCCAATTTGAAAAATACTTTCAATGTTAGATATCCCATTTATCGAGGAGGCTATAGGCTATATATCATCACGCTAAGACAAATAGGAGAGGAGCATTAATGGAAAATGTGACGCACACGAAGTCAAGTAGTATTTTATATAAGTAAATTAATTAAGAGGTCTAATTTCTATTTCTCTTACCTATTAGGGGTTTAGTTTCCACAGTTATTCTTATTTTTGTGGGCTAGTTTGCAGATATTTGTTCTAAATCCTTTAAACCTATCGCTCAGTGAGGCAAGGATAGATTGAAGTTTTCAAAATCCTTTTTTTGCCTTTAAGGAAGTCTAACTAATAGCTTCTTTGGCTACCTTTGAATATCATCATTTCCAATGAGCTCTGACAGCCAATTTTACAGTATTTTTCACAGTCTGCCCTTCCCGGATGTATTATCAAGAAGCGCTTCTACAACTACTGCATCCTTTCACAAAAACGAATGAGTAATGACGTAACAAAGTATCTAACTATCTAGCAAGTCATAGCTGTGCTTAATCGGAACAATTCTCATGAGATGGCGCGATGATATCGGGCGTTGGAGGCGACGCGACGCACGTTATGTTTCACGCAACACGATCCGGTTCCTATTCTGAACAGTGATACCTAAATTAACGTAATTACCTGTTAGCGCCTTTTTATAAGTTGCAATCATTTTGTATTTTTATTCGAATTATTATCTTCGCTCTATCTAAAGCAATTCACTGCTGGGACTGACACAGACCTCCTCTCCTCACAGTTCGCCACAATGATCTGTGACAAAAATGTAGAACGCCTAACGTAATTTGCGTTTTGTTTTGGTCTTGTTTTTCGCGTCCAGTCTACTCTGTCTGTAACCCGCACTTCAGAGTGCCAATTTTACTAATTTTAAAGCAACCTTCGCATTCGCATCTCAAACTTACACTTTTGGTACGTTGTTGTTGCCTTGTTATTTTTAAATAACGAAACCGACGAATAATTTTAAAATCTGTCGCATGTGTCACCGGACAATAGCAAACTCCGTAAGATTGTAAAATATCGCGGAAAATTGTAGACTTTTTATTCAAAACTAGCTGACCCGCGCAACTTCGTCTGCGTCACATTTTCCATTAATTCTGCGCTCCTTTTTGACTTAGCATGATATATAGCCTATAGTCTTCCTCGATAAATGGACTATCTAACACTGAAATAATTTTTCAAATCGGACCAGTAGTTCCTGAGATTAGCTTGCTCAACCAAACAAACAAACAAACTCTTCTGCTTTATAATATTATAACTCAGAGGTTCTCAGATTTTGTTGTGCAAGGCGTTGCGAACGCTCGACACTCGACTCTCATGCGCGTACCTGAGAGTTTCTCTGATTTTGTTCAGCAAGGCGTTGTGAACGTTCAGGTGAAGATTCTCCCATACGGCGTATTCTTGCTGCCCGTGCTTGAGAACTATGTTTAGTAAGTTGAGACCTGGCTCTCTTAGGCATTTTCAAATGTTTAAGAAAATGTTAATAGCGTGTAATATTCTAGCCCTGAAAAGAACTGTTGGTTAGCCCTGAAAAGAACTGTTGTTTGGCTCTGAGAAGAACTTTGCGTAGGTGTAGTTTTAAGAACGAAATCTAAATAAAATCGCACGAAAATTATTAGACTTTGCGCACGATCGCTGCGTAGGGAGCCGACCTCGCGTCTGAGCCGTGTACCTTACTCATAGATCTAAAGTAATCTAAACTCCCCTCCCGCACGCGCACCCCCGCCTTGGTGACGTCCACTTCGCAACGGGCCGTGCAGCAGAAATAGTAATATTTTAATTTCGCCATAACTTCCAAACCAAACGTCCGATTTTAATCATTCAAAGACCAAATATTATCTACATATTTTTTTTTTATAAGGATTAATAGCATGAGTAAAATAAACACGTTTAAATGTAGTCCAAAAAAAATCAAGATTTTTAAATAAAAAAATGGTTGTTGTGCCTTACTCGACATAGATAGGTATAGGTAGTGTGTCGCGGACTTTTTTGTAGATATTTATAAGATCTACAATTAATTAGAACAATTTATGGTTCTATCTTTTATAAAAGATTTTTTTTTGAAAGTTTAGGCAGCGTACGCAAAATAAGTACCTAACTTTTCTGGTTGATTTTTACACCTTGTGTCCGAAAAACCCAAATATCTTACGGAAACCTATTTTTTTCCAAAATAAAATATAGCCTATGTTACTCGTGAATAATGTAGCTTCCGAATGGTGAAAGAATTTTTAAAATCGGTCCAGTAGTTTTTGAGCCTATTCATTACAATCAAACAAACAAACAAAGTTATCCTCTTTATAATATTAGTGTAGATTAGTGTAGATAAGACACGGATATATTGGAAACTATTGAATTTGGATGGAATTCAATATAAAATACAAAACGATTTTTTTATTAATAAATCGAGAAATTATAATCTAATCAAGATTTATCTTACGGAGCCTGCCATTTTCCTATGACATTTATATCGTATGTCATTTGGCTATGTTTGTCCTACAAAAAGCGATACAAAACCAAGAGCTTTGCTGCTCTTTCGATGCCACTATTTACATTCACCTGTTAGAAAAAGCTTAAGTATGTACCTACCATACTTATCTTTTTTTTACGAGTTGAGTCGACCCTATTTTTTCTCCTACATATTATTTGCTTTTAAAACCACAGATCGTGAAATTATTGATGTCCCTATACAGGAATTATTGCATCTTCAATCATTTTATTAAATGATCACGTTTTGCTGTCAAATGCTTTACTTAGCTGAATTGAAAGCATTACTTGTATCCTTGGTGGATTACAAAATACTTGCGAGTTTGTGGTTGAGATGTTTGATAATATTTACGGTTAATGAGGCATTCGACTTTAGGTACCTAATTCAAGGCCACGATTAGTATGTTACATTATTTTGAAAGAAATAATATCTTTTTAGTTATTGAATTTTGTAAGTGTTTGCCACAGGCGCAAATCTGTACTATATTGTAAAGCTGAATTACTATATTGTAAAGTTCAGTTTGAATGCGCTGATCTCAGAAACTACTAGTTTAAATTGAAAAATTATTTTAGTGTTGTATAAACAATTTATCGAGAAAGGCTACAAGCTATAATAATATAATATTAAACTGCGAGCATTAGGTGCAGAGCATTATGAAAAATGTGACGTAGTTGCGCGAGTCTGGTAGTTGACCAATATAAAACAGCCAACATTCAAAAGGCCCAGTTAAATTAAATGCTTTGCCATTTCCCTCTATATTGGGGTTGGTTGTATATCGGATGCAGCTAGACACTAGTATTTTACATGGAAGGACAGCCCTCCTGACTTCCAGAACCCCTTAACTTGGTTACCCCCATGGCAAGACTGGTCGTTGTTTTCTGGCTTCTGATTAACCATCGACGAAAGATGATGTTGAGGATGTTCAAATGAGCCGAAACAAACGGCTTCTCTTGCTTGGAGGATCGGGGAAATGGCGTGGAGGAAACACGCTATGTAACGGATCGGTCACCCATCCCTGGACAGACCTCGACGACTAAAAGACTGGTTTTTGGAATGTAAATGATCGCAAAATGAATGTGCCAAATTGTCAAAATCGCGTAAACTGCTGTTCCTAATTGGCTGTCGAACATAAGTTTATTCAATGAATCGCAGACTCGCAGTAGGTTTACGCACGCTCGACTATTTGTCACATTAATTTAGCGGTAGTTTTACGTCGCATACGCCAGATTCGTAAATTACAGGGTTGCGGGATTATTTTTTATTTGAGATGGGTTTGGTCAGAGATGACAGAGACAAAGACCACGATGGAGCGAGCTTACCCAGAAGAAGCCAGTTCGCCTATTTGCTTTGTTCGAAAGTCACCGCGGCTCTGGAAAGTAAAGGGCATTTGGAGGAACACAGATGAGTTTTAGTCAGTAACAACCTTCCGCTCCGCACAGAGCGAAAGGGCCGTGATTGAAATAGTATCTGAAAGAAAGGATTTACCATCCAAAAAAAAAGATACGTAAATTAACTATAGGTGTACAAAGTTAGTTGAGACCTTTTTCGAAAAAATATTTAGAGAGGAAGAGAGAATGATTTTCACTTTCTATAGAAATTAAAAAAAAAATCTCACTGTCCCTTTAAATACCTAAAATTAAAAAAAAACTTTTCGGCTAACTTTTTCGACCGAGGTATTTTGCACAGGTGCATACCTGTATTAATTTTCAATAAAAATCTCTTCATTAACTTCCAAGAATGAAGTCTTTCCAGTACAGGCTCAGTTATATATACGAGTATTTCCCAATTTCAATCTTAAAAGCCGGAAGGCCTCAAAAACGATTATCAAAATAACATCGTTTAATAAAGAAATATTTGCAGTATCATGCCATGTAATGTTTTGGCACTAATTGTGACCCCGTCTGACCCGTCAGGGGTCGTAAGCGTGATTTGATGTACTACTACGACACAATGCGAAAATAAAAGTTCATGTTGAAAAAAATGGGTAAAGATTTATTGGAACTTGAATGAATTTGATGATTGAGGGTCTAAGAGATAAAATGAGAAATATCTCGATAATTTATTGAGGGCACACCATATTGTGCTTTAAATAGGCCAAAATTAACATGACCATGACAAAATTTGCATGCGAAGTCTGCATAAACGACAGTTTTATCTTACGATATTGATACCAATGGATATCAAAGAGAACTAACTAGCACGTGGCTCACTGGCACAAAAGCACATAGAACGATGTTAGAAGCAAATAGACACGATTATATTGCTGTGGCTACTGCGTTACGTTACAGGTCGATTCGCAACTTCAATTACAGCGGTCAAATTACTATATGACCTGCAGATAGTCTTTCCGGGTTTAGCGTATCAGTAAGTGGTTTGTTTGTCTTCTAAAGCACCCACGACAACTCTTCTACTCAATATACAGCTAGCCTTAAGGCAAGTTAATATGCCACCAAATCATGGCAATCTCTTTGAATATGGCTATCGCGTTGATGTCTTCTGTTCGCTTCGAACTCAATCAACCTAGCCAGTGCCCAACCCAGTTCCAACTAAGCTGGTGCGCTTCCACCAGAGATGTACGAAAGAGCTAAGCGAGGGATATGTTTGTTGAGAAACAATAGATTTGCTTCATTTACAAAGCCTCGCTCAGCGCAAACGATTCCATTGCTTCTTAACACATCCCTCAATACGTATCCTCGCACATCTCTGGTGGAAGCGCAGCCTAACGCCTAGCCATTGATAAGACTGTCTATTCACATCTCATTTTAATCACTTCACTGTCCCATGAGTCACATGTGATACATGCTGATTGTTTAACTATTGTGTCTGCTTTGCGGACAGTGACATTGTTAAGACATAGTTTAATAATGGAATATCTCACAGAAAGCTCCCGAACGCCAAAGACCCAGAGGTCAAAAGTATCACAATTTACTATAATCTGTCATTACAGTGGTTACGCATTGCGTCGCGTGAACTTGACCTTATTGTGGCCTATTTGATGGATCTTCTCATGTTTAACTTTAAATGGACAGTAACTACCAAATTATTAGAGGTACGTGTGCGAAATGTGAATGAGATCTCTCAGACAATACTCTGACTTTCGTGTATTGAGTAATAGCTTCTGCTCGCGGATTTGTTCGCGTGATATTCGGATTTTTTTCTCAAGGGAGCGTAAGTACCAACTCCCGGAATAAAACAGTTTCCTTTGTTCAAGTTTTATTTATACGTATCAATAATGGTAAATAATTTATTTATTTAATTTACCTGTACTGTATAGAGATTCTAAATTCTAATTATCTGTGGAATATTTAAGTAACAATAATCAAAAGTCAATGTTTCTGAAGAATTGCCTATGTTTGATTACAAAAATAACCATTAACAATTACCATTTAATTAGTTATAATGGTAAAGGTATAGGTTCAAGTGCGAGACGGACTCTGACACGAAGGTTAAGCCAAAAAAATAAATGAAATGAAAAGTTATTGGGTGCTCCCATAGGAGCATCCTATAACTTGTAATTTAATTTAATGTTTTTATTGTTTGTTGTTATAGTTTCAATAGAAATACACACTCAGTGAAAATTTTTACTGTCTATCTATTATAGTTCTTGAGGACAGACGGACGGAAGGAAGTACAGACAGATGGATGTCCCGTTGGCTACCCTGGTACGCAACCCTAATAATCATCTTTACTTTTTTTTTTTTTTTGCTTTTATTTTCCAAAAACATTATTACAAGCTGCATTAACAAATAATTAACACTTGTCTGAAACCTATAAAGGTTTATGTGACAAAGTGGAGGAAGCAAACTCGCTCACAATATGTACTTACAAAAAAATACAAACAGGTAAACTTTTACCTACTTAAAACTTAAGTGATGTCACCAGAAAAGTAATATTTTAATAATTTTTTACATTTTTTATATGAACTAGAAACTTTAACGGTGTAGGCATAAAAGCGCAACAAACAAACAGGCAGAGTAACTTTCGCTTTTATAGTATTAGTATGGATTCAGTGTTCGTCTTCTAAGTGCAACGGGTGATTCTGACATGCATGCTCTTTGGCACAAAGCATCTTACATCACAGCCTGACCCCCAACAACGTTACTTTTTACAAACACAACTTACAAGATGGAATTACGGCAGACCACACAGGAGATTGTGGGACAACTTGTGTTCCTCAGGAATTGGAAAGAAGTGGAGTAGAACTGTAAATGACGGTAAAAATGGTGGTGGCTTAAGCCTGTCAATGTGGCAGTGAAGGCTAACACTTTTCAATCTTTGTAATCTGTGACCAATATTATCTAACCCACTTGGCTATTAGTCGCTAATAGTTAAATGAGTTACATAATGTTGGTCACAGACCCTACATATACCGTAACAATGTATTTAGATTCTAGTTTCACTTTAAAACCACTTCATCATTCTTTATTTAATCAACATCACACGATGTTCCACAAATTGGAGCATCTCAGGGCAAAGTTGAGCGTCGGTTGCAAAATATTCATCCCGTTCTGTGTTCGTTTGAGGTACGAGTAATAAATAAGACGAGCATGAACAGTCGTTGCCCAATTCTGACGGACGTGAAACGATTTGTATTTAGTTAGTACAATACGGTGGATGTT
Organism: Ceramica pisi; assembly: GCA_963859965.1. Lineage (NCBI taxonomy): Eukaryota > Metazoa > Arthropoda > Insecta > Lepidoptera > Noctuidae > Ceramica > Ceramica pisi. Next base: position 7,509,942 of record OY982549.1, on the reverse strand, counting down.
CTTCTTGCTTTCGTTATGGACTAGCAGTCTAGGGTTGGCCCAGTGGCAACTGAGCTATGGGATTCATCTAGATTTCATACAAGCTCTGTGTCAGATAAATTCAAGATCAAACTAATCACAACAATTACCACCTTGGTTAAGTATTTTTAAACGTTTAAGAGGAAACGCGGGCAGAGAGACTTTGTATGTAAATAGTCATAATTCGAGGTTTGGCTCTCGCCTGTTTCCTTCTTCAATATTGGACAAATTTAAGAGATATTTCATGAACTAAATAAGAAAAATATATTTTGTGTCGCTATGTTTTCTTTTTTGATGATATATTAAACGTAAAAGCACTAGGACCCTCAAAACATGCTCAAAATTGTCCAATAAACTGCTGTCAAAAGAGCCTTACTGAACAAGTTTGGCAACTATTAAAGAATAGAGAAAAACATAGGGGCACAGTTTATATCCTTCTTATTCAGCTTGTGTAATATCTATTGAATCGATTAAATATTGGAGGAGGAAACAGGCGAGAGCCAAACCTCGAAATATAACTTTTTACATACGAAGTCTACAAGCCCACATTTCCTCTTAAGGGCTGATTTTTCAATGGTCAAATAACGTTTATTGGAAGAATAAATACGTCATATTGACATATTTTCCATACAAATGCTGTCAGGCAGCCATTTTTATTCCACAGGTACTTAAAAGTTGTTGGACTATTGAAAAATCAGCAGTGCAAGCGAGTTAAGTTTTCTCAGAGTGTGCATTTCTATCACCGCTGCAACAACAAATAATAACTAATTTAAACTTAAGAATTAATTGGAAGACCCCGTCCCCATACAAGAAACGATCTTCGGTTTATAGTACGGAACCATTTGTGCTTTGATTTTAACCACTGTTTCGAAATCTATAGAGGTTTAATTGATGGCTTGTTTGTAAAAAATAGTTGATTTTCAGGAAGCACTGATCCGATTATGAGAATTATATTTTCACTCATAGCTAAAACATTTTGATTAATAAGTAAATATAGGCATCCTTGGAATATTTTATACGATTTAGGAAAATATTTAGAGCAAATCCAGACTTGGTAAAGTTCTTGTCATAATTTTGATGGGGCGTCATGAAATAATGGAACAGAGGAACTATCTGGTGTTTAGGGTTCCGTAGCCAAATGGCAAAAACGGAACCCTTATAGATTCGTCATGTCCGTCTGTCTGTCTGTCCGTCCGTATGTCACTGCCACTTTTCTCCGAAACTATAAGAGCTATGCCATTGAAACTTGGTAAGTAGATATATTCTGTGAACCGCATTAAGATTTTCACAAAAAAATATATAAAATAAATTTTGGAGGTCCCCATACTTACAAGTGAAACTTAATTTTTTTTTCATCATACCCAATACGTATCTATGGATAGATCTTCAAAAATGATATTGAGGTTTCTAAATTTTTTTTTTCTTAACTGAATATGTTGCGCGAGAGACACTTCCAAAGTGGTAAAAGGTGTCCCCCCCCCCCCGTAACGTCTAAAATAAGAGAATGATAAAACTAAAAACAAATATATGATGTACATTAAACTTCCACCAAATATGGGTTTGAACGAGATCTAGTAAGTAGTTTTGTTTAATACGTCATAAATCGTAAATCGCAACTTTTGCTTATAATAAAATACCTACAGGTTTGTGCGGAACCCTCGGTGCGCGAGTCCGACTCGCACTTGGCCGGTATTTTAAAGAATGCTGCCACCTGATAATTTTTCAGACATTAGTAGATCTTTTAAGATTCTGTCATCGTTTATAAGATATACGTCAAAAATGTATGAAAATGGAGGCTTTTTTCACAGATTGCGGACTGAGGATTGGCTCTCTGTGTGACAATTCTACTAATTTTTAACCGACTTCCCAAAAAGGAGGAGGTTATCAATTCGATTGTATGTTTTTTTTATGTTTGTTACCTCATAACTCCGACAATTATGTACCAATTTGAAAAGTTCTTGTTCTATCTGAAAGGATATACTTGCAGATTGGTCCCAGTAAAAAGTGAAAAATAAAAAACTTAAAAAAAAAAAAAACATACAACCGAATTGATAACCTCCTCCTTTTTGGGAAGTCGGTTAAAAATACAACCGACCGACGTCGGTGTGACGAAGAAACTAACAAAAACACCGACTTCCGAAATTAAAGTTATGTTTTACTTTGTGGTGTTTTTTTTTGGAAGTCGGTTGTATTTTTTTGTAATAAGTTTTTACATTCGGATACACACTTACAGTATACATTCGCATCGCAATGTATGAAAATTAAGACTTCTTTGACAGTTTGCCATTGACACGCGGATGCGAAAGTTGTTTAAAAATAACTAGTATTGGCTATCTGCTCTCTTACTGAATTAAATTCGCAATCCAAGATTATCATTAAAGTCGCACAATAAACATAGAAGGTATTCAGGTCTTCAAAATAAGTCTGAAATATTCAGTTCACATTAGCCAACAAGCGCTTCATAACAGATGTTCACTTATGAATGAATTGCACGTTGCATACGATTGTAGGATTAGCATTTAGAAGGCTCTGAATAGGCCTGTCTCCTTTGTAGTGATCTATTAACACAATGCTGAAGTAATGTGCTCGGTACACATTTCATGTGTTAGCATTATGTATGTATGTTCACGACATAGTTTATATACCAATGTATGTATTTAATTTGCAATACGTGACTCATAGTCGTATTTAAGTCGTGGTCCTAGGTTCCGCAAAAAAATATAAGGAAATATGTCGAAACGCACAGGACAGCCAGTTGCAGCTACACTTAGGGGAGACCTCTAGTCGACTTATTTTAGCTCATATAAAGAAGTAGACCCGTGTTAAAACCAGGTTAGTACTTGCTGTAACTTTAACGTTAGGTGCTGCGTTAAAAGGCTTCTTAAGCCCAAACTTGGACCGCGTGATCGGATAATTGGTCCCCTACAGGGGGGAGGCCTGAGTCTCAGAAAGTTTGGTTCCGTAACGAAAGAGCAACCAACGGACTCGATTAGGAACTAAACCTCCGTTGTTCATCCGTCTGTCAGGATGTCATGTATCTCATGAACAGTGACAGCTAGATCGTTGAAATTTTCAGTGTTTCGCGCCAAAACAGCAAAAAATTTAATTATAGAGGATTTTAATGTTATTGACAGGCTCGCGTGTCGTATTTAATTTGATTAAAATCTCACCAAATGGTAAACGATAATGTATTCAGACAGTAAGATATCAATCGATACCATATAGTTTATAAATAGAATTTCGCAAAAAAAAAATCGCAAAACCATAGAGTACTCCCGATACTCATTAAAAGGCGCATCTAGAAGTTAATCGATACACTCAATGCGATTGCATCGCGAACGGTCGCTGGAACAGCCGTCAATCTGTAGAAAGTACCGGGTATCATTTCTAATTGCCTATCTTAGCATCTTATTTGGGATCCAGATTGCGATAACTTGGTGATTGGGACAATGAGATGACATTAAAGATGTGTCTCTATTATACAACTCGTGGCAATGTTTCGAGGATCTCTAAGATGAAATTTTTTGTTCTATTGGTATAGATCATCAGTCTTATATATTAATAAAGCCATAAGTATTTTAATGTAAAGTTTTATTGACATTAAGGTTTAACATAAAATACGAATCCCCTTGTTCTTAAAGTAGTGTTAACTGTATCATAGGGACCAAAGTGTTTGTTTCCTGATATAACTGCAATTGAATGAAAATGAAAGTTTAAATTCGGAAAAATGAATTTGGTTCTTCGGATCGTGTCTAGCAATAAGATATAAAATATATGTTTATTTGTTGGATATAGGTTTTATAGGTCTTTGAAATGCCCTCTCTCTATTGATTCTAATTTGTATGGTCAAAAATCAGAAAATCAATTGTTATTATGACAAGTCACACTCACACAGGTTTACTATATAACCCTTTCAGGTTAGGTACATCTCAATGCTCGCCAATTCGACTGGGTTCCCTCGAGGTGACTGACCCCCAAAAACAAAAAAAAATAAGCATTCCCACTCTCCTTCCTCTTCCCTTTGTCTTTGACTACAAAGCACCAAACTAATTTACAAAGTATGGCTAGCTAGTAGCAGCTTTTACTTATGACATGATTGGATCCTGGAGAGTTTATTGATCTTGAGTTATATGCTCCAATTTGTGAGAACTTCAACACCTGTAGTTTCTTTGTTTCAGACAACTCGACTAAGTGACTTTATAAATGAAACAATGTTCTCAAAGTAACGGTTTAAATTTTGGATTTTGTTAACCAAGTACATTATTGTACGGATAACCGCAAATAATACAATAAACAATTAAAAGTTTGACCAGCACAAACCGTTGAAGTTTGCCGGTAAACCACAGTATCGCAGAAGCTAGCTGACCTAGTTCGCAAAACTTTACTTAGGTACGTACGTTAGGTCGTTTGCAAATCGTACGCATCCCTTGGTAAGCGGTGGTGGTTGCTATAGCAACGCTGATAAAAGCCTGCGCCGGCGCAACGTTCCACAGTCCGCGCTCTCGCGCAAGCGCTCCGTACGCACTCGGTGAGTTATTTTTTTTATTAGTTCGTTTTTAAAGTGAGCTGAAATTTTGATATACTTTTTTTGGGATAAGGTTTAGTTATTTTTTAATGGATTTAAAGTGGTGAAATTCCGAGTGGATCAAAGTTGATTGAATTTTGGTTAACTTACCTACTTATTCAAAAAAATAATAAACTCGAAATCGTGTAAATATTTGTGACTTATAAAAAAGAGTGTTTCGAAATTAATAAATAAAAAAAATACTATTACGCGCCGCCCTATTTTTCCGCCCGCCCGTGATTGTAAACGCTTTATGGCAATTAATTTACAAATTTTCTTTTTAAATCTTAAGATATTTTAGACATGTACATTTTATTTTCTATTGTATTATTTTATGTTGGTAGTATACAACGAATTAGGTTACGTGCTTATTGGTAAATGAAAAATATATTTCCGATCCCAGTTGCTCAGAATATAATAAAGGTGTAACCTTTATAATATCTTAATTTTAAAGTGTCCCGACGGCCTTAACGAGTATGTTTTTTGCATCTTACAATTTTCTAATTAGTCTTGAAAGGACGCGACTTTGGCAATCCATCATTTTATGGGTTTAGAGTAAGGTCACAATTACCTAATTACTACGAAAAATACCTAATCCTTAAACTTAATATTATAAGAATTCACAAATGCCATAATTATGCGATCACTAAGAATTACTTTTAGTTAATCGTTTCTGCTGAATCAAGTACGAAGTCCCAATTTTATATTTATGACTTTTGATATGAAGTACATCTAATATTCTAATCACATAAACACATTCATTTTGATTACAAGACTAATGCTCATGAAAATTAAAGTGTAAATAGCGCTCACTACCTACAATAATAATGAAGTGCTGAAGGAAAAATCTAAAAAGCGATAAAATGGTAATTATTTCCCAATAAAATTCAAACTTTTTATTGCCTGCGCTAACGCTTGATTAAGTTGTCTCTTCAACGTCATACCGCTCGACGCTCGTAAATCGCCGCCAACAAATCTGAGATAAATTCTCAACAAAACGTCTAGCACACCCGCACCGTATTACAATCACAATATTAATTATGTCGCCCACAAAAACTTTGCGTCTCATACCACACAATGTCGCCAGCATTCTTTTCACATTCATAGTTTTTCCGCACGCTGCGCCTACACCGTTGACAATGACGGGTTTTTCTAGCTAATAATATGTACGAACAATCGAAGCATTGCACTGTTCGGTAGAATGGAAGTGGCAGTTTCAGGGATATGTATATTGTTTCATATTGAAAAATTTTGTATTTATTTAGTGAACATAAATCATGTTAGGTGGTTATTGAAAGATTGGTTAAATTGTGTGGGTAACATTTACTGGTTAATATATTTATTTGCTTAATACTGCAAGCATCGCTCATGAAATTTCATTGTGAATCACGCTAATCAGTACATTTGCTTTTCCTTATTTTGATTTCGATAAGCCTTAAAGTTATTTTTCTCATCAGCCTGAGAAAACAATGCACCTGCAAAGTTATCATTTTCTACCCGACCCAGTTCATAGGTATAGGGTCCAGGACAATAAGTATGCCTTTGCACCTCTGTGCATGAGGTCTAAATAAATAACAATGTCCTAGGACATATAAAGCTGTTTAGTTTTTGGCTTTGGTGTTTACCAAAGGTAATATTTTGAATTAAGGTTTTATGGTACATTGTTATCTTCGGGCTGAAAGTAACTGATTCAGCCCAGAGACGGTGCGAGCGTAGCGAGGGCATTAATAGTTTGAGGTAAACTGTACACAACTTGCGAAGAAACACAAACAAGATTCAATTTTCGACACAACAAAAACAAAATAAACGTACCTCAATCCCGACTCAAAATGCACTCAACCAGTCCTTTGGTAATGTCCACAAAAATTTACAACAAACTGCCAAATGATATTAGAGAAATAAACAAATCAAACATATTTATTAATAGATTGAAACAATTTCTAGAATCCAAGTCATATTACTCAGTTAAGGAGTTTTTTGAGGACAAATCGATTACAAAGTAAAATTATTCTCTCACTTATTCACCAATCATTATAAAACATATATAATAAAACTTACAATACTTACGTACTTTTAAAAAACTAAATATAAATACCTGCATATAATAACGACATTTAATTACTTATTTTAAATAATCATTTTCATTTTAAATAATCAATTCAAAAAAAAAAAAAAAATACAATCATTCTTATTTACTATTCCTATTCAATAAATATACTATTATATACCAATAAACTTATTCACCAAACATGATAAAACATATATAATAAAACCTGAAATACTTACATAGGTAGGTACTTTTAAAAACCAAATATAAATACCTACATATAATAATTAAAACAATTTTTACAATAATTCTTATTTACTATTCCTATTCAATAAATATACTATACCAAACTAAACACAGACCTAATAAATATATACATAAATAATTATACATCCAATTTAACATTTTTACAACACCTCTCAACCCCCCCCACAGTTCAAAATCAAGATTCATAAATGCCATTATCCTGTCAACCCAAATTGTTCTTGCACAGAAATTACTAGAGTTGAATCCACCAAATATTTGGGCATTATGGTTGATCAACGATTATCCTGGCACAATCACACGGAACTAATAATGAAGCGAATACGGAAATTAATCTGGACTTTCAAGACATTGCGTCATGTAGTCTCGAGAAAACTCCTGCTACAGATTTACATCTCGCTTGCCCAGTCCGTCCTAGCATATTGCCTACCTGTCTGGGGAGGTGCCACGAAAATTAAATTCCTAGACCTCGAGAGGGCTCAGAGGTCGCTACTAAAAGTAATGTTCTTTAAACCCTTCAGATTTTCAACTGAGAACCTTTACCGTACA